>JASDDO010000028.1:226726587-229626625 GCA_030015575.1 Agapanthus africanus
ACCTCTCTAGGCAGCACTAACTTCCCAAAGTCGTCAAAATCCTACTTTGCTCGGTTCATCTTGTAAAGGAAGAGATGGGGACTAATTTTTGTGAAGGGGGTGTAGGGTTTTGGGGAATGGTTGGATGTAGATCTAGGGTTTAAGTGGAGGATGGAGGAGTTGAGGAAGATGAAGAGGGTGATGGAAATGGTGGGGGATTTCTTTTTGGGCAGCAGCCCCCCTCTCTCTCTCACTAATACTCACTCTCTCTTCTCTCTCCAAGCATGCTTTGCCTCATAATTATGTCTCCTTTGACTTTTTCTTTTTCCCTTTTTCTTTTCTTTTCCTTATTTTCCACCTTACCCAATGGTACACCCTAAGCAACCATACATCCACAATATGTAAGAAAATGTAATAAGTGTGGAAAAAAAAGATATGTGTACATTTTTGCCTAAAAATGCTAAAAACCTAATTAGCGATGTTAATCGTGATTAGCACCAAATTCGCATATAATTAACAATAAAAACTTAAGAATGGCATAATTCCACAAAATACCTTATTTTAGAATTTTCCATAAATTTTCTAAAATTTTCCCCATTTATCGGTATTTAATTATACTGAAATATTAAAATATTCAATAAAATAATATTAAATTATAAAAATTCCCAAAAATAATATTTTATTTTTTTGAAATGTTACATGTTGGGTATGCGATACGCCAACAGCTGGCCCTAGAGCAGACATTGGGTACTCGGTATGCCAATATATGTTCTTAGTGCAAGTGGGAGATTGTTGGATATGTATTCCCTAGAGGCCATTATTGTATATGTATACATGTGGATGCTTGGACATATGTATGTACAGGACAATTTTTCTCGATATGATAGTATGCTATCTGGTTTGACTTTATCTTAACATGTGCGTATGTCTTACTTGTTATTATGTATCATTTATACAAGTTGATAAAGCCCGTAGGATCATTGCTTAACTACCTGTGTTGTGATGGCGATCATACTTGTAGGAGCAGGGTAGTCGATAAGCACATCCTTAAAAGGTCCCAAGTCGTTTGAGTATTGAGACTGGGCATCGATATTCCAGAGTTGGCTGGTGAATACGTTTCTAGACCCCGACGAGGAGCGATGGTTAGTCTCGCATCCATTAGTCTTTTGCACCTAAGATCGTATACAGGTGTCACTGGGGGTGAGTATACTGGACGAACTCGCCGAGAACTTCTAGATGGTACTATACCTATCGTCAGATAGGAGTTCTCAAGTGACATGAGTATAGGGTAGTCTTTAGACCTGAGATCATCATTTGTCTCATGTGAGTTTCCACTGTGCTTTGATCACTACCCTACCACGGTTCTATTGAGTCGTGCAAATAGGTTTTGATTGGGTACAGTCCCGAGCCACATAGAGGCTATGAGTGATTGTTGGGGACTTGTCTCTCTCGGTATATGGAGTCGATATCGCACTGCGTTTGATTGGTTAGGACCATAAGACCTTGGCCAAGGCAGATGGGATTTACTAATAGGCCGATCAGTAGTTTTTCGGATTGGTCCTGAGCCACATCAATATGAATTATCGGGTTATTAGGGTCTGACGTTTACCACCCCTAGACCCGGTATGCGATACTCTCAGATAAAGAGACCGGACTGTACGGATATTGTCACGGATAGGCTCAGTAGGGATTCAGATGAGTTTGCTCGTCGGCCTTCCTTTTCGATAGGTACTCGGATAGCCGTTACGTACAGCTAGTGCCGCTGACGTGTTTGTAGTTATGGATTTATCCAGTAACTCACTGCCGGCGTACTGTTGAGTCTTTAGAGTCCCACACAGAGGGTTTTCTTGGTTCAGACAAAATGATGTAGTAGCCGTATTGGATACGTGCAGAGTTCCGATTGATTGATGGTACTATATACCTAGACTTTCGATCGGACAGTTGATAATACTAGCCGGTTCGGGATTGAGCTGGATTATTAAATCAAGTATTGATTTAATAATTTACATATATGTATTTCGATATGTATATTCTAGTATTATGTTCTTTGTGTTATTTTATCTCTTCGGGTATTCGTATTTCGATACGAATACAGGTATGTGTATACAATAGACTGTAATCCGTATTTTATGCGGAAAACACTCTAGAAGGTGCTCATTATTGGTTATTTCCATTTATCATAAATGGAAAATGAGGTGTAAAGTGAGGTGAGGAGAGTATGGTGAGAGCCATGCCTCAATAGTGATGAAAAATGAATTTTCAATTCATTTGTGCTCACTATTGAAGCATGGTTGGAAATTGTTTATTGTAAAAATGTTTTTACAAAACCAAAGTGAGGATTTTTCTCTCAGTTGCATGCTTAATTTTTTCAAGCTCTCACCATTTGCTTTCACCCTCCTCCCTTCTCTTGAGTTCTTCCACCTTCATGATCTACCACCTCTTTAAACTCTAACGTGTTGAGAAACAAGAAAGGAGGTGAGATAGAGATAGATACATGCATTGATCCATACACTACATCCTGGAGTCCTTAGAGTAGCAAACTAAGTTCTCTAGTTTCTTCATAGACACTTAGTTTGGAGCTAGAGCCATGGACCATATTCCCCGGGTGGATCATCTTGGATGGAGGAGGACCGACGAACAAACTAGATCTTGGAGGACCGAATAAGCAAGCAAAGGAGATCAAGCTCGATCATGGAGGCCACTTGGAGTTAAGGAAGAGGAGACAAGACTAGAGGACACGGATCTTTTGGTGAGATACTTTTTCATAGTAGATAGCTCCTCTAGTGTTAGCTAGTTAGGGTTTATGGTAGATCCGGTTAGTAGGTTTCATTTAGCGCCAGTTTTAAACCCCGATAAAAATTTTGTTCTGTAAATGGCCACGGTAGATGGCCGGGGCGCTAGTGTAACAAACATGGTATTAGATCCAGCCTATAAACCCTATACTAGCAGTTTTAAATGATGTTAATGTAACGAAACCGAAACAACTCCAAAACATTCCGTGAAATATTCAAGTTTCTGTCAAATTTAAAAGTCTTCAAAATTTTTTTTTAAACAATTGCAGAAGGCGTCTCATATTGTAACCAGAACACCAGTAAATAACGAGACTTAAACTCCAAGACATGGCCGGCGAGATTGCTAAATTTCCCGGTGCCGCCGGCCCTATAGAGATTTTGGGTGTTGGAATTTTTTTGGGTGTTCTGTACTTTTGAATATTGGTTCTATGGTATTGTTTGTTTTTGCCCTGGTTGGATGTTCTGTTATCGTAATGATTGGGGCAATACGGGATATTTCGAAATCGTTATTTTAGCGCCGTTTATAAGTTTCAGTGTACACATTACTATATGCGAATGTGAATGTCATTCGAACGGTATAACCCGTCTAACTGCTATATGTTCATTTAGATGGGTTTGCGAACATGACATTCACGTTGATATTCTGTGATTGTGCTGATATTGTGGTTGGATTGTCATGGTTGATAGCCGGTGGTGCAATGGTAGTAGTGCAGTTTATATTCATCTGTACATTTGTTATTGCGGGATGAGCGTCCGACATGTGGAGACCCGTTTCTGCCGTGATGTATATTTTTTGAGCGTACTACTATGGCGGGTTTACCTTCCAGTTTTTGGACAGCACGAACTTGCCCTGTTGGTACTGGTCTTCAACCCAGTTTTTGAAGACGTAGCAATTTTCGATTAGGTGGCCTACTATACGGTGGTAGGGGAAGTAATTGAGATTGTTGATGTCACCCGATTGCAATGGACGTCTTGGATCTGGCAGAGTGATGAGCCTGTTGCGCACTTCCAGTTCGAATAGTCTCCTCGTTTTATTCCGGGGGAACGAGTAAGGACGTCTCAACTTTTCTTTACGGGATCTTGGTTTGTTGTTTTGGCGAGTTACCGATTTCGGGTCATTCGGTTGTTGTTGAGCGTTAGCGATGAAGATCGCTTTCCCTTTGCCCTTTTCATTCCGGAGATCCGTTTTTGAAGAGGACGGCCTATGGCCCATCTAGTCCATTTGGGCCAGTTTGCCAATCAAGGCCTGGAAGATGGTCAGCTTGAAGAACATCATAAACTGGAATATAGTTGCCTGAGGATTAAGGGTCCCCATGAACATGCCCACAGCAGGAGCTTCTTCTATGCGCTGTTCACACTTTGACCATAGGTTACGCCACCAAATTGCGTATTGAACCTAGGTCTCTCCCGACTTCACTCTACCGTTGATTAATGCTGTGATTGGGGTGCGCTTGCGAACCGTTGTGTGAACAGTAGTTTCATCTCTGTAAATGTCTTGACAGAGTCATTTGGGAGCTCAGAGTACCATTCAAATGCCGTCTCCGATAAGGTGCCAACAAACCGGCGAAGCAACAGTTTGTCATTGCCCCCGGTATTATCGCACAAAGCTCTGAATTTAGCAACGTGTTGATTCGTATTGCCCGTCCCCTTATACAGGAATTTGGGGATCGTATATCCTTGCGGGTACTTAATTTGGTCATACCAGCCTGGATAAGGTCGTCCAGTTCTGACGACTTAGCCTGCCGCTTCGTTCGCTTGATGAGCTCGTATTTGTTGAGCTATGTAGTCATCAAGGGTAGCTTTGGTGATCGTCTTCTCTCTGGCTGCTGATAAAGCCGGAGGAGGGTTTGATGTCTCCCCTCTGTCATCTTCAATGATTATTGGAGGGTCTTCGGCAGGAGGATCCGGCTGGATCATCATCCCAACCATGTATTGGAACAGAAGCGTCATTTGTTTTATATTAGCCGCTTGTTCCGCAGCCTCTTTGTCTTTCTTTTCAAGCACCCTCCGTAGGAATTCAGTGTCCCTGGCGTTGTTCCGACGATGCTTTCGGGCTTTCTTTCTGTCCCGTGAGTGCGGCCATCCTTGTTAACATCTCCTGAAGCTTTTGTTGTTGCTCCTGAGCTTTTTTAACAGACCGTGTGAGTGGTCGATGACCCGTGGAAGTACGGCTTTCCTTTTTCCCGGAATCCATGTACACTGTGTGTACTACCATGCCCCCAGACTTGGGGCATTTCGGTATACTGCCTTTGAAACTTACCGCAGGCATGGGGATCTTCTCCGGCCTTCTCCTCTTATGGGAGGTCGAAGTTGAGGGGGCCGTTGCAGCAGGCACCCATGCAGATGATATTTTTCGTAGTATGATGGAGGGATGGTCCTCCTCTTGCCGAGCCTTCATCTTCTTCATCCGGCGAGAGTAGTCTTTGTCAATTACAGAGTCTTGGACTTTCCACCAAACTCTGTGGATCTTGGAGGACAACCGCTGAGGAGGCTGTTCCGGCTTCACCTGTGTTGTGTTTTCGACAGACGGAGGAGACTTCTTCAGTATGGTGGTGGGAGAGTTCTTGCGCACCCTCCTGAGCAGCTCGAAGCTATTCCCAGTTGGAACAACAGCGTCAGTTTCCACCGTTGGAGCTGGTGTAAGTCCAGAAGGAGAGTTGCCCCTAGCTTTCCTCCCTCGGCGCCAGTGGCGACGTCGAGCATGTCTTGCGGATGGGATCACCTTAGTTGTAGAAGCGACCTCGTTATGCTCCTTACTTTGATGAGAGGCTGCTGTTGGTGCCAACCTGTCGAAGATTGATATCCGTTGAGAGGGCACATCTAACCGATCGAAAACTGACTTTCGAATAGGGGAAGTGTTGGAGATAGTGCCCTCAGAGTCAATTATTAGGTCACAGGTACGTGATTGTAATGATTGATGGAGGACCTATCCCGGTAGGACAGTCTTACTCGAGATGATAGTATGCTATCTGGTTTACCTTTATCATCGTGTACTGTTTTAAGTGACCTGACACGTCGCTATTACACGTTGATAGAGCCCCTAGGATTCTTGCTTGACCACCAGCAGTATGAGGGCGATCATATAAGTGGGAGCTGGGGGTCTATAAGCATATCCTTAAAAGGTCCCTAGTCGTGAGAGTTTCGAGACAGGGCATCGATTCTCCATAGTAGACTAGTGTATACAGTCGAGACCCCGACGAGGGGCGGTGGCCGGTCTCACAAGCCACTGGTGTCAGTTGAATCACCTAAGATGTATACAGATGCTCATTGGGTTATGAGTACACCGGACAGGACTCGCCGGGAACATGCTAGTTGGTCATATACCAGACGTCAGATGGCAGTTCCCTGGTGACATGTGTGCAGGTTAGTTCATCGACCTGGGGATCGTTATTTGTCTCGTGTGAGTTCCCACTGTACTTTGATTACTACCCTACCACGGCTCAAAGGAGTCGTGCAAACAGGTTTTAGTTGGGTACAGTCCCGAGCCACATGGAGGCAGTGAGCGCATCTTCAGGGGTTCGTCTCTCCCGGTATTGGGGGTGAGGTCGTGCTGTGTCTAGGAGAGCCATTACACGAAGCCCTCGGCCGAGGCAAGGAGATTTACTGGTAGGTATTCCAGTAGTATCTCAGGGTGTTCTGGGCTACACTCCGACACGACTTGTACCGCTTTTGGGGGTCTGACTTTTACCAACCCCCTAAGCCCGCCATGCGATGCTCATAGACGAACGGACCGGACTGTACGGATATTGTCACTGACAGGCTCAGTAGGGTGTCAGGCTGAGTTCGCTCACAGACGTCCCTTTTGGTCAATACCTGGTAGCCCGTTATGTATTGGCTTATACCTCCAACGTGCTAGTGGTTAAAACCACAACCAAGGTGTTGATGAGTCTTTAGAGTCCCCCACATTCAGTTACTCAGCTTTCGGGCGAAAGGTTGTAGAGGCCGTATGGAGATATGGCAAGGTCCGATCAGATACGTGCGGTATTGCACGGATCAGGATCGGACAGTCTGTACTATAGGCCGTATGGTTATATGGCAGGGTTCGATCAGATACGTGCGGTATTGCACGGATCAGAATCAAACGGATATTACTAGCCGGCTTTGGTATAAGCCGGATCCTAGTATAGTACAGTGTAGATTTTGTCTCATTGCATTTGTATTTCGGTCGGAATACAAATGCGGGTGTGTATGCACAGTATCGGGGTTTTCCTGTAATTTATTACGGAACCAGTTTTCTGGAGTTGCCAGTTTGCTTTTCGTTTCGGCCAATTTCCATTGTTTCGTTCATTGGCCGAAGATTGGTAGAGGAAGGCTTATTTGCATTGTTACAAATAGGCATTTGTGGAGGGGGTCTTTGCATTTTGTTGTATCATGATAGCTTTTCCTTGACCTTGACTTCTATCTTTATCATGATGGCTTGACTTTGTAGACAATCATGGTTGTTGATGATTGTTGGTTGAGTATTGGTTTTGGGAGTGATCATTGTTTCTCATCATCACTTGCTTTTCAACCACCTCTTTGTCTTGACTCTCTCTCTTGCATGATAGATGAGAATGGCTCCCATTATCTTTTGATACACCACACTTTCACTCTCTCTCTCTTCCTCATTGATATGGCCGGCCACTCCCCCTAGTGGGCTGTCCAAGATTTTTGGGGTGGGTTTTTAGCTCATTTCATGTTGCAAAAATACCATAAGGTCAATCTCCAAAACTCCAAGTATCATTCCTCCACCAAATGGCAATTCCACAACCCCAAAGTGAGACTTGAGGACTACATATTCTACAGCGAACCTTGGGCACGTCGAGTAGCCGGCTTCGTGCCCGAGTTGCCTCGGCATTGAGGTGGGAGCCCGTAAAAGAAGTAGGCGATGTGGTGCACTTCCGGCGACGAGGAGGAGACGGGACATTCCGCAAGAGATCGGGACGATGACGAGAAGACCGGAGGACTTGGATCGTCGGTATATCTCTTTCCCATCTTATTGTTAGCTAGGACTAGTTAGTGGTTCGATCCGGGTATTAGTGCGCGGCGGTTTGCCAGTTCAAGAAAAAAAATTAAAGTTTATCACCGCTTCCGCATTTGGCCGTCGGATTGACGGCCGGGGCGCCGCCGTGCACTTACAGTGGTATCAGAGACTCGCCATTAACTTAGTCTAGCTTTCCTTAATGTGTTTTGCGTTTCCGATCGACCAAAATTCCAAAATCTACATTTTTACTTGCATCAGTTTTCTGTTGAAATTTTTTGGTGTCGAAATTTTTTTCAGGTTACAGAAAAGTGATGTACTGGAAAATCTAAGAGTTCTGTGAAAATTCGATGCACTAAGTCCACTGTTGGAGCGCGGATCCGCGGCCAAACACCCCTTTGGGCCGCTGATCCGCCGCACACTGTTGGGTTCCCTGCACCAAATTTCTACAGTATCTTTCTGGGGGTTAAAATTGAGGTTTTGGAATATTAATATTGGGCCCAGAATTTCTTGATCTGCTACAGTAATGCTTGGGGGCCCACTTGTTAAAATTTGATTGATCGGATATTTTAAACACATTATTTCACAGTATTTACATTATATCTGCGACCGTGAATGTCACTCGATCGGTAAATCCGGTCTAACTGCTATAGCCCGGTTAGACGGATTTGCGAACGTGACTTTCACGTTGATGTTCTGTTTTTGCTGTGATGTTGCGGATCGGTCGTGGGGGATAGCCTGGATGCAATGCTAGTACAGTTGTGGTTGTATTATGTACATTTGATATTGCGGGGCGAGCGTCCGACATTTGGACTGCCGTCACTGCCTGTTTGTATTATTATTTTGGGGCACGACCTGGTTGCGGTCGATGTACCCATTGTATGTATATTTTACTTTCTGTACTAGGATTACCCCGCGGAGGGGTGCACGGATAGCCGGGTTCTAGAGGGCAACGAGCCCGCATCTCATGGCATTGGGACGGAGGGGGATTCACTCTGAGATTGGCGGGCTATTCGCCGCACTCATAGGGGGTACAGGTTGACCCAGGAGGGGTGCCCAGGTTACCGGATTCCGTGAAGTGCTGGGTGGTCCATTCACGGAGCTCAAGGGGGCTGCCTCGCTTCAGGTTTTGGCGGGTGACTTGCCGCGCCTGTAGGGTCTAGGATTTCATTGCACAGGCTATCCACACGACCAGGGGAACGTCGGGTTTCAGCAGTTGCTCTGTGAAACCCGGGGATCCCAGATATCTGTATTGTTTCTGTGATGCTATACATATCTGTGATGTTGCATTTTATTCACGCCTTGAGCGAAATATAATATATTGGTATATATATTAGTAAATGTTGTATATGTTTTGCATCCGTGCTAGTCCAGTCCCCGCTCTGTCGTTAGTTAGCTAACCTAACGGGTAATGACGGGACCCAGTGGCGAATGCGGATGGCATATACGTACATCAGTATATTTTCGTTCTTTGTGGTGTGATCAATTGATGGGACTGCATTGATTCGGATCAATGCAAGTTAAAAACAAACCTAATCTGATGTTGTTGGAACACTTTTCAAAAAGCTGTTATTGCAAGGACGTTCACTTTTGTTTTGCATCGTGATATTCAGTTGGAATATCCTGCTCCTCAGTCGACGAGGCAAGGGCCGAGATCCCTTCACCGGGAGTGACCCCTTGGACAAAAAGTTTGCGTCAGGGCAATGACTTCACTATAGACGATTACTTTTGCTTTGCACCGTGTTATTCAGTTGGAATATCCTGCACCTCATTCTACGGGGAAAGAGCCGAGATCCCTTCACCGGGAGTGACCTCTTTAGCAACGGTTTTTCGTCACTATATTTTCAAAAAGCTATCCGTTCCTTCAACGATATCAAGTTCTTTACGTTAAAGGTTTTCGCCAGAAACCATTCGTAGCCCTCCGTCGTTTCAGACGGGTAGCACGTAGTATTCATGCTATGTTTGTTGGCCTTCGTCAAGGCATAGTGTATGGTAGCTGCTTGTTGCCTTTCTGCAGCATAGATAGATGCGTTGGTTTGGGACAGTCGTATAGCCTTGTTGGCCTTCGTCAAGGGCTTGTGCGGGTGGGTTCAAATCAACCTGGAGAATGACGGGTAGAACTTGACATGTGACTTATGATTTGTTGGCCTTCGTCAAGGTCATAAGAGCATGGGGCAGAAATCACATCGGGAGTTTCAAAAGAACTGAAACTTGCCAGATATGCGCATACCTTCTGGAGTGTGACACCGTGAGCGGATTCCGTCACGTTATCATGCGATGATAGTTGGATCCCGATTCCCACTGATGAGTTAGTTTACTCCTCGGGTAACCCCGACTAATTCTTCTTTCAGGTTTGGAGGAGAATTTGAGGTACAGTGGGAGGATTCCAGATTAGATAAATTGGTAACCATTCTGATCTAGGTTAGAGTGCACGCTGAGTGTTTCTTTTCTCTCTCTCTCTTTGGCAGCGACCATTGACCCGACCCTAAGACTATGACTCATTGACCAAGTTGACCGAACCTTCTTGACACCGGCTTTTGGATTGTCAGAGTTGCGAACCTCATTGCCACTCCTACTTTTACCCTTTTCTCCAGGACACCCCGTGTTACTACGAACGTCCACTTCCATTGGACAAAACCATCGTATGGTTAGATACGAACTCGAAGGGATTTATTCGAGGATGGTTTCAGGTTCTGGAGAAAACGGATAGGATTATTCAGTTGTCTTTTCCTTTTACCTTCTCTCAAGTTGTGAGTACTCCTTGGTTTAGGAGATAGTACACCTATTACGCAAATTGGATAGTCTTCTTCCAAACCATAGGCAGGTGCCGACCGGTAGGGAATGAAGAAAACCAATTAGCATAACGATGGTGTACAGAAGGTATTAAGTTCAGACAAAGCAAGGGATTAGTAAGAGGGCAAAGTAAATTGCAACAGATATTCACGACCAAACCAAGTATTCCTTCGCCAATCCTAAAATCACCTTTGTATTTCTCCAGGACACTCCGTATCACTACGAAGATCCACAGTTTATTGGATACTCCATCGTATGGTTATATACGAACTCGAAAGGAACTTGTTCCAGTTCGGGGATGGATTCTGGTCCAGGAGAAATAGGAATAAGGTTTATTCGGTTGTCTTTTATCTTCACCCTCTCTCATTGCGAGTGTTCCTAGGATTGGGACAGTGCACCCATTATGCTTATTGGATAGTCTTCTTCCAAACCATAGGCTGGTGCCGAACGGTAGGGAAGGAAGAAAACCATTTGGCCTAAAGGGGTGTGCAGAAGGTAAAGACTAAAGACATATGAAGGGATTTGGAGAGGTGGCAAAGAATTATACGGTTACAGTCGTGAATCTGGAAGAGGCATTACTAAGAATACCAGGATACCCCATCGAAACATTTCGATGTTTCAGTCTCACTGTGTACTGTTTAAAGGAAAACTGATTTCCCGATTAGACACTTGCTCCAGGGTATGTATTTACCAGGTATGATTCTCACATCTGCATGGTTTTACAGATGATGAGTGGGAGTAGGTTATTGGGAATTGGGTGATCATCCTCATTATATCGGGATTCGTTGTAATCAGTGATATTTGAGGAGATCGCCTGGGTTGTTTGCCGGTCGGCAAATATTTGGTTTTGAATATCCGCTGTTATGCACTAATTTCAAATTGATATATCTGTACGTCTATTTTCATAGAGTGAGATGTACCTTATTGAAATTATGTCTATGACATTTACCTATATCAGTGGATGGTTAGGTAAGGAGCATTGAACAGCGGTGTAATTCTTCTTAACCATAAGTACAGTTTTCAACCTACGACACACAGTGAATGAGTTATCAGACTCAAGGGACTTGTACAGAGTATTGTATGATGTCCAGGGTCCATCAGGACAGAGGGGTTAGTCCTCGTACTATATTCGGTTTACTTATGACTTCTCTAGTTTTTAGACAGGTGTTTCGTGGAAACACAGGGTCCGAATTTTGAGAAGTTATAGGTATTTGAATAGAGTAGAGAACCAGGTATAGCAAGTATCGGGATTCTTCAAAGTGATCGAAGATGTAGATACTTGTATATGGTATTCAGATGATAGTAAGGTTTAAAGAGAAATTGCTTCTCTTTCAGGTTACTCATAATTGGAAGCATTCCTAAGTTGAGTAACGCTGATCGGCCTCCTTCCATTTAGTTGACATGCACTGGGGACAGTTGCATGTTTTGAATCTGGTTCAATTAAATCAGTGCCTCTGTTTCTATATGGTATATAGAACAGTTCATATCTTAACGATGTTAAGGTACGGGGAGTTGTCCGGTTTATGATTAAAACCAGACACTGGACAACTCAAGGCACGTTTCTGTAATGGTTGTTTATGGGTTGACCCAGGCTATGACGAGGGTTGACTTTCTACCATCTGGATGAACAATAGCAATATTGTTCTAGACTCGCCACAGTTTTAATAAAAATGGATTTTTTCAGAAAACAGTAGTGGGAGTATGGTAGAACTGGAAGTGATTCCAGAACCACAAACGATTACTGAAGATTTGATAAGGAACCTAAAGATTCAATCTGGATTGACATTCCATTGGCCACTCCGCAGATAAGGTGGGTAACTTCAGCCACCCGAGAGGTACTACGGTAGCCTCAAGGACGGTGACAGGGAAGTTCTTGTTTACCCACAATTACCATTGCTGTTGTTCCAGGCTGCGAGACCCGGTGGGAGGAAGAGTATAGCGTCGTTCTAAACTAGTTTTAGAAGTGTACGTCTATATGACTCTGCCAGAGGGTTGTCGTAGTCAGTGGGAGCAGCGGAAGCATTGGTGGACAGGTAGCTTATGTCTATTTATAGACTGAAGCACCAGTAGCGGAGATAGATCATCTATTTCTGACGTGACAGTCATAGGTTTGACTTCATCAGAATAGGGGATGGATCTGTTGAGAAGGTAGTAGGGTGTGATATCCTGGTATTTGGATGACATACACAAAGTAGGAAAGAAACTCCTATACTACGATTGGTTACACTTTGGTCGTCACACAGTGGTTTCTCCACAAAGGAAATGGATTTTATATCAGACATACTGGTTACTGGATCTATGGTATTAGATCTAGATTTGGGTGGTTTTCCAATCAGGGTACTTGACAGCATTCTAAGAGTATTTAGGATGGACGACTCCATGCACGGTAGTGTACCTGCAGGTGATGGAGTCACCCTCTCTGAAGCTGTCTTACAGACTAAAGGGGAGAGGGATGTGCATGATTGGCAGATCACTTGCTTAGGCAATTGAGTCAATCATGAGATGTCAAGTACCACACCAGATATTGTTCTTGCACTAGATGCAATAAGTTGATATTGATCCAATCCTGGAGAAACAGTCGGAAGCAGTTTTAGAACATAAGTGGATGTTCTAGGGACATGATAACGACAGCCTCATTCGGGAGACAGTTATCATTCCAGGCTTCCAAAGTGACTTGGACGACAAGGAGGTTGTCAGAGTTATAGTTTTTCCTTCTGACGAGGGGCAGTATTTTGGACAGGTGATCCAAGGCAATACTGAGGGAGGCATGGCGCGGGACACTGATTAAGTTCAGTTGTCGATACAGTCTAAGAAGTTTGGATTTGGTGTTCATTTATGAACTAGGTCCCATCAGACATCCAGACACATTCTAAGACAGGTATTGCTCATTTCGGGAGATGGCTTTCTCCGCGAACATGAGATTTAGAGAGACATTGAAAGAGACAACAAAGCGGATCCACTCACTGAGGCTATTCCTCGAACGCAATAGTTTCGCAAACGAGCTTTGTGAGACTGACTAGTAGAGGAGTTGGGTGTTCGGTATCACACGGGCTGTGAGTATGCGACATCGGAATAATTATCCTTGAGTGCAAGTGGGAGATTGTTGGAGATAGTGCCCTCAGAGTCAATTATTAGGTCACAGGTACGTGATTGTAATGATTGATGGAGGACCTATCCCGGTAGGACAGTCTTACTCGAGATGATAGTATGCTATCTGGTTTACCTTTATCATCGTGTACTGTTTTAAGTGACCTGACACGTCGCTATTACACGTTGATAGAGCCCCTAGGATTCTTGCTTGACCACCAGCAGTATGAGGGCGATCATATAAGTGGGAGCTGGGGGTCTATAAGCATATCCTTAAAAGGTCCCTAGTCGTGAGAGTTTCGAGACAGGGCATCGATTCTCCATAGTAGACTAGTGTATACAGTCGAGACCCCGACGAGGGGCGGTGGCCGGTCTCACAAGCCACTGGTGTCAGTTGGATCACCTAAGATGTATACAGATGCTCATTGGGTTATGAGTACACCGGACAGGACTCGCCGGGAACATGCTAGTTGGTCATATACCAGACGTCAGATGGCAGTTCCCTGGTGACATGTGTGCAGGTTAGTTCATCGACCTGGGGATCGTCATTTGTCTCGTGTGAGTTCCCACTGTACTTTGATTACTACCCTACCACGGCTCAAAGGAGTCGTGCAAACAGGTTTTAGTTGGGTACAGTCCCGAGCCACATGGAGGCAGTGAGCGCATCTTCAGGGGTTCGTCTCTCCCGGTATTGGGGGTGAGGTCGTGCTGTGTCTAGGAGAGCCATTACACGAAGCCCTCGGCCGAGGCAAGGAGATTTACTGGTAGGTATTCCAGTAGTATCTCAGGGTGTTCTGGGCTACACTCCGACACGACTTGTACCGCTTTTGGGGGTCTGACTTTTACCAACCCCCTAGGCCCGCCATGCGATGCTCATAGACGAACGGACCGGACTGTACGGATATTGTCACTGACAGGCTCAGTAGGGTGTCAGGCTGAGTTCGCTCACAGACGTCCCATTTGGTCAATACCTGGTAGCCCGTTATGTATTGGCTTATACCTCCAACGTGCTAGTGGTTAAAACCACAACCAAGGTGTTGATGAGTCTTTAGAGTCCCCCACATTCAGTTACTCAGCTTTCGGGCGAAAGGTTGTAGAGGCCGTATGGAGATATGGCAAGGTCCGATCAGATACGTGCGGTATTGCACGGATCAGGATCGGACAGTCTGTACTATAGGCCATATGGTTATATGGCAGGGTTCGATCAGATACGTGCGGTATTGCACGGATCAGGATCAAACGGATATTACTAGCCGGCTTTGGTATAAGCCGGATCCTAGTATAGTACAGTGTAGATTTTGTCTCATTGCATTTGTATTTCGGTCGGAATACAAATGCGGGTGTGTATGCACAGTATCGGGGTTTTCCTGTAATTTATTACGGGACCAGTTTTCTGGAGTTGCCAGTTTGCTTTTCGTTTCGGCCAATTTCCATTGTTTCGTTCATTGGCCGAAGATTGGTGGAGGAGGGCTTATTTGCATTGTTGCAAATAGGCATTTGTGGAGGGGGTCTTTGCATTTTGTTGTATCATGATAGCTTTTCCTTGACCTTGACTTCTAGCTTTATCATGATGGCTTGACTTTGTAGACAATCATGGTTGTTGATGATTGTTGGTTGAGTATTGGTTTTGGGAGTGATCATTGTTTCTCATCATCACTTGCTTTTCAACCACCTCTTTGTCTTGACTCTCTCTCTTGCATGATAGATGAGAATGGCTCCCATTATCTTTTGATACACCACACTTTCACTCTCTCTCTCTTCCTCATTGATATGGCCGGCCACTCCCCCTAGTGGGCTGTCCAAGATTTTTGGGGTGGGTTTTTAGCTCATTTCATGTTGCAAAAATACCATAAGGTCAATCTCCAAAACTCCAAGTATCATTCCTCCACCAAATGGCAATTCCACAACCCCAAAGTGAGACTTGAGGACTACATATTCTACAGCGAACCTTGGGCACGTCGAGTAGCCGGCTTCATGCCCGAGTTGCCTCGGCATTGAGGTGGGAGCCCGTAAAAGAAGTAGGCGATGTGGTGCACTTCCGGCGACGAGGAGGAGACGGGACATTCCGCAAGAGATCGGGACGATGACGAGAAGACCGGAGGACTTGGATCGTCGGTATATCTCTTTCCCATCTTATTGTTAGCTAGGACTAGTTAGTGGTTCGATCCGGGTATTAGTGCGCGGCGGTTTGCCAGTTCAAGAAAAAAAATTAAAGTTTATCACCGCTTCCGCATTTGGCCGTCGGATTGACGGCCGGGGCGCCGCCGTGCACTTACAGGAAGCACTTGTAACGACCTCACCCACAACAGGAGTTGGAACGACCGGTCTTGTGAAAACCGATCCTCCAGCAGGAGAAGCCCCTTTAACGACTTTGTCTGTCAGAACAGGAATGGCTATCCGCTTCGGGATAATCCCTTCAGGTATTGCGGGCCTCTTTGTAGGCCCACTGGAGCTTTGGCCCAGTCTGTTAAAGATTGAGGCGTTGGAATTAGACGACCCATTGAGAGTGTTGGAGATAGTGCCCTCAGAGTCAATTATTGGATCACAGGCACGTGATTGCAATGATTAAGGGAGGACCTATACCGGTAGGACAGTCTTACTCGAGATGATAGTATGCTATCTGGTTTATCTTTATCATCGTGTACTGCTTTAGGTGACCTTACGAGTCGCTATTACACGTTGATAGAGCCCTTAGGATTCTTGCTTGACTACCAGCAGTATGAGGGCGATCATATACGTGAGAGCTGGAGTCTATAAGCACATCCTTAAAAGGTCCCTAGTCGTGGGAGTTTCGAGACTGGGCATCGATTCTCCAGAGTAGACTAGTGTATACAGTCGAGACCCCGACGAGGGGCGGTGGCCGGTCTCACAAGCCACTGGTGTCAGTTGGTTCACCTAAGATGTATACAGGTGCTCATTGGGTTATGAGTACACCGGACAGGACTCGCCGGGAACCTGCTAGTTGGTATTATACCTGACGTCAGATAGCAGTTCCCTGGTGACATGTGTACAGGTTAGTTCATCGACCTGAGATCGTCATTTGTCTCGTGTGAGTTCCCACTGTGCTTTGATTACTACCCTACCACGGCTCAAAGGAGTCGTGCAAACAGGTTTTAGTTGGGTACAGTCCCGAGCCACATGGAGGCAGTGAGCGGATCTGCAGGGGTTCGTCTCTCCCGGTATTGAGGGTGAGGTCACGCTGTGTCTAGGAGAGCCAGTACATGAAAAGTCCTTGGCCAAGGCAGGAGATTTATTGGTAGGTATTCCAGTAGTATCTCAGGGTGTTCTGGGCTACACTCCGACACGACTTGTACCGCTATTGGGGGTCTGACTTTTACCAACCCCCTAGGCCCGCCATGCGATGCTCATAGACGAACGGACCGGACTGTACGGACATTGTCACTGACAGGCTCAGTAGGGTGTCAGGATGAGTTCGCTCATCGACGTCCCTTTTGGTCAATAGCTGGTGGCCCGTCACGTATGGATGATACCTCTGACGTGCTAGTGGTTAAATCCACAGCCATAGTATTGACGAGTCTTTAGAGTCCACCACACACAGTTACTCAAGTTTCGGGCGAAACGCTATAGAGGCCGTATGGAGATATGGCAGGGTTCGATCAGATACGTGCGGTATTGCACGGATCGTGATCGGACGGATTTTACTAGTCGGCTTTGGCTTAAGCCGGATCCTAGTATTAGACAGTGTAGTTTTGTCTCTTTGCATTTGTGTTCAGTGGGAATATAAATGCGGGCATGTATATGTAGTAGTGGCGTTTTCCTGTAATTTATTACGGGATCAGTTTTCTGAAGTTGCCAGTTTGCATTCTGTTCCGGCCGGTTTTCCTTTGTTCCTTCGCGGCCGGACTTTTCGATGGAGGGGGTAATTTGCAATTGTGCAAATTACTTATTGTGGAGGGGTTTCGTGCATTTGTGGCTTCTATCATCATGAGATTCCATTATGGTCTCATCCTTTGCATTTATGAGATGGTTTTGTGAAAGGATTGATATGTGATTTTGTGTGACCATTTTTCTCTTCTTTTATTCCTTCCTTGCATTATTTGATTCACTCTCCTCCACCATTCTTTGGTAAGGCCGGCCACTTGGGCAAGAGGGAGAGAGAGAGGTTCATTTGAGGGTAGCATTTTCTTCATCTCTTTTTCCTTGCTAAAAAATGATGAGCTCATTTTTTTTCCAAAGCTCATTCTCTTTCTCCACCTCTACCATGGCAACAACATAAACCCCAAAGAGACATAGCCTACTACACTATATCTACAGCAAATCTTGGACGCGTCGGCTAGCCAACTTCACGCCCGAGTTGCCTCGGTCTAGAGGTGGGAGCCCGTAAACGAACCCGGCTACGTGGTGCCTTTCCGACGAGGAGGTGACGGACGGAGATTCCGCGGAAGATTGGAGTGGAGACGAAGACCGAAGGACACGGATCACTTGGTATAACTCTCTACCCGTATTCTAGTTTGCTAGTAGCTAGGTTAATGGCCCGATCCGGGATAAAAGTGCGCGGTGGTGCCGGTTTGCTAGTTTGAAAAGTTTTTCGTTTCCGCATTTCCGGCGTCGGATCGACGGCCAGGGCGCCGCCGTGCAATTATATTGGTATCAGAGCCATGCCATTAACCTAGTCTAGCTTGCTCTAATGTGTTTACAAGTTCGATCGAACAAATTTCCGAAAACCCGTATTTTCTATAGCACAAGTTTCTGTCGAATTATTTTTGTCCCGAAAAATTTTTCAGGTTGTTTCAGAAACATGTGCAGACAATTCTAAGAATTCTGGGAAATTTTGATACAGTGATTCGTTAGTATGACCGCGGAAACATGGCCAAACCCCTGGTTTTGCCGCGGTTCCGCGGTGGGAATGTGTCCTCATTGTACAAAACTTTTCCAGTAGGCTTATGGGTTAGAAATAGGGGTTTTGGGATATTCTTTTTGGGCCCAGATTTTCTGTGAGAGCTACAGTAGTGCTTGGGGCCCACTTTGATAAATTTGTTCGATCGGATATTTTAAACATGTTAGTTCACAGTATTTACATTATATCTGCGACCGTGAATGCCACTCGATCGGTAAATCCAGTCTATCTGCTATAGCCCTTTTAGACCGATTTGCGAACGTGACATTCACGTTGATATTCTGTGTTGTGCTGTGATGTTGCGGATTGGTCGTGGGGGATAGCCTGGTTGCAGTGGTAGTACAGTTTTGTTTTATATGTACATTTGATGTTGCGGGGCGAGCGTCCGACATGTGGACTGTCGTCACTTCCTGTTTGTATTATTCTTTTGGGGCACGACCGGGTCGAGATCGATGTACCCGTTGTATGTATATTTTACTTTCTGTACTAGGATTACCCCACGGAGGGGTGCACGGATAGCCGGGTTCTAGAGGGCAACGGGCCCGCATCTCATGGCGTTAAGACGGAGGGGGCTTCACTCTAGAATTGGTGGGCTATTCGCCGCACTTGTAGGGGGTACAGGTTGACCCAGGAGGGGTGCCTAAGTTACCGGATTTCGTGAAGTGCTGGGTGGTCCATTCACGTTGCTGAAGGGGGCTGCCTCGCTTCAGGTTTTGGCGGGTAACTTGCCGCGCCCGTAGGGGTCTAGGATTTCATTGCACAGGCTATCCAGACGATCAGGGGAACGTTGGGTTTCAGTAGCGGCTCTATAAAACCCGAGGATCCCAGATATCTGTATTATTCTGTGATGCTGGTTACATTTCTGTGATGTTGCATTTTATCACGCCTTGAGCGAATATTATATATTGATATATATACTAGTAGATGTATATGTTTTGCATCCGCGCTAGTCCAGTCCCCGCTCTGTCGTTAGTTAGCTAACCTAATGGGTGATGACGGGACCCAGTGGCGAATGCGGATGGCATATATGTACGTCATTATTTTCGTTCTTTATTGGTGTGATCAATTGATGGGACTGCGTTGATTCTGATCAATGCAAGATAAACAAACCTATTCTGATATTTTTGGAACATTTTTCAAAAAGCTGTTATTGCAAAGGCGTTCACTTTTGTTTTGCATCGTGGTATTCAGTTGGAATATCCTTCTCCTCAGTCGACAAGGTAAGGGCCGAGATCCCTTCACCGGGAGTGACCCCTTGGACAGAAGTTTGTGTCAGGGCAATAACTTCACTATAGCCGATTACTTTTGCTTTGCATCGTGGTATTCAGTTGGAATATCCTGCATCCCATCCTATGGGAAAAGAGCCGAGATCCCTTCACCGGGAGTGACCTTTTTAGCAAAGATTTTCGTTACTATATTTTTATAAAGTATCAGTTCCTTCAATGATATTAAGTTCATTACGTTAAAGGTTTTTTCCAGAAACCATTCGTAGCCCTCCGTCGTTTCATATGGATAGTCAATAGTATTCAAGCTGTGTTTGTTGGCCAAAGTCAAGGCACAGTGTTTGGTAGCTGTTGGTTATTCATATGCAGCATAGATAGATGCGTTGGTTTGGGACAGTCGTATAGCCTTGTTGGCCAAAGTCAAGGGCTTGTGCGGGTGGGTTCAAATCAACCTGGAGAATGACGGGTAGAACTTGACATGTGACTTATGATTTGATGGCCAAAGTCAAGGTCATAAGAGCATGGGGCAAAAATCACATCGGGAGTTTCTAAAGAAACTGAAACTTGCCAGATATGCGCATATCTTCTGGAGTGTGATAACGTGAGCGGATTCCGTCACGTTATGATACGATAATAGTTGGATCCCGATTCCCACTGATGAGTTGGTTTACTTCTCGGGTGATCCCGGCTAATTCTTCTTTCAGGTTTGGGGAAGAATTTGACGTTACAGTGGGAGGTTTCCAGATTAGATAAAGTGATAACCATTCTGATCTAGGTTAGAGTGCACGCTGAGTGTTTCTTTTCTCTCTCTCTTTGGTAGCGACCCTAGACTATGACTCAGTGACCAACTTGACCGAACCTTCTTAAACACTGGCTTTTGGATTGTCAGAGCTGCAGACCTCATTGCCACTCCTACTTTTACCCTTTTCTCCGGGACACCCCGTATTACTACGAACGTCCACTTCCATTGGACAAAACCATCGTATGGTTATATACGAACTCGAAGGAATTCGAGGATGGTTTATGGTTCTGGAGAAAACGAATAGGACTATTCAGTTGTCTTTTCCTTTTACCTTCTCTCAAGCTGCGAGTACTCCTTGGTTTAGGAGATAGTACACCTGTTACGCAAATTGGATAGTCTTCTTCCAAACCTTAGGCTAGTGCCGAACGGTGGGGAATGAAGAAAACCAATTAGCCTAACGGTGGTGTACGGAAGGTATTATGTAAAGACAAAGAAAGGGATTAGTAAGAGGGCAAAGTAAATTGTGACTGCTATTCATGACCAAACCAAGTATTTCTTCGCCAATCCTAAATCACCTTTGTGTTTCTCCAGGACACTCCGCATCACTACGAAGATCCCAAGTTTATTAGATACTCCATTGTATGGTTATATACGAACTCGAAAGGAACTTGTTCCAGTTCGGGGATGGATCCTGGTTCAGGAGAAATAGGAATAAGGTTTATTCGGTTGCTTTTTATCTTCACCTTCTCTCGCATTGCGAGTGCTTCTAGGATTAGGACAGTACACCCATTATGCTTATTGGATAGTCTTCTTCCAAACCATAGGCTGGTGCCGAACGGTAGGGAAGGAAGAAAACCATTTGGCCTAAAGGGGTGTACAGAAGGTAATGACTAAAGACATATAAAGGGATTTGGAGAGATGGCAAAGAAATATACGGTTACAGTTGTGAATCTGGATAATGGAAGAGGCATTACTAGGAATACCGGGATACCCCATCGAAACATTTCAATGTTTCAGTTTCACTGTGTACTGTTAAAAGAAAACTGATTTCCCAATTAGACACTTGCTCCAGGGTATGTATTTACCAGGTTTGATTCTCTCATCTGTATGGTTTTACAGATGATGAGTGGGAGTAAGTTATTTGGGATTATGTGATCATCCTCATTATATCGGGATTCGTTGTAATTGGTGATATTTGAGGAAATCGCCTGGGTTGTTTGCCGGACGGCAAATGTTTGGTTTTGAATATCTGTTGTTATGCACCAATTTCAAATTGATATATCTATACGTCTATTTTCATAGAGTGAGATATGACTTTTTAAAATTATGTCTATGACATTTACCTATATCAGTGGATGGTTAGGTAAGGAGCATTGAACAGCGGTGTAATTCTTCATAACCATAGTACAGTTTTCAACCTACAATACACAGGGAATGAGTTATTAGACTCAGGGGACTTATACAGAGTATTGTATATTGTCCAATGTCCATTAGGATAGAGGGGTTGGTCCTCGTACTATATTCTGTTTACTTATGACTTCTCTAGTTCTTAGACAAGTGTTTCGTAGAAACACAGGGTCCAAGTTTTGAGAAGTTATATGTATAAGAGTAAAGTAGAGAACCAGATGTTGCAAGTATCGCGATTCTTCAAGGTGATCGAAGATATAGATACTTGTGAATGGTATTCAGTTGATAGTAATGATTAAGAGAACTTACTTCTCTTTCAGGTTACTCATAATTGGAAGTATTCTTAAGTTGAGTAACGCTGATCGGCCTCCTCCCATTTAGTTGACATGCACCGGTGACAGCTGCATGATTTGAATCTGGTTCAATTAAATCAGTGCCTCTGTTTCTATATTGGATATAGAACAGTTCATATCTTGACATTGTTAAGCTACGGGGAGTTGTCCAGCTTATGCTTAAAACCAGACTCTGGATAACTCAAGGCACGTTTCTGTAATGGCTGTTTGTGGGTTGACCCGGGCTATGACGAGGGTTGATTTTCTACCATATGGAAGATCAATAGTGATATTGTTCTTGACTCGCCACAGTTTTAATAAAAATGGATTTTTTCAGAAAACAGTAGTGGGAGTATGGTAGAACTGGAAGTGATTCCAGAACCGCAAACGATTACTGAAGATTTGATAAGAACTTAAAGATTCAATCTGGTTTGACATTTCATTGGCCACTCCGCAGATATGGTGGGTAACCTCAGGCACCCGAGAGGTACTTCGGTATGCTCAGGGACGGTGGCAGGGAGGTTCTTGTTTACCCAGACTTGCCATTGCTGCTGTTCCAGACCGTGAGACCCGGCAGGAGGATGAGTATAGCGTCGTTCTAAACTAGCTTTAGAAGTGCACGTGTATATGACTCTGCCAGAGGATTGTCGTAGTCAGTGGGAGCAACGGAAGCATAGTGGGCAAGAGGCTTATGTCTATCTATAGACTAAAGCAGATATAGCGGAGATAGATCATCTATTTCTGACGTGACAGTCATAGGTTTGACTTCATCAGAATAGGGGATGGATCTATTAAGAAGGTAGTAGGATGTGATGTCCTGGTATTTGGATGACATACACAGAGTAGGAAGTCATATTCCTATACTACGATCGGTTATACTTTGGTCGTCACACAGTGGTTTCTCCACATAGGAATTGGATCTTATATCGTACATTCTGGTTACTAGATCTGTGGTTTTAGATCTAGATTTGGGTAGTTTCCCAATCAGGGTACTTAGACAGCATTCTATGAGTATTTAGAATGGACGACTCCTGGCATGGTGGTGTACCTGCAGGTGATGGAGTTGTAGGGTTCCTAGGCACCCTAATGAGGTCTCACAAGGCATCAACCATGCCAATTTCAAATTTAACGGGGCCGAGAAACCCTAGACTACGGATCGTTAGCTAGATGTCTAGGCGAAAAGCAAACTAGTTAACAACTTAACTATGAGATAACGGAAATACAACCTTTGTAGATCCGGTTCTCCACCTCCATAACTCCGCAACGAAGTATCCTCTCTGTCCAAATCGAAATCCGGGCTCTTGCGTCGGCTTCATCGGAGAAGAAGCGGGCTAGGTCATCGACGACGTGCCGAAGATGATCTACGTCGAAGCATCACTAGATCAAGCTCCACCTTCACCAAGCCATGAAAACTTATGAAGGAAACACACTCTACTACTTGGCAAGAGGTAGAGGATGAAGAAATAGGAAGTGGGTAGACTTTAGAATTGGATTTCTCACTCATTTGCATCAATCACCATTGATGGAGGAAGGTATCTTCATGAAGAAGAAGAAGAGGAAGAAGATGATAAATATTATGATAAGTTAAAATGAATAGAAAAGAAAATTCAATCTTATCATAACACTTACCATAGTTAAGTGTAGAGAGTTAACCAAAGTTAGTGAGTGGTTAGGGTTTGGCATAAAACAAAAATGGTGGACTTTTCAAAAGTTCAAGAAACTTCAACAAAAGAAATAAATAAAGCCACCATTTTCCTTTTGCCAAAAATAAATAAAACAATAAATAAATCATTTAAAACCCTTAACCATTAACTAACTATGGTTTAAACATACATTTAACCAAGTATTGCATGTATCATCAAACATGATACAAGCAAGTGCACAAAATCATATCGCATATGCAATGCGCACACCCGAGTGAGAAAATCCATTTAAAGTGAACCGATACTAGTTAATGCAAAGTAATATATCAAATATATAATTATGCATTAAATCATTAAATCAACTCTTGATTTAACGATCCGGTCATATCGTATATAACCGACTAGTATCCTTTGTATCGGTTTATCGAATCAATCCTTGATTCGATAACTAGGGTATATCGCATATAACCTAATTGATACATTCATCGCGAGAATGGAATGCGGTATCACATACACGCATTATTCTCGGTCCCGCACATATCTCATATGCGCTCCTATTTCGTTTCGCTTGAGCCAGGAAACCTCTGTGGAGGACTCTAAAGACTCGTCAATACGCCGGCAGCGGATGATGATCATATCAAACATCCACAAGCCGCAAGAGGTCTGCTAAACGTAACGGCCACCCGGATATTGAGCGATCTGAAGATCGACGAGCAAGCCCGCTCACACTCCAGTGAATCCAACCAGTAACACTACCGTACAGTCCGGTCTGATCGTCTGATATGTCGCATATCTCGCCTAAGGGTGGTAAACGTCAGACCCCAATAGCTCAATAAGTCGTGTCGATATGAGGTCTATAACAATTCGAGAAACTACTGGTAACACTTACCAGTAAATCTCAGCAACCCTGGCCAGGGATTTCCTGTTATAGCCAATCGAACACAGCGCAACATCAACCCCCTATACCGGGAGAGACGAATCCCCTCCTATCGCTCATTGCCTCCATGTGACTCGGGACTGTACCCAAAAACCACCGTTTTGCATGCCCTCTTGGACGTGGTAAGATGGAAATCAAAGCACAGTGGGAACCACACAAGACTCTATGACGATCTCGGGTCAACAGACTACTCTGTACCAGTGTCACCAGAGAACTGCCATCTGACGTGAGGTATAATACCATCTGGGAGTTCTCGGCGAGTCCGTCCAGTGTACCCAGTCTCCACTGAGCACCCGTATATCATCTCTGATGTCAAACACCAATGGATATGGGATCATCCATCGCCCATCTGTATGGGTCGAGAAGGTACACGCTAGTCTACTCTGGTATATCGATGCCCCGTCTCGATACACCCACGACTAGGGACTTTGAAGGATGTACTTATGGACTACCATGTCCCCACTAGTATGATCCGCATCATAGTCCAGGTAGTCAAGTACAGATCCTAAAGGCTTTACCAACATGTAACAGGGAGACAATCAGTGTACACGTTAAGGTAAAGATCAACCAGATAACGTACTATCATGTCGAGCAAGAAAGTCCTCCCTATATATGTCCCAGCATCCACTACAATATACATCCTATGTATAGTAATGGCCTCTAGGGCATACATATAACTAACAATCTCCCACTTGCACTAGGGCCATCTGTAGCAGTGGTTGCAGTATCTCATACTCAACCATCCCATAAAAGTCTCTCTCTGGGAAAAGGCCTTTCGTGAGTGGATCCGTTGTGTTTGTCCTCTAAGTCTACTCTCCTAACCTCGATCCCTTGGAGATCAACCATCTCCTTGATCAGGTGATACTGCCTTAGAATATGTCTGGATCACTGATGGGACGGACGTTCCTTGGCATAAGCCACAACTCCATTGTCACACAATGGGAGGAACATGGTTCATCTTATGAACCAATATATACCCAAACAGCCTCTTTGGTAGCATCTTAAATAGCGATGTATCAAGCCTTTATCGTCTAGTATGCCACGGTATCTAGCTTGGAACTCTTCCAACATACCGTCCCTTTACTGAGGGTAAAGACAATGCCTGCGACTGACATTCAGTCGTCTTTATCTCCCTGGAACCTTTCCAGTGATTCTCCCCAGGATCGATTGATACCATCTCACTACAACTAGTGAGAATCCTAACATCCAATTAGATCTATCTCATAGATCCAAACCCAGGATTTAGGAGGTATCACTTTGATCCTTTATGGAGAATCATTGTGATAAGCGGAGATTGATCGAGCGTAGCATAGGAAACTCCTTTCTTATCAAGAGTATGTCATCCACGTACTCTACGAGGATCACCACCATACTCCCTACTACCTTTTTGTTTATACAAGGTTCATCTACCATTTTGATGATGTCAAACTCTTTGACTAACACATCAAAACAGATGTTCCAACTCCACGATGCCTGCTTTATCAGATAAAACATCTTGCACACGTTTCCGCTGCTCCCACTGTCTACGAAGCCCTCTGGCTGTGTACTTATAGACGCTCTCTTCTAAATCATCATTTAGAAAAGCATTCAAGACACCCAACCACCAGAGATCGTAGTCATGGTATGTAGCCGTGGTAAGTAGGATCTGGATGGACTTAAGCATAGATACTTGAAAAGGTTTCATTATTATCCATGCCTGGTCGATGATGACAACCTTTAACAAGTCTAGCTTTGAAAGTCTCAACTTTTCCATCTACACCAAGTAATCTTTTCAAGATATACTTGCTCCTGATGGGGATTTAACCCTTCAGATATAGCAACTAAAGTCCATACTTTGTTGGTGTATAAGGATTCCATCTCAGATCGCTAAGCATCCAGCCATTCTTACAGAGTCTCACTCCTGATGGCCAGCTCGAAGCTAGTTGGGTCATCATCTTATGATGCAATTCTCGCTCCCACTGTCATAGAGAAACCGAAGTATCTCTCAGGTGGGTGAGGAACCCTACTAGATCGGCGGAGAGGCTGAGGTTCGTTGGAATCTACTGAATCCTTTTGGTTCTATCAAATCATCTTCTGTAGTTTGCATAGCTGGAACCTTTCCAGTTCTAATAACTAACCTTGCCTCGAGATTGTCCGGATTTTGCTTTTAGACATAGGCCGGACAACCCCAAATCTTAACTAGCTTAAGACATGGGCTCTTCCCTTTCCATATCACATATGAAGTGGTAGGCACTGATTTGATTCGAACCCTATTCAATAGGTATGCAACTTCTCAAGTGCATAACCCCCTTAAGGAAAAAGGTAACTCAGTAGTACTCATCATAGAGCACACCATATCATATAGGGTGTGATTGCTCCGCTCCGATATACCATCGTGCTATGGTGTATACAGAGGAGTAATGCTGAGAGAGAATCTCATTCTCCTTTAGAATAATCCAGGATTTCCGTGCTCAAGTATTCTCCTCCTTGATCACATCAAAGGACATAATACTTATACCCGTATTTTAGTTCTCTACTTCTAACTTATATTCTGTGAATATCTCAAAAGGTTCGGACTTTGTTTCAACAGGAACATATGTCTGAATCATGAGAGATCATCAGAGAACGTAATGAAGTACAAAGAACCGGTCTTGGCATATGAAGACAGGGGACCTTACATACATCAACATGTATCATCCCAAGAGTTTACTAACTCTTTCTCTGTTTCCAATAAACAGAGCTGGTGTCATTATATCTTTGTGACATGACTGGAGAGTTTCACAAGATGTAAATTCAAACTAATTTAAATATGCATCTTTATGTAACTCTAGCTAGTCGGGTCACATTGATCTGACCTAGTCTACAATACCTCAAGAAGGAATCGTTCAACTCTGAACTCTTCCTCTTGTGTGTGTTTCATATACTAAAGAACTGTAGTTTGATTTAGAACATTAATGCTTTTAGATAACGTGCCTGAACCGATCAACTTTTGATATAGGAAATGTTCAAAACATTATCCAACAATACAAAATTATATCATTTCTTTACTAATAAAGAGATTGATATGATTTTGTATATCAGGTTCGGTATCTAACAACATTCGTTCAGAATCAATGTATTGGTAATACAGGGTGACAGTGACCAACAGACTTGGCTGCAACACTTGCCCCGTTTTCTGCCTCATGAAACTTATCACCCGTTCTCAGTTCTCTACCTTTCTGCAGCCCTATGTAACAGATTACATATCTGGGATCCTGATCTGGTATCACATACCCAGGACGTAAAAGATACTGAGAAACAGTTCTTTGTAATGAACACACCCGAAGATGATGCATCAGCATGCACTCTCTTCGTTTGGGCGGCACGGGAAATCTGGTATTCCCCAATTTCCTGCTCTGTCTTATAACTATTATAAGTTGGAGCGGGACCAACGTTCCCCAGCTCAGTATAATAAGCGGGTTCGGTCAAATATTCCGTATTATTATCTTGATTAAGGCATGATATGGTCGCTACCTGGAGAGAGAGAAGAAAACACTCAGCGTGCGCTCTTTCAAGAATAGATTGGTTATTATTTTATCTAATCAGGATGGCTCCCACTGCTTTTTATCAAATCTTCCTTCAAACCCTAAAAGGAAAGACTAGCCGGGATTAATTACACACTACAAGTTCGCCAATCTTTCAGCCAGGCCAGTGTCGGTACTTTGAGGGAGGTCCCCCGTGCTTTCGCACGAACCTAATTAATGTAAACCTCGTTTTCCCAGAGGCGTAACCTCGTTAACACCTTTCTAGACACCTACTTGATCGGCTAATTGTAATGTATAAAACTCTCCCAGGAGTAACACTTACTCACAGCGGGTATCGGGATCCAACTATCTCATAGAAGGTATGCAATCTCATTGCAAATTTCAACACTTGAAATTCCCGATAATATTTTGCCCCTAGCTCGCTATGACCTTGACGCATGCCAAACAACCCATAGTCTGCCAGTCAAGTTCAACCCGTACATTTCTTGATTGAATTAAACCCACCCGCACGACCCTTGACGCATGCCAAACAACGCCGTACGAATACCCTAATCCAATCGCATCATATGCTAGCAGATAAGCACTAGTTAGCTACCGTACACTACGCCTTGACGCATGCCAAACAACCGCAGCACGAATACTAACTAGTACTTATCTGAAATGACGGAGGGCTACGACAGGTTTTTCTGAAAACCTATTGCGTAATGAACTTGATATCGTTGTAGAATCAAATGAATTTTGAAATGGAGTGTTTTCGAGTCTTTTCTAGTTTTGCTAAAGGAGTCACTCCCGGTGAAGGGATCGTCGGTCCTTTCCTCGTCGAATGAGGTGCGGGATATATCACATATATCACTGTGCAAAGCAGAACTCTTAAAAGCAATCAAAAGACAAACCGAGTGTGTAGCATCTGCCAGTTATTGCTAAAGGAGTCACTCCCGGTGAAGGGATCTCGGTCCTTTCCTCATCGAATAAGGTGCAGGATATATCATATATACCGCTGTGCAAAGCAAGAACTGTAGCTACCTGTTTTATTTTGAAATTCAATTCTACAACATCTCAGGTTTCTTTTACTTTCATTAATCACATTAATGAAATCCCATCATTTAAGTACCTAAACATCACAGATAAATACGACGTACACTTATGCCATCCGCATTTGCCTCGATGTCCCCTCGTGCACCGTTAGGTTAGGTAACTAACAGCAGAGCGGGGCAGGGCTAGCGCGGGTGTAAAACATAAGTAACGCCTATATAATATATCACATATACTATATAAAGTATCCATCATAGAACATCACATGATCACATCACAGATATCGCAGCAGAAGAATCATATGAAATATTGGATATACTAGGACGTCCGTGTTTTCAATACGAGCCAGTATAAAACACGGATTCCACGGTCGCGATGAATAGCCAAACCCACACCCCTAGACCCCTACGAGAGCGGCAAGCAACCTTACCAATTCTAGAGTTAGGAGACCCGGACTCGACTCCTCGAGTTGGTCTCCCACTGGACTCCAGAACCCGGTTACTTGTGCTCCCCTCCTTGGGTCTATCCTAGTGCGAAAATGTAAATAATATACAAATGGTGACAACATCCGCAACCTGGAAGTACCCCAATAAAAGAATATTACATACAAGTTTATACATGAATGAAAATGAAAAACACTCATCTCACATAAAAACCCCCGGCTATTCAAACACGACGATCCAATATAACATATCCAGCAACACATAACATCACATGTCATCAACGTAAGTAAATATGTCCATCCCAATTGTCGTTGACATTAGCAACGAAACCGGCGATATCACATATTACACTTACGGTCACAGAAAAGAAAGTGTAAAACTACAACAGTTGGAATCCGCAACCTCCTCAGACATCGCATGCCTGACCAAATGAATTCCTTAGACATCGCATGCCTAACAATTATAAACCCCGCATTTTAGTCTCATTATCGAAAACACTTTTCAATATCAAGTCGGGCAATTCAACAAGATTCCCGACATCCTGATCGAATGCTCGTCGCAAACTTTAGTAGGCGGCCGCACCCCCGACGCCGTCGACGAAGTGCACCAAAGCGGAACACCGCTATCGGGAGCACCCGAACGGATGCTTTCGGCGACGGGGTTCTCCTACAGTCACTTGGTCAGGGCTATGGAGTGAGGCTGTCTATTAAGTTTACCCGGCGAGTATCCGCGTACGCTACGTGATTGCGACGGACTTTTGATCACATCAAAATTCCGTGGCAATCGATCAAGTGAGACTAAACCGCTAGATTTATAACATTCATTCAGTTATCACATAACTTTTATGAATTCCAATTATTGTATCCCATTCCGGATAAATAGAAAATGTTAAACTTTCCGATCGAACAATCGAACACCCAAGTTTTCCGAAACAGGTCAACACATGAAATAAGTCTAACAACATTCAGTTCGTGCCTCAGTACCAACGGTCCAGCCGTAGAAGGGTCAAGCCAACGCCTCACATGTGGCACGCCGTACTGCCCCAAACCCGAAGGTTCAAAGGGCAGTTCAAGACGGTCACATAATCGAGTTAAGGTTTGTTGTCTTCTAGAGGGTCCATCGCGTTACTTGCACTACTTAGAACGTCGTTAAACTACGGAAAAATCCAACACTTGGAAATTTCCCGACAGGGGAAAAATTGGGTATTTATATCCGGTCGAACTTTTTAACATATTCTAAAAATTATCCGGAAAACCACATAGACAAAATTTGATACTCCGATCGAAACACCGAATCCCCAAAACAACCCCAGAACACTCAACTGTTGAGTCAAATTAAAAATTCCCAGAAAACTCAGCAGAATTTATCAGGAATTACTGTGCAAAAAGGGGAGGATGACGTCACCTTGTTGCCGCGGAACCGCCGCAGAAGCAAGGCTTCTGCCGTGGTTCCGCCGCCATTTATACTGTTCATGAAAATATTTTTGCGCCGTAATTCTTATATTTCCCTGCTGAATTTTTTAGCAATTTTTAATTTGGAAAAATCCCAGTTTTTGAAAAAAGGACAGAGAGCTATTTTGGGTTTGGGTTTTCGGGTCGTTCGGACTTCAAACTCCGTCTAGACTTCGCCTAATGCTCTAGCTAGGCTCTGATACCACTGTAGGGTTCCTAGGCACCCTAATGAGGTCTCACAAGGCATCAACCATGCCAATTTCAAATTTAACGGGGCCGAGAAACCCTAGACTACGGATCGTTAGCTAGATGTCTAGGCGAAAAGCAAACTAGTTAACAACTTAACTATGAGATAACGGAAATACAACCTTTTTAGATCCGGTTCTCCACCTCCATAGCTCCGCAACGAAGTATCCTCGCTGTCCAAATCGAAATCCGGGCTCTTGCGTCGGCTTCATCGGAGAAGAAGCGGGCTAGGTCATCGACGACGTGCCGAAGATGATCTACGTCGAAGCATCACTAGATCAAGCTCCACCTTCACTAAGCCATGAAAACTTGTGAAGGAAACACACTCTACTACTTGGCAAGAGGTAGAGGATGAAGAAATAGGAAGTGGGTAGACTTTAGAATTGGATTTCTCACTCATTTGCATCAATCACCATTGATGGAGGAAGGTATCTTCATGAAGAAGAAGAAGAGGAAGAAGATGATAAATATTATGATAAGTTAAAATGAATAGAAAAGAAAATTCAATCTTATCATAACACTTACCATAGTTAAGTGTAGAGAGTTAACCAAAGTTAGTGAGTGGTTAGGGTTTGGCATAAAACAAAAATGGTGGACTTTTCAAAAGTTCAAGAAACTTCAACAAAAGAAATAAATAAAGCCACCATTTTCCTTTTGCCAAAAATAAATAAATCATTTAAAACCCTTCACCATTAACTAACTATGGTTTAAACATACATTTAACCAAGTATTGCATGTATCATCAAACATGATACAAGCAAGTGCACAAAATCATATCGCATATGCAATGCGCACACCCGAGTGAGAAAATCCATTTAAAGTGAACCGATACTAGTTAATGCAAAGTAATATATCAAATATATAATTATGCATTAAATCATTAAATCAACTCTTGATTTAACGATCCGGTCATATCGTATATAACCGACTAGTATCCTTTGTATCGGTTTATCGAATCAATCCTTGATTCGATAACTAGGGTATATCGCATATAACCTAATTGATACATTCATCGCGAGAATGGAATGCGGTATCACATACACGCATTATTCTCGGTCCCGCACATATCTCATATGCGCTCCTATTTCGTTTCGCTTGAGCCAGGAAACCTCTGTGTAGGACTCTGAAGACTCGTCAATACGCCGGCAGCGGATGATGATCATATCAAACATCCACAAGCCGCAAGCGGTCTGCTAAACGTAACGGCCATCCGGGTATTGAGCGATCTGAAGATAGACGAGCAAGCCCGCTCACACTCCAGTGAATCCAACCAGTAACACTACCGTACAGTCCGGTCTGATCGTCTGATATGTCGCATATCTCGCCTAGGGGTGGTAAACGTCAGACCCCAATAGCTCAATAAGTCGTGTCGATATGAGGTCTATAACAATTCGAGAAACTACTGGTAACACTTACCAGTAAATCTCAGCAACCCTGGCCAGGGATTTCCTGTTATAGCCAATCGAACACAGCGCAACATCAACCCCCTATACCGGGAGAGACGAATCCCCTCCTATTGCTCATTGCCTCCATGTGACTCGGGACTGTACCCAAAAACCACCGTTTTGCACGCCCTCTTGGACGTGGTAAGATGGAAATCAAAGCACAGTGGGAACCACACAAGACTCTATGACGATCTCGGGTCAACAGACTACTCTGTACCAGTGTCACCAGAGAACTGCCATCTGACGTGAGGTATAATACCATCTGGGAGTTCTCGGCGAGTCCGTCCAGTGTACCCAGTCTCCACTGAGCACCCGTATATCATCTTTGATGTCAAACACCAATGGATATGGGATCATCCATCGCCCATCTGTATGGGTCGAGAAGGTACACGCTAGTCTACTCTGGTATATCGATGCCCCGTCTCGATACACCCACGACTAGGGACTTTGAAGGATGTACTTATGGACTACCATGTCCCCACTAGTATGATCCGCATCATAGTCCAGGTAGTCAAGTACAGATCCTAAGGGCTTTACCAACATGTAACAGGGAGACAATCAGTGTACACGTTAAGGTAAAGATCAACCAGATAGCGTACTATCATGTCGAGCAAGAAAGTCCTCCTTATATATGTCCCAGCATCCACTACAATATCATCCTATGTATAGTAATGGCCTCTAGGGCATACATATAACTAACAGGAGTCACCCTCTCTAAAGGTGTCTTACAGACTAAAGGGGAGAGGGATACGCATGATTGGCAGATCACTTGCTTAGGCAATTGAGTTGATCATGAAATGTCAAGTACCACACCAGATGTTGTTCTTGCAGTAGATGCAATAAGTTGACATTGATCCAATACTGGAGAAACATTCGGAAGCAGTTTTAGAACATAAGTGGATGTTCTAGGGATATGATAACGGCAGCCTCCTTCGGAAAACGGTTATCATTCCAGGCCTCCAAGGTGACATGGATGACAGAGTGACTGTCAGAGTTATAGTTTTCCTTCTGATGAGGGGCAGTATTTTGGACAGGTGGTCCAGGTGGATACTGAGAGAAGGATGGCGCAGGATACTGATTAAGTTCAGTTGACGATACAGTCTAAGAAGTTTAGATTTGGAGTTCATTTATGAGCTAGGTCCTATCAGACATCCAGACATTTTAAGACAGGTATTGCTCATTTCGGGAGATGGCTTTCTCCGCGAACTTGAGATAAAGAGAGACATAGAAAGAGACACCAGAGCGGATCCACTCACTGAGGCTATTCCTCGAACGCAATAGTTTCGCAAACGAGCTTTGTGAGACTGACTAGTAGAGGAGTTGGGTGTTCGGTATCACACGGGCTGTGAGTATGCGACATCGCAATAATTAGCCTTGAGTGCAAGTGGGAGATTGTTGGAGATAGTGCCCTCAGTGTCAATTATTGGATCACAGGCACGTGATTGCAATGATTGAGGGAGGACCTATACCGGTAGGACAGTCTTACTCGAGATGATAGTATGCTATCTGGTTTATCTTTATCATCGTGTACTGCTTTAAGTGACCTTACGAGTCGCTATTACACGTTGATAGAGCCCTTAGGATTCTTGCTTGAGTACCAGCAGTATGAAGGCGATCATATACGTGAGAGCTGGAGTCTATAAGCACATCCTTAAAAGGTCCCTAGTCGTGGGAGTTTCGAGACAGGGCATCGATTCTCCAGAGTAGACTAGTGTCTACAGTCGAGACCGACGAGGGCCGGTGGCCGGTCTCACAAGCCACTGGTGTCAATTGGTTCACCTAAGATGTATACAGGTGCTCATTAGGTTATGAGTACACCGGACAGGACTCGCCGGGAACCTGCTAGTTGGTATTATACCTGACGTCAGATAGCAGTTCCCTGGTGACATGTGTACAGGTTAGTTCATCGACCTGAGATCGTCATTTGTCTCGTGTGAGTTCCCACTGTGCTTTGATTACTACCCTACCACGGCTCAAAGGAGTCGTGCAAACAGGTTTTAGTTGGGTAGAGTCCCGAGCCAAATGGAGTCAGTGAGCGGATCTGCAGGGGTTCGTCTCTCCCTGTATTGGGGGTGAGGTCGCGCTGTGTCTAGGAGAGCCAGTACATGAAAAGTCCTTGGCCAAGGCAGGAGATTTACTGGTAGGTATTCCAATAGTATCTGAGGGTGTTCTGGGTTACACTCCGACACGACTTGTACCGCTATTGGGGGTCTGACTTTTACCAACCCCCTAGGCCCGCCATGCGATGCTCATAGACGAACGGACCGGACTGTACGGACATTGTCACTGACAGGCTCAGTAGGGTGTCAGGATGAGTTCGCTCATCGACGTCCCTTTTGGTCAATAGCTGGTGGCCCATCACGTATGGCTGATACCTCTGACGTGCTAGTGGTTAAATCCACAGCCATAGTATTGACGAGTCTTTAGAGTCCACCACACACACAGTTACTCAAGTTTCGGGCGAAACGCTGTAGAGGTCGTATGGAGATATGGCAGGGTTCGATCAGATACGTGCGGTATTGCACGGATCGTGATCGGACGGATTTTACTAGCCGGCTTTAGCTTAAGCCGGATCCTAGTATTAGACAGTGTAGTTTTGTCTCTTTGCATTTGTGTTCAGTGGGAATACAAATGTGGACATGTATATGCAGTAGTGGGGTTTTCCTTTAATTTATTACGGGATCAGTTTTCTGAAGTTGCCAGTTTGCATTCTGTTCCGGCCGGTTTTCCTTTGTTCCTTCGCGGCCGGACTTTTTCGATGGAGGGGATAATTTGCAATTGTGCAAATTACTTATTGTGGAGGGATTTCTTGCATTTGTGGCTTCTATCATCATGAGATTCCATTATGGTCTCATCCTTTGCATTTATGAGATGGTTTTGTGAAAGGATTGATATGTGATTTGGTGTGACCATTTTTCTCTTCTTTTATTCCTTCCTTGCATTATTTGATTCACTCTTCTCCACCATTCTTTGGTGAGGGCGGCCACTTGGGCAAGAGGGAGAGAGAGAGGTTCATTTGAGGGTAGCATTTTCTTCATCTCTTTTTCCTTGCTAAAAAATGACGAGCTCATTTTTTTTCGAAAGCTCATTCTCTTTCTCCACCTCCACCATGGCAACAACATAAACCCTAAAGAGACATAGCCTACTACACTATATCTACAGCAAATCTTGGACGCGTCGGCTAGCTAACTTCGCGCCCGAGTTGCCTCTGTCCAGAGGTGGGAGCCCGTAAACGAACCCGGCTACGTGGTGCCTTTCCGACGAGGAGGTGACGGACGGAGATTCCGCGGGAGATTGGAGTGGAGACGAAGACCGAAGGACATGGATCGCTTGGTATAACTCTCTACCCGTATTCTAGTTTGCCAGTAGCTAGGTTAATGGCCCGATCCGGGATAAAAGTGCGCGGTGGTGCCGGTTTGCTAGTTTGCAAAATTTTTCGTTTCCGCGTTTCCGGCGTCAGATCGACGACCGGGGCGCCGCCGTGCACTTACAGAGAGGGGCCATGGTAGTTGCAAGCCGATCGAAGACCGACTTCTTTGGAGCTTCCTGTGATGGTATTGAAGCACTGAAACTCATTGGCGGGAGCATGGTCCCGAAGAACAATCCAGTGGTGGCCTGAGTCACCTACTCCACTGGCATCGCAAAGATGGAGGCCATATGGGGCCCATAAGTCACTCCTCTAGCAGGGACGGAGTGGTAGTTGCTGTTGCAATTGGTGTAGTTGGAATCCATCGATGTCATTTTCTTTTCTGCATGGAGCAAGATCCCAAATCTTAGTACCTCGAATCCAGGGGCAACCATATTAAACCGCGATTCATTCGCGAACACGACACATGAAATGTGGAGTGGAATGAGGAAAAGGTTCCACCGGGTGTGCCAGAATCTGTTTACCACCGAAAGCCGGGAAAGACAGACGTCTTGCCTGAATTTGGGGGCAGATGCTATTTGGGTTTATCCGTCCACCATCCCGAAGATGCCAAGCTGATTTATGGCACCGTGTATCGGAGGTTTAGATGGATGCAGCCATTGTAGCGTATTTCGTCAGATTCCCCCTCATTGTGAAGGATTTTTGATTGTGGGGACTCTCTTCCTTGCAGGCGTAAGCCCCTGCAGTTAATTACGTTACCGCGTAGTGATAACCATTTTCTCCTGCTCCAGATGTTCACTTCGTTTCATGTGTGTTTGTTTTATTTTTGGTTGCCCGTGGATTGTATACGGAGACTAATTTGTGTTGTCGCCCGTAGGGCGTGGATTAGTCCAAATCCGTATTCTCTTAGGTTTGGGTTTGGTTTGGTTTAAGGATCGTTAATCTTGTTTGGGATTAAGATCAACTTAAATGTTTGTTGAGGATACGTTAGTCTAATTTTAGACTAAGATTTACTCAGCATGATTTTTGGGATCATTCAGACCCAACAAAAGAGTATTTGGGCTCTATTGCTTTAGTTTAAGGACGTTACGGTCCATAGATGACCATTTTTGGTATGAGGTTTTAGTTTAAGGACATTGCGGTCTATATCTAGTTTAAGGACATTGTGGTCCATTATGATATACTCATGGGTTTGGGAATGTACCCAAGCACTGTTGGCTGTCGGGATCCTCCACCTCTTTGAAGACGTTGAAGAATTACAACGACATGTATCAGAGGTATGGAGCGATGTACCCTTAAACCAAATTCCAGATTGAAGGGAAAGATCATTGTGGAATGAATACTATTTTAGACACCATCTGTTAGGAGATCATTAGTCATCTTTGGAACTAAGATCGATTTGGGGAGACCTGAGTATAGGAGGGCTCGGTTGATTGATGATCAAAGGGGTTTTGGCCTTGGGAGACTTGGCTAATTTGGGCTAAGGTTGGCCTCTCATAGTGTAAACACTATTATCTTCTCGGCGCTCACGTGCTCCCACATGAGGCTCTAAAGCAGTGTTAAACACTGAAATTTGGAGCGCTTACGTGTGGCACGTGAGGCGCCTGAGAATTGGGCACTGATTCTTTGGGTTTATACCATTTTTCATTTATAAGTGGTGAGCACTATTGGGGGTCACGTGAGATCATGTGAGGCGCCCCAAAATGGAAGCTGTGTTTGGATTTATTCCCCTTTTCCTTTTGAAAGTGCTAAGCACTAGTAGGGGTTCACGTGGGAACATGTGAGGCACCCCAAAATGGGATCTGACTTTGGATTTATTCCCCTTTTCTTTTTGAAAGTGCTAAGCACTATTAGGGGGTCATAAAGGATCACGTGAGGCGCCCCAAAATGGGAACTGTCTTTCATTTATTCCTTTTTTTCTTTTGAAAGTGCTAAGCACTATCAGGGGGTCACGTGGAATCACGTGAGGCGCCCCAAAATGGGAACTGTCTTTGGATTTATTCCCCTTTTCGTTTTGAAAGTGCTAAGCACTTGTTTTAAGGAGTCATGTGGGAACACGTGAGTCGATCTCAGTTGTTTTTTTTTGCAGGGTTAAACCCTAGTTTTATCAGAGAAATTAAATTCCTATATCTTTTAGAAGAATTAAATTCTTCAAACTTAGTTCTTTCCTCTAAGTTTTAGGATTGCATGACAGAATCTCCCTGATGAGAATTAAATTCTCAACTTGTGGGGAGATCTACTTCTGCAGATCTCAACCAGAGGAAGAACTAAGTTCTTTTTTTTGGAAGAGTTAAACTCTTGTAATGGCGGAGAAAAATGATCTCTAAGTCTTTTTTTTTACTTAGGGTTTCTTTTCTTAAAAGAGAACTCCTCCTCTTCTTTTTTTTGTTTCTCAAATATTATGGGGGTCTCCTCCTTTTTGACTTAATGTCTCGGGTCCTTTATATAGTAGAGACAGGTTTGTTGGTTTAGTTAAGGAAATCTCTTGTTGAGAGATCTTAATTGATTTGGGGATTTTTATCCACCGTTGGATCTTTGATCCAAAGACTTTTGTTTTAAAGAAGATATTTTTCTTGTTTTTAACAAGACTGGGAAAATATTTTCCATACAGAGCTTATTCTGTAGCTTAGTGATTTTTAATCACCATTGGATCTTTAATCCAACGGTGCTCTGTTTTACAGAGCGTAATCTTTCTTGTTTAGAAAGATTGGGGAAATATTTTCCGATACAGAGCTGATTCTGTAGCTTGGTGATTTTTAATCACCATTGGATTTTTAATCCAACGGTGCTCTGTTTTACAGAGCGTAATCTTTCTTGTTTAGAAAGATCTAAGGAAATATTTCCCAATTAGAGTTTTGATCTCTTTTATTTAGAATTTAATTCTATCAGCTTGGAAGGTGATTAGGAACCCTCACGTGTAGCACGTGGCCCCCATAGCATTAAACCGGCTTGCTTATATGTAGCAGTCCCAGACAAAGGCATCACGTGTTGGCACGTGAGCTGATGTTCAGGAATGTCACGTGTGGCACGTGACCCCCACGAAGTTAAGCCCAATCAAAGAGTATCACGTGCTGACACATGAGCTTCTCTGGCTTGTTATTTGTTTTAGGAAAGCGCCTATATAGTTTGTATATAGATGCTCACGTGTTTGCACGTGAGGTTCGGTTTTAGCCTTAATTGTTAAGCGCAATGCCTATAATCTTTGCTCTAAGGCGCATCACGTGTGGGCACGTGATGCTCCATTTGGGGAATTTTCCCATCGCTTTTTATTTATTTTTTATTTTTTATAAGGGAACAAATGCCCCCATAGCGTTGTTCTCACGTGGCTTTCACGTGAGTGCAATGCTTTCACCTTTACAGCCGTTAGATTTCCTAGGGGAATGGAGAAGTGAACCGCCCTTGTCACGTCTTATAAATGCAAGGGTTTTTCCTTTGGGAAGCCACCGTTCCTTCATCTTCTTCCTTCCTTGTCTTCTTTGAGAATAGAATTCTCTTCTTCAGATCTTAGTTCTCTGCCCATTGCAATTCCAGAGTTAAACTCTGTTAAAACTTTCCGTTGGGTAAGGATCTTGAATGACCCTAGCTTACTTCCTGCCCTGGTTTTTAAATTCATCAATTAGAGCATAGTTCTTTCTTGAACCGAGTTCTTAAAGACCCCCAAAACACACATTTTTTTTGTAGATTTTGGAGTCTCGGATTAGTGGGAATTACTAATCCTTCTTTTAGGGTTTTACCCCATCACCAATCTTTAAGAATCTTGGAATTTAATTCCTTTTTCATTGCCACCTTGCCATGGGAGTCTTCTGGGATTTAATTAAAGGAATTTAATTCTGTATACCCACAGAGCTTGGTTCCGGGGAAATTTTATCCCCTGCTTTCTTCGAATATTTTAGGGTTTTAATACCTTTAAAGCAGATTTGAATCTGTTGCATTCTCAAATAAAGCTTGCTTTAAGAGTTTGTTAGGAGTTGTTTAAACTCCAGTGTTCATTTGACGATAATCCTTTTATATTCTCATAATAAGCATTTTCTTGATCATTTTGATCACTAAACTCTTACTGATTTTTCTTTTCAAATACTATGGCCGCTTATCTGTATGATCTCGATGAAATTATCTCCTATGAAGACATTCGCATCCAAGGCCGCTGTCAAAACCAGGAGTTTACGAATGCCTAATGCGCTAAGGTTATGCGTCGCTTCAATGAATACAACGGTCGACTACTCCCCCGTCGTTCCGCTCTTTTGAAGATCATCGTGGGGGCTATTTGGGAAGCACTTCCTGAATTTAACGAAGCCATGCCTCTTGAGGCACTTGATGATGCTGAAGACAAGATACACTCAGTATATCTGATAGGCTTGATCTCGAAGAGGCGGTGAGATGATCTTGTTGATATCTTGCATCAAGTCTTCCAACAGACGACGATAATCTCTGCCTACCAGAGGACGGATGATATCAGTGAGAATCCTGAAGCTTGCATTCGTGAGAAAATGCACAAAAAAATGGTCAGAGAAGCCAGAAGTATTTTACTCGGTCTTGCTTCTGAATTCCTCAATTCATGTCCAGGATTTAGTGTTTTACTATTGTAAACAACCTTTTTTACCATGTATAAGTTCATAGAGCATATGAATGACAAAACTTCCTCTTTCCCCCTTTTTACCAATGCTCACATATTTCTTGCATGAAGTGCCGTTATACTGTTATTGGCATTCACGTGTTTTGCGCATGAGGTGTTGTTGAGAATTTTAATCCTGAACTAGCGCCGGCGCTCATGTGTTATGCACGTGCGGCACCGCTTTTAGTCCCCAAAAGGATCAATGCGGGTGCTCACATGTCATGCACGTGAGACTCTGCTGATGGGGTCGTTTCACCTCCTTGTTCTGATTCTTATAGGTCAACTATCTTGTTCCCCATGCCCATTTTTCCGGTCTTGGAAATACTTCCACCATGCACAAAATTTTCCGTGTCTAGACTTGAATGCTTCTCTTTATAACCTGAAGCTTCGTCTTCCTCTTTCTTCACAGAGAAAGACCCATTCAGACCTTAGGGTGATCATTTTTTTAGGAACAAACCAAGAATTATGGCTTGCAACCGTCCCCATGCTCGTCGGCAACCCTGAGAGGTGCCTATCGAGGAGATTATTCCTCGCTTTGCCGCGCGGTTAGCGGATCTTCTTCTTACTGATGACTAATGTGACGCGGTATTGTACGAGCTCCTAGTTCGTAGGGGTTCTCCTCTTCCTATGGGTTCTATTTGGCTCCGGATGATTTTCTTATCCGTGCTGGCTGATATCCCTCCTCATCCAGCGCAGATGACTCCGGCGATTCTCGATGCGGCGGAGGACAAGATTGAATGTTTCCACGAGGCCCACTTGATTACTCAACCTCTGAAGGATCGTTCGATTCATTTACTGAGTCAGATACGAGCTCGGCGGGCCATCATGTCTGCCTTCATCGATGAGCATGGCGCTAATCGATGGGGAGCAACTCCTCGCGAAGACCGCCGTTTCGACATGGTAGAGAGGGCAGAGAGAGAATTGGAAAACCTTATTTGTTGTTTTGTTAACCCTTGTATCTCTGATCCCACATTTGGTGATCTCTTCCCTGTAGAGTAGTATATTTGTTTTAATGTATTTTTCTTATTATTACCTGTTGAATGCTTTCTGTTGAATGTTTTCTGTTCATCATATATTTGTACGCGTATCTCGCCCCTGTACATGAGCTTTATACTTTACCCTTAGGAAATTTTTTTAGTGCGAACGCCATTGTAGTGTCGTATATAAATTAGCACGTTTAGGACATCATTTCCATTTAAGCAGGTGCGCAGTCATGAATTCATGCTTAGTGGGGCATGAACCAAAAACTCTCCTTACTGCCTTGCACAGTACATGGTTGGTGCTCTTGGGTTGCGCCTTTCTGTCTTGACTGGACGCGAAGTAGTTTATATACTCATTTCGGAGTTTGTTTAGTTTACCTCTGTTGGACTTATAGGCAAACCTGTCATAACGTCATAGTTAACCCTTGCTCTTTACGACAGAGGTCCGTTCAGGGTGTGTGGTACTAAGGCATTCCCGATACGTAGTCTTGATGTCGTGTCTCTGCTCCCTTTAGGGCTGGACAAGGCATCCTTAAATAATCTCCCAGATCATATTACCATCGGGAGAGCACATCCTTTCTAGAAATCGTGAGGATTTCCAAGTGTTCATCGCCTCCTTGAGTCGCCAGGATCTCGCTCGGCTATATTTTTTCCTTACGAATCTTGAGGACTCATAAGTAGCTTCTTTATTTCAGTGGGATGTAACTTTGGCAAATGTGGCTCGTAGATAGTCCATCTTGATTTTCTTATAGGGCAGCGATGGCTTAGAAAACAGGTTCAGATCCGCCGCCTAAGGCTTTTCAACTTTATGAGCCGTGAGGGTCTCATAAGGGGGATTCTCCTTACGAGTCGAGAGGATCCCGTAGGTGTATTTTCTCCTTAGGAGTCGTGAGAACTCCTAAGAGCGTTTTCTCTTGAGATTCGTAAGGATCTCACAAGAAAATTTTCCCCCTTACAAGTCGAGAGGACTCGTAAGTGGTTGTTTCCCTCAATGTAGATATTCGGTTTTAGAGATTGTGGCTCCTGAATAATATGCAATAGTTCATCTTGGACCGACTTATAAGGCAGTAATGGCTTAGGAAACAGGTTCAGGTTTGTCGCCTAAGACTTTTTAACTTTATGAGCCGTGAGGGTCTCATAAGGGGGATTCTCCTTACGAGTCGAGAGGATCCCGTAGGTGTATTTTCTCCTTAGGAGTCGTGAGGACTCTTAAGTGCGTTTTCTCTTGAGAGTCGTAAGGATCTCACAAGAGAATTTTCCCCCTTACAAGTCGAGAGGACTCGTAAGTGATTGTTTCCCTCCTTTTCGATATTCGGTTTTAGAGAGTGTGGCCCGTGAATAGTTTGCAATAGTCCATCTTGGACCGACTTGTAGGGAAGCGATGGCTTAGGAAACAGGTTCAGGTCTGCCACTTAAGACTTTTCAACTTTATGAGCCATGAGGGTCTCATAAAGACTTTTCTCCCTACGAGTCGAGAGGATCCGTAGGTTTATTTTCTCCTTAGAAGTCGAGAGGACCCCTAAGTGCGTTTTCTCTTGAGAGTCGTAAGGATCTCATAAGAGAATTTCCTAATTTACAAGTAGAGAGGACTCGTAAGTGGTTGTTTCCCTCCTTATCGATATTCAGTTTTAGAGAGTGTGGCCCGTGAATATTATGCAATAGTCCATCTTGGACCGACTTGCACAGTAGCGATGGCTTAGGAAACAGTTTCAGGTTTGCCGCTTAAGACTTTTCAACTTTATGAGCCGTGGGGGTCTCATAAAGATTTTTCTCCCTACGAGTCGAGAGGATCCCATAAGTGTATTTTCTCCTTAGGAGTCGAGAGGACCCCTAAGTGCGTTTTCTCTTGAGAGTCGTAAGGATCTCACAAGAGAATTTTCCCCCTTTACAAGTCGAGAGGACTCGTAAGTGGTTGTTCCCCTCCTTGTCGATATTCGACTTTGGAGAGTGTGGCCCGTGAATAGTATGCAATAGTCCATCTTGGACCGATTTGTAGGGCCCCAGTGCTTAGGAAACAGATCCTTATCCCCGTTGCCTAGGGCTTTTCCCTACGAGTCGAGACGGGTCGAGAATTTCTCGCAGGAACATTATTTTCCCCATGAGTCGAGACGAATCGAGAAGTTCTCGGAAGGATGTCCTAACGTCACAGTTAACTCTTGCTAATAGAAGTCTGTTAGGATCTGTGGTACTAGGGTTTTTTACCCATCGTACCGTCGCGTTGGCCGATGTATTCCTCGATGCGCAATCTTTTTGTTCGAGTAGCTCCGTGACTGTCATGTCTCTGATCCTTTCAGGGGCTGGACAAGACGTCTTCAAATAATCATCCAGGTGATATTACCGTCGAAAGAGCAAGCGTTAGGGATATTCCATGTCGCTTTTTACTTGAGGTTAGGCTCAGTTTGGGAGCCCCGATGAGTCATGACCACTCCGCGCTGGTGTGGGATGATCTTCGATAGTCTTTCAGGTCTCATTTGAGTTGCCGTCAAGACCCTGAAGCTAGGGATTTTCCTTTGCTTCGTTTGTTGACATTGTGTCTGCAATATCGCGACGACTGTCGAGGTTTTCTCTTGGTTGTCAGTGAATCGTCGAGTTTTGGAACTAGGGGACTTTGTCATGGCTCCGTTTGTTGATGTCGTGTCTGCGTCTTGCTGGAGGGAGGAAGAACGTTGTTGTTGATCTCTAGGCTATAGATGTAGCTATCGAGACTTGGAACTTGGGACTCTGCCATGGCTCCAAGGTGGTCTCTAGGTTGTCCGTGAACCATCAAGATTTGGAACTAGGGGACTTTGCCATGGCTCTGTTTGTTGATGTCGCGTCTACATCCTGCTAGAGGGAGGAAGAACGCTGTTGTTGATCTCTAGGCTGTAGGTGTTACCGTCGAGACTTAGAACTAGAGACTCTACCATAGCTCCGAGGTAGTCTCTAGGCTGTCTGTGAATCGTCGAGATTTGGAACTAGGGGACTTTGCCATGGCTCCGTTTTGCTGACGTCGTATCTGCTTCTAGTTGGAACGAGAAGGAACGCCGTTGTTGATTTCTAGGCTGTAGATGTAGCCAACGAGATCTGGCTTCCCTTTGACGAAACCTGGTGGGACAATATGGTTCCATTTTCATTTGTGCCCATGGATTGTATACATGGGTAGATATGATCTCACCAGCAGGGCAAAAGTTTCATTTCATTTTCTTTATTTCTTTCTGCGATGCTCTATCATTTCAGCGTTTTATATCGCGAATGTCGCGATTGCCCGATCATTTCGGCTATTTTTCGCGGTGCCCAATCATTTCAGCTATTTTTCTTTTCTTTACTCGCAGCTTTTTATTGCAAGTTGCCCCATCATTTCGGCTATTTTTATATGCATATATTTTACTCGCTGATTTTTTGCTGCGAGTATGGAACTTGAGATCTGACTCCAATTTTGGCATCAGCATCGCTGCGACTGGAATATTGCCAGGAGCGAATCATCATTTGCCGTGAAAGGGCTTGGAATTTGATACCGATTTGGCATCAGTATCGCTATAGCTGGGATATTTTCAAGAGCGAATCATCATTTGTCTTTGTCGATTCGAACAAATGTGGCTTAGCAAACAGGGTTAGGATCCTGTCGACTAAAGCTTTTGATTTCATGAGCCGTAAGGGTCTCATAAAGGTGTCTCTCCCTACGAGTCATGAGGATCTCGTAGGTGTGTTTTCTCCTTAGGAGTCATGAGGATTCCTAAGTGTGTGTTCTCTTATAAGTGGTAAAGATCTTACAAGAGTGTTTTCTCTTTGTAAGTCGAGAGGACCTTCAAGTGTCGTTCACCACATGAGGACATTTCTCGTCGTTGGTGGGACTTGGTGGGGAAAAAGTTTATTTGTGCCCGTGGATTGTATACAAGGGCCGATATTGGACCGCCTGTAGGGCAGCTTGAGGAATATGATGGCTTAAGAACAGGTTCAGATCCCTGTAACTTAAGGCTTTCGAATCCTATGAGCCGTGAAGGTCTCATAAGGGGGATTCTCCTTACGAGTCGTAGGATCTCGTAAGTGTAATTTCTCCTTAGGGATCGTGGGGATCCCTAAGTGTGTTGCTCCCTTGTGAGTAGTAAGGATCTCACGCAGGTATTTTCTCCCTACAAGGTCGAGAGGACCATACAAGTGTGCATGAATTTTTTTACGAGTCTGCGCCCTTTCGGGTTTTCACGAACTCGCCAGCAGTCCTGCTGTTTTTACTCATAGAGCCCTTTCGGGTTTTCATCCGCGCTCATTTCACTTGTGGACGTACTGTATTTTTGTCATGGCGGGACTTTGCCAACCGGGGTAGCTGTGGAGCCAGAGGGACTTAAGTTGCAATCCTTTCTGCTAGGACTTGTAAACCTGTATTCCACTGTCACCATGTTTTGAGGCGGCGTATTTAGTTTAAAGACATCATGGTCCATTGTTAGTTTAGGGACATCCCGGTCCATCGTTAGTTTAAGGACATCTCGGTCCATAGCTAGTTTAAGGATGTTGCGGTCTGTGGCGATTTTGAGGCGAGGTTTTGCCGGATACTACTTATAGAGTTTAGACTCAGGAGGATAGCGAGCGGACATGAGCGTCGTCATCTATCATTAACCTGAGCCGTGACTCATCAAGCGTAGTATTTCTTAAGGAATCAGCCGTTTATCAGCCGGAAGGGTCTTTCACCATGCATATGCATGAGCAAGTAGGCCCCACCTTGGTAGACCTTGTTTATGATGTACGGGCCTTCATAGTTCGGCTCGAATTTCCCCCGTTTAGCCCAATTGGGGATCATAGGTCTTTTTACGACTAGCACGAGTTCGCCTTGGCAGAATGTTCTCGGCCTAGTCAATCTTTCGTATGAGCGCATCATCCTTGCTTTGTAAGCTTCTAGGTTTTGCTGGGCCATGAGACGAGTTCCATCAAGGGCATCGAGCTCCTCAAGCCGAAGATGGGAATTTTCTTCATCTGTCAGCTCGTATCGAACCGCTACTCATAGAGAGGGTAGCTCTATCTCCAAGGGAAGTAGTGCTTCCGTGCCAAATACCAACGCGAATGGCGTTGTATTCGTGGCCGTCTTGAACGTGGTCCGATAAGCCCAGAGAGCTTGATGCAATCTTTCGTGCCAGTCCATTTTATTTCTGAACACCATTTTCTTTATGATCTTTGTCAAGGTCTTGTTGAAAGCCTCAGCTAGACCATTAGCTCGGGGATTATAGACCGAAGAGCATCTCCAATCTATTTTATGCTGATGTGCGATGCAGCTGATCTTATGGTTTCTGTAGGCTGGCCCGTTATTCGAGATAATCCGTCGCGGAGTGCCAAACCGGTAGATGACATGTGTCTTGAAGAAATGGAGGATGTTCTCTGTCTTCACCTCTCTTAACGATATTGCTTCTGCCCACTTAGAGAAGTAATCGGTTGTTGCTAGTATGAACCGATGTCTCCTGGATGATGCTGGCTCGATGGGCCCGATTATATCGGTTCCCCACATTTTGAATGGCCAGCTAGCCAATGTTGGGTATAATGGATTCGGATGCTGGTGGATGAAGTCCCCATGAATTTTGCATGAGTTACATTGCTTCGCATATTCGCGGCAGTCCTGAATCATCGTGGGCCAATAGTAACCCATTCTTTTGATCTTCAGCTTCATCTTTGGCCCGACTTGATAAGAACCGCAGAGTCCGTCATGAGTTTCTTGGACGACTCTCCTTGCTTCTTCTGGCCCCAGACACCTTAACCATAAACAATCGAACGATCTCTTATATAGAGTATCATTGACGAAGGCGAAAGACAGAGCTCGCTTCATGAGCTGATGTCTTGATGATGCGTTTTCGGGCGTTCGATGGGATTTGAAATAGTTTATGAAGACCTCTCTCCAATCCTTCGCCTTTTCTTCGTCTTCTGTTTGGCAGGCTGGTTGCTTGGCTGCTTCCTTTTCTTCAGACGACTCCGGAGATATTTCTGCCAGTGTGAGAATCCGGCGGCTTTGCACGATGATCCTTACGTCAGCGAGGTTTTCGTCGGCTAGTTCTTTAGCGAGCTTGGCTAATGCATCTGCGAGGTCCATCTCATATCAATAGAACTCTATTAAGAGGAGAGACCATTTGGCAAGCCTTCCCGTTAGTATGACTCTTGACATCAAATATTTGAGAGGATCCACTTTTGATATGAGATGGACCTTATGTGCCAAGGCATAATGTCAGAGCTTCGTTGATATGAAGCTCTGTGCCAGGAAATGCTTTTCGATGGGGGAGTAATTATTTTCTGCTCCTAGGAGAACTCGACTCAAATAGTAGAGAGCTCTCTCCTTCCCCTAGTCGTTCTCTTGTGCCTATAGCGCGCCTAAAAAACCTTCGAGGGCTGTTGTGTACAGGATGATGGGCTTTCCCTTGACTGGAGAGGTCAGTACTGGCGGGTTCTACAGATATTGCTTAATTTCGTCCAGTGCGCTTTGGCATTTACGATCCAAAACAAACGGGGTCCCCTTCTCCATTAGATGACTGTAGGGACGGCATTTGCCGGAGAGGTTAGATATGAACCGCCGGATATACGCGAGCTTTCCTTGGAGAGACCGCAGTTGCTTGAGAGTTCTTGGCGAAGGCATTTCCATAATCGCCTTGATCTTTGATGGGTCTATTTCAATACCCAGGTGTCGTACGATGAATCCTAGGAATTTTCCTGAGGAAACTCCAAACGCGCATTTCAGAAGGTTCATCTTCAGGTTGTACTTCCGAAGGCGCTGGAACACTATCTTCAGATGCTCCCAGTGCTCCTCGTATGATTTGCTTTTCACTACGAGGTCGTCAATATAACATTTAACGATCTTGTGTATGAGTTCATCAAAGATCTTTGTCATGACTCTCTGGTAAGTGGCGCCAGCGTTTTTCAGACCGAAGGGCATCACTTTGTAGCAAAATATGCCCAGCGGAGTCCGGAAAGCAGTGTGCTTTTGGTCCTCAGGATGCATCTTGATTTGGTTTTACCCTGAGGATCCGTCCATGAAGGAGAAGACTTCATGGGTGAATGTGTTATCGATTGTCAGCTCGGTAACAGGCACTGGGAAGTCATCCTTCGGATAAGCTTTGTTGAGATCCCGAGAATCTACGCAGATGCATACTGTCCCATTTTTCTTCATTACCGGAATGATATTGGCGATCCAGTCAGGGTATTGAACTTCTTGGATGAAGCCAGAGTCGATTAGTTTCTTGACTTTGGCATTGATACTCATCTCAAGCTCGAGCCGCATTCTTCTTGGCACCTGTTTGATTGGCTTGACGTCCGGCGATATTGCCAGTTTATGCATAGCTATTTTTGGATCTAGTCCCGGCATCTCGAAATGGTTCCACGCGAAACAGTCTTTATACTACATAAGTACATCTTTTAATGTAGCCATCTGCTCCTCAGACAATAGCTCACTGACGAACGTTGACCTTGGCTCATTTGCCATCCCCAACTCTATTTTTCTCAGGTTGTCTGTTGTGGTGTGTATCCCATCTTCCAGCTCTTTTGGCGCCGGTGGAAATTCTGAGATCACCTCATTCTCATCTTCATTTGCGAAGCACTGGGAGAGGTCGTCCATATTCTTGTGCTCTCCCTCCTTTGAGAATATTATCATATGGCAAGTACAAGCTCGTTTCCAAGCTCGATGCTGATCTAGACTTTCCCTCGTAGTGTAGGTTGCTCTCGGCTCATGCTTTCGTGGTGGGGCTACCCTCCAACTGTCAGATAGAGCAAACCTGCCTTGCCGATACTGATCTTCAACCCAGTCTTTGAAGGTGAAGCAATCTTCAAGAGGATATCCCACTACTCGGTGGTAAGAGCAATAAGCCGGGTGATGGACCTCGTCTATTTGTTCGGGGCACTGAGACTTCGGGAGCACCATTATTTGATATTTCATGATAAGGTCAAAGATTTTCCTTGTCTTGTCTTGAGGGAAAGAGTATTCCCGAACCATCTTCTTCATCAGCAATGAATTTCAGCGGACCTTTTCTCGATCGCGTGGCTTCTTGGATCCGCTTCGCTGTTTCTGAGCATCATTCCCATTCTTCACCTTGCTGTTGTTTCTGCGTCGGGCTTTTCTCTTGCCACCAGAGCGCACAGCGGGCTGATGGTGAAGGGCATCGTCGTTTTCTCGTTCCGTAGCCTGCTGAATGATACGCTGCGTCCTGGCTTTCTCGTAAATGGCCATTTCGCGGCTATGGTCATCACGAACTTTTTGACCCGCTTCTCTTATCAGCTTGTCATTTTGTTCTTCGAATGATGGGCTTGGTATTCTCACGGCGGGATTTCTCTCTGTTTCGACATCAACGCTATCTGGAAATGCATTCGCTTCTCCACTGGAGTTATTTATGACATGGCAGCCATGGAATCGCTTCTGTTTCTTGGACTGAACGTATCCAAGGCCAGTCGACTCCATTATTCCGTTAGGCATCTTCCGCTGAGTCTCGGGAACATCCTAAATCTTGTTATAGAACCAGGCTTGTCAAGCAGTCTTTTTGAAGGGTACGCCTTGGCATCTCAATAGCCTTTTTAGTCCCTCTGCGTAGTATCTGGGCAGACGGATCGGTTGAAGTCTGTCGAGCGTAGGTTCAGCACCGTGCCATACTTCTTTCTCCACCTTGGTCTCCGTGGATTGATAGAAAATGATCTCCTTCTCACCCTTTTGCTTAGGACGGAAGTAGAAGGTCTGCAGCTCTTACACGCTGTACGTATTAAGTGCATCAAGTTCTTTGTAATGCCACTGCAGAACCATGGTAATTTATAGACTCTGTTCAGCTCTAGCAAATGTCTGTATTGACGGACGGACGGAGAACACTGCGTTGGCCTCGTCTTCAGAGTCACTGCCGAAGAACAGAATAGGAGTAGACGGTCCTGGCATGTTGCCTTAGGGTTGTCGCGAGTAGACCATCTTTTATCCTCCTCAGTATTGCTCCCAAATATCGGGATAGTGGTGATGGCTTTTTGTTTATTCTATGGTTTGTGATATCTTTCCACGTCTTCGAAGTCTGGTAAGAAGTATTTGGCGTCTTCATATTTGCAGACTTCATTTATGGAGAATGGGTTCAGGTCCCCTGTAACTGTGTACTCAAGGCCGTCCTTGAAGTACTTCATACACTGATGTTGTGTAGAAGGGATGATGTTGTACTCATGTAACCAAGGCCTGCCGAGCAAAGCGTTGTAGCAAATCTTGGTGTCAATAACATGGAACTTGATGTCAGTGACAAGCAGCCCGAAACGTAATGTCAGTATTACAGACCCCGAGCGTTTGTGATGATTGCGAGTTGAATCTGGAGATAGTAATTTTGTCCCACGCCAGGTGTTGAACATTCATGCAAATCTCTTTCAACACTCTCACATTAAGAAGGTTGACGAAGGATCCGTTGTCAACAAGGATCTTCCCTATCTTGATATCGTGACAATACCCGGTTACATACAGCGGACGGTTGTGCTCGCACGTTCCGAGAAGGAGGTCTTCATCGCTGAAAGTGATATCAGCAATGCGGACTTCTTTCAGCTCGTCCTTCATCTTTTCTTCCATCAGGAAGGCTTGAAACTGGTTGGGCTCTTGTAACGCCTTGATCAGTAAATCTCATGCCTCTTTAGATAGGAGAAAGGCATCCAAAATACTTAATTGTGAGGGTATCTTCCTTAGGTGTGCCAGGACATTATAATCCACCTTGTTCTTCTTAGGCAGGTCCTTGGTTGTGAGCTCTTCGATGACTCTATCATCGAGGGAAATCTCCTCAGGGATTGTTTCCTTCCCTTTGTCTCTTTTTCCCGAACCTTTGTTTGAGGGTCCGAGATTCTTTTCAGGCAACGTACAGTTACGCAGCTTGATGTTCTTACAGTTCTTTATTTCTTCTTCTTTTCTAGAGGTGGATTCCTTGAAGAGAGGGTCGAGGGCCATTTCTTTTTCCGAATTGCTCCCGAAGGTAAGAACTTGAGACTTCCCTTTTGTTGGGATGGCATCAACCGTATGACAGTTACCGGCTGTGCCTTTATGCTCATCTGTCATGCTTCTCTGCTCCCAACGGGCTTTGCGCTTCATTCGCTTGAATCGTTGTCGATGGGCAATGTATCCCTGCCACCACTTCTTCAAGGAATTGCACTCTTTGGTAGGGAATGTGACCTTCTGATGGTATAAGCAGTAGTTCGGATGTACATCCGGTTCATCAGGGCATGTACTCCCGGAAGTATTTTCTTTGAAAGGCGGCAGCTTCATTCCCATTGACAGAGCTTTGGCGAACTGCTTCCTTATCTTGATTCTGCTCTTTCTGGTAGTAAGGGCGCTTTGATCCGGTTGAGGTACTTTATGACTTCTCATTACCGGAGCTTTTTTGGCCTGACACCGACGCTTGACCTTTTCGTAAATGGCCGCTTCACATTCTCGATTAGCTTTGCTCTTTTGAAGAGCTTCGTTCAGTAGCTCGTCGATCAGGTCATCTAACGGTTTCATGGATTTTGGTTCGGATCTGCCCCCAGTTTCTCTACATCAGGAGCTTCTTTGCCATTTATTGACGAGTGAGAGATCATGTGGCAACTTGCCACATAATCCTCAGGTTCTTCTGAAGAATCGTCTTCTTCATCAATGTCACTGTTTCTGTTCTTAAGAACATGCTTGAAGAACTCTTGTAGTGTGACTGGGGTCCGTGCCTCTTGGTTATATTCCTCCAGTGCATCGATGTATTTTTGCAGACCCGTAAGATTGCCGTCGAGCTGAATGGGCTCCTTGGCCTTCTTCTTTTTCTTTGAAGACTTCGGAGGTCTGGCCTGGAGGTTTTGCCCATCGTTACCAAATTTCGGCGTTGGGCGTGGTTTCAGCATTCCGTTAATAATTTCAGGCTCCAGCAGGCTTTTCGACCTAATCGCCGGACACGCTTGAAGATCCTTCAGTATTCTTTTAGTTTTAGACGAGAGGACAACTTCCCACAGAGCTTCCTCTACAAATGAGCATGATGCCCTCGGCGTATCCACCCTTTTAGGAGCGTGTTGCTGTCGCGGGTTTACCTTCCAGTTTTCGGACAGTGCGAACTTGCCTAGTTGGTACTGGTCTTCAACCCAGTTTTTGAAGACATAGCAATCATCGATTGGGTGGCCCACTATTTGGTGGTAGGGGCAGTAATTGGGATTGTTCACATCACCCGATTGCAGTGGGCATCTCGTATCCGGCAGAGTGATGAGCCTGTTGCGCACCGCCAGTTTGAATAGTCTCCTCGTTTTATTCCGGGGAAACGAGTAAGGACGTCTCAATTTTTCTTCAAGGGATCTTGGTTTGTTTTTTTGGCGAGCTACCGGTTTCGGGTCATTCGGTTGTTGTTGAGAGTTGGCGACGAAAGTGGCTTTCTCTTTGCCCTTTTCATTCCGGAGATCCGTTTTTGAAGAGGACGGACTATGGCCCATTTGGTCCATTTGGGCCAGTTTGTCAATCAAGGCCTGAAAGATGGTCGGCTTGAAGAACTTCATAAACTGTGATATAGTTGCCTGAGGATCAAGGGTCTCCATGAACATGCCTACAGCAGAAACTTCTTTTATGCGCTGTTCACACTTTGACCATAGGTTACGCCACCGAATTGCGTATTGAACCTAGGTCTCTCCCGTCTTCACTCTGGCGTTGATTAATGCCGTGATCGGGGTGCGCTTGCGAACCGTTCTGTGAACAGTGGTTCCATCTCCGTAAATGTCTTGACAGATTCATTTGGGAGCTCAGAGTACCATTCAAATGCCGTCTCCGACAAGCTGCAAACAGAATGGCGAAGCAACAGTTTGTCATCGCCCCCGGTATTACCGCAAAAAGCTCTGAATTGAACAACGTGTTGATTCAGATTGCCCGTACCCTTATACACATGGAATTTGGGGATCGTATATCGTGGCGGATACTTAATTTGGTCATACCAGCCTGGATAAGGTCACCCAGTTCTGACGACTTGGCATGCCGCTTCGTTCGCTTGATGACCTCGTATTTGTTGAGCAATGTAGTCATCAAGGGTACCTTTGGTGATCGTCTACTCTGGCTGCTGATAAAGCCGGAAGAGGGTTTGATGTCTCTCCTCTGTCTTCTTCAATGATTATTGGAGGGCCTTCGGCTGGAGGATTCGGCTGGATCATCATCCCAATAATGTTTTAGAACAGAAGTGTCATTTGTTTTATATTAGCTGCTTGTTCCGCGACCTCTTTGTCTTTCTTTTCAAGCACCCTCCGTAGGAATTCGATGTCAGTCTCCTGTTCCTGGCGTTGTTCTAACGATGCTTCCGGGCTTTCTTTCTGTCCCGTGAGTGCTGCCATCCTTGTCAACATCTCCTGAAGCTTTTGTTGTTGCTCATGAGCTTTTGTCACAGGCCGTGTGAGTGGTCGATGACCCGTGGAAGTACGGGTTTCCTCTTTCCCGAAAGCCGTGTACACCGTGTGTACTACCATTCCCCCAGACTTGGAGTGTTTGGGTCCACTGCCTTTGAAATTTACCGCAGGCATTGGGATCTTCTCCGGCCTTCTCCTCTTATGGGAGGTTGAAGTTGAGGGGGCCGTTGCAGTAGGCACCCATGCAGATGATACCTTCCATGGTATGACGGAGGGATGGTCCTCCTCTTGCCGAGACTTTGTCTTCTTCAGCCGGCGAGAGTAGTCTTTATCAATTATTGAGTCTTGGACTTTCCGCCAAACTCTGTGGATCTTGGAGGACAACCGCTGAGGAGGCTGTTCCAGCTTCACCTATGTTGTGTTTCCGACAGGCAGAGGAGACTTCTTCAGTATGGCGGTTGGAGAGTTCTTGCGCACCTTCCTAAGCAGCTCAAAACTGTTCCCAGTTGGAACAGCAGCGTCAGTTTCCACCATTGGAGCTGGTGGGGTAAGTCCAGAAGGAGAGTTGCCCCCAGCTTTCCTTACTCGGTGCCTGTGGCGACGTCGAGCATGTTTTGCGGATGGGATCACCATAGTTGTAGAATCGACCTCGTTATACCCCTTGCTTTGATGAGAAGCTGTTGTTGGTGCCAATCTATCGAAGACTGACGTCCGTTGAGAGAGAACGTCTAACATGTCGAAAACTGACTTTCGAATAGGGGAAGCACTTGTAACGACCTCACCCGTAGCAGAAGTTGGAACGACCAGTCTTGCGAAAACCGATCCTCCAGCAGGAGAAGCCCCTTTGACGACTTCGTCTGTCGGAACAGGAATGGCTATCCGCTTCGGGATAACCCCATCAGGTATTGTGGGCCTCTTTCCAGGACCACTGGAGCTTTAGCCCAGTCTGTTAAAAACTGAGGCGTTGGAATTGGACGACCCGTTGAGAGGGGTCATGGTAGTTGCAAGCCGATCGAAGACCAACTTCTTTGGAGACTCCTGTGATGGTATTGAAGCATTGAAGCTCATTGGTGGGAGCATGGTCCCGAAAAACAATCTAGTGGTGGCCTGAGTCACCTGCTCCACTGGCATCGCAAAGATGGAGGCCACTTGGGGCCTATAAGTCACTTCTCCAGCAGGGACGGAGTGGTAGTTGCTGTTGCAATTGGTGCAGTTGGAAGCCATCGGTATCATCTTCTTTTCTGCATGGAGCAAGACACCAAATCTTAGTACCTCGAATCCAGGGGAAACTATATTAAACCGCGATTCGTTCGTGAACACGACACACGAAGTATGGAGTGGAAAGAGGAAAAGATCCCACCGGGCGTGCCAGAATCTGTTTACCGCCGAAAGCCGGGAAAGACGGACGTCTTGCCTGAATTTGGGGGCAGATGCTATTTGGGTTTATCTATCCACCTCCTCGAAGATGCCAATCTGATTTATGGCACGTGTATCGGAGGTTTAGACGGATGCGGCCGTTGTAGCAGACTTCGTCAGATTTCCCCTCATTGTGAAGGGTTTTTGATTGTGGGGACGCTCTACCCTGCAGGCGTAAGCCTCTGCAGTTAATTACGTTACCGCGTAGCGACAACCACTTTTTCCTGCTCCAGATGTTCACTTCGTGTCGTGTGTGTTTGTTTTATTTTTGGTTGCCCGTGGATTGTATACGGAGACTAATTTGTGTTGTCGCCCGTAGGGTGTGGATTAGTCCAAATCCGTATTCTCTTAGATTTAGGTTTGGTTTGGTTTAAAAATCGTTAATCTTGTTTGGGATTAAGATCAACTTAAATGTTTGTTGAGGATATGTTAGTCTAATTTCAGACTAAGATCTACTCAGTAGGATTTTTGGGATCATTCAGACCCAACAAAAGAGCATTTGGGCTCTATTGCTTTAGTTTAAGGACATTACGGTCCATAGATGACCATTTTTGGTATGAGGGTTTAGTTTAAGGACGTTGCAGTCCATACCTAGTTTAAGGACATTACGGTCCATAGTTAGTTTAAGGACATTGCGGTCCATTATGATATGCTCATGGGTTTGGGAATGCACCCAAGAACTGTTGACTGTCGGGACCCTCCACCTCTCTGAAGACGTTGAAAAATTACAACGACATGTATCAGAGGTATGGAGATATGTACCCTTGATCCAAATTTCAGATTGAAGGGAAAGATCATTGTGGAATGAACACCATTTTAGACACCATCTTTTAGGAGATCATGAGTCATCTTTGGAACTAAGATCGATTTGGGGAGACCTGAGTATATGAGGGCTCGGTTGATTGATGATCAAAGGGGTTTTGGCCTCGGGAGACTTGGCTAATTTGGGCTAAGGTTGGCCTCTCATAGTGTTAAACACTATTATCTGCTCGGCGCTTACGTGTTCCCACGTGAGGTTCTAAAGCAGTGTTAAACACTGAAATTTGGAGCGCTCACGTGTGGCACGTGAGGCGCCTGAGAATTATGCGCTAGTTCTTTGGGTTTATTCCCTTTTTCTTTTATAAGTGGTGAGCACTATTGGGGGTCACGTGGGATCACGTGAGGTGCCCCAAAATAGAAGCTGTTTTTGGATTTATTCCCCTTTTCCTTTTGAAAGTGATAAGCACTAGTAGGGGGTCACAAGGGAACACGTGAGGCGCCCCAAAATAAGAATTATCTTTGGGTTTATTCCCTTTTTCTTTTTGAAAGTGCTAAGCACTATTAGGGGGTCACGTGGGATCACGTGAGGAGCCCTAAAATGGGAACTGCCTTTGATTTATTCCCCTTTTCCTTTTTAAAGTGTTAAGCACTATTAGGGGGTCACGTAGGATCGCGTGAGGCGCCCCAAAATAGGAACTGTCTTTGGATTTATTCCCCTTTTCCTTTTGAAAGTGCTAAGCACTTGTTTTAAGGGGTCACGTGGGAACACGTGAGTCGATCTTAATTGTTTTTTTTGTAGGGTTAAACCCTAGTTTTATAAGAGGAATTAAATTCCTATATCTTTTGGAAGAATTAAATTCTTCAAACTTAGTTCTTTCCTCTAAGTTTTGGGATTACATGATAGAATCTCCCTGATGAGAATTAAATTCTTAACTTGTGGGGAGATCTGCTTCTGCAGACCTTAATTAGAGGAAGAACTAAGTTCTTTTTTTGGAAGAGTTAAACTCTTGTAATGGCGAAGAAAAGTGATCTCTAAGTCCTTTTTTTACCTAGGGTTTCTTTTCTTAAAAGAGAACTCCTCCTCTTCTCTTTTTTGTTTCTCAAATCTTATGGGGGTCTCCTCCTTTTTGACTTGGGTCCTTTATATAGTAGAGGCAGGTTTGTTGGTTTAGTTAAGGAAATCTCTCGTTGAGAGATCTTAATTGATTTGGTAATTTTTATCCACCGTTGGATCTTTGATCCAAAGACTTCTATTTTGCAGAAGATATTTTTCTTGTTTTTAACAAGATTGGGAAAATATTTTCCATACAGAGCTTATTCTGTAGCTTGGTCATTTTTAATCACTATTGGATCTTTAATCCAATGGTGCTCTGTTTTACCGAGCGTAATCGTTTTTGTTTAAAAAGATTGGGGAAATATTTTCCGATACAGAGCTGATTCTGTAGCTTGGTGATTTTTAATCACCACTGGATTTTTAATCCAATGGTGCTCTGTTTCACAGAGCGTAATCTTTCTTGTTTAGAAAAATCTAAGGAAATATTTCCCAAATAGGGTTTTGATCCCTTTTATTTAGAATTTAATTCTATCATCTTGAAAGGCGATTAGGAACCCTCACGTGTAGCACGTGACCCCCATAGTATTAAACTAGTTTGCTTATATGCAGCAGTCCCAGAGAAAGGCATCACGTGTGGGCACGTGAGCTGATGTTCAGGAATGTCGCGTATGGCACGTGACCCCCACGAAGTTAAGCCCAATCAAAGAGCATCACGTGCTGACACGTGAGCTTCTCTGGCATGTTATTTGTTTTAGGAAGGCGCCTATATATTTTGTATATAGATGCTCACGTGTTTGCACGTGAGGCTCGGTTTTAGCCTTAATTGTTAAGCGCAATGCCTATAATCTTTGCTCCAAGGCGCATCACGTGTGGGCACGTGATGATCCATTTGGGGAATTTTTTCCACCGCTTTTTATTTATTATTTATTTATTTATAAAAGAATACTGAGATTCTGTAATGTTGCTTATATCATGCCTGGGACGAATATTATATATATTTATATATATACTAGTAGATGTTGTATATGTTTGCACCCGCGCTAGTCCAGCCCCCACTTTACCTTTAGTTAAGTAACCAAACGGTGCATGATGGGGCCCCGTGTTGAATGCGAATGGCATATACGTACATTGCATTTTCGTTCATTTCTGGTGTGATAGGCTTTATTGATGGGACCGTATTAATTTTGATTAATGGAAGAAAAGAAAGCTAAAAAGATGTTGTTGGAACAGATTTCGAAAAACTATAGTTATATTCTTTCGCTTTGCATAGTGGTATTCGGTCATGAATATCCAGCACCTCATTCCAGGAGGCAAGAGCCGAGATCCCTTCGCGGGGAGTGACCTCTTGAGCAAAAGGTTATACTGTAGATTACTCGGTTTTCTTCAAAACCATAAGTTTTCAAAAGCGGAGCCTAAACCACTCCTTTTCAAAACTATTCGGGTTCCTTCAACGATATCAAGTTCATTACGTTAAAGGGTATTTCTCCAAAAACCCAGCCATAGCCCTCCGTCATTTCCTACGAGTAATGCTTAGTATTCGTGCTGCATTTGTTGACCTCGTCAAAGCGTAGTGTACGGTAGCTATGTAGCTCTCGTTTGTAGCATGAGTTGCAATTAGTTAGGACAGTCGTACAACCTTGTTGATCTCGTCAAGGGTTGTGTGGGTGGGTCTATATTAATCAAGATAATGACGGGTTGAACTTGACAAGAAACTTATGGTTTGTTGACCTCGTCAAGGTCATAAGTTGTTAGGGGCAAAAACTACATCGGGAGTTTCAAATATATAAGAAACTTGCTAATGTTGCATACCTTCTGGAGTGTGGTGACTAGAGTGGATTCCATCTAGGTTATCACGTGATGATAGTTGGAACCCGATCCCACTGATGAGTAGGATTACTGTTGGGAGATTTTTTCACTTAACAATCAATGCTATAAACCAAGCATGTGTCTACAACGGTGTTAGCAGGGCTACGCCTCCAGGGAAAAGATGTTATGTAATTAAGGAACTTCGCGAAAGCGTTGGAAAACCTCCCTCGAAGTACCGACACTAGCCTGGCCGAATGGTTAAGCAAGTATTGTGACATGCGATTAATCCTGACTAGTTCTTCTTTTAAGGTTTGAACAAGAATTCGAGGAAATAGTGGGAGCCATCCTGATTAGATAAACTAATAACCAATCTAATCTTGCAAAAGCGCACGCTGAGTGTTTCTTTTCTCTCTCTCCAGGTAGCAACCATTCCATGCCCTAATCAAGATAATAAAATGGATTGCTTGACCGATCCGAATTCTTATTCAGGGCTGGGGAACGTTGGTTTGGCTCTAACTTATGAAAAAATTCATGAATATGAGCACAGGAAAGAGAATTGCATGAATTCCTTGATGACCCCATCGAAGAAGAAGCATATCAATGCGGGTGTTCTTGTTATTGGTAAATGCTTTTCGGTCAGTCCTACCTCCTGGGTACTAGATACCGGATCAGGATCGCATATCTATAATTTATTGCAGGGACTGAGAAAAAGTAGAATAGTTGGACCCGGTGATATGTCCCTCAGAGTAGGAAACGGAGCACAAGTTGATACTGCTTCCGTCGGTGAATATCACCTAGCATTGCCAAGAGGCAATACTATGATTTTGAACAATTGCTACTATATACCTTCCATTGTTTGCAACATCATATCAGTTTCTTGACTTGATAAAGATGGATATAAGTTTGTTCTTGATAGAAATATCATGAACATTTACCTTAATCAGGTATTGGTTGCAGAAGGTACACTGTGTAATGGTATCTATGTTCTAAATCAAAACGCAGTTTTCAATATACAAAACACACGCAAGAGGAAGAGTTCAGAAGTGAACGAATCCTACTTGTGGCATTGTAGAGTTGGCCATATCGGAGAGAAAAGACTAAGTAAGTTGCATAAAAATGGATATTTGAATGCGTTCGATTTTTTATCTTATGAAACTTGTCAATCTTGTCTCAAGGGAAAGATGACCAAATCTCCGTTCACCGGACATGGAGAAAGAGCAATAGAGCTCTTGGGACTCATACACAGTGATTTATGTGGTCTGATGTCTATACATGCAAGGGGTGGGTTCTCGTACTTCATTATATTCACTGACGATCTCTCAAGGTTCGGACATGTATATCTTTTGAAACAAAAATATGAAACTTTTGAGAAATTCAAAGAATATAAGAACGAAGTAGAGAACCAGACTGGAAAAAGTATTAACATCCTCCGATCTAATAGAGTAGGGGAGTACTTGAGTACCATATTCCGGGACTTTCTAAAATAGAATGGTATTCTCTCTCAGCTTACTCCTCCGTATACACCACAGCACAACGGTGTATCGGAGCGGAGGAACCGTACCCTATTGGACATGGTTCGCACCATGATGAGTAATGCTGAGTTGCCTCTTTCATTCTGGGGACTTGCGCTCGACACAGCAGCGTATCTATTGAACTATGTTCCATCCAAATCAGTGCCTAAAACACCATTCGAATTATGGAATGGTAAGAGACCATATCATAAACGGTTTAAGATATGGGTTGTCCAGCTTACGTTAAAAAGCATAATCTGGAAAAACTAGAGGCATGATCAGTTTTATATAAGTTTGTGGGATATCCAAAGAATGGTTATTGATATATATTCTACCACACCGAGGAATAGAATATGTTTGTTGTTCAGCACGCTGTTTTCTTAGAAACGGAATTTCTTGCAAAAGAAATTAGTGGGAGCACGGTAGAACTGGAAGAAATTTAAGAACCACAAACTGAAACTGATGATTTGGTGGAACCTCAGAATTCAATAATCCCGGATGAACCTCGGCCACTCTGCTGATCTAGTAGGATTTCTCATCCACCCGAGAGATACTACGGTTTTCTCATAGACGGGGATCGAGAGGATTACATCTTGGAAGAAGATGATCCTACTAGTTTCAAGCAGGCCTTTATCAGTAAGGAGTATGAAAGTGGCTGGATGCTATGCGATCCGAGATGGAGTCCATGTACACCAATAAAGTGTGGACCTTGGATATTGCCTTCCTGGGGTAAAACCTGTTGGATGCAAATGGATTTACAAAAGGAAGTTTGGTGTAGATAGGCAGGTGGAAACCTATAAGGCTAGATTTGTTGCAAAAGGTTTTCGTCAAAGACCAGGAGTGGACTATGACGAAACCTTTTCTCCAATGGCTATACTCAAATCCATTCGGATCCTACTTGCCATTGTTGCTTTCCATGACTATGAAATCTGGCAGATGGAAGTAAAAACGGCTTTTCTAAATGGAAGTTTGGAAGAGTGCGTTTATATGGATCAGCCAGAAGGCTTTGTCGACAGTGGGAGCAGTGGGAAGGTGTGCAAGTTGCTTAAATCCATTTATGGATTAAAGCAGGTATCGCGGAGCTGGAACATCTGTTTTGATGAAACAATCAAGAAATTTGACTTCATCAAGAGCGAGGATGAGCCATGTATATATAAGAAGATTGTAGGATAAACTGTCGTATTCCTAGTCTTATACGTGGATGTCATTCTTTTGATAGGAAATGATATTCATATGCTATAATTGGTCAAGTTGTTCTTGTCAAAAAGGTTCTCCATGAAGGACCTGGGTGATGCCTCGTACATTCTGGGATCAAGATCTACATAGATAGATCAAAGAGATTATTGGGACTTTCGCAGTCCAGGTACATAGAGACCGTACTAAAGAAATTTAGTATAGAAGATTCCAAGCACGGTAACATACCCGCATTGCACGGAATCACCCTCTCCAAAGAGATGTCTCCCAAGACTGATGAGGAGAGGGTTCGAATGAGCACTATACCCTACGCTTCGGCAATAGGATTTATAATGTATGCGATGCTATGTACAAGACCAGATGTTGCTTACGCACTTAGCGTGATGAGCCGGTATCAGTCAGACCCAAGTGAGAACACTGGACGGCAGTGAAGAACATTCTCAAGTACCTAAGAAGGACTCAGGAGATGTTCTTGGTTTACAGAAATGGAGACCTATAGGTCGAGTCTTTTACCGATTCAAGCTTCCAGAGTGATGAGGATGACAACAAGTCTGTCTCGGCTTTTGTGTTTACCCTCAATAGAGGGGCGGTGTGTTGGAAGAGCTCCAAATAGGACACCGTCGCAGACTCGACAATGGAGGCTGAATACATTGCTGCGAACGATGACGCAAAAGAAGCGGTCTGGATGAACAAGTTCATTACTAAACTTTAGGTAGTTCCGTCCATTGTTGATCCGATACGTTTGTATTGCGATAACAATGGGGCTATACCTTTAAAGAAGGAACCACGGCCCCATCAGAAATCCAGATACATCTTAAGGCGGTATCATCTGATCAGGGAGATCGTATTGGGTTACGCCAACGCCCTGGCTATCTACCGTGGCCGATACGGAACAAAAACTGGCATTTAATGAACTTAGCGCTAACGAAACCCGCCCAAGATCGAATCCAAATATGAAACTAGTAATCTAAAGGAGTGTAACTACTGTGATAGAGTTGTTATACCGAACGAACCATATCCTTCGGTCTTCCATCAACTTCCTTAGCTCCTTGAGGCATGCTCGAACAAACTTGGTCACCGGTCTTCCTCCGTCGAAGATGATCCACCTAAGAGATGTAGCTCATGGCTCTAGCTCTACATCGAAAGCAAGTGAAGCAACTAGGGATTCTACGTTGCTAATATAAAATGCCTAGGATGTAATGAGTGTTCTAAGTGTCTATCCATCTCAGCTCCTCTCTTGATTCTCAACTCATGAGATTGTAGAGAAAAGGCTAAGCTTGAAAGTGGATGAACTCAAGAAAGCTAGAGGAGAGTGAAGCTAATGGTGAGGAGATGAGAGGAGCCAAGGGTAAATGAACCATCTCATATTTTTCTCCAAAATTACCAAGTGAGAAAAAACCAAGTGAAGAAAAATTGGTTTTACAAAACAATATTTTCCGTTTAAAATGCAACCAATACTTGAATAGTATGCACAAATGAATTAATAATTCATTTGTGCACACTATGCAAGCATGGTCCTCACCATACTCCCCATTTTTCAATATCCACCTCATTTACCATTTTCAAATTAATGGTCAAACCCAAAAATGAGGTGTCCACCTTCTAGAATATTATCCGGATAAATACAGATTACATTTTACTGTATATACATACCTGTATTTGTGCAGAAATACGAATACCCGAAGAGATAGGATAACACAAAGAACATAATAATATAATATACATATCAAAATACATGTACGCAAATTATTAAATCAATACCTGATTTAATAATCCGGCTCAAATCCGAGCCGGCTAGTTTTATCAACTGTCCGATCGAAAGTCCGGGTACATAGTACAATCAATCGATCTGAACCCTGCACGTATCCAATACGGCTACTACATCATTTCGCCAGAACCAGGGAAGCCCTCTGTATGGGACTCTAAAGACTCGTCAATACAGTGGCAGTGGATTTAACCACAAGCACGTCAGCGGCACTAGCAGTACGTAACGGCTACCCAGGTATTGAGCGAAAGGAAGGCCGACGAGCAAACTCATCCGAACCCCTACTGAGCCTGTCTGTGACAATCTCCATACAGTCCGGTCTGTTCGTCTAAGAGTATTGCATATCGGGTCTAGGGGTTGGATAAAGTCAGACCCCTAATAACGCGATATTTCGTGTCGGTATGAAGCCCATCACCCACTGAGAAACTACTGATCGAAATCAGTAATCCTCGACTATCTTGGCCAAGGATTTCTGGTGATGGCCACCCATGCACAATGCGACATCAACATCCGATACCGGGAGAGACGAATCCCCGACGATCTGCTCAATGCCTCCATGTAGCTCGGGACTGTACCCAACTAAAATCTGTTTGCACGACTCCTTTGAGCCGTGGTAGGGTAGTAATCAAAGCACAATGGGAACTCACACGAAACAAATGACGATCTCAGGTCGACAGACTAACCTATACTCATGTCACCTGGGAACTGCTATCTGACAATAGGTATAATACCATCTAGTATGTTTCCGGCGAGTCTGTCCAGTGTACTCATAACCCAATGAGCACCTGTATACTACCTTAGGTGACTAACTGACATCAATGGCTTGTGAGACCGGCCACCACCCCTCGTCGAGGTCTCGATAAGTATACACTAGTCTACTCCGGAGTATTGATGCCCAGTCTTGATACTCTCTCGACTAGGGACATTCAAGGATGTGCTTATAGACCATCCAGCTCCCACGTATATGATCGCCATCATAATACTGGAAGTCAAGCAAGAATCCTAGGGCTCTATCAACATGTAATAGTGATCTGTAATACCACATAATGCATATACATGATGTTAAAGACAAACCAGATAGTATACTATCATCTTGAGTAAGACTGTTCTACCCATATTGGTACTCCATCAATCATCACAATCGCGTGCCTACGATTACAATAATTGACTTGAGGGCACTATAGCCAACAATCTCCCACTTGCACTTAATTATTGCGATGTCATATACTCACAGCCCGTGTGATACCAAACACCCAACTTCTCTACTAATCAGTCGCGTAAATCCCGTTTGTGAAACTATTGCGTTCGAAAAATAGCCTCAGTGAATGGATCCGCTCCAATGTTTCTTTCTTTATCTCTCTATATATCAACTTCGTGGAGAAAGACTATATCCCGAAATGAGCGATACCTATCTTAGAATTTGTCTGGATATCTGATGGGACCCTGTTCACAAATGAACTCCAAATCCAACAAATTTCTTAGACCGTATCAGCCACTGAATTTAATCAGTATCCTGCGCCATGCCTTTCTCAGTATCCGCTTGGACCACCTTTCTAACTTACTGCCCCTCAAAAGAAGGAAAACTATAATTCTGACAGCCACTCTGTCATCCAGGTCACCTTGGAAGCCTAAAATGATAACCGCCACCCGAAGGAGGCTGCCGTTACCATATACCAAGAACATCCACTTATGTTCATAACTGCTTCCCAATGTTTCTCCAGGATTGGATTAATATATATACTTATTGCAGCTAGTGCAAAAGCAATATCTGGTGTTGTACTTCATATCTCATGTTTGACTCAATTGCCAAAGCAAGAGATATGCCAATCATTGAAATCCCTCTCTTCATTAGTCTAGAAGACATCACTTTAAAGAGGGTGACTTCATCATCTGCGGGTACATCACCACGCCAGGAGTCGTCCATTCTAAAACACTTTAGAATAGTGTTAAGTACCCAAATTCGGACACTTCCCAAATCTAGATCTAAAACCATAGATCTGGTTACCAGAATTCCTGATATTCTATCCAGATCTTATGTGGAGAAACTCCTTGCGAAAACCACAGTATAACCGACTGTAGTATAGAAATATCACTTCTTATAAAGAGCATGCCATCTAAATACCAGGACCTCACTCCCTACTACCTTCTTACCAGGTCCATCTGTTGTTCTGATGAATTCAAACTCTATGACTGTCACATCAAAACTAGACGATCTATCTCCGCTATTCCCGCTTTAGTCTATAAATAGACATAAGCTACTTGCCCACTATGCTTCCACTGCTCCCACTGAATACAACAACTATCTGGCAGAGTCATATACATGTGCACTTCTAAAGATGATTTAGAGCGAAGTTATACTCATCCTCCTGCCAGATCTCATAGTCTAGAATAACAGCAGTGACAAGTTTGGGTCATCAAAAACCTCCCTGTCACCGTCTTTTAGGAGACCGAAGTACCTCTCGGGTACCTGAGGTTACCCACCAAATCTGTAGAGTGGCTAATGGATTGTCGAATCCAATTGAATCTTTAGGTTCCACTAAATTTTTAGTAATCGTTTATGGTTCTGGAATAACTTTCAGTTCTACCATACTCTCACTAATGTTTTCTGAAAAGAATCCATTTTACTAAAACTGTAGCGAGTCAAGAACAATATAACTGTTGATCTTCCAGATGGTAGAATGTTAACCCTAGTCAAAGCTCAGGATAACCAACAAACTGCCATTACTGAAACGTGCCTAGAGTTTATCCGGATTCCGGTTTTAAGCATAAACCGGACAACTCCATATACCTTAACATCGTTAAGATATGAATCCATTCTATATATTCAATATAAAAATAAAGGCACTAATTTAATTGGAACCAGATTCAAAATACATGCAGCCGTTTCCAGTGCATATCAACTAGATGGAAGGAGGCCAAGCAGCATTACTCATCAAGGAGCGCACCCACCTATGAGTAACCCGAGAGAGAAGCAAGTTCTTAAAACTATTACTTACAATGGAATACCAAATACAAGTATCTACATTTTCGATCACCTTGAAGAATCCTGATACTTGCACATATGGTTCTCTACTTTATTCTTATACCTATATCTTCTCAAAATCTGGACCTTGTATTTCAACGAAATACTTGTCTAAAACTAGAGAAGTCATGAGTAAACAGAATGTAGTATGAGTACCAACCCCTTTGTCCTAACGGACACCAGACAACATACAATACTCTGTATAAGTCCACCGAGTTTAATAACTCAAACCCTGTGCATCGTAGGTTGAAACTGTACTATGGTTAAGAATAATTACACCGTTGTTGAATGCTCCTTACCTAACCATCAACTGATATAGGTAAATGTCATAAACATAATTTCAAAAAGTTATATCTCACTTTATAAAATAAACGTACAGATATATCAGTTTGAAATTGGTGCATAACGACGGAAATTCAAAACCAAATATTTGTCGTCAGGAAAAACCCAGGTGATTTCCTCAAATATCACCAATTATAAAGAATTCCGATATATAGAGGATCTAATCACCCAATTCCCAATATCTTACACCCACTCACCATCCGTAACGCTATACAGATATGAGAATCAAATCTGGTAAATACATACCCTGGAGTTAGAATCTAATTGGGAAAATAGTTTTCACTTAACACCGCACAGAAAAACTAAAACTTGAATTGTAGGATTCCTAGGCACCCTAATGAGGTCTCACAAGACATCAACCATGCCAATTTCAAATTTAAACGGTGCCGAGAAACCCTAGAACGGATCGTTGGCTAGATTTCTAGGCGAAAAAGAAACTAGTTAACACTTAACTACAAGAATACGGAAATACAACCTTTGTAGATCCGGTCCTCCACCTCCACGGCTCCGTGATGAAGTCATCTCCGCTGTCCAAATCAAAATCCGGGCTCTAGCGTCGGCTTCATCGGAGAAAGAGCGGGCAAGGTCGTCGGCTTCGTGCCGAAGATGATCTACGTCGAGGCATCGCTAGATCAAGCTCCAACTTCACCAAGTGATGAAACTTGTGAAGGAAACACACTCTACTACTTGGCAAGAGGTAGAGGATGAAGAAATAGGAAGTGGGTAGACTTTAGATTTGGATTTCTCACTCATTTCATCAATCCACCATTGATGAAGTGAAAGTTTTCTTCAACTTGAAGAAGATGAAGAAGCAAATAGAATATGATAAGTATTATTCAAAAAGAATAATAAAATGAAATACTTATCATGTTCTAACCTAGGTTAAGTGTAGAGAATAAACCATGGTCACTTGGATGGGTTAGGGTTAAGTATGATGACAAGAATGGTTACTAAAGTCAAAGCTTCATGAAGCTTCAACTTAAAACAAAAAAGGCCACCATTCTTATCTTAATCCTTTTCAAATAAATAAATAAATGAAAATGCAAAACCCTAATCAACACTTAACCATGGTTTAATTCTTTATACTTAACAACAAGATCATGTATCATCAAACATGATACAAATATGTGCACAAAAGTATATCACATATACTTCTTGCACATCAAGTGAGAAAATCCATTTAAAGTGAACCAATACTAGTTAATGCAATGCAATATATCAAATATATAATTATGCATTAAATCATTAAATCAACATTTGATTCAATGATCCGGTCATGTCGCACATAACCGACTAGAATCCAATGTATCGATTTATCGAATCAATGATTCGATAATTAGGTCATATCGAATGTAACCAATCGAAACATATATCGCGAGAATGAAATGCGGTATCACATACACGCATTATTCTCGGTCCTGCACATATCTCATATGCGCTCCTATTTCGTTTCGCTTGAGCCAGGAAACCTCTGTGTAGGACTCTAAAGACTCGTCAATACGCCGGTAGCAGATGATGATCATATCAAACACCCACAAGCCGCAAGCGGTCTGCTAAACGTAACGGCCACCCGGGTATTGAGCGATCTGAAGATCGACGAGCAAGCCCGCTCACACTCCAGTGAATCCAACCAGTAACACTACCGTACAGTCCGGTCTGATCATCTGATATGTCGCATATCTCGCCTAAGGGTGGTAAACGTCAGACCCCAATAGCTCGATAAGTCGTGTTGATATGAGGTCTATAACTATTCGAGAAACTACTGGTAACACTTACCAGTAAATCTCAGCAACCCTGGCCAGGGATTTCCTGTTATAGCCAATCGAACACAGCGCAACATCCACCCCCTATACCGGGAGAGACGAATCCCCTCCTATCGCTCATTGCCTCCATGTGACTCGGGACTGTACCCAAAAACCACCGTTTTGCACGCCCTCTTGGACGTGGTAAGATGGAAATCAAAGCACAGTGGGAACCACACAAGACTCTATGACGATCTCGGGTCAACAGACTACTCTGTACCAGTGTCACCAGAGAACTGCCATCTGACGTGAGGTATAATACCATCTGGGGGTTCTCGGCGAGTCCGTCCACTGTACCCAGTCTCCACTGAGCACCCGTATATCATCTCTGATGTCAAACACCAATGGATATGGGATCATCCATCGCCCATCTATATGGGTCGAGAAGGTACGCTAGTCTACTCTGGTATATCGATGCCCCGTCTCGATATACCCACGACTAGGGACTGTGAAGGATGTACTCATGGACTACCATGTCCCCACTAGTATGATCCGCATCATAGTCCAGGTAGTCAAGTACAGATCCTAAGGGCTTTACCAACATGTAACAAGGAGACAATCAGTGTACACGTTAAGGTAAAGATCAACCAGATAGCATACTATCATGTCGAGCAAGAAAGTCCTCCCTATATATGTCCCAGCATCCACTACAATATACATCCTATGTATAGTAATGGCCTCTAGGGCATACATATAACTAACAATCTCCCACTTGCACTAGGGCCATCTAATAGCAGTGGTTGCAGTATCTCATACTCAACCATCCCATAAAAGTCTCTCTCTGGGAACAGACCTTTGTGAGTGGATCCGCTGTGTTGTCCTCTGAGTCTACTCTCCTAACCTCGATCCCTTGGAGATCAAGCATCTCCATGATCAGGTGACACTGTCTTAGAATATGTCTGGATCACTGATGGGACCGTCGTTCCTTGGCATAAGCCACAACTCCATTGTCACACAATGGGAGGAACATAGTTCATCTCATGAACCAATATATACCCAAACAGCCTCTTTGGTAGCATCTTAAGTAGCGATGTATCCCGCCTTTATCGTCTAGTATGTCACGGTATTTTGCTTGGAACTCTTCCAACATACCGTCCCTTTACTAAGGGTAAAGACAATGCCTGTGACTGACACTCAGTCGTCTTTATCACCCTGGAATCCTTCCAGTGATTCTCCCCAGGATCGATTGATACCGTCTCACTACAACTAGTGAGAGTCCTAACATCCAATTAGATATATCTCATAGATCCAAAAACCCAGGATTTAGGAGGTATCACTTTGATCCTATATGGAGAATCATTGTGATAAGCGGAGATTGATCGAGCGTAGCATAGGAAACTCCTTCCCTATCAAGAGTATGTCATCCATGTACTCTACGAGGATCGTCACCATACTCTCTACTACCTTCTTGTTTATACAAGGTTCATCTACCATTTTGATGATGTCAACTTCTTTGACCGCTTCATCAAAACAGATGTTCCAACTCCGCGATGCCTGCTTTATCTTATAAAGCATCTTGCACACGTTTCCGCTGCTCCCACTGTCTACGAAGCCCTCTGGCTGTGTACTTATAGACACTCTCTTCTAAACATCATTTAGAAAAGCTGTCATGACACCCAACCACCAGATATCGTAGTCATGGTATGTAGCCGTGGCAAGTAGGATCTGGATGGACTTAAGCATAGCTACTTAGAAAAGGTTTCATCATCATCCATACCTGGTCAATGATGTAGACCTTTAACAAGTCTAGCTTTGAAAGTCTCAACTCTTCCATGTACACCAAGTAATCTTCTCAAGATATACTTGCTCCTGATGGGGATTTAACCCTTCAGATATAGCAACCAAAGTCCATACTTTGTTGGTGTATATGGATTCCATCTCAGATCACTAAGCATCCAGCCATTCTTACAGAGTCTTACTCCTGATGGCCAGCTCGAAACTAGTTGGGTCATCATCTCATGATGCAATCCTCGTTCCCACTGTCATAGAGAAACCGAAGTATCTCTCAGGTGGGTGAAGAACCCTACTAGATCGGCGGAGAGGCTGAGGTTCATTGGTAACAATTGAATCCTTTGGTTTTATCAAATCATCTGCTGTAGTTTGTATAGCTGGAACCTTTCCAGTTCTACATAACTGACCTTACCTCGAGTTTGTCCGGATTTTGCTTTTAGACATAGGCCGGACAACCCCAAATCTTAACTAACTTAAGATATGGGCTCTTCCCTTTCCATATCACATATGAAGTGGTAGGCATTGATTTGATTCGAACCTAATTCAATAGGTATGCATCTTCTCAAGTGCATAACTCCTAAAAGGAAAATAGGAAACTCAGTAGTACTCATCATAGAGCACACCTTATCATATAGGGTGTGATTGCTCCACCCCGATATACCATCGTGCTATGGTGTATACGGAGGAGTAATGCTGAGAGAGAATCTCATTCTCCTTTAGAATAGTCCAGGATTTCCGTGCTCAAGTATTCTCCTCCTTGATCTCATCAAAGGACATAATACTTATACCCGTTTTGGTTCTCTACTTCTAAATCATATTCTGTGAATATCTCAAAAGGTTCGGACTTGTGTTTCAACAGGAACATATGTTTGAATCTTGAGAGATTATCAGAGAATGTAATGAAGTACAAAGAACCGGTCTTGGCATGTGTAGACAGGGGACCTTTATACATCAACATGCATCATCCCAAGAGTTCACTAACTCTTTCTCTGTTTCCAATAAACAGATCTAGTGTCATTATATCTTTGTGACATGACTGGCAAGTTTCACAAGATGTAAATTCAAACTGATTTAAATATGCATCTACATGTAACTTTAGCTAGTCGGGTCGCATTGATATGACCTAGTCTACAATGCCTCAAGAAGGATTCGTTCATTTCTGAACTCTTCCTCTTTTGTGTGTTCCGTATACTAAGAACTGTAGTTTGATTTAGAACATTAATGCTTTTAGATAACGTGCCTGAACCGATCAACTTTTGATATAGGAAATGTTCAAAACATTATCCAACAATACAAAATTTTATCATTTCTTTACTGTTAAAGAGAGTGATATGATTTTGTATATCAGGTTCGGTATCTAATAACATTCGTTCAGAATCAATGTATTTGGAATACAGGGTGACAGTGACCAACAGACTTGGCTGCAACACTTGCCCCGTTTTCTGCCTCATGAAACTTATCACCCGTTCTCAGTTCTCTACCTATCTGTAGCCCTATGTAACAGATTACATATCTGGGATCCTGATCCGGTATCATATACCCAGGATGCGGAGGATACTGAGAAACAGTTCTTTGTAACGAACACACCCGAAGATGATGCATCAGCATGCACTCTCTTTGTTTGGGCGGCACGGGAATTCTAGTATTCCCCAATTTCCTGCTCTATCTTATAACAATTATAAGTTGGAGCGGGACCAACGTTCCCCAGCTCAGTATAACAAGCGGGTTCGGTCAATAATCCGTATTATTATCTTGATTAAGGCATGATGTGGTCGCTACCTGGAGAGAGAGAGAAGAAAACACTCAGCATGCGCTCTTGCAAGAATAGATTGGTTATTATTTTATCTAATCAGGATGGCTCCCACTGCTTTTTATCAAATCTTCCTTCAAACCCAAAAAGGAAAGACTAGCCGGGATTAATTACACACTACAAGTTCGCCAATCTTTCAGCCAGGCCAGTGTCGGTACTTTGAGGGAGGTCCCCCGTGCTTTCGCACGAACCTAATTAATGTAAACCTCGTTTTCCCAGATGCGTAACCTCGTTAACACCTTTCTAGACACCTACTTGATTGGCTAATTGTAATGTGTAAAACTCTCCCAGGAGTAACTCTTACTCGCAGCGGGTATCGGGATCCAACTATCTCATAGAAGGTATGCAATCTCATTGCAAATTTCAACACTTGAAATTCCCGATAATATTTTGCCCCTAGCTCGCTATGACCTTGACGCATGCCAAACAACCCATAGTCTGCAAGTCAAGTTCAACCCGTACATTTCTTGATTGAATTAAACCCACCCGCACGACCCTTGACGCATGCCAAACAACGCCGTACGAATACCCTAATCCAATCGCATCGTATGCTAGCAGATAAGTACTAGTTAGCTACCGTACACTACGCCTTGACGCATGCCAAACAACCGCAGCACGAATACTAACTAGTACTTATCTGAAATGATGGAGGGCTACGACAGGTTTTTCTGAAAACCTATTGCGTAATGAACTTGATATCGTTGTAGAATCAAATGATTTTTAAAATGGAGTGCTTTTGAGGCTTTCCTAGTTTTGCTAAAGGAGTCACTCCCGGTGAAGGGATCGTCGGTCCTTTCCTCGTCGAATGAGATGCGGGATATATCATATATATCACTGTGCAAAGCAAAAACTTTTAAAAGCAATCAAAAGACAAACCGAGTGTGTAGCATCTGCCAGTTATTGCTAAAGGAGTCACTCCCGGTGAAGGGATCTCGGTCCTTTCCTCATCGAATAAGGTGCTGGATATATCACATATACCGCTGTGCAAAGCAAGAACTGTAGCTACCTGTTTTATTTTTGAAATTCGATTCTACAACATCTTAGGTTTCTTTTCTTTTCATTAATCACATTAATGAAGTCCCATCATTTAAGTTACCTAAACATCAAAGATAAATACGACGTACACTTATGCCATCCGCAATCGCCTCGATGTCCCCTCATGCACCGTTAGGTTAGGTAACTAACGGCAGAGCGGGGCAGGGCTAGCGCGGGTGTAAAACATAAGTAACGCCTATATAATATATCATATATACTATATACAGTATCTATCACAGAACATCACAGATATCGCAGCAGAAGAATCATATGAAATATTGGATATACTAGGACGTCCGTGTTTTCAATACGAGCCAGTATAAAACACGGATTCTACGGTCGCGATGAATAGCCAAACCCACACCCCTAGACCCCTAAGAGAGCGGCAAGCAACCCTACCAATTCTGGAGTTAGGAGACCCGGACTCGACTCCTCGAGTTGGTCTCCCACTGGACCCCAGAACCCGGTTACTTGTGCTCCCCTCCTTAGGTCTATCCTAGTGCGGAAAAGTAAATAATATACAAAGGGTGACAACTTCCGCAACCTGGAAGTGCCCCAAATAAAAGAATATTACATACAAGTTTTTACATGAATGAAAATGAAAAACACTCATCTCACATAAAACCCCCCGGCTATTCAAACATGACGATCCAATATAACATATCCAGCAACACATAACATCACATGTCATCAACGTAAGTAAATATGTGCATCCCAATTGTCGTTGACATATAGCAACGAAACCGGCGATATCACATATTACACTTACGCTCACAGAAAAGAAAGTGTAAAACTACAACAGTTGGAATCCGCAACCACCTCAGACATCGCATGCCTGACCAAATGAATTCTTTAGACATCGCATGCCTAACAATTATAAACCCCGCATTTTAGTCTCTAAATCGAAAACACTTTTCAATATTAAGTCGGGTAATTCAACAAGATTCCCGACATCCTGATCGAATACTCGTAGCAAACTTTAGTAGGCGGCCGCACCCCTAATACCGTCGACGAAGTGCACCAAGGCGGAACACCGCTACCGTAAGCACCCGAACGGATGCTTTCGGCGACGGGGTTCTCCTACAGTCACTTGGTCGGGGCTATGGGGTGTAGCTGTCTATTAAGTTTACCCGGCGAGTATCCGCGTACGCTACGTGATTGCGACGGACTTTTGATCACATCAAAATTCCGTGGCAACCGATCAAGTGAGACTAAAGTGCTTGATTTATAACATTCATTCAGTTATCTCATAACTACTTGTGAATTCCAATTATTGTATCCCATTCCAGATAAATAGAAAATGTTAAACTTTCCGATCGAACAATCGAACACCCAAGTTTTCCCGATACAGCTCAACACATGAAATAAGTCTAACAGCATTTAGTTCGTGCCTCAGTACCAACGGTCCAGCCGTAGAAGGGTCAAGCCAACGCCTCACATGTGGCACGCCGTACTGCCCTAAACCCGAAGGTTCAAAGGGCAGTTCAAGACGGTCACATAATCGAGTTAAGGTTTGTTGTCTTCTAGAGGGACCATCGTGTTACTTGCACTACTTAGAACGTTGTTAAACTACGGAAAAAATCCAACACTTGGAAATTTTCCGGCAGGGGAAAAAGTGGGTATTTATGTCCGGTCGAAATTTTTAACATATTCTAAAATATCCGAAAAACACATAGACAAAATTAGACAATCCGATCGAATGTACGAACTCCTAACACAACCCAAAAAACTCAACTCTTGATTTCAGATAAAAAAAATTCCCAGGAAAACCAGCACTGCAAAATAGGAATTACTGTGCAAAATTGAATGCCTAATGACGCGGTTCCGCCGCACTTTTGAGGGATCATTAGTTACTTTTTGCACCGTAATTCTTATAATTTCCTGCTGATTTTTCTGCATATTTTTAATTCTCAAAAATCCACGAAAACAGAAAATGTCCAGAGAGCACTTTCAAGTCGGGGTTTCGGGTCGATCGGACTTCTAACTCCGTCTACGCATCGCCTAAGGCTCTAGCTAGGCTCTGATACCACTGTAGGGTTCCTAGGCACCCTAATGAGGTCTCACAAGGCATCAACCATGCCAATTTCAAATTTAAACGGTGCCGAGAAACCCTAGAACGGATCGTTGGCTAGATTTCTAGGCGAAAAAGAAACTAGTTAACACTTAACTACAAGAATACGGATATACAACCTTTGTAGATCCGGTCCTCCACCTCCACGGCTCCGTGATGAAGTCATCTCCGCTGTCCAAATCAAAATCCGGGCTCTAGCGTCGGCTTCATCGGAGAAAGAGCGGGCAAGGTCGTCGGCTTCGTGCCGAAGATGATCTACGTCGAGGCATCGCTAGATCAAGCTCCAACTTCACCAAGTGATGAAACTTGTGAAGGAAACACACTCTACTACTTGGCAAGAGGTAGAGGATGAAGAAATAGGAAGTGGGTAGACTTTAGATTTGGATTTCTCACTCATTTCATCAATCCACCATTGATGAAGTGAAGGTTTTCTTCAACTTGAAGAAAATGAAGAAGCAAATAGAATATGATAAGTATTATTCAAAAAGAATAATAAAATCAAATACTTATCATGTTCTAACCTAGGTTAAGTGTAGAGAATAAACCATGGTCACTTGGATGGGTTAGGGTTAAGTATGATGACAAGAATGGTTACTAAAGTCAAAGCTTCATGAAGCTTCAACTTAAAACAAAAAAGGCCACCATTCTTATCTTAATCCTTTTCAAATAAATAAATAAATGAAAATGCAAAACCCTAATCAACACTTAACCATGGTTTAATTCTTTATACTTAACAACAAGATCATGTATCATCAAACATGATACACATATGTGCACAAAAGTATATCACATATACTTCTTGCACATCAAGTGAGAAAATCCATTTAAAGTGAACCAATACTAGTTAATGCAATGCAATATATCAATTATATAATTATGCATTAAATCATTAAATCAACATTTGATTCAATGATCCGGTCATGTCGCACATAACCGACTAGAATCCAATGTATCGATTTATCGAATCAATGATTCGATAATTAGGTCATATCGAATGTAACCAATCGAAACATATATCGCGAGAATGAAATGCGGTATCACATACACGCATTATTCTCGGTCCTGCACATATCTCATATGCGCTCCTATTTCGTTTCGCTTGAGCCAGGAAACCTCTGTGTAGGACTCTAAAGACTCGTCAATACGCCGGTAGCAGATGATGATCATATCAAACACCCACAAGCCGCAAGCGGTCTGCTAAACGTAACGGCCACCCGGGTATTGAGCGATCTGAAGATCGACGAGCAAGCCCGCTCACACTCCAGTGAATCCAACCAGTAACACTACCGTACAGTCAGGTCTGATCGTCTAATATGTCGCATATCTCGCCTAAGGGTGGTAAACGTCAGACCCCAATAGCTCGATAAGTCGTGTTGATATGAGGTCTATAACTATTCGAGAAACTACTGGTAACACTTACCAGTAAATCTCAGCAACCCTGGCCAGGGATTTCCTGTTATAGCCAATCGAACACAGCGCAACATCAACCCCCTATACCGGGAGAGACGAATCCCCTCCTATCGCTCATTGCCTCCATGTGACTCGGGACTGTACCCAAAAACCACCGTTTTGCACGCCCTCTTGGACGTGGTAAGTTGGAAATCAAAGCACAGTGGGAACCACACAAGACTCTATGACGATCTCGGGTCAACAGACTACTCTGTACCAGTGTCACCAGAGAACTGCCATCTGACGTGAGGTATAATACCATCTGGGAGTTCTCGGCGAGTCCGTCCAGTGTACCCAGTCTCCACTGAGCACCCGTATATCATCTCTGATGTCAAACACCAATGGATATGGGATCATCCATCGCCCATCTATATGGGTCGAGAAGGTATACGCTAGTCTACTCTGGTATATCGATGCCCCGTCTCGATATACCCACGACTAGGGACTGTGAAGGATGTACTCATGGACTACCATGTCCCCACTAGTATGATCCGCATCATAGTCCAGGTAGTCAAGTACAGATCCTAAGGGCTTTACCAACATGTAACAGGGAGACAATCAGTGTACACGTTAAGGTAAAGATCAACCAGATAGCATACTATCATGTCGAGCAAGAAAGTCCTCCCTATATATGTCCCAGCATCCACTACAATATATATCCTATGTATAGTAATGGCCTCTAGGGCATACATATAACTAACATGAATATGTTTCGAAAGGGTGGCCGGGTATTCCTAATAATGCATCTTCCACTATCCACATTTATGACAGTAACCGTATACTTCCCTGCCCTCACTCTAATCCATTTATATGTTTTTACTTATTACCTTCTCTACACCACACTTAGGCTAATTGGTTTTCTTCCTTCCCTACGTTTCGGCACCTGTCTATGGCTTGGAAGAAGACTATCCAATAAGCGCAATAGGTGTACTCTCCTAATACCAGGAGCCCTCGCAACCTAATAGAAGGTAAAGGGAAAAGACAACCGAATAATCCTATTCAATTTCTTCATAACCAGAATTCATCTTCGAACTGAAACAAGTTTCTTCGAGTTCATATGTAACTATATGATGGAATATCCAAGAAATGTGGATCTTCGTAGTGTTACGGAGTGTTCTGGAGAAATGCAAAGGGGATGTAGGAGTGGCAATGATATATGCAACTAAATGACAATCCAATATCCAAATGTTTTAAGAAGGTTCGGTTAACTTGGTTCATGAGTTTTAGTTTATGGTCATGCCATGGTCGCTGCCAAAGAGAGAGAGAAAAGAAACACTCAGCGTGCACTCTAATCTAGATTAGATTGGTTAATCACTTTATCCTACCATTTCCTCGAATTCTCCCTCAAACCCTAAAAGGAGAATTAGTCGGGATCATTTAAAATCACCCGAGGAGTAACACCTACTCATAGTGGGAATCGAGATCCAACTATCATCGCATGATAACTTGATGGAATCCACTCAAGTCACCAAACTCCAGAAGGTATGCGCATACCTGGCAAGTTTCCAGTATGTTTTAAACCCCGATGTAGTTTTTACCCCTAGAACCCTAGTGACCTTGACGGAGTCAATAAATCAAAGAGTCCTAGTCAAGTTCAACCCATTATTATCTTGATTACATTAAACCCACCCGCACGAGCCCTTGACGGAGTCAACAAGTCCGCACGACTGTCCTAACAAATCGCATTGTATGCTACAAATAAGCACCACTTAGCTACCGTACACTACGCCTTGACGGATTCAACAAACGCAGAACGAATACTAAGTACTACTCGTAAGAAATGACGGAGGGCTACGGATGGTTTTTGGCAAAAAAACCTTTAACGTAATGAACTTGATATCGTTGAAGGAACCCGAGCAGTTTTACAAATATATAGTGGCATAAACTTTTGCTAAAGAGGTCACTCCCTGTAAAGAGATCTCGGCTCTTTCCTCATCGAATGAGGTGTAGGATATCCCTAACCGAATACCACGATGCAAAGCAAAAGAATCGACTATAGTGAAGTTATTACACTGACGCAAACTTTTGCCCAAGAGGTCACTCCCTATGAAGGGATCTCGGCTCTTGCCTCGTCGAATGAGGTGCTGGATATTCCTAAATGAATACCACTGTACAAAGCAAAATGAAACATTTGTAATAACAATTTTTAAAAATTTGTTCCAACAATATCATATAGGTTTGTTTTCCTTTACATTAATCAAAGTCAATGCAGTCCCATCAATTAATCTATATCACACCAGAAAAAGGAAAGAAAATACAATGTACGTATATGCCATCCGCATTCACCACGGGGCCCCGTCATGTGCCGTTAGGTTACTTAACTAATGGCAGAGCGGAGGCTGGACTAGCGCGAATGCAAAACATATACAATATCTACTAGTATATATCAATATATATATATATATATATAACATTCGTCTGAGGCATGATATAAGCAACATCACAGAACATCTCAGCAAGCAATACAGAATGGTGGATAATCTTGGAGCCTCGGGTTTCATTTGAGCCACCAATAAGACTCGACGTTCCTGGTTATGTGAATAGCCCCTGCAATGAAAACCTGGACCCATACGAGTGCGGCAAGTTACCCGCCAATCCCAGAAGTGAGGAAACCCCAATCAACAAAGTTAATGGGCCACCTAGCACTTCACGGAGTTCGGTAACTTGAGCACCCCTCCGTGGGTCATTCTATACCCCCTACGAATGCGGCGAATAGCTCGCCAATTCTAGAGTAAGGTCCGCTCCGTCTCAACGCCATGAGATGCGGGCCCATTGCCCTCTAGAACCCGACTATTCGTGCACTCTTGTAACATTTCAAAAATATAAAATATTATTTTTGGAATTTAATATTAAAATAATATATTTCGCGAAAACAACCCGATTTGCGAATTTGGGGTTTTCGTAAAATGGTATAAATATATACCAATATTTGTGAAATAATTGGAGATTAAAATGATTCATTCATTTAAAAATATATTTTTTGGATTTGGTATTTTTATAATTAATTATATGCAGTTTAAATAAAAAATTGATTAGTGCACTATTAATCCCGATTAGGCCAAATCCGTGTTTCAACATTTTTCCATGGTTAGTGCACCATGACATATTGCATTTGGTTGTATGTTGTTCCATTGGTATTTGTTGATATTTGGTTTTTAAAAGAAAAAGATAAAAGGCAAGAAAGAGAATTATTGGGGAGAGAGAGCGAGGCATGGACTTGTGAGGGGGTGAGAATAAGAAAGAGAGTGAGCATAAGAGAGAGAGAGAGAGAGGGATGCCTCTTCTTTTCCCCTCCAATTGTTTTCTTCAACCTCATCATCCTCTTGCTTCCTCCACCTTCACCTCCATGTATCATCTCAATTCCTTCACTAAAACCCTATACTCCCTTCATTAAAAATAATCCCCATCTCATCCTCAATACTTTGGACCTTTCAAAGTTGGAGTTTGAAGACTTTGAGTAACTCAAGAAAATTCTTGAGTTGCCAAATGAGGTATAATTCTAGATTTTAGTTAAGTTATTGTGTTTAGTTTATCCTATTGTTGGTTTAGAGTTAAATCGATTTAGATTATTGATGTTTGGAAATTCCAAGAGAGGGTTTGGGTGATTGTGTGGAATTATGATCTGTAGTGCGTGTTTACTTAACCCTTAGTGATATTTTACTGGCCAAGACCTGAGTTTAACACCAAAATACGAACTTAGATATTGTCCCGTGTCAGTTTTGTGGGGTTTGTTAGCCTACAGGGTATCTGGAGCAATCTGGGCCATTTATGAGAAAATCCAACAAGTCCATTAACCTAGGCAAATGACCAAAAGACCACCACCCAAGTTCGAGCCAATTCTAACCTACCTAGGCCGGCGAGCTCGGACATCTTGGTGATTTCACCGGATTTCTGTGGGGTTCTGGGGTTGGGTTTTTGTCTGTAGCTCCTAATCCTAATAAACTATCCCCTGTACTTACTAGTTTAGTCCCATTTAACATGAACTAAAATCTGGGAGCTGTTGTGAGTGTTTTGGGCAAAGTTTTCCGATGTTTGAATTTGTGGTTTTTGGTATTTGGATTTGATATGGTCGTTAGATGTTTGTACGTCAACAATGAGGGTTGTTTGGTTTTTTTTGCATGTGTAAGCTATAGGTTCTAACTTATGAGCACTTCGTGTGCCGTTTCGGTTTTCGGAATTGATTTTAATAGTATTGCGGTTGTATATTGATTGTAGGTACTTTCACGTGGATTCCAAGACGACGAAGCACATCGACTACGGCTAAATAAGGAGCTCAGCAGGTGAGTAGATTTATATCTATGGGGGAAGTCAGGTGGATGGCGTATAGCATCCCTGCAAACATTGATATGTGATTTATAGTTTGGAGACAAGATATGCCACGACTTAAGCTTATAGTTTATGGTTTAGTGTGAAATGATATGATAGAAAGGATGCCTTAAATTGATATATATAAAGATGTGAATCACGATATATACATATGTAGTTGCAAGAGAATTTGATGTGATGAAAAGAGTATACGATGAGATATGAGGACTTGGTTTAATATGTTGTTATACGGATGCGAGTCGATATGAGATAATTGATACTTTTGTCGGTCTCATGATATGAGATTGATACGGATGTGACCTGAGATATAGTTATATATAATTATATGAATAATGAGTGATATGTCATATGAGAATTTAGGTCCGTACCCTCATTGTCATATAGGTTGATAGAGTCCCTAATTGTTTAATGCCACCGTACGATGGATTATCGTACATGATGAGTTTTACCTGGTGATTAATCCATACCCTTGACTCGAGGATGCTGTACGATGGATTATATCGTACGTGATGTTTTGAGGCTGGATGCCGATTGATAGATTCACCGACTTGGATATATTAGATTAGATACGTATACCTTATAGCATTGCGCTCACGATTTACTTTCTGCTACGTTCATGATATTCTCATTGCATTACATATACTTGTGCTAGGACACCTATCGATGATGTGTATGTTACACTCACACAGATTTGCCGGCTCATACACTTTCATCATCGATAATTGATATGTCACTTACACAGCAGAATTGCTACATCATGCTATTACTTTTAATTGTTCAGTACTGTCACATGACTTATTGGCATGATATATTGCTATGTTCACATCATTATGCTATGTTGCATGATATACTTGAGATGCTCACATTTCTGTTCTATGTTTGCATACATCATACTTTATGATTATACGCATTGAGATGCTGTTTCCATAAGATTTTGGATTTGAGAACCGTGGTTATATTTCAAAGAAAATTATGTATCGTTTTAAAAACCCGGTTTCTCTTGTTATGATATTTCGAGACGTTCACCATGTGTTTTCTCGGTTCTGAGATTGGTATGTGAAACCCGATTCGAGGAGCGGTAGGCACTGTCTGCGGGTACATGGTGGACCCGGTAAGGTACCCCGGGGCAAGAAATGACTGTCGTGGAGTAGGCGATGATCCTGGAAGAGGGAACACTATCTACCAGTGATAGTATTTGGGCTCGGCAGTTATCCGGAGGATACCGACCGGAGTCGTAAGATGATATGGGCCGATAAGAACTGACGGAGCCCGTGGGCCGATCTGGACTCATGGAGCCCGAGATATGAGGATTTACGTGTCGATACTGGACACAGGTTTCATGATGTTTCGAGTGTCGATGTTGGACACTCAGGTTCCATGATTTTGATGTGTTGTTGATGGACACACGTTGATTGATATCCTCATATTTACATTCATATGCTTTCATGATGTTTCGAGTGTCAGTGTTGGACACTCAGATTCCATGATGTTGTTGTGTCATTGATGGACACTTTGATGCTATCCACATGCATACAGGCATTGATTATATTGTTGGCATATATGCAGATACGGTCACCCTAGATATCATAGTATTACCTTTATGATATAGTTGACCTAAGAAATCGTTGTTTTATTCGATTTCTATCTGCTGATGTTTTCTCCTCACGAGTTGTAAACTCACCCCCGTTATGCCACAGTTCTTGCAGGTTTGACCGCATGGGTCAGTAGCGGTATCGCTGGCACATAGCTTGCTTTCAGGTGATTTACTATGGTAGGTGGAACATATTCGATCGTGCCCACTCTTGTATTATTATTCCTGTTGTATCTAGTCAACTCCATCAATCAGAAACTAGTATTTGTATAAGTAGTAAGACTTAGAGAGACTTGTAGTTGCGAGACTTAGAGCGATGAGTTATATGTTCCCTATTAAGGGATTTGATGTCTTGCTTATTTACATTATTCTTTTTGTGTTGATCTTCGCCGTTGGGCGTCGTATACATATATTCCAGACTTGCGTGGTTGTGATTCCGCCGATTGGCGAAGAGCTAGCTCCCGCTGGAGATGCCTTTTATATTAAAGGGTGGTGCTGCCCAAATGTATATGTGGTTTTGGATCAAAATATAAAAGGGAGGTGCTGCCCAAATTTTTAAAAGACGAAACATGTTTTTCCACTGGTATAATCCACTTGCATTTTCATGTTCCTTTATCTATGCATTTAAGAAAATGTTTGATTTCATCATACCGTTATTTCAAAACTTCACATCTTTTATTTTCTTTAAAAGATTTAGATTTCTGCGCTTCGACTTACTTAATTTACGTTACGTGTTTAGACGTTGCGTGATTTAAGTGCCGGTCACGAACAAAATTTCGGGTCGTGACAACTCTACCGCGGGGTAATTCTAGTACAGAAAAGAAAAATATATATACAATGGCGACACTGACCTCAACCCGGTCGTGCCCCAATAAAAAAATATACAATATAGCAGAGACGGCTGTCCAAATGTCGGACGCTCGCCCCCCAATAACAAATATAAAAATGAATCTGAACTGTACTACTATTGCAACACGGGCTATCCACTACGACAATCCAATCACAATATAAGCACAATCACAAAATATCAACGTGAATATCATGTTCGCAAACTCGTCTAAGAGAACATATAGCAGTTAGACGGGTTATAACGCTCTAATGACATTCACGGTCGTAGATATATTACATGCACTAATAAACACACACTTAAAATTTCGATCGACTAAACTTTTCCTAATTGACCCCAAATGAAAATCTAGCACTCAAATAAATCTGGGCCAAAACTAAATATCCCAAAAATCAAATTTCCATGTTAGAGAGTGCCAAAAGAAATTTGGAGCGCAACAGGCACAAATCTGCCGCGGAACCGCGGCATATGTGCATGTAATGCCGAGGTTCTGCGGCCATTTGGTGGGGTCATGTGCTCAAATTTCTTGAGGTGCCCTAAAATTGTCTGCATGTATTTTTAAGACAACCAGAAAGAATTTTTGATCATGTTTTAAAATTGGCAGTAAGCACAGCAACATGGAATTTTGATTCGGAAAAATTGGTCGATCGGTATTCTAACCTTGTGTAAACTAGCTAGTATTGGTTTATGGGTGGCTCTGATACCATGTTGGGTTACGCCAGTGCTTTAGCCATCTACCGTGGCCGATGCAGAACAAAAACTAGCATTTAAAGAACTTGGCGCTAACGAAACCCGCCCAAGATCGAATCCAAACATGAAACTAGTAATCTAAAGGAGTCTAACTACTGTGGTAGAGTTTTTATACCAAACCATGTCCTTCGGTCTTCCATCAACTTCCTTAGCTCCTTGAGGCGTGCTCGAATAAACTTGGCCGCCAGTCTTCCTCCGTCCAAGATGATCCACCCGAGAGATATAGCTCATGGCTCTAGCTCCACATCGAAAGCAAGTGAAGCAACTAGGGATTCTAGGTTGCTAATCTAGAATGCCTAAGATATAGTGAGTGTTCTAAGTGTCTATCCATCTTACTTCCTCTCTTGATCCTCAACTTATGAGATTGTAGAGAGGAGGTTAAGCATGAAGGTGGAGGAACTCAAGAAAGCTAGAGAAGAGTGAAGCTAATGATGAGGAGATGAGAGAAGCCAAGGAAAAAGGAACCATCTCATATTTTTTTCCAAAATGACCAAGTGAGAAAAAACCAAGAGAAGAAAAATTGGTTTTACAAAACAATATTTTCCATTTAAAATGCAACCCATGCTTGAATACCATGCACAAATGAATTAATAATTCATTTGTGCACACTATGCAAGCATGGTCCTCACCATACTCCTAATTTTCTAATATCCACCTCATTTACCATTTTCAAATAAATGGTCAAACTTAAAAATGAGGTGTCCACCTTCTAGAATGTTATCTGGATAAATACGTATTACATTCTACTATATATACATACATGTATTCGTACCGAAATACGAATACCCGAAAAGATAGAATAACACAAAGAACATAATACTATAATATACATATCGAAATACATATACGCAAATTATTAAATCAATACCTGATTTAATAATCCGGCTCAAATCCGAGCCGGCTAGTATTATCAACTGTCCGATCGAAAGTCCGGGTACACAGTACAATCAATCGATCGGAACCCTGCATGTATCCAATACGGCTACTACATCGTTTCGCCAGAACCAAGGAAACCTTATATGTAGGACTCTAAAGACTCGTCAATACGCTGGCAGTGGGTTTAACCACAAGCACGTCTGCGGCACTAGCTGTACCTAACGGTTACCCAGGTATTGAGTGAAAGGAAGGCCGACAAGCAAACTCATCCGAACCCCTACTAAGCATGTCTGTGGAATCTCCATACAGTCCGATCTGTTCGTCTAAGAGTATTGCATATCGGGTCTAGGGGGGTGGATAAAGTCAGACCCCTAATAATGCGATATTTCATGTCGGTATGAAACCCATCACCCACTGATAAACAACTAATCGAAATCAGTAATTCTCGACTACCTTGGCCAAGGATTTCTAGTGATGGCCACCTGTGCACAATGCGACATCAACCCCCAATGCCAGGAGAGACGAATCCTCGAAGATCCGCTTACTGCCTCCATGTGGCTCGGGACTGTACCCAATTAAAACCTGTTTGCACGACTTCTTTGAGCCGTAGTAGGGTAGTAATCAAAGCAAAGTGGGAACTCACATGAGACAAATGATGATCTCAGGTCGACAGACTAACCTCTACTTATGTCACCTGGGAACTGCTATCTGACAATAGGTATAATACTATCTAGCATATTCCCGACGAGTCTGTCCAGTGTACTCATAAGCTAGTGAGCACCTGTATACTATCTTAGGTGACTAACTGACACCAATGGATTGTGAGACCGGCCACTGCCCCTCGTTGGGGTCTTGATAAGTATACACTAGTCTACTCCGGAGTATCGATGCCCAGTCTCGATACTCCCTTGACTAGGAAAATTTAAGGATGTGCTTATAGACCACCCATCTCCCACATATATGATCGCCATCATAATGCTGGTAGTCAAGCAAGAATCCTATGGGCTCTATCAACATGTAATAGTGATCTGTAATACCACATAATGCATGTACATGATGATAAAGACAAGCCAGATAGCATATTTTCATCTTGAGTAAGACTGTTCTACCCGTATAGGTCCTCCCTCAATCAACATAATTGCGTGCCTGCGATTACAATAATTGACTTGAGGGCACTATAGCCAATAGATCGAGGTACGGAAAGTGGACACAAAAGACAACACGGCGGATCCATTCACCAAGGTCCTCCCTCAAGTGCAATTAGAGCCACTTTTTGAGATGTTGGGTATGCGATACGCCAACAGTTGGCCCCAGAGCAAACGTTGGGTACTCGGTACGTCAATATATGGCCTTAGTGCAAGTGGAAGATTGTTGGATATGTATGCCCTAAAGGCCATTATTGTATATGTTTACATGTGGATACTTGGATATATGTATGTACAGGACAATCTTACTCGATATGATAGTATGCTATCTGGTTTGACTTTATCTTAACATGTGCATATATCTTACTTGTTATTACATATCATTTATACATGTTAATAAAGCCCGTAGGATCATTACTTGACTACCTGCATTGTGATAGCGATCATACTTATGAGAGCAGGATAGTCGATAAGCACATCCTTAAAAGGTCCCTAGTCGTGGGAGTATCGAGACTGGGCATCGATATTCCGGAGTAGAATAGTGTATACGTTTCTATACCATGACGAAGGGCGATGGTTGGTCCTGGGGCTATTGGTCCTTTGCACCTAAGATCATATACAGATGCTCACTGGGGGTGAGTACACTGGACGAACTCGCCGAGAACTTCTAGATGGTATTATACTTATCGTCAGATAGCATTTCTCAGGTGACATGAGTACATGGTAGTCTTTAGACCTGAGATCATCATTTGTCTCGTGTGAGTTCCCACTGTGCATTGATCACTACCCTACCACGGCTCTACTGAGTCGTGCAAACAGGTTTTGGTTGGGTACAGTCCCGAGCCACATGGAGGCAGTGAGTGATTGTTGGGGATTCGTCTCTCCCGGTATAGGGAGTCGATATCGCACTGTGTTTGATTGGTCAGGACTATAAGACCTTGGCCAACGCAGTTGGGATTTACTGATAGGTTGATCAGTAGTTTTCCGGATTGGTCCTGAGCCACATCAGCATGAATTATCGGGTTATTAGGGTCTGACGTTTACCACCCCCTAGATCCGGTATGCGATACTCTCAGAGGAAGAGACCAGACTGTACGGAGATTGTCTCGGAAATGCTTAGTAGGGATCCGGATGAGTTTGCTCGTCGGCCTTCCTTTTCGACTAGTACCCGGGTAGCCATTACGTACAGCTAGTGCTGCTGATGTGCTTATGGTTATGGATTTATCCAGTAACTCATTGTCTGCGTACTGTCGAGTCTTTAGAGTCCCATATAGAGGGTTTGCCTGGTTCAGGCGAAATGATGGAGTAGCCGTATTGGATACGTGCAGGGTTTCGATTGATTGATGGTACTATGTACCCGGACTTTCGATCGGACAGTTGATAATACTAGCCGGTTCGGGATTGAGCCGGATTATTAAATCAGGTATTGATTTAATAAATTACATATATGTGTTTCAATATGTATATTCTAGTACTATGTTCCTTGTGTTATTCTATCTCTTCGGGTATTCGTATTTCGATACGAATACATGCATGTAAATACAGTAGACTATAATCCGTATTTTATACGGAAAACATTCTAGAAGGTGGACACTTCATTATTGGTTATTTCCATTTATCATAAATGGAAAATGAGGTGTAAAGTGAGGTGAGGAGAGTATGGTGAGAGCCATGCTTCAATAGTGATGATAAATGAATTTTCAATCCATTTGTGCTCACTATTAAAGCATGGTTGGAAATTGTTTATTGTAAAAATGTTTTTAAAAAACCAAAGTGAGGATATTTCTCTCACTTGCATGCTTCATTTTTTCAAGCTCTCACCATTTGCTTTACCCTCCTCCCTTCTCTTGAGTTCCTCCACCTTCATGATCTACCTTCTCTCTATACTCTCATGTGTTGAGAAACAAGAGAGGAGGTGAGATAGTGAGATAGATACACACATTGATCCATAGAGTACATCCTAGAGTCCTTAGACTAGCAAACTAAGTTCTCTAGTTGCTCCATAGACACTTAGTTTGGAGCTAGAGCCATGGACCATATTTCCCTGGTGGATCATCTTCGATGGAGGAGGACCAACGAACAAACTAGATCTCGTAGGACCGAAGGAGCAAGAATGGAGATCAAGCTAGATCATCGAGGCCACTTGGAGCTAAGGAAGAGGAGACAAGACCGAAAGAAACGGATCTTTTTGTAAGACTCTTTCTCATAGTAGATACCTCCTTTAGTGTTAGCTAGTTTAGGGTTTATAGTAGATCCGGTTAGTGGGTTTCATTTAGCGCCAGTTTTAAACCCTGATAAAATTTTTGTTCCGCAAATGGCTACGGTAGATGGCTAGGGCGCTAGTATAGCCCAACACATCCGACATGTGGCTTACCCTGATGACAGCTTGTATTATTCTTTGGGGCGTGTCCAGGTTGCGGACGTAGTCACTATTGTATATTCAGTTTTTCCATTACATGTATTAAGATTACCCAACGACAGAGTGCTCGAGTAGCCGGGTTCTAAAGGGCAACGTGCCTCCATCTCATGACGTTGAGACCTGGGTGCCTTACTCTAGAATTGGCACGTTATTCACCGTACTCGTAGGAGGTATAGGATTGACCCATGCCGGATTTTGGAAGTGCTTAGTGGCCTATTCACTTCGTTGATTGGGGTTGCCTCGCTTCTAGGATTGGCGGGTGGCTTGCCATATTCATAAGGGTCTAGGTTCCATTACTATGGGCTATCCACACGACCGGGAAAATAACATTTCATATTTGGCTCTGATGAAATGTGCTTTTTCTAGATTATCCACATTTCCATACTGTGTTTGCTTCTGCTGTGATTCTTCTGTGATGTTACTTGATATCATTCATGAGACGAATGTGTTATATATATTATATATATCTAGTAGATGCTATATATGTTTTGCATCCGCGCTAGTCCTGTCTCCACCCTGCCGTATGTTAAGTAATCTTACGGTGAAGACCCGGAACACCGTGGCGAATGCAGATGGAATATATGTGCGTGCTTATTTTTGTTTCTTTTCAGGCATGATATGATTAATTGATGGGACTGCATCTGATTAATGCAAAGAAAATAACTTAAATGATGTTGTCGGAACCAATTTTTAAAACTACTTGGTTTTCTTCAAAACCATAGTCGTATTCTTTTGCTTTGCATAGAGATATTCGGTTAGGAATATCCTGCACCTCATTCTATGAGGAAAGAGTCTTGATCCATTCACAGGGAGTTCGCTCTTAAGAAAAAGTTTATATTACTAGTTTTAAAAGCGGAGCATAAACCACTATTTCTCAAAACTTCTCGAGTTCCTTCAACGATATCAAGTTCATTACGTTAAAGGTTTTTCGTCAAAAACCAGCCGTAGCCCTCTGTCATTTCAGATAGGTAGAGCCTAGTATTTATGCTATGTTTGTTGGCAAGCGTCACGACATAGTGTACGGTAGTTGAATACTGCTTATCTGTTGCATAGAGATGCGATTTATCAGGACAGTCACACTGCTTTGTTGGCACGTGTCAAGGGTTAGTGCCAGTGGATTTGATGCAATCAAGATAATGACGGATTAAACATGACTAGGATCCTTGAATTGTTGGCAATCGTCAAGGTCCTTGGGTCCTAGCAGAAAAAACCATATCCCGAGTTTCAAATATAAGGGAAACTTGCCAGGTATGCGCATACCTTCTGGAGTGTAGTGACTTCAGTGGCTTCCATCAAGTTATCACGTGATGATAGTTGGGTCCCGATTTCCACTGATGAGTAGTTTACTCCTCGGGTTATCCCGACGAATTCTACTTTTAGGGTTTGAAGGAGAATACGAAGAAACATTGGGAGCCATACAGATTAGATAAAGTGATTAACCAATCTAATTTAGGTTAGAGTGCATGCTGAGAGTTTCTTTTGTTGGATGTATATGCCCTAGAGGCCAGTATTGTATATGTATACATATAGGATACTAGGGATATGTATGTACAGAACAATCTTGCTCAGTTTTATAGTATATTATTTGACTTGTCTTTATCGGGATATGTGTATTTATTTGTATTGTTGTTATATCTGATTTGCATATATTGATAAAGACTCGATACGGTAGTATTCTATTTTGGTCTGTCTTTATCTTAACATGGCATATGTCATATTCGTTATTACATATTGCGGTTACATGTTGATAAAGCCCTTAGGATCTTGCTTGACTACCTGCATTGTGGTGGCGATCATACTTGTGGGAGCAGGGTAGTCCATAAGCGCATCCTTAAATGGTCCCTAATCGCGTGAGTATCGAGACTGGGCATTGATACTCCGGAGTAGACTGGTGCATACATTTCTAGCCCCGTCGGGGGATGGTTGGTCCCGCAGCCATTGGTCTGATACACCTAAGATCGTATACAGGTGCTCACTGGGTATGAGTACATTGGACGGACTCGCCGAGAACTTCCATATGGTACTATACCTATCGTCAGATGGATGTCCTCAGGTGACATGTGTACAGGTTAGTCTTTGGACTCGAAATCAGCATTTGTCTCGTGTGAGTTCCCACTGAGCTTTGATCACTACCCTACCACGGCTCTACTGAGTCGTGCAAACAGGTTTTGGTTGGGTTCAGTCCCGAGCCACATGGAGGCAGTGAGCGATTGTCGGGGATTCGTCTCTCCCGGTATAGGGAGTCGATATCGTACTGTGATTCGATTGGTCAGGGCCATAAGACCTTGGCCAAGGCACTTGGGATTTACTGATAGGTTGATCAGTAGTTTCCCGGATTGGTCCTGAGCCACATCGGCACGATTTATCAGGTTGTTAGGGTCTGATGTTCACCATCCCCTAGACCCGGTATGCGATACTTTTTGACGAAGAGACCGGACTGTACGGATATTGTCACGGATAGGCTCTGTAGGAGATCCGAATGAGTTTCCTCGTCGGCCTTCCTTTTCGACAGGTACCTGGGCAGCCGTTACGTACAGCTAGTGCCGCTGACGTGCTTGTGGTTAAACCCACTGCCAGAGTATTGTCGAGTTTTTAAAGTCCCACACAGAGGGTTTCCCTGATCCAGGCAAAACGATGTAGTAGCCGTATTGGATACGTGCAGGGTTTGATCGATTGATGTACTTAGTACTCGGATTTTCGATCGGACAGTTTGTAATACTAGCCGGCTCGGGTTTGAGCCGGATTATTAAATCAGGTATTGATTTAATAATTTACATATATGTATTTCAATATATATATTCTAGTATTATGTTCTTCGTGTTATTCTATCTCTTTTGGACGTTCGGATTTTTATCTGATTGCCGGTATATTTGTACAGTAGACTGAAATCCGTATTTACTACAGATTTCCTTCTAGAAGGTGGCCACCTCATTATGTATTTTCCTTTTATTTGATAATTGGAAATGAGGTGTAAAGTAAAAGGTATGGGAGGAATGGTGATGACCATGTTTTAATAATTCACAAATGAATTTATAATTCATTTGGAGTTACTATTGAAGCATGGTTGTTAATTGTTTATTGAAAGAATTCACATAAAAAACCAAGGTGTGTGATTTTCTCTCACTTCATGCTTCATTTTTCTTTGAGCTCACATTTTCCTCTTGAGTTCCTCCCTCCTCTTACTTTCTTCCATCTTCATCTTCTTCCTCTTCACTAACATTCTCATGTGTTGAGAAACAAGTGAAGAGGTTAGAAAAGAGATAGCAAACACTTAGACACCCTCCACTATATCTTAGACTACTTTGTTTAGCAACCCAAGTTCTCTAGTTGCTCCTTATAGCTATTTGGTTAGGAGCTAGAGCCATGGATCATATTCCCCGGGTGGATCATCAAGGACCAAGGAAGGCTGGAGAACAAGCTCGATCCCGGAGGACTGACGGAGCAAGGAAAGAAGATCAAGCAAGTTCAAGGTGGCTAGTAGGAGATAAGGATGAAGAACGAAGACCGAAGGACTTGGTTCGTTTGGTAAGAATTCCTCATCATAGTAGATAGCTCTCCTAGTGTAGCTAGTTAGTTTTATGGAAAGATCTGGTTTTAGGGTTTAGTCTAGCGCCAAGTTTTATTCGCAAGAAAAATTTTGTTCCGCATTTTGGTGTGTGAATTCTTTCAATAAACAATTAACAACCATGCTTCAATAGTAACTCCAAATGAATTATAAATTCATTTGTGAATTATTAAAGCATGGTCATCACCATTCGTCCCATACCTTTTACTTTACACCCCATTTCCAATTATCAAATAAAAGGAAAATACATAATGATGTGACCACCTTCTAGAAGGAAATCTGTAGTAAATACGGATTTCAGTCTACTGTACAAATATACCGGCAATCAGATAAAAATCTGAATGCCCAAAAGAGATAGAATAACACGAAGAACATAATAAAAGAATATATATATCGAAATACATGTATGTAAATTATTAAATCAATACCTGATTTAATAATCCGGCTCAAACCCGAGCCGGCTAGTATTACAAACTGTCCGATCGAAAATCCGAGTACTAAGTACATCGATCGATCGAACCCTACACGTATCTAATACGGCTACGACATCATTTTGCCTGGATCAGGGAAACCCTCTGTGTGGGACTCTAAAGACTCGACAGTACTCTGGCAGTGGGTTTAACCACAAGCACATCAGCGGTACTAGCTGTACGTAACGGCTGCCCAGGTACCTGTCGAAAAGGAAGGCCGACGAGCAAACTCATCCGGATCTCCTACTGAGCCTATCCGTGACAATATCCGTACAATCCGGTCTCTTCGTCAAAAAGTATCGCATACCGGGTCTAGGGGATGGTGAACGTCAGACCCTAACAACCTGATAAGTCGTGCCGATGTGGCTCAGGACCAATCCGGAAAACTACTGATCAACCTATCAGTAAATCCCAAGTGCCTTGGCCAAGGTCTTATGGCCCTGACCAATCGAATCACAGTGCGATATCGACTCCCTATACCGGGAGAGACGAATCCCCGACAATCGCTCACTGCCTCCATGTGGCTCGGGACTGAACCCAACCAAAACCTGTTTGCACGACTCAGTAGAGCCGTGGTAGGGTAGTGATCAAAGCTCAGTGGGAACTCACACGAGACAAATGCCGATTTCGAGTCCAAAGACTAACCTATACACATGTCACCTGAGGACTTCCATCTGACGATAGGTATAGTACCATATGGAAGTTCTCGGCGAGTCCGTCCAGTGTACTCACACCCAGTGAGCACCTGTATACGATCTTAGGTGCATCAGACCAATGGCTGTGGGACCAACCATCCCCCGATGGGGCTAGAAACGTATACACCAGTCTACTCCTGAGTATCAATGCCCAGTCTCGATACTCACGCGACTAGGGACCATTTGAGGATGTGCTTATAGACTACCCTGTTCCCACAAGTATGATCGTCATCACAACGCAGGTAGTCAAGCAAGATCCTAGGGGCTTTATCAACATGTAACCGCAATATGTAATAACGAATATGATATATGCCATGTTAAGGTAAAGGCAAACCAAAATAATATACTACCGTATCGAGTCTTTATCAATATGTGCAAACCAGATATAACAACAATACAAATAAATACACATATCCCGATAAAGACAAGTCAAATAATATACTATAAAACTGAGCAAGATTGTTCTGTACATACATATCCCTAGTATCCTAAATGTATACATATACAATACTGGCCTCTAGGGCATATACATCCAACAATCTCCCACTTGCACTAAAGGCCAGTGATTGGCGTACCGAATACCCAACGTCTGCTCTAAGGCCAGCTGCTGGCGTACCGCATAACCAACATCCCAAAAATTCGCTCGAACTGTGCTTGAGGGAGGGCCTTTGTGAATGGATCCGCCGTGTTGTCTTTCGTATCCACTCTCCGGACGTCGATCTCCTGGCGATCTACGATCTCCCTGATCAGGTGATACCGCCTTAAGATGTGCCTGGATTTCTGATGGGACCTCGGTTCCTTCGCTAAAACTATAGCCCCATTGTTATCACAATACACTGGTATTGGATCAACAATGGACGGAACTACCTGAAGTTCAGCTATGAACTTCTTCATCCAGACCGCCTCTTTTGCGGCATCGCTTGCAGTAATGTATTCAGCCTCCATCGTCGAGTCTGCGACGGTATCCTGTTTGGAACTCTTCAAACATACCGCCTCTCCGTTGAGGGTAAACACAAAACCCGAGACAGACTTGCTGTCATCTTTATCACTCTTGAAGCTTGAGTTGGTAAAGGACTCGACCCTGAGGTCTCCATCACCGTAAATCAGGAACATCTCCTTAGTCCTTCTCAGGTACTTGAGAATGTTCTTTACTGCTGTCCAGTGGTCCTCACCTGGGTCCGACTGATACCGGCTCACCATGCTTAGCGCATAAGCTACATCTGATCTTGTACATAGCATCGCATACATTATAGATCCTACCGCCAAAGCGTAGGGTATAGTGCTCATGCGAACCCTCTCCTCGTCAGTCTTGGGAGACATCTCCTTGGAGAGGGTGATTCCGTGCAATGCGGGTATGTTACCGTGCTTGGAATCTTCCATACTAAATCTCTTTAGTATGGTCTCTATGTGCCTGGACTGTGAAAGTCCCAGTAATCACTTGGATCTATCTTTGTAGATCTTGATCCCCAGAATGTACGAGGCATCACCTAGGTCTTTCATAGAGAACCTTTGTGATAACAATAGCTTGACCGATTGTAGCATAGGAATGTCATTTCCTATCAAAAGAATGTCGTCCACGTACAAGACTAGGAACACGACAGTTCGTCCTATAATCTTCTTATAAATACATGGCTCATCTTCGTTCTTGATGAAGTCACAATCTTTGACTGTCTCATCAAAACAGATGTTCCAGCTCCGCGATGCTTGCTTCAATCCATAAATGGATTTGAGCAGCTTGCACACTTTCCCGCTGCTCCCACTGTCTACAAAACCTTCTGGCTGATCCATGTAAATGCACTCTTCTAAACTTCCATTTAGAAAATCCGTTTTTACGTCCATCTGCCAAATCTCATAGTCATGGAAGGCAGCAATGGCAAGCAGGATCCTAATGGATTTGAGCATAGCCACTGGAGAAAAGTTTCGTCATAGTCCACTCCTGCTCTTTGACGAAAACCTTTTGCAACGAGTCTAGCCTTATAGGTTTCCACCTGCCCATCTACACCAAGTTTCTTCTTGTAGATCCATTTGCATCCAACGGGTTTTACCCCAGGTGGAGCAACTGTTTCCTGATTTAAAATCAGGAAAGCTTATGGAAAAAGCTTCAGAAGAGGGTCACGTGCTTACACGTGACCAGCAGTCACGTGTTGGCACGTGACACCCAAAAGTACCGGCAGAGCAAGTTCAGTTTCCCAACTACATCAAAGAGAGGGGCTTCAGTAAGGGTCACGTGCTCCCACGTGACCTGGGTCACGTGTCGGCACGTGACATTTAAAAGCAGCAGCAAAGACCCAACGCTTCCTGATCAAATCAAGGAAAAAGCTTCAGAAGAGGTCACGTGCTCCCACGTGACCAGGGTCACGTGTTGGCACGTGACGATCAAAACATCAGAATTGTTCTCCAGTTAAATCAAGAAAAAGAGTTCAGACAAGGGTCACGTGCTCGCACGTGACCAGGGGTCACGTGGTGGCACGTGACGGTTAAGCAGCAACCAGAAGACAGAGCGTAGAAAGAAAGAAGAAGGCTCATTCCAAAGGGGGTCACGTGCCCACACGTGACCATGGGTCACGTGGTCACACGTGACCGGCTTTCAAAGCCCATTTCGTTGACAGAATTAAATTCTGAAAGAGATTCGAATCTTTCCAAAGGAAAGCGATTATCTGGAACCAATCGAATTAAAGATTTAAAGATGATTGAATATCATTTATCTATAGGAAAATCCCGAACTTGGAAAGATTTCCCCTTTAAATCTAACCGAAATAACAAAGGAGAATCCCGGGACTTGAAATCCAATGGTGAATAAAATTCACCCAATAATCCAAAGGTCAAAAACGAATGATGGATGCAAATCAAATCTCTCAATGAAGATTCGTCAAAAACTAATTGACTCGGCTGCTTCTCCTATAAATAGGAGCCAAGAGACACAAAATATATACACGCAGAGGGAAGAAAAGGGAGAGAGCCTGGATACTTTGAGGAACTTGGATCTTCTGCAAAAGAAAACCCTAGGTAAGAAAGGGAAGGCTCCTTGAAAGAAAAGAGAATTTAATTCTCTACAGAGTTTAACTCTGATATATAAAACAGAAGAACATATTTCTTCTCTCTTTGATAGAGGATCTGCAAAGTGCACATCTCCCCTTGAAGTTGAGAATTTAATTCTCAATGGGTCGAGATCCTGCCATGCAGATCCAAAACATAGAGAGGGAATGGAAGCACGAGAATTTAATTCTCACAGAACTATAGGAATTTAATTCCTTTAAAATAAAACTAGGGCTTGACCCTGTGTTATGGGAATTTAATTCCTTCAGAACAAAAAGAAACAGGGTTTAACCCTAATTAAGAACCTGGTTCTGTTGGAACAGCAGGGATTTAATTCCCTTGATCATAATTTAACAGAAAGTGGGAATTTAATTCCTTAAGAGCTTTTATTAGGGTTTAACCCTATTCAGTTCTTCACATATATGGAGAATTTAATTCCTACGGAAAATTCAGGGTCCAACTCTATTCAGAATATAAATCTTCAAAAAGAAGTAGGAATTTAATTCCTCTGAAATTATTGTCAGGGTTTAACCCTACGAGGAATTTAATTCCTGGAAAAGATTAACAGATCCTCTAAACAACATAAATAGAGGCAGGGTCACGTGCCACCACGTGACCCCCCCAAGAGATCTACAGAAAGCCCCTTTGAGGCAGCACCCCACGTGACCCACGTGACCCTCGGACACACAAGCATTTGAATGCCCGTCACGTGATGACACGTGATGCTCTGAAAGATGCGATAATCTCAGCAGAATAAATGAAGGGAGGGCGCCCTCACGTGTTGCCACGTGACCCCTCTTTCCTTAGTGTTTAACGCTAAATTGAAACTCCCGAACCCAGTGTTAAAACACTGTTGGGTCTTAGTGTTTAACATTAATCAAAAAAAACTATATTTGCAGTGTTCAACACTGACTACCTTAGTGTTTAACACTAATCTGAGATCTCCATTGCCAGTGTTCAACACTGATCTGTTTTAGTGTTTAACACTAATTTGAAAAGCCCTGTTGCTGGTGTTTAACACCAATTATCTTTTAGTGTTAAACACTAACTTGTCAGTCTCATTCTCAGTGTTCGACACTGGTTGGTCTTTAGTGTTTAACACTAGACATTGGTCCAATTGGCTAAATGGATAGAGGCAAAGCCTCTCCTGATTGGACTTAGCCCAAGCTGTCCATAAGTCCTCAATTCGTAATCAACTGGGCTAATGGGCTCATAACATAATTAATTGGTCTTGATCCCAAATTGGGTCAAGGACTATTTAAGCCATTCCGGTTCTATGGTACATCTCTTCACTCCTTTGATACTTGGCATTGTAATCCCTCAATGTCTTCAAAGAGGTGACGGGTCCCGACGACCACGCATGGATATGGACTGTGGGGTCCTTAAACCCGTGTCTAATGCAAAATTCCTGGTTACGTGGAACGCGGATAACGTCACTCTTTGACCCCGTGGAAAACGTCCAGAGCGGAGCCTAGTCCTCACCGAGCACGGCAGTGAACCCGTGTGAAGCATCTAGTGCAAAATTTCTGGTTACGTGGAACGCGGATAACGTCACTCTTTGACCCCGCGGAAAACGCCCAGAGCAGAGCCTGGTCCTCGCCAAGCACGGCAGTGAACCCGTGTGAAGCATCCAGAGCACATACTGGACCGCAACGTCCTTAAACTACCCATGGACCGCAATGTCCTTAAACTACCCATGGACCGCAACGTCCTTAAACTACCCATGGACCGCAATGTCCTTAAACTAGAACAATAGAGCCCCGCATGCTCTTTTGTCGGATCTAAACGGTCCCGTTTAAGTTGATCTTAGCCTTAAAGATGGCTAACGTATCCTTAAACCTTCAAACAGAGTGGACTATAAATCCCCCCAATTAACTCTGGCTCGAGGGTACATCCCTGAACTCCTCTGACATCCGTCGTTGTAATCCTTCAACGTCGTCAGAGAGGTGACAGGTCCCGACGGCCATACATACGATGGACCACTATGTCCTTAAACTGGAACAATGGAGCCTAAACGCTCCTTTGTCGGATCTAAACGATCACGTTAAGTTGATCTTAGTCTTAAAGTTAGACTAACGTATCCTTAACAAACGTTTGAGTTGATCTTAGCCTCAAGTATGGCTGACGTATCCTCAAACCAAATCCCTAAACCCAAATCTAAGATAATACGGATTTGGACTAGTCCACGCCCTACGGGCGACGACATAACTCAGTCTCCGTAAACAATCCACGGGCAACAAAAAACAAAACAAACACCCACGACACGAAGTGACCATCTGGAGAAGGAGAAAGTTGTTACCGCAATGCGGTAGCGTAATTAACTGCAGGGGCTTGCGCCTGCAGGGAAGAGCGTCCCCACAATCAAAAACCCCTCAAACGAGGGGGAATCTGACGAAGTCTGCTACATCGGACGCATCCGTCTAAACCTTCGATACATGGTGCCATAAATCAACTTGGCATCTTCGGAGAGGTGGACGGATAGCACCAATTAGCATCTGCCCCGAGTCTCAGCGCCAAGACATCGCAGTCCTGCGCGCCGCCATTCGGAGGGGAACAGATTCTGGCACGCCTGGTGGGACCTTTTCCTCTTTCCACTCCACACTTCGTGTGTCGTGACTCGCGAACCAATCGCGGTTCGCTATTGGTTGCCCTTGGGTTTCAAGATACTAAGAATTGGCGTCTCGCTTATTGCAGAAAGCAAAGGATCGATGGCTTCTACTTCTGCGAAATTCTCCAACTGCTTGGACTGCAATTGCAACCAACGCTCTGCCTCGCCAGGAGGTATAGCCTACGGACCCCAAGCTGCTTCGCTATTCACAATGCCCGCGGAACAGGTCACTCGCACCACCACAGGATTGTTCTTTGGGACCATGCTCCCGCCGACAAGCTTCACCGCTCCAGTGCTGACAACGGAAGCTCTCAAGAAGTCGGTCTTTGATCGTCTTACCCCTGCCGCGGCTCCTCTCAACGAGTCGCCCAACGTCAACGCCTCGGTCTTCTCTAGATTGGGCCAGAAATCCTGCAAACCCATCATGAGGCCTACAATCTCAGGGAAGGCTGCTTCTAAGAAGGTGGCCGCTCCTGCCCCCGAAGTCGTCAAGGCAGCTTCTCCGGCCAAAAGGTCGGTCTTTACAAGATTGACGGCTTCAGCTCCCGCTCCTGCTGCCCAAAGGACATCGGTCTTTGACAGGATAATACCAACAGCGACCCCCCACCCAGACAGGGGGCAAGACGAAACCATTCTTACCGCTGACCCTACGCCGTCCGCTCGACACGCTCGACGTCGCCATTGGCGCCGAATAAGGAAGGCTGGGGGCAACTCCCCCTCCGGGTTGACTCCATCAGCCCCGATGGCAGAAGTTAATGCTACTGTTCTAACTGGGAACAGCTTCGAAATGCTAAATAAGGTGCGAAGGAATTCTCCTACTGCAGTGCTGAAGAGGTCTCCTCCCCCATTAAAAAAGGTTGTGGAAATAAAACCAGAGCAGCCCCGATCTCCTCAACGGCTGTCTTCCAAAATCTATAAGGTTTGGCGGCAGGCCCGAGACTCGATCATCGATCCAAACTTCTCCCGCCAGCACAAGAAGCTGAAAATCCAGCCGGAAGCTGGTCACCAGGCTAAACCCCAAAAGGCTGTCTGGACGCCCACCTCAACGGCCCCCTCAACCTCCATGGCTCATAAAAGGAGGAGGCCAGAGAAGACCCCCCAGCATGCAACGACGACTAAAAGCACTGAGCCCAGACGCCCTAAGTCTGGGGGCATGGTGGTGCACACTGTTTACATGGCCTCTGGAAAGGAGGAAAGCCGCACTTCTACGGGCCACCGACCGCTAACCCGATCCGTGACGAAAGCCCAGGAGCAGCAACAAAAGCTTCAGGAAATGATGAATGCTATGGCCGCACTTACCGGGCCAAAAGAAAGCCCAGAAACGTCCTCAGACGCGCGCCAGGAGGAAGAAACCGACGCTGAATTCCTTCGCCGGATACTGGAGAAAAAGGACAAAGAGGCTGCTGAACAAGCGGCCAACATACAACGTATGGGCCTTCTCTTCCAAGATATGATAGGGATGATGATCCAGCAGGACTTACCCGCCGAGGATCCCCCAATCGTTCTTAAAGACGACCGAGGAGAAACGTCAAATCCATCACCAGCCCTCTCAACGGCCAAGGAGGAGGCAATCTCTAAGGCTGACTTGGTTGACTACATAGCCCAGCAAATCCGGGTTCATCACGCGACTAAGGCAGCTGGTCAAGTCGTGAAAACGGGGCGGCCGTATCCAAGCTGGTACGACCAAATCAAATACCCGCAAGGCTATACGATACCAAAATTCCACGTGTACAAGGGGACCGGCAACCCCCATCAACATGTCGCCCAGTTCCGGGCCCTCTGCGGTAACACCGGCGGTGATGATAAACTGTTGCTCCGCCAGTTCGTGGGTAGCTTATCAGAAACTGCGTTCGAATGGTATTCGGAACTCCCGAACGATTCTATCAAAACGTTCGCTGAAATGGAGTTGTTATTCACTCAGCGATTCGCAAGTGCCAGCGAACGCACTCCAATAACTGCACTGATTAACGCCAGGGTAAAACCAGGCGAAACCTGGGTCCAGTATGCTATACGCTGGCGGAACTTGTAGTCGAGATGTGAACAATGCATTGAGGAGGCACCCGCAGTGGGCATGTTCGTGGGAACCCTAGACCCCCACGCTACTATCTCCCAGTTTATAATGTTCTTTAAGCCAACCACATTCCAGGCTTTAATCGACAAGTTGGCTCAGATGGACCAGATGGGTCATAGACCACCTCCCCCGAAGTCGGAACCTCAGAATGACAAGGGTAAAGGAAGGGCAACCTTTGTTGCGAATGCCCAACAGCAACCTAACGCCCCGAAACCGGCAGATCAACTGGAGGAAAGACGCCGGTATTATAATGAGAAGATGAAGCGCCCCTACTCGTTCTCACGAGATAAGACGAAACGGCTATTCGAGCTGGCAATACGCAATAGACTTATAAGCCTACCAAATCCAAGACGACCACCGCAACCCGCCGAGGTGAATAACCCTAACTATTGCCCTTACCATCAAACGGTAAGCCATCCGATTGAAGATTGCTTCGTCTTCAAAGGATGGATTGAAGATCAATACCTCCAGGGGAAGTTTGTACTGTCCGAAAAGTGGAAGGTGAACCCACCACAACCGCATACTCCTAAGAAAGCAGATACACCGGGGGTAACCTGCTCCTTTATTAAAGAAGCTCCATGGGAGGTCGTGCTATCAACTAAAACCAAAAGAATGCTGAGAGACCTTCATGCGTGCCCTGCGATCGAATGGAAGGACCCTCTTGAACCTCAAATTATCGAAGGGATGCTAAGGCGCCGCCCAACTACGAAGACTCGCGATGAGGACCCAAATACTCACGCCCAACCGTCAAAATCTTCGAAGAAAAAGAAGAAGAAATCCAAGAAGACCGTGAAGCTTGGAGACGAGCACACGAACTTGCAGAAGCAAATCGACGCACTGGAAGAGTACAATCAAAAGGCGCGAACTCCTGTCACACTGCAAGAGTTCCTCAACCACATCTTTCAAGAGGAAGATGATGGAGAGAGCTGGTCGGATGAATCCGAAGGATATGTGGCGAGTTGTAACGTAATCTCCCACTCGTTTACCGATGCTGGGAAAACTCCTGGCACTAAGAAGCTGGAGGCAGAGCCTATACCAGAGCGTGCATGGCCAACAGACGAAATGATCGACGCTTTTCTAGACGAGATTCGTCTAAAAAGTAAAGCGGATCAGGAGCGTGAGATGGCAGCGTCAGAAGGAACCAAATGCAGGCGACTGAACGGAAGAGTTGAACTACCTCCGCCAGAGCGAAAGGCATCCGAAGTAGACAAGAAGATATTCAAGACGAGAAAAAGGTTTGCCAAAGCCATGTCAATGGGGATGAAGCTACCGCCCTCGGAAGGAAACACACACGATGGGGTGGAGAGGCACCCTGATTATTGCGCATATCATCGGAAAATATCGCACCCCACGGAGGAGTGTGACGCCTTTAAGATATGGTGGCAAGGATATGTTGCTCGTCGGCAACATTTTAAGCGCATGAAACGCAAGATCCGTCGGGAGCGAAGAAGTACCGTCGATGGGCACAACAGAACTACTGGCAACTGTTACATGGTTAACGCCAGGGGGTCACAAGTTCTCACCTTTGGGAGCGACTCTGATGAAGAAATGGCTCTGGGCCCTCTCTTTAAAGAATCCGCTTTAGGGAAGGAGGAGAAATCGGAGATCTGCGAGAACATTCAGCTGCGCAATCGTACGCTCCCAGAAAAGAATCTCGAGCCCATAAGTAGAAAGGATAAGGGAAAGGAAAAGGTCACTGAAGATATCACTTTAGATGACCAAGTCACGAGAGAGCTGGCTGCCAAAGACCCTCCTAGGAAGGGTAAGGTGGACTATAACATCCTCGCGCACCTAAGGAAGCTACCTTCTCAACTTAGCATTCTCGATGCCCTCCTATTATCAAAAGAAGCGCGAGACTCACTAATTAAGGCGTTACAAGAACCTGAGCAATTCTAAGCCTTCCTCGCCACTGAAAAGATGAAGGATGAACTGGAGGAAGTGCATACGGCCGACATCACTTTCGGTGATGAAGACCTCCTTCTCGGGACGTGTGACCACAACCGTCCCCTATATGTCTCCGGATACTGCCATGATATCAAGATAGGCAAGATCCTGGTGGATAATGGATCCTCCGTCAATCTCCTTAATGTTCGGGTGTTGAAAGAAATCTGCATGAGTGTGCAACACCTCGCTCGTGACAAAATTACTATCTCCGGTTTCGATTCACAATCGTCACGGACTCTCGGATCTGTGATATTAACATTACGCTTTGGACTTCTCGTCACGGACATCAAATTCCATGTCATTGACGCCAAGACCTGCTACAACGCCTTGCTCGGTCGTCCTTGGTTACACGAATACAACATCATTCCTTCTACACAACATCAGTGTATGAAGTACTTCAAGGATGGTTTCGAGTACACCGTAACAGGTGAGTTAAACCCATTTTCCGTGAACGAAGTCCGTAAATACGAAGATGCGAAGTACTTTTTGCCAGATTTCGAGGATACAGAAAGGTGTCGCAACCCGGAGAACAAAACCGCCGCCACCATCCCTGTTTTCGGAAGCGATACCGAAGAAGAGGAAGAGATAGTTTATGCAGGGCCATCTCAACGCAACAACCTGGGGACGCCCGCCCCCATGTTGGTCTTCGGAAGTGATTCAGAAGATGAAGTTAATGCCGTGTTCTCCAATCGGCTGTCAATACAAGCATCCCCTGGCGATGACCATAGTTTGCAAATCACCATGGTACCGCGAGAACACTACAAGGATCTCGACACGCTTCAGGCTCATAATGTGCAGGACCTGCAAACATTTTACGTCCCTCCCAGGCAGAGGGGTGAGAAGGTGATCCTATTCTACCGATCCTCAGAGTCGAAAATAGAGAAAGAGATCTGGCATGGCGCGGATGCTACACTTGACAGGCTCCAACCCATCCGTCTGCCCAGATACTATACAAATGGATTAAAGAAGCTATTGAAGCGCCAAGGAGTACCCTTAAAACAGACTGTTCGGCAGGCTCGGTTCTACAACAGGATTTGGGATGTCCCCGGGACTCAACGCAAATTGCCTAACGGGAAAATGGAAACACTCGGGCTTGGATACGCAAGAGCCGGAAAACGGGAAAGGGCTCACAGCAGCTACGCTATATATACCTTTGATGAAGAGGAGGACGCCCTGTCAGGAGATGCCAACCCCCCATCAAAACTAGACCCCGCGATTAAAGCGCCGAGTCCGTCGTTTGAAGAACGAATGGGCAAGCCTATCAGGAAAGTGGGTCAGAAAGCTCGGGAAGACCACAACCGCGAAATAGTCATCTACGAGAAGGCCAGGACGCAACGTCTATTTCAACATACTGCAAAAGACAAAGACGCTTATCCTCGTCAATCCGTTGTACGAAAGGCCCGACGCAGAGACGGAAATAAATCAAGAAGCGGAAAGAGGAGCCGACAACAACGACGCGGGATTACAGGGTTACGTGGTCGGGTGTTGCACGGCTCGGATTTGTCCCTCATGAAGAAGATGAGTCGAGCGTACTCCTTCCCCCGAGACAAGACGGAGAAGTTACTCAAGCTCGCTATAAAACATCAAATGATCGCGCTTCCAGAGTCTAGACATCCTGAGCAAGCTAACAAAGCTTCTCATCTGAGCTATTGCTCTTATCACCGAGCCATAGGACATCCTACCGAAGACTGCTTCACCTTCAAGAACTGGGTCGAGGACCAGTACCAACAGGGCAGATTCGCTTTATCCGACGGCTGGAGGGTAACGCCGCCACAAAAGCATGAACCCAAGGCCGCAAGAGCAGAACCGAGTCCACCTCAGTCCGGGGAGCGGGTTCGCACCTGTTATACGATTACGATATTAAGAGAAGAGCCCGAGAACGTAGATGACCTTCCCCGGTGCTTTGAGAACAGCGATGAGGAGGTGATCTCAGAATTTCCGCCTGCTCCGAAAGAACTGGAAGATGGTATACATACTACTGCAGATAACCTCAAGAAGATTGAGTTGGGATCGGCAGAAGACCCGCGACCGACATTTGTCAGCGAGCTGCTATCCGAAGAAAGGGTGGCTGCGTTAAAGAACGTGCTTCTACGGCATAAAGACTGCTTTGCGTGGAACTACTCCGAGATGCCAGGATTAGATCCGGAGATTGCTGTGCATAAATTAGCAATATCCCCAGATATCAAGCCAGTCAAGCAGGCGCCAAGGAGGATGCGACTCGAGCTTGTGATGAGCATCAACGCCGAAGTCAAGAAGCTGATCGATTCTGGATTTATCCAAGAAGTCCAATATCCCGACTGGATCGCCAATATCGTCCCGGTAATGAAGAAGAATGGGACGGTACTCATATGCGTGGATTTCAGGGATCTCAATAAAGCCTGTCTAAAGGATGATTTCCCAGTACCAGTAACCGAGCTAATGATAGATAACACGTCCACTCATGAGGTTTTCTCCTTTATGGATGGTTCGTCAGGATACAATCAGATAAAGATGCATCCCGAAGACCAGAAGCACACCGCTTTCCGCACCCCTTTGGGTATATTCTGCTACAGGGTTATGCCCTTTGGTCTAAAGAACGCTGGCGCTACCTATCAAAGGGCCATGACAAAGATCTTTGATGACCTCATACACGACATCGTCGAGTGCTATATCGATGACCTCGTAGTAAAGAGCATGACATACGAAGATCATTTAAAGCATCTGGAGACTGTATTTCGACGCCTTCGGCAATATAATTTGAAAATGAATCCCCTAAAATGCGCGTTCGGAGTCTCCTCGGGCAAATTTCTGGGATTCATCGTTCGACACCGAGGTATTGAAATAGATCCGTCAAAAATCAAGGCGATCATGGAAATGCCACCCCCAAGGACTCTCAAACAGCTGCGGTCTCTCCAGGGGAAGCTCGCGTATATCCGACGGTTTATCGCCAACCTGTCAGGCAAGTGCCGTCCTTACAGTCACCTGATGAAAAAGGGAACTCCATTCGCTTGGGATCACAAATGTCAAGGTGCACTAGACGAGATCAAGCAGTACCTGCAGAACCCTCCGGTGTTGGCCGCGCCGGTCAAGGGAAAACCCCTCATTCTTTATACAACCACCCTCGAAGGTTCCTTAGGCGCGTTATGGGCACAAGAGAACGATCAAGGGAAAGAGAGAGCACTCTACTACTTAAGTCGAGTTCTACTGGGGGCAGAAAGCAACTACTCTCCCATTGAAAAACATTGCTTGGCGCTAATCTTCGCGATAATAAAGCTCAGGCACTATGCGTTGGCACATGAAGTCCGTCTCATTTCAAAAGTGGATCCCCTTAAGTACTTGATGTCAAAAACCATATTAACGGGACGACTCGCTAAGTGGGCCCTGCTCTTGATGGAGTTCTCGATAACATATCAACCTCTTAAGGCAATGAAAGGCCAGGCCATTGCCGACTTCCTCGCTGAGCACCCGATACCGGCCGATTCTTCTCTGAACTGTGATTTGCCGGACGAGCATGCATTTGATGCGATTAGCGGCGGAAGCACCCGATGGGAACTCTATTTCGATGGAGCCTCCTCCGTAAAGAAACAGAAACAAGGTATCCCAATGATCAAATCGGGGATAGGCCTCGTCTTTGCAACCCCACAAGGAGGGATAATGCGCTTCGCCTTCTCGTTAACAGAGCCGAGGACAAACAATGAAGCTGAATACAAAGCTCTGATAGCAGGCCTCGAAATCGCCATCGACCTGGGAATTGAAGACCTCCTTATATATGGGGATTCTCAACTGGTCGTTAGTCAAGTAAAAGGTGACTACCAAACGTGCAAACCGGAGTTGGTAAAGTACGGCGAAAAGGTGCAACAACTATTGACCCAAATTCCCTCCTATACTTTGGAGAACATACCGCGCGCGGAAAACAGCAAAGCAGACGCGTTGGCTAAACTTGCTAAAGAACTGGCTGACGAGAACCTCGATGATGTCAGAATCGTGGTACAAAGCCGTCGAGTGCTCGCCCCGGCAGAAATATCTCCGGAATCATGCGAAGAAAAGGGAACGACTGAGCAGACGACCCTACAAATAAAAGACCATGAGAAGGCCGAAGACTGGAGGGAAGTCTTCATAGACTACTTTAAGTCCCACCGAATGCCCAAAGAAGCGTCCTCAAGACATCAGCTCATGAAAAGAGCTCTATCTTTCGCTTTCGTCAACAATATTCTATACAAGAGATCGTTTGATTCTCTATGGCTGAGATGCTTAGGACCTGACGAAGCAGAAAGAGTCATTCAGGAAGTTCATGACGGACTTTGCGGTTCTCACCAAGCAGGCCCAAAGATGAAGTTAAAAATTAAACGGATGGGTTACTACTGGCCCACGATGATCCAGGACTGCCTCGAGTATGCGAAGCAATGCCACTCATGCCAGATTCATGGAGACTTCATCCACCAACATCCGAATCCACTGCACCCAACGGTGGCTAGCTGGCCGTTCGAAATGTGGGGGACTGACATAGTCGGCCCCATTGAGCCAGCATCATCCCGGGGACACCGTTTTATCCTGGCGACAATTGATTACTTCTCCAAATGGGCAGAAGCAGTACCACTGAGGGAAGTGAAGACGGAGAATATCCTCCATTTCTTCAAGACGCACGTCATCTATCGGTTCGGAACTCCACGGCGGATTATCTCCGATAATGGGCCGGCCTACCGAAGCCATAAGATTAGCCGCTTCGCACAGCAGCACAATATAGACTGGAGATATTCTTCGGTTTACAATCCACGAGCTAACGGTATGGCCGAGGCCTTCAATAAGACCTTGACGAAGATCATAAAAAAGACCGTTTCCAGGAATAAGAGAGACTGGCACGAAAGGCTGCAAGAAGCCCTTTGGGCTTATCGAACTCCATTCAAGACGGCCACGAATACAACGCCGTACGCTTTGGTATTTGGGACGGAAGCAGTGCTCCCCCTCGAGATAGAGTTGCCCTCTCTGCGAGTAGCAGTCTACCATGAGCTGACGAACGAAGAAAATGCTCACCTTCGGCTTGAGGAGCTTGATGCCCTCGACGAAACCCGGCTCATAGCGCAACAACATCTAGAGGCCTCCAAAGCAAAGATGACGCGCTCGTACGAAAGATTGACCAGACCGAGGACATTCCGCCAAGGCGAACTCGTACTAGTGGTCAAAAGACCTATGATCCCCAATCATGCCAAGCGAGGAAAATTTGAGCCAAATTATGAAGGCCCGTACATCATAGGCAAGGTCTACCAGGGTGGAGCCTACCTACTCATGGACATGCACGGTGAAAGGCCTTTCAGGCCAATAAACGGCCGCTTCTTAAAGAAATACTACGCTTAATAAGCCACAGCCTGGGTCAATGATAGATGACGACGACTATGTCCGCTCACTATCTTCCTAGGCTCAGACTTTACAAGCAGCAGCCGGCCTTCCCATAGCGACGGACCGAAACGTCCTTAAACTAACGGTGGACCGAAACGTCCTTAAACTAACGACGGACCGAAACGTTCTTAAACTATCGACGGACCGAAACGTCTTTAAACTAACGACGGACCGAAACGTCCCTAAAACTACTACCGCAGCATTTTTAGGCTGACGAGATAAAAAAAAAGGAAAGAGAAAGAAAAAATAAAAAAAAATATATGAAAAAGAATTAAAAAAAAACGGTATGTCCTTAAGCAAAATGGGCACGGATGAAAACCCGAAAGGGCTCCGTGAGTAAAAACAGCAGGGCTTCCGGCAAGTGTTCGTGAAAACACGAAAGGGCGCGACCTTGTAAAAAAAGGTGAAAAAGAATTAAAAAAACGGTATGTCCATAAGCAAAATAGGCACGGATGAAAACCCGAAAGGGCTCCGTGAGTAAAAACAGCAGGACTACCGGCGAGTGTTTGTGAAAACCCGAAAGGGTGCAACCTCGTTAAAAGACACTTGTAGGGTCCTCTCGACCTTGTAAGGAGAAACCACCTGCGTGAGATCCTTACGACTCACAAAGGAGCAACACACTTAGGGATCCTCACGATTCCTAAGGAGAAAATACACTTACGAGATCCTCATGACTCGTAAGGAGAATTCTCTTATGGGACCCTCACGGCTCATGAGATTTGAAAGTCTTAAGTCACAGAAACCTAAACCTGTTCTTAAACAAATCCTCCACAACCTTCGATATTGCCCTACAAGAGGCTCAATACTGACCCTTGTATACAATCCACGGGCGCGAAAAAACATTTCCCCAGCAAAGTCCAACCCTTGTAGGTCCCCTCGACCCATAAGGAGAAAGCCCTCTTATAGGATCCTTACGACTTGCAGAGGAACATACACTTAGGAATCCTCATGATCCCTAAGGAGAAAATACACCTGCAAGATCCTCACGACTTGTAGGGAGAAATACCTTTGTGAGACCCTTACGGCTCATGAAGTCAAAAGCCTTGGTCGACAGGACCCTTAACCCTGTTTACTAAGCCACCTTTGTTCAATATCGACAGAGGCGAATGATGATTCGCTCCTGGCAACATCCCAGTTGCATCGGTGCTGATGCCGAAATCGGTGTCTAAAATCCAAGCTTGCGGCGAAAAAGCTAGCAAGCCACACATGCATACGAAATAGCTGAAATGATGGGGCAACTTGCAATAAAAAGCAGCAAGTAAAAATGTATGCATGAAAAATAGCCGAAACGATGGGGCAACTCGCAATAAAAAGCAGCGAGTAGAAAATAAATAAATAGCCGAAATGATTGGGCACCGCGAAAAATAGCCGAAATGATGGGGCAATCGCGACCTTCATGATATAAAAGCTGAAACGATAGAGCATCGCGGAAAAAGAAATAAAATAAAAATAAAATGTATGCCTTACAGGTGATGTTCCATCACACCCTGTATACAATCCAATGGCATAAACAAAAAAGGAACATACCTCCCTCCCCCAGGTTTCACCAAAGAAAGAAGCTAAATTTCGACGGGCCACAAGCGACCTAGAGATCATCCCAACACTCGTCTCGTAACAACGGACACAACTTCAAGCTAAGCGGAACAGCGGCAACTCCCAGTTCTATGGCTCGGTGGTATACATATCGCCAACAGTTAAACCTCCATCCCGTGAAATGCGGATACAATCAGCAAAATTCCTGGTTACGTGGAACGCGGATAATGTCACTCTTTGACCCCGTGGAAAACGTCCAGAGCGGATCCTGGTCCTCGCAGAGCACGGCAGTGAACCCGTGTGAAGCATCCAGAGCGGAGCCTAGTCCTCGCCGAGCACGGCAGTAAACCCGTGTGAAGCATGTAGTGCAAAATTCCTGGTCACGTAGAACGCGGATAATGTCACTCTTTGACCCCGTGGAAAACGTCCAGAGCGGAGCCTAGTCCTCGCCGAGCACGGCAGTGAACCCGTGTGAAGAATCTAGTGCAAAATTACTGGTCACGTAGAACGCGGATAATGTCACTCTTTGACCCCGTGGAAAACGTCCAGAGCGGATCCTGGTCCTCGCAGAGCACAGCAGTGAACCCGTGTGAAGCATCCAGAGCGGAGCCTAGTCCTCGCCGAGCACGGCAGTGAACCCGTGTGAAGCATCTAGTGCAAAATTCCTGGTCACGTGGAACGCGGATAATGTCACTCTTTGACCCCGTGGAAAACGTCCAGAGCGGAGCCTAGTCCTCGCCAAGCACGGCAGTGAACCCGTGTGAAGCATCTAGTGCAAAATTCCTGTTCACATGGAACGCGGATAATGTCACTCTTTGACCCCGTGGAAAACGTCCAGAGCGGAGCCTAGTCCTCGCCGAGCACGGCAGTGAACCCGTGTGAAGCATCTAGTGCAAAATTCCTGGTTACATGGAACGCGGATAACGTCACTCTTTGACCCCGTGGAAAACGTCCAGAGCGGATCCTGGTCCTCGCAGAGCACGGCAGTGAACCCGTGTGAAGCATCCAGAGCGGAGCCTAGTCCTCGCCGAGCACGGCAGTGAACCCGTGTGAAGCATCTAGTGCAAAATTCCTGGTTACGTGGAACGAGGATAATGTCACTCTTTGACCCCGTGGAAAACGTCCAGAGCGGAGCCTGGTCCTCGCCAAGCACGGCAGTGAACCCGTGTGAAGCATCTAGAGCAAATACCGGACTGTGGGGTCCTTAAAATCCACGGACTATGACGTCCTTAACCTCGACCGTGATGTCTTAAAACTAACAATCAACCACCCCGATTCCCTACGGATTCTGCCTTGGTTTAAGGGTACATCTCTTCACTCCTTTGATACCTGGCGTTGTAATTCCTCAACGTCTTCAAAGAGGTGACGGGTCCCTGCAACCAAACATTGGACTGTGGAGTCCCTAAATCCACGGACTATGAGGTCCTTAACCTTGACCGTGATGTCTTAAAACTAACATCGGACGATGGAGTCCCTAAATCCACGGACTATGAGGTCCTTAACCCTGACTGCGACGTCTTTAAACTACAATACCTGGAGAAACCCCTAACTCCATAAAACACGGACAAGGGTGACCGCATCCAACACTTGCAGGTCCTCACGACCTGCGGGGAAGAAAAACGCTCTTGTGAGATCCTTACGACTCTCAAGGGAAAACCCGCTTAAGGATCCTCACGATCTCTAAGAAGAACTTACACCCATGGGATCCTCTCGACCTGTAGGGAGAAAAACTCTTTATGAGACCCTCGTGGCTCATAAGATGCAAAAGCCTTAGGAAGCAAATCTTAACCCTGAATCCTGAGCCATTGCTGTCCTGCAAGGAGATCAAGGTAGAATATCCGCAGAATACATTCAACGAAAAGGAGACACATCATTGAGAAGAAAAATGTATCTTTTATTCATAAACCAAAATGGGTACAAAGTACAATTCATAAAAGAAACAAAAAAAGATACTCTTATCCATGAGTATGTACAAAAAAAAAGGAGAAAAGATACAAGTCCTCAAGCCGGCGAGCGGTGCAATAATTTCACCAGTTCATCGTTCTGTTGCTGAGTCACGGCTTCATGACGCAAGATCTCTAGAAAACGAGCCTCCGCCTGAGCTTGCTGAGCCTGATACGAAGCGAGCCGAGCTTCGAGCTCTTTCTCGGTGGCTTTATGAGCCTCGACCCTCTCACGAGTAAACATGGCAGCTTTATCGAGAGCCACCACCTCTTTTGTGGACTCCTGAAGCACCCGCCAGAGTTTGTATGCTTTGTTGGCCTTGGTTGTGAGGCTGGCCTGAAGCTCGCTCAGCACCTTAGAAGCCAATGCCCTTTCCGAAAATTTACGGGCGAGCCCTTTTCTCGCACAACAATATGTTCGCTACGTGTCGCTCTATCAGGCCACGTAAGCTCGCTTTCGCGACCGCGGCCTTGGAAACAAGACATTTACAAGACCGTATAAATGGGCTCCCAGTCGACGGGAATAATCGATCTAAAACGCGCTCACATCACCTGACGTGAAAGGCAACAAGAAAGGAAAGTGATGATAGCATTTGCAATTAAAGAAAGTTCTCATGAGAAGAATACAAAGTTTATTTATGCAAGCGGAAACATACATGCTAGCACCAAGCCTACATGGAATTTCGACATAAAGCGTAGAAAAGGAGGGACTAATTTAAAAATGTTCTACGCTAACGGAAAAGATCACCAAACAAGGGATCAGAAATACAAGGGTTAACAAAACAAAGAACAAGGTTCTCCATCTCTCTCTCTGCTCTCTCCAACACATCAAAGCGACGGTTCTCACGAGAAGTCGCTTCCCATCGATTGGCACCATGGCCATCTGCAAAAGCAGACATAATAGACCGTCGGGCTCTTATCTCGCTCAGCAGATGAATTGAGCAGTCCTTCAAAGCCTGAGTAATCAGGCACGCCTCATGAAAGCCCTCGAGCTTTTCTTCCGCCGCATCAAGCATCGCCAGGGTCATCTCTGCCGGGTAAGGAGGGATGTCGGCAAGCACGGCCGTGAGGATCATCCGGAGCCAGAGAGAACCCATCGGGAGGGGGGACCCCCTACGGATCGAGAGTTCATGCATGGCTGATTCGCATTCGTTGTCGGTAAGGAGGGGATCCACCAACCGAGCAGCAAAGCGGGGGAGCATCTCCTCGATAGGAACTTCCCACGGCTGTCGACGAGCGTGCGGACGATTGCAGGCCATGGCACTCGTTTGTCTCTCAAGACAAGTTACAAAAAAATAATAATAATATAAATCTCTCCGTAAAGGGAAAAGAAAGCTATAGCCTCATATATAAAGGAGTGTATTAAGTGCTGTGCGCGGAAAATCTTGCATGGTAAAGCTATTTCCAAGGCCAAAAAAAAGGAAAGGCATCTAAAATCAAGGAGATGAAATTATTTCCAAGGCCCTTTCTCTGCATCCAATATTGTGCACTGAAAATACGGCATGGGAAAATTTTGTGAACAACCCCATCAAGGGACCCTACATGCAGAACACGTGAGGCCTAAACCTGATGTACACCTAAAAGAAAATATATGGAGTAGTACCCTGCATATTAAAAGCACAAACAACAACAGTAGCAAAATGATAAAATCCCAGAGAAAAGGCATGCAAACATGGAAAGACATAATAACACTTGTCACTCATACTTCAAGAGGTTCATACAAAATATAGAGGACACATTTACAACGGTAGAACTTCAGATGCGGGGCATGGGTTGAGAAACTCAAAATTAACTTTATTCAAGATCTTCCAAGCATTTCGAACCTCCCGAGTATGCTTCCTCTCACGATCACAAGCATCGGGGTCCCCGCGGATGTCCTCTACCTTCCGGTAGGCGGCAAGTATGGCTGATTGCTGAAAAATCTGATGCAGGAAATCAATGAGATTATCCCGCCTTCTCTTTGAGATCAAGTGCATCAGATACACCGAGTGTACTTTATCCTCGGCGGCGTCCAACGCCCCAAGCGGCACACCAGCACAGAATAAAGGGAGAGCCTCCCTGATCGCCAGCACGATCAGCCTCAGAAGAGAAGAGCGACGGGGGAGTAGCCGATGGTTGTACTCGTCAAAGCGGCTCATGATCTCGGCACATTGAGCATCGGTGAACTCCTGGTTCTGACTGCGGCCCAGTGCACGAATATTCCCGTAGGAAATGATCTCGTCAAGACTATACAGATGGGCAGCCATGATACCTGAAATAAAGATCATGAGAATCATTAGAAAATCACCACTTCATTAATTGCAGAAGAACAACCTCGGGCCAAGAGACCCCAGGAAACCTCTGTGTGAAGAAATCGAGTTCTTCATTGGAATTAAATTCCTTATTAAGAAAAGGGAATTAAATTCCCAGAAACATTTTTGGATGGAATTAAATTCCATAGAGTTGAAACGCCATCATCATCTCCCCAAACATCATCTAAATCCCGAGAGATCTACAGTTCGAAGGTTAGGCGGTTTCAGGTTCTTATGGAAAAACATGAGGGAAAATGGATAAAAACCCTTGTTTTGGATTTAAGATCCATAGGAATGTGAAGGTCCATCGTTTGTCCAAGAACATTACCTGAGGAAAAGAATTCTTTTCGAACAGAGTTAAACTCTGAAAATTGTTTCAAGACAGAGAACTAAGCTCTGGAAGCGAGAATTAAATTCTCAAGGGAAAAGTTCTCAGAAGAAGAAGATGAGCAAAGTGAAGGCTCCTATGAAGAGACAGAGGTATTTATAGAAGGCAATGGAAACGTTTCATCTCCCCAGATCCCTAAAGGAATCCAACGGTCGCAAGAGGTGACAGCGTTGCACTCACGTGCTGACACGTGAGAACAACGCTGTGGAGGCATTTGTTTCCTGATTTAAAATCAGGAAAGCTTATGGAAAAAGCTTCAGAAGAGGGTCACGTGCTTACACGTGACCAGCAGTCACGTGTTGGCATGTGACACCCAAAAGTACCGGCAGAGCAAGTTCAGTTTCCCAACTACATCAAAGAGAGGGGCTTCAGTAAGGGTCACGTGCTCCCACGTGACCTGGGTCACGTGCTCCCACGTGAACTGGGTCACGTGTCGGCACGTGACATTTAAAAGCAGCAGCAAAGACCCAACGCTTCCTGATCAAATCAAGGAAAAAGCTTCAGAAGAGGTCACGTGCTCCCACGTGACCAGGGTCACGTGTTGGCACGTGACGATCAAAACATCAGAATTGTTCTCCAGTTAAATCAAGAAAAAGAGTTCAGACAAGGGTCACGTGCTCGCACGTGACCAGGGGTCACGTGGTGGCACGTGACGGTTAAGCAGCAACCAGAAGACAGAGCGCAGAAAGAAAGAAGAAGGCTCATTCCAAAGGGGGTCACGTGCCCACACGTGACCATGGGTCACGTGGTCACACGTGACCGGCTTTCAAAGCCCATTTCGTTGACAGAATTAAATTCTGAAAGAGATTCGAATCTTTCCAAAGGAAAGCGATTATCTGGAACCAATCGAATTAAAGATTTAAAGATGATTGAATATCATTTATCTATGGGAAAATCCCGAACTTGGAAAGATTTCCCCTTTAAATCTAACCGAAATAACAAAGGAGAATCCCGGGACTTGAAATCCAATGGTGAATAAAATTCACCCAATAATCCAAAGGTCAAAAACGAATGATGGATGCAAATCAAATCTCTCAATGAAGATTCGTCAAAAACTAATTGACTCGGCTGCTTCTCCTATAAATAGGAGCCAAGAGACACAAAATATATACACGCAGAGGGAAGAAAAGGGAGAGAGCCTGGATACTTTGAGGAACTTGGATCTTCTGCAAAAGAAAACCCTAGGTAAGAAAGGGAAGGCTCCTTGAAAGAAAAGAGAATTTAATTCTCTACAGAGTTTAACTCTGATATATAAAACAGAAGAACATATTTCTTCTCTCTTTGATAGAGGATCTGCAAAGTGCACATCTCCCCTTGAAGTTGAGAATTTAATTCTCAATGGGTCGAGATCCTGCCATGCAGATCCAAAACATAGAGAGGGAATGGAAGCACGAGAATTTAATTCTCACAGAACTATAGGAATTTAATTCCTTTAAAATAAAACTAGGGCTTGACCCTGTGTTATGGGAATTTAATTCCTTCAGAACAAAAAGAAACAGGGTTTAACCCTAATTAAGAACCTGGTTCTGTTGGAACAGCAGGGATTTAATTCCCTTGATCATAATTTAACAGAAAGTGGGAATTTAATTCCTTAAGAGCTTTTATTAGGGTTTAACCCTATTCAGTTCTTCACATATATGGAGAATTTAATTCCTACGGAAAATTCAGGGTCCAACTCTATTCAGAATATAAATCTTCAAAAAGAAGTAGGAATTTAATTCCTCTGAAATTATTGTCAGGGTTTAACCCTACGAGGAATTTAATTCCTGGAAAAGATTAACAGATCCTCTAAACAACATAAATAGAGGCAGGGTCACGTGCCACCACGTGACCCCCCCAAGAGATCTACAGAAAGCCCCTTTGAGGCAGCACCCCACGTGACCCACGTGACCCTCGGACACACAAGCATTTGAATGCCCGTCACGTGATGGCACGTGATGCTCTGAAAGATGCGATAATCTCAGCAGAATAAATGAAGGGAGGGCGCCCTCACGTGTTGCCACGTGACCCCTCTTGCCTTAGTGTTTAACACTAAATTGAAACTCCCGAACCCAGTGTTTAAACACTGTTGGGTCTTAGTGTTTAACACTAATCAAAAAAACTATATTTGCAGTGTTCAACACTGACTACCTTAGTGTTTAACACTAATCTGAGATCTCCATTGCCAGTGTTCAACACTGATCTGTTTTAGTGTTTAACACTAATTTGAAAAGCCCTGTTGCTGGTATTTAACACCAATTATCTTTTAGTGTTAAACACTAACTTGTCAGTCTCATTCTCAGTGTTCGACACTGGTTGGTCTTTAGTGTTTAACACTAGACATTGGTCCAATTGGCTAAATGGATAGAGGCAAAGCCTCTCCTGATTGGACTTAGCCCAAGCTGGCCATAAGTCCTCAATTCGTAATCAACTGGGCTAATGGGCTCATAACATAATTAATTGGTCTTGATCCCAAATTGGGTCAAGGACTATTTAAGTCATTCCGGTTCTATGGTACATCTCTTCACTCCTTTGATACTTGGCATTGTAATCCCTCAATGTCTTCAAAGAGGTGACGGGTCCCGACAACCACGCATGGATATGGACTGTGGGGTCCTTAAACCCGTGTCTAATACAAAATTCCTGGTTACGTGGAACGCGGATAACGTCACTCTTTGACCCCGTGGAAAACGTCCAGAGCGGAGCCTAGTCCTCGCCGAGCACGGCAGTAAACCCGTGTGAAGCATCTAGTGCAAAATTTCTGGTTACGTGGAACGCGGATAACGTCACTCTTTGACCCCGCGGAAAACGCCCAGAGCGGAGCCTGGTCCTCGCCAAGCACGGCAGTGAACCCGTGTGAAGCATCCAGAGCACATACTAGACCGCAACGTCCTTAAACTACCCATGGACCGCAATGTCCTTAAACTACCCATGGACCGCAACGTCCTTAAACTACCCATGGACCGCAATGTCCTTAAACTAGAACAATAGAGCCCCGCATGCTCTTTTGTCGGATCTAAACGGTCCCGTTTAAGTTGATCTTAGCCTTAAAGATGGTTAACGTATCCTTAAACCTTCAAACAGAGTGGACTATAAATCCCCCCAATTAACTCTGGCTCGAGGGTACATCCCTGAACTCCTCTGACATCCGTCGTTGTAATCCTTCAACGTCGTCAGAGAGGTGACGGGTCCCGACGGCCATACATACGATGGACCACTATGTCCTTAAACTGGAACAATGGAGCCTAAAACGCTCCTTTGTCGGATCTAAACGATCCCGTTAAGTTGATCTTAGTCTCAAAGTTAGACTAACGTATCCTTAACAAACGTTTGAGTTGATCTTAGCCTCAAGTATGGCTGACGTATCCTCAAACCAAACCCCCAAACCCAAATCTAAGATAATACGGATTTGGACTAGTCTACGCCCTACGGGCGACGACATAACTCAGTCTCCGTAAACAATCCACGGGCAACAAAAAACAAAACAAACACCCACGACACGAAGTGACCATCTGGAGAAGGAGAAAGTTGTTACCGCAATGCGGTAGCGTAATTAACTGCAGGGGCTTGCGCCTGCAGGGAAGAGCGTCCCCACAATCAAAAACCCCTCAAACGAGGGGGAATCTGACGAAGTCTGCTATATCGGACGCATCCGTCTAAACCTTCGATACATGGTGCCATAAATCAACTTGGCATCTTCGGAGAGGTGGACGGATAGCACCAATTAGCATCTGCCCCGAGTCTCAGCGCCAAGATATCGCAGTCCTGCGCGCCGCCATTCGGAGGGGAACAGCAACTTCCAGGGTCCACACTTTATTGGTGTACATGGACTCCATTTCAGATTGCATAACATCCAGCCACTTATCGGAGTCCCTACTGATAATGGCATGTCTGAAACTAATAGGATCATCTTCTTCCAAGATGCAATCCTCTCGATCCCCGTCTATGAGAAAACCGTAGTATCTCTCGGGTGGATGAGAAATCCTACTAGATCTGCGGAGTGGCTGAGGTTCGTCCGGGGTTATTGAATCCTGAGGTTCCACCAAATCTTCAGTTATAGTTTGTCCCTCTGGAATTTCTTCCAGTTCTACCGTGCTCCCACTAATTTCTTTTGCAAGAAACTCTGTTTCCAAGAAAACAGCATGCTGAGCAACAAACACCTTCTATTCCTCGATGTGGTAGAACTGATATCCATAACTGTTCTTAGGATATCCCACAAACTTACACAAAACTGACCGTGCCTCTAGTTTATCCGGATTGTGCTTTTTAACATAAGCCGGACAACCCCATATCTTAAATCTTTTAAGATACGGCCTTTTTCCATTCCACATCACGAATGTTGTCTTAGGCACAGATTTAGATGGAACATCATTCAACAGATATGCCGCTGTTAAAAGCGCATGTCCCCAAAATGGAAGAGGCAACTCGACATTAATCATCATGGAGCGAACCATATACAATAGGGTACGATTCCTCCGCTCCGATACACCGTTGTGCTGTGTGTAAGACTACGGTAGCGCCCCGGCCGTCTTTCCGAGGCCAAAATGCGGAAACGAAATTTTTTCTTAACTTAAAAACCGGCGCTATCGTATGCTTAAAACTCGGATCGAACCATTATCTACAACTAGCTATCTAGAGAAGGGATAGAATGCTGTACTGATCGATCCGTGTCCTTCGGTTTTTCACCACCATCCCAAGCTCCTCGCGGCATCTCCGGTCTTGATCTCCTCGCTGAAAAGGGCACCACATCTACGAGTCTTTTTACGGGCTCTCGCTTCATCCGAAGCAACTCAGGTACGAAGTGTGCTAGCCGACGTGTCCAAGGTGTTGTAGAGAATGTTTGTGATCACTTTGTCTCTTGCATCCATTGCTTGGATGGAGGTTGAAGGTGTTGCCATTAATGGAAGTCATGAGCTAGACGAAGAAGAAGAAGAAGCGGTTCTTTTCTTTCTTTTTTTGTTTCATATAATAAAATGAGAGTGAGAGAGTGTATCAAAAATACAAGACCAAGCTTGCATAAGGCAGCCTCTTTCTCTTTCCTCTTATCAAATCATCACAAAACCATCATATAATGTGACATTAGCACATAAAAAGAGACTATGAGTCACTAATGAAGTCCATGTCACATTTAATGCATGTCATGATGAAATTCTAGCTCATAATTTCCATATGCAAACATTAATCCAAATGTTTGCAACAATAAAAAGATACGGCAACATCTAAAGTAAACTCGTGACGGATCACATGGATACCCCTCACCTGTATATACATACCTGCATCCATATTCCGACTGAATGCGAATGCGACGAGACTAAAGTAATCCAACAAATCTAATACTAGTATCTGGCTTAAACCAAAACCCATTAGTATGATCCGTCCGATCATGATCCGTGCAATACCGCATGTATATGATCGAACCCTGCCATATATCATACGACCTCTACAACGTTTCGCCCGAAACTTGAGAAACTGTCTGTGGGGGACTCTAAAGACTCGTCAATACTTTGGCTATGGATTTAACCACTAGCACGTCAAAGGTATTAGCCGTACGTAACGAGCTACCAGGTATTGACTAAAAGGGAGGTCGATGAGCGAACTCATCCTGACACCCTACTGAGCCGTCAGTGACAATATCCGTACAGTCCGGTCCGTTCGTCTATGAGTATCGCATGTCGGGCCTAGGGGGTTGGTAAAAGTCAGACCCCCAAAAGCGGTACAAGTCGTATCGGAGTGTAGCCCAGAACACCCTGAGATACTACTGGAATACCTACCAGTAAATCTCCTGCCTCGGCCGAGGGCTTTGTGTAATGGCTCTCCTAGATACAGCGCGACCTCACCCCCAATACCGGGAGAGACGAATCCCCTGCCGATCCGCTCACTTGCCTCCATGTGGCTCGGGATTGTACCCAACTAAAACCTGTTTGCACGACTCCTTTGAGCCGTGGTAGGATAGTAATCAAAGCACAGTGGGAACTCACACGAGACAAATGATGATCTCAGGTCGATGAACTAACCTGTACACATGTCACCAGGGAACTGCTATCTGACGTCAGGTATAATACCAACTAGTATGTTCCTGGTGAGTCCTGTCCGATGTACTCATAACCTAATGAGCACCTGTATACTTCTTAGGTGAACCAACTGACACCAATGGCTTATGAGACCGGCCACCGCCCCTCGTCGGGGTCTCGACTGTATACACTAGTCTACTAATGGAGTATCGATGCCCAGTCTCGAAACTCCCACGACTAGGGACCTTTTAAGGATGTGCTTATAGACCCTAGCTCCCAAGTATATGATCGCCATCATACTGCTGGTCGTCAAGCAAGAATCCTAAGGGCTCTATCAGCGTGCAATAGCGACCTATAAGGTCACCTAAAGCAGTACACGATGATAAAGACAAACCATGGTAGCATACTATTCTCCATCAACGTATAATAGTGAACCACAATGTCACCTAAAGTATGTACACGATGATAGAGACCAACCAGATAGTATACAATCATCCTGAGTAAGATTGTCCTACCGGCATAGGTCCTCCCTCAATCATTGCAATCACGTGCTTGTGATCCAATAATTGACTCTGAGGGCACTATATCCAACAATCTCCCACTTGCACTTAAGGCTAATTATTGCGATGTCGCGTACTCACAGCCCGTATGATACCGAACACCCAACTCCTCTACTAATCAGTCTCACAAAGCTCGTTTGCGAAACTATTGCGTTCGAGAAATAGCCTCAGCTAGTGGATCCGCCCTAAAATTTCTTTCTATGTCTCTCTTTATCTCAAGTTCACGGAGAAAGCCATCTCCCGAAATGAGCAATACCTGTCTTAGAATATGTCTGGATATCTGATGGGACCTAGCTCATAAATGAACTTCAAATCCAAACTTCTTAGACTGTATCGTCAACTGAATTTAATCAGTATCCTCCGCCATGCCTCCCTCAGTATCCCCTTGGACCACCTGTCCAAAATACTACCCCTCATCAGAGGGAAAACTACAACTCTGACAGCCACTCTGTCATCCAGGTCACCTTGGAAGCCTGGAATGATAACTGTCTCCTAAAAGAAACTGTTGTTATCATATCCCTAGAACATCCACTTATGTTCTAAAACTGCTTCCGAATGTTTCTCCAGGATTGGATCAATATCAACTTATTACATCTAGTTCAAAAAACAACGTCTGGTGCGGTACTTGACATCTCATGATTGACTCAATTGCCTAAGCAAGTGATCTGCCAATCATGCACATCCCTCTCCCCTTTAGTCTGTAAGACACCTTTAGAGAGGGTAACTCCATCACCTGCAGGTACACTACCATGCCAGGAGTCGTCCATTCTAAAATACCTGTAGAATGCTGTCTAAGTACCCAGATTGGGAAACTACCCAAATCTAGATCTAAAACCATAGATCTAGTAACCAGAATGTCTGATATTATTTCTATATCCTTTTTGGAGAAACCACTGTGTGACAACCAAAGTATAACCGATCGTAGTATAGGAATTTCACTTCCTACTCTGTCAAGTCATCCAAATACCAGGACATCACACCCTACTACCTTCTTAACAGATCCATCCCCTATTTTGATGAAGTCAAACCTATGACTGTCACATCAGAAACAGATGATCTATCTCCGCTATATCTGCTTTAGTCCATAAATAGACATAAGCTACTCATCCATTATGCTTCCGCTGCTCCCACTGACTACGACAACCCTCTGGCAGAGTCATATACACGTACACTTCTAAAGCTAATTTAGAACGACGCTATACTCATCCTGATGCGGGGTCTCACAGTCTGGAACAACAGCAATGGCAAGTCTGGGTAAACAAGAACCTCCCTGTCACCGTCCTTGAGCATACTGAAATAGCTCTCGAGTGCCTGAGGTTACCCACCATATCTGCGGAGTGGCTAATGGAATGTCAAACCAGATTGAATCTTTAGGTCCTTATCAAATTTTCAGTAATCGTTTGCGGTTCTGGAATCACTTCCAGTTCTACCATACTCCCACTACTGTTTTCTGAAGAAATCCATTTTTATTAAAACTGTAGTGAGTCAAGAACAATATTACTATTGATCTTCCAGATGGTAGAAAGTCAACCCTCGTCATAGCCCGGGTCAACCCACAAACTGCCATTACAGAAACGTGCCTTGAGTTATCCAGAGTCTGGTTTTAAGCATAAGCCGGAAAACTCCCCGTACCTTAACAATGTTAAGATATGAACTATTCTATATCCAATATAGAAACAGAGGCACTGATTTAATTGGAACCAGATTCAAATCATGCAGCTGTCTCTAGTGCATGTTAACTAAATGGAGAGAGGCCGATCAGCATTACTCAACTTAGGAGTACATCCAGATATGAGTAACCTGAAAGAGAAGCAAGTTCTCATAATCATTACTATCAACTGAATACCATACACAAGTATCTACATCTTCGATCACCTTGAAGAATCCCGATTCTTGCAACACCTGGTTCTCTACTTTACTCTTATACCTATAACTTCTCAAAACTTGGACCTTGTATTTCTACGAAACACAAGTCTAAAAACTAGAAAAGTCATAAATAAACCGAATATAGTACGAAGACCAACCCCTCTGTCCTTATGGACACTGTACAACATACAATACTCTATATAAGTCCCTTGAGTCCAATAACTCATTCCCTATGTGTCGTAGGTTGAAAACTGTACTTATGGTTAAGAAGAATTACACCGCTGTTTAATGCTCCTTACCTAACCATCCACTGATATAGGTAAATGGCATAGACATAATTTCAAAAAGTTATATCTCACTTTATAAAAATAAACGTACAGATATATCAATTTGAAATTGGTGCATAACAATGGATATTCAAAACCAAATATTTGCAGTCTGGCAAGCAACCCAGGTGATTTCCTCAAATATCACCAATTACAACGAATCCCGATATAATGAGGATTATCACCCAATTCCCAATAACTTACTCCCACTCATCATCTGTAAAACCATACAGATGTGAGAATTAAACCTGGTAAATACATACCCTGGAGCAAGGGCTAATTGGGAAATCAGTTTTCTTTTAACAATACACAGTGAAACTGAAACATATAAATGTTTCGAAGGGGTAACCGGGTATTCCTAATAATGCCTCTTCCATTATCCAGATTCACAACTGTAACCGTATATTTCTTTGCCGTCTCTCCAAATCCCTTTATATGTCTTTAGTCATTACCGTCTGTACACCCCTTTAGGCTAAAAGGTTTTCTTCCTTTCCTACCGTTCGACACCAGCCTATGGTTTGGAAGAAGACTATCCAATAAGCATGATGGGTGTACTCTCCTAATCCTAGGAGTACTCGCAACCTGAGAGAAGGTGAAGATAAAAGACAACTGAATAAACCGTATTCCTATTTCTCCTGAACCAGAATCCATCCCCGAACTGGAACAAGTCCTTTCGAGTTCGTATATAACCATACGATAGAGTATCCAATAAACTGTGGATCTTCGTAGTAATACGGAGTGTTCTGGAGAAATACAAAGGTGATATAGGATTGGCGAAGAAATACTTGGTTTGATCGTGAATAGCAGTCGCAATTTACTTTGCCCTCTTACTAATCCCTTTATTTGTCTTTACTTAATACCTTCTGTACACCTTCGTTAGGCTAAATGGTTTTCTTCATTCCCTACCGTTCGACACCTGCCTATGGTTTGGAAGAAGACTATCCAATTAGCGTAATAGGTGTACCGTCCTAATCCAAGGAGCACTCACAACCTGAGAGAAGGTAAAAGAAAAAGACAACTGAATAGTCCTATTCGTTTCCTCCAGAACCAGAAACCATCCTCGAATCAGGAACAAGTTCCTTCAAGTTCGTATATAACCATACGATGGTTTTATCCAATGGAAGTGGATGTTCGTAGTAATATGGGGTGTTCTGGAGAAAAGGGTAAAAGTAGGAGTGGCAATGAGGTACGCAACTCTGACAATCCAAAAGCCAGTGTTTAAGAAGGTTCGGTTAATCTTGGTCACTGAGTCATAGTCAAGGGTCGGGTCATGGTCGCTGCCAAAGAGAGAGAGAAAAGAAACACTCTGCATGCACTCTAACCTAGATCAGAATGGTTATCAATTTATCTAATCAGGAAACTTCCCACTGTAACCTCAAATTCTCCTCTAAACCTGAAAGAAGAATTAGTCGGGATCACCCGAGGAGTAAACCAACTCATCAGTGGGAATTGGGATCCAACTATAATCGCATGATAATGCGATAGAATCCACTCACGTTATCACACTCCAGAAGGTATGCGCATGTCTGGCAAGTTTCAGTTTCTTTAGAAACTCCCGGTGTGTGTTTTTACCCCTAGGACCCAAGTGACCTTGACTGAGCCAACATATCAAAGGATCCTAACCAAGTTCAACCCGTCATTATCTTGATTGCATTAGACCCATCCGCACGAGTCCTTGACTGAGCCAAAATGACCGCACGACTGTCCTAACCAATCTCATATCCATGTAACAGAAAAGCATTACAGAGCTACCGCACACTACGCCTCGGCTGAGCACGACTTATGTAGCACGAATACTAAGCAATACTATTCTGAAATGACGGAGGGCTACGGTTGGTTTTTGGCGAAAAACCTTTAATGTAATGAACTTGATATCGTTGAAGGAACCGGATAACTTTTTATAAAAATATAGTGGCGAAAACCTTTGCTAAAGAGGTCACTCCCGGTGAAGGGATCTCAGCTCTTTCCCTGTAGAATGAGGTGCAGGATATTCCAACTGAATACCATGATGCAAAGCAAAAGTAATCGATTATATTGAAGTTATTATCCTGACGCAAACTTCTGTCCAAGGGGTCACTCCCGGTGAAGGGATCTCGGCCCTTGCCTCGTCGACTGATGTGCTGGATATTCATAACCGAATACCACGATGCAAAATAAAAGAGAACGTCCTTACAATAATAGATTTTTGAAAATTGTTCCAACAACGTCAAATAGGTTTGTTTAGCTTGCATTGATCCGAATCAATGCAGTCCCATCAATTGATCACACCAATAAAGAATGAAAATATAATGTACATATATGCCATCCGCATTCGCCACTGAGTCCCGTCATCACCCGTTAGGTTACTTAACTAACGACAGAGCGGGGACTGGACTAGCGCGGGTGTAAAACATATACAACATCTACTAGTATATATATCAATAAATAATATTCGCTCAAGGCGTGATAAAATACAACATCACAGAGAGTAATAAGCATCACAGAACAATACAGATAACTGGGATCCCCGGGTTTCATAGAGCCGCTACCGAAACCCGACGTTCCCCTGGTCGTGTGGATAGCCTGTGCAATGAAATCCTAGACCCCTATGGGTACGGCAAGTTACCCGCCAAAACCTGAAGCGAGGCAGCCCCCTTCAACAACGTGAATGGACCACCCAGCACTTCACGGAATCCGGTAACTTGAGCACCCCTCCTTGGGTCAACCTGTACCCCCTACGAGTGCGGCGAATAGCCCGCCAATTCTAGAGTGAAGCCCCTCCGTCTCAAAGCCATGAGATGCGGGCCCGTTGCCCTCTAGAACCCGGCTACCCGTGCACCCCTCCGCGGGGTAATCCTAGTACAGAAAGTAAAATATACAATGGGTACATCGACCTCAGCCCGGTCGTACCCCAAAAGAATAATATACAAACAGGAAGTGATGGCAGTCCACATGTCGGACGCTCGCCCCGCAATATCAAATGTACATAAATAACCAAACTATACTAACATTGCATCCAGGCTATCCACCACGACAAAACCGCAACATCACAGCACAACACAGAACATCAACGTGAATGTCACGTTCACAAATCCGCCTAAAAGATCTATAGCAATTGGACAGGATTTACCGATCAAATGACATTCACGGTCGCAGATATAATGTAAATACTATGAACTAACATGTTTTAAAAATTTTGATCGACAAAGTTTCCCGAAGTGGGCCCAAAGCACAATACCCAGTACTCAGACAAATCTGGGCAACAAAAATTACCAGAAACCCCTTTTCCAAGTCAGAGACCTACTGAAGAAATTGTAAGTGCACGGCAGCGCCCCGGCCGTCAATCCGACGCCGGAATGCAGAAACGAAACTTTTACAAAACTTGTAAACCGGCACTACCGCGCACTACAATCCCGGATCGGGCCATTAACCTAATGCTAGCAAACTAGAGAATGGGTAGAAAGCTATACCGAGCGATCCGTGTCCTTCGGTCTTCGGCCTCCATCCCGATCTCCTCGCGGAATCTTCGGTCTTCATCTTCTCGTCGGAACGGGCACCACATCGCTGGGTTCTTTTACGGGCTCCCACCTCTGGACTAAGGCAACTCGGGCATGAAGTTGGCGAGTCGACGTGTCCAAGAATACTGTAGATGAAGTGTAGAAAGCTTTGTCTCATTGGGGTTGAGAAGTTGCCATGATGGAGGTGGAGAATAATGAACTTTGGAGATATGGAATTTTTGTGGCAAGTAGAGAAATGGGATGAAGAAATTTCCCACACAAAATGAACCTCTCCCCCTCTCCCATGAATGTGGCCGGCCTCTCTCATGGTGGAGAGAAAAATGAATCAATAAAATCAAGAGAAGAAAACTCATGATATCATGTAAAAAGCAAGTGGATGATAATGAGAAAAAGGAGTCATTCCAAAGCCATATCAAATCCCATCTCAATCCTATCAACATTTAATGCAAACCATGTGAAGAAAAAAGGAAAGATGCTATCATAATCTTTCCATTTACAAATAAACCCCCTCCACATAACTAATTTGCACACTTGCAAATAACCCCCTCCATCGGAAAAATCCGGCCATGAAAGAACAAAGGAAAACTGGCCGAAACGGAATGCAAACTGGCAACTCCAAAAACCGATCCCGTAATAAATTACAGGAAAACCCCGCGACCGTATATACATACCCGCATTTGTATTCCGACCGAATACAAATGCAAAGAGACAAAATCTACACTGGACAATACTAGGATCCGGCTTAAACCAAAGCCCGCTAGTATTATCCGTCCGATCATGATACGTGCAATACCGCACGCATAAGATCGAACCCTGCCATATCTCCATACGGCCTCTACAGCGTTTCGCCCGAAACTTGAGAAACCGTCTGCGGGGGACTCTAAAGACTCGTCAATAATTTTGGTTGTGGATTTAACCACTAGCACGTCAGAGGTATTAGCCAGACGTAACGAGCTACTAGGTATTGACCAAAAGGGACGTCTGTGAGCGAACTCATCCTGACACCCTACTGAGCCTGTCAGTGACAATATCCGTACAATCCGGTCCGTTCGTCTATGAGTATCGCATGTCGGGTCTAGGGGGTTGGTAAAAGTCAGACCCCCAAAAGCGGTACAAGTCGTGTCGGATTGTAGCCTAGAACACCCTGAGATACTACTGGAATACCTACCAGTAAATCTCCTGCCTTGGCCAAGGACTTCATGTAATGGCTCTCCTAGACACAGCGCGACCTCACCCCCAATACCGGGAGAGACGAACCCCTGCAGATCCGCTCACTGCCTCCATGTGGCTCGGGACTGTACCCAACTAAAACATGTTTGCACGACTCCTTTGAGCCGTGGTAGGGTAGTAATCAAAGTACAGTGGGAACTCACACGAGAAAAATGACGATCTCAGGTCGATGAACTAACCTGTACACATGTCACCAGGGAACTGCCAACTGACGCTAGGTATAATACCAACTAGCATGTTCCCGGTGAGTCCTGTCCGGTGTACTCATAACCCAATGAGCACCTGTATATATCTTAGGTGAACAAACTCACACCAGTGGCTTGTGAGACCGGCCACCGCCCCTCGTTGGGGTCTCGACTGTATACGCTAGTCTACTCTGGAGTATCGATGCCCTGTCTCGAAACTCCCACGACTAGGGACCTTTTAAGGATGTGCTTATAGACCCCAGCTCCCACGTATATGATGTTGGATATATATGCCCTAGAGGCCTACATTGTATAGGATGCTTGGGATATGTATGTACATGACAGTCTTGCTTAATATGATAGTACGCTATTTGGTTTGACTTTGTCTTAACGTATAATATATTTTACTTGGTATTTATATATATATGTTGATAAAGCCCATAGGGTGTTTGTCTGACTACCGGCGTTGTGATGGCAGTCATACTAGTGGGAGCTGGATAGTCAATAGGCACACCCTTAGATGTCCCTGGTCGCAGGAGTATCGAGATTGGGCATCGATACTCCAGAGTAGACTAGTGTATACATATCTAGACCCTGACGAGGGGCGATGGATTGGTCCCGCAACCATTGGTGGTGTTTACCTAAGATTGTATACAGATGCTCACTGGGTGTGAGTACACCGGACAGGACTCGCCGAGAACTGACTGGATGGTATTATACTTAACGTCAGATAGCAGTTCTCAGGTGACATGTGTGCAGATAGTCCGTTGACTAAAGGTCATCATTTGTCTCGTGTGAGTTCCCACTGTGCTTTGATTGTTACCCTACCACGGCTCAAAGGAGTCGTGCAAACAGGTTTCAGTTGGGCACAGTCCCGAGCCACATGGAGGCAGTGAGCGACTGTTAGGGATTCCTCTCTCCCGGTATAGGGAGTTGATATCGCACTGTGGTCGTTTGGTCATTACCATAAGTCCCTGGCCAGGGCTGATTGAGAATTACTGATGGAAGGATCAGTAGATTCTCGGGTGGTCTTGAACCATACCGACACGACTTGTACGGTTATTAGGGGTCTGACGTCCACCACCTCCCTAGACCATACATGCGATACTCTTAGACGAACAGACCGGACTGCGCGGATATTGTCACAGACAGGCTCAGTAGGATTTCAGATGGGTTACCTCATCAGCTTTCTTATCGACAACTACCTGGGGACCGTTACGTACAGCTAGTGCCGCTTGCGGTCTGTGGTTAAACCCACTGCCAGCGTAGTAGTTGAGTCTTTAGAGTCCCACACAGAGATTTCCCAAACCCAGGCGAAAAGATATAGAGGTCGTATGGTTTTACGACAAAGGTTCGGACGCATACGTGTTTGAACGCACGTACGACATTCGGACAGTTTTTACTAGCCGGCTTTGGTTTAAGCCAGATTCTAGTATCAAGTTATTGGATTTATACAGTCTAAAGTTTTTCCGTGTTTTCACGGATGAGAGGGGCGTTCTCGTAATTTTCCGAGAAGCTTCTAGAAGGATGTGACATGGAGGGAGAGGTGGCATTTTCATTTAATGATTAAGTGACTCATTGTGAGTGATTCATCATGTCATTAATGCATCATTAATTGCTTAATGACTCACATGATGAATCACCCACTTGAATTATTGAAACATGATGAATAATCTCATATTATTCATTTCTTTATAATTCATTATGTTTCATATATCAAGTGAGAAGCTTTTTCTTTATCAATAATAATTTTCATTATCATCTTCTCACTCTCTCTCTTCAAGTTCTCTCTCCTTCACCAAGCCTAATCCTACCCCTCATGAGTTGAGAACAAGGATTAGGAAAGACTAATTACTCCATAACCTATCTCTACATCACCTTAGCTACTCTATTTAGCAACTAGAGAAACTAAGTAACCTCAAGTTTAGAGGTTATAGCTTGGATTAGGGTTCTCGGGTGGATCGTCTATCACGGAAGAAAGCCGAAGAGGACGTGGAGATCCAAAGAGGCCGTAGATAACATTAAGACGAAGGACTAGAACCGTTTGGTATAATCTCTTAACATAGTAGTTTAGAACTCTATAGCTTTTGTTAAAACTTGTTTAGCAAACAATTCATACGGTTAATCGATGTTTGATCATAGAACAAGATTGTTATTCATATTTCCGCCTCCCCATAAGTATTGGGGTGTTGAACATCGACTTACAGTGGTATCAGAGCCTAGCTAAACAATATTTAACTTACTTGCAAATTTGTATGAATTTCGAACGGAAAAAACGAAACCGGAAAAGCCCGAAAATATCAGTTTCTGTCGATTTTTAAATGAAGTCCAAAAATTTTTCAGGGATGTTCAGAAAGCTTGTAATGACACCAGAAGAACACCCAAGAAAATTGGGGTCATGATTCGACCAAACGGCCGCGGATCCGCGGCGGATCCCACACGATCCGCCGCGATTCCGCCGCCGAGTTGGTGAGTCATGAACCCAAATTTCTTGGGTGGGTTCTCTGTAATATTTGGGATTTTCTGGAATATTTAATTTTTGCTCACGTTTCAGATTTGCAGAGAAGTATTGGAGCAAGATTAAAAGTGTTTAATCGATCGAAATTGTACAGTATTTGCATATTGGATTATATCTGTGATTGTATAATGTGTTCGTAAACCTCCCCTAACTGCTAGTATGTCAGTTGGCAGGGGGTTGCACATTTCTGAAATGGATTTTGACTGTTTGTGTATATAAACTGTATTGGACTGTTGTGGTGATTAGCCGGGTTTTGTGATGGGTTATTGTATTAATTCATTTGATGTAAATGTAACAAGTTGTAATATTATTTTGCGGGGCACATCCAGGTTGCGGTTGTAGCCACCGTTGTATTATTTCTTTTTACTGTTTTTGCTCCTAGGATAGACCCAAGGTGGGGTGCACAAACTACCGGGTATTTTGAAGTGTTGGGGCAGACCGCTTCACTTCTGGTACTTGGCGGGTAGTTTGCCGTACCCGTAGGGGTCTGGGGTGGGATAATGGCTATTCATCACAACTGTGTAATCCGTCTTTCATTGCAGGCTCAAATGAAATGCGGATTGCTTGCAAATCCAATATTGTTTATCTGTGATCTGGAATGCCTATTATTGCGTCTGACGAATGTACAATATCTATATATGATAGCTATTTAGACGTCGCTTATGTTTTACACCCGCTCTAGCCCAGCCCCCGCTCTATCGTTAGTTAAGTAACCTAACGGGTGATGACGGGACCCCGTGGCGAATGCGGATGGCATAAGAGAACGTCGTATTTTCGTTGTTATCTGTAATGATAGGTTAAAGATGGGACGCATTATTATTAATGCAAAGAAAATAAAACCTAAACTGAATCGTTGGAACAATTTCTAAAAACCACTCGGTTTTCTTGAAGAAAAAAAAACAAAATTTTAAATGCGGAGCTTAAACCACTCCTTTAAATAAAAGCTATCATAGTTCCTTCGATCAAATCAAGTTCACTACGTTAACGGTTTTTTGCCAAAAACCAGCCGTAACCCTCCGTCGTTTCAGATAGACAGCACATCGTATTCATGCTATGCTTGTTGGCCTACGTCAAGGCATAGTGTATGGTAGCAGTGTGTGTGCCTATTTGTTGCATAGATAGATGCATTAGTTTAATACAGACGTACACCTTGTTGGCCTACGTCAAAGGCTTGTACGATGTATTTAAATTGATCAGGACAACGACGGGTAGAACTTGACTTACGTCTTATGACTTGTTGGCCTACGTCAAGGTCTATAAGAGCTTGGGGTAAAAATCACATCGGGAGTTTCAAACATAAAGGAAACTTGCAGATTTAGCTTACCTTCTGGAGTATGGTGACTAGAGTGGCTTCCATCTAGGGCATCATACAATGATAGTTGGATCCCGATCCCACTGATGAGTAGGATTACTCTCGGAAATTTCTCTCACTTAACAATCAATGCTATAAACCAAGTAGGTGCCTAGAAAGGTGTTAGAGGGGCTACGCCTCCAGGGAAAAGAGGTTCTTTAATTAAGGAACTTCGCGAAAGCGTTGGAAAACCTCCCTCGAAGTACCAACACCGGCCTGGCTGAAAGGTTAAGCAAGTATTGTGACGTGTGATTAAATCCTGACTAGTTCTTCTTTTAGGTTTTGAAGAAGGATTTGAAGAAACAGTGGGAGCCATCCTGTTTAGATAAATTAAATAACCAATCTAAACTTGCAAGAGCATATGCTGAGTGTTTTCTTTTCTCTCTCTCTGGCAGCTACCATGACTGGACTAAAACTATTACTTGAAAAGAATATACTGACCGGGCAGAACTATAAAGATTGGCTAAGAAACGTCAATATTGCGCTGACTTATGACAAAGTTGCATATGTTACCACCGCTGTTCCTCTCCTTATCCCAGGACAAGATTCCTCAGTTGCGGACAAGGAAGTTCGTAAAACCTGGGATCTAGACTGTGAGCGAGCTAAGTGTATCGTGCTGGCGTCCATGAATAATGAACTCCAGAAACAGCACGAGAGTATGGATATTGCATCCATATTCCTCCATTGCAAAGAATTGTATGGTGAACACTCCCGTATCGCGAGGTACGAAACCTCAAGGAAACTCTTCCAGATGAGGTTAGCTCCAGGATCGCCTGTTGGAGAGCACGTCCTCAAAATTATCACCCTCATTGAGGAACTCGCAAACCTGGTATGCGTGCTAGAGAACAATTTGTATATCGACTTAATTTTGCAGTCCCTTCCCCACACCTTCTCTCAGTTCGTGCTGAACTTCAACATGCACGAAATGGAAGCGGATCTTCCAAAGCTCCTCAATATGTTGAGGGTAGCAGAGACCTCCTTGAAAAATGAGAAGACCCCCGTTCTGTATGTTGGCCAATCATCTTCTTCTAAATCTAAAGCGAAAGCAAAAGGGAAGAAGAAGATGAAAGCCACCAAACCGAAGGGTGTGGTCAAGAAGGTGCAGGGAACGAACAAGGCAGGAAGGGTGAAGGCAGAAAAGAACGAGTGCTTCTATTATCACAAGCAAGGGCACTGGAAGAAGGACTGTTTGGCCTTTAAAGCCAAGGACATGAAGCAAGCTGTTGCTTCTGCTTCAGGTGTGTTCGTAATCGAAAATTGTCTTTCAGTTAACTCTACTTCATGGGTACTTGATACCGGTTCTGGTTCTCACATCTGTAATTCTTTGCAGGATCTGAGAAATAGTAGAGTACTGGGGGCAGGTGATATGACTCTCCGGATGGGCAATGGAATGCATGTAGATGCAGTTGCAATAGGGGAATATCACCTAGGGTTGAATAGTGGACACATTTTGGTATTGTATAGCTGTTTTTGTATTCCCAGTATGTTGTGTAATATTATATCAGTATCTTTGTTGTCTAATAAAGGATATAATTTTGTGCTTGAAAGAAATGTCATGAACATTCTCCTAAATCAAGAACTGATTGGGTTTGGCACACTGGAAAACGGCATATACATACTAAATCAACCTCAAATTTTCAATATTCAAAACACGCGTAAAAGAAAGGCTCCAGATTCGAATCAAGCCTTCCTATGGCATTGTAGACTTGGTCATATAAATGAAACAAGGCTGACTAAGTTACATAAAGATGGATATCTAGATTCGTTTGAATATTCATCATATGCAACTTGTCAATCATGTATCAAAGGAAAAATGACCAAATCTCCGTTCACCGGACACGGAGAAAGAGCCACTGAACTCTTGGGACTAGTACACAGTGATGTATGTGGTCCGATGTCTATACATGCACGAAGTGGTCACTCCTACTTCATCACTTTTACTGATGACTTCTCTAGGTATGGACATGTGTTCTTAATAAAACATAAATCCGAGGCTTTTAAGAAGTTTAAGGAGTATAAAAATGAAGTAGAGAAACAAACTGGTAAAAGCATCAAGACACTTCGATCTGATCGAGGTGGAGAATACTTAAGTACCAGTTTCCTTGAATACTTGAAAGCAAATGGAATACTCTCTCAGCTTACTCCACCTTATACACCTCAGCATAATGGTGTATCAGAAAGAAGGAATCGCACGCTATTAGATATGGTGCGATCAATGATAAGTAGTGCTGAGTTGCCACTTTCCTTCTGGGGATTTGCTCTAGAATCAGCCGCATATCTATTAAATAGAGTTCCAACTAAGTCTGTACCTACCACTCCATATGAAATGTGGTGTGGGAAGAGACCATATCTCAAGTATATCAAGATATGGGGGTGTCCGGTATATATTAAAAAGCATAATCCGGACAAGCTCGAAGCACGATCGGTTTTATGCAAGTTTATAGGATACCCCAAGCATTCAAGGGGGTACATGGTCTACCACACTGAAGAACAAAAGGTGTTTGTCGCTCGTCACATTGTCTTCTTAGAAAGCGAATTTCTTGCAAAAGAAATTAGTGGGAGCGCGGTAGAACTGGAAGAAATTCCAGAACCTCAAACTGCAACCGAGGACTTAGAAGAATCTCAGATTTCAATAGAACATGACGAACCAACGCCACTCCGCAGATCTAGTAGGCTTTCTCATCCTCCTGAAAGATACTATGGTTTTCTTCTTGATGAGGATCGAGAGGATTGCATCATCGATGATGATGAGCCTACTAGTTTTTAGCAGGCTATCACAAGTAGCGACTCAGTGAAGTGGCTGAATGCAATGAGATCCGAAATGGAATCCATGTACACCAATAAAGTATGGACTTTAGAAGTTGCTCCTCCTGGGGTTAAACCAGTTGGGTGCAAATGGATCTTCAAAAAGAAGATTGGTACATTTGGACAAGTGGAAACCTACAAAGCTAGACTAGTAGCAAAAGGTTTTCGTCAAAGACCAGGATTGGACTATGATGAAACCTTTTCACCAGTAGCTATGCTTAAATCCATTCGGATCATGCTTGCCATTGCTGCCTTCCATGACTATGAAATCTGGCAAATGGATGTAAAAACAGCTTTTCTAAATGGACATCTAGAAGAGAGTGTTTACATGGATCAACCAGAAGGTTTCTTAGACAGTGGGAGCAGCGGAAGAGTGTGCAAATTGCTTAAATCCATTTATGGGTTAAAGCAAGCATCGCGGAGTTGGAACATCTGTTTTGATGAAACAGTCAAGGAATTTGACTTTATCAAAAATATAGATGAACCATGTATTTATAGGAAGATTGTAGAAGGAGCAGTAGTATTCCTCATTTTATACGTCGACGACATACTACTGATAGGGAATGATATCCCTATACTACAATCAGTAAAGCTCTTCTTGTCACAGAAATTCTCTATGAAAGACTTGGGAGATGCATCTTACATTCTGGGCATTAAGATCTATCGAGATAGATCTAATAGAATATTGGGACTTTCACAGTCCAGGTATATAGACACTATACTAAAGAGATTTAGTATGGAAGATTCCAAGCGCGGCAATATGCCCGCTTGTCACGGAATCACCCTCTCCAAAGAGATGTCTCCAAAGACTGATGAAGAGAGGGCTCGCATGGGCATTATACCCTACGCTTCGGCGGTAGGATCAATAATGTATGCGATGTTATGTACCAGACCAGATGTAGCTTACGCACTTAGTGTGGTAAGCAGGTATCAATCGGACCCAGGTGAGAAACATTGGATAGCGATAAAGAACATTCTCAAGTACCTGAGAAGGACTAAGGAGATGTTCTTGATTTACGGTAATGGGAACCTCCAGGTAGAGGCTTTTACCGATTCCGGCTTCCAAAGTGACAAGGATGATTCTAAATCTATTTCGGGTTTTGTGTTTACCCTCAATGGAGGGGCAGTAAGTTGGAGGAGTTCCAAACAAGATACCGTCGCAAACTCAACTATGGAGGCTGAGTATATAGCTGCTAGTGAAGCCGCAAAAGAGGCTGTCTGGATAAGGAAGTTCATTTTTGAACTTCAGATGGTTCCGTCCATTGCCAATCCAATACCTTTGTATTGCGATAACAATGGCGCTGTAGCTTTAGCGAAGGAACCAAGGTCCCATCAGAAATCCAGGCATATCTTAAGGCGGTTTCACCTGATCAGGGAGATCGTGGATCGTCGGGAGATCGAGATACGGAGAGTAGACACAAAAGACAACACGGCAGATCCATTCACCAAGGCCATTCCTCAAGTACAGTTTGAGAGGCTATTTGAGATGTTGGGCATGCGGTACGCCAGCAACTGGATCGGGTAGAGACAGTGGGTACTCATTGCGCCAATTATAGGCCTTAGTGCAAGTGGGAGATTGTTGGATATATATGCCCTAGAGGCCTACATTGTATAGGATGCTTGGGATATGTATGTACATGACAGTCTTGCTTAATATGATAGTACGCTATTTGGTTTGACTTTGTCTTAACGTATAATATATTTTACTTGGTATTTATATATATATATGTTGATAAAGCCCATAGGGTGTTTGTCTGACTACCGGCGTTGTGATGGCAGTCATACTAGTGGGAGCTGGATAGTCAATAGGCACACCCTTAGATGTCCCTGGCCGCAGGAGTATCGAGATTGGGCATCGATACTCCAGAGTAGACTAGTGTATACATATCTAGACCCTGACGAGGGGCGATGGATTGGTCCCGCAACCATTGGTGGTGTTTACCTAAGATTGTATACAGATGCTCACTGGGTGTGAGTACACCGGACAGGACTCGCCGAGAACTGACTGGATGGTATTATACCTAACGTCAGATAGCAGTTCTCAGGTGACATGTGTGCAGATAGTCCGTTGACTTAAGGTCATCATTTGTCTCGTGTGAGTTCCCACTGTGCTTTGATTGTTACCCTACCACGGCTCAAAGGAGTCGTGCAAACAGGTTTCAGTTGGGCACAGTCCCGAGCCACATGGAGGCAGTGAGCGACTGTTAGGGATTCGTCTCTCCCGGTATAGGGAGTTGATATCGCACTGTGGTCGTTTGGTCATTACCATAAGTCCCTGGCCAGGGCTGATTGAGAATTACTGATGGAAGGATCAGTAGATTCTCGGGTGGTCTTGAACCATACCGACACGACTTGTACGGTTATTAGGGGTCTGACGTCCACCACCTCCCTAGACCATACATGCGATACTCTTAGACGAACAGACCGGACTGCGCGGATATTGTCACAGACAGGCTCAGTAGGATTTCAGATGGGTTACCTCATCAGCTTTCTTATCGACAACTACCTGGGGACCGTTACGTACAGCTAGTGCCGCTTGCGGTCTATGGTTAAACCCACTGCCAGCGTAGTAGTTGAGTCTTTAGAGTCCCACACAGAGATTTCCCAAACCCAGGCGAAAAGATATAGAGGTCGTATGGTTTTACGACAAAGGTTCGGACGCATACGTGTTTGAACGCACGTACGACATTCGGACAATTTTTACTTGCCGGCTTTGGTTTAAGCCAGATTCTAGTATCAGGTTATTGGATTTATACAGTCTAAAGTTTTTCCGTGTTTTCACGGATGAGAGGGGCGTTCTCGTAATTTTCCGAGAAGCTTCTAGAAGGATGTGACATGGAGGGAGAGGTGGCATTTTCATTTAATGATTAAGTGACTCATTGTGAGTGATTCATCATGTCATTAATGCATCATTAATTGCTTAATGACTCACATGATGAATCACCCACTTGAATTATTGAAACATGATGAATAATCTCATATTATTCATTTCTTTATAATTCATTATGTTTCATATATCAAGTGAGAAGCTTTTTCTTTATCAATAATAATTTTCATTATCATCTTCTCACTCTCTCTCTTCAAGTTCTCTCTCCTTCACCAAGCCTAATCCTACCCCTCATGAGTTGAGAACAAGGATTAGGAAAGACTAATTACTCCATAACCTATCTCTACATCACCTTAGCTACTCTATTTAGCAACTAGAGAAACTAAGTAACCTCAAGTTTAGAGGTTATAGCTTGGATTAGGGTTCTCGGGTGGATCGTCTATCACGGAAGAAAGCCGAAGAGGACGTGGAGATCCAAAGAAGCCGTAGATAACATTAAGACGAAGGACTAGAACCGTTTGGTATAATCTCTTAACATAGTAGTTTAGAACTCTATAGCTTTTGTTAAAACTTGTTTAGCAAACGATTCATACGGTTAATCGATGTTTGATCATAGAACAAGATTGTTATTCATATTTCCGCCTCCCCACAAGTATTGGGGTGTTGAACATCGACTTACATATGATCGCCATCATACTGCTGGCAGTCAAGCAAGAATCCTAGGGGCTCTATCAACGTGTAATAGTGATCAGTAATGTCACCTAAAACAGTACACAATGATAAAGATAAACCAGATAGCATACTATCATCTTGAGTAAGACTGTCCTACCGGTATAGGTCATCCCTCAATCATTGCAATCACGTGCCTGTGATCCAATAATTGACTTTGAGGGCACTATATACAACAATCTCCCACTTGCACTCAAGGCTAATTATTGCGATGTCGCATACTCACAGCCCGTGTGATACCGAACACCCAACTCCTCTACTAGTCAGTCTCATAAAGCTCGTTTGCAAAACTATTGCGTTCGAGGAATAGCCTCAGTGAGTGGATCCGCTCTGATGTTTCTTTCTATGTCTCTCTTTATCTCAAGTTCGCGGAGAAAGCCATCTCCCGAAATGAGCAATACCTGTCTTAGAATGTGTATGGATATCTGATGGGATCTAGTTCATAAATGAACTCCAAATCCAAACTTCTTAGACTGTATCGTCAACTGAACTTAATCAGTATCCTGCGCCATGCCTCCCTCAGTATCCGCTTGGACCACCTGTCCAAACTACTGCCCCTCATCAGAGGGAAAACTATAACTCTGACAGTCACTCTGTCATCCAGGTCACCTTGGAAGCCTGGAATGATAACCGTCTCCCAAAAGAGGCTGCCGTTGTCATATCCCTAGAACATCAACTTATGTTCCAAAACTGCTTCCGAATGTTTCTCCAGAATTGGATTAATATCAACTTATTGCATCTGGTGCAAAAACAATATCTGGTGTGGTACTTGATATCTCATGATTGACTCAATTGCCTAAGCAAGTGATCTGCCAATCATGCACATCCCTCTCTCCTTTAGTCTGTAAGACACCTTTAGAGAGGGTGACTCCATCAACTGCAGGTACACTACCATGCCAGGAGTCGTCCATTCTAAATACCTTTAGAATGCAGTCTAAGTACCCTAATTGGGACACTTCCCAAATCTAGATCTAAAACCATAGATCTAGTAACCAGAATGTATGATATAATATCCAATTCCTATGTGGAGAAACTACTGTGTGACAACCAAAGTATAACCGACCGTAGTATAGGAATTTCACTTCCTACTCTGTGTATGTCATCCAAATACCAGGACATCACACCCTACTACCTTCTTAACAGATCCATCCCCTATTCTGATGAAGCCAAACCTATGACTGTCACATCAGAAATAGATGATCTATCTCCGCTATATCTGCTTTAGTCTATAAATAGACATAAGCCACTTATCCACTATACTTCCGCTGCTCCCACTGACTACCACAACCCTCTGGCAGAGTCATATACACGTACACTTCTAAAGCTAGTTTAGAACGACGCTATATTCATCCTCTTGCCGGGTCTCACAGTCTGGAACAACAGCAATGGAAGGTCTGGGTAAAAAAGAACATCCCAGTCACCGTCCTTGAGGCCACCGAAGTACCTCTCGAGTGCCTGAGGTTACCCACCATATCTGCGGAGTGGCCAATGGAAATTCAAACCAGATTGAATCTTTAGGTTCTTATCAAATCTTCAGTAATCGTTTGCGGTTCTGGAATTACTTCCAGTTCTACCATACTCCCACTACTGTTTTCTGAAAAAATCCATTTCTTTTAAAACTGTGGCAAGTCAAGAACAATATCACTATTGATCTTCCAGATGGTAGAAAGTTAACCATCGTCATAGCCCGGGTCAACCCACAAACAGCCATTACAGAAATGTGCCTTGAGTTGTCCAGTGTCCGGTTTTAAGCATAAGCTGGACAACTCCCCGTACCTTAACAATGTCAAGATATGAACTCTTCTATATCCAATACAGAAACAGAGGCACTGATTTAATTGGAACCAGATTCAAATCATGCAGCTGTCTCCAGTGCATGTCAACTAAATGGAAAGAGGCCGATCAGTATTACTCAACTTAGGAATGTTTCCAATTATGAGTAACCTGAAAGAGAAGCAAGTTCTCTTAATCATTACTATCATCTGAATACCATACAAAAGTATCTACATCTTCGATCACCTTGAAAAATCCTGATACTTGCAACACCTGGTTCTCTACTTCATTCTTATACCTATACCTTCTCAAAACTCAGAACCTGCATTTCTACGAAACACATGTCTAAGAACTAGAGAAGTCAAAAGTAAACAGAATATAGTACGAGTACCAACCCCTCTGTCCTAATGGACACTGGACAACATACAATACTACTCTGTATAAGTCCTGTGAGTCTAATAACTCATTCCCTGTGAGTCGTAGGTTGAAAACTGTACTTATGGTTAAGAAGAATTACACCGCTGTTTAATGCTCCTTACTTAACCATCCACTGATATAGGTAAATGTCATAGACATAATTTCAAGAAGGTATATCTCACTCTATAAAAATAGACGTACAGATATATCAATTTGAAATTGGTGCACAACGACGGATATTCAAAACCAAATATTTGCCGTCCGGCAAACAACCCAGACAATTTCCTCAAATATCACCAATTACAACGAATTCCGATATAATGAGGATGATCACCTAATTCCTAATAACTTACTCCCACTCATCATCTGTAAAATCATACAGATGTGAGAATCATACCTGGTAAATACATACCCTGGAGCAAGTGTCTAATTGGGAAATCAGTTTTCATTTAACAGTGCACTGTAAAACTGAAACATTGAAATGTTTCGTAGGGGTATCCGGGTATTCCTAGTAATGCCTCTTCCATTATCCAGATTCATGACTTTAACCGTATATTTCTTTGCCACCACTCCAAATCCCTTTATATGTCTTTAGTCATTACCTTCTGTACACCCTCTTAGGCTAAATGGTTTTCTTCCTTCCCTACCTGTCACGTCCCGAAAGTACGGAATATGACCGGCAGTTAAACTACGAATGTCTCGAGACGTACGTAATCTAAGTAAGCCGAAAACCCAGAAATCCAAACCAAGAAAGGTAGTAGAGTGAAGAAAAACCAATTTAAAACAAGTAGTTTTAATAGCATAAGCCGAATTATGCGTTTTTTTTAAAACATCAAAAAATTTCCTGAAAATTTCGGCAGAGTCTCCTTTGTAAATACTGGCCCCCAAACGGGATACAACATGAATAGTATACGAAATCAAAAAGGCATCCCCAAGCGGGAGCTAGCTCTTCGTCAATCTACGGTCACAACCACACAAGCAATATAATATACAACGCCAAGGGCGAGGATTAAAACTCAAAAGGAAACTCAAAACCACCAGAAATCCACAGAAATATAACGCGCGACTCTAAGGTCGAAAGAATAAACATCACTGGTCTCTATCTCTGAAATAAATACATGTTTGGTTGATGGAACTTCTAGATACAACAGAATAATAATATACAAGATATAATGATGACTACGATACAAATAAACCCACCTACTAGCAAGTCACCCGGAAATGGAAATAGTGCCAGCAAAGCCGTGATGAAACCTGTACGGCGAAACCTGCAAGAACTGTGGCACAACGGGGGTGAGTTGCCAACTCGTGAATAGGAAAACATCTACGCACAGAAATCGCATAAATAACGCAACCTAGGTCAATGATCATAATATAACCTCAAATATATGTATAACATGCAGCCTATAACAATGGCTAGGGTATACCTCTAAGCAACGGTAATACCAAGTGCTCGTGTCAGTGCCTCAGGTAGCAATATATCATATGAATGAGGTATGAATGCATAAAAACAGAATACATGTAAATGAAGAAACTGTTTTCATAATTTAGTGAGATTTCCTTTGTATTTTTAAAATGAGGTATCATAAAGAAATCAGTATCAACAGTGTCTAGCATCGACACAAAACATAAATCTCAATGTCTCAAAATCTCAGGCTCCGGCTATCCGGACCGGCCTGTATCATCAAATCTCAGTACCTCAATATCTCAAAATCTCAATGTCTCAATCTCAATATCTAGGGCGCCGTCAGTCCAGATCGGTCCCTACCATCCATCTCAAGACCACGACGGTATCCTCCGGATATCCGACGCGTAGGGTAAAATCACCGGTAGGTAGTCTTCTCCTTCCAGGCTCATCGTTAACACCACGAGCTTCTTGCCCCGGGGTACCTCACCGGGTCCACCATGTACCCAAAACGGTTCATCCAACTCCTCGAATCGGGTCTCGAAATCCATCAGCAAACTCATGGTGGACGACTCATACATCATGGGAAAACCGCACTTTTTATTTAAGAGAGAGAAAAGAAGTTTATATAAGTTTTGCGGTTTCTCCCAAATCCAGAAAATCTCATGGAAATCCGAATCCAAAACCTCAATAGCACGTAAGATAGTGAATATATGCATGAGAATCCATGAATGCGTCATAACAATGAATAATAACATGCATGAAGTAGTAAGTAATAACTACAAAATCTAAACTACTAGCTAACAAGCTAAGTCAAAGCAATAATATTCTCTAAAGTGTACGTGACATGGCAATTACCGATGAAGATGTGTGTGAGCCGGCAAGTAAGTGTACGTGGTACATACGCATCATCGGTAATGGTGCTGGTGTCCTAACCACATGATATCAACAATAGAATATGAAACATAATATAAGCATGCGATGCAGAGCGAACCACAATAATGAGCGGGAGCTGAATACTAGACGCAACGATAACTAATCTGCATTAACCTAATAAAAGTCCTACAATGGTGCCTTTTGAAAATAACACGAATCGTGGGGTTTTGAAAATATGGGCTACGGTGTTTTTAAGAAAAGATACGTCTTTTGAAATATCCGTAGGATCCCTTGACCTGTCTTTTAAAATACCCACGATTCGTTAGCTTTTGAAATAGGTAGGAGTCGAATCTAATCTAATAACTAAACTAAACTAAACTAAAGGGCTAAGCTAACAAGCTGGACTACAGGTAAGGAACCGCCTAACATCTGAGTCGATACATATACATACCTGTATATATATTAGTCGGTGATCCCGCCTCAATAATATCATATCCGATACCATATCTATAATCAGACATCCCAAGTCAAGAGTGCGGATCAATCATCAAGATATAGCTCGTACGTAAATCCGTCGTACGGCATCCCCAAATCTGGGTACGGGTCAATATCATATTCCTCACACTATTCCTCTGGTATCCTCTTTATCCAAGATCATAGTCTAGGGTACTCACCTATGTCTAGTACAATACTAATATCCTCAATATACTCATGATCTGACTACTGATCGACAATCTCGTACAAACCAATATCGTCAGCACATATCATCATCAAGGGGTATACATCGCCCGATACGGCCTAATATCAATATCCTAGCATATCATGTCTCATATCACGATCACATGTCGACCATTTTATTTATAACACTATTCACCCGTATCGCCGCCCCAAGATCCGCTATAACACCAGGACGTACCTCAAGTATGAATCATTCCATATCACCGATATCACAACCTCAACACAAATCTCATCGACTCATCTCAATCCTAAGTATCATCCTCAAATCCGTATGTGAACACATAGTCCCATACCCATGTGAATACATAACTATATATATTCCCGTAAACACAAATGGAAGAAGAATGTATGCAAGTATGGGTGTCTGTGTATGCATGTATGGTGCGGCCACTACTCTAGGGTTTCGCGATACTAAACCATCCATATTTATCATCAATAAACTCAAACAATATATAATCAATAAACGTGTGTATACGTATTCATATACATCACCACGAACTGCGAGGGTGCTATACGCCATCCACCCGACTTCTCCCCGTAGATATAAATCTACTCACCTGGTCCTCGCTCGCTGATGCCGACGTCGCCACGCGCTTGCTTGTCGTCTCGAAGTCCACATGGGTACCTACATATCATAATGCACCGTATCGCATTAAAATCCGACTCATGATCAAAACGACACACGAAACCCACATAGGTCAAAACCTATGGTTGCTTTCACAAATCAACCCAAAAACCCTCGACGTCCGCGTACAAACGCCAAACTATCGAGAAAAAGCTAAACACACTCATTTGTACAATCACAAGCACTAATTATAATATAAAATAGCTTAAAATTCACAAAAACCCCAAATTCACTTTAAAAGCCATTTTTCCGAAAATCTAGCAAGCACAAATTACCCGTTTTAGTACAAAACTCGACGTTTGAACAAATTTAATGGCCATAATACTTATTAAACATCTTAAATAAGTCATAAAAACCATTTCCATTATTTAATCTCATTAAATTTCTTTAACCCCAAAATTCTAGTTTACAATATACCCAAATTTTAACAATTTTATAGCAAAAATGCACAAACAACAATTTAGCTAGGATTTTCATGAACTAAAGACATTAAACCACACTTAATAATGTTAATGAAGTCAAGAAAAACCTAATTAAATTTTTCTCTTAATCAAATTCAAGGTTTACAAAAACCTAGTTTGCAATTTAAGCAATTTGGACAAATTACATATAACAAGTGCAATTTAATCAACCAAACTAGGTTTTACATACATTAAGATGTTAAACTAAACCTTGCATCCCTAATGATATGATAAAAACCCTAATTGAAATCACAAACCCTTACTATATTTTTCAAAACATTCAATTAATCCCAAACTATTAACTAATTATGCTAGATTTAAAGTATTCAAACAACAATTAGACATAAGGTTAAGAATTTACCCCCACAATCATCTTGAAATCTAGCACAAATCTAGCCTCCCAAACATGCTTCGCTTCACCAAGATCCATACTAGAATGGTCAAGTAAAAATGGGTAGGGATTAGATTTTGATTTTGTGGAATTTTTGAAGCATTTTGGATGATTTTTTGATGGAATTTTGAAGAGAAAAGAAAAGAAGAAATGGAGGGGGGCTGCTGCTGCTGGTTTCAGCAGAGGAAGAGGAGGGGAAAGGTGAGGGGATGATGCCAAAAGATCCAAGTCAAAGCCCCTCCCAATTACCATAATACCCCCACCTACTTTACTATATATAAAAACCTTATTTTAACCCATTTCTCACATGATTTAAGGTCAAAAAGAGAGAAATAAAATTCTTGGGCTGCTACAATAGTGTGGGGCCGGCCAAGGGGAGTGAGGGTGAGTGTGAGAGACTTTACAAAAAAATTCTATGCAAAAAGACCCCCCACAATACCATATTTGCAAGTTTTAATTCAAAATAACTATATTTTTTTTTCCCATAAAATAAACCAATTAAAACTTGAAATAAAATACTAAAAAATTATATTACAACTAGATTTTAAAGATTAAAATTAGCCCATTTAAATTTGTATTTATCGCTAATTTAATGTATTTTCTTACCGGCTTAAAATAATATTAAAATAATTAATTTCGGAAAATTTTTCAGAAAATTTGAAATTTCAGCAGTGGCTCAATAAACACCAAATACTAGCAATTACATAGCTAGAATATGTATATTTAATTTTATAATAAAGATATTTGCATTTTGACTTTTTACAGAAAACCCCCTTATTTTACCGTTTTTCCGAAATTTCACCGAAACGATTTTCAAAACGTTACACTACCGTTCGGCACCAGCCTATGGTTTGGAAGAAGACTATCCAATAAGCATAATGGGTGTACTGTCCTAATCCTAGGAACACACGCAACCCGAGAGAAGGTAAAGATAAAAGACACCTGAATAAACTTTATTCCTATTTCTCCTGAACCAGAATCCATCCTCGAACTGGAACAAGTTCCTTTCGAGTTCGTATATAACCATACAATGGAGTATCCAAATAACTGTGGATCTTCGTAGTGATACGGAGTGTCCTGGAGAAATACAAAGGTGAAGTGGGAGTGGTAATGAAATACTTGGTTTGGTCGTGAATAGCAGTCGCAATTTACTTTGCCCTCTTACTAATCCCTTTATTTGTCTTAACTTATTACCTTCTGCACACCATCGTTAGGCTAATTGGTTTTCTTCATTCCCCACCGTTTGGCACCTGCCTATGGTTTGGAAGAAGACTATCCAATTTGCGTAATAGGTGTACTGTCTTAATCCAAGGAGCACTCGCAACCTGAGAGAAGGTAAAAGGAAAAAACATCTGAATAGTCCTATTCGTTTTCTCCAGAACCGGAAACCATTCTCGAATAAATTCCTTCGAGTTCGTATATAACCATACGATGGTTTTATCCAATGGAAGTGGACGTTCGTAGTAATACGGGGTGTCCTGGAGAAAAGGGTAAAAGTAGGAGTGGTAACGAGGTATGCAACTCTGATAATCCAAAAGCCAGTGTTTAAGAAGGTTCGGTCAATTTTGGTCACTGAGTCATAGTCAAAGGTCGGGTCATGGTCGCTGCCAAAGAGATAGAGAAAAGAAACACTCAGCGTGCACTCTAACCTAGATCAGAATGGTTGTCACTTTATCTAATCAGGAAACCTCCTACTGTAACCTCAAATTCTCCTCCAAACCTGAAAGAAGAATTAGTCGGGATCACCCGAGGAGTAAACTAACTCATCAGTGGGAATCGGGATCCAACTATCATCGCATGATAACGTGATGGAATCCGCTCACGTTATCACACTCCAGAAGGTATGCGCATATCTGGCAAGTTTCAGTTACTTTAGAAACTCCCGATGTGATTTTTGCCCCATGCTCTTATGACCTTGACTAAGGCCAAGAAATCATAAGTCACATGTCAAGTTCTACCCGTCATTGTCCAGGTTAATTTGAACCCACCCGTACAAGCCCTTGACTAGGGCCAACAAGGCTATACGACTGTCCCAAACCAACGCATCTATCTATGCAGCAGAAAAGTAACAAGCAGCTACCATACACTATGCCTTGACTAAGGCCAACAAATATAGCATGAATACTACGTGCTACCCGTCTGAAATGACGGAGGGCTATGAATGGTTTTTGGCGAAAAACCTTTAACGTAATGAACTTGATATCGTTGAAGGAACTGGATAGCTTTTATAAAAATATAGTGACGAAAACCTTTGATAAAGAGGTCACTCCCTGTGAAGGGATCTCGGCTCTTTCTCCGTAGAATGAGGTGCAGGATATTCCAACTGAATACCACGATGCAAAGCAAAAGCAATCGACTATAGTGAAGTTATTGCCCTGACGCAAACTTCTGTCCAAGGGGTCACTCCCGGTGAAGGGATCTCGGCCCTTGCCTTGTCGACTAAGGTGCTGGATATTCATAACCGAATACCACTGTGCAAAACAAAAGAGAACGCCCTTGCAATAACAGCTTTTTGAAAAATTATTCCAACAACATCAGAATAGGTTTGTTTAGCTTGCATTGATCCGAATCAACGCAGTCCCATCAATTGATCACACCACAAAAGAACGAAAATAATGATGTACGTATATGCCATCCGCATTCGCCACTAGGTCCCGTCATCACCCGTTAGGTTACTTAACTAACGACAGAGCGGGGACTGGACTAGCGTGGATGCAAAACATAAACAACATCTACTAGTATATATATCAATATATAATATTCGCTCAAGGCGCGATAGAATGCAACATCACAGAAATGTAATAAGCATCATAGAACAATACAGATATCTGGGATCCCCGGGTTTCATAGAGCCGCTACTGAAACCCGACGTTCCCCTGGTCGTGTGAATAGCCTGTGCAATGAAAACCTAGACCCCTACGGGCGTGGCAAGTTACCCGCCAAAACCTGAAGCGAGGCAGCCCCCTTCAACAACGTGAATGGACCACCCAGCACTTCACGGAATCCGGTAACTTGGACACCCCTCCTTGGGTCAACCTATACCCTCTACGAGTGCGGCGAATAGCCCGCCAATTCTAGAGTGAAGCCCCCTCCATCTCAACGCCATGAGATGCGGGACCGTTGCCCTCTAGAATCCGGCTATCCATGCACCCCACCGCGGGGTAATCCTAGTACAGAAAGTAAAATATATACAACGGGTACATCGACCTCGGCCCGGTCGTTCCCCAAAAGAATATTATACAAACAGGCAGTAACGGCAGTCTACATGTCGGACTCTCGCCCCACAATATCAAATGTATATAAAATACCAAACTGTACTAACATTGCATCCAGGCTATCCACCACGACAAATCCGCAACATCACAGCACAACACAGAACATCAACGTGAATGTCACGTTCGCAAATCCGTCTAAAAGGGCTATAGCAGTTAGACAGGATTTATCGATCAAATGACATTCACGGTCGCAGATATAATGTAAATACTGTGAACTAACATGTTTAAAATTTTCGATCGACTAAATTTTCCGGAGTGGGCCCCAAGCACAACTGTAGCACTCAAAATAAATCTGAGCCCAAACAGAACATACCAAAAACCCTATTTCCATGTCAGAGAGCCACTGTAGAAATTTGGTGAACTGAATCTACAGTACGGCAGCGGATCCGCCGCGCTACAGTAACATCAGCCTACCAAATTTTCACAGAATTCATAAAAACCCTGCACGTAATTTTCCAATGTACTAAATAATTTTTAGAGCACGGAAAAATTCGACAGAAAGTACGACATGGAAACGCGGTTTTTGGAAAATCCGTTCGATCGAACTTGTAAACACGTTAGAACAAGCTAGACTGGGTTAATGGCGTGGCTCTGATACCGGTGTAAGTGCACGGCAGCGCCCCGGCCGTCAATCCGACGCCGGAATGCGGAAACGAAACTTTTACAAAACTTGTAAACCGGCACTACCGCGCACTAAAATCCTGTATCGGGCCATTAACCTAATGCTAGCAAACTAGAGAATGGGTAGAAAGCTATACCGAGCGATCCGTGTCCTTCGGTCTTCGGCCTCTATCCCGATCTCCTTGCGGAATCTCCGGTCTTCATCTCCTCGTCGGAACGGGCACTACATCGCCGGGTTCTTTTACGGGCTCCCACCTCTGGACCGAGGCAACTCAGGCATGAAGTTGGCGAGTCGACATGTCCAAGAATACTGTAGATGAAGTGTAGAAAGCTTTGTCTCATTGGGGTTGAGAAGTTGCCATGATGGAGGTGGAGAATAATGAACTTTGGAGATATGGAATTTTTGTGGCAAGTAGAGAAATGAGATGAAGAAATTTCCCACACAAAATGAACCTCTCCCCCTCTCCCATGAATGTGGCCGGCCTCTCTCATGGTGGAGAGAAAAATGAATCAATAAAATCAAGAGAAGAAAACTCATGATATCATGTAAAAAGCAAGTGGATGATAATGAGAAAAAGGAGTCATTCCAAAGCCATATCAAATCCCATCTCAATCCTATCAACATTTAATGCAAACCATGTGAAGAAAAAAGGAAAGATGCTATCATAATCTTTCCATTTACAAATAAACCCCCTCCACATAACTAATTTGCACACTTGAAAATAACCCCCTCCATCGGAAAAATCCGGCCATGAAAGAACAAAGGAAAACTGGCCGAAACGGAATGCAAACTGGCAACTCCAAAAACCGATCCCGTAATAAATTAAAGGAAAACCCCGCGACCGTATATACATACCCGCATTTGTATTCCGACCGAATACAAATGCAAAGAGACAAAATCTACACTGGACAATACTAGGATCCGGCTTAAACCAAAGCCCGCTAGTATTATCCGTCCGATCATGATACGTGCAATACCGCACGCATAAGATCGAACCCTGCCATATCTCCATACGGCCTCTACAGCGTTTCGCCCGAAACTTGAGAAACTGTCTGTGGGGGACTCTAAAGACTCGTCAATACTTTTGGCTGTGGATTTAACCACTAGCACGTCAGAGGTATTAGCCATACGTAACGAGCTACCAGGTATTGACCAAAAGGGACGTCTGTGAGCAAACTCATCCTGACACCCTACTGAGCCTGTCAGTGACAATATCCGTACAGTTCGGTCCGTTCGTCTATGAGCATCGCATGTCGAGCCTAGGGGGTTGGTAAAAGTCAGACCCCCAAAAGCGGTACAAGTCATGTCGGAGTGTAGCCCAGAACACCCTGAGATACTACTGGAATAGCTTCCAGTAAATCTCCTGCCTTGGCCAAGGACTTCTTGTAATGGCTCTCCTAGACACAGCGCAACCTCAGCCCCAATACTGGGAGAGACGAACCCCTGCAGATCCGCTCACTGCCTCCATGTGGCTCGGGACTGTACCCAACTAAAACCTGTTTGCACGACTCCTTTGAGCCGTGGTAGGGTAGTAATCAAAGTACAGTGGGAACTCACACGAGACAAATGACGATCTCAGGTCGATGAACTAACCTGTACACATGTCACCAGGGAACTGCCATCTGACGCTAAGTTTAATACCAACTAGCATGTTCCCGGCGAGTCCTGTCCGGTGTACTCATAACCCAATGAGCACCTGTATACATCTTAGGTGAACCAACTGACACCAGTGGCTTGTGAGACCGGCCACCGCCCCTCGTCGGGGTCTCGACTGTATACACCAGTCTACTCTGGAGTATCGATACCCTGTCTCGAAACTCCCACGACTAGGGACCTTTTAAGGATGTGCTTATAGGCCCCAGCTCCCACGTATATGATCACCATCATACTGCTGGCAGTCAAGAAAGAATCCCAGGGGCTCTATCAACATATAATAGTGATCAGTAATGTCACCTAAAGCAGTACACGATGATAAAAATAAACCAGATAGCATACTATCATCTTGAGTAAGACTGTTCTACCGGTATACGTCCTCCCTCAATCATTGCAATCACGTGCCTGTGATCCAATAATTGACTCTGAGGGCACTATATCCAACAGAAATTTGGTGCACTATGGCTACAGTACGGCGGCAGATCCGCGGCTAAAACGCGGGTACGGCCGCGGATCCGCCGCTCTATAGTGAAATCAACCCACCAAATTTTCTCCGTTCTCTTATAAAACCCTGGTTGATTTTCTGCACCACTCCAAATAATTTTTTGACAACAAAAGAAAATCGACAGAAACTGAATAATTGGAAACGCGGTTTTTAGAAAATTCGTCCGATCGATGTTCTAAACACGTTAGAGCAAGCTAGTAAAGGTTAATGGCGTATCTCTGATACCATGTAAGACTACGATAGCGCACCGGCCGTCTTTACGAGGCCAAAATGCGGAAACGAAAATTTTTCTTAACTTGAAAACCGGCGCTATCGTATGCTTAAAACCTGGATCGAACCATTAACCTACAACTAGCTATCTAGAGAAGGGATAGAATGCTATACCGATCGATCCGTGTCCTTCGGTCTTTGACCACCATCCCAAGCTCCTCGCGGCATCTCCAGTCTTGATCTCCTCGCTGAAAAGGGCACCACATCTACGAGTCTTTTTACGGGCTCCCGCTTCATCCGAAGCAACTCGGGCACGAAGTGTGCTAGCCGATATGTCCAAGGTGTTGTAGAGAATGTTTGTGATCCATTTGTCTCTTGCATCCATTGCTTGGATGGAGGTTGAAGGTGTTGCCATTAATGGAAGTCATGAGCTAGAGGAAGAAGAAGAAGAAGCGGTTCTTTTCTTTCTTTTTTTGTTTCATATAATAAAATGAGAGTGAGAGAGTGTATCAAAAATATAAGACCAAGCTTGCATAAGGCATCCCCTTTCTCTTTCCTCTTATCAAATCATCACAAAACCATCATATAATGTGACATTAGCACATAAAAAGAGACCATGAGTCACTAATGAAGTCCATGTCACATTTAATCCATGTCATGATGAAATTCTAGCTCATAATTTTCATATGCAAACATTAATCCAGGTGTTTACAACAATAAAAAAATACGGCAACATCTAAAGTAAACTCATGACGGATGGATACCCCTCACCTGTATATATATACCTGCATCTGCATTCCGACTGAATGCGAATGCGACGAGACTAAAGTAATCCAAGAAATCTAATACTAGGATCCGGCTTAAACCAAAGCCCACTAGTATGATCCGTCCGATCATGATCCGTGCAATACCGCACGTATATGATCGAACCCTGCCATATATCATACGGCCTCTACAACATTTCGCCCGAAACTTGAGAAACTGTCTGTGGGGGACTCTAAAGACTCGTCAATATTTTGGCTGTGGATTTAACACTAGCATGTCAGAGGTATTAGCCGTACGTAACGAGCTACCAGGTATTGACCAAAAGGGAGGTCGATGAGCGAACTCATCCTGACACCCTACTGAACCTGTCAGTGACAATATCCGTACAGTCCGGTCCATTCGTCTATGAGTATTGCATGTCGGGCCTAGGGGGTTGGTAAAAGTCAGACCCCCAAAAGTGGTACAAGTCATGTCGGAGTGTAGCCCACAACACCCTGAGATACTACTGGAATACCAACCAGTAAATCTCCTGTCTCGGCCGAGGGCTTTGTGTAATGGCTCTCCTAGACATAGCGCGACCTCACCCTCAATACCGGGAGAGACGAATCTCCTGCCGATCTGCTCACTTGCCTCCATGTGGCTCGGGACTGTACCCAACTAAAACCTGTTTGCACGACTCCTTTGAACCGTGGTAGGGTAGTAATTAAAGCACAGTGGGAACTCACACGAGACAAATGACGATCTCAGGTCGATGAACTAACTTGTACACATGTCACCAGGGAACTGCTATCTGACGTCAGGTATAATACCAACTAGTATGTTCCTGGTGAGTCCTGTCCGGTGTACTCATAACCCAATGAGCACCTGTATACATCTTAGGTGAACCAACTGACACCAATGGCTTGTGAGACCGGCCACCGGCCCTCGTCGGGGTCTCGACTGTATACACTAGTCTACTAATGGAGTATCGATGCCCAGTCTCGAAACTCCCACGACTATGGACTTTTTAAGGATTTGCTTATAGAACCCAGCTCCCACGTATATGATCGCCATCATACTGCTGGTCGTCAAGCAAGAATCCTAAGGGCTTTATCAGCGTGCAATAGCGACTTGTAAGGTCACCTAAAGCAGTACACGATGATAAAGATAAACCATGGTAGCATACTATTCTCCATCAACATATAATAGTGAACCACAATGTCACCTAAAGCATGTACACGATGATAGAGACAAACCAGATAGTATACAATCATCCTGAGTAAGATTGTCCTACCGGCATAGGTTCTCTCTCAATCATTGCAATCACGTGCCTGCGATCCAATAATTGACTCTGAGGGCACTATATCCAACACTATGGTGTATAAGGGGGAGTAAGCTGAGAGAGAATTCCATTCTCTTTTAAGTATTCTAGGAATTCCGTGCTTAAGTACTCCCCTCCTCTATCAGATCGGAGGATCTTAATACTTTTGCCAGTCTGGTTCTCTACTTCGTTTCTATATTCTTTGAATTTCTCAAAATCTTCAGATTTGTGTTTCATAAGATACACATATCCGAATCTAGAGAGATCGTCAGTGAATGTGATGAAGTATGAGAACCCACCCCTTGCATGTATAGACATCGGATCATATACATCACTGTGTATGAGTCCTAAGAGCTCTGCTGCTCTTTCTCCATGCCCGGTGAACAGAGATTTGGTCATCTTTCCTTTGAAACAAGACTGACAAGTTTCATAAGATGAAAATTCGAACGTATTCAAGAGTCCATCTTTTTGTAACTTACTCAGTCTTTTCTCTCCGATATGACCAAGTCTACAGTGCCACAAGTAGGATTCGTTCGTGTCTGAACTCTTCCTCTTGCGTGTGTTTTGTATATTGAGCACTGTATTCTGATTTAGAATATAGATACCATTACACAGTGTACCTTCTGCAACCAGTACCTTATCGAGGTAAATGTTCATGATATTTCTATCAAGAACAAAGTTATATCCATCTTTATCAAGTAAAGAAACTGATATGATATTGCAAAGCATGGAAGGTACATAGTAGCAATTGTTCAAAATCATAGTATTGCCATTTGGCAACACTAGGTGATATTCACCGACGGCTGCAGCATTAACTTATGCTCCGTTCCCTACTCTGAGGGACATATCACCAGGTGTAACTATCCTACTTTTTCTCAGTCCATGTAATAAATTACAGATATGAGATCCTAATCCGGTATCGAGTACCCAGGAGGTAGGACTGACCGAAAAACAGTTCTCAATAACAAGAACACCTGAAGAAGACGCAACAGTATGTTTCTTCTTCGATGGGGTTATCAAGGAATTAAAACCTTCCTCTTTCCCTTGCTCATACTTATGACAGTTGTCGTAAGTTAGAGCCGAACCGACGTTCCCCAGCCCCGAATAAGAATTCGGATCGGTCAAGCAATACATTTTATTATCTTGATTAGGGCGTGAAATAGTTACTACCTGGAGAGAGAGAGGGAAAACACTCAGCGTGTGCTCTTGCAAGATTAGATTGGTTTATTAATTTATCTAATCAGGATGGCTCCCACTGTTTCCTCAAATTCTTCTTCAAACCCTAAAAGAAGAACTAGTAAGGATTAATCGCACGTCACAATACTTGCTTAACCTTTCAGCCAGGCTGGTGTTGGTACTTCGAGGGAGGTTTTCCAACGCTTTCGCGAAGTTCCTTAATTACATAACCTCTTTTCCCTGGAGGCGTAGCCCCGCTAACACCTTTCTAGACACCTACTTGGTTTATAGTATTGATTGTTAAGTGAAAAAAAATCTCCCAAGAGTAATCCTACTCATCAGTGGGATCGGGATCCAACTATCATTGTGTGATGAACTAGATGGAATCCACTCTAGTCACCACACTCCAGAAGGTATGCTAAATCTGCAAGTTTCCTGTATGTTTGAAACTCCCGATGTGGTTTTTACCCCTAACGATTTATGACCTTGACCAGGTCAACAAATTATAAACCGCTAGTCAAGTTCTATCCGTCATTTTCTTGATTGCATTAAACCCACCCGTATGAGCCCTTGACTAGGTCAACAAGGCCGCACGACTGTCCTAACCAATCGCATTTACAATGCACAGAAAAATACTACTTAGCTACTGTACACTACGCCTTGACTAGGTCAACAAACGCAGCACGAATTCTAAATATTACTATTCTGAAATGACGGAGGGCTACGGCTGGGTTTTTGGCGAAAAACCCGTTAACGTAATGAACTTGATATCGTTGAAGGAACCTGAGTAGTTTTGTAAATATATATAGTGGCGAAAACTTTTGCTAAAGAGGTCACTCCCTGTGAAGGGATCTCGGCACTTTCCTCATCCAATGAGGTGCAGGATATTCCAAACTGAATACCTCGATGCAAAGCAAAAATAGTCGACTATATTAAAGTTATTACCCTGACGCAAATTTTTACTCAAGGGGTCACTCCCGGTGAAGGGATCTCGGCCCTTACCTCATCGAATGAGGTGCAGGATATTCCAAACTGAATACCACTATGCAAAGCAAAAGAGAACGTCTGTAATGTCAGTTTTTAAAGTTTGGTTCCAACAACATCTTTTAGGTTTTTTTATCTTGCATTAATTAAAATCAATGCGGCCCCATCAAATTTGTAACCTACCATACCAGAAAAGAACGAAAATACGATGTACGTATATGCCATCCGCATTCGCCACTGGGCCCCGTCATGACCCGTTAGGTTACTTAACTAACGATAGAGCGGGGGCTGGACTAGCGCGGGTGCAAAACATATACAACATCTACTAGTATATATATAAGTATTTATAACATTCGTCCCAGACATGATAATAAACAACATCACAGATAACATTACAGAATGGTGGATAATCTTGGAGCCCCGGGTTTCATTTGAGCCGCAAATAAAACCCGACGTTCCCTGTCATGTGGATAGCCTGTGCAATGTAAACCTGTACCCCCTACGAGTGCGGCGAATAGCCCTGCCAATTCTAGAATGAAGCCCCCTCCGTCTCGACGCCATAAGAATGAAACCCCATCAGTCTTTACGCTATGAGATGCAGGCTTGTTGCCTTCTAAAATCCGGCTATTCATGCACTCCACCGCGGGGTAATCCTAGTACAGAATATTAAAAATATATATATACAACCGGTGACATCGACCTCAGCCCGGTCGTGCCCCAAAATAACATACAAACGGCAAAGACGGCAGTCCACATGTCGGACGCTCGCCCCGCAATAACAAATGTACAAATGAATTATAACTGTATTTCTAACATTGCACCACACGCTATCCACCATGACAATCCAACCACAATCACAGCACAAGCACATAACATCAACGCGAATGTCACATTCGCAAAACCCGTCTAAAGGAACATATAGCAATCAGACGAGTTTTACCGATCGAGTGACATTCCCGGTCGCAGATAAAAGTGAATGTACTGAAAATAAAATACGTATTTTAAAATTACGATCGACTAAACTTTCCAAGTAGGCCCTAAGTATTAAACCAACACTGTAACAAATCTGGGCCCAAAAAATAATTATTCCAGAAACCACAATTTCAAAAATAAGAGGCCCATAAGAAATTTTGTCCACGTGGGCCCCAAAACGGCCGCGGAACCACCGCCAATAGGGGGTTTGCGCGGCGGATCCGCGGCGGTTTGGAAGGAACACGTGACCAAATTTCTTCAGGGTTCTTAAAAAAGCCTGCATGATTTTCAGAGACCATAAAATTGATTTTTCGAGCACTTTTAAAAATCAACAGAAACTACATGAAATGAAATGCAGTTTTTGGAATTTTCGGTCGATCGTTATTCTAAACACGTTTAAACAAGCTAGTATAGGTTTTATGGGATGGCTCTGATACCATGAAGGGTTACCCTAGCGTCCCGGCCAACTCCCGTGGCCAAATGCGGAACATCTTTTCTCTCTCTAGTTTGTGACTATGACCTACCTTAAACTAAAACTCATGAACCAAGTTAACCGAACCTTTTTGCATCTGGATTTGGATTGTCATGATTCTCGACAAAGTCGCATATATCCCTGCTGCTCCTACTTTCCTTTTGATTTTCTCCAAAACACTCCGTATCACTACAGAAATCCATATTGTTTGGAAAGACCATCTCGTATAGTTACATACAAATTCGAAGAAACTTCTTTCAGTTCGAGAACGGCCATGAGTTCTGGATAAACTGAATAAGATTATTCGGTCGTCTTTTTTCTTTACTTTCTCTCAGGTTGTGTGGGCTCCTGGTATTAGCAGAGTACACATATTAAGCTTATTAGATAGTCTTCTTCCAAACCATAGACTGGTGTCGAATGATAGGGAAAGAAGAAAACCAATTGGCCTAAGTGTGGTGTACAGAAGGTAAAAAGTAAAGACATATAAATGGATTGGAGTGTGGGCAAGGAAATTTGCGACTACTGTCATGAATCTGGATAGTGGAAGAAGCATTAATAGGAATACCCGACCACCCTCTCGAAACATTTTCATATTTCATTTTTACTATGCGGTGTTAATTGAAAACAGATTTCCCAATTAGATTCTGAATTCAGAGTATGTATTTACCAGATTTGATTCACATCTGTATAGCGTTACAGATGCTGAGTGGGAGTAGAATATTGGGAATTGGGTGATTAGATCCTCAATATCAGAATTCTTTGTAATTGGTGATATTTGAGAAAATCACCTGGGTTTTGCCTCCCGTTGTTATGCACTAATTTTAAAAATTGAATATCTATATCTTTATTTTATAAAATGAGATATAAATTTTTATAATTGTGTTTTAAACATTTACATTTATCATTTAAGGATAAAATAAGGTTCATTGAATAACGGTATAGACATTTCTTAACCAAAATACAGTTTTCAACTTACAACACAAGGAATTTGAGTTAGTATACTCTAGAGACTTATACATGGTAATGTATATTTTTTAATATCCATTAAGACAAGGGATTAGTACTCGTACTATATTCCGTTTACTTATGTCTTCTCTGGTTTTAGACACGTATTTCGTTGAAATACAAGGTCTAAATTTTGAGAAGTTATAGGTATAAGAATAAAGTAGAGAACCATGCGTTGGAAATATCAGGATTCTTCGAGGTGATCGATCATGTAGATACTTATGCTAAGTATTCCATCATAGTAATATTTGAGAACTTGCTTCTCTCTCAGGTTACTCATCTGTGGGTACGCTCCTTGATGAGTAATGTTGAATGGATTTCTTCCATTTAGGTGATATACACTGAAAACAATTGCATGCCAATTGAATATGGTTCCATCTAATTAGTGAGTTTGTTTCTATGTGGACATAGAATGGTTGCATATCTTGAGGATGTTAAGATATGGAGTTATTCGGTTTCTGTTTAAAAGCTGAATCCAGACAAACTCAAGGCCCATTTTTGTAACGGCGGTTTGTAGGTTATTCCAGACTTCTAGTAAGGGTTTAATTTCTACCATTTCAAGATCAAAAGTTGATTTGTTCTTGACTCGCCACCTTTTTATAAAAGAAATCTTTTTGCAAAAGAAACAAATGGGAGTATGGTAGAACTGTAAGTGATTCCAGAACCACAAGCGGTTACTGAAAATTTAATAGAACCTGGAGATTCAATTGGATTCGAAAATCCATTAGCCACTCCGCAGATTTATTGGGTAACCTCAGCCACCCGAAAGGTACTTTGGTTCCTCAAAGACGGTGACATGGAGGTTTTGATAATCCAAACTTGTCACTACTGATGTCCTTGACTATGAGATCTGGCGGGTGGATGACTATAACGCCGTTCTAAATTGAATTTACTTATGTATACTTATAGACTATAGCAAATATAGCGAAGATAGATCATCTATTTTTATGAGACAATCATGGAGTTTGACTTCATCAGAACATCAGATGGACCTAGTAAGAAGGTAGTAGAGAGTGATGCCCTGGTATTTGGATGACGTAGAAGTGATGTTCCTATACTACGATCGATTATACTGTGGTTATCACAAGGTGTTTCTTCACATAGGATATAAACAATATATCATAGATTTTGGTAACTAGATCTATGGTTTTAGATCTAGATTTGGGAAGTGTCCTAATCGGGGTACTTAAATACCATTCTAAAGGAGTTTAGAATGGGCAACTCCTGGCGTGGTAGTCTACCCGCAGGTGATGGAGTCTCCCTCTCCAAAACTGATGTCTTTTAGACTGATGAGGAGAGGGATTTGCATGATTGACATATCATTTGCTTAGACAATTGAGTCAATCATGAGATGTCAAGTACCACACCAAATATTGCTTTTGCACTTGCTGTAGTAAGCGAATATTAATCCAATCCTGGAGAAATAAAAGGAAGCAGTAAAGAACATAAGAGGATGTTCTTATTGAATGGTAATGGCAGTCTCTTGCAGGAGACAGTTACCAGTTTAGGCTTTCAATGTGACCTGGATGTCATAATAGCTGTCAGAGTATAAGTTTACCCTTTTATGAGGTGCGGTATGTTGGATAGTTTTCCAAGTAGGATACTGAGGTGGTTATGGTGCTGGGTGCCGATTACATCAGCAATGGATATAGTCTAAGAAGCTTGTTGGATTTGGTTCATGTTATGAACAAGGTCCCATCAGATATCCAGAGAAGTTCTAAGACAGGCATCACTCATTTTGATAGATAGTCGTTATCCGAGAAATTGAGATATAGAGAGATAAAGATAGAAACACTGGAGCCGATCCACTCACTGAGGCTATTTCTCGAACACGTAAGTTTCTCAAAATGAGTTTTGAGGAACTGACTAGTAGAGAAGTTGGGTATTCGGTAGCACACGAGCTGTGAGTATGTGATACAACAATAATTGGCCTTAAGTGCAAGTGGGAGATTGTTGGATATAGTGCCCTCAAGGCAATTACTGTAATTGTAAGTAGTCGATTATGATAATTGAACGAGGGCCTATACAGGTAGAATAGTCTTACTCGAGATGATAGTATGCTATCTGGTTTGTCTTTATCATTATGTGTATACATTTTGATAAAGCCCGTAGGATTATTGCATGACTACCAGCATTATGATAGCGATCATATACGTGGGAGCTGGGAGGTCCATAAGCACATCTTTAAATGTCCCTAATCGAAAGAGTATCGAGACTTTGCATCGATACTCCGGAGTAGACTAATGTATACTTTTTGAGACCCTGACGAAGGGCGGTGGCCGGTCTTATAAGCCATTGGTGTTGAGTCACCTAAGATTGTATATAGGTGCTCACTAGAGGTGAGTACACCGGATGGACTTGCTGAGAACTTCTAGACGATATTATACCTATCGTCAGATGGAAGTTCTTTTGTGGCATGAGTACAAATTATTCTTTTGACCTGAGATTTTCATTTGTCTCGTGTGAGTTCCCACTGTACTTAGATTACTACCCTACCATGGCTCAAAGGAGCATGCAAATAGGTTTTAGTTGGGTGCAGTTCCGAGCCACATGGAGGCAGTGAACAATCGTCAGAGATTTGTCTCTCCCGGTATTGGGAGTCGATGTCACGCTGTGTTAGGTCAGCCATCACCAGAAATCCTTGGCCAAGGTGGATGAGATTTACTGATATGATATCAGTAGTTTCTCAGTGGGTGATGAGTTTCATACCGGCACGACTTATCGGGTTAGTAAGGGTCTGACGTTATCCACCCCCTAGAGCTGGTATGCGATTATCTCAGACAAAAAGACCCGACTGTACGGAGATTATCATAGACAGGATTAGTAGGGGTACGGATGAGTTTGCTCGTCGGCCTTCTTTTTGCTCAATACCTGGGTAGCCGCTACGTACAGCTAGTACCGCTGACCTGCTTGTGGTTAAACCCACTGCCAGCGTATTGACGAGTGTTTAGAGTCGCACACAGAGGGATATCCAGTTCAGGAAAAAAGATGTCGTGGCCTTATATTGATACATGCATGGTTCCAATTAGGTATGTGTGCTAGCCACACAGAATTTATTCGGGCGGATGATAATACTAGCTGACTTAGAATTAAGTCGGATTATTAAATCAAGTTTTGATTTTATAATTTACATGTATATATTTCGATATGTATATTCTAGTATTACGTTCATTGTATTTTTCTATCTCTTGGGTATTCGTATTTTGATACGAATACGGGCATATATTTGCGGGGATGTATTCTTGTATTTATACAAGAATACTTCTAGAAGAAGGACAACTCATTTTAGGATTTTCTTTTAAAGAAAATATGAAATGAAGTGGAAAAGAGAAATGGTGAAGGGTATGGGCAGGTAAATTATAAATTCATTTGCATTTACTATTCAAGGATGGTTGTAGTTTTAAAATGGAAAATTTCTTTTTACAAAAGAAATGAAGTATGCTTGAATTGGTTAAGTGTTTTTATTCATTCCATCATTCTTACTCCTCTCTCTTCCATGGCTCCTTCTTCTTCTTCTTCTTCATCTTCAACCCTCTCATAAGTTGAGAATCATGAAGATAAAGAGAGAGAAAAGCTAGAACACTCACACACATCACTAAGCATCCTAGATTAGCAATCTAGAATATTTAGTTACTTCATTGATGAAGTTGAGGCTTGAACTCGGTTCTCTCGGATGGATCATCTTCGGCGAAAGATGACCAGCTTGCAAGCACGATCCAGAGCTCTTGAGAGCATGCTAGAGTCCAACCCAATTGGAGCAAATGATGACGCTACAAAAGTTATGATTTCTACTTTTTGTGTTTACTAGTTTAGGTATTTGGTTTAGATTCTAGGGTATAAGTTTTTAGTTCCTTGAAATTTTTTGTTTTTGGATTCCACATTGGCCGCAGGTTAGCAATGAGGGTACTAGGAACTTTCAAGGATATTCCTAACTGAATATCTCTATGCAACGCCAAAGAATACTACTATGGTTTTGAAGAAAACCGAGCAGTTTTAAAAATTGGTTCAGACAATATCATTTAGGTTTGTTTTCCTTGCATTAAACAGAATAAATGCAGTTCCATCAATTAGTCATATCATGCCAGAAAAAAATTGAAAATAGCAATGCACATTTATGCCATCCACATTCGCTACCAGGTCCCGGGTCTTCACCGTAAGGTTAGTTACGGCAAGGCGGGGACAGGGCCACTGCACATGCAAAACATATATAGCGTCTACTAAATATATAATATATATAGTAACATTCGTCTCACATATGATATCAAGTAACATCACAGAAGCATCACAGCAGAATCAAACACAATATGAAAATGAGGATAACCTAGGAAAAGTTTACTTTAATGGAGCCAAATATGAAATGCAATTTTCCCGATCGTGTGGATAGCCCGTAGTATCGGATCCTAGACCCTTAAGAGTGAGGCAAGCCACCCGCCAATCCCAGAAGTGAGTCAACCCCAATCAACGAAGTGAGTGGGCCACCCAGCACTCTGGTGACTTGGGCACCCCTCCGCGGGTCAATCTATACCCCTACGAGTGCGGCGAATAGCCAATTCTAGAGTAAGGCACCTCGATCTCAACGCTATGAGATAAAGGCCCGTTGCCCTCTAGAACCCTACTACTCGAGCACTCCACCGTAGGGTAATTCTAGTGCATATAATGAAAACCTGAATATACAATGGTGACTACGTCCGCAACTAGGACGTGCCCTAAAGAATAATGTACTATTTGTGATGACGGCTGTCCATATGTCAGACGCTCATCACGCAATATAAATATACAATACATCATAGAGAATTATATCTAATACTACATACACCGGGCTATCCATTGTGACAAATCCAACACAATCATAACCAACAAAGCAATATCCATCACAGAACATGCAAACTTACGAGTATCAATTCCGTAACCCTGTCTAATTAATACGTATAGCAATTTGACGACGTTTTAACTAACATTATGATACATGAAACCATCACTAAGCCCATGACAATCGAATTCTGCACATATATAGGCAACGCTTCAATTTTCCAAAACGCCAAAAATCCATTATGCTAAAAACCGGAAAAAATTCTATGCTAAAACCCACTTCGGGTGGCCAAAATGAGCTCGAATTGATCCTAAACTTCGCGGAGGGCCCCGACACAAAATTAACGTCGACCTGGAGGCACTTAGGGGGCTACCCACCCCTTAGGCCACCCTAAGGTGGCCAAAGGGGGAGGCAGACCCGAAACTGCCTTGCAAGGCAGTTCTCGGGTCCTTACCCCCCAGGCCACCTTAGGGTGATCTCGGGGGAGCGGGCCCTCCCTGAGACCCTACGAATTTTTGCGACAGCGAAGGTTACAAAATTAACTATCGGATAGGGGGCTTAAGGGGTATCCACCCCCGGGGGCCACTATGAGGTGGCCCCCAAGGGGAGGCAGACCCGAGAGCACCCTTGTGGGGTGCTCTCGGGTCACCATCCCCCATGGCCAACTTGTAGTGGTCTTGGAGGGTGGGACCGACCTTCGGTTGCCTCTGGAGTATCCCCAGGCTTCCCATGCTTCAGCCCACGGCTTTTCAGTTCAAACCATGAGCCCGCCGCGGGTGCAAACATCTCAAAACTTCATTTTTAAGGACTGTTTTTGTCGGCAGTTCGTGCGCGAAAAAAATGGTGGATTTCAAACGTCGCTGCGAGCTATCTAAGGCTTATGGAATGGCTTTGATACCATGTAAGTCGATGTCGCACACTTCACAAGATTTGCAGAGAGGCGGAATTTTCAAAAAACAATTTTAAGCAAGCAACATCGACTAATCTCCAAGAACTACCATAAGCCCTAGCTAACAAAATTTACAAAGGTTCTAAGCTATTATGAAAGTGATTTATACCTTTTTGCTCAAGTCCTTCGGGTATTCTTATCCTCTTCTTAAGCTCTTCATCCGTCGGGATTGAGCTTGGTCGTCGGCCTCCTTGTGTTGAAGACGGTTCATCCGAGAGTCTACAGTTCAAGCTCTAACATCAAAAGTGAGGTAACTAAAGCACCTAGTTTGCTAATCTAAGTGATTTAGTAGATGCATAGAATAATAATAGGATTAGTTTATCTCATAAACTCTAGGTTTCTCAACTCATGAAAGGGTTAGGGTTTGAGGAGGAGGAAGAGAGCAAAGGAAGAAAGAGAATGACAAAGCAAAGTGAAGTGAAGCATCAAGTGAAGAATGACTGTGTTAAATAATATCAAGCATATTATTTCCAATAGAAATAATGCAACCTTGCTTGAATAATTATAACAAATGAATGAGAAAAATAAGTAGTCATGCTTCAACCATGCTTTAATACACCCCATCCCTCCACCTCATTATCTATTTAAATAAATAGATTCACACAAAATGAGGTGTCTTCTTCTAGAAGCATTCTAGTGTAATTACAAGAATACCCCCACCGTATATACATACCCATATTCGTACTATGAATACTAAGAGATTTCTAGTGTAATTACAAGAATACCCCTACCGTATATACATACCCAGCAGTAGGTAATGATCATATCAGATACCCACAAGCCGTCAGCGGTACTAGCTGGACGCAACGGCTACCCAAGTATTGAACGAATAGAAGATCAACAAGCAAACTTGTCCAAACTCTTGTAAAACTTATAAGCAACAATTACCGTACAGCCCGGTCTCTTCGTCTGATATGTCGTATATCAAGTCTGGAGGTGGAATCGTTAGACCCTAATAACTTGATAAGTCATGCCGATGTGTGGCCTATAACCTTTTGAGAAACTACTGATAACACTTACCAGTAAATCTCATCATCCCTGGCCCGGGACTTGCTGTTATAGCCGATCGAGTATAGCGCAACATCAATTCCCAATACCGGGATAGACGAAACCCTTCCTATCGCTCACTGTCTCCATGTGACTCGGGACTGTACCCAAAATCTACTTGTTTGTACGACTCCTTTGAGCCGTGGTAGGGAGGAAATCAAAGCACAGTGGGAACCACACAAGACACTATGACGATCTCGGGTCTACAGACTAACATGTACAAGTGTCACCAAAGAATTGCTACCTGACGATAGGTATGGTACCATCTAGAAGTTCTTGACGAGTCCTATTCGGTGTACCCATTCTCTAATGAGCACCTGTGTACAATATTTGATGCCAAATACCAATAGTTGTAGGATCAACCATCACCCCATACAAGGTCAAGAAACATACACACTAGTCTACTCTGAAATATCGATGCCTTGTCTTGATATTCGCTCGACTAGGAACTGTTAAAGGATGTGCTTGCGGAATACACAAGCCCCACTAATATGATCTGCATCATAGTCCTGGTAGTCAAGCCTACATCTTAAGGGCTTTATCAACATATATCAGAGAGACAGTATAATAAAACAAGTGTACATGTTAAGATAAAGTGCAACCAGATAGCATACTATCATGTCGAGCAAGAAAGTCCTCTATATATATGTCCAAGCATCCACTATAATATATAATATTGGCATCTAGGGCATACATATTCCTAACAATCTCCCACTTTCACTAAGGCCAGTTGTTGTAGTATCGCATACCCAACATCCCAAAAAGTCTCTCAAACTGCGTCTGAGGGAGGGCCTTTGTGAGCGGATCTGTAATACCCAGTCCTTTTGTATTTATTATCCGTATTTCAATAATAATTCTATATATTTTATATTTAATCTATTCCATATATATATTCTTCATCAAAATATTTTTTCCCTAACTCTTTTACTACCAAACGTAATACATAAAACCCTAACCTAGGTCCATTCTTTAGCCCACTCTTTTCCTTCTAATTTTCCCTTAGCCCATACCCAATCTTTTTCATCTAAGCCTAAGCCCAATAACCCAAACCATCCACTTCCTTTTACCCAATAGATACTTTCTCCCCTTTCAAATTCCAAAATTTTTCTCATTTAAAATCTAAATCTTACCCCAATCAATTTCATTAAATCCCTAAGTAAAACCTAATTATTATATATTAATTTTCCCATTGCTCTCTCTGTCTCTTCTTTATATTTTTTCCTTTATTTTTAAACCCCCCCCCCCCACGTTCACTCTCTCTCTCTCCCTGCGTTCACTCTCTCTCCCTTTCTCTTCTCGATCATTCTCTCTCTCTCTCTCATTTTCTCCACCACAACGAACCCCGACGACGAGACCCACCGCAACGAACCCCGACGAACCGGATGTTCAAGAACCCTCTCCTGCACGCCCTCGTCACCGGCGATCCCTCGTAGTCGCCTCAGCACCGTCTCCAATGCCCCATCACCACCATCACCCCCCATTAGTTCCTTCTCATCTCCCTCCAACACCCAACCGAGCACCCATCACTGCCTCCGGCTAACCCCAGCACCCCCACGACCTCCTCACACCACCGCGACCACCGGAGCTATGCCGCAACCACCTCCATCAACCTCCGCCATCATTGAACTCCTCTCTGAGCTCGCCGCTTCCTCTCTCCCTCAAACCCAACATCACCCACAGCGCAACGCCACCGCCTCCTCCGACATCTTCTCGCTACCTGCTGCCGCCACTGCCACCGCAGCTCCAAGCAACCACCGCACCACCAAGTCCCTACGAGCCTCAACCTTCACCCTCCATCAAGCCCAAGTCGAGCCTCCACTCTCCGTCACTGCCTCTGCTACGTCCACAAGTGTCATCAGGCCCTCTTCGACGACCACCCTGCACAACACACTCCAACCAAGGACCAAGGTCAAAACCGCGCCAAGCTCGAGCCGAGGTCGAGTTTTCCATGTCGTGCCTAGACGCGCTTGCGTCGTGATCATGCCATGTTGTGCCGTTGCCGTAGATCACCGATGTTGCCATGTCGCTATCGTATCGTCATCGATACGTCGTCAGGCAAGTTTAAATACTTACTACATGCTATAGTATATTTATTTCGATTGCGTACGAACTATAATTACTATTGCGATTTAATAATGAGTCGTATCATAATCTTAGTACTATTGTTTAAGATATAATCAAGTTAGAAGCTAGTGATAACGTTGTAAGAAAATTGTGGAATCAAATACCGTTTATTGGTTGAAACAAACGAGCGTTTCGGTTGCAAATCAAATGTTTATCATAGGTGCTCGATGCAAACCCTCTTAAAATGACGGAACTTTGGTGTAACTGTTTAACTTAGTGATAATGAATACTATGTAAAAAGTTAGAATGAAAATACGGATCCTAACACCGTGAAATGTCATCCCCATTAGATCCGCCAAATCTGAAATTTCCCATACACTTAACTTGTGAATATCGTAATAATTTGGATATATGATGGAATGCAGTGTTCGAGGGCTCATATCGAATCCGACTCGACAATCTAGAACCCCATATAATTTATATTTTATTTCTATTTTAAAACGGTAACGAAAACTATTTGGGAATACGGCTCTGGACTGCAGTCCAGAGCAGCTCTGCTTATCGACACTTGACATAAAATGCTTTTACAACTCGGTGTGATAATGGTATTATGCGAAACCCTATACCGTTGCAAATATTAATCTTTTAGATAACTATTGAAGGTGGTTTTATTCGTTTTACCATCGTTTACTATTTTAATCATATTTTAAATCATCGGTACATACCGCAGTCCCAAGTAGGGACAGAACGTATATCCCGATCTTAAATAATGTATAACTCTCCGATCACAGTGGATATTATCGATCCATCTAGTGCGTTGGAAGTCTAACTGATAAACCTAAATATTATACAACTGTATCATCTCCTAATTATGATCCCAATAGGGTGAAAACTATGTTACGAAATGGACTTTCAGTTCTGGAACTGAATTTCCAGCAGGGAACACTTAAAAAGAAATGACTGTAATTCGTAAAGCCGAGACCCGATTGACTTGAAACTAATTTCTTTGAACTGCTGATTAAGTTTACTTTTTACCTCTTTTGTATCATTTTAATTAATTCTGAAAGTACGATTTAATGTGATTTTTCTAAGTTCATAAGACGCGTAATGATTTGTATTGCATATGATTTGTTTAGCGGCATAATTCACATTTTTACCCGTCTGCAATACCTCTAGCGATAGTGAGCATCCTTATTAATTTTTAGTGTATAATGCGTTGTCGAACGTGAATGGTATCAGTTTTTTTGTATCGAGTACGCCACTAAAAAGTGAATAATTCGTGATAGTGAACAACACAGTGAATAGTGAATAAAGCAGTGTTAATTGGAGCGTTCTTGTACACAACTAGCCCATACTTATAGATTGTAAAACCTGGAGAAAAAGGGGAAATCGAAGTGGAAGGGAACTTGTATTTAGCAAGGTTAGCGATTTAGAGGATGATCATTCGAACGGCGACTCTTATATATATTAAGTTTTGACTTGGCGGTCCGGCTGACAGGGTTATGTCCCGGGCAACAGTGGGCCGTAGTCTCGGGTATGTACGAGTACCTCGTTAAACATGATCATTCCTTTCCGCAACTCGATTTCAAAAATGACTTGGAGACCGATAGGGACACATCATATATTGCATTGTTTACTGATATATCGATTACCTGCATTTATTTTCTCCACCGTTATTACTTTATTTTCTTGCCTTAATGTTATTATCATAATATTGCTATTACATCGCCCTGACGGCCTAAGTATGCATGCTCAGAGATTGGAGAGGACCCAGTTCAGGAGTCAGACCTGCCATTCGAGCTCGCAGAGATCTAGACGGCCGTGCCTTCAGTGCTTTTACTGCTTTCCATAAATCAACTTTGTATTCGCACTTGGTTATTAGTTTCTTTTTCTTTCGAACTATTTTAAACTGTGAACAATGAAAGTTGGTGTAATAAACTAGTGATGTGTTTCTTTTACTTCTGTGCTGTGTTTACTGATTACCATATAATGCTAAAAGCCGAAGTGTGACTACGATGGGATTGTTCCCTGAACGTAGGAGCATGGCTGGCCTAGTCGCCTCCCGTATTCCGTATTTTGTGAAGTGGGGCGTGACATGGTTTTGTTGGTATCAAAGCTCCAGGCTTTAGCATTAAGGGATAACATTAACTACGCTTTATTATATTATTTTCACTTCACTATCTTTCACTTTCATCCTTATATCTAATCATATCCGTTCATATATTTTCCAGGGACATGACTTCCCCGAACGACCTCTCCTCGGACTCTAGTTCTCAGGATCACACAGATAGAATCCTGAATGCACTGACGACCCTCGTGGAAGCCCAAGAGAGAAAGATGGACCTACTTAACGAGGGACTCAGGGCAATTACCGCATTAGGGGGACACTCCGCTCTCATTACCGCCCCCAAAGGCACCGCTACACCAGCTACATCTTCCAGGACTAGCACTGTGTCGGATTTCTGGAGGTTACACCCAGCTGTGTTTACGGGACTAGCCGAACCACTCGAGACCGATCAATGGCTGGTCATTGTGGAGAATCTATTGACGGCCGCACGGGTCCCCGATAAAGAGAAGGTGAATGTGATAAAGATCCAGCTGGAGGACGAAGCCCATACTTGGTTGTCTGTCGAAAAGAGCAAACTTGATGGGCCGATCGAGTGGAGCAAGTTCAAGGAATTCTTCTTGGACTACTATTCCCCCCCCCCCCCACGGCCAAGGCAGAGATGGAAGAAAGATTTATCTTACTGAAGCAGAACGGCTGCCCCGTTGACGTGTATGCGGCAGAATTCAATTGTTCGAGCCGATTCGCTTCATATATGGTCGCTTCAGAGGCCACTAGGGCCAGACGTTTCTTGCAGGGACTTGACTTTGAGCTGCAACAGTTGATTGCGTCACTCGAGTTGCAGACTTTTGCGCAGGTGCTCAACGCTGCATGAGTTCAGGAGAAACTAATCAATAAATTCAGGGGGCCCAGCTCGAGTGATAGGAGGCCCCCAGTTGTTCCGACGTGTACTCACACATCGTCCCGAGGGGTCATACCAATTCACAAGCCAGGGATGACGCTGATGAAGCGTCCCTTCGTGCCCCAGCAGCACCCATAGAGTAAAGCTTTATTCTGCAGCTACTGTCATAGGGATGAGCACACCCAGAAGGACCGTCGCCGTGCCAAAGGACAGTGCTTGATTTGCAGATCCAACCAGCACCGGGTTAGTGGTTGCCCTCAGCGAACAGAGTTACAGGGAGGGTCTGGACTTCAGCAATAGAGGTCACTAGAACATAGGCAAACCAACACAGGCCGCGGTCAAGGATGGGCTTTCACCCTGACTGCCGAGCAGGAAGAGGCCTCAGGTGAAGTTGTTATAGGTATTCTACTCGTTCATTCTATGCCAGCTAGAGTACTGTTTGATTCTGGAGCATCACATTATTTCATATCTACACATTTTGTCAATACACACTCTATACCACATGAACCATTGACCAAGGGATGACAAATACATACTGGTAATGGTGTTATAGTATCTAGTCGAGAATGTAGATCTTATCCAGTTATAGTGTGTGGCAGGGAATTCTATGCGAATTTCCTTTTAATCGGAACAGGCAACTATGACGCAATTCTCGGGATGGATTGAATCAGTACATTCCATGCGATTATTGATTACTGAGCTAGGAATGTGACTTTCCGCATTCCCAATCATCCTGAGTTTGTTTCTGAAGGCGGAAGTGAGTCTTTGGAGCCTGCCAAGTATAGAGCCAAATCGAAAGTATTGACGGCTATGGAGGTTGATAAAAACTCCGCACTAGAAATCGTTCAGGATTTTCATGACGTGTTCCCTGAAGATTTACCAGGCCTACCACCTCCACGCATCTTGGGATTCTCATAGATTTGATTCCAGGTACATCACCAGTTTCTAAGGCACCGTACAGAATGACACCAGTTGAGTTGGCAGAATTGAAGAAGAAAATTGGAGAACTTCTGGAGAAGGGATTTATTCGCCCAAGCGCTTCGCCGTGGGGTGCACCAGGTTTTTGGTGAAGAAAACGGATGGATCGCTACGGATGTGCATAGACTACCGTTAGATGAACCGAGTAACGATAAAGAACAAATACCCCATTCCGCGTATCGACAACTTATTTTATCAATTGGGGGTGCCAAGGTATTTTCGAAGCTGGATCTTCGTTCGGGCTATCACCAGATCAGAGTAACGGCCGAAGATATATGCAAGACGGCTTTCAGGACCCGATACGGGCATTATGAGTTTCTTGTGATGCCGTTCGGTGTTACCAATGCTCCAGCTATATTTATGGATCTGATGAATAGAGTATTTGCAAAATACTTAGATACGTTTGTTGCTGTATTCATCGACGACATACTAGTCTACTCTATGACTCGAGAGGAGCACATCGAACACTTGGGAACTGTAATAAAAATTCTTCGGGAAGAGAAGCTATACGCAAAATTGAGCAAGTGTGAGTTCTGGCTCAACAAAGTGCGGTTCTTGGGACACATTATTTCGGGCGAAGGCATCTCAGTGGACCCAGTGAAGATAGAATCTATTAGGGATTGGCCGACACCGAAGTCAGTGACGGAGATCAGAAGCTTCCTGGGATTGGCAGGATATTATCGGCGTTTCGTTCAAGACTTTGCGCGATTCGCTGAACCTTTGACAAAGCTGACATGGAAGGAAGTGCCTTATGTATGGACAGATAAATGTACTCAGGCTTTTGAGATACTGAAACAAAAGTTGACCATGGCCCCTATTCTTACAGTGTCGGATGATTCAGGTGGTTTGGTGATACACAGCGATGCTTCAGGAAAAGGTTTAGGCTGCGTTCTGATATAGCACGGTCGGGTAGTTGCTTATGCCTCACAACAGTTGAAGATTCACGAGAGGAACCACCCAACACACGACTTGGAGTTAGCTGCAGTTGTTTTCGCATTGAAGATCTGGAGACATTACCTATTAGGTGAAAAGATAGAAGTGTACACAGATCACAAGAGTCTGAAATACGTGTTCACTCAGAGAGAATTGAATATAAGACAACGCCGATGGCTAGAACTAATGGCGAACTACGACTTGTACTTACAGTACCATCCAGGGAAAGTAAATATCATACCCGACGCTTTCAGTCGCAAGCCAGCGGTCATGATATTGACCAGTCAGAAGAGCATCATTGAGGAATTTCAGAAGCTCGAACTAGAGGTTGTTACACCGAGTGAAACCGGGCAGTTTTGGCAGTTACAGGTGCAGTCTTCACTTGTAAAACGCATTAAGGCTGCACAGGCTAATGATCATCGATTGCAGAAGTTCATAGAACAGGTGAAAGCCGGACTAAGGACAGACTTGCTTATACATCGAGACAGTTTTTTGAGATTCGGTAGCAGACTCTGCGTGCCAAAGGGGTATGTTCGAGAAGAAGTACTAGCTGAGGCTTATAGTTCAACTTATTCTGTGCATCCGAGAGACACGAAAATATATCGAGATCTGAGGCAGCACTATTTGTAACATTTGGAAATATTTAGATAATAAATTAATTTAGTTAATTAATTAAAAATGTTAATTTAAATTTTTTTGAATCAAATTGGGACCTTTTCATAAATAGTGTGTGAAATTGATTAATTTGGATAATTAGTTATAACATTATTATTAAGAAGGGTTTTAGTGAAATTGTTAGCTCCATTATGTAATAAGACATAGTATGAGGACTTTTATTGAAAGTTTAATTAATTGTGGAAATTAGATATAGTGTGTGGGGCTTTTTTGTAAAGATGGCTAGATCATGGTTAAGATTAGTTTAAACTTAAGGGATAGCACTTGTACGTGTCGGCACACTTTGCACTTTCTCTTAGGAGAGAGTCGGCGATTGTTAGAATTACCGCTTGTTGTGTTTGCTCCGGTAGGAGATTCTTTTGTAGCCCGACATGTATTCAGGTCCTGTTCGATACGTATTGGTGATGGAGACTCGTTAGTTGATCTAATTCTTCTAGATATTCTAAATTTTGATGTACTTCTTGGTATGGATTGGCTGGCCGCTTGTCATGCTTACGTTGATTGTCGGAGGAAACGGTCATATTCTGTTTTCCGTGCGAACCGATTTTTGTTGTGCAGGGAGACTACAGTGTCACTCCTGCCAACTTGATTTCTGCTCTTTGTGCGAGACGACTCTTGAAGAAGGGTTGTCGTGGTTTCTTAGCATTTATTCAGGACGTGGAAGCCGGTGAGGTCCCGTTGGACTAGATTCCGATCGTATGAGAATTTCCTGATGTGTTCCCTGCTGAGTTACCAGGATTGCCGCCTGAGCGTGATATTGAATTTTGCATTGACTTGATTCAGCGTGTGGGGCCTATTTCTATACCACCTTATCGGATGGCCCCGACGGAGCTGAAGGAGCTCAAGAGTCAGTTGCAAGAATTGCTTGATAGGGGACTCGTTCGTCCGAGTGTATCGCCGTGGGGAGCTCCTGTCTTGTTCGTAAAAAAAAGAAGGACGGCAGCATGAGACTGTACATCGACTACAGACAGATGAATCGAGTTACGGTGCGAGATAGATATCCGTTACCTCGTATTGATGACTTGTTCGATCAACTGCAGGGAGCTAGCTATTTCTCGAAGATTGATTTGCGGTCAGGGTATCACCAATTGAGAGTCTGGAAGGATGACATTCCAAAGACTGCTTTTCGCACACGATACGGGCATTATGAGTTTTTGGTGATGTCGTTCGGGCTCACCAATGCCCCAGCAGCTTTCATGGATATGATGAACCACATTTTCAGGCCGTTTCTTGATCAGTTCATTATTGTATTCATTGATGATATTCTTGTGTACTCCCGTAGTCGAGAGGAGCATGAGCAGCACTTTTATGCTGGATAGTGTAGATTTTGAGGGAACACCAGTTGTTCGCTAAATTTTTCCAAGTGTACTTTTAGGCTGGATAGTGTGGTTTTCTTGGGTCACGTAGTTATGAGAGATGGTATACGTGTGGACCCAAAGAAGATCGAGGCAGTACAGCACTGGCCCAGACCTATGTCAGTTACGGAGGTTCGCAGTTTCTTGGGTTTGGCTGGTTACTACCGACCTTTTGTGCGGGATTTTTCTCGGATCGCTGCATCGCTGACCAGGTTGACCAGGAAGGAGGTTACATTTCTTTGGACAGAAGCATGCGAGCAAAGTTTCCAGCAGTTGAAGACTCGCTTGATGACTGCACCAGTCTTATCTTTACCTTCTGGGTTAGGTGGTTTTGTTGTTTTTTTTGTGACGCCTCTCGAGTGGGTTTAGGCTGTGTGTTGATACAGCACGGCAGGGTCGCTTATGCTTCTCGACAGTTGAAGAAGAATGAGCAGAACTATCCTATTCATGACTTAGAGATGGCTGCGGTGGTTTTCGCACTGAAGATTTGGAGGCATTACTTATACGGTAAGTTGTGCTAGATATTCACAGACCACAAGAGTTTAAAGAATATTTTCAGCAGCGGGATCTAAATCTGAGGCAGCGTCGATGGATGGAACTCGTGAAGGATTATGATTGCGAGATTCATTATCATCCGGGCAAAGCGAATGTTGTAGCAGATGCTTTGAGTCGGAGGCCTAAAGGTAGCTTATTTCATTTGAGAACTATACAGAGACAGTGTTCTGCAGACTGGCAGATTCTATGTGATAGCCGTGTACAGTTTGAGTTCACATCGACAGGAGGACAGTTCGTTCATATTTGCACCCATCCTCAGTTATTGGATCGCATCCGAGAGACACATCCCACAGATGCTCGCTTTTCGGAGATCATAGATCGGGTTAGATAGGGCAGAGATTCTGATTTCGTGATAGATGACCGTGGAATATTACAATTTGGGAATCGTCTTTGTGTGCCGGATTCAGAAGGACTGAGACGTGAAATCTTAGAGGAGACCCATCAATCAGCATATAGTGTTTATCCTGGTTCCACCAAGATGTATCATGACTTGAGAGATGTCTATTAGTGGGAATGGATGAAAAGAGATGTCACGGAGTTTGTTTCGAGATGCTTTACTTGTCAGCATGTCAAGGCCGAGCACCAGAGGCCGGCAGGAGAGTTGCAGCCCTTGCCCATTCCGGAGTGGAAATGGGAGCAGATCTCCATGGATTTTATTGTGGGACTGCTCAGGACTAGTAAAGGGTATGATTCCATCTGGGTGATTGTGGATCGATTGATAAAGACAGCTCACTTTCTTCCGGTGAAGACGACTTATGGATATACGGAGTATGCCTAGATCTACATTGACGAGATTGTGTGATTGCATGGAGTTCCGATGTGCATAGTGTCCGATAGGGGTGCGCAGTTCACCAGCCGAATATGGCAGAAACTCCAAGAGGCTCTAGGTACCCGATTGAGTTTTAGTACAGCTTTCCACCCGCAGACTGACGGTTAGTCAGAGCGGACTATACAAACTCTTGAGGATATGCTTCAAGCCTGCAGTCTTGATTTTGGTGGCAATTGGGATCGTCTCTTACCTTTGATAGAATTCTCCTATAACAACAATTTTCAGGAGACGATCCAGATGGCACCCTTTGAAGCTTTGTATGGGATAAAGTGTCGATCGCCCGTTTACTGGACAAAACTTAGCGATAGTAGCATTTTGGGACCGCAGATAGTGTAGGAAACTACAGAAAAGACCCAGTTAATACAGTACAGGATGAGAGCGGCCCAGTACAGACAGAAATCATATGCTGATCGACGCTGTCGCAGACTCGAGTTCGATGTGGGAGATCATGTGTTCTTTCGTGTAAATCCGATGAAGGGTGTGATACGTTTCGGGAAAAGGGGGGAAGCTCAGCCCTAGAAATGTCGGACCCTATAAGATTCTGGAGAGAGTGGGTGTTGTAGCTTATCATTTAGCACTCCCACCGAGTTTTCCAGATGTGCATTCGGTGTTCCACGTGTCTATGCTTCGCAAGTATTTTCACGATCTCTCTCACGCGATTCAGCATCAGACTTTACAGATTGAACAGGATTTGTCCTGCACTGTGCAGCCGGTAGCTATTCTAGACCGGTAGGTAAAGAAACTAAGATTGAGGGTACCTCCGTCTGTAAAGGTTCTTTAGCGAGGAACAAATTACAAAGATGTCACTTGGAAGGCTGAGAATGCGATGCGGAAGAAATTCCCACATTTTTTTGAAGGTACGTGTAGTTAAGTTTTAAATTCGGGGACCGAATTTTCTTAAGGGGGGAATATTGTAACATTTGAAAATATTTAGATAATAAATTAATTTAGTTAATTAATTAAAAATGTTAATTTAAAATTTTATTGAATCAAATTGGGACATTTTCATAAATAGTGTGTGAAATTGATTAATTTGGATAATTAGTTATAACATTTATTATTAAGAAGGGTTTTAGTGAAATTGTTAGCTCCATTATGTAATAAGACATAGTATGAGGACTTTTATGGAAAGTTTAATTAATTGTGGAAATTAGATATAGTGTGAGGGTTTTTTTTGTAAAGAGGGCTAGGTCATGGTTAAGATTAGTTTAAACTTAAGGGATAGCATAACCTAGATGACACTTCATACTTGCATGAGAATTTCATATTGACACTTCATACTTGCATGTACACTTCATGCATACACCTCCTCCTTGCATGAATCTTTCTTGATTACACTTCATCCTTGTATGGATACACCACACTTCATCTTGGTGACACCTCCTCCTAAACCTCATCATTTCCTTTTTTCTTACCTTATCTTTGTAGGGTTCCTAGGCACTCTCAAGAGGTCTCACAAGGCATCAACCATGCCAATTTTGAATTTTACGGGTGCCGAGAAACCCTAATACGGATCGTTGACTAGAAGTTTAGGCGAAAACGAAACTAGTTAACATCTTAACTAAAGGAGAGAGGCTACAACCTTTGTAGATCCGGTTCTCCACTTCCTTAGCTCCACGTAGGCGTCCTCTCGCTGTCCATCTCGAATCCCGGACTCAATCGTCGGCTTGATCGGAGAAATGGGCGGACTAGGTCGTCGGCTTCGTGCCGAAGATGATCTACGTCGAGGCATCACAAGTTCAAGCTCCGACTTCACAAATTTGTGAAACTTGTGAAGAAAACACCCAAAACAACTTGGCAAGAGATAGAGGGTGAAGAAATATGAGGTGGGTTCACTTTAGAATTGGATTTCTCACTTTAGAACTCAAGTTGCCATTGATGGCATCAAGCTTTCTTTCTTGAAGAAGAAGATCAAGAAGAAGGAGAATATTATGATAAGTTAATCAAAAATGAAAAAGAAATGAATACTTATCATAATAGGAACCATGGTTAGGTGTAGAGAATTGACCAAGGTTAGAAGAGTGGTTAGGGTTAAGCATGAAGACAAATTGGTCACTTTGGTCAAAGCTTCATGAAGCTTCACAAAGGTTCAAGAATGAAAGCAACCATTTTGTATTCTTATCCCATTCTTTTTCCAAAATCAATAAATAAAAGAATGGATAATTAAAACCCTAATCACTTTCTTAACCTAGGTTTAATTCTTTACACTTAACCAAAGGAGCAAGCATCATCAAACATGATACAAAGATGTGCACAAAAGTATATCACATATACAACTTGCACATCAAGTGAGAAAATCCATTTAAAGTGAACCAATACTAGTTAATGCAAAATAATATATCAAATATATAATTATACATTAAATCATTAAATCAACACTTGACTTAACGATCCGGTCATATCGCATATAACCGACTAGTATCCTATGTATCGGCTTATCGAATCAATCGTTGATTCGATATCTAGGTTATATCGAATATAAACAATCGATACATTCATCGCGAGAATGGAATACGGTATCACATACACGCATTATTCTCGGTCCTGCACATATCTCATATGCGCTCCTATTTCGTTTCGCTTGAGCCAGGAAACCTCTGTGTAGGACTCTAAAGACTCGTCAATACGCCGGTAGCAGATGATGATCATATCAAGCACCCACAAGCCGCAAGCGGTCTGCTAAACGTAACGGCCACCCGGGTATTAAGCGATCAGAAGATCGACGAGCTAGCCCGCTCACACTCCTGTGAATCCAACCAGTAACACTTACCGTACAGTCCGGTCTGTTCGTCTGATATGTCGCATATCAAGTCTAGGGGTGGTAAACGTCAGACCCCAATAACCGATAAGTCGTGCCGATGTGAGGCTCATAACGGGTCGAGAAACTACTGGTAACACTTACCAGCAAATCTCTGATCAGCCCTGGCCAGGGACTTCCCTGTTACGGCCAATCGAGCACAGCACAACATCAACCCCCAATACCGGGAGAGACGAAACCCCTCCTATCGCTCATTGCCTCCATGTGACTCGGGACTGTACCCAAAGACCACCGTTTTGCACGCCCTCATGGACGTGGTAAGGTGGAGATCAAAGCACAGTGGGAATCACACAAGACTCTATGACGATCTCGGGTCTACAGACTAACCTGTACAAGTGTCACCTGAGAACTGCCATCTGACGTGAGGTATAATACCATCTGGGAGTTCTCGGCGAGTCCGTCCAGTGTACCCAGTCTCCACTGAGCACCCGTACACCATCTCTGATGTCAAACACCAATGGATATGGGATCATCCATCGCCCATCTCATGGGTCGAGAAGCGTATACGCTAGTCTACACTGGTATATCGATGCCCCGTCTCGATATACCCATGACTAGGGACCTTGAAGGATGTACCTATGGACTACCATGTCCCCACTAGTATGATCTGCATCATAGTCCAGGTAGTCAAGTACACATCCTAAGGGCTTTACCAACATGTAACTATAAGACAGTATAAAGAGACAAGTGTACATGTTAAGATAAAGAGTAACCAGATAGCATACTATCATATCGAGCAAGAAAGTCATCTCTATATATGTCCAAGCATCTAATATAATATACATCATCTGTACAATACTGGCCTCTAGGGCATACATACAACTAACAATCTTTTGTTTCAGCTGAGATTTTTAAGTTAGAAACAAAATTTATTCATTAGGAAATAAAGAAAATCCTAGAACACCAAAGAAAAAGAGAAAAGAAGGGAAACTAGTGCTAAGGATCACTACCACCACCCTCAAGTTAGGATCTTTAAGCTTGTGCATCTTGGAGGGAACTTTTCAGTGATTTTTCTGTAGGTATAATCTTTAACTCTGCAGATTTTTAGTTCTATACTGGTTATTATAGAAGTTTGATATCGGAAATATCGTATTTTCATGAGTTAGGCTCTGTTTTTGAATCTGCTATAGTTTAGATGATAATTAACAAAATCAAACAGTACCTTAATATTGTAAATTGGATCTAGAATAATCCCTAGAAACACGAACCCATTTCCTCGATTTTTGGCCGGCGACATTTAGCCAAAATCCAAGCTTGCCAGTTTTGTGTGGGAGTTGGGTGTTGGGGTTTTTAGGATAGCTCTCTGTATATACGTTAGGATGTATGGTATTGCTAGTTTATGTTATATTTTCAGTATATAAAATCTGGACGCTAATATCTGTTTTGGGGTTAAAACTTCTAAATACGATACGGATATTTTGTGTAGCGATTCTGCATTTTCTGTTATGAACAACAAAGGGTTAAACCAGATCAGATAAGTCTTAGAAAGTTCACAATAGTCACGCATAGCTTGTGTAGTATGTAAATATTGTATTTTCACGTTTTCGCCGTATCGGAGTTTAGCCGTTTCTTATACTAAGTTAATTTCAATATTAGATTCGAATACGGAAACTTCGGAGGCTGCAAGGAAAGGAAAGAGATTGAAGATATCCGAATAGATTCGATGTATTCCGGTGAGTAAACTAAATATCTACCGAGAGATTTTGTATGGATGGCATAATACGCCCGTAGTTTTAAGTTTAAATTAAAATTGTTTCTTTGTGTATGAAAGTTGATTTTTAGTAACTTCATCGTATGCATTTATAAATCATCATGTTTAATAATTACTAGAACACTGCACAAATTATCGATGAGTCATGTTGCACGTGCACATATTTACATGTTACACTATACCTCGTCGATATTGACATGTCACATACACACTTAGTACTTATTATGTCAAATATGATTCATATCATACCTTAAGCATCAATAATGGTAGTTAATTTGCATCAATATTATTTTGAATACTTATCATGTTTCATATTCAAATATTAGTAAGTATGATATAAGATGCATTGGATTATTTCAGATTTCTGGTTTTGAGTTTTTATGCACTATTAAGTGTATTCAGTGATTCTTCATGATTGATGTGACATGTCTACCATGAGATGTTTTTTTTATTTGGTTTTATTCCGAACCGAGTGGGGTAGCTATACGGTTGCGGATTTTTACGTCATCCGGACTGAGTGGGGTAGCTATACAGTCGGATTTATGGTGGACTGGGTCGAGACCGAGGGGCAGGAAAGCCACATTTTAGACGGGGAGCCTAGCGAGGATACTCGATACCGGAGACAGTTGTGAACACGGCGGATATCTAGGTGATACCGACCGGTGTTATTGATTGACAGGATCGTTCAGGAAATGATACCTGATGGAAATAGAAGATTTGTGTCGATGTTGGACACGGAAAAATGAACTTTATTTGGAAATAATTGATGAGATTTCAGTTTTGATTTATACATTGAGTAGTACATATTCATGCTTCCACCTGTTATCATGCATCATATTCATTTTTGTTGCTATTAGCTCTAGTTCGTTATACTTACATTGTCAGCCGTTATATGTTAGTTTTATTCACTGAGTTGGCAACTCACCCCCGTTGTGCCATAATTCCTTACAGGAGTCGTGTGGACGCGTAACAACAGTGCGGATCCACTCGTCAGCTTTTTATCGCTCTTTTTGCTAGGTGGGTTACCTACGTAGTAATCTCCTATTTTGGTATATGTATTTTGGATCTTGTTTTACTCCATCAGACTCTGTATAATTGACTTAGAACGAGATATGTTTGTATATATTTTATTTCGACCGATGAGATCGTTTAGTTGCGTTAAATTATGCTTTTTTTTATTTATGCATGACATCTTTCGCTTTATGCGTCGTATTATTATTGCGCATTGATTTTCGCCGTTTAGCATTGTTTTGCTCCCAAATAAGGATGCAACTTATTTATACACTTTATAACTGCTTTTATTAATAATTAAAATGGAGGTACTGTCGAAATTTTAAAATCAGTTGTTTAAATATCAATTATTAAAAACCATTCGGCATGCTACTTCATTCTTCTTACTTAAAAACTGAAAATTTCTAAATTTCCGCAAAAAAAAGGTTTTGATCTTGGTTTTCTGGCTTACTTAGATTGTGTCGTCATCTTTAGATGTCATACAATCTAAGTGCCGGTCGTGGACCAAAAAAATTTGGGTCGTGACACTATTGGTGGAACGGGATGAAACGAGAGATTGCACGGTTTGTATCCAAGTGCTTAGTATGCCACCAAGTAAAAGCAGAACACCAGAGAACGGCTGGACTGTTTCAACCACTTCTAATACCCGAATAGAATTGGGAGCACATCACTATGGATTTTGTGACTGCTTTACCACAGAGTCCAGGAGGCAACAACGACGTTTGGGTTATCGTCGACCGTCTTACGAAAGCAGCACACTTTATACTCTTCCGAGTAGGACAGTCGACAGAGTCGCTTGCGGAGAAATACATGCAAGAAGTAGTGCGACTTCACGGAGTTTCGATCAGTATAGTGTCAGATCGAGACACCATATTTGTTTCGCACTTTTGGAAGAGCTTACAAGAGAGTTTTGGTACACGTCTCAAGTTCAGCACGGCTTACCATCCACAGACGGACGGATAGTCCGGGCGTACTATTCAAATGCTCGAGGACATATTGAGGGCGTGCATGCTAGACTTTCAAGGCTCTTCTGAAGATCACCTTCATCTAGTGAAGTTTTTTTTATAACAACAGTTTCCAAGCTAGCATCCAGATGGCTCCATTCGAAGCACTTTACGGACGAAAATGTTGATCCCCTGTTTGTTGGGATGATGTTGGTCAGCGAAGATTACTGGGCCCTGAACTTATAGTCCATACGATAGACAAGATCCAGATGATCAGACAGCGTATTAAGACGGCTCAGGACCGACAGAAGAGTTGGACGGATGCCAGCAGGAGATCGCTAGAATTCGAAATTGGTGATCATGTGTTTCTAAAGATTTCATCTATCCACGGTGTTATCAGATTTGGGAGTCGCAGGAAACTCAGTTCCTGATTCATCGGACCATTTGAGATATTGGAGCGAATAGGGGAAGTAGCTTACCGCCTTACCTTACCCCATCGTTAGCTGGCGTACACAATATGTTTCATGTGTCACAGTTGCGGCGCTACGTTCGAGACGACAGTCATGTTCTCGATCATTCTGAATTGACTTTGGGTACCGAATTAACTTATGTGGAGCAGCCTGCTACTATACTCGACCGTAGAGAGAAGGTGCTGAAGAATAAAGCCATTCCGTTAGTCCGAGTGTTTTAAGACGGTCGTTCACCTGGGGAATCTACCTGGGAACGTGAGGAGCATATACGTTCGCGGTTCCCATATCTTTTCGAGTAGCCGTTTGTATCGTTACTTTCTTGTTTCGTCTTTTTTTAATTTCAAGGACAAAATTTTCTCTAAAGGGGTATGATTGTAATACCCAGTCCCTTTGCATTTATTATCCGTATTTCAATAATAATTCTATATATTTTATATTTAATATATGCCATATATATATTTTTCATCAAAATATTTTTTCCCTAACTCTTTCGCTACCAAACTTAATGCTTAAAATCCTTGGCCAGGCCCATCCTTTAGCCCCACTCTTTTCCTTCTAATTTTCAAGCTACTTCTTACACAATCAACATGATAAAATCTAGGAAAATACAAAGAGAAAAAGGGGGGAACAACAACAAGAAGAATGGCTAGCCTTTCAGTTATGAAAAATGCTACCTTCCACTTTTATCTGACCAGTAAGTGCTGCCATTCAGTCCTGGCATTCATCTCTTAGATTCTAACAATGTTATTATATTTGGTCATTGTTCGCAAAATGTTGTGGAACTTTCACTATTTTCCACCATATGTCCTTTTTTTGAAATGGCCCGTAGGCCCTAACCCACGCACACAACACATACACACATCACTCAAGTAAACCACAAATTTACCATAAAAGTCTAAATTAAATTGTGACCATTTCCTCTCTTAGGGGTAGAACCTGACACTCTCTCGTGGGGAGGGAAGCGCCATTTGCTCGAGAAATTATTCAGTGTGCTGGATGTAATACATCCGGGTAAGGGGTGAGAAAGATGGGGGAAGTTTCGGGCATTCTTAGGCAGCGGGTGGAGCCCGAACTTCTGTTTCTTCTCTCTCTTGTCCGGATGTATACGGCTGGCACATGGAATAATTTTTGCATTTGCTCATTGGTATTTCCGCCATCCTATTATTACTTGTTTGTCATAAAACTTATTTACAAAGTGCTATTTTGTTAAAAAGAAAAATAAATAAATAACTGTGAATATCTTAACGATCCATGTGCAGATATCTTAAACTCAGCTTGTTTCAATGCTGCCTTTGAAAAGCTCAAGCCCATTAGTTTGGATAGGCACAGCCCAAATACACTACCCAACTCGATAACTGATCCAAAATTCGAAATGGACCGATGTGTCTTTAACAAAAAAGTCAAGGGCAAATACGGAACGAAAAATATTTGCGCCACACAGTTGATCCAAAAACTTCCAGTTTTGGCGCCACAGCACTAATAAATCCCAAACCCTCATAAAAAAACTCACAGCAATCAAATCGATAATATTAAAAAATTACAAAAGCAATCGATCTCGATCTCATTCCTCCTCTTCTTCTCCTTCAATTGCTGATCTGGTCGATGGCGGCAGCGGCTGAACAGCGGCGCTGTAAGAGGATGTGAAATTGAGCGAATTGGCGATGGTGTAGGCTCTTATTATGGTAATCACTTATTTGTTTATGATGGAGCTCTTGATCACTTTCAGATGTTGTCTTCCATTGATCTGCAGCGAGCGGTGATGAATGGCTGAGATTGGATCTGAGGGTTGCCTCTTGATGCGTGTGGATCTCAGTAGGCTTGATTTGGGAATGAAGCTGAGCTACCTGCAAAGAAGTCCCGGGGTGGTTGTACCACCGTGGACCCTCCGACGATCAAGTTAGTCGAGATATTTGGACAGAGTAACGGCCTATTAGGGTAAAAATGCCTTACCTGATTCGTCTGAGAGAGTGGTTTATATAGTGGCAGCCATGGGCTGGCGGGCGCGAGATTCATGCCGGCCGTTACGTCTGCGTGAAAGACGGGATCCCCCATTAATGACGAGATACGCTCGTTAATAGGGGAACACAATGGCGTGGAATGCGGGATCGTGGGGCGGCGGATATCTCGCGTATGAAGAGATTCGCGGGGCCATATCCGGGACGCTTATGATATGCGCTCTGGGTCGGTCGATGAGACCAAGGAAGCTTTAGCTCAGCGGGAGGCACAGAGGTGAGCGGGAGGCCGAGCAAGCTTGGTTCCGTGGTAGCCCAGCGGCATGTTAGGAGGGCCGAGGAGGCCCATCGTGCAGGAGGGCTCGGAGGTGAGCCGATGGTTGTTTGTAGGGCGGGCATAGGAGTGCTCTGGGAAGTCATCAAAGATCGAGAACATTCCCGGGTTGAAGGCCCGGGGTATACTTCCAATGTACCGTTCTTGCTCCTTTCTCGTAAGTTTTGGGACACGTCATCTGCCACGTGTCATGATCTGGGGAGTTCCCAGTACCGAGCATCATCATTAGCCCCCCACTCTCAGACTGACCTATTCATGGGTCGGGTCGAGAGTGGTCTGATCGGTCACCCGAGCCAAGTTTTTATTTGAAGACATCGTCGCCGCGGATTCCCGGGCAATTAGTCGTGTTTTTTCGATGACGTCAGCGGATCAGGGGAAAGATCTTGCATTAAAGAGGAAGCGCCAATTCGGGCGTACGTACGTCGAAGCGCCAGGCCACATGGTCGGCGCTGGTTGGCTGACATGACGGGCCGTCGGTGTTCTTCGCGCTCGACGGGACGCGCCCAATGCGTGTGCGACAGGTGGAACGTTGACGGCCATTGAATGCGAATTGTTGTTTTGGCGGGAGACGATCGGCGCCGTAGGATGTGTTCGCCGACTGCTATAAATAGAGGTGGGATCCCCCTAGGGTCTACACTTTGCTATAATTTCCTCATCTCTTCGTGTGTTAGCTCGGCGGTCTTCCCTTTAGGTCGGATTTCTTGCGTTCTTTTCTCGGAGGACTCCTTCCTTTGCTCAGGTTAGATGTCTTCCTCTGGGGAGTCCGTAGAAATAGTTCGGGTAGAGTCTAGAGAGTCTTCTGCAGCTTCCTCTTCTGCTTCTTCCTCTTCTTCGTCCGAGTCGGAGTCCCCCCGGGAAGTTAGGGTTAGTCATGCTCCCCGGGGCCGTGCTGTTAGTTATATATATGCTCTAGAGGCCATTGTTGTACATATGATGTATATTATAATGGATGCTTGGATATATATAGAGAGGACTTTCTTGCTCGACATGATAGTATGCTATTTTGTTTCACTTTATCTTAACACGTTGACTTATATTAGTTTACTGATTGTTAGGATACGTGCGTGTTCAAGTTCTAGTTTAAATACCGCAATCAAGACGGTTTCGCTTGTAGCTAGCCGGTTGAGTACGGGTCGTCCGCAGGGAGATGGGAGTCTTTTTCAAAGTGTTTTAACGAGTTAAGTCCGGTTTTCAGATTTTGTTGGATTATCTAAGTGTTGAGTTGATATTTAAAGAGAGCATGTTAGGGTTAGGATTAGGTTAGTTTGAGTTAGGAGTCTCCACATCTTTCGTTGCCCCTCTTAATATCGGTGTTACGGTAATCGGCAACAACGGGGATTAGCACGACTAGGAAGGACTTTGCGAGTATAAGCTAGGCTTTCCAACGCATAAGTCTTCCTTTTGGTGCTTGTCCGTCCGTTCTTGGCTCTTAGCCATAACCTCCGGTTAATTCAACCACAACCGGTCTCACTACGGAATCACCGCTATCATGTAGGATAGGGTGCCGTAAGGAGCGGATTGTGGTTCAATTAACGGGAGTTGATTTAAGCTGTTGGGCAAGGAAAGAGTGAGAGAGATTTCTTTCTCTCAAACTTCCCTTATCCTACCCTAACAAGTATTAACTACTCACACTTCATTATAAGGAAAAACAAAACAAAACAAAAGAGGGAGATAGAAAGAAGGAGATTAGAAGAATACGACTAACTATTTGCGACCTCACCTTGGCGAGGATCGAGCTTAAGTATCATTGTCGTATGAATGATAAAGAAAAAGAGAGAAGAAAGAACAACAAGGAAATAACAACAACTACTTAACAAATTAAAATTACAACAAGCATAAAGATAAGGAGACAAGCATGATAATAAAAATGGTCTTCTTTATTCATCACTCTTCACTCAAAAGCTCACTACAAGTTTAATGGAGAAGAGGTGAGAAGAGGAAGAAGAGAAACACTAAAACTAGGCAAAATGAAAATACAAGAATTCCCCCTTTCCTTCACAAAGTTCTGGGCTATTTATAGGCCAAAAAATGAAACCCTAGGGCAACCACCAGAACCCAAACAGAATGACCAATATACCCCCCAAAATTCTGCAGGGGCGGCGCCAGTACGGCCGCGGATCCGCGGCCTGGACCCCACTTTGGCCGCGGATCCGCGGCCTTCTTGATGAATTGGAACTTGGTATTCTTGGTGGCACCCTGTTTTGATGTACTCTTCTCTCTGGTACATGTGTTTTCTCAATTTGGCTCCACGATTTCTCCAGAATTTCTGTTGAGGGAAAGGTGGACTTTTTGTCAAGATTTTGTCATGATTGCCTCGAGCTCCGCGTAGATCTCTTGGATTTTGTGCTACCATTGAGCCTTGTGCATGAGAATGACATTGATTTGACATTTTGTCTTCCTAAATTGGTATCTGGCAACATACGGATGAAGAGCGGAGACCGTGTTTTATCTGTGGTTGGCAGGAACCCGGATTTTGTCGTGTTTTCCATGAATTTCACCGTTTTAGAACCGAGAACCTGTATCCTGCAATTGACTAGCAAACACGGCTCAAGAGTATCTACCAATATGCAATGTGACAAAAATTGGGCGGTATGAAAATGCAAAAATCTGATATGAACAAACACCCCCAAACTTATCATTTGCTCGTCCCGAGCAAAGCCCATTTATTCACAAAAAATTTCCTAACCTCACTTTCGCAGGGAACGCGATTGCACTGAGCATGTGCAACAAGCCGTTAAACCTCTAGGTGTCCCTAGTAGGAGGAGTGTTGTCTCCTGAGGGTTTTCAACGGATACTACCCACAAAATCCGGTCAAGTTGGTTTTGCAAAATAACTAAGATTCAAACCCTAAAGTTTTGTTTTAGAAAATAACAATTCTATAATCCTAAGTCTAGACCATCGAACCTTTATTTTTCACACCTCGCATCTTATTTAACTACAGATTTTATATGTCTTTACGTGCAGTGCAAATAGTGTCGTTAAGTTCCCGAAAGGTCGAATAAAGTCATCATGTCGCACAATAAAGCCCAGATAACAATTTTAAAAGGATCACATAAGTTCTATAACGAGTTAAGTATTTTTCAAGTTTCGTTTTCCAGTAAGGTTTCAACTTCAGAATTTCTATCTTCCTTAACAGGAAACTAAGTCGTATTTTTCACTCCACCTTTTTCTTGTTTTCATTTCATACACACCTCTGTGAACGTGCAATAGTCTTTATCATAGAATAAAACCTTCATATCTCCGTTAAATTTTTTTTTAAAAGCCTGTCTTTTATCAAGATTATTCTCACACAAAGAACCGTTAGGAATTTTAACTCGGAGAGAACACTTGCTTGACTTTGTTTTAAACTGGACTTTCTAGGTTTCTTAGCGAGCTTTGGGCCAATGCACCCAAACCAGTTGGTTTTAGGGCATTAGGTGTAGAAACACCCCAGCGGACTTAATTACTCAAGTTACCTAGGTCCAAAAACAAAAGACAGTTTGTCGTAAAAATCAGATGATTTAATACGAACGGAGATATAACCGGCAGTTCAAATATTTTTTTGGATAAAAGACGTGTTTAGTGGGTTTGGTGTGTAATCATTCCAATCAAGTTTTAGATGGGTTATTTTTCAGACTTAGCTCCAATTACGGCATCAATAACATTCCTTCATATTCGCTTTACTTCATAAACTATTCTTGACATTACTTATTTCAGAACAAACCTATTTGATCCTCAGAAAATTATTTATCTGTTTAAAAGTTTAAACATGAAAGACTTGTCATCTAATTCCCAAAATCTTACGACACGTGTAGTGTGATGTAAAGACGTATATCAGCTATAGTTAACTTCAAAGGAGAGTTATCTTTCAGGTTTTCAAAATCCAAACATAAGATTTAGTTATTCCTATTTTTTTCAAACAAAAACCGTCGAATGTTGAATCAGAGTTATTCCACAAGCTAACTTGACAAAAAAGGTTTTATATTTTTTTAGAAAATTTTCAAATTTTTATGGATTTTATGGATATTAATATGCAGATGCAAAATATACATATGAATGCGAAGGTAAGAAATGCGTACCGAGCGTACCCCCAAACTTAAACTGGACAGTGTCCTCACTGTCGTAGCATGAAGAGAGCAGTTGGAAGGTTCAAAATTGTCGGTTAGCGATACACCAATTTTTTTTTTCTTTTTTTTTCTTTTTTTGTAAAGAAAAGAAAAAGAATATACACAAATATAAACAAAATGGTTTGTACATACCCCCAAACTTATTTGGAACAGTGTCCACTGTTCTTGGCTGGATAACCGAAGTTTGGAGGTAGGCAGAGGAAGATCATTCAGGGTAAATCGGCTCCTGTAAGAACAGGAGCTCCTCTGTTGGTTCGGCGCTAAGGTACGGTTTGCATCGGTGTCCATTTACCTTGAAGAGTGAACCGTCATTTGGATTTTCCAAATCCACAGCGCCCTGCGGATACACATTCCGCACAAAATACGGCCCTTTCCAGCGAGATCTGAGCTTTCCAGGATGGAAGTGAAGTCGGGTGTCGTAAAGCAGTACCTGCTGACCAGGTACGAAGGTTTTGCGCAAAAGGTGTTTATCGTGAAACACCTTCGTTCGATTCTTAACGACAACCGCGTTGTCGTAAGCCTCATCCCTAAGCTCGTTTAGTTCGTTCAGCTGCAGCTTCCGATGGCTGCCCGCATCCTCAAGAGACAGATTCAGCTCCTTTATCGCCCAAAATGCGCGATGCTCGATTTCAACAGGTAGGTGGCAGGCTTTTCCGTACACAAGCCGATAGGGAGACATGCCAAGGTCGGTCTTATAAGCGGTTCTAAATGCCCAAAGGGCATCAGTGAGTTTCAGAGACCAATCCTTACGGTTCTTGGAAACCGTCTTCTCCAGTATCTGCTTGATTTGCCGATTTGAAACTTCGGCCTGCCCGCAGGTTTGGGGGTGGTAGGGCGTAGAAAGCTTATGATTAATGGAGTATTTCCGCATTAAGGCTTCGAAAGTTTTATTGCAGAAATGACTTCCATTGTCGCTAATGATCGCTCGGGGGTGCCCAAACCGGGAGAAAATGTTTTCTTTAAGGAACCTAACGTCCGGCTGGGCACAGCCTCGACCCATTTAGAGACGTAATCAACAGCTAGAAGGATGTACAAGTTTCCGAAAGAGCTGGGAAACGGCCCCATGAAATATATCCCCCAAACATCGAAAATCTCCACAACCAAGATCGGTTGGAAGGGCATCTCGTTCCTCCGGGATATCCGGCCCATGTGTTGGCACCGGGAGCAAGTCTTGCAATAGTCGTGAGCGTCTTTGAAAAGTTGTGGCCAGTAGAAACCACATTGCAAGATCTTCTCAGCTGTCTTTCTGGGCCCAAAATGCCCGCCACACGCTTGATCGTAGCAAAATGACAGCACACTCTTGAATTCCTCATCAGGGACACACCGACGAATAATCTGGTCGGGACAGTACTTGAACAAGTAGGGTTCGTCCCAGTAAAAGTGTTTTACTTGGGATAAGAAGCGAAGTCTGTCCTGACGTGACCATTCGGTCGGTAGTAATCCCGTGGCCAAATAGTTCACAATATCTGCGAACCAGGGTTCGCACGATACTGTCAAGAGTTGTTCATCCGGGAAAACGTCGTTGATTGGAATTGGAAGCGAAGGCGAAGAAGGAAGTCGTGAGAGATGGTCGGCAACTACGTTTTGACATCCTCGTTTGTCCTTAATGACAAGGTCAAACTCTTGAAGCAAGAGGATCCAACGTATTAACCGAGATTTGGCATCTTTCTTCGCAAAAAGATGGCGCAGAGCTGAATGGTCCGTGTAGACAATGACTGGAGAGCCGATGAGGTAGGGCCTGAACTTTTCTAAAGCAAATACAACAGCTAAGAATTCCTTCTCAGTTGTTGTATAATTGAGTTGGGCGTCGTTCAGGGTTCGGCTCGCGTAATAGATTACGTGCGGCATCTTGTTGATGTGCTGTCCAAGGACAGCACCGATGGCAAAGTCGGATGCATCGCACATAATCTCGAATGGGTGTGTCCAGTCAGGTGAAGAAAGAACGGGAGAAGAAGTGAGTGAGCGTTTCAGTGACTCGAATGCAGTCACACAGCTCGAGTTGAAGTCGAAAGGCGTGTCCTTGGCCAGCAAAAGCGTCAAGGGCCTAGCAATCTTGCTAAAGTCCTTGATAAACCGTCTATAGAAACCGGCATGGCCAAGGAAGGCTCGGATATCTCTGACGCATCGGGGAGGAGGCAGATTGGAAATGACCTCAATCTTTGCTTTGTCAACCTCTATGCCATTTTGCGAGATGATATGTCCTAAGACAATACCTTCGCGCACCATGAAGTGGCATTTCTCCCAGTTCAAAGTGAGATTCTTGTCCTTACATCGGGTAAGGACAGCGTCAAGATGCAGCAAACACTCGTTGAAGGAATCGCCGAAGATGGAGAAGTCATCCATGAAAATCTCCAGAAATTTTTCCACCATGTCCGAGAAAATTCCCATCATACACCGCTGGAAGGTAGCGGGCGCATTGCATAACCCAAAGGGCATGCGTCGATATGCAAACGTGCCGAAAGGACAAGTGAAAGTGGTCTTGTCCTGGTCTTTTTCGGCGATGGGAATTTGATTATAGCCGGAGTAGCCATCAAGAAAGCAGTAGTACTCGTGTCCGGCCAATCGTTCAAGCATCTGGTCAATGAAAGGTAGCGGAAAGTGGTCTTTCCGCGTTGCGGCGTTGAGTCTTCTGTAATCAATGCAAACTCGCCACCCAGTTTGGGTGCGAGTAGGGATTAACTCATTCGCCTCGTTGGTGATGACTGTGACGCCCGACTTCTTGGGGACAACGTGAATGGGGCTGACCCACTGGCTATCAGAGATAGGGTAAATGATACCACTATCTAGACATTTGACGATCTCCTTCTTCACAGCCTCTTTCATGACTGGATTAAGACGTCTTTGTGGATCCCGGGCTGGTTTGGCATCATCCATCAGATGAATGTGATGCTCAACGAGGAGGGGACTAATCCCCTTGATGTCCGCCATGGACCAGCCAAAAGCTTGCCTGTTGCTGTGCAAGACCGCGAGAAGGGCTTTCTCTTGCTCGGGAGCTAGAGAAGCCGAGATGATGACAGGGAGGGTCGCGTTCTCACCTAAGTAAGCGTACTTAAGGTGAGACGGCAAAGGCTTGAGTTCGAGCGTTGGAGGTGAAACGATGGAAGGCAGGATCGGTGCAAAGGTCTCGAACTCAAAGGACTCCAGCAAAGGATCAAAGCGAGTGTAAGCAACCGAGTTGGATGGTTCAGGTAACTCATCCGGAAAGTCGAAAGATTCAAACTCGGGTTGTGCGCGGCTAAGATCGTTCAAGAACGTGAAACACTCGTATTCGTTGTCGGGCGCAGAAACAGCAGCAGGTTCGAAGAGAAACGCACTAGTGGCGTCGAGATTATCGTGATCAAACAGAAACTCCTCGAATTCACACTCTTCGGGGGTGATCTCCTGGATCGAGCAGACGTCTAGTATATGATCATTAGGTTCGGCGGGCTGATTCCCCAACCTAAAATAGTTGAGTTCAATCGTCATATTTCCAAAAGAGAGGTTCATCGAACCATTGCGACAATTGATCACAGCATTTGAGGTTGCGAGAAATGGGCGACCGAGTATCACCGGAATTTGATTCCGGGGGTTAGCTACAGGCTGTGTATCTAATACAATGAAGTCAATGGGGAATATGAAGTCCCCGACTCTTATCAACACATCCTCTAGCTCACCCCTAGGATGGGTGATCGATCGGTCGGCCATTTGGAGAGTGCAGTGTGTGGGTTTCAACTCTCCGACGCCTAATTGCTCGTATACTGAATACGGAAGCAAGTTAACACTGGCACCAAGATCTAATAGTGCGCGGTTGATGTTCTTATCCCCAATGGTAATTGAAATCGTAGGACAGCCAGGGTCCTTCCATTTTTGTGGTAAAGATTGGGTAAGAGCATCACTCGCAGCACTAGCTAAGAAAACTTTCTTGGGTACCTGAGACTTCCTCTTTTTCGTGCACAAGTCCTTTAAGATTTTCGCGTAAGACGGGACTTGTTGGACAGTATCTAAAAGAGGAATATTAATGTTAACTTGCTTAAATAACTCCAGAATCTTCTCCATTTGTGGATTTTGTTTGTTAGACCTCAACCGGTTTGGAAATGGAACATTTTGAAAATTGGTTGAGTCTAAAGCTGGAGGAGGAGATTGTGGAGTTGGAACGGATCCCAGAATAAGTGTCTTCATGGAGTGAGAAGTGGGTCCGTTCAGAGCAGAAGAAGAGGGAGGAGAGCCTTGTGAAGAACGGAGAATAGGCTCAGAAGACGAAGAAGAAGAAGAAGAAGAAGAAGAAGAAGTTGCGGCCGGGGCGTCATCGTTGAGTCGTTTGCCAATGTTGTTTTGCAGCATCCTTCCCGATCTCAGTGTGGTCACGGCACTCACATTATGGTTTTGTTGTTCAAGAGCAACATGTGCATTATGTGGGTGACCGGGATTTGGAAGTGGCTGGAACGGGAGCTTCCCCTTCTCTCGCTCGCTCAAGGCCGCGTTCAGCTGTGCAATCTGGGCCTCGATGGTCTTGATGCTTTGCCCGTGTGCGGCAGTGTGTTGCACTAAAGATTGAATCGAAGACTGGATGTTGACGGTGGATTGAGTCGATTGTTTAACAAACGCCTCCAGACTTCGCTCGAGCGAGGAAACCTTATCGTTGTTTGACGGAACAAAGTTGTTTGGTGGAAAAGAGTTGTTGGGTGCAAAGTTGTTCGTCTGGTTTTGGAAAGGTTGGGGTTGGAAGGGCTGCTGGTATTGATGTTGAGTTTGTTGTGGCGCTTGTTGTTGCGGTGGAGGGGCCCTTTGGAAATTGTTGCCTTGGAATTGATTCTGATTCTGATTCCAGGCGAAATTGGGGTGGTTCCTCCAACCGGGATTGTAGGTGGAAGAGTATGGATCATTCCTCGGTCTTTGCTGGAAGGCAGTATTAACCTGATCCTGTCCTTGCGAGGGTGGATTGTAAGGACACTCTTGGGTCAAGTGGAAGGATCGGAACAACAAGCGCAAATGGTACGAAGGGGGAGAACAGGGGCAGGAGCAGGAGCAGAAAATTTGCTCTCTATTGCTTCAAGCTTTCTTGTTATAGCAGCCATTTCAGCTTTCATCGCAATAGAGACGTCAAGTTGGTGGATTCCTACCCTAGACTGACCGGTAGAAGTGGAGGTAGAAGAAGAAGAAGTCGGTCTGGTGCTCTCCCACTGTAGCGTTTGCTCCGCAAGATCGTCAAAGAACTGCCACGCTTCCTCGTCAGATTTTGATAGGAAGTGGCCCTGACAGATGGTCTCCAGCAACTGCTTCGTTGCTGGGTTCAGTCCCTCGTATAAGGTTTGGCAAAGTTGCCATTTCTCTATACCGTGGTGAGGACACTGAACAAGAAGGTCTTTGTACCGGTCAAAGCACTTCCAGAAGGGTTCAGAAGGAAGCTGGGAGAATTGGTTGATTTCATTTCGAATTCTTGCGGTCTTATGATTAGGATAGAATTTTTTCAGAAACGCTTTAACAAACTCATCCCAGCTGGTGATTGAGTGGGAAGCGGTGCTATACAGCCATTTTTCAGCGAGGTCGCATAAAGTGAACGGAATGACCCGTAGACGTATAGCATCGTCCGACAGCTGGGTGGTTTTCATCATGGCGCAGACATTTTGAAATTTGTTGATGAAGATATAGGCATCTTCAGATTCAAGCCCATGAAAACGTGGAAGCATGTTGATGAAATGGGGCTTAATTTCAAAGTTTTCCCCATTGGCCGGAGGAAGAGAAAGGCAGGTGGGAAGTGCAGAACGGGTGGGGTAGAAACGATCCTGGAGCGCGATTCGCTGCGGCGCTACAACAGGCGGAGGTGGTGGGAGATTGGTCTCCGTAGGAGGTGGAGCCAATCCAGGGGTGGTCAAAGAGATGTTCGGATTAAATCCCGACATCGCGGAAGAAGAGGTTGGTGAAGGTGAAGGTGAAGATGTATGAACAGAATTCCGGTCAACGTCGGAGTTGGCCGGCAAAGGAAGGGGTGAAAGAGGAGTGGACGGAGTATCGACTTCGGAGTCGATCGCGTAGTCGGTCGCGACTAACGTAACGCGGACTAGACGGGCGCTAGTGTCCCGAGTCCAAGCGGACATACACTAAACGAGTTTAGTATAGTCAAAGCGAAGAAGGTGAGGGTAAGAAAACGTCAATGGAGAAAGGCGATGGGTGGTGGGTGAAAATGGATTTGGCGACAAAAGGGCAAGTTTTTATAAAAGTTTTTGATTTTTTTTTTGTTTTTTTTTTTTTTAGAAAGAGATTTACAGAAATATGTACAGAAATACGGCTTAAGCAATCACAAACAAGATATGCACAATCACACCTAGATCTAGGGTAACCTAGGTCTACTAGACCTGCTCCTGAACTTGATTGTCGAAGTTAAACAATGTCGAGAAACGGGCTTAAAAATACACTGATCACGAGGCCAGGTAAGTGCAGAGATAAGGGGAGGTTGTCCAACGCTTTCGCGAAGTTCCTTAATTAAATAACCCTTTCTCTTTCGGCGGTTGCGCCTTTAACACTTTCCTAGACACCCCGTAAACAATATACGGTTAAGCGAGGTTCTAAACACGGTTTATCTTCTCCTAATGAGCGCGAAGTCCTTAGGGCTGAAGTCTAGTATTTTTTAATTTACAATGGACAATGCATATGCTTTAGTGATTTTTGGGGTCCTGGGAAGGGTGATGAAATCCCCACCCAATCTGGATTGGTTTCAAGCCCCTTAAGTCCGTATTAAAGAATGCAAAACAGTAACAAATCAATTGCAAACAATTTTTATTTGCGGCGCAAAGAATCCTGCACAAGAACAGTTTATTGGAGGGGGGAGAAGAATTTGCGCAAAGAAGGCTGCAGGAAACACAGTTCAGTGGAGTTCAGAGGAGTGGAGAGAGGCAGAGGGACTTACAGAGAGAATTTGGCAGCCCAAGGGCACCAAGTGGCCGCGGATCCACGGCCTAAGCCCTCTATTGCCGCGGATCCGCGGTAGGAATGAGGAATTGGGGCTTCGTTTTTCTGTGGTGACCTCCTGTTGGTGTCTTCTGCCTGTCTGGATGTGTGGAATTCTGATATGCTCACTGTATATGCTCCAGATTTTTACAGTAGACCGGATGCTTCGTTTTTGTCCGTCGCGGTGTAGCCGCGAACTGTGGGTCTATCTTCCCACATCTTTGGCACTGTACTTGAACTCCGTATGTTCAACGTCCTTGGCGTCGATCTTGAACTTCGTATTTTCCTGCACACTTGCACAAAAACTAATCAAGAATAATAAGATGGTTTCTTTTACAAAGTATATTTTTTTTTTCGTTTTTTTTTATACTTACAAATTAACCCGAAATTACACAAAGAAATAAACTACCGTCTCCCCGGCAACGGCGCCATTTGATTGTTAGGATACGTGCGTGTTCAAGTTCTAGTTTAAATACCGCAATCAAGACGGTTTCGCTTGTAGCTAGCCGGTTGAGTACGGGTCGTCCGCAGGGAGATGGGAGTCTTTTTCAAAGTGTTTTAACGAGTTAAGTCCGGTTTTCAGATTTTGTTGGATTATCTAAGTGTTGAGTTGATATTTAAAGAGAGCATGTTAGGGTTAGGATTAGGTTAGTTTGAGTTAGGAGTCTCCACATCTTTCGTTGCCCCTCTTAATATCGGTGTTACGGTAATCGGCAACAACGGGGATTAGCACGACTAGGAAGGACTTTGCGAGTATAAGCTAGGCTTTCCAACGCATAAGTCTTCCTTTTGGTGCTTGTCCGTCCGTTCTTGGCTCTTAGCCATAACCTCCGGTTAATTCAACCACAACCGGTCTCACTACGGAATCACCGCTATCATGTAGGATAGGGTGCCGTAAGGAGCGGATTGTAGTTCAATTAACGGGAGTTGATTTAAGCTGTTGGGCAAGAAAAGAGTGAGAGAGATTTCCTTCTCTCAAACTTCCCTTATCCTACCCTAACAAGTATTAACTACTCACACTTCATTATAAGGAAAAACAAAACAAAACAAAAGAGGAAGATAGAAAGAAGGAGATTAGAAGAATACGACTAACTATTTGCGACCTCACCTTGGCGAGGATCGAGCTTAAGTATCATTGTCGTATGAATGATAAAGAAAAAGAGAGAAGAAAGAACAACAAGGAAATAACAACAACTACTTAACAAATTAAAATTACAACAAGCATAAAGATAAGGAGACAAGCATGATAATAAAAATGGTCTTCTTTATTCATCACTCTTCACTCAAAAGCTCACTACAAGTTTAATGGAGAAGAGGTGAGAAGAGGAAGAAGAGAAACACTAAAACTAGGCAAAATGAAAATACAAGAATTCCCCCTTTCCTTCACAAAGTTCTGGGCTATTTATAGGCCAAAAAATGAAACCCTAGGGCAACCACCAGAACCCAAACAGAATGACCAATATACCCCCTAAAATTCTGCAGGTGCGGCGCCAGTACGGCCGCGGATCCGCGGCCTGGACCCCACTTTGGCCGCGGATCCGCGGCCTTCTTGATGAATTGGAACTTGGTATTCTTGGTGGCACCCTGTTTTGATGTACTCTTCTCTCTGGTACATGTGTTTTCTCAATTTGGCTCCATGATTTCTCCAGAATTTCTGTTGAGGGAAAGGTGGACTTTTTGTCAAGATTTTGTCATGATTGCCTCGAGCTCCGCGTAGATCTCTTGGATTTTGTGCTACCATTGAGCCTTGTGCATGAGAATGACATTGATTTGACATTTTGTCTTCCTAAACTGGTATCTGGCAACATACGGATGAAGAGCGGAGACCGTGTTTTATCTGTGGTTGGCAGGAACCCGGATTTTGTCGTGTTTTCCATGAATTTCACCGTTTTAGAACCGAGAACCTGTATCCTGCAATTGACTAGCAAACACGGCTCAAGAGTATCTACCGATATGCAATGTGACAAAAATTGGGCGGTATGAAAATGCAAAAATCTGATATGAACATTTACCGTCTTATTCTCACATGTTGATAAAGCCCTTAGGATCTGTACTCGACTACTGTGACTATGATGAGATCATACTAGTGGGGCCACGGTAGTCGATGAGTACATCCTATAACTGTTCCTAGTCGAGGGTGTATCGAGACAGGGCATCGATACACCAGAGTAGACTAGCGTATACGCATCTTGACCCATATGATGGGCGATGGATGATCCCATATCCATTGGTGTTTTGACATCAGAGATGGTGTACGGGTGCTCAGTGGAGACTGGGTACACTGGACGGACTCGCCGAGAACTCTCAGATGGTATTATACCTCACGTTAGATGGCAGTTCTCCGGTGACACTGGTATAGGTTAGTCTGTAGACCCGAGATCGTCATAGAGTCTTGTGTGATTCCAACTGTACTTTGATTTCCACCTTACCACATCCAAGAGGGCATGCAAAACGGTGGCTTTTGGGTACAGTCCCGAATCACATGGAGACAATGAGCGATAGGAGGGGTTTCGTCTCTCCCGGTATAGGGAGTTGATGTTATACTGTGTTTGATTGGCCATGACTGGAAGTCCCTGGCCAGGGCGGATATTAAGTACTACTGGTAAGTGTTATCAGTAGGTTCTCGACCTGTTATGAGCCTCACATCGACACGACTTATCGGTTACTGGGGTCTGACGTATACCACCCCTAGACTAGATATGCGACATATCAGACGAAGAGACCGGACTGTACGGGAGTGTTACTGATTGGATTCACAGGAGAATGTACAGGCTTGCTTGTTGATCTTCTGATCGCTCAATACCTGGGTGGCTGTTACGTTTAGCTGACCGCTTGCAGCTTGTGGGTGTTTGATATGATCATTACCTACTGCCGGAGTATTGACGATTCTTTATAGTCCTACACAGAGGTTTCTTGACTCAGGCAAAATGGAGTAGGAGCACATATGTGATATGTGCGGGATCGAGAATAATACGATATGAGATACCGTATTTTATTCTCGCGATATATGATATCGGCCGGCGATATTTGATATCAGCCGGGTCATCGGATCAAGTGTTGATTCGATGAATTGGTACATCATATATTAGTCGGTTATATTCGATATAACCGGATTGTCGGATCAAGTGTTGATTCGATAATTTAATGTATAATTATATATGTGATATATTACATTACATTATCTAATATTGGCTCGCTTTATTATTTCATTTTCTCACGAGATAATACATTGATATATATGCGATATATATTAATTGTATTATTTTCTTTTGTTACAAATATATATTATATATGTGATATATAATATTGTAACATGATATGATTACTAATGCAACATGTTTAGTGGAGATTAAATAAGGTTAGGGTTTGATTTGGGTTAGTTCTTTCTTGATGTTTCTAGAAGGTTTTTCTTTGTTTCTAGCAAAAGATATTATGCTTGGTATTTTGCTAGATATTTCTAACCCAACCCAAACTCTTCACCCTAGGTTAAGTCTCTACATGGGTTAGCCTACTCATTATCAACTATGGTTGCATTTGTAATTATCACTTGAATTTCATTATTCATCACAAAAGGAATTTCCTTCTTCTTCTTCTTGCTTGAGCTTTGAGAAAGCTTTCTAGGTTTACTTTATGTGATGAATTAGAGTGAGACTTTGATAATAAAAGGGAGCATAAATCCTACTTAATCATCCTCATCTAATCTAGCCAATTAGATTACGGTGTTCACCTCATTAGTGAGAAAGAGCTTGAGTTAAAGGAACTTCGAGGTAGATCATCGGAGAAAAGGAAGACTACAAGCAAATATGGATCATTCGGGTTGTGGAGCCTCTCTTGAGTCCGGGAGATCATGGATCGCGGTGAATGGACTTCTACTCGGAGCTTATGAAGTGAAGGAGCGGACTACAAAGGTTGTAATCTCTCACTCTTAGTTGTAAAGATGTTTACTTGCATGTTAAACCCTAATAATCTAGCAAAGATCCCGGCTTTGGGTTGTTCGACATGTCTAAATTTTAAATCGGCAATGGTTGATGCCTTATAAACCCTTGTATGAGTGCTTAGGAACCCTACAGTGGTATCAGAGCCTAACTAGAGCATTAGGCAACGTGTATACGAAGTTAAAAGTCCGATCGAACCCCGATACCTCGAAATTGACCCCCTCTCTGGAAATTTTGTGAAAATGTGATTTTTTATGCATTAAAAATAAGTTAAAAAATCAACAGGGAATTCTAAGGATAAGCCTAAAACACGAGCCCCCAAGGCTCTCAAAGAGCCGCGGAACCGCGGCAAGAACATGCTTGCCGCGGCGGTTCCGCGGCCAAAAGAGTGACTTGGGGACACGTGTTGGTACAGACATATCCGTAGCTGTTCCTGCATATTTCTGGGTATTTTTTATCTGACTCAAGTGTTGAGTGTTTTGGGGTTTATTTTGAATGCGTTGATTCGATCGAAAAGTTTAATTTCGTTCTGTTTTCCGGATAATTTAGAAACTGTTAAAATGTTCGAACGGATATCATTATCTCATTTTTTCCCGGCACGAAAAACTTTCAAGTGTTGAATTTTTCTTGAGTTTAAATCTTTTGGAAAAACGTGCAAGTAACGCGGTGGACCCTCTAGAAGAACACAAACCTTAACTCGATTATGTGACCGTCTGGACTGCCTCTAAATCTTAGGGTTTGGGGCAGTACGGCGTGCCACATGTGAGGTATTGGCTTGACCCTTCTACGGCTGGACCATTGGTACTATGACATATTCTGGGATTTTTTGAACTCCGCTCAAGTGTTGAGCTATTTAGGAAATCTTGGGTATTTGATTATTCGATTGGAAAGTTTAATATTGTCTATTTATCTGGAATATGATACAATATGTGGAATTCACATAGTTAGGCATGAAATGCGAAGTATGTGATATTTCGGAATTACGTTGTCTAAAGAGATTGTGGATTCCGAATTTTGTAGTTTTACACTTTTTTTTCTGTGACCGTAAGTGTAGTATGTTGTTGTATTGCCGGTTTTCGTTGCTATACATTAACGACGATCGGTGTATGCATACTTACTTACGTTGATGATATAAGATATTATGTGTTGCTGTGATATGTTATATTGAATCGTCGTGTTCTGAATAGCCGGGGGTTTTATGTGAGATGAGGGTTTTTATTTTCATTCATGTAAAATTCATTTGTATGTAATATTCTTTTATTGGGGCACTTCGGGGATGAGGTTGATGTCACCAGTGTATATTATTTACTTTTCCGCATTAGATAGACCCAAGGAGGAGAGCGCAAGTAACCGGGTTCTAGGGTCCAGTGGAAGGCCATCTCGAGGAGTCGAGACCAGGTCTCCTAGCCCTAGAATTGGCAGTGTTACTTGCCGCTCTCGTAAGGGTCTAGGGATATGGGTTTGCTATTCATCGCGACCGTGGAATCCGTGTTTTATACAGGCTCGTATTAAAAACACGAACATCCTAATATATCCAATATTTCATATATGTTCTTCTGCTGCAATGTTCTGTGATGAGATCATATTACTGCCTCAGACGAATGCTTATACTATATATATATGTTGATATATAAATATTCCTGCTTTCGTTTCTTTTGTGATGCTTAGAAAGCATTAATTGATGGGATTTTTATTAATGAGATTAATAAAAGAAAAGAAACCTAAAAGATGTTGTAGAATCAAAACTTTATAAAAAGGCAGCTGTTTCCCCAATCAGAGCAAAACTCTATTTGAATTTCAAATTCAAAAGGTGAAGCAACGCTTCAGATCTCTTGCGCTGCGCGCAGAGCGCCACGTGTCAAAAGCAGACACGCCAGCGCAAGGGGCGCTGCGCCCAAGGCAGCGCACCCCAATCAAAGCAAGGCTCTGTTTTAAAATTTAAATTTTAAAAAAATAAAGAAAGCAACGCTTCAGATAACTTGCGCTCTGCGCTGCGCGACACGTGTCAGCGCAGGTGCGCTAGCGCAGTTGCGCTGCGCTCTGCGCTGCGCTCTGCGCTGCGCGACACGTGTCAAGCGCAGGTGCACTTGCACCTACTGTGCCAGCACTAAAGCTTAAATAATGAATTATTTAATTAATCAGAATTAAAATTCTAGAAAGATCTTTTTAATCTTATTAAAATAATAAGATTATCTTTTGTAAAACAGAGGCCTTAGGATCAAAGATCCAACGGTGGGGAAATATCCCCAGATCAATCAAAGAAAGATCTCTGTAACTAACCTAACAAACAAATTGGCCCTATATAAAGGCCCCTAGACTCCAAGTCTCACAGATACAGATTTAGAAAAAAAAAGAAAGACAGAAAAGAGAAAACTCTCTAAAAAATTTGAAAGGCAAGCCTTTGAAGAAAGAAGATCATCTTCTTCATGTTTAAAGGTAAAGAATTTGATTTTTGGAAGAACATAGATGAAACCATCTCATTAAAAAAGAAGAATTTCTTCTAAAAAGATCAAAGATCTAAGAACAAGATCAAGATCTTCAATATAAAAAAGAAAAAGATCAAAAAAAGATCCAATCATAAAAGATTAAAGAAGTAATTTACTTCATTTCTAGATCTTTTGATCTATATAAAGGCATTGCCTTTTTATGAGAATCAGAACCATTGGTTCTTGAATTTTGAGGTAGAACCTCTTTAGAACTAGAAAGATTCTTTTCTTTGATCTAAATTTGATCAAGATGTGCTTTGCGCTATTGGACAGTGCCCTGCACTCTTAATCTGAGCCTTTGCGCTCCTTGGATTGGCGCACTGCGCCAGAGAGGGCCACGTGTCAATCACAGACCAATCTGCGCTCTACGCTCCTAAATATAGCGCACTGCGCTCTTGGAATGGCGCACTGCACCAGGGCACGCCACGTGTCAGCAACGCACTGGCGCAGCGCACTGCGCTAACAGACTTGCGCTCACCAGAGCGTGACACGTGTCACCTCCACATGTGCTGGCGCCTTGCGCTCTTTAATTGGCGTAAAGCGCCTGACAAGCCACGTGGCGCACTGTCAGACCATTTAAATGCTGTGCATTATTACGAAAGGGCAGAGCCCAATTAAAATGCCTAACAGACCAAAACAAATGCTGTGCATTATTTAAAAAGGGCAGAGCCCAAGTAAAGGCCTAACATGCCAAATATAAGTGCTATGCATTTAATTAAAAAAGCCCAATGCTATGCATTATAAAAAGGGCAGAGCCTAAATAAAAGCTTAACAGCTAGAACAATAAAATGTTCAACTGAGCCTATATGCTCATAAACCTTCAAACAGATTTTAGTCCCAAATCGGACTATAGATCTCCCAACCAACATTGGTTGAAGGGTATATCTCTGAACTCCTCTGATATTTGTCGTTGTAATCCTTCAACATCTTCATAGAGGTGAAGGGTCCCGACAGCCATACATTCCACAGACTACAATGGACCACCATGTCCCTAAACTGGCAATCGACCACAAAGTCCCTAAACTAAACAATAGAGCTCAAATGCTCTCTTGTTGGATCTAAATGATCCTGTTAAGTCGATCTTAGTCTGGAAATTAGACTAACGTATCCTTAACAAACGTTTAAGTTGATCTTAGTCCAAAATGAGACTAACGTATTCTTAAACCCAAACCCCAAACCCAAATCTAAGAAAATACGGATTTGGACTAATCCACGTCCTACGGGCGACAACACAAATTAGTCTCCGTATACAATCCACGGGCAACCACAAACAAAATAAACATCCACGACACGAAGTGACCATATGGAGAAGGAGAAAGTTGTTACCGCGATGCGGTAGCATAATTAACTGCAGGGGCTTGCACCTGCAGGGAACAGCGTCCCCACAATCAAAAACCCCTCAAGCGAGGGGGAATTTGACGAAGTCTGCTACATCGGCCATATCCGTTTAAACTTTCGATACACGGTGCCATAAATCAACTTGGCATCTTCGGAGAGGTGGACGGATAAAAACAAATAGCATCTGTCCCGAATTTCAGGCGAGACGCCCATCGCGTCTCTACCGCGTCTTTTGGAGGGGAACAGATTTTGGCACGTCCGGTTGGACCTCTTCCTCTTTCCACTCTACACTTCGTGTGTCGTGTTCGCGAACGAATCGCGATTTGCTATGATTTCCTGTGGATTTGAGGTACTTAGATTTGGTGTCTTGCTCCGTGCAGAAAACAGAAGATCAATGGCTTCAAACTGCACTACCTGCAACTGCAATTCTCACTCCGTCCTTGCTGAAGGAGTGACTTATGGGCCCTGAGCGGCCTCCCTTTTCAAGATGCCAGTGGAGCAGGTAACTCAAGCCACCACTGGACTAATCTTCGGAACCATACTCCCACCCATGAGCTTCAATGCCCCTGTACCGTCACAAGAAGATCCCAAGAAGTCGGTATTCGATCGGCTTGCTACTACTGCGGCCCCTCTCAACGGGTCGCCCAACTCCACTGCCTCAGTTTTTAAGAGACTAGGCCAGAGCTCCAACGGGCCCATGAAGAAGCCTGCAATACCAGAAGGTGTTATCCCGAAGCGGATAGCCATCCCTGCTCCCAAAATCGTCAAGGCGGTTTCTCCTGCCAAAGGGTCGGTCTTCACAAGACTGACTATTTCTACTCCCGTTCCAGGCGAAATCACCAAGATTGCTTCCCTTACTCGGAAGTCTGCTTTTGATAGATGGGCCGTCCCCATTCAATGGACGTCGGTCTTTAAAAGGCTGATAACAGCAAATTCTGACCAACACAGGGGGCATGAGGAGGTCACCCCTACGGCTAAACCAACTCCAATCGTGCGACATGCTCGCCGTCGTCACTGGCGCCGGGTAAAGAAAGCTGGGGGCAACTCCCCCTCTGGGATAACTCCGCCAGCTCCGATGGTGGAAATCAATGCTGCTGTTCCGACCCGGAATAGCTTTGAACCGCTAAGAAGGGTGCGCAAAAACTCGCCAACTGCCATATTGAAAAGATCTCCTACACCTGTGGATAATGCCCCAAAGGTGAAGCTGGAGCAGCTCCCTCAACGGCTGTCCTCTGAAATTTACAAGGTCTGGCGTCAAGTCCAAGACTCCATAATGGATCAAGACTATCTCCGCCGGCAGAAAAAGATGAAGGTTTGGCAGGAGAAGGACTACTCTGTCAAGCCAGAAAAAGCAACAGCTGGATGGGTGCCCACTGCAACGGCTCCCTCAATGTCAATCACTCAAAAGAAAAGGAGGTCGCAAAAAGCCCCTGTGAACATGGCGAACCATAAAAGCGCTGAGCACAAACGCCCCAAGTCTGGGGGCATAGTGGTGCATACTGTTTATATGGCATCCGGGAAAGAGGATAGCCGCGCTTCGATGGGTCACCGACCGCTCATCCGATCCATGACAAAAGCCCAGGAGCAGCAACAGAAGCTTCAGGAAATGATGACTGCAATGGCCGCATTTACCGGGCCAAAAGAAAGCTCGGAGGCATCATCAGAACAGCGCCACGAACAAGAAACTGACGCTGACTTCCTACGCAGAGTCCTCGAAAAGAAGGACAGAGAAGCAGCAGAACAAGCTGCCAACATAAAACAAATGGCGCTTCTCTTCCAAGACATGGTAGGAATGATGTTATAGCCGGATCCTCCAGCCGAAGACCCTCTGATCATTATTGAAGACGATAGAGGGGAGACATCTAATCCTCCTCCAGCCCTTTCAGCAGCCAAGGAGGAAACTATCTCCAAGGCCGTCCTGAATGATTATATTGCTCAGCAGATACGAGTTCATCAGGCAAATGAAGCGGCTGGCCAAGTCGTGAAGACTGGGCGACCATACCTGGGCTGGTATGACCAAATCAGTTACCCGTCGGGATATACGATCCTTAAATTCCATGTGTACAAGGGGACAGGAAATCCACATCAGTATGTCGCTCAATTCAGGGCCTTATGCGGCAACACTGGAGGCGATGACAAACTGTTGCTTCGCCAATTCGTTGGCAGCTTAGCAGAAACGGCCTTTGAATGGTATTCGGAGCTACCTAACGACCCGGTCAAAACATTTGCGGAGATGGAGCTATTGTTTCCGCAAAGATTCGCGAGTGCTAGTGAACGCACCCCGATAACAGCACTGATTAATGCTAGGGTGAAGCCAGGCGAGACGTGGGTCCAATACGCAATACGGTGGCGAAACTTATGGTCGAAGTGCGAACAATGTATCGAAGAAGCACCTGCGGTAGGCATGTTCGTGGGCATTCTTGATCCGCAAGCGACCATCTCGCAATTCATGATATTCTTCAAGCCAACTACTTTCTAGGCCTTGATCGACAAGTTGGCCCAAATGGACCAGATGGGCCATAGACCGTCTCCTCCAAAGCCGGACTCTCGAAATGAGAAGGGGTAAGGAAAAGCGATCGTCGTCGCCAATGCTCAACAACAGCCGAGCAACTTGAAGCCGGTTGTCCGTCAAAACAATATGCGTCCACGCCTATCCCTCGAGGAGAGGCTAGGACGTCCTTACTCGTTTTCTCAAGATAAAACGAGAAGACTGTTCGAGCTGGCAGTGCGCAACAGACTCATCAATCTGCCGGATTCAAAACGTCCGTTGCAGCCAAACGACGTTAATGATCCCAATTACTGCCCCTACCACCGAGTATTGGGTCATCCGATCGAAGATTGCTACGTCTTCAAAACTGGATTGAAGACCAATACCAACAAGGCAAGTTCGCGTTATCCGAAAAATGGAAGGTGAACCCGCCGCAACCTCATACCCCTAAAAAGGTGAATATGCCGGGGGCAATGTGCTTCCTTGTTAAAGAAACCCCATGGGATGTCGTTCTTTCAGCCAAAACCAAAAGGATGCTGAATGATCTCCAAACATGCCCGGCGATCAGGTGGAAAAACCCGCTGGAACCCCAGATCATCGAAGGGATGGTGAAACTGCGCCCAACTCCAAAGATTGGTGGGGATAGCTAAAGTGTTCACATCCAGCCGTTAAAATTTTCGAAAAAGAAGAAGAAATCCAAAAAGCCCGTGAAGCCTGGCGACAAGCGCACGGATCTACAGAAACAGATTGACGCGCTGGAAGAGTACAACCAGAAAGCGCGAACCCCAATCACGCTCCAAGAGTTTCTCAGCCACGTCCTTGAGGATGAAGATGATGAAGAAAGCTCGTCGGATGGATCTGAGGATTACGTAGCAAGCTGCCATGTGATCTCTCATTCATCGCTAGACAATGAAGAAGCTCCTTGCACAGAGAGACCGGGGGAAGGTTCCGAAACGGAACTTCTATGGCCGTCAGATGAAATGATCGACGCCTTCCTGAATGGGATTCGTCTGGAAAGTAAAACCAATCGGGAGCGTGAGGTGGCCATATTTGAAAAAGCCGAACTTCGGTGACTAAACAAAAGAGTTGAGACACTCCCGCCGGATCAAAGTACATCCACCGCAAATAAAAGCAAGTTCAAGACGAGGAAAATGTTTGCTAAAGCCATATTAATGGGGATGAAGCTACCACCCTCTGAAGGAAATATTGCCGGCAAAGCAGAAATGCACCCTTCCTACTGCTTATATCATGGAAAGATTTCGCACCCCATCGAAGAGTGCAAAGCTTTCAATAGATGGTGGCATGGGTATGTTGTTCACCGGCAACATTTTAAGCGGGAGAAGCGCAAAACTCGTCGGGAGCGGAAAAGTACGACCGAGGAGCTTAGAAGAACTACCGGCGATTGTCGCATGGTTAATGCCGGGGAAGCGCAAATTCTCACATTCGGGAGCGACTCTGACGAGGAAATGGCTCTTAGCTCTCTCTTTAAAGAGTCCACTTCGGGAAAAGAGGAAGAGCCGAAGGCCTACGAAAATATCCGGCTGCATAATCGTACGCTACCCGAAAAGAATCTCAGACCCTCAAATAAAAAAGATAAGGGAAAAGAAAAGGTCTCTGAGGATATCGCCCTAGATGACCAAGTCATGGAAGAGCTAACCGCCAAGGACCCGCCAAAGAAAAATAAGGTGGATTACAACGTTCTGGCGCACTTGAGGAAGTTACCCTCGCAACTCAGTATTCTCGATACCCTCTTACTATCAAAAGAAGCAAGAGATTCATTGATCAAAGCGCTACAGGAGCCAGAGTAATTCCAAGCTTTTCTCACCGAAGAAAAGATGAAGGACGAGCTGGAGGAAGTACACACAGCCGATATCACCTTCGGCGACGAAGACCTCCTCCTTGGGACGTGCGAACACAACCGTCCCCTCTATGTATCAGGGTACAGCCACGATATAAAGATAGGCAAAATCTTGGTTGACAATGGGTCTTCCGTCAATCTCCTCAATGTACGGGTATTGAAGGAAATCTGCATGAGCGTCCAGCACCTCGCTCGGGATAAGATCACCATCTCCGGGTTCAACTCTCAATCATCACGGACTCTCAGATCTGTGATACTGATATTATGCTTTGGGCTACTCGTCACGGACATTAAATTCCACATCATAGACGCCAAGACATGCTATAATGCTTTGCTCGGCAGACCCTGGTTACACGAGTACAACATCATCCCTTCTACACAGCATCAGTGTATGAAATATTTTAAGGATGGTCTCGAGTATACCGTAACAGGAGAGATGAACCTATTCTCCGTGAACGAAATCTGCAAATATGAAGATGCAAAATACTTCTTGCCAGATTTCGAAGACACGGAGAGGTGTCACAAGCCGGAGAATAAATCTATGGCCACCATCCCTGTCTTCGGGAGTGAAACTGAGGAAGAGGAAGAGATGTGTAACGTTTTGAAAATCGTTTCGGTGAAATTTCGAAAAAACGGTAAAATAAGGGGGTTTTCTGTAAAAAGTCAAAATGCAAATATCTTTATTATAAAATTAAATATATATATTCTAGCAATGTAATTGCTAGTATTTGGTGTTTATTGAGCCACTGGTGAAATTTCAAATTTTCTGAAATTTTTTCCGAAATTAATTATTTTAATATTATTTTAAGCCGTCACTAATACATTTAATTAGGGAAAATTACAAATTGGAATGAGTTGAAACAAATTTTGTGCATCATAAAACATTAAATAAAATTTTATCATGTGGTTTTTGAAATGAAATCGTTTGCCAAAACGGTTTAGAAAATATCGAAGAAAAAGGCTTTTTTTTAGTGTAAATGAATATTTGGGGTATTGTATTTATCATTTTCCATCACCCCACACCCATACCCACACTCACACACCCCCATTTACTTCTTTCCTTGGCTGAATTCAGCAGCCCCCACCCTTTTTCCCCACTTGAATTTCAAGTTAAGAAAAGAAAGGAAAAGAAAAGAAAAGAATAGAAAATGATAGAATTTGAGTGGACTTTGACTTGATCTAACTTTATCCACCTCACTCTCTCTCCTCCCTCACCCAATCCCCCACACTTCTGGCCGAAACCTGCAACCCCCCAACAGCCCCTTTCCCCTCTTCTCCTCTCTTTGTTTCCATCAAAGAAAATCCAAAGAAAAACACACAAAATCAAACCAAAATCAAAATCCACCTCCTACCCATTTTTCCTTGGCTACTTTAGTATGGATCTAGGGATTTAGATTTCAATTTGGGAGGCTAAGTGTGCTTGTGGGAGCTTCAAATTATTTGGGTATAAATTCTAACCTTTTGCTTAATATGTTGTAATTGTTTCATGTTAGCTTAATTAGGTGTTTAATTAGGTTTAAATAGGTTTTCAATTGGTTTTAAGTGCATGATTTAAAATTTATGAGTTAGGGTTTGAATTCAAATATGGTCATTGTCACTTGTTTAAGTTTACAAAGTGTATTTTGGCATGTGAGGGCATGGAAAAACCTAATCTAGTTGCTATTATGTAAATTGTTGCATTTAATTTGTCCAAATCAAGTTTTTAAGCAAACTAGGTTTTTGGAATTTGATTAAATAATGGAGATAAAAATCTAATTAGGGTATTCATGGCATTATTAACATTTTAAAGTGTAGTTTAATACTTTAGTTCATGAAAATCCAAGCTAGATTGTAGTTGTGCATTTTTGCTATAAAATTGTTAAAATTTAGATATTTTGTAAACTAGAATTTTAGGGTTTTTGGAATTTAATGAGATTAAATTATGGGAATTATTTTTATGACTTATTTAAGATATTTAGTGAATATTGTGGCCGCTAGATTCATTTATACATCGAGTTTTGTACTAAAACGGTGATTTGTGCTTGCTAGATTTTCGGAAAAATGACTTTTTAAGTGAAATTGGGGTTTTTGTGAATTTTAAGCTATTTTATATTATAATTAGTGCTTGTAATTGTACAAATGAGTGTGTTGGGAGCTTTCTCGATGGTTTGGCGTTTGTACGCCGATGTCGAGAGTTTTTGGATTGATTCGTGAAAGCAACCATATGTTTTGACCTATGTGGGATTCGTGTCATTTTTGGGTCATGAGTCGGATTTTAATACGACACGGTGCGTTATGATATGTAGGTACCCCATGTGGACTTCAAGACGACAAGCAAGTGCGTGGCGACGTCGGCACCGGCTAGCGAGGACCAGGTGAGTAGATTTATATCTACGGGGAGAAGTCGAGTGGATGGCGTATAGCACCCCCGCAGTCCGTAGTGTAGCTCATATATATGTTTATATAGGTGTTTTATGATACGAGAATGTTTATTCATGTTATGTTTATGTGTTCATGGTTTACCTTAGGGTTAGTTGCGAAACCCTAGAGTAGTTGTTATACCCACATACGCGCACACAGACTTGCATACTTTACCTTCTTGTGCGTAGATTGGGATGTGTATATATGTATATATGCGTGGGTATGGGACTATGCATATGTACATTCATATATGCATGCATGGATAATGAGGATAGTACTTGGGATTTATGATGAGTCGATGAGATTTGATTTGAGGCCGTGAGATCGGTGATATAGCAGGATTCGTATTTGAGATACGACATGACGTTGTAGCGGGTCCTTGACGTAGTGTTTCACACACGTGCATGCATACTTAGGCGGTATCAGTATTGTACTAGACGTAGATCAGTACCCCGATCATGATATTTGATAAAGAGGATACTAGGTGAATAGTATGATGAATGTGATATTGACCCGTACCCCGATTTGGGATGCCGTACGACGGATTTACATACGAGCTATATATTGATGATTGATCCGCACTCTTGACTTGGGATGTCTGATTATAGATATAGTATCGGATATGATATTATTGAGGCGGGATCACCGACTATACATATGCAGGTATGTATATGTATCGACTCAGATGATAGGCAGTTTTCTTACCTGTAGTTCAGCTTGTTAGTTCAGCCGTATAGTTTAGTGTAGTTGTTAGATTAGATTAGACTCCTACCTATTTCAAAACTAGCGGATCGTGGGTATTTTAAAAGACAGGTCAAGGGATCTACGGATATTTCAAAAGACGTATCCTTTCTTAAAACTACCGTAGCCCTATTTTCAAAACCTCACGATTCGTGTTATTTCAAATGGCTTCATTGTTTAATATTTAGCTCCCGCTCATTTTGGTTGCTCGCTACGCATCGTATACTTACATTGTTATTTCATATTGCATTGTTGATATTATGCTGTTAGGACACCAGCACCATTACCGATGATGCGTATGTACCACGTACACTTACTTGCCGGCTCACGCACATCTTCATCGGTAATTGCCATGTCACGTACACCTTAGAAAATATTATTGCTTAACTTAGCTAGTAGTTTGACATAATATTAGTGTACTTACCTTATATGCCAGCTTAGATATTGTAGTTATTACTTGTCACTTCATGCATACTATTATTCATTGTTATGCCGTATTCATGGATTCTTATGCCTATATTCATGGGTTTATATGCTATTGATGATTTGGATTCGGATTTCTATGAGATTTTCTGGATTTGGGGGAAAACCGCAAAACTTGTATAAGCTTCTTCCCTCTCTTTTAAATAAAAAGTGCGGTTTTCCCATGATGTATGAGTCGTCCACCATGAGTTTGCTGATGGATTTCGAGACCCGATTCGAGGAGTGGAGGAACCGTTTCGGGTACATGGTGGGCCCGGTGCGGTACCCCGGGGCAAGAGGATCGTGTTGTTGACGTTGAGTCTGGCAGGGGAGCACTACTGACCGGTGATATTACCCGACGCGTCGGATATCCGGAGGATACCGTCGTGGTCTTGAGATGGATGGTAGGGGCCGGTCTGGACTGACGGCGCCCTAGATATTGTGATTGAGACATTGAGATTTTGAGATATTGAGGTATAGAGACTGTGATACAGAGATATCGAGCTATTGGGATGACGTTTTGTGCCGATGCTAGGCACTGTTTTATGCTGATTTCATTATGATACCTCATTTTAAAAATACAAAGGAAATCTCACTAAATTATGAAAACAGTTTATTCATTTACATGTATTCTGTTTTCATGCATTCATACTTCATTCATATGATATATTGCTACCTGAGGCACTGACACGGGCACATAAGATTACACTCGGGTTAGATATTTACCCCAGCCTTTGTTATAGGCTGCATGTTATATATATAATTGAGGATATATATTATGATCATTGACCTAGGTTGCGTTATTTATGCGATTTCTTTCCGTAGATGTTTTTATATTCACGAGTTGGCAACTCACCCCCGTTGTGCCCCAGTTTCTTGCAGGTTTTGCCGTACAGGTTTCATTACGGCTTTGCTGGCACTGCTTCCCATTTCCGGGTGACTTGCTAATAGGTGGGTTTACTTGTATCCTACCCCCATTATATATCTTGTATATCATTATTCTGTTGTATCTAGAAGTTCTATCAACCAAACATTTATTTATTTGAGATAGAGACTAGTGATGTTTATTATTTCGACCTTAGAGTCGCGCGTTGTATTTTTGTGGATTTCTTGTTGTTTTGAGTTTCTATTTGAGTTTTGATACTCGCCCTTGGCGTTGTATATTATATTACTTGTGTGGTTGTGACCGTCGATTGACGAAGAGCTAGCTCCCGCTTGGGGATGCCTTTTTATTGATTTCGTATACTATTCATGTTGTATCCCGTTTGAGGGCCAGTATTTACAAAGGAGACTCTGCCGAAATTTTCAGAAAATATTTGATGTTTTTAAAAAGGCATAATTCGGCTTATGCTGTTAAAACTACTTGATTTAAATTGGTTTTCCTTCACTCTACTACTTTTCTTGGTTTGGATTTCTGGGTTTTTCGGCTTACTTAGATTACGTACGCCTCGAGACGTTTCGTAGTCTAAGTGCCGGTCATGTTCCGTACTTTCGGGTCGTGACAAAGTTAGTATCAGAGCGTTAGGTTTTACCTTCGGAGCGTAGGACGACCCTTGGTTGATGGAATAGGTGACTAAAGTAGAGTGACGTACCGTAGGTATGTTCCGCGGCATATTTACGATACGCCACTCCACTTAAGAAGCCTTAGGATGTACATTTCTTTGCTCAGTATTATATTCATTCCGATCTAGCCTCATCAGTACCAATTTTGGTTTTGCTGCCATGATTACGGGCAGGGAGAGCTACAGCTAGAGTTACGGTCAGCACGAGCTCGTCACGAACGAGGACTGACCAGGGCGAAATTCCGGCGACACACGATTGCGGAGATGTGTCTTTTTACTGTGTTTCCGCGCCACGAGCGTTTGGCGGATCGCCTTTATGAGGTTACTCGGATGTGCTGATCGACACTAGAGGATTGAGCCAATGATAGAGGCCAGCCAGATTTTGATGACCGTTGGTGTATTGCTTATTCATGATGATTGAGGCACTGTTCAGCGTGCAGACGAGTAAGCCAGTTGTTGCTGCGAGCGACGAGATATCGCCCCAGATGTTGGAGCTATTGCAGTACGAGTTGTACTAAGAGATGATAGAAGGTCGCTAGTCACTAAGGATGAATGACTAGGACATGTGGTTCGTTCGCTACCCCGATGCGAGGTCATCAGATAGATTGATTCCAGCTAGAGACGACTTCACGCGGAGACGTTGAGAGTCGACAGAGACGATCGAATGTCAGAAACCTATTATTCCAAGTTTAAAGTATTCGGAAGGGCATGCAGGCAATTCTATGGACCCTCTAGAAGAATGAAACCCTAACTCGACTTAATGACCGTGTGAAAGACTTTGAACCTTCGGGTTTGCGGCAGTTCTACGGCGCCATTAGTGAGGCTTGGGTTTGCCCTTCTACGGCTGGGCCACCGATGCTGTGGTATGTACTCGATACTATTAAATTGTGCCCAAGATGTTGAGCTTTTGGGGAATTATGAGGTTTTGACGACTCGATCGGATGGCTCGACTTAATTCGGATGCTAGGTGGTGAGACGCATTTCTTGGGAGACTCCCGATACGAGGATAGCCGTTGGAGCTCAGTCCATGCAGCCGCGACGAAACGAGTCCAAAGCAGACGACATTAGAGAAAAGTGAAGTAAGAGGTTCATACCAGATCTAGATGAGATGACGTTCCACTCCGCCGACATCAGAGATGCGATGCGCATGCCGAGGCATGGTACTTGGATTTACTTTCCAGAAGCAGTCGCGATGAGTATGCAGTCATTCCAGAGCAAAATGCAGATATAGGAAAGGACGATGAATTCCGGACAGTTGGCAGAGACGAGACATGGAAGAGACCGTGAGCAGGATTCCTTCCAGGACACTGCTGCAATGATACTTGCACCCAGTATCAGATGTGTCACATACATTCAGAGAGCCAGAGGCCGATGCCAGTGATATGCTGTCTTACGAGTGGTCGCGATGATTGACCGAAAGATGACCAGAGAAGTGCCAGAACGGAATCATCCCTATTAGCACATCTGACAGGGCCGATGAGCCGATGGACCGAGAGATTGGTAATTCACAGTGAAGACCTTGACCCAGGAGTGGTCATTGCTACGCACACCGGCAGGCCAGAGTTCATGATCATCGACGAGACGTCCCACTAGTGACCGCGACAGTTGGCCCAAGATTCTTAGAGGATGCACTTGAGCGATGCTATTCCGCCATTATTGATTTCGATGTTTTGGGTGATTTATTCGCATGATTTGATTTTGATGATTGAGGATTTACGATCTTTGCACAGTGTTGCACTTTATATCGTTTTCATGCGTTGGTTTCACATGTTTGTGATTTTACGGTTTTAGACATTTGAGTTGATTTTGTGCGTATGCACGCACACGATTTGGTTCCTGCACTCTGTATAGTTTATATATGCTTGCAGTGCAGTGATACGCCTTTTGTGCACTTAGATGCACTGGACTTCGATTTCGATTGTGATACTCGATATTTGTTTTGTGCACCTTGTGCACCTGATTTGATTTTGCGCATGTTCGGCGCTTGATACTGGATTTCATGATTTCGTACACGATGGATGCCCCTGGTTTTGGGTTTTCGCGCATGTTGAGCGCATGTCTTGAGATGCGATTTTGGTGCACACCAGATGCACTAAATCGAGATTTTTTTCGTGCATGTCAGATACACCTGATTTTGCTGTCAGGCACACACGTTGCCTACGACAGATGCTTTGTGCACACCCGATGCACTTAGATCTTGTTTCTGTGCACTTATATGGCACGTATACAGATTTTGATTGTCGTGCGCACCAGACGCACGTAGTATTCATACGCGTAGTTTGGGATTGATTTCTTATAGAGCAGTACGTTTTTTTATGATAATTGCGATGTGTTTTCGTACTAAGCAGGACTAGTCAGAGGACAGTACCTGAATGTATTTTGCATGCATTGATAGCTATTGAAGTGAATTCCAAAAAGCGAGCTATAGTCTCAATATTTACCTACGTGTCTGATATGACGCGAAACGTTTAAAACAAGGAAAACCCTTCTAAATTGTTTCCCAAAACGGCGGAACGTACATTTCAAACAAAGGTATATATGTATATAGTTATTTTCTTATGATAGACGTCCGCCACTGTGCAGTGTTATGTGCATTGCACAGCAACTTAAAGGATTTGGCATGCATTTCCTCCTGATATTTGCATGTATAGTTCCGATTTATAGCATATCGGTCTTGCTTGAGATTTGGCATTCGTGTCTTCACCTTGACTCCGATGATTGCGGGATGCTTGACGGAGTTTTGATTTCGAGTTATCTACTCATTACTCATGCGCATGCATTGAGCTATGATGTGTTTATGTATTTATGATTTCGGAGCCCCGGCGATTTGATGGTTTTGGCTGAAATATTTTAGTATTTGGGGGGGAGTTTTAATTTAAATTTGGGGACCGAATTTCTTTAAGGGGGGAAGACTGTAATTTTTTGAAAATCGTTTCGGTGAAATTTCGAAAAAACGGTAAAATAAAGGGGTTTTCTGTAAAAAGTCAAAATGCAAATATTTTTATTATAAAATTAAATATACATATTCTAGCTATGTAATTGCTGGTATTTGGTGTTTATTGAGCCACTGGTGAAATTTTAAATTTTCTGAAAATTTTTCCGAAATTAATTATTTTAATATTATTTTAAGCCGTCACTAATACATTTAATTAGGGAAAATTACAAATTGGAATGAGTTGAAACAAATTTTGTTAATCATAAAACATTAAATAAAATTTTATCATGTGATTTTTGAAATGAAATCGTTTGCCAAAACGGTTTAGAAAATATCGAAGAAAAATGCTTTTTTTTAGTGTAAATGGATGTTTGGGGTATTGTATTTATCATTTTCCATCACCCCACACCCATACCCACACTCACACACCCACATTTACTTCTTTCCTTGGCTGAATTCAGCAGCCCCCACCCTTTTTCCCCACTTGAATTTCAAGTTAAGAAAAGAAAGGAAAAGAAAAGAAAAGAATAGAAAATGATAGAATTTGAGTGGACTTTGACTTGATCTAACTTTCTCCACCTTACACTCTCTCCTCCCTCACCCAATCCTCCACACTTCTGGCCGAAACCTGCAACCCCCCAAACAGCCCCTTTCCCCTCTTCTCCTCTCTTTGTTTCCATCAAAGAAAATCCAAAGAAAAACACACAAAATCAAACCAAAATCAAAATCCACCTCCTACCCATTTTTCCTTGGCTACTTTAGCATGGATCTAGGGATTTAGATTTCAATTTGGGAGGCTAAGTGTGCTTGTGGGAGCTTCAAATTATTTGGGTATAAATTCTAACCTTTTGCTTAATATGTTGTAATTGTTTCATGTTAGCTTAATTAGGTGTTTAATTAGGTTTAAATAGGTTTTTAATTGGTTTTAAGTGCATGATTTAAAATTTATGAGTTAGGGTTTGAATTCAAATATGGTCATTGTCACTTGTTTAAGTTTACAAAGTGTATTTTGGCATGTGAGGGCATGGAAAAACCTAATCTAGTTGCTATTATGTAAATTGTTGCATTTAATTTGTCCAAATCAAGTTTTTAAGCAAACTAGGTTTTTGGAATTTGATTAAATAATGGAGATAAAAATCTAATTAGGGTATTCATGGCATTATTAACACTAAGTGTAGTTTAATACTTTAGTTCATGAAAATCCAAGCTAGATTGTAGTTGTGCATTTTTGCTATAAAATTGTTAAAATTTAGGTATTTTGTAAACTAGAATTTTAGGGTTTTTGGAATTTAATGAGATTAAATTATGGGAATTGTTTTTATGACTTATTTAAGATATTTAGTGAATATTGTGGCCGCTAGATTCATTTAAACATCGAGTTTTGTACTAAAACGGTGATTTGTACTTGCTAGATTTTCGGAAAAATGACTTTTTAAGTGAAATTGGGGTTTTTGTGAATTTTAAGCTATTTTATATTATAATTAGTGCTTGTAATTGTACAAATGAGTGTGTTGGGAGCTTTCTCGATGGTTTGGCGTTTGTACGCCGATGTCGAGGGTTTTTGGATTGATTCGTGAAAGCAACCATATGTTTTGACCTATGTGGGATTCGTGTCATTTTTGGGTCATGAGTCGGATTTTAATACGACACGGTGCGTTATGATATGTAGGTACCCCATGTGGACTTTGAGACGACAAGCAAGCGCGTGGTGACATCGGCACCGGCTAGCGAGGACCAGGTGAGTAGATTTATATCTACGGGGAGAAGTCGGGTGGATGGCGTATAGCACCCCCGCAGTCCGTAGTGTAGCTCATATATATATGTTTATATAGGTATTTTATGATACGAGAATGTTTATTCATGTTATGTTTATGTGTTCATGGTTTACCTTTGGGTTAGTTGCGAAACCCTAGAGTAGTTGTTATACCCATATACGCGCACACAGACTTGCATACTTTACCTTCTTGTGCGTAGATTGGGATGTGTATATATGTATATATGCGTGGGTATGGTACTATGCATGTGTACATTCATATATGCATGCATGGATAATGGGGATAGTACTTGGGATTTATGATGAGTCGATGAGATTTGATTTGAGGCCGTGAGATCGGTGATATAGCAGGGTTCGTATTTGAGATACGACATGACGTTGTAGCGGATCCTTGACGTAGTGTTTCACACACGTGCATGCATACTTAGGCGGTATCAGTATTGTACTAGACGTAGATCAGTACCCCGATCATGATATTTGATAAAGAGGATACTAGGTGAATAGTATGATGAATGTGATATTGACCCGTACCCCGATTTGGGATGCCGTACGACGGATTTACGTATGAGCTATATATTGATGATTGATCCGCACTCTTGACTTGGGATTTCTGATTATAGATATGGTATCGGATATGATATTATTGAGGCGGGATCACCGACTATACATATGCAGGTATGTATATGTATCGACTCAGATGATAGGCAGTTTTCTTACCTGTAGTTCAGCTTGTTAGTTCAGCCGTATAGTTTAGTGTAGTTGTTAGATTAGATTAGACTCCTACCTATTTCAAAACTAGCGGATCGTGGGTATTTTAAAAGACAGGTCAAGGGATCTACGGATATTTCAAAAGACGTATCCTTTCTTAAAACTATCGTAGCCCTATTTTCAAAACCCCACGATTCGTGTTATTTCAAATGGCACCATTGTTTAATATTTAGCTCCCGCTCATTTTGGTTGCTCGCTCCGCATCGTATACTTACATTGTTATTTCATATTGCATTGTTGACATTATGCTGTTAGGACACTAGCACCATTACTGATGATGCGTATGTATCACGTACACTTACTTGCCGACTCACACACATCTTCATCGGTAATTGCCATGTCACGTACACCTTAGAAAATATTATTGCTTAACTTAGCTAGTAGTTTGACATAATATTAGTGTACTTACCTTATATGCCAGCTTAGATATTGTAGTTATTACTTGTCACTTCATGCATACTGTTATTCATTGTTATGCCGTATTCATGGATTCTTATGCCTATATTCATGGGTTTATATGCTATTGATGATTTGGATTCGGATTTCTATGAGATTTTCTGGATTTGGGGGAAAACCGCAAAACTTGTATAAGCTTCTTCTCTCTCTTTTAAATAAAAATTGAGGTTTTCCCATGATGTATGAGTCGTCCACCATGAGTTTGCTGATGGATTTCGAGACCCGATTCGAGAAGTGGAGGAACCGTTTCGGGTACATGGTAGGCTCGGTGCGGTACCCCGGGGCAAGAGGATCGTGTTGTTGATGTTGAGCCTGGCAGGGGAGCATTACCCACCGGTGATATTACCCGACGCGTCGGATATCCGGAGGATACCGTCGTGGTCTTGAGATGGATGGTAGGGGCCGGTCTGGACTGACGGCGCCCTAGATATTATGATTGAGACATTGAGATTTCGAGATATTGAGGTACAGAGACTGTGATACAGAGATATCGAGATATTGGGATTACGTTTTGTGCCGATGCTAGGCACTGTTTTATGCTGATTTCATTATGATACCTCATTTTAAAAATACAAAGGAAATCTCACTAAATTATGAAAAAAGTTTCTTCATTTACATGTATTCTGTTTTCATGCATTCATACCTCATTCATATGATATATTGCTACCTGAGGCACTGACATGGGCACATGAGATTACACTCGGGTTAGATATTTACCCCAGCCTTTGTTATAGGTTGCATGTTATATATATAATTGAGGATATATATTATGATCATTGACCTAGGTTGCGTTATTTATGCGATTTCTTTCCGTAGATGTTTTTCTATTCACGAGTTGGCAACTCACCCCCGTTGTGCCCCAGTTTCTTGCAGGTTTTGCCGTACAGGTTTCATTACGGCTTTGCTGGCACCGCTTCCCATTTCCGGGTGACTTGCTAGTAGGTGGGTTTACTTGTATCGTACCCCCATTATATATCTTGTATATCATTATTCTGTTGTATCTAGAAGTTCCATCAACCAAACATGTATTTATTTGAGATAGAGACCGGTGATGTTTATTTTTTCGACCTTAGAGTCGCGCATTGTATTTTTATGGATTTCTTGTTGTTTTGAGTTTCTATTTGAGTTTTGATCCTCGCCCTTGGCGTTGTATATTATATTACTTGTGTGGTTGTGACCGTCGATTGACGAAGAGCTAGCTCCCACTTGGGGATGCCTTTTTATTGATTTCGTATACTATTCATGTTGTATCCCGTTTGGGGGCCAGTATTTACAAAAGAGACTCTGCCGAAATTTTTAGGAAATATTTGATGTTTTTAAAAAGGCATAATTCGGCTTATGCTATTAAAACTACTTGATTTAAATTGGTTTTCCTTCACTCTACTACTTTTCTTGGTTTTTCGGCTTACTTAGATTACGTACGCCTCGAGACGTTTCGTAGTCTAAGTGCCGGTCATGTTCTGTACTTTCGGGTCGTGACAAAGATGGTTTATTCGGGTCCACCCCAATACAACAAGCCGGGACCATCCGCTCCTATGTTGATCTTTGGCAGTGACTCGGAAGATAAAGTCCATGCTATATTCTCTGCTCGGCCTTCAATACAAACATTCGCTGACAAAGAGCAAAATCTGCAAGTCGCCATGGTTCCACTTAAACATCATAAAGAACTGGACGCGCTTGATACCTACAGTGTAGAAGAGCTGCAGACGTTCTATGTCCCTCCCAGGCGAGAAGGCGAAAAGACGATCCTATTCTACTGCTCCGGGGAAACTAAAGTGGAAAAAAAATCTGGCACGGTGCGGATCCTATGCTTGACAGGCTTCAGCCCATCCTTCTGCCTAGATATTACACAGAAGGATTGAAAAGGCTGTTGAAGCGCCAAGGGATACCCTTCAAACAGACCGCTCGAAAAGCCAAATTCTATGACAGGGTCTGGAACGTTCCCGGAACTCAGCACAAGTTGCCTAACGGGAGAATGGAAGCAATCGGGCTTGGATATGTTCAGTCCAAGAAACGGGAGCTACTCCGCGGCTGCTATGTTGTGCATAATTTTGTTGAAGAAGGAGATGCTCAATGGGAAAGTGCTAATCCTGAACCAGAAAAAGTCCCCGACGTAAAAATGCCCAGTCCGTCGTTCGAAGAACAAATGGACAAGCTTATAAGGGAAGCTGGTCAAAAAGTTCGAGACGAACATAACCGCGAAATGTCTATCTATGAGAAAGCCAGGACGCAACGCCTTCTCCAACAGGCCGCGAAAGATGAAAATGCCGCTCCCTGTCAACCTGTTGTAAAAAAGACCCGATGCAGAGGCAGAAACAAGTCAAAAAACGAAAAAGGCATTCAACAACGACAAAGCGGGAACAAGAAGCCACGCAGTCGGGAATCGAGCAGTCCGGATTTGTCCCTTATGAAGAAGATGAGTCGAGCATACTCTTTTTCTCAAGACAAGACAAAGAAGATACTTGACCTAGCTATAAAACACCAAATGATTACGCTTCCGGAGTCCAAGCACCCCGAACAAGCAGACAAAGTCTCACACCCGAACTATTGCTTTTATCACAGGGTAATAGGACACCCTCTCAAAGATTGCTTCACCTTCAAGAATTGGGTCAAAGATCAGTATCAGCTCGGCAAGTTCGCTCTATCTGACAGCTGGAGAGTAACGCCGCCACAGAAGCATGAACCCAAAGCCACGAGAGCTGAACCAGATCCACATCGGTCTTGGAAGCGAGCTTGTACTTGTTATATGATAACAATATCAAAAGAAGAGCCCGAGAATATAGATGACCTTCCCTGGTGCTTCGAAAACAGCGATGACGAGGTGATCTCAGAATTTCCACCAGCACCGAAAGAGCTGGAAGATGGAATACACACCACTGCAGATAACCTCAAGAAAATTGAGTTGGGGATGGTGAACGACCCGCGACCGACATTCGTTAGTGAGCTGTTGTCTGAAGGAAGGGTGGCTTCATTAAAAGACGTGCTTATACAGCATAAAGATTGCTTCGCATGGAACTATTCCGAAATGCCAGGACTAGATCCAGAAATTGTTGTGCATAAATTGGCGATATCCCCGGACGTTAAGCTAATCAAATAAGCACCGAGAAGAATTCGGCTCGAGCTTGAGATGAGCATTAACGCCGAAATCAAGAAGCTGACCGACTCTGGGTTTATCCAGGAAGTTCAGTATCCCGATTGGATCGCCAACATCATCCCGGTGATGAAGAAAAATGGGACGGTGCGCATATGTGTAGACTTTCGGGATCTCAATAAAGCCTGCCCGAAGGACGATTTCCCAGTGCCAGTCACCGAGCTGATGATAGATAACACGTCCACTCACGAGGTTTTCTCCTTCATGGACGGCTCATCAGGATATAATCAGATAAAGATGCATCCCGAAGACCAGAAGCACACCGCTTTCCGGACCCCTTTAGGTATATTCTGCTACAAGGTGATGCCCTTCGGTCTAAAGAACGCCGGTGCCACCTATCAAAGGGCCATGACAAAGATCTTCGATGACCTTATACATGAAATCGTCGAATGCTATATCGACGACCTCGTGGTTAAGTGCACATCATACGAGGAGCATTTAGAGCATCTGAAGACCGTATTTCAACGCCTTCGACAATACAACTTGAAGATGAACCCTCTCAAGTGCGCATTCGGAGTTTCCTCGGGCAAATTCCTAGGATTCATCGTCCGACACCGAGGTATCGAGATAGATCCGTCAAAGATCAAGGCGATCATGGAAATGCCTCCACCAAAGACTCTTAAGCAATTGCGATCTCTCCAAGGGAAGATCGTGTATATCCGGAGATTTATAGCCAATCTTTCAGGCAAGTGCCGTTCTTATAGTCATCTGATGAAGAAGGGAACCCCGTTCGTCCAGGATCACAAATGCCAAGACGCGCTGGACGAAATCAAGCAGTATCTGCAGAACCCGCCAGTGCTGGCCGCTCCGGTCAAGGGAAAGCCTCTCATTCTTTATACAACCGCCCTCGAAGGTTCCTTAGGTGCATTATGGGCACAAGAGAATGACCAAGGGAAAGAAAGAGCTCTCTATTACTTAAGCCGAGTTCTCCTGGGGGCAGAAAGCAACTATTCCCCCATCGAAAAACACTGTCTGGCGTTGATCTTCGCGATAACAAAACTCAGGCACTATGCATTGGCACATGAAGTCCGTCTCATATCGAAGGTGGACCCTCTCAAATATTTGATGTCAAAGGCTATACTGATAGGTCGGCTCGCTAAATGGGCCCTGCTCTTGATGGAGTTCTCAATAACTTATCAACCTCTTAAGGCAGTAAAAGGCCAGGCTATCGCCGACTTCCTCGCTGAGCATCAGATACCTGCCGATTCTCCTCTGAATTGCGAGCTGCCAGACGAACATGCGTTTGATGCGTTCGACGGTAGTGATACCCGATGGGAATTCTATTTTGATGGAGCGTCTTCCATGAAGAAGCGCAAACAAACTACCCCTATAATCAAATCGGGGGTAGGCCTCATCTTCGTAACTCCATAAGGAGGGATAATGTGCTTTGCTTTCTCCTTAACAGAGCCGAGGATGAACAATGAAGCCGAATACAAAGCTTTGATAGCAGGCCTCGAGATCGCCATCGACATGAGAATTGAAAACCTCCTCATATATGGAGATTTTCAACTGGTCGTCAGTCAAGTAAATGGCGACTACCAAACGTGTAAACTCGAACTGGTAAAGTATAGCGAGAGAGTACAGCAATTGCTGACTTAAATCTCCTCCTACATGCTGGAGAGCATACCGCGCACGGAAAATAGCAAAGCAGATGCACTAGCTAAGCTCGCTAAAGAACTGGCCGACGAGAACCTCGATGACGTAAGAATCGTGGTACAAAGCCGTCGGGTGCTTGCCCCAGCAGAAATATCTCCAGAATCATCCGAAGAAAAGGGAGCGACTGAGCAAATGGCTATGCAAATAAAAGACCAGGAAAAGGCTGAGGATTGGAGAGAAGCCTTTAAAGACTATTTCAAATCCCGTCGAACACCTGAAGATGCGTCCTCAAGACATCAGCTTATGAAACGAGCTCTGTCTTTCGCCTTCGCCAATGATACTCTGTACAAGAGGTCGTTTGATTCTCTGTGGTTGAGATGTCTGGGACCTGAAGAGGCGAAAAGAGTCGTTCAGGAAGTTCATGACGGACTCTGCGGTTCTCACCAAGCAGGCCCGAAGATGAAGTTGAAGATTAAACGGATGGGCTACTATTGGCCCACGATGATTCATGACTGTCTCGAATATGCGAAGCAATGCCACTCATGCCAGATTCATGAAGACTTTATCAATCAGCACCCAAATCCTCTACATCCAACAGTGGCTAGCTGGCCGTTCGAAATGTGGGGGACTGACGTAATCGGCCCCATCGAACCAGCATCGTCTAGGGGACATCGATTCATTTTGGCGACGACTGACTACTTCTCCAAATGGGCAGAAGCAGTACCGCTGAGGGAAGTGAAGATGGAGAATATCCTCCATTTCTTCAAGACGCACGTCATTTATCGGTTTGGAACTCCGCGACGGATCATCTCCGATAACGGGCCAGCCTACAGAAGCCACAAGATCAGCCGCTTCGCGCAACAACACAACATAGACTGGAGATATTCCTCAGTTTATAATCCCCGAGCTAATGGTCTAGCTGAGGCTTTCAACAAGACCTTGACGAAGATCGTGAAGAAGACGGTGTCCCGAAATAAGAAGGACTGGCACGAGAGACTGCAAGAAGCTCTCTGGGCGTATCGAACTACGTTCAAGACGGCCACGAACACAACGCCGTACGCGTTGGTATTCGGTATAGAAGCAGTACTCCCCCTCGAAATAGAATTACCCTTTCTACGAGTGGCAGTCCACTACGAGCTGACGGACGAAGAAAATGCTCACCTTCGGCTTGAGGAGCTTGATGCCCTTGATGAAACCCGGCTCATAGCGCAACAAAATTTGGAGGCTTATAAAGCAAAGATGACGCGCTCATATGAAAGATTGACCAGGCCGAGGACATTCCGCCAAGGCGAACTCTTGGTAGTGGTCAAGAGACCTATGATCCCCAATCGCGCCAAGCAGGGAAAATTCGAGCCGAACTATGAAGGCCCGTACATCATAAACAAGGTCTACCAGGGTGGAGCCTATCTACTAATGGATATGCACGGTGAAAGGCCTTTCAGGCCAATAAACGGTCGCTTCCTAAAGAAATACTACGCTTAATGAGTCACAGCCTAGGTCAATGATAGATGACGACGACTATGTCCGCTCGCTATCTTCCTAAGCCCAAACTCTATAAGTAGTAGCCGGCCTTCTTCAACAACGGACCGAAACGTCCTTAAACTAATGACGGTCCACTACGTCCTAAAACTAGCTGTTGACTGAGATGTCGATAAACTATGGTGGATTGCAGCATCCCAAAGCTGATACTAGAATAAAAAAAGAGAAAAAAAACGGTATGTCCATAAGCAAAATGGGCACGGATGAAAACCCGAAAGGGCTCCGTGAGTAAAAACAGCAGGGCTACCGGCGAGTGCTTGCGAAAACCCGAAAGGGCGCGACCTCGTTATATAAAAAGAATAAAAAAAAAGAGAGAATAAAAAAAAATGGTATGTCCATAAGCAAAATGGGCACGGATGAAAACCCGAAAGGGCTCCGTGAGTAAAAACAGCAGGGCTACCGGCGAGTGCTTGTGAAAACCCGAAAAGGCGCAATCTCGTTAAAAGACACTTGCAGGGTCCCTTCAACCTTGTAAGGAGAAACCACCCGTGTGAGATCCTTACGACTCAAAAGGGAACAATACACTTAGGGATCCTTACGATTCCTAAGGAGAAATTACACTTGCGAGATCTTCACGACTCGTAAGGAGAACTCTCTTATGGGACCCTCACGGCTCATAAGATTTGAAAGTCTTAAGTTACAGAGACCTGAACCCGTTCTTAAGAAACCCCCACAACTTTCGATTTTGCCCTACAAGCGGCTCAATGCTGACCCTTGTATACAATCCACGGGCACGAATAAACATTTCCCTAACAAAGTCCTACCCGTGACTAGGGATATGTTCGCACGGTGAACAACCCTTGTGAGTCCCCTCGACCTATAAGGAGAAAACTCTCTTGTAAGATCCTTACGACTTATAAGGAGTCATACACTTAGGAGTCATCATGACTCCTAAGGAGAAAACACACCTACGAGATCCTCACGACTCGCAGGGAGAAATACCTTTGTGAGACCCTTACGGCTCATGAAGTCAAAAGCCTTAGTCGACAGAATCCTAACCCTGTTTACTAAGCCACCTTTATTCGACATCGACAGGGGCAAATGATGATTCGCTCCTGGCAATATCCCAGTTGTAGCGGTGCTGATGCCGAAACCGGTGTCTCATCCCAAGCTTGCGGCGAAAAGACAGCAAGCGAACATGCATACGAAATAGCCGAAATGATGGGGCAACTTGCAACAAAATCAGCAAGTAAAAATGTATGCATGCAAAATAGCCGAAATGATTGGGCAACTCGCAATAAAAAGCGGCAAGTGAAAATAAAATAAATAGCCGAAATGATGGGGCACCGCGAAAAAAAACAGCCGAAATGATTGGGCAATCGCGACCTTCGCGATATAAAAGCTGAAAAGATAGAGCATCGCGGAAAGAAATAAAATAAAAAATATATATAATGAAATTTATGCCCTACAGGCGATATCACAGCAATCCCTGTATACAATCCAGGGGCACAAACAAAGAAGGAAACACATCTTCCCTCCCCATGCTCCTTCAGAAAACGGAGCCAAGTCTTGACGGCAACTCATGTAAAACCTGAAAGACAATCGGAGATCATCTCGCACCAGCGCGGAGTGGTCACCACCTCGACGTTCATCTCAATACAGCAGACGAGATGTCACGACAGCGTTCTTCCTCTAATAAGATTCGGACGTGACAAAGCAAACGAAGCGAAGGCCAAATTCCTAGCTTCAGGATCTTGACGGTAACTCATATAAAACCTGAAAAACCATCGGAGATCATGTCATACCAACGCGGAGTGGTCACCACCTCGACGTTCGTCTCGATACAGCAGACGAGATGTCACCCCAGCGTTCTTCCTCTAGCAGGATTCAGACGTGACAATCAAACAACGGAGCTACGGCAAAATCCCTAGTTCCAAACCTCGACGGTTCACCAACAACCTAAAAACAACCGCGACATTCGTCTCGATACAGCGGACGCAATGCCAGCAAACGAAGCGAAGGCCAAATTCCTAGCTTCAGGGTCTTGACGGTAACTCATATAAAACCTGAAAGACTATCGGAGATCATCCCACACCAGCGCGGAGTGGTTATGACTCATCGGGGCTCTCCAAAATGAGCCTAACCTCAAGTAAAAAACGGCATGGCAAAATTCCTAACGCTTGCTCTTCCGACGGTCAAACTGCCTAGGAGGATTGCTTGAAGACGTCTTGTCCAGCCCCCGAAGGGATCAGAGACACGACAATCGCAAGGCTACTCGAACAGCAAGATTGCCTATCGAGGAATACATCAGCCAATGCGACGGTACAACGGACAAAACCCTAGTACCATAGACCCTAACGGACCTCTGTCGTAAAGAGCAGAGGTTAACTGTGACGTTAGGATATTCTTGCGAGAACTGCTCGATTCGTCTCGACTCATGAGGAAATTAGTATCTTTGCGAGAACTTCTCGATTCGTCTCGCCTTGTGTGATAAATGTTAGTGTTTATGCCCTAGAAGGCCATTACTGTATCATATTAGTTTGTATATTACTTAATGGAAGCTTGGGATATTCACATGTATATAACAGTCTTGCTAAACATGGTAGTATGCTACTTGGTTTTTCTATCTTAATATGTGAGTATACGTATTGATAGAGCTCTTAGGATCTTGCTTGACTACCGGCGTTGTGATGGCGGTCACACTAGTGGGGGCTGGGTAGTCTACAAGCACATCCTTATTCAGGTCCCTAGTCGTTGGATTATCGAGACAGGGCATCGATACTCCGGAGTAGACTAGTGTGTACGCTTCTCATCCCAGTTGGGGAGATGGTCTGTCCCACAGCCGTCAGTACGTCGTACTGGAGATAGTATGCAGGTGCTCGTTGGGTTACGAGTACACCGGACAGGACTCACAGGGAACTGTTGGTTGGTTTTATACCAGTCGTCAGTGAACAGTTCCCAGGTGACATGAGTACAGCATAGTCCGCAGACTTGACACTGCTACTTCGCCTCGAGTGTGTCCCACTGTTCTTAGATTGCTACCCTACCACGGCTCAAAGGAGTCGTGCAAACAGGTAGCAGTTGGGTGCAATCCCGAGCACTTGGAGGCAGTGGCGGTTAGACAGGATTCGTCTCTCCCGGTATTGGGAGTTGATATCGCGCTGTGTCAGAGAGCCATTACGCAAAGTCCCTGGCCAGGGCAAGCGAGATTTGCTGGTAGGTTCCAGTAGTTTCTCAGGGTGTAATAGGCTTCGCTCCGACACGACTTATACCGCTATTAGGGGACTGACGCTTGCCGCCTCCCTAGGCCCGATATGCGATAGTCTTAGACGAACGGACCGGACTGTACGGAGATTGTCACATCAGGCTCAGTAGGAGTTCGGATGGGTTTCCTCATCGGCCTTCTTATCGACATCTACCTGGGGACCGTTACGTACAGCTAGTGCCGCTTGCGGTCTGTGGTTAAACCCACTGCCAGCGTACTAGTCGAGTCTCTAGAGTCCCACACAGAGAGTTTCCCTACTCCAGGCGAAACGATATAAAGGTCGTATGGTTTTACGACAAGGGTTCGGATGCATACGTGTGTTTACACACGTACGACTTTTTGGACAGTTTTTACCAGTCGGCTTTGGTTTAAGCCAGTTACTGGTATCCGGTTATTGGATTTATACAGTCTAAAGTTTTTCCGTATTTTTGCGGAAAGGAGGGGCGTTCTCGTAATTGCGCGAGAAGCTTCTAGAAGATGGTGACTAAGGAGGTTTAGGTGGCATATACAATGAATGTGATTAGTGAGTCATATGGATGATTCATCCATGTCATTAATGCATCATAAATGCTTAATGACTCATGGATGTGAATCATCACTAGATATTATCAAGCATGGTTGTTAAATTCATTTCTTTTCTTTTCTTAATAAAAGAAATGCTTGATATATATTTTCATAACTCATTCTTCTCACTTCATTATTATCTTCACCTTCTCTCTCCTCAAGCTCTCCTTCTTCAAACCCTAATCCTCCCCTCTCATGTGTTGAGTACAAGGATTAGTTAGACTAATTAAACCATAACCCTCACTCTATATCACCTAGCTTCTTTGATTAGCACTTAAAGAAGGTTAGTTGCCTCAAGTTTAGAGGCTAAGCTTGGAGTAAAGCTCTCGGGTGGATCGTCTACTACTTCGAGAAGGCCGAGGAGGAGGAGGAGTTCGCAAAGACGAAGGACACGATTCGTTAGGTATAATCCCTAAACATAGTAGTATAGAACTTCTATGTTTCTTGTTAGTTATCGTTTAGCTTCGATTCGTGCGGTTAGTCGATGTTTAAGCAAAGAACAAGATTGTTTTTCATATTTCCTCCTCCCCGCAAGTCGTGGGGTGTTGTACATCGACTTACAATAAATCCTTAGGCAGCGGAGATTAAAAAATCTATTTCCTAAGCACTGGGACCCTGCAAGTCGGTCCAAAATGGACTCTTGCATACTATTCACGGGTCACACTCTCCAAAGTCGAATCTCGACAAGGAGGGAAACAACCGCTTACGGGTCCTCTCGACTCGTAAGAGGAAAAATTCTCTTATAAGATTCTTACGACTTATAAGAGAAAACGCACTTAGGAATCCTCACGATTCCTAAGGAGAAAATACACCTACGAGATCCTCTCGATCCGTAGGGAGAAAAGTCTTTGTGAGACCCTCACGGCTCATAAAATTGAAAAGTCTTAGGCAGCAGATCTGAACCTGCCTCCTAAGCCATCACTACTTCTTGAAGAAGCCAATACAGGATGCTCGCTCTATCATCTGTTGACCATGTTTACTAAGGTAACATGCTGATAATAAAAGAAGGGGGAAAGCGCAGAAATGGCACAAGACATTGCAAAATAAAAAATTTGTGTATCTTTATTCATGAATTCAATTAAGTACAAGGCGAATCGTATAAAAGAATAAAGAATGGATACATATTATTCAAAGATTACAAATGTATAATTGATACAAAGGTAGCTACTGAGAAGGAAGTGTCTTAAGTAGGCCCATCAATTGCTCTCGCACTCCCTTCAGCGCCTTCTCCTGATCGGCTGCCGCGGCCAACTCTGCTTCCACCTGGACCCGCTGCTGCAAGTAGGATGAAAGCTGTTCTTCAACGACTCACTGAGCTGCTTCATGACCTTGGGCATCACGCTCAACGGCATCGAGCTTCTGTTTCAATATTAACCCATCAGAAATACTTTGCAGAAGGCCCTCGAAGATAACTTTCACCCGGGGCAGCGTTCGCGTCGACCTCAGCACGCAGTCGAGCAGATTCGCTTGAGGTCTCTTTGCACTCCTTACGCCTTAAAGCCACTTCTTGTTCAAGATGGCGGAAATAAGAAGCGCTCTGCTCGATCCATGCCGCCCTTTCAGTACTCGCGGCCAAAATCTCAGGAGCAGGACGCATAAGCTCCAGCTGATGCAGGCAGGCCTCGATCTCCCTGCAGTGATTAACCCAAGACTCGACGACGCCTTCATTATGGAAATTTACAAGCGTCGCCAGCATTGGATTAACCTCCACAGCAAAATCTGCGGCGGATGTAGGGGCTTCTGCGTCAAGCTCTTCGACGCATCCGCTCAGCATACTCAAACTCATCGCAGCACCCTTTGAGGATGGACGCCTGGAGAATGGGCCTGCCGGCATCATGATGCGAGACTCGAAAGGAACCGGAGCCGGAGTGAAAGCTGCAGAACAAAACACAATCAAATGACGATTCAAGGAATATAAGAAAGTCATCAATGATGGAGTTTACTATACCAGCTGCAGCAGGCGGCAAAGCCGGGAGGACCGGTGGCGCAACCGGTCTCTTATCTCCTCCTTTGATCTATAGCACTGCAATTAGGGCAAGGAAGAATCAGAAACAAGTTCATTATTGGAAAAAGAAAGAGCATTAATTGAAAACTATACTCACCAGCGCCACTAGATGAAGCACGCTTCGACGGGAAGGAGAAGTGTGGATGCAGTACCTGGTACAGGTGATCGAAAAGCACTCCTGCAAAGACGCAATAGTACAACATCAGTACATAAATTATGCAGCTAAGACTTATGGGTCGCAAATCCATACCTTCCAGTATCTGCGATGGTACGAAGGAGGGTAGAGAGGTGGCCACCGTCAGGGCGGTAACTGACGGCGCTCTCCCGGGTAAAGTGGCATCAGCACTAGCCGCACCTACGTTAGAAACAAGATAAGCCCTGTCAGGAAGGATTGCAGAATAAAAAGGACGGTAACCCAAAATTTACCTGATGAATCGCCAACCGAAATGGTGGCGTCTCCCTCCTCCATCGGCATGGTTTCACTTCCCGTTGCCTCGTCGCCCGACTCTACAGGAGCCTCCGTCATGCTCTGAGGCCGGGAGACGGCAAAGGACCATAAGCAGGGAGTGCAATGATCGGAGCTGTACCCGACTCTTTAGAAAGAGCGGCCATCTCAGCGATCATACCCGACTCACCCGCTACCCCCTCGGGCTCGGCGGTCGCAGCCGTCTCATCCACCACTGTCATGGGTTCATCAGTCGCAACCGCTCCATCCGCTGCTGCCCCAGGCTCGGTAGTAGCAACCGTCTTACCTGCCGCCTCCTCAGGCTCAGCATCGGCAACCTTCTCGGGCATAGTAGGCGTGACTGTCTCGTCAGCCACTAACTCGGGCCCGGCAACTACGGCTGCACAGCCTACCGTCGTCTCGGTTTCGGCTGCTGCCTTCTCCCCCGTCCCCTCAGGCTCGACGGTCGCCGCCGCTCCTTCAGTTGGACTCGGCCCTGCAGGACAAGATGTATAAGAACCGATAGTTTTACAACTTTGACAACAAAGCCTTGAAAAGCACATTACCTGAGGTGGATTGACCGTTGGCTTCCCGAGCTGCACGCGCCGCCCGTCTATGAGCAGTAGACAAGGCGACCGGGGGCTCCTCGGAAAGAGTAGCAGCGGGAGTAACGGCGCTTGGGCCCGCTCCCACGGCCAAAGCAGCGCTACGCTCCTACGCTGCGCGCCTCAAGCGCTTCCTCTCCTCCCGGGCCGTCACGACGGACCTCTTGGAAGCCTCCTTCAGCAAGGCATCGTCGCCTGCGTTCAGAGTTGCCTCCAGAGCTTTCAAGGCATCCATCATCGGCTTTTTAAGTAGAGACTCTCGCGGCAACCCTAAAGAGGCCGGGACTTCGGCAGCTGGCCCGGGATAATTCCTGCGTCGGCTTGCGAGGCAGGTCTTGTGGTCACTGCAATAAGACATTGAAAAGGTTAGATTGGCCATAAGAAAGGAGAATAAAGACTCAATGAGCCGAGACGTACCAACACCCGATAGAGCGCGTTTCCTTTCCTCCTCCTCGATGGTTTTGAGGGAAGCAGCGATGGCTTCTTCGGTAGAAATGCCTGTTTAAAATGGAAAAGCGTTAGTCAAAGACAATGATAAAAGTACGATGAAATGACGAAGAATGCAACTAGTGATTACCTAATTGCGCGAGTTTAGCCAACCACGCTTCGAGCCTTGCCGATCGCTCAGAAGCCGCGATGGCGGCCGCCAGATCGGTGTCCTCTGGCTCTACGAAGAAACCCTCGTTACTTCCGTACTCACTTAGGCCTTTGGTAAGAAGGGCCTGAGGCTCTAAGCCGAGCACATCATCAAGAGAAAGAACAGACTTCTTCTTCCTCTTCTGAGCCCGAGCCCCGGTCACACCCAAAATCAACTTGCGCTTCGTGGGCACCTTGGGACGGCGAGTCCCAATGTCCGATCCCACGTCGGATTCAGGCGAAACCACATTCACCGTCTCCACCGGAGCACGGGGCACTGCGGGCACGTCCACTGTATCACGGGGCAGTCCGCGCGGGGGGCTTAGCACACGCGGAGGCTCATCTCCAGCATCTCCTCTCAGCGGAGGAGCAACATGGGTCCTTGGCCTTAGGGGGGGCTTTGCGATCGCTGGCGGGGGGCACACCCTTGCGGTCAATCAGCAGCCGCCTCTCTTCTCGGATAACAGCACCCATCGCGTACGGATACCAAGCCCCATACACGTTTAGGGCCCTTGGAACGCAAGTCGGCTCGCTAATAAAGAAGTGGGAGCCCGTATTTAACCGCATAAAGTGGTGTAGTGCATTCTGTATCCCCTCCCTGGTAGCCGCAGGCACTTCCAAAAATGCCTCCAGTGGGACCCCATGGTTATAACTTAACTGCTGGGCGAACCGATGGTGGTTGTACCTCATGAAGAGCGCCATATCGTTTTTCCTGAACACCAGGAAGCCCGGCCGGATGGAGTATAAGTGAAGAATCTCCCGGGCTTTCAATACGGAGGCCCCGTCTTTGAAACCATCACGCAACACCAACACCGCCTTGGAGGTCTCCAGACCAATGGTCATGACCTTGTCCGTAAAAGAGATGCCCGCTCCGACCGTGCGCGGATGAAGAAGTAACCCCCTAGCCTCCCGCGGGGGCGGATTCACAATGGAAGCGCCAATTAACCGCATGACTCTCGGGAGTCTGCACTTCTCGTAGAACGAGGGCCTCTTATGAACACCAAAAACCCCGAGCACATGCATTTCCATCCATGAAGTAAAGTAGTGCATCGGGAGATTGGCGGGTTGCACTCCGGGTTCATTGGCGTCTGCCGCCACGCAGAGTCCATGGTACAGATGGGCCAACCCGGCGATTCCAATCGACAACTGTATACCAGCCACCATCCGATGCGCTGGGTAGAAGACAGACGGCCTCATATAACGTGGGTGCATGGGGAGCGCGAACCAGCACAGCCATAACCCCAGAAACCCGAGGAAGAAAGTCTCCTCGTCTATGCCCGGGGCGACGATTTCCGATAAGGGCATGATCGCAGCGTTGGGAAGGTAGAAACCCTTTTGGTCATTCTCCAGTGCTGGTCGACGATCTATGCCAAAGCCGAAGGGGTCGTCAAGCTTGGCGATTTTTTCGCTCTGCTGCAATAGAATCTCCGGTGGAAGAAAGCGGGCGATGAAATCTGCAAAACTAACTCCCCGGTCTCCCGATTCCAAGTAGAGACTTTCATACATATTCAGCACCTTCACCAGGCTCGGAAACTGGTGCTGAATAGCATTCTCCGGCGTTAGGCCCATTACCAGCGGCTTGGTGGCGAAGACATATTCGTCAAGAGGAAGTAACTCTTCATAATGCTCCCCCCTCACCGGCAAACCCAAAATCTCAGCAAATTCTTCCAGGGGAATGGAGGCTTCCCTGTCCGATAGAAGAAAGGTATGGGTGGGGATGTTCCATTGTTCTACGAATACCTTAAACCACTACGTCGGAGGAACAGGGTACTCGAACAATGAGGCGTAGACTGCGGGGTACAGACCAATCTTCATCAAATGCGTCCTCTTCGCTGACAAGATGTACCTGGCCTACTGCAAATACCCGGCCGATTGTCGAGGGGTCAATCCAATGTTATAAGGTTGTACCCAAGGGCGCGACTCACCCTGGCATATGCGCCGCCCCAGAATGTCCATGTCTGCCGGCGGCTGCACGGGGATGGCAGCAATCGAAGGCTGAAGAAGATCCTCCGAGTTCCAATTTACGACCTCCACGGCATAGTTCACCGGGGGTGCGTCCACATATGGGATCGACGAGATCGGCTTTGACGGCGTCGCACAAGAGAAGCTCCGGCGACCCTTGATAATTTCGCTGTACCACCTACCCCACAGATGAAGGTTCTTGTACTCTGGGTCGTGATCCTTAATGAGAGCAAGAACCTCCCGGTCCACCGGCGCCTCAGGGAATCCTCCCTCTGAGCGGAAAAATGGGAATGAAAGGTCAGAAGACATGGTGCCTGCAAGAAAAAGCGAAATTCAGTTATCAGTATCATAAGTTAATTTTTAAAAAAAATAATTCCAACGCTTGGCACTTTAAAATTTATACCACACTGCAATGCAGTGGAGAGGGGACCAAAGGGGGACCCACAAAATCCAGATGACAATACATCAGTTAATAAGACAGCCTCATCATTGGATGAGACTGTCAATTAACGAGGAGATCCTCAAAAGAATATTCTCATTAAATGAGAAATCCCTTGAGACACAGAGAAAATCTCCCTTTTCAGAGCAAAGCTCTGTCACAGAGTGACACTTGTCTAACTCTGGTCACAAGGGAATAAAATCCCTTAAAGAGCCTAGCTCTGTAATAATGATGGAAAAATCCATCAAAGAAAAAAAATTAATTTCTAAAAAATTAAAGTTTGGGATCTTAAAAGATCCATGAAAAACTCTTAAGAGTTCATCATCAGAAGATCAAAAGATCTATGTTTTGTCAATGAGCAAAGCTCTGTTCATGGGTTAAGAAATCATGAAACAAATTCTTGAGAGCAAAACTCTGTTTATGAAACCCCAAAAGGGTTTTCTTTAGATCAAAAGATCTATGAGAGCAAGGCTCTGTCAAATAAAATTAATTTAATTTAATTTAAGTTAATTTTTACCTAAAATTTTTCTAGAGTTTAACTCTCAAAAGTTCTTGAAAGCAAGAACAAGGCTCTGAAAATAAAATTCTTGAAGATGATAATCATCTGCTGAGGACCAAGGGTCCTATTTATAGGCGTTCAAGCGCCTCTTCAACTCCTGAAGCGATCCAATGGATCAGATGTTGCCACCGCTGCACTCACGTGTGCGCCACGTGAGCGCAACGGTGGGGGGGCATTTGTTTCCCCAATCAGAGTAAAGCTCTGTTTGAATTTCAAATTCAAAAGGTGAAGCAACGCTTCAGATCTCCTGCGCTGCGAGCAGAGCGCCACGTGTCAAAAGCAGACACGCCAGCGCAAGGGGCGCTGTGCCCAAGGCAGCGCACCCCAATACGAGCAAGGCTCTGTTTTAAAATTTAAATTTTAAAAAAATAAAGGAAGCAACGCTTCAGATAACTTGCGCTTTGCGCTGCGCGACACGTGTCAGCGCAGTTGCGCTAGCACAGTTGCGCTCTGCGCTGCGCGACACGTGTCAGCGCAGGTACGCTAGCGCAGTTGCGCTGCGCACTGCGCTGCGCGACACGTGTCAAGCGCAAGTGCCCTTGCGCCAACTGTGCCAGCACTAAAACTTAAATAATGAATTATTTAATTAATCAGAATTAAAATTCTAGAAAGATTTTTTTAATCTTATTAAAATAAAAAGATTATCTTTTGTAAAACAGAGGCCTTAGGATCAAAGATTCAACGGTGGAGAAATATCCCCAGATCAATCAGAGAAAGATCTCTGTAACTAACCTAACAAACTAATTGGCCCTATATAAAGGCCCCTAGACTCCAAGTTTCACAGATACAGATATAGAAAATAAAAGAAAGACAGAAAAGAGAAAACTCTCTAAAAAATTTGAAAGGCAAGCCTTTGAAGAAAGAAAATCATCTTCTTCATCTTTAAAGGTAAAGAAGTTGATTTTTGGAAGAACAGAGATGAAACCATCTCATTAAAAAAGAAGAATTTCTTCTAAAAAGATCAAAGATCTAAGAACAAGATCAAGATCTTCAATATAAAAAAGAAAAAGATCAAGAAAAGATCCAATCATAAAAGATTAAAGAAGTAATTTACTTCATTTCTAGATTTTTTGATCTATATAAAGGCATTGCCTTTTGATGAGAATCAGAACCATTGGTTCTTGAATCTTGAGGTAGAACCTCTTTAGAACTAGAAAGATTCTTTTCTTTGATCTAAATTTGATCAAGATGCGCTCTGCACTATTGGACAGTGCCCTGCACTCTTAATCTGAGCCTTTACGCTCCTTGGATTAGCGCACTGCGCCAGAGAGCGCCACGTGTCAATCATAGAACAATCTACGCTCTGCGCTCCTAAATATAGCGCACTGCGCTCTTGGAATGGCGCACTACACCAGGGCGCGCCACGTGTCAGCAGCGCACTGGCGCAGCGCACTGCGCTAACAGACTTGCGCTCACCAGAGCGTGACACGTGTCACCTCCACATGCGCCGGTGCCTTGCGCTCTTTAATTGGCGCAAAGCGCCTGACAAACCACGTGGCGCACTGTCAGACCATTTAAATGCTGTGCATTATTAAGAAAGGGCAGAGCCCAATTAAAATGCCTAACAGGCTAAAACAAATGCTGTGCATTATTTAAAAGGTGCAGAGCCCAAGTAAAGGCCTAACAGGCCAAATATAAGTGCTATGCATTTAATTAAAAAAGCCCAATGCTATGCATTATAAAAGGGGCAGAGCCCAAATAAAAGCTTAACAGCTAGAACAATAAAATGTTCAACTGAGCCCATATGCTCATAAACCTTCAAACAGACTTTAGTCCCAAATCGGACTATAGATCTCCCAACCAACATTGGTTCAAGGGTACATCTCTGAACTCCTCTGATATTTGTCGTTGTAATCCTTCAACGTCTTCAGAGAGGTGACGAGTCCCGACAGCCATACATTCCACAGACTACAATGGACCACCATGTCCCTAAACTGGCAATCGACCGCAAAGTCCCTAAACTAAACAATAGAGCCCAAATGCTCTCTTGTTGGATCTAAATGATCCTGTTAAGTCGATCTTAGTCTGGAAATTAGACTAACGTATCCTTAATAAACGTTTAAGTTGATCTTAGTCCAAAATGAGACTAACGTATTCTTAAACCCAAACCCCAAACCCAAATTTAAGAAAATACGGATTTGGACTAATCCACGTCCTACGGGCGACAACACAAATTAGTCTCCATATACAATCCACGGGCAACCAAAAACAAAACAAACACCCACGACACGAAGTGACCATCTGGAGAAGGAGAAAGTTGTTACCGCGATGCGGTAGCGTAATTAACTGCAGGGGCTTGCGCCTGCAGGGAAGAGCGTCCCCACAATCAAAAACCTCTCAAGCGAGGGGGAATCTGACGAAGTCTGCTACATCGGCTGCATCCGTTTAAACCTTCGATACACGGTGCCATAAATCAACTTGGCATCTTCGGAGAGGTGGACGGATAAAACCAACTAGCATCTGCCCCGAATTTCAGGCGAGACGCCCATCGCGTCTCTACCGCGTCTTTCGGAGGGGAACAGTAGCTACGGTCTTGCTTTGCACAGCGGTATATATGATATGCCCTGCACCTTATTCGATGAGGAAAGAGCCGAGATCCCTTCACCGGGAGTGACCTCTTTAGCAAAACTGACAGATGCTACAAACTCACGGTTTAGTTTTTGACAGCTTAAATAGTTTTTGCTTTGCACCACGGTATATATGATATACCCTGCACCTTATTCGATAGGGAAAGAGCCGAGATCTCTTCACCGGGAGTGGCCTCTTTAGCGAAACTGGAAAAGCCTCAAAAACACTCCTTTTCAAAATCACTTGTTTCTACAACGATATCAAGTTTATTACGCAATAGGTTTTCAGAAAAACCTGTCGTAGCCCTCCGTCATTTTAGATAAGTCCTGCTTAGTATTCGTACTACGTTTGTTGACCTCCGTCAAGGCGTAGTGTGCGGTAGCTAACTAGTATTTATCTGTTTATGCATGTGATGCAGATTGGATTAGGGTAGTCGTACGGCCTTGTTGACCTCCGTCAAGGGTCGTATGGGTGGGTCTGATTTAATCAAGAAATGACGGGTTGAACTTGACTAGCACTCTATGATTTGTTGACCTCCGTCAAGGTCATGGGAGGCTTGGGGCAGAATATTATCGGGAATTTCAAGTGTTGAAATTTGCAATGAGATTGCATACCTTCTATGAGATAGATGGATCCTGATACCCACTACGAGTAAGAGTTACTCCTGAGAGAATTTTACACAGGACAATTAGCCGATCAAGTAGGTGTCTAGAAAGGTGTTTACGGGGTTATGCCTCTGGGAAGACGAGGTTTATTTTAATTAGGTCCGTGCGAAAGTATGGGGAACCTCCCTCAAGTACCAACACTGATCTGGCTGAAAGATTGACAAAATTGTAGGGCGTAATTAATCCCGGCTAATCTTACCTTTTAGGGTTTGAAGGAAGATTTGATAAAAACAGCAGGAGACATCCTGATTAGATAAGATAATAACCAATCTAATCGTGCAAGAGCATACGCTAAAGCGTTTCCTTCTCTCTCTCTCCAGGTAGAGACCATGTCAGGACTTAATCAAGATAATAATATGGATGTATTGACTGAACCTGCTTATTATACTGAGCAGGGGATCGTTGGTCCCGTTCTTTCTTATAAGAGTTATAAGACTGAGCAGGAAACTGGAGAAAATCTGGATTCTCACGCCGCCCAAACGAAGAACAGGCATGATGATGCATCTTCTTCAGGTGTGTTAGTTATTAAGAACTGTTTCTCAGTTCACCCTACGTCCTGGGTATTGGATCGGATCGGGATCCCACATATGTAAATTGTTACGTGGGCTACGTAAAGGTAGAGAACTGGGAAAAGGTGATCATTCTGTACAAGTAGGGAATGGTACAAATATTATAGCCAAAGCAGTTGGCGAATATCACCTAGTATTACCAAGTAGTAATATATTGATTCTGAATGAGTGCTATTATATACCGAACATGATGTGCAACATTATATCAGTTTCTTTATTAAGTAAAGAAGGGTATAATTTTGTAATACAGGATAATGTTATGAACATCTTCCTAAATCAAAAGTTGATTGGATCAGGCACGTTACATAATGGCATATTCATTCTCAATCAAAATACAGTCCTTAATATACAAAACACACACAAGAGGAAGAGTTCAGAAATGAACGAATCCTTCTTGTGGCATTGTAGACTTGGTCATATCAATACGACACGGCTAGCTAAGTTACATAAGGATGGATATTTGAATCCGTTTGAATTATTATCTTATGATACTTGCCATTCATGTCTCAAAGGTAAAATGACCAAAACTCCGTTTAGTGGACACGGAGAAAGAGTTAAGGAACTCTTAGAGCTGGTACATAGTGATGTATGCAGTTCTATGTCTACACATGCCAGGAACGGTTCTTCCTACTTTATTACATTCACTGACGATCTCTCTAGATACAGACATGTGTTCCTGATGAAACACAAGTCTGAAGCTTTTGAGAAATTCAGAGAATATAAGAACGAAGTAGAGAACCAAACGGGCAAAAGTATTAAGATCTTTCGATCTGATCGAAGAGGAGAATACTTGAGCAATGAGTTCCTGGACTATCAAAAAGAGATTGGGATTCTCTCTCAGCTTACTCCTCCTTATACACCACAGCACAACGGTGTATCGGAGCGGAGGAATCGCACCCTATTAGAAATGGTGCGCTCTATAATGAGCAATGCTGAGTTGCATGTTTCCTTTTGGGGACATGCATTGGAAACAGCTGCATACCTATTGAATAGAGTTCCAACCAAATCAGTGCCTACCACTCTATATGAGATATGGAATGGGAAGAGACCATGTCTTAATTTTATTCAGATATGGGGTTGTCCGGCCTATGTAAAAACACAAAATCCGGACAAGCTCAAGGCAAGGTCTATCCTGTGCAAGTTTATTGGATATCCCAAATATTCGCGGTGGTATATCTTCTACCACTCCGGGGAACAAAAGGTGTTTGTTTCTCGTCATGCCACTTTGGTTTTCTAATGAAAGAAATTAATGGCAATAAGGTAAAACTGGAAGAAGTTCCAGCAACACAAACTGCAACAAAAGATTTGGTAGAACCAGAGGATTCAGTAGTTCCCAACGAACCCCAGCCTTTCCGCCGATCTAGTAGGGTTTCTCATTCACATGAGAGATACTACGGTTTTCTCATTGATGGTGGGAGTGAGGATTGCATCATGGAAGATGATGACCCGACTCGTTTCGAGCAGGCCATCACGAGTGGTGACTCTGTGAAATGGCTGGATGCAATGCGATCTGAGATGGAATCCATGTACACCAACAAAGTATGGATTTTGAAAAATGCTCCTGAAGGGGTAAAACCCATTGGGAGCAAGTGGATCTTTAAAAAGAAAATTGGTGTAGATGGAAAAGTTGAGACTTTCAAAGCTAGACTTGTTGCAAAGGGTTTTCGTCAACGACCAGGTGTGGATTATGACGAAACCTTTTCTCTAGTGGCTATGCTTAAGTCCATCCAGATCTTACTTGCCATTGCTGCATACCATGACTACGAAATCTGGCAAATGGATGTTAAGACCGCCTTTCTAAACGGTGATTTAGAAGAGTGCGTGTACATGACTCAGCCAGAGGGCTTCGTAGATAGTGGGAGCAGTGGAAAAGTATGCAAACTGCTTAAATCCATCTATGGGTTAAAGCAAGCATCGCGGAGTTGGAACATCTGCTTTGATGTTGCAGTCAAAGAGTTTGACTTCATCAAAAACGTAGATGAATCTTGTATTTATAAAAAGGTTACAGAGAGTAAGGTAGTCTTTCTCGTATTGTACGTCGATGATATACTCTTGATAGGAAATGATGTTCCTATGATGCAATCAGTCAAGCACTTCTTATCACAAAGATTCTCAATGAAAGATCTAGGTGATGCCTCCTGCATATTGGGAATTATGATATATAGAAATAGATCTAAATGGATACTGGGATTGTCCCAATCCAGGTACATTGACACCATACTAAAGAGGTTTAGTATGAAAGAATCCAAGCATAGGAACCTACCCACGATCTCTGGACTCACTCTCTCCAAAGAGATGTCTCCCAAGACTGATTTAGAGAGAGCTCGCATGCCAGGGATACCCTATGCTTCAGCAGTAGGCTCTATCATGTATGCGATGCTATGTACCAGACCCGATATAGCATACTCACTAAGTGTAGTGAGTAGGTATCAAGCAGATCATGGAGAGAGTCACTGGATAGCTATGAAGAACATTCTCAAGTACTTGCGAAGGACTAAAGAGATGTTCTTGGGTATAGTAACGGAGAACTTCAGGTGGAGTCCTTTACCAATTCGAGCTTCCAAAGTGATAAGGACGACTCTAAGTCGCACTCGGGATTTGTCTTTACCCTTAATGGAGGGGCGGTATGTTGGAAGAGTTCCAAATAGGATACCATTGCAGACTCGACGATGGAGGCTGAATACATCGCTGCTAACGATGCTGCCAAAGAGGCTGTCTGGATAAAGAAGTTCATTACTGAACTTAGTGTGGTTCCGTCCATTGAGCATCCAATACCTTTGTATTGCGATAACAATGGAGTTGTGGCTTTGGCCAAGGAACCCATGTCCCATCAGAAGTCCAGACATATTATGAGGCAGTATCACCTGATCAGGGAGATAGTTGATAGCCGGGAGATCGAGGTCAGGAGAGTTGATACGAAGGACAACACTGCTGATCCACTCACGAAGGCCATTCCCCAGATACAGTTTGAGAGATTATTCGGGATGCTAAGTATGAGATACTACAACAGCTGGCCTTAGTGCAAGTAGGAGATTGTTAGTATATATATGCCCTAGAAGCCATTGTTGTACATATGATGTATATTATATTGGATGCTTGGATATATATAGAGAGGACTTTCTTGCTCGATGATCGCACGCTTTTGGCGTGTCGGATGTTCAAAGTTCTAAAGTTATAACCGCGATCAGGACGGTGTCGCTTTGCAGCTAACCGGTTGAGCACGGGTCGATCCACAGAGAGATGGTTGTATGTCCGTTCGAGTTTTAGACGAGTCAATAAAGAATTTGTATATGTTTGTTCAAATCTAACCTATGTGTTTATATGCAAGTATAAAGTTGTTAAGAAAAAGACACGAAAGTGTAAGCTAAAGAAATCCGCACTCAAAACCTTTGAGCCGAGTCTTGACCAATTGAAGCTAGAGCAATCGGCAACAACGTGGATTAGGGGATTTAAGTGCGGTATTCGTGGAATCCGGCTTACTGACCCTTGTCCTTCCGTTCTTGTTTCTTGCTTTCGCCTTCGGCCAAACCGAACGCAACCGGTCGCGGTTAGGAATCACCGTTACCTTGGTAGGGTAGGGTGCCTAACGGAGCGCTTGCGTAACGTTTGGGTGGAGTTCAAAGGAAAATAACGAGAAAATGAAATGAGCAAAGAAACATTAACTTACAATACTGTATTTATTCTTAACAACACATATTAACAACCATTCACAAAATGAACAAAAAAGAGCAAAAGAAAAGATAAACAAAGAAAAGAAAAGATTACAAGCAAGTAATTAAAAGTGCATGGAATTTAAGTGCATGAAAGTAAAGCAAGGTAATAAAAAGCAAGAAAGAAATAAGCAAGAAAATAACAATAAGAATCATCGAACCAAATACAAGACATGGGTTGAATAACCAAATCTTAAACTTACAAGCTCAATTAAGAGGTTGCAAGATCAAGAAGAGGCAAAGAACTCATGGTGAATGAAGCACAAAAGAGAAGACTTTATTGATTCCAAGATGATACAACCCCTTGAGATCAATGACCAAAACTTAAACTTGCAAGCTCACTTAAGAGGTTGCAAGATCAAGTTAAGGTAGAGAGCTCAAGAGGGAAGCTAAGCAAAAAGAATGATACAAAATAACCCTCATCTTCATTTAACATCCACTCAAAAGCTCTCACAACAATTTAATGGAGGAAAGATGAAGAAGAAGAAGAAGAAGAAGAAGAAGAAGTAAACTAAAAACTAACAAAAAGAGGGCATAAGAATTCATCCCATGGCTTGGCAAGTTCTGGGCTATTTATAGGCAGGGAACTGGAAACCTAGGGCAACAATCTGCCTCTATATAAAATGACCAACATACCCCTAAAAACTCAGGTGCTGCCGACTTAGTCAGGCTGCGATTCCGCGGCCTAAGCGTGCTTATGCCGCGGAACCGCGGCCTTAATAAGGAATTGGGCCTTCAACTTTGGTGATTATCCCTGGTTTGCAGTACTCTTCAGTGTGGTATATGTTGTTTCTCAGAAGCTCTTCACATTTCTTCCAGAATTTTAGTAGATCAAAAGGTGATGTGATGTGGATCTTTTGCTATGATTTCCTTGAGCCCCGCGTAGATATGTTGGATCTTGTGTTGACATTGAGCTTTGTGCATGAAAATGACATCGATTTGCCATTTTGTCCTTTAAACTGGTGTGCAGCAACATACGGATAGAGAGCGGAGACCCGTGTTTTATCTATGGTTGGCAGTAATCCGGAATTTGTCATGCTTTTTCATGAATTTCACTGTTTAGAGCTAAGAACCTGTATCCTGCAATTAACTAGCAAACACGGCTCAAGAGTACCTACCTATAAACAAACGAGCATAAGAATGGGCGGTATTAAATGCAATATTCTGGTATGAACAAATACCCCCAAACTTAACTTTTGCTCGTCCCGAGCAAAACTAATTATTCACAAAAAAGAATCCTAACCGCACTTTCGCAGGGAACGCGATTGCACTGAGCTTGTGCAACAAGCCGTTAAACCTCTAGGTGTCCCTAGTAGGAGGAGTGTTATCTCCTGAGGGTTTTCAGCGGATACTACCCACAAAATCCCGTCAAGCCAGTTTCATAAGTTAACATTGATTCTATTCCTACAGTTTAGTATCTATGTTAGAAATTCTATCATCCTAAGTTAGAAACATCCAACCCTAATGCTTCACACCTCCTTTCTATTTAACCTTAGATCCTATACGTTCCAAAAAAGTTTAGAAAGATGCTGGTATCTCCTGAGTTTTCCTTCTAAAGTGCGGTCTTAATTCCAGAATTTTTATCAACTTTACAGAAAACACAAGTCTTATTCTTTATTTCTATCTTTTATCCAAACATCGATTGTATACCCCTACGTGTGTGTATTATTTCACCCCTACACTTGAGAATTCAATTCAAGCTATAATACTCTTGCCCTAACACCTAATACTATTTCTTTTCATTAAGGATGGACGGATTTGCTCACACGCCTTTCATGCGACTATTAATGCTTCTTGAGGCACTAACAGCCGATTACTGAATGTGTGTGCTTAAAGCGTAATTAGCAGTTTCCGGGTCTTGACTTTATTCTATTTTTCTTTTTCTTTTTTTCTTTTTCTTTTTCAAGACCGGATATATTTTTCAATAATGCTCTTTTGGTGTTTAGCTTTAAATACTGTTTTTTCTTTCATACTAGGTTTTCAGGCAAGAGTATTTCTAGGTATTCTCTACTATCCCAAGTTTCAAGGTGCGTGTAAGTGCAGTTTGTAAGGTATATACTTTCTGAATTTGAACTCAAGAAAAGAAACTATTTTTCAGACTTATTCTTCAGTAAAGCATCAATACTTTCCCTTCATCTTGACTTAATTCAAGAACTGAACTCAAGATTACCTATTTCTCAAAAAAACTGTAAGGACGTATACTTACCCAGGTTAAGCAGAATGAGGGTTATTTTTAGGGTTTTCAATTCCTAAGCCTAGGATTTAGTTATTTCTAACATATCAACTATGCTTTCAGAATAAAAATCTAAGTTACCCTATTAGCTAACTTGACGACAAATTTTTTATATTTTTTGAATTTTTTTTCGATTTTTATGGGTTTTTAATAAGGTATGCAAATGCAAAATATACAAATGAATGCGAAGGAAGAAAGCTTACCGAGCACACCCCTAAACTTAAACTTGACAGTGCCCTCACTGTCAGGCTACACCAAGAGGGTCAAAATTGTCGGCGCTCCCTAAAAAATTTTTTATACAAAACAAAAAACAAAACAAAAATATATACACAAAAAGGTTCCCCCCAAACTTAAGTAAAACAGTGTTTCCACTGTTAAGCGTTGATGTTCAGGATCAGGGGGGAAAGAACAGTATCAAGCTATACAAGGCCTTACACAAGCCAAAAGTTAACACCAACCATTCAAAGATTCTATCGTGATAGTGTGCTGGTTGGTGAAAGAATGCGGAGAGGTAAGAAATGGAGAATACGCGAAACCGTATGGAGATAGAAGCGGGATACGGCCTCGGTATATGAGAAGAAGAATGGCTGAAGGGAGAAAGAAGTGGAATACGAACTTGAAGGTGGAAATGGATTGAATAAATTAGTACAATCTGTAATGATCGATGTGACAAGATGGATTGTACTAATCTATCGATATAGCGAGAAATTGGGTCAAATCCCTCAAGATTCGTGAGAAACCATGGGTACGCCGATCTTGGTAAATCAAACACAGGAAGTGAAAATGATACGGTTTCTTGCAAGGTGGGAACAATGGAAAGAATGGAGGGAAGTGATTGAGGAAGGGTATCAGGTAAAGGTTCAGGAGGGTGTATACAGTCAATGACAGGGACGGGATGAATTGGAAAATCCGACTCATCAAGCAAAACTGGTTCATCCTCAAAAATATCTTCAAAATTTTCCTCAAGATTCAGCACATCCATGCATTTATCCTCAAAATCCAGACGCATATGGGGTTCGGGAAAAACATTTAATGACTCGGGATGATGAATTGGAGAGAAAAACTCAGCCAAATCTACGGGTTCATCATCCAAAATATTCCCAGCGTCAATATCCTTAATCAAGTGAAAATCTATATTCTCAGATACCTCAACAAAAGCATGGATATCAATCAATTCAGGTTCTAGAGTGGTGGTGTAGAGGTCAAAAGGATTGGGTGTGGTTTCACTCGAAAGGGACCCTTCACAATCGGGCAAATCAAACACTACAAAGTCACACAACTCATTATCTGTTCTATCTTTAATCAATGAATTGTTTGGAACACTAGAAAGACATTCAAAACCGGAGTTGTGGGATTCAAGTTGAAACGGGTAGGCTTGATTCGGAAGGGGGTACAGCTCACTCTCTCTACTCAAATTCTCAACCTGTCCTACCGCCTCTTCATACATTGGAAAATTTGGAGCTAGTTGAAAACTAGCTACCGGATCACTAGGTTGTATGAGGGCGGCCATGGACACATTCAAATCCATCATCTGTTGGTACGACGCTACCCTAAAGTCTTCCAATGACTGTTCCAGATTAGACATGGGTTGTGAAGGGGTTTCAGTAAAAAATTCAAAGTTGTTTGGATACTGAAAACTCCCAAATGGTGGTTCAGAAGCAATGTCTAGGGAAGGTGCAAAAGTCGGGTAGGACTGGTAGGAATTGAATAGCTGGACATAGGTAGGATCAACATTTGGATAAGAAGGTGAATGGAATTGTTGATCCCAAGAATCTGTAGTGGTGAAAGGAGTGAAAGATCGGCTACGGGATTGTTCAATATGTTCAGTAAGAGACATAGGTCGTGTGGTTACAACTGGACTTTCAAAAGGGGTATCAACGCAAGAAGGGGTGAATTTTTGAAATGGTTGATACGAAGTGAATTGTGGTGTCCAGTTGTTCGTCCTAGACGCGTCTATCCGATCTTTCAAAGAGATTTTGGGCATGGAGGGATCGTTCGACGTTTGACCAAAATAAGAACTGTAAGAAGTAATGTCTGGTTGTGGGTACCAAAGTTCGGCAAGAGTTTTTCTAGGTGGAGTACCCATGATATGAAGAGAGAAAGAAAGAAAGGAAGAGAAAAGGAGGGGAAAAAGAATGTGATTTTTTTTAGTTAGTTATTAACAAACGAATGAAATATACACATAAAAAGAATCTGGACCAAAAAAAAAACAATCACGACACAAAAATACCACACACCTAATCGGTCTAGGGTTCACCTAGGTCAACTAGACCTGCTCAAGAACTTGATTGTCGAAGTAAAACTGTGTCGAGAAACGAGCTCAAGATATACTGATCACGAGGCCAGCTAAGTGCAGAGATAAGGGGAGGTTTTCCGACGCTTTCGCGAAGGTCCTTAATTAAATAACCCTTTCCCTTTTGGCGGTTTCGCCGTAACACTTTCCTAGACACCCCGTAAACAATATACCATTAAGTAAGGTTCTAAACACAGTTAACTTCTCCTAGTGAGTGCGAAGTCCTTAAGGCTTAAAGTCTAGTTTCTTTTAAAGTTTGTGCGGGTAAACGTTATGCTCAAGTTCGTGATTTGTGGGCCACGGAAAAGGTGATGAAATCCTTACCGTATATTGTGGGGTTCGCTTGCCCTTAAGTCCGTATTAATGTATGCAATGCGCAATTTAATAAAAACTCTATAAAGAATCAAACAATCGTTTTTTATATTAAGCACGGTACTGCAACAAATACGGGTTAGTCAATTTTTTTGCGTTTGGTAGCGACTTGCAAAGAATTCTGCAAAGATATTATAGTGGATGCGTCGGATTTGAGAAGAAGGTGTTAGTAAAGTACGTACCGTTAAGTTTTCGGGTTTAGAAAACCCCCGTTGAATCAAATCCGGTAAGCTTGAAAAGTTTGCTTGCGCGGGTCAAACTACCCGGATCTTTGGCACTGTACTTTGCAATCACCTTAGCCTTGAACGTACACTTTGCTCCCCACAATCGCAGTTCGCAAATCAGCAAAAATCTGCAGAAAATACAGTATGGTGGAATTCACAGAGAAGATAAAAGAAAAGAAAAAGGGGTGGAGAAAAAATTGGGCACAGAAGCCTCAATGGGACCGCGGAACCGCCGCTCAAGGCACCTTTTGACCGCGGTTCCGCGGTCAAAATGTTGACTTGGGGATTTGTCTTTGGTCAACGAACTCCACTTCTTCTCTTCTCCAAAATAAAAACCTCTGTTTTCTTTTTGTATTACTGTACTTGCTCCAGATTAGCCTGCACACTTGCTCACAAAAATTATCAAAAATAACAAAAAGATTTTATTTTTTTATTTATAAATATATACAAAAAGAATATTAACCCGAATAACAAGAAAGAAAATATGCTACCGTCTCCCCGGCAACGACGCCATTTGATCGCACGCTTTTGGCATGTCGGATGTTCAAAGTTCTAAAGTTATAACCGCGATCAGGACGGTGTCGCTTTGCAGCTAGCCGGTTGAGCACGGGTCGATCCACAGGGAGATGGTTGTATGTCCGTTCGAGTTTTAGACGAGTCAATAAAGAATTTGTATATGTTTGTTCAAATCTAACCTATGTGTTTATATGCAAGTATAAAGTTGTTAAGAAAAAGACACGAAAGTGTAAGCTAAAGAAATCCGCACTCAAAACCTTTGAGCCGAGTCTTGACCAATTGAAGCTAGAGCAATCGGCAACAACGTGGATTAGGGGATTTAAGTGCGGTATTCGTGGAATCCGGCTTACTGACCCTTGTCCTTCCGTTCTTGTCTCTTGCTTTCGCCTCCGGCCAAACCGAACGCAACCGGTCGCGGTTAGGAATCACCGTTACCTTGGTAGGGTAGGGTGCCTAACGGAGCGCTTGCGTAACGTTTGGGCGGAGTTCAAAGGAAAATAACGGGAAAAGGAAATGAGCAAAGAAACATTAACTTACAATAGTGTATTTATTCTTAACAACACATATTAACAACCATTCACAAAATGAACAAAAAAGAGCTAAAGAAAAGATAAACAAAGAAAAGAAAAGATTACAAGCAAGTAATTAAAAGTGCATGGAATTTAAGTGCATGGAAGTAAAGCAAGGTAATAAAAAGCAAGAAAGAAATAAGCAAGAAAATAACAATAAGAACCATCGAACCAAATACAAGACATGGGTTCAATAACCAAATCTTAAACTTGCAAGCTCAATTAAGAGGTTGTAAGATCAAGAAGAGGCAAAGAACTCATAGTGAATGAAGCACAAAAGAGAAGACTTTATTGATTTCAAGATGATACAACCCCTTGAGATCAATGACCAAAACTTAAACTTGCAAGCTCACTTAAGAGGTTGCAAGATCAAGTTAAGGTAGAGAGCTCAAGGGGGAAGCTAAGCAAAAAGAATGATACAATATAACCCTCATCTTCATTTAACATCCACTCAAAAGCTCTCACAACAATTTAATGGAGGAAAGATGAAGAAGAAGAAGAAGAAGTAAACTAAAAACTAACAAAAAGAGGGCATAAGAATTCATCCCATGGCTTGGCAAGTTCTGGGCTATTTATAGGCAGGGAACTGGAAACCTAGGGCAACAATCTGCCTCTATATAAAATGACCAACATACCCCTAAAAACTCAGGTGCTGCCGACTTAGTCAGGCCGCGGTTCCGCGGCCTAAGCGTGCTTATGCCGCGGAACCGCGGCCTTAATAAGGAATTGGGCCTTCAACTTTGGTGATTATCCCTGGTTTGCAGTACTCTTCAGTGTGGTATATGTTGTTTCTCAGAACCTCTTCACATTTCTTCCAGAATTTTAGTAGATCAAAAGGTGATGTGATGTGGATCTTTTGCCATGATTTCCTTGAGCTCCGCGTAGATATGTTGGATCTTGTGTTGACATTGAGCTTTGTGCATGAAAATGACATCGATTTGCCATTTTATCCCTTAAACTGGTGTGCGGCAACATACGGATAGAGAGCGGAGACCCGTGTTTTATCTGCGGTTGGCAGTAATCCGGAATTTGTCGTGCTTTTTCATGAATTTCACTGTTTAGAGCTGAGAACCTGTATCCTGCAATTAACTAGCAAACACGGCTCAAGAGTACCTACCTATAAACAAACGAGCATAAGAATGGGCGGTATTAAATGCAATATTCTGGTATGAACACTCGACATGATAGTATGCTATTTGGTTTCACTTTATTTTAACATGTTGACTTATATTAGTTTACTGTCTTACTCTCACATGTTGATAAAGCCCTTAGGATCTGTACTCGACTACTGGGACTATGATGAGATCATACTAGTGGGGCCACGGTGGTCGATGAGTACATCCTATAACTGTTCCTACTCGAGAGTGTATCGAGACAGGGCATCGATACACCAGAGTAAACTAGCGAATACGCATCTTGACCCATATGATGGGTGATGGATGATCCATATCCATTGGTTTTTTGACATCAAAGATGGTGTACGGGTGCTCAGTGGAGACTGGGTACACTGGACGGACTCGCCGAGAACTCCCAGATGGTATTATACCTCACGTCAGATGGCAGTTCTCCGGTGACACTGGTACAGGTTAGTCTGTAGACCCGAGATCGTCATAGAGTCTTGTGTGATTCCCACTGTGCTTTGATTTCCACCTTACCACGTCCAAGAGGGCGTGCAAAATGGTGGCTTTTGGGTACAGTCCCGAATCACATGGAGGCAATGAGCGATAGGAGGGGTTTCGTCTCTCCCGGTTTAGGGAGTTGATGTTGTGCTGTGTTCGATTGGCTATGACTGGAAGTCCCTGGCCAGGGCGGATATTGAGTACTACTGGTAAGTGTTATCAGTAGATTCTCGACATGTTATGAGCCTCACATCGACACGACTTATCGGTTACTGGGGTCTGACGTATACCACCCCTAGACTAGATATGCGACATACCAGACGAAGAGACCGGACTGTACGGGAGTGTTACTGATTGGATTCACAGGAGAATGTACAGGCTTTCTTGTTGATCTTCTGATCGCTCAATACCTGGGTGGCTGTTACGTTTAGCTGACCGCTTGCAGCCTGTGGGTGTTTGATATGATCATCACCTACTGCCGGTGTATTGACGATTCTTTAGAGTCCTACACAGAGGTTTCTTAACTCAGACAAAACGGAGTAGGAGCACATATGTGATATGTGCGGGATCGAGAATAATACGATATGAGACACCGTATTTTATTCTCGCGATCTATGATATCGGCCGGCGATATTTGAAATCAGCCGGGTCATCGGATCAAGTGTTGATTCGATGAATCGGTACATGATATATCAGTCGGTTATATTCGATATAGCCGGACTGTCGGATCAAGTGTTGATTCGATAATTTAATGTATAATTATATATGTGATATATTACATTATATTATCTAATATTGGCTCGCTTTATTATTTCATTTTCTCACCAGATAATACATTGATATATAAGCGATATATGTTAATTGTATTATTTTCTTTTGTTACAAATATATATTATATATGTGATATATAATATTGTAACATGATATGATTACTAATACAACATGTTTAATGGAGATTAAACAAGATTAGGGTTTGATTTGGGTTAGTTCTTTCTTGATACTTCTAGAAGGTTTTTCTTTGTTTCTAGCAAAAGATATTATGCTTGATATTTTGCTAGATATTTCTAACCCAACCCAAACCCTTCACCCTAGGTTAAGTCTCTACATAGGTTAGCCTACTCATTATCAACTATGGTTGCATTTGTAATTATCACTTGAATTTCATTATTCATCACAAAAGGAATTTCCTTCTTCTTCTTCTTGCTTGAGCTTTGAGAAAGCTTTCTAGGTTTTCTTTATGTGATAAATTAGAGTGAGAATTTAATAATAAAATAGAGCATAAATCCTTCTTAATCATCCTCATCTAATCTAGCCAATTAGATTAGGGTGTTCACCTCATTAGTGAGAAAGAGCTTGAGTTAAAGGAATTTCGAGGTAGATCATCGGAGAAAAGGAAGACTACAAGCAAGCATGGATCATTCGGGTTGTGGAGCCTCTCTTGAGTCCGGGAGATCATGGATCGCGGCGAAGGGACTTCTAGTCGGAGCTTATGAAGCGAAGGAGCAGACTACAAAGGTTGTAATCCTTCACTCTTAGTTGTAAAGATGTTTACTTGCATGTTAAACCCTAATAATCTAGCAAAGATCCCGGTTTTGGGTTGTTCGGAATGTCTAAATTTTAAATCGGGCATGGTTGATGCCTTATAGACCCTTGTATGAGTGCCTAGGAACCCTACACGTGCGACGGGGACAGTCCCCAAACCGCGTGTCAGGAGTGTCCGTGACGCGCCTTCCCTCCTGAGGCACGTGGATGAGGTCACCATAGTCCAGGCTCGCTTCCATATTCCCCCCGGCTACTCGCTTCGCTTGGCCGGGGAGGGAGAGAGGGCGGACCAGATATGAGATAAGGAGATCGCCTTGTACTTGGAATCCTTTTGGGCCGGAATGCGTCTGCCCTTCTCCCCAGAGGTGAGTGCGGCGCTGCATTGCTTTCAATTAGCACCGGGCCAGTTAGCCGAACTCGTGGAGGATTCTCCTCAGGTTCCTGGTCCGGTTGAGACTGCAGGAGATCCCTTTCAGCCTGAACCTTCTACTTTCCTCCCACTGCTACAAAAATTACCTCAGCACTCGTAAGGACGAGCCTAGCTGGGTATACGTTTCTTTTAGAAAACACAGAGGAGGGACGACCGGGTCGGGGGTCGTAGCAGTACCTTCTTCCATTCATGAATGGAAGGAGAAGTTCTTATTCGTCGGGCAACCCGAGGGTGAGGATTGGCCTGTGCCTGTCCGGTGGCACAGGGCCAACTGCTCGCGGGTGAGGCGGTTGTCCGATCCCGATGCCGTGGCGGTGTCGGAGTGGGAGCCCGTCCATCGGGGCCGATGTGTTTGTAAGTCTATGTAGCACACCCCATATGTTTGCGGGGAGGCGGAATACATCAAAAACGATTTTTCTCACATCAAAAGATCATGTTTGGCTTTGCAACATAGACTTTTCCACTTTTAAGATCTTGATTAAACCTTAACCAACAAAAACTAAACAACAAGAGGGTGTTAACTACTCGGTTAAAGTATTATACCCTCGTGTCAAGTCTTTCGGGTCTTCAAGTGGTTCCTTGCTCCTTGGTTCAAGCTTCTTCTTGATCTCTTTTCTTTGGCTCCTCCAAAACTTCAAAAGAACTCGGTTGCCGGTCTCCTTTGTGCCAAAGAAAGATCCACCCGAGGGCCTATGGTCAAGATCCAACCTCAAAAGAAATAACTTAGTGATCCAACTTGCTAAGGAAGACTACTAAGTAGAAGTAGAGAAGGAATATTGGATTAGTTTGTCTCAAAGCTCATTGATTCACAACTCATGTGATGGCATGAGCTTGAGGGAGGTGGATAGAAAACCTAGGAGAGAGAATGATATCATGAGAATGAACTTGAGAAATGAGTGTGAGAATGCCTAAGTCTTTTTCCAATAATTCAAGCATGGAATAAAATAGTCACAAAAAATGCAACCATGCTTGAATAGGAAACCCAAATGAATAAACAATTTATAAAGCCATGCTTGCAACCCATTTCTCAAATATCTCCTAATTTCCACCTCATTAATCCTTTATCAAAAAAGGATAAATCAATAATGAGGTGTCTCCTTCTAAAAGCTCATTCTTATGAAATTGCAAGAATGCCCTTACCGTATATACATACTCGTATCCGTATTCCGAAAAATACGAATACCCAGAGACAAGTATAATCTAATAGTATAATACTAGGATCCGGCTTAAACTAAAGCCCACTGGTATTATCTGTCCGAACATCATTCGTGTAGCCAGTACACGTATGCGATCGAAACCCTGCCGTAAGACCATACGGCCTCTACATCGTCTCGCCTGATCTAGGGAAAACCTCTGTATGGAACTCTAAAGACTCGACAGTACGCTGGCAGTGGGTTTAACCACAAGTCCGTCAGTAGCACTAGCTGTACGTAACGGCAACCCAGGTACATGTCGAAAAGGAGGCCGACGAGCGAACTCGTCCATAACCCCTACTGAGCTTGTCCGTGACAATATCCATGCATTCCGGTCTGTTCGTCTGAGAATATCACATGTAATGTCTAAGGGGTGGAAAATTTCAGATCTCTAATAACCGTACAAGTCGTGTCAGAGTGGCTCAAGACCATCCGAGAATCTACTAGTCCGTCCACCAGTAATTCTCTATCAGCCCTGGCCAGGAACTTATGGTAATGACCAACCGATCACTGTGCGATATCTACTCCCAGATATCTACTCCCTATACCGGAAGAGACGAATCCCCAACAGTCGCTCACTGCCTCCATGTGGCTCGGGACTGTACCCAACTAAAATTTGTTTGCACGACTCCTTTGAGCCGTGGTAGGGTAGTAATCAAAGCACAGTGGGAACTCACATGAGACAAATGATGACATCAAGTCGACAGACTATCTGCACACATGTCACCAGAGAACTGCTATTTGACGCTAGGTACAATACCATCTAGACAGTCCTCGGCGAGTCCTGTCCGGTGAACTCACTACCAGTGAGCATCTGTATACAATCTTAGGTGCACATCACCAATGGCTGCGGGACCAATCCATCGCCCCTCTTCAGGGTCTAGATATGTATACACTAGACTACTCTGGAGTATCGATGCCCAGTCTCAATACTCCTACAACCAGGGACATTTAAGGATGTGCCTATTGACCACCCAGCTCCCACAAGTATGACTGCCATCACAACGCTGGTAGTCAGGCAAATATCCTACGGGCTTTATCAACATGTATACAATATATGAAATACAAAGTAAAATATATCATATGTTAAGATAAAGACAAACCAAATAGCGTGCAATCATATCGAGCAAGATTGTTCTGTACATACATATCCCTAACATCCTATACAATGAAGGCCTCTAGGGCATATATATCCAACAATCTCCCACTTGCACTAAGGCCTGTAATTGGTGTAACGAGTACCCACTGTCTGTACTAGATCCAGTTGCTGGCGTACCGCATGCCCAACATCTCAAACATCCTCTCGAACTGGATTTGAGGGATGGCCTTGGTGAATGGATCTATCGTGTTGTCTTTTGTGTCCACTCTCCGCACCTCGATCTCCCGGCGATCCATGATCTCCCTGATCAGGTGATACCACCTCAAGATATGCCTGGATTTCTGATGGGACCTTGGTTCCTTCGCTAATGCTACAACCCCATTGTTATCACAATACAAAGGTATTGGATTGGCAATGGACGGAACCACCTGAAGTTCAGAGATGAACTTCTTCATCCAGACAGCCTTTTTCGTGGCATCGTTAGCAACTATATACTCAGCATCCATTGTTGAGTCTGCGACGGTATCCTGTTTGAAACTCTTCCAACATACCGCCCCTCTATTGAGGGTAAACACAAAACCCAAAATGGATTTAGAGTCATCTTTGTCACTTTGGAAGCTGAAGTCGGTAAAAGCCTCGACCTGGAGGTCCCCACTACCGTAAACCAAGAACATCTCCTTAGTCCTTCTCAGGTACTTAAGAATGTTCTTTACCGCTATCCAATTCTTCTCACCCGGGTCAGACTGATACTTGCTTACCACACTAAGTGCGTAAGCTATATCTGGTCTGGTGCATAATATCGCATACATTATAGATCCTACAGCTGAAGTGTAGGGTATAATGCCCATGCGAGCTCTCTCTTCATCAGTCTTTGGAGACATCTTTTTGGAGAGAGTGATCCCGTGACAAGAGGGCAAATTACCGTTCTTGGAATCTTCCATACTAAATCTCTTTAGTACAGTGTCAATGTACCTGGACTGTGAAAATCCCAACATTCTTTTGGATCTATCACGATAGATCTTAATCCCTAGAATGTAGGAGGTATCTCCCAAGTCTTTCATGGAGAATTTCTGTGACAAGAAGAGCTTTACTGATTGTAGCATAGGGATATCATTCCCTATCAGTAGTATGTCGTCAACGTACAGAATGAGAAAGACTACTGCTCCTTCTACAATGTTCCTATAAATGCATGGTTCATCTACATTTTTTATAAAGTCAAATTCTTTGACCGTCTCATCAAAGCAGATGTTCCAACTCCGCGATATTTGCTTTAATCCATAAGTGGATTTAAGCAACTTGCACACTTTTCCGCTGCTCCCACTGTCTAAGAAACCTTCTGGTTGATCCATGTAAACATTTTCTTCTAAATGTCCATTTAGAAAAGCTTTTTTTACGTCCATCTGCCAATTTTCATAGTCATGGAAGGCAGCAATGGCAAGCAGGATCCGAATGGATTTAAGCATAGCTACTGGAGAAAAGGTTTCATCATAGTCCAATCGTGGTCTTTGACGAAAACCTTTTGCAACGAGTCTAGCTTTGTAGGTTTCCACTTGTCCAAATGCGCCAATCTTTTTTTTGAAGATCCATTTGGATCCAATAGGTTTCACCCAAGGAGGAGCAACATCCAAAGTCCATACTTTATTGGTGTACATGGATTCCATTTCGAATCTCATAGCATCCAGCCACTTCACCAAGTCTTTACTCGTGATAGCCTGCTGAAAATTAGTAGGCTCATTATCATCGATAATGCAATTCTCTCGATCCCCATCTACAAGAAACCCATAGTATCTCTTGGGCGGACGAGAAAGCCTACTAGATTTGCGGAGCAGCGTTGGTTCGTCGGGCTCTATTGAAACCTGAGGTTCTACTAAGTCATCCGCAGTAGTTTGGGGTTATGGAATTTCTTCCAGTTCTACCGCGCTCTCGCTAATTTCTTTTGTAAGAAATTCGCTCTCTAAGAAGATAATGTGGCGAGCGACAAACACCTTTTGTTCTTCAGTGTGGTAGATAAGATATCCCCTTGAATTCTTGGGGTATCCCACAAACTTGCACAAAACCGATCGTGCCTTGAGATTGTCCGGATTCTGCTTTTTAACAAATGCTGGACACCCCCATATCTTGAGATACTTGAGATATGGTCTCTTCCCACTCCACATTTCATATGGAGTGGTAGGCATAGACTTAGTCGGAACTTTATTCAATAGGTATGCAGCTGATTCCAGCGCAAAACCCCAGAAGGAAAGTGGCAACTCCACACTACTCATCATTGAACGCACCATGTCCAGTAGCGTGCGATTCCTCCTTTCTGATATACCATTATGCTGAGTTGTATATGGAGGAGTAAGTCAAGAGAGAATTCCATTCTCTTTTAAGTATTCAAGGAAACCGGTACTTAAGTATTCTCCACCTCGATCAGATCGAAGCGTCTTGATGCTTTTACCAGTCTGTTTCTCCACTTCTGTCGGGACCCGGTTTTTGCTCACGGAACAAAATGCCACATGGAACAAAATGCCACACCAATTGTCATGCCAAGGTGGCGGGGGCCACCTCTTGAATCCATGGGGGCCTTCTCTTGAGTCCCTATGACCCACTGTAGAACAATGGGGAATCTTCGGAACACATTCCTAAAGAGGACCGAACTGCATTATAAATGTAACGATACCACCCTCAATTACAGAGGCGCCTTTTAAGTGAACCGGAACTACAAGAGCTTAAGAACTCCGTAGTTAAGCGTGCTCGGACCAGGGAAGTCTTGGGATGGGTGACCTCCTAGGAAGTGGCCCCTGGTCGGGTCCGGTTCGCTCTAAAGGGAAAAACCGTGCGGTTTCAGCCAGAGCGGACAATACCATCTGTACTGGGGCGTGGGGCGTTATATTTATGGTAGCCCATGCAGGTCCCTCAGTAGTAGGTCTGTGGTTCGAGGACGAACCATTGTTCAAAAGTGGGGAGAATGTCGAGACCCGGTTCTTGCTCACGGAACAAAGTGCCACACGGAACAATGTGCCACGCCAATTGTCATGCCAAGAAGGCGGGGGCCACCTCTTGAATCCGTGGCGGCCACCTCTTGAGTCCCTGGGACCCACTGTAGAACAATGGTGAATTTTCGGAACACATTCCGAAAGAGGACCTAACTGCATTATAAATGTAATGATACCACCCTCAATTACAGAGGCACCTTTTAAGTGAACCGGAACTACAAGAGCTTGAGAACTCTGTAGTTAAACGTGCTCGGGCCAGGGAAGTCTTGGGATGGGTGACCTCCTGGGAAGTGGCCCCTGGTTGGGTCCGGTTCGCTCTAAAGGGAAAAACCGTACGGTTTCGGCCAGAGCGGACAATACCATCTGTACTGGGGCGTGGGGTGTTACCAAGAGGCAGAACTTTCATATTGGACAATCGGCGATCCGGCCGAGTCCGGCCGGCGGCGGCGGGCCGAGTCGCCGGCCCGAGTCAGCCGAGTCGGGCTGGGGCTCGCCGCCACGTGTCTCGCGTCGCTTGGTGTAGCCCCTGGGTCAGTTTGTTTTACACGTGTAGTGGGTTTTTACGAGTTATGCACGTGTAGACCCTTGGACTTCTAAAAATTCAAAACAAAATAATATTAAAAAATAATGTGGGGGATAGGATTTGAACTCTGGTGCTTTGGTTCAACAGTGAAAGGTCTTACCAATGAGTTACAAGCTCCTTCTTACTATTAAAAAGCAAAACAAACTTATAACTTGTGCTCAGGCAAAAATACCCCTTTCTGTAATTTTGAAAAAATTGTACAGAAAGTTATACAGAAAGTTTGGGGTTGTTACATTCTACCCTCTGTAGGGTGTTTTTCGTCACCCCATTAAGATGAGAATACGCGCGCGCTGGTCTGGTATAGTACAGATTTCCCCTGCCTAAGGTAGGCAGGGGTTTATTGATTGTGGGGATCCAAATTTCCGGCAGCTGCGGACTAAGCCGCCGTTAATTACCCCTCGCATTTGGAGCGAGAGAACCTTCGATTGACGGGTTAAACTGGTCATGCGAACTCAATGTGCAGTGTTGTGTTTTGAAGGGGTTTTGGATATATCGGGGGGCTTGCATAGTTTTTACGGGGCTCTCGCTACCCGGATAGCGGGTTGGGGGTCAAGGGGGCTAGAAGCCCCCTTGCGGGGTGCGGGGTGCGGGGCAGCGCCCGGTTAGAATTTTTTTCTAACGAGGAACGGTGTTGTAGTGTGTGTGTGTGTGTAGAAAGGGAAAGGGCATCCAAAGGATGGGTGGAAGAAAGCGCCAACGCCTAACGTGCGCGGCACGCGGGCGCTTGGGCGCGGGCGCTATCGCCATGGGCGCTAGCGCATTGGGCGCAAGAGCTCTAGCGCCTCACGTGCAAGGCACGTAGGTGCTTGGGCACTAGGGCGCGAGCTCTTTGGGCACTGGCGCTTTGGGCGCTGGCGCCTCACGAGCTAGGCACGTGGGCCCTCGAGCGCTAGCGCCTTATGTACCAAGCACGTGGGCGCTCGGGCGCTCGCGCTTTGGGCGCTAGCACAACACGTGCCAGGCACGCGGACGCTCGGGTGCTAGCGCCTCACGTGCCAGGCACGCAGGTGCTCGGGTGCTAGCGCCTCACATGCCAGGCACACGGGCGCCAGCGCCTTGGGCGCTAGAGCCTCACGTGCCAGGGACTTGGTCGGCAAAAGGGACTTGGTCCCTGCTCTGGGAGTTGTACTCCCAGAAAGAAATACTTATTATTTTGTTTGTGTGTGTGTGTGTATTTGTGTGTATGAGGAGTTAAACTCCTAAGATATTTTTGAAACTGATGAAGGGTCTTCTCCCCTTGATCCCTGGATCTTTCCCAAAGTGGGGTCTTTAGAGATGGGTCTCCTTCTTCCTCTTCTGTTGGTCGGCTCTTGGATAACAAGAGGGATGAGATTTTAAAAATCTCTTCTTTTTAAGATCTGATGGAAGATCCAAGCTTTCCTTTGTCGGTTTTGTGGTGAAAAACTATTTAGTTTTGGAAAAGGAAGAGTAAAACTCTTGATTTAATTCAAAAGAAAGAAGAAGGTTTTAGAACCTTGAGGAAGGAGAAGATCACAGATCTTGATTCTTTTTGGGAGAGAGAAAAAAGTTATTGAGATATTTTCATTCTCTTTTCCTTTATAGGCTATACACTTTACATATAGCTCCTTGGACTTTACAAAAATAGTATTTTGCCCATCCCATACCTCATATGCTATTTGTTTTTGCACATAAGCCATGATTTTTACAGAAATTTGGTTTTATGCCCACTTTTCTTACATTTATTCAAAAAATAAAAAAAGGAAATACACCAAAATTATTTATTACAAAATTTTTATTTTGGCATGGCAGAAGGCCGGACACTTCGTGTTCGGGCTCGACCCGGGCATTGGCCTACTTGACCTGGGCTTGGGCCCACTTGGTTTGGGGTTGACTTTGATTTTGACTTGGTCAACCGGGGTGTAAATTTCGACCCCAACACCCTCCTTATAAAAATTTCGTCCTCAAAATTTGTAAAAGAAAAGTGTAACAGATTCAAGAAAAGTTTGGTGATAGAAGTACTTGATAGTGTATGAAAAATGTGTGAAGGAATGAAAGAATGCGAAGGTTTTGGTAATATTGTAAAAGAGGTGAGAGAATTTTGGGTTAGGACAGATTCAAAGTTTATGAAATGATAAGATTCAAGAGGTATGGATTGTAAAGAATATTTTTAGTTGCTGGTTCTTGTGTTATATTGCTTAGGTTGTTCACGCAGAACAGAACTGTATGGTAGTGTTTTTGATATCTACATTGAATTATCTAGATTTTCTTAGTTTTATATTTTTACTGAAAACCGACGTAAGATAAAGAAAACTGCGTTACAATATTAAGTGACGGATCTGGATAGAATCTGTCCTGATTCGCACATCGTTTTTAAATTAGACATAACTCAAACTCCCGAAGTCCGTTCGTGACAAACTTTAGATGTGTAGATGAACAATTGATAGAACTATAATTTTTTGTATACTATATTACTTAGAAATGCATGAAACAGACCGATATAGGCATTGCAATATAACATATAGTTGCTGTCCAGAAATCTGAATTTCAGTTTTAAACGCTGATATTAAAACTATCATAACTAGAGCTTCAGAAATCCAAATCGCGCGAATCTTGGTGTTTTGGATAAGTACATCAAAATACCTACAATTTTAGAATAATCATTGTAACCTGAAACCTGATGAAAATTAACTCAAACTGCATTTTAAAATTATATGACGGTGCTGAACAGATTCTGATCTGTTTTGCGCGACGATACGAAAACAGATATACCTCCGAAACCGGTACTCATATTTATGTGAAACTGGAACTCACGCACGAAAAACACTTATAGCAATATTTTTGTTTGTATTTCCACATTCGTTCGAATTGATTAATTAGCCGTACATAATATTTCTTTACAGCATTGTTTATGGTAGTTACTTGAATAATATACTTAACTCATTTCATTCTATTCGAACATGTATACATATTTATCTTGATCATTAAATTGTTGTATGTATATAAAGATGATAATTAAATATTTGAGTTGTATTTTGAAAACTATACAAAATTATTTTTACATAAAACCCCCTCAAGTTATACTAAATTACAGTAAGGACCCTAGTAAATATAGGTTTAAGCGGGACCGGTCTCTTGAGCCTCAGGGAGCCGGAGATATGGGTGCTTGCCTATTTAAGCTAGACAACTTAACAAACGGTGTTATCAACACGGTAATCGTCTTTGAAAAAGACACAAATCCTGCCATCCATATGCAGCGGTTACCGATAACACCAAAACCTAATTCAGGATTCAATTTCTTTTCTAATTGTCCGACTAAGACTGAGTCTCATTATAATAATCTCACTTGAATATGATTCAAGTACAATCTACAGTTTACAATTCAATATGAATTCATGAATACATATATTCAATATATTCAATCTATATTGACCGAACCGAACCATGGATATACTTCCATTTACATGATTCTCCAGTTACATCCATGATTCTCTAGTTACATCCATTTACTGATATCATGGTTTCGGAAAGTCATCCAATTATAAAATTTATATTACAAGACAATACAAGTTGCAATACAATACAATAATACAATCAAGACACTACGGGGTTTAAGAGGTAGATTGGTACGGAAGGTGTTAGAAGTGGCACAAGACTGCAAGATTTAAGACACCTAACCTGAATACCACGCCGTTGTTCCGGGCTTTCTAACAGAGCCTTGTACTTTCATTTACCTCTTGTCTCTGGCATATAGAGACTCCTCTCGTATACACTGGTATCCTTTTGTACCAAGCTACAAATAATATCGTTAACACTAAATACAACTTTAAAAGCTACACTCTCTCTCTCTCTTACTCTATGTCTATTCTACTTCTCCCTTATCTTTGGGACTTACCGAGCGATTTGTTCGCTGACGACATTCTCTTCTTTCTTCTTTGAATGTCGTCAGGTGATTCGGACCTTCCAGAGATCGAGCCTAGCACTGAAGATTTGGACCAGTTTACTGAAGATCCCGAGCTGTAGTTACACTTGTACACATTTCATTTCAGTACTTTCCATTTCTGTTATGCCATTATTTAGGCATTGCTTTCATTCAGATATATTTACTTTTCCATGCATTGTACAAAAGAATATTAATAAATAAAGTTGTTGTTCAGTTATACCTATTGTCTCTTGTGTATATTTCTTTTATATTGCTTAGATACGCTTAGCGTATTTAATTCAAAGTAAATACGTAGCGGCCTCGCCGTGCCCTTTGCCCGTATACCGGGAAGCAGAGCATGACAACTTCATTTTTATACTCCTTAAATTTCTCAAAGGCCTCGGATTTATGCTTCATTAAGAACACGTGTCCATACCTTGAGAAATCATCAGTAAAAGTGATGAAGTAGGAGTGACCGCTTCGTGCATGTGTAGACATCGGACCACATACATCGCTGTGTACAAGTCCCAAGAGCTCCGTGGCTCTTTCTCCGTATCCTGTGAACGGAGATTTTGTCATCTTCTCTTTGATACATGATTGACAGGTTGCATATGATGAATATTCAAACGGATATAAATATCCATCTTTATGCAACTTAGTCAACCTTATTTCATTTATATGACCAAGTCTACAATGCCATAGGAAGGCTTGGTTTAAATCTAGAGCCTTTCTTTTGAGTGTGTTTTGGATATTGAAAACTAGAGGTTGATTAAGTATGTATATGCCGTTTTCCAGTACGCCAAACCCAATCATTTCTTGATTCAGGAGAATGTTCATGACATTCCTTTCAAGTGCAAAATTATATCCTTCATTAGACAATAAAGATACTGATATAATATTACATAGCATACTGGGAATACAAAAACAGCTGTACAACACCAAAATGTGCCCACTAGTCAACCCTAGGTGATAATCCCCCACTGCAACAGCATCTACGTTTGTTCCATTGCCAACCCGGAGGGTCATATTATCTGCCTTCAGTGCTCTACGGTTTCTCAGAGCCTGCAAAGAATTACAGATGTGAGAAGCAGAACCGGTATCAAGTACCCATGATGTAGAGTTTAATGAAAAACAGTTTTCGATTATAAACACACCTGAAGCAGAAGCAGCAGCTTGCTTCGTGTCCTTGGCTTTAAAAGCCATGCAATCCCTTTTCCAGTGCCCCTTCTTGTGGCAATAATAGCACTCACTCTTGTCCGCTTTTACTCTTCCCGCCTATTCGTTCCCTGAACCTTCTTGACCCCACCTTTCAGTTTGGTGGCGTTCATCTTTTTCTTCCCCTTGGCTTTCGCTTTGGATTTAGAAGAGAATGATTGGCCAACATACAGAGCGGGTGTCTTCTCCTTTTTCAAGGAGCTCTCTGCTGCCCTCAACAAGTTGAGGAGGTTTGGAAGATCAGCTTCCATATCATGCATGTTGAAGTTCAGAACGAACTGAGAGAAGGTGTGGGGAAGGGACTGCAAAATCAAGTCGATGTACAACTCATTTTCTAGCACGCATCCCTGGTTTGCGAGTTCCTCAATGAGGCTGATCATTTTCACGACGTACTCTCCTAAAGGTGATCCTGGAGCTAACTGTTAGTGTTTATGCCCTAGAGGCCATTATTGTATCATAGTAGATTGTATATTACTTAATGGAAGCTTGGGATATTCACAGCTGTATTGACAGTCTTGCTAAAAATGGTAGTATACTACTTGGTTTGTTTCTAGTTTAATATGTGCATATGTTTCTTTTAACATATTGCTTATATATATTAGTAGAGCCCTTAGGATCTTTGCTTGATTACCAGCGTTGTGATGACAGTCACACTAGTGGGGGCTGGGTAGTCTATAAGCAACATCCTATACAGGTCCCTAACCATAGGATTATCGAGATAGGGCATCGATACTCCGGAGTAGACTGGTGTATACGCTTCTCATCCCAGCATGGGGAGATGGTCTATCTCACAGCCATCGGAACGTCGTACTGGAGATAGTATGCAGGTGCTCGTTAGGTGTCACGACCCAAAAGAGCACGTGACTGGCCCTTGAACCATATGAAGTCTATAGGACTCCATCTGATCCAAGTAAGCCAAAAGCCCAGAAATCTAAAACCATTTTAAGGGTAAATAAAGAAAACTGGTTTAAAGAAGTGAAGAAAAACATGTTTGAAGTCAAGGTTTTTAAATAACTAAGCCGAATATGCATTTTTAAAATGTAAAGTCTTTTCTAAAAATTTCGGCAGAGTTTCTTTTGTAAATACTGGCCCCGAACGGGGTACAACAAGAACAATATATATGCAATGATAAAAGGCATCCCCAAGCGGGAGCTAGCTCTTCGTCAATCGACGGTCACAACCACACAAGCAATAATAATATACAACGCCGAATGGCGAGGGTCAAACCAAAAGAAACTCAATAAGCATGAAAACCGCAATACTACTAAGCGCGACTCTAAGGTCGAATAATACATCAGTCTGAAACAATATACAAGTTTTGGTTGATGGAAATTCTAGATACAACGAATAATACAAGAATAATGGCGGTTCTTGATGCAAAAGAATCCACCTACCAAATGCAATTCACCCGCAAGGAAGCAGTGTGCCAGAAATGCCGCAAAGGAACCTGTACGGCAAAACCTGCAAGAACTGTAGCACAACGGGGGTGAGTTGCCAACTCGTGAATAGAAATATCTATAAGCAGAAACCGAATGCAAGACATAATCCTAGGTCAATACGATCAGTATAATATAAACCACAAGAGTATGTCTGAAGCATGATAAGTTGGCAATGTAACATCTAAACATGTATGTAGTGCCAAGTACTTAGGTAATAACATGTCATCAGTATAAGGTATGTCTGCATGAAGTAAATATGAAGAAGTATCAAATGGATATCAATACACATATATTAGCGTCCCATTCCACTAATATTGGTGTAAGGGTATATATAACAGCGCCCTCATACCCTGTTATATATACAAATGAAGTATGATCAATGTAAATCCTATCTGTATGTGATCAAGTCTGTATAAACGTGGAACCCGTCCACCCGCCACCCAATGACAATAAACATGGAACCCGTCCACCCGTCACCCAATGACAATAAACATCATGTATGTAAATATGAGGATATAATAAAAGCCATGGAAATCATCATGAAACCTGTGCCTAGCATCGGCACGTAAATCCTCATCCATATGGGGCTCCGTCTGCGGTATCGGCCCTCAGCCCCCGGCAGTACGGGTCAGCCCATGTCCATCTCTCAACTCCGGTCGGTATCCTCCAGATATCCGCCGAGCTCAAATACAATCACCGGTAGCTAGTAGTCTCTCTGCCAGGCTCACCGTCTACTACACAGCGAAACCGTTCTCGCCCCGGGGTACCATACCGGGTCCACCATGTACCCGCAATCGGCCTCATCCGCCTCCTCGAATCGGGTTTCACATGTCGCTCTCAGCACCGAGAAAACACATGGTGGACGCACTGAAATATCATATCAAGGGTAACCGGGTTTTTAACACAATTATATATTCTCTTTTGAAATACCCATGGTTCCCAAATCCAGAAATATCATGGAAACAACATATCTCAATGCGTATAATCAAAACATAATGTATGCGACATGTAAAGAAAGGTAAGCATATCAGAAGTCATGCAACATGGAATAGTAATGTGCACATGTCGAGGGAAACCGCTCTTTTAAAACGAATCAGTTTTGAAGAACATCCTGCGGTTCCCAAATCTCTAATCAAGTCAGAATCATCTATGTTTGTGTACAGGTATAAGTGTACAATATGCCATGCAAGAATCATATCATGAATGCTACAGTACTACAGTGTAGTGGCATGACAATTATCGATGATGAAGTGTGTGAGACGGCAAATAGTGTACGTGGAACATACGCATCATCAATAATGGTGCTGGTGTCCTAACAGCATGATAATAATATAGCAATAAACATATGCAAGCAATGCGAATAGCATGAATATGCGGAAATCAAATAATCAACACCACAGTGAAGAATCTACTATGCAAACTACAGATCTAAGTCTAGTACAACTGATACCATCAATATACTGCGTGTGCAAGCACACGTCCCAAGGCCCGCTAGAGATCACATATCGTATCTTAAATACGAATCACATCAAATCACCGATCTCGCGGCACAATGCTCAACATCATCGACTCATCTCCAATGTCATCCAATATCATCAACACAGTGCAAGTATAATGAATATGCAAGGGTGTGCGTGTAGGTGTAAATCTATTCCAGGGTTCGCGACTATGAACTACACTAGTCACTTCTAACCCTACACTATCCATAGTACACCTAACTATCATATAAATAATATAACAACTACAGACTGCGGGGATGCTATACGCCGTCCACCCGACTTCCCCCTGTAGATATAATCTACTCACCTTGCGTCTTCATTTGTCGACGTCTCCACGCGCTTTACTTGTCGTCCCGAAGTCTTCATGGGGTACCTACACGTCATAGTATCATAAATGTGTATTAAAACCAAATCAAAGCTAACATGGCACACGAAACCCCAAAACGATACGATAAGGGACCTATAGGTTAGAACCCACGGGCACGCCTTCAAAACCATCAACAAATCCTCGATATCGTCGTATAAACGCCAAATAGTCGAGGTAAAACACGGATACAAAATTCCAGAATTAGAAATACGGAATACGAAAACACGAATCCAAAACAACAACTTAGGAAATAGGCTCCAGATTTCACCCTAGGTCAAATTAGACAAATCTATATATACCAGGGGTCTAAAATATACATGTAGGAGCTACAGAACAAACACGAGACAAAATGGTGGGACCCAGGCCGCAAATTGCGGCCAAACATATTAAATCTGCGGCCTGGAAAAGGAAGTGGGGGCTAGGGCTTTGTGTGGTAGTTCTAGGGTACCTGCACATATCACTGTCCAATCAATTTTAATTTAGGATGCCTCGGGTGATAGCAGATTCAATATACCCTTCACAGATTCCACAATTTCTCCGATATCGGTTTCTAAATCCGTATTTCGGGTTTCAACTCTCAGGTTAGGGTCTCAATTCATGCACTAGGATGATAGTACAACCTCTACTGAGCTTAGTTTCACAATACAACACAAAATTCTTCACAACCCTAACTAGGTTTTTCCTCGAGTCACCAAAATCACACAATATCGGTTCAATCATAACATGGGGGTAAAGGAAATGCTAAAACTATGTTAATTATCCAGAAAATACCTCATTTGGCAACTCAAGAATTTTCTTGAGTTGCCCCTAGTGGCCAAAATCCTTGCTTCTTTAGTCTAATGTGTAGATCTTGAGCTTGTGCACACTTTTAATGAAATGGAGATTGGGTTTTGGGATTGTATTTGAGATGATTTGGGGCTTTGAATAGGGGAGGGAGATGAAGGAGCAACAGCAGGAGGAGAAAGGAGAAGAGGGAGGGAAATGAGGGGAGGAAAATGGCTAAGTGTTGGGTCAAAGAAGCCCATACCTCTCTCTCACCAACCCTCATTCTTTGTTCTTTTCTCTTTTCTTTTTCTTATTCTCTCAAAATCCTTCTCCCAAGAATAGTAAACCCAAAGTGAACCATGGCAAGAAAAATGCACAAGTGTGATAAAAATGATATGTGCATGTTTTGCACAAAAATGCTAAAAAACCGATTAGCGATTTTTAATCGCGATTAGCACTAAATTAGCATATAACTAATCATAAAAACTTAAAAATGGCATAATTCTATAAAATACCCTATTTTATAATTTTCCATAATTTTTCCAAAATTTTTCCCATTTATTTGTATTTAATAATACCGAAATATTAAAATATTCAATAAAATAATATTAAATTATAAAAATTTCCCAAAAAATAATATTTTATTTTTTTGAAATGTTACAATCTTCCCCCTTAAATAAATTCGGTCCCCAAATTTAAATTTAAACCCCCAATACTAAATCATTTCAGCAAAAATCCAAATTGTCGGGACTCCGAAAACATCAATACATAGCGAATATCATCAAAGTGTACTGCTCTACTAGAAATCAATCCACAAAAATGTATATAAGAACATCCGGTGCGTCTGGTGCGCACGGAATCAAAACCATATATGTGTCATACATGGGCACAAAACAACATCTAGGTGCAACGGGTGTGCACGAAAAGTCTGTCATAGGCAACGTGTGTGCCTGACAGCAAAATCAGGTGCATATGACATGCACGAAGAATCCCGATTTAGTGCATCTGGCGTGCACCAAGATCGTATATCAAAACACTAAAGGTGCATGAAAACTATGCTGGAAGTGTAAATCAAATCACTGCATAAGATAGGCGTGAAATCACAATCAATAGCTCAAATGTAATAACTATGCGCAAAATATAAATACCCAGTGGGTGCATGAAACAAATATCATGAAACTCCATCATCAAAACTAAATCATGCAAACAGAACGCCCAAGATACCGAAATCCAAGATGACGAATACGTGGCAATCAAATCACAAAATCACAAACCATAAATACCATCGTCAATAGTTCCTCCTTCAAGGTCGAGAAGGCGTCGGTGCATCCAATGCTAGCAGCACAAGATATTTACTTGCCTCTTACCCACGGTCTGGCGTCCTCTGTCTCTGAGTCCTTATCTTCTCTGCGGATTACCTATCTCGAAATCAATCGGCTCATCGGCCCTGTCAGGTGTGCTAACGGGGACGATTCCGTTCTGGCACTTCTCTGGTCATTTCTCGATCAATCCTCACGACCACTCGTAAAGAAGCATGTCACTGGCGTCGGCCTCTGGCTCTCTGAATGCGCATCACACATCTGATCCTGGGTGCAAACATCATTGCAGCAATGTCCTGGAAGGAATCCTGCTCAAGGTCTCTTCCGATCTTGCCTATGCCGAACTGTACGGAGGCTGGCTCTCTTGCATAATCTCTTCTCACTCGATAGACATTTGTGTCCTCAGCATAATATTTTCTCGAAAATTGGTCGCATCCCAACGCCTCTGTAAGCATATCAGGTCTCTAGTCTCGATGGGAAGTAATGACAGCTCGTCAGCGTCTCGTACGAACCTCTGGTTCCACCTGTCTCTATCGTCGTCCACTATGACGTCACGCCATGCTATCTACGCACTGCACTGTTCTCGGCCACGGTCAATCCAAAATCTCTCGCACGGACTCGAAATCGCGTACTCTGTAGCTTCATCATTCTGTAGAAGATGTCTGGCCGAACAGGTCATCGGGAACGCGTCCCAACCATCGGAGGAATACTCAATACTCGTCCGTCCTTGATCAATTCGCAACGCATCTGGGTAAGGTCCTTTATCCGAACCTGGTCAACTACCTTGTCGACGATGCCGAACTCTGGCCTGCTGGGTGTGCGCAATATGACCACCCCTGGGTCTAGGTCTTCTCGTATCGTATTCCAGAAAGGCCCTGTCGAGGTTTCTCTCACAAATCTCATTCCTGCCGGATTGCTCGGAAGTCATCATCCATTTCTGAAGCAAATTCTTATTCCGGAACGGCTGCATACATATCGCGCCTCTTTCTGGAAGATATATCCATATACAACGCCTCTGGGTGCGTATCACATCTCTGATGTCAGCGGAGTGCGACGTCATCTCGTCGAAATCTCTTGCGAACTCTTTTCTTCACTCTGCTTCAATGTCGACTGATTCGGACTCGTCTCATCGTGGCTGCATGGACTGTGCTCCAACGGCTATACTCGTATCTGGAGTCTCCCAAGCAATGCATCCCATCACATGATATCCGAATGATGTTGAATCATTCGATCGACTCGTCAGAGCCTTATAATCCCCCAAGAGATCAACATCTTGAGTACAGTTTAATAGTATCGAGTACATGCCACAGCGTCGGTGGTCTAGCCGTAGAAGGGCAAACCCAAGCCTCACTAATGGCGCCGCGGAACTGCCGCAAACCCTAAGGTTCAAAGACTTTCACACGGTCATTAAGTCGAGTTAGGGTTTCATTCTTCTAGAGGGTCCATAGAATCACCTGCATGTCTTTCCGTATACTTTAAACTTGGAAAATGAGCTCCTGACATTCGATCGTCTCTATCGACTCTCAACGAACCTGCGTGAAGTCGTCTCTAGCTGGAAACAATCTATCTGATAACCTCGCATCGGTGAACGAACCACATGTCCTAGTCATTCATCCTCAGGTGATTAGCGACCGTCCATCATATCTCTAAATATATGCTCATGCTGCAGTAGCTCCAACCATCTGGGCGATATCTCGTCATTTGCAGCAACAACTGGCTCATTCGCCTGTACGTCGAACAGCGCCTCAATCCTCCAGGAAAGGCGATACATTGGCGGTCATCTCTGAATCGGTCTGCTCTAGATCTGAGTAAGACTCTCCACACTGGAAATCTTCAACTCAACTGGGCCCGCTCTGGCGCATAAATCGGACGAATCACCTTCTTTTCTCAAATCGGGTAGACTAGCTATCATCTGTCTCATATCTTCCTGGAAGCTCCGGCAATCTCAGCTCGTAAGCTCCGGAAGTGACATCCTGTCAATCTCAGCAACAGCTGGTCCATCTGTCTGCACGGTAGGCGACATCATAATCTCTGAGGTATGCTGTACATCAACAGTCCTCTCTCAACTGGCAGTTCTAACAATGGCTCGATCATCCGGTGCAAGATCAAGCATTCGCCTCCACTAGAGGTCACAGTCACCAATACTAACTCGAGACGTTCCCATGTCACCAGAAAACACAATGGTCGGCCCTCGTACCAGACGAGCTCGCACTGACCATAACCCTAGCAGCAGCCCAAACTGCGCTCAACATGGCGACAGGAAACTCAATCGAGTATCGCAGAGAGCAGATCAATGGCAAGAAAGAGAACAACAGATCCAGAGTGGATACATGATCATAAGAAGGAACAACATCAATGAAGGTATGATCATGAAACTAATAGAATCGAGGATCTCAAATGGATGTATAATCATGGATATGAAGAGAGTAACTGATCTCGAAAATATGTACATCCTAAGGTTCTTTAAGCGGAGTGGCGTGTCGTAAGTATGCCGCGGAACATACCCACGGTACTGTAGGGTTCCTAGGCACCCTAGTGAGGTCTCACTAGGCATCGAACATGCCAATTTCAAAAATTATAGGTGCCGAGAGACCCGACTACGGATCGTCTGCTAGATGTCTAGGCGAAAAACTAACTAGTTAACACTTAACTAAAAGTTTAACAGAAATACAACCTTTGTAGATCCGGTGCTCCACCTCCATAGCTCCGTAACGAGGTCCTCTCCGCTGTCCAAATCAAATCCGGGCTCTAGAGTCGACTTCGTCGGAGAAAAAAGGAGCTAGGTCGTCGATGTCCAAGCCGAAGATGATCTACGTCGAGGCATCGCTAGATCAAGCTCACAACTTCACCAAGTCAAGAAACTTGTGAAGTAAACACACTCTACTACTTGGCAAGAGGTAGAGGATGAAGAAATAGGAAGTGAGTAGACTTTAGTTTTGGATTTCTCACTCTTTTCCAACAATCACCATTGATGGAGCTTGGTTTTCTTCACTTGAAGAATGAAGAAGATGAAGAAGAATATTATGATAAGTTCATTAGAAAAAGAAAAGAATAATCAAAACTTATCATGACTAAACCATGGTAAAGTGTAGAGTATTAATCATGGTTGAAGCAATGGTTAGGGTTAAGCTAGAGACAAAATGGTCACTTAGTCAAAATGTTCATGAAGCTTCATGAACAAAACAAAAGAAGCCACCATTTTCTCATTTGCTTTTCTTTTATCCATTTATCAAAAAGAATAAATGAATAATTAAGAAAATAAAACCCTAAACATAAACACAACCATGGTTCAAACTTTACACTTAATCAAAGTGGTATGCATCATCAAACATGATACAAACATGTGCACATAATCATATCGCATATGCAATGCGCACACCCGAGTGAGAAAATCCATCTTAAGTAAACCGATACTAGTTGATGCAAAGTAATATATCAAATATATAAATATGCATTAAATCATTAAATCAACACTTGATTCAATGACCCGCTTATGTCGCACACAACCGACTAGTATACAATATATCGGCTTATCGAATCAACGCTTGAATCGATAACTAGGTTATATCGCATACAACCATTCGATACATTTATCGCGAGAATAGAATACGGTATCACATACACGCATTATTCTCGGTCCCGCACATATCTCATATGCGCTCCCATTTCGTTTCGCTTGAGCCAGGAAACCTCTGTGTAGGACTCTAAAGACTCGTCAATACGCCGGCGGCAGATGATGATCATATCAAACACCCACAAGCCGCAAGCGGTCTGCTAAACGTAACGGCCACCCGGGTATTGAGTGATCTGAAGATCGACGAGCAAGCCCGCTCACACTCCAGTGAATCCAACCAGTAACACTACCGTACAGTCCGGTCTGATCGTCTGATATGTCGCATATCTCGCCTAGGGGTGGTAAACGTCAGACCCCAATAGATCGATAAGTCGTGTCGATATGAGGTCTATAACTATTCGAGAAACTACTGGTAACACTTACTAGTAAATCTCAGCAACCCTGGCCAGGGATTTCCTGTTATAGCCAATCGAACACAGCGCAACATCAACCCCCTATACCGGGAGAGACGAATCCCCTCCTATCGCTCATTGCCTCCATGTGACTCGGGACTGTACCCAAAAACCACCATTTTGCACGCCCTCTTGGACGTGGTAAGATGGAAATCAAAGCACAGTGGGAACCACACAAGACTCTATGACGATCTCGGGTCAACAGACTACTCTGTACCAGTGTCACCAGAGAACTGCCATCTGACGTGAGGTATAATACCATCTGGGAGTTCTCGGCGAGTCCGTCCAGTGTACCCAGTCTCTACTGAGCACCCGTATATCATCTCCGATGTCAAACACTGATGGATATGGGATCATCCATCGCCCATCTGTATGGGTCGAGAAAGTATACGCTAGTCTACTCTGGTATATCGATGCCCCGTCTCGATACACCCACGACTAGGGACTTTGAAGGATGTACTTATGGACTACCATGTCCCCACTAGTATGATCCGCATCATAGTCCAGGTAGTCAAGTACAGATCCTAAGGGCTTTACCAACATGTAACAGAGAGACAATCAGTATACACGTTAAGGTAAAGTGCAACCAGATAGCATACTATCATGTTGAGCAAGAAAGTCCTCCCTATATATGTCCCAGCATCCACTACAATATACATCCTATGTACAGTAATGGCCTCTAGGGCATACATATAACTAACAATCTCCCACTTGCACTAGGGCCATCTGTAGCAGTGGTTGCAGTATCTCATACTCAACCATCCCATAAAAGTCTCTCTCTGGGAACAGGCCTTTGTGAGTGGATCCGCTGTGTTGTCCTCTGAGTCTACTCTCCAAACCTCAATCACTCTGGAGATCAACCATTTCCATGATCAAGTGATACTGCCTTAGAATATGTCTGGATCACTAATGGGACCTGCGTTCCTTGGCATAAGCCATAACTCCATTGTCACACAATGGGAGGAACATAGTTCATCTCATGAACCAATATACACCCAAACAGCCTCTTTGGTAGCATCTTAAGTAGCGATGTATCCTGCCTTTATCGTCTAGTATGCCACGGTATCTAGCTTGGAACTCTTCCAACATACCGTCCCTTTACTGAGGGTAAAGACAATGCCTGCGACTGACATTCAGTCGTCTTTATCACCCTGGAACCCTTCCAGTGATTCTCCCCAGGATCGGTTGATACCATCTCACTATGACTAGTGAGAATCCTAACATCCATTTAGATCTATCTCATAGGTCCAAAACCCAGGATTTAGTAGGTATCACTTTAATCCTATATGGAGAATCTTTGTGATAAGCGGAGATTGATCGAGCGTAGCATAAGAAACTCCTTTCTTATCAAGAGTATGTCATCCACGTACTCTACGAGGATCGTCACCATACTCCCTACTACCTTTTTGTATATACAAGGTTCATCTACCATTTTGATGATGTCAAACTCTTTGACCGCTTCATCAAAACAGATGTTCTAACTCCGCGATGCCTGCTTTATCCTATAAAGCATCTTGCACACGTTTCCGCTGCTCCCACTGTCGACGAAGCCCTCTGGCTGTGTACTTATAGACGCTCTCTTCTAAATCATCATTTAGAAAAGCAGTCAAGACACCCAACCACCAGATATCGCAGTCATGGTATGTAGCCGTGGCAAGTAGGATCTGGATGGACTTAAGCATAGTCACTTGAAAAGGTTTCATCATGATCCACGCCTGGTCGATGACGAAAAGCTTTAACAAGTCTAGCTTTGAAAGTCTCAACTTTTCCATCTACACCAAGTAATCTTCTCAAGATATACTTGCTCCTGATGGGGATTTAACCCTTCAGATATTGCAACCAAAGTCCATACTTTGTTGGTGTACATGGATTCCATCTCAGATTGCTAAGCATCCAGCCATTCTTACAGAGTCTTACTCCTGATGGCCAGCTCAAAACTAGTTGGGTCATCATCTCATGATGCATTCCTCGCTCCCACTGTCATAGAGAAACCGAAGTATCTCTCAGGTGGGTGAGGAACCCTACTAGATCGGCGGAGAGGCTGAGGTTCGTTGGTATCTACTGAATCCCTTGGTTCTATCAAATCATCAGCTGCAGTTTGTATAGCTGGAACATTTCCAGTTCTACATAAAAGACATTGCCTCGAGCTTGTCCGGATTTTGCTTTTAGACATAGGCCGAACAACCACAAATCTTAACTAACTTAAGATATGGGCTCTTCCCTTTCCATATCAAATATGAAGTGGTAGGCATCAGATTTGACTTGAACCTTATTCAATAGGTATGCATCTTCTTAAGTGCACAACTCCCTTAAGGAAAAAGGTGACTCAGTATTACTCATCATAGAGCACACCTTATCACATAGGGTGTAATTGCTCCACCCCGATATACCATCGTGCTATGGTGTATTCGGAGGAGTAATGCTGAGAGAGAATCTCATTCTCCTTTAGAATAGTCCAGGATTTCCATGCACAAGTATTCTCTTCCTTGATCACATCAAAGGACATAATATTTTTACCCGTTTTGGTTCTCTACTTCTAACTTATATTCTGTGAATATCTCAAAAGGTTAGGACTTGTGTTTCAACAGGAACATATGTCTGAATCTAAAGAGATTATTAGAGAATGTAATGAAGTATAAAGAACCAGTCCTGGCATATGTAGACAGGGGACCTACATACATCAACATGTATCATCCCAAGAGTTCACTAACTCTTTCTCTGTTTCCAATAAACGGAGCTTTGGTCATCTTATCTTTGTGACATGACTGGCGAGTTTCACAAGATGTAAATTCAAACTGATTTAAATATGCATCTTTATGTAACTCTAGCCAGTCGGGTCGCATTGATCTGACCTAGTCTACAATACCTTAAGAAGGATCCGTTCATTTCTGAACTCTTCCTCTTGTGTGTGTTCCGTATACTAAGAACTATAGTTTGATTTAGAACATTAATGCTTTTAGATAACGTGCCTGAACCGATCAACTTTTGATATAGGAAATGTTCAAAACATTATCCAACTATACAAAATTTTATCATTTCTTTACTAATAAAGAGATAGATATGATTTTGTATATCAGGTTCGGTATCTAATAACATTCGTTCAGAATCAATGTACTGTAATACAGGGTGACAGTGACCAACAGACTTGGCTGCAACATTTGCCCCGTTTTCTGCCTCATGAAACTTATCACCCGTTCTCAGTTCTCTACCTAACTGTAGCCCTATGTAACAGATTACATATCTGGGATCCTGATCTGGTATCACATACCCAGGACGTAAAGAATACTGAGAAACAGTTCTGTATAATGAACACACCCGAAGATGATGCATCAGCATGCACTCTCTTCGTTTGGGCGGCACGGGAATTCTGGTAATCCCCTATTTCCTGTTCTGTCTTATAACAATTATAAGTTGGAGCGGGACCAACGTTCCCCAGCTCAGTATAACAAGCGGGTTCGGTCAATATTCCGTATTATTATCTTGATTAAGGCGTGATATGGTCGCTACCTGGAGAGAGAGAGAAGAAAACACTCAGCGTGCGCTCTGTCAAGAATAGATTGGTTTTTATTTTATCTAATCAGGATGGCTCCCACTGCTTTTTATCAAATCTTCCTTCAAACCCTAAAAGGAAAGACTAGCCGGGATTAATTACACACTACAAGTTCGCCAATCTTTCAGCCAGGCCAGTGTCGGTACTTTGAGGAAGGTCCCCCGTGCTTTCGCACGAACCTAATTAATGTAAACCTCGTTTTCCCAGAGGCGTAACCCCGTTGACACCTTTCTAGACACCTACTTGATCGGCTAATTGTAATGTATAAAACTCTCCCAGGAGTAACTCTTACTCGCAGCGGGTATCGGGATCCAACTATCTCATAGAAGGTATGCAATCTCATTGCAAATTTCAACACTTGAAATTCCCGATAATATTTTGCCCCTAGCTCGCTATGACCTTGACGCATGCCAAACAACCCATAGTCTGCTAGTCAAGTTCAACCCGTACATTTCTTGACTGAATTAAACCCACCCGCACGACCCTTGACGCATGCCAAACAACGCCGTACGAATACCCTAATCCAATCGCATCATATGCTAGCAGATAAGCACTAGTTAGCTACCGTACACTACGCCTTGACGCATGCCAAACAACCGCAGCATGAATACTAAATAGTACTTATCTGAAATGACGGAGGGCTACGACAGGTTTTTCTGAAAACCTATTGCGTAATGAACTTGATATCGTTGTAGAATCAAATGATTTTAGAAATGGAGTGCTTTTGAGGCTTTTCTAGTTTTGCTAAAGGAGTCACTCCCGGTGAAGGGATCGTCGGTCCTTTCCTCGTCGAATGAGGTGCGGGATATATCATATATATCACTGTGCAAAGCAAAAACACTTAAAAGCAATCAAAAGACAAACCGAGTTTGTAGCATCTGCCAGTTATTGCTAAAGGAGTCACTCCCGGTGAAGGGATCTCGGTCCTTTCCTTATCGAATAAGGTGCAGGATATATCTCATATACCGCTGTGCAAAGAAAAAACTGTAGCTACCTGTTTTATTTTGAAATTCGATTCTACAACATCTTAGGTTTCTTTTAATTCATTAATCACATTAATGAAGTCCCATCATTTAAATACCTAAACATCACAGATAGGTATGACGTACACTTATGCCATCCGCATTCGCCTCGATGTCCCCTCGTGCACCGTTAGGTTAGGTAACTAACGACAGAGCAGGGCAGGGCTAGCGCGGGTGTAAAACATAAGTAACGTCTATATAATATATCATATATACTATATACTATATCTATCACAGAACATCACATGATTACATCACAGATATCGCAGCAGAAGAATCATATGAAATATTGGATATACTAGGACGTCCGTGTTTTCAATACGAGCCAGTATAAAACACGGATTCCACGGTCGTGATGAATAGCCAAACCCACACCCCTAGACCCCTACGAGAGCGGCAAGCAACCTTACCAATTCTGGAGTTAGGAGACCCGGACTCGACTCCTCGAGTTGGTCTCCCACTGGACCCCAGAACCCGGTTACTTGTGCTCCCCTCCTTGGGTCTATCCCAGTTCGGAAAAGTAAATAATATACAAACGGTGACAACTTCCGCAACCTGGAAGCGCCCCAATAAAAGAATATTACATACAAGTTTTTACATGAATGAAAATGAAAAACACTCATCTCACATAAAAACCCCCGGCTATTCAAACACGACGATCCAATATAACATATCCAGCAACACATAACATCACATGTCATCAACGTAAGTAAATATGTCCATCCCAATTGTCGTTGACATATAGCAACGAAACCGGCAATATCACATATTACACTTACGGTCATAGAAAAGAAAGTGAAAAACTACAACAGTTGGAATCCGCAACCACCTCAGACATCGCATGCCTGACCAAATGAATTTCTTAGACATCGCATGCCTAACAATTATAAACCCCGCATTTTAGTCTCTTTATCGAAAACACTTTTCAATACCAAGTCGGGCAATTCAACAGGATTCCCGACATCCTGATCGAATGCTCGTCGCAAACTTCAGTAGGCGGCCGCACCCCCGATACCGTCGACGAAGTGCACCAAGGCGGAACACCGCTACCGCGAGCACCCGAATGGATGCTTTCGGCGACGGGGTTCTCCTACAGTCACTTGGTCGGGGCTATGGAGTGAGGCTGTCTATTAAGTTTATCCGGCGAATATCCGCGTACGCTACGTGATTGCGACGGACTTTTGATCGCATCAAAATTCCGTGGCAACCGATCAAGTGAGACTAAATTGCTACGTTTATAACATTCATTCAGTTATCACATAACTTATTGTGAATTCCAATTATTGTATCCCATTCCGGATAAACAGAAAATGTTAAACTTTCCGATCGAATAATCGAACACCCAAGTTTTCCCGAAACAGATCAACTCATGAAATAAGTCTAACAACATTCAGTTCGTGCCTCAGTACCAACGGTCCAGCCGTAGAAGGGTCAAGCCAACGCCTCACATGTGGCACTCCGTACTGCCCCAAACCCGAAGGTTCAAAGGGCAGTTCAAGACGGTCACATAATCGAGTTAAGGTTTGTTGTCTTCTAGAGGGACCATCGCGTTACTTGCACTACTTAGAACGTCGTTAAACTACGGAAAAATCCAACACTTGGAAATTTCCCGACAGGGGAAAAATTGGGTATTTATATCCGGTCGAACTTTTTAACATATTCTAAAATTTATCCGGAAAGCCACACAGACAAAATTTGACACTCCGATCGAAACACCGAATCCCCAAATCAACTGCAGAAAATTCAACTCTTGAAAATTTTTTAAAAATTCCCAGAAAATCCAGCACAATTTATCAGGTATTACTGTGCAAAAAGTACGGAATGATCCATCAATATTGCCGCGGAACCGCCGCAGAAGCAATGCTCCTGCCGCGGTTCCGCCGCAAGTATTACTGTTCAGTGAAAAAATTTTGCATCGTAAATCTTAAATTTCCCTGCTGAATTTTTTAGTAATTTTTAATTCTGGAAAAACCCAGATTTTCGAAAAAGTCCAGAGAGCTCATTTCCGGGTAGGGTTTCGGTTCGATCGGGTTTCAAATTCCGTCTACGCTTCGCCTAAGGCTCTAGCTAGGCTCTGATACCACTGTAGGGTTCCTAGGCACCCTAGTGAGGTCTCACTAGGCATCGAACATGCCAATTTCAAAAATTATAGGTGCCGAGAGACCCGACTACGGATCGTCTGCTAGATGTCTAGGCGAAAAACTAACTAGTTAACACTTAACTAAAAGTTTAACGGAAATACAACCTTTGTAGATCCGGTGCTCCACCTCCATAGCTCCGCAACGAGGTCCTCTCCGCTGTCCAAATCAAATCCGGGCTCTAGAGTCGACTTCGTCGGAGAAAAAGGGAGCTAGGTCGTCGATGTCCATGCCGAAGATGATCTACGTCGAGGCATCGCTAGATCAAGCTCACAACTTCACCAAGTCAAGAAACTTGTGAAGTAAACACACTCTACTACTTGGCAAGAGGTAGAGGATGAAGAAATAGGAAGTGGGTAGACTTTAGTTTTGGATTTCTCACTCTTTTCCAACAATCACCATTGATGGAGCTTGGTTTTCTTCACTTGAAGAATGAAGAAGATGAAGAAGAATATTATGATAAGTTCATTAGAAAAAGAAAAGAATAATCAAAACTTATCATGACTAAACCATGGTAAAGTGTAGAGTATTAATCATGGTTGAAGCAATGGTTAGGGTTAAGCTAGAGACAAAATGGTCACTTAGTCAAAATGTTCATGAAGCTTCATGAACAAAACAAAAGAAGCCACCATTTTCTCATTTGCTTTTCTTTTATCCATTTATCAAAAAGAATAAATGAATAATTAAGAAAATAAAACCCTAAACATAAACACAACCATGGTTCAAACTTTACACTTAATCAAAGTGGTATGCATCATCAAACATGATACAAACATGTGCACATAATCATATCGCATATGCAATGCGCACACCCGAGTGAGAAAATCCATCTTAAGTAAACCGATACTAGTTGATGCAAAGTAATATATCAAATATATAAATATGCATTAAATCATTAAATCAACACTTGATTCAATGACCCGGTTATGTCGCACACAACCGACTAGTATACAATATATCGGCTTATCGAATCAACGCTTGAATCGATAACTAGGTTATATCGCATACAACCATTCGATACATTTATCGCGAGAATAGAATACGGTATCGCATACACGCATTATTCTCGGTCCCGCACATATCTCATATGCGCTCCCATTTCGTTTCGCTTGAGCCAGGAAACCTCTGTGTAGGACTCTAAAGACTCGTCAATACGCCGGAAGCAGATGATGATCATATCAAACACCCACAAGCCGCAAGCGGTCTGCTAAACGTAACGGCCACCCGGGTATTGAGCGATCTGAAGATCGACGAGCAAGCCCGCTCACACTCTAGTGAATCCAACCAGTAACACTACCGTACAGTCCGGTCTGATCGTCTGATATGTCGCATATCTCGCCTAGGGGTGGTAAACGTCAGACCCCAATATCTCGATAAGTCGTGTCGATATGAGGTCTATAACTATTCGAGAAACTACTGGTAACACTTACCAGTAAATCTCAGCAACCCTGGCTAGGGATTTCCTGTTATAGCCAATCGAACACAGCGCAACATCAACCCCCTATACCGGGAGAGACGAATCCCCTCCTATCGCTCATTGCCTCCATGTGACTCGGGACTGTACCCAAAAACCACCATTTTGCACGCCCTCTTGGACGTGGTAAGATGGAAATCAAAGCACAGTGGGAACCACACAAGACTCTATGACGATCTCGGGTCAACAGACTACTCTGTACCAGTGTCACCAGAGAACTGCCATCTGACGTGAGGTATAATACCATCTGGGAGTTCTCGGCGAGTCCGTCCAGTGTACCCAGTCTCTACTGAGCACCCGTATATCATCTCCGATGTCAAACACCGATGGATATGGGATCATCCATCGCCCATCTGTATGGGTCGAGAAAGTATACGCTAGTCTACTCTGGTATATCGATGCCCCGTCTCGATACACCCACGACTAGGGACTTTGAAGGATGTACTTATGGACTACCATGTCCCCACTAGTATGATCCGCATCATAGTCCAGGTAGTCAAGTACAGATCCTAAGGGCTTTACCAACATGTAACAGAGAGACAATCAGTATTCACGTTAAGGTAAAGTGCAACCAGATAGCATACTATCATGTCGAGCAAGAAAGTCCTCCCTATATATGTCCCAGCATCCACTACAATATACATCCTATGTACAGTAATGGCCTCTAGGGCATACATATAACTAACAGGTACGTCACTCTACTTTAGTCACCTATTCCATCAACCAAGGGTCATCCTATACGTCGAAAGTTCGGGTCTAATACCCCCTCGACTAAGTCTAAGTTCCGTAAGGTCAAGCCTAAGTTCCGTATATATATAAACGCCCTAGGCTCCACATAGTCAAACTTAGACTCGAACCAAGGTCAACCTAGCGCTCTGATACCAACTTTGTCACGACCCAAAAGAGCACATGACTGGCCCTTGAACCATATGAAGTCTATAGGACTCCATCTGATCCAAGTAAGCCAAAAGCCCAGAAATCTAAAACCATTTTAAGGGTAAATAAAGAAAACTGGTTTAAAGAAGTGAAGAAAAACATGTTTGAAGTCAAGGTTTTTAAATAACTAAGCCGAATATGCATTTTTAAAATGTAAAGTCTTTTCTAAAAATTTCGGCAGAGTTTCTTTTGTAAATACTGGCACCGAACGGGATACAACAAGAACAATATATATGCAATGATAAAAGGCATCCCCAAGCGGGAGCTAGCTCTTCGTCAATCGACGGTCACAACCACACAAGCAATAATAATATACAACGCCGAATGGCGAGGGTCAAACCAAAAGAAACTCAATCAGCATGAAAACCGCAATACTACTGAGCGCGACTCTAAGGTCGAATAATACATCAGTCTGAAACAATATACAAGTTTTGGTTGATGGAAATTCTAGATACAACGAATAATACAAGAACAATGGTGGTTCTTGATGTAAAAGAATCCACCTACCAAATGTAATTCACCCGTAAGGAAGCAGTGTGCCAGAAATGCCGCAAAGGAACCTGTACGGCAAAACCTGCAAGAACTGTGGCACAACGGGGGTGAGTTGCCAACTCGTGAATAGAAATATCTACAAGCAGAAACCGAATGCAAGACATAATCCTAAATCAATACGATCAGTATAATATAAACCACAAGAGTACGTCTGAAGCATGATAAGGTGGCAATGTAACATCTAAACATGTATGTAGTGCCAAGTACTCAGGTAATAACGTGTCATCAGTATAAGGTATGTCTGCATGAAGTAAATATGAAGAAGTATCAAATGGATATCAATACACATATATTAGCGTCCCATTCCACTAATATTGGTGTAAGGGTATATATAACAGCGCCCTCATACCCTGTTATATATACAAATGAAGTATGATCAATGTAAATCCTATCTGTATGTGATCAAGTCTGTATAAACGTGGAACCCGTCCACCCGTCACCCAATGACAATAAACGTGGAACCTGTCCACCCGTCACCCAATGACAATAAACATCATGTATGTAAATACGAGGATATAATAAAAGCCATGGAAATCATCATGAAACCTGTGCCTAGCATCGGCAGGTAAATCCTCATCCATATGGGGCTCCGTCTGCGGTATCGGCCCTCGGCCCCCGGCAGTACGGGTCAGCCCATGTCCATCTCTCAACCCCGGTCGGTATCCTCCAGATATACGCCGAGCTCAAATACAATCACCGGTAGGTAGTAGTCCCTCTGCCAGGCTCACCGTCTACTACACAGCAAAACCGTTCTCGCCCCGGGGTACCATACCGGGTCCACCATGTACCCGCAATCGGCCTCATCCGCCTCCTCGAATCGGGTTTCACATGTCGCTCTCAGCACCGAGAAAACACATGGTGGACGCACTGAAATATCATATCAAGGGTAACCGGGTTTTTAACACAATTATATATTCTCTTTTGAAATACCCACGGTTCCCAAATCCAGAAATATCATGGAAACAACATATCTCAATGCGTATAATCAAAACATAATGTATGCGACATGTAAAGAAAGGTAAGCATATCAGAAGTCATGCAACATGGAATAGTAATGTGCACATGTCGAGGGAAACCACTCTTTAAAAACGAATCAGTTTTGAAGAACATCCTGCGGTTCCCAAATCTCTAATCAAGTCAGAATCATCTATGTTTGTGTACAGGTATAAGTGTACAATATGCCATGCAAGAATCATATCATGAATGCTACAGTACTACAGTGTAGCGGCATGGCAATTATCGATGATGAAGTGTGTGAGCCGGCAAATAGTGTACGTGGAACATACGCATCATCAATAATGGTGCTGGTGTCCTAACAGCATAATAATAATATAGCAATAAACATATGCAAGCAATGCGAATAGTATGAATATGCGGAAATCAAATAATCAACACCACAGTGAAGAATCTACTATGCAAACTACAGATCTAAGTCTAGTACAACTGATACCATCAATATACTGCGTGTGCAAGCATACGTCCCAAGGCCCGCTAGAAATCACGTATCGTATCCCAAATACGAATCACATCAAATCACCGATCTCGCGGCACAATACCCAACATCATCGACTCATCTCCAATGTCATCCAATATCATCAACACAGTGCAAGTATAATGAATTTGCAAAGGTGTGCGTGTAAGTGTAAATCTATTCTAGGGTTCGCGACTATGAACTACACTAGTCACTTCTAACCCTACATTATCCATAGTAGACCTAACTATCATATATATAATATAACAACTACGGACTGCGGGGGTGCTATACGCCGTCCACCCGACTTCCCCCTGTAGATATAATCTACTCACCTTGCGTCTTCATTTGTCGACGTCTTCACACGCTTTACTTGTCGTCCCGAAGTCTTCATGGGGTACCTACACGTCATAGTATCATAAATGTGTATTAAAACCAAATCAAAGCTAACATGGCACACGAAACCCTAAAACGATACGATAAGGGACCTATAGGCTAGAACCCACGGGCACGCCTTCAAAACCATCAACAAATCCTCGATATCGTCGTATAAACGCAAAATAGTCGAGGTAAAACACGGATACAATATTCCAGAATTAGAAATACGGAATACGAAAACACGAATCCAAAACAGCAACTTAGGAAATAGGCTCCAGATTTCACCCTAGGTCAAATTAGACAAATCTATATATACCAGGGGTCTAAAATATACATGTAGGAGCTACAGAACAAACACGAGACAAAATGGTGGGACCCAGGCCGCAAATTGCGGCCAAACATATTAAATCTACGGCCTGGAAAAGGAAGTGGGGGCTAGGGCTTTGTGTGGTAGTTCTAGGGTACCTGCACATATCACTGTCCAATCAATTTTAATTTAGGATGCCTCGGGTGATAGCAGATTCAATATACCCTTCACGGATTCCATAATTTCTCCGTTATCGGTTTCTAAATCCGTATTTCGGGTTTCAACTCTCTGGTTAGGGTCTCAATTCATGCACTAGGATGATAGTACAACCTCTACTGAGCTTAGTTTCACAATACAACACAAAATTCTTCACAACCCTAACTGGGTTTTTCCTCAAGTCACCAAAATCACACAATATCGGTTCAATCATAACATGGGGGTAAAGAAAATGCTAAAACTAAGTTAATTATCCAGAAAATATCTCATTTGGCAACTCAAGAATTTTCTTGAATTGCCCCTAGTGGCCAAAATCCTTGCTTCTTTAGTCCAATGTGTAGATCTTGAGCTTGTGCACACTTTTAATGAAATGGAGATTGGGTTTTGGGATTGTATTTGAGATAATTTGGGCCTTTGAAGAGGGGAGGGAGATGAAGGAGCAGCAGCAGCGGGAGAAAGGAGAAGAGGGAGGGAAATGAGGAGAGGAAAATGGCTAAGTGTTGGGTCAAAGAAGCCCATACCTCTCTCTCTCACCAACCCTCATTCTTTATTCTTTTCTCTTTTCTTTTTCTTATTCTCTCAAAATCCTTCTCCCAAGAATAGTAAACCCAAAGTGAACCATGGCAAGAAAAATACACAAGTGTGATAAAAATGATATGTGTATGTTTTGCACAAAAATGCTAAAAAACCGATTAGCGATTTTTAATCGCGATTAGCACTAAATTAGCATATAACTAATCATAAAAACTTTAAAATGGCATAATTCTATAAAATACCCTATTTTATAATTTTCCATAATTTTTCCCATTTATTTGTATTTAATAATACCGAAATATTAAAATATTCAATAAAATAATATTAAATTATAAAAAATTCCCAAAAATAATATTTTATTTTTTTGAAATGTTACATTAGGTTACGAGTACACCGGTCAGGACTCGCCGGGAACTGTAGGTTGGTACTATACCTATCATCAGATTGCAGTTCCCAGGTGACATGAGTACAGCTTAGTCCGTCGACTTGACATTACTATTTCGCCTCGAGTGTGTTCCCACTGTACTTAGATTACTACCCTACCACGGTTCAAAGGAGTCGTGCAAACAGGTAGTAGTTGGGTGCAGTCCTGAACTACTTGGAAGCAGTGGCGGTTAGACAAGATTCATCTCTCCCAGTATTGGGGGTTGATATCGTGCTGTGTATAAAGAGCCATTACGCAAGGTCCCTGGCCAGGGCAAGCGAGATTTACTGGTAGGTGCTCCAGTAGTTTCTCAAGATGTAATGGGCTTCACTCCGACACGACTTATACCGCTATTAGGGGTCTGACGTTTACTGCCCCCTAGGCCCGATATGCGATAGTCCTAGACGAACAGACCGGACTGTATGGAGATTGTCATATACAGGCTCAGTAGGAGTTCGGATGGGTTTCCTCATCGTCCTTCTTATCGACATCTACCTGGGGTCCGTTACGTACAGCTAGTACCGGTTGCGGCCTGTGGTTAAACCCACTGCCAGCGTAGTGTCGAGTCTTTAGAGTCCCACAAAAAGAGTCTCCTTGCACCGGGCAAAAGATATAGAGGCCGTATGGTTTTACGGCAGGGCCACGATCACTTACGTACACTTGTGCACGTACTATGATTGGGCAGATAATACTAGTAGGCTTTCGTTTAAGCCGGATCCTAGTATTATACAGATGGATTTATTCAGTCTCAGTTTATCCGTGTTTTTTGGAAATACGAATAAGAGGGGCAGTCTCGTAATTTGTCGGGAAGCTTCTAGAAGGAGGTGACTCATTTGTGTTTATTTATTTTTAGATTTAAACTAAATGATGTGGAGGAGATGAGGTGTAGTTTCATTAAATGATCCATGACTCATTAGGTGACTCATTAGATGATTCACCTTGTGAATTAAATGAAGCATGATGAATATTGGCTAGATATTTATTTTGATGATATTATTATGTTTCATGATATTCACAAATGAGAATAGTTCATTTCATTATCACAAAACACTTCACCCTCCTCAAGTCTTCATTTTCTTCCTCAAATCCTAAAAGCTCTCATGAGTTGAGAATCTTAGGGTTTAAAGTGACTAAGTAATCCATCTAAATACTCTACACCCTCCAGGACATCTAGATTAGCAAACTAGAAGTCGTAGTTATCTCAGATTCGAAATAGGAGCTCGGACTATAGACTCTCGGGTGGATCGTCTTTGACTCGAGGAGGCCGCTGAGGTACCCATGTTCCATAGAGCCGTCGAGGTGTGGAGGACAGCGATGAAAACCCGAAGGACAAGTAACGTGAGGTATAATTTCGAATCAGAGTAGTTAAACCTCTCGTAGTTTGTAACAACCCTAAATTTCCTATACAAATTTTTTCAAAATATTTTTTTCAAAATCCATAAAGGAGTATTATTGCCCGAGCACAAGACTTAAGTAATTAATTAGCAATTTAATTACAAGAAGGAGCTTCTAGATCATTGGTAATACCTTACATTGCTGAACCAAGCCACCAGAGTTCAAATCCCATGCCCCACATTATTTCTAATATTTATTTTGTTTTAAATTTTATGGAAGCCCAACAGTCCACACAAGATAACTCCAGATTTTCCCACTACACTTTAAAAACTGAAAGTACCAAAACCTACATCGAGAGACCCCCTACCTCCTGACCTGGCGACTCGGCCCGACTCGGCCGAGACTCGGGCCGGCGCCGCCGGCCAGACTCGGCCGGACGGCCGAGTCCCCAACACAAAAGTTGGGGCTCTTGGCATTCTATACCCCCTGCATATTTTATATTCCCAGATCGGTTCCAGAGAAGTCAGAAAGCCCCATTTACTCCAATTTTTAATACATTTTTATATATTTTTACATTTTTTTCAATTAAACTCTTCACCTACCCTAACCCTAATTTAACCCTATAAATACACCCCTATCCTCTACCCTCTCACCCTAAAATTCTGAGCCAACTCTCTAAAATTCTCAAGAGATCTTGTGTACTTTGAAAACGAGCTCGAAGCGAAGCTACGGCGAAATTCCCGGCGAACTTCCGGCGATCGTTCTAGAAACTCTCGGCGACGACGCAACACATCGGTGATTCCACAACTTCCTTCTCACCCTCTTGTGTGTCCTAAAACCCGTAAGTCCCATTTTCTATCTCTCCTTTCTATTCTAAAAATACGGATTTACAAAACCCGACGGAATCGGAACAAATCCGATTTCTGATTCGGTTTCTTATAAAACTTCACTTCTTGTTAATACAATTATTCTTAAACTCTCTCATGTTGACTATTAAACACTAATCAACTAAATTGATCAAGTTTCATTACATAAAATGATGGCTATTTCAATTTATCGTATTTTTCACTTAAATACCACATTTTTTCAATTCTACATTTAACTCCATTAAACTTGCTATACTTTTAAGTAGATCACGAGGTAACGACCTACCTCCTCACACACTCATATGCAATATAACATGATACCCTCGAGAACTTAGAATACGGGAAAACAAATATTTTCATTTAAATACCCTTTACTTAATAAAACCATTTCTAAAAGATTTAGTATTGATACACTTCTTAAATAAATACCACTTATTAGGAAAATAGGACAAGGTTGTGGACATCAGTCGTTTATCTAAACCTGACTTTGTGGTGTCTAGTGTCATGCCCCGCTTCCCAGTGTACGGCGAAGTGGACGCGATGAGGCCGCTACGTATGTACTCGAAGTACATACGCTAAGCGTATCTAAGCAATATAAAATAAGTACACAAGAGACAAGAGTATAAAAGAACATCAACTTTTATTTAATAACATTCTTTGTACAATACATAGAAAGGAAAATACAACTGAAATAGTGGCATAACAGAAAAAGGAAAGTACTGAAAAGAAAGTGTACAATGAAATTATACTGCTGGGTTTTCGGCAAATTGCTCCAAGTCTTCTTCTGTTAGCTCTACTTCTGCCGGGTCCAAGTCACCTGACGACATTCAAAGAAGAGAGAACAGAATGTCGTCAGCGAACAGATCGCTCGGTAAGTCCCAAAGGTAAGAGGGAAGTAGAGAAGAAATTATAAGAAGATACATTGTTAAAGTGTAAACTATTGTTGTAATGTTATGTTAACGCTGTTATTTGTAGCTTGGTACAGAAGAATGCCAGTGTATACGAGGGGAGTCTCACTTGCCAGAGACTAGGGCACGTGTAGTACAAGGAACCGTTATGCCACGGTACAACAGCAATAGGATTCAGGTTAGGTGTATTAATCTGACCACCTCGTGCCACCTTTAACACCTTCCATACCACTCTACCCCTTAAACCCCGCGATGTCTTATTTGTATTGTTATCTTGTAAAAATTGTATTGATTGTAAGATTGATTAACTGACCGACCGAAACCATGATATCAGGAAACGGTTATAACCGTAGAGTCATGTAAATGGAATACTGGGAAACATGTAAAAGAAATATCCATGGTTCGGTTCAGTCAAGTTATATAGATTGTTAACTGGATTCAGGGATTCATGTATTCATATTGCGTTGGAATATAAAGAATAAGATTGACTTGAATCATATTCAAGTCAGAAATAGTCAGACTCTAACCCGAGTCAGACTAAAGAAGGTAAGTTGAAGTTCAATATTTGTTAGGGGCCTTATTGTAATTTATAAAACTTGAGGGGGTTTATTGTAAAAAGTAATATTGTATAGTTTTCAAAATACACCTCAAGTAATTATTATTTGTCTTTATAGTTATAATGAGTGTGGGTTTTATTTGTGTTATTCTAGTGAATATATCCTAATAAAAGTATTAATTGATTTATATGAAATTCATGGTATTTTAATGTAACTTTTAAACTTGTGATTTTAGAAAAATGTGGAAAATTTATATTATAATAAAATAGGTGTCTAAATGATAATTAAATATATTTTAATACAAGAATAATTTTAAATAAATATTTTATTTTCCAAAATTTCATTTTCCTTAAATGTCGTATTTTTAAACCTTTCGAGACCGAATGCTTCTTGCGGAGGTCTGAATCTCGCATTACTAGCCCGCGGGTGCACGATGAACCGTACTATCCCTAACGGGTTCCCCAAAGGTGGGTTGTAGCGGCGCTTTGCTTAGGTTTAATAAATACCATTCATTTAGAAAAACGGTTTTATAAATAAAAGGTATTTATTTGTAAAAGAGTATAATTTTCCGTATTTTAGTTGTTAGGGTTTCCTAAGCCAACTAGCCTATTTCTAAGGTCTAAACGACAAGTCATTAGAAGCCTCAAATCGCGTCTTCACCGTCAATTGCGGTCAGGTAAGTGCCAGGTAAGTGGGAAGGAACCACAATCGTGGGCCTAATTAAAAACCACTAGCCTTAGACACACTTGCCTAGACACCACAAGACTGTTTAGATAAACGATCGATGTCCATGACCTATCGTGCTTTCATTTTAAAAGATTCATTTAAAATTGTGTACAACTTAAAGCTTTTAGAAAAGATTTATAAAGAATATGGTATTTTAGTGAAAAGTCCTGTATTTTCGTATTCTATATTTTGATGTTTATCAATTAGGGTTATATTTGTGTGTGTGTAGAGGTAGGTCATTACCTCGTGACTTATTTTAAGGTATTGTGAAGTTTAGAGGTTAAACAAGATATAGTAAACTTGAAGGTATTAAAGCGCAAGAATACGGTATTTGAAAACGTTATCATTTCATGTGTGAAATTTCATTCAAATTGATTTCTACAAGTTTAGTGATCAAGATAAACATATTTAGGAGTGAAGGAATTAATTAGAACAAGAAAAATAAACTCTATGGTATTTTTATGAAAAGAATACGGTTTTGCAAAGAAGCTATCATTTCATGTGAGAAACTTTATTTAAATTGGTTTATGGATGATTAATAGTCAACATAAATATGTTAGGGTATTGTGGATTAGGTGACAAGTGAAATTTTGTAGAAAAACCGAATCGGAAATCGGTTTGTTCCGATTTCCGTCGGGTTCCATAAATCCGTATTTTTTTTAAGGAATAGAAAGGTGAGAAGGATGGGACTTATGGGTTTAAACTCTTCTAAAGAGTAAAGAGAACTAGAGAGGAAGACCGAGGGGTGATTACGTCACCGGTTGTTCCAAAACGCGTCGCCGGAATTCAGTCAGGGCTTCGCCGGAAACTCGATTTCAAAGCACACTTCTTGTGGAAAGTTTCAAGAGAGTTTTTCTAGGGTTTTGGAATGAAAAGGTAGGGGGTAGGGGTCTATTTATAGGGTAGCTAGGTAGGGTAGGTGAAGGGTCTTCTTTTATTAAAAAAATTATAAAAAATTAAAGAAAAACATTAAAATTTTGCATTAAAAGGGTTATATTTAACATTCAGAACTGCTACATTAAAAATGGAGTAACCCATGAGTTTCAGAAGGCCAAAAGACGCAACATTGGTGTTGGGACCCCGACCGTCGGCGCAACTCCGGCCGGCGGCGCCGGCCGGCCGCCGGCCGAGTTGGCCGAGTCCGGCCGATTTCGGCCGGCGTCGGGTGGGGGGTCTCCTGACTAGGCTTTTGGTATACTCCAAATTTTGGGTTTAGGTCACTATTTGGGTGTTATGGCCTGTGAACTTTTGGACTTCCAGGAATTTTTAAAGAAAAATGTGCTAAAATTAATGTGGAATATGGGATTCGAACTCTGGTGGCTTGGTTCAGCAGTGCAAGGTATTACCAATGAGCTACAAGCTCCTTCTTGTAATTATTATGGGAAAATAACTACTTAAAGTGGTAACAGCAACACTAAATGCCCCAAGTACACTTTAATTTTAAAACAATTTTATGTACACTAAAAAATGAAATTATTTAAAAACAAAATAATTAATTATATATATCTTGTGCTCAGATTAAAATACTTCTTTATAGATTTTAAAAAAAATTTAAAAATTTGTACAGAAAAGTGTACATGAAAATTAGGGTTGTTACATCTAGGCTAGACAAGTGAGAAAGGTAACTTTAAAAGGCCCGTCTCACGGTGATTCGTGAGTGGATCCCTCCTTTCTTCACTTGTACTTACCTGGCCGGTGAAGAGGCGATTTGAGATATCTCACAACTTGTCATTTTGGATCAGTTAGGAATAGTCTAGTTGACTTAGGAGACCGTAGAACATAAAATACGGGAAATTTGGCAACTTTACAAATAAATACCATTTACTTCATAAAACCGTTTTCTAAAGGATTTAGTATTTATACAATCTTTGCAAAGCACCGCTACAACCCATTTTAAGAAAGCCGTTCGAGATGGTGCGGATTATCGCACATCCTCGGGCTTAGTAGTGTGAGATTCAGACCTCCGCAAGGAGCATTCGGTCTCGAAAGATTTAAAATACGACATCTTAAGAAAATGAGATTTTTAGAATATACAAAATATATTAAAATTATCTTCGTACAAATATATGTATATTTATCATTAAAATACCTATTTTGTTATGATATAAATATTCTATATTTTTTCTAAAAATCACAAGAATCAATTTTACACTAAAATACCATGAATTCCATACAAATTAATATTACAAATAAATACCTTTATTTATGAAATTAGGGTATTTTTACTAGAAATATCACAATATAAAATCCACATTCATTACAACTCCAAAGAGGAATAATAAATGCTTGGGGTGTATTTTGAAAAGTATATAAAGCTATTTTTACATAAAACCCCCTCAAGTTCTATAAATTACCCTAAGGACCCTAGTAAATATAGGTTTAAGCAGGTCCAATCTCTTGAGCCTCAGGGAGCCGGAGAAGTGGGTGCTTGCTTATCTAAGGTAGACAAATTAATAAAAACAATCAGGACTTCAATTTACTTTGCTAATTGTCTGACTCAGTTTGAGTCTCAGTATAATCTGACTTGAATATGATTCAAGTACAATCTACAATCTACAATCTTCAATATTACAATTCAACATGAATCCATGAATCCAATTATCAATCTATACAAATTGACCGAACCGAACCATGGATATACTTTCCATTTACATGGTTCTCCAGTTATTCCATTTACATGATTATTCAGTTACATCTGTTTACTGATATCATGGTTTTGGTTAGTTATTCAACTATACAATCTATCCAACACAATACAAAGAAAACACTACGGGGTTTAAGGGGTAGATTAGTACGGAATGTGTTAAAAGTGGCACGAGACGGTAAGATTTAAGACACCTAACATGAATCCAATTGCCGTTGTTCCGGACCTTCTAACGGAGCCTTGTATTCTATATTCCGTTTGCCCTGGTCTCTAGCATATAGAGACCCCTCTCGTATACACTGGTATTCTTCTATACCAAGCTATAAATAACAGCGTTAACACTAAATGCAACATTATAACAATATAATACAACATTAAAAGCTTCTCTCTTTCTCTCTCTTACTCTCTGTCTATTTCTCTCTTATCTTTGGGACTTACCGAGCGATCTGTTCGCTGACGACATTCTCTTTCTTTCTTCTTTGAATCTCGTCAGATGTTTTGGACCCGTCAGAGATCAAGCCCACTGCTGAAGACTTGGACCAGTTTAGTGAAGACCCCAAGCTCTAGTCATTGTACACTTTCCATTCAGTACTTTCATTTCTGTTATGCCATTGTTTAGGCGTTGCTTTTTATTCAGTTGTTTTTACTTTTCATGTATTGTACAAAAGAATATTAATAAATAAAGTTGCTGTTTTTATTATATCTTGTGTCTTGTGCATTTTTTTTATATTGCCTAGTTACGCTTAGCGTATTTGCTTCAGAGTAAATACGTAGTGGCCCCGTCGCGTCCCCTTCGTCGTATACCGGGAAGCGGAGCGTGACAGGTTTTGTTGGTGGCCCATGTAGGTCAGAGCTGTATGAAACCCTATTATGCAGTTCTGTTCTGCGTGAACAACCTAACCAATATAACACAAGAACCAGCAACTAAAACATTTTTTACAATTCATGTTCCTTGAATCTTATCTTTTATATTCCTTGAATCATATATTTTGAATCTGTCCTAACCCAAAATTCTCTCACCTCTTTTACAATTTTACCAAACCTTCGCATTCTCTCATTCCTTCACACATTTTTCACATTTAAAAAAAAACCCTTGCACCACCTTATTATTTTTTTTCCCACACACTGTCAGTACTTCAGTTACTAAACTTTCTTTGAATTTGTTACACTTTCCTTTTACAAATTTCGAGAATGAAATTTTTATAAGGAGGGTAGAATGTAACAACCCTAAATTTCCTATACAAATTTTTTCAAAATATTTTTTTCAAAATCCATAAAGGGGTATTTATTGCCCGAGCACAAGACTTAAGTAATTAATTAGCAATTTAATTATAAGAAGGAGTTTGTAGCTCATTGGTAATATCTTGCATTGCTGAACCAAGCCACCAGAGTTCAAATCCCGTGGCCCACATTATTTTTAATATTTATTTTGTTTTAAATTTTATGGAAGCCCAACAGTCCACATAAGATAACTCCAGATTTTCCCACTACACTTTAAAAACTGAAAGTACCAGAGCCTACATCTCGAGACCCCCCACCTCCCGACCTGGCGACTCGGCCCGACTCGGGCCGGCGATGCCGGCCGGACTCGGCCGGACGGCCGAGTCCCAACACAAAAGTTGGGGCTCTTAGCATTCTATACCCCCCTGCAAACTTTAAATTCCCAGATCGGTTCCAGAGAAGTCAGAAAGCCCCATTTACTCCAATTTTTAATACATTTTTATATATATTTACATTTTTTTCAATTAAACTCTTCACCTACCCTAACCCTAGCTTAACCCTATAAATACACCCCTATCCTCTACCCTCTCACACCAAAACTCTGAGCCAACTCTCTAAAATTCTCAAGAGATCTTGTGTACTTTGAAAACGAGCTCGAAGCGAAGCTTAGACGAAATTCCCGGCGAACTTCCGGCGATCGTTCTAGGAACTCCCGGCGACGACGCAACACATCGGTGATTCCACTACTTCCCTCTCACCTTCTTGTGTGTCCTAAAACCCGTAAGTCCCATTTTCTATCTCTCCTTTCTATTCTAAAAATACGAATTTACAAAACCCGACGGAATCAGAACAAATCCGATTTCCGATTTGGTTTCTTATAAAACTTCACTTCCCGTTAATAAAAATATGCTTAAACTCTCTTATGTTGACTATTAAACACTAATCAACAAAATTGATCAAGTTTCATTACATAAAATGATGGCTATTTCAATTTATCGTAATTTTCACTTAAATACCACATTGTTTCAATTCTACATTTAACTCCATTAAACTTGCTATACTTTTAAGTAAATCACGAGATAACGACCTACCTCCTCACACACTCATATGCAACATAACACGATACCCTCGAGAACTTATAATACGGGGAAACAAACATTTTCATTTAAATACCCTTTACTTAATAAAACCATTTCTAAAAGATTTAGTATTGATACACTTCTTAAATAAATACCACTTATTAGGAAAATAGGACAAGGTTGTGGACATCAGTCGTTTATCTAAACCTGACTTTGTGGTGTCTAGGCTAGACAAGTGAGAAAGGTAACTTTAAAAGACCCGTCTTACGGTGATTCATGAGCGGATCCCTCCTTTCTTCATTTGTACTTACCTGGCCACAATTGGCGGTGAAGAGATGATTTGAGATGTCTCACAACTTATCGTTTTGGATCAGTTAGGAATACTCTAGTTGACTTAGGAGACCCTAGAATATAGAATACGAGAAATTTGGCAACTTTACAAATAAATACCATTTATTTCATAAAACCGTTTTCTAAAGGATTTAGTATTTATACAATCTTTGTAAAGCGCCGCTAAAACCCATTTTGGGGAACCCGTTCGGGATGGTGCGGATTATCGCACATCCTCGGGCTTAGTAGTGCGAGATTCAGACCTCCGCAAGGAGCATTCGGTCTCGAAAGATTTAAAATACGACATCTTAAGAAAATGAGATTTTTAGAATATAAAAAATATATTAAAATTATCTTTTTATAAATATATGTATATTTATCATTAAAATACCTATTTTGTTATGATATAAATATTCCACCTTTTTTCTAAAAATCACAAGAATCGATTTTACACTAAAATACCATGAATTCCATACAAATCAATATTACAAATAAATACCTTTATTTATGAAATTAGGATATTTTCACTAGAAATATCACAATATAAAATCCACATTCATTAAAACTCTGAAGACGAATAATAAATGCTTGGGGTATATTTTGAAATGTATAAAGGTATTTTTACATAAAACCCGCTCAAGTTCTATAAATTACCCTGAGGACCCTAGTAAACATAGCTTTAAGCAGGACCAATCTCTTGAGCCTCAGGGAGCCGGAGAAGTGGGTGCTTGCCTATCTAAGGTAGACAAATTAATAAAAACAATCAGAAATTCAATTTACTTAGCTAATTGTCTGACTCAGTTTGAGTCTCGGTATAATCTGAATTGAATATGATTCAAGTACAATCTACAATCTACAATCTTCAATATTACAATTCAACATGAATCCATGAATCCAATTATCAATCTATACAACTTGACTGAACCGAACTATGGATATACTTTCCATTTACATGGTTCTCCAGTTATTCCATTTACATGACTATTCAGTTACATCCGTTTACTGATATCATGGTTTTGGTCAGTCATTCAACTATACAATCTATCCAATACAATACAACAATACAATGAAAACACTACGGGGTTTAAGGGGTAGATTGGTACGGAAGGTGTTAAAAGTGGCACTAGACGGTAAGATTTAAGACACCTAACATGAATCCAATTGCCGTTGTTCCGGGCCTTCTAACAGAGCCTTGTACTCTATATTCCGTTTGCCCTGGTCTCTAGCATATAGAGACCTCTCTCGTATACACTGGCATTCTTCTCTACCAAACTACAAACAATAGCGTTAACACTAAATGCAACATTATAATAATATAATACAACATTAAAATCTACTCTCTCTCTTTCTCTTACTCTCTGTCTATTTCTCCCTTATCTTTGGGACTTACCGAGCGATATGTTCGCTGACGACATTCTCTTTCTTTTTTCTTTGAATATCGTTGGGTGTTTTGGACCCGTCAGAGATCAAGCCCACTGCTGAAGACTTGAACCAGTTTAGTGAAGACCCCGAGCTCTATTCATTGTACACTTTCCATTCAGTACTTTCATTTCTGTTATGCCATTGTTTAGGCATTGCTTTTTATTCAGTTGTATTTACTTTTCATGTATTGTACAAAAGAATGTTAATAAATAAAGTTGTTGTTTTTATTATATCTTGTCTCTTGTGCATTTTTTTTATATTTCTTAGTTACGCTTAGCGTATTTGCTTCAAAGTAAATACGTAGCGGCCCCATCGCGTCCCCTTCGCCGTATACCGGGAAGCGGGGCATGACATAGTTTGCTAGTAATGGTTTAGACATGATCCGTGTGCTCAAGTCCGTGTTATGAAACTTTGATAATTGTTTTTTCATATATTCCGCCTCCCCGCGAACACGTGGGGTGCGTGACATGGACTTACAGTGGTACACAAACTACCGGGTACTTTGAAGTGTTTAATGGCCTACTTACGTCGTTAAGGGAAACTGTTTCACTTCTGGTACTATGCTGGTAGTTTGCCGCACCCGTAGGGGTCTAGGGTAGAGTTTGGCTATTCATCACGACCGTATAATCCGTTTTTGGTTGCAGGCTCGAACGAAACGCAGATTCCTAGTATATCCAATATGTTCATCTGTGATCTGGAATGCCTATTATTGCATCTGACGAATGTACAATATCTATATATGATATCTAATAGGCGTTGCTTATATTTTGCATCCGCGCTAGCTCAGCCCCCGCTCTATCGTTAGTTAAGTAACTTAACGGGTGAATGACGGGGCCCAGTGGCGAATGCGGATGGCATAAGAGAACGTTGTATTTTCGTTGTTTTCTGCAATGATAGGATAAATGATGGGACACATTATTTTAATGCAAAGAAAATAAACCAAAGTTAAATCGTTGGAACAAATTTAAAAGAAACCGCTCGGTTATTTTAAAAGAGCAGAATTTTTAATTGCGGAGCTTTAACCACTCCTTTTAAAAAGTTATCAGGTTCCTTCGAATATATCAAGCTCACTACGTTCACGGTTTCGCCAAAACCAGTCGTAGCCCTCCGTCATTTCATATGGATGGTCAGTAGTATTCAAGCTATGTTTGTTGGCATTCGTCAAGGCATAGTGTTTAGTAGCTGCTGGGGTATTCATATGTAGCATAGATAGATGCGTTGGTTTGAGACAGTCATATTACTTTGTTGGCCTTCGTCAAGGGTATGTACGGGTGGGTTCAAATTAACACGGATAATGATAGGAAGAACTTGACATGTGACTTATGATTTGTTGGCCTTCGTCATGGTCATAAGAGCATGAGGCAAAATTCCACATCGGGACTTTCTAAAGAAACTGAAACTTGCTAGTGTTGCATACCATTTGGAGTTTGATAATGTTGGTAGGATTCCTTCAGCATTATCACACGATGATATCTGGATCCCGATCCTACTGTGAGTATATGCTACTCATCAGGAGATTCGTCACTTAACGATCAATGCTATAAACCAAGGAGGTGTCTAGAACGGTGTCAGCGGGGCTACGCCTCCAGAGAAAAGAGGTTATTTAATTAAGGAACTTCGCGAAAGCGTCGTAAAACCTCTCTCGAAGTACCGACACTAGCCTGGCTGAACGGTTAAGCAAGTATTGTACGGTGAGATCAGTCCTGACTAATTCTTCTTTTATGGTTTGAAGAAGGATTCGAGAAACAGTGGGAGCCATCCTATTTAGATAAACTAAAAACCAATCTAAATTTGCAAGAGCATCATGCTAAAGTGTTTTCTTCTCTCTCTCAACTGCAGCGACCCTGTGACCATGATTAGGTTACATCTAGATAACAAGTTGACTGAATCTGACTTTTATGATGGGCAAAGGTCTGTCCAGATGTCCATTTCCTATGACAAGCTGGACCACCCTATTACTACTCAAGCCCCCGCCGTCCCAGGTCCAGTTTCCACCGTCGCGGATATGGATATCCGTCAGACAAGGAAAAAGGACAGTGTGAATGCCAAGTGCCTCGTGTTGGCTTCAGTTGATAGTGTATACCAGAAGCAGCACGAGAAGATGGACTTAGTTTTCATCTTCCTCCATAACAAAGATTTATATGGAGAGCAATCTAGTATCGCAAGATATGAGACCTCGAACGAATTGCTTCAAGCGAGGTTGGCTGTCGGGTCATCTGTAAGGGACGACGTCTTTACGATGACTAGCTATATTGATGAGCTCACGGACCTGGAGACCACGTTGGGAAACATGTCATATGATGACTTATTTCCACGGTCCCTACCCTCTACTTACACCCTGAAAGAAACCAGGGAGACACCCGCTCTGCTTAATAGGGGACCTTCTTCTTCTGCATCCAGGGCGAAAGCAAAGGGTGAAAAGAAGAAAACCTCCACAAAACCGATATACGGTGTCAGTGAAGTAGAAAGAAAGGGAAGAGCAAAAGTTTCGGGACTTGGTGTAGGGAAGGAGGAATGTTCCTATTGTTATGGGAAGGGGCATTGGCAGAAAAATTGCAGGGCTTTGGAAGCCAGTAGTCAGGATTCGAAGCATGTTGTGGCTTCGACCTCGGGTGTGTTTGTAATTGAGAACTGTTTTTCAATTAACTCTACTTTCTGGGTACTAGATACCGGATCAGGATCTCATATCTGTAATTCGTAACATGCTTTGACAAACCGTAGAGTTATCAGGGTAGGTGATATGTCTCTCAGAGTTGCGAACGGAATGAGCATGGACGCTGAATCCGTGGGGGAATATCGCCTAGGACTGACAAGTGGGCAGATATTGATTCTACGTAACTGTTTATATGTACCTAGTTTGACTTATAATATCAAATTAGTATCCTCACTTTCTAGAGAGGGATATGATTTTACATTCGTAAGCGATGTGGTAAACATCCACCTAAATCAAGTTCTGATTGGTTCCGGTACATTAGATAACGGTATATACGTATTAAATCAAGCTCAGGTTTTCAATGTCCAGAACACACTTAAAAGAAAGTCTCCGGAAGTAAATCAGGCTTTCTTATGGCATTGTAGACTAGGTCATATCAATGAAACACGGTTAACTAAGTTACATAGTGAAGGATATTTGAATCCGTTCGAATATCAATCTTATGCTACTTATGAATCTTGTCTCATGGGAAAGATGACAAAGACTCTGTTTACTGGACACGGAGTAAGAGCGAGCGAGCTCTTGGGACTCATACACAGTGACGTGTGCGGCCCAATGTCTACACATGCAAGAGGTGGTCATTTCTACTTCATTACTTTTACGGATGATTTCTCTAGGTATGGACATATCTTCTTGATGAAGCATAAATCTGAGGCATTTGAGAAATTTCGGGAATACAAGAATGAAATGGAAAACCAAACAGGCAAAAGTATTAAGACACTGAGATCTAATCGAGGTGGTGAATACTTAAGTGCCGAGTTCCTGGGATACTTAAAAGAGAATGGAATTCTCTCTCAGCTTACTCCTTCATACACACCACAATACAATGGTGTATCGGAAAGGAGGAATCGAACCTTATTGGATATGGTTCGTTCCATGATGAGTAAGGCTGAGTTACCGCGATCTTTCTGGGGTTATGCACTAGAATCAGCTGCATATCTTTTGAACAAGGTTCCAACCAAGACTGTGCCTACCACACCATATCAGATGTGGAGTGGGAAGAAACCGTATTTTCAGTACTTGAAGACATGAGGATGTCCAGCTTTTGTTAAAAAGCAGCACGCGGACAAGCTCGAGGCACGCTCAGAACAATGTAAGTTTGTGGGATATCCAAAGAACTCCAAGGGGTATTATTTCTATTACGCAGAGGAACAAAAGGTTTTTGTTTCTCGTTATGCCCACTTCTTAGAAGCTGAATTTTTAGAAAATCAGAAGAGTGGGAGCGCAATAGAACTGGAAGAAATTCCAGAACCACAAGCTGTTACTGAAAGTATGATAGAACCAGAAGTTTCAGAAGAAAGAGACATCCCAGCGCCTATCCGCAGAAGTAGTAGGCAGTCTCATCTGCCCGAGAGATACTACGGTTTTCTTATAGACGGGGATCGAGAGGATTGCATCATTGACAATGATGACCCTACTAGCTTCCAGCAAGCCATTCAGAGCGGCGACTCAGTAAGATGGCTGGATGCAATGCGGACCGAAATGGAGTCCATATACACTAACAAAGTATGGACTTTGGATATTTCTCCAGATGGGGTAAAACCTGTATGATGCACATAGATCTTCAGAGGGAAGATTGGTGTAGATGGACAGGTTGAAACCTATAAGGCTAGACTTGTTGCAAAGGGTTTTCGTTAAAGACCTTGTTTGGACTATGACGAAACCTTTTCTCCAGTGGCTATGCTCAAATCCATTCGGGTCCTTCTTGCCATTGCTGCCTTCCACGATTATGAGATCCGGCAGATGGATGTAAAGACGGCTTTTCTAAATGGTAATTTAGAAGAGTGCGTCTATATGGATCAGCCAGAGGGATTCATTCAGAGTGGGAGCAGCAGTAAAGTGTGCAAGTTGCTTAAGTCCATTTATGGACTCAAGCAGGCATCGCGGAGTTGGAACATCTGTTTTGATGATACTGTTAAAGAATTCAACTTTATCAAAAATCCAGATGAACCATGCATATATAGTAAGATTGTAGAGAGAACTGTAGTATTCCTCGTCTTGTACGTGGATGACATTCTCTTAATAGGAAATGATATTCCTATGCCACAGTCAGTCAAAGGATTCTTGTCACAGAAGTTCTCCATGAAGGACCTGGGTAATGCCACCTACATTCTGGGGATCAAGATCTATTGTGATAGATCAAAGAGGATGTTGGGACTTTGCAGTCCAGGTACATAGACACCATATTGAAAAGATTCAGTATGGAAGATTCTAAGCGCGGTAACCTACCGGCTTGTCACGGAATCACCCTCTCCAAAGAGATGTCTCCCAAGACTGATTTAGAAAGGGCTCGCATGTCGATTATACCCTACGCTTCTGCGGTAGGCTCTATAATGTATACGATGTTATGTACTAGGCCAGATGTAGCATACGTATTGAGCGTTGTAAGCCGGTATCAAGCAAACCCAGGGGAGAAGTACTGGATAGAAGTAAAGAACATTCTCAAGTAGCTAAGGAGGACTAAGAAGATGTTCTTGGTGTATGGCGGAAAGGACCTCCAGATCGAGGCCTTTGCTGACTCCAGCTTCCAGAGTGACAAGGATGACTCCAAGTCCATGTCGGGTTATATCTTTACCCTCAATGGAGGGGCGGTCTGTTGGAAGAGTTCCAAGTAGGACACCATTGCTGACTCGACGATAGAAGCGGAGTACATAGCTGCTTGTGATGCCGCGAAAGAAGCTGTCTAGATGAAGAAGTTCCTCACAGAACTTCAGGTGGTTCCTACCAGTATTGATCCAATACCTCTGTATTGCGACAACAACGGCGCTATAGCTTTAGCGAAGGAACCCAGGTCCCATCCGAAGTCCAGACACATCTTAAGGCGGTATCACCTGATCAGGGAGATCGTAGATCGCCGGGAGATCGAGGTGAAGAAAGTAGATACGAAGAATAACACGGCTAATCCATTCACAAAGGCCATTCCTCAGACGCAGTTCAAGAGGCTATTCGAGATGATAGGTCTGCGATATGCCAGTACATGGCCCCAGTGAAAGTGGGAGATTGTTAGTGTTTATGCCCTAGAGGCCATTATTGTATCATACTAGATTGTATATTACTTAATGGAAGCTTGGGATATTCACAGTTGTATTGACAGTCTTGCTAAAAATGGTAGTATGCTACTTGGTTTGTTTCTACTTTAATATGTGCATATGTTTCTTTTAACATATCGCTTATACATATTAGTAGAGCCCTTAGGATCTTTGCTTGATTACCAGCGTTGTGATGGCAGTCACACTAGTAGGGCCGGGTAGTCTATAAGCAACATCCTATACAGGTCCCTTGGTCGTAGGATTATCGAGACAGGGCATCGATACTCCAGAGTAGACTGATGTATACGCTTCTCATCCCAGCATGGGGAGATGGTCTGTCCCACAGCCATCAGTACGTCGTACTGGAGATAGTATGCAGGTGCTCGTTAGGTTACGAGTACACCGGACAGGACTCGCCGGGAACTGCAGGTTGGTACTATACCTATCGTCAGATTGCAGTTCCCAGGTGACATGAGTAGAGCTTAGTCCGTCGACTTGACATTTCTACTTCGCCTCGAGTGTGTTCCTACTGTACTTAGTTTACTACCCTACCATGGATCAAAGGAGTCGTGCAAACAGGTAGTAGTTGGGTGCAGTCCCGAAGCACTTGGAGCAGTGGTGGTTAGACAGGATTCGTCTCTCCCGGTATTGGGGGTTGATATCGCGCTGTGTATGGAGAGCCATTACGCAAGGTCCCTGGCCAGGGCAAGCGAGATTTACTGGTAGGTGCTCCAGTAGTTTCTCAAGGTGTAATGGGCTTCACTCCGACACGACTTATACCGCTATTAGGGGTCTGACGTTTACCGCCCCCTAGGCCCGATATACGATAGTCCTAGACGAATAGACCAGACTGTACAGAGATTGTCACATACATGCTCAGTAGGAGTTCGGATGGGTTTCCTCATCGTCTTTCTTATCGACATCTACCTGGGGACCGTTACGTACAGCTAGTACCGCTTGCGGCCTATGGTTAAACCCACTGCCAGCGTAGTGTCGAGTTTTTAGAGTCCCACACAGAGAGTTTCCCTGCACCGGGCAAAAGGTATAGAGGCCGTATGGTTTTACGGCAGAGCCACGATCACTTACGTACACTTGTGCACGTACTATAATCGGGCAGATAATACTAGTGAGCTTTGGTTTAAACCGGATCCTAGTATTATACAGATGAATTTATTCAGTCTCAGTTTATCCGTGTTTTTCGGAAATACGGATAGGAGGGGCAGTCTCGTAATTTGTCGGGAAGCTTCTAGAAGAAGGTGACTCATTTGTGTTTATTTCTTTTTAGATTTAAACTAAATGAGGTGGAGGAGATGAGGTGTAGTTTCATTAAATGATCCATAACTCATTAGGTGATTCATTAGATGATTCACCTTGTGAATTAAATGAAGCATGATGAATATTAGCTAGATATTTATTTTGATGATATTATTATACTTCATGATATTCACAAATGAGAATAGTTAATTTCATTATCACAAAACACTTCACTCTCCTCAAGTCTTCATCTTCTTCCTCAAACCCTAAAAACTTTCATGAGTTGAGAATCCTAGGGTTTAAAGTGACTAAGTAATCCATCTAAATACTCTACACCCTCTAGGACTTCTAGATTAGCAAACTAGAAGTCGTAGTTATCTCAGATTCGAGATAGGAGCTCGGACTATAGAATCTCGGGTGGATCGTCTTTGACTCGAGGAGGCCGTTGAGGTACCCATGTTCCATAGAGCCGACGACGTATGGAGGACAGCAATGAAGACCCAAAGGACAAGTAACGTGTGGTATAACTTCGAATCAGAGTAGTTAATGTTAGTTATATGTATGCCCTAGAGGCCATTACTATACATAGGATGTATATTATAGTGGATGCTTGGACATATATAGGGAGGACTTTCTTGCTCGACATGATAGTATGCTATCTGGTTGCTCTTTACCTTAACGTGTACACTGATTGTCTCTCTGATACATGTTGGTAAAGCCCTTAGGATGTGTACTTGACTACCTGGACTATGATGCGGATCATACTAGTGGGGACATGGTAGTCCATAAGTACATCCTTCAAGGTCCCTAGTCGTGGGTGTATCGAGACGGGGCATCGATATACCAGAGTAGACTAGCGTATACCTTCTCGACCCATACAGATGGGCGATGGATGATCCCATATCCATTGGTGTTTTGACATCAAAGATGATATACGGGTGCTCAGTGGAGACTGGGTACACTGGACGGACTCGCCGAGAACTCCCAGATGGTATTATACCTTACGTCAGATGGCAGTTCTCTGGTGACACTGGTACAGAGTAGTCTGTTGACCCGAGATCGTCATAGAGTCTTGTGTGGTTCCCACCGTGCTTTGATTTCCACCTTACCATGTCCAAGAGGGCGTGCAAAACGGTGGTTTTTGGGTACAGTCCCGATTCACATGGAGGCAATGAGCGATAGGAGGGGATTCGTCTCTCCCGGTATAGGGGGTTGATGTTGCGCTGTGTTCGATTGGTTATAACCGGAAATCCCTGGCCAGGGTTGCTGAGATTTACTGGTAAGTGTTACCTGTAGTTTCTCGAACTGTTATAGACCTCATATCGACACGACTTATCGAGCTATTGGGGTCTGACGTTTACCACCCCTAGGAGAGATATGCGACATATCAGACGACGAGACCGGACTGTACGGTAAGTGTTACTAGTTGGATTCACAGGAGTATGAGCGGGCTTGCTCGTCGATCTTCTGAACTCTCAATACCCAGGTGGCCGTTACGTTTAGCAGACCGCTTGCGGCTTGTGGGTGTTTGATATGATCATCACCTGCTGCCGGCGTATTGACGAGTCTTTAGAGTCCTACACAGAGGTTTCCTGGCTCAAGCAAAACGAAATAGGAGCGCATATAAGATATGTGCGGGACCGAGAATAATGCGTGTATGTGATACCGTATTCTATTCTCGCGATGAATGTATCGATTGGTTGTATGCGATATAACCTAGTTATAGAATCAAGGATTGATTCGATAAGCCGATACATTGGATACTAGTCGGTTATATGCGATATGACCGGATCATTGAATCAAGTGTTGATTTAATGATTTAATGTATAATTATATATTTGATATATTACTTTGCATTAACTAGTATTGGTTCACTTTAAAAGGATTTTCTCACTTAATGTGCACATTGTATATGTGATATATTTTTTGTGTGCACTTGATTGTATCATCTTTGATGATACATGCTTACTTGTGTTTGTGTAAAGATTAAACCATGGTTATTTAAATGGTTAGGGTTTTGATTTTCATATCTATTTATTTATTCATTTATTAAAGAAAAGATAAAGAGAAAAATGGTGGCTTTCTTTGTTTGTTGTTGAAGCTTCATGAAGCTTTGACTAAGTGACCATTTTGTCTCATGCTTAACCCTAACCATTCCACCTAACCATAGTCTATTCTCTACACATAACCATGGTTAGTATATGATAAGTATTCATATTATTTTCCTTTTTAAGATAACACTTATCTATTATCTTCTTCTTCTTCTCCTTCTTCAACATGAAGAAAGCTTGCCTCCATCAATGGCAACTTGAGAAAAAGAGTGAGAAATCCAATTCTAAAGTGAACCCACTTCCTATTTCTTCATCCTCTACCACTTTCCAAGTAGTATAGGGTGTTTTCTTCACAAGTTTCATGACTTGGTGAAGTTGGAGCTTGATCTTGTGTTGCCTCGACGTAGATCATCTTCGGCATCGAAGCCGACGACCAAGCCCGCCCATTTCTCCGATGAAGCCGACGCTAGAGCCCGGGATTCGATTTGGACAGCAAGGAAACTTCATCATGGAGCTATGGAGGTGGAGGACCGGATCTACAAAGGTTGTATTTCCATTTACCCTTTAGTTAAGTTGTTAACTAGTTTCATTTTTCGCCTAAACTCTAGTCAACGATCCGTATTAGGGTTTCTCGGCACTTATAAAATTTGAAATTGGCATGGTTGATGCCTTGTGAGACCTCATTAGTGTGCCTAGGAACCCTACAGTATCAGAGCCTAGCTAGAGCCTTAGGCGATGCGTAGACGGAGTTTGAAGTCCGATCGAACCGAAACCCTAACTCTAAAATGCTCTCTGGAAATTTTCTGAAAATTTGGATTTTTGTGAATTAAAAATTGCTAAAAAATTCAGCAGGGTGTTATTTGAATTACTGTGAAATTCGAGGGGCTGATTCAACTAAAGCGCGGCGGAACCGCGGCACAAGCATGGCTTGTGCGGCGGTTCCGCGGCCATTTTGTCACATTAATTTATGAATTTTGCACAGTAATTCATGTTTTCAGGTGCTGAGTTTTCTGGGAATTTTTAATTTGAACTCAAGAGTTGAGTTTTCTGGGGTGTTTTGGAGCTTGGATGATTCGATCGGATTATCAGACTTTGTCTATGTGGCTTTCCGGATATTTTAGAATATGTTAAAAAGTTCGACCGGATATAAATACCCACCTTTTCCCCTGTCGGGAAATTTCCAAGTGTTGGATCTTTCCGTGGTTTAATAACGTTCTAAGTAGTGCAAGTAACGCGATGGTCCCTCTAGAAGACAACAAACCTTAACTCGATTATGTGACCGTCTTGAACTGCCCTTTGAACCTTAGGGTTTGGGGCAGTACGGCGTGCCACATGTGAGGCGTTGGCTTGACCCTTCTACGGCTGGATCGTCGGTACTGAGGCATGAACTGGATGTTTTTAAACTTATTTCATGTGTTGATCTGTATCGGGAAAACTTGGGTGTTCGATTGTTCGATCGGAAAGTTTAACATTTTCTATTTATCTGGAATGGGATACAATAATTGGAATTCACAAGAAGTTATGAGATAACTGAATGAATGTTATAAACATAGTAGTTTAGTCTCACTTGATCGGTTGCCACGGAATTTTGATGTGATCAAAAGTCTGTCGCAATCACGTAGCGTACGCGGATACACGCCGGGTAAACTTAATAGACAGCCTCGTCCCATAGCCCCGACCAAGTGACTGTAGGAGAACCCCATCGCCGAAAGCATCCGTTCGGGTGCTCGCGGCAGCGGTGTTCCGTCTTGGTGCACTTCGTCGACGGCGTCGGGGGTGCGGCCGTCTACTAAAGTTTGCAACGAGCATTCGATCAGGATGTCGGGAATCTTGTTGAATTGCCCGACTTGATATTGAAAAGTGTTTTCGATAATGAGACTAAAATGCGGGGTTTATAATTGTTAGGCATGCGATGTCTAAGGAATTCATTTGATTAGGCATGCGATGTCTATGCAGGTTGCGGATTCCAACTGTTGTAGTTTTACACTTTTTTTTCTGTGACCGTAAGTGTAATATGTGATATCGCCGTTTTCGTTGCTATATGTCAACGACAATTGGGATACGCATGTTTACTTACGTTGATGACATGTGATGTTATGTGTTGCTGAATATGTTATATTGGATCGTCGTGTTTGAATAGCCGGGTTTTTTTTATGTGAGATGAGTGTTTTCATTTTCATTCATGTAAAAACTTGTATGTAATATTCTTTTATTGGGGCACTTCCAGGTTGCAGAAGATGTCACCTTTTGTATATTATTTACTTTTCCGCACTAGGATAGACCCAAGAATGGGAGCACAAGTAACCGGGTTCTGGAGTCCAGTAGGAGACCAACTCGAGGAGTCGAGTCCGGGTCTCCTAACTCTAGAATTGGTAGGGTTTCTTGCCGCTCTCATAGGGGTCTAGGGGTGTGGGTTTGGCTATTCATCACGACTGTAGAATCCGTGTTTTATACTGGCTCGTATTGAAAACACGGACGTCCTAGTATATCCAATATTTCATATGATTCTTCTGCTGCGATATCTGTGATGTGATCATGTGATATGTTCTGTGATAGATACTGTATATAGTATATATGATATTTTATATAGACGTTACTTATGTTTTACACCCGCGCTAGCCCTGCCCCGCTCTGCCGTTAGTCACCTAACCTAACGGTGCACGAGGGGACATCGAGGCGAATGCGGATGGCATAAGTGTGCGTCGTATTTATCTGTGATGTTTAGGTAACTTAAATGATGGGACTTCATTAATATGATTAATGAAAGTAAAAGAAACCTAAGATGTTGTAGAATCGAATTTCAAAAATAAAACAGGTAGCTACAGTTCTTGCTTTGCACAGCGATATATATGATATATCCCGCACCTCATTCGACGAGGAAAGGGCCGACGATCCCTTCACCGGGAGTGACCCCTTTAGCAATAACTGGCAGATGCTACACACTCGGTTTGTCTTTTTGATTGCTTTTAAGAGTTTTTGCTTTGCACAGTGATATATATGATATATCCAGCACCTCATTCGACGAGGAAAGGGCCGACGATCCCTTCACCGGGAGTGACCCCTTTAGCAAAACTAGAAAAGCCTCAAAAGCACTCCATTTTAAAATCATTTGATTCTACAACGATATCAAGTTCATTACGCAATAGGTTTTCAGAAAAACCTGTCGTAGCCCTCCGTCATTTCAGATAAGTACTAGTTAATATTCGTGCTACGTTTGTTGACTATTTTAAGGCGTAGTGTGCGGTAGCTAATTAGTGCTTATCTGCATAAGCATATGATGCGATTGGATTAGGGTAGTCGTGCGACTTTGTTGACTATGTTAAGGGTCGTGCGGGTGGGTTTAATTCAATCGGGAAATGACGGGTTGAACTTGACTAGCACTTATGATTTGTTGACTATGTTAAGGTCATATAGCTGCTAGGGGCAAAATATTATCGGGAATTTCAAATGTTGAAATTTGCAATGAGATTGCATACCTTCTATGAGATAGTTGGATCCCGATACCCGCTGTGAGTAAGAGTTACTCCTGGGAGAGTTTTACACATTACAATTAGCCGATCAAGTAGGTGTCTAGAAAGGTGTTAACGAGGTTACGCCTCTGGGAAAACGAGGTTTACATTAATTAGGTTCGTGCGAAAGCACGGGGGACCTCCCTCAAAGTACCGACACTGGCCTGACTGAAAGATTAGCGAACTTGTAGTGTGTAATTAATCCCGGCTAGTCTTTCCTTTTAGGGTTTGAAGGAAGATTTGATAAAAAAAAACAATGGGAGCCATCCTGATTAGATAAAATAATAACCAATCTATTCTTGCAAGAGCATACGCCGAGTGTTTTCTTCTCTCTTTCTCCAGGTAGCGACCATATCACGCCTTAATCAAGATTATAATATGGATGTGTTGACCGAACCCGCTTGTTATACTGAGCTGGGGAACGTTGGTCCCGCTCCAACTTATAATTGTTATAAGACAGAGCAGGAAATTGGGGATTACCAGATTTCCCGTGCCGCCCAAACGAAGAAAGTGCATATGATGCATCTTCTTCGGGTATGTTCATTACAAAGAACTGTTTCTCTGTATCCTCTACGTCCTGGGTATTTGATACCAGATCAGGATCCCAGATATGTAATATGTTACATAAGGCTACAGAAAGGTAGAGAACTGAGAACGGATGATAAGTTTCATGAGGCAGAAAACAGGACAAGTGTTGCAGCCAAGTCTGTTGGTCACTGTCACCATGTATTACCAATGCATTGATTCTGAACGAATGTTATTAGATACCGAACCCGATATACAAAATCATATCAGTCTCTTTATTAGTAAAGAAAGGATATAATTTTGTACTGTTGGATAATGTTTTGAACATTTCCTATATCAAAAGTTGATCGGTTCAGGCACGTTATCTAAAAGTATTGATGTTCTAAATCAAACTACAGTTCTTAGTTTACGGAACACACAAAAGAGGAAGAGTTCAGAAATGAACGAATCCTTCTTGAGGCATTGTAGACTAGGTCATATCAATTCGATCCGACTGGCTGAAGTTACATTTTAGATGCATATTTAAATCAGTTTGAATTTACATCTTGTAAAACTTGCCAGTCATGTCACAGAGATAAGATGACCACGGCTCTGTTTATTGGAAACAGAGAAAGAGTTAGTTGAACTCTTGGGATGATACATGTTGATGTATGAAGGCCCCCTGTCTGCACATACCAAGACCCGTTCTTTTTACTTCATTATATTCTTTGATGATCTTTCGAGATTCAGACCTATGTTCCTGTTGAAACACAAGTCCGAACCTTTTGAGATATTCACAGAATATAAGTTAGAAGTAGAGAACCAAAATACGGGTATAAGTATTATGTCCTATGATGAGATCAGGGAGGAGAATACTTGTGCATGGAATTCCTGGACTTTTCTAAAGGAGAATGAGATTCTCTCTCAGCATTACTCCTCCGTATACACCATAGCACGATGGTATATCGGGGCGGAGCAATCTCACCCTATATGATAAGGTGTGCTCTATGATGAGTACTACTGAGTTACCTATTTCCTTTTTGGGAGTTATGCACTTGAGAAGCTGCATACCTATTGAATAGGGTTCAAATCAAATCAGTTGCCTACCACTTCATATTTGATATGATAAGAGAAGAGCCCATCTCTTAAGTTAGTTAAGATTTAGTGTTGTCCAGCCTATGTCTGAAAGCAAAATCTGGACAAGCTCGAGGCAAGGTCTGTAATGTAGAACTGGAAAGGTTCCAGCTATACAAACTACAGCAAATGATTTGATAAAACCAAAGGATTTAATAGTTACCAACGAACCTCAGCCTCTCCGCCGATCTAGTAAGGTTTCTCACCCACCTGAGAGATACTTCTATTTCTCTATGACAGTGGGAGCGAGGATTGCATCATGAGATGATGACCCAACTAGTTTCGAGCTGGCCATCAGGAGTGGGACTCTGTAAGAATGGCTGGATGCTTAGCGATCTGAGATGGAATCCATGTACACCAACAAAGTATGGACTTTGGTTGCTATATCTGAAGGGTTAAATCCCCATCAGGAGCAAGTATATCTTGAGAAGATTACTTGGTGTAGATGGAAAAGTTGAGACTTTCAAAGCTAGACTTGTTAAAGCTTTTCGTCATCGACCAGGCGTGGATAATGATGAAACATTTTCAAGTGGCTATGCTTAAGTCCATCCAGATCCTACTTGCCACGGCTACATACCATGACTACGATATCTGGCGGTTGGGTGTCATGACTGCTTTTCTAAATAATGTTTTAGAAGAGAGAGTCTATAAGTACACAGCCAGAGGGCTTCGTAGACAGTGGGAGCAGCGGAAACGTGTACAAGATGCTTTATAGGATAAAGCAGGTATCGCGGAGTTGGAACATCTGTTTTGATATAGTAGTCAAACAGTTTGACATCATCAAAATGGTAGATGAACCTTGTATATACAAAAAGGTAGTAGGGAGTATGGTGATGATCCTCGTAGAGTACGTGGATGACATACTCTAGATAGGGAAGGAGTTTCCTATGCTACGCTCGGTCAATCCCCGCTTATCACAATGATTCTCCATATAGGATCAAAGTGATACCTCCTAAATCCTGGGTTTTGGGTCTATGAGATAGATCTAACTGGATGTTAGGATTCTCACTAGTTGTAGTGAGATGGTATCAACCGATCCTGGGAAGAATCACTGGAAGGGTTCCAGGATGATAAGGACGACTGAATGTCAGTCACAGGCATTGTCTTTACCCTCAGTAAAGAGACGGTATGTTGGAAGAGTTCCAAGCTAGATACCGTGGCATACTAGAAGATAAAGGCTAGATACATCGCTACTTAAGATGCTACCAAAGAGGCTGTTTGGGTGTATAATAGTTCATGAGATGAACTTCGTTCCTACCATTGTGAGACAATGGAGTTGTGGCTTATGCCAAGGAACGCCCGTCCCATCAGTGATCCAGACATATTCTAAGGCAGTATCACCTGATCATGGAGATGGTTGATCTCCAGGGTGATCGAGGTTAGGAGAGCAGACTCAGAGGATAACACGGCGGATCCACTCACAAAGGCCTTTTCCCAGAGAGAGACTTTTATGGGATGGTTGAGTATGAGATACTACAACCACTGCTATCAGATGGCCCTAGTGCAAGTGGGAGATTGTTAGTTATATGTATGCCCTAGAGGCCATTACTATACATAGGATGTATATTATAATGGATGCTTGGACATATATAGGGAGGACTTTCTTGCTCGACATGATAGTATGCTATCTGGTTGCTCTTTACCTTAACGTGTACACTGATTGTCTCTCTGATACATGTTGGTAAAGCCCTTAGGATGTGTACTTGACTACCTGGACTATGATGCGGATCATACTAGTGGGGATATGGTAGTCCATAAGTACATCCTTCAAGGTCCCTAGTCGTGGGTGTATCGAGACGGGGCATCGATATACCAGAGTAGACTAGCGTATACCTTCTCGACCCATACAGATGGGCGATGGATGATCCCATATCCATTGGTGTTTTGACATCAGAGATGATATACGGGTGCTCAGTGGAGACTGGCTACACTGGACGGACTCGCCGAGAACTCCCAGATGGTATTATACCTTACGTCAGATGGCAGTTCTCTGGTGACACTGGTACAGAGTAGTCTGTTGACCCGAGATCGTCATAGAGTCTTGTGTGGTTCCCACTGTGCTTTGATTTCCACCTTACCACATCCAAGAGGGCGTGCAAAACGGTGGATTTTGGGTACAGTCCCGAGTCACATGGAGGCAATGAGCGATAGGAGGGGATTCGTCTCCCCCGGTATAGGGGGTTGATGTTGCGCTGTGCTCAATTGGCTATAACCGGAAATCCCTGGCCAGGGTTGCTGAGATTTACTGGTAAGTGTTACCTGTAGTTTCTCGAACTGTTATAGACCTAATATCGACATGACTTATCGAGCTATTGGGGTCTGACGTTTACCATCCCTACGCGAGATATGCGACATATCAGACGACGAGACCGGACTGTACGGTAAGTGTTACTGGTTGGATTCACAGGAGTATAAGCGGGCTTGCTCGTCGATCTTCTGAACTCTCAATACCCAGGTGGCCGTTACGTTTAGCAGACCGCTTGCGGCTTGTGGGTGTTTGATATGATCATCACCTGCTGCCGGCGTATTGACGAGTCTTTAGAGTCCTACACAGAGGTTTCCTGGCTCAAGCAAAACGAAATAGGAGCGCATATGAGATATGTGCGGGACCGAGAATAATGCGTGTATGTGATACCGTATTCTATTCTCGCGATGAATGTATCGATTGGTTGTATGCGATATAACCTATTTATCGAATCAAGGATTGATTCGATAAGCCGATACATTGGATACTAGTCGGTTATATGCGACATGACCGGATCATTGAATCAAGTGTTGATTTAATGATTTAATGTATAATTATATATTTGATATATTACTTTGCATTAACTAGTATTGGTTCACTTTAAAAGGATTTTCTCACTTGATGTGCACATTGTATATGTGATATATTTTTTGTGTGCACTTGATTGTATCATGTTTGATGATACATGCTTACTTGTGTTTGTGTAAAGATTAAACCATGGTTATTTAAATGGTTAGGGTTTTGATTTTCATATCTATTTATTTATTCATTTATTAAGGAAAAGATAAAGAGAAAAATGGTGGCTTTCTTTGTTTGTTGTTGAAGCTTCATGAAGTTTTGACTAAGTGACCATTTTGTCTCATGCTTAACCCTAACCATTTCACCAAACCATAGTCTATTCTCTACACATAACCATGGTTAGTATATGATAAGTATTCATATTATTTTCCTTTTTAAGATAACACTTATCATATTATCTTCTTCTTCTTCTCCTTCTTCAACATGAAGAAAGCTTGCCTCCATCAATGGCAACTTGAGAAAAAGAGTGAGAAATCCAATTCTAAAGTGAACCCACTTCCTATTTCTTCATCCTCTACCACTTGCCAAGTAGTATAGGGTGTTTTCTTCACAAGTTTCATGACTTGGTGAAGTTGGAGCTTGATCTTGTGTTGCCTCGACGTAGATCATCTTCGGCATCGAAGCCGACGACCAAGCCCGTCCATTTCTCCGATGAAGCCGACGCTAGAGCCCGGGATTCGATTTGGACAGCAAGGAGACTTCATCATGGAGCTATGGAGGTGGAGGACCGGATCTACAAAGGTTGTATTTCCGTTTACCCTTTAGTTAAGTTGTTAACTAGTTTCATTTTTCGCCTAAACTCTAGTCAACGATCCGTATTAGGGTTTCTCGGCACTTGTAAAATTTGAAATTGGCATGGTTGATGCCTTGTAAGACCTCATTAGTGTGCCTAGGAACCCTACAGTTAAACCTCTCGTAGTTTGCTAGTAATGGTTTAGACATGATCCGTGTTCTCAAGTCCGTGTTACGAAGCTTTGATAATTGTTTTTCATATATTCCGCCTCCCCGCGAACACGTGGGGTGCGTGACATGGACTTACACTTACCTCATCTGGAATAGTTTCCTGGAGGTCTCGTACCTCGCGATATGAGAGTGCTCTCCATACAAATCCTTGTAATGGAGAAATATGGATTTAATATCCATACTTTCGTGTTATTTCTGGAGTTCATTATTCATGGACGCTAGCACGATACACTTAGCTTTCTCGCAGTCCAGATCCCAAGTTTTGCAGACCTCTTTGTCTGCAACTATGGAATCTGGTCCTGGGATAGGGGGAGCAGTAACGGTGATGACATATGCAACTTTGTCATAAGTCAGTCTAATGTTGACGTTCCTCAGCCAATCCTTATAGTTTGGCCCAGTCAGTGTATTTTTTTCAAGTAATAGTTTTAGTCCCGTCATGGTAGCTGCCAGAGAGATAGAAAAGAAACACTCAGCATATGCTCTTGCAAGTTTAGATTGGTTTATTAGTTTATCGTAACAGGATGGCTCCCACTGTTTCCTCAAATTCTTCTTCAAACCCTTAAAAGAAGAATTAGTCAGGATTAATCGTACGTCACAATACTTGCTTAACCTTTCAGCCAGGCTAGTATCGATACTTCAAGGGAGGTTTTCCAACGCTTTCACGAAGTTCCTTAATTATATAACCTCTTTTCTCTGGAGGCGTAGCCCCACTAACACCGTTCTAGACACCTACTTCGATGGTCTTGATCTCCTTTCTTTGGCTCCTCCAAAGCTTCAAAAGAACTCAGTTGCCGGTCTCCTTTGTGCCGAAGAAAGATCCACCCGAGGGCCTATGGTCAAGCTCTAACCTCAAAAGAGGTAATTTAGTTACAAGTCTAGTTTCATCATTGATTTCCCCTTACCTCCAAGTTATGTGTTCAATTCAGGTATTGATAAATATGAAACTAATGCGAACACAGGATCAACTATATACAGGTTTTGTCTGAATAGACAACAGGATGTGTCCATCAGGAAAAAAAGGCAGGGATGTTGGTATTAGTAACAAGATCAGGAATCAAGTCAAGCAGTAGTGTATCAGGTCATGTCAGGTAGTGCATATGTATCACATGGATGCTCAAAAGTAAACTGTAACAAGTATCGAAGTACGGTAAAAGTACGGATGCACAATGTCTATCAGGGATCACATCTATAACTCTATGACTACGTATGATGCACATTATCAAGCATGGTGCACTAATACAACAGTAACATGAAATAATATGGTCTCGGCGTGCAACTAGATATGTAATAAACCGTACGGATACAGACGGATACTATACAACTGTAAATCAGTAAAATTTACTGAATATTAAAACACAGGCACTATTATTTATTAAATAGATATTGATATAATAATATTAATATAGATAACATATTCAAACCGATTAATAACTATAAAAGTGGTATTGATTAACCATGCACAAGAAAGTTCCGTTCAGAAATTTAGCGTCACCCTCATTTGTAAAATAGCTTAAAAATAACAAACTTTCTAAAAAAGAGACGTGTCTTATACCAAAACAAAGATAATTCAATAAGGTTTTCATTTTTATAAGTTGAGGTATCTCATATTGTTCTTGCAAAAAGCTATGAACATTCGAAATTGAAAGTTTGTTGCTGGAATTTCCCTGGACAGCAGTTTAGAGATATTTTCATTTGTATTTTACGTTATTTAAACAATTTATTTTGCAAGTAAATATTTCATAGAGTTATAGTATTCTGAGTTATCTTCGTAATGAACTAAAGAACGTATACTAATGATTTTTCTATGATTTATAATGAATTTTATAAGGTAAGGTGTACAGTAAATTTCAGATTTGTCGTATCCGCTTTGCAACGACGTTTCATGTGTAAACTATAATATTTTCAAACTATATTTTGTATAATATTATAAAATGCAGATTATAAACTAATTAAAGATAATAATAAGAAATATTACGATGATATATATATTTATAGATATAATTATAGTATGTCGCAAGTTGTAAACTTTCATACATTTTATATTATAAAACCGATTAACGTTAAATAACTACGGTGTATAAATTATATAGATATAGCTGTATGATGATGATGATGATGATGATGATACGGAAACATATAAATAAATTACATAAAGCATAGCATGTAGCAAGTTGTAAACTTGCCTCAAAACAAACGCGATGAACGGAAGCAACATGACGCTATACAAATCAACACTAAGTTTTGATGGCTCGGTTAAGCTTCTAGGATACGGCTGGAGTTGCGTCGGCGAGAATGTGTGTGGGCTTGATGAACGAAGAAGGATAATATATAAATTGATGAGGGAGATATATGTTATGTGGAGAGAGAGAAGTTTTGTGTTTAATATATATAGTATAGTTTAAAATTAGGTTATTAATATATATTAGTTTTAATGTATATAGATAATATCAAACTACAACCAATCTCCACCAAAATCTTATCAAAAAATATATTTTGAAAAATAATTAACATATGTAAACTTCTCAACCATAATGCAAGAATATATTTTAAATAACTCATACCCCTAATTTAAAATTTAAAAGAATTCTAAAAATATATCTAGATTTAGTAAATATTTGATATTAGATATCTTGAGATTTAAACGTAAAAAATAAAAGCAAAATAAGATATGGGGGATGATAACATGCCATGCTAGATATTAAAATATATTATTTAGTTCTAATTTGTATTATTAAACGATATGCGGATACTAAAATATATTATACATGTATTAGAACCTAGATGTACACGGATCCTCTGTACTGGTAAATATATGACGTAATCTTGAACCATGATGGGTTTCAAGTATGCAGGTCGGGTCGAATACTAACCATAGATACTAAAACACTATCCGCACCCAAAACAAATAAAACCAAGAATTAACCACAAGATAAAGAAAATAATCAAATAGAATATGGTATAAATAAACTAGGGTGTTACATTATACTCAACTACAAAAGAATTTCGTCCTCGAAATTCCCGGAATGAGAAAAGACAAGAAAATATGAATCTAAGAAATGAGGTGTGAAAACTTCTGTCGAATCTCGTCTTCTCGTTTCTAAGTCGATTCTCCGTGCGAACGATTCCCCTATGAAATAAGTACTAGAGGGATAACCTTGTTCTTGAGGGTCTTTTCTCTTCGATCAACAATCAATATCGGTCGTTCTTCATATGTCAAGTCCTTCCTTACTGTCAGCTCCAAACGATTCAGTACGTGCGTCTCATCTCGAATATACTTACGGACTTAAGATGCATGAAACACATCATGAACACTCGTCAAGGATGGTGGTAACGCCAACCGATAAGTTACTTCTCTAATGCGATCGATAATATTGAAAGGCCCCACGAATTGAGGACTAAGTTTGCCTCGACTCCCAAAATGAATCACTCCTCTGATCGGTGATATTTTCTGAATACAAGATCACCAATTGCGAACTCCATAGGTCTTCTTGCTGTATCGGCCTAACTTTTGTGTCGATCTTGCGCTGCCTTCATATGATTCCAGATCATATTAACTTTCTCCACGGTTTGCACGGTAAGATCCGGTCCCAATAATCTTCATTCTCCAAAATCATCCCAACAGATGGGTGAGCGACATTTGCGACCATATAATACTTCGAATGGAGCCATCTGGATAGTTGCTTGAAAGCTGTTATTATACGAAAACTCCATCAAGTGTAGATCCTCCCATGAACCCTTGAAGTCCAACATGCAAGCTCTCAACATATCTTCGGGAGTTTGGATCGTTCTTTCGGACTGGCCATCTGTCTGAGGATGATAAGCGGTGCTAAATTTCAATCAAGTTCCTAAACTTTCCTGTAAACTCCTCCAGAAGTGCGATAAGAATCGGGTATCACGACCGGAAACGATTCTCATAGGTACTCCATGTAATCTCACAATCTCCTGCATGTACTGCTCTGCTAACGCTTCCGTCGACTGACCAACTCGAAATGGTATGAAATGAGCTGCCTTGGTCAATCAATCAACAATCAACCCAACTGCATTATTACCCTTTGGACTCTGCGGTAAATCCGTCACGAAATCCATGGTTATATGTTCCCACATCCATTGAGAAATCGGAGGTGGTTGCAATAAACCGGCTACTCTTTGAAATTCAGTCTTAACTTGCTCTCACACCAAGCACTTCGCTACAAAGTGAGCAATCTCCCTTTTCATGCCTTCCCACCAGAAATTCTGTCGTAGATCACGGTACATCGTCATGCCTCCTGGATGTATGGAATATGCGGAACTGTACGCCTCCTTCATAACTTCTTCACGAATATCTCCTTTTGACACATACAAATGGCTACCATATCGTAATGAACCATCTTCATGAATCAACAAGTCCGTTCGAAGTCTCGCTTCTGTCTGTTCTTGAAACTTCTGCAATCTTGGATCGTGCGACATCACTGCTTTAATATTATCAATCAAAGAAGACTGTACTTGCAGCTACATCAATTGTCCTTAAGAATACGGTAACACTATTTCCAACTCGAATCTCTAGAAATCATCGATAAGCTCATTCTGTGCTGTCAACATCCGAATTGCTGGCAACCGACTAAGCGCATCCGGCACTACATTAACTTTCCCTGGATGGTACTTGAGATCCAGATCATAGTCAGCCATCAGCTCCAACCATGTACGCTGTCTCATGTTGAGCTCTTTCTGCGTGAACACATACTTTAGGCTTTTATGATCGGTGAATACTTTGACCTTTTCGCCCAATAAGTAGTGTCTCCAAATCTTCAAAGAGAAAATCACTGATGCTAGCTCCAAATCATGAGTTGGGTAATTCTTCTCGTGGGTCTTTAACTGTCTCGATGCATAGGCTATAACCTTTCCATGCTGTATCATAACACATGCCAATCCTTTCCCAGATGTGTCGCTGTGAATAACCAACCCTCCGAAACTATCTGACACTGTCAAAATCAGAGTGGTTGTCAAACTTTGCTTTAACGCCTTGAAAGCTGACGCACATCTATCCGTCCATACGAATGATACCTCCTTTCGCGTTAGCCTGGTCAATGGTTCAGCTAAACGAGCGAAGCTCTCCACGAACCTTCTATAATATCTTGAAAGTCCAAGGAAACTTCAAATCTCCGCTACGTTCTTCGGAATCGTCCAATCACGAACTGCTGGAATCTTTTCAGGATCAATAACAATTCCATCTCTGGATACGACGTGCCCCAAAAACTTCACTTATTCAAGCCAAAACTCACACTTGCCCATTTTCACATACATTCTTTCTTGTCTCAACGTTTGCAGTGTGATCTTCAAGTGTTCTGCATGCTCTTCTAGGCTCCTTGAATAGGCCAGAATATTATCGATAAACAAGACTATAAACTGGTCCAAGAACGGTGAAAAGATTCGGTTCATCAAGTCCATAAATATCGCCGGTGCTTTCGTGACTCCGAATGGCATCATTAAATACTCGTAATGCCCATATCGAGGTCAGAACGCAGTCTTGCAAATATCCTCTGATTTAACTCGAACTTGATGATATCCGAATCGCAAATCTAGCTTCGAAAATACCCTCGCGCCACTGAGTTACTCGAATAACTCGCCAATGTGAGGGATCGGGTACTTGTTCTTAGTAGTCACCCGATTTAATTCTTGATAATCGATGTACATCTTTCATGTGCCATCTTTCTTCTTGACTAGAAGAACTGGAGCATCCTAAGGTGAATTGCTGCTGCAAATCCAAACCTTCTCTAGTAATTCGATAACCTGCTTCTTGACTTCATCTAACTCCACTTGTGTCATCGGATAATATGGCTTTGAAATTGGCACTGCACCAGGAACAAGATCGATTGTGAACTCCACATATCTCGTTTTGGCGATAAACCCGAGATGTCCTCAAACACGTCCATGAACTCTCGAACTACAGCTGGCGCTTTCTCCTTATCAACTTCCATCGACGCAAGAACGGTGCCTGTCGGCCTAGCCCTAAACTTAATTGGCCCGACAGAACTGCTACTTCCAGCAAAAACAAACTCCGGATGTCCGGAAATCTGGAAAATCACTTTCTTTACCCTATAATCGATTTGAGAATGGAAAGTGCCGAGAAAATCCATTCCCAAGACGACGTCATACCTGCCAGTATCGATCACCAAGAAATCTGCGAATAACTCACGTCCGGAGATAACCACCGAACAATCCTTACACTTACTACTAGATATAATCTTCCCGTTCCTTATGTGTATGTCCCAATAGCTAGACAGGGCCGTGCATGAAATCGAGTGTGCTGTAATAAACTTGGATGACATAAAACAGTGGGATGCACCTGAATTGAATAATACTAATGCGGGAAAATCATAAATAAGTAGGATACCTGAAACGACTTCATCTAAACTAAGATATTAAAGAAGACAAGCATGATAAACAGGATTCAAGCTTGTGATAAAACATAAACTGGTAAGCAGTGAAACCATGAGAAGCAAGGTAATATAACGATCATAAAACAAGGAGATGAATCAAGACTAGGACTCCAACTTACTTAAATAGATTACCGCATTGTAACCATACTGCAGTTCATAGTTACAATCACATAACTCCGTTCAAGTCGCCCAAATCCTAGTATCAGAATCGAAGGAATAGGAAAGGAGAAACAATAGGGAATCAGGAGGATTCCAGGTTGAGATGCAAAGTCATTCATCTCGTCAAGATAAAGGGTCAAGAGAAAGATAAGATTCAAGAATCACGACAACAATATGGCAGGACATGTTCCTAATTACGGGTTTTCTGATTCGTGTATTGGGTCCAATACCCAACTACAAAAGAATCAAACCCAATTAACCTGAATCCTATGGCTCTGAAACCAAACAAACCCTGTCACGCCCCGCTTCCCAGAGTGCGCTAAGATTGGCACGCGACAGAGCCAACTATGCTACCTGTGGTTAGAAAACATCCCTCCACAGTCACATTACGGCTGTCCATAAGATATCAAGAACAAGAAATATATACTACTATCTAATACATGTCCATCTGCCAGAATAAACGAGTCAAGAAATATATATGCGGAAGCAATAAAATCCAATAAACAATAACATCTGGAAATACGTCCCAAAATACGGGCTCACATAAGTAAATAAAAGTATGGAAAGAAAACTAAACTAAACTAAACACTAACATGTGCCTCACTGTTCGGCCTGTCGGCTGAAATGCTTCTGGTCAGCCTGCAAAAGAGATTGAGGATCTGGGCCATGCAAAACCCAGACGTCAGTGCGTCATAATATCAAACAATAGTAATAACCAAGATGTAACAAGATATGCAGACATGAATATAAGTCAACAGCATGAATATGACAGTGAGGTGTGTATGTGTATGTAAAGTGCGACAAGCAATCTAAACTATATTACTGGGTTATCTACTTTCAAGTCTGTGAAATCAATTTAATGGAATCGTCGATATAACTCAATAGTATCCCGTGTATGCCCGGGACCACGGTCAAGACTCTCGGGCTGAATCCGAGACGTGCCGCTAGGCAGTAAACAGGTAACATGTACAGACGAATGATGTCAGCAGAATCATCCCGGGGCTGGCCTAGCCCGTAAAACTGATCAGTATAAGTATCGAACTGTCGAGTTACAAGTCTGGTTTCATCATTGATTTCCCCCTACCCCCAAGTTGTGTGTTCAATTCAGATATTGATAAATATGAAACTAATGCCAACACAGGATCAAGTATGTACAGGTTCTATCTGATAGACAACAGGATGTGTCCGTCGGGAAAAGAAGGCAGGGATGTCGGCATTAGTAACAAGATCAGGAATCAAGTCAAGCAGTGGTGTATCAGGTCATGTCAGGTAGTGCATATGTATCACACGGATGCTCAAAAGTAAACTGTAACAAATATCGAAGCATAGTAAAAGTACGGATGCACAATGTCTATCATGGATCACATCTACAACTCCATGACTACGTATGATGCACATTATCAAGCATGGTGCACTAATACAATAGTAACATGAAATAATATGGTCTCGGCGTGCAACTAGATATATAATAAACCGTACGGATACAGACGGATACTATAAAACTGTAAATTGGTAAAATTTGCTGAATATTAAAACACAAGCACTATTATTTATTAAATAGATATAGATATAATAATATTAACATGGATAACATATTCAAACCGATTAATAACTATAAAAGCGGTATTGATTAACCATGCACAAGAAAGTTTCATTTAGAAATTCAGCGTCACCCTGATTTGTAAAATAGATTAAAAATAACAAACGTTCTCCAAAAGAGACGTGTCTTATACCAAAACAAAGATAATTCAATAAGGTTTTTATTTTTATAAGTTGAAGTATCTCAGGTTGTTCCTGTAAAACGGTATGAACATTCGAAATTGAAAGTTTGCTGCTGGAATTTCCCTGGACAGCAGTTTAGAGATATTTTTATTTGTATTTTACGTTATTTAACAATTTATTTTACAAGTAAATATTTCATAGAGTTATAGTATTCTGAGTTATTTTCGTAACGAACTAAACAACGTATACTAATAATTTTTCTATGATTTATAATGAATTTTATAAGGTAAGGTGTACAGTAAATTTCAGATTTGTCGTATCCGCTTTGCAACGATATTTCATGTGTAAAATATAATATTTTCAAACTATATTTTATATAACATTATAAAATGCAGATTATAAACTAATTAAAGATAATAATAAGAAATATTACAACGATATATATATTTATAGATATAATTATAGCATGTCGCAAGTTGTAAACTTTCATACATTTTATATTATAAAACCGATTAACGTTAAATAAATACGGTGTATAAATTATATAGATATAACTGTGTGATGATGATGATGATGATGATCCAGAAACATATAAATAAATTACATAAAGCATAGCATGTAGCAAGTTGTAAACTTGCCTCGAAACAAACGCGATGAACGGAAGCAACATGACGCTATATAAATCAACACTAAGTTTTGATGGCTCGGTTAAGGTTCTAGGATGCGGCTGGAGTTGCGTCGGCGAGAATGCGTGTGGGCTTGATGAACGAAGAAGGAGAATATATAAATTGATGATGGAGATATATGTTATATGGAGAGAGAGAAGTTTTGTGTTTAATATATATAGTATAGTTTAAAATTAGGTTATTAATATATATTAGTTTTAATGTATATAGATAATATCAAACTACAACTAATCTCCACCAAAACCTCATCAAAAAATATATCTTGAAAAATAATTCACATATGTAAACTTCTCAACCATAATGCAAGAATATATTTTAAATAACTCATACCCCTAATTTAAGATTTAAAAGAATTTTAAAAATATATCTAGATTTAGTAAATATTTGATATTAGATATCTTGAGATTTAAACGTAAAAAATAAAAGCAAAATAAGATATGGGGGATGATAATATGCCATGCTAGATATTAAAATATATTATTTAGTTCTAATTTGTATTATTAAAAGATATGCGGATACTAAAATATATTATACATGTATATAGAACCTAGATGTACACGGATTCTCTGTACTAGTAAATATATGACGTAATCTTGAACCATGATGGGTTTCAAGCATGCGGGTCGGGTCGAATACTAACCATAGATACTAAAACACTATCCGCACCCAAAACAAATAAAACCAAGAATTAGCCACAAGATAAAAAAAATAATCAAATAGAATATGGTATAAATAAACTAGGGTGTTACAGTTACCCACTAAGGATGGACCGAGCAGTGAAGCTGCTCGGTTGCCTCTTGACGAGGGCTTCGATCCTCGGCGTCGGTGGGTAGTGACCTACCAGCCATGGATGGACCGAGCAGTGAAGCTGCTCGGTTGCCTCTTGACAAGGGCTTCGATCCTCGGCATCGGTGGGTAGTGAACTACCAGCGATGGATGGACCGAGCATGGCAGCTGCTCGGTTGCCTTTTGGCAAGGGCTTTGATCCTTAGCGTAAATAGGTAAGAAGTTACCCACTAAGGATGGACCGAGCAGTGAAGCTGCTCGGTTGCCTCTTAGCGAGAGCTTTGATCCTTAGCATAGACGGGTAAGAAGTTACCCACTAAGGATGGACCGAGCAATGAAGCTGCTCGGTTGCCTCTTGGCGAGAGATTTGATCCTTAGTATAGATGGGTAAGAAGTTACCCACTAAGGATGGACCGAGCAGTGAAGCTGCTCGGTTTCTTCTTGGCGAGAGCTTTCATCCTTGGGGGCGGTGGTAGTGAACTATCAGCTATGGATGGACCGAGAAGGGCAGCTGCTCGCTTGCCTCTTGGCGAGGGCTTTGATCCTTAGCGTAGATCGGTAAGAAGTTACCCGCTAAGGATGGACCAAGCAGTGAAGCTGCTCGGTTGCCTCTTGGCGAGGGCTTTGATCCTTGGCATCGGTGGGTAGTGAATTACCAGCCATGGATGGGGCGAGCAGGGCAGCTGCTCGGTTGCCTTTTGGTGAAGGCTTTGATCCTTAGCATAGATGGGTAAGAAGTTTCCCACTAAGAATGGACCGAGCAATGAAACTGCTCGGTTGCCTCTTGGCGAGGGCTTTGATCCTTAGCGTAGATGGGTATGAAGTTACCCACTAAGGATGGACCGAGCAGTAAAGCTGCTCGGTTGCCTCTTGGCGAGGGCTTTGATCTTTAGCGTAGATGGGTAAAACGTTACCCACTAAGGATGGACCGAGTAGTGAAGCTGCTCGGTTGCCTCTTGGCGAGGGCTTTGATCCCTTGCATCGGTGGTTAGTGAACTACCAGCCATGGATGGACCGAGCAGGGCAGCTGCTCCGTTGCCTCTTGGCGAGGGCTTTGATCCTTAGCATGTATGGGTAAGAAGTTACCCGCTAAGGATGGACCGAGCAGTGAAGCTGCTCGGTTGCCTCTTGGTGAGGGCTTTGATCCTTGGCGTCAGTGGGTAGTGAACTACTAGCCATGGATGGGCCGAGCAGGGCAGCTGCTCGGTTGCCTCTTGGTTAGGGCTTTGATCCTTAGCGTAGATGGGTAAGATGTTACCCACTAAGGATGGACCGAGCAGTAAAGCTGCTCGGTTGCCTCTTGGCGAGGGCTTTGATCCTTGGCGTCGGTGGGTAGTGAACTACCGGCCATGGATGGACCGAGCAGGGCAGCTGCTCGGTTGCCTCTTGGCAAGGGCTTTGATCCTTAGCGTAGATGGGTAAGAAGTTACCTGCTAAGGATGGACCGAGCGGTGAAGCTACGGATTTGGTAAGTACTTCACCATCAGAGGCTCCAGTGCCTCGAAACGGCCGGTTACTTGGCCGACGACCAGAGCGGAGTCGCTACAGATTCGGATCATCTTCTTCCCCACTCCGGAGGCGATCCGCAGTCCAGCGAGGAGAGCCCCGTACTCTACTGTGTTGTTTGAGGCTTTGAACCCGAGCTTCAAAGAATACTCCATCTCTGCCTCGTTCGGGCCCCGAATTATGAGGCCGGCACCACAGCCTTCCTCAGTTGATGAATCGTTGATGTAAAGGATCCAATCGGGGACGGAGTCAGGCCTCTCATCGATCAAGGGTTGAAATCCGGGGACCGGCACGGGCACTGCCTCCTTGTTAGGGATAGCTCATTCGATGATAAAATTGGCCAGGAATTGTGCCTTGATAGCTTGCCTCGGGCGGTATTTGATGTCGAATTGGGAAAACTCCCACCTCCACTTCTCCAAACGACCAGAAGACTCGGGGGAGGCGAGAATTGCCCCTAAAGGGCGTTCGGTGAGGATGAGGATGGTGTGCGCCTGGAAATAGTGCTGTAGTTTCCTCGAGGCCATGATGAGTGCCAAGACAATCTTCTCTATGGTCGGGTACCTTGTTTCCGCGTTCTTGAAGACGTGACTTACATAGTAGACCGGCTTTTGGACTCCCTCGACTTCTCGGACGAGCACCGAACCCGCAGATTGATCGGACACCGCCAGATAGAGCAATAGCTCATCTCCTTCAACTGGCCGGGTGAGTAGCAGGGGAGTCTCCGGTGCACTTTCAATTGCTCGAAGGCGATCTGACACTCTTCCGACCATTCGAATCTTGGGATCTTCCTTAGAGCTTTGAAGAACGGGAGGCACTTTTCCCTGGATCTTGACATGAAATGACTCAGAGCAGCTACCCTCCCTGTGAGTCGCATGATTTCGACGTTGGTCTTGGGCGCTGCCATATTGAGGATGGCGCCGATCTTCTCTGGGTTAGCCTCGATCGCTCGGTGGGTGACCATGAACCCGAGGAACTTTCCACTAGTGACCCCGAACGCGCATTTGGTGGGGTTCAGTTTCATCTTATATTTGCGGAGGATGTCGAAAGCCTCGCCTAGATCTTTGGCGTGCTGATATGACGAGGTCGATTTGACAAAGCATGTCGTCGACGTAAACCTCCATGTTCCTGCTGATCTGAGGCTTAAACATCCTGTTGACCAAGCGTTGGTACGTAGCCCCAGCGTTTTTGAGGCCGAAGGGCATCATTTTATAGCAGTATACCACCCGACCCGTTGTGAATGTGGTGAGCTCTTCGTATGCCGGATTCATACGGATCTGGTTGAAGCCGGAGAAGGCATCTATAAAGCTGAGTAGCTCGTGGCCTGCCGAACTGTCGACGAGCTGATCTATCCGAGAGAGGGGATAGTTGTCTCTCGGGCAAGTCTTGTTGAGGTCAGTGAAGTCGCACATGCGCCACTTCCCGCTTGCATTTTTAACTATGACCACATTCGCAAACCACTCTGAGTGAGCCACATTCCGAATGAAGTTGGATGCGAGCAGCATGTTAACCTCATCCTTGATTGCTCTTCGCTTGATCGGGGCGAAGCTTCGTTTCTTCTACCTAATGGGTCAGACCGTCGGGTCGACCCCGAGTTTATGTGATATTATTTTGGGTTCTATTCCGGGCATGTCGGCGGGCTCTCAGGCGAACATGTCTGAGTTTCCTCGAGGAAGTGAACCAAGTCGTCACGCCGAGCTCCCATTAAGAGTGACCCGATTTGGACGGTTCGTTCATTGTCCCCATCGACGAGGAGGACCTCTGTTAGCGGCTCCACCAGGGCTCCTCGGATCTTTTTATGCTCGTCCCGAGTATCCAAAGATCCCCTGAAATCATCCGTGCTCTCAAGATCATCGTTTCTCTCCTCGGGCATAGATGTCACTGTGAATCAAATCTTCGTGGTTTGCTGGTCCCCGTAGGCCCGACCTATCTCATCTTGGTCAAGGGGGAACTTGATTGCTAGGTGGTAGGTCGATATCTGGGCCCAGAGGGAATTCATCGTTGGGCGTCCAAGGAGGATATTGTAGGCCGATGGAATTCTGGCGACGATGAACTCCATAGGCACGGTACGCGTATGGCCTGTCTCCCCGATGTTAAGCAAGAGGGTGACCATCCCTTCTGCCACGATGGAGTGGTTGGTGAACCCCGACAGGATGTGGACGGTCGGCCTCAGGTCCAATGGGGTAAGTCCCATACGCAGGAAGCAGTCGTAGAAGAGGATGTCTGTAGAGTTTCTCGAGTCAACCAATATCCTTTGCACTTCGTAATGGTAGACCCATGCGGTGATTACCAGAGGGTCGTTGTGAGTCAGGGATATCCCGTGGAGGTCCTCGTCAGTAAAGATGATGGGCTCAGCTGATTTGACCCTCTTCCTGGGTCGGCTGCTAGTCCCTTCGACCGGCAAGGGGCGCCATGTCTCGTCGGCCCCAGGCTCACCCCCGCTGATACGCCCATGATTTGGCCGATTGTTAACTCGCCGGGAGAGGGTGGTGCTTTTACTTTCGGTCGGCTTGTCGCTTGTCCCGCAAGTATCTTGCCAGGTGCCCCGAGCGGATTAACTCCTCGATATAGTCTCGGAGCTGTTTGCAGTTCTCGGTGGGGTGTCCCTGCGACCCGTGGAAAACGTAATAGGGGCCTCATGTCCGTTTGGCCGCCTTATGGTTGACCAGGGAAGTTTTAAGAATCTCTCGCCCTTCGCCTCCTCTAACAACTCTGTCTGGGAGATGTTGAGAGGGGTATACTCCTAGAATTTTGGGGAGTAGGGCTTTGGCCGCTCAATTTTCTTTTTATCCTTTCTTGCCCTCTTCTTCTGATCGGTCTGGTCTGTCCAAGGTAGGTTCGCGTTCACCTCAAACTCAAGCTGGATCTCTCGCTCGGTCCAGGCTTTTACCTCGGCCATGGTGTCAGGTTGCACTAATGCAAAGGAGCGGAGCCACTCCTTGTGCTTAAGACCCAACCTAAGAGCAGTGATGACCGTATCGTCCCGTACTCTGGGACCTCAAGGAAGGCGTTGTAGAAGCGGGTGAAGTATCCCTTGAAGGATTCCTTGTCCCTGCTCTTTATAGTAAAAAGATGATCGACAGTCCGCTTCTGCCATCTGTTCCCGACGAAATGGCCGAGGAACGGTCATCGAAGGTAGAGAATTAGCGTGGCGTGATTCCTCGGAACTAGTCTCGTCCATAGCTGATGAGAGTAAAGGGGAAAGCACGGCATTGCACGGCGTCGAAGTTGTCTTGGAAACTCATCCCTGCTGTGAACACGTCCAAATGGTCTTTTGGGTCGGACTTCCCGTCGAAGAGGAAGACCTTTAGGGGCTTGTTGCTAGAGGAGACATGGACAACGAGCAGCTCTTTGGTGAAGGGCCTCGTAAGCGAGTCGGTGGCATATCTAGCCCCGTCGCTTGATGGGCGACTCTTCCAATGTATACCTTTTTTTCGAGGGTATCGAGTCGGTCGTGGTATCCTGAGGATTCGGCATATTCGGATTTATGGCCCCTGCTACTGGCGACTTGCGCCTGGCCGCGGTTCCGGTTTCGTTCGATGAGGTTCCTCAGGTCTCCTGGCGAGGTCGTCCTCGAGCTGCCGTGGTGAGTCCCATCCGTGCGACCCCGTCAAGGGAGAGGGTGCTGGCCATGCCTGGAAGCAGGTGAGCAACCGACACCTCCTCGGGAGGGATAGGAGCGCGATGGGGCTCAGGGCGGGGTGCTATTTCATAAGACCTCGGTGTCGAGCTGTGAGGTGCCCACCGGGTCATCGAATTGTTCGGCACAGAGGATCTGTGACCGCCGGAGATAGCGAGGCGGTGCTCGGAGGTGCCGGCGCGGGCAGTGTCTTTTCTCCCTATATGTCATTCCCGAGGTAGGGGAGCGGTGACTTGGGGAGCTTGTCCCGCCGTTTGGAAACCGACAAGCCCATCCACGACGGACGTGAGCCGATTTATTCGCGCAGATAGTGCGTGAATGACATTCGGGGGGAGGACGGGATCCATCCGCGCCTCCGTTGTGGGGAAGACGGCGGCTAGTGCTTGGATCGTCGCGATGATCACTCGCCATAAGTTCGAGATCAGAAGATGTCACGCCCCGCTTCCCAGTGTACGGCGAAGGGGACGCGACGAGGTCCGCTACGTATATACTTAGAAGTACATACGCTAAGCGTATCTGCGCAATATAAAAGTAAATCACAAGAGACAAGAGATATATAAATAACAGCAACTTTATTAATAACATTCTTTTGTACAATGCATGAAAAGTAAATACAACTGGAATGAAAAAACGATGCATAAACAATGGCATAACAGGAAATGAAAATACTGAATAGAACAAGGTACAATGTCTAGAGCTCGGGGTCTTCGTGAAATTGATCCAAGTCTTCACCGGTGGGCTCGATCTCTGCTGGGTCCAAAACACCTGACGTCATTCAAAGAAGAAAGAAATAGAATGTCGTCAGCGAACAGGTCGCTCGGTAAGTCCCAAAGATAAGGAAGAATTAGAAAAGACAGAATAAGAGGTATCTTCTAAAGTTGTATACTAGTTGTTGTAATGTTGTATTAACGCTGTTGTTTGTAGTTTGGTACAGAAGAATGCCAGTGTATACGAGAGAGGTCTCTATATGCTAGAGACCAGGGCAAACGGAAAATAGAGTATAAGGCTCCGTTAGAAGGCCCGGAACAACGGCAATTGGATTCATGTTAGGTATCTTAAGTCTGACCGTCTCGTGCCACTTTTAACATCTTCCGTACCAATCTACCCCTTAAACCCCATAGTGTTTTGATAGTATTATTGTATTGTATTGTGTAAGTTGGATGACTGACCAAAACCATGATATCAGTAGACAGATTGTAACTGCATAATCAGGTAAATGGAATAATAGAATAATGGATGTATATCCATGGTTTGATTCAGTCAAGTTGTATAGATGGTTAACTGGATTCTGAGATTCATGTGTTCATATTGAGTTGGAATATTAAAGAATATAGATTGACTTGAATCATATTCAAGTCAGAAATAATCAGACTCAAACCCGAGTCAGACTAAAAGAATTGTAAGTCGAAGTTCTATATTTGTTAGGGTCATTATTGTAATTTATAAAACTTGAGGGGGTTTTATGTAAAAATACTTTTGTATAGTTTTCAAGATACACCTCAAGTATTTATTATTCGTCTTTATAATATTAATGAGTGTGAATTTTATTTGTGATATTTCTAGTGAAAATATCTTAATTACATAAATAAAAGGTATTAATTTGTAATATTAATTTATTTGAAATTCATGGTATTTTAATTTTTAGGAAAATGTGGAAATTTTATCTCATAGTAAAATAGGTGTTTAAATGATAAATATACATATGTTTATACAAGAATAATTTTAAATAAATATTTTGTTTTCCAAAAATCTCATTTTTCTTAAATGTCGTATTTTAAACCTTTCGAGACCGAATGCTCCTTGCGGAGGTCTGAATCTCGCACTACTAAGCCTGAGGGTGCACGATAAACCATACTATCCCTAACGAGTTCCCCAAAGATGGGTTGTAGTAGCGCTTTGCAAAGATTTAATAAATACTAATCATTTAGAAAACGGTTTTATAAAGATAAGGTATTGATTTGTAAAAGGTGTAAATTTCTGTATTTTAGATTCTAGGGTTTCCCACTACTAAAATAGGGGGTTGCCCCTACGGATAACGAAATCCGTAGGGGCAGATTTAGTTTGGCCCTACGGATTAGTCCGTAGGGCCAAAAGGTTGCCCCTACGGTCCTTACATATTAATTTAAAAAATATTAAATCGTAAATTGTTGTTTGCCCCTACGGAGCCGCAAACCAAGAACCTACGGATTTATTCGTAGGGGCAACTAAATAGAGATTTAATTAAAAAGGCACGGATCGATCCCTACGCTCATTAGCTAAAAATTATTTTCCCAATATCGCGCGCGAACCCAAAATCCCCAAACCCTCGTTCCCGCCGATCGCCTGTGTTTCGTCGCCGTTATCGTCGTCGCCAGCGCAGGACAATTCTCCGTCGCCACCGCCTGGTTCATCCTCATCTCCGTTTTCGTCGTCGCCTCCGATCGATCGTCGACACCTCCACTGCACAGGTTAGGAAATCTTAAATTAAACAAATTTTTGATTATTTTAGGGCTAGGGTTCATGGTTTGGGTACCGATGAGGCATCCATTGGGGTTAGCATTAGGGTTAGGGTTGGGGTTGCGGTTGGGGCTGGGGCTGGGGCTGCGGTTGGGGTTAGGGTTCGGCAGGGGGTTGCGGTTGGGGTTGGGGTTGGGGTTAGGCTGGGGTTGGGGCTGGGGCTGGGGTTAGGGTTAGGGTTAGAATTATGGTTGGGGTTGGGGTTGCCCCGTTTCGTATCAGAACTCGAGCCTGACACCGTAGATCTTTCAGCCATTTTGGTTATATTGTTATCCTGATGTTAAATTCTTTATGCTCTCATCAAATTTTTGGGATCTTTGTAATTTGCTTGCTCTGTTTGGGGTTTCAGCCGATCCTCATTAAAAAATTGGTGATTGATCTCTTCAATCATATTATTATCTATATTTAAAATTTTTGTGAAGCCTTCAGAGTTTGGAAAAATCTAGAATTACTGTTGAAATTCTGGCAACATTCAAAAACTGTGTATATGATGTGTGTGTGTGTGTATGTATGCATGTATATACAGTTGAAATTTATCTTTCTTCTATGATATAAAACGGTTAAACCGAGGAAAATTACTGAGGGAATTTTTGCTAAAATGTCTTGAGCGGGGGTTCAAGTGATGGGATAATTTCATTTGGTAATCTTTTACTTATTTTACATCTCTTATTTTTTCATGCAGAAATCTGAATAGGTTTCTTGCAATTTTGCCTATCGATCAATTATTATATTTATTTCTATTTTTTGTGGATGATTTGGCTTCAATTGAATGGAGGCGATGATGGCTTGCCCTCAAGCTTCCACTTTTATGAGCTTTATAGTTATGAGATTGGCGAGGCAAGCTGGTTTGTAGCCATCTTATTTCTTTTCCTAAATTCAAATCCAAATATAAACTGTCTGATTTTGAGAGAGAGAGAGAGAGAGAGTATGAGAGATTATGTATTATTCAATGTGTTTGGAAGCTGGCATGTTCTGAGCATCATCTCTGCATGAAAGCTATGGTTTTGCAAAGGGTTTGCCCTAACTATTTTCTGTGGGGAAGCTGAAGGCCTGAAGCTTCATCAAACTCAGGATTGGATTCTGGTCGGGTATTGTAAATTCTTGTGAAAGTTCCGTTCAAGATTTGTTCAGAGCTTGCATAACATCTTTTTCATCTCTATGAGATCTTTATGCAGTCATTTTTTTGGGTTTATATATTTCTAAAGCCCGTTTGACTTTGGACTTAGGATAACTCCAAATCTCTTTCTTATTTTGATTCCTAAGCTGGCATATCTGAGGCTCGTATTCCAGTATCGTTGCATGAAAAGCTAGGGTTGCGAACATTTTTGCAACGATAATTTCTGTATGACAGCTTAAGCTCACATAAAACTTAAACAATCTTGAAGCACTGCAGTTTTTCACTAAACTACCTAAAAGTTTTTATATTGCTGCAAGCTTCCTTAAAGTGCTGCATCTAAGTGTATTTTAGTGGGAAAACCCTTGAAAGCCAAACTTCATGGGGGTTTGCTGTTTGCCTTCTCTGTAGCTAGTTTGAGGTTTATTTAGTTTTGGATTTGTTTTGCAACACTCTCTGAGTTCCAAATCAACAAAAAGCTGAATGTTGAATCACAAGCAAGAAGCAGCCAAACTGGCCCTAAAGTAATCCTGAGTGATGATAATTTGCCAGGGAGTTTAAAATTTATAGAAATGGCGAGGCAACATTGGATTGTCTGCAAGTATTCAAGCAACCTGTTTGCAGCCACCATGCTATTTGCGATCCCAAGTATAAAACTCAAACATACCTCTTAGTTAGTTTACTTTAATTTGTTATTTATGTGCGTGTGTCAACATTGGATTGTCCCAAGTATAAAACCAAACCCACAAAACATCAAAACTGTCTCCGACAATCTTATGGTCATTAGACATAAGATTTATGTGTGTGTGTCACTACTAAAATAGGGGGTTGCTTAAACATTTTGCATTATTTATGTGTGTGTGTGTGTCACTACTACAAATAAGGGTTACCCCCGACAGCCGAAACACACACACACAAGAATACACAACAAACGCATCATTAGAAAGTAATTCAAGATGTTTCGGTCGCGGTCGCGTCTTTCGGCGGAGAACATATGTGACATGTGATATGTATGCATGTGTTTATGTGATATGTGCGTATGTCTTCCCCTCCATTTCATATTTCCAGGTTCTCCCAAAAGAAATTATAATAACATGTCACATCTTCTTTAAGCAGCATAAGTTAATTGTTTATTTATCTATCAATTCCTATGTGATAATCTGTTCTATTGTCTTTCTGTTTCTTTTGGCAGCGTGCTCTAAAGGTATGAAACAATGCTTGAATTCTCTGTCTTTCATCTCCGATATGGTGGTTCTTTTCCTTTTATTGCTATATGATGTTTATGTTTTGTGTAGATAGAAGGACATGTTCTGGGCTATGGTGTGCTTATACAATGTATTATCTTAAGAAGGGTAATACCGTGTTTTTCTAATATGGATAACTTGCCATTGTTAATCCATCTTCCTGAAAACGGTTTATACGGAGGAAGTATATTTCGTGGTACTTGAGAAAAATATATGTTGAAGTCAAAAGTTATCAAGATTTAAATGCTCCGCTTGTAGTCTTCCAAGATATTTTATATTCCAAGACAAGGTGACAATAATTGCATACTTGTGTACGATTTGGTATATAAATTCAAGGTTATGCATGGCTACGACCCTTTCTTATGGTTTCTTATCATAATTTTCTGTACACATGTAGTTTATAAAGGCAGTTAGATCATATCACTATATGAAATATTGTATTGTGTTGTATTGTGTATGGTAGATCACACACTAGAAAACCAAGACATTGCATGCCTGTGCACGTTTTGGTATATTCCTCGAAACGTGAAACAAATTTGATTTAATAAGGAAAAACTTAAAATAACAACCTTTATACTAAAAAAATTATATATGCTATTACTTAGTAGTTTATGGTTTTCAGATGCAAAATCCATTTGAGAAATACTTTTCTTACCCACTATTAATCCATATTCTCAATATAGTCATCATAACCTACAATTTATATGATACAATCTAACATGGCCCATGAGTACGTCAGGATTAAGGACTGGATGTATGTGAATTGGCAACAACGTATGCAACCTAAGTTTGTCACTGGAGTTTCTGCTTTCATTGAATTTGCACACGCACATAATAAGAATGAGAAGACAGTAATGTGACAGAAGAAGAAGAAGAAGACAGTAATGTGGCAGAAGAAGAAGAAAATGGCATTCCTTGTTCTCTGTTTCAGCATCAATCTTCTGATATGAACTAATGATGGTTTTCACATTGGCTTTTCCTTTTAGAGACTTCTTAGTGTCCAATGGAAAGTATACATCAGATTTGTGCAGGTCAGGTTCTTCTATGACTTTCAAGAGTTTCAACCGATTCTGTAAATTGCACCTTTGTTGGGTGATATTTTTACCACTTCTCACTGCAGGTGCGCTCTCTAATATCCATTTTGAATGTAATATTATAGATATTCATGCATGTTTATGTCAAAATTACTTATATTGTCAATGTTTGATTGTCTAGTTGTTGGTGATGCGTCCATATCAGGGACAGAGGACACTCCCGTTCCTTCAGGTATGTTTATATATCATATAGTGCATGTATATTGATTTAGAATGCTATATCATAAATATACACACATTCCTTTTACTCTTACTTAGATAGTAATTTTTATTATTGTCTAGCTGTAGGTGGTGACAGTAGTTGACAATAAAATTTGTCATCCTAGAAACTATGATTTTTATATGTGCTCGCATGCGGGAATGATTGTAAGTCGTGGACCTTGTCTAGTCGTCCAACTCATTATCATGTGCTGCTTGATGAGATTAGATTTGCGCCTGATGATCTACAAGAGCTTGTTCACTTCCTGTCTTATGTGTAAGCAGCGCTATATGCGAGTTTACCTTGTTAATATGTATGTACTGAAATTAATTAATATTATTCAAATTTTGATACATGCAGATACCAGAGGAGCACATCTTCTATCCCTGTAGGTAAGGCTTTGAATTTGTTGATTTTGGTATTTCTTGTCAATTTTATAGACCAGTATGTGCTAAATATAATGTTCTGGCAGTTGCTAGGGGGAATGCAGCATTCGAGGCTGCTGATCCTAGTCCTGGACGCCGCACACGGACGACACCACAGAGGTTGGGAGAGCGGCCGAGGACTGGGCCCTAGCAGGGCCCATATGAGGTTGGACTCCACCCCGGCGATTACTTCCTCCGTCTCCAGTGAGCGACGTGTCCAGCAGGAACTGGAGAGCTTGAGGGCCACCGTTCAGGAGTTGAAGGAGATGCTGGTATTTATACTACTTTATAGTAAAATATCATGTCATATTATAGATATCAACATATCCATAATTAGTACGTAGCCTGAGCTTATTTGGTTGTAGACTTAGGTTTGATTAATCATACATACATATTTAATTAAAATAAACAACGGTTTTCCAAACTAGATATCCAAATGGGGTTTTGAAATAACTTGATAATGATACGAATTCGAATAATACACAGTTCTTACACGCTTATTACACACGTTAGGTCCAGACGCGACAGGGTACAGCGCCGAATTGCATGGTTTATTGACCGAGGAGATGGCGCGCCAGATTCTAGCGTTTATCAGAGGTGGAGCTGGACCGAGCTAGGGTAGCTTTTTGATTCTTATTTTTTGAAACATGTATTTATTTATATGATACATATTGTACTACATTTTGAAACGATTGATATTGATATTGGTTTATATTTATATCATATTCAGTTTTTTAGTTTCTTTTGTATATTATATGCGTGAGATGTGATTATGAATACTGCGATATATGTTGTGTGATGATTAATTTTATATTTGATTGATGTATATATTATTGTGCACAGGACGAGAAAAAATCAGGCAGCCCTTTTTAAAAAAAAAAAGATAATATGTACCTACGGATTAACTCGTAGGTACACATGTTGCCCCTACGGATTCAACCGTAGAGGCACAATATCAGCATTAACTGATATTTTCCCCCCTGATCTCAGTGTCAGGGAGTTGGCAGTGCCCCTACGGATATATCTGTAGGGGCAAACAACAGCCCCTACGAAGTTATCCGTAGGGACAAAATATCAGAAATCCTGATATTTTGCCTCTACGGATCTGTACCTACGGATGTATCCGTAGGGGCTATGATTTAGACCTACGGATGAATCCGTAGGTACAAATAATATATTTAAAAAAACCGTAATTAAAATAATGTTTTTGTCCCTACGGCCTACTCCGTAGGAGCTACAGGACCTACAGTTATATCGGTAGGGGCAGGTTTTTGTCCGTAGGGGTAAGCTCAGAGCTTCAACTTGCACCTACGGCGTTTGCACCTACAGGTTATTTTCTTACCCCTACGGATATAACCGTAGGGGCAGTGGTTTGCCCCTACGGGTTAATCCGTAGGGGCAACCCCTCTTTGTAGTAGTGTCCTAAGCCAACTAGCCTATTTCTAATTGGTCTAAACGACAAGTCATTAGAAACCTCAAATCACATCTTCACCGCCAATTGCGGCCAGGTAAGTGCCAGGTGAGTGGGATGCTCTCCACTACAAGTAGTGGCCCTAATTAAGTAACCACTCGTCTTAGACACACTTGTCTAGACACCACAAAGTCAGGTTTAGATAAACGATCGATGTTCACAACTTATCGTATTTCCTATTAAAAGATATTGTTTTAAAATTGTATATAACTTAGAACTTTTAGAAAAGGTTTTATTAAGAAAATGGTATTTTAATGTAAAATCTTGTTTTGTCGTATTCTAAATTTTCAAGGTAGGGTGTTATGATTACATATGAGTGTGTGAGGAGGTAGGTCATTACCTCGTGATCTACTTTAAGGTATAGTAAAGTTTAGGGGTTAAATGTGATAAACTAAACATGGTGGTATTTAAGTGAAAGAATACGATATATTGAAAAGGCTATCATTTCATGTATGAAAACTTGTTCAAATTATTTTTTAAGTGATTAGTAGTCAACATGAAGATGTTTAAGCATTATGGAATTTGTTATAAGTGAGATTTTATAGAAAACCGAATCAGAAATCGGTTTGTTCTGATTTCCGTCGGGTTATTAAGTTCGTATTTTAATGAAAGAAAAGAAGGATAGAAAAGGGGGACTTACGGGTTTGGACAATGCTAGAGAGTGAGAGGGAGGTAGTGGGTTTGCCGGTGCGTCGAAACGTCGTGAAGAGATCCTAGCACGATCACCGGAATTTCGTCGTCGATTTCGTCAGCGCTTCGCCTTTCGCTCGTTTTCTAACATACCAAGTTCTCTTGGAATTTTGAGATAGTGGACTTAGGAATTTAGGATGAGAGGATAGAGGGTAGGGGGGTTTATATAAGGTTAGGCTAGGGTTAGGGTTTTTAATAAAAAAAAATAAAAATATATAAAAATTATATAAAAATTCATTAAAACTCATTAAACCTAAGAGTAAAAGGGGTTTATTGGGAAATTGATAACCGATCCAAGAATTTAGAGTGTGCAGGAGGGTGGACCAGGTCAAGGGCCAACTTTTCTCTGTTGGTGACTCGGCCGTCCGGCCAAGTCCGGCCGGCGGCGTCGGACCGAGTCGGCCGGTTCGCCGGCCGGCGGCGCCGAGTCGGGCCGAGTCAAACCACCAGAGGCCGGGGAAACTTCTGAACTATTTATTGGTATATTTACTTTTTCATGTCCAGTACATATTTTGTGAGTTATGGCGTTTTGACTGTTGACTTCCAAAAGAAATTAAAACAAAATAAATACTAAAATTATGTGGGGCATGGGATTTGAACTCTGGTGGCTTGGTTCAGCAGTGCAAGGTGTTACCAATGAGCTATAAGCTCCTTCTTGTAATTATTGTGGGAAAATAACTATTTAAAGTGGTAACAACAACATTAAATACCCCAAGTATACTTTAATTTTTAAAACAATTTTATGTACACTAAAAATAGAGTTATTTAAAAACAAAATAATTACTTATATATATATATATATATATATTGTGCTCAGGTTAAAATACCCCTTTATGGATTTTTCAAATATTTTTTAAAAAAATTTGTATAGAAGAATGTATAGGAAAATTAGGGTTGTTACATTCTACCCTCCTTAAAAAATTTCGTCCTCGAAATTTGAAAAAGGAAAGTGTAACAGTTTCAAGGAAAGTCTGGTGACTGTAGTATAGATAGTGTATAAAAATGACAAAGTGATACAAGGGTGAAAAAGGCTTACCGGTGTTACCTTGACCTACAGTCTTGGCTTCTACAGCTTCTAATGTGAATGCCTGCCGCCGTGGTATATTTCTTTTAGCTGGAGACACATTCTGCCTTTGGGGCCTCTTTTTCTGCCCTCTAGGCATGTCCTTCATTGCTTGTTGAAATTGGCGAGTAGGCTGTGCAGGTGGTGGAGCAGGTAGTGCATAACGAGGTGCAGGAGCCTGGATAGCTGGCCGCTGCGGGTAGTTGGTGGGTGGGTGTGTGAGTTGAGTTGCTATTGTAAGGATAGTTCCCAATTCCGTGGTTGGATGCGCCACAAATTAGACACAAGCCTTTTGCGCGCCTACAGTCCTTCCACAAATGTCCCTTTCTTCTGCAGTAGTAGCAGAAATCTGGACTTGACTGGTTACTGTTTTCTTCTGGTCTCCTGGGTTCAAACGATAGCCTTGGAGAGGCTCCTCCTGCCATTTGAGTGGTAGAGCGTTTCAAACCGGCAGATTGAGGTCTGCCCCTTTCTTTTACCACCGCTTCATAACTGCGGGCAGCTTCTAAAGCATCCTCATGTGTCAAAAATTTTCCCGTGGCTAGAGCAGCCTGAATTTCCGTGTCCAGTCCTTGTTGAAAGCGACGGGCTCTGATTTCGTCTGTCGATATCAAGTGTGCCGCGAATCGGCTTAACATGGTGAATTCAGCGTCGTATTCATCTACTGATTTGTCCCACATTGAATCCTGTTGTAGATGAATAAACTGCTGCTCCATGGCAAACTTGGCAGTCATAAGGAAGTATTTCGCGTCGAATTTCTCGCGAAAAGTCTTCCATTCAATAGGCTGTACCAGACGGCTTTCTTCCGCCTTCCACCAGTTGCGAGCATTATCCGTGAGCTGTAGCTTCGCCACCCGGACCCAAGCTATGTCTGGCACTTATGCTGCCGCCAGATCATCTTCGATGTTTTGTGCCCATTCTTCAGCTTCAAGAGGGCTTCCTTTACCGGAGAACTGCTTAGGGTGCAAAGCCCTGCATTGCTTTACCCATGGTGCGTCGATCTCAGGATGGTTCAGGAGTTGTTGTTGTCCCTCGAGAAGGCTGCGAATTGCCTCAAGTAGCACTGTTTGCTCGGTGGGTGGCGCAGGAACAGCTGGTGCGAGAGATAGTGCTGGAGGTGTGTTGTTGACATTGGTGCTGGTTTTGTTCGGGGAATCCATAACCTTGAAGAAAATTTTGGGTTAGGACAGATTCAAATGAAATGATAAGATTCAAGGAATAGAAATTTGTAAGAAACATGTATTGTAAAGAATGTTTTAGTTGCTGGTTCTTTCGTTATATTGTTTAGGTTGTTCACGCAGACCAGAACTGCATGATAGGGATTCATACAGCTCTGACCTGCATGGGCCACCAACAAAACCTGTCACGCCCCGCTTCCCAGTGTACGGCGAAGGGGACGCAACGAGGTCCGCTGCGTATATACTTAGAAGTACATACACTAAGCGTATCTACGCAATATAAAATTAAATCACAAGAGACAAGAGATATAGAAATAACAGCAACTTTATTAATAACATTCTTTTGTACAATGCATGAAAAGTAAATACAACTGGAATGAAAAAACGATGCCTAAACAATGGCATAACAGAAAATGAAAATACTGAATAGAACAAGGTACAATGTCTAGAGCTCGGGGTCTTCGTGAAATTGATCCAAGTCTTCACCGGTGGGCTCGATCTCTGCTGGGTCCAAAACACCTGACGACATTCAAAGAAAAAAGAAATAGAATGTCGTCAGCGAACAGGTCGCTCGGTAAGTCCCAAAGATAAGGACGAATTAGAAAAGACAGAATAAGAGGTATCTTCTAAAGTTGTATACTAGTTGTTGTAATGTTGTATTAACGCTGTTGTTTGTAGTTTGGTACAGAAGAATGCCAGTGTATACGAGAGAGGTCTCTATATGCTAGAGACCAGGGCAAACGGAAAATAGAGTATAAGGCTCCGTTAGAAGGCCCGGAACAACGGCAATTGGATTCATGTTAGGTATCTTAAGTCTGACCGTCTCGTGCCACTTTTAACATCTTCCGTACCAATCTACCCCTTAAACCCCGTAGTGTTTTGATAGTATTATTGTATTGTATTGTGTAAGTTGGATGACTGACCAAAACTATGATATCAGTAGACAGATTGTAACTGCATAATCAGGTAAATGGAATAACGGAAAAATGGATGTATATCCATAGTTTGATTCAGTCAAGTTGTATAGATTGTTAACTGGATTCTGAGATTCATGTGTTCATATTGAGTTGGAATATTAAAGAATATAGATTGACTTGAATCATATTCAAGTCAGAAATAATCAGACTCAAACCCGAGTCAGACTAAAAGAATTGTAAGTCGAAGTTCTATATTTGTTAGGGTCATTATTGTAATTTATAAAACTTGAGGGGGTTTTATGTAAAAATACTTTTGTATAGTTTTCAAGATACACCTCAAGTATTTATTATTCGTCTTTATAATATTAATGAGTGTGAATTTTATTTGTGATATTTCTAGTGAAAATATCTTAATTACATAAATAAAAGGTATTAATTTGTAATATTGATTTATTTGAAATTCATGGTATTTTAATGTAACTTTTAATCTTGTAATTTTTAGAAAAAGGTGGAAACTTTATCTCATAGTAAAATAGGTGTTTAAATGATAAATATACATATGTTTATACAAGAATAATTTTAAATAAATATTTTGTTTTCCAAAAATCTCATTTTTCTTAAATGTCGTATTTTAAACCTTTCGAGACCGAATGCTCCTTGCGGAGGTCTGAATCTCGCACTACTAAACCCGAGGGTGCACGATAAACCGTACTATCCCTAACGAGTTCCCCTAAAATGGGTTGTAGTAGCGCTTTGCAAACATTTAATAAATACTAATCATTTAGAAAACAGTTTTATAAAGATAAGGTATTGATTTGTAAAAGGTGTAAATTTCCGTATTTTAGATTTTAGGGTTTCCTAAGCCAACTAGCCTATTTCTAATTGGTCTAAACAACAAGTTATTAAAAGTCTCAAATCGACTCTTCACCGCCAATTGCGGCCAGGTAAGTGCCAGGTGAGTGGGATGCTCTCCACTACAAGTAGTGGCCCTAATTAAGTAACCACCCGCCTTAGACACACTTGCCTAGACACCACAAAGTCAGGTTTAGATAAACGATCGATATTCACAACTTATCGTATTTACTATTAAAAGATATTGTTTTAAAATTGTATATAACTTAGAAGTTTTAGAAAAGGTTTTATTAAGAAAATGGTATTTTAATGTAAAATCTTGTTTTATCGTATTCTAAATTTTCAAGGTAGCGTGTTATGATTATATATGAGTGTGTGAGGAGGTAGGTCATTATCTCGTGATCTAGTTTAAGGTATAGTAAAGTTTAGGGGTTAAATGTGATAAACTAAATATGGTGGTATTTAAGTGAAAGAATACGATATATTGAAAAGGCTATCATTTCATGTGTGAAAACTTGTTCAAATTAATTTTTAAGTGATTAGTAGTCAACATGAAAATGTTTAAGCATTATGGTGAGATTTTATAGAAAACCGAATCGGAAATCGGTTTGTTCCGATTTCCGTCGGGTTTTTAAGTTCGTATTTTAATGAAAGAAAAGAAAGATAGAAAAGGGGGACTTACGGGTTTGGACAACGCTAGAGAGTGAAAGGGAGCTAGTGGGTTTGCCGGTGCGTCGAAACGTCGTGAAGAGGTCCTAGCACGATCACCGGAATTTCGCCGTCGATTTCGTCAGCGCTTCGCCTTTTGCTCGTTTTCTAACATACCAAGTTCTCTTGGAATTTTGAGAGAGTGGACTTAAGAATTTAGGATGAGAGGATAGAGGGTAGGGGGTTTATATAAGATTAGGCTAGGGTTAGGGTTTTTAATAAAAAAAATATAAAAATATATAAAAATTCATTAAAACTCATTAAACTTAGGAGTAAAAGGGGTTTATTGGGAAATTGATAACCGATCCAAACATTTAGAGTGTGCAGGAGGGTGAACCAGGTCAAGGGCCAACTTTTCTCTGTTGGTGACTCGGCCGTCCGGCCAAGTCCGGCCGGCGCCGCCGGACCGAGTCGGCCGGTTCACCGGCCGGCGGCGCCGAGTCGGGCCGAGTCAAACCACCAGAGGCCGGGGAAACTTCTGAGCTATTTATTGGTATATATACTTTTTCATGTCCAGCACATATTTTGTGAGTTATGGCGTTTTGACTGTTGACTTCCAAAAGAAATTAAAATAAAATAAATACAAAAATTATGTGGGGCATGGGATTTGAACTCTGGTGGCTTGGTTCAGCAGTGCATGGTGTTACCAATGAGCTATAAGCTCCTTCTTGTAATTATTGTGGGAAAATAACTACTTAAAGTGGTAACAGCAACATTAAATACCCCAAGTATACTTTAATTTTTAAAACAATTTTATGTACATTAAAAATGGAGTTATTTAAAAACAAAATAATAACTTATATATATATTGTACTCAGGTTAAAATACTCCTTTATGGATTTTTTAAAAAATTTTAAAAAAATTTGTATAGAAAAGCGTAAAGGAAAATTAGGGTTGTTACAAAAAATCGAATTTCGTTGAGTGGAATTTTCGGAATTCCCACAGACGGCGCCAACTGATGGAGCTCTTGATCTCCTTCAGATGTTGTTTTCCGTTGATCTGCAGCGAGCAGTGATGGATGGCTGAGATTGGATCTGAGGGTTGCCACTTGATGCGTATGGATCTCAGTGGGCTTGATTTGGGAATGAAGCCGAGCTACCTGCAAAGAAGTCCCGGGGTGGTTGTACTACCCCGGACCCTCCGACGATCAAGTTAGTCGAGGTATTTGGGCAGAGTAATGGCCTATTTGGGTAAAAATACCTTACCTGATTCGTCTGAGAGATAGGTTTATATAGTGGCAGTCATGGGTTGGCGGGCGCGAGATTCACGCCGGCCATTACGTCCCAGACGTTATGCCTGCATGAAAGACGGGATCCCCCATTAATGACGAGATACGCTCGTTAATGGGGAGCGCGATGGCGTGAAATGCGAGATCGTGGGGTGGCGCATATCTCGCGTATGGCGAGATTCGCGAGGCCATGTCCGGGACGCTTATGATATGCGCTCTGGGTTGGTCGATAAGACCGAGAAAGCTTTAGCTCGGCGGGAGGCACAGAGGTGAGCGGGAGGCCGAGCAAGTTTGGTTCCGTGTTAGCCCGGTGGCGTGCTAGGAAGGCCGAGGAGGCCCATCGTGCAGGAGGGCTCGGAGGTGAGCCGATGGTTGTTTGTAGGGCGAGCATAGGAGTGCTCCGGGAGGTCATCAAAGGTTGAGAACATCCCCGGGTCGAGGGCCCGGGGTATACTTCCAATGTACCGTTCTTGCTCTTTTTTCGTTAGCTTTGGGACACGTCATCTGTCATGTGTCATGATCTAGGGAGTTCACAATACCGAGCATCATTAGTTTACATTTTAGGGAATCAGGATTTGGTGTTGCGATTTTCTTGATTTATTATGACGATACCGTTACATTGAGGAAATAGATGATATTTTGGGGCGATTGTAGAGTTGAAGGAACGGAATTCGAATTTCTAATTGCAAGAGACTGTTGATTTCATTCTTATGTGAATACCATGTGGCACAACCCGATCTTTCTCTATGATTTGTCTAAATTATTCTCTCTAGTTTTTGTGAATTATTCTATATACTTCATGTAAATTATTCTCTAACAATTTGTCTAAATTATGAGGTTCTATACCTTTAGGGTCAGCAAAGTTGAATCATCGTCTTCCAAAGCAATTTATGTTCTTCGAATATCTTCTTTGTTAAATTAATAAATTATCTTTTCTTTTTTTTTTTTATTCGTTTTCCTCTTTACCCTATCTCTCCACGTACACATCTCAAGCCCTTATTAGTGGATTTACCACATGCCTGTTGCAAATCCTAATCGGCACATTTATTGTCCTTTGTTGCTCTTTTAAACCATATTAATTAAGAGAAAAGATAGGCTGCTATTATGACCCTATTAGATCATCCTGGTCATACATCCTACATGCAAAGCACGCAGCATACATCAATATACAAGACTTCATGTTTTACACAAATCTCGACTGTTGACTTCAATTTTGGATCAAACCGGACCGTTGGATCTTATAACATGAGCGCTATTATGCTTGTAATAGCAACCATTCCGAATCCATTAATTAATCAGTTCTTCAACCTTTTTAAACTATGATTGTTTTTCTGACATTCACATATTAGCTATGCTCTTTTTTTTTGACATGGTTTTTAATTATCAATGTTAGGAAAACGTGATATGGAAAATGTTATTATCCGATTGATTCACTTTTTATAATTACAATACCGTTTTTATATTTATACGATTGTAGAGACATATCCTTTTGAGATAAGAAAGAATCAACCTATGATGACAGCCATGATCTTAGATACTAAAAATGAAATCCCAACAAAGTAATTACATGCATGTGTACTACATGTCCATAGCATTCCTCATTGGACTAGTTCATACCAAAAGGATTACTTCTCAATACAAGAATATAAATACTTACATAATAAATAAGTTCTGTTTGATGTGAAATTGAACTTTCAGATATCGGAATCAGCTCCCTAAGGTTTTTTATGAAAGACGCTCCAACTTAGATTTTAAATAAGATTGTTTCTCCGAAATTAGCCAGCGACGGACGCTCTAATCTGAAAGAAAGATAATCTGAGCTGTGATTTCTCGAGAAACGAGATGGCGAGAAATGAAACAGAGAATACACTTAGAGTTTAAAAGTTTGGTCTTAGGGATGTTGTGAGTTGGGCTTTACCTTTTATAAATTTGCCTAGTCAAATAGGCTGATATCAATGAAGTCCAGAAATCAAAGACATATTCTTGGTTAATTATTTAAATCTCTGTAGGTGCTCACTACCGAACCATATTTCATTACTGGATTTAAGATACTTTCTAGATTTACTCCAACTTCTCATGTGTTATAAAATCTTATCAACAAGAAAAGATTTAAACCAAGAAACCTTGCTTATATTATCATATTAGTTCTTGAATATAAGATATGTATCATTTAAATTTATGGAGAATATCGTAGACAGCTTGTACTAAAAAGAAAACTAATAAAGGGGAAAAAATAGAAAAGAAAATTACAAAATTCTTTTTATAACATTTCTACAATGTCTTTATTTGCTATATAGTTATAAGGAATCTCTATGATAACTATGTATGAGTGCATGTCATACCGAAAATTTGTCAAGCTTTTCCTGTTGCTTCTCACACAATCAACACGACAAAATCCAGGAAAATACAAAGTAGGGAAAAAAATTTGCTAACCTTTCGATTATGAAAAATGCTAAATAGCAGGAAGCGCCTTCCACTTTTATCCGATAAGTAAGTCCTTAAAATTTACCTTTCATATTATAACGATGTTATTATTTCGTTGATTATTCCCAAAATACTCTAAAACTTTCACTACTTTCCGTCATCGAGCATAGTCTTACTGTAATCACTTATTTGAGCCAAATGGCGATGGAGTATGCTTGGTGTTGTGATTTTCTTGATTTATTATGTCCTAACAATTGGCGTTGCATTGATAAAGAAGATGATCTTTTGGGGAGAATGTAGAGTCGAAGGAATGAGAATTTGGAGCTAAAATTTTACTTGGAAGAGACTGTTGATTTCAATATTCATGTGGAAAGAGTAATTTTGAAACGTTAAGACCGTTTCTTTACCATGTAGAACCCCATCTTTCTCTATGATTTGACAAAATTATTCTGAATAATTCATAAAAATTATTCATAAAAATTATTCGCTAACTTTTATTTTATTTTATTTCTTACCATTCATCCATATTCGGCATTCCCATACCTGCTATACTGCATTTTTTGGACATGGTGTTTTTACCAAAACGAAGTCCATATTCCCCCGTGTTTCATTAAACGAAAATTTTAACGAAACTTACAAAAGAACCTCCAGCACAAAGAAAAACAAAAGAAATAGCAAAAAACAAGTTGTATAAGCAAAAAGGCTAAAAAGACAAATAAACCAACATCAAACTAACAAAATTCTACCAATTTATTTTGCCGGACCCTTCATCCATCAGAAAGTGCACGTCCACATCAACGTCCACGTCATTGTCATGATCCCCACCTTCAGCAGTATCATGCTGATGCTGATCATACTGTATGTCCGGTATCCTCTCCTTACCCGTTTGCACCTTCGCTTTCTTCCTTGACTTTGTCGATACCACATCTGATCAAAATGCAATATTTGATTCAGTGCCATTTATCACATGCATCATAGAATGTTTAACATCATTAAAAATCCTACTATTTCGTTCGGTCCAAATACCCCAACAAATTGCCGATCCGACTATATCCCACTTCCCATGGAAACACACATCCAACCCATGCCTCAATTGATTCCAAAGATCAATGAAGGACCCAAAGTATGTCCTAGACCTTGCATTGCTTCCAAACCTAACCCAAATATTTCTAGCAAACTCGTATGTTATGAACAAGTGATTTACCGATTCCATCTCCGTCGCACACATTTCGCATCCCAGTGGTTCTATTCATTTTCTTTTGCACATGTTATTCCTTGTAAAGATCACATTATTAAAGGCCAACCACATAAATATTTTAATTTTGAGTTGGACAAAGAACTTCAATATTGAATTCAATTCCATATTGAATTCAATTCTTGCATTTTAACGCCTCCATAATTTAAGAATGTATAGAACGACTTTACTGAAAAAGCCTTATTAGTCGTCCACCTCCATGCCGTCTTATCCTCTGTCTCGCATACCAATGGCTTGCATTCTTGAAGATAATCGATCATAGCCCACCGCTCCTGCCGCTCTTGAGGTGACAATCCCCATGAAATTGACCACCACTTATATTCTCCCCACCAACTTAAAACCGACGTCTCCATATTCTTTGCCAATGCAAACATTCTAGGAAATCTTTCATGTAATGTTTGCCCCCACACCAGTAATCCTGGCAAAAGCTAATTAACCTCCCATCACCTATTGTATATGTTACACCTCGGAAAAAAAAAACCTCCTTTACCGACATCACCCCTTTCTAAAACCCAAAAGCAGACAAATATTCTTATTAGCCGCATTTATGGCCCCTGTCTTGTTTCCTTAAGCCGCATTTATACTTACACCCTGTAACAACCGTAAAATCCAGAGACGGCGCCAGGAATCAACAAGAGGGGGCCCGACCTGAATCAAAGAAAAGTATTAGCTGAGTGTACTACATGATTAGACCTCATATTATGTAAAAAAAAATATATGTAATTTAGCTAAATTTTTTTATATATCTTAATAACAACAATTAATTAATTTAATACATTTATGAATGGTACTTGTGGAATTTTATATATTCAAAACTTTAAAATGCATCGTAACATAGAAATATACATTTTAAGAGATAATTGTAGAGTTAAGAATTATCGATATGTGGGTTAACAAAACTAAAATAATATTCACCCAAAGGGCTTCCTTATATGAAGTATATGTAATAATATAGACAAACTAATTCATATATTTGTATAAATATATGGATAAGAATATTATCCAAATTACAATATTGTAAATTAGATTTGATTAGAAAATCTAGGATATGGATAAGAATATTTGTTATCCATGTGATTTTAAACAAAATATTGCCATAATAAATATATTTGCAGTTTTGAAATAGATATGAATAAGAAAAAACAATTAGAATTGTATCCTTTAAAATAGGGATATGGATATTACATGTAGCTATTTAATTGGATAGACATATATATTATTAGGTACTGAGGAATAAACTAACACAGAAAATTACGGAGCAGGAGGGCGACCGCCCCCTTACGCCCTCTTGCCTCCGTCCTTCGCAAAATCCATGTATTTTTTTTTTTTTATAATTTTCCTTTTTTAATAAAACCCTTTTTATTGAATCAAGTGTGTATAAATTAATTTTCTTTCAATTTATATGCATGGTCAATTCTTGTATATCTTACTTATCATACTACATTCCTATTTCACAAGTCATACAATCGAGCCCCTGTTGTTGCAATGTATTTTATTTTTTAAAACATAGTATGTATGTGTAATGAATATTATTAAATTGTTTTGATTCATTCTTTATGTTATTAGTAGTAGTTACGAATTTATTTATTTTGATTTTATTGATGTGCTGTATAACATATTATCATTAATGTTTTGATTCATTCTTTATATTATTAGTAGTAGTTACGAATTTATTTATTTTGATTTTATTGATGTGTTGTATAACATATTATCATTAAATTATAGATTACAGATTATATTTATATTTAAATCATAATAAGTATTACGTCAATACATTAGTTTTATACAGCTATCTATATGAGATTATAATACATATTAATTATTACAACTTTTTTTCTAAAAGTACCTATTGTTATTAGAAAAAATATATTATTAAGATCAAGTTGGTTGTAAGTTGTTTATTCTTAAATATGGTTTACATGTCTACAGCATTAAATATTTTTTTATATTATTTGTGTTTTAGTGTTACAGTATTTATGGATATGTATAAATATTATATTAAATAATATTATGTTTAGATTATATTTATGATACACGTGTACGGTTAGTTGATTGGATCTTATCTCTTTGTTGGGATTCAAAATCAAATCCCTGATCTTCCTCAGTGGAATCTCGTTATCTATTCTTTTTATATGAGAAGAAAAAAAATATTTTATTTTATTCTGCCGTAACACAAAAACACCGCAACTATGAGAAGAACGATCCCTCTGTCTCTTCCTCATCTTCAACTTTTCATAACATGCATTTGAATATCCTGTTAGGTCTCTTTAATATTTAGGAGATCAACGCTTAAGGAGAAAGTATGCTGCCAGTCTCGAAATTTAATTTCGAGGCTATCTCTACTGGTTTGCTATTCGATATTTAGATATCAAGTTCGCTGATAGTAAGTCCCCCATCTCTTCCTTTCTCTCTTGTCACCTTCTTCTTCAAGTGTCTTTGTACGATTTTGCATTGGTGGTCTCTACATTTTCCTTTTGTCAAATTATAATAAATTTTATAAATTTCATATTATATGTATATCATTAATTTTTATGGTTGCATGTTTTTATGAATTTTAATTAATTTGAAAATAAAAAGAATGTAAAATATATTATATTAGATATTAATGTTATTTAATATAATTGTTATTTTAGAATATGTAAAACATTTGATATAAAATATTATTAAGAATACGGGTTGTTGACATGTTAAGATTGAAGTTAAAGTTGAAGGAAGACGTTATGACATGCACCTGTATAGGAGAAGTCCCCAATTGTATGGCGGAGAATTGGTCCTTTTCTTGTTGGGCCTTCGATTTTTTTGGTCGATGAGAGTAGTTTTGGTCAATCACAAAGTCCTGGACTTTTCACCAGACCCTATGAATTTGTGAGGATAGCCGCTGATGAGGCTGCTCCGGGTTTTCCTGTACTGTAATTTCTGCAGGTGGGGGTGATATCTTTAGCACCACCGTTGGAGAGTTTTTGCGCACCCTCTTAAGCGGATCAAAATTGTTCCCAGTTGGAACAGCAGCGTCGACTTCCACCATTGGAGCTGGTGGGATGAGTTCAGTGAGGGAGTTGCCCCCCAGCTTCTCTTACTCGGCGCAAGTGGCGACGTCGAGCATGCCTTAACGAAGGGACCGTCTTAGTTCTGAAAGCGGTTTCATCACGGCCTTGGTTTTGCTGAGGAGCTGCAATTAGTGTCAGCTTGTTGAAGACCGACGTCCTTGTTAAGGTTTGAGGAGGGCCGTCCAATCTTTCGAAGACCGATTTTCTGATGGGGGAAGCACTTTTGACGGCTTCGCCTGTAGCAGGAATTAGGAGGGCTTGCCGGTTTGAGGTAGCCCCTTCAGGTATCACAAGCTTCTTTGCGGGCCCGTTTGAGTTCTTGCTCAGCCTGTTGAAGACTAAGACGCTAGATTTGGACAGCCCGTTGAGAGGGGCCGTTGTGGTTACTAGTCGATTGAAGACCAACCTTTTAGGAGCTTCTTCTTGCAGCACCGAGGCACCGAAACTCACAGATAGGAGAATGATCCCAAAGATCAATCCAGTAGTGGCTTGTGTGACTTGGCCCACTGGAAGTGAAAAAATAGAGGCCGCGTTAGGCCCATAGGTCATTCCTCCAGTTGGGGTGGCGTGAGAGTTGTTGTTGCATGCAGTGCATTGAGAAACCATCGATTTTCTGCACAGGAGAAAGACATCAAGTTTCAGTACCTCGAATCCAAGGGCAACCATAGCTAACCACGAAATGTAGAGTGGAAAGAGAAAAAGGTCCCACCGGGCGTGCCAGAATCCGTTCTCCACCAAAACCAGGGACGAACTGGGATAGATCGTCTTGCCTGAATTTGGGGGCAGATCCTATTTAGACTTATCCATCCACCTCTCTAAAATTACCAAGTTAATTTATGGCACCGTACATCGGAGATTTGGACAGATGCAATCGCTGTAGTAGAATTCATCAGATTCCTCCTCATTTGTGAGGAGTTTTTTTTATTGTGGGGACGCTCTTCCCTGCAGACGCAACCCCCTGCAGTTAATTACGTTACTGCATCGTGATAACCGTTTTCTCCTGCTTCGAAAGTTCACTTCGTGTCGTGTGTATTTTTGTTTATTTTGGTTGCCCGTGGATTGTATACAGATACTAGTTTATGTCGTCGCCTGTAGTGTGCGGATCAGTCCAAATCGATATATTTTAGATTTGGGTTTGTTTTGTTTAAGGACCGTTAATCTAGTTTGAGATTAAGATCAACTTAAATATATAAGCATTTTGGCTCAATTTATTTTAACTAAGGATACATTAGTCTTATTTTAGACTAAGATCAACTTAGCAAAATTTTAATGATCATTTTTATTTAAGATCCAACAACAGAGCATTTGGGCTCGGCTGTAAGAAACTTTTCAGAGAGACTTAGCCAATTTGGGCTTAGTCGGCTCAGTCCTTTTTTTGTTAAAAAATGCTAAGCACTTATTTGGCTTCTGCTTATTCAACCCCTTTATTTTTATGCAAAAGTACTAAGCACTTATTTGAAGCTCTGGCACTCACATGGATATCATGTTAAGCCTTCAGTTATGGGCGTTGCCTAATCAGTGCTAAGCACTCAGTCATTTTGACTATATATAGTGCTTAACACTTTTTATATGGCTTCCACGTGAAGAGCACGTGCGACACTATCCATTTTATTTTGTTGGGTGCTCACGTGTGTTTCATGTGAGGCACTGCCCAATCAGTGCTAAACACTTAGCCGTTTTGGCTGCGTATGAAATGCTCAGCACTTTACTCAGCGCTCACGTGTATTTCACATGAGGCGCCGGCCTTCTATTTTAGGCACCCACGTGTTTTTCACATGATGCGCTGATTTTCCGTTTGTTTTGGGAATCTATTGGAGGTGCCTACGTGGTAAGCACGTAAGGTGCTAAGTTTTTTCTTCTTCTTTTTTTTAGAGATTGAAAATCTGTCAATGACATTTTGACCATAAATGATCATCAAGATCTTTGTTTTGAAGATCTGGGATCAAATTTTCTTCAAGAACTAAGTTCTTATGTTTTTATAAGAGCTAAGTTTCTTTTAAGATTAAACCTTATTTTCCAAGGAATTAAATTTCCATAGGATAGGTTCTTTTCCTTTTTCCTAGTTCTTTTCTGAATTTTTTATTCTCAAGAACAAGATCTTCCCGATGAGAATTAAATTCTCAACTTGTAAGAAACTTGTCTTGTGGATCTCCGATCCAGAGAAAAAACTAAGTAGTTGAGAAGGGTTAAACTCTTAGATGTGATCTGATAGGTAAAAGAGATGTTTTGATCTCTATGGTTTCTTTACCTAGGGTTTGAGAGAAGGAAGGTCTTCTCCTCTATTGAAAATTAAATTCTCTGTTGTTTTTAGAGCTTTCAGTATTCTTTGCAGAAGTTTATGGGGGGTTCTCTCTATATGAGACTGGAAATCTCGGGTTCTTTATATAGTAGAGGCAAATTTTTAATTAATTTTGAGAAAATTTCTAATTGAGAGATTCCAATTTGTTCAGGGAATTTTACCCATCGTTGGACCTTTGATCCAATGATTTCTGTTTTACAGAATATATTTTTTTTGTTTTTAACAAAATTGGGAAAATATTTTCCCGTGTACAGCATTTTATTCTGTAAAACGGTGATTTTTAATCACCATTAGATTTTAATCCAATGGCTCTCTGTTTTTTCAGAGAACAATCTTTCTTTGTTTAAAAAGATTGGGAAAATATTTTCCCAAAATAGAATTTTATACTATCATTGGATATTTGATCCAACCTAGAGTATTTTTCTCACATAGAAAGATTTGGGAGATATTTTTTTGTTATGACTCTAATTTCATTGTATAAAAATTTTCAAGTTAATGTACAAAATAGAGTTTCAAGAATGAGCACAAGTTATAAATTAAAATTGTTGAAGAATGGTAAGAAATAACTTATAGCTCATTGGTAAAACTGTTGCACTACTGTGACGTAGCTCATGTGTTCGAATCCCATCAGCCACATATATTTTTACTGATTTTTCTTCTGAACATTTTGGGAGCCCAAAAATTTACACGTGCAATACATGTAAAATGAAAAGTCTGATAAAATCAAACATGTGTAAAATGCTATTAACCATGACTAGGACACGTTGCACAAAACCAAGCCTTCATGTCACACACGTGGCCGACGAGATCGGGAATATACCCGGCGCCGACGGTCCTCCTGTAGGGAATGCTCCTCATTTTCTGCACCCTAGTCGTTTGGCCTACCCCTACTACTCCTCTTCTGTTTGATTTCTTTATAAATTAACAGAGAGATTAAATTCACCTCTTTAATCCTATTTTAATGCATTTTTAATTCTCTTTTCAATTCTCAAAACTCTAATTCTACCTTATAAATACAACTCCACACCCTAGCCTTCTTTATTTTGAAATCTATTGGCAAAAATCCTTAAAATTTTCGAAGGCAAAGAAGAGTACAAGTGGAGTTAGCACTAGGTCAAGTTCCGGCGACGATTCGAGACGATTCCGGCGACCCCGCGACTCTACGAAACCATCAAATATTCTCTCAACCTCCCCTCTCTTCTCTAAGCCTGTAAGTCCCCTCTCTTCTCCTCTCTCCTAAATTAAAAAGTTCTTTTTACAAAAATCGTCGGAAGTGGAGTTATTCCGACATCTGTTTCTAAACTTGTTTAAAACACTACTTTTCTTAATAACCATTCATCCATGTTATCACAACTTACTTATTAATCATGAAACAACCTTTGAGAACAAGTTTCACCTCAAAATACTATGTTACGTACCTTCTATTTGAAATTTTCGTTTAAATACCACAAACTTACATATGACATATTTTAATACCTTTGCTTATACTACCTTTAGGAAAATTTCACGAGATAATGACCTACCTCTCACAACACGCATCATGACATAGCACGATTTTCTTTTAGCAATATTTTCGGGACAAATACGACTTTTACATCAAAATACCATAAACTATTAAAAACCGTATTCTTTGAATTGTGTTATTTACATTCCTTACGATTAAGCCTCTACAACCCATTTTCGGGAACCCGATCGGGATGGTGCGGGTTATCGCACATTCTTGGGACTAGTAGAGCGAGATGCAAACCTCCTCACGGAGCATCCGATCTCGATGGAATTTTGAATACAATTTTTAAGAAAAACATGATTTTCTATTTAATAAATAAATTTTATTTTTAATAACTATATATAAATATTATCAAACTATTTATTTTAAATATATAATAAATTCTATGTTTTCTAAACAAAAGAAAAGAATCACAAGTTTCAAGAAAATACCATCAAGAATATATACAAGTCAAATTTACACAAAAATACCATGAACTATTCAACTTGGTATTTATTCACTAGAATACCTCAGTTTTAAAATTTACATCCATGAAAACCATAAATACGATAAATAAATACTTGAGAATTATTTTGAAATTATACTAAAAATATTTTTCATAAAAGCCCCTCAAGTTATATTAAATTACAATAAGGACCCTAGTAAACATAGGTTTAAGCGGGACCAATTTTCTTGAGACTCAGAGAGCCGGAAAAAGTGGGTGCTTGCCTATTTAAGGTAAAAAACTAAAACGGGGTTATCAATGGTAATTGGCTCGGAAAAAGTCACAAATCCTGCCGTCCTTGTGCAGCAGTTACCAATAACTCCTAAATCTAATTCAGGACTCAAATCTGTCTAAATTGTCTAACTCAATCTGAGTCTCAGTCTAAATGGAATACAATCGAAACATGAATCCAACTATAATTCCATTTCAACATGAACCCAATGCATCAATTTAAACACTTGAACATGAACATGCAACACGACTCGACTGGACCGAACCATTGATATGTTTTGAACTTCACTACATGACTATCCGTTTACATACGATCCGTTTACATGAACAACTTATACCATGGTTTCGGCAAGTCTTATACAACAAATCATTACAATCAATACAATATGCATTACAGGGTTTTAACGGGGTAAATTGGTATGGAATGTATTAAAAGTGGCACGAGACGGTCAACATAATACACCTAACCTGAATATCCGTGTCGTTGTCCCGTGGCTTGACGGGTCCTTGTGCTCCGTATACTTTAGTCCACGCAATAGTTGGACTCCTCTCGTATACACTGACGCATTCTGTACCAAACTACAAACAATTGCGTTAGTATAACAAAAGCAGATAAATTACCAGATATATTTCATTACTTGATCGATTTTTATCTCTTACTTGGGAATTACCGAGCGATTGTTCGCTGATGACATTCCTATTTCTTCTTTCTTTGGAATGTTGTTAGGAGGACCCGACTCTCAGGAGATCGAGCCCAGCCAGGAAGATTTGGAGTAGTTCACTGAGAATCCAGAGTTTTAGATTTACTTGTACTTATCTTACTTTCAGTTCATATGCCATTGTTTAGGCATTATTGTATTTTACTTTCTAGTGTATGTAAAGAAAGAATATAAATAAAAGGTTGTTGTTTTATTACATTTCTTGTCATTCTTATACTTTACTTTTATATTGCTTATTTACGCTTAACGTGTTTACTTCTGAGTAAATACGTCGCGTCCTTGCCATGTCTTCTTACTCGTACATTGGGAAGCGGGGCGTGACATTTCTCCTAATAGAATTTAGTTCTATATTCTGATGATTTATCAACTCCATTGGATCTTTGATCCAAGGGCTCTGCTTAACAGAGTATTTTAGTTTTTAGGGAAATATCCCCCTGTAGCATTTAATTATACTGATTTTAACTTGGGCGCCAGCGCTCACGTGTCATGTACGTGGACGCCATTTAAGAATTTAATTCTTATACATGATTGGCGTTGCTGTGCTTTGCACATTGGCGCCTACGTGAGTTTCATGTGTGGCGCCACCATAGGATTTAATCCTAAGGCGCTGGCGCCCTCGTGGGGTTACATGAGGTGCTACCTTATTAAATTTTAATAGAGCTTAGCTCTTTTATTGTTTTTAAATATTAGGGGAACACAAATGTGTTTATGTTTGCTAGTATGTTTGAGTAACTGAGGCTTAAGGTTTAATTGTCAGAGGTGATAGGACCAAAAGCGCTGCTGATATGTTGACGAGGTCAACATTGCGCAAGGACGGGTGTCCTAACACAAGAAGAGTTCAATCGAGCTACGAAAACTTGAATAACACGCCAACAACTTAAGTGATCTGACATGGAGAAATGCGGCAATAATGGATCTAATAATTCCAACGTTTGACTGTGAGAATTTGAACCGCTCCACTTGTCACGGTACTGAGTGGAAATAAGCCTTTTGCTTGGAGCAAAAAACTTTGTGGAAGAAAATCATATGTCGAGAACATATGAATCTATTCTGCATCGGGGATGTAGATAGCTATCTATAAATAATCTTCCTGTCACGGTACGGAGTAGAAGAAGGCCTTCTGCTGGGAGCAGAAAAGTTTGTAGAAGCAAATCATGTGTTGAGGATATATGAATCAATTCTGCATCGGGAATGCAGATAGCTATCTACAAATCATCTTCTTGTCGGTTACAGTTTTAGTCTCGATTTAGGATGTTTGGATAGCTTAATTGGACAATCTGTCTAATGAGTTCCTTATGGTTTTGAGGATTGACCCTTCTATAAATGTCATGAGTGACATGGTAGATTAGGTTAATAGATTGATGGGATGACTTAACCACCTGGGATAGATGAGTTGGCATTTGAGCTAAAGTCAAACCATCTACTTATGAAAGTTTCCTTGTAGGAAAAACTACCAGAGTAAAACCATTTGGATATCCATTACAGATAATTCATTCCGATAGATACGGACTAATAAACATGAAGACGCGTACTGGAGTTTCCTAATTCAACACCTTCATTAATAACTACTCGATATGGCTATTGATCTCACACGGAACTAAAACGTTGATTTGTATCAAACGTGGTATTAATGAAGTGAAGAGTCAGTTCACGAAAACGGGTTTGTGTGTGTTTCATGTAGCAGTTCTGGGAACTGTAAAAAAGACATGAGTATTTATTTTAGCAGTTCAGGGAACTGAATGAAGGAAAAAAGATCGTCAGATAGTTAATGATATCGTTGAAAGTCGACCCTAGCACCACCATAAGATTTTAGTAGCATCAAGCATGCCAAATTTTAATTTTTATTAGGTGCTAAGTTAGACTATACAAGATCTTTGCTAGAATATTAGGGTTTGCTATGATGATGTGAACAACTGGAGAAAGTGAAGATGACTATACCCTCGTAGATCGAGTCCTTCACTTCACATGCTCCGTGTAGTAGTCCCGTGAATCCACTAGGCTCCACTTGAGCCTTGGACGAGCTTCCTCCGAGGACCTTCGTGCCGAAGATGATCCACGCTAAGTCCCTCCACCTCAAGCTACCTTTACACTAAACTCTTTAGCGTGGTAAACACGCTACACTCAATCGCTAGTCAAGTTTAGGATGGTGAACTAGGGGATGTTAAAAGCTCACAAGTTTGTATTCAAGCTTCATGGTTCACATCACATGTGGGGGTTGAAGCTTGAACTATAGCAATTGATGAAGAAGAAGAAGAAGCTAGAGAGCAACCATGAGAGCAATTAATGAAAAATGGTTAAGTGTTGAGAATGAGCAAACAAAGAATGGCAACTCTTGACCCCCACTCATTCAAGCATGGAATTTTGCAATATAAAATTGCAATCATGCTTGAATAGTGAGTCAAGATGAATAAACAAATATAACTCCCATTGTTGGGGTAAAAATTTACACCCCGGTTGACCGAGTCAAAGTCAAGGTCAACCCCAGGTCGAGTCCGAAACATGAAGCGGCCGACCCTCCCCATGCCAAAAATGAAATCATGTAATAAATAATTTTTATGTAATTTTTTATGCATGAATGTAAACAAAATGGGTATAAAGCCAAATTTTTGTAAGCCCATGGTTTATGTGCAAAAAGAAATGGCACATGAACCATGGGATGGGCAAAATGCCATTTTGTAAAGCCCAAGGGGGCTATATGTAAATGTGTAAGCCTATATAAGGCAACATGATGATGAATAAAGGATAGACTTTTCATTCCCCCAAAAACTAGGGTTCTTTATACCTACTGCTCCTTCTCCAAGGTTCCAAAAACCTTCTTCTTTCTTTTGAATTAAATCGAGAGTTTAACTCTTCCTTTTCCCAAAATAAATAGTTTTTCACCACAAAACCCACAAAGGGAACTCAGATCTCCCACCAGATCTCGAAAAAGAAGAGATTTTTTTCACATCTCTTGATCTTCAAGATCCGGCCAAAAGACAGAAAGAAGAAGACCCATCTCCAAAAATCTAACTTTGGACAGATCCATGGCTCAAAAGAAAAAGCCAAAGATTCCTAGGAGTTTAACTCCTTTCCAGATCTGTTGGAGTTTAACTCCATAAATCAAATTTCTGCTAGGAGTTTGACTCCAAAAACCCCCCTTTGGGAGTTCAACTCCCCAACCTAGGGGCTAAGTCCCTACCCGCGGGTGCTTCCCACGGTTACGTGTGTGCCACGTGACCCCGGACGCCAAGGCGTCGTTCGGTCACGTGTGCCCACGTGACCCCGGGGCGCTGAGGCGCCTAATGGTCACGTGTGCTTCACGTGACCCCGGGCACCAAGGCGCCCTTCGGTCACGTGTGCCCACGTGACCCCGGGCGCTGAGGCGCCCATCGGTCACGTGTGCCCACGTGACCCCGGGGCGCCTAGACGCCCATCGGTCACGTGTGCCCACGTGACCCCGGGGCGCCTAGGCGCCCATCGGTCACGTGTGCCCACGTGACCCCAGGCGCTGAGGCGCCCAATGGTCACGTGTGCGCCACGTGACCCCGGGCGCTGAGGCGCCCAATGGTCACGTGTGCGCCACGTGACCCCGAGCACCATGCGCCCACATGCTGCGCACGCGTCTTTAAGACGCTTTCCCCCTTTTTTATGTACTCTATACTAAATATACCTCCCCCGTTAGAAAAAATTTCTAACGGGGCGCTGCCCCGCACCCCGCAAGGGGGCTGCTAGCCCCCTTGACCCCCAGCCCGCTATCCGGATAGCGGGACCCCCGTAAAAAACTCTGCGGGGCCCCTAGTATATCCATAACCCCCTCCAAAACACAACCCTGCACATTGAGTTCGCATGACCAGTTTAACCCGTCAATCAGAGGTTCTCTCGCTCCAAAGGTGAGGGGTAATTAACGGCAGCTTAGTCCGTGGCTGCCGGAGATTCGGATCCCCACAATCAATAAACCCCGGCCTACCCTAGGCAGGGGGAATCTGTAGTACGCCTGACAAGCGCGCGCGTATTCCCATCTCAATGGGGTGACGAAAAACACCCTACAGGTTCTGGCACGCCCGGTGGGACCAATCTCTCATCCCATATTTCGGGTTAAACGTTCATGCGAACTCAATCAATTTACATGTCTATATTTATACTAAAATAATGCTCTTTCATGAAGATTTTCAAGCAATCACCTTCCGACGATGTCTTCGATGATGAACTCAGCTCTTGTCTCCTACACGATGAAGATAGACTCCAGGACGGTCCTTCCGGCCAGTCTCGGGCGACAATGGGAGGAGCCGCTGCTACCATTCAGCTCTATTATGTTCATGCCTGTTGGCACCATCCCGGCTCCTCAAGCCCCGGTGGCAGACACACCGGTCTCGAAAGGCAGGAGACCAAATGTGGTGGTCGTGAGGGCACTTCAGCCCAAGCGCAAGTCCGTTTCCTAACGACTCTCCATGGCCCCAGCTGGGGGAAAGGCCACTAACACCAACAAAGCTACAATGCGTCCCGAGCAAACTCCAGCGGTGCCCTCGACCACTGCTCGATCGGGTGTTTTCTCTAAGCCCCCCTCTGATCAACTCACAATGGCTTCCCGGATAGCGGATGCCCGCCAAGCCTTCAAAATCGAGAAGCTGAGGGAGAAAAGGCTCCGATATAGAGCCAACAAAAGGGCTAGGACTCCTGCCAGGCTGAACCTCATGAGGTTCGAAGAACAGGTTTACCCCGCCGAAGATGAGGAAATGGCTGGGTATGTGGTCCACACTGTCTACACGGTAGGCACGCGCAGCAAGAGCAAGGACGGGGCTACCACATCTCAAACCCAATCTGGCTTGAATGTGGTGGCCACTTCCCAAGAACAGCCGCCTCTGCTGGGTGATGAAAACCCTCTCGATGAGGATGATAGGCAGAAAGACCTTTCGGTCCATGAGGAGTCGGACTCGGAAAGCGAAGAAGAGCCGACTTTCCGCCCCAGGACCGCGGAGCAAGAGCTGCTTCAAGAGCTCCGAAAACAGCTCAGAAACAAAGATAAGGAGATGGCCAAGCTCTACTCAAAGATCGACGACTTGAAAAATGTCGTCTTACGGCTTACGGCCCAACTTGCCTCTCAGCCGCCCAATCAAGCACAAGGCTCTGCTCATGAACCGGGAAACGTTGTCCCGAGGCAGCCGGTGCCTATTCCCTCAAATCCAAAGGTGGGCGGACCGCATGAAAGTCAATCGCATCCTATCTCAGGAAATGTCTTGGCTACCGATGACAGTAGCCCGCTAACTCAAGATCAAATCATGGATTTAGTTGCCAGCAAAATGAAAACATTGGTGGCCGAAGCCGAAGCGCAAAAAGATGTTAGCAGTAGTGGAGACCATATCCTGCTCAGTATGATCTGGTAGAATTTCCTAGCGGCTATGTCATCCCCAAATTCGGAAGATTCGATGGGACGGGAAATGCGAATCAGCACGTCGCCCACTTCAAAGCCTCATGCGGGAATACTGGGGGCAACGATGCGCTTCTCCTCCACCAGTTCGTTAATAGCTTGACCGATGTTGCTTTCGACTGGTACGCGAGCATACCGGATGGCTCCGTTACTACTTTCGTCCAAATGGAATCTTTGTTTCGACAAAGGTTCATGAGCGTCAGCGATAAGATCACCATTGCCGAGCTCGTAAGGACCAAGCCCAAGAACAATGAAAGCAGCACGGATTTTATAACCCGATGGCGCAATCTCTCCGTCAAATGTGAACCACCGATAGAGCAGGACCAATCTGCCAGTCTCCTTGTCGGAAATTTCAACAATTGGATGGCCCCGTTTCTATGCACCGCGGGTCTCAAAACATTCCAAGAACTGACCAGAAAATTTCAAATGCTGGAGCGCTCAAAGCAGGAGTCCTCCTCGGATTCCCAAAATAACAATAGGTCATGGAGAAACCGAAAGGACGATAATCGCAAAGGCAGAAATTCCGACGATTCCGAGTCTTTCAATGCCTCGGCCAACCGAAATAAGCAAGGGTTGAGCGGGCCTAGCGCCAACCAGCCTCGGAAGCCAATGTTCGGAGAGGGAGGAGAATCTCCACTGAAAGAGAAGCTGGATAAGGTCTATTCCTTCAGAAGGGACAAAATCCATAAAATATTCAAAGACGCCCTGAAGAACGGTCTACAACTGCCAGAGTCAAAAAGACCGCAGGAAGCGAATAGGACCGACGACCCCAAATACTGCCCCTATCACAGAGTGATAGGTCATGCCATTGAGGACTGCTTCGTCTTCAAAGATTGGGTCGAAAAGCAATACAAGGCAGGAGAGATAGAACTGTCCAAAGGCGTGTTAGTAAACAGTCGAGATGCGACCGCCAATTTCATACAAACGGAGACCGAAGTTCTTCGTGAAACTAATTCTCTCAGACATCTGCCTTTCTCTGAACACAGTCGACCACCACGTCATTAAACTGGGAACAATCGACCACCACGTCATTAAACTGGGAACAATCGACCTCTAAGTCGTTAAACTGGGAATGTAAAAAAAATGTAAATAAAAAAATGTGTAAATAAAAGAAAAATAAAGAAAAGACGAAATGATGGGGCAACTCGCAATAAAAATCAGCGAGTAAAATAAAGATGAAATAAAGCCGAAATGATGGGGCAACCGTGAATAAATAGCCGAAATGATAGGGCAATCGCGACCTTCGCGATAAGAAAAGCTGAAATGATAGAGCAATCGCGGTAAAAACAAAAAAAAAAAAACAAAAAAACAACAAAAACAAAAAAACAACGGCGAATGATGAGTCGCTCATGGTACCATATTCCAATGCAGCGATGCAGACGCCAACAAAAATTCAAATTTCCAAAATTCTCCCAGCCCTACGGTTAGTCCCCAAATTGACTACCGTATACAATCCACGGGCTCAAATAATTCTTAGCATACCCATGCCCCACCGCAATCACCAGTTATGCGGCTGGTCTCCGCCTTTGTAATTATGCTTCATTGGAAAGACCCACTCATGTGTCCTCACGATGCATGAGGAGAACAAACCTTCGTGAGATCCTTACGACTCACCAAGGAAAAACACACTTAGGAGTCCTCATGACTCTTAAGGAGAAAATACACCTGCGGGATCCTTACGACTTGTAGGGAGAAAATGCTTTTATGGGACCCTCACGGCCCATAAAATTGAAAAGTCTTAGGTGATAGGGATCTAAACCTGTCTCCTAAGCCATCGCTCCCCCAATCCCCAAGTGGCGAATGATGAGTCACTCCTGGTACCATATTCCAGTGCAGCGATGCAGACGCCAACCAAATTCCAAATCCCAATCCCCAAGTGGCGAATGATGAGTCGCTCCTGGTACCATATTCCAGTGCAGCGATGCAGACGCCAACCAAATCCCAAATCCCAATCCCCAAGTGGCGAATGATGAGTCGCTCCTGGTACCATATTCTAGTGCAGCGATGCAGACGCCAACCAAATTCCGAATCCCATACCCCAATGGCGAATGATGAGTCGCTCGTAGTACCATATTCCAGTGCAGCGATGCAGACGCCAACAATGTCCCAAAATTTTTCCGGCCCTACGGTCTGGATCATACATCCTGCAAAACCGTATACAATCCATGGGCGTAAAACGATCCCAATCTCTCCCAAGGCCTCCCGGGGCAAATGATGAGTTGCTCCTGGCATCATTCCAGTGCAGCAATGCAGATGCCAAACCAAAACCAATCCCAAATCCTCTCGGGGCAAATGATGATTCGCTCCTGGTACCATATTCCAGTGTAGCGATGCTGATGCCGAACAAAAAAAAACAATTCCTAAATCCTCTCATGACAAATGATGATTCGCTCCTGGTACCATATTCCAGTGTAGCGATGCTGATGTCAACCCAAATCAAATCAAACCAACAACCTCTACGGCGGAATCATGCTCCGTCACAGAATTTACCCCGTGTCGAAATCATGCTTCGCCTCGGGATATCTACCTTCCCTGCCGGAATTATACCCCGCCTCGGAATCAAATCAACCAACAAGCTCTGCGTCGGAATCATGCTTCGTCTCAGAATGTGCACCCCGTGTCGAAATGATGCTTCGCCTTGGTGTATCCGCCTTCCCTGTCGGAATTATGCTTCGGCTCGGAATCAACCAACGACCTCCTCATCGGAATTATGCTCCACCTCGGAATCAAGTCAACCAGCAAGCTCTGCGTCGGAATTATGCTTCGTCTCAGAATGCACCCCGTGTCGAAATCATGCTTCGCCTCGGGATATCTACCTTCCCTGTCGGAATTATATTTCGCCTGGGAATCAACCTCCGCATCGAAATTATGCTTCGGTTAGAATGTCTGTCACCCTTCGGAATGATGCTCTGAATCCTGGAATTATGCTCCGCTCATCGGAATGATGCTCCGATCCTTGGAATTATGCTCCGCAAAATTGGAATGATGCTCCGCTCATCGGAATGATGCTCCGATCCTTGGAATTATGCTCCGCTCTTCGGAAAGATGCTCTGAACCCTGGAATCATGCTCCGATCATCGGAATGATGCTCCGATCTCTGGAATTATGCTCCGCCCATTGGAACGATGCTCCGATCCCCTGGAATTATGCTCCGCAAATCGGAATGATGCTCCGACCCTGGAATTATGCTCCGCGCTTCGGAATGATGCTCCGACCCTTGGAATTATGCTCCACCCTTCGGAATGATGCTCCGAACCCCTGGAATCATGCTCCGCCCTTCGGAATGATGCTCCGAACCCCTGGAATCATGCTCCGCCCTTCGGAATGATGCTCCGACCCCCTGGAATCATGCTCCGCCCTTCGGAATGATGCTCTGATCCTTGGAATTATGCTCCGCGAATCAGAACGATGCTCCGATCCCCGGGAATCATGCTCCCCGAGGGATACTCCGACCCTGGAATTATGCTCCGCGATTTAGAATGATACTCCGATCTTCGGGAATCATGCTCCCCGGGATGATGCTCTGCCCCCGGAATGATGTTCTACCTTGAAGTTCAGCTTCAAGATCCATCAATTTCATGCACACAACTCAAATGTGCGGTGTGCATTTATTGATGGGGGGCACTTTGTTGTGGTAAAAATTTACACCCCGGTTGACCGAGTCAAAGTCAAGGTCAACCCCAAGCCAGGTGGGCCCAAGCCCAGGTCAAGTGGGCCCATGCCCAGGTCGAGTCCGAAACATGAAGCGGCCGACCCTCCCCATGCCAAAAATGAAATCATGTAATAAATAATTTTTATGTAATTTTTTATGCATGAATGTAAACAAAATGGGTATAAAGCCAAATTTTTGTAAGCCCATGGTTTATGTGCAAAAAGAAATGGCACATGAACCATGGGATGGGCAAAATGCCATTTTGTAAAGCCCAAGGGGGCTATATGTAAATGTGTAAGCCTATATAAGGCAACATGATGATGAATAAAGGATAGACTTTTCATTCCCCCAAAAACTAGGGTTCTTTGTGCCTACTGCTCCTTCTCCAAGGTTCCAAAAACCTTCTTCTTTCTTTTGAATTAAATCGAGAGTTTAACTCTTCCTTTTCCCAAAATAAATAGTTTTTCACCACAAAACCCACAAAGGGGAACTCAGATCTCCCACCAGATCTCGAAAAAGAAGAGATTTTTAAAATCTCACATCTCTTGATCTTCAAGATCCGGCCAAAAGACAGGAAGAAGAAGACCCATCTCCAAAAATCTAACTTTGGACAGATCCAAGGCTCAAAAGAAAAAGCCAAAGATTCCTAGGAGTTTAACTCCTTTCCAGATTTGTTGGAGTTTAACTCCATAAATCAAATTTCTGCTAGGAGTTTGACTCCAAAAACCCCCCTTTGAGAGTTCAACTCCCCAACCTAGGGGCTAAGTCCCTTCCTGCGGGTGCTTCCCGCCGTCACGTGTGTGCTACGTGACCCCGGGCACCAAGGCGTCGTTCGGTCACGTGTGCCCACGTGACCCCGGGGCGCTGAGGCGCCTAATGGTCACGTGTGCTTCATGTGACCCCGGGCACCAAGGCGCCCTTCGGTCACGTGTGCCCACGTGACCCAGGGCGCTGAGGCGCCCAATGGTCACGTGTGCCCACGTGACCACGGGGCGCCTAGGCGCCCATCGGTCACGTGTGCCCACGTGACCCCGGGGCGCCTAGGCGCCCATCGGTCACGTATGCCCACGTGACCCCGGGGCGCCTAGTCGCCCATCGGTCACGTGTGCCCATGTGACCCCGGGACGCCTAGGCGCCCATCGGTCACGTGTGCGCCACGTGACCCCGGGCGCTGAGGCGCCCAATGGTCACGTGTGCGCCACGTGACCCCGGGCGCTGAGGCGCCCAATGGTCACGTGTGCGCCACGTGACCCCGGGCACCATGCGCCCACATGCTGCGCACGCGTCTTTAAGACGCTTCCCCCCCTTTTTTATGCACTCCACACTAAATATACCTCCCCCGTTAGAAAAAATTTCTAACGGGGCGCTGCCCCGCACCCCGCAAGGGGGCTGCTAGCCCCCTTGACCCCCAGCCCGCTATCCGGATAGCGGGCCCCCCGTAAAAAACTCTGCGGGGCCCCTAGTATATCCATAACCCCTTCCAAAACACAACCCTGCACATTGAGTTCGCATGACCAGTTTAACCCGTCAATCGGAGGTTCTCTCGCTCCAAAGGCGAGGGGTAATTAACGGCAGCTTAGTCCACGGCTGCCGGAGATTCGGATCCCCACAATCAATAAACCCCGGCCTACCCTAGGCAGGGGGAATCTGTAGTACGCCTGACAAGCGCGTGCGTATTCCCATCTCAATGGGGTGACGAAAAACACCCTACACCCATGCTTGCAACCATGCTCTCAATTTACACCTCATTTCTTTTTTTCTCAAAAATAGAAAATCAAGCCATCCTTCATTATTATATATATATATGTAATAAAGAATAATTAGTGAGCTAATGATATTTATTAAGATATAATTATATCACATTATTAAATCAACACTTGATTTAATAATCCGGTTATATCACATATGACCGACTAATATCATTTATCTGTATAACACATTATCAAATCAACACTTGATTCGAGAATCTGGTTATATCACATATAACCGAACCGATAACAGATAATTGCCAGATTACAATACGGTATCACATACACGTATTTAATCAGGCCCACACATATCACATATGTGTCCTACTTCGTTTCGCTTGAACCAGGGAACTTCTGTGTGGGACTCTAAACACTCGTCAATACGCCAGCAGTAGGTGATGATCACATCAGTCACCCACGAGCCGTCAGCGGTACTAGCTGGACGTAACGGCTACCCAGGTATTGGGAGATATGAAGATCAACAAGCAAGCTTGTCCATACTCTCCATGAAGCCTATCAGTAACACTATCGTACAGTCCTGTCTCTTCATCTGATATGTCGCATATCATGTCTAGGGGTGGTAAACTTAGACCCCAGTAACATGATAAGTCATGCCGATTTCTGGCCTAAAACGGTTTGAGAAACCATCGATAACTCTTATCAGTAAATCTCAGCAGCAGCCTTGGTCAGGGACTTCCAGTTTTAGCCAATCGAGCATAGCACAACATCAACCCCCAATACCGGGAGAGACGAAACCCTTCATATCGCTCATTTCTTTCGTTTGACTCGGGACTGTACCCAAAATCCACCGTTTGCACGACTCCTTTGAGCTGTGGTAGGGAGGAAATCAAAGCACAGTGGAAGTCACACAAGACTCTATGACGATCTCGGGTCTACAGACTAACCTATACTAGTGTCACCAGAGGACTGCTATCTGACGATAGGTATACTACCATATAGGAGTCCTCGGTGAGTCCTGTTCGGTGTACCCATTCTCCAATGAGCACCTATGTACAATCTTTGATGTCACACACCAACGGTTGTGGGATCAACCATCGCCCTCTAAGAGACAAGAAACGTACACACTAGTCTACTCTGGAATATTGATTGATCTAAAAGTTTGGATCTTGTTTTGAAATGTAATCGCAACCAAAGAATTTATAACCGCAATCAATTAACGGTGTCGATGTAGTTTCGTTAATGAATACGGATCGTCCACTGAGATGCGAGTACTTATTCGATCTTGCTTTAGATGAGTCGAAAGAAAATATAAAAGAAAATTCAAGAAAATAATTCGAGATTTAATTGAGTTTTCATTTCAAGAAAATTAAGAATATATTCAAGAATTAGAAATCAAGAAAGTGTCCAATATCAATTTGAATTATCAAGAATATGAAGAATAGCTTGTAGGATTCGATTGAATTAGTAGCAATGATGAATACTAAAAATTATAAATCTTATCTATTGATGAATTGTAGCTAGATCGATGATGATGAATGATGATTAGGGATCTATTGAAGAAACTAGGGTTTCTCCTACTCTATCCCTTGTCTTTTCATTGATCATCATTCGGATTTAACCTTTAGCAAAAAGAATCATCAATTGTTTAATCCCTAATTTGCAACGAAATTAGCAAGAATGTGATCTCGATCCAAATTAGGTCATTGATGATTCTTTTTCCTAAAGTTCACAAACCTCATAAGACTTAAGATTAGTATTAGGATTTTATCATCGCTTGATCTACCGATTATCTCGCATCCTTTACAAGCGGATACTTCACTCACACATCATGGAAATTAAAGAATCAAGAACGAAGAATTTCATAATGCAAGAATGTAAAGAAAGCGAGAATTACAATTATCACCTTTATTAAATCTCCCTCAAATTACACCTCTCAATTTGAGTTTACAAGACTAGCTCTCGATCGCTCCTTTGAAAGGGAATTTGTCATCGATCTTTACTTGGCTCGATCGCCGGGGGACGTGGATCGTCGTGGATCTCTTGCTCTTGATGATGATCGGCGTTATGATAAAGGATCTTCGATTGTTGCTTGATTTTGCTCTTAATAGATCTTGATTTGATTGGATTTGGATTGGATCTCAAGTTGTGTTACTCAACTTGAATTGAATTGTAATTGTGTGACTAATTGGCTAACCTCCCAACAACTAGATCTAGATCCCCTTTTATAGATCTCCAATTAATCTTCCCTCATAAGCTAGGTTGTTAGAGAGAGCCGTCTAGAATGAGCTTGTTACAAGGAGCCTTCTAGAAGAAGGTTGTTATGCAGAGCCTTCCAGAAGAAGCCACGTGGTAATGAAGCGTCTCAAGTAAGCAAGGTTGTTGAGATGAAGCTTCTTGAGAGATGACGTCATCAGATGCCCTAACTCGGCCGCGGAACCGCGGCAACTCGGCCAACTCGGCTGCGGATCCGCGGCCATATGATGAGTTTACTGGCTCATTTTTCTGGGGTGTCTTGGTGATAGTCTTTGGGTGTTCTTTTGATGTCTGGAATCATTTAATCTCTTCTGAATCTCTGCCAGATTTTAAGTTCTTGACTTGCTGCGTTTTATCGGCAATTTTGCGATTCCGATATCTTTGACCTGAATAATTTTCTGCACAAAATCTCGATGAAATATTTTGAGATATACAATATCATGTGTGAAGTAATAAAAACACAATTTCCTTTAAAGAATGTTGAATATATATATAACACGGGGTATTTGGTATTTTGCAGATGAATTTGTAATCCGTGTTATATTTACAGTAAACACCATTAGATGATTAGAATAATGAGGAAATTGATGTGTTACAGAATGCAATATTTTCGCCTGAAAAAATTCCCCCAAACTTAATTTTGATCGTCTCGAGCAAATATCTTTTATTCCAGAGAAGGAGAAAATATATATATAAAAAAATAACTAACATACTTTCTTTGGCAAACACGATTGCACTGAGCATGTGCAACAAGCCTTTAAACCTCTAGGTGTCCCTAGTAGGAAGAGTGTTGTCTCCTGAGGGTTTTTAGCGGATTGCACCCACAAAATCCTATAATAAAAGGAACACTGTGAAACTTACATGTAAAGATAAGAATTATAAAACAAAGACTTTGAAAATTAGAGTTTCCAACTACACTAGCTTTTCAGTTGTCATGAGCCCTATCTTAATAGTCATGAAAAGATAGAAATCACATCATCTCTCAATAAAACATCGCCTTTATTCTTCATTCCTACCTTTCTTCCAAACACCGATCATATACTCCTACGTGTGTGTAAAGAACATCTCTACATTCGGATAATTCAATTCAAGCTATCATACTCTTGTCCATCTACCTCGGTAATTTTAATCGGTGAATATTTAGATGGATTTGCTCACACATTTTTCATGCGACCGTTAATATTTCTTGAGGTACTAACCGACCGATTACTCATGTGCTTGCTTATTAGGCGTATTAGTATTTTTCTCGTCTTGCAACACCTAAGGCTTAGCAGTGACTCCCAAACCAGTTGGTCTAAGGCACTGGGTGATGAAGCACCCTCGCTAAATTTTTTTTATGCTGCCTTGGTGATTACCAAACCAGTGTTTATTTTTCTTCACCATTTTATCTTTTATGCTTCATTTATTATTTTCTTCATACTTTGGCTTTTAGACAAGAGCATTTCAAGGTATCCTCTACTATCCTGAGTTTCAAGACGTGTGTAAGTGCGTATAGTAGGGTATCAACGTTCAAATGTTTGGCTTCCAGAATAGGAACTATTTTTCTGACTTATTTTTATTCTTAGATTAGTGACTTCTTTCATCTTACTAACCCTTGGGACAACGGCTCATAACTACTTATTACTAGTTTCGTTTAAGAAAATATCTAACTTTCTTGGTATTCTTAAATTTTTCCAATCTTTTAGATGTAATTTTTTTCACTTTCTAATCTTTTATTATCTTATTTATGTACACATTTTTTTATTATATGTTTTGTGCTTACGCAAAGTATGATGCAAAGTGATGCGTAAATAAGCACAAACCTCCCCCAAACTTGTTTACAACAGTGTCCTCACTATTGTCATCTGTTAAATCTTAAAAATCTGTAGGCTTGGGAGGAAAAATTTATTAACGGGGTACAAGAATAAATGAACGTGAAAATTTCCCCCAAACTTATTTTTGGCTCACAATTTTGAGGACAACTTTTATTTTCAAGAGCCAAAAATACACCCCCTCCAAAAAAAAACTTGAGTTAAACAATATTAAGCATTTTAAGAGGGGGTAAAGTTATTTGGTCAATATAAGGCTTTACAAAGACCAAAAATTAATACCAACCATTCGAAGATTTGATCAATGTAACGTATAGGTCGGTAAAAGAACATGTTGTATAGAGTCAAGAAGAAGTGGGGAAGAAATAAATGGTGTGATGGAAAGGGTTTGAGTCTTAAATTATAGAAATGAAAGAATGAGGATGAATGACAACGAGAATGTGAATGATTAGTAATGATTGGAGCATTTGCATTCTCGTATAGTGGTGGCGGTTCAACTTCCTTAGGTGGAGGTTGATTAATCACAAAATCCGTGTCTGTTAGGAATACAAGTTCGTCAGCAAAAAGTTCTTCAAAACTTTCAATGGTGTGATCGAACATTTTGCTGTCAATAAATTTTGTACCAGAATTTACCGTACTTGATTTGTCAAAATTTCTGGAGGTAGAAGACTCGAAAAACTCATCTACCTCATTTTCCAAAGTATCCAAATCAAGCTGGCTTTCTGGAATTATCGAACTTGAATTACCGGATTGTGATTTATCAACACCCACTGAAACTATAGAAAAAATAGAAGAAGAACCTGAGGAAGTAGAAGGTGAAATGGGTAAACGAATTGGTGTATCGAGGATCACTAAACCAGATGTGGGAGATGTAGGCTGAATTTCGGTTTGCTGTTCGGGTATACCATTATTATCAACTTCAAGACACATTTGGGGTTCGGAAAGATTAATTAAAGGCTCGAGATGATGACCACAAGGAAGTGAAAGGACCTGATGAATTGGTGGGACAAACTCATCCAAAATTTTAGGTACATCAATCAATATATCCCCAACGTCAATTTTCTCATTCAAGTGAAGGTTAGAATTCTCAAACACCTCATCAAAAGTATGGTTTTCAATCAATTTTGGTTCAAGAGTGGAGGTGTATAGATCACAAGGGTTGGTTATGGTTTCACTCGAAATGGACCCGTCACATTCAGGTAAATCAAACACTTCAAAGTCACACAACTTATCACACATCCTATCTTTAATTGGTGAATCATTTGGTGTACTTGATGAATCTGTGAAACTGGAGTTGTTGATTTCAGTTTGGAAAGAGAAGGTTTGATTAGGAAAGGTGTTTAGTTCTGTCTTACTATCCAAATTCTCACTTTGTCCTATGCCCGAATTATATACTAAATTTTTTTGGGCTGGTTTGAAATTTTTTTCTTGCGTCCACTCTGTGAGTTCCTTTCTAATTTGGTTCGACATTTCCAAATATTTTTCTAATGTCTGCTCAAGACTAGACTTGGGTCGATAAGGGGTTTCAGTATAAGTTTGAAATTCTTATGGATAATTAAAACTCCTAAATGACTGATAAGAAGGAATGTCTAAAGAAAGTGGAAAAGTCGGATCAGATTGATAGGAACTGAATGGCTGTGAAAACCGGGCAGGAGTAGGATCAACATTATGATAAGAAGAATATTAATATTGGTTGGTTGAATGGCTATTTTCAATAGACATCATACATGCCACAAATCGATTATGAAATTCTTCTTTAGAAAGTGGTGGTGATGGTTGATATTGGTCCGGATTGAAATTTTGGCCTTTAGCCCTAGCTATATGCTCAGCAATAGATATGCGTCTAGGGGCTGTTGGATATAGTGCCCTCGAAGTCAATTATTGGATCGCAGGTACGTGATTGCAATGATTAAGGGAGGACCTATACCGGTAGGACAGTCTTACTCGAGATGATAGTATACTATCTGGTTTATCTTTATCATCGTGTACTACTTTAGGTGATTTTATAGATCACTATTACACGTTGATAGAGCCTTTAGGATCCTTACTTGACTACCAACAGTATGATGGCGATCATATACGTGAGAGTTGGGTAGTCTATAAGCACATCCTTAAAAGTGGTCCCTAGTCGTGGGAGTTTCGAAACAGAGCATCGATACTTTGAAGTAGGCAAGTGTATACAGTCGAGACCCCGACGAGGGGTGATGGACAGTCTCACAAGCCATTGGTGTCAGTAGGTTCACCTAAGATGTATACAGGTGCTCATTGGGTTATGAGTGCACCGGACAGGACTCGTCGGGAACCTGCTAGTTGGTATTATACCTAGCGTCAGATAGCAGTTCCCTGGTGACATGTGTACAGGTTAGTTCACCGACCTGACATCGTCATTTGTCGTGTGTGAGTTTCCACTGTGCTTTGATTATTACTCTACCACGGCTCAAAGGAGTCGTGCAAACAGGTTTTAGTTGGGTACAGTCCCGAGCCACATGGAGGCAGTAAGCGGATCGGCAGGGGTTTCATCTCTCCCGGAATTGGGGGTGAGATAGCGCTGTGTCTAGGAGAGCTATTACACAAAGCCCTCGGTCGAGGCAGGAGATTTACTGGTAGGTACTCCAGTAGTATCTCAGGGTGTTCTGGGCTACACTTTGACATGACTTATACCGCTATTGGGGGTCTGACGTTACCAGCCCCCTAGGCCCAATATGCGATGCTCATAGACGAACGGACCGGACTGTACGGATATTGTCACTGATAGGCTCAATAGGGTTCCAGGATGAGTTCGCTCATCAGCTTTCCTTTTGATTAGTACATGGGTAGCCGTTACGTACAACAAGTACCACTGACGTGCTTGTGGTTAAACCCACTGCCAGGGTATTGACGAGTCTTTAGAGTCCCCCACAGATAGTTTTCCAAGTTCGGGCGAAACGTTGTAGAGACCGTATGATTTTATGGCAGGGTTCGAACATGCACGTGCACTTGTGCACGTGTCATGGTTCGGACAGATAATACTGGTGGGTTTTGGTTTAAACCGGATGCAAGTATTATATTGAGTGGGAATATTTTAGTCTCATACGGTCGGAATACGGATACAGGTATGTATATATAGGTGAGGGGTATTTTCGTAATCCGTTATGAGATTACTTAGAAGATGCGTTTCTCATTTTGGTTTAAATGATTATTGGATTTGGAAAGTGTGACTCATTGTTATGACTTATTGATTCTAGCATGTTCACTAATGACTCATGGTAATGAGTCATCTAGTGAGTCATGATAGAATTAATGGAATTTGTTTTGGGTGTAGATACTTTTAGGGTTTGTGGAGATATTTTGGTAAGATATTTTCTTTGATATTTCATCACAAAACCTCATATATATCATCACCAAAATAAGAGGGCAGCACACATTTTTTTTGGTGTTTGGTTTTTGCTCTCTTGAGATATTTTCTTGAGCTCACACTCTTCACCCTTTGCATCTTCTTCAACTTCCACTCTTACCCTCTCATGTGATGAAAACCAAAGAGTGTATTGAGACAAAGTATTCACACTCATTCTCTACTTCATCTTGGACATGTTGGTTAGCATACTTCATGTCCGAATTGCCTCGGTTTAGAGGCGGGAGCCCGTATAAAGATCCGTTGACGTGGTGCCACCTCAACGAGGAGATAGGAGATCGGAGATGCCGCGAGGAGCGTGGGATGATGGCTAAAAAACCGAAGGACACGGATCGATCGGTATAGCCATTCTATCATTTTGTAGATTGCTAGTTTAGCATTAATGGCACGATCCGGGTTAAAGTCTATGCTAGCACCAGTTTATAAAAGTTTTTGTTCCGCGTTTAGCCTCGGATTGACGGCCAGGGCGCTACCGTAGACTTACATGGTATCAGAGCCACGCTATTAACCTTTACTAGCTTTTTCTAACATGTTTAAAATATCGATCGAACGAAATTTCCAAAACAACAATTCCAAATTTAAAGTTTCTGTCGAAATTTTTTTGTCGTCTAAAAATTATTTGAGTATGTCAGAAAATCGAGCAGGCTTTTCTAAGACAGCAGAAGAAATTTGGTAGACTGATCTCACAAAACTGCCGCAGAACCGCCGCAGAACCCATGGGTTTGCCGCGGTTCCGCCGCCGTTTTGGGGCTTCAGTGCACCATTTTTCTTCTGGGTGTCTTTCATGTGGAATTGTGGTTTCTGGAATATTTTGTTTGGGCCCAGATTTGTTTGAGTACTGGATTTGAACTTAGGGCGTACTTCGGGAAGTTTTGTCGATCGGAATTTTAAATGTGTTAGTTTACAGTACATACATTATATCTGCGACCGTGAATGTCATTTGAGCGGTATAATTCGTCTAATTGCTATAGTCCTTTTAGACGGGTTTGCGAACGTGACATTCGCGTTGATGTTCTGTGTTGTACTGTGATGTTGCGGATTTGTCGTGGTGGATAACTGTGTGCAATGGTAGTACAGTCTGGATTTATTTGTACATTTGATATTGCGGGGCGAGTGTCCAACATGTGGACTGCCGTCACTGCCTGTTTGTATATTATTCTTTTGGGGCACGACCGGGTTGAGGTCGATGTACCCGTTGTACATATTATCATTTCTGTACTAGGTTTACCCCGCGACGGAGTGCACGGATAGCCGGGTTCTGGAAGGCAACGGGTCCGCATCTCATGGCTTTGAGAGGAATGGGGCGTCACTCTAGAATTGGCAGGCTATTCGCCGCACTCGTAGGGGGTACAGGTTGATCCAAGGAGGGGTGCTCAAGTTACCGGATTCCGTGAAGTGCTGGGTGGTTCATTCACTTTGCTGAAGGGGGCTGCCTCGCTTCAGATTTTGGCGGATAACTTGCCGCACCCATAAGGGTCTAGGTTTCATTACACAGGCTATCCACACGACCAGGGGAACGTCGGGTTTCAGTAGCGGCTCTGTGAAACCCGGGGATCCCAGATTATCTGTATTGTTTTGTGATACTTATTACTTTTCTGTAATGTTGCATTTATCACCTGGAGCGATTATTTCATATTGGTATATATACTAGTAGATGTTGTATATATTTTACACCCGCACTAGTCCAGTCCCCGCTCTGTCGTTAGTTAAGTAACCTAACGGGTGATGACGGGACCCAGTAACGAATGCGAATGGCATATACGTACATTTTATTTTTGTTCTTTTCTGGTGTGATTAATTGATGGGACTGCGTTGATTTTGATCCATGCAAAGGAAAAAAAACCTGTTTGACGTTGTTGGAACAGTTTTCAAAAAGTGTTATTACAAAGACGTTTTCTTTTGTTTTGCACAGTGGTATTTAGTTGGAATATCCTGCACCTCATTCGACGAGGCAAGGGCCGAGATCCCTTCACCGGGAGTGACCCCTTGGGCAGAGGTTTGCGTCAGGGTAATAACTTCACTATAGTCGATTACTTGTTGCTTTGCATTGCGGTGCACCTCATTCTACGGGGAAAGAGCCGAGATCCCTTCACCGGGAGTGACCTCTTTAGCAAAGGTTTTCGCCAATATATTTTTGTTAAAAAGCTATCAGGGTCCTTCAACGAGATCAAGTTCATTTCGTTAAAGGTTTTTCGCCAAAACCATCTGTAGCCCTCCGTCGTTTCAGACGGGTAGCACTTAGTATTCATGCTATATTTGTTGGCATTCGTCAAGGAATAGTGGATGGTAGCTGCTTGTTACCTTTCTGTTGCATAGATAGATGCGTTGATTTGGGACAGTCGTATTACCTTGTTGGCCTTCGTCAAGGGTATATACGAGTGGGTTCAAATTAACCTGGACAATGATGGGTAGAACTTGACATGTGACTTATGATTTGTTGGCCTTCGTCAAGGTCATAAGAGCATGGGGTAAAAATCCACATCGGGAGTTTCTAAAGAAACCGAAACTTGCCAGGCATGCGCATACCTTCTGGAGTGTGATAACGTGAGTGGATTCCTTCACGTTATCATGCGATGATAGTTGGATCCCGATTCCCACTGATGAGTTGGTTTACTCTTCGGGTGATCCCGACTAATTCTTCTTTCAGGTTTGGAGGAGAATTTGATGGTACAGTAGGAGGTTTCCTGATTAGATAAAGTGATAACCATTCTGATCTAGGTTACAGTGCACGCAGAGTGTTTCTTTTCTCTCTCTCTTTGGCAGCGACCATTGACCGACCCTAGACTATGACTTAGTGACCAAGTTGACCGAACCTTCTTAAAATACTGGCTTTTGGATTGTCTGAGTTGCATACATCATTGTCGCTCCTTCTTTTACCCTTTGCATTTCTCCAGAACACCTCGTATCACTACGAACATCCACTTCCATTGGATAAATCCATCGTATGGTTATATACGAACTCGAAGGGACTTCTTCGAGGATGGATTCAGGTTCTGGAGAAATTGAATTGGTTTATTCAGTTGTTTTTTTATCATCACCTTCTCTCAGGTTGAGAGTACTCCTTGGTTTAGGAGAGTACACCTATTACGCTTATTAGATAGTATTCTTCCAAACCATAGGCAGGTGCCGAAAGGTAGGGAAGGGAGAAAACCAATTATCCTAAGTAGGGTGTACAGAAGGTAATAAGTAAAGACATATGAAGGGATTAGAAAGAGGGAAAAGTAAAATGCGACAGGTATCATTCACGACCAAACGAGTATATCATCGCCACTCCTATTTCACCTTTGCTTTTCTCCAGTTGAGGAGGAATAAAATAAGGTTTATTCAGTTATCTTTTATCATCACCTTCTCTCAGGTTGCGAGTACTTCTAGGATTAGAAGAGTACACCTATTACGCTTATTGGATAGTCTTCTTCCAAACCATAGGCTGGTGCCAAACGGTAGGGAAGGAAGAAAACCATTAAGCCTAACGAAGGTGTACAGAAGGTAATGACTAAAGACAAATAAAGGGATTCGGAGAGATGGCAATGAAATATACGGTTATAGTCATGAATCTAGATTATGGAAGAGGCATTACTACGAATACCCAGATACCCCTTCGAAACATTTTCATGTTTCAATTTCACTGTGCATTGTTAATAGAAAACTGATTTCCTGATTAGATACTTACTCCAGGGTATGTATTTACCAGGTATGATTCTCACATCTGTATGATTTTACAGATGATGAGTGGGAGTAGGTTATTGGGAATATGGTGATCATCCTCATTATATCGGAATTCATTGTAATTGGTGATATTTGAGGAAATCGCCTGGGTTTTTGCTAGACGGCAAGTATTTGGTTTTGAATATCCGTTATTATGCACCAATTTCAAATTGATATATCTGTACGTTTATTTTCATAAAGTGAGATATAACTTTTGAAATTATGTCTGTGACATTTACCTATATCAGTTGACGATTGGGTAAGGAGTATTGAACAACGGAGTAGATCTTAACCATAAGTACAGTTTTCAACCTACGATGCATAGGTTTTGAGATATTCAACTCAGCGGACTTATACAGAGTATTGTATGTTGTCCAGTATCCATTAGGACAAAGGGGTTGGTCCTCGTACTATGTTCTGTTTACTTGTGACTTTTCTAGTTTTTAGATAAGTGTTTCGTAGAAATATAAGGTCTAAGTTTTGAGAAGTTATAGGTACAAGAATAAAGTAGAGAACCAGGTGTCGCAAGTATCGGGATTCTTCAAGGAGATCGAAGATGTAGATACTTGTGTTTGGTATTCAGTTGATAGTAATGGTTTTGAGAAACTTGTTTCTCTTTCAGGTTACTCATAATTGGATTAACTCCTAAGTTGAGTAATGCTGATTAGCCTCTCTCCATTTAGTTGACATGCACTGGAGACAGCTGTATTATTTGAATCTGGTTCCAATTAAATCAGTGCCAATTTTTCTATATTGGATATAGAATGGTTCATATCTTAACGATGTTAAGGTACGGGTAGTTGTCCGGCTTATGCTTAAAACCATACTCTGGATAACTCAAGGCAAGTTTCTGTAACGGTAGTTTGTGGGTTGACCCAGGCTATGACAAGGGTTGACTTTCTATCATCTGGAAGATCAATGGTGATATTGTTCTAGACTCGCCACAGTTTTAGTAAAATGGATTTTTTCAGAAAACAGTAGTGGGAGTATGGTAGAACTGGAAGTGATTCCAGAACTGCAAACGATTACTGAAAATTTAATAAGAACCTAAACATTCAATCATGATTGACATTCCATTAGCCACTCCGCAGATATGGTGGGTAACCTCAGACACCCGAGAGGTACTCCGGTAGCCTCAAGGACGGTGAAAGGGAGGTTCTTGTTTACCCAGACTTGACACTACTATTGTTCCAGGCTATGAGACCCGGCAGGAGGATGAGTATAGCGTCGTTCTAAACTAGCTTTAGAAGTGCACGTGTATATGACTCTGGCAGAGGGTTGTTATAGTCAGTGGGAGCAGCGAAAGCATAGTGGACAAGTAGCTTATGTCTATTTATAGACTAAAGCAGTTATAGCGGAGATAGATCATTTATTTTTGATATAACAGTTATGGGTTTGACTTCATTAGAATAGGGGATGGATCTGTTAAGAAGGTAGTAGAGTGTGATGTCCTGGTATTTGGATGACATGCACTTTGTAGGAAGTGAGATTTCTATTCTACGATCGGTTATACTGTGGTTGTCATACAGTAGTTTCTCCATACAGGATATGAATATAATATCAGACATTCTGGTTACTAGATTTATGGTTTTAGATCTAGATTTGGGTAGTTTCCCAATCTGAGTACTTAAACAGTATTCTAAAGTTATTTAGAATAGATGACTCCTGGCATGGTAGTGTACCTGCAGGTGATGGAGCCACCCTCTCTAAAGGTGTCTTACAGACTAAAGGGGAGAGGGATGTGCATGATTGGCATATCACTTGCTTAGGCAATTGAATCAATCATGAGATGTCAAGTACCACACCAGATGTTGTTTTTGCACTAGATGCAATAGGTTGATATTAATCCAATCCTGGAGAAACGTTGGGAAGCAGTTTTAGAACATAAGTGGATGTTCTACGGATTTGATAACGGCAGCCTCCTTCGGGAGATGGTTATCATTCCAGGCTTCCAAGGTGACATGGATGACAGAGTGACTGTCGGAGTTATAGTTTTCCCTCTGACGAGAGGCAGTAGTTTGGACAGGTGGTCCATGCGGATACTGAGGGAGGCATGGCGTAGGATACTGATTAAGTTCAGTTGACGATACAGTCTAAGAAGTTTGGATTTGGAGTTCATTTATGAACTAGGTCCCATCAGATATCCAGACATATTCTAAGACAGCTATTACTCAATTCGGGAGATGGTTTTCTATGCGAACTTGAGATTAAGAGAGACATAGAAAGAAACATCAGGGCGGATCTACTCACTGAGGCTATTTCTCGAACACAATAGTTTTACAAACGAGCTTTGTGAAACTGATTAGTAGAGGAGTTGGATGTTCGGTATCACACGGGCTGTGAGTATGCGACATTGCAATAATTAGCCTTAAGTGCAAGTGGGAGATTGTTGGATGTAGTGCCCTCAAAGTGAATTATTGGATCGCAGGTACGTGATTGCAATGATTGATGGAGGACCTATACCGGTAGGACAGTCTTACTCGAGATGATAGTATGCTATCTGGTTTGTCTTTATCATCGTGTACTGCTTTAGGTGCCTTACAGATCACTATTACACGTTGATAGAGCCCTTAGGATCCTTGCTTGACTACCAACAGTATGATGGCGATCATATACATGAGAGTTGGGTAGTCTATAAGCACATCCTTAAAAGTGGTCCCTAGTCGTGGGAGTTTCGAGACAGGGTATCGATACTCCGAAGTAGACTAGTGTATACAGTCGAGACCCTGACGAGGGGAGATGGCCGGTCTCATAAGCCATTGGTGTCAGTTGGTTCACCTAAAATGTATACAGGTGCTCATTGGGTTATGAGTGCACCGGACAAGACTCGCCGAGAACCTGCTAGTTGGTATTATACCTAGCGTCAGATAGCAGTTCCCTGGTGACATGTGTACATGTTAGTTCATCGACCTGAGATCGTCATTTGTCATGTGTGAGTTCCCACTGTGCTTTGATTATTACCTTACCACAGCTCAAAGGAGTCATGCAAACAGGTTTTAGTTGGGTACAGTCCCGAGCCACATGGAGGCAGTGAGCAGATCGGCAGGGGTTTCGTCTCTCCCGGTATTGCGGGTGATATCGCGCTGTGTCTAGAAGAGCTATTACACAAAGCTCTCGGCCGAGGCAGGAGATTTACTGGTAGGTACTCCAGTAGTATCTCAGGGTGTTTTGGGCTACACTCTGACACGACTTATACCGCTATTGGGGGTCTGACGATACCAGCCCCCTAGGCCCGATATGCGATGCTCATAGACGAACGGACCGGACTGTACGGATATTGTCACTGATAGGCTCAGTAGGGTTCCAGGATGAGTTTGCTCATCAGCTTCCCTTTCGGTCAGTACATGGGCAGCCGTTACGTACAGCAAGTACCACTGACGTGCTTGTGGTTAAACCCACTGCCAGGGTATTGACGAGTCTTTAGAGTCCCCCACAAATAGTTTTCCAAGTTCGGGTGAAACGTTGTAGAGGCCGTATAGTTTTATAAAAGGGTTCGAACATGCACGTGCACTTGTGCACGTGTCATGGTTCAGACAGATAATACTGGTAGGCTTTGGTTTAAGCCGGATCCAAGTATTATATTGAGTGGGAATATTTTAGTCTCATAGTATTCGTATTCGGTCAGAATACGGATACAGGTATGTATATACAGGTGAGGGGTATTCTCGTAATCCGTTACGAGATTACTTTAGAAGACGCGTTTCTTATTTTGGTTTAAATGATTATTAGATTTGGAAAGTGTGACTCATTGTTATGACTCATTGATTCTAGCATGTTCACTAATGACTCATGGTAATGAGTCATCTAGTAAGTCATGATAGAATTAATGGAGTTTGTTTTGGGTGTAGATATTTTTAGGGTTTGTGGAGATGTTTTGGTAAGATATTTTCCTTGATATTTCATCATAAAATCTCATATATATCATCACCAAAATAAGAGGGCAGCACACATTTTTTTTGGTGTTTGGTTTTTGCTCTCTTGAGATATTTTCTTGAGCTCACACTCTTCACCCTTTGCATCTTCTTCAACCTCCACTCTTACCCTCTCATGTGATGAGAACCAAAGAGTGTATTGAGACAAAGTATTCACACTCAGTCTCTACTTTATCTTGGACATGTCGGTTAGCATACTTCATATTCGAGTTGCCTCGGTTTAGAAGCAGGAGCCCGTATAAAGATCCGTTGACGTGGTACCACCTCGACGAGGAGACAGGAGATCGGAGATACCGCGAGGAGCGTGGGATGATGGCTAAAGACCGAAGGACACGGATCGATCGGTATAGCCATTCTATCATTTTATAGATTGCTAGTTTAGCGTTAATGGCACGATCCGGGTTAAAGTCTATGCTAGCGTCATTTCATAAAAGTTTTTGTTCCGCGTTTGGCCTCGGATTGACGGCCAGGACGCTACCGTAGACTTACAGGGGTATCCTCACTCGGAGTATCAATTGAAATAGACGTGGAATTAGGATACGGTTAGTAAGACCTGGACTGAGATGGCCAACTGTTTCTACCTGCTTGTTCTATCCGATCTCTTAAAGACATGGGAGAGTCGGATGGTATACTGAAGCGATTACGAAAACAAGACATATCTGGTTGTGGATTGCAAAGCTCGGCATGAGTTCGTCTGTTTGTGTCACCCATTATAAGAAGAGAAGAGGGGGAAAAAAGTAAAAATGAGAGAAAATAATTGGTTTGTTTTGAAAAAAGTCGCATTTATGAAAATTCACACAAAAATGCACAAGCAACTCTATATCTAATGGTCACCTAGGTCAAGTCACTAGACCGCTCCTAGACTTCCAGAAGACAAATCGCAGGATAAATCCTATACTGCCTCTTTATCCCTTCTGTGGCCAGGTAAGTTCCAGGTAAGTGGGAGGTTTTCCACTACGTAAGTAGTGGGCCGAATTAAGTAACCACTTTCCTTAGACACACTTGGCTTAGACACCACAAAAAAAATGCGGATAAGCAATAGATTACCCACGACCTTCTTCTGTCCTAATTGAGCGCGATGGTCCTTAGAGTCTTGTCTAGATATTTTTTTAGTTAATGAGGGTGATGCGAATACTAGTTTTGTGATTTTTGGGGCTTAGGAAGGGTAATGAAATCCTTACCTAATCTGAATTTGGTCTTTACCCCTTAATTTCCGTATAAAAATATGCACAAAATAACCAATTTCAAGAAACGCAACAAAAAAATTTCTTTTAACGCGCTGCGAATTTTTGCAAAGAATCCTGCAGAAAATTGTTATTGGACAAAATCAGAGAGAAGAGGAGAGAACAGATAATATACCACAAAAGTTTGGAACACTGAAACACCTAAATGGCGGAGGAACCGCCGCAAAAACCGGCCATTAACCGTGGATCCGCGGTTCACAGTGGGAATTAGGGTTTCAAAATTTTTCTGTTGCTTCCTGTACGTCTCTGGAATCTTCAGAAAGTCTCTGAATCTTGATGTCCTTTCTGTAGTGATGCCAGATTCCCTCGCAAAAATTCAAACACTAATCGTTAAGCACTTGAAGCGATTCTTCAATTAAAATTTGATAGAATAATAATTTATCAACTCAAATAGCAAGAACGAACAAATTACGCACGCATCCCCGGCAACGGCTCCATTTGATTGATCTAAAATTTCGGATCGTGTTTTGAAATGTAATCACAACCAAAGAATTTATAACCGCAATCAATTAACGGTGTCGATGTAGCTTCGTTAATGAATACGGATCGTCCACTGAGATGCGAGTACTTATTCGATCTTGCTTTAGATGAGTCGAAAGAAAATGTAAAAGAAAATTCAAGAAAGTAATTCGAGATTTAATTGAGTTGTCATTTCAAGAAAATCAAGAATATATTCAAGAATTAGAAATCAAGAAAGTGTCCAATATCAATTTGAATTATCAAGAATATGAAGAATAGCTTGTAGGATTCGATTGAATTAGTAGCAATGATGAATACTAAAAATTACGAATCTTATCTATTGATGAATTGTAGCTAAATCGATGATGATGAATGAAGATCATGGATCTATTGAAGAAACTAGAGTTTCTCTTACTCTATCCTTTGTCTTTTCATTGATCATCATCCGGATCTAATCTTTAATAAAGAGAATCATCATTTGTTTAATCCCTAATTTGCAACGAAATTAGTAAGAATGTGATCTCAATCCAAATTAGGTCATTGATGATTCTTTTTCCTAAAATTCACAAACCTCATAAGACTTAAGATTAATATTAGGATTTTATCATCACTTGATCTACCGATTCTCTCGAATCCTTTACAAGCGGAGATTTCACTCACGCGTCATGAAAATTAAAGAATCAAGAATGAAGAATTTCATAATGCAAGAATGTAAAGAAAGAGAGAATTACAATTATCACCTTTATTAAATCTCCTTCAAATTACACCTCTCAATTTGAGTTTACAAGACTAGCTCTCGATCGCTCCTTTGAAAGGGAATTTGTCGTCGATCTTTGCTTGGCTCGATCGCCGTGAGACGTGGATCATCGCAGATCTCTTGCTCTTGATGATGATCGACGTTGCGATAAAAGATCATCGATTGTCGCTTGATTTTGCTCTCAATGGATCTTGATTTGATTGGATTTGGATTGGATCTCAAGTTGTGTCACTCAACTTGAATTGAATTGTAATTGTATGACTAATTAGCTAACCTCCCAACTACTAGATCTACATCCCCTTTTATAGATCTCAAATTAAGCTTCCCTCATAAGCTAGGTTATTAGAGAGAGCCTTCTAGAATGAGATTGTTACAAGGAGCTTTCGAGAAGAAGGTTGCTATGCAAAGCCTTCCAGAAGAAGCATGTTATGCAAAGCCTTCCAGAAGAAGCCTGTTATGTAAAGCCTTCCAGAAGAAGCCATGTGGTAATGAAGCGTCTCAAGTAAGCAAGGTTGTTGAGATGAAGCTTCTGGAGAGACGACGTCATCAGATGCCCTAACTCGGCCGCGGAACCGCGGCAACTCGGTCAACTCGGCCGTGGATCCACGGCCATATGATGAGTTCACTGGCTCATTTTTCTGGGTGTCTTGGTGATGGTCTTTGGATGTTCTTTTGATGTCTGGAATCATTTAATCTCTTCTGAATCTCTGCCGGATTTTAAGTCTTTGACTTGCTGTGTTTTATCGGCAATTTTGCGATTCCGATATCTTTGACCTGAATAATTTTCTGCACAAAATCTCGATGAAATATTTTGAGATATACAATATCATGCGTGAAGTAATAAACACACAATTTCCTTTAAAGAATGTTGAATATATATATAACACGGGGTATTTGGTATTTTGCAGATGAATCTGTAATCCGTATTATATTTACAGTAAACACCCTTAGATGATTAGAATAATGAGGAAATTGATGTGTTACAGAATGCAATATTTTCGATTGAACAAATATCGATGCCTTAGTCTCGATATTCCCACGACTAGGAACTAATTAAAAGATGTACTTTTAGACCATCGTGGCCCCACTAGTATGATCTCATCATAATCCTGGTAGTCAGGTACATATCCTAAGAGCTTCATCAACATGTAAGAGATAGACATTATAAATACGAGTCTACATGTTAAGATAAAGGTAACCTAATAGCATACTATCATGTCGAGCAAGAAAGTCCTCTATATATATGTCCAAGCATCCACTATATCATCAATAATGGCTTCTAGGGCATACATATTCCTAACAATCTCCCACTTGCACTAAGGCCAGTTGTTGTAGTATCTCATACCCAACGTCCCAAAAGTCTCTTGAATAGCATCTGGGGAATGGCCTCGGTGAGTGGATCCACCGTGTTATCCTCTGTGTCAACTCTCCTGACCTCGATCTCCCGGAGATCAACTATCTCCCTGATCAGGTGATATTGTCTAAGAATATGTCTGGATCGCTGACGAGACTGGGGTTCCTAGGACAAAGCCATAGCTCCATTGTCATCACAATACACAGGTATTGGATGCCTAATGGTAGGAACTTAGTTAATCTCATGAACTCTATTCATCCAGACAACCTCTTTGGCAGCATCGTTGGTAGCGATGTAATTAGCCTCTATCAATGAGTCTGCTACGGTATATAGCTTGGAACCCTTCCAACATACCGTCCCTCCACTGAGGGTGAAGACAAAACCCGAGACTGACTTTCAGTCGTCCTTATCACTCTGGAAGCTCGAATCGGTAAAGGACTCCATTTGGAGTTCACCGTTACTATACACCAAGAACATCTCTTTAGTCCTTCTCAAGCACTTAAGAATGTTCTTCAGATGTCCAGTGGTTTTCCCAAAGATCTTTTCGATACTTATTCACTACACCTAGTGAGTAAGCTACATTTGGTCTGGTACATAATATCGCATACATGATTGACCCGTCTGCCAAAGCATAGGGTATCCCTTGTATGTGAACCCTCTCCAAATCAATCTCAAGAGACATCTCTTTGGAGAGAGTGATTCTTGAACAAGCGGGTACATTACCACGCTTAGAATCATCCATACTAAACCATTTAGCATGGTGTCTATGTACCTGGATCGGGACAATCCCAAATCTGTTTATATCTATCTCTATAGATCTATATCCCCACGATGTAAGAGACATCAGTTAGATCTTTCATGGAGAACCTGTGTGATAAGAGGTGCTTCACCGAGTGTAACATAGGAACACCCTTTCCTATCAAGAGCATGTCATCCGCGTACAATACGAGAAAGACAACCATACTCTCTATGACCTTCTTATTTATGCATGGTTCATCTACCTTTTTGATGAAGTAAAACTCTTTGACAGCTTCATTAAAACAGATGTTCTATCTCCGCGATGCCTGCTTTAACCCGTAGATGGATTTAAGTAGTTTGCATATACTTCCGCTGCTCCCACTGTCTATGAAGCCCTCTGGCAGTGTCATATACACACTCTCTTCTAAATCACCATTTAGAAAAGCGGTTTTGACGTATAGTCTACCAGATATCGTAGTCATGATATGCAGCAATAGCAAGTAGGATCCCGATGGACTTAAGCTTAGCGACAAGTCTAGCTTTGAAAGTCTCAACTTTTCCATGTACACCAAATTATCTTTCTCAAAGTTCCCCTTGCTCCCGATGGGTTTTACCCCTTCAGGAGCAACATGCAAAGTCAACACTTTGCTGGTGTACATGGATTTCATCTCAGATCGCATAGCATCCAGCTATTTCATATAGTCTCCACTTGTGATGGCCTGTTCGAAACTAGTTGGGTCATTATCTTCATGATGCAATCCTCGCTCCCACCGTCTAAGAGAAAACCGTAGTATCTCTCAAGTGGATGAGGAACCCTACTAGATTTGCGGAGTGGCTTCGGTTCATCGGGGACTATTGAATCCTCCGGTTCCACTAAATCGTCAGTTATAGTTTGTGTTTGCTGGAACTACTTCCATTTCTACCTCATTGCCACTAATTTATTTCACAAGAAATTCCTTTTCCAAAAAGGTTGCATGTCGAGAAACAAAACATCTTTTGTTCCTCGATGTGGTAAAAGATAAACCCTCGCGAATGGTTGGGATATCCTACAAACTTGCACAGAACTAACCTTGCCTCGAGCTTGTCCGGATTTCGCTTTTCAACATAGGCCGGACAACTCCATATCTTAACTCATTTAAGAGATGGTCTCTTCCCATTCCATATCTCATATGGAGTGGTAGACAACGGATTTGATCGGAACTCTATTCAATAGGTATGCATCTTCTCAAGTGCATGTCCCTGAAAGGAAATAGGCAACTCAGCAGTACTCATCATAGAGCACACTATATCTCATAGGGTGTGATTTCTCCACCCCGATATACCGTTGTGCTGTGGTGTATACGGAGGAGTAAACTGAGAGAGAATCTCATTCTCTTTTAAATAGTCTCGGAATTCCGTGCTCCAGTATTCTTCTCCCTTATCATATCGATGGATTTGAATACTTTTACCTATCTGGTTCTCATCTTCGTACATATATTCCTTGAAATTCTCAAAAGATTCAGATTTGTGTTTCAACAAGAACACATGTTTGTATCTTGGGAGAACATCGATGAATGTAATAAAGTACGTGGAACCATCCCTGGCATGTGTAAACATTAGACCGCATACATCACCATGTATCTATCCAAGAGTTCAGTAACTCTTTCTCCATTTTCAGTAAACGGAGATTTGGTCACCTAGTCTTTGAGACATGACTGGAAAGTTTTATAAGATGTATATTCAAACGGATTCAAATATGCATCCTTATGGAACTTCAGCTAGTCTTGTTTCATCGATATGACCCAGTCTACAATGCCTCAAGAAGACATCGTTCATTTCTGAACTGTTCCTCTTGTGTGTTCTGTACGTTTAGAACTGTAGTTTGATTCAGAACGTGTACACTGTTATACAACATACCTTACCCAATCAACACTTGATTTAGGAAAATATTCACAATATTTTGGTACGAAATAACAGTCGCTAAGAATCAATGTATTACCAGTTGGTAACACCAGGCGATGTCTACCAACTTCTTTGGCTGCAACAATTGCACCATTCTCTACTACTAGAGACATATTACCATTTCCCATTTCTCCACCTGTCTATAGCCCATGTAACAAATTACATGTGTAGGATCCTGATCCGGTATCCAATACCCAGGACGTAGAGCTAACTGAGAAACGGTTCTTGGTTACTAACACACCCGAAGACAATGCATCAACATGCTTATTCTTTATTTGGGTGGCGTGAGAATCCGTATATTTCTATATTCCTTGCTCAGACTTATGACAATCATAAGACAGAGCGGAACCTAGCCCAGTATAATAAGTAGCTTCGGTCAATGCATCCATATTATTATCTTGATTAAGGCATTTCATTGGTCGCTACCAGGAGAGAGAGAAGGGTAATCACTTTGCGTGCGCTCTTTGCAAAATTAGATTGTTTATTATCTTATCTAATCAGGATGGCTCCCACTGTTTTTATCAAATCTTCTTTCAAACCCTAAAAGGTAAGATTAGCCGGGATTAATTACACCCTACAGGTTCGCCAATCGTTCGGCCAGGCAGGTATCGGTACTCCGAGGGAGATTCCCCATGCTTTCGCATGGACCTAATTAAAATAAACCTCATTTCCCTAGAGGCATAACCCCATTGACACCTTTCTAGACACCTACTTAATTAACTAATTGTAAAGTGCAAAACTATCCCAGGTATAACTCTTACTCGCAGTGGGTATCGGGATCCAACTATCACATAGAAGGTAAGCAATCTCATTGCAAATTTCAACACTTGAAATTCCCGATAATAGTTTTTACCCTTAGCGTTCTATGACCTTGACGGAGGCCAAACTACCCATAGGCCGTTAGTCAAGTTCAACCCATTCATTTTTTGATTGAATTAGACCAACCCGCACGACCCTTGATGGAGACTAAACAACGCCGTATGACTACCCTAATCCAATCGCATCTCATGCTATAGATAAGTACTAATCAACTACCGTAGACTACGCCTTAACGGAGGTCAAACTACCGTAGCACGAATAATAAAATAGCACTTATCTGAAATGACGGAGGGCTACGCAGGTTTTTAAGAAAACCATGAGCGTAATGAAGTTGATATCTATGTAGAATCTAATGATTTTGAAAAGGAGTGTTTTTGAGGCTTTTGATAGCTTTGCTAAAGAGGTCACTCCCGGTGAAGAGATCTCGGCTCTTTCCTTATCGAATGAGGTGCAGGATATTCAGGAATACCACTATGCAAAGCAAGAACTAGAGAAGCTGTCAAAAACAAAACTGAGTGGGTTGTAGTATTTGCTAGTTTCGCTAAAGAGGCCACTCCCGGTGAAGGGATCTCGGTTCTTTTCTCATCGAATGAGGCGCTGGATATTTATTAAGGAATACCACTATGCAAAGCAAAAACTAGAGCTACCCTTTTTGAAAATTTGATCCTACAACATCTTTTGGTTTCTTTCTTTTCATTAATCTCATTAATGAAGTCCTATCAATTAATGTTTCCTAAACATTACAGAACAATGAAATGAAATAGAACGTATGCTTATGCTATCCGCATTCGATACGGGGCCCCGTCATGCACCGTTAGATTACTTAACTACCGGCAGAGCGGGGGCCGGACTAGCGTGGGTGCAAAACATAAGCAACGTTTATTATATATCATATATATAATGTTACTATCGTCTCACGCAGTTATATGATCAACATCACAGAATCAAACAGCAGAAGCAACATATGAAATATTGGATATACCAGGATGTCCGTGTTTTAAATTTAACCAGTAATGTAAAACACGGAGTCCACGGTCATGATGAATAGCCAAACCCACATCCCTAGACCCCTACGAGAGCCGCAAGTAACCCTACCAATTCTATAGTTAGGAGACCCGGTCTCAACTCCTTGAGATGGTCTCCCACTGGACTCTAAAACCCGGTTACTTATGCTCCCCGCCTTAGGTCTATCCTAATGCGGAAAAGTAAATAATATACAACAGTGGTGACATCATTCTCAACCCAGAAATGCCCCAATAAAAGAATATTACATACAGATTTTACATGAATGAAAATAAAAACTCTCATCTTACATAAAACCCTCCGGCTATTGTTTCATGACGATCCAGTAAATCATATCAACGGCAACACATGATATCACATATCATCAACGTAAGCAAATATGCATATCTCTAAAACTCGTTGATATATAGCAACGAGATTGGGATACCTCACATATTACACTTACGGTCGTAGAAAAAGAAACAGAAAACTACAATAATTAGAATCCGCAATATCCTTAGACATAATAAACCTGGAATATCTCATATTCCGAATTTCATGCCTAACTTATAAAACTTGCATTTTAGTCTCAAATTGAAAACTCTTTTCAATTGGTTGTCGGATAATTCAACAAGATTCCCGACTTAGTGATTGCGTACAATACGCAATTGCGACGGAGTTTTGATCCGAATCAAAACTTCGTGGAAATCGATCAATTGAGTCTAAACGGCTAGATCTACAATATACTAACTAGTTTTCATAAAACTAATTAATCCGAATTCTAATAATTGTATCACACATCACAAAGCTTGTAAAGTAACCATGACATTATAATTCCGCACGCAATTAGCAAACCAAACCAATTTTTCCAAGACATGAAAAATCCAGAGAGCTAAAGTTCCAAAACCGATCATTTTAAGCCAATCCAGGAGTCAAAACGGACTCGAAACCCGACCGAACCTTCACAGAGGCGAAGATCCCAAAATTAACTATCGAATAGGAGGCCTCGGGAGGGTACCCACCCCCCGGGGCCATCTTGAGTTGGCCCCTAGGGGAAGGCAGACCCGAGAGCACCCAGTTGGGGTGCTCTCGGGTCACCCACCCCAAGGCCAGCTTGTGGTGGTCTTGGGGTATAGGTCCGGCCTCTGGTTCCCCCCCGGGGGTGTCCCCGGGGTGCACACGCTCCACCCCACGGCTTCTCGGTTCAAACCATGAGCCCGTGGGGTGTGCAAACAACTCAAAATATTATTTTGGAAACTGTTTTTATCGGCAGTTTTTGCGTGACAAAAACGATGGATTTCTAACATCGCTACAAACTACTCTAATGTTCTAGCTTGGCTCTGATACCATGTAGGTTAGGCAGCCACCCAATCCAATGGGGTCGCCGTCGTACCTACGGGTCCCTCAGCAGCTACTTTTTACGCATGCCCCTCGCGATGACTACAACCCTCCGGAACACCTTCCGGTCTCGTGATACCCTGGGGGTAAGAGCCTATGCTTCGCCATACTGTCACACAGTGAGAACCCCCCATAGGTCGACATCCAATGCCTAGTTGCTCTGATACCATGAAAGTCAACCCTAGCACCACCATGAGGTTTTAGTAGGATCAAGCATGCCAAATTTTAATTTTTATTAGGTGCTCAGTTAGACTATACAAGATCTTTGCTAAAATATTAGGATTTGCTATGATGATGTGAACAACTGGAGAAAGTGAAAGATGGCTATACCCTCATAGATCGAGTCCTTCACTTCACATGCTCCATGTAGTTGTATCGCGACTCCACTAGGCTCCACTTGAGGCTTAAACGAGCTTCCTCTGATGACCTTCGTGCCGAAGATGATTCACGCGAAGTCCCTCCACCTCAAGCTATCTCTACACTAAACTCTTTAGCGTAGTAAACACGCTACACTCAATCGCTAGTCAAGTGTATGATGGTGAAATAGGGGATGTTAAAAGCTCACAAGTTTGTGTTTAAGCTTCATGGTTCATATCACATGTGAGGGTTGAAGCTTGAACTATATCAATTGAGGAAGAAGAAGAAGCTAGAGAGCAACCATGGGAGCAACTCATGAAAAATGGCTAAGTGTTGAGAATGTGCAAAGAAAGAATGGCAACTCTTGACCCCCACTCATTCAAGCATGGAATTTTGCAATATAAAATTGTAACCATGCTTGAATAGCGAGTCAAGATGAATAAACAAATATAACTCCCATACTTGCAACCATGCTCTCAATTTACACCTCATTTCTATTTTTCAAAAAAATAAAGAATCAAGCCATGCTTCATTATATATATATATATATATATAATGAAGAATAATTAGTGAGCTAATGATATTTGTTAAGATATAATTATATCACATATAATATATATCACATTATTAAATCAACACTTGATTTAATAATCCGGTTATATCACATATGACCGATGTTTAGTTGATAAAACTGCACATTTGTTATTACATTTTCCCTACTATTTATATACTAGAAAAGGTGTTTATTATAATATATGATACATATGAGGGTTTATCTGTAAAAATACTATTTTTCATGTGTTGATATATTATAATTAACATTTGGTAGGAAAATGTATGCAAAGATACCATTGACCAAATCTTAATGGTGAAATTAATATCTCAATAAAACAAAATACTACTAATATTATTTGTTGAGATTGTGCAGAATTTTTCAGGGCTAAAAATCAAGGGAATCAAAGTTGTTAGGAGCAAACCTGCCTAATTAAGAAAGCAAACTAAGAAATCAAGTCTGGCAGAAACTAAGAAAAGATTTCCAATTTCCAAAGGTTCCAGAGAACTCCACGTGTCATAAAGAGAAAAACCCCAGAAACCAAATCAATGGACAACAGCATAGGGCCGCGGATCCGCGGCCAAACCCTCATGTTGGCCACGGATCCACCGCGTGGCAGAAGATTTAGAAGCTGGAATTTGGTGGGTAGAAACTTAACATATGGCTTCCAAATTTGGAAGCTAGGGTTCTGGCTTTTGGAGTATAAATAAGGATCGAGAACCTCTTGGAAAAATCATCAAGTCGACGCGGTCACGAAGTCCAAGACGGCTCATGCATCCATGCTGATCATCAACTGTTCGTCTACCTCCTTAGAAGAAATCGAGAAGCAAACTAGTATTTGTAATCATTTTCTAAGGAAACAAAGTATAATGAGTTTTGTTGATTAATAAAGGTAGTTCTTTTTCTTATTCTATTTCCTTGTAGTTTCATTATGAATTCTCTCTCCATCTCTTTTTCTCCCAACATGCGCGAGTAATTCTCCGCTTGTTAGGGTTCGTAGGATTATGGTAGGTTAATGAATGATGAAAATACTTAAACTCTTTTTACGTCCTATAAAGTTTATAAACTTTATCAAAGGAATCATTAACATCCTAATCGGGCGCGCTACCAATTCATTGTTAGTCTCGACCACGATTAGAGATTAGATTAATAATTGTTTTGGTAAAGGCTAGATATGAACGGAGTTCCGTGTCGAGATAGGGGTTAAGAGTGGGATTCCTTTTCCCTCCAGAAACCCTAATCTACATGCATCACTTTCGTTCTAGTTTTAAATCTATTAAAGGATAGAAAGAGTAATTTTTAATTAATCATCCATAACTACTAAATCCTAATGAACCCTACAAGCCCTCTTCTTATATAAACTTACATCCTTAGTTAATCTAGATCTATATTTTGCATCCGTATTTAACGTAGATATAGATCCTACAACCATTCTACAATATTCTTTATCCTTCTTCTCTTTTTCAACAGATCTAAAGTAAGAATAAAAGATTCAACGTTTCCCTGAGGATGACCCGTACTCATCTCGGTCTAGCTACGTGCGACACCGTATTGATTGCGGTTATTCTACAAACACACAGATCCACATCAATAAAATGGCGTCGTTGCCGGGGATACGTGCATAATTTTTTAGTTTTACTATTTGTGTTGAATTCTTATTCGATCCATATCATAATTAAAACAAAACTGCAAATCGTATATTTAACGAAGTGTGAAATTTTTGCAAGGAGATCTGGAGTCACAGACTTGAGGAAACGGGAGACAAAGACAATCATTGAGATCCAGAGGAGTACAGGATGCCACGTAGCTAACTTCATCACCTGATCCATCTTCCCCGCGGCGGATCCGCGGCCGGAAGTGCACATCGGCAGCAGAAGCGCGGCCAGTTAGGAGATCTAGGGCTCCAATCTTCTCTGGTAAGATTCTAACCTCTTTCTCTCTCCTCTGAAATCCAATAAAATCGCTTTTCTGCAGGATTCTTTGCAAAATATCGTCGCTCAAAAATCTTTTTGCAAAGTTTTGTGATTGGTTTTGTTTTGCATATTTTAATACGGACTTTAAGGGGCAAAGACCAAATCCAGATTAGGTGGGGATTTCATCACCCTTCCTAAGCCCCACAAATCACAAACCGAGCATCTGCATCAACCTTACATTAATTTAAAAAATATCTAGACCAGAATCTAAGGACTGTCGCGCTCATTAAGGACAGAGAAAGGTCGTGGGTAATCTATCGCTTATCCGCATTACTTTTGTGGTGTCTAGGCAAGTGTGTCTAAGGTAAGTGGTTACTTAATTAGGAGTACTACTTACGTAGTGGACAACCTCCCACTTACCTGGCACTTACCTGGCTACAAGAGTAGTAACAAGACGGTAGAGGATTAATCCTACGGCTTGTCCTTTGGAAGTCTAGGAGCGGTCTAGAAACTGGACCTAGGTAACCTAGGGTTGTTTGTGCATTTTTGTGTGATTTGTCTTAAGTCCACTTTTTTTCAAAACAGACCAATTTTAAAGCGCACACACGCTGCCACTTGCGCTAAACCGCTTAGTGCATGCTTGGCTGGATACGGGATTCTAGTGCCCGTCTTGTCCGCATTCCTGCTATCGACGCCGAAGTCGGTACTTCTTCATCTTCTTTTCCCCCACCACACACCACGACCGAGATGGACGGTACTCCATTAGATTATAACACCACGCTGCCACCGCCCGTAGGTGCGCAGAATCCACCGCGCATCTCTCTCCAAGAGAGATGCTATCCTATCCGTGGTCATTTTCCCACTTGTCTATCTATTCCACCAGCTAACGGGGATAATTTTGAAATTAAACTCCACCACATCAATCTACTGCCCAAATTTCACGGGCTTGAGTCGGAAGACACGTACGTTTTCATCACTAAATTCGAAAACGTATGCGCAATGATGGGTACTTCACAATTGACTGTGGATGCTATGGGCTTGCGTCTTCTCCCATTCACTTTGTGCGACTTGGCAGAAAAATAGCTTTATAATACTGCCGCACACTCTATCACTAATTGGGATGAATTCGTAATTGCATTTCTTAAGAAGTTTTACCCAAATCATAAGACCACCCATATTAGGAGCGAGATCAACCAGTTCACCCAGCTTCCCAATGAACCATTTTGGAAGTGCTTTGAACGTTTCAAGGATCTGCTTGTCCAATGTCCTCATTATGGAATACAAAGATGGGATTTATGCCGAATTATATATGAGGGCATTAATCCAGCGACAAAGCAGATGCTTGAAACAATATGTCAATGCAATTTCATGTCCAAAGACGACGGTGAAGCGTGGAAGTATCTGGAAGACCTCGCTGAAAACACTTTGCAGTGGGAAAGCGTAAGACCACCTTCATCTAGGGGAGGTATTCACCAGCTCGATGTTTCCATCACAGTGAAATCCGAAATGGCAGCGATGCAGAAGAAACTCGACGCTATTGAGAACAAATTCTCATCAGTCTCCCTAAATCAGGCCACGCTTCCCAAGACCGTCTGTAGTTGCTGTTCAGATCCTTCACACTTAACGGAAGAATGCCCTATGAATGCATCGTTTCAAACTAATGCTGCTTTTCAGCAGCGACCTAGAAACAATCCTTATTCTTCCACGTACAATCAAGGATGGAGGAATCATCCTAACTTTGGTTGGAACCAAAACCAACCCCAAAATCAAAATCAGTTCCAAAGCAATTATCAAAGACCTCCTCCACAGCAACCACAACCACAAAGTTAGCTCCCATTTCAGTCACAAAATTTTCAAAATCCGGCCAACACTTCTACACCACAAGTGGCCGGTACTGACAACTCTTCACTCGCACAAACTTTGGATATGTTTATGAAACATACCATTCAAATGTCGGCTGATATGAAGTCTTCTATTGATACCATAAAGAAAGACTCCGCCTCCCATGGCGAGAGTATTAAATCAATAGAAAACCAACTTGCATAGTTGAACGCCGCAATGAGTGCGAGAGAGAAAGGGAAACTCCCATCTCAACCCTTACAGAATCCTAGCTATTCACAAAATCATAATGTGAATGCCGTTACTACGTTGAGATCGGGAAAAGTGCTGAATAACCGAGTGGGTGAGCAATTTGATGTTAGTGACACTAATGATACCCCGGCTTCTTCTTCTTCCCCTAATTCGTCTAGTCTCCCACCTTCATCCGAGCCTATTCTCCGTTTTCCCCAAGGCTCGAACATTTCGCCAAATCTATCTAAGTCGATCCCCACTCCAATTTTGGGATCGAATCCGTCCCCACAATCTTCTCCACAAAACGTTGGACCCAAAACTTATTGATCAAGCTCCATTTCCAAACAGATTAAGGGCTAACAGACCTAACCCGCAAATAGAGAAGATTGTGGAAATGTTTAAGCAAGTTAGCGTGAATATTCCTCTCCTAGATGCTATTCAACAAGTCCCATCTTATGCAAGAATCCTTAAAGACTTGTGCACTAGGAAGAGAAAAACTCAAGGGCCTAAGAAGGTTTTCATGACAAGTAATGTTAGCACGGCTTTTATCCAGCAAATACCAAAGAACCGACTAATATCATTTATCTGTATAACACATTATCAAATCAACACTTGATTCAAGAATCTGGTTATATCACATATAACCAAACCGATAACAGATAACGGCCAGATTACAATACGGTATCGCATACACGTATTTAATCAGGCCCACACACATATCACATATGTGTCCTACTTCGTTTCGCTTGAACCAGGAAACTTCTGTGTGGGACTCTAAACACCAGTCAATACGCCAGCAGTAGGTGATGATCACATCAGTCACCCACAAGACGTCAGCGGTACTAGCTGGAAGTAACGGCTACCCAGGTATTGAGCGATATGAAGATCAACAAGCAAGCCTGTCCATACTCTCCATGAAGCCTATCAGTAACACTACCGTACATTCCGGTCTCTTTGTCTGATATGTCGCATATCATGTCTAGGGGTGGTAAACGTCAGACCCCAGTAACGTGATAAGTCATGTCGATGTTTGGCCTATAACGGTTTGAGAAACTACCGATAACTTTTATCAGTAAATCTCAGCAGCAGCCTTAGCTAGGGACTTCCAGTTATAGCCAATCGTGCATAGCGCAACATCAACCCCCAATACCGGGAGAGATGAAACCCCTCCTATCGCTCATTTCCTCCATGTGACTCGGGACTGTACCCAAAATCCACCTGTTTGCACGACTCCTTTGAGCCGTAGTAGGGAGGAAATCAAAGCACAGTGGGAGCCATACAATTCTCTATGACAATCTTGGGTCTACAGACTAACCTGTACCAGTGTCACCAGAGGACTGCTATCTGACGATAGGTATACTACCACATAGGAGTCCTCGGCGAGTCCTGTTAGGTGTACCCATTCTCCAATGAGCACCTGTGTACAATCTTTGATGTCACACACCAATGGTTGTGGGATCAACCATAGACCTCTAAGGGACAAGAAACGTACACACTAGTCTACTCTGGAATATCGATGCCCTAGTCTCGATATTCCCATGAATAGGAACTGATTAAAGGATGTACTTTTGGACCACCCTGGCCCCACTAGTATGATCTCATTATAATCCTGGTAGTCAAGTACATATCCTAAGGGTTTTATCAACATGTAAGAGACAGACAGTATAAATACCAGTCTATATGTTAAGATAAAGGTAATCTGATAGCATACTATCATGTCGAGTAAGAAATTCCTCTATATATATGTCCAAGCATCCACTATATCATCAATAATGGCCTCTAGGGCATACATATTCCTAACAACCGTAAACTCTGCAATAAAATGGTGTTGTAGATAGGAGAATTAGGAAACCTTAGATATGATAAAGAACATGAAGGTAAGGGCCAATCTTACATATTGTTTGGGAGATGCGTTGTTGGCAGCGGTTTATTTTCTTGATCATGTGTTTTCAAAGTCAGTGTAGTCAACACGTTATGTATAGTGGATGAATGGGAGATCTTGGTGGTCACTTGTATTCATGAGTTTATGATAGGACTGTGACTGACATTTGTTCGTGCGACATTGATTTTCCTAGGGAGGAAACAACGAGCGATTACCTCAGGGAGGAAACATCGAGCGATTTCCTCAGGGAGGAATTTTTGCAAAAGGCAGAAGTAGGTCAGGACCTGGGATTCTACAAGATTGAAGATATTCCTAGTTGATTTACGGTGCAGAAGGAATTAGTTCCTTCAGTGGATGGCGACAGTGGGAGCGATATTTCCGCTGATGACTCAGAGCCAATCACGGATCCTCTCTTGTGTCATGGATTGACATCCCGACAATGTTTCGATATCGAAGGGGATGCCTATAGTAACACCACATTGGTTGTTGAACCCAAGTCACATGAGGACGCTATTTATGGGCCTACTGCGAAGGAGTGAATAATGACAATGGAAGAGGTGCAAGAGTCAACGTTAAAGGATCATGTTTAAGATTTTATCGATTATCCTACCGGACACAAGATTATTGATGAAAGCTGGGTTTTTCTAGGTCTTGCGAAAGGTGGTGGATATTGTAGAGTGATATAAGGCACACTTGTTGGGGAAGGGATTCACCTAGCCTAGGTGGACAACAAATAGACACTTTTCATCTAGGGTGATGATTGTGTCTATTTTGCATTCTTTAACAAATCATTGCACATAAAGATCTTAAGCTAGCCTTGGGGACTTAGATCGTATTGTCGACGGAGATTTGGATAAGGAGATCTAGAAGATCTGCCTACGGGTTTCAAAGCCAAGAGGACCCAAGTTGACTCAGAGAGTCCATTTATTGCTTGAAACACTTATCCAAGCAGTTGTTAGTTTGATTTCATCGATCTATATTGGATATGGACTCACGATGATTGAATGCGACAACTGTTGGATACATATGCCCTAGAGGCCTTCATTATATAGATGCTAGGGATATGTATGTACAGGAACATCTTGGTTGTTATGATAGTATGCTATTTGGTTTGTCTTTATCTTAACATGTGATGTGTTTTACTTAGTATTTCATATCTTGTATACATGTTGATAAAGCCCGTAGGATCCTTACTTGACTACCAACGTTGTGATGGCAATTATACTTGTGGGAGCTGGCTAGTCGATAAGCACATCCTTAAAATGTCCCTAGTCATAGGAGTATCGAGATTGGGCATCGATACTCCAGAGTAGACTAGTGTATACATATCAAGACCCCAACGAGGGGTGATGGATTGGTCCCGCAGCCATTGGTATGGTGCACCTAATATTGTATACAGGTGCTCACTGGGGGTGAGTACACAAGACGGACTCACCGAGAACTGGCTAGATGGTATTTTACATAGCGTCAGATAGCAGTTCTCTGGTGATATGAGTGCAGATAGTCTGTCGACCTGAGGTCGTCATTTGTCTCGTGTGAGTTCCCACTGTGCTTTGATTACTACCCTACCACGGCTTTACTGAGTCGTGCAAACAGGTTTTAGTTGGGTACATTTCCGAGCCCCATGGAGGCAGTGAGCGACTGTTGGGGATTCGTCTCTCCCGGTATAGGGAGTCGATGCCGCGGTGTGATCGGTTGGCCAACACCATAAGTCCCTGGCCATAGAGGATTGAGAATTACTGGTAGTTGGACCAGTAGATTCTCGGATGGTCTTGAGTCACACCGGCATGATGTTCATACCAGAATATTGCATTTTATACAGCCCATTCTTACGCTCGGTTGTTTATCGGTAGGTACTCTTGAGCCGTGTTTGCTAGTAATTGCAGGACACAGGTTCTCGGCTCTAAACGGTGAAATTCATGAAAAAAAACACAACAAAATCCGGGTTCCTGCCATTCACAGATAAAACACGGATCTCCGCTCTTTATCCGTCTGTTGCCACACACCAGTTTAGGAGACAAAATGGCAAATCAATGTCATTTTCATGCACAAGGCTCAATGGCAACACAAGATCCAAGAAATCTACGCGGAGCTCGAGACAATCATGGCAAAATATCCACATCAAATCATCTTTTTGATCAACAGAAATTCTGGAAGAAATGTGGAAAGATTATCAGAAAAGACATACGCCAAACTACAGACAAATGAGGACCAGGGAAGCACCCAACCTTTGTGGGCCCAACTCCCCAAAAGGGCCGCGGAACCGCGGCATAAGCATGCTTAGGCCGCAGATCCGCGGCCATGTGGTCTCCTCTCTGTGTCGTTTTTCTGGGGCAGTTTTGTACTTTTATATAGAGCCATATTCTTGCCCTAGATTTCCAGCTCCCTGCCTATAAATACTCCAGAACTGGGCCAAGCCAAGGGTCAATTCTTTGTTCCTCTTTTTGTTAGGATTTAGTCTCTTTCTTCTTCTTCTTCATTCTTTTCTCCATGAAAATTGCAGTGAGAGCTTTTTGAGTGGAAGATCAATGAAGATGAGGGTTTTTGTATCATTCTCTTTTGTTTAACTTCCCCTTGAGATTCTTGCTTTCTCTTGATCATTCAACCTCTTCATTGAGCTTGAAAGGTTAAGGGTTTGTTATTGATCTCAAGGGTCGTATTTTCTTATGAAATTGGTTCTTCAGTTCACATGAGTTCTTTACCCTTCTCTTGATCTTGCAACCTCTTGATTGAGCTTGCAAGTTTAAGGGTTGGCTATTGATCCCATGCTCGTCTTGAGTTCTAGTTTCTTGTTCTTTTTATTGCTTATTTATTACTTGCTTTTTATTACCTTGCTTACTTTCTTGCAATTTATATTCATGCACTTAATTACTTGTAATCTTTTCTTTTCTTTGTTCTTTTCTTTTGCTCTTCTTTGTTCTTTTTTGTGAATGAATGTAATTATCGTTGTTAAGAATCAATATGGTATTGTAAGTTAAGATTTTCTTTTCTCATTTCCTTTTCCCGTTATTTTCCATTGAACTCCGTCCAAACCATACGCAAGCGCTCCGTTAGGCACCCTACCCCAACAAGGTAACGGTGATTCCTAACCACGACCGGTTGCGTTCGGTTTGGCCGGAGGCGAAAGCAAGAGACAAGAACGGGAGGACACGGGTAAATAAGCCGGATTCCACGAATACCGCGCTTAAATCCCCCAATCCACGTTGTTGCCGATTGCTCTAGCTTCAATCGGTCAAGACTCGGCTCAAAGGTTTTGAGTACGGATTTCTTTAGCTTACATTTTCGTATCTTTTCTTAACAATTTTATACTTGCAAATAATACACATAGGTTAGATTGAACAAACTCATACAAATTCTTTATTGACTCGTCTAAGACAAGAACGGAAATGCAACCATCTCCCTGTGGATCGACCCGTACTCAACCGGCTAGCTGCATAGCGACACCGTCCTGATCGCGGTAAACTTTAGAACTTTGAACATCCGACACGCCAAAAGCGTGCGATCACATGACTTTTTAGGTTATTAGGGGTCTGATGTTTTCTACCACCTAGACCGGGCATGCGATACTCTCAGACGAACAGACCGGACTGCACGGAGATTGTCACGGACATGCTCAGTAAGGGTTCGGATGAGTTCGCTTATCGGCCTTCTTTCGATAAGTACCTGGGTAGCCGTTACGTACAACCAGTGCCACTAATGGACTTGTTGTTAAATCCACTGCCAGCGTATTATAAAGTCTTTAGAGTCTTATATAGAGGGTTTTCCTGGTTCGGACGAAACGATATAGAGGCCGTATGGTTTTACGTGCAGGGTTTCGATCATATACGTGCACTGGCTGCATGGATGTTGTTCGGACGGATAATACTAGTGGGCTTTGTTTTAAGCCAGATTCTAGTATTATATTGTTGGATTATTATTATCTCATCGTATTCATATTTTTGCAGTACGAATACATGTATGTATATACGGTGAGGGCATTCTTGTAATTTCACAAGATATGCTTTTAGAAGAGGACACCTCATTATTGGATTTATCTATTTTTGGAAATAGATTAATGAAGTGGAAAATGGAGATATTTGTGGCATGGTTGAAGCATGGCTAATTCATTTGTTTATTTCATTTGATTTTACTATTCAAGCATGGTTGCTAATTTTCTATTGAAAATATTGCATGCTTGATTATTGTGGATGACTTGGCCATTCTTCACTTGCCTCTAAACTCTTGGCTCATTTGTGTTTGCTCTTTCTCTCTCCATTTTTTGTCTCCTTTTTCTCCTAAAGCCCTAACCCTCACATGTGTTGTGAATCCTAGGGTTCCTTGAGATAAAAATAGTCTAATTAACATTCTACATCTCCTAAGCTATCTAAATTAGCAAACTAGATACCTTAGTTACCTCATTCTTGTGGTTGAAGCTTGAACCAAAGACTCTCGGGTGGATCATCTTCGACACGAGGAGGCCGAGGACCAAGTTTGATACAAACTATCTAGGAGGTTAAGAAGAGGAGAAGAAGACCTGAAGGACTTGATCTCTAGAGGTATAAAACTCTTTCACAACTAGTTTAGAACCAATTTGTAGTTTTGCTAGTTAGGGTTTCTGAAAGATCTTGGTTGTTTGGTCGATGTTGCAAGTCTAAAAAAATCGTTTTTGTGAATTCCTCCTTCCCACAAACCTAGTGGGGTGTGCGACATTGACTTACACTGGTATCAGAGCCTACTTAAATCTTAACTAGCTTGTTAGCAAGTAGTTAGAATTTCGATCGACGGAAAATTGTCCGAAATTACATTTCCATATATAGCTTGCTGTCGTTTTTAAAAGTTGTTCAAAAAATCATTTCAGTGGCCTTAAAAATATGAGCAGGCTTTTTTAGGACCAAGGAAATATTTTGAGAAAATAATCTTTCAACTAGATAGCGGAATCGTGGCCAAATAGGTCATTTGGCCGCCGATCCGCGGCCGAGTTATTGGTAATTTTCTCCCAATTTTTCATTTAGTTCAGTTGCTTGGAAATATGATTTTTGGCATATTTGGATTTTACCCAGATTTATTTTTGTGTACTGGTTTGTTCATGAGGTAAACGCGGTATGTTATTATCGATCGAAATTCTAAGTTCTTGATTAACTGTGTTTTCGAGTTTGTATATGTGTTGCTAAATGTCTGCTAATTTCTATATGTCGATTAGTGGGAGTTGCACATATCTTGTATCTCCTTGAAGGTTTGTGTATATGAAGTATTGGATCGTTGTGAATCAATAGCCGGGGGGATGTGAGAAGAGTGTTATTTTCTCTCATTCATGTATATTTGTAAATTGATGTCATATTCTTTTGTGGGGCACATCCGGGTTGAGGTTGTAGCCACCGTTGTATTATTTCATTTATTTTTCTTGCATCTAGGATAGACCGAAGGTGGGGTCACAAGCTACCGGGTTCTTGAAGTGCCGAGTGGCCTACTTATTTTATTGAGGGAGGTTACTTCACTTCGGGAATTTGGCGGGTAGTTTGCCGCACCCATAGGGGTCTAGGATGGGGTTTGGCTATTCATCACGACCGTGGAATCTGTTTTTCGTTCTAGGCTAAAACGAAACACGAAAATCCTAGTATATCCAATATATTCATCTATGTTGCTGTGATCTGTGATCTGGAATGACTATTATTGCGTGAGACGAATGCTTATGTTTTGCGCATGCACTAGTCCAGCCCCCGCTCTGCCGTTAGTTAAGTAATCTAATGGTACATGACGGGCCCCGTGGCGAATGCGTATGGCATAAGCGTATGTTCTATTTTCGTTTCTTTCTCCAGATAAGGTTAATTGATAGGACCGCATTAATATTGATTAATACAAAGTAATAAACCTAAAATCTGATGTCATTGGAACAATTATAAAACCACTCAGTTTTCTTCAAAAAGAAAATTTTAAAAGCGGAGCTTAAACCACTCCTTTTTCAAAAGCTATTCGGTTCCTTCGACTATATCAAGTTGATTACGTTAAAGGTTTTCTCCAAAACCATCCGTAGCCCGCCATCATTTCAGATAAGTATCTACTAGTATTCATGCTATGTGTTTTGACCTTCGCTAAAGCATAGTGTTTGGTAGCTAGTGGGTGCTTATCTATAGCATAGATAGATGCATTAATCTAGGACAGGCGTATACCTGTTTTGACCTTCATCAAGGGCTTGTACAAATGGGTCTAGATTAATCTGGACAATGATGGGTTGAACTTGACTTACAACTTATGATGTTTTGACCTTCGTCACGGTTATAAGCACTCTGGGCAAAAATCACATCGGGAGTTTCAAACATACAGGAAACTTGCTAGTGTTGCATACCTTCTGGAGTATGGTATTTTTGGTAGGCTTCCTTCAAAATCATCACACAATGATAGTTGGTTCCTGATCCTACTGTGAGTATCCGCTACTCTTCGGGAGAATTTTTCACTTTATAATTAGCTAATCAAGTAGGTGTCTAGAAAAGTGTTAACGGGGTACGCCTCTGGGAAAACGAGGTTACTTAATTAAGTCCATGCGAAAGTATAGAGAACCTCCCTCTGAAGTACCAACACTGTTCTGGCCGAAAGATAAGCAAACATGTAGGGTGCGATTAATCCTGATTAATTCTTCTTTTAGGGTTTGAAGAAGAATTCGAGGAAACAGTGGGAGTCATCCTGTTTAGATAAACTAATAACCAATCTAAACCTGCAAGAGCATATGCTGAGTGTTTCTTATCTCTCTCTCCTAATTGCAGTGACCATGATGGGACTAAAGCTAATACTAGATAAAAATAAACTCGCCGGGCCAAATTATAAAGACTGGCTGAGAAATGTCCATATGGCCCTTACATATGATAAGGTCGCATACGTCCTCACGGCGAAAGATCCCTCTGTTCCCGGTCTAGAATTCTCGGTTGCGGACATTGAGGTCCATAATACCTGAGATCTTGATTGCGTGAAAGCCAAGTGCCTCTTGCTGGCCTCCATAGATAATGAACATCAGAGGCAGCATGAGAAGATGGACATTGCTTTCATTTTTCTCCATACCAAAGATTTATATGGAGAGAAATCTCGTATCGCAAGATATGAGAGCTCGAAGAAATTATTTCAAGCGAGATTGACTATCGGATCATCTGTTGGAGACCACGTTTTAAAGATGATTTCTCTTATAGAAGAGCTTGCGGACCTAGGAACTACGTTGTAGAATGAGTTGTACATCGACTTGATTCTACAGTCTTTTCCCTCCACCTATGCCCAATTCATATTGAATTTCAATATGCAAAAGATGGAAGATACACTTCCTGCGCTCTTCAACATGCTGAGGGTGGCAGAGGGCACCTTGAAGAAAACCAAGGAAACGCTCACTCTGTTTATCGGGGAATCTTCTTCTGCTAAATCAAAGGCTAAGACCAAGAGGAAGAAGAAGAAGGCCCTTACCAAACCGAGGGGAGGTGTGCAGAAGGTGCAGGGAAAGGGAAAGGAAAAGAATGAGGGGCAACCACAAAGGAAGAATGCTTCTATTGTCGGAAAAAGGGACATTGGAAGAAGGACTACCGGGCCCTAAAAACTAAGAATCGGGACATAAAGCAAGTTGTGGTTTCGGTTTCAGGTGTGTTCGTGATTGAAAACTGTTTCTCTATAAACTCTACTTCCTGGGTATTGGATACCGGATCAGGATCTCACATCTGTAATTCATTGCAGGCACTGAGAAGCCGTAGAATTTTGAGGAAATGTGATATGACCCTCAGGGTTGGCAACGGAACCAGTGTGGATGCTGTTTCAGTAGGAGAATATCACCTAGGATTGGTGAGTGGACATATTTTATTATTGCGTGACTGCTTTTGTATACCCAGTATGATCTGTAATATTATATCATATCTTTGTTATCAAATGAAGGATATAATTTTGCACTTGAAAGCAATGTCATAAACATTCACCTAAATCATGAAATGGTTGGGTCAAGTACACTTAATAACGGAATATACATTTTCAATCAACATAAAGTTTTCAACGTCCAAAATACACTAAAAAGAAAGACTTCAGAATCAAGCCAAGCTTTCTTATGGCATTATAGACTTGGTCATATCAATGAAACACGACGGACTAAGTTACATAAAGAAGGATACTTAGATCCGTTTGAGTACCAATCATATGCAACTTGTCAATCATGTATCAGAGGAAAGATGACAAAAACTCCGTTCACTAGACACGGAGAAAGCGCTATTGTGCTCCTGGGACTCATACACAACGACGTTTGTGGGCCAATGTCTACGCATGCAAGAAGTGGATATTCCTACTTCATTACTTTCACAGATGATTTCTCAAGGTATGGATATGTATTCTTAATGAAACATAAATCCGAGGCCTTTGAGAAATTCCAAGAGTATAAGAATGAAGCGGAAAAGCAAACCGGCAATAGTATCAAGATGCTTCGATCTGATCGGGATGGTGAATACTTAAGTGCCGAATTCCTAGAATATATAAAAGAGAATGGAATTCTCTCTTAGCTTACTCCTCCATACACACCACAACATAACAATTTATCAGAAAGACGGAATCGCACCTTACTTGATATGGTGCGTTCCATGATGAATAATGCTGAGTTGCCGCCCTCTTTCTGGGGTTATGCACTAGAAACTGCTGTATACCTATTGAATAAGGTTCCAACTAAGTCTGTGCCTACCACTCCATATGAAATGTGGAGTGGGAAGAAACCCTGTCTTAGGAATCTAAAGATATGGGGTTGTCCTGCTTTTGTCAAAAAAATTCATCCGGACAAGCTCGAGGCACGTTCAGTATTGTGTAAGTTTGTAGGATACCCCAAGAATTTTCTATGGGGTATTATTTCTATTACGCTGAGAAATAAAAAGTCTTTGTTTCTCATCATGCCCGCTTCATGGAAACTCAATTTCTTGAAAAAGAGATAAGTTGGAGCGCAATAGAGCTGGAAGAAATTCCATAACCACAAAGTATTACTGAAAACTTAGTAGAACCAGAGATTTGGACGTACCTACGCCACTTCGCAGATCTAGTAGGCAGTCTCATCCGTCTGAGAGATACTACGGTTTTCTCATAGACAAGGATCGAGAAGATTGCATCATCGACAATGATGAGCCGACTAGTTTCCAGCAAGCCATCACGAGTAGAGACTCGGTGAAGTGGCTGGATGCTATGCGATCTGAGATAGAATCCATGTACACAAACCAAGTATAGACTTTGGGTTTTTCTCCTACTGGGGTAAAACCCGTAGGATGCAAATGGATCTTCAAAAAGAAGATTGGTGTAGATGGTCAGGTAGAAACCTACAAAGCTAGACTTGTTGCTAAAGGTTTTCGTTACAGACCAGGATTGGACTATGACGAAACTTTTTCACCAGTGGCTATGCTTAAATCCATTCGGATCCTACTTGCCATTGCTGCTTTTCATGACTATGACATTTGACAGATGGATGTTAAAACCACTTTTCTAAATGGAAGTTTAGAAGAGTGTGTTTACATGGATCAACCAGAGGGTTTCATAGACAGTGGGAGCAGCGGAAAGGTGTGCAAGTTGCTTAAATCCATTTATGGATTAAAACAGGCATCACGGAGTTGGATCATCTGTTTTGATAAGACGATCAAGGAATTTGACTTTATCAAAAATGTAGATGAACCTTATATTTATAAAAAGATTGTAGGGAGAACTGTAGTATTCCTCGTTTATACATGTATGACATTCTCCTGATAGGAAATGATATTCCTATGCTACAATTGGCCAAGTTGTTCTTGTCACAGAAGTTCTCTATGAAAGACCTGGGTTATGCCTCGTACATTCTGGGGATTAAGATCTATCGTGACAGATATAAAAGAATGTTGGGACTTTCACAGTCAAGGTACATAGACACCATACAAAAGAGCTTTAGTATGGAAGATTCTAAGCACGGTAATTTTCCCACTTGTCACGGAATCACCCTCTCCAAAGAGATGTCTCCTAAGACTGATGAGGAGAAGGCTCGCATGAGCATAGTACCCTAGGCTTCGGCGGTAGGGTCGATAATGTATGCGATGTTATGTACCAGACCAGATGCAGCTTACGTACTTAGCGTCGTAAGCAGATATCAGTCCAACCCAGGTGAGAAACATTGGATAGCAGTAAATAACATTCTTAAGTACCTGAGAAGAACTACGGAGATGTTCTTGGTGTATATTAATGGGGACCTACAGATCGAGGCTTTTACCGACTCTAGCTTCCAAAGTGACAAGGATGACTCTAAATCTATCTTGGGTTATGTGTTTACCCTCAACGGAGGGGCGGTCTATTGGAAGAGTTCCTAACAGGACACCGTAGCAGACTCGACGATAGAGGCTGAGTACATCACTGCTAACGATGCCGCAAAAGAGGCAGTATGGATGAGGAAGTTTATTTCTGTCATGCCCCCGCTTTCCGGAATGCGCTACTACGGCACGTGACTGGGCCAACCATGCTATCTATGGTTAGGAAATATCCCTCTACAGTCACATTACGGCTGTCTATAGGACATCAAGAACAGTAAAATATAAAATCTATCTAGTATATGTCCATTTTCTAAAATAAAAGAGTCAAGAAAACGTATAAGAGGAAACGATAATAATATCCAATAAACAACATCCGAAAATACGTCCCACTATAGGCTCACAACAAGAAATAATGCTGCAGAAAATAACTAAACTAAACATCACTAAACTTAATTCCTCACTGCTCGGCTTAACGGTTAAAATAATCTTGTTCAGCCTGCGATAAAGTAGAGGAACTGGGCCATACAAAACCCAGACGTCAGTGCGTCATAATACCAAAATAATAGTGATAACCATGATATAACGATATATGTAAACATAAATATAAATCAACAACATAAATATAAATAGTGAGGTACGTGTAAACAGTGAAGTACATGTGTGTATGTGATGTGTAATCTAAAACTGGACTTCTAGGTTATCTATTCTAAAGTCTTCGAAATCAATTAATATAATTCTCATCGTAACACATCAGTCTATGCCCCATTCATTCCCCATGGGACCACGGTAATAGGATTATTCTGTAACGCCTGGAAAAACGGCAAACAGGATATTCCGTAACGCCCGAAAAAACGGCAAACATGTAATTATTCCGTAACGCCCGGAAAAATAGCAAACAGGATATTCCATAACTCCTGGAAAAACGGTAAACAGGATATTCCGTAACGCCCATAAAAATGGCAAACATGTAATAATAGCCTTTTAAGTTTCGTTTCGGTTACATTCTTGATTTTCCTTTTACCCCTAGATTTGTGTTCAAGTCAGGAATTGACAATGTAGATCTAATGCCAATATAGGATCAAGCAGGTACAAGTTTTCGTCTATGCAAACAACAAGTAACGTCCGTCAGGACAACAAGTCAGGATTGTTGGCATTAGTAACTAGATCCAAGTAATGAGTCAAGTAGTGTGTTGTGCACATGTCATGTGATGCATATGTATCAGAGGGATACCAAATGTAATACTGTAACGAATATCTGAACATGGTAAGCATGACGCATATCAGGATGCATATGCGTCTATCTGTAATAACCTGTGTAAGTATCCATGACTACGTAGAATACAACTAGACAGCATGTTACACTAATATAAATGTAATATGATATAATGAGGTTCTGGCATGCAACTAGATATGCAATTCTCAGTACGGATGCGAACGGATATCGAAAAACGGTAAATATATAACATTGGATGCATAATATAACACATGTATTATTTTTATTCATATAAATAAATATATTATAACATAGCATGTTGCAAGATAAACTTTCCTCGAAAACAACGGTTGATGTGCAGGCGGCTCGGTGCGACACGACACGACACGGTGCGTGAAGTGGTATGACACGGTGATAGGTCTTGCATTGACACGGGACTGATGCGATGGTGGCACACAAGTGGCATGAGCTGAGAATGAAGCGGGCATGGCATGGCATGGCACAGGGGTATCGCACATGGCGTGACACGGTCTGGGTACGGTGATGACACGGTCATGGCATGGTTTGGGTACGGTGCATGGCACAGTCATGGCATGGTCTGGATACGATGCATGGCATGGTTATGGCATGGTCTGGGTATGGTGAATAGTCTAGTGGTTGTCTGGTGCATGGTCTGGTGCATGGTCTGGTGGTGGTCTGGTGCATGGTCTGGTGGTGGTCTGGTCGTGATCTGGTGCATGGTCGGGTGCATGGTCTGGTGGTGGTCTGGTTGTGATCTGGTCATGATCTGGTGCATGGTCTGGTCGTGGTCTGGTGGTGGCACGGTCGTGGTCTGGTGGGGGCACAGTCAAGGCATGGAAGTGGTGATGGTAGGAATGTGGTGTTGTGGTGGTACTGTAGTGATGGTATGGTTCGTCCGGATCGTTGGCGACGTGCGCGACTCTGGCGAGATGGCCGGAAAGTAAGAAAGGAAAAGAAAAGAAAGAAAGAAGAGAAGAAGGAGAAGAAGTGGGATTGGCTTCTGGTGTTGGCCTTAGACTCAGGGGGCAGAGGGGACGACGACGGGGTCAGGGTGATCGGCGGTGAGGAGTTGCAGGCATGGGCGTTGAGTTTGTAGTGTTGGTCGGGGTTGAGGTGTATGGGTGCTGGGACTGCTCGGAAAAGGAGGAGGAGAGAGGAATGGAGGTGGTTAGGTTAAGGTCAGGCTGGTGAGACAAGAGTAGTGACGGCGGCCGGCGACGAGGTCGGCGGCCATGGCTAGTCGGGGTTTGCGGGTGGTCATGGGTGTGGGGTTTGCAGGGAGGTGAGGAGAAAAGAGAGGGAAGAAGAAGGTGAAGGTGAGGAGGTTATGGATCTCTGGATCTCCTTCAGATGTTATCTTCCGTTGATCTGCAGCGAGCGCTGATGGATGGCTGAGATTGAGTTGGAGGGCTTCCTCCTGAAGCGTGTGGATCTCAATGGGTTTTATGTGGTTGAGGCTGAGCTACCTGCAAGGAAGTCTCGGGGTGGTTGTGTCGCTATCCAAAGTTAGGCACGTAACCGGCACTTAAACCACGTGACGTCAACAGGCGTAACGCAATTTAAGTAAGACGAAAGCCCAGAAATCTAAACCATATAAAGAAGTAAGTGATAAAAATATTGTTAAAAACATTTGGAAATCTCAAGTAAAAATCCTTAAACTTAAGTTTATTTTCTTAAAAATTTCGGCAACACCTCCTTTGTAAAAACTAGCCCCGAAACGGGTACAAACATATATACGACGCTGTAGTGAAGAAATAAGCAATATAAATGAAAAAAAGCAATAAGAGGTAAAACTACATAATAAAAGCCGACTCACACGAGCTCGACACTCAGTCACAAAATAATACAATATCGATCCTCACAACCCGTCTCTAAGTCAATACATGGAAATGGTAGATGGAGAGTACTAGATACAATGAGATATACAATGAACATAAACGGATAACCGCAAACCTACCTAGAGCAAAGCCAACCGTAGCGGTATCTGCTGAAAAAGATACAATAAGAAGCCCTGCCGCGACTACTCTGAGGGTCTATCCTGCAAAACAATGTGGCACAACGGGGGTGAGTTTCCAACTCGTGAATAGTAAGAAACATCGTACAGATAATCGCAGGTATGCACGTACAGCGATAATCTATCACATGCAATCTGATAGCATAAGTATGACAATATGGATATGCAACAATCATGATAAAGGTACTCCATCAGGTACTACAAATACATGAAGCAATGCATATCAAATAACTACTGAGTATGGGATAAAACATATCATCATCAATGAATCATCATTATGGAAAAACCGGTGTCCATCAACGACACCCCAAATCCCAATAGCTCAGGCGCCGTCACTCGGATCGGCCCTCATATCCTGTAAATCTCATTGAACCTGAGTGCCCAACATTGGCACTCGAAAACATCATGAAAACTCGTGTCCAACATCGACACGCAAATCCATATAACTCGAGCTCCGTCAGTCCGGATCGGCCCATATCCATCTCACGACTCCGGTCGGTATCCTCTGGATAACCGCCAGGTCCAACCAATCACCGGTAGGTAGTATTCCCTCTACCAGGCTCATCGTCTACTGCATAACATCCCTTTCTTGCCCCGGAGTACCATACCAGGTCCACCATGAACCCGCAAACAGATCATCCAGCTCCTCGAATAGGGTTTCTAACATAAGTCTCAGAACCGAGAAAACTCTTGGTGGACGTATCGAAATATCATATCAAGAGAAACCGGGTTTTCAAAACAGAGCATACTTTCTCAAAATATCCCCACGGTTCTCAAATCCATAAATCACATGAAATCCATATCTCAATGCGTAAATCCATGAAATGTGATATATGCAATATAAACCAGTAATATGAGCATATCAAGGGAAAACTACTCTTTTAAATGAATTCAGTTTTTAAATATATCATGCGGTTCCCAATTTCTCCAAAGTCAAATGCAACATCATATAAAGGTGTGTATGTAGCTATAGCAATGTATGTATGTATACTTGTAGGTATGTAAGCATGATGCATTTCACATGTGTAATAGAACAAGAATCAACGTCTCAATGTCATTAACGAATACAATACCACATAAGTGTAAATGTTGCGCGTGCCATAGCAATTACCGACGGTGTGGGTCATGCCTGCAAAACACTATGGCACAACGGGTGAGGTGTCATGGCTACTTAAGCACGGTTAACCCTAATTAACCCTATGTTAACATGCACAAGTGCGTACAAGCCCAAAATAAATAATAATAAAATATTAATTATTTTTATAAAATATTTGAAAACTATTTTGGTAAATTTTTTACTAAAAATCCACATTATCGCTTATTTAACACTAATCGCATTCTAAGGTGTTACAATCTTCCCCCCTTAAAAAAATTCGTCCCCGAATTTAAAAATCTTACTATACGTACCTTCAAAGAGATGAGGGAATTTCTTCTGCATCTCTCTCTCGGCCTCTCAAGTGACCTCTTCACTATTCGGGCTACGCCAAAGAACCTTCACAGATGGAAAGACCTTTGACCGAAGTTTCTTCACCTGCCGATCCAATATAACTACCGGCTGCTCGGTGAACGAAAGATCGCGCTCTAGCTGAACGGTCTGGTATTGAATCATGTGAGAAGGGTCATGAATGTACTTGCGAAGTATCGACACATGGAATACGGGGTGAACATCCGGAAAACTGGGCGGAAGTGCCAAACGATAGGCAACGGTACCAACTCGCTCAAGGATCTCAAAAGGACCTACAAATCTAGGACTAAGCTTTCCTTTATTCCCAAATCTCATCACGCCCTTCATCGGAGAAATCCGTAGGAATACATGATCCCCCACTGCGAACTCGAGCCTGCGACAACGACGGTCGGCATAAGACTTCTGTCTGCACTGGGCTGCTCTCATCCTATCCTGAATCAACTGGATCTTCTCCATAGTCTCTTGAACTAGCTGCGGTCCCAAAATCTTACTCTTACTGAGTTCGGTCCAACAAACAGGCGATCGACACTTTCTACCATACAAAGCCTCAAAAGGTGTCATCTGAATCGTCTCCAGATAACTGTTATTGTAAGAGAACTCTATCAACGGCAAGTGACGAGCTCAACTGCCACCAAAATAAAGCACGCACGCACAAAGCATATCCTCCAGAGTCTGTATAGTCCGCTCTGACTGACCATCGGTCTGCGGATGGAAAGTGGTGCTAAAACTCAAACGGATACCCAAAGCTTCTTAAAGCTTCTGCCAAAGATGGCTAGTGAAATGGGTGCCTCTGTCGGATACGATGCATGTGGGAACGCCGTGCAAATGCACAATCTCATTAATGTACAACTGAGCATACTGAGTATAACCGAAAGTGGTCTTTACTGGAAGGAAGTAAGCCACTTTCGTCAGCTGGTCAACAATCACCCAAATGGAGTCATACTCTCGACTGGACCTGGATAGACCCACAACGAAATCCATGGAGATCTGTTCCCATTTCCACTCCGGAATGGATAAAGGCTGCAACTCTCATGCCGGTCTCTGATACTCATCCTGGACTTGCTGGCAAGTTAGGCACCTCGAAACAAAATCCGAAACATCACTCTTCATGCCTGCCCACCAGTAGATTTCTCTCAAGTCATGATACATCTTGGTGGAACCTGGGTGAATACTATAAGATGACCGATGTGCCTGCTCTAGGATCTCGCGTCTCAACCCATCAGTATCAGGTACACACAAACGAGTCTCAAAACGTAGCATACCCTGGTCATCAATCAAGAACTCCGAATCTCTACCCTACCGAACATGCTCAAGAATCTCAGACAACCGGGCATCGTCGGGCTGTGCCTCACGAATACGATCAGGTAGAAGTAGACAGGCGCAGACACGAGCAAGCTGTCCCCTAGTGTAATTGAACTCAAACTTTTCTCTGTTGTCGCACAAGATATGCCAATCTGCAGAAGACTATCTCTAAACTGCGCTCAACTGGGACAAGCTACCCCCGGGCCTACAACTCAAAGCATCAGCTACCACATTCGCCTTGCCCGGATGATAAAGGATCTCACAATCATAATCCTTCACAAGCTCCATCCAATGGCACTGTCTCAAATTCAAATCCCGCTGCTGGAAGATGTACTTCAAGCTCTGGTGGTCTGTGAAAATCTGACGCGACTTACCGAACAAGTAGTGTTTCAAAATCTTAAGTGCAAAGACCACCGCGGCCATCTCAAAATCATGAGTGGGATAATTCTGCTCGTGCTTCTTCAACTGTCGGGAACCATAAGCGATAACTCTATCATGCTGCATCAATACACAACCGAGCCCCACTCGAAGAAGCATCACACTAAACGACAAAGCAGGCCCAATCCAAAAGGCAAAGATAAAACTGGTGCAGTCGTCAGCCGAGTCTTCAACTGCTGGAAGCTCTGCTCGCATGCCTCAGTCCAAAGAAAAGGAACTCCCTTCCTGGTCAGTCCTGTCAGCGGTGCAGCGATACTTGAGAAGTCCTGCATGAAACGGCGGTAATAACCGCTTAAGCCTAAAAAGCTGCGGACCTCTGTCACCGATACAAGTCTGGGCCAAAGCTGTACGGTCTCGATCTTCCTCGGGTCCACAAAAATACCGTCTCCCATAACCACTTGACCAAGGAAATCAACACTATCAAGCCAGAAGGCATACTTCGAGAATTTAGCAAACAGCCGGTGCTCTTTCAATGTCTGCAAAGCAATCCTCAAGTGCTGCTCATGCTCCTCTCGACTTTTGGAATAAACCAGAATGTCATCAATAAACACAATAATAAACTGGTCGAGAAACGGCCTGAAAATCCGGTTCATCAAATCCATGAACGCTGCTGGGGCATTGGTGAATCCGAACGACATCACCAAAAACTCATAATGCCCGTAGCGCATACGAAAAGCAGTCTTCGGAATGTCATCATTCCGAACCCGCAACTGATGATAACCTGATCTCAAATCAATCTTAGAAAAATGTCCCGCACCCTGGAGCTGATCAAACAATCGTCAATGCGAGGTAGAGGATACTTATTCCACACCGTAACTCGGTTCAATTGACGATAATCAATGTAAAACCTCAAACTTCCATCTTTCTTCTTGACGAACAGAACAGGAGCTCCCTAAGGAGAAACACTCGGACGCACAAGTCCCCTATCAAGCAACTCTTGCAGCAGATCCTTAAGCTCCACCAGGGCCATTCGGTAAGGCGGTATAGAAATAGGCCCCGTGCCGGGCATCAAATCAATGCAAAACTCAATCTCACGCTCTGGCGGCAATCCAGGTAACTCATCAGGAAACTCTCTCACGATAGGAACCTGGTCCAACAAATCTACCGTGGCTCCAGTATCACGAATGAAAGCCAAGAATCCCCGACATCCCCTCCTCAAAAGCCGACTAGCGCAAAGGGTAGAAATCAAACTGTGACGGGCGGCACCACGATCCCCCCGCATAACAAGAACCGACTCAACGGAAAAAAAAACGTGACTGTCTTGTCGCGACAGTACACGGACGCATAGCACGTAGCTAACCAATCCATGCCAAGGAGAATGTCGAAGTCCAACATCTCAAGAAGGATCAAGTCGACGGACGAATCTCTATCTCCAATACGAACAGCACACGACCGAAACACATGTCGCGCAACAAACGAATCGCCAACAGGAGTAGTCACGACAAGCGGCTGATCTAGCAAACATGACTCTCATCCCAATCTCGGCATGAAGTGTATAGAAATATACGAGTGCGTAGATCCCAGATCAAACAAAACGTGTGCATCGAAAGAACATACTGAAAGAGTACCTGAAACCACTGCATTGGATGCCATCGTGTCCTGATGAGTCAACACAAATACTCATGCCTGCCCTTTACCGGCAACTGGATGTCCTCCGCCTCTTCCACCCCGTCCTCTCTGAACAAACCCTCCGTGACCATGACCTCTCTGAACATAAGTCTGACACGAAGCAAAAACATGCGCAAGAGGCAACACTCTCTGAGGTGGAGAAGGTGGTAAGGTAACATGTGGTACAGCTGCCTCGTCCTCACGTGGTTCAATACAATCTCGAATGCGATGATAAAAACTCCCACACCGGAAACATCCTGATGATGACTGCTGACCCTCTTGGGGTTAAGAGCTAAACAACTGGTCTCGTCCCAAGTCTCTACTACTCTCACGACCTGAACGAAATCTGTCGCGGCGTCTAAACATCTGTCTCCGTGCTGATACACTAGTACGAACCCTCTTCGGTTCCGGAAGGACCGACGTCTCGGAAAGACGCTCCTCAACCAGTAGGGCTGCGTCCACTACGGCTGCATAGGTGTCACAATGCTGGGCGCTGATAGAAAGGAACAACTGGGTAAGCATGCCTCGTACAAATCTCTTAATCCGCATCTCCTCAGTGTCCACCAAATATGGAGCATACACAGATAGCTGGGTAAACTGAATATCATACTCTACCACCGTCATACCCAGAGTCTAGTGTAACGACTCAAAACTGCGAGCTCGAGCATCACTGACGCTCTGTGGAAGAAAAAGAGGCAAGAAACACCGTCACGAACTAAGCCCGGGTCATAGGAGAAAGACCTGCGGCTCTGCCCCTCTCTAAAGACTCGCACCAAGTCTGACGAAAACTCACGACCTCTACCCATCTGGCGTCGGAACATCTCAACGAACGACAGATCCTGGCCATCCGATCGATAAACGACTGCGGATCCTCAACTGTATCGGTGCCGGTGAAAATCGAAGGCTTCAGCCTCATGAACTCAGATAACGATACGGTGATAACCTCCGCAGCTGTAGGTACGACTGCCTAAACCGTAGGCACCATCGCAGTCCCCATAACAGGAGTGACAACCTCCTGTCTCTGCGCTCGACTGGCCTCAACTAACGATCCCATCATCTGGCGCAAATCATGCATATCGACCTCTAGCCTAGTAATACGATCTATTGAAGGTGGATCAATCTGCTCTTATACAACGGATGTACCGCCCTGGTCAGTCTTCGTCTCTGACGAGCCAACTCTGACCTCAGCTCTCGCGGCCGCTCTATGCGCCCTCGTAATCTTCGGCGGCATAATGGCTAGAAATGAAAACAGGATTCGATAAGAATATGGAAATCGAATCGTAAGGATGTATATAATCACGGAAGGAATTTCAACCAACAAGTCCTAAGGTCACTTAGGAGGAGTACCGTGTCGTAAGTATGCCAATGAACATGCATACACTAAGTCACTCTGCTTAAGCTACCTACTCCATCATACTAAGGTCATCCAACACTCCGAAAGGTAAAACCTAGCGCTTTGATACCAACTTTGTCACGACCCAAAATTAGGCACATGACCGGCACTTAAACCACGTGATGTCAACAGACGTAACGCAATTTAAGTAAGCCGAAAACCCAGAAATCTAAACCATATAAAAAAGTAAGCGATAAAAACATTGTTAAAAACATTTGGAAATCTCAAGTAAAAATCTTTAAACTTAAGTTTATTTTCTTAAAAATTTCGGCAACACCTCCTTTGTAAAAACTAGCCCCGAAACGGGTACAAACATATATACGATGCCGTAGCGAAGAAATTGGCAATATAAATGAAAAACAGCAATAAGAGGTAAAACAACATAATAAAAGCCGGCTCACACGAGCTCGACACCCAGAGTCACAAAATAATACAATATCGATCCTCACAACTCGTCTCTAAGTCAATACATGGAAATGGTAGATGGAGAGTACTAGATACAATGAGATATATAATGAACATAAACGGATAACCGCAAACCCACCTACAGCAAAATAACTCACAGCCAACCGTAGCGGTATCCGCTGAAAAAGATACAATAAGAAGCCCTGCCGCGACTACTCTGAGGGTCAATCCTGCAAAACACCGTGGCACAACGGGGGTGAGTTTCCAACTCGTGAATAGTAAGAAACATCATACAGATAATCGCAGGTATGCACGTACAACGATAATCTATCACATGCAATCTGATAGCATAAGTATGACAATATAGATATGCAACAATCATGATAAAGGTACTCCATCAGGTACTACAAATACATGAAGCAATGTATATAAAATAACTACTGAGTATGGGATAAAACATATCATCATCAATGAATCATCATTATGGAAAAACCGGTGTCCATCAACGACACCCCAAATCCCAATACCTCAGGCGCCGTCACTCGGATCGGTCCTCATATCCTGTAAATCTCATAGAACCTGAGTGCCCAACATCGGCACTCGAAAATATCATGAAAACCCATGTCCAACATCGACACGCAAATCCACATAACTCGGGCTCTGTCAGTCCGGATCAGCCCATATCCATCTCATGACTCCGGTCGGTATCCTCTGGATAACCGCCAGGTCCAACCAATCACCGGTAGGTAGTAGTCCCTCTGCCAGGCTCATCGTCTACTGCATAACATCCCTTTCTTGCCCTGGGGTACCATACCGGGTCCGCCATGAACCCGCAAACGGATCATCCAGCTCCTCGAATCGGGTTTCTAACACAAGTCTCAGAACCGAGAAAACTCTTGGTGGACGCATCGAAATATCATATCAAGAGAAACCGGGTTTTCAAACCAAAGCATACTTTCTTGAAATATCTCCACGGTTCTCAAATCCATAAATCATATGAAATCTGTATCTCAATGCGTAAATCCATGAAATATGATATATGCAACATAAACCAGTAATATGAGTATATCAAGGGAAAACTGCTCTTTTAAATGAATCCGGTTTTTAAATATATCATGCGGTTCCCAATTTCTCAACATCATATAAAGGTGTGTATGTAGCTATAGCAAGGTATGTATGTATACTTGTAGGTATGTAAGCATGATGCATTTCACATGCGTAATAGAACAAGAATCAACGTCTCAATGTCATTAATGAATACAATACCACATAAGTGTATATGTTGCACGTGTCATGGCAATTACCGACGGTGTGGGTGTAGCATACAATTTAGTACTCGTGCAACATGAACCGTCAGTAATGGTGCAGTGTCCCCTAGCTACTAAGTCAAGGAACAACAAGTAATAGTATACAATGATTCTCATGCACAATCAACATATATGCATAAAAACATACAGCCATAATATCATATCTAGCCCTAACGCATAACGTCATACGGGCGATTTTCCCGTAGATGTAAAATCTACTCACCGATGATCTCGAGCTAGGTAAATCCGACCACTTGCTTCCCTTTCTTCGTAGCGTCCGAAGTCCCCGCACTCGCTCCTAATATTACACAAAACATAGAAAGTGCAACTTAGAAATCGACCAATAATACGTACAAACTATGTTTAAATCGACGCACCGACTCCAACCAAACTCTTAAGTGTTCACTTAGTGGCTAACGAGTGTAGCGACAATCTAAAACAACCCTAAGTGCAGCAAGCTACACAAACAACGCGAACCGTGTCGGATAACTACAAACAGCTACCAAAACTATATCTTTATAGTTCTAGACAACAACTATGTAACGTTTTAGAAATCGTTTAGGTGAATTTTCCGTTATTCGGTAAAATAATACGTGTTTTCAGTAAAAGGCAAGATACAATTAATTTTCAACATAGACTTAAATACACCTATTTTAACTATGCAATTGCTAGTATTTGGTATTTATTTAGCAACTTATAAATTATTAGTTTATTTAATTATTTTTCCTTAATTAATTATTTTAAATATTATTATAAGCTTTTAATTATACATTTAATTAGTGATAATTACAAATTGGAATGGGTTAATTGTACAAATGTGAATCATGACAACTTAGAATCAAGATTGTAACATGCTCATTCTTTCTACACTTGTCACCATAATTCTAGATAATTCTAGGGTTGTTTTGAAAAATAAAATAAAACAAATAATTAAGGAAATAAGTGATTAAGTGTAATAATTAAGGATGTTTCTACACACGCCCACATATTTCCCTCTCTCTCTCTCTCTCTCCTTCCCAACTTGGCCGAGCCCTCCTTATGGCAGCCCCAAATTTTCCCCACTTCATTTTGACTTCAAAAATCTCATAATATCCATCAAAAATCAATACAAAATCTCAAAAAATCCCCCTTCATCATTTACCCAATATTCATTGGCCCAAGCTAGCATGAATTAAGGAGCAAGATGGCATTTTAGAGGCTAAGTTTTGCAAGTGTGAATCTCATTCCAAACTATTTTGAGGTATAACCTTACTCTAATTGTTACTTGTTCTAATATGATTTTTAATTAAGAGTTAATTAGATTTTAATTGCAAGTTTGGAAATTCATGAATAGGGTTTGAATTCAATTAGGTTTTTATCACTTGTTTAAGGTTACAATGTGTATTTTAACCTCTTAAGACTTGGAAAACCTAATCTAGTTGCTAAATTGCTAAATTGTTACATTTAAAATTGTCCAAATTATATAATTTGTAAACTAGATTTTTATAATTAATTCTAATAGGTGATATAAAATTTTATTTAAGGTTTATGCGGCTTAATTAAGATATTAAGTGAATATTGTGGCCACAAGATTTGTTAAAACATCAAGATTTGAACTAAAATGGAAATTGATGCTTACTAGGTTTTTGGAATAAATCGATTTGAAATAAAGTTGAGAATTTGATGTTATGCAACCTATTTCATATAATATCTAGTGTATTGTGAGTGAGCGTTTGGTGCGATTGGGTTCTAGGTTTCGGGATTGTCACGTATTGCGACCATAGTTATAGTTTGTGGCATTGACGCGAGCTCGTTCTGTGCACCAAGTGTGCGCGCGTCTAGTTAGTGCTCATGATTGACTTGTAAGTCCACGTTACCTCTCCCGGTTCTTTCGGGCTTGCGGAAATGGTGAAAAACGATTTTTAGGGTTTGGGTAACATGGACTACAAAAACGGATCTTGGCTAAACTACACACTAGCAACCTAACTAGAGAGTTGTCTACTCGGTTGGGGTTATACCTCACTTGAACTCCTTCTTCTTGAACTCTTAGTAGTGGTTGGATGGTGCTTTCCTCGTCGCCTTCTTTCGTCAAAGATGGATCCACCTGAGGGTTGCAACCTTGGGCTCCTTTCTTGAACTTTAAGAGAACTAAGGTCTTTGGCTTGCTAGACCTTCAACCTTAGAGTGAGTAGAGAGTGGTTTAGAGTATTTTATCTCAAGGAGAGGTTTCTCAACACATGAGAATGGATCTCCTTGAACTAGAGGAGGAAGAAGAAGAAAAGAGGAGAGAGAATGGTTATGATAGAATGAGATGGTATTTTTACAACCATAACATAATAAGTGAATTATCTAATAATAATATTAATCAAAAAAAGAAAAAGGTGATGGATGGTTTGATGAGACTATTATCATATCACATTAAATGTTTTTTTGCTAGAATCAAATAGCATCTTTGATGTGTAATGATGATAGTCAATGTTTTAACCATGGTCAACAAGTCAACCTTAGTCAACAAGTCAATAAACCCAACCATGACACAATTTCATTTAATTAATATTATTAATTGATATATCACAAATTCATTAGGGTTTGGAAAAAGACGACTGTCAACTGTGCATACACACCCGTTCCGAAACCCTAATGAAAATCCTCTTCCTCCGCCTCAATCAACTATGCATACACACCCGCATTCATGTTCCGAGGAACATGAATACTATGAGATAAAACTAACCCCAAAATATATACTAGGATCTGGCTCAAACCAGAGCCCGCTAGTAATATCCGTCCGGACTCCAAACGTGCACAAGTGCGCGGATGAGAACGAACCCTGCCTCAAAACCATGCGACCTCTACTCTGTTTTGCCCAAAGGCAAATAACCCTCTGTGTGGGACTCTAAAGACTCGACACTACGCTGGCAGTGGGTTTAACCACAGACCGCAAGCGGCACTAGCTGTACGTAACGGTCCCCAGGTAGATGCCGATAAGAAGACGGACGAGGTGAAACCCATCTGAACTCCTACTGAGTCTGCATATGACATTCTCCGTACAGTCCGGTCTGTTCGTCTGATACATCGCATGGCGGGCCTAGGGGGCGGTAAACGTCAGTCCCCTAATAGCGGTACAAGTCGTGTCGGAGTGTAGCCCATAACATCCTGAGATAACACTGGAAACCTACCAGTATATCTCGCTTGCTCTGGCCAGGGACTACTTGTGTAATGGCTCTCCTAGACACAGCACGATGTCGACCCCCAATACCGGGAGAGACGAATCCTGTTTAACCGTCACTGCCTCCAAGTGCTTCGGGACTGCACCCAAAAACTACCTGTTTGCACGACTCCTTTGAACCGTGGTAGGGTAGTAATCAAAGTGCAGTGGGAACACACTCCAGGCGAAGTGACAGTGTCAAATCAGCGGACTAAGCTGTACTCATGTCACCTGGGAACTGATAACTGACGATAGGTATAATACCAACCAACAGTTCCCGACGAGTCCTGTCCAGTGTACTCGTAACCTAACGAGCACCCGCATACTATCTCAAGTACGACGTACTGACGGCTGTGGGACAGACCGTTTCCCAAGCTGGGATGAGAAGCGTATACGCTAGTCTACTCCGGAGTATCGATGCCCTGTCTCGATAGTCCTACGACTAGGGACCTGCATAAGGATGTGCTTGTGGATTACCCAGCCCCCACGAGTGTGACTGCCATCACAACGCTGGTAATCAAGTAAAGATCCTAAGGGCTCTACTAATGTGTAAAGGCGATATGCTAAAAGAAACACATGCACACATTAAAGTAGAAACAAACCAAGTAGCATACTACTATATTGAGCAAGATTGTTTATACAAGGTGAATATCCTAAGCTTCAATCAAGTAATATACAAACTAGTATGATACAGTAATGGCCTCTAGGGCATATACACTAACATGACTTGTGTCCTTTGTTCCGCGACTATCCGTATATTTATCCTCTTAATTGCTTGTGTGCGATTCTAGGATCGGGTGCAGAGTCGTTGGACACGGTGCGGAAAGACAGGGTGGAGATCGGATCAGTTTAGCAGAGGCATTCCGGTGAGTAGATGTACACATCTATGGGGGGATCGTCTGGATGGCGCGAGGCGCCCGATGGTTTAGTATTACTTATAGTAATTGCATTATATGCGTAGTTTCCTAGTTATGCATCTCATTGCATTGCATCATCTCGTATAGATACATACATACATATATATATATATATGATACCATCTCATAGGACACTTGCACCATTACCATTGGTTCCTACCGCACGTGCACTATTTATGTGAACACACACGTCTTTGGTAATTGCTATGTCACGAACACTATAGAACTGGATTAGAATCGTAATCGTGCATTTGCATCATATATGATCCGTGGATTTATACTTGTATAATCATTTCTCAAAAATGGATACGTAGGATTGTTAATCATATATACATACCTCATTGCATTATGATTCATGCATAGCTTCTGCCCGTATTTCGTATAGTAAATACTACTGTATCATATATTTCCATCATCACCGGCATATTTATATATTGTAATTCTTCTCAAGTATTTCAATATTTATGAGATTTTTGGATTTTGGGGAATACCGCAAGAATTTTATAAATCTATTATCATTTTGATGAAATAGAAATTTGTGGTTTTCTCATGATATGATATGTGTGGCATCCACCATGAGTTTTCTCGCTTCTTGAGCTGTATCATATACCCGATTCGAGAAGGGGGATGCACCGTCTGTGGGTACATGGTAGACCCGGTATGGTATCTCGGGGCAAGAAGATCGCACAAATGACGTTGAGCCCGGCAAGGGGCACTACCGTCTGTGGGTACATGGTAGACCCGGTATGGTATCTCTTCCCTGTCTAATCTGCTCCATGATCTCTGAAAGACGGTCATCGCTGGGCTGTGCCTCTCGAATACGGTCAAGTAACTGCGGACGTGCACGAACATGCGCAAGCTGTCCCCCTGTCGGAGTGAACTCGAACTCAACTCGGCTGTCGCATAAAATCTTCCAATCCGCTGACGACTGCCTCTGCACTGCGCGCAAACAAGATAGACTACCCCCGGCCTCCTGCTCAAAGCATCCACCACTACATTCGCCTTGCCCGGGTGATACAAAATCTCGCAATCGTAGTCCTTTACTAGTTCCATCCAACGGCGCTATCTGAGATTCAGGTCTCGCTGCTGAAATATGTATTTTAAGCTCTTGTGGCCTGTGAATAGTTGGCACGACTCACCGTATAGGTAATGTCGCCAAACCTTCAGTGCAAAGACCACTGCAGCCATCTCCAAATCGTGAGTGGGGTAGTTCTGTTCATGCATCTTCAACTGCCGAGAAGCATATTTGATCACCCGGCAATGCTGCATCAATACGCATCCTAACCCTACTCGCGAAGCATCACAGTAGACCACAAATCCACCTGATCCCGAAAGCAAAGATAATACCGGCACCGTAGTCAAACAAGTCCGTAGCTGCTGAAAACTGCGCTCGCACTCCTCTGTCCAAACGAAAGGAACTCCCTTCCGGGTCAAACCGGTCAAAGGTGCAGCTATACGGGAGAAGTCCTGAACAAAACGCCTGTAGTAGCCTGCCAGGCCTAGAAAACTACGGATCTCAGTAACCGATGTAGGTCGGGGCCACTGCTGAACATCCTCAATCTTCTTCGGGTCCACACATATGCCGTCTCTCGTAATCACGTGACCCAAGAATCCGACGCTGTCCAGCCAGAATGCACACTTGGAGAACTTTGCGAACAGCTGGTACTCCCTCAGAGTCTGTAACGTAATCCGCAAGTGCTCCTCGTGCTCCTCTCTGCTCCGGGAGTACACCAAGATATCGTCGATAAACACGATGATGAACAAGTCAAGATATGGCCTGAATGTACGGTTCATCAAATCCATGAATGCTGCTGGGGCATTGGTGAGTCCGAACGACATCACCAAAAACTCGTAGTGGCCGTAGCGCGTGCGGAAAGCTGTCCTCGGTATATCCTCATGTCGAACTCGCAGCTGATGGTATCCTGATCGCAAGTCGATCCTCGAAAACTACCCCGCACCCTGAAGCTGGTCGAACAAATCATCAATGCGTGGCAACGGATATCTGTTCCGAACGGTAACTTTGTTCAGCTGGAGGTAGTCGATACATAAGCGCAAACTTCCGTCCTTCTTCTTGACAAACAGGACCGGAGCACCCCACGGAGAAACACTAGGTCGAATAAGCCCCTTATCTAACAAATCTTGCAACCGATCCTTCAGCTCTCGAAGCTCTGCCGGGGCCATCCGATAAGGCGGTATAGAAATAGGCCCCGAACCGGGAATCAAATCGATGCAGAACTCAACGTCGCGCTCAGGTGGTAGCCCAGGTATCTCATCAGGGAAAACATCAGGGAACTCACAAACAACCGGGACCCGGTCTAACGGAACCTCTGCAGCTCGAGTATCACAAATATACGCTAAGAATCCCTGACATCCCTTCCGCAAGAGCTGACCAGCGTGAAGAGACGAAATCAAGCTGGGAAGGGTGACGCTGCGGTCTCCCTGAATAACAAGGACTGGCTCTCCCGGAAAGCTAAATCTGACTGCCTTCTCACGGCAGTCCACAGAAGCATAATAAGTGGCTAGCCAATCCATGCCCAGAAGCACATCAAAGTCCAACATATCGAGGAGAATCAAATCAACCGACGAATCCCTCTTCCCGATACGAACGGAACACAATCGAAATACAAAATGAGCAACAAACGACTCGCCTACCGGGGTAATAACAACAAGCGGCCGATCTAACGACGACGACTCACGGCCCGACATTGGTGCAAAGTGTGTAGATACGTATGAATGTGTGGATCCTGGGTCGAATAATACCCGTGCGTCGAAAGAACAAACTGGCAAGGTACCTGTCACAACGGCGTTGGATGCCTGCGGATCCTGCGGTGTCAATGCGAACACTCGGGCCTGTCCTCCACTGATAGTGGGCTGTCCTCGGCCTTGGCCTCTGCCTCTTCGTCCCCTCTAGATAGGACCACCACGTCCACGGCCTCTGGGTGCATCGAACTATCGTGGAGCATCACCAGTGATAGGAAGTAGGGCTCTCTGGGGAGGAGGTGGTGATGGAGGTAGGGTCACATGTGGAACTGTCGCCTCTCCCTGTCGTCTCACCGGACGACTCTGATACGGTGGTGCGGACTCCTGCACCCAAAACATCCTGACGATGGCTGCTGTCCCTGTGGATATGAACCATATAACTGACCCCGTCCAAATCCTCTGCTAGGCCCATCTCTCGGAAAGAATCTGGCGCGCTGCCTCTGCAACGGCACATCGGTGCGAATCCTCTTCGGCGCAGAAACGGCCGAAGTCTGTGATATGCGTGCCTCCATCTGTAATGCTGTGTCCATAGCGGCTGAATAAGTGTCGAAATGCTGGGCGCCAACGACAAGATATAGCTGGGCATCAAGTCCCTGTACGAACCTCTTCACCATCTTCTCTTCGGTATCCACCAAATACGGAGCATATCGGGATAACTGTGTAAATTGGATGTCATACTCAGACACCGTCATCCCAGGTGTCTTGACTAAGGCCTCGAAGCTACGAGCTCTGGCGTCACGAACGCTCTCTGGGAGGAAACGAGCTAGAAAGACCGCTGTAAACTCGGCCCAAGTCATAGGCGGTAGACCTGCAGCTCGACCTCTCAAGACTGACTCCCACCATGTCTGCGCGAGACCCTATAGTCGAAAACTCGCAAGCTCTACCCATCGATCATCCGAACATCTTAGCGAACGGCAGATCCTGACTAAACTGTCAAGGAACGTCTGTGGGTCCTCCGCTGCCTCAGTGCCGGTGAATACTGGAGGTCTCAGCCTCATGAAATCCTGTAGCGAAACCGGAATGGCCACGGTAGTAGTAGTAGGAGCAGGTATCATAGTAGTCTGGGATATAGTAGGTGCGTTATCCGGCCTCGGTGTACGACTGGCTGCAACTAAGGATCCTACCATCTGACGTAGCTCCTGCATACTCCCCATCATCTGTCGTAACTCCTCCATACCAGTCTCAAGACTATCCATACGGCCTGGGGAAGGTGGATCGGTCTGTCCCTGCGGCGTAGGCATACCACCCTGCTCAGTCCTAGTCTCGGACGAGCCAGCTTGAATCTCGTCTCGGGCGGCAGCCCTCTATGCCCTCGTAGCCTTCGGCGGCATAGTGGCTGGTACAGGAAAAAGGGATAATAAGAACAGTGCAATAGGATCATAGGATACACGGAATTGAAGAAGGAATTTCAAGCAAGTATATCCTAAAGTCACTTAGGCGGAGTACCGTATCGCAAGTATACCGCGGACATACACACGCTACGTTACCCTACTTAAGTCACTTACTCTATCTACCAAGGGTCATCCTACACTCAAAAAGGTAAAACCTGGCTCTGATACCAACTTTGTCACGACCCGCAGGGTACGGAACGTGACTGACACTTAAGTTTACGAAATGTCTCAAGACGTCCGTAAAATAAGTAAGCCAAAGCCCAGAAACCAAAACCAAATAAGCAAAAGAGTGAAGAAAACCCAATCAATTGAAAGCGAGTTTATCAAATAAGTCATATAAAACCTTTTTTAAAACAATATCATTTTTTCCGAAAATTTCGGCAGAGTCTCCTTTGTAAATACTGGCCCCCAAAATGGGTACAACAAGAATATATATAAATCCAACAAATAAGACTTCCCCAAGCGGGAGCTAGCTCTTCGCCACAAGGCGGTCACAAATCCCACGCAATATAAAACAACAACATGCAAAATAATCATAAAGAAGCATAAGAAAAACCGCATGTCGACTCAAGTGAGCTCGACCCCAAAATACAGCATAAAAAGTCCATAAATCTCACAGTCTCATCTCTAGGTTAATATACAACAATACTGGTAGATACAGTAGATGGAGTACTCTAGATATAAAGAATATACAAGATGGTACAAAAATAATAATACAACCCACCTACGAGCAAAACCCTCGAGTCCTGGCAAAAGAGGCAAAAGAAGCGGTGCGCCCGCCGCTACTGTGCTGACGGAGCGGACCTGCAAAAGACTATGGCACAACGGGGGTGAGTTTCCAACTCGTGAGTAATAAATAACATCTATAGAGGCTATCGCAAGTATGCACACAAGCATCCTAGCATCTAAAATACAGGTATGGCAGGACATAATAGAGGTATGTATGCAATATGAATATACTAGCAGGTATGAATGCAATATGAATCAACTCATGATCTGAATGTGTAAGTATAAGAATCATGTTTTTTTTTCCTTTAGGAATCTCTTTTGAAATACCAGCACAATACCAATAGAATCAACAAGAACCTGTGTCCAGCAACGACACCTCAAAACTATCACAAATCTCATATATCCATGTCATAGTATCTCTGGCCTCAGACATCCGGCTGACCCATCTCAATATCAATATCTCATCATCTCGCGGCCACGGTCGGTATCCTCTGGATATCCGCCGTCCCAAACAGTCACCGGTAGGTAATCCGTCCCCTGCCAGGCTCATCGTCAGCAACACGAGCTTCTTGCCCTGGGGTACCTTACCGGGCCCACCATGTACCCGAGACGGTTCATCCAACTCCTCGAAACGGGTCTCGAAAACCATAGCAAACTCATAGTGGACGACACTTACATCACTAGAAAACCGCAATTTACATATTTTAAAAATATAATAAGTTTAGAAATTTTGCGGCTTTCCCCCGAAATCCAGAATATCATAAAATCTCAAGAAATCCTCATAAGTGCATATGTAATTGATAATGAATGCATATGGTATCAATAATCAAGTTGCGATGTATGATTAATAGACTAGGCATGAACAAATAATATGATGAGGTACATGCACATGAATAGCAATCCTACGATTTTATTTTTAAGGAATTAAAGGCAATAGCATAAGTTTAAGTATCAATTATAGTAAAAGGTTTCAAATTATAGGTTATCTAGTGTGGTGGCATGGCAATTACCAGGGTGTGTGTGTAAGCATGAATAGTGCTCGTGCTGCATATAAAAACCCTGGCAATAGTGCATGTGTCCTAAAGAATGGGCTCGCATATGTATGTCAATATAAGGCATGAATGTAGCAAATAATCATACAAGTATTACACCCCTAATTACTAACATTACTAAGAATCTTTTTAAGCTACTAAAACTATCGGGCGACTTGCGCCATCCAACGATAGTCCCCCGTAGATGTTACATCTACTCACTGGAATCCTCAGCTAGCTACGTCCAATCATCGCTTTCCCTTTTCGTGCCGCGTCCGAAGTCTCCGCGACCGATCCTGAAATTTGCATCAATACAAAATATAAGGTTACATATTATGAAACGGCGCAAATCCCAAACGAAAATATCCACGTTCACAAGCTAGGCACAACGTGCACAAGGTGCGTGGAAAACACACGAAAAATCGCAAAACTAACTAGAATCGTCGTTTTGGGATGCCCGGCAAAACTAAAACCCGATCACACAAAATTCCGCACTCACACATCCTAAAAGTCATAGGATATGCTAAAAAAATAATCAAGTTAACACAAATAATTAACCACATAATTTTATATAAAAACTAGTAAGCATTTACATTCAAAAAAAAAACGGTGCAAACATCGCCGATTGCGACAAAAAGACTACAACCTAGCATAAACAACCAACCGCATAATTAGTTAGCCACTACACTAAAATTACAACACAACAAGCATGCTTGAACCTATATCCATTCACAAATCCCTTTCTTGATTTTTATAACCAACAATTTAAATCCAATTTCACACTTGAAAAACCAAAATTAACACATATCGAAGCCCACTTAAGCAAAGTAATCTCTTAAATTAAGTTTGCATAAAACTAGATAACAAAATAACTTAATTAACTAATTAATGGTTTTCTAAACCCTAATTAAAAGTCAAGCCATGAACTAAAAAAACTAGATTAGAAATTAACACTAAAACAATTTTCAAAGTTCTAATTAGCACACCTAAGGAACAATGTAACCATTTGATTAGAAGTTATACATTAAAAGTTCAATCCTAAGCTTTCTCAAGCCTCCTAAGACACCTCATTTCTCCAAGATTTAAACCCATTTGGGCTTGAGAAGGGATAGAATAAGGTTTTGCTTGAAATTGTAAAGGAAATTGTTGATTTTTGTTGAATTTTAATGGATTTTGATGGAATTTTTTGTAGCAAAGAGGAAGGAAAAAAAGAAATAAAAATAGAGGGGGGATGAGCTGCTCTCGGCCAGCAGAGAAGGGAACGGGAAGAGAATGGTGTGGTGTACATGATTTTCTCCAAGTCAAACCATCCATGCCTCAAAAACCATACCTAAATTAATATATTTTAATCAATTCTTCACTCCATTCACATGAGAAGAAGTTAAAAAGAGGGGGGGAAAACGTGGGCAGCTGGTGGTGGTGGTGGGGCCGGACAAAATGGAGGGGGTGAGGATTTGAGTGATTGCGCAAAAAAATTCTATGCTAAAAGACCCCCACAAGTCCAAAATTGCAAGTTTTAGCTTAAATTCAATAAATTTCGTTTTCCATAATAAAAATTAGTTAAAACTTAAAATAAAATACTAAAAATTTATGTTACAACTAGATTTTAATTAACATGATTTTAAATCTTAAATTTAGCCCATTTAAATTTGTATTTATCGCTAATTTAATGTATTTTCTTACCGGTTTAAAATAATATTAAAAAATTGAAAAATAGGGAAAAAATTTTAAATGACCAAAAATTAATAAGTAACTCATTAGCTACTAAAAACAAGCAATTACCTATCCGAATTAGGTATAATTAGTCCTAAACTGCAAAATAACAAAAAATACAGTTTACGGAAAAATACCGAATTTTCACCGATTTTCAGGAAAACACCAAAACGACTTTTCAAGGCGCTACAGTTTCTTTGCAAAAATTCGCAGCGCCGCAAAAATAAAAATTGTGCGTGTTTGATCTTGGTTGTTTGCTTTTTTTTAATACGGAAATTAAGGGGCAAAGACCAAATTCAGATTAGGTGGGGAGTTCATTACCCTTCCTAAGCCCCGAAAAATCACAAAACTGCATCCGCATTACCCTCATTAACTAAAAAATATCTAGACAAGACTCTAAGGACCGTCACGCTCACTTAGGACAGAAGGAGGTCGTGGGTAATCTATTTCTTATCCGCGTTTCTTTTGTGGTGTCTAAGGTAAGTGTGTCTAAGGAAAGTGGTTACTTAATTAGGCCCACTACTTATATAGTGGAGAACCTCCCACTTACCTGGCACTTACCTGGCCACAGGAGAGACAAAGAGGCAGTAGAGGATTGATCTTGCGACTTGTCTTCTGGAAGTCTAGGAGCGGTCTTGAGACTTGACATAGGTGACCATTAGAATTAGGGTTTCTTGTGCATTGTTGGTGTGATTTGATTTTTCAAAAATCCATATCTTTTTCAAAACAAACACCAACTTATCTTTTCCTTAATTATCTTAACGCTGCCATTTGTGCTAAACAATTTAGTGCATGCTCACCTGGACACGGGATTCTAGTGCCCGTCTTGTCCGCGTTCCCCCTATCGACTCCGAAGTCGGTATTTCTACATCTACTTCTTCTTTACCCACCACCACACCCACTTCGATGGACGGTTCTCCATCGAATTTCTTTACCACTACTCTGCCGCCGTCCGCAGGTGCGCAGAATCTACGCCACATCTCTCTCTAGGAGAGATGCTATCCTATGCGAGGTCCTCTTTCGACCTGTCTCACCATTCCGCCAGCCAACGGGGACAATTTTGAAATAAAACCCCAATACATCAATCTTCTACCCAAATATCACGGTCTCGAGTCTGAAGACGCATATGTCTTTATTACCAAATTTGAAAATGTATGCGCAATGATGAGTACTTCACAGCTTTCTGTGGATGCTATGCGTCTACGTCTTCTCCCATTCACCATGTACGATATAGCCGAGAAGTGGCTTTATAACACAACCGCACATTCTATTTCAAATTGGGAAGAATTCATCATAGCATTCTTTAAGAAATTCTACCCCAATCATAAGACGGCTCGAGTCCGTAGCGAAATAAATCAATTTACCCAGCTTCCAAATGAACCATTCTCGAAGTGTTTTGAACACTTCAAGGATCTGTTGGTTCAATGTCCATATCACGGAATCCCTACATGGGATCTATACAGAATCATATATGAGGGCATTAATCCTACCACAAAACAGACCCTTGAATCCATGTGTCAAGGCACTTTCATGACTAAAGATCATGGAACCTGAGCGTCCAACATCGACACTCGAAACATCATGAAATCCCGTGCCCAGCATTGACAAGTAAATCCTCATATCTCGGGCTCCGTCGGTCCGGATCAGCCCATATCATGACTATGGTCGGTATCCTGAAGATATCCGCCGCGCCAAACTATCTCGGGCTCCTTCAGTCCGGATCGGCCCATATCATCTAACGACTCCGGTCGGTATCCACCAGATATCCGCCAAGCCCAAAACTATCACCAGTAGGTAGTGCTCCCCCTGCCAGTCTCATCGTCTACATCTCGAGCTTCTTGCCCGGGGGTACCCACCAGGTCCACTATGTACCCGTAGACGGTGCCTCCCGCTCCTCGAATCGGGTATACTCACTGCTCAGAACCGAGAAAACTCATGGTGGACACCTCGAAATATCATATCAAGAGAAACCGCATTTTAAAGCAATACATAATTCCCTTTGAATATAACTGTGGTTCTCAAATCCAGAGATCTCATGAAAATAATATCTTAAGCATATAACCATAAAGTACGATGTATGCAACATAGAGTAGTAATATAGGCATATCGAGTATATCATTCAAGCATGTCAAGTGATAATACCGAACAATGAATGTACTTTTACGTTTAAGATTAATCTCATGATATGGCAGTTCTACTGTGTAAGTGGCATGATAATTACCAATGAAGAATGTGTGTGAGCCGGCAAATCTGTTTAAGTGTAACATGCGCATCAACGATAATTGTGCAGGTGTACTAGCAAATGATATCATATAGTATTAAATACTGGAAATGTGGTATGCACATCACAAGGGGTAATATCCTACACAACATGAACAATAAATGGGTATATCTATCTACACAAGAATCATACGGTCACTTTTTAAACGATACACATCGTCATTTTGAAAATAGGTATGGTTCAGGTGGCAATCTTTATATCGATGATCTCGCCTCATAACATCCGATATGACAATAATCCTCGATCATCATTCTCAAATCACTAGTGCGGATCAATCATCCGGTAAACGCATCGCGTACGGTAATCTATCGTACAGTGTCACAAACAGAGTAGGGAATCTATCATCCTATTCACCAGCAAATGTACGGATCTATAATATCGTACGGCATACCTTATCAATCACATAACACATCTATATCAATCTTATATCATGTCATCTTGCATATATGTCATATCCTGTAAATCTCAAGTCATATCGATCTCGATCTCGTATCCTTTCATTATTAACTCATACTTGTTTTCTTTCAATTCATACTTATCATGATTCACTTTCTCATTTCATATTCTCATATATCAATCTGAGTCATATATATCTATCATCTCAATATCCTACATCCTGTTATCTTATATACCTATATCATATTCTCAAGAAAATATATCCATTAGTGTCAACTTTTATCATATCATCTCTTTCTAAATCCTATAATTTAGTTATCTTAAGTTCTTAACATAACCTTTATCAAATTATAATTTATATAACAATCTTTCATATCAATGGTTGTGGGGGTGCTATACGCCATCCACCCGACTTCCCCCGTAGATATAATTCTACTCACCTGCTAAACTCCTCGCTTAGCCAAAGTCGATGTGCTTCGTTGTCTCGGATGTCCACGCGAAGGTACCTACAATCAATACACAATCGCAATACTATTAAAACCAATATCTGAAAACCGATACGGCACACAAAATGCTCATAGGTTAGAACTTAAAGCTTACGCAAGAAAGATCAACCAAACAACCCTCGTCGTTGACGTACAAACAACTAACAATCAATTCAAATCTCAAATATAAAAACCAAGAATTCACATATCGGAAAATATAGACAAAACACTCTCAAGTACTTCCCAGATTTTGGCTCAGGTAAATTGGGACTAAACAACCAAGTACATGGGATAAGTTGTAGGGTAAGTGAGCTACAGGCAAAACCACAATTTCAAAGGAAAAAGGGGGCCCGGCGAGATTGCCTAAATATCTGGTGTCGCCTGCCATGTTGAGGAGTTTTGGGTTCGTATTTTGATGGTGGTCTTCTAGTGGTCTATCTAGATTAATGGACTTGTTAGATTTTCTTAAAAATATCCCAGATAGCTCTAGATACCTTGTAGGCTAACAACCTCCACAAAACCGACATGGAACAAAATCTAAGTTCGTGTATCGAGTACTAAACTCTGTTCTGGTCCAGCAAAGCAATCTCTATGGTCTTGAAAACACCTACTACACCTCTAATTACCACTTAACGGCAACTTAGAATTTTCTAAGATCACATCACCTAATTATCTCAAATTCTAACTAAACTAAGATATATAACACCAATACTAATCTACAAGTGAAGAGATTACCTCATTTTGGCAACTTAGGAAAATTCTTGAGTTGCCCAAAGTCTTCAAAATCCAAACTTGGATGGTTCAAAGGGTTTAGAATAGGTTTGTGCATGTTTTATGTGAAGGGGGCATGAGGTTTTGGAAAGTATTTGAAGATGATGCATGGAGGTAGTCGAGCTTGAAGAAGCACGGAGGAGATGAAGAAAAACAATGGAGAATGAAGGAAAGGGGCAGCCAAGTCTCTCTCTTAAGCTCACTCTCTCATTCACAAATATCCCCCTACACTCACTCTCTCACAAATATCTTTTTTGCTTCTTCTCTTTCTTGTTCCATTCTCTTAACTCTTCTTTTCTTTGTTTTTCTTTATCTTTCTCATTCTCTTTTAAATCTCATAAGTTACAAACACAACTCACAAATACAAACCCAACATCCACATGACATGGTGCACTAGCCATGGAAAAATGTAAAAATACGGATTTGACCAAAATTCGATAAATATCATTAAAATAAATAAATCATTTTAATCTTCGATTATTTTCCAAATATTGGTATATATTTATACCATTTTACGAAAAATCCCTATTCGCAAATCGAATAGTTTTCGCGAAATATAATATTTTAATATTAAATTACCAAAAATAATATTTTATATTTCTGAAATGTTACAGTCTTCACCCCTTAAATAAATTCGGTCCCCGAATTTAAATTTAAATCTCTAAATACTCAAACATTTCAATAATCGGCTCAATTCAACGGGGCTCCGAAATCATGGAAGATACAGAAATACCACAGCGCATCGTCTGTGTGCCTGAAAACGAGTATGAAACTCAAAATCAAACTCCGTCAAGCATCACGCAATCATCGGAGTTAAAATGGAAATACAAATCCCAAAATCTAATACCATACTCAATTATGCTATACGCAAAAATCATAATACGTATATAGTACGCATCCTTGCAAAACCATTTTAAAAGCTGAATAACTTATGTCAAATCTTCTTTTCCAAATCATCGTGCTATGCGTAGCTCACGGCACAAGTGGCGGACGATCATTTGTAAAGTAGTAAATATATATACCTATATATGTTTTGTTAAATTATACATCCCGCCTTTTTGAAATATCCCGGAAGGTTTTCCGTGTAAAATTTCGTGTCACTCACGGACACGTAGGAAATAATGAGACTATAGCTCCTTTTTGAAAACCTTTAGTAACTTTTGATGCATGCAAAAGTACTCAGGCACTGTCCTCAGACCAGTCCTGCTCGGCTACTATATAATATAGTATCCATCATCAAAACGCGATACTCATAAATAAAATTAGCCTCCGAAGGCGTATCCAAAATCACATGCGTCTGGTGCGCCGGAAAACCAAATCCAATACAAGTGCCATAATATGCACAAAATCAAACTAAGTACAACAGGTGTGCACGAAATCATCTGTCCAGTGCAACGGATGTGCACGACAACAATATCAAATGCATCTATAGTGCATGAAAATATCAACTCAGTGCAACTTACATGCACGAAAGAAAATCCCAATCAAGTGCATCCAACATGCACGAATAAAAAAATCTCTATTGAGTGCACCCAATGTACATAAAATCTCATATCATGCGCCCACATGTGCGAAAATTCAAAACAAGTGCGTCTGGTCCGTATAAAACATCTAGTGCAGTAGCGTGCATGATAACGAACGCCAAGTGCAGGCGCTCACGAAAACATAAATCTGGTGCAACAAATGTACGAAATACAAATCCGGTGCAACCAATGCACGAAAACTCATCAATATCTCAAATGCTCACAAAAACAAAACTGAATATACCAAGGTGTATAAAATCATAAACGTGTGCAACTGCGTGCACAAAACATAAATCAATGGACTGCAAGCACATATAAGTTATACCGAGTGCATAAGTAAAGGCAAGTACATACGACATGCACGAAATCGAAATAGACAGCATCGAATCCACGAAACAATAAATACGTGCAACGAAGGCACAAATCGATACTAAGTGTAATAGATATGCACAAATCATAAACCAATGTAGCGGTGTATAAAACATAAGTCGAGTGCAATAACTGTGCATAATGAAAATATCCAATAGGTGCAACCACGGCGCACAAAAATATAAATCACGAAACCCAATCATCGAAACTCAAGTCCAAGCGATAAAAGTGTGATACTCAGATCACAAAATGCAAATCGCAATAACTGACATTGAGGTACACCTCCTATAATATCGAAAAATATACCGGTGCACCCAAAGCTGGCAGAGCAAGATTATCTACTTGCCTCCTACTCACAGTATGGCGTCCTCGATCTCTGGGTTCCCTGTTTTCTTTGTGGATTACAAATCTCACGATCCTCCCGCTCGTCAACCCGGTCAGGTATACCAACGGAACAGTCCCGCTCTGGAACTCCTCTGATCACTGTTTGGCCAGTCAACATGACCACTCGCAAACTGCACATTACTGACGGCGGGATCTGGCCCTCTATATACGCACGATATAACTGACCCTGGGTGAAAATCTCTATTGCTGCAGTGTCCTAGAAAGAACCTTCTCGTGGCTTCTTTCGATCTCACCTATGCCGAACTATACGAAGGTTGGCACTCTTGCTTAACTCTTTTCTCATAATCGGACAGCTGTGTCCTCAGCACGGCTTTCCTCTGAAATTTGGCTGTATCTAACGCCTCTGCACACGTATCAATCCTCTGGCATCAACTGAGCATAACAACCGCTCGCTAACATCTCGCATGAACCTCTTGTTCCACTCGTCTTTATTATCGTCTACTTCGACGTCATCTCTTGTTGTCTGCATATTGCAATTCGTTCTCGGCTACAGTCAATCTGGAGTCTCTCACATGGACTTAAAATTAAGAACTTGGTATCTTCACCACTCTGTGGAATATATCTAGCCGAACACGTCCTCGGGAACTCGCCTAAATCATCGGGGGAATACACTTTATTCGTCCGTTCTCGATCAACTCACAACGCATCTGGGTGATGCACTTCTATCCGAAACCGGTCAACTTACCGATCTCACATCGGAGCATCCAAAGAACAACGTCCTCTCTTTCTCGATTTAATCTAGATCTAAGTAAGGTCCTTCAACTGGAATTCTTCAACTCAACTGAGCTTGCATCGGCACATCAAATTTGACGAATCATATCAGTCGTTCAACTCAAGATAGACTAGATATCTCCTGTCACATCTCTGTCTGGAAGCTCCAGCGGTTTCTGCTCATAAACTCTGGAATCAACATCCCATCAATCTCAGCAACAACTGGGTCATCTGTCTGCACGGTAGACAACATCACGATCTCTGAGGTAGGCTATACATCAACAGTCCTCTCAATCTAGCAGCCTCTATCAATGGCCCGATCATCCGGTGCAAAACCGAACACTCGCCTTAAACGAGAGATCACAACACAACACTATACCTACATGTCCCTGTGTCACCAGAAACAACAGCGGTCGGTCCTCGTCCATGACGAGCTCGCCCTGACTGCAACACTAGCAGCAGCTCAATCTGCGCTCAAACCATGGTGACATGAACCTCAAGCAGGTATCGATGAAGATAAATCAAAGGAATGAAAGAAATCAACAGATCCCAAATGGATATATAATCATAGGAACGAATAGTATCACAGATCTCAAGATAAGTACATCCTAAGGTTTCTTAAGTGGAGTATCATATCGTAAATATGTCGCGGAACATACGAATGGTACATCACTCTACTCAAGCTACCTACTCCATCAATCGAGGTCAACCTATAAAACAAAAGCTCGGGTCTAATACCCCTCGTTAAGTGTAAGTTCCATAAGGTCAAGCCTAGGTTCCGAAATATATACGCTCTAGACTCCGCATAGTCAAACCTAGACTCAAACCAAGGTTAAACCTAATGCTCTGATACCAACTTTGTCATGACCCGTAATTTAGCACGTGACCGGCACTTAAATTACGCAACGTCTAAAGGTGTGACATAAATCAAGTAAGCCGAAGCCCAGAAAATCTAAATCTTTTTGCGGAAAATAGTGGGGGTGCAGTTTTGAAATAAAGGTATAATGAATCTTGTTTTTCTTTGAATGCACAGCTAATGAAACATGAAAATGCAAGAGGATTATACTACAGTGAAAACATGTTTCGTCTTTAAAAATTTGGGCAGCGCCTCACTTGTATGTTTTAATCCAAAACCATATACACAACAATATATAGGCATCCCCATGCGGGAGCTAGCTCTTTGCAAACTGGCGGAATTCCAACCATGCAATAACATATATACGACGCCCAACGGCGAAGAATCAACTCAGAAAGAACAAATAAAGAATCAAGACATCAAAACTCAAGAAAGCGATCATAAACCCATCGCTCTAAGTCTCACACAAAACCCAAGTCTGACTAAGTTTACCAATATACAAATTCTATTCTCTGATTTGATCTGATCTGATGTGATGGAGTTTATCTAGATACAATAGAATATAACAGTACGAGAGTGGGCACGATCTAATATGTGTCCCACCTATAAAAGCAAACACCCTGGATGAAGCTGTATGCCAGCAATACCGCAACTGATCCCAAGCGGTCAAACCTGCAAGAACTGTGGCACAACGGGGGTGAGTTGCCAACTCGTTAGTAGAAAATATCAGCAAGTAGAAATCGAATAAAACAACGATTTCCTAGGTCACTATATCCTGAAGGTAATACTATGATATCTAGGGTGACCATGTATGCATATATGTCAACAATCAAATCAATGCAATGACATATATAAATAAACATCTGACATCATATGCCTGTATGCATGTGGATATCATCCATATGTCCATCAACGACACAAATAATATCACGGAACCTGAATGTCCCACACCGACACTCGAACATCATGAAAACATATGCCTCTATATATATGTGAAGATATCAACCACGTGTGTCTATCAACGACACATCAAAATCATGGAACCTGAGTGTCCAATATCGACACTCAAAACATCATGAAAACCCGTGCCCAGCATCGATACGTATATCCTCATATCTCGGGCTCCGTTGGTTCGGATCAGCTCATATCATGACTATGGTCGGTATCCTCCAGATATCCGCCGCGCCAAACTATCTCGGACTCCGTCAGTCCGGATCGGCCCATATCATCTCACGACTCCGGTTGGTATCCACCAGATATCTGCCGGGACCAAAACTATCACCGGTATGTAGTGCTCCCCCTGTCAGGCTCATCGTCTACATCTCGAGCTTCTTGCCTCGAGGTACCTCACCGGGTCCACCATGTACTCACAAACGGTACTTCCCGCTCCTCAAATCGGGTATACTCACTGCTCAGAACCGAGAAAACGCATGGTGGACATCTCGAAATATCATATCAAGAGAAACCGCATTTTAAAGCAATACATAATTCCCTTTGAAATATAACTGCGGTTCTCAAATTCAGAGATCTCATGAAAACAACATCTCAATCATATAACCATAAAATACGATGTATGCAACATAGAGTAGTAATATGAGCATATCAAGTATATCATGCAAGCATTTCAAGTGATAATACTGAACAATGAATGTACTTTTATGTTTAAGATTAATCTCATGATATTGCAGTTCTACTGTGTAAGTGGCATGGTAATTACCGATGAAGAATGTGTGTGAGCCAGCAAATCTGTGTAAGTGTAACATGCGCATCAACGGTAATTGTGCAGGTGTACTAGCAAATGATATCACATAGCATTAAATACTGGAAACGTGGTATGTACATCACGAAGGGTAATATCCTATGAAACATGAACAATAAATGGGTATATCTATTTATATAAGAATCATATGGTCACTTCTTAAACAATACACATCGTCATTTTGAAAATAGGAATGGTTCGGGTGGCAATCTTTATATCGACGATCTCTCCTCATAACATCCGATATGACAATAATTCTCAATCATCATCCTCAAATCACTAGCGCGAATCAATCATCCAGTAAACGTATCGCATAGGGTAATCCATCGTACGGTGTCACAAACAGAGAAGGGAATCTATCATCCTATTCACCAGCAAATGTACGGATCTATAATATCGTACGGCATACCTTATCAATCACATAACACATCTATATCAATATTATATTATGTCATCTTGCATATACGTCATATCTTGTAAATCTCAAGTCATATCGATCTCGATCTCGTATCCTATCATTATTAACTCATACTTGTCCTCTTTCAATTCATACTTATCATGATTCATTTTCTCATTTCATATTCTCATATATCAATCCGAGTCATCTATATCTATCATCTCAATATCCCACATCATGTTATCTTATATACCTATATCTTATTCTCAAGCAAATATATCCATTAGTGTCAACTTTTATCATATCATCTCTTTCTAAATTCTATAAATTTGTTATCTTAAGTTCGTAGCATAACCTTTATCAAATTATAATTTATATAACAATCTTTCATATCAATGGTTGTAGGGGTGCTATATGCCATCCACCCGACTTCTCCCGTAGATATAAATCTACTCACCTGCTAAACTCCTCACTTAGCCAAAGTCGATGTGTTTCGTCGTCTCGGAAGTCCACGCGAAGGTACCTACAATCAATACACAATCGCAATACTATTAAAACCTATATCCGAAAACCAATACGACATACGAAGTGCTCATAGGTTAGAACATATAGCTTACACATAAAAGATCAACCAAACAATCCTCGTCGTTGACGTACGAACATCCAACGACCAATTCAAATCTCAAATATAAAAACCAAGAATTCACATATCGGAAAACATACCCAAAACACTCTCAAGTACTTCCCAAATTTTGGCTCAGGTAAATTGGGACTAAACAACCAAGTACATGGGATAAGTTGTAGGGTAAGTGAGCTACAGGAAAAACCACAACTTCAAAAGAAGAAGGGGACCCGGCGATATTGCCTAAATATCCGGTGTCGCCTGCCATGTTGAGGAGTTTTGGGTTCGTATTTTGGTAGTGGTCTTCTAGTGGTCTATCTAGATTAATGGACTTATTTGATTTTCTTAAAAATATCCCAGATAGCTCCAGATACCCTGTAGGCTAACAACCTCCACAAAACCGACACGGAACAAATTCTAAGTTCGTGTATCGGGTTCTAAACTCTGTTCTGGTCCAGCAAAGTAATTTCTAAGGTCTTGAAAACACCCACTACACCTCTAATTACCACTTTACAGCAACTTGGAATTTTCTAAAATCACATAACCTAATTATCTCAAATTCTAACTAAACTAGGATATATAACACCAATACTAATCTACAAGTGAAGAGATTATCTCATTTTGGCAACTTAGGAAAATTCTTGAGTTGCCCAAAATCTTCAAAATCCAAACTTGGATGGTTCAAAGGGTTTAGAATAGGTTTGTGCATGTTTTAAGTGAAGGGAGAATGAGGCTTTGGAAAGTATTTGGAGATGATGCATGGAGGTAGTGGAGGTTGAAGAAGCACGGAGGAGATGAAGAAAACAATAGAGAATGAAGGAAAGGGGCAGCCAAGTCTCTCTCTTAAGCTCACTCTCTCATTCACAATTATCCCCCTACACTCACTCTCTCACAAATATCTCTTTTGTTTCTTCTCTTTCTTGTTTCATTCTCTTTACTCTTATTTTCTTTTCTTTTCTTTGTTTTTCTTTTCCTTTCTCATTCTCTTTTAAATCTCACAAGTCACAAACACGGCTCACAAACACAAACCCAACGTACACATGACATGGTGCACTAGCCATGGAAAAATGTAAAAATACGGATTTGACCAAAATCCGATAAATATCATTAAAATAAATAAATCATTTTCCAAATCTTGGTATATACTTATACCATTTTACGAAAAATCCCTATTCGCAAATCGAATAGTTTTCGCGAAATATATTATTTTAATATTAAATTTCCAAAAATAATATTTTATATTTCTGAAATGTTACAGCTTCACCGAGAGCCTAGCTGATTACATGCTCTTCTACCGCTCTTCCCCATAAGGCCGATCTCTTCTTTTTATTTATGTCGATGATATGATTATCACTGGTGATGACCTGACAGCTATTACTTTATCTTAAAAAGCTACTCCAACAGCAATTTGAGATGAAAGATCTTGGCCATTTTTACTAATTTTTGGGTATAGAAGTTGCTTACTCTCCTCGTGGCTATCTTCTGTCGCATGAGAAGTACATTTTCGATCTTCTTGCGTGTGTTACGATTGCTGGTTCTACTATTCATGATTGTACTTTTATAGCCATGCCAATGGAATTTCTCGTCAAGCAGATGGAGTGACTCTACCTAACCCCACTCGGTATCGAGAGCTGGTTAGTGACCCATTTATCTCTCTAACCAGGTTAGACATTGCACATGTGATTCATATTCTCGATCAGTTCATGAGTGCTCCTTCGTCGGTCCACTATGCTTCTCTCATTCAGGTTTTTAATACCTTTGTGGTACTCATATTCGGTCGTTGTTATTTTCTCCTGACTTTGCACTTGATTTATGTGCATACTCTAATGCTGGTTAGGTTGATAACCCTGACACTCGTCGCTCTACTATTGGTTTTTGTTTCTTATTAGGTTCCTCTCTAATCTCCTGGCGTAGTACGCATTAAGACATCGTTTCTCATTCAAGCATTGAAGCAGAATACCGTGTCATGGTTGATACTGCTGCGGAACTTAAATTTCTTCATAGTTTGCTTGCAGACATGGGTGTCATCATTTCTCTTCGTGTTCCTCCTTATTGTGACAACAAGAGTGACATTCGTATTACTGAAAATCCAGTATTTCTTGAGCATACCAAACATATTGAAATAGATTGTCACATTGTTTGATAGGAGCACGATCGAGGTCGGATTTCACTTCCTTATGTTCATTCAAAAGATCAAGTGGCTGATCTTTTTATGAAACCCCAGACACGTACCCAACTTTTATATTTCTTGTCCAAACTCTTGGTTTATGATTTGAGTTTGAGGAGGGCTGTTACATTATAGGGTATTTGGGGTTGCTCTGGCTGCTACTAAGGGCCGCTAGAGTCAATTTCGGCTGCTTATTTTGTCTTCACTAGGCTTCATATTATGTATATATGATGTAATATGTAACACAAAATATATATCAATCAATATACAAATTTACCTCAATTATCATGACCTATAATTAATCTTGATCTTTTCCATCTTTAATGACGTCTCATCATTCTTGTTTAGAAGCATGCCCCTAATTTGTACATACTTGCTACAGAAGTAGCGACACAGGTGTTGCGGCAAATATGATCACGAAGCAATAAACAAACGATAAAGAGAAGTAATCAAATAATAAAAAACAATAGGAATAAAGCACAAGCTAAAAGACACAAAATTTACGTGGAAAACACTTACGGGAAAAACCATGAGCAAAGGAGAAGCTTTACTAATTGAACAAATATGGATGATTACAACGGTGGATCAACTCTCACAAAATCCCTAACAAAGAACCCTAGTCTCCTCTCACAAATATGAAGGGTTAACCTAATTAAGGTTACAAACTACAATATATATATATATATATAGTATTAGGCAAAATAAATTAGAAATAGGATTCCCGAAACTACCCAGAATTCGACCCAATAGAATTCGAGCCGGCTCAAACTTACCTTGGGCTGTCTCATACAAACAGAAAGAAATCTGTAATTCCAGATATGTTACGAGCCATCTCATCATAGGGTCAAGCCGGTTCAAGATTGTTCTGAGCCGTCTCTTGCAAATAGAGAACAATTGATGTTTCCAAATGACTTGTGAGCCGGCTCAAAATAGTCATGAGCCGGCTCAAATCTTAGGGATCATAGGATACGAAGTAAACTCAACAAATTTTCACCTTCCCTAGCATTCTCCATAAAACTCCTCCATAATATTAGCAATATCTCCACCTTCTCTATAAAACCCCTTCAGAGCTCAATGAGTGCGACACACACCAATTAAGTTCAAGCAATGCTCATACTTAACAAACGAAAGAAACTTAGTCAACATGTTGGCCGGATTATCCGTTGTGCCAACCTTCTTTATGATTATCTTTTCCTCTTCAACGACATCCTGAACAAACCAATACCGAACGTCGATGTGTTTCGTTCGATCATGATCCATCTTGTCCTTTGTCAAATGAATCGCGCTTTGGCTATCATAATCGACTATTATGATATTCTTTTGGAAACCAAGTTCCGAAAATAGTCTCTTCAACCAGATTACTTCCTTAACAGTCTAAAAAACGGCCATATACTCTGCCTCCGTCATTGACAACACTACCGTAGGCTGTAACGATGCACGGCAACTAATGGCACATTCTCCTAAAGAGAATACCTAGCCGGTGATCGACCTTCTCCGGTCAAAGCCACCTGCATAATCAGAATCGCTGAATCCAACCAAACCGTTACTATTCCTTCTAAACTCCAACCCCACATCAGACGTATCTCGTAGGTATCGTAAAATCCATTTCACTGCTTGCCAATGGCCTTTACCAGAAAATTCCATATTATGACTAACAACACTAACTGCATATGAAATGTCAGGTTGGGTACAAAGTATGGCATACCCACCGTAAACTTAGATCGTGAGATCGAAGGCTTAACGGTTCAAACAAAACACCAAATCTCACAAACACAACGTAGCTCTAACACCAGTTTGTTGTGGTAAACACGATCACGAAGAAATAAACAAACGATAAAGAGAAGCAATCAAATAATCAAAAGCAATTGGAATAATGCACAAACCAAAAACACAAGATTTACGTGGAAACCCCTTAAGGGAAAAACCACAGGCGAAAGAGAAGGTTTACTAATTGAAAAAATATGGAGGATCATAATGATGGATTGATTTGTGTATTTTAATGCATATTTTGTAACTGTATTTATCTTTATTATGTCACATTTAATGCTACACGTAGGTATTTTATGATATTTGCAGGTGACAGGGACTAAAGTACAAAAAGAAGAAAAGTGACTAATACGTGCGTTTTCCATGAAAAACAAGTTCATATGGAGGAGAAGTACAAAGATATCAAATCATACAAAATATATTTGAATGGAATCAAAATAACATAAAAAATCCAAGCCCAATTCAGCATAAAGGCCCCTGATATCAGAGAAAACTTAAAACAATCATATCTCGAAGATCGTAACTCCGATTTCAATTTGACACATTCCATTGGAAAGATCTTGACGAGACAAATCTTCACACAAAATTTGAGGCCCAAACTCCACAAAATTTAAGCCAAAAGTGCTAGAATAGAAGATTCAACCAAAATTTAATCAGATCATGGATCAAGATTTTTAAGGAAAATTTAGGTTCTCTGTATCTTTTAGAAAGTTTGTTTTGAATCATCATAAGTCCTATAAATACACTGTATAGTTCATTAGGATATCATATCTCTCATAGCTTGGATTAGGGTTTTCTTTAGAGAGAGATCAAATAAATTGTAAGTTTTTATTTCTTTAATGAAGACTTTTATTTTTTTTATATTGACTCTTCAATTATGAATATCCAACCTTTTATTCTAGGGTTTGAATTGCTTGATAATGTGGTTGGATATTTTTAATTTTACTTTCTTTCCTTACTTTTAATATGAATTTCCTTTAAGATAAAGATTGTCTCCTTTTGTTTTTCAATCTTAAAAAACTAATTTTTATAATGAAAGTTGACATATTGAATAAGATTAGGGATAGATGATAACAACTAGAAACTAATTAGGTTTATGATAGATTGACAACCTAGAAATCTAATTAGGGAAGGTAAGAGATGATTAAAAATTAAAGATATTCAATCTAAATAGTTAAAGGTGATCTAAGTTAATCAATAACATGATAGTATAGATTGATCGCGTATTACTATTAATCGAAGATTATACCTAGGTTATTCTTAATTAACTAGAACTAAGGTTTTAACATTGTTTCTAGATGCTTTCATATAATTGATAGGCTATGTTTAATCACATTAATTTAACCTATGCTTTTATATAATTAATAGATAATATATTAAAACCAGAATAAGAAAAGAAATAGAATCTTTTAAATCAACCATAAAAGTAAAGCAATACAAAACGCTAGATTCTTCTCTCTTTAAAAAAACCACTTTTATTTTATTTGCAATTTAATTCTTAGATTAAGCAACAACAACTCCATTAATTAATTAGAATTGATTAAAATCACACCTTCCTGTGAATCGATCCGCAAGTACTATTACGCTATAACTGTGCACTTGCGGTTAAAGTTGATAGACTAATAAAATCTCAATCAAGTTTTTGGCACCGTTGTAGGGGAGACATGGTATTTTAATTAGTTTTAATTTAATTTAATTTGGTTTAGTTTAGTTTTATTATATTTGATTCTGTATATTTTTTTATTTCAAGAAACGGAACAAACTTCCAGAGAGCTTGGATCGAGCCGAAAACGCCGCAACTTTGCAGAAGCCCAAACCTCTCTAAAGTTCGGTCGAATTCATCATTAAGTAGGTTTACCGAAAATTTTTGGCAATTTTCTCTCGGGTTTTTTGCAAACTGTTCCACTTATCGTTTATTTTCCAGAAGTTTGTTCCTTTTTTGAAGTAAGTTTCCGTTTTCCTCTAAACCCCTTTCCAATAGATTGCCTTTTCTGCAAGATTCATTATGCCGCAAAATCAAAATAAATAAAAAATCTTTCTTTTGGTTGATTTATTGTTATTTGTATATTTTTAAATGGATTTTAAGGAGTAAGAAACCCAGCAATAAGATTAGGTAGGGATTTCATCACCCTATCTAGGCCTCACAAAGCATAAACCGAGCATATGCATTAACCTTCATTAATAAAAAAAATATTCTGACTCGGCCCTTTTAAGGACATTCGCGCTCACATAGAATAAGAAAAGGTTGTGTGTAATTTACTGTTTATCCGCATCTTTTTTGAAGTGTCTAAGGCAAATGTGTTTAAGGCAAATGTGTTTATGACAAGTGGTTTACTTAGTTAGGCCCGTTATTTCGCTGATTCATATATCAGATACCTCCTACTTACCTGACTGCAAAATTGATAAAGAGATAGTAGAGGATCAATCTTATAACTTATCCTTTGGAAGTCTATGAGCGGTTTTAGTGATTTGACATAGGTGACCCTAGTTCCAAGGTTTGCTTGCGCGTTGTTTGTGTTTGTGATTTGTTAGTCATTAATTTATTTTCCGCATTTAAAAAAATGGTTGATGAACATACTAAACCCACTTTATATGAACTTTGTTATCCAGCTAACCAAATACTTGCTGATTGTATTAGAATGAATAAATATAGGAGCGGTTATAATTCACCTTATACATCCACAACCGACACAAAATTCACTCCTTCCAATTTCATTTACCAACAGCAATTCCCACTATATCCATATTATGATGTTGGCCCTCCTTACGATCATACCCAATCAAATTCTTATCAACCGTATCAAACTTTCATACCTTCCTTAGACGTGGATAATGATGAGGATATGAGACATGCATATGTTGAACAGCAGTTGGTTACAATTCTGCAAGATGAAATTATACCAATTAAGCAATCAATAATTAATATTGAAATTCTTCTTGGCCAGATAACTGCTGCAATCGCTAATAGGAAAAAGCAAGAGACCATCCCAATACAAACCCGTACAAACCCGATTGTTCCCAACACCTTAGAAAATCATGATGAACCTATTGAGGACGTTGAGAATAACCATTGTTTAGAATGTATAAACGAGGAAAGTGAGGATGAGTCCACTTCAAGTCAATTTGAAACCTACCCTCAGAATTTTGAATTTCTAATTTGGCCTCCAACATCAAATTTATATAAAAATAATTTAAATGATGATATGCTTGAGCTTGAGATATTTGATTTAACCGATTTTAAAATTTTTTAGGATGATATTTTTTATGAAATAACAGTAGCAGATATAAATTTTGAGAAAATTTTGGATATTGAAACCGCATCTGTAAAGCAATCTTGTGATTTTAATAAGGTTTATTTTGATAGAAAATTAGAGAAAACTATTGATAGGGAGCCCACAATTTCAGTAGGAACGTATAATAAAATTGTTGAAGAAAAATTAGAGTGGGATCCCATATTTTTAGAAGATAAATATCAACCCATGAGTCAGTTTAAACAGATGGAAAAAGAATTTTTGGATGAGGGATGTGATGACATTTTTGAAAAGGATTCAACTATTATATAGAAGAAGTATATAAGGAGGAGTTGATTAATTTTAATGAAGGATATTTTGATCAAAATTTTGAGAAGATATTTAAGGATGAACTTCTGATGTTAGATTAACCTTTAACAATTGAACCAAACCCTCCACTATTTTCGGTCATAATTAAAACCAATCCTATTGCATAGCAAGATGAAGTTGTGCCTTTAACTGATATGACTGGATATTTTATACCACATGTTCATGTTGGAAACGTCGATCCATTTAGTTAATACAATAAAAAGATAGCGCGGTTGCATGACTCTTTTAGACTTAAATCTTATATTATTGCGCTAGTTTATTCGGCAAAACTTGGGTCACAATTTTGTTCATCCACATATAAACACCGCATTCATATTATTCATATCAATTTTAGGGTGTTGATTGATATTTATTGCTATAATTTGTTTTGCTACTCTTGCATGATTACAGGCAAAATTTTTGAGTGGTTAATACTAACATATGAGTGTTTACCGCCGAAAACCGGGCTGAGACGCTGAGGCGTCTAGTTTTAATTTGGGGGCAGATGCTATTTAGAATATATTTGTCTGCCTCTCTGAAGATGCCAAGTTAATTTATGTTGCCATATATCGGAGGTTTGGACAGATGCGATCGATATAGCGTGACTTATCAGATTCCCCTTTTTTGAAGGGTTTTTGATTGTGGGTGTTGGCTATAGTACCCTCAAGTCAATTATTGGATCGCAAGCACGTGATTGCAATGATTGAGGGAGGACCTATACCGGTAGAACAGTCTTACTCGAGATGATAGTATGCTATCTGGTTTGTCTTTATCATCATGTACATACTTCAGGTGATATTACAGATCACTATTACATGTTGATAGAGCCCATAAGATTCTTGCTTGACTACCAGCAATATGATGACGATCATATACGTGGGAGTTGGGTGGTCTATAAGGACATCCTTAAAATGTCCCTAGTCGTGGGAGTTTCAAGATTGGGCATCAATACTTCAAAAGTATACAAGTGTATGCTGATCGAGACACCGACGAGGGACAGTGGCCGGTATCACAAGCCATTGGTGTTAGTTGGTTCACCTAAGATGTATACAAGTGCTCATTGGGTTATGAGTACACCGGACAGACTCGCCGGGAACATGCTAGTTGGTATTATACCTATTGTCAGATAGCAGTTTCCTGGTGACATGTGTACAGGTTAGTCTATCGACCTGAGATCGTCATTTGTCTCGTGTAAGATTCCAATGTGCTTTGATTACTACCCTACCACGGCTCAAAAGAGTCATGCAAACAGGTTTTAATTGGGTACAGTCCCGAGCCATATGGAGGAAGTGAGCAGATCGTCAGTGGATTCGTCTCTCTCGGTATTGGGGGTTGATGTTGCAGAGTGCACGGGTGGCCATCACCAGAAATCCATGGCCAAGGTAGTCAAGAATTACTGATTCGGATCATTAGTTTCTCAGGTGGTGATGGGCTTCATACTGACACTAAATGCCGCGTTATTAGGGGTCTGACTTTATCCACCCCCTAGACTCGATATGCGATACTCATAGACGGATGGACCGGACTGTACGGATATTGTCATTGTCAGGCTCAGTAGGGTTTCAGGATGAGTTTGCTCGTCGGCCTCCCTTTTGCTCAATACCTAGGTAGCTTTTATGTACAGCTAGTGCCACTGACGTGCTTGTGGTTAAACTCACTGGCAGCGTATTGACGAGTCTTTAGAGTTCCACACAGACGGTTTCACTGCTTCAGGAGAAACGTTGTAGAGGCCGTATGGTTTTATGGCAGGGTTCGATCATATACGTGCACTTTTGCACGGATCATGATCGGACGGATAATACTAATGGGCTTTGGTTTAAGACGGATCCTAGTATTATATTGTTGGATTACTTTCGTCTCGTTGTATTCGTATTCAGTCGGAATACGGCTGCGGGTATGTATATACGGATGAGGGGTATTCTTGTAATTCGTTACAAGCTTACTTTAGAAGATGCTTTTTCATTTTTGTGTTAACATTTAGTTTAAATGTTTAATGGATATGGAAAGTGTGAATCATTTTGTGTGCATTGATTCATGCTGCATGCACTTAGTGACTCATGGTATTGGGTCATAGGATGATTTGTTTTGGCTAAGATATTTGTTGTGGGCAATTTTTGAGATGGCAGATCTTTTTCTTGCCTTGGTTTTTCTTTAAGTGCTCACAACATATATCTCACAACACCTCGCAATTATTCTTCACTTGCTCTTTTCTTTTTTCTTGAGCTCACACTCTTCACTCCATGCTTCTTCTTCAACCTCCATCCAAACCCTCTCATGAGTTTAGAATCCTTAGGTGTATTGAGACAAAGTATTCACACACTCTCTCTACTTCATCTTGGATATCTAGGCTAGCAAACTAGATACCCGAGTTGCTTCGGTTTTGAGGCGGGAGCCCGTTTTACAAACCCTCGATGTGGACCTTCTTCGATGTGGGGGAGACTGGAGATCAAACTTGATCGGGGAAGCCACGAGGAGCTTGGGACAGAGGTTGAAGATCGAAGGACATGGATCATTCGGTATAATCTCTCTAAACTTCTTTTATAGAACTCGTATGGGGTTAATGGTACGATCCATAGATTACGGTTCCGTTAGCGTCGGTTTCCAAAAGTTTTTGTTCCGAATTTGGCCACAGATTGATGGTCGGGGCACTGCTGTAACCTAACATGGTATCAGATCCTACCCATTAACCCCATACGAACTCATTGCGACATTAGAAATCCGTCGTTTTTGTCGTGCAAAACTGCCGACAAAAATAGTTCCAAAAACTGAAAGTTTGAGATGTTTGCACACCCCGCGGGCTCACGGGTTGAACAGAGAAGCCGTGGGGTGGTGCATGGGCACCCAGGGGAACCCCTGGTGGGAACCGAATGGCTGAGCCTACTCCCCAACACCACCACAAGATGGTCTTGGCGGTGGGGACCCGAAACTGCCCCATCTTGGGCAGTTTCGGGTCTGCCTCACCCCATGGCCACCCCGTGGTGGCATCAGGGGTGGGGTATCCCTTCTAGTCCCCCCGAATCGAAGTTAATTTCATGCTCTAACTACCTGTGAAGGTTCGGGCACATTTCGTTTTGATTCGGACTTCCGAATTGGCTTTAAACGGCCGGTTTTTGGAACTTTGGCTCACTGTTTTTTTCTTGGTTTTGGAAATTGGTTTGGTTTGCTAATTGCGTGCAGAATTATAATGTCGTGGTTTATAGTACATACATTACTATCTGCGACCGTGAATGTCATTAGAGCGGTACAACTTGTCTAATTGCTATAGTTCTTTTAGACGGGTTTGCAATCGTGTCAATCACGTTGATGTTTTGTGTTGTGCTGTGTGTTGGCTAGATTGTCGTGGTAGATAGCCTGAGTGCAATATTAGTACAGTTTAGTTTTATTTGTACATTTGATATCGCGGGGCGAGCGTCCGACATGTGGACTGTCGTCACTGCCTGCTTGTATATTACTTTTTTGGGACACAACCGGATTGAGATCAATGTCACTGTTGTACTTACTTTCTTTTCTGTACTAGAATTACCCCGTGGTGGAGTGCACAGATAGCCGGGTTCTAAAGAGCAATGGGCCTTCATCTCATAGCGTTGAGACTGGGGGGCCTCACTCTAGAATTAGTGGGCTATTCGCCTCGTAAGGGGTACAGGTTGACCCAAGGAGGAGTGCTCAAGTTACCGGATTCCGTGAAGTGCCGGGTGGCCCATTCACTTTGATGAAGGGGGCTGCCTCGCTTCTGGTTTTGGCGGATAACTTGCCACACTTATAAGGGTCTAGGTTTTCATTGCACAAGCTATCCACACGACCAAGGGAACGTCGGGTTTCAGTTGCGGCTCAAAAGAAACCCGGGGCTCTCAGATTATTAGTATTATTCTGTGATGCTTATTTCTTATCTGTGATGTTGCATTTATCATATCTGGAATGATTATTATATCTTGTTATATATATACTAGTGGATATTGTATATGTTTTGCATCCGCGCTAATCCAACGCCCGCTCTGTCGTTAGTTAAGTAACCTAACGGGTGATGACAGGGCTCAATGGCGAATGCGGATGGCATATACGTACATCATATTTTTGTTCTTTTGTGGTGTGATTAACTGATGGGACTGCTTTGATTCAGATCAATGCAGTAAAACAGACCTATTCGATGTTGTTGGAAAAATTTTAAAAATCTGTTATTATAAGGACGTTTTCTTTTGTTTTGCACAGAGGTATTCGGTTATGAATATCCAGTGTCTCATTCGACGAGGCAAGAGGCAAGATCCCCTCACCGGGAGTGACCACTTGGGCAGAAGTTTGCATCAGGGTAATAACTTCACTATAGTCGATTACTTTTTGCTTTGCATCACGGTATTTAGTGGGAATGTCCTGCACCTCATTCTACGAGGAAAGAGCCAAGATCCTTTCACCGGAAATGACCTCTTTAGCATAGGTTTTCGCCACTATATATTTGTAAAAAGCTATCCGGATCCTTCAACGATATCAAGTAAATTACGTTAAAGGTTTTTCACCAAAAACCATTCGTAGCCCTCCGTCATTTCAGACGGGTAGCACTTAGTATTCATGCTATGTTTGTTGGCCTTTGTCAAGGTATAGTGTATGGTAGCTGTATGTTACATTTCTGTTGCATAAATAGATGCGTTGGTTTGGGACAGTCGTTCCGTTCAGCGAAGATTCGGATAGGGGAGTCACTTGCATTGGTCGAAGACAAGCAGCCTTGTTGGCCTTAGTCAAGGGAAAGTACGGGTGGGTTCAAATTAACCTGGACAATGACGAGTAGAACATGACATGCGACTTATGATTTGTTGGCCTTAATCAAGTTCATAAGAGCATGGGGTAAAAATCACATCGGGAGTTTCAAACATACAACAAACTTGCCAGATATGCGCATACCTTCTGGAGTGTGATAACTTGAGTGGATTCTATCAGATTATCATGCAATGATAGTTGGATCCCGATACCCACTGATGAGTTGGTTTACTTCTCGGGTTATTCTAAATGATCCTGACTAATTCTTCCTTAGGGTTTGGAGGAGAATTTGAGGATACAGTGGGAGACATCCTGATTAGATAAAGTGATTAACCATTCTGATCTAGATTAGAGTGATCTAGATTAGAGTGCACGCTGAGTGTTTCTTTTCTCTCTCTCTTTGGCAGCGACCATGGTCCGACCCTAAACTATAACTCAGTAACCAAGTTAACCGAACCTTCTTAAAACACTGGCTTTTGGATTGTCAGAGTTGCATACTTCATTGCCATTCCTACTTTTACCCTTTGCTTTTCTCCGGAACATTCCGTATTACTACGAAGATCCACATTTATTAGATACAACCGTCATATAGTTACATACGAACTTGAAGAAACTTGTTTCAGATTCGATAATGGTTTCCGGTTCTGGAGAAATGGAATAGGACTATTCTGTTGTCTTTTCCTTTTACCTTCTCTCAGGTTGTGAGGGATCCTAGGATTAGTAGAGGGTATACCTATTAAGCTTATTGGATAGTCTTCTTCCAAACCATAGGCATGTGCCGAAAGTTGAGGAAGGAAGGAAACCAATTAGCCTAAGTGTGATGTACAGAAGATAATAAGTAAAGACAAACAAAGGAATTAGAAAGACGAAAAAGTAAATTGCAGCTGTTATCATTCACGACCAAACCGCGTATATCATCGCCACTCCTACTTTACCTTTGCATTTATCCAGAACACCCCGTATCACTACGAAGATCCATATTTATTGGATAATCCTTCGTATAGTTACATACGAACTCGAAGGAACTTGTTCTGGTTCGAGAATGGATTCTGGTTCAGGAGAAATAGAATAAGGATTATTCAGTTGTCTTTTATCTTTACCTTCTCTCAGGTTGCGAGTGCTCCTACGATTAGGAGAGTACACCTATTACACTTATTGGATAGCCTTCTTCCAAACCATAGGCTGGTGCCGAACGGTAGGAAAGAAAGAAAACCATTTAGCCTAAGGATGGTGTACAGAAGGTAATGAGTAAAGACAAATAAAGGGATTTTGAGAGATGGCAAGGATATATACGGTCACGGTCATGAATATGGTTAATGGAAGAGGCATTACTAGGAATACCCGGTTACCCCTTCGAAACATTTTCATGTTTCAGTTTTACTATGCGTTGTTAATTGAGAACTAATTTCCCAATTAGATCCCTACTCCAGGGTATGTATTTACCAGGTTTGATTCTCGCATCTGTATGATTTTACAGATGATGAGTGGTAGTAAGTTATTGGGAATTAGGTGATTATATCCTCGTTATATCGGAATTCGTTGTAATTGGTGATATTTGAGGAAATCACCTGGGGTTTTGCCTGACGGCAAATATTTGGTTTTGAATATCCGTTATGCACCAATTTCAAAATGATATATCTATATGTTTATTTTATAAAATGAGATATAACATTTTGAAATTATGTTCATGACATTTACTTATATCAGTTGATAATTGGGTAAGGAGTATTAAACAGTGGTGTAATTCTTCTTAACTATAGTACAGTTTTCAACCTACGACGCACAGGATTTGAGTTATTCAACTCAGGGGACTTAAACAAAGTATTGTATGTTGTCTAGTGTCCATTAGGACAAAGGGGTTGGTGCTCGTACTATATTTCGTTTACTTGTGACTTCTTCAGTTTTAGACAAGTATTTCGTAGAAATACAAGGTCCAAGTTATGAGAAATTATAGGTACAAAAATAAAGTAGAGAACCGTGTGTTGCAAGTATTAGGATTCTTCAAGGTGATCGAAGATGTAGATACTTGTGTTTGGTATTCAGTTGATAGTAATAGTTTTGAGAACTTGCTTCTCTTTCAGATTACTCATATCTGGATGCACTCCTAAGTTGAGTAATACTGATCAGCCTCTCTCCATTTAGTTGACATACACTGGAGACAGCTGTATGATTTGAATCTGGTTCCAATTAAAGCAGTGCCTCTGTTTTTATATTGTATATAGAATGGTTCATATCTTAACGATGTTATGGTATATAGAATTGTCCGGCTTATGCTTAAAACCAGACTCTGGATAACTCAAGGCATATTTCTGTAATGGCAGTTTGTGGGTTATCCCGGGCTATGACGAGGGTTAACTTTCTACCATCTGGAAGATCAATAGTGATATTGTTCTTGACTCGCCACAGTTTTACTAAAATGGAATTTTTCAGAAAACAGTAATGGGAGTATGGTAGAACTGAAAGTAATTCCAGAACCACAAACGATTACTGAAAATTTAATAAAATCTAAAAATTCAATCGGGTTTGACATTCCATTAACCACTCCGCAGATATGGTGGGTAACCTCAGGCACCCGAGAGGTACTTCGGTATCCTCTAAGACTGTGATAGGGAGGTTCTTGTTTTCCCAGACTTGCCATTACTGTTGTTCTAGACTATGAGACCCGGCAGGAGGATGAGTATAGATTCGTTCTAAACTACCTTTAGAAGTGCACATGTATATGACTCTGCCGGAGGATTGTTGTAGTCAGTGGGAGCAGCGGAAGCATAGTGGACAAGTAGCTTGTGTCTATTTATAGACTAAAGCAGGTATTGCGGAGATAGATCATTTATTTTTGATGTGACAGTCATAAGCTTTGACTTCATCAGAATAGGAGATGGATTAATTAAGAAGGTAGTAGGGTGTGATGTCTTGGCATTTAGATGACATGCACTTTATAGGAAGTGAAATTCCTATACTACGATCGGTTATACTATGGTTGTCACACAATGGTTTCTCCACATAGGATTTGGATTTTATATAAGGCATTCTGGTTACTAGATCTATGGTTTTAGATCTAGATTTGGGTAGTTTCCCAATCTGGGTACTTAAACAGTATTCTAAAGATGTTTTAGAATGGACGACTCCTGACATGGTGGTGTACCTGCAAGTGATAGAGTCGCCCTCTCTAAAGGTGTCTTACAGACTAAAGTGGAGAGGGATGTGCATGATAGACATATCACTTGCTTAGGAAATTGAGTCAATCATGAGATGTCAAGTACCACACCAGATATTGTTTTTGCACTAGTTGCAATAAGTTTATATATTAATCCAATCCTGGAGAAACGTTCGGAAGCAGTTTATGAACATAAGTGAATGTTCTAGGGATTTGATAATGGCAGCCTCCTTCGGGAGATGGTTATCATTCCAGGCTTCCAAGGTGACCTGGATGACAGAGTGACTGTCAGAGTTATAGTTTTCCCACTTAGCGAGGGGTAGTAGTTTGGACAGGTTGTTCAAGCGGATACTGAGGGGGGCATGGCACAGGATACTGATTAAATTCAGTGGACGATACAGTCTAAGAAGTTTGCTGGATTTGGAGTTCATTTGTGAACTGGTTCCCATCAGATATCCAGACATATTCTAAGACAGCTATTGCTCATTTCGGGTGATGGTTTTCTCCGCGAACTTGAGATAAAGAGAGACATAGAAAGAAACATTGGAGCGGATCCACTCACTGAGGTTATTTCTCGAACGCAATAGTTTTACAAATGAGCTTTGTGAAACTGGTTATTAGAAAAGTTGGGTGTTCGGTATCACACGGGCTATAAGTATGCGATACCGCAAAAATTAACCTTAAGTGTAAGTTGGAGATTGTTGGATATAGTGCCCTCAAGTCAATTATTGGATCGCAGGCACGTGATTGCAATGATTGAGGGAGGACCTATACCGGTATAACAGTCTTACTCGAGATGATAGTATGCTATCTGGTTTGTTTTTATCATCATGTACATACTTCAGGTGATATTACAGATCACTATTACATGTTGATAGAGCCCATAAGATTCTTGCTTGACTACCAGCAGTATGATGGCGATCACATACGTGGGAGTTGGGTGGTCTATAAGCACATCCTTAAAATGTCCCTAGTCGTGAGAGTTTCGAGACTGAGCATCAATACTCCAAGAGGAGACTCGTATATACTGATCGAGACCCCGACGAGGGGTGGTGACCAGTCTCACAAGTCATTGGTGTTAGTTGGTTCACCTAAGATGTATACAGGTGTTCATTGAGTTATGAGTACACCGGACGGACTCGCCGAGAACATGCTAGTTCGTATTATACCTATTGTCAGATAGCAGTTCCCTGGTGACATGTGTACAGGTTAGTCTATCGACCTGAGATCGTCATTTATCTCGTGTGAGCTCCCACTGTGCTTTGATTACTACCCTACCACGGCTCAAAAGAGTCGTGCAAACAGGTTTTAGTTGGGTATAGTCCCGAGCTACATGGAGGCAGTAAGCGGATCGTCAATGGATTCGTCTCTCAAGGTATTGGGGGTTGATGTCGCGGAGTGCACAGGTGGCCATCACTAGAAATCCTTGGCCAAGGTAGTCGAGAATTACTGATTCAGATCAGTAGTTTCTCAGGTGGTGATGGGCTTCATACCGACACTAAATGTCGCATTATTAAGGTTCTGACTTTATCTACCCCCCTAGACTCGATATGCGATACTCATAGACGGATGGACCGGACTGTACGGATATTGTCATTGTCAGGCTCAGTAGGGTTTCAGGATGAGTTTGCTCATCGACCTCCCTTTCGCTCAATACCTGGGTAGCCGTTACGTACAGCTAGCGCCACTGACGTACTTGTGGTTAAACCCACTGCCAGCGTATTGAAGAGTCTTTAGTGTCCCACACAGAGGGTTTCACTGCTTCGGGCGAAACGTTGTAGAGGCCGTATGGTTTTATGGCAGGGTTCGATCATATACGTACACTTTTGCACGGATCATGATCGGACGGATAATACTAGTGGGCTTTAGTTTAAGCCGGATCCTAGTATTATATTGTTGGATTACTTTCGTCTCATTGTATTCGTATTCAGTAGGAATACGGATGCGGGTATGTATATACGGATGAGGGGTATTCTTATAATTCGTTACAAGCTTACTTTAGAAGATGCTTTTTCATTTTTGTGTTAAACATTTAGTTTAAATGTTTATTGGATATGGAAAGTGTGACTCATTTTGTGTGCATTGATTCATGCTGCATGCACTTGGTGACTCATGGTATTGGGTCATGGGATGATTTGTTTTGGCTAAGATATTCGTTGTGGGCAATTTGTGAGATGGCAGATCTTTTTCTTGCCTTGGTTTTTCTTTAAGTGCTCACAACATATATCTCACAACACTTCACAATTATTCTTCACTTGCTCTTTTCTTTTTTTCTTGAGCTCACACTCTTCACTCTATGGCTTCTTCTTCAACCTCCATCCAAGCCCTCTCATGAGTTAAGAATCCTTAGGTGTATTGAGACAAATTATTCACACACACTCTCTACTTCATCTTGGCTATCTAGGCTAGAAAACTCGATACCCGAGTTGCTTCGGTTTTGAGGCAGGAGCCCGTTTTACAAACCCTCGATGTGGATCTTCTTCGATATGGGGAGACCGGAGATCAAACTTGATCGGGGAAGCCGCGAGGAGCTTGGGATACAGGTTGAAGACCGAAGGATACGGATCATTCGGTATAATCTCTCTAAACTCCTTTTATAGAACTAGTATAGAGTTAATGGTACAATCCATAGATTAGGATTCCGTTAGTGTCGGTTTCCAAAAGTTTTTGTTCCACATTTGGCCACGGATTGATGGCCGGGGCACTGCCATATCCCAACAGTAGGGACGCTCTTTCCTGCAGGCACAAGCCCATGCAATTAATTACGCTATCGCATTACGATAACAACTTTCACCTACTCCAAACAAATCACTTTGTGTTGTGTTATATTGTTTATTTTGGGGTTTCCCGTGGATTGTATACGGAGACTAGTTTATGTCATCGTCCATATAGCGTGGATCAGTCCAAATCTGTATATATTATATTTGGGTTTCAAACTAGGTTATGTATTCTATCAGTTCAGAGGTTTAAGGATCAATAATCTTGCTTTAGATTAAGACGACTTAAATATATGAGATACGTCAGTCTTATATAAGACCAAGATCAACTTAGATGTACGGTTAGGAATCATTAATCTTCTTTATATCCATTTAAGGAGCATATGGGCCTGGTTACAATGAGCAATATAGACTCAATGAGTTTAAAACTTCAGAGCCTTGGCCAATTTTGGAGCTCAGTCTAGGGCTTTTATATTACCCAGCAGTGCCAAGCACTTAGTCATTTAGACTATAAATATAATATCTAGATCATGTTCTGGCACTCACGTGGATATCACGTGGGGCGCTAAGGCTCTGACGCTCACGTGGGTAGCACATGAGATGCTCAGGCTTGGGCATTGCCCTATCAGTGCTAAGCACTTTTTATACAGCACTCGCATGGATATCACGTGAGGTGATAAGGCTCTGATGCTCACGTGAGTATCACGTGAGATGCTCAGGCCTGGGAGTTGCCCTATCAGTGCTAAGCTCTTTTTATACAGCGCTCACGTGGATGTCACATGGGGCGATAAGGTTCTAGCGCTCACGTGAGTATCACGTGAGATGCTCAGGCTTGGGCGTTGCCCTATTAGTGCTAAGTACATTTTTATACAGCGCCCACATGGGGCGCTAAGGCTTGTTTAGTTTTCTACCAAGTGTTCGCCTGCTTTTCACTTGAGATTTTTAGTCTCGGATGGCCTCTCCTGGAGCGCTCACGTGGATATCACGTGAAGAGTTGTTTTCTGGGTTTTCACGTGTCTTTCACTTGCGCCTTTGTTTTCTAGGGTGTTCATGTGTCTTTCACGTGAGGCTTTACCATGTTCATGCAGGGATTAACTGCAAGAAGTAAGTTCTTCTTCTTTCTATGAGAACTAAGTTCTCTGAAGGGTTAAACCCTATATTTCAATACAACATATCTTCAAAGGAATTAAATTCCTGGAAAGCAAATTCCATCCTTTTCTTCCATGTTCTTTTCTCGTTTTCATATGGGGGTGATAAAATAATATTGTTCTCCCGTAGATCTTGAGTCTGAAGAACAAGATCTTTCCGATGAGAATTAAATTCTCAACATATGGAAGATTTGTCTTGCGGATCTCAGATCTAGAGAAAGAACCAAGTTTTTTTTAGATGGTTAAACCCTTATATATATATATATGTGACAGGTAAAGGAGATTCTTTGATATCTCTATTTTCTTTACCTAGAGTTTTTGAAGGAGGAAGATGATCTTTCTTCAAAAAGAGAATTGAATTCTCTATTGTTTTTGTGGGAGTCAGTGGAGAGCTTTTCTTTTATCGAAAGCTTGGGGGTATATTCTGTCTATGAGACTTGAAGTCTTGGGTCCTTTATATAGGGGAGGAAAAAATATCAATTAGTTTTATAAAATCTCTCATTAAGAGATATTAATTGATCTAAGTGATCTCGAAGATCACTCGGGGAATTTTATCCACCGTTGGATTTAAGATCCGGGGAATTTTATTTAACAGAAAATATTTTCTGTTTATTTTAGCAAGGTTAAGAAAATATTTTCCCAACAAAGTATTTGATTTTATCTTCTAATTTGGTCGGTGATATTATAATCACCGCTGGATGTTGAATCCAAAGACTCTCTATTTAACAGAGAAAATGTTTCTAGTATTAAAAAGATCAGGGGGAAATATTTACTAAATAGAACTTAGTTCTAAATAGAATTTCATTCTATCTGAAGCTAGCATTTCAAACTGATGCGCTTACGTGTTTTTCTCGTGAATGCTTATGTATTTAACACGTTAGCCCTTATGGTTTTTGTTTATTTGTATTCAGTGCTTGCATGCTTTGCATGTGAGTGCTCATGTGTTCAACACGTGGGAGCCCATATGGGTTTTGTTTATCTGTATTCAGCGCTCGCATGCTTTGCATGTGAGCACTCATGTATTCAACACGTGGGAGCCCGTATGGGTTTTGTTTATCTGTATTCAGCGCTCACACATTTTGCATGTGAGCGCTCACGTGTTCAACACGTGAGAGCCTATGAGCTTGTTTATCTGTATTCAGCGCTCATATATTTTGCATGTGAGCGCTCACATGTTCAACACGTGGGAGCCCGTATGGGCTTATTTATCTGTATTCAGCGTTCACATGCTTTACATGTGAACGTTCACGTGTTCAACACATGGGAGTCTGTATGGATTTTGTTTATCTTCTCATGATTTTCTGAGTCGTCCTCTTCTTTTCCAACACTTTATTTTGGTCAGAGTTTAGGAATCGTTCCAAATGACACCATATGCAACATTTTCTGTACTGAGACTTGAATGCTCTTCTTTATAATTTGAAGAAATGTTCAACTTCTCCTTCACTTTCACAGAGAAAGAACTATTTTCACAAAGAAAGAATCATGGCTTGCGATCGCCCACATGCTCCTCGACAGCCATGGGAGGTGCCTGTCGGGGAAATTATTTCTCGTTTCGCTGCACGTATGGCGAATCTCGCTCTTATGGATGCTCGGTGCAACACGGTGATGCACGAGCTCATGATTCATAAGGAATCTCCTCATCCCTCCGATTCTATCTGGCTTCGCACGATTTTTCTCGCAGTTCTCGATGACATTCCTCCTCATTTAGCAGAAATGACTTTGGCGATGCTCAACGCAGCGCATGACAAAGTGACTGCTTTTAGGAGGCCGGTCTGATCATGAAGACTTTAAGTGACCTTTCTGTCCACTTTTTGAGTCAGATACGGGCTCAGCGGGCTGTCATGTCTGTTTTTGCCGACGAGAATAGCACTGATCTGTGGAGAGTGACTTTTTGCTAGAATCATTGTTTCGATATGGTAGAGAAGGCCGAGAGAGAGTTATAGAACTTTGTATACTGTTTTGTTAGCCCCTGTTGTCCCGATCCCGTATTTGGTGAACTTTTTCCTGTAGATTGAAATAAATATTTAAATGCATATTTACTATCATTTAATGAATCTTTCACGTTAAACGATGAGTTAGCAAAAGTGTTGTGTAAATTATTTTTCCTTTTTCTTTACTAATTTTTTTTCTATTTTTAGGTTTTATTTGCTAGTAATTTTTGAATGACTTTTGTGCAAACTTACCTAATCCTTATATGTAGCCAAAATGTGCATTATTCCCTAAAACCAAAGAGCGGTTATACAACAATAGAGAAGAAAGAAGGAGGCCCTTGAACTTTGCAGGTGAACATATTCCCTCAGATTTCTGGGGGAGGTAAATACTTTTTTCTCCTTTTTTATTCCAGTATTTAGTTTGAGTGAATTACTCTATTGATCATAGGTATACTTGAGTGAGTATCAAATATAATTTCATAAATATTGAGAGAGAGACCGTGGTAGAGAACAGTGAGGACACTGTCTAAAACAAGTGTTGGGGGATGCTTTGGTTTTGTACAAAGTTTTTTTAGGTGTTTTTCATTTTTCATTCTTTTTCATTTTATTTTAGATTTTCATAGTTTCTTTTTAGGTTTTCTTTTGAAAAAAAAGAAGGAAATTTTGAAAATAAAAATAAAGAGAGTGAAAATTGTATATAAAAGAGAGACTTTTAAGAAAAACAAGAAAAATAGTTGTTTTTGAATAAGCTAGTAATAGATGATCTTGAACTCGATTCCCAAAGGTTGAGTGAGATAAAAGAGTTATTGAATCTGCGGATAAAAATAAGGCTGAAAAATAGGTCCTAAATTGAATTCAAAAATAGAGAGATTATATACCCTACAAATTACACATACATATTTCTTGAAACTTGGGATAGTAGAGAATATCTTGAAATACTCTTGCGTGAAAGCCTAAGTATGAAAAAAAGGTAATTGAAGCTAACCACTGGAAAAAAATTATATATAAGTTTGGAATGTAACTTACTTAGCGCTATGAGAAAAATAAGAAAAAATATACAGTAAGGGTGCTTTATCACCCAGTGCATTAGACCAACTAGTGTAGGACTCACCGCTGAGCCCGAGGTAGTTAAAAGACTAGGATACACCTACACACGTCTTAATAAGTGATCACATTCGGTAATCGGTTGGCTAGTGTCTCAAAATGCAGTAACGGTCGAATGTTAATAAAAAGAAGTAGTACTAAGGTATTAAGGAAAGGGTATGATAACTTGAATTGAATTCCCGAGTGTAGGGATGACTTTACACATACGTAGAGATATATGATCGATGTTTGGAGGAGATGTAGGGATTAAGAATAGGATACTATTTTATTGAGAGAGGATATAATTTCCGGATTTGATCAAGACTATTAAGAGAAAGTTCATAAAAACTAAAAAGCTAGTGGAAGTCGAAACTCTTATTTTTCAAGTAGTTTCTTTTCTCTGTTCCTATATTTATATGTAGATTTCATTTACCTATTTTTGTTTCCTTTGTTTTCTTTTATTTTTTTTTTGGATTTTGTGGATAGTATCCGCCATAAATTCTCAGGAGACACAACTCCTCCTATTAGAAGCACCTAGGGGTTGAAAAGCTTGTTGTATACATTCAATGCAATTGCACACTCGCGAAAAATGCATAGGAATAAGAGTAGTTTAGTTAGATTTTAGTTGATAGAGTTAGATTTTTATTTTTAGTTGCTGGTTTAGAATTTGAAACCCTAGAGTTTCTCGAGCACCAGAAAAGGATAAGTGTGGGGATATTTGATTGGTGTATTTTAATACATATTTTGTAAGCATGTTTATCTTTATTATGTCACATTTAAAGCTGCACGTAGGTATTTTATGATATTTGCAAGGGACAATGACTAAAGTGCAAAAAGAGAAGAAAAGTGATTAGTGCGTGCGTTTTTCATGCGAAACAAGTTCATATAGAGCAGAAGCACAAAAGATATCAAATTATACAAAATATATTTGAATGGATTCAAAATAATATAAAATATCCAAGCCCTATTCAGCATAAAGGCCCGATATCAGAGAAAACTTAAAACAATCATATCTCGAAGACCGTAATTCCGATTTCAATTTGGCATATACCGTTGGAAATATCTTGACGAGAAAAATCTTCGCACAAAATTTGAGGCCCAAACTCCACAAAATTTCAACCAAAAATGTCAGAATAGAAGGTTCAGCCAAAATTTAATCAGGGATCAAAATTTTTAAGGAAAATTTAGATTCTCTGTATCTTTTAGAAAGTTTGTTTCGAATCTCCATAAGTCCTATAAATACTCTGTATGGTTTATTAGGGTTTTATATATCTTATTGCTTGGATTAGGGTTTTCTTTTGGAGAGAGATTAAATAAATTGTAAGTTTCTATTTCATTAAAGAATACTTTTTTTTATTTATTATCTCTTCAATTATGAATAACTTTTTATTCTAAGATTTGAGTTGCTTGATAATGTGGTTGGATATTTTTAATTTTACTTTCTTTCCTTACTTTTAATATAAATTTCTTTTGAGATAAAAATTGTCTCTTTTTGTTTTGTCATCTTTAAAAACTAATTTTTATAACGAAAGTTGACACATCAAATAAGATTAAGGATAGATGATGACAACTAGAAACTAATTAGGTTCATGATAGATTGACAACCAAGAAATCTAATTAGAGAAGATAAGAGATGATTAAAAATTAAAGATATTCAATCTGGATAGTTAAAGATGATCTAAATTAATCAATAACATGATAGAATAGATTGATCACCTATTACTATTAATCGAAAATTAAACCTAGGTTATTCTTAATTAACTAGAACTAAGCTCTTAATATTGTTTTTAGATGCTTTCATATAATTGATAGGCTATATTTAATCACATTAATTTAACTTCTGTTTGTATATAATTAATAGATAACATATTAAAACTAGAATAAGAAAAGAAGTAGAATCCTTTAAATCAACTATAAAAGTAAACAATTCAAAACCCTAAATTCTTCTCTTTAAAAAACCCACTTTTATTTTATTTGCAATTTAATTTTTAAATTAAAGAACAACTTCGTTACTTAGTTAGAATTGATTAAAATCACACCTCCATGTAGATTAATCTGCAAGTAATACTATGATATAATCGTGCACTTACGGTTAAAGTTGATAGACTAATAAAATCTCAATCATGCATCATCTCTCACAAAATCCCTAAAAAAGAACCTTAGCATTCTCTAAAAAAATACAAAGCGTTGATCCAATTAGGGTTACAAAGTACAATATATATAGTATGTAGCAAATCAGATTAGAAATAGAATTCCCGAAACAGTCCAGAATTCGGACTAACTAACTTCAAGCCGGCTCAAACTTACATTGAGCCGTCTCATACAAATAGAGAAAAATCTGAAATTCCAGACATGTTATGAGCTGTCTCATCATAGGGTCGAACCGGCTCAAAATTGACCTGAGCCTTCTCTTGCAAACTGAGAACAATTGATGTTTCCAAACGACTTATGATGATGCTCGATATCGGTGATCTTCCAGATCAGGACACGTGGCAGATGACGTGTCCCAAGGCTCACAAGAAAGGACCTACAGTGGCCGACTAGACCGCTCTTATGCCCGTCCTACAAGCAAACGCTGGCTCACCTCCGAGCCCCAAGCACAATTGGCCTCCTTGGCCTCACAACTCGTCTCTGAACTATTACAGGCCCGAGCCTCCTCGGCCCTCTCTGCTCGCCTCCGGGCTCGAGCAGAACCAAGATACCTCGGCTCTCCCGCTCCTCCGCGAGCTCTCCCGCCGAGGTCATCTTTCGGTCTCATTGACCGACCAACAGCACCGCTTGCAAGTGTAACCGCCATCCCGCGAATCTCTCCATGCGCGAGATCTCCGCCGGCCACATCCCACGTTCCACGCCACCACGATCCCCCATTAACGATCCTGTCTCGCCATTAATGGGAGGTCCCGCTCATCACGCGGGCGTGACGTCGGAAGCGTAACGGCCGGCGTGATTCTCGCATCTACCTCGCCTGCTGCCACCGCTATATAAACCCCTTCTTCAGACGGTCCATGTAAGTCATTTTTACTCCACTAAGCCGTTACTCTGCTCGGATCTCTAGTCTAACTTGACCGTCAGAGGGTCCTCGGTGGTACAACCACCCCGGGACTTCCTTGCAGGTAGCTCGGCAAGCACAAGCTCAAACCCATTGAGATCCACACGCTTCAGGAGCGACAGCCTCCAGATCCAATCCCAGCCACTCATCGCCGCCATCAGCAGATCAACGGAAGGTAACATTTTGGCGCGATCCAGGTCGCGTCAACTTACGAGCCGGTTTAAGATTGTCATGAGCCGGCTCAACTCCCTGGAAAAAGTATACGATGTAAACTCAACATCAGGTAATAATTGCTGCTCATGAGATCCATGGAAACAAATGGACATCAATTGCTAGAACAGAAGGAAGAAGATACAATGCTATAAAATATCACTGGAATAGTATCTTTTGATGTTGCCTAAGAGATTTGGGTTCCAAAATACTCACATAATAATAGGATAAGACGCTAAGATATTACTTAGTTTGTTTTGTTGTCATCAATACACCGATTTTTTATGATAGTGAAGGATCCTTAAAATGCCGTTTCAATTCTCTCTACTCGGCCTCGGAGATTTCTATTCATTTATGTATTCTTTTCCTCATTTGGGTGGGCACTCATAAGACTCTCGATCAAGGTTGAAGGTATTGAAACTCTTTCTCGGTTCATTTTAGTTGAAGTTTTACTTACTGTTCACCATTTCATATGGTGAACAAAGTAATTATTTGCATGGTTCAAATTCAGTAAATCGAGTATTACTTGTTGAATCATCGAGTTTTATGGAACGAGCTTTCGATGTTGTATCCTTGTATGTGAACATAAACTGAAAGTAGCAGGAACAAAGTAAATGTGATCGATGATTCTGAACAATTATAATTCTAGTTTTGATCTCTTGTGGTTGGCACATACGAATTTTATATGCCTTTTCCTTTTTTGGTAAATCTATCTGTTTGCTATTGCTCACTTAAGCCATGCTTTAGATTTTAACCTGTTATGGAAATCACTCTCTTTTCCTCAGCTAAACAAGCCGAAGTATATGTTTTGAGTCCTGCATGAACTGGAAGTGTTGTGAATAAACTAATGTAACCTTATAGTTTGGAGTATGATGATGTTCGATATCGGTGACTCTCCAGATCATGACATGTGGCAAATGACGTGTCTCAGAACTTACAAGAAAGGATCAAGAACATTACGTTGAAAGCACACCCCGGGCCTCCGACCCGAGGATTTTCCCGACCATCGGTGGCCTTCCAGACCACCCCAGCTCGCCTCTGAGCTATCACAGAACCAAGATGCCTCGGCCTCCCGCTCGTTCCCGAGCCTCCCGCCGAGCTCATCTCCCTCGGTCTCACCGACCGACCCACAGCACCGATCACAGATGCCTCCGCCACGGTTTCGCGAATCTCGCCAGGCGCAAGATATCCGCCGCCCATGATACTGCATTCCACGCCATCCCGATCCCCCATTAACGAGCATGTCTCGTCATTAATGGGAGATCCCGCCTATCACGCGGGCGTGACGCCATGGGCGTAACGGCCGGCGTGAATCTCGCGTCCGCCTACCCATGGCTGCCGCTATATAAACCCCTCTCTCAGACGACTCAGGTAAACCAATTTGATCCCAATAAATCGTTATTCTGTCAAAATACTCCCTCTAACTTGATCGTCGGAGGGTTCTCGGTGGCACAACCACCCCGGGACTTCTTTGCAGATAGCGCGGCCTCAACCACGTAAAACCCATTGAGATCCACACGCTCTAGAAGGCAGCCCTTCAACTCAATCTCAGCCATCCATCAGCGTTCGAAGTAGATCAACGGAAGATAACATCTGAAGGAGATCCAGAGATCCATCAGAGTCCTTTCTATATATCTGTTTTGTTTGGTTTTGCATCCTTATGTGTTTTTTTTTTTGGGAGGGGACTGGCCGGTAAGCCTGGCCCATGCACGTATCTCACACACGCATCCAGAGATCCCACGGATTTACGCCCAACACGTAAACTTGTGAGCACTTTCCCTCCCGAGGATAGATCCCCACACATTTCCGAGAAGGGAAAGCACTATGACCAACCAAGCTATACCCGTAGTCCTTCCTGACGTGTTATTATGTCATGTTATCGGTTCTAACCTTTATGAGATCACTCTCTCTTTTTTGTTCAGCAAAACAACCTGAAGTTAGTGCTGTGTCCTTTTTCTGTTAACTGAAAATCCAAGGTACGGCTTGGTTTCTGTTATAATTAGTGGGATCTAAGAAAAGCATATTGATCCCACAGAGATAAGGACTTGGCATCTTTTTATCTCTTTGGCATTTGAACTGAGTAATAGTGTTGTAGCCCCTACATTGTTCACTATGTACTTACCACCCATCACCAGCTACTCTCCTATCATATGTTTTCTCTTTTGTTTTCTTCCACAAAGCCCCACACATAGAAATGGAATCATGGGTCCAGAAGGGTGTCCGAAATCATTATCGCTCTCTGTCCTGCGCAGACGTATTACATATCCGGTATAATTTCTCCTGTTTTTCTATATTTTTCGTAATTTTACCGCATGTGTATAACATGTGCCGTTTTTTTTTATATAAAAAAACTAATGTGCATATGGTCCAAGTATTAGACTAGATAGTCAAACTGGTCAGTTATGATCTAAGTATGTTTACCTCTTTGTTTATACATTTGTTATATTAATATTAATTAAAATATAAACCTTTTTTTAACTTGTTTTGTGGGAATGCCCATGTTCAGGTTATCACATTGGCATGCATTCCTTCAGTGGAGTTGTCTACCTAAAATCTACTGCCACTAGCATCTGCTCACAACCTAAAAACAAAGACTGGTTGCTTCTTAAAATCTGTGGTAAATTGCCAAAATCCCCCCGAGAAGGTTTTCCTGTTGTCAAAAACCCCATGGCCTCGAAACGGTTGTCAAAAACCTCTAAAAAATTTCATGCGGTATCTGTATAATTGCTTGTTATATCTAAATAGATCATGCATATCACATGCAATTGCATATGTATCGCATAATAACTAGATATAGCAGGCATCTATATAGATACCACAAACATGTGTTTTTTTGACAACTGAAAACTGTTACAGGGGTTTTTCACAGGCGCTTCGGGGCTAGGGGGTTTTTGACAGCGTGAAAAACTGCTTTGGTTTTTTATGACAATTTACTCTAAAATCTATCTTCTATTTGCCGAAAGTGAGAGAGAACATCCCCTATATGAATTTTGAGACCAATGAGAATGTGACAAGCATGGTGGAGATGGTGACCGAGTTCAATAGACTGGGGATTGTGTTTTGTTCATTCATTAAGATTGCTAGATCTCTGGATGCACATTGATTTGTTTATACAAGCATGGACCACTCTCTCACTTGTGCTTGCTTGGCTTTGAATGCAAGCATTCAGTTTTCTATAATGAGTGCACAAGGTATTGCACTCTTCATCAGGCCTTTTTTTTTTTTTAAAATATAGATTGACTTGGTAGAGATATTATTTGGTGTATCTGGTGCATTTCAGTAGGAAAAAACAAATACAGCATTTCAGGCTGTTTGGGCAGCTTTATAGGACACAAAATTATTTGTTTCTCTCTTATGTTTGGGTATATATGATTTGCGGATGGAAGTTTTAGTATATTATCCTTAGCCTAGGTTCATAAGAAGAATATATTTTACATTTTTAAAAAGCCATTTAGGCATAGAAAAATAGGAAAAAAAGATGTCATATGAGGAAATTCTCTTCATTTGTTTTCTGAAATTTTTTCCTTCTATGACCGTCAAGAATCAATCACACGCCATTTTTTGCATGTCGATCATTTCCAATCTAATTTTCATATGTTTTGTCTTCCTACAGAACATGTATTTATAATGGATTTAGAATAATATAACGTGCAACCGTTAGATCAATGAGCACGGCGTTACTAAATCACATGGAATTAGATGTAGCCAAGTTATAGATAATGAAGTTAAGATGCTATAATATCCACATGCCCCTACGGATTTAGCCGTAGGAGCAAACAATAGCCCCTACGGATTAATCCGTAGGGACATAAAATAGCTCCGTAGGTCCAAAGGCCACAAGTGCAAATATTTGCCCTGAACATATCCCTAAGGAATAAACATTACCCCTACGGCTTAAATGATAGGGGCATTTATATGAATCCATAGGAACATGATCTTTTTTTAATTTTTCTGTTTAAAAAATAAAATAATTATACCAACGGATTTATATGTAGGGGATTCCAAATGCCCCTACGGCTTAATCCGTAGGGGAAAATTTTGCCTCTATTATTGAGTTCATAAGAAAAAAATATCAGATATGCTGATATTTTATCTCTACGGATTAATTCGTAGAGGCAACAGTTGTCCCTACGGATCTGTTACCACTACGGATTAATCCGTAGGGACAATATATTAGGATTTTTTTTAAAAGGAGCTTCCCGTTTTTCCCCGTCCCGTGCACAATAATACACACACACACACACACACACACACACACACACACAAAAATATTTATAAACAACATTGCACGTAATATATAAAAGAAATAAATAAACGGAATACGAAATCAATCTAAAATCATCGTAAATATCTAAACAACCACCGATATCGTTCAAAACATACAATATGTATCAAATAAGTACATCCACCCTAAAAAATATAAATAAACATGTCTTAGCTCGGTCCAGCTCCTCCACCTCTAATAAACGCCGCAATCTGGCGCATCTGCTCCTCGGTACAGCCCTGCGTTGACAAAAACTCGACTAATGAAAGAACGGTCTGTGCAGAAGTCTGAGTGGTCTGTGCAGGAGTCTAAGTAGATTCAGGAGCCATAGGAATAGGCTGCGCAGCCGCAGCCGAGATAGTGGCTTGCGGAGCCACAGCCGAAAGAGAGGCATGTAGAGCCACAACCGAAGTAGCCTGCTAAATCTATAAAATTTTGTGTTTGTGTAATAAACGAGTAAGAAAGGTGTACTAAATTTTAGTCGAATTCGTATCAATATCGGATTATTGCGGAACTGCAAATTTATATATGCTTTGTTGAGATTCCACACATTCTGATGAAATTCTTATGTTATGTACAAGAATTTATACATGTTGAAATTCTACACATTCAGGGCTACATTTTTCTCCCAATCTAAGATTACTTAGAGACTCAGGCCGAGTTTGAGTATCTAATTTGGAAAACCGTAGTTTATTTTAAGTGGAGATAGAAATGACGCTTACTCTAACTTGTAAGGCCGTATCTCTCCTTAATTGTTTAGTTTTGATGGGATACTTGGTTTTGGAGTTATCTAATTTACAAAACAATGTTTTCTTTTCAAGTTTTGAGTTTGGATAATCTTAACTTTTTAAACTCCAAAATGAAGAAATATGTAGCATGGTTATGATTATAGAGTTCAGTTTAGATAGTTTTATGTAAGTCTGATTAATCAAACTTAAGTCTAAAACCAAATAAGCTCACGCTACTAATATTGCATATGCTACTATCTATAATGTGATATAATATTTAGCTAATAAATAATATACGTACCAATATCTCCTTCAACTTCTCGACGGTGGTCTTCAATGCAGTAATATCATGCTCCAGACGTCGCTCATGGGGGTAGAGAAAGTAACCACCGGAGTGGAGACCAATTTCATATGGGTCCTGCTAGGACCAAGTCTCCAGCCTCTCTCCCAACTTCCGTGGTGCCTTCCGTATGCGGCGTCTAGAACTGGAGTCAATATGATCGGATCAGTATATCCACTGAAATCAATCTCCGATACCTCTGTCTGCTCCACTACCCGCTCCTACACCTACGTTAAGCATTAAAACATAGGTATATCATTTAAATTTGAATTTATCAAAACAAAATTTTCATTCGAATTAGAATAAATATTAACACTTATGCAATACTCCTGGGTAGAAGTGTCGGGAAATCGAAGCTCGTCCATGGCGAGATCTGTCGAGGTGCCGTGGATGGCTAAATACACTATCAACATGCTCGGTGTATCACCCTGCGCCAGAATAGGAGCTCTCTGCAATTCGCTAAAAATTTACATATATTATAAAATAACTTTTAATATTGCATTATATCAAAATAGATATATTGTAATTTACCAATGCCTCCATGGCACGAGTAATGTTTCTCGATCCACCTGTGTAGGTGGAACGGCCTCTCTTCGCGGACTTCCTATTCTTCTTGTTTTGATCGGCCTGTTTCTGCACAACACAGTCAGATTTAGTTTTCTAATTAAGCAACACACAAAAATAAATTATATACTAAATAATGAATTACATTTAAATTACAAATCTTTTTACGCTCAAACTCATAATACAGGCACAAAAGAGTCCATGTCTCTACATCGACTCTGTTAAAGGCCAGAAAACGTAAGAGAGCTGCTCTCTCCACCTCGGGGGTCGCTAGCCATAACATATAGCAATCGATCTTCAGCTCGTTCCTATTATATTGGACCTTAAATTGTATGTTTTTCATGAGGCCCAGGTAAAGAGCGTGAAGATCAAGCACTCTGTCAGGATGATCAGGGTTGGGTACAAGCTGAAAGTCGTAATCCAACTGTAAATACAAGAAAATAATGTCCTTAAATTATAAGTGTTAAATAATAATAAATTTATTTGATAAGTCAAATAAAAATATATATTAATACCCGAGCTTGATCCCAGAAGAGGACAAAGGATTGCCGGGGCTAATCGCCACACTCAACGTGAAGAGAATACTTCTTTTAGATGCGGCTCTCATCCCCCATATACTGGCCGAACCTCTCAGTATAATCGCCGATTTAGCGATAATCGGGGGTAAAGAAGAGGAGGAATGATGCCTCCCCTAGCTCTATCGGGCTTCAGCCTGTAGGACTGATTCGGCCCTCGAGTCCCTCTCTCAGGGTGTGGCTGCCCTGCATCTACAAGATAAATAGATATACAAGCAATATCAAGACAAAACGGTATTTAGAATTCAAGAATTAACGAAAATTAAAGTGCGATATATACCTCCGGCAACAGCAGCACGAGCCTGAACATGGGCAGCAGCACGAGCGGGACGATAGTTCCTCCGGTGAGGAACAGCCGATGACCCGGACATGAATGCATCCCCTCCAACTAGAAAATAAATATTGACAATAAAATTACATGAAATTCATAGTTATTCTTAAAGGATATGTAAAATGAAAAAACTAATTTCCATAAAAATAAAGGCTGACTATATCCACCAAAAAGGTCAAACTAATTGAGAGCTTAAATCATTTGCATTATGAAAATAGAGATATATGCAAACCCTAAATTCAAAATGGTAGTTGTTGGTCAAATTTGGGCCCTTTGGATAGGTTAGTATGTCTAAGTCATCGTCTCTTTTGTGAAAAAGATCTTATAGTTAAGAATACTAACCTGCAGACTGCGTGGAGGGTACAGAAGTGGCGGGAGTGGCCTCTGTCCGAGATGTGGAGGGACCACCTACAATTAGACAATCATAAATTTATTATATAAGTAATTGCAAAAAGAATGTGTGTATATCTATAATATAACATTCTAAATCAATATGCATGCAATATATGATATATAAACATATCTGCAGGTGCGGGAGTAGCCTCTGCCCGGGATGTGTAGGCACCACCTACAATTAGACAATCAAAAATTGATTATATAAGTAATTACAAAAAGAATGTGTGTATATCTATAATATAACATTCTAAATCAATATGCATGCAATATAAGATATATAAACATACCTGCAGGTGTAGAGTGGCCTCTGCCTCGGATGTGGACGCACCACCTACAACTATAGACAATTAAAAATTGACTATATAAGTAATTTTAAAATGAATATACGTGTGTATCTATAATATTACATTCGAAATGAATATGCGTGCAATATACCTGGAGATATGGTAAAGTCTACACGGAAGGAGTCATCCGAAAAGGATACAGATCGGGATGCAAGACCAGCCCTCTGGAGCTCCCTACTCAGCTCCCCGGATGGCAGAACCGTTCTGCCTCTGTTTCTGCTGCTACCCGGCTGGTGCTCCTGCCGCCCCTCGCTGCTCATGGCGTCGTCATTAGACCTAGATAAAAATACATCCATTACATATGCATGTAATATATGTATAGATCATAGAAAATGTAAAGTAATAATATAACATTACTGATAACCTTTTTCGTTTCGTAGACGCATTAGACATATCTACTTGGATTTTATCATTGATAGCATTCCTAACCCACGTGACTTCATACTCAGCCGAAGACAACCCGTCTTTGAATATAGACGATTGGAGCACTCTAAGTCTTCTCTCTTTTTCATCATCATCGTTGTCCTCCATACGATCCTCGAATTTTAGGATATCATAAACATCTCTAGGTTTCCAACGGCATACGACACTCCATCCCGGATACTTCAAGCACTGTGAATAGTATACTTGAAACGCTTGTTGCGGAAAGATAAATGGATCATTCTGATCGTAAAATCGAAATATGTTTACACTAGTCAATCCATATTCATCTTTCCAAGTCCCGAGATTGTTTCTCCACTTGTCCGTATCAGTTCGTGTATCGTACCAAATACACTGAAATATATAAAACAGTTCTGATCGTCCAGGATATTGGATACCAAGTATGCAATTTATGTATCCATAATAAATCACACCATCCGATCCTACGGTCACAATCTTACTATTATGGGTGGTTCGAGATGTTTCTTTGTTCTTAACTTCAAATTTGTATCTAAGAACACCGAATCTTTTATAGTATGCAACCTCTATACTTGGAAACCGAGTTAAATATCTTAAGTCTCTCTCTATTACGCAAACAAGTTCGGATCGTGGATCTGACAAAACAAATTTTACAGCAAATACATAATGATTTAAGTCTTGATTAAGACCGGTCGCAATAACATGTTATTCGAACAAGTTACATGATCTGCAATCCAATCGCAAAAATTATCCTAATAATATTTTTCTAATCGTTCATCATTCCAATTAGGATGCCCTTCACATACCTCATCAATATGAATTATGTTCTCAACAATAAATTATGGCATCAATATTATATCATTTCATACACACACACATACGAATATAACAATTAATCCAAAAAAACTTACTTTCTAATTTCTTCAAGACATACGCTATTGAGAAGGATAAACCGATATATCTTATTGATAAACATGGGATCTACTCTCTTATAATCAACTTTATCATATGGCCCGTCCTGAATTCTCCAAGGCCAGTTAAGCTTCGTCTCAATGTTCTCATCCAGATAGCGGGAATAAAATGTTGTTACTTCATCTAAAAGATATCCTTGCATGATAGAACCCTCTGGTCGATTTCTATTGTGTATATACATTTTTAGAGTGTAGAGATATCTAAAGAAAAATATGTTAAATTAATATGGTCATATAAGACAACAATAATTTTACAAAATGCATAAAACGAAAAATTCAACGTATCTTTCGACGGGATACATCAATCGATATTGTACCGGTTAGGCAAACTTAGCCTCGGTTGCAAGATAACCGTCGGGTGTATTATGATATCGAAGAACGACGGCGGGAAAATACGCTCAATCTTGCACAGTATCAAGGAAATAGAATTTTCTAGATTCTCCAGTGTTACAACATTCAAGGATTTAGCGCACAATTCCCTAAAAAGCAACAAAGGTCATTAATTACTAGACCAATAAATTTAGGAAGGGAAGTTCTCAGGGTTAATGGGAGAAGGTGCTTCATAATAACATGATGATCATGACTTTTCAGCCCATCAATCTTGTCATTCCCAATCTTTATCTTCTTACTAAATGATCCTGAGAAATCTATGGGAACTTTCAAATCATGTAACACCTGTAGAAACATTTTCTTCCCCGGTTGTGATATATGATACATGGTATTGGAAAGTACAAACTTACCTGGTTTACCCGTTATTGATTTAGGATACAATTCACTTCTAATTTCCCAGTCCTGAAAATCCATCCGAGTATGGAAGTTGTCTTTCGATTTTCCATCTTTACAAAGAAGCAAGTTAAGTATATGCTCGGATACTCCCTTCTCTATATGCATGATGTCCAAATAATGACGCACTAAATTTGTTGACCAGTACAGAACCTCGTAGAAAATGCTCAACTTGTTCTAATATGGTGGTTTGTCCTGTTTTGCCGGATATATCCCGAAAGTCACGTTATTGTAACCATCCCACTGAGCAATCACGTCTTCTCCGGACAATGAGGCTGGAGGCCCAAGAAGCTCCTGATGACCAAGTGTGTATCGTCTAACCTGTAGGGATGGTCTAATGGCAGGAAACGCCGATGGCCGAAATAACAAACCTTCCTGTTAAAATTCCAACATTTTTGATGTTGTATCTTGATGCTAGTAAGGGCATGCTTTGTGACCATGTACGGACCAACCTGATAGCATTCCATAGCAGGAAAATCATTAATTGTCCACATTAAAGCCGCACGCATCGTGAAGATTGTATCTGTATTTGCATTATAAGTCTCTACACTATCAATGAATAAAGATTTTAACTCATCGATCAAAGGTTGGAGATAGACATCAATATTGTTTCCCGGTGAGTTTGGTCCGTCAATAAGAAGAGCTATCATAAAATAGAATTGATCCATAACCAACCAAGACGACAGATTAAAAACCATCATTACAACGGGTCATGTGTTGTGGCTTCCAGCCATATAGTTCAATGGACAGAAGCCATCATTAACCAGTCTGAGCCTGACATTACGAGGATCACTACTGAATGTTTGGTGTCTCTTATCGAAATCCTTCCATGCCGGTGAATCTCTTGGATGACTCATTTTTCCATCTTCGCTTGGAACAGCATGGTGATTCCAAATCATTGCCTCAGCTATCTTCTTGTACCTGAATAACCTTTACAGCCTCTGTGTTATCGAAAAATATCGTGCTATCCTAATATATATTTCTTCCTTCTTATTAGATACTTTCGGTTTATACCTGACATCTCCCTATATTGGACACTCTTTCAAATCTGAATTCTCTTTCTGGTACAACACGCAAACTTTGGGACATGCATGAATCTTCTCACAGTTCAGACCCAAATCAGACATCATCTTCTTGGCTTCATACCAGCTCTCGGGTACGTTATTTTCCGGGGGCATAAAATTTTTCAGAAACTTCAGAAGTATCGTGAATGACTTGTTGCTCCATCCATTTAGATACTTAATCTAGAAAAGTTGGACGAATCATGATAAGGTGGAATACTTTACATTCTCATAAATTGGTCTTCTAGCATCAATCATAAACTTTTCATACTTATCCATACACGGTTCTTGACCGGAAGGAATGTCTTCTTCGGTAGGATTACTATCACCGAGGGCAGCCTCCACCATATCCTCAATTTCTTCTTCTGAAAAAAGTTATCGTCTTCTTCTTCTTCCGCCGCATTACCGTCTTCTCCTTCTTCTTCCATCGCATTACCGTCTTCTTCTTCTCATTTCCCGTGATATAGCTAAGTTGTATAAAATCTAGTAAAACCATATTTAACGATGTGAAGCTCTATGATTTCTACCTTTTGTCAGAACTTAATCCCACATTTATCGTACGGACAGATAATCTTCTCTAACACGATCTTATTATGTGCGCGTGCAAATTCAATGAAAGCAACAACTCTTGCGACAAACTTAGATTGCAGGCGTTGTTGTCAATCCACGAACATCCAGTCCTTAACTCTGATGTACTCATATGCCATGTTAGATTGTATAACATATAAATTGTAAATTATAGAAGTTGGTTTTTTATGGTGACTACATTGAGAAATCTAAGAACGTGATAGTTATTGACAAAGAAGAAAATTGGAAGGGTAAGTTTGTCGTTGAAAAAAATAAATTATCAATTAACAAAATTATATTTGAAGATACCCAAGTATGAGTTGTATACTATGTATGTGTGTTTCAATTTATGATTTCGCTTAGGTATAGGGTTGTTGGTGTGTATGTGCTTTGTGTATGTGTGTGTTGTGTATTTTTGTTGTATGTATGTGTTTCGACTGTCAGGGGTAAGGCTTCTATCCCATTAAGAATGTATAAAGTAGACACTCATTCGCTTGTGTTTTCATCCGTTTCGAGAAAATTTCGGCAGCACCTTTCCGCTGTTCTCCGATTATACTGTAATAGAATAGATAATCATTTCAATCATGTGAAACAATATTGAAATGAATATCTAATCTATCTTCGTACACAGAGAACTAGAAGAAAAGTACCGACGAAATAACTTGAAACGAATGAAAACACAAGTGAATGTAAGTGTTTGCTTTATACATTCCTAACTTGTCCAAACTGGACAAATCTATCGGTTATCATACGATTGAATCTTCTCGTCATATAGACTACACGACGGTTGTTAGCACCGAACGATACCGTCCGGTGTTTAATAACCTTCATATAGTTTTATGTCACGATGAATATCGAACGTTTGTTAATCGATAGACGGGGACTAAGGCGCGCTTTGATTTTCACATATAACTATCGATGAGAATATGAAAATTTCATATTATCATCGATTATCATATATACACTTATTATAAGATTTATCTTGAATTGGTTTTACATTTACGTTTCAATTTCAAGGGTTTGAAATTTTTAGTTTAGGGTAAAGTTTTTTTAAATTAAGGGTTTTCTTAATTAAGTTTAAGATTTTGGATTTGGTTCTGGTGTTAAATTTAAGATTTTGGATTTAGTTCTAGTGTTAAGTTTAAAATTTGGGTTTGGCCTTATTTGATATGAGAGATCATCATCATCATCATCATCTTCACACACACACACACACACGCACACACACACACACATACCATCATCAACATTATCACACATACACACACACCCTGTTTTCCCCAATCAGAGCAAAGCTCTGTTTGAATTTCAAAAATTCAAAAATTGAAACAACGCTTCAGATCCCTTGCGCTGCGCGCAACGCGCCACGTGTCAAAAGCAGACACGCCAGCGCAGCGCCCGAGGCAGCGCACCCAATCAGAGCAAGGCTCTATTTAAAATGAAGCAACGCTTCAGATGATTTGCGCTCTGCGCTGCGCGACACGTGGCAGCGCAGTTGTGCTGTGCTCTGCGCTGCGCGACACACGGCAGCACTGCGATGCGCGACACGCGGCAGCACAGGTGCGCTTGCGCCAACTGTGCCAGCACTAAAACAGAATTAAAATTCCCAAAAGATCTTTCTGATCTTATTAAAACAATAAGATTCTCTTCTGTAAAACAGAAGCTCTTGGATCAAAGATCCAACGGTGGGGAAAAATCCCTAAATCACTCAGAGAAAGATCTCTTTAACTGATTTAACAAATCAATTGGCACTATAAAAAGGCCCCTAGACTACAAGTCTAAAACACATTAACACAGAGAGAACTCAGAGAAATCTTCTGAAAACTTTGAGAAAGAGCTCAGAGAAAGAAAAGGTAAAAACCTTTGAATAAAAGAAGAATTTTCTTCTAAAAAGATCAATGATCTAAGAACAAGATCAAGATCTTGAACAAAATATATATATAATAATAATAATAAAAAGAAGTAATTTACTTCTTCATTAGATCATTTTGATCTGTATAAAGGCATTGCCTTTTGATGAACTACTGGTTCTTGAAAACAAGAAAAACTTGTTTTCTTTGATCTAAATTTGATCAAAATATTAAACAGTGCCTTGCACTTTGGAAATTTGCACTGTTGTGCTCCTTGGATTGGCACAAGCCACTAGGGAGTGCCACGTGGCGGCCCCAGAACAAACTGCGCTATGGGCTTCTAAAACAGAGCACTGCTCTCTCAAATTGGCGCAAGCCATCAGAGCGCGCCACGCGTCAGCAGCGCAACAGTGCAGCGCACTGCGCTTGCGCTTACCAGAGTGTGACACGTGTCACCTCCACATGCGCTTGCGCCTTGCGCTGGCGTAAAGTGCCTGACAAGCCACGTGGCGCTCTGTCAGACTAATTAATACAGTGCATTATTAAAAAGAAGGGCAAAGCCCAATTAAAGGGTCCTAACAGGCCTAATAAAATGCAATGCATTATTAAAAAAAAAAGAAGGACAGAGCCCAAATAAAGGTCTATCAGACCAAAACAGATGCTGTGCATCATTTTAAAAAAGGGCAGAGCCCAAATTTGGTCTAATAGACCAAATAAAAATGCCATGCATTATTAAACAGGGGCAGAGCCCTGGTAAAGGCCTAACAGGCCAAATGCAAATAAAATGTTGAACATTTTCAACTGGACTTAGCCCAATTCTGGCCGTAAGTCCTCAAATTAAAATTGACTGAGCACGACTGCACTTTTAAATCAATTTACACCGGTTCAAGGGTACATCCCCGAACTCCTCTGATATTTGTCGTTGTAATCCCTCAACGTCGTCAGAGAGGTGACGGGTCCCGACAACCATACATCGATACGGACTGTGGGGTCCTTAAACTCATGGACTTATGCGTCCTTAAACCAACAATACGGACTGTGGGGTTCTTAAACTCATGGACTTATGCGTCCTTAAACCAACAATACGGACTGTGGGGTCCTTAAACTCATGGACTTATGCGTCCTTAAACTAACAATACGGACTGTGGGGTCCCTAAACTCATGGACTAATGCGTCCTTAAACGAACATTCGTCCCCAAAATGGGAATGGTGGACCACCATGTCCCTAAACTGGCAATGGACCACCATGTCCCTAAACTGGCAATGGACCACTATGTCCCTAAACTGGAACAGTAGAGCCCAAATGCTCTTTTGTCGGATCTAAACGATCCTGTTAAGTTGATCTTAGTCTCAAATTGAACTAACGTATCCTTAACGAACGTTTAAGTTGATCTTGGCCTCAAATATGGCTAACGTATCCTTAAACCAAAACCCCAAACCCAAATCTAAGAAAATACGGATTTGGACCAATCCACGTCCTACGGGCGACGACATAAATTAGTCTCCGTATACAATCCACGGGCAACCACAAACAAAACAAACACCCACGACACGAAGTGAAATTCTGGAGAAGGAGAAAGTTGTTACCGCGATGCGGTAGCGTAAATAACTGCAGGGGCTTGCGCCTGCAGGGAAGAGCGTCCCCACAATCAAAAAACCCCTCAAACGAGGGGGAATCTGACGAAGTCTGCTATATCGGCCGCATCCGTCTAAACCTCCGATACACGGTGCCATCAACTTGGCATCTTCGAAGAGGTGGACGGATAAAACCAAATAGCATCTGCCCCGAATCTCAGGCAAGACGCCCATGTCTTGGCCGCCGTTCGGAGGGGAACAGATTCTGGCACGCCCGGTGGTTGTCGGGACCCGTCACCTCTCTGACGACGTTGAGGGATTACAACGACAAATATTAGAGGAGTTCGGGGATGTACCCTTGAACCGGGGGGAAATTGATTTAAGAGAGCAGTCGTGCTCAGTCAATTTTAATTTGAGAACTTACGGCCAGAATTGGGCTAAGTCCAGTTGAAAATGTTCAACATTTTATTTGCATTTGGCCTGTTAGGCCTTTACTAGGGCTCTGCCCCTGTTTAATAATGCATGGCATTTTTATTTGGTCTATTAGACCAAATTTGGGCTCTACCCTTTTTTAAAATGATGCACAGCATCTGTTTTGGTCTGCCAGACCTTTATTTGGGCTCTGCCCTTCTTCTTTTTTTTAATAATGCATTGCATTTTATTAGGCCTGTTAGGCCCCTTTAATTGGGCTCTGCCCTTCTTTTTAATAATGCACTGTATTAATTAGTCTGAGAGAGCGCCACGTGGCTTGTCAGGCGCTTTGCGCCAGCACAAGCGCATGTAGAGATGACACGTGTCACACTCTGGTGAGTGCAAGCGCAGTGCGCTGCGACAGTGCGCTGCGCTATTGCGCTGCTGACATGTGACGCGCTCTGATGGCTTGCGCCAATTTGAAAGAGCAGTGCTCTGTTTTAGAAGCGCATAGCGCAGTTTGTTCTGGGGCCGCCACGTGGCGCTCCCTAGTGGCTTGCGCCAATCCAAGGAGCGCAACAGTGCAAATTTCCAAAGTGCAAGGCACTGTTTAATATTTTGATCAAATTTAGATCAAAGAAAACAAGTTTTTCTTGTTTTCAAGAACCAGTGGTTCATCAAAAGGCAATGCCTTTATATAGATCAAAATGATCTAATGAAGAAGTAAATTACTTCTTCTTTTTTTTTTATTATTATTATTATTATATATATATATATATATATATATTTTGTTCAAGATCTTGATCTTGTTCTTAGATCATTGATCCTTTTAGAAGAAAATTCTTCTTTTATCCAAAGGTTTTTACCTTTTCTTTCTCTGAGCTCTTTCTCAAAGTTTTCAGAAGATTTCTCTGAGTTCTCTCTGTGTTAATGTGTTTTAGACTTGTAGTCTAGGGGCCTTTTTATAGTGCCAATTGATTTGTTAAATCAGTTAAAGAGATCTTTCTCTGAGTGATTTAGGGATTTTTCCCCACCGTTGGATCTTTGATCCAAGGGTTTTTGTTTTACAGAAGAGAATCTTATTGTTTTAATAAGATCAGAAAGATCTTTCTGAAATTTTAATTCTGTTTTAGTGATAGCACAGTTGGCGCAAGCGCACCTGCGCTTGACACGTGTCGCGCGGCGCAACTGCGCTGCCACGTGTCGCGCTGCGCAACTGCGCTGCGCTGCCACGTGTCGCGCTGCGCAACTGCGCTGCGCTGCCACGTGTCGCGCTGCGCAACTGCGCTAGCGCAACTGCGCTGCGCTGCGCTGCCACGTGTCGCGCAGCGCAGAGCGCAAATCATCTGAAGCGTTGCTTCATTTTAAATAGAGCCTTTCTCTGATTGGGTGCGCTGCCTTGGGTGCTGCGCTGGCGTGTCTTCTTTTGACACGTGGCGCGTTGCGCGCAGCGCAAGAGATCTAAAGCGTTACTTCAATTTTTGAATTTTTGAAATTCAAACAGAGGTTTGCTCTGATTGGGGAAACAAATGCCCCCCCACCGTTGCGCTCACGTGGCGCACACGTGAGTGCAGCAGTGGCAAGATCTCAACCGTCAGATCAACTGAGGAGTTGAAGGGGCGCAAGCGCCTATAAATAGGACCTTTGGTCCACCTCAGATGTTCATTATCTTCAAGAATTTGAGTTTCAGAGCCTTGCTCTTGCTTTTAAGAACTTCAAAGCCTTGCTCTCGTTTTTCAAGAACTTCAAAGTTCAAACTTTAGCAAAAAACTTAGGTAAAATTTAACTTAAATTAAATTAAATTAATTTTAATTGACAGAGCCTTGCTCTCATAGATCTTTGATCTAAAGAAAACCCCTTTGGGGTTTCACCAACAGAGCTTTACTCTCAAGAATCTGTTTCAGGGTTTCTTAACCCATGAACAGAGCTTTGCTCTTTGGCAAAATATAGATCTTTTGATCTAAAAATGAAGAACTCTTAAGAGTTTTCATGAATCTTTAAGATCCTAAAAAAAAATTCTAATTTTTAATTTTTTAAGAATTAATTTTCCTTTGATGGATATTTCCATCATTATCACAGAGCTAAGCTCTTTTAATCTTTTGAGGCGTTTTATTCCCTTGAGACCAGAGTTTGACAAGTGTCACTCTGTGACAGAGCTTTGCTCTGAAAGAGGAGATTTTCTCCTTGTCTCTAGGGATTTCTCATCAATGAGAATATTCTTTTGGGGATCTTCTCATTAATTGACAGTCTCTTCCAATGATGGGGTTGTCTTATTAACTGATGTATTGTCATCTAGATTTTGTGGGTCCCACTTTGGTCCTCTATCCACTGCATTGCAGTGTGGTACAAATCTTGAAGTTCCAAGTGTCAGGCCCTTTTAAAATTAAATTAAGATACTGACGGCTTAATCTCATTTTTTCTTTGCAGGCAATCATGTCTGCTGATCTGTCTTTCCCATTCGTTCGTTCAGATGAAGGATTTCCTGAGGCGCCGGTGGACCGGGAGGTGCTCGCTCTCATTAAGGATCATGACCCCGAGCATAAGAGCCTTCATCTATGGGGTAGGTGGTACAGTGAAATCATCAGGGGTTGCCGAAGCTTCGGTTGCGCGACGCCGTCAGAGCCCATCATGTCGATCCCCTATGCGGATGAACCCCCGGTGAAGTATGCCGTGGAGGTCGTAAACTGGAATTCGGAAGATCTTCTCCAGCCTTCGATTGCTGCCATTCCTGTGCAGCCGCCGCCGGCCGTGGATATTCTGGGGCGACGCATATGCCAGGGTGAGGCGCGCCCTTGGGGACAAGCTTATAACATCGGATTGACCCCTCGACAATCGGCCGGATATCTGCAGTGGGCGAGGTATATCTTGTCAGCGAAGAAGACGCATCTGATGAAGATTGGTTTGTACCCTGCCGTCTACGCCTCGCTTTTTGAGTACCCTGCTCCTCCAACGTGGTGGGTTAAGGTGTTCGTAGAACAATGGAACATCCCCACCCACACCTTCCTTCTATCGGACAGGGAAGTCTCCATCTCCCTGGAAGAGTTTGCCGAGATCTCGGGTCTGCCGGTGAGGGGGGAGCATTACGAGGAGCTGCTTCCTCCTGACGAGTACGTCTTCGCCACCAAGCCGCTGGTATTTGATCTGACGCCGGAGAATGCAATTCAGCACCAGTTTTCGAGTCTGGTGAAGGTGCTGAATATATATGAAGGTCTTTATTTAGAATCAGGAGTCCGGAGAGTCAGTTTTGCAGATTTCATCGCCCGCTTTTTTCAACCGGAGATTATATCACAGCGGAATGAAAAGTTCGCCAAGCTCGACGACCCCTTCGGCTTCGGCTTAGATCGCCTACCAGCATTGGAGGGTGACCAAAAGGGTTTTTATCTTCCCGATGCTGCGATCATGCCCCTATCGGAGATTGCCGCCCCGGGCATCGACGAAGAGACCTTCTTCCTCGGGTTTCTGGGGCTGTGGCTGTGCTGTTTCGTGCTCCCCATGCACCCACGCTATATGAGGCCGTTCGTCTTTTACCCAGCGCACTGGATGGTGGCTGGTATACAGTTATCGATTAGAATCGCCAGGCTGGCTTATCTGTATCAAGGACTCAGCGTGGCGGCGGACGCTAATGAACCCGGGGTGCAACCTGCCAATTTCCCGATGCACTATTTTACTTCATGGATGGAACTACACGTGCTCGGAGTATTCGAGATTCATAAGAGCCCCTCCTTTTATGAGAAGTGCAGACTCCCAAGAGTCATGCGGTTAGTTGGTGCTTCCATTGTGAATCCGCCTCCGCGGGAGGCTAGGGGGTTGCTCCTCCGTCCGCACATGGTCGGCGCGAAAATTTCTTTCTAGGACAAGGTGATGACCATTGGCCCGGATACCTCCAAAACGGTGTTGGCGCTGCGCGATAGCTTCAAGGACGGGGCCTCCGTATTAAAAGCCCGGGAGGTTCTCCACTTATACTCCATCCGGCCAGGCTTCTTGGTATTCAGGCAGGGTGATCAGGCGCTCTTTATGAGGTATAGACCCAATCGGTTCTCCCAGCAACTAGGCTATAACCAGGGGGTCCCACTGGAGGCGTTTTTGGAAGAGCCCGCGGCCACCAAGGAGGGGATACGGAATGCGCTGCACTATTTTATGCGGCCGAATACGGGCTCCCACTTCTTCATCAGCGAGCCGAGCTGCGTCCTACGGGTACTTAACGTGTACGTGTCTTGGTATAGGCACGCCATGGGTGCAGTCATTCATGAAAAGAAGCGCATGTTAGTTGATCGCAAGGGTGCGCCTCCCGGCAGCGATCGCAAGGCTTCTCTGAAGCCAAGGACCCCGGTCGTTCCTCCGTTGAAAGATGCTGGAGCTGGGCCACCGTGCGTGCTGAGCCCTCCGCGCGGATTGCCGCCTCGTGATACCGTGGACGAGCCCCCAGCGCCCCGTGCTCCAGTGGAGACGGTGAACATAGTTTCGCCCGAGTCTGGTGTAAGCGCGGACATCGGAACCCGCCGCCCTAAGGTGCCCACAAAGCGTAAGATGATTTTGGCAGCAACTGGGGCCGTGCGCAAAAGAGGAAGAAGAAGTCTGTTCTTTCTCTGGATGTCATCCTCGGCTTAGAGCCTCAGGCCCCTCTCACCGAAGGCTTAATTGAATACGGGAGCAACGAGGGTTTCGTGGTAAAGCCAGAAGACACCGACTTGGCGACCGCCATTGAGGCTTTTAAGCGATCGGCAAGGCTCGAAGCGTGGTTAGCTAAACTTGCTCAGTCAGGTAATCATTGGTTGCACTCTTCGTCATTTCATTGTACCTTTATTATTGTCTTTGACTAATGCTTTTTCTCATTTTTTTTAACAGGTGTCACCACTGAAGAAGCTATCGCTGCTTCCCTCCAAACTTTCCAGGAGGAGGAAAGGAAACGCGCTCTGTCGGGCGTTGGTATGTCTTGGCTCACCGAGTTGGTTTTTTTTCTTATTCTCCTTTTTATGGCCAATCTAATCTTTTCTTTGTCGCTTTGCAGGGGTCGTGCAAGCCGATGCGGGAACTCTTTCTGGGCCAGCTGCTGAAGTCCCGGCCTCCTCGGGGCTGCCGCGAGAGAACCGACTCGAAAAGCCGATGAGGGATGCCTTGAAGGCTCTGGAGGCAACTCTAAACGAGGACGAAGATGCCTTGATGAAGGAAGAGTCGAAGAGGTCCGTCGTGACGGCCCGGGAAGAGAGGAAGCGCTTGAGGTGCGAGGCGAAGGAGCGCAGAGCTGCTTTGGCTGTAGGAGCGGGCCCAAGCACCATTATTCCCGCTGCTTCTCCTTCCGAGGAGCCCCCGGTCGTCTTGTCTACCGCTCATAGACAGGCGGCGCGTGCAATTCGGGACGCCAACGATCGATCCACCTCAGGTAATGTGTCTTTCGAGACTTTGTTGTAAGAATTGTACAACTATCGATTCTCATACATCTTTTCCTGCAGGGCCAAGTCCAACTAAAGGAGCGGCGGAAACCGTCAAGCCTAAGGGGACAGTTGAGGAGGTACTGGCTGAACCCGAGCCAACGGTGGGCGACGTAGCCGGGGTTGCTGGACTCGAGCTAGTGGCTGACGAAACGGTCACGCCTACTATGCCTGAGAAGGCCGCCGATGCCGAGTCCGAGGTAGCGGCAGATGAGACGGCTGCTACGGCCGAGTCTGAGGCAGCAGCGGAGGGAGCGGCTAAGACTGACGACCCTATGGCAACGGCGGACGAGATGGTTGCGACCGCCAAGCCCGAGGGGGTAGCGGGTGAGACGGGTATGATTCCCGAGGAAGAGCCGGCCGCTCTTTCTCAAGAGTCTGGTAATGCTCCGATCATTGCTCTCCCCGTCTACGGTCCTCCGTCGTCTCCTGGCCTCGCGAGTACGATGACGGCTCCCGTAGAATCCGGCGATGAGGCGTCGGGAGGTGGTCTCATGTCAATGGAGGGAGATGCCGCCGTTTCGGCCGGATCATCATCAGGTAAATTTCGGGTTACCGTCCTTCTTTTATTCCGCAACCTTTCCTGACAGGGCTTATCTTTTTTCTAATGCAGGTGCGGCCAAAGCCGATGCTCCATTGCTCGAGGGAGCGCCGTCAGTTACTGCCTTGACGGTGGCTACCTCTCTACCTTCTCTCGCACCATCGCAAATGTTGGAAGGTATGGATTTATAACCCATCAGTTTCATCTTTAGGCTGCATAATTCATGTACTGATGTTGTACTACTGCATCTTTGCAGGAGTGCTTTTTGATCACCTTTACCAGGTGCTGCACCCACACTTCTCCTTCCCGTCAGAGCGTGCTTCCTCCAGTGGCGCCGGTGAGTATGGTTTTCAATTAATATCCTTCCTTTTTTCAGTAATGGAATTATTTCTGATTCTTCCTTGCCCTGACTGCAGTGCTACAGATCGAAGGAGGAGATAAGAGATCAGCCGTGCCACCGGTCCTCCCGGCCTTACAGCCTGCTGCAGCTGGTATAGTAAACTCCCTCATTGATGACTTTCCTATATTTCTTGAACCGTGATCTGATTGCGTTTTGTCTTTTCAGCTGTCGTTCTGGTTCCGGCCCTCTTTGAGCCTCGCATCATGATGCCGGCAATCCCCTTCTTGAGACGTCCATCTTCAAAGGGTGCCGCGATGAGCTTGGGCATGCTGAGCGGATACGTCGAAGAGCTTGACGCAGACGCTCCCCCATCTGCCGCAGATTTCGCTGCGGAGGTTAACCCGATGTTAGCGGCGCTTGCAAATTTTCATAATGAAAGCGTCATCGAGTTTTGGGTTAATCACTGCAGGGAAATCGAGGCCCGCCTGCATCAACTGGAGTTTATGCGTCCTGCCCCCGAGACCTTAGCCGCAAGCACTCAATGAGCGGCATGGATCGAGCAAAGCGCTTCTTACTTCCGCCATTTGGAACAAGAAGCGGCTTTAAGGCTGAGGGAATGCCAAGAGACCTCAAGAGAAACTGCTTGCCTGCGTGCTGAGGTTGAGGCGAACGCTGCCCAGGTGAAGGCTATCTTCGAGGGCCTTCTGCAAAGTATTTCTGATGGGCTAACACGGAAGCAGAAGCTCGATGCCGCTGAGCATGATGCCCAAGGTTGCGAAGCAGCTCAGCGGGCAGTGAGGAGCAGCTTTCATCCTTCTTGCAGCAGCGGGTTCAAGTGGAAGCAGAATTGGCGGTGGAGGCCGTTCAGGAGAAGGCATGGAAGGAAGTGCGCGAGCAATTGATAGGGCTATTTAAGACGCTTCCTTCCCAGTAGCTGCCTTTGTATCAATTATATACTTGTAATTTTTGAATAAGATGTATCCATTCTTTTTATTCTTTTATACGATTCACCTTGTACTTGATTGAATTCATGAATAAAGATACACATTTTTTTTTGCAATGTCTTGTGTCATGACTGTGCTTTCTCCCTTCTTCTATTATCAGCATGCTACCTTAGTAAACATAGTTGACAGATGCTAGAGCGAGCATCTTGTCCTGGCTTCTTCAAGAGGTAATGATGGCTTAGGACGCAGGTTCAGATCTTCTGCCTAATACTTTTCAACTTTATGAGCCGTGAGGGTCTCACAAAGACTTTTCTCCCTACGGATCGAGAGGATCTCGTAGGTGTATTTTCTCCATAGGAATCGTGAGGATTCCTAAGTGCGTTTTCTTTTATAAGTCGTAAAGATCTTATAAGAGAATTTTCCCTCTTACGAGTCGAGAGGACTCGTAAGCGGTTGTTTCCCTCCTTGTCGAGATTCGACTTTGGAGAGTGAGACCCGTGGATAGTATGCAAGAGACCGTTTTAGACCGACTTGCAGGGTCCCAGTGCTTAGGAAATAAGTTTTTTTTTAATCCCTGCTGCCTAAGGCTTTATCTTGCAAGTCGAGACGAATCGGGAAGTCCTCGCGAAGACACTAATTTCCTCACAAGTCGAGACGAATCGAGCAGCTCTCGTCAAGGACACTAATTTCCCTGAGTCGGGGTATTTGCCAAGGACACCGATTTCCCTGGGGTTGAAACGAAGCGGGGTATTCCTACAAAGATACTGGTTTCTCTGCGGGCCGACGCGAATCAAGAAGCTCTCATCAAGGACGCTAATTTTCCTGAGTCGAGGTATTTGCCAAGGACACTGATTTCCTCGGAGTTGAAACGAATCGGGGTATTTGTTCATATCAGATTTTTGCATTTTTATACCGCCCAATTTTTATCATATTGCTTATCGGTAGGTACTCTTGAACCGTGTTTGCTAGTCAATTGCAGGATACAGGTTCTCGGCTCTAAACGGTGAAATTCATGGAAAAACACGACAAAACCCGGGTTCCTGCCAACCACAGATAAAACACGGTTTCCGCTCTCCATCCGTATGTTGCCACACACCAGTTTAAAAGACAAAATGGAAAATCGATTGTCACCTTCATGCACAAAGCACAATGGCAACACCAAGTCCAAGAAATCTATGCGGAGCTCGAGAAAATCATGACAAAAGATCCACTTTTGATCAACAGAAATTCTGGAAAAATCGTGAAGAAAATCTGAGAAAAAACATATACCAGACTCATGATCACAGCAGACCAGGGAAGTACAAAAAAGCCCATGCCCCAATTCATCTATACGGCCGCGAAACCGCGGCCAATAGGGGGTCTAGGCCGCGGTTCCGCGGCCATACAGGCGCCGCAGTTGACGAAACTTCAGGGGTTGTTTGGTCTTTTTACATGGGTCCAGAATGTTGCCCTAGAATTTCTGTTGCCTGCCTATAAATAGTCCAGAACTTGCCAAAGCCAAGGGTGCTTAATCTTGTATTTTTAGGTTTTAGAATACTTGTTGTTCTTCTTCTTCTTCTCATCTCTTCTCCATTGAAAAACTTGTAGTGAGCTTTTGTGAGTGAAGAATGATGAATAAAGAAGTTCATTTTGTTATTATACTTGTCTTGCTCTTGTTATGTTAATTGCTTGTAATCTTTAATTGTTAACTTAGTTGTTGTTATTTGTGTTTGTTTGTTTGTTTTCTCTTTTCCTTTATCCTTAAACAACCATGATGCTTACGCTTGATCCTTGCCGAGGTGAGGTCGCAAATAGCTAGTTGTTATCTTCTAATCTCCTTCTTTCTATCTTCCTCTTTTGTTTTATTTTCTTTTCCGTATAATGGGTGAGTAGTTTCATACTTGTTAGGGTAGGATAAGGGAAGTTTGAGAGAAGGAAATCTCTCTCACTCTTTCCTTGCCCAACATCTTAAATCAACTCCCGTTAATTGAACCACAATCCGCTCCCTACGGCACCCTCTTCTACATGATAGCGGTAATTCCGTAGTGAGACCGGTTGTGGTTGAATTAACCGGAGGTTATGACTAAGAGCCAAGAACGGACAGACAAGCACCAAAAGGAAGAACTTAAGCGTTGGAAAGCCTAGCTTATACTCGCAAGTTCCTTCCTAGTCGTGCTAATCCCCGTTGTTGCCGATTACCGTAACACCGATATTAAGAGTGGCAACGAAAGAAGTGAGCGACTCCTAACTCAAACTAACCTAATCCTAACCCTAACAAGCTCTCTTTACATATCATTTTAACACTTAGTTAATCACAAACAAATCTGGACTTTTGGACTTAACTCGTTAAAGCACATAGAAAAAGATTCCCATCTCCCTGCGGACGACCCGTACTCAACCGGCTAGCTACAAGCGAAACCGTTTTGATTGCGGTAATTAACTAAACTTGAACACGCAGAAACTCTAATAATCAAATGGTGCCGTTGCCGGGGAGACGGTAGTTTATTTCTTTGTATAATTTCGGGTTAACTTGTGAATATAAAGCTAACCGAAAAATAAAACAAAAAAAAAATACATTGTAAAAAAAAACCCATCTTGTTATTTTTGATTAGTTTTTGTGCAAGTGTGCAGGATAACACGAATTTCGAGTTCAGTGCCAAAGACGTGGGAAGATAGACCCATATTTCGCGGCTACACCGCGACAGATTCAAGACGGATAAAACGGTCTACAGAAAGATTCTGGAGCAGTTTTAGTGAGCAAATCCAGATTCAGGGTCTTAAAAACAGCAGAGGACACCCAAAATAGCCCAGACCAGAAAACTGAAGCCCCAACTCCCTATTACTGCCGCGGAACCGCGGCATAAGCAAGCTTAGGCCGCGGAACCGCGGCCGTTTGGTGGCCTCAGGGTGCCAAATTCCCTGTAAGTGTCTCTCTTCTTTCCCCCACTCCTCTGGATTCCAATAAACTGTGTTTTCTGCAGCATTCTTTGCGCAAATTCTCTTCCCCCTTCCAATAAACTGTTCTTGTGCAGGATTCTTTGCGCCGCGCTAAAAAATAAAAATTGTTTGCAGTTGATTTGTCACCGCTTTGCATTCATTAATACGGACTTAAGGGGCTTGAAACCAATTCAGATTGGGTGGGGATTTCATCACCCTTCCCAGGACCCCAGAAATCACAAAAAGCATATGCATTGACCATTGTTAATTAAAAAAATACTAGACTCAGCCCTAAGGACTTCGCGCTCAATAGGACAGAGGACTAGTTACAGGCATCGGCCGTTTATCCTATCTGACTTTTGCGGTGTCTAGACAAGTGTGTCAAAGGCAAGTGGTTATTTAATTAAGGAACTTCGCGAAAGCGTTGGACAACCTCCCACTTACCTGGCACTTACCTGGTCGCAATTGACGGAGAAGAGGCGGTTTGAGGTCCTATTTCTAGCCCTCTGGAACAGTTAGGAGCTGTCTAGCAGACCTAGGTGACCCTAGATCTAGGTGTGATTGTGCATATCTTGTTTGTGATTGCTTAACACCGTAAGTCCATACATATTTCTGTAAAGCTCTTTCTTTAAAAAAAAAAGAAAAAGAAAAAGGAAAAAAATCAAAAACTTTTATAAAAACTTGCCCTTTGTCGCCAAAATCCATTTTTCACCCACTACCCATCGTATTTCTTCATTGACGTTTTCTTACCCTCACCTTCTCCGCTTTGACTATACTAAACTCGTTTAGTGTATGTCCGCTTGGACTCGGGACACTAGCGCCCGCCTAGTCCGTGTTACGTTAGTCGCTACCAACTACGCGATCGATTCAGACGTCGAAACTCCGTCCACACCTCTTTCACCTTTACCTTTGCCGGCCAACTCCGACGTTGACCGGAATTCTGTTCATACATCTTCACCTTCACCATCACCAACCTCTTCTTCCGCGATGTCAGGATTTAATCCAAACATCTCTTTGACTACCCCTGGATTGGCTCCACCTCCTACGGAGACCAATAACCCACCACCACCGTCTGTTGTAGCGCCACAGCGAATCGCGCTCCAGGATCGTTTCTATCCCACTCGTTCTGCACTTCCCACCTGCCTTTCTCTTCCACCGGCCAATGGGGATAATTTTGAAATTAAGCCCCACTTCATCAACATGCTTCCACGATTTCATGGGCTTGAATCTGAAGATGCCTATATCTTCATCAATAAATTTCAAAACGTTTGTGCCATGATGAAAACTACCCAACTGTCTGACGATGCTATACGGCTACGGGTCATTCCGTTCACTTTATGCAATCTTGTTGAAAAATGGCTGTATAGCACCGCTTCCCACTCCATAACCAGTTGGGACGAGTTTGTAAAAGCGTTTCTCAAGAAATTTTATCCGAATCATAAAACCGCAAGGATACGTAACGAAATCAACCAATTCTCTCAGCTTCCTTCTGACCCCTTCTGGAAGTGCTTTGACCGGTACAAAGACCTTCTTGTTCAGTGTCCTCACCACGGTATAGAGAAATGGAAACTTTGCCAAACCTTATACGAGGGCCTGAACCCAGCAACCAAGCAGTTGTTGGAAACCATCTGTCAGGGCCACTTCCTATCGAAATCTGACGAGGAAGCGTGGCAATTCTTTGACGACCTTGCGGAACAGACGCTACAATGGGAGAGCACCAGACCGACTTCTTCTTCCTCTACCTCCACTTCTACCGATCAGTCTAGGGTAGGAATTCACCAACTTGATGTCTCTATTGCGATGAAAGCTGAAATGGCTGCAATAACGAGAAAGCTTGAAGCAATAGAGAGCAAATTTTCTTCTCCTGCTCCTGCCCATGTTCTTCCCCTTCGTACCATTTGCGCTTGTTGTTCCGATCCTTCTCACTTAACCGAAGAGTGTCCTTACAATCCACCATCGCAAGGACAGGATCAGGTTAATGCTGCATTTCAGCAAAGACCGAGGAATGATCCATACTCTTCCACCTACAATCCCGGTTGGAGGAACCACCCCAATTTCGCCTGGAATCAGAATCAGAATCAATTCCAAGGCAACAATTTCCAAAGGCCCCCTCCGCCGCAACAACAAGCGCAACAACAAACTCAACATCAGTTTCAGCAGCCCTTCCAACCCCAACCTTTTCAAAATCAGACGAACAACTTTGCACCCAACAATTCTTTTCCCCAAAACAATTTTGTTCCGTCAAACAACGATAAGGTTTCCTCGCTCGAACGAAGTCTGGAGGCGTTCGTTAAACAATCGACACAATCCACCGCCAACATCCAGTCTTCCATTCAGTCCTTGGTGCAACACACTGCCGCTCACGGGCAAAGCATCAAAACCATCGAGGCCCAGATTGCACAGCTGAATGCGGCCTTAAGCGAGCGAGAGAAGGGGAAGCTCCCGTCCCAGCCACTCCCTAATCCCGATCACCCACATAATGTACATGTTGCTCTTGAACAACAGAACCATAATGTGAGTGCCGTGACCACATTGAGATCGGGAAGGATGCTGCAAAACAACATTGGCACACGAGTCGACGATGACACCCCGGCCACTTCTTCTTCTTCTTCTTCTCCTGCTTCTTCGTCTTCTGAGCCTATTCTCCATTCTTCACAAGGCTCTCCTTCCTCTTCTTCTGCTTTGAATGGACCCACTTCTCACTCCACGAAAACACCTGTTCTGGGATCCGTTCCAACTCCACAATCTCCTCCTCCAGCATTAGACTCAACCAATTTTAAAAACATCCCATTTCCAAACCGGTTGAGGTCTAATAAACAAAATCCTCAAATGGAGAAGATTCTTGAGTTATTTAAGTAGGTTAACATTAACATTCCTCTTTTAGATGCCGTCCAACAAGTCCCATCCTACGCGAAAATCTTAAAGGACTTGTGCACGAAAAAGAGGAAGTCTCAGGTACCAAAGAAAGTTTTCTTGGCTAGTGCTGTGAGTGATGCTCTTACCCAATCTTTACCACAAAAACGGAAGGACCCTGGCTGTCCTACGATTTTTATTACCATTGGGGATAAGAACATCAACCGCGCACTATTAGATCTTGGTGCCAGTGTTAACCTGCTTCCGTACTCAGTATACGAGCAATTAGGCGTAGGAGAGCTGAAACCCACACACTGTACTCTCCAAATGGCTGACCGATCGATCACCCATCCTAGGGGTGAGCTAGAGGATGTGTTAATCAAAGTCGGGGACTTCATATTCCCCGTTGACTTCATTGTATTAGACACACAGCTTGTAGCTAACCCCCGGAATCAAATTCCGGTGATACTCGGTCGCCCATTCCTTGCAACCTCAAATGCTGTGATCAATTGTCGCAATGGTTCGATGAACCTCTCTTTTGGAAACATGACAATTGAACTCAACATTTTTAGGTTGGGATATCAGCCCTCCGAACCTAATGCTCATATACTAGACGTTTGCTCAATCCAGGAGATCACCCCAGAAGAGTGTGAATTCGAGGAGTTTCTGTTCGATCATGATAACCTTAACGCCATTAGTGCGTTCCTCCTCGAACCTGCTGCTGTTTCTGCGCCCGACAACGACTACGAGTGTTTCACGTTCTTGAACGATCTTAGCCGCTCGCAACCCGAGTTTGAATCCTTCGAATTTCCGGATGAGTTACCTGAACCATCTGACTCGGTCGCTTACACTCGTTTTGAACCTTTGCTGGAATCTTTTGAGTTCGAAACCTTTGCACCAATCTTGCCTTTAATCGTTTCACCACCAACACTCGAACTCAAGCCTTTACCGTCTCACCTTAAGTACGCTTACTTAGGTGAGAACGAGACCCTCCCTGTCATCATCTCGGCTTCTCTAGCTCCAGAACAAGAGAAAGCCCTTCTCGCGGTCGTGCATAGCAACAGGCAAGCTTTTGGCTGGTCCATGGCGGACATCAAGGGGATTAGTCCCCTGATCGTTGAACATCACATTCATCTGATGGATAATGCCAAACCAGCCCGGGATCCACAAAGACGTCTCAACCCAGTCATGAAAGAGGCTGTGAAGAAGGAAATCGTAAAATTTCTGGATAGTAGTATCATTTACCCTATCTCTGATAGCCAGTGGGTTAGCCCCATTCACGTTGTCCCCAAGAAATCAGGTATAACGGTCATCACTAACGAGGCGAACGAGTTAATCCCTACTCGCACCCAAACTGGGTGGCGAGTATGCATCGATTACAGAAAACTCAACGCCGCAACGCGGAAAGACCACTTTCTGCTACCTTTCATTGACCAAATGCTTGAACGATTGGCCGGACACGAGTACTACTGCTTTCTTGATGGCTACTCCGGCTATAATCAAATTCCCATCGCCGAAAAAGACCAGGACAAGACCACATTCACTTGTCCTTTCGGCACGTTTGCATATCGTCGCATGCCCTTTGGGTTATGCAATGCGCCCGCTACCTTCCAGCGGTGTATGATGGGAATCTTCTCAGACATGGTGGAAAAATTTCTGGAGATCTTCATGGACGATTTCTCCATCTTCGGCGATTCCTTCAACGAGTGTTTGCTGCATCTCGACGCTGTCCTTACCCGATGTAAGGACAAGAACCTCACTTTAAATTGGGAGAAATGCCATTTCATGGTGCGCGAAGGTATTGTCTTAGGACATATCATCTCGCAAAATGGCATAGAGGTTGACAAAGCAAAGATTGAGGTCATTTCCAATCTACCTCCTCCTAGATGCGTCCGAGACATCCGAGCCTTCCTTGGCCATGCCGGTTTCTATAGACGGTTCATCAAGGACTTTAGCAAGATTGCTAGGCCCTTGACTCTTTTGCTGGCCAAGGACACACCATTCGACTTCAACTCGAGCTGTGTGACTGCATTCGAGTCATTAAAAAGCTCACTCACTTCTGCTCCCGTTCTTTCTTCACCTGACTGGACGCACCCGTTTGAGATTATGTGTGATGCATCCGACTTTGCCATTGGTGCTGTCCTTAGACAACACATCAACAAGATGCCGCACGTAATCTATTATGCGAGCCGAACCCTGAACGACGCCCAACTCAATTATACAACAACTGAGAAGGAATTCTTGGCTGTTGTATTTGCTTTAGAAAAGTTCAGGCCCTACCTCATCGGCTCTCCAGTCATTGTCTACACAGACCATTCTGCTCTGCGCCATCTTTTTGCGAAGAAAGATGCAAAATCTCGGCTAATACGTTGGATCCTCTTGCTTCAAGAGTTTGACCTTGTCATTAAGGACAAACGAGGATGTGAAAACGTAGTTGCCGACCATCTCTCACGACTTCCTTCTTCGCCTTCGCTTCCAATTCCGATCAACGACGTTTTCCCGGATGAACAGCTCTTGACGGTATCTTGCGAACCCTGGTTCGCAGATATTGTGAACTATTTGGCCACAGGATTACTACCGACTGAATGGTCAAGTTAGGACAAACTTCGCTTCTTATCCCAAGTAAAACACTTTTACTGAGACGAACCCTATCTGTTCAAGTACTGTCCCGACCAGATTATTCGTCGGTGTGTCCCTGACGATGAATTCAAGAGTATGCTGTCGTTTTGCCACGATCAAGCGTGTGGCGGGCATTTTGGCCCCAGAAAGACAGCTGAGAAGATCTTGCAATGTGGTTTCTACTGGCCACAACTCTTCAAAGACGCTCATGACTATTGCAAGACTTGCTCCCGGTGACAACACTTGGGCCGGATATCCCGGAGGAACGAGATGCCGCTCCAACCGATCTTGGTTGTGGATATTTTTGACGTTTGGGGGATAGATTTCATGGGGCCGTTTCCCAGCTCTTTCGGGAACTTGTACATCCTTCTCGCTGTTGATTACGTCTCTAAGTGGGTCGAGGCTGTGCCCAGCCGGACTAACGACAACAAGGTTGTCGTCAGGTTTCTTAAAGAAAACATTTTCTCCCGGTTTGGGCACCCCCGAGCGATCATTAGCGACAATGGAACTCATTTCTGCAACAAGACTTTCGAGGCCTTAATGCGAAAATATTCCATTAATCATAAGCTATCTACGCCCTACCACCCCCAAACCTGTGGGCAGGCCGAAGTTTCAAATCGGCAAATCAAGCAGATACTGGAGAAGACGGTTTCCAAGAACCAAAAAGATTGGTCGCTGAAACTCACTGATGCTCTTTGGGCATTTCGAACCGCTTATAAGACCGATCTTGGCATGTCTCCCTATTGGCTTGTGTACGGAAAGGCTTGCCACCTACCTGTCGAAATAGAGCATCGCGCATTTTGGGCGATAAAGGAGTTGAATCTGTCTCTCGAAGATGCGGGCAGCCTTCGGAAGCTGCAGTTGAACGAATTAAGCGAGCTTAGGGATGAGGCTTACGATAGCGCGGTTGTCGTTAAGAATCGAACGAAGGTGTTTCACGATAAACACCTTTTGCGCAAAACTTTCGTACCTAGTCAACAGGTACTGCTTTACGACACCCGGCTACACTTCCATCCAGGAAAGCTCAGATCTCGCTGGAAAGGGCCGTATTTTGTGCGGAATGTGTATCCGCATGGCGCTGTGGATTTGAAAAATCCAAAAGACGGTTCATTTTTCAAAGTGAACGGACACCGACTAAAACCGTACCTTAGCGCCGAACCAACAGAGGAGCTCCTGGTCTTACAGGAGCCGGTTTACCCTGCATAATCTTCCTCTGCCTACCTCTAAACTTCGGTTATCCAGCCAAGAACAAGTGGACACTGTTCCAAATAAGTTTGGGGGTATGTATATACCATTTTGTACATTTTTGTGGATATTCTTTTCCATTTTTGCTTTTCTTTTCTTTTCTTTAAAAACAAAAAACAAAAAAAAAATGTGTGTGTATAGCTAACCGACAATTTTGACCCTTCAAATAATCTCTTCATGCAATAACAGTGAGGACACTGTCCAGTTTAAGTTTGGGGGTACGCTCGGTACGCATTTCTTACCTTCGCATTCATATGTATGTTTTGCATCTGCATATTAAAATCCATAAAATCCATAAAAATCTGAAAATTTTCTAAAAATATAAAAACTTTTCTGTCAAGTTAGCTAGTAGGAAAACTCTGATTCAACATCTCGACGGTTTTGTTTGATAAGATAAGAATAACTAAATCTTATTTTTAGATTTTGAAAACCTGAAAGATAACTCTCCTTTGAAGTTAACTATAGCTGATATACGTCTTTACATCACACTACACGTGTCGTAAGTTTTGGAAATTAGATGACAAGTCTTTTATGTCTAAAAACTTTTAAATGGATAAATGATTTTCTGAGGATCAAATAGGTTTGTTCTGAAATAAGTAATATCAAGAATAGTTTATGAAGTGAAGTGAATATGAAGGGATATTATTGATGCCTTAATTGGAACTAAGTCTGAAAAATAACCCATCTGAAACTTGATTGGAATGATTACACACCGAACCCACTAAACACGTCTTTTATCCAAAAAAATAATTGAACTGCCGGTTATGTCTCCGTTCGTATTGAATCATCATGATTTTCACGCCAAACTGTCTTTTGTTTTTGGACCTAGGTAACTTGAGTAATTAAGTCCGCTGGGGTGTTTCTACACCTAATGCCATAAAGCCAACTGGTTTGGGTGCATTGGCCCAAAGCTCGCTAAGAAGCCTAGAAAGTCCAGATTAAAACAAAGTCAAGCAAGTGTTCTCTCCGAGTTAAAATTCCTAACGGTTCTTTATGTGAGAATAATCTTGATAAAAGACAGGCTTTTATAAAAAAAAATTAGCGGAGATATGAAGGTTTTATTCTATGATAAAGACTATTGCACGTTCACAGAGGTGTGTATGAAATGAAAACAAGAAAAAGGTGGAGTGAAAAATAAGACCTAGTTTCCTGTTAAGGAAGATAGAAATTCTGAAGTTGAAACTTTACTGGAAAACGAGACTTGAAAAATGCTTAACTCTTTATAAAACTTATGTGATCCTTTTAAAATTTTTATCTGGGCTTTATTGTGTGACATAATGACTTTAATCGATCCTTCTGGAAACTTAACGACATTATTTGCACTGCACGTAAAGACATATAAAATCTGTAGTTAAATAAGAAGAAAGATGTGAAAAATAAGGGTTTGATAGTCTAGACTTGGGATCATAGAATTATTATTTTCTGATACAAAACTTTAGGGTTTGAATCATAGTTATTTTGCAAAACTAGCATGACCGGATTTTGTGGGTAGTATCCGCTGAAAACCCTCAGGAGACAACACTCCTCCTACTAGGGACACCTAGAGGTTTAACGGCTTGTTGCACATGCTCAGTGCAATCGCGTTCCCTGCGAAAGTGAGGTTAGGAAATTTTTTGTGAATAAATTGGCTTTGCTTAGGACGAGCAAATGATAAGTTTGGGGGTATTTGTTCATATCAGATTTTTGCATTTTTATACCGCCCAATTTTTATCATATTGCTTATCGGTAGGTACTCTTGAACCGTGTTTGCTAGTCAATTGCAGGATACAGGTTCTCGGCTCTAAACGGTGAAATTCATGGAAAAACACGACAAAACCCGGGTTCCTGCCAACCACAGATAAAACACGGTCTCCGCTCTCCATCCGTATGTTGCCACACACCAGTTTAAAAGACAAAATGGCAAATCGATTGTCACCTTCATGCACAAAGCACAATGGCAACACCAAGTCCAAGAAATCTATGCGGAGCTCGAGAAAATCATGACAAAAGATCCACTTTTGATCAATAGAAATTCTGGAAAAATCGTGAAGAAAATCTGAGAAAAAACATATACCAGACTCATGATCACAGCAGACCAGGGAAGTACAAAAAAGTCCATGCCCTAATTCATCTATACGGCCGCGGAACCGCGGCCAATAGAGGGTCTAGGCCGCGGTTCCGCGGCCATACAGGCGCCGCAGTTGACGAAACTTCAGGGGTTGTTTGGTCTTTTTACATGGGTCCAGAATGTTTCCCTAGAATTTCTGTTGCCTGCCTATAAATAGTCCAGAACTTGCCAAAACCAAGGGTGCTTAATCTTGTATTTTTAGGTTTTAGAATACTTGTTGTTCTTCTTCTTCTTCTCATCTCTTCTCCATTGAAAAACTTGTAGTGAGCTTTTGTGAGTGAAGAATGATGAATAAAGAAGTTCATTTTGTTATTATACTTGTCTTGCTCTTGTTATGTTAATTGCTTGTAATCTTTAATTGTTAACTTAGTTGTTGTTATTTGTGTTTGTTTGTTTGTTTTCTCTTTTCCTTTATCCTTAAACAACCATGATGCTTACGCTTGATCCTTGCCGAGGTGAGGTCGCAAATAGCTAGTTGTTATCTTCTAATCTCCTTCTTTCTATCTTCCTCTTTTGTTTTATTTTCTTTTCCGTATAATGGGTGAGTAGTTTCATACTTGTTAGGGTAGGATAAGGGAAGTTTGAGAGAAGGAAATCTCTCTCACTCTTTCCTTGCCCAACATCTTAAATCAACTCCCGTTAATTGAACCACAATCCGCTCCCTACGGCACCCTATTCTACATGATAGCGGTGATTCCGTAGTGAAACCGGTTGTGGTTGAATTAACCGGAGGTTGTGGCTAAGAGCCAAGAACGGACGGACAAGCACCAAAAGGAAGAACTTAAGCATTGGAAAGCCTAGCTTATACTCGCAAGTTTCTTCCTAGTCGTGCTAATCCCCGTTATTGCCGATTACCGTAACACCGATATTAAGAGTGGCAACGAAAGAAGTGAGCGACTCCTAACTCAAACTAACCTAATCCTAACCCTAACAAGCTCTCTTTACATATCATTTTAACACTTAGTGAATCATAAACAAATCTGGACTTTTGGACTTAACTCGTTAAAGCACATAGAAAAAGATTCCCATCTCCCTGCGGACGACCCGTACTCAACCGGCTAGCTACAAGCGAAACCGTTTTGATTGCGGTAATTAACTAAACTTGAACACGCAGAAACTCTAACAATCAGTATTCCTGCAAAGACACTAGTTTCTCTGCAGGCCGACGCAAATCAAGAAGCTCTCATCAAGGACGCTAGTTTCCCTGAATTGAGGTATTTGCCAAGGACACTGATTTCCCTGGGGTTGAAACGAATCGAGGTATTCCTGCAAAGACGCTCGTTTCTCTGCGGGTCGACGCGAATCAAGAAGCTCTCATCAAGGACGCTAGTTTCCATGAGTCGAAGTATTTTGCCGAGGACACTGGTTTCCTCGAGGTTGAAACGAATCGAAGTGCTCCTGCAAAGACACTGGTTTCTCTGCGGGTCGACGCAAATCAAGAAGCTCTCATCAAGGACGCTAGTTTCCCTGAGTCGAAGTATTTTTCCGAGGACACTGGTTTCATCGAGGTTGAAACGAATCGAAGTGCTCCTGCAAAGACACTGGTTTCTCTGCGGGTCGACGCGAATTAAGAAGCTCTCATCAAGGACGCTAGTTTCCCTGAATCGAGGAGGTTGCCAAGGACACTGATTTCCTTGGGGTTGAGACGAGTCGAGGTATTCCTGCAAAGACACTGATTTCTCTATGGGTCGACGCGAATCAAGAAGCTCTCATCAAGGACGCTGGTTTCCCTGAATTGAGGAGGTTGCCAAGGACACTGATTTCCCTGGGGTTGAGACAAGTCAAGGTATTCCTGCAAAGACACTGATTTCTCTGCGGGTCGACGCGAATCGAGGTGCTCTCGTCAAGGACACTGATTTCCCTGAATCGAGGAGGTTGCCAAGGACACTGATTTCCTCGGAGCTGAGATGATCTCTGGTGGTCTTTCAGGTTTTATATGAATTACCGTCAAAGACCCTGAAGCTAGAAATTTGGCCTTCGCTTCGCTTGCTGTGGTGTGTCCGAATCCTGTTGGAGGAGGGACGCTGTAGTGAGATTTCGTCTGTTGTGTAGAGACGAACGTCGAAGTGGTGATCACTCCACGCTGGGGTAAGATGATCTCCGATTGTCTTCGGGCTTTATATGAGTTGCCGTCAAGACTTGGCTCCGTCTTCTGATGGAGCATGGGGAGGGAAGATATATTTCCTTCTGTGTTTGCACCCCTGGATTGTATACAGGGATTGCTGTGACATCTCCTGTAGGGCATAAATTTCATTCATTTTTTTATATTATTATTATTTTATTTCCGCGATGCTCTATCATTTCAGCTTTTATATCGCGAAGGTCGCGATTGCCCAATCATTTCGGCTATTTTTCGCGGTGCCCAATCATTTCGGCTATTTATTTTATTTTTACTCGCTGTTTTTTATTGCGAGTTGCCCAATCATTTCGGCTATTTTGCATGCATACATTTTTACTTGCTGATTTTGTTGCAAGTAGCCCCATCATTTCGGCTATTTCGTATGCATGTATAGCTCGCTGTTTTTTTTATCGCGAGTGTGGAACTTGAAATATAGTGCCAATCTCAGCATCAGCATCGTTACAACTGGAATATTGCAAGGAGCGAATCATCATTTGCCATAAAAGGACTTGGAACTTGATACCGGTTTAGGCATCAGCATCGCTACAACTGAGATATTGCCAAGAGCGAATCATTATTTGCCTCTGTCGACATTGAACAAAGGTGGCTTAGTAAACAGGGTTAGGATCCTGTCGACTAAGGCTTTTGACTTCATGAGCCGTAAGGGTCTCACAAAGGTATTTCTCCCTGCGAGTCGTGAGGGTCTCGTATGTGTGTTTTCTCCTTAAGAATCATGAGGATTCCTAAGTGTATGTTCCCCTGTAAGTCGTAAGGATCTTACAAAAGGGTTTTCTCCTTATAAGTCGAGAGGACTTACAAGGGTTGTTCACCGTATGGACATATCTCCAGTCACGGGTGAGACATGGTTAGGGAAATATTTATTCGCGCCCGTGGATTGTATACAAGGGTCAGTACTGAGCCACTTGTAGGGCACTATCGAAGGTTGTGGGAGTTGCTTAAGAACAGGTTCGAGTCTCTGTAACTTAAGACTTTCAAATTTTATGAGCCGTGAGGGTCCCATAAGAGAGTTCTCGTTACGAGTCGTGAGGATCTCGCAAGTGTAATTTCTCCTTAGGAATCGTGAGGATCCCTAAGTGTGTTGCTTCCCTGTGAGTCGTAAGGATCTCACGCGGGTGGTTTCTCCCTACAAGGTCGAGAGGACCTTGTAAGTGTCTTTTAACGAGATTGCGCCCTTTCGGGTTTTCACAAACACTCGCCGGTAGCCCTGCTGTTTTTACTCGCGGAGCCCTTTCAGGTTTTCATTCATGCCCATTTTGCTTATGGACATACCGTCTCTTTTTTTTATTCTTTTTATTCTTTTTTCTAACGAGGTCGCGCCCTTTCGGGTTTTCACGAACACTTGCCGGTAGCCCTGCTGTTTTTACTCACGGAGCCCTTTCGAGTTTTCATCCGTGCCCATTTTGCTTATGGACATACCGTTTTTTTTTTATATTTTATTTTAATTTTTTTTTATTCTTTTTTTTATTCTTTTTTTTATCTCGTCAGCCTGAGGATGCTGTGGTAGTAGTTTGAAAATGCTTCGGTCGTCAGCTAGTTTTAGGACGTAGTTGTCCGTCATTAGTTTAAGGACGTTTCGGTCCGTCATTGAAGAAGGCCGGCTACTACTTATAGAGTTTTGAGCTTAGGAAGATAGCGAGCGGACATAGTCGTCGTCATCTATCATTGACCTAGGCTATGACTCATTAAGCGTAGTAATTGTTTAGGAAGCGACCGTTTATTGGCCTGAAAGACCTTTCACCGGGCATATCCATGAGTAGATAGGCTCCACCCTGGTAGACCTTGTCTATGATGTACGGGCCTTCATAGTTCGGCTCGAATTTTCCCCGCTTAGCACGATTGGGGATCATAGGTATTTTGACCACTAGTACGAGTTCACCTTGGCGGAATGTTCTCGGCCTGGTCAATCTCTCATATGAGTGCGTCATCTTTGCTTTATAAGCCTCCAGATTTTGTTGCGCTATGAGCCGGGTTTCATCAAGGGCATCAAGCTCCTCAAGCCGAAGGTGAGCATTTTCTTCGTCCGTCAGCTCGTAGTGGACTGCCACTCGTAGAGAAGGTAATTCTATTTTGAGGGGGAGTATTGCTTCTGTACCGAAGACTAACGCGTACGGCATTGTGTTCGTTGCCGTCTTGAACGTAGTTCGATACGCCCAGAGAGCTTCTTGCAGTCTCTCGTTCCAGTCCTTCTTATTTCGGGACACCGTCTTCTTCACAATCTTCGTCAAGGTCTTGTTGAAAGCCTCAGCTAGACCGTTAGCTCGGGGATTATAAACTGAGGAATATCTCCAGTCTATATTATGTTTTTGCGCGAATCGACTGATCTTGCGGCTTCTGTAGGCTGGCCCGTTATCGGAGATGATCCGTTGCGGAGTTCCAAACTGATAAATGACGTGCGTCTTGAAGAAATGGAGGATATTCTCTGTCTTCACTTCCCTTAGCGGTACTGCTTCTGCCCATTTGGAGAAGTAGTCAGTCATCGCCAAGATGAATCGATGTCCCCTGGACGATGCTGGTTCGATGGGGCCGATTATGTCAGTCCCCCACATTTCGAACAGCCAGCTTGCCACTGTCGGATGTAGAGGATTTGGGTGCTGATGGATAAAGTTCTCATGAATTTGGCACGAGTGGCATTGCTTCGCATATTCGAGGCAGTCCTGAATCATCGTTGGCCAATAGTAGCCTATCCGTTTAATGTTCAACTTCATCTTCGGGCCTGCTTGGTGAGAACCGCAGAGTCCATCGTGAACTTCCTGAACGACTTTTTTCGCTTCGTCAGGTCCCAGACATCTCAATCACAAAGAATCAAACGACCTCTTGTACAGAGTATCATTGACGAAGGCGAAAGACAGAGCTCGTTTCATGAGCTGATGTCTTGAGGACGCATCTTCAGGCGTTCGACTGGATTTGAAGTAGACTACAAAGACTTCTCTCCAATCCTCAGCCTTTTCCTGGTCTTTTATTAGCACAGCCATTTGCTCAGTCGCTCCCTTTTCTTTGGATGATTCCAGAGATATTTCTGCTGGGGCAAGCACCCGACGGCTTTGTACCGCGATTCTTACGTCATCGAGGTTTTCGTCGGCCAGTTCTTTGGTGAGCTTGGCTAACGCGTCCACCTTGCTATTTTCTGCACGCGGTATGCTTTCCAGCATATAGGAGGGGATTTGAGTCAGCAATTGCTGTACTCTCTCGCCATATTTCACCAGTTCGGGTTTGCACGTTTGGTAGTCACCATTTACTTGACTGACGACCAATTGGGAGTCTCCGTATATGAGGAGGTTTTCAATTCCCATGTCGATAGCGATCTCGAGGCCTGCTAACAAAGCTACGTATTCGGCTTCATTGTTCGTCCTCGGCTCTATTAAAGAGAAAGCAAAGCGCATTATCCCTCCTTGTGGAGTTACGAAGATGAGGCCCACCCCCGATTTGATTATAGGGGTGCTTTGTTTGCGCTTCTTCATGGAAGACGCTCCATCGAAATAGAGTTCCCATCGGGTATCGCCACCGTCGCCTACATCAAACGTATGTTCGTCTGGCGGCTCGCAATTCAGAGGGGAACCGGCTGGTATCGGATGCTCAGCGAGGAAGTCGGCGATGGCCTGACCTTTCACCACCTTAAGAGGCTGATAGGTTATCGAAAACTCCATTAAGAGTAAGGCCCATTTAGCGAGTCTCCCTGTCAATATGGCCTTCGACATTAAATATTTAAGGGGGTCCACCTTCGAAATGAGACGGACTTCGTGTGCCAACGCATAGTGCCTGAGCTTTGTTATTGCGAAGATCAACGCCAGGCAGTGTTTTTCGATGGGGGAGTAGTTGCTTTCTGCCCCCAGGAGAACTTGACTTAAGTAATAGAGAGCTCTTTCTTTCCCTTGTTCGTTCTCTTGTGTCCATAATGCGCCTAAGGAACCTTCGAAGGCGGTTGTATAAAGAATGAGAGGCTTTCCCTTGACCGGAGCGCCCAACACTGGTGGATTCTACAGGTATTGTTTGATTTCGTCCAGTGCGCTCTGGCATTTGTGATCCCAAACGAAAGGGGTTCCCTTCTTCATCAGATGACTGTAAGGGAGGCACTTTCCTGACAGGTTGGCTATAAATCGCCGGATGTACGCGATCTTCCCTTGGAGAGACCGCAATTGCTTGAGAGTCCTTGGCGGAGGAATTTCCATGATCGCCTTGATTTTTTACGGATCTATCTCGATACCTCGGTGTCGGACGATGAATCCTAGGAATTTGCCCGAGAAAACTCCGAATGCGCACTTGAGAGGGTTCATCTTCAAGTTGTATTTCCGAAGGCGTTGAAATACAGTCTTCAGATGCTCTAGATGTTCCTTGTATGATTTGCTCTTAACCATGAGGTCGTCGATATAGCATTCGACGATTTCATGTATAAGGTCATCGAAGATCTTTGTCATAGCCCTTTGATAGGTGGCATCGGCGTTCTTTAGACCGAAGGGCGTCATCTTGTAGCAGAATATTCCCAAAGGGGTCCGGAAAGCGGTATGCTTCTGGTCTTCAGGATGCATCTTTATCTGATTATATCCTGATGAGCCGTCCATGAAGGAGAAAACCTCATGAGTGGACGTGTTATCTATCATCAGCTCGGTGACTGGCACTGGGAAATCGTCCTTCGGGCAGGCTTTATTGAGATCCCAAAAGTCTACACATATGCGCACCGTCCTATTTTTCTTCATCACTGGGACGATGTTGGCGATCCAATCGGGGTACTGAACTTCTTGGATAAACCCAGAGTCGATCAGCTTCTTGACTTCGGCGTTAATGCTCATCTCAAGCTCGAGCCGCATTCTTCTCGGTGCTTGTTTGATTGGTTTAACGTCCGAGGATATCGCCAATTTATGGACAGCAATTTCTGGATCTAGTCCTGATATTTCGGAATAGTTCCACGCGAAGCAATCTCTATACTGCATAAGCACGTCTTTTAATGAAGCCACCCTTTCTTCAGATAGCAGTTCACTAACGAATGTCGATCGCGGGTCGTTTGCCGTGCCCAACTTAATTTTCTTGAGGTTATCCGCAGTGGTGTGTATTCCATCTTCCAGCTCTTTCGGCGCTGGTGGAAATTCCGAAATCACCCAGTCATCGCTGTTTTCGAAGCACCAGGGAAGGTCGTCCATATTCTCGGGCTCTTCTTTTGATATTGTTATCACATGACAAGTACGAGCTTGCTTCTAAGACCGATGTGGATTTGGTTCTGCTCTCGTGGCTTTGGGTTCATGCTTCTGTGGCGGCGTTACCCTCCAGCTGTCAGATAGAGCGAACTTGCCGAGCTGATACTGATCTTCAACCTAATTTTTGAAGGTGAAGCAATCTTCAAGAGGGTGTCCTATTACCCTGTGATAAGAGCAATAGTTCGGGTGTGAGACTTCGCCTGCTTATTTAGGGTGCTTGGATTCCGTAAGTGTAAGCATTTGGTGCTTTATAGCTAGGTCAAGTATCTTCTTTGTCTTGTCTTGAGGAAAAGAGTATGCTCGACCCATCTTCTTCATAAGGGATAGATCCGGACCGCCCGATTCCTGACTGCGTGACTTCTTGTTTCCACTTTGTCGTTGTTGAATGCCTTTTCTGCTTTTCGACTTGTTTCTGCCTCTGTGTCGGGCCTTTCTTACAACCGGTTGACAGGGAGAGACATTTTCGTCTTTCATAGCCTGTTGGAGGAGGCGTTGCGTTCTAGCTTTCTCATAGATTGCCATTTCGCGATTATGGTCATTTCGAACTTTTTGACCAGCTTCCCTTATAAGCTTGTTCATTTGTTCTTCGAACGAAGGACTGGGCATTTTTGCATCGGGGACTTTTCCTGGCTCGGGATTGGCATCTTCCCATTGAGCATCCCCTTCTTCATTGAAGTCATGCACAACATAGCAGTCACGAAGTAGCTCCCGTTTCTTGGACCGAACATATCCAGGTCCGATTGCTTCCATTCTCCCGCTGGGCAATTTGCGCTGAGTTTCGGGAACGTTCCAGATCCTATCATAGAACTTAACTTTTCGAGCGGTCTGTTTGAAGGGTATCCCTTGGTGCTTCAATAGCCTTTTTAAGCCTTCTGTTTAATATCTAGGCAGACGGATGGGCTGAAGCCTGTCAAGCGTAGAGTCCGCACCGTGCCAGATTTCTTTCTTCCCTTTGGTTTCCCCAGAGCGGTAGAATAGAATCACCTTTTCGCCTTCTCGCCTGGGAGGGACATAGAACGTCTGCAGCTCTTCTACACTGTAGGTATCGAGCGCATCTAGTTCTTTATGATATTTAAGTGGAACCATAGCGACTTGCAGACTTTGCCCTTCATCAGCGAAAGTTTGTATTGAAGGCCGAGCAGAGAATATAGCGTGCACTTCATCTTCCGAGTCACTGCCAAAGATCAACATGGAAGCGGACGGTCCCGGCTTGTTGTGTTGGGGTGGCCCGGAATAGACTATCTCTTCGTCCTCCTCGGTATCGCTCCCAAAGACCGGGATAGTGGCGTTAGCTTTGTTCTCCGGCTTGTGACACCTCTCCGTGTCTTCGAAATCTAGCAAGAAGTATTTTGCATCTTCATATTTGCGGACTTCGTTCATGGAGAATGGGTTCAACTCTCCTGTTATGGTATACTCGAGACCATCCTTAAAATATTTCATACACTGATGTTATATAGAAGGGATGATGTTGTACTCGTGTAACCAAGGTCGGCCGAGCAAAGCATTGTAGCATGTCTTGGCGTCTATGAAGTGGAATTTAATGTCCGTGACGAGTAGCCCAAAGCGTAACGTCAGTATCACAGACCCGAGAGTCCGTGATAATTGAGAGTCGAACCCGGAGGTGGTGATCTTGTCCCGAGCAAGGTGCTGGACACTCATGCAGATTTCCTTCAATACTCGTACATTGAGGAGATTGACGGAGGACCCATTGTCAACCAAGATCTTGCCTATCTTTATATCGTGGCAGTACCCTGAGACATAGAGGGGCCGATTGTGTTTGCATGTTCCAGAGGTCTTCATCACCGAAAATGACATCGGCTGTGTGCACTTCTTCCATCTTGTCTTTCATCTTTTCTTCAGCGAGAAAAGCTTGGAATTGCTCAGGCTCCTGTAGCGCTTTGATCAACGATTCTCTCGCTTCTTTTGATAGTAAGAAGGCATCGAGAATACTGAGTTATGAGGGTAACTTCCTCAAGTGTGCCAGAACGTTGTAGTCCACCTTATTTTTCTTTGGCGGGTCCTTGGCGATTAGCTCTTCCGTGACTTGGTCATCTAGGGCGATATCCTCAGAGACCTTTTCTTTTCCCTTATCTTTTTTATTTGAGGGTCCGAGATTCTTTTCGGGTAGCGTACGATTACGCAGCCGGATATTTTTGCAGGCCTTCGGCTCTTCCTCTTTTCCCGAGGTGGACTTTTTAAGGAGATGGCTGAGCTCCATTTCCTCGTCAGAGTCGCTCCCGAATGTGAGAATTTGCACTTCCCCGGCGTTAACCATGCAACAATCACCAGTAGTTCTTCTAAGCTCCTCGGTCGTACTTTTCCGCTCCCGACGAGTTTTGCGCTTCTCCCGGTTAAAATGTTGCCGGTGAACAACATACCCCTGCCACCATCTATTGAAAGCTTTGCACTCTTCGGTGGGGTGCGAAATATTTTGATGATATAAGCAGTAGGAAGGGTGTATTTCTGCTTTACCGGCAATGTTTCCTTCAGAGGGGGGTAGCTTCATCCCCATTGATATGGTTTTAGCAAACCTTTTCCTCGTCTTGAATTTGTTTTTATCCAAAACGGATGTCTTTTGACTTGACGGGAGTGTCTCAACTCTTTCGTCTAGTCGCCGGTGCTTGGCTCTTTCAAATATGACCGTCTCACGTTCCAGATCAGCTTTACTTTTCAAAAGAGCTTCGTTGAGGAATGCATCAATTGTTTCATCTGATGGCGCCAGAAGCTCCGGTTTAGGATCTGCCCTTGGCTTCTTAGTGCAAGGATTTTTCTCATCGTCTGTAAACGAGCGGGAGATCATGTGACAACTCGCCACGTAACCCTCAGATTCACCCGACGAGTTTTCTCCATTATCTTCCTCCTGAAAGACATGGCTGAGGAACTCTTGGAGCGTGATGGGAGTCCGTGCCTTTTGATTATACTCCTCCAGCGCATCAATCTGTTTCTGTAAGTCCGTGCGCTTGTCTCCAGGTTTCACGGGCTTTTTGGATCTTTTCTTCTTTTTCTTTGAAGATTTCGATGACTGGGTATAAGTGCTTGGGCCATCACCACCGATCTTTGGAGTTGGGCGCGGCTTCAGCATCCCTTCGATGATCTGGGGTTCGAGCGGGTTCTTCCACCTGATCGCCGGGCATGTCTGGAGATCATTCAGCATCCTCTTGGTTTTGGCTGATAGCACAACCTCCCACGGAGCTTCTTCAACAAGGGAGCACGTTGCCCCCGGCGTATTCACGTTTTTAGGGGTATGAAGTTGCGGCGGGTTCGCCTTCCATCTTTCGGATAACGCGAACTTGCCTTGCTGATATTGATCTTCAATCCAGTTTTTGAAGACGTAGCAATCCTCGATCGGATGACCCAATACTCGGTGGTAGGGGCAGTAATTGGGATCATTGACGTCGTTTGGCTGCAACGGACGTCTTGAATCCGGCAGATTGATGAGTTTGTTGCGCAATGCCAGCTCGAACAGTCTTCTCATTTTATCTTGAGGAAACGAGTAAGGACGTCCTAGCCTCTCCTCGAGGGGTACGCGTGGACGCATATTGTTTTGACAGACAACCGGCTTCAAGTTGCTCGGCTGTTGTTGAGCATTGGCGACGACAATCGCTTTTCCTTTCCCCTTCTCATTTCGAGAGTCCGGCTTTGGAGGAGACAGTCTATGGCCCATCTGGTCCATCTGGGCTAGCTTGTCAATCAAGGTCTGGAACGTGGTCGGTTTAAAGAACATCATGAACTGTGAAATGGTTGCATGAGGATCTAAGGTGCCCATAAACATGCCCACCACTGGCGCTTCTTCGATGCACTGTTCGCACTTCGACCACAAGTTCCGCCATCGGATTGCATATTGAACCCAAGTCTCGCCCGGCTTTACTCTCGCATAATCAAAGCTGTTATTGGAGTACGCTCGCTGGCGCTAGCGAAACGCTGAGTAAACAACAACTCCATTTCAACGAAAGTTTTGACGGAGTCGTTCGGAAGCTCGGAGTACCATTCAAACGCCGTCTCCGATAAGCTGCCGACGAATTGGCGAAGCAGGAGCTTATCATCGCCGCCAGTGTTGCCACAAAGAGCCCTGAACTGGGCAACATGTTGATGGGGATTGCCTGTCCCCTTGTAGACATGGAACTTTAGGATCGTGTAGCCCGGCGGGTACTTGATCTGATCATACCAGCTCAGATATGGTCGCCCCGTTTTGACAACTTGCCTGGCTTCCTCAGTTGCATGGTGGATTCGTATCTGCTGGGCTATATATTCATCCAGGGCAGCTTTGGAAATTGTCTCCTCCTTGGCTGTTGACAAAGCCGGTGGAGGGTTCGACGTTTCTCCTCTGTCATCTTCAAGGACGATCGGAGGATCTTCAGCAGGAGGATCTTGCTGGATCATCATACCTACCATGTCCTGGAACAGAAGGGCCATTCGTTTTATATTGGCTGCTTGTTCTGCAGCCTCTTTGTCCTTCTTTTCCAGTATCCTGCGAAGGAATTCGGCGTCGGTTTCTTGTTCCTGGCGCTGATCCGAGGATGCTTCTGGGCTTTCTTTTGGCCCTGTGAGTGCGGCCATCGCAGTCATCATTTCTTAGAGCTTCTGCTGCTGCTCCTGAGCTTTAGTCACTGATCGCGTAAGCAGTCGGTGACCTGTGGATATACGGCTGTCCTCTTTCCCGGACGCCATGTAGACGGTGTGTACCACAATGCCCCCAGACTTAGAGCGTTTGGGTTCACTGCCCTTGACGTTCGCCGCAGGCGTGGGGATTTTCTCCGGCCTTCTTCTCTTGTGGGCCGTTGAAGTTGAGGGAGCCGTTGCTTTGGGCACCCAGGTGGTCGTCGTCTTTCGTTGCTTGAAAGGGGGGTTTTCCTCCTGTCGGACCTTCGGCTTCTTATGCTGGTGAGAGAAATTCGGATCAATCACCGATTCTCGGACTCGTCGCCAAGTCTTGTAGATTCTGGAAGACAGCCGTTGAGGAGACTGCTCCGGCTTTTCTGGTTTTGTTTCCACGACGGTCTCTACCGGTGGAGGAGATCTTTTGAGCACCGCAGTTGGCGAATTTCTGCGTACCCGGTTCAGCGACTCAAACCTGTTCCCAGTTGGAACAGCAGCATTAACTTCCACCGTTGGAGCTGGCGGAGTGAGCCCAGAGGGAGAGTTACCCCCAGTCTTCTTCCTTATCCAGCGCCAGTGGCGACGTCGGGCGTGACGGGTTGTTGGGATTGGTTCAGCGACGGCTTCGTCTTGCCCCCTGTTCAGGTGAGGGGCTGCTGCCGGTGTCAGCCTCTTGATGACCGACGCTCGTTGAGAAGCTACGTCTAACCGATCAAAAACAGATTTCTGAGCGGGAGCGGGAGCAGGCGCAGTCAGTCTCGCAAAGACCGACCCTCTGGGAGGAGAAGCCGCCTTGATGACTTCAGGAGCAGAGATGGCTATCTTTCTCGGGATGGCCACTTCAGGGGTCATGGGCTTCTTGGCAGGCCCATCGGAGTTCAGGCTCAGTCTGGTGAAGATCGAGGAGTTGGGATTAGACGACCCGTTGGGAGGGGCCGTGGTAGTAGTGAGACGATCGAAGACCGACTTCTTCGAAGCTTCCGGTACGGGCACTGGGATGGTGAAGCTTGCTGGCAGGAGCATGGTCCCGAAAAATAGACCGGTGGTAGCCTGAGACACTTGTTCCACCGACATAGCGAACAGTGAAGCAGCCTGCGGTCCATAGACCACACCTCCAGGTGAGGCGGAGCGTCGGTTGCATTTGCATTTGGACCAGTTTGAGCCGTTGAACGCCATTACTGTTTGATTTCTGCGCCAAGCAAGAGACCAAATCTTAGTAACTTGAAACCCGAGGGCAACCATTAACAAACCGTGATTCGTTCGCGAAGACGACACACGAAGTGTGGAGTGGAAAGAGGAAAAGGTCCCACCGGGCATGCCAGAATCTGCCCCGAATCTCAGGCAAGACGTCTCTGCGTCGCGCCGCCATTCGGAGGGGAACACACCCCATCATCATCATCAACATTATCACAAACACACACACACATCATCATCATTATATATATCACAAACACACACACACACACACACACACACACACACACACACTAAAAATATCCTAGCCATAACCCCTACCCTTAACTCTAACCCTAATTATCTTAACCCTAACCCTAGCCCTAGAGCTAATTAACCCTAACCCTTTATAAATTCTTCACTGGACTACCCTTAGCTATTTTTTTTCTCACTAAACCCTAAATCTAACCCTGATCCTAACCTTAATTCTAAACATACCTCTAACCATTAGCCCTAACTCTAATCTTAACCCTAACCAAACCAAACCCTAACCCACAACTAATCTTCTTCTTCTTCTTCCCCTCACCACCACCACCAATCTCATCTAAAATTACTTTTTCCGGTCCCTCGCCCGACCTACCCGATCCCCGACGACCTTCCCCGACTCCTTTTCCCACCACCACAGCCGTCGCCGCCCACTACAGCCACCACTGCCACCTATATCCCCAAATTGAAGAGCAGCCACCACCACCGACCACCGCCACCACCACCGACCACCGCCACAGCCACCACCAAATTCAATTTAGGAAAATAAAATTTTAAATTGAATAAATTAACTAACCAGTTGAGAATTTCGATGATGACGAGAAAGCCGGGGAGGAGCTCGATGTTGATGAAGAAGGTGGCGATTGACGTTGACAAGAAGGGTGCGATCGATACGACGATCTATCGAGGCAGCATTGGAGATCGGAGGAGGTCGAAGGAGACGACAAGGGAGGAGGTGATGATGGCGCTAGAGGTCAGAGGAAGCGACTCGAGGTCGGAGGAGGTGACGTCGAGTTCGGACGCGACGAGGTCGGAGGAGGCGACATCGAGGTCGAAGCGACAAAGGAGGAGGTGAATTTTGGGGGGAAATTAATCGGGGAATTAGGATACTGCGGAAACGGAGAGGGGGAAATTTTGGTTTTTACATTTTTTAAATCCCCGACTTTGCCTCTATGGATATAACCGTAGGGTCTTTTCTTGCGGCACCGTAAAGGCAACTGCATATGTTAAATTTTAACATATTTTTATTTATATATGTCTCTACGGTCTAATCTGTAGAGGTATTGGTTGTTCCTATGGAGTAATCCGTAGGGACAACATAAAATTGCCCCTACAGATTTTATCATCCGTGAGGATAAGCCATTTTTGTACCAGAGTTCCAATTAAAAAGAAGTGTAGATTTTACTTTTTGACTATCATAAGAAAGGATTTTCTTTTAATACATCCATTAGTTGGAAGTTTCCAATCCTTAGGAACTCTTCTGCTCTCTTCTCTTTTGTTTTGTTTTTGCTTATTAGTATATTGGAAAAAAAAAGTTGCAATAAACTCATGGAAAATGTATCTTTCCAAATGAGTGCAAAATGTGTTTTTCATGATCTTTGGCTATTGTTGCATAGGTTGAGAATAAACCATGTTAAGCCTCAAATATGAAAAAATCACGAGGACATAGCATGAAACAGTAATAAGAAGAACAAGACAGAACACATAGATTTAACACGGTTTGATCGGATCGAACTACGTTCCTGGACAAAGGAGAAGAATATTCACTAACATCAAAATTATGAGTACTAAGATGGTGGAGGAGCAATCAAATCCTAATCCTGCATACCCCCAAAATCTCTCCAAATGATAATTTCTTAATCTCTAATGGAAATTTTATATTAAAAAAATACCCATTTGGAGGTCTGGATCTCATTCAGATGTTATCTTCCATAGATCTGCTGTGAGTGCTAATGGGCGGCTGAGATTTGATCTGGAGGTTGTCTCCTTTAGCGTGTGGATCTCAATGGGCTTAGATTTGAGATTGAGCCAAACTACCTGCAGGGAAGTCCCGGGATGGTTGTGCCACCGAGGACCCTCTGACGATCAAGTTAGTGGTGTAAATTGGGCAGAGTAGCGGCCTAACAGAAAGAATTGCGTACCTCGATTGTCTGAGAGAGGGGATTATATAGTGGCAGCAACGGGCAGGCAGGCCCGAGAATCACGCCGGTCATTACGCCCACGACGTCACGCACGCGTAATAGGCGGGACCCAGCATTAATGGCGAGGCATGCTCGTTAATAGGGGATCGTGATGGCGTGGAACATGGGATCATGGGCGGCGGATATCTCACGCAAGGCGAGATTCGCAGAGCCGTGGCGTAGGTGCCTGTGACCGGCGCTGCGGGTCGGTCAGGATGAGACCGAGGAAGATGAGCTCGGCAGGAGGCTCGGGAACGAGCGGGAGGCCGAGCATCTTTGTACCATGACAGCTCGGAGCGAGCCGGAAGAGGTCTGGAAGGTCGCCAAGGATCGGGAGACTACTCGGTCCGTAATCCCGAGGTGCGATCTCTACTGAAGTCCTTGATCCTTTTTTGTAGTTCTGGGGCACATCATCTGCCACATGTCTGCATCTGGGAAGTCACGATATCGAGCCTCATCGTTAGCCCCCTACTCTCGTCTCGACCCGCTCCTGGGTCGGGTCGAGAGTAGTCTGACCGATCATCCGAGGTGAGTTCTTGTTCGAAGATATCGTCGGTCGTGCATTCCCGGGCAAAACATAGTATTTTCTTGATGACGTCAGCAGATCAGGGAAGAGATCTCACATTAAAGGGGGAGCGTCGGATCGTGTGCATGCTCGTCGTTGAGCTGGCTCACGTGTCAGGCGTTGGTTGGCTGGCGAGACATGTCGCAGGCGTCCTTGCACTCGAAGGGGCGTGTCCAATGTGAGTGCGAAAGGTGGAACGCTGTCGGCCGTTGGTTGCGAACGTTGTTTTGGCGGGAGTTGATCGGAGTCGTAGGATGCGTACGCCGGCAGCTATAAATAGAGGTGGGATCCCCATCAGGGCCCATACCTCTTTCTAATTTCCTCATCCCTAGTTGTGTTAGCTCGGCGCTCTTCTCCTCAGTCCGGATTCTTCGCATTTGATCTCCCGAGGACACCCCCTTTGATCAGATGTCTTCTTTTGAGGAGTCTGTAGATGTCGTCCAGGTAGATTCTAGGGAGTCTTTTGGAGCTTCCCCTTCCACTTCTTCCTCTTCCTCTTCTAAGTCGGAGTCCCCCCGAGAAGCTAAGGTTGGTAATGCTCCCTGGGGTCGTGCGACGAGGGCGGTCCCCAGAGCACAGGTCTCGGATGTTCTTGGCGTGCGATCATCGCTGAGGTGTGCGGAGGAGCTTGTCAACATCAAGTCTCGTTTCCTTATTCCTCCCGGCTATTCGCTTCGGCTGGCCGAGGAGGGGGAGAGGGCAAATCAGGTATGGGGCAACGAGATTGCCCTGTACCTGGAGGCCTTTTGGGCCGGGTTGAGTCTGCCCTTCGCCCCCGAGGTGATTGCGATGTTGAACTATTTTGGGTTAGCCCCGGGCCAGCTAGTGCTGAACTCCTGGAGGATCCTCCTCGGGTTTCTGGTCCGGTTGAAATTGAGTCAAGTCCCATTCGGCCTGAGCCTCCTTATTTCCTCCTTTTACTAATAAAACCACCTCGGCGCTCGCAAGGACGAGCCGAGCTGGGTATATATTTCCTTTAGAAAACAACGGGGGGATGCTGCCGGTTCAGGGATTGTCGTAGTACCTTCTTCCATTCATGAATGGAAGAGGAAATTTTTCTTTATCACGCTGCTCGAAGGTGAGGATTGGCCTGTAACCACCCTGTGTCAAAGGGCCAGATGTCCACGGGTGAGGCGGTCGAATGATCCCGACGTGGTGGCGGTGTCGAAGTGGGAGCCCCTCCATCGGGTTGATGTGCAGCTGTCTAAGAGGGCCCTCAGTTGGGCCGGACTCAGCCTTGCCGAGTACGCGGGTAAGTTGGGAGCCCTCAGGAGACCTGTTTAGACTTGTGCATTTTTTTTATTTTTCCTGACATCGCTGACTCCTCATATTTTTGACTTATGCACGACCCATGGATATGAGCAAGTTCCGCGCGGCAGTGGTCGACGCGAAGAGGGGGAAGAAGTCCAAAGGCGCCGGCCCTTCTCGCCCGCCGTCCGTTCCAGCCCCGCCGGTGGCCCTTTCACCCCAGTGTCCAAGCGAGCCCTGGGACCCCGAGTCTAGTCGTGCGTCGGTTCGAAAGCGTGCTTGGGAGCAAGAGCCTCGGGCCGCCGAGGTGGGAGACGAAGAGGGTTCTCCCGCGCCGTCCCTCAAAAGATCTCACAGGAGGGCGCCCCGCTCCCCGGCTTCCCCGATCCTTGTAGACGATGGGGAGCTTTGCTTCGAGGTTCCCTTGGGGATTTCTGTCGCCGATAGCCTGCTCTCGGATATGGAGAGGTCGGCCAGAGGCAAGGTCCCTCGAGGAACTCTCCGAGACCAAATGGCGGTGATAGCTCAAGAGGCCGTGCAGGTTAGTGTTCGCACTTCGCCTGGTTCTTCATCCAGCATTTTTGTCCGCGTGGTCAGGTGCTTCCCTCCCCTTTTGACCGTCTTTCTTTCTTCAGGTCCTCTAGCACGTCGCCCTCGTCGTCCACATGAAGGACGAGGAGATTGTTCCGGCGATGCGGGCCGCAGGCGAGTTCTCCTTACTGGAGGAGAGCTTAAGGCAAGAGTTAGGGGTGGAAATGGAGAGGGCTGCTGCCCTTGAAGACCGGGTGGAGGCCGGGAACAGGGAGGTCGCTCGGTACCGAGAGACCGCCTGAGCCGCCGAGTCACAGTTGGAGGACTCCAGGGTGCTCATCGCCACCATGAAGAAGACGGTGAGCACCCTCCGGAAGGAGAATGAGGCGGCGAAGGACCGGACACGGAAGGGGGTGGAGAGCTATAAAAAGTCGGATCAGTTCTACACCGACCATGCCAGAGCCGGGGGCGTCATTTGGCACGACGCCCTCGACTCTATCAAGGCTCAGATGCCGAAGTTCCCCGATGCCAAGCTTCAGGCCTTGTACCCTCTCGACGACGACGCGCAGGGGATCGCCCCCGGACATGATGCGGAGAAAGTGGCCCCCGATGGGAGTGCAAGGGGTAAGTCGGTCGCCCCGGCTGCCGGCGCTGAAGTTCCCGCCGGTGCTGCCGACCCTGAAGATGCCGCCTCAGTAGTCGCAGGGGAAGCGCCGCTTGCCGAGGTCATCCCCGCCCCTGAGGCTTGAAGCCCCATGTCTTCTTATTTCTCTTTTTTGCTCTGAAATTTTGTAAGCTTCCGGGCACTTTTGTTAGGCTGGGGAGCCCATAATACCTTTGTAGATACTTTTGATTTTTGTGAATAAAAAATATTTTTGCAGTTTCTTTGCGTGCATATTTCCCTTTTGTTTGTGGAAAAAATTTGTATTTGCACGGTCCAACTTTCATGTCAGGTCGGTTCTTCATTTGGCGATCGCCCGTCGAGTTGAATTCGATCATTTTCTAAGTGTGCAAAGACCGGTGAAGGGTCGGTATCTCCATGGCCCCGAAGTCGAGGTGGGGATCGCTTAGACGTGGATGGACTCTTGGCGAGGCTTGGATCCTTGGCGTCGGTGGGTAGTAACACCAGCCATGGATGACCGAGCAGGGTAGCTGCTCAGTTGCCTCTTGGCGGGGGCTTTGTTCCTTAGCTGGAAGCCGCCGAGGAGGCATGCTAAGGATGGACCGAGCAGGGTTGCTGCTCGGTCGCCTCTTCGCGAGGGCTTTGATCCCTGGCGTCATGGGGTAGAGAACTACCAGGCAGGGATAACCGAGTGGGGTTGCTACCCGATTGCCTCTTGATGAGGGCTTTGATCCTTAGCGCGGGAGGGGTTGTAAGGGTGCTAAGGACGGGTCGAGCAGGGTTGCTTCCCGGTGCCTCTTGGCGAGGGCTTTGATCCTTAAGGACGGGCTGAGCAGGATTACTACCCGGTGCCTCTTGGCGAGGGCTTTGATCTCATGCGTTGTGGGTAGGGAGCTACCAGCCAGGGATAACCGAGCAGGGTTGCTTCCCGATTGCCTCTTGATGAGGGCTTTGATCCTTAGCGTGGGAGGGGCCGTAAGGGGCCTGCTAAGGACGGGCCGAGCAGGGTTGCTGCCCGGTGCCTCTTAGCGAGGGCTTTGATCCTTAAGGACGGGCCGAGCAGGGTTGCTGCCCGGTGCCTCTTGGCGAGGTCTTTGATCTCTGCCGTTGTGGGTAGGGAGCTACCAGCCAGGAATAACCGAGCAGGGTTGCTGCCCGATTGCCTCTTGATAAGGGCTTTGATCCTTAGCGTGGGAAGGGCCGTAAGGGGCCTGCTAAGGACAAGCCGAGCAGGGTTGCTACCCGGTGCCTCTTGGCGAGGGCTTTGATCTCTGGCGTTGTGGGTAGGGAGCTACCAACTAGGGATAACCAAGCAAGGTAGCTGCCCGATTGCCTCTTGATGAGGGCTTTGATTTCCGTCCAATCTTCCACGACGCCCAGACACCGGGAAGAGTGACCATCATGGTCGACACGTGTCATTAACGCGTAGGGGGAGGCGAAGCGTAAGAGCCACGTCGTTTCGATCTCCCCGAGAAAGGCAGGACGCCCGCCACGCGGCGGTACAGTTGTGGAAGGTACGAGCGACTGTTGGACTCCTGAGGGCGCAACGGGGCTATAAAGCGGAAAGAGCGTTGAGCACTCCTTTCTTCACACCCAAAACATAAGAATGGAGGACTTTCCTTTTACCATCCCCAACATCATAAACTTCGAGGACGTGTACCTCTACGATCAGTACTGCACCGAGGAAACGGTGCAGTTAGTGATAGGCCGCATTGAGGATCATTTCGGCCGACTGCTTCCCCGGCGCTCCCCCTTGCTCCAGCTATTGATGTACTCCATTTGGAGGGCATCGCCGGGGCTCTACAACCTCTTGTACTAGCAGCTGAAGGACGAGACGGTTGATAAGCTAAGGTCTTTGCGGCGCTTCAGCCTGATCTCCGTGGGTCGGAGGGATCGCTCGGCGGCACTCATCCTTGAGTGCTACCAACTGAGGCACCATGCCGACATTTGCGGGCGGCATCAGAGGCAAAGGTCCGAGGCAGCGAGGGCTCAGCTGGCTGAAATATACTCGGAATACCACAAGCAATGTTTCTTGCACCCCCTTCCCCCGCTATTGTAATTTTCTTTTATTTCAATGTACGGCTGAGGAGCCCATAGTACCCTTTAGAATAAATAAAAACTCTTTTTTTTTGCAATGTCTTATTGTTCCATTCTTATTACATAAACAGAAAGAACTTGAGAAAAGTGTACACTGCCTTAGCGAAAAAAGAAGTGAATGCTCATAAGTATTCATTCTATTGGTACAGCTTGAGCTTCTCGGTATAGTAAGGTCGCGGAAATTTACGACCATCCGCGTCTTGTAAGCGGTAGGCTCCGCCGGGAAGGACCTTGGAGATGAGGAAAGGACCGTCCCACCTTGGAGAAAATTTGTGCAGCCTGCCTTGGTCGACAAACTCATTCCGCCTTAAGACTAAATCTTCGGCCTTGAAGAGGCGACGTTTGACTCGTGCATTGTAGTAGCGGGCGGTCTGTTGTTGATAGGCGGCAGCTTTGATCTGAACTCGGTCTCGTTTCTCTAACAAGGTTCCAGGTTAGTTCGTAGTGCCGATGTGTTTGCTTCATTGTCGAAGTGTTCAACCCGGTGACTGGGTAGCCCGATTTCCGCCGGGACCATTGCCTCTGTCCCGTAGTAGAGACTGAAAGGGGTTTCCCCGATGGGGGTCTTCTTTGACGTACGCAGGGCCCATAGGACCCGGGGCAACTCTTCAACCCAACTACCTTAGCGTCCTTCTAGGCGTGTCCGGAGACCCCAGAAGACATCCCGATTAGCGACTTCGGCTTGCCCGTTGCATTGGGGATGCGCGACCGCGGCAAACTTCATGAGGAAATGATATTCATTGCAGAATTCCTTCACTTTTTCGTTTTCGAAGTTCGTCCCGTGGTCGGTGATGATACACCTCGGGATGCCGAACCGGAGTACCACGTTGTTCTGCAGAAACTTAATTGTTGTGGCGGCATCCGATTTCCTGATGGGGACGGCCTCGATCCACTTTTTGAAGTAATCCACTGCGACGAGGACGTACTTGTACCCGTCCGTGCCGGTAAGGAACTGGCCTATCATGTCCATTCCCCACTGGGCGAACAGCCACGATGAGGTTAGGGCGGTCAGCTCGGTAGCCGGAAGGCGAGGTACGCTTCCGTGAAGTTGGCAACTTTTGCATCTCCTGACGAGCTTCTGGGCGTCTTGGTGAATAGTTGGCCAGTAATACCCCTGAAGAAATGCTTTCTAGATTAAAGTGTGGGCCCCTTGGTGTGCTCCGCCGACCCCTTCGTGGATCTCTCGAAGGACGTAGTCGGCCTCGTGGGGGTCGACACACCGGAGCAAGGGCTGAGTGAAGGACTTCTTGTAGAGGTTCCCGTTGCTCCAGACGAAGTGACGGGCTTTGGCTCAGAGACGGCGGGCTTCTCCCCGGTCTTCTGGGAGCGTACCTTCCCTCAGGAATTCCACGAGGGGCTTCCTCCAGTCTCGGTCTTCCTCTTGGGCTGTGTATACATGGAGTGTTGCTGCCCCGTCTTCTACACTAGGCCGTGGCAAAATCTCGAAGAGGATGGACCGCTTGTTGTTGGCCGAGTAGGATGAGGCCAGCTTACTCAAGACGTCGGCTTGGGCGTTGAGCTGTCTGGGGATCTGCTCTACCTAGACTTCGTCGAAGTTCTTTCGAAGTCTTCTTACATCGGACAGATACTTCACCATCAGAGGTTCCCGAGCCTCGAAAGGAACGGTCACTTGGCCAACGACTAGGGCTGAGTCGCTGCGGATCCAAATTGTTTTCAGCCCCAGCCCGGAGGCTATACGCAGTCCGGCCAGCAGGGCCTCGTATTCCGCCATGTTATTTGAGGCCTTGAACCCGAGCTTCAGGGAATACTCCATTTCTGCCTCATTCGGGCCCCGAATGATGAGGCCGGCACCACACCCTTCCTCGGTCGAGGACCCGTCGACATAAAGGATCCAATCAGGGACTGAGTCGGGCTTCCTATTGACAGAGGGCTGAGCTGCGGGGGCCGGCGCTGCCCCCGGCTCCTTGCTAGGGATAGTGCACTCGATGATAAAATTGACCAGGGTTTGTGCTTTAATGGCCTGCCTCGGGCGATATTTTATGTCGAACTGGGACAACTCCCACCTCCATTTCTCCAAGCGGCCAGAGGACTCGGGTGAGGCGAGGATATCCCCTAAGGGGCACTCGGTAAGAACAAGGATGGTATGCGCCTGGAAATAGTGTCGGAGTTTCCTTGAAGCCACGATGAGTGCCAAGACGATTTTCTCTATTGCTAGGTACCTCATTTCTGTGTCTTTGAAGACGTGGCTCACATAGTATACCGGCCTCTGGACTCCGTCGATCTCACGGACGAGCACCGCACCCGCTGCTTGATCGAACACTGCCAGATACAGCGATAGCTCGTCCCCTTCCGCTGGTCGGGTGAGCAGAGGTGGAGTTGCAAGATGCCTCTTTAATTGTTCAAAGGCGGCCTGGCACTCCACCGACCGCTCGAACCTCAGAATTTTCCTTAGAACTTTAAAGAACGGGAGGCACTTCTCGTCAGACCTCGACATGAAACGTGACAGAGCGGCTACTCGTCCTGTCAGCCGCATTATCGACGTTAGTCTTGGGCGCGGCCATGTTGAGGATGGCATTGATTTTCTCCGGGCTAGCTTCGATCCCGCGGTGAGTGACCATGAAATCGAGGAACTTTCCCCCGGTGACCCCGAATGCGTACTTGGCGGGGTTCAGTTTCATCTTAAACTTGCGGAGTACTTCGAAGGCCTTGCCCAGATCCTTGGCATGGTCGACCGATGAGACCGACTTGACGAGCATGTCTTCGACATAGACCTCCATGTTCCTGCCGATCTGTGGCTTGAACATGCGGTTGACCAGCCGTTGGTATGTTGCTCCGGCATTTTTAAGGCCGAAGGGCATTACGTTGTAGAAGTATACCCCCCGGTCCGTTGTGAATGCGGTGAGATCTTCGTCTGCTGGATTCATACGGATATGATTGTAGCCGGAGAAGGCGTCTATGAAGCTAAGCAGCTCATGGCCTGCCGAGCTGTCGACGAGCTGATCTATCCGAGGGAGGGGATAGTTGTCTTTCGGGCAGGCCTTGTTGAGGTCGGTGAAGTCGACGCACATACGCCACTTCCTGCTTGAATTTTTCACCATGACCACATTTGCCAACCATTCGGAGTAAGGCACATTCCAAATGAAGTTGGCAGCGAGGATCCTATCTACCTCTTCCTCGATTGCCTTCTGCTTGACCGAGGCGAAGCTTCGCTTCTTCTGCCTGACGGGTTGGGTCGTAGGATCTACCCCAAGCTTGTGAGATATGATTTTGGGGTTGATCCCAGGCATGTCGGTAGGTGCCCAGGCGAACACGTCGGAGTTGTTTCTCAGGAAACCAACCAGGTCATCTCGCTGAGCCCCAGTTAAAAGTGAACCGATCTGGACTGTTCGTTCGTCGTCCCCTTCTACGAGGGGGACCTCTATCAGCGGCTCCACCGGGATCCCTCGGACCTCCTTTTGTTCATCCCGAGTGTCTAGAGAACCCCTAATTTCACCCTCGGACTCAACATCGTTGTTCGCCCGTTCAGATGAAGATGCCACGGTGAAGCAAACCTTCACAGTCTGCTGGTCTCCGTAGGCCCGACCTATCCCTCCTTGGTCGAGCGGGAATTTCATAGCCAAGTGGAAGGTCGATATCTGGGCCCTGAGGGAGTTCAGCGTTGGGCGGCCGAGGAGGATGTTGTAGGCCGATGGGATTTTCGCTACAATGAATTCCACAGGCACTGTTCGTGTACGGCCGACCACTCTAACGTTGAACTGCAGAGTGATTAACCCTTCCGCCGGGATGGAGTGGTTGGTGAATCCTGAAAGGACGTGGGAGGTCGGCCTTAGATCTGCCTGGGTGAGCCCCATGCGCAAAAAGCAGTCGTAAAAGAGTATATCCGCCGAGCTTCCCGAGTCAACCAGTATCCTCTGCACTTCATATTGGTGGACACGAGCCGTAATCACCAGAGGGTCGTTGTGGGGCAGGGATATACCGTGGAGGTCCTCGTCATTGAAAACGATCGGCTTGGTATCCCTGGACTTCTTCCTCGGACGGCTGCTAGACTCCGCGACCGGCGTGGGATGCTGAGCCTCATAGGTACCCGAAGTACCCCTCCCCCCCGATGACATGATCATGATTTGGCCGATTGTCAACTCACCGGGAGGGGGACGTTGCTCTTGCTCGCGGTCCGTCTGCCGCTTGTCTCGCAAGTATGTCGCCAGGTGCCCCAAACGGATGAGCTCCTCGATGTAATCTCGAAGCTGCTTACAGTTCTTCGTAGAGTGGCCTTGCAACCTGTGGAAGCCGCAGAAGGGGCCCCAGGTGCGCTTTGCCGCCATGCGCGAGACCGGGGGGAGCTTGAAGAACCTCTCACCTTTGGCCTCTTCCAACAGTACTGTTTGGGAGACGTTGAGCGGGGTGTACTCCTGAAATTTTGGAAAGTAGGGCTTTGGCCACTCAAGCCTCCTTTTCTCTTCTCGGGCCCTTTTCATATGATCCGTTTGTTCTGTCCGGGGCAAGTTGGCATTCACCTCGGATCCGAGCTGGATCTCACGTTCGGTCCAGGCCTTGACCTCAGCCATGGTCTTAAGTTGCGCTAATGCAAAGGAGTGTAACCACTCCTTATGCCTAAGACCCGACCTAAGTGTCGTAATGACCGTCTCGTCCCGGTGTTCCGGGACTTCGAAAAGGGCGTTGTAGAAGCGGGTGACGTACCCTTTGAAGGTCTCCTTATCCCCGCTCTTTATTGTGATGAGATGGTTGACGGTCCGCTTCTGTCGTCTGTTCCCGACGAAGTGGCCGAGGAATTGGGTGGCCAGCTCACTGAAGGTCGAGATGGAGCATGGCGCGAGTCCTCGGAACCAGTCTCGTCCGAAGCAGATGAGAGTGGCCGGGAAAGCGCTGCATTGGTCTGCGTCAGAACAGTCCTGGAAACTCATCCCGGGCGTGAACGCATCAAGATGGTCCTTCGGATCGGATTTCCCGTCGAAGAGTGAGACCTTCGGGGCTTGTTCCAGGAGGAGACATGAACGGCAAGAAGCTCCTCGGTGAAGGGCTTCATAAGGGAGTCGGGGGCGTATTTAGCCCCGTCGCTCGAATGACGAACTTCCCGATGCATACCCTCGATCTGTTTCTTGAGGGCGTCAAGTCGGCTGTGGTATCCTGATGAGTCGGTATGCTCAGATTTCTGGCCTCGGCTGGCGGAGGACTCTGCGTGGACACGGCCCCGGTTCCGTTCGATGACATTCTTCAGGTCTCCGGGCGAGGTTGTTTTCGAGCTGCCGTGGGGAGTCTCGTGTGCGCAACCTCGTCGAGGGAAGGGGTGCCAGTCATGCCTGGGAGCAGGCGAGCTGACCGAGGGACAGGGGTGCGATGGGACTCGGGGCGAGGCGCCCTAGCGTAAGACCTCGAAGTTAAATTATGCGGTGTCCATCAGGTCATTGAATATGTCGGCCCGATGGATCCGCGGCCGTCAGAGACAGTGAGGCGGTGATCGGTTGCGCCAACGCATGTAGAGTCTTCTCTCCTTCTGTAGGGGTCCCGGTCCCACGGGAGGGGAGCAGCGACATGGGGAGCTTGCCCAGCCACTTGGACGCGGACGAGCGCATCCACGATGGACGTGAGTCGATCTATCCGGGCGGATAGGGCGTTATAAACGCTCGGTGGAGGAGGGGATTGTCCCTCGTCTCCACTGTGGGGATGCCGACGGCTGGTGCTCGGATCGTCGCGGTGACCGCTTGCCATGTAGTCGAGATCGGAAGATGAACTTTCGGTTGAGTGGAACAGAAATTCCCATAGACGGTGCCAACTGATGGAGCTCTGGATCTCCTTCAGATGTTATCTTCCGTAAACCTACTGTGAGCGCTGATGGACGGCTGAGATTTGATCTGGAGGTTGTCTCCTTCAGCGTGTAGATCTCAATGGGCTTGGATTTGAGGTTGAGCCGAGCTACCTGCAGGGAAGTCCCAGGGTGGTTGTGCCACCGAGGACCCTCCGACGATCAAGTTAGTGGTGTAAATTGGGCAGAGTAGCGGCCTAGTAGAAATAATTGCGTACCTCGATCATCTGAGAGAGGGGATTATATAGTGGCGGCAACAGGTAGGCAGGCGCGAGAATCACACCGGCCGTTACGCCCACGATGTCACGCACGCGTGATAGGCGGGATCCCGCATTAATGGCAAGGTAGGCTCGTTAATGGGGGATCGTGATGGCGTGGAACGTGGGATCGTGGGCGGCGGATATCTCGCGCATGGCGAGATTCGCGGAGTCGTAGCGTAGGTGCCTATGACCGGCACTGCGGGTCGATCAGGATGAGACCGAGGAAGATGAGCTCGGCGGGAGGCTCGGGAACTAGCGGGAAGCCGAGCATCTTTGTACCATGACAGCTCGAAGCGAGCCAGGAGAGGTCTGGAAAGTCGCCAAGGATCGGGAGACTCCTTGGTCCGTAATCCCGAGGTGCGATCTCTACTGAAGTCCTTGATCCTTTCTTGTAGTTCTGGGGCACGTCATCTGCCACGTGTCTGCATCTGGGGAGTCATGATATCGAGCCTCATCATACCCCCAAAGAATACTTGATATATATAGTCGTCAGAAATATATAAAAGGGATGAACTATATGGCTAGATCTCCCTAACCTTGGACCATGGGCTTAGGCTTGACCAATCCCTTTCAGACCGAGCCCTAAGTTTACGACAGATTACTGTTGTTAGAAATTGTGGATAAAGTTTCGGGTCAGACGTCTTCCCAATACAAGAGCAAATGTCTGTACATGCCCATGTTAGAAACACAACGGTAGAAGTCTAGCAAGCTAGACGTCTGCAGAAGACCAAGCCCAAGTACAAAACGTGGCCAGACGTCTAACCAAGTGTGGTTCAGAAGTTTAGGAAAGCTTGAAGCCTTAATCCGAGACTAGAGACCAGACATCTAGAGACAAGACATACGTCTACACACGTAAACTGAAGAGATACAGATTGGAGATAGACGTCTGCTCAAGTGTGGGTCAAACGTCTGCCGACGATGAATCCGCTGAAAATCTATTTTGGTAAAATTAGATTTATCTCTTGTTTAAGCTAGGTTTAGGGTTTGCTTATATAAGAGAACCTCTCATGCATGTACTTTTTTACAGCTGTAACATTTCAGAAAATGTAAAATATTATTTTAGAATTTAAATAATAAAATAATGAATTTTACGGATATTATACGAGTATGGATTTGAGTTTTTGTAGATTGGTATAATTATATACCTATATTTTTTGAAAGTAATTAGGATTTAAAATAAATTATTATTTATGAGAGTATTTATTTAATTGGGCTTTTCATAAATTTGTATATAATTATATCTATAAAAGTTTAATGTTAAATTTAATTAGTGTCTTCATATTTTGTGCACTAAACCTAGTTTTATTTTTTGTTAACCATGTTAAGTGTTATGACATGCTAAAAGAGGTTTAATATTTTCATTTGTGTTTTCTTATAAGTTATGCTTTTATTTATTTTCAAAAAGAAAAAAGAAAAGAAATGAAGCATGGTGATAGTATAATATGAGGTATGGACATGAGAGAGAAAGAGAGAGTGAGGGGTCATGGTTGCAACCATTTCATTTCTCCGTCTTATTTCATCATCTTCATCTCTTTCTCCCACTTCTTCTTTACCTCCTCCACCTCTTGTTAGGAATATGTATGCCCTAGAGGCTATTATTGTATGATATAGTGGATGCTTGGACATATATATAGTGGACTTTCTTACTCGATATGATAGTATGCTATCTGATTGCTCTTTATCTTAACATGTACACTTGTATTATTATACTGTCTCTCTGATACATGTTGATAAAGCCCTTAGGATATTAGCTTGACTATCAGGACTATGATGCGGATCATACTACTGTGACTTGTGTAGTCCACAAGCATATCCTTTAATTGTTCCTAGTCAAGAGAGTATCGAGACAGGGCATCGATATTCGAGAATAGACCAGTGTGTACGTTTCTTGACCCTGTAGGGGGCGATGGTTGATCCCATAACTATTGGTGTTTGACATCAAAGATTGTACACATGTGCTCATTAGAGAATAGGTACACCGAACAGGACTCACCGAGTCCTAATTGGTACCATACCTATCGTCAGATAGCAGTTCTCTGGTGACACTGGTACAGGTTAGTCTGTAGACTCGAGATCGTCATAGAGTCTTGTGTGGTTCCCACTGTGCTTTAATTTCCTCTCTACCACAGCTCAAAAGATTCATGCAAACAGGTGGATTTTGGGTACAGTCCTAAGTCACATGGAGGCAGTGAGCAACAGGAGGGGTTTCGTCTCTCCTGATATAGGGAGTTGATATTGTGCTATGCTCGATTGGCTATAATAGTAAGTCCTTGGTCAGGGCTGATGAGATTTACTGGTAAGAGTTATCAGTAGTTTCTCGAATCGTTATGAGGCACACATCGGCATGACTTATCAAGTTATTGGGGTCTGACGATTCCACCCCTAAACTCGATATGTGACATATCAGACAAAGAGACCGGACTGTACGGTAAGTGTTACTTATAAGCTTCATGGGAGTTTGGACAAGCTTGCTTGTTGATCTTCTATTCGCTCAATACCTGGATAGCCGTTACGTCCAGCTAGTATCGCTGACGACTTATGGGTAACTAATGTGATCATTACCTACTGGTGGCGTATTGACGAGTCTTTAGAGTCCCACACAAAGATTTCCTGTTCAAGCGAAACGAAGTAGGACACATATGTTGATATGTGCAGGGGGCCTGATTAAATACGTGTATGTGATACCATATTCTAATCTGGTGGTTATATGTTATCGGTTAGGTTATATGTGATATAACCGGATTATTGAATCAAGTGTTGATTTGATAATGTGATATACAGATAATGATATTAGTCAATTATATGTGATATAACCGGATTATTAAATCAAGTGTTGATTTAATAATTTGATATATATTATATTTGATATAATTATATATTAACTAATATTTAGCTCACTAGTTATTTTCTTAATATATATATATATATATATATTTGATATATGTATATATGTGTATATGTATGTGTGTGTGTGTGTGTATATATACATATATTATATATGAAGCATGGTTGATTTTCTGTTTTTTGAAAATAGAAAATGAGATGGAATATGAGGAGATATTTGAGAAATTGGTTGAAGCATGGCTTTTATATTTATTTAATCATTTGGATTCACTATTGAAGCGTGGTTGGAATAAACAATTTGGTTTATTCCATGCTTCAATAAGTAAGGTATTTGATCAAGCCATTCTTCAATTGCATTCTTGAGTTGTTCATTTTTCCTCACTTGAGCTCATTTTTACTCTTTAGCTCTCTTCATCTTCCTCCTCCTACCTTCAAGCCCTAACACTCACATGAGTTGTGAAACCTAGGGCTTGTAAGAACCCTGGTGAGCTTAACACCCCTACTTCACCATCCTACGCTTGATTAGCACTTAGGTGTAGTGTGTTTCCTTCACTAAAGTAAGTTTAGTGAAGAGGTATCTTGGATTAGCGGAGCTTCGGGTGGATCATCTTCGGCACGAAGGTCACATAGGAAGCTCGATCCAACTTCAAGTGGAGCCTAGTGGAGTGACGTGAACTACTACATGGAGCTTTTGAATAGAAGGACATGGTCTACAAAGGTTGTTGGCACCTTTCTCTTAGCTAATTTAGTTTATATCAAGCTATAAACCCTAATCATCTAGTTTAGATTCTTGTTTAGTGTTGATTAACATCCAGAAATTTTTTATAATGGCATGCTTGATGCTAGTAAAACCCAATGATGGTGCTGATAAAAACTTTCATGGTATCAGAGCCAAGCTAGAAGATTAGGCGATATTTGTAGAATTACGAGAACAAAACAACTCCGAAACTGTAACCCGAGAAACCAAGTTTCTGTTGAATTTTTAAAGGTCTCTGAAAATTTTTAAAACAAGTACAGAATGTTGCATATGATGTAACTAGAACACCAGAGAAATTCGAGGCCAAAACTCCAAAATTGACCCGGTTGGCCGGCCTGGACGGTCCCCCTTCATTTGTTTGGCCTCAATTTTGTTTGGTGTTCTGATGTGATGGTTGTAGGGTTTCAGGTTATGTTTGTTTAGCCCAGTTTGCATGTGATGTTAACTTTTCTATTAGGTCTATTCGGAGTGTTTCGTAGTTGTGTTTTAACTTCGTTTCGGGTTTAAGTTTGATATGTGATACAATACTTGGAATCCACAGTTAATTAGTTTTGTGAAAACTAGTTTGCTAATTGTAAATCTAGCATTTTAGTCTATCTTGATCGATTGCCACGGAGTTTTGATTCGGATCAAAACTCCGTCAAAATCGCGTATAGTACGCGAACACTCATCGAATAACTCTACTAGATAGCCATGCCCCATTGCCCCGACCAAGTGACTGTAGAAGAACCCCATTGCCAATAGCATCCACTCGGGTGCTCACGGCCACGGTGTTCCGCCTAAGTGCACTTCGTTGTCGGCATCGGGGGTACGGCCATCTACTAAAGTTCCCGACGAGTATTCGATTATTTTAATTGGGAATCTTATTGAATTACCCGACTAATTTATTGAAAAGTGTTTTCGATTTGGGACTAAAATGCAAGGTTATTAGTTAGGCATGAAATTCGGCATATGAGATATTCCGGGTTTATGATGTGTAAGGTATTTGCGGATTCTAAATATTGTAGTTTTTCATTTTTTTTCTGCAACCGTAAGTGTAATATGTGGTGTATCCCCGATCTCGTTGATATATGTCAACGGAATTTGGGATACGCATATTTACTTACGTTGATGACATGTGATGTTATGTGTTGCTGTGATATGTTATATTGGATCGTCGTGATTGAATAGCCGGGGTTTTTTGCGTGAGATAAGAGTTTTTGTATTTTCATTCATGTAAAAGATGTATGTAATATTCTTTTATTGGGACACTTCCAGGTTGAGGATGATGTCACTATTGATGTATATTATTTACTTTTCTACATTAGGATAGACCCAAGGCGAGAAGCACAAGTAACCGGGTTCTAGAGTCCAGTTGGAGGCCATCTCGAGGAGTCGAGACCGAGTCTCCTAACTCTAGAATTGGCAAGGTTGCTTGCCGCTCTCGTAGGGGTCTAGGGATGTGGGTTTGGCTATTCATTACGATCGTGAAATCTGTGTTTTTCATTACTGGCTAAATTTAAAACACGGACCTCCTAGTATATCCAATATTTCATATGTTGACTTCTGTTGCTTGGTTCTGTGATGTGATCATATAACTGCGTGAGACGAATGCTATATATATATATATATATATATATATATATACACACACTATATATATATATATAATAAACGTTGCTTATATTTTGCACCCGCGCTAGTCCAGCCCCCGCTATGTCGTTAGTTAAGTAATCTAACGGTGCATGACGGAGTCCCGTGGCGAATACGGATGGCATAAGCGTACGTTCTATTTTCATTTTTTCTGTGATGTTTAGGGAAACATATATGATGGGACTTCATTAATGAGATTAATGGAAAGAAAAGAAACCTAAAGATATTGTAGAATCGAAATTTTAAAAAGGTAGCTCTAGTTCTTGCTTTGCATAATGGTATTCCTTGATGAATATCTAGCACCTCATTCGATGAGGAAAGAGCCGAGATCCCTTCACCGGGAGTGACCCCTTTAGCAAAACTAGCAAATACTACAACCCACTCGGTTTTGTTTTTGATAACTTCTCTAGTTTTTGCTTTGCATAGTGGTATTCCTTGATGAATATCCAGCACCTCATTCGATGAAGAAAGAGCCGGGATCCCTTCACCGAGAGTGACCTCTTTAGCAAATCAAGCAAAAGCTACAAAAAACACTCATTTTCAAAACACTAAATTCTACAACAATATCAAGTTCATTACGTTAAAGGTTTTCTTCAAAACCAGTCGTAGCCCTCCGTTATTTCAGATAAGTGTTATTTAGTATTCGTGCTGCGTTTGTTGGCCTTATCAGGGCGTAGTGTGCGGTGGCTGATTAGTGGTTATCTGCCATATATGATGCGATTGGATTAGGGTGGTCGTACGGTTTTGTTGACCTTGTTAAGGGTCATACGGGTGGGTTTAATTCAATCACGAAATGACGGGATGGACTTGGCTAGCGCTTATGATTTTTTGACCTAGTTAAGGTCATAAGTTGCTAGGGGTAAAAATAGATATTAGGAATTTTAAGTATTGAAATTTGCAATGAGATTACATACCTTCTATGAGATAGTTAGATCCCAATACCCACTTCGAGTAAGAGTTACTCCTAGGAGAGTTTTCCACTTTATAATTAGCTAATCCAGTAGGTGTCTAAGAAAAGTGTTAACGGGGTTATGCCCCTGCGGAAACGAGATTATTTAATTAGTTCCATGCGAAAGAATGGGGAGACTCTCTCGGAGTACCAATACCTGCCTGGTTAACCGATTGGCGAACTTGTATGGTATAATTAATCCCAGCTAATCTTACATTTTACGGTTTAAAGGAAGATTTGATAAAAACAGTGGGAGACATCCTGATTAGATAAGATAATAACCAATCTAATCTTTCAAAGAACGCATGCTAAAGCGTTTCCTTCTCTCTCTCCAGGTAGCGACCAATGACACGCCTTAATCAAGATAATAATATGAATGTATTGACCAAACCCGCTTTTTATACTGAGCTGGGGAACGTTGGTTTCGCTTTTTCTTATGATTGTCATAAGTCTGAGTAAGGAATAGGGGAATATCAGGATTCCCATGCAACCCGAACGAAAAAAGCATGTTGATGCATCGTCTTCAGGTGTGTTCGTAACCGAGAACTGTTTCTCAGTTTTCTCTATGTCCTGGGTATTGGATACCGGATCAGGATCCCACGTATGTAATTTGTTACAAAGGCTAAAGAGAGGTAGAGAACTGGGAAAGGGTGATGTGTCTCTAAAAGTAGGGAATGGAGCAATTGTTGCAGCCAAAGCAGTTGGCGAATATCACCTTGTATAACCAAATGGTAATACAATAATTCTGAACGACTGTTATTACATACCAAACATGGTGTGCAATATTATATCAGTTTCTTTGTTGCATAAAGAAGGATATAACTTTGTATTGGAGGATAATGTTATGAACATTTTCCTAAATCAAGTGTTGATTGGGTTTGGTACGTTAAGTAATGGTATATACGTTCTAAATCAAACTACAGTTCTAAACGTACAGAAAACACATAAGAGGAAAAGTTCAGAAATGAACGAAGCCTTCTTATGGCATTGTAGATTAGGTCATATCAATGCGACAAGACTAGCTAAGTTGCATAAAGATGGATATTTAAATTAGTTTGAATTTACATCTTATGAAACTTTCCAGTCACGTCTCAAAGGCAAAATGACCAAAACTCCGTTTACTGGAAATGGAGAAAGAGCTACTGAACTCTTGGGACTGATGCATAGTGATGTATGCGGTTCTATGTCTACACATGCCAGGAATGGTTCCTCATATTTCATTACATTCACCGATGATCTCTCAAGATACGGACATGTGTTCCTGATGAAATACAAATCTGAATCTTTTGAGAAATTCAAGGAATATAAGTGCGAAGTAGAGAACCAAACGGGTAAAAATATTAAAATCTAACGATCTGATCGGGAAGGAGAATACTTGAGCATGGAATTCAGAGACTACTTAAAAGAGAATGTGATTCTCTCTCAGCTTACTCCTCCGTATACACCACAGCACAACGGTGTATCAGAGCGAAGAAATCGCACCCTATTAGATATGGTGCACTCTATGATAAGTACTGCTGAGTTACTGTAACAACCCTAAATTTTCTATACAATTTTTTCAAAAATACAGAAAGGGGTACTTGAGCCTGAGCACAAGTTATATAATTTGATTTTCTTTTTAACAGCAAGAAGGAGCTTATAGCTCATTGGTAAGAGCTTGCACTGCTGAACCAAAGCACCAGAGTTCAAATCCTATCAACCACACATTTTTTTAATTAAACTCTTTTAATTTTTAAGAAGCCCAAGAGTCTATATGTGCACTACACGTAATAGGGTAAGTCACAGAATAAACAAACGTGACCACGAGGCTAGACCAATCGTCAGGAACACGTGGTAGCAAGACGAGCTCCGACTCGCCCGACTCGGGCCAGCGACTCGGTTGACTCGGCCAGTGCCGTCGGTCCAACTCGGTCCGATCCCACTTTTTCTTGAACCCCCTTCACCCTTTGTACTACCCACCCTTTGTACTACCCCACTCCCCCTGCATTGTTTAAATTCTCTGCAATTAACCAAATAATTAAAATACCCGCTTTTAATTCTTTTTAATGCAAATTTAAATACAATTTTTATCACATACATGAACTTTTTAAACCGTATTATCTTAGAAAACACACGAGACAATGACATACCTCCTCACAAAACACATATCTAACATAGTACAATGGAATTTGGGAACATAGATTTAGGAAAAATACGACTTTACACATAACTACTTCCGACTTATAAAATCCTTTTTCTACAAGATATGTATTTTAACAAATCTTTGTAATTGCGCCTCTACAGCCCATTTCGGGAAACCCGTTCAGTATGGTGTGGATTATCACACATCCTCGGGCTTAGGAGAGTGGGATGCAAACTTCCGCAAAGAGCATACGTTCTCGAAAGATTTAAAATACAATTTTCTTTAGAAAATGTGATTTTTATTATAAATAAAACTTATAATTTTAATAAATAAATATATATGTAATTAATATCAAAATATCTATTTTTAATATTTATAATATTCCACATTTCCAAAATTCAAGAAAAGCATTCCATTTACAAGAAAATACCATACAATTCCAATATTATAAATAAATACCATATATTATGAAATTAGGTTTTATTCACTAGAAATATTGATCAATATACATCCATGAAAACTCTAAAGACGATAATAAAATACTTGAGGTATATTTTGAAAATTATACAAAATTATTTTACATAAAACCCCCTCAAGTTATACTAAATTACAATAAGGACCCTAGTAAACATAGGTTTAAGAGGGAATAGTCTCTTGAGCCTCAGGGAGCCGGAGATATGGGTGCTTGCCTATTTAAGGCAGACAACTTAACAAACGGTGTTATCAATACGGTAATCGTCTTTGAAAAAGACATAAATCCTGTCGTCCATGTGCAGCGGTTACCGATAGCACCATAACATAATTCAGGATTCAATTTCTTTTCTAATTGTCTGACTCAGACTGAATCTCGATATAATTAATCTGACTTGAATATGATTCAAGTGCAAATTACAATTCAACATGAATCCATGAGTCTATATATTCAATCTGTTCAATTTAATCAATCTATATTGACTGAACCGAACCATGGATATACATCCATCTATATGATTCTCCAGTTACATCCATTTACTGATATCATGGTTCCGGCAAGTCATCCATCTATACAATTCAATTTACAACACAATACATTCCGTACAATCAATACAATCAATACTATAAACACTACGGGGTTATAAAGAGGTAGACTGGTACGGAATATGTTAAAGGTGGCACGAGGTGGTCACTTAAGACGTAATTATATCTATGACGTTGTTCTGTGGTATTATCGACGGAGCCTTATACTCCATCTACCGTAGCCTCTGGTCTAGTGAGATTCCTCTCGTATACACTGCCATCTTCTGTACCAAGCTACAAACAACAGCGTTAACATTAAATACAACATTATTAAGCTATAATCTCTCTCTTCCTATTCTACTTCTCCCTCATCTTTGGGACTTACCGGGCGATTTGTTCGCTGATGACATTCTCTTTCTTCTTCTTCTTTGGAATGTCGGCAGGTGATTCGGACTTACTGGAGATCGAGCCCACCAATGAGGATTTGGACCAGCTAGCTTTCGACCCGGCGCTTTAGATTCCTTGTACACATTTACATTCTGTATTTTCATTTCTGTTATGCCACTATTTAGGCATTGCTTTCATTCCATGTATTTACTTTTCCGATGTATTGTAAAAAGAATGTTAATAAATAAAATTGCTGTTCATTCACATCCTGTCACTTGTGCATTTTACTTATATTGCTTAGATACGCTTAGCGTGTTTACTTCTGAGTAAATACGTAGAGGCCTCATCGCGGCCTCTGCCCGTATACCAGGAAGCGGGGCGTGACAGGTTTTGTTGGTGGCCCATGCAAGTCAGAGCTGTATGGAATCTTACCATGCAGTTTAGTTCTGTATGGACAACTTAAACAATATAACACAAGAACCAGCAACTGAAAACATTGTTTACAATTCATACTTCTTGAATCTCATCATTTCATATACTTTGAATCTGTCCTAACCCAAATTTTCTTTCAAGGTTATAGATTCCCCAAACAACACCAGCACAAATTTCAACAACACTCCCCCACCACTACCACTCACACCTGCCGTCGCTGCTTCAATCAACGAGCAGACGGTTCTGCTTAAGGCAATCCGCAGCCTCCTAGAAGGACAGCAGCAGCAGCAGACTGCTATTCTCTTGAACCGTCCAGAAGCGGAAGCACCCGGAGTGAAGCAATTCAGGGCCTTGCACCCTAAGCAATTCTCAGGAAAAGATAGCCCTCTGGAAGCGGAGGAATGGGATCAAAGCATCGAAGATGATCTGACAGCGGCACAAGTGCCAGAAATAGCTTAGGTTTGAGTTGCAAAGCTGCAGCTCACTGACAATGCACAGGTTTAGTGGAAGGCGGAAGAAAGCCGTCTTCATCAGCCTATCGAATGGAAGACTTTCCGCGACATGTTCGACGCAAAGTATTTCCCTGAGACTTCTCGCTTTGATATGGAACAACAGTTCATACATCTGCAATAAGGTTCAATGTGGACCAAATCAGTAGATGAGTATGATGCTGAGTTTACCTTGCCCAGAAGGTAAGATATGTCTCAATATTCGATTTTATATCACATACTACACAGCTAACATAAGACCGTAACAGGTTTGCGGCCCATCTCATACCGACTGCTAAGATCAGAGCTAGAAGATTTCAACAAGGGTTAGACCCGGAAATCCAAGCAGCATTAGCTACAGGGGATTTCCCAACTTATGATTTGGCTTTGAAGGCTGCCCGACGATTTGAGGCAGTGGTAAAGAGGAAGGGCAGACCTCAATCTGCCGGAGTGAAGCATCCTGCCACTCAGATGGCAGGAGGAGCCTCTTCAAGACCAACTGTTGAGTCGAGGAGACCGGAACTAACGGATAACCTGTCGAGTCCCGACTTTTGCTTCTATTGCAAGAGAGAAGGACACTTATGGAAGGACTGTAAGCGAGCAAAAGGCCCGCGCTTAGTTTGTGGCGCATCCAATCACGGAATTGGAAACTGTCCTTATAGACGCAACCCAGATCACACACCAACCAACTACCCGCAGAGGCCAGCTATCCAGGCTCCTGCAACTCGTCTTGCACTCCCGGCTCCACCACCTGCACAACCTACTCGCCAATTCCATCAGGCACTGAGGAACATGTCTCGAGGGCAGAGAAACATTCCCCAAGGACAGAGAAATGTGCCCCCAGTTAGGAGGAATGTACCACGGCGTCAGGCTTTCCTTCTAGAGGCCGAAGAAGCAGAGGCCGTAGACCAAGATAAACCTGGTAATTTTCTCAACTCTTTTCAAATCTCTCGTATTCTTTCGTTCTCTCACATATTTTTCATACACTACCAATAGTTCTATCACCAAACTTGCTTGAATCCATTACACTTTCCTTTTACAAAATTCGAGGACGAAATTTTTATAAGGAGGGTAGAATGTAACAACCCTAAACTTTCTGTACAATTTTTTTCAAAAATACAAAAATGGGTACTTAAGCCTGAGCACAAGTTATAAATTTGATTTACTTTTTAACAGCAAGAAGGAGCTTGTAGCTCATTGGTAAGACCTTACACTGCTGAACCAAAGCACCATAGTTCAAATCCTATCAACCACACATATTTTTAATTAAATTCTTTTAATCTTTTAGAATCCCAAGAGTCTACACGTGCACTACACGTAATAAGGTAAGTTACAGAATAAACAAACGTGACCACGAGGCTAGACCAATCGTCAGGGACACGTGGCAACAAGACAAGCTCCGACTCGCCCGACTCGGGCCGGCGACTCGGTTGACTCGGCCGGCGCCGCCGGTCCAACTCGATCGGATCCCACTTTTTCTTGAACCCCTTGCATCCTTAAGACTACCCCACTCCCCCTGCACTGTTTAAATTCTCTGCAATTAACCAGAGAATTAAAATACCCTATTTTAATCCTTTTTAATGCAAATTTAAATACAATTTTTATCACACCCTTTCACTACCCAAAACCCTAGATTTTTCCTATAAATACCACCCCTCAAATCACCCCCCTCACTCACAAATCCCTACCCAAACTCTCAAGAAAATTCCCAAGACTTTTTGTGTGCAAGTGGAGTTAGCAAAAGGGCGAAACTCCGACGAACTTCCGATGGCAATCCAAGAAGATTTCGAGGACGAAACGACGCACCGGCACCTCCTACCTCTTCCTCCTTCTCTCTTCTAGTCTAATAACCTGTAAATCCCTACTTCTTCCTCATTTCTCTATTTTAAAAACTTTCAAAACAAAAACCCGACGGAAGCGGAGTTAGTCCGACTTCCGATTCGGTTTTCTTTAAAAACTATAATTTTTCTCAATCAAGATATCTTCATATCATCACATACTGTTCATTAAATATTAATAAACATCCTTAACAAGTTTCATCACAAAAGATTGTTAAATGCATTTTTTATCACAATTTTACATTAAAATAGCTTCATGTTTCATTTCGACATACTTGAACTTTCTAAACCGTATTACCTTAGAAAACTTATGAGGTAATGACATACCTCCTCACAACACACATATCTAATATAGCACGATAGAATTTGGGAACATAGATTTGGGAAAAATACGACTTTACACATAACTATCTCCGACTTATAAAAACATTTTTCTACAAGATGTGTATTTTAACAAATCTTTGCAATTGCGCCTCAACAACCCATTTTGGGGAATCCGTTCGGTATGGTGCGTATTATCGCACATTCTCGGGCTTAGTAGAGTGAGATACAGACCTCCGCTCGAAAGATTTGAAATACAATTTTCTTTAGAAAATATGATTTCTATTATAAATAAAACTTATATTTTTAATTAATAAATATATATGTAATTAATATCAAAATATCTATTTTTAATATTTATAATATTCCACATTTCCAAAATTCAAGAAAAACATTCCATTTACAAGAAAATACCATACAATTCCAATATTACAAATAAATACCATATGTTATGAAATTAGATTTTATTCACTAGAAATGTCATATTGATCAAATTTACATCCATGAAAACTCTAAAGACGATAATAAAATACTTGAGATGTATTTTGAAAATTATACAGAATTATTTTACATAAAACACCCTCAAGTTATACTAAATTACAATAAGGACCCTAGTAAATATAGGTTTAATCGGGACCAGTCTCTTGAGCCTCAGGGAGCCGGAGATATGGGTGCTTGCCAATTCAAGGCAGACAACTTAACAAACGGTGTTACCAACACGGTAATCGTCTTTGAAAAAGACACAAATCATGCCGTCCATGTGCAGCGGTTACCGATAGCACCATAACATAATTCAGGATTCAATTTCTTTTCTAATTGTCTGACCCAGACTGAGTCTCGATATAATTAATCTGACTTGAATATGATTCAAGTACAAACTATAATTCAACATGAATCCATGAATCTATATATTCAATCTGTTCAATTTAATCAATCTATATTGACTGAACCGAACCATGAATATACATCCATCTACATGATTCTCCAGTTATATCCATTTACTGATATTATGGTTTCGGAAAGTCATCCATCTTTACAATTCAATTTACAACACAATACATTCCGTACAATCAATACAATCAATACTATAAACACTACGGGCTTATAAAGAGGTAGACTGGTACGGAATATGTTAAAGGTGGCACGAGGTGGTCACTTAAGACGTAATTACATCCATACCGTTGTTATATAGTAGTATCGACGGAGCCTTATACTCCATATACCGTAGTCTCTGGTCTAGTGAGACTCATCTCGTATACACTGCCATCTTTTGTACCAAACTACAAACAACAGCGTTAACATTAAATACAACATTATAAAGCTATACTCTCTCTGCCTATTCTACTTCTTCCTCATCTTTGGGACTTACCGAGCGATTTGTTCGCTGACGACATTCTCTTTCTTCTTCTTCTTTAGAATGTCGTCAGGTAATTCGGGCTCACTGGAGATCGAGCCCACCAGCAAGGATTTGGACCAGCTAGCTTTCGACCCAGAGCTTTAGATTCCTTGTACACATTTACATTCTGTATTTTCATTTCTGTTATGCCACTGTTTAGGCATTGCTTTCATTCCATGTATTTACTTTTCCGATGTATTGTAAAAAGAATGTTAATAAATAAAGTTGATGTTCATTTACATCCTATCTCTTGTGCATTTTACTTATATTGCTTAGATACACTTAGCGTGTTTACTTCTGAGTAAATACGTAGCGGCCTCGTCGCGTCCTCTGTCCGTATACCGGAAATCGGGGCGTGACAGGTTTTGTTGGTAGCCCATGCAGGTCAGAGCTGTATGGAACCCTACCATGCAGTTCAGTTCTGTATGGACAAGCTAAGCAATATAACACAAGAACCAGCAACTGAAAACATTGTTTACAATTCATACTTCTTGAATCTCATCATTTCATATACTTTGAATCTGTCCTAACCCAAATTTTCTTTCAAGGTTATGGATTCCCCAAACAACACCAGCATGAATATCAACAACACTCCCCCACCACTACCACTCACACCTGCCGTCGCTGCTCCGATCAATGAGTAGACAGTTCTGCTTAAGGTAATCCGCAGCCTCCTAGAAGGACAGCAGCAGCATACTGCTATTCTCTTGAACCGTCTAGAAGCGGAAGCACCCGGAGTGAAGCAATTCAAGGCCTTGCACCTCAAGCAATTCTCAGGAAAAGAGAGCCCTCTGGAAGCGGAAGAATGGGCTCAAAGCATCGAAAATGATCTGGCAGCGGCACAAGTTACAGAAATAGCTTGGGTTCGAGTTGCAAAACTACAGCTCACTGACAATGCACGAGTTTGGTGGAAGGCGGAAGAAAGCCGTCTTTATCAGCCTATCGAATGGAAGACTTTCCGCGACATGTTCGACACAAAGTATTTCCCTGAGACTGCCCGCTTTGATATAGAATAGCAGTTCATATATCTGCAACAAGGTTCAATGTGGACCAAATCAGTAGATGAGTATGATGCTGAGTTTACCATGCTCAGTAGGTAGGTAAGATATGTCTCAATGTTCGATTTTATATCATATACTACACAGCTAACATAAGACCGTAACAGGTTTGCGGCCCATCTCATACCGACTGCTGAGATCAGAGCTAGAACATTTCAGTAAGGGTTGGACCCGGAAATCTAAGCAGCATTAGCTACAGGGGGTTTCCCAACCCATGATTTGGCTTTGAAGGCTGTCCGACGATTTGAAGCGGTGGTAAAGAGGAAGGGCAGACCTTAATCTGCCAGAGTGAAGCGTCCTGCCACTCAGATGGCAGGAGGAGACTCTTCAAGACCAACTGTTGAGCCGAGGAGACCGGAAGTAACAGATAACCAGTCGAGTCCCGACTTTTACTTCTATTGCAAGAGGGAAGGACACTTGTGGAAGGACTGTAGACGCGCAAAAGGCCTGTGCTTAGTTTGTGGCGCATCCAATCACGGAATTGAAAACTGTCCTTATAGATGCAACCCAGATCATACACCTACCAACTACCCATAGCGGCCGGCTATCCAGGCTTCTGCACCTCATCTTGCACTCCTAGCTCCACCACCTGCACAACCTACTCTCCAATTCCATCAGGCACTGAGGAACATGTCTCGAGGGCAGAGAAATATGCCCAAAGGGCAGAGGAATGTGCCCCTAGTTAGGAGGAATGTACCATGGCGTCAGGCTTTCCTTCTAGCGGCCGAAGAAGCAGAGGCCGTAGACCAAGGTAAACCTGGTAATTTCCTCAACTCTTTTCAAATCTCTCGCATTCTTTCGTTCTCTCACATATTTTTTATACACTATCAATAGTTCTATCACCAAACTTTTCATGAATCCGTTACACTTTCCGTTTACAAATTTCGAGGACGAAATTTTTATAAGGAGGGTAGAATGTAACAACCCTAAACTTTCTGTACATTTTTTTCAAAAATACAGAAATGGGTACTTGAGCCTGAGCACAAGTTATAAATTTGATTTGCTTTTTAACAACAAGAAGGAGTTTGAAGCTCATTGGTAAGACCTTGCACTGCTGAACCAAAGCACCAGAGTTCAAATCCTATCAACCACACATATTTTTAATTAAATTCTTTTAATTTTTTAGAAGCTCAAGAGTCTACACGTGCACTACACGTAATAGGGTAAGTTACAAAATAAACAAACGTGACCACGAGACTAGACCAATCGTCAGGGACACGTGGCAGCAAGACGAGCTCCGACTCGCCCGACTCGGACCAGCGACTCGGTTGACTCGGCCGGCGCCGCTGGTCCAACTTGGTCCGATCCCACTTTTTCTTGAACTCCCTGCACCCTTTGGACTACCCCACTCCCCCTGTACTGTTTAAATTCTCTGCAATTAAGCAGAGAATTAAAATACCCCCTTTTAATTCTTTTTAATGCAAATTTAAATACAATTTTTATCACACCCTTTCACTACCCTAAAACCTAAATTTTTCTTATAAATATCAACCCTCAAATCACCCCCTCACTCACAAACCCCTGTCCAAACTCTTAAGAAAATTCCCAAGACTTTTTGTGTGCAAGTGGAGTTAGCAAAAGGGCGAAACTCCGACGAACTTCCGACGACAATCCTAGGAGATTCCGAGGACGAAACGACGCACCGACACCTCGTATCTCTTCCTCCTTCTTTCTTCTAGTCTAATAACCTATAAGTCCCTACTTCTTCCTCTTTTCTCTATTCTAAAAACATTCAAAACTAAAACCTGAAGGAAGCGGAGTTAGTCCGACTTCCGATTCGGTTTTCTTTAAAAACTATAATTTTTCTTAATCAAGATACCTTCATATCATCACATATTGTTCATTAAATATTAATAAACATTTTTAACAAGTTTCATCACAAAATATTGTTAAATGCATCTTTTATCACAATTTTACATTAAAATATCTTCATGTTTCATTTCGACATACTTGAACATTTTAAACCGTATTACCTTAGAAAACTCACAAGTTAATGACATACCTCCTCACAATACACATATCTAACATAGCATGATGGAATTTGGGAATATAGATTTGGGAAAAATATGACTTTACACATAACTACCTCCGACTTATAAAAACCTTTTTCTACAAGATATGTATTTTAAAAAATCTTTGCAATTGCGCCTCTACAACCCATTTCGGGAAACCCGTTCGGTATGGTGTGGATTATCACACATCCTCGGACTTAGTAGAGTGAGATGCAGACCTCCGCAAGGAGCATACGATCTCGAAAGATTTAAAATAAAAATTTTCTATAGAAAATATGATTTCTATTATAAATAAAACTTATATTTTTAATAAATAAATATATATGTAATTAATATCAAAATATCTATTTTTAATATTTATAATATTCCGCATTTCCAAAATTCAAGAAAAACATTCCATTTATAAGAAAATACCATACAATTCCAATATTATAAATAAATACCATATATTATGAAATTAGGTTTTATTCACTAGAAATGTCATATTAATCAAATATACATCCATGAAAACTCTAAAAACAATAATAAAATACTTGAGGTGTATTTTGAAAATTATACAACTTTTTTTTACATAAAACCTCCTCAAGTTATACTAAATTACAATAAGGACCCTATTAAACATATGTTTAAGTGGACCGGTCTCTTGAGCCTCAAGGAGCCGGAGATATGGGTGCTTGCCTATTTAAGGCAGACAACTTAACAAACGGTGTTATCAACACGGTAATCGTCTTTGAAAAAGACACAAATACTGTCGTCCATGTGCAACGATTACCAATAGCACCATAACATAATTCAGGATTCAATTTCTTTTCTAATTGTCTGACTCAGACTAAGTCTCGATATAATTAATCTGACTTGAATATGATTCAAGTACAAAATAAATTCAACATGAATCCATGAATCTATATATTCAATCTGTTCAATTTAATCAATCTTTATTGACCGAACCGAACCACGGATATAAATCCATCAACATGATTCTCCAGTTACATTCATTTACTGATATCATGGTTTCGGCAAGTCATCCATCTATACAATTCAATTTACAACACATTACATTCTGTACAATTAATACAATCAATACTATAAACACTACAGGGTTATAAAGGGGTAGACTGGTACGGAATATGTTAAAGGTGGCACGAGGTGGTCACTTAAGACGTAATTACATCCATGCCGTTGTTCCGTGGTATTATCGACGGAGCATTATACTCCATATACCATAGTCTCTGGTCTAGTGAGACTCCTCTCGTATGCACTGCCATCTTCTGTACCAAGCTACAAACAACAGCGTTAACATTAAATACAATATTATAAAGCTATACTCTCTCTCTGCCTATTCTACTTCTTCCTCATCTTTGGGACTTACCGAGCGATTTGTTCGCTGACAACATTCTCTTTCTTCTTCTTCTTTGGAATATCGTCAGGTGATTCGGACTCATTGGAGATCGAGCCCGCCAACGAGGATTTGGACCAGCTAGCTTTCGACCCGGAGCTTTAGATTCCTTATACACATTTACATTCTGTATTTTCATTTCTGTTATGCCATTGTTTAGGCATTGCTTTCATTCCATGTATTTACTTTTCCGATGTATTATAAAAAGAATGTTAATAAATAAAGTTGTTGTTCATTTACATCCTGTCTCTTGTGCATTTTACTTATATTGCTTAGATACACTTAACGTGTTTACTTCTGAGTAAATACGTAGTGGTCTTGTCGCGTCCTCTGCCCGTATACCGGGAAGCGGGGCGTGACAGGTTTTGTTGGTGACCCATGCAGGTTAGAGCTGTATGGAACCCTACCATGCAGTTCAGTTCTGTATGGACAACCTAAGTAATATAACACAAGAACCAGCAACTGAAAACATTGTTTACAATTCATACTTTTTGAATCTCATCATTTCATAAACTTTGAATCTGTCCTAACCCAAATTTTCTTTCAAGGTTATGGATTCCCCAGACAACACCAGCATGAATGTCAATAACACTCCCCCACCACTACCACTCACACCCGTCGTTGCTGCTCCGATCAATGTGCAGACGGTTCTGCTTGAGGCAATCTGCAGCCTCCTGGAAGGACAGCAGCAGCAGACTGCTATTCTCTTGAACCGTCCAGAAGCGGAAGCACCCGGAGTGAAGCAATCCAGGGCCTTGCACCCTAAGAAATTCTCAGGAAAAGAGAGCCCTCTGGAAAAGGAGGAATGGGCTCAAAGTATCGAAGATGATCTGGTAGCAGCACAAGTGCCAGAAATTTCTTGGGTTCGAGTTAAAAGGCTGCAGCTCACTGACAATGCACGGGGTTGGTGGAAGGCGGAAGAAAGCCGTCTTCATCAGCCTATCGAATAAAAGACTTTCCGTGACATGTTCGACGCAAAGTATTTCCCTGAGACTGCTCGCTTTGATATGGAACAGCAGTTCATACATCTGCAACAAGTTTCAATATGGACCAAATCAGTAGATGAGTATGATACTGAGTTTACCATACTCAGCGGGTAAGATATGTCTTAATGTTCGATTTTATATCACATACTACACAGCTAAACAAGACCATAACAGGTTTGCAGCCCATCTCATACCGACTGCTGAGATCAGAGCTAGAAGATTTCAGCAAGGGCTGGACCCGGAAATCCAAGCAGTATTAGCTACAGGGGATTTCCCAACCCATGATTTGGCTTTAAAGGCTACCCAACGATTTGAGGCAGTGGTAAAGAGGAAGGGCAGACCTCAATCTGCCAGAGTGAAGCGTCCTGCCACTCAGATGACAGGATGAGCCTCTTCAAGACCAACTGTTGAGCTGAGGAGACCGGAAGTAACAGATAACCGGTCGAGTCCCAACTTTTGCTTCTATTGAAAGAGGGAATGACACTTGTGGAAGGATTGTAGGCGCGCAAAAGGCCTATGCTTAGTTTGTGGCGCATCCAATCACGAAATTGGAACTGTCCTTATAAACGCAACCCAGATCACACACCCACCAACTACCCGCAGCGGCCAGCTATCCAGGCTCCTACACCTCGTCTTGCACTCCCAGCTCCACCACCTGCACAGCCTACTCACCAATTCTATCAGGCACTGAGGAACATGCCTCGAAGGCAGAGAAACATCCCCCAAGGACATAGAAATGTGCCCCAGTTAGGAGGAATGTACCACGGCGTCAGGCTTTCCTTCTAGCGGCAGAAGAAGTAGAGGCCGTAGACCAAGGTAAACCTGGTAATTTCCCCAACTCTTTTCAAATCTCTCTCATTCTTTCATTCTCTCACATATTTTTCATACACTACCAATAGTTCTATCACCAAACTTTCCTTGAATCCGTTACACTTTCCTTTTACAAATTTCGAGAACGAAATTTTTATAAGGAGGGTAGAATGTAACATCCCTAAACTTTCTATACAATTTTTTTCAAAAATATACAAAGGGGTACTTGAGCCTAAGCACAAGTTATAAATTTTATTTGCTTTTTAATAGCAAGAAGGAGCTTGTAGCTCATTGGTAAGACCTTGCACTGCTGAACCAAAGCACCAGAGTTCAAATCCTATCAACCACACATTTTTTTAATTAAATTCTTTTAATCTTTTAGAAGCCCAAGAGTCTACACGTGCACTACACGTAATAGGGTAAGTTATAGAATAAACAAACGTGACCATGAGGCTAGACCAATCGTCAGGGACACGTGGCAGCAAGACGAGCCCCGACTCGCCCGACTCGGGCCGGCGACTCGGTTGACTCGGCCGGCGCCGCCGGTCCAACTCGGTCTGATCCCACTTTTTCTTAAACCCCCTGCACCCTTTGGACTACCCCACTCCCCCTGCACTGTTTAAATTCTCTGCAATTAACCAGAGAATTAAAATACCTCTTTTAATCCTTTTTAATGCAAATTTAAATACAATTTTTATCGCACCCTTTCACTACCCTAAACCCTAGATTTTTCCAATAAATACCACCCCTGAAATCATCCCTATCACTCACAAATTCCTGTCCAAACTCTCAAGAAAATTCCCAAGACTTTTTGTGTGGAAGTGGAGTTAGCAAAAGGGCGAAGCTCCGACGAACTTCCGACGGCAATCTGAGGAGATTCCGAGGACGAAACGACGCACCGGCAGCTCCTACCTCTTCCTCCTTCTCTCTTCTAGACTAATAACCTGCAAGTCTCTATTTCTTTCTCTTTTCTCTATTCTAAAAACATTCAAAACTAAAACCCGACGGAAGCGGAGTTAGTCCGACTTCCGATTCGGTTTTCTTTAAAATCATCAATTTTTCTTAATCAAGATATCTTCATATCATCATATATTGTTCATTAGATATTAAAAAACATTTTTAACAAGTTTCATCACAAAAGATTGTTAAATGCATCTTTTATCACAATTTTACATTAAAATACCTTCATATTTCATTTCGACATACTTGAACTTTTTAAACCATATTACCATAGAAAACTCACGAGCTAATGACCTACCTCCTCACAACACACATATCTAACATAGCACAATGGAATTTGGGAACATAAATTTGGGGAAAATACGACTTTACACATAACTACCTCCGACTTATAAAAACATTTTTCTACAAGATGTGTATTCTAATAAATCTTTGCAATTGCGCCTCTACAACCCATTTCGTGGAACTCGTTCTGTATGGTGCAGATTATCTCATATTCTCAGGCTTAGTAGAGTGAGATGCAGACCTCCGCAAGGAGCATACGATCTCGAAAGTTTTAAAATACAATTTTCTTTAGAAAATGTGATTTCTATTATAAATAAAACTTATATTTTTAATAAATAAATATATGTGTAATTAATATAAAAATATCTATTTTTAATATTTATAATATTTCACATTTCCAAAATTCAAGAAAAACATTCCATTTATAAGAAAATACCATACAATTCCAATATTACAAATAAATACCATATATTATGAAATTAGGTTTTATTCACTAGAAATATCATATTGATCAAATATACATCCATGAAAACTCTAAAGACGATAATAAAATACTTGAGGTGTATTTTGAAAATTATACAAAATTATTTTACATAAAACCCCCTCAAGTTATACTAAATTACAATAAGGACCCTAGTAACCATAGGTTTAGGCGGGACCAGTCTCTTGAGCCTCAGGAAGCCGTAGATATGGGCGCTTGCCTATTTAAGGTAGACAACTTAACAAACGGTGTTATCAATATGGTAATTGTCTTTGAAAAAGACACAAATCCTGCCGTCCATATGCAGCGGTTACCGATAACACCATAACATAATTTAGGATTCAATTTCTTTTCTTGTCTGACAGACTTAGTCTCGATATAATTAATCTAACTTGAATATGATTCAAGTACAAACTACAATTCAACATGAATCCATGAATCTATATATTCAATATGTTCAATCTAATCAATCTATATTGACTGAACCGAACCATGGATATACATCCATCTACATGATTCTCCAGTTACATCCATTTACTGATATCATGGTTTCGGCAAGTCATCCATCTATACAATTCAATTTACAACACAATACATTCCGTACAATCAATACAATTAATACTATAAACACTACGGGGTTATAAAGGGGTAGACTGGTACGGAATATGCTAAAGGTAGCACGAGGTGGTCACTTAAGACGTAATTACATCCATGTCGTTGTTCCGTGGTATTATCGACGGAGCCTTGTACTTCATATACCGCAGTCTCTGGTCTAGTGAGACTCCTCTCGTATACACTGCTATCTTCTGTACCAAACTACAAACAACAGCGTTAACATTAAATACAACATTATAAAGCTATACTCTCTCTCTGCCTATTCTACTTCTCCCTCATCTTTGGGACTTACCGAGCGATTTATTCGCTGACGACATTCTCTTTCTTCTTCTTCTTTGGAATGCCGTCAGGTGATTCGGACTCACTGGAGATCGAGCCCGCCAGCGAGGATTTGGACCAGCTAGCTTTCGACCCGGAGCTTTAGATTTCTTTTACACATTTACATTCTGTATTTTCATTTCTGTTATGCCACTGTTTAGGCATTGCTTTCATTTCATGTATTTACTTTTCCGATGTATTTTAAAAAGAATGTTAATAAATAAAGTTGATGTTCATTTACATCCTGTCTCTTGTGCATTTTACTTATATTGCTTAGATACGCTTAGCGTGTTTACTTCTGAGTAAATACGTAGCGACCTCGTCGCGTCCTCTGCCCATATACCGGGAAGCGGGGCGTGACAGTTACCTATTTCCTTTTGGGTTTATGCACTTGAGACAGCTGCATACCTATTGAATCAAGTTCGATCAAAATCTGTGCCTAAAACACCTTATGAGATATGGAGTTGAAAGAGACCATATCTTAAACGAGTTAAGATATGGGGTTGTCCGGCCTATGTCAAAATTAAAAATCCGTACAAGTTCGAGGCAAGATCAGTTCTTTGAAAGTTTGTGGGATATCCAAATAACTCACAAGGATATATCTTCTACCACACTGAGGAACAAAAGGTGTTTGTTTCTCAATATGTCACCTTTATAGAAAAGGAATTTCTTGTGCAAGAAATTAGTGGTAAAGAGGTAAAGCTGGAAGAAGTTCCAACTACACAAACTACAACTGATGATTTGATAGAACCGGAGGATCCAATAGTCTCCGACGAAGCTCAGCTACTCTGCAGATCTAGTAGGGTTGCTCATCCACCTGAGATATACTATGGTTTTCTCATAGACGGTGGGAGCGAGGATTGTATCATGGAAGATGATGATCCAACTAATTTCGAGCAGGCCATCACAAGTGGAGACTCTGTAAAATGGCTGGATGTTATGCGATCTGAGATGGAATCCATGTACACCAACAAAGTATGGACTTTGGAAGTTTCTCCTGAAGGGGTAAAACCCATCGGGGGCAAGTGGATTTTTAAGAAGAAAATTGGTGTAGATGGAAAGGTTGAGACTTTCAAAACTAGACTTGTTGCAAAAGGTTTCCGTCAACGACTAGGTGTCGACTATGATGAAACCTTTTCTCCTGTCGCTATGCTTAAGTCCATCAAGATCCTACTTGCCATTGCTGCATACCATGACTACGAAATCTGGCAGATGGACGTCAAGACCTCTTTTCTAAATGGTGATTTAGAAGAGAGCGTGTACATGACACAACCAGAGGGCTTCGTAGACAGTGGGAACAGCGGAAGCGTGTGCAAGCTACTTAAATCAATCTACGGATTAAAACAGGCATCGCGGAGCTGGAACATCTGTTTTGATGAAGCTATCAAAGAGTTTGACTTCATCAAAAATGTAGATGAACCTTGTATATACAAAAAGGTTCTAGAGAGTAAGGTTGTCTTCCTCATATTGTACGTGGATGACATACTCTTGATAGGAAACGATATTCCTATGCTATACTTGGTCAAGCTCTTCTTATCAAAAAAGTTCTCTATGAAAGATCTAAATGATGCCTCCTACATCTTGGAGATAAAGATCTATAGAGATAGATCTAAGCGGATGTTGGGATTGTCCCAATCTAGGTACATTGACACCATACTAAAGAGGTTTAGTATGGAAGATTCTAAGCGTGGTAATTTACCCACTTGCTCAGGAATCATTCTCTCCATTAGGGGTGTAAACGAGCCGAGCTTGAGCGAGCCAAGTTCAGCTCGAGTTCAGCTCAGGGTTCTTTTTGTCGGCCCAAGTCCGGCTCGTTTAGTTAATCGAGCTAGAGATGCTCAGCTCAAGTCCAGTTCGATTAAACATGCCCAGCTCATGTTCGGTTCATTTGTGGCCCATTAACTAAACGAGCCAAGTTCACGAGCCGAGCTCAATTGAGCTCATTTAGAGCTCGGTTGTGTGCTCGGCTCGTTTTCAGCCCATTTACTCATTTTAATAGTATCTTCCAAGAAAAAAGACATAATTAACAATAATGCCTAAAACACAGGGTTTTGAGATATGGAAAAATTAAAAAACATTAACATCTAGGGTATTGAATGGGTCTAAGTGCTGGGTTTTATATTTATCTCAGTACACTTTATATACTGTCATTTAATTGAATTAAGTGTTCTGAGAGTTGTATAGAATCTGCTATATATTACATATTACTGTTTTTTTCAAACTGTGTAACCCAGCCGAACCCGAGGCAATACTGAACGAGCCTAGCTGAGCTCAAGTCCGGCTCATTTAATAAACGAGCCAGGCTTTCTGGCTCATATCTGGCTCATTAATAAATGAACCGAATTTGAACGAGCTGATACCGAGCTGAACTTTAATCGAACCCGAGCTGGCTCGTTTAATTACCACCCCTACTCTCCATAGAGTTGTCTTCTAAGATTGATTTGGAGAGGGCTCGCATGCAAGAGATACCCTATGATTCGGCAGTCGGGTCTATCATGTATGCGATATTATGTACCAGACCAGATGCAGCTTACTCACTAGGTGTAATAAGTAGGTATCAATCAGATCCTGGGGAAAATACCGGACAGCTGTGAAGAACATTCTTAAGTAATTGAGAAGGACTAAATAAATGTTCTTGGTGTATGGTAACGATGAACTCCAGGTGGAGTCCTTTACCGATTCAAGCTTCCAGAGTGATAAGGACGGTAAGTCGGTCTCAGGTTTTTTCTTCACCCTCAATGGAGGGGCGGTATATTGGAAGAGTTCCAAGCAAGATACCGTAGCAGAATCGACGATGGAGGCTTAATACATCGCTGCCAACGATGCTGCCAAAGAGGCTGTCTGGATGAAGAAGTTCATAACTGAACTTGGTGTGGTTCCAACCATTGAGTATCTAATACCTATGTATTATGATAACAATGGAGTTGTGGCTTTAGCCAAGGAACCCCGGTCCCATCAGAGATCCAGACATATTCTTAGGCAGTATCATCTGATCCGGAAGATAGTAGATAGACGGAAGATCGAGGTCAGGAGAGTTGACACGAAGGACAACGTAGCGGATCCACTCACGAAGGCCCTCCCCCAGACGCAGTTTGAGAGAATTTTCGGAATGTTGGGTATGAGATACTACAACACATGGCCTTAGTGTAAGTGGGAGATTGTTAGGAATATGTATGCCCTAGAGTCCATTATTGTAAGATATAGTGGATACTTGGACATATATATAGAGGACTTTCTTGCTCGACATGATAGCATGCTATCTAGTTTCTCTTTATCTTAACATGTACACTTGTATTATTATACTATCTCTCTGATACATGTTGAAGCCCTTAGGATGTTAGCTTGACTACCAGGACTATGATGCAGATCATACTACTGGGACTTGTGTAGTCCACAACCATATCCTTTAATTGTTCCTAGTCGAGAGAGTATCGAGACAGGGCATCGATATTCCAGAGTAGACTAGTGTGTACGTTTCTTGACCCTGTAGGGGGCGATGGTTGATCCCATAACCATTGGTGTTTGACATTAAAGATTGTACACAGGTGCTCATTAGAGAATGGGTACATCGAACAGGACTCGCCGAGAACTCCTAGTTGGTACCATACCTATCGTCAGATAGCAGTTCTCTGATGACACTGGTACAGGTTAGTCTGTAGACCCGAGATCGTCATAGAGTCTTGTGTGGTTCCCACTATGCTTTGATTTCCTCCCTACCACGGCTCAAAGGAGTCATGCAAACAAGTGGATTTTGGGTACAGTCCCGAGTCACATGGAGGCAGTGAGAGATAGGAGGGGTTTCGTCTCTTCCGGTATAGGGAGTTGATGTTGCGCTATGCTCGATTGGCTATAACAGTAAGTCCCTGGTCAAGGCTGATGAGATTTACTGGTAAGAATTATCAGTAGTTTATCGAACCGTTATGAGCCACACATCGACATGACTTATCAAGTTACTGGGGTCTGACGATTCCACCCCTAGACTCGATATGCGACATATCAGATGAAAAGACCGGACTATACGGTAAGTGTTACTTTTAGGTTTCATGGGAGTTTGGACAAGCTTACTTGTTGATCTTCTATTCGCTCAATACCTGGGTAGCCATTACGTCCAGCTAGTACCGTTGACGGCTTATGGGTAACGGATGTGATCATTACCTACCGGTGGCCTATTAACGTGTCTTTAGAGTCCCACACAGAGGTTTCCTAGTTTAAGCGAAACGAAGTAGGGCACATATGCTGATTTGTGGGGGGCCTGATTAAATACGTGTATGTGATACCGTATTCTAATCTGGCGGTTATATATTATCGGTTAGGTTATATGTGATATAACCGGATTATTGAATCAAGTGTTGATTTGATAATGTGATATACAGATAATGATATTAGTCGGTTATATATGATATAACCGGATTATTAAATCAAGTGTTGATTTAATAATTTGATATATATTATATTTGATATAATTATATATTAACTATTATTTAGCTCACTAATTATTTTCTTGATATATATATATATATATATATATATATATTATATATATATATATTATATATATATATGAAGCATGGTTGATTTTCTATTTTATGAAAATAGAAAATGAGGTGGAATATGAGGAGATATTTGAGAAATGGGTTGAAGCATGGCTTTTATATTTATTTAATCATTTGGATTCACTATTGAAGCATGGTTGGAATAAACAATTTGGTTTATTCCATGCTTCAATAAGTAAGGTATTTGATCAAGTCATTCTTCACTTGTATTCTTGAGTTGTTCATTTTTCCTCACTTGAGCTCATTTTTACTCTCTAGCTCTCTTCATCTTCCTCCTCCTACCTTCAAGACCTAACACTCACATGAGTTGTGAAACCTAGGGCTTGTAAGAACCCTAGTGAGCTTAACACCCCTACTTCACCATCCTACGCTTGATTAGCACTTAGGTGTAGTGTGTTTCCTTCACTAAAGTAAGTTTAGTGAAGAGATAGCTTGGATTAGCGGAGCTTCGGGTGGATCATCTTCGGCACGAAGGTCACGTAGGAAGCTCGATCCAACTTCAAGTAGAGCCTAGTGGAGTCGCGTGGACTATTACACGGAGCCTTTGAAGAGAAGGAGACGGTCTACAAAGGTTCTTCTAATCAAATTTTAAGTATTCTTGCCTTCACAAACTAGTTTAGAGTTTAAAAGTTAATGTTTCCTAGTCTTGAAAATTCTAAAGTGAGCTTTTGTGGATTTAACATGTAGTGGTGGTATAGTAGAGGGCTAGATAACCAATTACCACCTTACGGTGATAAGTGAGAGTGATTTAGTGGAGATATCCTCAGTTCAATTGAGTTTTGAATATGCAAACATGAGTTTAGAATTTCAAATGTCGATTTTCTTGAACTTTTAATAATCAAATAAAATCTGGAGCAATTAGGATACTCTGAAAATTTATTAGAGGATACCGTGAGATGTTTAGACCAGTAGAAGACCACCATAAAAGCCCGAGCCCCCAATTCCTAACCCTGATCGTCAATTAATCCCATATGACCATAAATTGCGGCCCCGTAGAGGAGTCAGGGTCTGGGGTTTGTTCTGTAGCTCACTCACTAGATAACTAAGCTTACTCTATATGCAAAACGTCTCAGATCACCTGAAGAAAAATCTAGAGTTGTTTTAACTTGGTTTTGGTGTTGTTTTGTGATATTTGAAAACTTGGATTTTTTTGATGTTTGTGTCTTGACTCGGTCGTTTGACGTTCGTACGTCGACGTCGGGGATTATTTTGTAGTTTTACCATGTGTTGACAATATGTTCTAACCTATATGCGCCTCGCTCATGATCTCAAATTCGATTTTGGTTTTTATGCGATTTTGGGTATAATTTCGATTGTTGGTGCAATCGCGTGGACTTTCGAGACGACGAAGAAGAGCAAGACGTTCGTCAGCTTCGACTAGGACGAGGATTTGAGGTGAATAGATGTATATCTACGGAGGAAGTCGGGTGGATGGCGTATAACACCTCTGCAACCATAGTAATTAGGATAATATATACACTAGATCACATACCTAGTATAACCATATGCGTATAGTAGTATACTTAGTAGAAGTTAAATATCTAGTCTCTATTCCTTAGCCTATGAGCTATGTCTACTTATAAAAATATAAATATATATACGATTACTTTATATGATATAAGTATATATATGATATTAGTATACATACGATACAAGTATACATGATATGATATGGGATGACATGAGATGATATTGGATGATATGAGATGAGATGATGTACGCGACTATAGATTCGTACCATATTGATTGGATGATGTCGTACGATGGATATTCCGTACGTGATATGATGAGAATTGATCACCGATATTTATTTCGACTCGAGGAGTCTTATTTAAAATCACAAATTGGATATTATGAGATGTTTAGAGTCATACCTACTTTCAAAACTAACGAATCGTTACGTACTTGTAAATGATAACTTCAAAGGTGCGCTACGAATTTTCAAATGGTATCTATTTCAAAAACATCGTAGCCCCTATTTCTAAAACAAAGTTTCGTACTATTTTAAACTATAATAGTATGGTTCATACGTAATTGGATATTTTTATACTTGTCCATGTTACGATTTATTTATTCAGTTTACGCCTTCATTTTGATTTCTTATTTCTACATATGCTCGCGCTTTGATCATTACAATACATACTACGTTTATACCTTTAGCTTTACTTGACTTCGTTGCTAGGACACACGCACCATTACCGATGATTTACATATTGAACGTACACATACTCGTATGCTCACACACACATCATTGGTAATTGCCATGCTACGTACGCAGATAGCACTCGCTATATCACCGTATCACATTATAACCTGTTAGCATTTAGATTCTATTAATACCTTCCTTACATTGCTATACGACACGCTTATATGAACACATTTGCTATGCATTACAGTATTATTCTATGCATGTACATATTATTGCATTATTGCTATGTTCTTATGAGATTCTGTTTTCATGAGATTTCTGGATTTGAGAAACCGCAGATATGATTTAAATAAACTTATGAATATTTTTAAAACGCGGTTTTCTCTAAATATGATATTTCGACGTCCACCATGAGATTTCTAGGTTCTGAGCTATGATTACTATCCGATTCGAGGAGTGAGGAGTCACCGTCTGCGGATACATGGTGGACCCGGTACGGTACCCATGGGCAAGAAGATCGTATAGAAAGGCGTTAAGCCTGGCTGGGAATATTACCTACCGGTGACAGTATTGGACTCGGCGGATATCCGGAGGATACCGACCGGAGTGATATAATACATATTGATATGAGGGCCGATCCGATGAGACAGCGCCTGAGATATCAAGATTTACGTGTCGATACTGGACACGGGATTTATGATGATTTTGAGTGTCAATGCTAGACACTCAGGGTTTTTGATGATTTCGAGTGCCGTTGATGGACATTCATCGCGATATATATATATATATATATATATGGATGACATGTTACCAGATATTGATACATGAACGATGTTATATTTTTATAATTACGTTCACTTTCGCTACCACACGGTATGATATTATTACAGTATGACTTAAGTAGATCATTATGAATTCGATTTCTGCCTGATGATGTTTTCTACTCATGAGTTGGCAATTCACCCCCGTTGTGCCATAGTTTTCTTGCACGACCAACCGCTCGGATCAGTAGCGGCTTGCTAGCACACTTTTTCTTCGGGTGATTGCTTGGTAGGTGGGTTACATTATAGATCGTAACCACCATTTGTATATTTTATTCATTGTAATCTAGTTAAAAACTCTATCAACTAGACTATGTATATTTGTAGACTTAAAGACCAGTTTGTATATTCGTTCGGACTTAGAGGGGAGATTTGTATATATTCTTTATACTTGAGTTTAATGATATTTTGGTATTTCTTTAATTTCTTTTCTGAGTTAATCTTCGCTTTGGGCATCGTATATATATGTTGTGTGGTTGTAATTTCGCTGATTGGCGATGAATTAGCTTTCAGTTGGGGATACCAATATTATTATTGTTTATGTGCTGGTTATGATCAAAATTTACAAAGGAGGTGTTGCCCAAATTTCAAATGACAAAAATGTTTTCAAACTATTGCATGCAATCCACTTGTATTTCCATAAACTTTACTTATACTTTAAAAAAAGTAACTTGATTCCGTTTATACCCTTTTTTCCAAAACTTCACCTCCATTATTTTCTTAAAAGGTTTAGATTCCTGGTTTTCGGCTTATTTGGGTTACAGTGGGATCCTATAGACTTCACGTGATTTAAGTGCCGGTCAAGTGCCATTTCCAGGTCATGACAAAGTTCGTATCAGAGCGTTAGGTTTAACCTTTATTCGAGTCTAGGTTTGATTATGTGGAGTCCGGGCATATATTTTGGAACCTAGGCTTGACCTTATGCAATTTAGACTTGACTGGGGTGGTATCAGACCCGAACTTTCGTTACGTAGATTGACATTGGTTGATGGAGTAGGTAACTCAAGTAGAGTAACATACCATGTGTATGTTCTGCGGCATACTTACGATACAATACTCCGCTTAAGTAATCTTAGGATGTACATATCTTGAGATCCATTATTCTATTCATTTTTTTGATCTATCCACGTCGATATTTGTTGCGGTTTCTGTCACCATGACTACGCGAGCTGAGAAGGCTGCGGCTAGAGATGCAGTCAGAGAGAGCTCATCGGGGATGAAGACTAACCATGATGTTATCCTGGTGACACAGGAACAGATTGTTATCCTTTTCATGATAAGATTTCTCGTTTAGAGACGAGCGTTCTGGATCCGCACCGAATGGTCGGGTCATTGTTTGAGGCCATCCAGATTGAGAGGACTGTTGATGTACAGTCTACTCCAGAGATCGTCGTGTTGTCTACCATGCAGATAGATGTACCAGCCGTTGCTGAGATTGACGAGATGTCGCTTCCAGAGCTCACGAAGCTGAAGCCATATGAGTTACAGTCAAGGACGTGACAGATGATCCTTAATCATTCCTGGATAGGATGACTAGGATATTTCATTCGTTTGGATGCTCCGACGCGAGATTATTCGAGTTGACTAGTTTCAGTTTGAACGGTCTTGTTCAAACATGGCATGAATCAATCGAGAGAGAACGAGCAGTGTATATTCCTCTGATGACTTGAAACAAGTTCTCGAGGACGTAATTAGCCAGATTTCTTCCACAGAGTGTTGGAGATGCCCGAGTTCGTAGCTTCGAGTCTTAACGTAAGACTCCGGATATGACCCTAGCCGAATATGAATTGCAGTTTACGCAGCTACCAAGATGTGGTTCCGATTTGGGTTGATATTGAAGCAAAGAAGATTAATGAGGTTCGTGCGAGATCTCAATGAGCAGTTATTCCTCTCCGTTGATGCCAGAGTTTTGATACATACACAGAGGCGTTGTATATGGCCACATTTCCAAAGGAAAGTCATGATGAGATTGCAGCTGTTACGGAACAGAAACAGATTAATTTAAGAATGCCAGTTTTCGGGCAGTTCGGCAGAGGTGATATCGGAAAAGGCCGTAACAGATTCTTTTCGGGATGCTACGATGGTAATGGTTTGGACCCAAGATCGGTTGTATGGCACATATTCAGAGGACCATAGGCCACCGTCGTTCACGTACTACGTTATGAATGGCCAGGTTACTTGGCCAGGAGATGTTCAGAGAGGCGTCAGAGCGGAACTGTTTCCGTCGCTACTCCTTACAGGGCAGTCGAGCCAAGAGGCCATGGATTTGGTGATTTGCAGAAAGAATAAGGACCTAAAGAAAGAAGACGCCAGACCGTGGGCAGAAAGCAAGTAGAAACTCTTACTCTGCCAGCTCCAGGTGCACAGGCACCTTTCGACATTGAAGGAGATGTACCTCAATGTCATTTATTTTTTATTTGTGTTTTGGTGATCTGAATATCATGCTTTTGTCATTTTGGAATCTTGTGTTTTTATGATTGGGTTTCATGATTGATATTTTATGCACAGCAGTTGCACTTGATTTATGTTTTTATACATCCATAACACGTGATTTATGTTTTTGTGCATATCCATTGCACTCGATATTATTTTGTGCACCCCGTTGCACATATTTATAATTTCGTGCATCTCGATACCCTTGATTTTGATTAGTGCACTTTAGATGTACTCGATATTGTTTACATGCGCTTTCGATGCATTAATATGGTTTTCGTGCACGTCGGTTGCACTAGATTTATGTTTTCGTGCACCTAGTTGCACTTGATATTGATTTTCGTATACCTTATTGCACTAAATGTTTTTGTGTAGACCTGATACACTTGATTTAGATTTTTGCGCATACTCGGCACACTTAGTATGGTTTTGTGCACCTTTGATGCACTTGACGATTTCCGTGCATATCAGTTGCACTTGATTGAGATTTTCATGCACTCTAGATGCACTAGACAGATGTTTTCGTGTACACCCGATGCACTTGACAGATAATTTCGTGCACACCCGTTGCACTCGATTTTGACTTCGATTTCTATGTGCACCAGTCGCACGTGGGTTGGTTTTCATGCATACCGGTTGATATTGATTTTTTTCGAGCATCGCGTTTATGATATATTATATTATACAGTAGCAGAGCAGAACTGGTCTGAGGACAGTACCTGAGTGTTATTTTGCATGTATCGATATTTACTAAAGAGGTTTTTAAGAGAGCTATAGTCTTATTATTTTCCTACGTGTCAGTAGGCGACACAAAATTTTTCAGAATGAAAACCCTTCTAAGTTATTTCTAAAAAGGCGGGACATATATCTTAAGTGAAACGTGTGTGTGTGTGTGTATGTAAAATGAGCGTCCATTGCTTGTGCTGTAATATACGCATCATACGGCGATTTGAAAAGGATTTTTCATATATACATTTACAATTATTTAAATGATTTTACTTGATGTGTATTATATACGTATTGTAGCCTTGACTATATTGTGCTTAATTTAAACAGTAGATTTTCATCATAACTTATATGATTTGCATGACACTTGTCGGAGTTTTGATTATTGAGGTTTGCACTCGTTTTCATGCGCACGCGTTGTGCTATAATATTTCTAGTTTATCCATGACTTTGGAGCCCCGTTGATTTGACTTGATTTATTAAAATGTTTTAATACTTGGGGGGTTTAAATTTAAACTCGGGGACCGAATTTATTTAAGGGGGGAACATTGAAACATTTCAGAAAATGAAAAATATTATTTTAGAATTTAAATAATAAAATAATGAATTTTATGGATATTATACGAGTATGGATTTGAGTTTTCGTATATTGGTATAATTATATACCTATAATTTTGGAAAATAATTGGAATTTAAAATAAATTATTATTTATGAGAGCATTTATTTAATCGGGCTTTTCATAAATTTGTATATAATTATATCTATAAAAGTTTAATATTAAATTTAATTAGTGTTTTCCTATTTTGTGCACTAAACCTATTTTTATTTTTGTTAACCATGTTAAGTGTCATGACATGCTTAAAGAGGTTTAATATTTTCATTTGTGTTTTTTTTATAAGTTATGGTTTTATTTATTTTCAAAAAGAAAAGAAAAGAAGAAAAGAAAAGAAATGAAGCATGGTGATAGTATAATATGAGGTATGGCATGAGATAGAATGAGAGAGTGAGAGGTCATGGTTGCAACCATTTCATTTCTCCATTTCATTTCATCATCTTCATCTCCTGCTTCCTCTTCTTCTTCACCTCCTCCACCTCTCACTGCCATAACAAACATCACATCCAAACCACCTCAAAATATCATGTAGCCTTCACAAATATTGTTCACAATCTCATCCTAAGTATCATGGTGTGATCAAGTCTCCATTTTAAGGATCTTTGCCATCTTGGAACTTTCTCTAGTTGCCTTATGAGGTAATAATCTCACTTCTAATCAAGTTTTAAGTATTCTTGCCTTCACAAATTAGTTTAGAGTTTAAAAGTTCATGTTTTCTAGTCTTGAAAATTCCAAAGTGAACTTTTGTAGATTTAACATGTGGTGGTGGTATAATAAAGGACTAGCTAACAAATTACAACCTTATGGTGATAAGAGAGTGATTTAGTGGAGATATCCTCGGTTTAATTGAGTTTTGAGGATGCAAACATGAGTTTAGAATTTCAAATATCGATTTTCTTGAACTTTTGATAATCAAATGAAATCTGGAGCAATTGGGATACTTTGAAAATTTATTAGAGGATACAGTGAGATGTTTAGACCAGTAGAAGACCACCGTAGAAGCCCGAGTCCCCAATTCCTAACCTTGGCTGTCAATTAATCCTATATGACCATAAATTGCGGCCCCATAGAGGAATTAGGGTTTGGAGTTTGTTCTGTAGCTCACTCACTAGATAACTAAGCTTAATTTATATACTAAAAAGTCCCAGATCGCCTGAAGAAAATTTTGGAGTTGTTTTAACTTGGTTTTGGTGTTGTTTTGTGATATTTGAAAACTTAGATTTTTTTGATGTTTGTGTTTTGACTCGGTCGTTTGACGTTCGTGCGTTGACGTTGGGGATTATTTTATCGTTTTAGCACGCGTTGACAATAGGTTCTAACCTATGTGTGCTTCGCTCGTGATCTCAAATTCGATTTGGGCTTTTATGCGATTTTAGGTATGATTTCGATTATAGGTACAATCGCGTGGACTTCCGAGACGATGAATAAGAGCAAGGCGTTTGTCAGCTTCGACTAGGGCGAGGATTTGAGGTGAGTAGATGTATATTTATGGGGGAAAGTTGAGTGGATTGCATATAGCACCCCCGCAACCGTAGTAATTAGGATAATATATACACTAGATCACATGCTTAGTATAACCATATGCGTATAGTAGTATACTTAGTAAAAATTATATATCTAGTCTCTATTCCTTAGCCTATGAGCTATGCCTACTTTTGAATACACACACACACACACACGATTACTTTATATGATATAAGTATATATATGATATCAGTATACCTACGATACAAGCATACATGATTTGATATGGGATGACATGAAATGATATTGGATGAGATGAGCTAAGATGATATATGTGACTATAGATCCGTACCATATTGATTAGATGATGTCGTACGATGGATATTCCATACATGATATGATGAGGATTGATCACCGATATTTATTTCAACTTGAGAAGTCTTATTTAAAATCACAAATTGGATATTGTGAGATGTTTAAAGGCATACCTACTTTCAAAACTAACGAATCGTTGCGTACTTTTAAATGATAACTTCAAGGGTGCGCTATGAATTTTCAAATGGTATCTTCAAAAACATCGTAGCCCCCTATTTCTAAAACAACGTTTCGTACTATTTTAAATTATAACTGTATGGCTCATACATAGTTGGATATTTTTATACTTGTCCACGTTATGATTTTTTTATTCCATTTACGCCTTCATTTCGATTTCTTATTTCTGCATACACTCGCACTTTGATCATTACGATACATACTACGTTTATACCTTTAGCTTTACTTGATTTCGTTGTTAGGACGCCTGCACCATTACCGATAATTTACATGTTGCACGTACACATACTCGTATGCTCACATACATATCATCGGTAATTGCCATGCTACGTACACAGATAGAACTCGCTATGTCACCGTATCACATTATAACCTATTAGCATTTAGATTATGTTAGTACCTTCCTTATATTGCTATACGACATACTTATATGAACGCACTTGCTATGCATTACAGTATTGTTCTGTGCCTGTACATATTATTCCATTATTGCCATGTTCTTATGAGAATCTGTTTTCATGAGATTTTTGGATTTGAGAAACCACAGATATGATTTAAATAAACTTGTGAATATTTTTTAAATGCAGTTTTCTCTTGATATGATATTTCGACGTCCAGCATGAGATTTCTCGATTCTGAGCTATAATTACTACCCAATTCGAGGAGTGAGGAGTCACCGTCTACGGGTATATGGTGGACCCGGTACGGTACCCAGGGGCAAGAAGATCGTATAGAAAGGCGTTGAGTATGGCTGGGAACATTACCTACTGGTGACAGTATTGAACACGGCGGATATCCGGAGGACACCGACCGGAGTGATATAAGACGGATGGATATAAGATCCGATCTGATGAGACGGTGCCTAAGATATGAGGGCAGATCCGATGAAAACGGCGCCTGAGATATGAGAATTTACGTGTCGATACTGGACACGGGATTTATGATGATTTTGAGTGTCGATACTGGACACTCAATGTTTATGATGATTTTGAGTGTCGTTGATGGACACTCATCGCGATATATATATATATATATATATATATATATATATATATATATATATATATACTCAATGTTTATGATGATTTTGAGTGTCGTTGATGGACACTCATCGCGATATATATATATATATATATATATATATATGTGTGTGTGTGTGTGTGGGTGTGTGTGGGTGTGTGTGTGTGTGTTACCACATATTGATACAGGCACGATATTATATTTTTATATACGCATATACACGTTCACCTTCGCTACCACACGATATAATATTATTACAGTATGACCTAAGTAAATCGTTATGCATTCGATTTCTACTTGATAATGTCTTCTACTCATGAGTTGGCAACTCATCTCCGTTGTACCATAGTTCTCTTACAGGACCGACCGCTCGGATTAGTAGCGACTTGCGGGCACACTTCTTCTTCGGATGATTGCTTGGTAGGTGGGTTACATTACAGATCGTAACCAACATTTGTATATTTTATTCATTGTAATCTAGCTAAAAACTCTATCAATCAGACTATGTATATTTGTGGACTTAAATACCAGTTTATATATTCTTTCGGACTTAGAGGGGAGATTTGTATATATTCTTTATACTTGAGTTTGATGATGTTTTGTTAATTCTTTATTTTCTTTTCTGAGTTGATCTTCGTCTTGGACATTGTTTATATATGTTGCGTGGTTGTGATTTCGCCGATTGGCGATGAGTTAGCTCCCGCTTAGGGATACCAATATTATTATTGTTTATGTGCTGGTTTTGATCAAAATTTACAAAGAAGGTAATGTCCAAATTTCAAATGACGAAAATATTTTCAAACTATTGCATGAAATCCATTTGTATTTCCATAAACTTTACTTATACTTTAAAAAAAGAAATTGATTCCATTTATACCTTTTTCCCAAAACTTCACCTCCACTATTTTATTCTTAAAAGGTTTAGATTCCTGGTTTTTGGCTTACTTAGATTACAGTGGGATCCTATAAACTTCACGTGATTCAAATGCCGGTTACGTGCCATTTCCGGATCGTGACAACAGCCAAAATTAATATAAAAAGATATCATTGTATTGAGAAGGTGACGACTGGTGTTTGTGAGATCTAGAGAGATTTGAGAAAAATCTCCTAGGGTTGCTCGTGTAATTAATTCAAGGATTATAGTGGAAGTTTGCAGATTCCGCTCTACCGGAGACTAGCCATATGGTGGGTGATCCTCGTTAAAAAATCCCTCTTGTTTGTGTTTATTTGATTTCTTATTTATTCTTGCATCATTATTAATTATGATATTTTCGTTGTTAATTGCGTGGTTGTTGTTATTGTATGATTTGATTTGTCGTGTGTATTATTCCGTGTAACGACTCCTCCCATCCCCAACAACTGGTATCAGAGCCGGAGTTGCGTTTTTCTGATACCAACAACTGGTATCAGAGCATGGTTAAGGAACTTAAGGTTCTTCAATTCCACAATTTAGGTTAATGGTAGGTAACACGTCTATATCCTATTTCCCACTTTCTTATATCGTTGTTTTGAAGGTGTTGGTTCAGATTAAAAGAGAAGTTGTGTTTTGCTACGGCGTTAGACGAAAAGATAGCGATGGATAAAATAAGGTTCGAAAAATTCAATGGTCACAATTATGGTTAGTGGCGCATGCAGATGGAGAACCCCAATACCAAAATAACATGTATCTTCCATTGCTATGAGAAAATCCCGAGAAGATGACTGATGGGGTGTGCAACCTTTTGGATAGGAAATCCCTGACGACGATCAGATTGTCGTTAACTCCGCAGATGGCCTTTAACATCTCAAAGGAGAAGACAACCATAGTTCTAATGACGACGTTAGCGAAGTTGTATGAAAATCATTCGACATCAAACAAGATATTTTTTATGAAGAAGCTTTTCAATATGAAGATGGATGATAGTGGTTCGGTGACAGAACACTTGAACGAGTTCAACAGCGTGACGAGACAGTTAAAATCCATCTCGACCGTGTTTGAAGACGAGATTTGGGCCCAGTTATTGCTCTGTTCGTTGCCGGAGAATTGGGAGAACCTATTTATGATGGTTAACAACTTTATCTCAGGGACTCTCATATTTAATGAAGTGGTGAGTTGCATATTAAACGAGGAGAAGCGGAGAAAGGCTGTGAGTGGGAATTCGGGAACTTCTGCACTGTCGGTGGAGAATCGCGATAGAACGATGGAAAGGGGAAAGCACAACAAGGACAAGTCTAAAAGCCGAGGAAAATTGTAACTTTTTGAAAATCGTTTCGGTGAAATTTCGGAAAAATCGGTAAAATAAGAGGGTTTTCTGTAAAAAGTCAAAATACAAATATCTTTATTATAAAATTAAATATACATATTCTAGCTATGAAATTGCTGGTATTTGGTGTTTATTGAGCCACTGATAAAATTTCTAAATTTCTGAAAATTTTTCCGAAAATAACTATTTTAATATTATTTTAAGCCGTCAATAATACATTTAATTAGGGAAAATTACAAATTGGAATGGGTTGAAACAAATTTTGTGCATCATAACAAATTAAACAAAATTTTAACACGTTATTTTTGAAATGAAATGAAGTTGTTAATCGGTTTTAGAAAATATTGAAGAAAAAAGCTTATTTTGTGAAAATAATTAGGAAATGAGTTAATGGGTGTTTTAAATGGGGGCATTTCTTTACTTGATCTCTCACACTCACACACACTACACCAATTCCCCTCCTTGGCTGAATTTTCAGCAGCCACATCCCCCATGTCCCCACTTCTTTTGATAAAAGAAAAGAAAATCAAGAGAAAAGAATAAAGGAAATATTAAATAAAAGGGTATGGTGTTAGATAATGGTGACTTGGACTTTTCCTTGACTTTACAAACACCCCCACACCCTCTCTCCTCCCCCTCCTCATTTCTGGCCGAGCATATCCCTCAAGCAGCCCCCCCATTTTCTTGACCTCATTTTCATTTCAAAACCCTCACAAACTTCATCAAATTCCATCAAAAAATCAAACCTAAAACTCAAATCCAACTCCTACCCATTTCTCATTTGCCTATCTAGCATGGATCTAGGAGCATGGAGGCTATTTTTGGAGGCTAGGATTTGCATGCTAGATCTCAATTTGTGAGGTATAAATTTGTGCCCTATGGTTTGTTTGTTGATTAGTTGCTTAAATAATTTTGTTTATAAGTGTTTAATTAGGTGTTTTAAAAAAAGGGTTTTGAAATCAAGTTTGAAATTTCAAGTGGATGGTTTTGAATGAAGATTAGGGTTTGATCATTGGATTAGGGTTGTGATGGGTAGATTAACATGTAATTGCTTGCTAAAATTAATCTAGTCTCTAGTTTGCATTTTTGTTAATTTAAATTTGTAATAATTATATAAATGGCTAACTAGGTTTTAAAAATATGTATATTTTGGTGGGATAAAATTCTAATTAGGGTTTCATGGCATTATTAACATTATAAATTGTGGTTTAATATTTTAGTATATGCAAAACCAAGCTTAATTGTAAAATTGTTAATTTTACAATTAAAAAGAGTTAAAATCGGTATTTTTGCAAACTAGGAATTTGGAATTTATACAAATTGATAGGTTTAATTTATGAAAGTGATTTGTATGACCTAATTATGTTATTTAATGAGCATTTTGGCCATTTGAATAGTTAAAATTTGTAGATTGGTTAAAACATCAAGTTTTGAACCGAAATGGGAAATTGTGCTAACTAGGTTTTTGGAAAATAAAACGATTCGTTTGATTTTATGGTTTTGACAAATAAAACCCTATTTCTTATACAGTTAGTGCGTTTTGAAGCCATGATTGGTATGTTTGGTGTTTTTCTCGATCAATCGGCGTTTGTACGCCGATATCGAGGGTTTCTGGGTTGATTTGTGAAAGCAAACCATAGGTTTTGACCTATGTAGGATTCGTATCGTTTTGGTCATGAGTCGGATTTTAATGCGATACGGTGCGTTATGATATGTAGGTAACCCATGTGGACTTCGAGACGACAAGTAAGCGTGTGGCGACGTCGGCATCGGCGAGCGAAGATCAGGTGAGTAGATTTATATCTACGGGGAGAAGTCGGGTAGATAGCGTATAGCACCCCCGCAGTTCGTGGTGATGTATACGAATACGTATACATACATATATTTAGTATATGTTGAATTGAGATTATTGATGATAAAGATGGACTTTTGGTGTTCTGTGATTGGTTTAGTGTAGTTGCGAAACCCTAGAGTAAGGGTTGCACCTATACACACACACGCACATACTTGCATACATCCTTTCTTTTACATGTGTGTATATGGGATTATATATTATGTGTTCACATGGATATGGGACTATGTGTTCATATACTGGATTTGAGGATGGTACTTGGGATTTGAGATGAGTCGATGAGATTTGATTTGAGGCCGTGAGATCGATGATTTGGCAGGGTTCGTATTTGAGATACGACATGACGTTGTAGCGGGTCCTTTGACGTAGTGTTTCACACGCGTGCATGCATACGTAGGTGGTATCAGTATTGTACTAGACATAGATCAGTACCCGGATTATGATCCTTGATAAGGGGATACCAGATGAATAGTGTGATGAATGTGATATTGACCCGTACCCAGATTTGGGATGTCGTACGACGGATTTACGTACGAGCTATATATTGATGTTTGATCCGCACTCTTGACTTGGGAATATCTGATTATAGATATGATATCGGATGTGATATTATCGAGGCGGGATCACCGACTAATATATATATATGTATCGACTCAGATGTTAGGCGGTTTCCTTACCTTCAGTTAGCTTGTTAGTTCAGCCGTATAGTTTAGTGTAGTTGTTAGACTAGCTTAGATTCCTACCTATTTCAAAACTAACGGATCGTGGGTCTTTTAAAAGACAGGTCAAGGGATTCTACGGATATTTCAAAAGACGTATCTTTTCTTAAAAACACCGTAGCCCTTATTTTCAAAACCCCACGATTCGTGTTATTTCAAATGGCACCACTGTGGAACTAATATTTTATTAAATGCAGATTAGTTATCATTGTGTTTAGTATCCAGCTCCCGCACATTATTGCTGTTCGCTCCGCATCGCATACTTATTTTGTGATTCATATACCGTTATTGATATCAAGCTGCTAGCACACCAGCACCATTACCGATGACGCGTATGTACCACGTATACTTACTTGCCGGCTCACACACATCTTCATCGGTAATTGCCATGTCACAAACACTTTAGAAAATACTATTTCATTGACATAGTTTGTTAGCTAATAGTTAGGCATGATATTAGTGTACTTGCCTTATATGTTAGTTTAGACATTGTAGTTATTACTTGCTACTTCATGCATGTTATTATTCACTGTTATGCCGCATTCATGGATTTTTATGCCTATATTCACTGTTTACATGGTATTGAGGATTTGGACTCGGATTTTCATGAGATTTCCTGGATTTGGGGGGAAACCGCAAAATAAATTATAAACTTCTTTTCTCTATCTTTTTAAATGAAAAGTGCGGTTTTCCCATGATGTATGAGTCGTCCACCATGAGTTTGCTGATGGATTTCGAGACCCCATTCGAGAAGTTGGATGAACCGTTTCGGGTACATGGTGGACCCGGTAAGGTACCCCGGGGCAAGAAGTTCGAATAGTAGACGATGAGACTGGCAGGGGAAGACTACCCACCGGTGATTTTACCCGACGCGTCGGATATCCGGAGAATACCGTCGTGGTCTTGAGATTGATGGTAAGGGCCGGTCCGAACTGACGGCGCCCTAGATAGTGAGATTGAGACATTGAGATTTTGAGACATCGAGGTACTGAGATTGATGATCCAGACCAGTCCGGATAGCCGGAGCCTGAGATATTGAGATATTGGGATTTATGTTTTGTGTCGATGCTAGACACTGTTTATGCCGATTTCATTTATGATACCTCGTTTTGAAAATACAGAAATCTCACTAAATTATGAAAGCAGTTTCTTCATTTACATGTATTCTGTTTTCATGCATTCATACCTCATCCATATGATATATTGCTACCTGAGGCACTGACACGAGCACTTGGTATTACCGTTGTTTAGAGGTATACCCTAGCCATTGTTATAGGCTGCGGATTATATATTTGAGGATATATTATGATCGTATGACTTAGGATTGCGTTGTTCATGCGATTTCTGTTCGTAGATGTTTTCTACTTACGAGTTGGTAACTCACCCCCGTTGTGCCACAGTTTCTTGCAGGTTTTGCCGTACAGGTTTCATTACGGCTTTACTGGCACTGCTTATTTTTCGGGTGACTTGCTAGTAGGTGGGTTTACTTGTATCGTACCCATCATTATACCTTGTATATTATTATTCTGTTGTATCTAGAAGTTCCATCAACCAAACATATATTTATTTCAGAGATAGAGACCAGTGATGTTTATTCTTTCGACCTTAGAGTCGCGCGTTGTATTTCTATAGATTTCTTGCTGTTTTGAGTTTCCTTTTGAGTTTTGATCCTCGCCCTTGGCGTTGTATATTATATTGCTTGCGTGGTTGTGACCGTCGATTGACGAAGAGCTAGCTCCCGCTTGAGGATGCCTTTTTATTCATTTCGTATACTATTCATGTTGTATCCCGTTTAGGGGCCAGCATTTACAAAGGAGACTCTGCCGAAATTTTCAGGAAATATTTGATATTTTTTTAAAACGCATAATTCGGCTTATGCTATTAAAACTACTTGCTTTAAGTTGGTTTTTCCTTCACTCTACTGCTTCCTTGGTTTTGATTTCTGGGTTTTCGGCTTACTTAGATTACGTACGCCTCGAGACGTTTCGTAGTCTAAGTGCCGGTCATGTTCCGTACTTTCGGATCGTGACAAACTTGAAATCAGAGCGTTAGATTTTACCTTCAGAGTGTAGGATGACCCTTGGTTGATGGAGTAGGTGACTAAAGTAGAGTGACGTACCGTAGGTATGTTCCGCGGCATACTTACGATACGCTACTCCGCTTAAGGAGCCTTAGGATGTACAATTCCTTACACAGTATTATATTCCTTCCTATGATCTAGCCTCATCGGTACCAGTTATGGTTTTGCTGCCACGATTACGGGCAGGGAGAGCTACGGCTAGAGTTGCGGTCAGCACGAGCTCGTCACGAACGAGGACTGACCAGGGCGTGATTCTGTCGACACACGATTGTACAGATGTGTCTTTTTATTGTGTTTTCACACCACGAGCGTTTGATGGATTGCTGTATGAGATTTCTCGGACATGCAGATCGGCACCAGAGGATTGGGCCACCGACAGAGGCCAGCCAGATTTTGATGACCGTTGATGTATTGCGTATTCATGATGATTGAGGCAATGTTCAGCATGCATACGAGTGAGCCAGATGTTGCTGCGAACGACGAGATATCGCCCCAGATGTTGGAGCTATTGCAGTACGAGTTGTACTTAGAGATTTGATAGAAGGTCGCTAGTCACCGAGGATGAAAGACTAGGACATGTGGTTCGTTCGCTTACCCGATGCGAGGTCATCAGATAGATTGATTCCAGCTAGAGACGACTTCACACTGATACGTTGAGAGTCGACAGAGGCGATCGAATGCCAGAAACCTATTATTCCAAGTTTAAAGTATTCGGAAAGACATGCAGGCAATTCTATGGACCCTCTAGAAGAATGAAACCCTAACTCGACATAATGACCGTGTGAAAGCCTTGAACCTTAGGGTTTGCGGCAGTTCCACGGCGCCATTAGTGAGGCTTGGATTTGCCCTTCTACGGCTGGACCACCAATGCTGTGGTATGTACTCGATACTATTAAACTGCACCTAAGATGTTGAGCTCTTGGGGGATTATGAGGTTTTGACAAATCGATCGGATGGTTCGACTTCATTTGGATGCTAGGTGGTGAGATGCACTTCTTGGGAGACTTCAGATATGAGGATAGCCGTTGGAGCTTAGACCATCCAGCCACGACGAGGCGAGTCCGAAGCAGTCGATATTAAAGAAAAGTGGAGTAAGAGGTTCGTACGAGATCTTGATGAGGTGATGTTCCACTCCGCCGACATCAGAGATGTGATATGCAAGCAGGAGCATTGACTATGGATATATATTCCAGGAGGAGTCGTGATGAGTATGCAGCCGTTCTGGAACAAGAAATAGATATAGTAAAAGGATGATAACTTCCGGGCAGTTCGGCAGAAACGAGACTTGGGAGAGACTTCGACAGGACCTTTCTGGAAATACTGAACGAGAAGACCTGGACCCAGGAGCGGTCATATGACGCACACCCAGTAGGCCAAAGTTCGGCATCGTCGACGAGACATGTTATGAGTAATCATGATAGTTGGTCAGAGATCTTTAGAGGATGTGTCAGAGAGGACTGCTTCCATTATCGTTTCTATATTAGACCGTTGAGCCGAGGAGCTATGTACTTAGCAATCTGCAGTGAGAGACGAGAGCTTAAGGGCACTAGGCGACATGCCATGATCAAAAGGCAAGTAGATATCTTGCTCTGCTAGCATTGGATGCACCGACACCTTCTCGACTTTAAGGACGGACATATAGATGACAACATTTATGATTTGTGGTTTTGTGATTGACTATCACGTATCCGTCATATTGGATTTCAGTATTTGTGGGTCATTTATTTCATGATCGAGTTTTGAGGACCTAGTTTCATGATATTTGATTTCATGCCTAGGGCATGAATATGATTTGACTTATACTTTCGGCATAGTTTTCATGCACTTTTAGTATTTGATTTGCTTTTGTGCACGCCGATGCACAGGATGGTGAGACTTTATACCACGGTATACTTGATTTGGATTTGATTTGAAATGTATCGTATACCGTCAATTTCGAGTGTGATATTCGATATTCGTTTTCATGCACATTGTGCACTTGATTTGGATTTTGCGCTTAATTAAGACGCTTGATGCGATTTAGGTGCACACTAGATGCACTAAATCGAGATTCTTCGTGCATATCAGATGCACCTGGTTTTGCTGTCAGGCACACACGTTGCCTTTGACAGGTGTTTCGTGCACACCCGTTGCACTTAGATGTTGTTTCTGTGCATGTTTATGGCACATTCATGGATTTCGATTTCCGTGCACACCAGACGCACATGGCATTCATATATATATTTTTGGGACTGATTTATTTTGGAGCAGTATATTTTATGATATTTGCTATTTGGTTTAGTACTGAGCAGGACTAGTCACAGGACAGTACCTGAGTATATTTTTGCATGTATTGATAGTTATCGAAGGGATTTTCAAAGAAGAGTTATAGTCTCAGTATTTACCTACGTGTCCGAGATGACACGAAACATTTTATAAAGGAAACCCTTCTGAAATTGCTTTCAAAACGGCGGGACGTGCATATTAAACAAAGGATATATATAGATGTAGTTATTTTCTTACAATAGACGTCCGTCACTGTGCAGTGCTGCGAGCATCGCACAGCGATTTGAAGAAGATTTGGCATGCATTGCTTCCAGATGTTTTAATGATGTATATCATATTGATTTTCATTTTGGATTTAGACATTGTGTCTTCACCATGACTCCGATGATTGCGGGATGCTGGATGGAGTTTTGATTTTGAGTTATATGCTCATTTTTCATGCGCATGCGCTGCGCTACGATTTGTTTTATGTGTTTATGATTTCGGAGCCCCGACGACTTGATGGTTTTGCTTAGATGTTTTAGTATTTTGGGGGAGTTTTAATTTAAATTCGGGGACCGAATTTCTTTAAGGGGGGATGATTGTAACGTTTTGAAAATCGTTTCGGTGAAATTTCGGAAATATCGGTAAAATAAGGGGGTTTTCTGTAAAAAGTCAAAATACAAATATCTTTATTATAAAATTAAATATACATATTTGAGCTATGAAATTGCTGGTATTTGGTGTTTATTGAGCCACTGGTAAAATTTCTAAATTTCTGAAAAAATTTCCGAAAATAATTATTTTAATATTATTTTAAGCCGTCACTAATACATTTAATTAGGGAAAATTACAAATTGGAATGGGTTGAAACAAATTTTGTGCATCATAACAAATTAAACAAAATTTTAACACGTTATTTTTGAAATGAAATGAAGTTTTTAATTGGTTTTAGAAAATATTGAAGAAAAAAGCTTATTTTGTGAAAATAATTAGAAAATGAGTTAATGGGTGTTTTAAATGGGGGCATTTCTTTACTTGATCTCTCACACTCACACACACTACACTAATTCCCCTCCTTGGCTGAATTTTCAGCAGCCACATCCCCCATGTCCCCACTTTTTTTGAAAAAAGAAAAGAAAATCAAGAGAAAAGAATAAAGGAAATATTAAATAAAGGGGTATGGTGTTAGATAATGGTGACTTGGACTTTTCCTTGACTTTACAAACACCCCCACACCCTCTCTCCTCCCCCTCCTCATTTCTGGCCGAGCCTATCCCTCAAGCAGCCCCCCCCCCCATTTTCTTGACCTCATTTTCATTTTCAAAACCCTCACAAAATTCATCAAATTCCATCAAAAAATCAAACCTAAAACTCAAATCCAACTCCTACCCATTTCTCATTTGCCTATCTAGCATGGATCTAGGAGCATGGAGGCTATTTTTGGAGGCTAGGATTTGCATGCTAGATCTCAATTTGTGAGGTATAAATTTGTGCCCTATGGTTTGTTTGTTGATTAGTTACTTAAATAATTTTGTTTATAAGTGTTTAATTAGGTGTTTTAAAAAAAAGGGTTTTGAATTCAAGTTTGTAATTTCAAGTGGATGGTTTTGAATGAAGATTAGGGTTTGATCATTGGATTAGGGTTGTGATGGATAGATTAACATGTAATTGCTTGCTAAAATCAATCTAGTCTCTAGTTTGCATTTTTGTTAATTTAAATTTGTAATAATTATATAAATGGCTAACTAGGTTTTAAAAATATGTATATTTTGGTGGGATAAAATTCTAATTAGGGTTTCATGGCATTATTAACATTATAAATTGTGGTTTAATATTTTAGTATATACAAAACCATGCATAATTGTAAAAATATGAATTTTACAATTAAAAAGAGTTAAAATCGGTATTTTTGTAAACTAGGTATTTGGAATTTATACAAATTGATGGGTTTAATTTATGAAAGTGATTTGTATGACCTAATTATGTTATTTAATGAGCATTTTGGCCATTTGAATCGTTAAAATTTGTAGATTGGTTAAAACATCAAGTTTTGAACCGAAATGGGAAATTGTGCTAACTAGGTTTTTGGAAAATAAAACGATTCGTTTGATTTTATGGTTTTGACAAATTAAACCCTATTTCTTATACAGTTAGTGCATTTTGAAGCCATGATTGGTATGTTTGGTGTTTTTCTCGATCAATCGGCGTTTGTACGCCGATGTCGAGGGTTTCTGGGATGATTTGTTAAAGCAAACCATAGGTTTTGACCTATGTGGGATTCGTGTGTCGTTTTGGTCATGAGTCGGATTTTAATGCGATACGGTGCGTTATGATATGTAGGTACCCCATGTGGACATCGAGACGACAAGTAAGCGCGTGGCGACGTCGGCACCGGCGAGCGAAGATCAGGTGAGTAGATTTATATCTACGGGGAGAAGTCGGGTGGATGGCGTATAGCACCCCCGCAGTTCGTGGTGATGTATACGAATACGTATACACACATATATTTAGTATATGTTGAATTGAGATTATTGATGATAAAGATGGACTTTTGGTGTTCTGTGATTGGTTTAGTGTAGTTTCGAAACCCTAGAGTAGGGGTTGCACCTATACACACACACGCACATACTTGCATACATCCTTTCTTTTACATGTGCGTATATGGGATTATATATTATGTGTTCACATGGGTATGGGACTATGTATTCATATACTGGATTTGAGGATAGTACTTGGGATTTGAGACGAGTCGATGAGATTTGATTTGAGGCCGTGAGATCGGTGATTTGGCAGGGTTCGTATTTGAGATACGACATGACGTTGTAGCGGGTCCTTTGACGTAGTGTTTCACACGCGTGCATGCATACGTAGGTGGTATCAGTATTGTACTAGACATAGATCAGTACCCGGATTATAATCCTTGATAAGGGGATACCAGATGAATATTGTGATGAATGTGATATTGACCCGTACCCAGATTTGGGATGCCGTACGACGGATTTACGTACGAGCTATATATTGATGTTTGATCCGCACTCTTGACTTGAGAATATCTGATTATAGATATGGTATCGGATGTGATATTATCGAGGCGGGATCACCGACTAATATATATATATATATATGTATCGACTCAGATGTTAGGCGGTTTTCTTACCTTCAGTTAGCTTGTTAGTTCAGCCGTATAGTTTAGTGTAGTTGTTAGACTAGCTTAGATTCCTACCAATTTCAAAACTAACGGATCGTGGGTATTTTAAAAGACAGGTCAAGGGATTCTACGAATATTTCAAAAGACGTATCTTTTCTTTAAAACACCGTAGCCCTTATTTTCAAAACCCCACGATTTGTGTTATTTCAAATGGCACCACTGTGGAACTAATATTTTATTAAATGCAGATTAGTTATCATTGTGTTTAGTATCCAGCTCCCGCACATTATTGCTGTTCGCTCCGCATCGCATACTTATTTTGTGATTCATATACCGTTATTGATATCAAGCTGCTAGCACACCAGCACCATTACCGATGACGCGTATGTACCACGTACACTTACTTGCCGGCTCACACACATCTTCATCGGTAATTGCCATGTCACGAACACTTTAGAAAATACTATTTCATTGACATAGTTTGTTAGCTAATAGTTTAGACATGATATTAGTGTACTTGCCTTATATGCTAGTTTAGACATTGTAGTTATTACTTGCTACTTCATGCATGTTATTATTCACTGTTATGCCGCATTCATGGATTTTTATGCCTATATTCACTGTTTACATGGTATTGAGGATTTGGGCTCGGATTTTCATGAGATTTCCTGGATTTGGGGGGAAACCGCAAAAACAATTATAAACTTCTTTTCTCTCTCTTTTTAAATGAAAAGTGCGGTTTTCCCATGATGTATGAGTCGTCCACCATGAGTTTGCTGATGGATTTCGAGACCCCATTCGAGGAGTTGGATGAACCGTTTCGGGTACATGGTGGACCCGGTAAGGTACCCCAGGGCAAGAAGTTCGAGTAGTAGACGATGAGCCTGGCACGGGAAGACTACCCACCGGTTATTTTACCCGACGCGTCGGATATCCGGAGGATACCATCGTAGTCTTGAGATTGATGGTAGGGGCCAGTCCGGACTGACGGCGCCCTAGATAGTGAGATTGAGATTTTGAGATTTTGAGACATCGAGGTACTCAGATTGATGATCCAGACCAGTCCGGATAGCCGGAGCCTGAGATATTGAGATATTGGGATTTATGTTTTGTGTCGATACTAGACACTGTTTATGCTGATTTCATTTATGATATCTCGTTTTGAAAATACAGAAATCTCACTAAATTATGAAAGCAGTTTCTTCATTTACATGTATCCTGTTTTCATGCATTCATACCTCATCCATATGATATATTGCTACCTGAGGCACTGACACGAGCACTTGGTATTACCGTTGTTTAGAGGTATACCCTAGCCATTGTTATAGGCTGCGGATTATATATTTGAGGATATATTATGATCGTATGACTTAGGATTGCGTTGTTCATGCGATTTCTGTTCGTAGATGTTTTCTACTCACGAGTTGGCAACTCACCCCCGTTGTGCCACAGTTTTTTGCAGGTTTTGCCGTACAGATTTCATTACGGCTTTGCTGGCACTGCTTATTTTTCGGGTGACTTGCTAGTAGGTGGGTTTACTTGTATCGTACCCATCATTATACCTTATATATTATTATTCTGTTGTATCTAGAAGCTCCATCAACCAAACATGTATTTATTTCAGAGATAGAGACCAGTGATGTTTATTCTTTCGACCTTAGAGTTGCGCGTTGTATTTCTATGGATTTCTTGCCTTTGAGTTTCCTTTTGAGTTTTGATCGTCGCTCTTGGCGTTGTATATTATATTGCTAGCGTGGTTGTGACCGTCGATTGACGAAGAGCTAGCTCCCGCTTGAGGATGCCTTTTTTATTCATTTCGTATACTATTCATGTTGTATCCCGTTTGGGGGCCAGTATTTACAAAGGAGACTCTGCCGAAATTTTCAGGAAATATTTGATATTTTTTTAAAACGCATAATTGGGCTTATGCTATTAAAACTACTTGCTTTAAATTGGTTTTTCCTTCACTCTACTACTTCCTTGGTTTTGATTTCTGGGTTTTCGGCTTACTTAGATTACGTACGCCTCGAGACGTTTCGTAGTCTATGTGCCGGTCATGTTCCGTACTTTCGGGTCATGACAAAGTTGGTATCAGAGCGTTAGATTTTACCTTCGGAATGTAGGATGACCCTTGGTTGATGGAGTAGGTGACTAAAGTAGAGTGACGTACCGTGAGTATGTTCCGCGGCATACTTACGATACGCTACTCCGCTTAAGGAGCCTTAGGATGTACATTTCCTTGCACAGTATTATATTCCTTCCTATTATCGAGCCTCATCGGTACCAGTTATGGTTTTGCTGCCACGATTACGGGCAGGGAGAGCTACGGCTAGAGTTGAGGTCAGCACGAGCTCGTCACGAACGAGGACTGACCAGGGCGTGATTCCGTCGACACACGATTGTAATGATGTGTCTTTTTATTGTGTTTTTACGCCACGAGCGTTTGATGGATCGCTGTATGAGATTTCTCGGACGTGCAGATCGGCACCAGAGGATTGGGCCACCGACAGAGGCCAGCCAGATTTTGATGACCGTTGATGTATTGCTTATTCATGATGATTGAGGCACTGTTCAGCGTGCAGACGAGTGAGCCAAATGTTGCTGCGAACGACGAGATATCGTCCCAGATGTTGGAGCTATTGTAGTACGAGTTGTACTTAGAGATTTGATAGAAGGTCGCTAGTCACCGAGGATGAAAGACTAGGACATGTGGTTCCTTCGCTTACCCGATGCGAGGTCATCAGATAGATTGATTCCAGCTAGAGACGAATTCACGCTGATACGTTGAGAGTCGACAGAGGCGATCGAATACCAGAAACCTATTATTCCAAGTTTAAAGTATTCGGAAAGACATGCAGGCAATTCTATGGACCTTCTAGAAGAATGAAACCCTAACTCGACATAATGACCGTGTGAAAGCCTTTGAACCTTTGGGTTTGCGGCAGTTCCGCGGCGCCATTAGTGAGGCTTGGGTTTGCCCTTCTATGGCTGGACCACCGATGCTATGGTATGTACTCGATACTATTAAACTGTACCCAAGATGTTGAGCTCTTGGGGAATTATGAGGTTTTGACAAATCGATCGGATGGTTCGACTTCATTCGGATGCTAGGTGGTGAGATGCACTTCTTGGGAGACTCCAGATACGAGGATAGCCGTTGGAGCTCAGACCATGCAGCCACGACGAGGCGAGTCCGAAGCAGTCGACATTAGAGAAAAGTGGAGTAAGAGGTTCGTACGAGATCTTGATGAGGTGACGTTCCACTCCGCCGACATCAGAGATGTGATACGCAAGCAGGAGCGTTGACTATGGATATATATTCCAGGAGGAGTCGTGATGAGTATGCAGCCGTTCTGGAATAAGAAATAGATATAGTAAAAGGATGATAACTTCTGGGCAGTTCGGCAGAAACGAGACTTGGGAGAGACTTCGACAGGACCTTTCTGGAAATACTGAACGAGAAGACCTGGACCCAGGAGCGGTCATATGACGCACACCCAGTAGGCCAAAGTTCGGCATCGTCGACGAGACATGTTATGTGTAACCATGATAGTTGGCCAGAGATCTTCAGAGGATGTGTCAGAGCGGACTGCTTCCATTATCATTTCTATATTGGACAGTTGAGCCGAGGAGCTATGTACTTAGCAATCTGCAGTGAGAGACGAGAGCCTAAGGGCACTAGACGACATGCCATGATCAAAAGGCAAGTAGATATCTTGCTCTGCTAGCATTGGATGCACCGACACCTTCTCGACTTTAAGGACGGACATATCGACGACAACATTTATGATTTATGGTTTTGTGATTGACTATCACGTATCCGTCATATTGGATTTCAGTATTTGTGCGTGATTTATTTCATGATCGAGTTTTGATGACCGAGTTTCATGATATTTGATTTCATGCCTAGGGCATGCATATGATTTGACTTATACTTTCGGCATAGTTTTCATGCACTTTTAGTATTTGATTTGCTTTTGTGCACGCCGATGCACAGGATGGTGAGACTTTATACCACGGTATACCTGATTTGGATTTGATTTGAAATGTATCGTATACCGTCGATTTCGAGTGTGATATTCGATATTCGTTTTCATGCACATTGTGCACTTGATTTGGATTTTGCACTTACTTAAGACGCTTGATGCAATTTAGGTGCACACTAGATGCACTAAATCGAGATTCTTCGTGCATATCAGATGCACCTAGTTTTGCTTTCAGGCACACACGTTGCCTTTGACAGGTGTTTCGTGCACACCCGTTGCACTTAGATGTTGTTTCTGTGCATATGTATGGCACATTCATGGATTTCGATTTCCGTGCGCACCAGACGCACATGGCATTCATATATATTTTTGGAACTGATTTATTTTGGAGCAGTATATTTTATGATGTTTGCTATTTGGTTTAGTACTGAGCAGGACTAGTCACAGGACAGTACCTGAGTATAGTTTTGCATGTATTGATAGTTATCGAAGGGATTTTCAAAGAGGAGCTATAGTCTCAGTATTTACCTACGTGTCCGAGATGACACGAAACATTTTATAAAGGAAACCCTTCTGAAATTGCTTTCAAAACGGCGGGACGTGCATATTAAACAAAGGATATATATAGATGTAGTTATTTTCTTACAATAGACGTCTGCCACTGTGCAGTGCTGCGAGCATCGTACAGCGATTTGAAGAAGATTTGGCATGCATTGCTTCCAGATGTTTTAATGATGTATATCATATTGATTTTCATTTTGGATTTAGACATTGTGTCTTCAACATGACTCCGATGATTGCGGGATGCTGGATGGAGTTTTGATTTTGAGTTATATGCTCATTTTTCATGCGCATGCGCTGCGCTACGATTTGTTTTATGTGTTTATGATTTCGGAGCCCCGACGACTTGATGGTTTTACTTATATGTTTTAGTATTTGGGGGGTGTTTTAATTTAAATTCGGGGACCGAATTTCTTTAAGGGGGGATGATTGTAACGTTTTGAAAATCGTTTCGGTGAAATTTCGGAAATATCGGTAAAATAAGGGGGTTTTCTGTAAAAAGTCAAAATACAAATATCTTTATTATAAAATTAAATATACATATTCGAGCTATGAAATTGCCGGTATTTGGTGTTTATTGAGCCACTGGTAAAATTTCTAAATTTCTGAAAATTTTTCCGAAAATAATTATTTTAATATTATTTTAAGCCGTCACTAATACATTTAATTAGGGAAAATTACAAATTGGAATGGGTTGAAACAAATTTTGTGCATCATAACAAATTAAACAAAATTTTAACACGTTATTTTTGAAATGAAATGAAGTTGTTAATTGGTTTTAGAAAATATTGAAGAAAAAGGCTTATTTTGTGAAAATAATTAGAAAATGAGTTAATGGGTGTTTTAAATGGGGGCATTTCTTTACTTGATCTCTCACACTCACACACACTACACTAATTCCCCTCCTTGGCTGAATTTTCAGCAACCACATCCCCCATGACCCCACTTTTTTTGAAAAAAGAAAAGAAAATCAAGAGAAAAGAATAAAGGAAATATTAAATAAAGGGGTATGGTGTTAGATAATGGTGACTTGGACTTTTCCTTGACTTTACAAACACCCCCACACCCTCTCTCCTCCCCCTCCTCATTTCTGGCCGAGCCTATCCCTCAAGCAGCCCCCCCCATTTTCTTGACCTCATTTTCATTTCAAAACCCTCACAAAATTCATCAAATTCCATCAAAAAATCAAACCTAAAACTCAAATCCAACTCCTACCCATTTCTCATTTGCCTATCTAGCATGGATCTAGGAGCATGGAGGCTATTTTTGGAGGCTAGGATTTGCATGCTAGATCTCAATTTGTGAGGTATAAATTTGTGCCCTATGGTTTGTTTGTTGATTAGTTACTTAAATAATTTTGTTTATAAGTGTTTAATTAGGTGTTTTAAAAAAAAGGGTTTTGAATTCAAGTTTGTAATTTCAAGTGGATGGTTTTGAATGAAGATTAGGGTTTGATCATCGGATTAGGGTTGTGATGGATAGATTAACATGTAATTGCTTGCTAAAATCAATCTAGTCTCTAGTTTGCATTTTTGTTAATTTAAATTTGTAATAATTATATAAATGGCTAACTAGGTTTTAAAAATATGTATATTTTGGTGGGATAAAATTCTAATTAGGGTTTCATGGCATTATTAACATTATAAATTGTGGTTTAATATTTTAGTATATACAAAACCATGCATAATTGTAAAATTATGAATTTTACAATTAAAAAGAGTTAAAATCGGTATTTTTGTAAACTAGGTATTTGGAATTTATACAAATTGATGGGTTTAATTTATGAAAGTGATTTGTATGACCTAATTATGTTATTTAATGAGCATTTTGGCCATTTGAATCGTTAAAATTTGTAGATTGGTTAAAACATCAAGTTTTGAACCGAAATGGGAAATTGTGCTAACTAGGTTTTTGGAAAATAAAACGATTCGTTTGATTTTATGGTTTTGACAAATTAAACCCTATTTCTTATACAGTTAGTGCATTTTGAAGCCATGATTGGTATGTTTGGTGTTTTTCTCGATCAATCGGCGTTTGTACGCCGATGTCGAGGGTTTCTGGGATGATTTGTTAAAGCAAACCATAGGTTTTGACCTATGTGGGATTCGTGTGTCGTTTTGGTCATGAGTCGGATTTTAATGCGATACGGTGCGTTATGATATGTAGGTACCCCATGTGGACATCGAGACGACAAGTAAGCGTGTGGCGACGTCGGCACCGGCGAGCGAAGATCAGGTGAGTAGATTTATATCTACGGGGAGAAGTCGGGTGGATGGCGTATAGCACCCCCGCAGTTCGTGGTGATGTATACGAATACGTATACACACATATATTTAGTATATGTTGAATTGAGATTATTGATGATAAAGATGGACTTTTGGTGTTCTGTGATTGGTTTAGTGTAGTTTCGAAACCCTAGAGTAGGGGTTGCACCTATACACACACACGCACATACTTGCATACATCCTTTCTTTTACATGTGCGTATATGGGATTATATATTATGTGTTCACATGGGTATGGGACTATGTATTCATATACTGGATTTGAGGATAGTACTTGGGATTTGAGACGAGTCGATGAGATTTGATTTGAGGCCGTGAGATCGGTGATTTGGCCGGGTTCGTATTTGAGATACGACATGACGTTGTAGCAGGTCCTTTGACGTAGTGTTTCACACGCGTGCATGCATACGTAGGTGGTATCAGTATTGTACTAGACATAGATCAGTACCCGGATTATGATCCTTGATAAGGGGATACCAGATGAATATTGTGATGAATGTGATATTGACCCGTACCCAGATTTGGGATGCCGTACGACGGATTTACGTACGAGCTATATATTGATGTTTGATCCGCACTCTTGACTTGAGAATATCTGATTATAGATATGGTATCGGATGTGATATTATCGAGGCGGGATCACCGACTAATATATATATATATATATATATATGTATCGACTCAGATGTTAGGCGGTTTCCTTACCTTCAGTTAGCTTGTTAGTTCAGCCGTATAGTTTAGTGTAGTTGTTAGACTAGCTTAGATTCCTACCAATTTCAAAACTAACGGATCATGGGTATTTTAAAAGACAGGTCAAGGGATTCTACGGATATTTCAAAAGACGTATCTTTTCTTAAAAACACCGTAGCCCTTATTTTCAAAACCCCACAATTCGTGTTATTTCAAATGGCACCACTGTGGAACTAATATTTTATTAAATGTAGATTCGTTATCATTGTGTTTAGTATCCAGCTCCCGCACATTATTGATGTTCGCTCCGCATCGCATACTTATTTTGTGATTCATATACCGTTATTGATATCAAGCTGCTAGCACACCAGCACCATTACCGATGACGCGTATGTACCACGTACACTTACTTGCCGGCTCACACACATCTTCATCGGTAATTGCCATGTCACGAACACTTTAGAAAATACTATTTCATTGACATAGTTTGTTAGCTAATAGTTTAGACATGATATTAGTGTACTTGCCTTATATGCTAGTTTAGACTTTGTAGTTATTACTTGCTACTTCATGCATGTTATTATTCACTGTTATGCCGCATTCATGGATTTTTATGCCTATATTCACTGTTTACATGCTATTGAGGATTTGGACTCGGATTTTCGTGAGATTTCCTGGATTTGGGGGGAAACCGCAAAAACATTGATAAACTTCTTTTCTCTCTCTTTTTTAATGAAAAGTGCGGTTTTCCCATGATGTATGAGTCGTCCACCATGAGTTTGCTGATGGATTTCGAGACCCCATTCGAGGAGTTGGATGAACCGTTTCGGGTACATGGTGGACCCAGTAAGGTACCCCGGGGCAAGAAGTTCGAGTAGTAGACGATGAGCCTGGCAGGAGAAGACTACCTACCGGTGATTTTACCCGACGCGTCGGATATCCGGAGGATACCGTCGTGGTCTTGAGATTGATGGTAGGGGCCGGTCCGGACTGACGGCGCCCTAGATAGTGAGATTGAGACATTGAGATTTTGAGACATCGAGGTACCGAGATTGGTGATCCAGGCCAGTCCGGATAGCCGGAGCCTGAGATATTGAGATATTGGGATTTATGTTTTGTGTCGATGCTAGACACTGTTTATGCTGATTTCATTTATGATACCTCGTTTTGAAAATACAGAAATCTCACTAAATTATGAAAGCAGTTTCTTCATTTACATGTATTCTGTTTTCATGCATTCATACCCCATCCATATGATATATTGCTACCTGAGGCACTGACACGAGCACTTGGTATTACCGTTGTTTAGAAGTATACCCTAGCCATTGTTATAGGCTGCAGATTATATATTTGAGGATATATTATGATCGTATGACTTAGGATTGCGTTGTTCATGCGATTTCTGTTCGTAGATGTTTTCTACTCACAAGTTGGTAACCCACCCCCGTTGTGCCACAGTTTCTTGAAGATTTTGCCGTACAGGTTTCATTACGGCTTTGCTGGCACTGCTTCTTTTTCGGGTGACTTGCTAGTAGGTGGGTTTACTTGTATCGTACCCATCATTATTCCTTGTATATTATTATTCTGTTGTATCTAGAAGTTCCATCAACCAAACATGTATTTATTTCAGAGATAGAGACCAGTGATGTTTATTCTTTCGACCTTAGAGTCGCGCGTTGTATTTCTATAGATTTCTTGCTGTTTTGAGTTTCCTTTTGAGTTTTGATCCTCGCTCTTGGCGTTGTATATTATATTGCTTGTGTGGTTGTGACCGTCGATTGACGAAGAGCTAGCTCCCGCTTGGGGATGCCTTTTTACTCATTTCGTATACTATTCATGTTGTATCCCGTTTGGGGGCCAGTATTTACAAAGGAGACTCTGCCGAAATTTTCAGGAAATATTTGATGTTTTTAAAAAACGCATAATTCGGCTTATGCTATTAAAACTACTTGCTTTAAGTTGGTTTTTCCTTCACTCTACTGCTTCCTTGGTTTTGATTTCTGAGTTTTCGGCTTACTTAAATTACGTACGCCTCGAGACGTTTCGTAGTCTAAGTGCTGGTCATGTTCCGTACTTTCGGTTCGTGACAAAAATCTCAAGTAAAAGTCTAAGGCACGTGTTAGAATTGTGGGAAGAAGGGTCACAGGAAAAGTGACTGTAAATCTCCAAAGAAAAGCTCAGATGAGAAGGTGGATAGAAAGGAAGGGAATGTGGTATCTACACAAGAACCAGAGGAACAAGGAGTTTGTCTATCGGTGAATGACAGCACAAATGCAGATACTTGGTTCTTATATTCGAGCACATCTTTTCGTTTCACTTCGAGCTGACATCACTTCAGCGAGTATATTCAAGATGATCTTGGACATGTGACGGTGGGAAATGATCAGCCGTGCAAGATCGTTGGTAAAGAGACGATCATCTTGAAACCATCAAGAGGAGGTCAATTAAAGCTGAAGAATGCAAGACATATTCTAAATTTGAAGAAAAGTCTTATTTCCACAAGTCAGCTTAACAACGAAGGATATATTACGACATTCAGAAATTCTCAATGACAGATTTCCAAAGGGTCTTTGGTGATCGTAAGAGGCTAGTTGAGCAGTTCGTTGTACTCATTCAATGCGAGCAGCGAAGCTTCGGTTTCGTTGGCGACAAGTTCGGAGATAAATTCGGAAACTTCGTTGTGGTATAGAAGATTGAGGAACCTTAGTGAGAAAAATATGAAAATTCTTCACGGTAGGGGGCTTCTTTCGGGGCTGAAGAATGTAGAATTGGGGCTTTACGAGAGTTGCGTTTGCGGAAAGCAAAACGCGCTCAGATTTCAAATAGGAAGTATAGCAAAGAAGACCAAGAAGCTGGAGATGGTGCATACGGATGTATGGGGTCCTGTCTCGATGGAGTCTTATGTAGGGAATCGGTAGTTCGTGACGTTCATCGACGATACAAGATAGAAGACATGGTTGTATAAGATGAAGAAAAAGTCCGATGTGTTTGGAATCTTTAAACACTGGATTATGTAGGTTGAGAACCAAATAGGGGATAAGGTAAAATAGCTTAAGTCTGATAATGGAGGGGAATAATGCATACATGAGTTCGAGGCGTTTTGCTCGCAGAAGGGTATTCTTTGGCTGAAGAAGGTATCGAGAATGCCACAGCAGAATGGTATCGCTAAAATTATGAACAGGACGATCCTAGAGTGGGTGCAAAGCATGACCTTGGATGCGGATGTACCTAAATTCCTATGGGCGGCTGCGGTTGATACTGCTGTATACTTGATCAATAGAAGCCGGGCAAGTGCGCTTGATGGAGACATTTCGGAAGAAATTTTGTAAGGTAAACCGGTTAATTACGCACACCTGAAAGTATTTGGTTGTATTGCATATTCTTTGGTTGATAAGACAGAAACGAGTAAGCTTGACTCCAAGTCCAGGAAGTGTGCTTTCATCGGGTATGGTGGAGACGAGTTCAGATATCGGCTGTGGGATTACACAAGGAAGAAAGTAATACAAAACCGGAATGTTGTCTTTGATGTGTAGCACTTGTACAAAGAAGAGAAGTAAGCCAAAGATGGCACGGTATCGGAATTCAACGAGTTGGACGAAACTTAAGAGGGCATTCAAATGCCTACAAGTAGAGATCAGAACATGGAGGAAGATATAGTGCATGATCAGGTTCAAGGACAGGATGGTGACCATGTTCAGCAACCAAATATACCGGTTCTGAGAAGATTTACAAGAGATTGGAAGCTACTTGAAACACTTATGAGCAACTTCATATTGTGCACAAATTTGGGGGAGCCCGAATCCCTTGAAGAAGCAATAAGCGACGGTGCTAGCAAGCAGTGGAAGCAAACTATGGATGAGAAGATAGATTATTTGAAGAAGAACCGTACGTGGGACCTAGTGAAACTACCCAAGGGTCGACAGATATTGCTAACCAGGTGGGTGTACAGAATTAAAGATGAGGTTGATGGTATGAAGCGGTACAAGGCTCGTTTGGTAGTCAAGAGTTACGCACAAAAGCAAGGTATTGACTATCAAGAAATATTTTCCCCGGTTGTAAAGATGACATCTATTCAGGTGATTCTTAGTATCGTGGCGGTGGAGGACTTGCATTTAGAGCGGCTGAATATCAAGACCGCGTTCTTTCATGGAGATTTCGATAAGGAGATCTATATGATGTAGCTACCGTGATAAGAGATGAATGGAAAGAAAATATGGTGTGTAAACTGTGAAAGAGCTTGTATAGCCTCAAGCAAGCTCCTAGGCAGTGGTATCTCAAATTCAATCAATTCATGTTAAAGACGAGATTTGTGATATGTGAATATGATCACTGCGTCTATATTCAGACTTTTAAGAACGGAGACTGCATTATATTGTTGTTGTACGTAGATGACATGTTGGTAGTGGGTCCGAATTTCGAGAAAATTCAAAGTTTGAAAAAGATGATGGCTGAGAAATTCTCTGTGAAGGATTTGGGAGCGGCCGAACAAATTCTGGGTATGAAGATCGTGAGAGATAGAAAGCAGTGAAAGCTGTAGTTATCGTAAAGGGACTACATCGAGAAGGTTTTAAAGTAGTTCAACATGGACAAGTCAAAACCAGTGAGTACGCCCTTAGCGAAGCATTTCAAACTCAGTAAGGAGTTATGCCCGACAACTCAAGAGCAGAAGGATAAAATGGCACGAGTACCATATGCATCTGCGGTGGAGAGTTCGATGTATGCAATGGTGAGTACGATACCCGATATTGCACATGCAGTGTGAGTTGTTAGCAGGTACATGCAGAACCTAGGGAAGGAGCATTGGAATGCGATAAAGTGGATGTTGAGATATCTAAGGAGTACATCAAGTCGCTGCTTATGTTTCGGAGGTGACTCTCTAAACGTGCAAAGTTGCATTGATGCGAACCACTCAGGTGAACGAGATAACTGGAAGGGCACAACGGGGTACGTATTTACAGTTGGCGGAACAATGGTGAATTGGGTATCTCAATTGCAAAAGATGGTGGCATTGTCGACTACGGAAGCTGAATACGTGGCGGTCACGGAATCCAGTATGGATATGATATGGTTGCAAGGACTACTTGAAGAATTGGGCAAGAAACAAGACTTCAATACCTTGTGGAGCGACAACCAAAGTGCGATACATTTAGCGAAGAACGCAACTTATCACTCGAGGATGAAGCAAACCAAGGTGCGGTATCATTTCATTCGCATTGCGGTGGAAGAAGGCGAGTTAACATTACAAAAGATCGCGGGAAAAAAGAATCCGGTAGATATATTCACCAAAGTCGTAGACATAGACAAGCATGAGCTCTGTTGCGAGTTGTTGAACCTCTCCATGAAAATCTGATGAGGAGAGAATAGAGCGGAGTCGTGTAAAGTCCAGCAGCGTTTGGAATCAAGGCCGAAATATCTCCAAGTGGGAGATTGATAGAAATTGTGGAGAAAGCTTCAGGTCAGACGCCTGCCTAATACAAGAGCAGACGTCTGTACATGCCCATATTAGAAACACAGAGAAAGGACGGACGTCTGAAGGCCAGCTAGCCAGACGTCTGCAGAAGACCTAGCCTAAGTACAGAATGTGGCCATACGTCTTACCAAGTGTGGTTCAGACATCTGGGAAAGCTTGAAGCCCTAACCAGAGACCAAACGTCTGGAGACAAGATAAACGTCTGCACAAGTAAACTAAAGAGATACAGATTAGAAACAGGCGTCTGCCCAAGTGTGGGTCAGACGTTTGTTGACGGTGATCTGCTGCGAATCAATTTTGGTAAAATTAGATTTATCTCTTGTTTAAGATAGGTTTAGGGTTTGCCTATATAAGAGGACCTCTAATACATGTATTTTTTTCCAGCCAAAATTAATATAAAGAGAGATCATTGTATTGAGATGGTGACGGCTAGGATTTGTGAGATCTAGAGAGATTTGAGAGAAACCTTCTAGAGATGCTCGTATAATTGATTCAAGAGTTCTAGTAGACGTTTGCAGATTCCGCTCTGCCGAAGACTAGTCATACGGTGGGTGAATCTCATTAACAAATCTCTCTTGTTTATGTTTGTTTGATATAGTCTCGCATCATTATTATTTATGATCTTTTCGTTGTTAATTGCATGGTTGTTGTTATTGTGTGATTCGGTTTGTCACGAGCATTGTTCCATGTAACGACTCCTCCAATCCTCAACAACTGCTGGGTTCTCTTACAAGCTCAGATAACCACAAGATCTCGGCTATAGAGCTCGGCAAGGATGGCTCAACAAATAACGCAGATCGGAGTCACTAAACTCAAGACACATAAAGCAAGTTAAAAAGTTGCACCTTCAACACAAGAGAGAAAAGAACAAAAAATGATCATGACATTTTCCAAGAAAAAAATTACCATATAACATAGATTAAATATCATTACCATTCTTTCAAATAACAAGAAATTATTTGATGTACCGGATGTAATATACCTCAGCAAGAGAGAAAGAAATGAATACTTTCGGACATCTTGATGCGGTCCGTATATCTCTTTTATGATCCGACACATATGGTCGGCTACATTGTAGAATTTTACCAAATTAATAAAACACCCCCCCCCCCCTCTCTCTCTCTCTCTCTCCCTCCCCTCCCCTCCCTCTGCACAGACCCTTCTCTCTCATTGGTTTTCCACAGTAAACTAGAATCCAAAAGCAAACCCTGTAGACTTCTCTCCTTGTTATAGCCTCTTGAGCTATGCAGTGCATTCTTTAATTCATTTTCCTTTTCTTTCACCTTCTCCTCTCTCCGAAACCTCTTCCACAATTTCTCAAAAACTCATCATGAGATTAAATAAATTCATGATTCTTGGTCTTTCCAATTATTTATAGGAAATGGGTCTCCTTCTTCTTTGAGGTAATTGCTTAAAATTAATTTGAATGCTCTTTTCTTGCATTCAAAGAAAAGCCTTCCTCTTGCTTCACACTAACCTCTTGAATATTTTTATTAAATTTCGTTATAGAGCATTTGGGTTTTAATTTCTTTAAGCCAAACAAATGGCAATTGATCATCAAGGGGAGAAATCAAGTGTAGATATTGAGGGAGGGCCTCATCTTTGCTTCTCTGATGATGATGAGGACCAATCTTGGCACTCTCCCTTCAATTCAAACTATAATGGGTCTCCTTATGATGAGATTGATGAGCTATGTAGAGATTCTTGTGTCTCTGATTGCTCATTTGAGGTTGATTTGGAATGTGGGGCTTCAGAGATTGAGGAGAATTTGGAGAATGATGATGAGAAAGATTGCAGGATTTGTCATCTTAGTTTAGAGAGCAAAGAATCGGGCGCCGCGATTGTGCTGGGTTGTTCTTGCAAGGGTGAGCTTGGTGCTGCCCATAAACAATGTGCTGAGACTTGGTTCAAGATCAAAGGAAACAAGTAAGAACAACGTGCATTTAATCTTTTTAATTATTGAAATTTGTTACTATTTAGTGCTTATTGTTGGGTAAGTCAATCTCAGAGGGCTATGATATCATTGTGATCAATTCTTAACTTGTAACATCAAATTAGTATAAGTGAAGCACATGGTAATAGAATCGAAGGAAACAAGAAAATGTGCTTTCTCTTGGCATTTCTTTTTGCATTTTTTCATTAATTGAAATTTCTTTCACATAATATTATGATATTAGTAGTAATCATTCTTAACTTGATATTTCCCAAATAGTCTTGTTTTTTCTAAAAAATTTTAAACTTAGTTGGTATGACATTTCGGGGAGGGTGGGGGTTCGAACCCCAGAAAGGGGAGTGGCCCTAAATTAACATTTTCAGGGTGAATTCGTGGGTCCTCTGGATGCTTGTGTGTCTTGTTGTGTGTGTGAGTGTGGTGTTTGCTTGGGTGAGGATTATGAGCCAGTTCCCCAATAAAAAAGGAAAAAAAGTGAAGTACATGACATTAGTAGCTTCAATGAGGAGCATGTTCTTATTTAGAAACCAGATTAAAGAGGGAAAGATATAAAAGGAAAAGTGATGTATATTGTATTGATTCATAACAGAGATAAGGAATCAAAGTGATAAGGAAAAAAATCTACAAGCTAAAGTTGGGGACAATAATTCTAAGGAATCAAGTTGATAAGGAAAGTTGTTACAAATTTTTGGTTGACCAGCATTCTGAGGAATCCTTCCCTTTTGGTATAGTTTAAGCTGTAAGAAAGTTCAAAGGCGATCATGAGTTTTGAAAATAATACATGTAAATTGGATTAACGGAAAAAAAATGTTTGAACCGAGACCAACACAAGTATATTGTGTCATTTAGGAACCTTCCAAATAAAGAAATTGTCCAATTTATCTTTCATGTTGTGATGCATAGCTTTAAATTTAATGATAGGTTTTGTGTTTATGAAAAAAAATTAGTTATCCTTTAGGATGATTATATGATCCTTCATTTTAAAGGATACTGAAAATTTTGAAAGAATGATTTTGTTTCTTTGAAAACTCTGAAAATATTACTATGAGCTAGTAATTTAGCATAGAAATTGAGTTCTGCTCTTTAAAATTTTCTTTTATTGTATGGTTTTTCTTTTAAAAAATCATCTTTGGGATTCCATCCCCTACAACATAGGATACTCTTCCATCACCAACATTATAGATGATTGTGTTGTACTAGATCTATCATAGCTAAAGGACATATAAATGAATCCAAAAGGCTATAGTCTTAATTGTTGTACATTATGCCCTTGCTTTAGGTGGTAGCAAAATTCACAAGTTTTCCAACAATATAACATCATACAAGTCTAGATCGATGGTCAAAAAGTATAACATCACTTAAAAGTGGTATACTAATATGGTATATTGGATTATTATGTACATGACAGAACTAACCTAAATTACATTATGAGATGAATCGGTCTTCCCCTATATTTTAATAGGCTTCACGAAAGTACCCTGCACTATCATTGTTTTTCACTGGATTACCTTATATCGGTAAAATCCCTTAAAATTTGGTTTCAGGAAGAATATTTAACTAAAAATAGCACCTTATAGGTGCTTATTGCAATAAATAACTTTAAGGTAGTTTAGCGTTAAACAACGATAGTTAAAGGTATCTTAGTGATATTTACCCTTTGTGATCTTGGAGATTGTTCCCTTATTATGAACAAAGTTTATTAGTGGATGTACTCATACTGTAGTTATTATGCCCATGAAATCTCGATTAACCCTTGTTGTCGATTTTATTCCAGGACATGCGAGATTTGTGGCTCAACGGCAAGAAACGTGGTTACAGCAGGCGAAATAGAGTTGGCCGAACATTCGAACGAAGCTAACACTACCATCGTCGTTCCTTTGACTTCAACTGAAACCCGTAGCTTTTGGCAAGGGCATCGATTTCTCAACTTTCTCCTTGCTTGCATGATATTCGCCTTCGTCATCTCTTGGCTCTTTCACTTCAATGTCCCAAGTTGATCTTTGCAAAGCGTGATAAATTAAGATACTAGAGAAATGTGGCTTGTCTAGTTCAAACTTTGTAGGTGATGGAATTTAATGTGTTGCATTTTATTAAGTTCCTTGTATTGCTGTTATATTTCTTTGCCGAGTTCCTATGATGCCCGCAGTTGTTTCATTCAATGTTTTGGTATGGTGATTCACTGGATTAGATGTGTTAAATTTATAATTAAGCATTATTTCAATACCAAGAAGATTGAATCTATTGCAGGAGTATTTTCATCCAACACTTGGAAATTGTTTGGGTGAATTATTTGAATATTATGAACCATGGCTTCTTCTTCAAATATATTTTCGAAACACATGATGCTCCCGGCCATCACCCATCCATCAAGACGATTGCTATGCCTGCTTAAGTCGCTGCAAAACTAGGGCACGAGCTTGATCAGACCGTCGCTATAGAACGGAATGATGGATGTTTGCATTGCATATATAATTGACATTATTTTGTTCGCATATATAATTACAAGCATAGCTCGGTTGGTCAATAGCGATATACTGGTTAGCGATAACTCTTTGACATTATTTTTTTTTATAAAAATAAACTGGTATCTAGTGTTCGGTTTAGTTTAGATTGCATCAATAAAAAAGTAATAATCTAATATTGTTTCAATTTTCAGTTCTGATTTTCTTTTAGAATCCTATAAAAAGGTCTTAGTTCTATAAAAGTTATATGAAAATGTTGTAATTTCAAAAGTTCCATTTTTATTTAAAAGTTCCAACTGACTAAAATGCCTTAAGGCTAAATTTAACTTGCTACCATGAACTATAAGTATTTCCCCAAATGATACCAAGAACTTTGAAAATGATGGATCGATATCATGAACTTTCAAAATATCAAAACATCTTCATAACTTGACTAGAAAATTATAAAAATGACCATAATACCCCTCCCCATTTTTTTAAAAATATAGTTTTTTTTTATTATACGAGAGGGATATTATGATCATTTTGTAAATGGAAATTAATGTCATGGATGAGCTAAGAGGGAGCACTTTTAGAAGAATTTTTCTGTTTTTCTGTACTTATCTGCACAAAAAACAAAATTAATTTAAATACCAAAAAGAGAGGATGCATTATAACATGAGAGATGCTTAACAGACTCTTTACCTTGGAAAGTTTCAGGTGGAAGTTGGGTTTGGCGACTGGAAGAGCACCGCGCTTCAATTGGCGTTCGACTCTTTGATAGGCCCGTACAAAATATGGACGACTGAGTATCTTCCATGACTGGTTGTGTGCATAAGTGCGAGTTTTTTATCTAAAGAAAGAAAGATACAGTAAGGACAAAAGGTAATAAAATGAAAGCTAGTGCCATCCCAGCCTTGCCGGCCTTTGAAGAGGCCATCCCGCAAATGATTCATATTCAGTCGTCAAGGAGAAACAACCTTTCTCCCATGAAACAATTACAATTAAGGTGAGAAATAAGAAAACTTACAAAAGGTCCATAACATCCATAACATCGGGATAAAACAGATTTTGAGGACTGTAATCTGCTATGGACTCATTGATCGTAAACGAATTGCTTAAGAACTCCCATGATGAGTGGGTCGCTGTGTTGTAGTATGGTCTCTCGTGTTTGTTAGAAATTATTGTATAGGAATCGGAAAATAATGGGAACAAGTAAATTAAATTATAACTCTGAGGCGCAGTCGGCTTTCTTTAAGGATTTATCTATTCCCACTCGAACAGCCTGCTTTTCTTTAAGGATTTATCTATTCCCACTCGAACAGCCTGCTAATGGGTTTTCAGACAAATATCCCTTAAGATACAACAGAGTTCGAAGTTTCCGTAGTTCGAAGTTTCCGTGATCGGTAAAAATCAAAAATCAAACGAACTTCGAAATTCTTATTTGGAACTGAGAAAATTACAGAAGTTGTATTAAAAATGTGTTAAGACATCCATTTGGCCTTTTGAACCCCAATCGCCCAGGTGGACAATCAAGACATTAAGTAATGTCATATCATAAGCCCATAAGAATGAGCCCACTTGTTATAACTCAATTAAACTTAATAGCATTAGAACTATTATGAAGTGTTGGATTTTCCACCCTCAATCAAATATGGGACTAAAATTAACCTCAAGATTAAAAACTCCAACAGTGTTTTGCATTTATATTATTATCTTTCTAATTTTTACATATAAAATATGATACTAAACATAAATATGTAGTTTACACGACTTGCTAAATATTTTCACCAACTATAATTGCTTTTCCTATCCAATTTTAAGTCTACCTGCATGTTATCCTATAGATAAAAGAAATAAGCCTGACATCATCTGGAAATATCATGCTATAGATCCATATTGTTTATCTCTTGGGTAGCATGCATGCAGACTCAAACATGCATAGGGATGTTAGAAATCTTGAAGTTCAGAAGCTCGGCATAGAATCAACTCCAAAAAAGCATATTCGAGCATATTGGACAAGTAAACAAGACAACCATAAACATTGCCTCAAACTTGGCTCATGCTTAGGTTCAATTCATTTAGGGCTGACGTGAGCCCCGAGGCTCACTCACATTTCGCTTTTTTGGAGTAAATAAAAGCCTTAAAATAATTTTGGAATGTAAAACTATTATTAATTCAAAATTCAGATAGTATATATTAACTCGTTTATGATAACTCAGTTCTCATATCTTATTTCACTATTTAGTCAAATTGTTAAGGTACAATATTGAAGACTAGAAACTCGACGGAGTTGCTAAAAGAGCTCTAACCTCATTCATGTAGTTATATTTTAGACTGCATAATTTGTCAAATTTAAGATTCTAAAAGCCGTATTATTTGTTCATATACTCTTGTATATATTTATTTATTTAATTTTTTTAGGTTTTCAGACTGCGATCATTCTCGGAAAAGCTGAAGGCTCAGTTTGAAGACGCGACATGATTACATGATCAACAAATAAACAAGCCGAGCTTAAATGAAAAACATCAGCTGGATGGGCTTGGGTCTAATGATCTGAAGCCCACGCAAATCTGCTTAAACCCTAAATTTAAACCATAGATCCCATCTCTCACTGCATCTCCAAGGTTTGTTGCCTCTTCCTTCATCTCAGGCGATCGAGCACGCGATTCTTAATTAGGTCTATGATTCGTTTAGATTCTTTAGACTTCTGTAATGTAACTTTCATTTGATAATGCTTCTAATTTTTGGGTTTTAATTTTTCGCTACAATAATTAGGTGAAGTGTTTTTTAGCTCCCCCATGGCTGCCAGTAATAATCCCCCTACCAATGTTGAGAGAGAACAGGTATGTGCTTGGCGGTATGCTCAAGATTGTTGTAAATTGTGGTTGTCTATCCAAGTTTTTGATACATTTATGTAGGATTTTAACGGGGCTGTGGTCGACCGCAACGACTACGAGTTCGACGTGAATAACCATGCATTTATGATGGATGGTAGGATTAGGATACGAAATTCATCTCATCATCCATCAATAATTATTAGTGGAGACACCCCACTCCGCCGCATGACCCAGCACCCCTTTTTTTTCCGATATTTCCCCGTGGACCCGACCCCATGTTTTCCCCCTTTTTGCGCTGCCGCTAAGCCATGGTCAACCGCAGCGCTGTAGAGCTCATTTATGTGTTTGTAAAGTTCAGTGCTTTTGGAATTTATTGATGTTAATAACTCTGATTTGCATCTTAATGAGACAGATCTTTGGAATGGCTGAGAATGAGATGGAGTACAGGGTAGCCCTTTTCAACAAGTAAGTCTACTTTTACGAATTTTGGATTTAATAATATGGGTAAATGTAAATTTAATTGTTCCTTTATACTTTTAGGCCTGGTTTGGCAACAAGGTTTCCGAAACCATGATTTCAATTACGTTAAAATGAAACCACTGTTTGCATGCGTAGCTTCATAAATTTGGGATTACACAAATTTAAAGGTCATTTGGCAACACAGTCTATGAGTGTGTGAGTGAGAGATAATAAAGAGAGAAAGCAAGAAACTTCTCAAAGCCCCATCCTTTTTGGAGTTTTGAAAAATGGAGCTTCGAGCCCTCGAAGCCTTTTGAATCCATGGTTTGGGTAACTCTATATTGGTTGCCAAACGGGCCACAGTTTCAACTTTTAGAGTTTAGCATTCAAACCCATGAAACTGAGGTTTCAGAAACTGAAACCCCGTTGCCATATTAGGCCTTGGTAATACATTTTTATCATCTTTTAGAGTGGCTTTCTCCATACATTCTCATACTCATACATACACGCTGGTTTCTGATACATTATATAAAGAGCATGCTACGAGTAGTTATATTTAGGAAATTAGTAATTAGAATTAATTAGAATCTTATAATTATAATTTTAAAAGGTATATATGAAAAAAGGAGTATATTAATCGATGAATTTTCCTATATTTCTAATTACAATTTTACATTGTTGAGGTACAAAGACGTTAAAAAAGGCAAATTTATGTCATGCAATGATGTTTACAATTTGACAAGGATCCAACATAATGTATTCGTAGAACTTATGAGTAGCAAAAATGAAGGATAACACCATGCCAGGCAATATATTGGATCAAATCAGCCATATTCGATGAGATATAAACTAAGCTTCACTTTGATATCAAGTGAGATTTATGAACGCAAGTTAGTTAAGTTTTGAAAGGATTTTGCCGATTGATTAATGATTCTGGCCCCGGATGAGTAGAACCCTCTCTTCAACTGAAGTGAAATATTTGAAGCTCAAGTGAATCAGTACCTTTGCATATGGAGTTATTTGAATTGATGATATCGATCTGGATGGGGCTGAGTTTTCCTCAAGGGATTTCATGCTCAGATACGGCGCGCATTCCTAAAGGGATTTCATGCTCGCATAAGGAATCAAACTTGTTATAGTAAATCAATCAGGTGAACAATGCTTCCTTTGCAACCTGTTAATTCAGTAAAGGCTTTGCGATGCCACCCTACCCGAGTTGACTCATATATTTTTTTGGAAAGTGTCTTGTTTCTATTTCCTTGTCACATGCTTATTCCTTTGTAGTTAATATCTTGAATTCTCTAAGACTCCATCCGCAGGGAAACCAAGTATGATTTCTATTTCGGCTTACATAGCCAGTTATGCTCGTTCTGCCGATTTTTATTTTTATATTTTTAAAATGTTGCTGTACCATTCATTGAGTCATATTTGGATACACTCTGAATATTCGTTGCTGAAATCTTATCTCGGAGAAAGTCATGTTCCATTTATACTTTAATGGAGCCAATTTAGTGGCAGCCTTCCATCTGGAAAGAATCAATTTTCTGTGAATTGAGATCTTATCTCTCGTTTTTGAACATTTGCAACAGGCTCACACATACCTGCTATGATAAATGTATCGAGAAAAGGTACGCGTGTGCAGTATATAACCAAATTTTGCATTATTCTTTGATTTATGGCTAAAGATGAGCCTGTGTTAGCTGAATTGAGCATGAGAGATCTTAAGCAGCCTGTTTATCTTCTTTTTCCAGGTACAAAGAAGCTGAGCTTTATATGGGTGAGAACAGTCGCATCGATCGATGTGCTTCGAAGTATTGGCAGGTAATTATTTTGATTAGTTACTTTGAGGATATAATTGCTCTGAATTTAGCTATATTTAAAATAACTTTTAAAGGGAGTATAACTTTTCAATTGAGAATTGACATTCAAATGCTAAAAATAAAAATTGCAATCATGTGTTAGCATCCATGCCTTTTCAATTCGTTTATACTCAAGTTTCTTGCGTAACTAGTAATTCCTTAGCAGATTTTGCATATTCATTTGCTGGTTAGTTCAAATGTAGGTATTATTTATGTTTATGGAGAACCTCAAAGGCATAATGGCAGAGCCACTCGCCGTCAAGCAACCAAGTCTAGGGTTCAAACCCCGCTTTCATTAGGTCGCGTCCTATTATTTAAAACAAAGGCGAGTGCTATTGTAGCATAATGGTTAACCTTTTGTTGATGACCTAGAGGTCAGGGTTTCAAATCCTGCTTACATAAGATTGCAACGCATAATTTAATAAAAGAAATCCAAATGCTTCTGCATTCGGTTGGTCTCCACCTCGAATGATAGTTATAGCATGATTTATAACTAAAATCTTCACCTCGAATGAGGTTGCATTTTATACACTTTGTTTTTGTTCTGCTAATTCTAAATCTTTTAGATTCTATAGTATGTTTCCGCTTTTCTGCATTTGAAATCATCCCTTCTTTAGATTGATCTATTAAAACGATATTGTAAACAAACAAAATTCACCACGGAATATTATCCTAAAATCACCGAACCAGGAATCCGTCAATTCGTTAAAAAAATATACAGATTGGCCATTTCGTAACATGTTTAATGTGTTATAACGTATTATGAGTAAAGAACTAAGAAAAATGTTGAATAAGCCATTTCATAAAAAAGAATAAAATTGATGGTTATAGCACATATCCAGAATGACCAACTTTGATATGAATTCACTGACAATGGTGAATAAATCATTTTATAAGAAAAGGAGAAAACAGAGGTATTCTGCAAAATTGCAAATAACTATTTAGCGAAAAAGGTAAATGATGATTTAGTTATTTCCTTAAAAAGAATAAACTTTGTGGTTTATGGCACGTCTAGAATGACAAACTTTGGTAAGAGTTGAGTAAAGTTGTATATGAGCAATTTCATTGAAAAGCAAAGACTTTTTGGGCTATAACACAAATAGCTACTTTAATAAGAGTTCCTCAAAAAAGCAGAAAATTCATGAGTAAAAAACTAATTTTAGTAAGAGTTGTGTAAATGGTGAATAGGTTATTTCTTAAAAAATTTCTTTAAAAAAGCAGAAAATTCATGGGTTGGTACACCAAAAATGACCCATTTTCATTTGGATGGTGTAAAATGGTGAATAAGTTATTTCATCCAAAAGCAAAAAGCTCGAGGGATGCAACACACATAAAATGGCTAATTATGATTAGGGTTTACTAGAAGGATGAATATGCTATTTCATCGAAAAAGCAAAAAATTCGAGAACTCTAGCACACTAAAAACAGTGAATATTGATAAAATTATAGTATAATGGTGAATATGCCATAACATTATATGAAAAACCATCATGAGCTCGCCGAAAACGACTGATTTTGATCGAGTGGAGTAAATGGCCAATATTGTAATTCATGAAAAAAGAAAAATTCATGGGTTATAGCACCGAAAATGGCTTATTTTTAATAAGAATAGAGTAACATTATGCATAAGCTATTTAATAAAAAAGGACTAATTTTCTGCAGCGGTGTATAAGATAATTCAATAGAAAAGTAAAAAATTTAAGGACTAGAATACTGAAAATGACTAATTTTGACAAAAGTTGAATAAAAAAATGATAATTTGTGGTCTAACTAATTTTGAGAAGCTCGATTAACTCAAGGATGAAACAGCAATAGAGTTGGAGAGGTAAGGAAGGATACAAGTCCGAATTTGAAAGTCTTGGATATAAACGCTCTTGTTGATTTTGCTGGGAACTTAAGCGCACTAGCAAGCTAATATTGGAAGATGACAACATGGATTTTTAAATTTGTTCTAGTTTACTAAAGTTCCAAGACCATGAATCAAACTAAAGCACTAGAACTTGCAAACAAAAACAAGTGAGCTATGCTATTCTACTATATTAGCAATACTCACGTCCTCAAGCTTTTTTCAAGAGCTCCGGATCGCGTTTACAAACCGGTCCTCCTTCATCGAAGACGATCTATCCGAGAGAACCGATCCAAGCTTCAGCTTTACCTAGTGAAACAACCGACGCTCCAAGCTCGCTAGGAATGAAGAGTATGGATGTAGGAATATTTCACTATAATTCTCTCATATCTAAAGCTCAAGAGAGCAAGCAAAGAAGAAGGAGGAGGTGATAAAACTTAGCCTGAGCAAGTATAGAAAGCATGAGAGAGTGAATTGAATGAAGAATAATGGAAGGGCTTCATCTTTTGTTCACAACCATGCAATATAAAAAATCTCACAACCTTTTGTAATAAACTAATGAAGCATATTCCTCTTTACATGTTTTCAACTATACTCAATGCCACCTCACCCTCCACCTCATTTTATAAATATTCATAAATGAATATTCACAAATGAGGTGTCCATTTTCTAGAACAAATTCCGTACAAATACGGAATACAACCCGGTATACGTATCAAAATACATATACGCGCATCCATATAAAAATGCGAATAGCCATGAGAAAATAAATAGTGAACAATAATACTAGAACACATATTAAAAATATATATAAATTATTAAATCAAAACTTGATTTAACAATCCAGCAATTCTAAGTCGCTAGTATTATCAACCGTCCGATTAAAGTCCGTGTAGCCTGTACACATATTTAATCGGACACTTATATGTACCAACATACGTCATCTATATCATATCGTTTGAACCGGAAAAACTCTTTGTGGAACTCTAAAGACTTGTCAATACCCTGGCAGTGGGTTTAACCACAAGCACGTCAGCGGCATTAGCTGTACATAACAACTATCCAGGTTTTGAGCGAAAGGAAGGCCGAAGAACAAACTCATCTGTATTCTTACTGAGCTTGTCTGTGACAATCTCCGTACAGTCCGATCTGTTTGTCTAAGAGTATCATATACCAAGTCTAAGAGGGTGGATAAAATCAGATCCTTAATAACGCGACATTTCGTGTCGGTATGAAGCTCATCACCCATTGAGAAACTATTGATCTAAATCCGTAATTCTTGTCCATCTTGGCTAAGGATTTCTGGTGATGGCCACCTGTGCACAGCGTGACATCAACCCCAATATCGGAAGAGACGAATCCTTGACGATCTGCTCACTGCTTCTATGTGGCTCGGAACTGTACCGAACTAACACCTGTTTGCACGACTCTTTTGAGCTGTGGTAGGGTAGTACTCAAAACACGGTAGGAACACACATGAGACAAATGACGATCTCAGGTCGACAGACTAACCTGTACTCATGTCACCTGAGAATTGCTATCTGACAATATATATGTAGGAATGCCTAGCACGACAGCAAGGTTTCGGGAGGTATCGTCCATACCATTTTCAAAATTTTGCCATGCTAAACAACCTTAACCCTAGAATCTTAACTAGAGATTTAGACAATACAACATGTAAACTACTTTACATCTAAATGGATATGGAATACAACCTTTGTAGACCGGTCCTTCACTTCAATAGCTCCGTGCGGTAGTCCATTCGCTCCAAGTAGTGATCTTCCGGACTCTAGAATGGCTTCACAAGAAAAAAGGAACAAGCTTGCACGAAATCTTCGAGGCCGAAGATGATCTACATTGAGAAGACATTAACCCAAGCTACCTCTTCACTAATTAGGGATTAGTGAAGCTAACACTCTAAATTAAATGGCTAATCTAGTAGAGGATGATGAAGTATGATTTTTGCTCACTTTAGAATTGATTTTCTCACTTTTTTTCTTCTCCTCTCAAAAACCTAGAGAGCTCTCTCATGAGCAAGATGAAGATGAAGTAAATAACGAATGAGAGAGTGAATGGCAACCAAGGTGAGAAATATCTCATATAATTCATGTAGAGACTTAACCATGAGTTTAGATAATGGTTGGGTTAATAATTATCTTAAGTAAAACAAAATTAGTGGACTAAATCAATACATCTACAAGCTTTCACAAGTTTCATGCCATGTGACCAATTTTCATCTAATTTGGATTTACTTTAAATAAATAAACCTCACATTATCATGAGTATGGTGTATGTCTCATACACCCATGTAGTGTATCATCAAGCATGACACAAAAAAGAAAACACAATTAATATATATCACATATATATTAAGTGTGCTCATGTAAGAAAAAGAAATGCTTAAGTGAGCAAATATTAGTTAATGTAAATTAATATATCAAATATATAATTATACATTAAATCATTAAATCAATACTTGATTTAATAATCCGGCCATATCACATACAACCGACTAATATTATTTGTATCAACTTATCGAATCAATACTTGATTCGATAACCCGGCTATATCACATATAACCAACCGATACAAATAAATCGCGAGGACAGAATATGGTATCATATACTCGTATTAATCTCGGTCCCGCACATATCACATATGTGCTTCTACTTCGTTTTGTCTGAGCCAGTAAAACCTCTGTGTAGGACTCTAAAGACAAGTCAATACGCCGGCAGTAGGTGATGATCATATCAGGCACCCACAAGCCGTCAACGGTAGCAGCTGGACGTAACGGCTACCCGGGTATTGAGCGATCAAAAGATCAACAAGCAAGCCTGCTTTTACTCCTGAAAAGCCTGTCAGTAATACTACCGTACAGTCCGGTCTCTTCGTCTGATATGTTGCATATCTAGTATAGGGGTGGTAAACGTCAGACCCCAGTAACCGATAAGTCATGCCGATGTGAGGCTCATAACGGGTCGAGAAACTACTGATAACACTTATCAGTAAATCTCCGTATCAGCCCTGGCCAGGGACTTCCTGTTATGATCAATCGAGCACAGCGCAACATCGACTCCCAATACCGGGAGAGACGAATCCCCTCTTATCGCTCATTGCCTCCATGTGATTCGGGACTGTATCCAAAAGCCACTGTTTTGCACGTTCTCTTGAACGTGGTAAGGTGGAAATCAACGCACGGTGGGAATTACACAAGACTCTATGACGATCTCGGGTCTACAGACTAACCTGTACCAGTGTCACCAGAGAACTGCTATCTGACGATAGATATAACACCAACTAGGAGTTCTCGGCGAGTCCGTTCAGTGTACCCAATCTCCATTAAGCATCCGTATACCATCTTTGGTGTCAAACACCAATGGATGTGAGATCATTCATCGTCCATCATATGGGTCAAGAAGCGTATACGCCAGTCTACTCTGGAATATCGATGTCCTGTCTCGATACATCCTCGATTAGGAACAATTATAGGATGTATTTGTGGACTATCCTGGCCCCACTAGTATGATCTCCATCATAGTCCTAGTAGTCAAGTATACATCCTAAGGGCTTTATCAACATGTGAGAGCAAGACAGTATCACTATACAAGTGTACGTGTTAAGAAAAAGAGCAACCAGATAGCATACTATTATGTCGAGCAAGAAAGTCCTTTCTATATATATATATCCAAGCATCCACTATAATATACATCACATGTACAATAATGGCATCTAGGGCATACATATAACTAACAATCTCCCACTTGCACTAAGGCCAGTTGTTGTAGTATCTCATACCCAACATCCCGAAGAGTCTCTCAAATTGTATCTGGGGTATGGCCTTTGTGAGCGGATCCGCCATGTTGTCCTTCATGTCAACTCTTTTGACCTCGATCTCCCGGCGATCAACTATCTCCCGGATCAGGTGATACCGCCTCAGAATATGTCTGGATCGCTGATGGAACCTAGGTTCTTTGGCCAAACCCACAGCTCCATTGTTATCACAATATAAAGGTATTGGATGCTCGATGGACGGAACTACACCAAGTTCGTTTATGAACTTCTTCATCCAGACAGCCTCTTTAGCAGCATCGTTGGCAGCGATGTATTCGGCCTCCATCGTCAAGTCTGCCACGGTTTCCTGCTTGGAACTCTTCCAACAAACCGCCCCTCCATTGAGGGTAAAGACAAATCCTGAGACCGACTTAGAGTCGTCCTTATCACTCTGGAAGCTCGAATCGGTAAAGGACTCCACTTGGAGTTCTCCGTTATCATACACCAAGAACATCTCTTTAGTCCTTCTCAAGTACTTGAGATTGTTCTTCACAGCTGTCCAGTGACTCTCTCCTGGATCTGCTTGATACCTACTCACTACACTTAGTGAGTATGCTACATCGGGTCTGGTACGTAATATCGCATACCTGATAGAGCCTAGTGCCGAAGCATAGGTATCCCTTACATGCGAGCTCTCTCCAAATCAGTCTGACATCTCTTTGGAGAGAGTGAGTCATGTGATCGTAGGTAAATTCCCACGCTTGGAATCTTTCATACTAAATCCCTTTAGTATGATGTCTATGTACCTGAATTGGGACAATCTCAGTATCCATTTAGATCTATCTCTATAGATCTTAATCCCCAAGATGTAGGAGGTACCACCTAGATCTTTCATTGAGAATCTGTGATAAGAAGAGCTTGACCAAATGCAGCATATGAACATCATTTCCTATCAAGAGTATGTCATCCACGTACAATACAAGGAAGACAACCTTATTCTCTGCCACCTTCTTGTATATACAAGGTTCATCAATATTTTTGATGAAATCAAACTCTTTGACTACCACATCAAAGCAGATGTTCCAACTCCGCGATACCTGCTTTAATCCGTAGATGGATTTAAGCAGCTTGCACACCTTTCCGCTGATCCCACTATCCACGAAGCCCTCTGGCTAAATCATGTACACGCTCTCTTCTAAATCACCATTTAGAAAAGCGGTCTTAACATCCATCTGTCAGATTTCGTAGTCATGGTATGCAGCGATGGCAAGTAGGATCCGGATGGACTTAAATATAGCCACTGGAGAAAATGTTTCATCATACTCCACACCTGGTCATTAACGAAAACCTTTTACAACAAATCTAGCTTTGAAAGTCTCAACTTTTCCATCTACACCAAATTTTTTCTTGAAGATCCACTTGCTTCCGATGGGTTTTACCCCTTCAGGAGGATCTTCCAAAGTCCATATTTTGTTAGTGTACATGGATTCCATCTCAGATCGCATTGCATCCAGCCATTTCACAGAGTCCCCACTCGTGATGGCCTGCTCGAAGCTAGTTGAGTCATCATCTTTCATGATGCAATCTTCGCTCTCACCATCAATGAGAAAACCGTAGTATTTCTCAAGTGGATGAGGAACCCTACTAGATCGGCGGAGAGGCCGAGGTTCGTTGGGAACTATCGAATCCTCTGGTTCTACCAAATCTTCTGTCGTAGTTTGTATAGCTAGAACTTCTTCCAGTTCTACCTCCTTGCCACCAATTTCTTTTTCAAGAAATTCCTTTTCTAAAAAGGTGGCATGTCGAGAAACAAATACTTTTTGTTCCTCGGTGTGGTAGAAGATATACCCCCGCGAATGTTTGGGATATCCAATAAACTTAAACAGAAAAGACCTTGCCTCGAGCTTGTTCGGATTTTGTGTTTTCACATATGCCGGACAACCCCATATCTTAACATAATTAAGATATGGTCTCTTTCCTTTCCATGTCTCATATGGAGTAGTTGGCACAGATTTGGTGGGAACCATATTCAATAGGTTTGCAGCTGTCTCCAGTGCATAACCCCAAAAGGAAATAGGTAACTCAGCGGTGCTCATCATAGAGCGCACCATATCTAATAGGGTGCAATTCCTCCGTTCCGATACACCGTTGTGCTGTGGTGTATACAGAGGAGTAAGCTGAGAGAAAATCCCATTCTCTTTTAAATAGTCATGGAATAACGTGCTCAGGTATTCTCCTCCCCGATCAGATCGTAGGATTTTAATACTTTTACTCGTTTGGTTCTCAATTTCGTGCTTATATTCTTTGAATTTCTCAAAAGTTTCAGACTTGTGTTTCAAAAGGAACACGTGTCCGTAGCTTGAGAGATCGTCGGTGAATGTAATGAAGTACGAGAAACCATTCCTGGCATGTATAGACATGGGACCGTATACATCACTATGTATCAGTCTCATGAGTTCCGTAACTCTTTCTCCGTGTCCAGTAAACGGAGTTTTGGTCATCTTTCCTTTGAGACATGACTGGCAAGTTTTATAAGATGATAATTCGAACGGATTCAAATATCCATTCTTATGTAACTTAGCTAGTCGTGTCGCATTGATATGACCTAGTCTACAATACCACAAGAAGGATTCGTTTATTTCTGAACTCTTCCTCTTGTGTGTGTTTTGTACGTTAAGAACCGTGTTTTGATTTAGAACGTATAACCCGTTACATAACGCACCGAACCCAATCAACACTTGATTTAGATAAATGTTCATAACATTATTCTCTACTACAAAGTTATATCCTTCTTTATCTAATAAAAAAACTGATATTAAATTGCATATCATAGAGGGCACGTAATAACATTCGTTCAAGATCAAAGTATTGCCATTTGGTAATACAATGTGATATTCACCAACTGCTTTAGCTGCAACACTTGCACCATTCCCTACTCTTAGAGAATGATCACCTATTCCCAGTTCTTTACCTTTCCTTAGCCCAAGTAACATATTACATATGTGAGATCCTGATCCGGTATCTAATACCCAGGACGTAGAGTGTACTGATAAACAGTTCTCGGTAACTAATACACCCGAAGAAGATACATCAACATGCCCATTCTTCGTTTGGGTGGCGTGGAAATCCGGATATATTCCTATTTCTTGCTCGGACTTATAACAATTATAAGTTGGAGCGGAACCAACGTTCTCCAGCTCAGTATAACAAGCGGGTTCAGTCAATATATCCATATTATTATCTTGATTAAGGCCTGACATGGTCGTTACTTGGAGAGAGAGAAGAAAACACTTAGCGTATGCTCTTGCAAGATTTAAATTGGTTTTTATCTTATCTAATCAGGACGGCTCCCACTGTTTTTATCTACTCCTCCTTCAAACCCTAAAAGGTAAGACTAACCGGGATTAATTACACCTTACAAGTTCGCCAATCTTTCAGTCAGGTCAGTGTCGGTACTTTGAGAGAGGTTCTCCGTGTTTTCGCACGGACCTAATTAAAATAAATCTCGTTTTCCCAGGGGCGTAACCCCGTTAACACCTTTCTAGACACCTACTTGATCGGTTAATTGTCATGTGTAAAACTCTCTCAGGAATAATTCTTACTCGCAGTGGGTATTGGGATCCAACTATCTCATAGAAGGTATGCAATCTCATTGCAAATTTCAACATTTGAAATTCCCGATAATAGTTTTTACCCTTAGCGTCCTATGACCTTGACGCGGCCAACAAACCATAGTCCGCTAGTCAAGTTCAATCCGTACATTTCTTGATTGAATTAAACCCACCCGCACGACTCTTGACGCAGGCCAACAAAATCACACGACTACCCTAATCCAATCTCATCTTATGTTGCAGACAAACACTAGTTAGCTACCGCACACTACGTCTTGACGCAGGCCAACAAACGTAGCACGAATACTAGTACTTATCTGAAATGAAGAAGGGCTACGACGGGTTTTTAGAAAAACCTTTTGCGTAATGAACTTGATCTCGTTGTAGAAATAAGTGATTTTTGGAAAGAAGTGTATTTGATGCTTTTTACTAGTTTTGCTAAAGAGGTCACTCCCGGTGAAGGGATCTCGGCTCTTTCCTTATCGAATAAGGTGCAGCATATTTCACAAATACCACTATGCAAAACAAGAACTAAAAGAAGCAATCAAAAGACAAAACCGAGTGAGTTGTAACATCTGCTAGATTTTGCTAAAGAGGTCACTCCCGGTGAAGAGATCTCGGCTCTTTCCTCATCGAATGAGGTGCTGAATATTCTACAAGGAATACCGCTATGCAAAGCAAAAACTAGAGCTGCCATTTTTGAAAATATGATTCTACAACATCTTTTTAGGTTTCTTTCTTTTTCATTAATCCCATTAATAAAGTCCCATCAATTATGTTTCCTAAGCATCACAGAAGAAACGAAAATACAACGTACGCTTATGCCATCCGCATTCGCCACAGTGTCCCGTTATGCACCGTTAGGTTACTTAACTAACGACATACCGGGGCGGGACTAGTGCGGGTGCAAAATATAAGCAACGTTTATTATATATCATATATACAATAATAAAGCATTCGTCTCAGACATATAAAGTGATCACATCACAGAATATCAGCAGCAGAAGATAACATATGAAATATTTGATATACTAGGAATTCCGTATTTTAAATTAAGTCAGTATAAAACACGGATTCCACGGTCGCGATGAATAGCCAAACCCACATCCCTAGACCTCTACGAGAGCGGCAAGCAACCCTACCAATTCTAAAGTTAGGATTCCTGGTTTCGACTCCTCGAGATGGTCTCCCACTGGACTCTAGAACCCGGTTGCTTGTGCCCCCACCTTGGGTCTATCCTAATGCGGAAAAGTAAATAATATACAACAATGGTGAAATCATTCTCAACCCGGAAGTACCCCAATAAAAGAATATTACATACAATGAATTTTACATGAATGAAAATAAAAACTCTCATCTCACATAAAACCCCGGGCTATTCAAAATACGACAATCCAATATAACATATCACAGCAACACATAACATCACATGTCATCAACATAAGTAAATATGTGTATTACAATTGTCGTTGACATATTGCAACGAAAACGGTGATACACCACATATTACACTTATGGTCACAGAAAAGAAAATGTCAAACTACAACATTTGGAATCCACAATCATCTTAGACACATAAACCCGAAATATCACAAACTTCGGATTTTATGCCTAACTATATGAATTCCACATATTGTATGACATTCCACAAATAGCTAGACGATGTTAAACATTCCGATCGAATCAACAAACACCCAAAATTTCCCAAAAAGCTCAACACTTGAGCGCAGTTTAAAAATACTCAGAATATGTCACAGTACCTATGGACCAACCGTAAAAGGGTCAACTCTTGCCTCACCTATGGCGCCGCGGAACTGCCGCAAACCCTAGGGTTTCATTCTTCTAGAGGGTCCATAGAATCAAGTTAGGGTTTCATTCTTCTAGAGGGTCCATCGCATTACTTGCATGATTTTTAAATGTTCTTTAACTTGGAAAAATCCAACTTTTGGAAAATTTCCAGTGAGAGTTAAAGTGGGTATTTGATATCCGTTCGAACTTTTTAATGCCGTCTAAATAACCCGAAATAAAATTAGAATTACGACTACGAAACACTCCGAATTGCCTTTATAGAAAATTAACATCTCATGCAATTTTAGTAAAAACAAGCAACACCTGAAACACCAAAACCCAGAGACTAGAACACAGGACAAAAATGAACCCCAGAAGCTTCAAATGGGCCGGCCAGCTCGGAATTTGTGGCCATGTCACCGGGTCAAATCCGGCCAAATGTGTTCGTTTTTGTCCAGTGTTCATGTTACATCTCATATAACATTCTGCAGTTGCTTAAAAAAAATTTCGACGACTTAAAAATTTGACAGAAATTGGGTTTTAGTTTCGAGTGTTTCGGAGTTGTTTCGGTTTCGTAATTCTACAAATATCGTCTAAATCTCTAGCTTGGCTCTGATACCACTATAGGAATGCCTAGCACGACAGTAAGGTTTCGGGAGGTATCGTCCATGTCATTTTCAAAATTTTGCCATGCTAAACAACCCTAACCCAAGAATCTTAACTATAGATTTAGACAATACAACATGTAGACTACTTTATATCTAAGTGAATATGGAATAAAACCTTTGTAGACCGGTCATGCACTTCAATAGCTCCGTGTTGTAGCCCCTTCGCTCCAAGTAGTGATTTTCCGGACTCTAGAATGGCTTCACAAGAAGAAAGGAACAAGTTTGCATGAAGTCTTCGAGACCGAAGATGATCTACGTCGAGGAGACACTAATCCAAGCCACCTCTTCACTAATTAGGGATTAGTGAAACTAACATCCTAAACTAAATGACTAATCGAGTACACTTTAGAATTGATTTTCTCACTCTTTTTCTTCTTCTCTCAAAAACCTAGAGAGCTCTCTCATGAGCAAGATGAAGACGAAGCAAATAATGGATGAGAGGATGAATGGCAACCATGGGTGAGAAATATCTCATATAACCCATATAGAGACTTAACCATGAGTTTAAATATTGGTTGGTTTAATAAACATCTTAAGTAAAACAAAATTAGTGGACTAAGTCAATGCATCTACAAGCTTCCACAAGCTTCATGATATGTGACCAATTTCCACTTAATTTGGATTTATTTTAAATAAATAAACCTCACATTATCATGAGTATGGTGTAAATCTCATACACTCATGTAGTGTGTATCATCAAGCATGACACAAAAAAGAAAACATAATTAATATATATCACATATATATTAAGTGTGCTCATGTGAGAAAAAGAAATGCTTAAGTGAGCAAATATTAGTTAATGTAAATTAATATATCAAATATATAATTATACATTAAATCATTAAATCAACACTTGATTTAATAATCCGGCTATATCACATACAACCGACTAATATTATTTGTATCAACTTATCGAATCAACACTTGATTCGATAATTCAGCTATATCACATATAACCGACTGATACAAATAAATCGCGAGGACAGAATACGGTATCACATACTCGTATTAATCTCGATCCAGCACATATCACATATGTGCTTCTATTTCGTTTTACCTGAGCCAGTAAAACCTCTGTGTAGGACTCTAAAGACAAGTCAATACGCCGGCAGTAGGTGATGATCATATCAGGCACCCACAAGCCGTCAACGGTAGCAGCTGGACGTAACGGCTACCCGGGTATTGAGCGATCAAAAGATCAACAAGCAAGCCTGCTTTTACTCCTGAAAAGCCTGTCAGTAATACTACCGTATAGTCCGGTCTCTTCGTCTGATATGTTGCATATCTAGTATAGGGGTGGTAAACGTCAGACCCCAGTAACCGATAAGTCATGCCGATGTGAGGCTCATAACGGGTCGAGAAACTACTGATAACACTTATCAGTAAATCTCCGTATCAGCCCTGGCCAGGGACTTCCTGTTATGGCCAATCGAGCACAACGCAGTATCAACCCCCAATACCGGGAGAGACGAATCCCCTCCTATCGCTCATTATCTCCATGTGATTCGGGACTGTACCCAAAAACCACCGTTTTGCACGTTCTCTTGAACGTGATAAGGTGGAAATCAAAGTACAGTGGGAATCACACAAGACTCTATGATGATCTCGGGTCTACAGACTAACCTGTACCAGTGTCACCAGAGAACTGCTATCTGACGATAAGTATAATACCAACTAGGAGTTCTCGGCGAGTCCGTTCAGTATACCAGTCTCCACTAAGCACTCGTATACCATCTTTGGTGTCAAACACCAATGGATGTAGGATCATCCATCGCCCATCGTATGGGTCAAGAAGCGTATACGCTAGTCTACTCTGGAATATCGATGCCCTGTCTCGATACACTCTCGATTAGGAACAATTATAAGATGTACTTGTGGACTATTCTGGCCCCACTAGTATGATCTCCATCATAGTCTTAGTAGTCAAGTACGCATCCTAAGGGTTTTATCAACATGTGAGAGCAAGACAGTATCATAATACAAGTCTACATGTTAAGACAAAGAGCAACCAGATAGCATACTATTATGTCGAGCAAGAAAGTCATTTCTATATATATATCCAAGCATCCACTATAATATACATTACATGTAAAATAATGGCCTCTAGGGCATACATATAACTAACAATGTATAATACTATCTAGCATGTTCATGGCGAGTCCGTCCAGTGTAACTCATAACCCAATGAGCACATGTATACTATCTTTGGTGACTAACTGACACCAATGCGTGTGAGATCGGCCATCGCCTCTCGTCAGGGTCAAAAAACGTATACACTAGTCTACTCTGGAATATCGATGCCCAGTCCACGATTAGAGACATTTAAGGATTTGCTTATAGACTACCCAGTTCTCATAAGTATGATCGCCACAATAATCATAGTAGTCAAGCAAGAATCCTATGAGCTTTATCAACATGTAATAATGATCTGTAATACCACATAATACATGTATATGATAGATTTGAACCGGATAGCAGCATTTTGAGTAAGACTGTTCTGCCCGTATAGGTCCTCCCTCAATCATCATAATCGTCTGTCTGTGGTTACAATAATTGTCTTGAGTGCACTATATCTACTAATCTCCCACTTGCACTTAAGGCTAATCATTGCGGTGTCGCATACTCACAGCCCATGTGTTACCGAACACTCAACTTCTCTACTAATCAGTTTTGCAAATCATGTTTGCGAGACATTCGTGTTCGAGAAATAGCTTCAGTGAGTGGATCCGCTCCAATATTTCTATCTTTATCTTTCTATATTTCAACTTCGCGGAGAACGACTATCTCCCGAAATGAGTGATGCCTGTTTTAGAACTTGTCTGGATATCTGATGGGATCCTGTTCATAACATAAACACCAAATCTAACAAGCATCTTAGACTGTATCCATTTGTTGATGTAATCAGCACCCAACGCCATGACCACCTCAGTACCCTGTTTGAAAACCTATCCAACAAACTGCATCTCAAAAGAAGACAAAATATTAACTCTGACAGTCACTCTGTCATCCATGTCACTTTGGAAGCTTAATATGATAACCGCCTTCCACAGGAGGTTGCCGTTATCATATACCAAGAAGATCCTCTTATGCACACAGCTGCTTCCCAATGTTTCTTCAGGATTGGATTAATATATGCTTATTGCAACTAGTGCAAAAGTAATATCTGGTATGGTACTTGACATCAATTACCTAAGCAAGTGATATGTCAATCATGCAAATCTCTCTCCTCGTCAGTCTAAAAGATATCTCTTTGGAGAGGGTGACTCGATCACCTGCAGATACGCCACGTTAGAATCCGTCCATTCTAAAACACTTTAGAATAATATCAAAGTACCCAAGTTGGGACACTTCCCAAATCTAAATCTAAAACCATGGATCTAGTCACCAGAATTCCTGATATTTTTTCCAGATCCTATATGTAGAAGCATCTTGTGGCAACCACAATATAACCGATCGTAGTATAAGAACATCACTTCCTATCAGGAGTACGTCATCCAAATACCAGGACATCACTCCCTACTACCTCCTCACTAGGTCTATCTGTTGTTCTGATGAAGTCAAACTCTATTGCTGCCACATTAAAAACAAATGATCTATCTTCACAATACTTGTTTTAGTTTATAAATAGACATAAGCTATTAGCCCACCACGCTTCCGCTGACTACAACCATCTGGCAGAGTCGTATATACACACACTTCTAAAGTTAATTTAGAACGACTTTATAGTCATCCATCTGCCAGATCTTATAATTTAGGACAACAAGAGTGGCAAGCTTGGGTCATCAAAACCTCCCTGTCACTGTCCTTGAGAAGACTGAAGTACCTCTCGGGTGGCTGAGATTACCCACCAAATCTGCGGAGTGGCTAATGGATTGTCGAATCCAATTGAATTCTTAGGCTTTATTAAATTTTCAGTAACTGTTTATGGTTCTGCAACCACTCTCAGTTTTATCATACTCCAACTAATGTTTTCCGAAAAGAATTCATTTTACTAAAGAGATGGCGAGTCAAGAACAATATAAATATTGATCCTGCAAATGGAAGAACGTTAACCCTCGTCAAAATCTGGGATAACTCACAAACTGCCATTATTGAAACGTGCCTTGAGTTTATCCGGATTCTGGTTTTAAGTATAAGCCGGACAACTCCATATACCTTAACATTATTAAGATGTGAATTCATTCTATATCTAATATAGAAACAAATGCACTAATTTAATTGAAACCAGATTCAAAAATCATACAGCCGTTTCCAGTGCATATCGACTAAATGGAAAAAGGCCAAACAACATTACTCATCAAAGAGCGCACCAAAAGATGAGTAACCTGAAAGAGAAGCGAGTTCTCAAATATATTATTTACAACGGAATACCTAGTATAAGTATCTATATTTTCGATCATCTGGAAGAATCTTAATACTTGCAACGTATGATTCTCTATTTTATTCTTATACATGTAACTTCTCAAGATTTGGACCCCGTCTTTCAACGAAATGCGTGTTTAAAAACAGAGAAGTCACAAGTAAACGGAATATAGTACGAGTATCAACCCTTTTTCCTAATGGACATCAGACCACATATAATACTTTGTATAAGTTCTCTGAGTTTAATAACTCAAACCCCGTGCATCGTAGGTTGAAAACTGTGTTATGGTTAAGAAAAATTATACCGTTGTTGAATGTACATTACCTAACCATTAACTGATATAGGTAAATGTCATAAACATAATTTCAAAAAGTTATATCTGACTTTATAAAATAGACGTCCAGATATATCAGTTTGAAATTGGTGCATAACGGATATTCAAAACCAAATATTTGTCGTTAAGCAAAACCCAGGCAACTTCCTCAAATATTCCCAATTACAAAGAATTCTGATATTGAGGATCTAATTATCCAATTCCCAATAATATACTCCTACTCAGTATCTGTAACGCCATACAAATGTGAGAATCAAATCTGATAAATACATACCCTGATATTAGAATCTAATTAGGAAAGTAGTTTTCAATTAACACCGCACGGTAAAACTGAAACATGAAAATATTTCGAGAGGGTGGCCGGGTATTCCTAGTAATACCTCTTCCACTATCCAGATTCATGACAGTAGCCGCAATTTTCCTTACCCTCACTTCAATCCTTTATGTCTTTACTTCTTACTTTCTGTACACCATATTTAGGCTAATTGGTTTCTTCTTTCCCTATCTTTCGGCACCTGTCTAAAGTTTGGAAGAAAACTATCCAATAAGCATAATATGTGTACTCTCCTAATACTAGGAGCCCTCGCAACTTGAGAGAAGGTAAAGAGAAAAGACAACCGAATAATCTTATTCAATTTCTCCAGAACCGAAATCCATTCTCGAATCGAAACAAGTTTCTTCGAGTTCGTTTGTAACTATACGATGACATATCTAAGAAATATGGATGTTCGTAGTGATACAGAGTGTTATGAAGAAATGCAAAAGGGGAAGTAGGAGTGGTAGAAATATATGCGGTTTTGTCGTAAATCTTGACAATCTAAAAACCAAAGTGTGTAAGAAGGTTCGGTTAACTTAGTTCATGAGTTTTAGTTTAAGGTAAGTCATGGTTGCAAATCAAAGAGAGAAAAGAAACACTCAGCGTGCACTCTAATCTAGATTAGATTGGTTAATCACTTTATCTAATTAGAATGGTTCCCACTGTTTCCTCGAATTCTCCTTCAAACTCTAAAAGGAGAACTAGTCGGGATCATATACACCTTACAAGTTTGTTAACCGTTCAGCCATATCAGTGTTGGTACTTCGAGAGAGGTCCCCTGTGCTTTCATACGGACCTAATTAAATAACCCCGTTTCCGCAGAGGCGTAAGCTCGTGAGCACTTTCTAGACATCTAATAGGTTTAGTTAATTGTGAAGTGAAAATCTCCCGAGGAGTAATACCTACTCATCAGTCGAAATCGGGACCCAACTATCATCGTGTGATAACTTGATGGAAGTCACTCAAGTTACCACACTCCAGAAGATATGTGCAAACTTGGCAAATTTCCCTTATATTTGAAACTCATTATATGGTTTTTACCCTAGGACCCAAGGATCTTGACGAATGATCAACAAATCAGGGTCCTAGTCAAGTTCATCCCGTCACTATCTTGATTGCGTTAAACCCACCCGCACGACTCTTGACTAATGATTAACAAAGTCGTACGACTGTCCTAACCAATCCACATATCCATACGACAAAAAAGTATTACAGAGCTACCACATACTATGCCCTGGTGAATAGCAATGACAAACGTAGCACGAATACTAAGCACTACAAATCTAAAATGACGGAGGACTACAGCTGATTTTTGATGAAAATACTTTAATGTAATGAACTTGATATCGTTGAAAGAACTCAAGCAGTTTTTGAAAATGAGTGGTTTAGGCTTTGCATTTTTTAAACGAGTGGTTTTGTAGAAAGCCGATGATTTTGAAGAAAACCAAGTAGTTTATAGTTACGTAAACTTTTGCTAAAGAGATCACTCTATGTGAAGGGATCTAGGCTCTTTCCTCATCGAATGAGGTGCATGATATCCCTAACTGAATACCTCGACGTAAAGAAAAAGGAAACATCTATAGTTTTCAAAAAATGGTTCCAACATCATTTAGGTTTGTTTTCCTTGTATTAATCAGAATTAATGCAGTCTCATCAATTAAACATATCATGCCAGAAAGAAACGAAAATAAACATGCACATATATACCATCTACATTCGCCACAGGGTCCCTGGTTTTCACCGTAAGGTTACTTAACTTACGGCAGGGCGAGGACATGACTAGCGCGGATGCAAAACATATATAGCGTCTGCTAAATATATATAATACATATAGCAACATTCATCTCCCGCATGATATCAAGTAACATCACAGAAGCATCACAGCAGAAGCAAACAAGTATGGAAATGCAGATAATTTAGGAAAAGTACATTTCAATAGAGCTAAATATGAAATATAATTTTCCGATCGTATGGATAGCCCGTTGTATCGGATCGTAGACCCCTACGAGTGCGGCAAGCCACTCGTCAATCCCAGATGCGAGGCAACCCCAATCAATGAAGTGAGTAGGTATCCAACATTTCCAAAATCTGGTGACTTATGCACCCCTCTGCACGTCAATCCTATACCCCCTACGAGTACGGCAAATAGTCCGCCAATTCTAGAGTAAGGAACTCCGGTCTCAACGCCATAAAATGGTGGCCCGCCGTCCTCTAGAACCGGCTACTTGAGCACTCCGCCGTGGGGTAATCTTAGTGCATGTAATGAAAACCTAAATATATAACGGTGACTACGTCCGCAACAGGATGCGTCCCAAAGAATAATACAAGCCGCGATGACGGCAGTCTACATATCGGACGCTCGCCACGCAATATGAATATACATTACATCACAGAGAACTACATCAAATACTACATACACTGGGCTATCCATCGTGAAAAATCCAATATAACCATAATCAACAGAGCAACACAGAACATTGATGCGAATATCATGTTCGTAAACCCATCTGATTGTACATATAGCAACCAGTTGGATTATACCGCGCTATGATATTCACGGTCGCAGAAACAAATGCATAGAAAAACACAAATTTAAAATTTCGATTGATTAAAACTTTTCACATTGGCCCCAAGTACAAACCAGTACACAAACAAATCTGGAGCAAAACTAAATATTCCAAAAATCATATTTCCATGTATTAAAGCCCCAGAAAAAATTTGAGGCGGTGTAGCCAAAATTTGGGTGCGGATCAGCGGCTAATGGGCATATTTTGCGGCTATTCATCGGGCGAATTTTAGACTTAGGTGCCTAAATTTTTTTCTCAGCTCTATTTTTGCCTGCATATATTTTTTATACAATCTGAAAAAAAATTTGACAAACTTTGTAATTCGAACAACAAGCAATGTTTTGGAAACGTGAATTGGAAAATTCCGTCAATCGAAATTTTAAATTTATGCAAACAAGTCTAGTCTTTAGCCCGGCTCTGATACCACCGCTGGGAACTTAAGCGCACTAGCAAGCTAATATTGGAAGATAGCAATATGGATTTTTAAAATTTTTCTAGTTTGCTAAAGTTTCAAAACCATGAATCAAACTAAAGTACTAGAACTTGCAAACAAAAACAGGTGAGCTATGCTAATCTGCTATATTAGCAATACTCACATCCTCGAGCCTTTTTCAAGAGCTCTGGATTGTCCTTGCAAGCCGGTCCTCATTCGCCGAAGATGATCCATCCGAGAGAACCGATTCGAGCTCCAATTTTATCTAGTGAAGCAACCGACGCTCCAAGCTCGCTAGGAATGAAAGGTGGGGATGTAGGAATATTCTACTACAATTTTCTCTCATATCTAAAACTCAAGAGAGCAAGCAAAGAATGAGGAGGATGTGAGGAAACTTAGCCATGAGCAAGTGTAGAAAGCATACAAGAGTGAATTTGAATGAAGAATAATGGAATGACTTCATCTTTTGTTCATGCAATATAAAAAATCTCACAATCTTTTGTAATAAACTAATGAAGTCAATTTCTCTTTACATGTCTTCAACCATGCTCAATGTCATCTCACTCTCCACCTCATTTTATGAATATTCATAAATGAGGTGTCCTGTTTCTAGAGCAAATTCCGTACAAATATGGAATACGATCCGGTATACGTATCGAAATACATATACACGTATCCATATAAAAATACGAATAGCCATGAGAAAAAATAAATAGTGAACAATAATTACTAGAATATATATATATATATATATATACATATATATATATATATATACATATATATATATAAATTATTAAATCAAAACTTGATTTAATAATCTAGCTTAATTTTAAGCCGCTAGTATTATCAATCGTACGATTAAAGTCCGTTTAGCCTGAACACATATTTAATCGTACACCTGTATGTACCAACATACGCCATCTACATCATATCGCCCGAATCGGGAAAACCCTCTATGTAGGATTCTAAAGACTCGTTAATACGCTGGTAGTGGGTTTAACCGCAATCACGTCAGCGGCACTAGCTGTACGTAACGGTTACTCAGGTATTGAGCGAAAGGAAAGCCGACAAGCAAACTCATCCATACTCCTACTGTTCCTGTCTGTAGCAATCTCCGTACAGCCCGGTCTGTTCGTCTAAGAGTATCGCATACCGGGTCTAGAGGGTGGATAAAGTCAAGACCCCTAATAACGCGATATTTCGTGTCGGGGTGAAGCCCATCACCCACTGAGAAACTACCGATCCAAATCAGTAATTCCCATCCACCTTAGCCAAAGATTTCTGATTATGACCACCCATGCACAGCGCGACATCAACTCCCAATACCGGGAAAGACCAATCCCTGACAATCTGCTCACAGGCTCTATGTGGTTCGGGACTGTACCCAACTAAAACCTGTCTGCATGACTCCTTTGAGCCGTGGTAGGGTAGTAATCAAAGCACAGTAGGAACTCACAAGAGACAAATGACGATCTCAGGTCGACAGACTAATCTGTACACATGTCACTTAAGAACTGATATATGACAATAGGTATAATACCATCTAGCATGTTTCCGACGAGTCCGTCCAGTGTAACTCGTAACCCAATGAACGCATGTATACTATTTTTGGTAACTAACTAACACCAATGCATGTGAGACCGGCCATCGCCCCTCATCGGTGTCAAGAAACGTATACACTAGTCTGCTCTAGAATATCGATACCCGGTCTCGATATTCCCACAACTATGGACGTTTAAGGATTTGCTTATAGACTATCCAGTTCTCACAAATATGATCGCCACAATAACTCTGGTAGTCAAGCAAGAATCTTATGGGTTCTATCAACATGTAATAGTAATCTGTAATACCACATAATACATGTACATGATGATAGTGATGAACCGGATAGCATGCTATCATCTCGAGTAAGACTGTTCTACCCGTATAGATCCTCCATCAATCATCATAATCGTATGCCTGCGATTACAATAATTGCCTTGAAGGCATCATTTCCAACAGATTTTGTAGTTGGTAGCATTTTGCAAGATTTACCTATAGCGTTGCCAATGTAAGATGAATTTGCAATATAGGGTTATCACCACTTCCCTACTTATTATCTCAGTCGGGAATAGACTCTTTCGTATTTGTTGCGAATAGTAAAAGCAGTTCTTATATCCGCATCTTTGTGTGTGTGTGTGTGACTGACTATAGCTTTGCGCATACTGTAGGTAACCAATTTAGTCGGGCAGATCCTCGCTAACAAAAGGCCGCTTACGTAAAGCAGCTGCTGCATTATTCTTCTATCGGCGGTTGAGTAAAATGAACCTTGTTAAAGAGACAAGTGCAGCCCTTTTTTGAGCTTGATGGGTGCAGATGAAAATATAGTAGTATTATTATGCACAGTGAATCGCATATTTATTGTATTTATCTGCAATATAGATTTTCAGAGCCCCTATAGTATTAAATACATCGATTTGCATTATCGGTTCCATAGCAATTTTGAGCATATCACCGGCAGTCTGTTCAGGGTTCCACGCTCAATGGTGGCAACTAAACACGAGGGTTGCGCTCGTTGCGGGACTTAACCCAACACCTTACGGCACGAGCTAACGACAGCCATGCACCACCTGTGTCCGCATTCCCGAAGGCACCCCTCTCTTTCAAGAGGATTCAATCTGCTTGATAATAAATTATATGTTCCCCAAGTTGCAAGAGAAATATCAACTGTTCTGGTATTAAAAGTAACTGCGATTTTCGCCGCCTATGCACACGGGCAGAAGAGCCTGAAGATACTCGTGACAAACTTTTTTCCCCTTTTTGGTGGAAAAGAAACTTTGTTTTTGAATACAAATCTCATTGGTCCTACACACTCTTGGTAACAGAAGGATGATACAGTCAAAAAATTTCATGATTTCATAACAATTAAGGATGAAATAACCTCGTACATAGGCAATTCATCTTCTTCATAAAACATCACAGCCATCACTTGTAATAGAGGTTGAAGCTACAGTTTAAGCAACTTTATCGTAGTCATTCAATTAGTTATGGGTAAAAGATTCACTCATCGGTCGCACAGACCAGTTCCACCATCTGGAACCTTTAAACAAGATGGCAAAGCATTTTCATCCCTCAAAATAGAATTTGTTCCAAACACATCCTTATATCTAAATTTCATCATCTTGAAGGCTTTTTCAGACCCATTGGAGATGCTAAGTAGCAAGTAAAAAATTTGTATCCTTATCTCATCACATTCTCTCCAGAAGAGCAACAGTTGAAAGGCAATTTTTTTTTATATAAACGGTGAGGAAAAACCACATGCGTTCTATTAAAAAGACTTCACGAAACATTACAATAAAAAGAACCTGGAAGGCAATTCTGTATGTTACAAGAGAGGGGGCAAAAAAATAAAATGTTAAATGAATCTCAACTCCAAAATTTCATGCCTGGACATCTTCTGAAGAAGACTAGTAAAGCTGAAAGGCAAATTTGTATTACAAGAGAACTTGTTGTCCAAACCTTCAGCGGAAGACGAGCTTTACGATGAGTGATACAGCAGATGTCGTGTTCTTTGTTTAATACAAACTATTGAACTTCTTTGATAATAACCAAGTAAGAGCGGAATTCCATATTATCAAACAATAAGAAAATTCATAGGCATAGTACGGATGACAAATTTTGGTAATATTGTTCATGGGTTATATATCGCCAAAACCAACTTCGATTGTAATATAAAAGTTCTCCAAAACTAGTCGATCTTGTGCTATGTGGCCTATGGCTTCCCTTCTATTTTCAAGGAAAAGATTCTCTTACCACTTAGCTAATTATTTAAGCAAACTTTTTTTGGTGCTGATAATGCACACATTTTATTTTATTTTTTTAACTTAAATCATTTTTCGTCATTTTACACAATGCTTGTCAGAGTTGGTCATTCTTAGTGTGATTTAACACAAATTTTTTTTATGAAATAACATATTCATCACATAATTAATTCTTATCAAATTTGTCTTTCTTATTTTCAAAAAAAAAAAAACCTTCATTCTTATTATCCTATAAGTCACAATTATTTATCCAATAAAATGAGCTTTTCACTATTTTTCTTAAACCTTGTCAAACTTATCAGAATTTATCATTTGTGAGTTGATTTGTGTGTTGTAACCCTCTTCTTTTCCGATAAAATGTTTTTTCACCATTTCAATTCTTGTAATCATTCTTGATGTGCTATTATCTACAAATATTCTTATTATTAAATGACATGACCTGTTCACCATTTACTCAATTTTTAGCAACTATATTTGGCCACAGATTTTTATCTTTTCCAGACAAATGACATTTCATTATTTTACTTACTTGTTGACAAGAATCATATAGAACTTTACTAATTTTGACAAGAATTATATAAAACGTGGAATAAGACATTTAAAATGAATATAAGTTGAATCTAGTCATCCAAATTGGAACTGAGAGATCTTTTATGTTGGTTGTGATTGCATGCAGGCAAAGTTTAAGTTCATTGCATTCTACGGACTATAAAGTTAATGCTCCTGCATCTATATTCAGATTATAACAAAAATATTTACTATGAACAAGTATAAAGTATGATTTCCCACAAAAGAAATTCATACATGCAATTTTCTTTGTTTTTTACTTGTAGCACGGCAAAATATTGCTAATTTTAAAGGTTACAAACAAACTTTTACGAAATTGATACTATTTAATATCGTTTGAAATTATAGCATAAGAATTAAGTAAAATGACGAAATTTGCTTGTGGTGATCAGGCCTTTTACTATGTCAAATCAAGAATTCAAGAAACGTAAACTCAGGAGATCACTAACCGAGATGAGAAAAACAAATGCCAAAAAGGAAAAAGACTGGACCTGTTGGACTGCTTGACTGCTACAGAGCAGTCGCCATCAAGGAGGTGGCCGCGACATGACATTAGAGGAAGTTCTTTCCCTTCTCTGCAAATAAAACATAATTTTTTATGAAAGAAACTAAATAATAAGAGAGAAGAGAATGAGGGTAGAGTGGAGCAAGCCTCACCAGCAGGCTGAGAGTAGTGAGCACCACACATGATCCCGAGTTCAATAATCAATTCTTTAAGAATGTGAGCTACAGTGACTACTTATATCAGGTGACTGAAACAACGTATGCAGCCCATCCAATTAAGAAATCTAACTTTATCTTTATGAATAAGAGAATCGAAAAGTATTCCCACAGAAGCGGCAACAAAAATGTACATGTAAAATTGGATAGTGACATGATTTCAATACAAACCGCAAAACTTTTGACAACCGAATGCATTCGTGGGTTGATCCGTAATTTACATTGTGAATTACCTAGAGACGGTCACCTAAATATAATGAATGTTGACATCAAATATAAATGCTGAACCAGCGCGAACCACCAAAAATCCCATCATCACCTAAGATCTTCAGAATGATGGTTCCCATTTTCCTGATGCTTTACTGTCATTTGAATTCTCTGTCTCTATAATAATCAAGAAAAGTATTTTAGATATGGAAAAAATAAAAGGGTTTGCAACTAAAATTAATAGATTACTAAAATTCTTGAGATATCAATGTTAAACCCAATCAGCAGTGTCCGCAGAATTTCCGTTCAATAGATTGTGGTTCTCCTCTCTTGTTTTTTCTTTCTCTTTGGTGTTCAGCGGCAACAATGGTCCAGTATTACCAGTTCGATCAGGCATTTCTGTGAAGCACATGGATACATAATTTGTCAGAACAAAGGTGCATGTATCAGCTCTGGCATATATTTTGCATATAAAGAAACACTCAAATATGTAGAATCGCATGTAACGCTAACTCAGCAACCAGAATCCTCAATCATGACCGATTTAAAAACTGAAGTCAAGAATAATTGTCCCTGATCACGCAAGAAAGAAGACTTTCCTTTTTATATCCCTACATACTAAAAAGGATAAATAAAAAAAGGTTTTTTCCCCTCTCCATTTAAAGATGCAACTACTGTTCACTTTCGACTTGAAATTATCGATCTCTAAAATACGAGAACGAACAGTTTTAAATCATATGCGTCTCAAGTTTATCTACATAATGCAACTTGAGTTTTAATCTGGCAAACCTTTAACCATGATTGAATCTAGTATACACTTTATAAAGGAAGACCCGGTCAAATATGAATTATAGAAGGAAATGAATAGGATAAACTAGTTTTACGAAAATAAGGCAAAAGGGTGTGTGCGTGTGTAGTTCATAAATGATCATTCTAACTGATGTTAATATAAAATAAGTTATGCATTAGCTTGCAACGCTTGAGATTTACACATATACAAGAAATTTGACAATATGCAAATGGTTATTATTGTATGCTTCAGATATGCCTATGAGATAACTACAAGCAAAAAATAATAATAAAATTACCTGGTAGTTTCGTGTCAATAAAGAATACCACCAAATTTACAGCATACCTGGTTTGAAAAAGAGCTAGATATATCAAAACAATTGTACAGTACCAGAAAGAACAATTAATATGACAAAAATTTAAACCATACCATGCAACGACAACATCTACTGAGTAATGCTTGTGAGAAGCTATTATAAGAAGGCTCTGTGTGATAACCATCAACCAAGCAAGTGTCTTGATAAACCTGCATCCAGAATAAGATAATGAAGTTATTGCAACTATTTAATGGGAAAAAAACAGGACCAACGAGGATTAACTGTGATCTAAACATTCACCTTTTGGAGCCATATTTATGGTATGTACGCACAAATACTAGAGTAAAGATCATGTGGGACGAAAATATCAAATCACCACATCCATATACAACCCCTTGAGGAACTGCAAGCAGGAACATCAAATGAATGTCTTGCTAATTGCACAATTCACCTTACTGTAGATCTCAAGCCTAAAAACTGAATTTCTTACAATTAATGAGAAGAACTTCAATAATATTTTCTGGTGGAGGCAATGTCGCAATTTTTGAGCCCTGCAAAATATTGATAGGTTAAGTGACTGAAAGTAAATGCTATTAAATATGCTTACTGGATTAATGTTTGATAGATTTGATGATGTTCCATAATGCTATAAAAAGAACTTTCCCAAAGAAAAAAATGGTGAAAAAGATTTGTTACCTCATGACAGTGATAGCTAGGACCTGGAAGAAGTGTAGAATAAAATGTAATTATCCGCAGAAACTGAGAAGCCTGCAGGTATGTGTTCATTAGATCAAAGCACGAACAACACTTAATGAGACAAAATGGTACTGATTCTGAACTTACAACTAAAAATGCCAACACCCTGCGCCAGAGTAGAACTGTATAGAAGCGCTTGCTTTTATAAATGAAAGGATGAAATGTCCACTGAAAATAAAATAAAAATCGCTTGTCATAAACATTGAAAGAATGAATGGATAAGAATTGATGGTTCAGGTATTGACATATTAGAAATAGAAAAAAGAAGATAATAATAGAAGTAGCCTGCACAAACAACATAATCAAGGAAAACATTTATATGTGTTAATAAAAATCCATGAAGCAGAGGTTTATTTACCTGAATCGTTACTTATGGCAAACAAAAATAATTCACAGCAGAGTGGGATGCCACAAACACAAGGGGAGTGGGACGTCACATCTGCTGTGAATTATTTACTTAAGTAAAATAATGTACAAGAAAATATACTTAGGTAAAATAAAATTGCACTGATGATATAATAACGAATTATATAAACAGCATGACATGCAGATCGCAGATGAAAAACCCATTGCAGAAAAAGAGCATCCAAAAACCAAACTCTTCAAGAAAAGGAACAAGAATACTTACGAATGAGATTAGTATATGTGTATGTTGCATTCATTTCACAGAAGTTATATTTAATATAAAAAAAAATTATATAAGACTTTACATTTAGGTTTCCAAGTGCTTGTCTGTTGTACATTCCAAAATATGGCATTGAGCACTGCAGGCCGAATGTCTCATATTCCTCCTAGTTTAAAAATACTATTCATGTCTAACATTTATGATTATGTTCTATATAAGCATCCAATTAGGTCTGTTTGTAATCCATAAAGAACAAGATTATAGAAACAAATAATTATCAGTCACTAATAATGATATGCAAAGTGACAAGCGATTCCAAAAAAAAAGTGAAATACCTAATGAGGGAGGCAGCAAAAGTTTACGCCACAGAGAATAAAAAATTATAACTTTTATGCCATAAGCAATAATAACTTAATAAGGCAAGGCAAGTTTATGAACAAATATACGATGATGGAGAAGGCACATACCAAAATAAATGAGAAAAAGATGACGGAGAACAAAGTTTCACTGATGTAAAATCTCTCTTTCCCAAGTTCCTGGACAATTAAAAACATAAACAAAATGGAATCGAAAGGAAAAAGGGCAAGGAAAAGAAAGGTAATGTGGTTGTGTTTTGCCAATGGCTGCTTTCTGCAGAATATACCATGCATTATGATGTTACACATACCGGAAGGATAAAGAACCCAAGATCTCCGAGAACAGGTCCAGGCCGATGTAAATAGTGAACTCCATGAGCAGCCAGACCATGAATGTACTAGGGACATGCAAAATCATGGCATAAGTCTCCAATTTAATGCATACCTTGGTCAATTAAAACAATATTATAAATACATAATGTACTCCAAAAAAAGTATCTACAGACTACAGATGAAGGACATTCTAAGCAAAACCATAACCATTTTCTGGTCTTTAAATAGAGGAAGAAAGCCGGGCATTGAAGCATCACTCAATAACAGCATATAACTAAGTTAATGATAAACTTACATCATAGCATCATAGGATCACTCTGACTGAATTAATTATGAGAATATTGTAGCCAGTCCAATTATAACAAGAGAAAAGTGTTTTCCTGCACAAGGAATTGCACAATCCGTGCGCAACAGGAACAAAGTGGGGCAGGGGGTGGCAGGCCCCAACCCCACTGTTTGTGCAGGGATTGCGCAGGCAATCTCTTGCCGGTAACCACCAACATCTTATAACAAACGAACAGTATGAATATACAAGTATGCAGAAGTCCATAATAAGTGAAGAATAAAGGTCCAATAGAACTTTGATTGCACAGTAAATTAAAATTTCAGGGGAAGCTGTTAGTTCTCTGGTAGGATATACGTAGTTTCCAATTCCTACTGATAAGCAGATGCTTGACCTTAAAGTCAACCGATAAAGGTTTTCGAATCTCATCTTTGAGGTGGATTTGAGACAAGGAACATGGAGACCGTGCTGGGCCATTTCTCATGGTGATGGGATTTCCGACTAAGTAAATCATCATCTGTATTTGGGTTTCTTTTCTTCTTAAAGTTGTTTCCCTTTTTACATAAATCATTTCATAATGGCATATTATATAGCAGGATGGTGTGCCCCACATTTTTACTCACCTAAAGAGAGGGAGAGAGGACTTCAAGCTATGAGACTAAACATCAAGCCAAGAGACACAAGAAAACAAATTGTGGTTAAATGTCTTTGGATATAGGTCATTTTCACTTAATATAACCTTTTCATTCATGTTCCTAGCTTTTTTCCTTTTCATCTGCTCATATATGATGCTCAAGTGTAATTACAATCTACATCATAGGTCAAATGTCTTTGGAAAATGCAGCTTACACAGCTATAACTTGTTCCTAGTTAAACCTTCGTATTGGCTCGGCTTTTCAATACTTTTCAAGCTGGTGGAAATTGTGCTTGAGTGGTCGAACAAATGCACTAACACGATAATAGAATTGAAATCATTATAATAAGCAAAGGTTGTCATATCCTTCCATCCTAACCAAAAAAAATATATTTAAGTATAAAACACATGTATAGCCCTTGAATGGAAAGGTATGCAATTTTGTACTCCCTCTGTATCTTTTTACTTGTCATTTTGGAGAGAGAAAAGTGTCTCACTTTACTTGACGTTTTTGGAATAACGAGAAAATCATTAATGATAAAAATATCAATAAATGATACAGTACAAAAAATAGCCTTGAAAATTAATTGCTGATATTAAAAAAGTGAAAATATTTTCCTTAATAGTCGATGGCAGAAATGGTATGATCTTTTTTAGTGGTGATGTGGCAGTAGATTAATTGTTGATATTAAGAAAGTAATAATACTTTTCTTAATCGGTCTGTATACTTCTAAAATGACAAGTAAAAAGGAACGGAGGGAGTAATTAAATAGTTTAAGAGTGCCTGAATTTCCTTACTTTATGAGTTGATTCCAAAATTCAATGGACAGTTGTACAACTCACTGACAAAGCATAATCAAGGCTCTACATTAAGAAGTTTCCAATTAAGGGGCAGTTTGGCTCATGAAATCTGAAAATGAGAATTAGGGGTATAGTACAAATTCTCATTTTCCATGTCTGCTTAGAATTTCCATTATTTGTTTGTTGATATGAAGTATGTTTGTGGAATAGCGTATGTTGTATTCATCCTTTGGTTGCTCCAAAGAAAAATAGGAAATGGTTTAGGGAATTAAGGATAGAGAAACATGGGAAAAGCTTATGTTTTGGCTACCTCACTATAAGACAAAAGTAAAGAAGAAAGAATGAATAAGCAATGGAGAAAAAAGGTACCCATAACTCAAAAAAGACATTAATAAATGGGCTTGCTGATGTGTTTTTGGGCACCGGCAAGTTCCTACAAAAAGGCTTGGAATTGGAATTCCTAAGAATGCTGACGTTTGTTGATGCCAATTCTCACTTCTTGTCTTCCCAATTCCTCTCAAACACCCCCGTGAACACTGTCCTGTTCCCTCAATTTCCAAAACCATTTCCAATTCTCATTAAGCCAACAGCCCTTAAGAGTGATCAAATTTCTTATATTGATGAATACTCTTTGACAGACACCTGGACCAACAAAAATAATGGCACTCTACCAGTTTGCTTAAGAAACCTTAGACTATGGCAATTCAAGAAGATGAACTTGAGAGAGTTGGCACGGGTACATTGTGAACGGAGGTCACAAGTTCAAGGTATGCCATAATTATGTACAAAAAGATTATGACAATTCAAGAACCGGGGGACAAAATAAAACAGTAAACACCACCATCGAGAATTTAGATAACTGGAGTAGGTTTGGTGAATAAAAGCAAATGATCTACAAAACTCCTTGCAAAATCCTTCCCTCAAGAACTATATACTGATTTAATCCAAGATGTGACACCCTTAATCAATTACACATTTGCAACAAAGAAATGTGCAATTAGACATGATTAGAACTTTAAACTCCCTAGAATGTTGTGAAAAGGCAAATTCCAATTTGGTTTCCTAGAAGTAATGAAATCAAAGATGATGGCTCCACCAGAGAAATGATTTTAACATATCATGTATAAGGAAAATGTTTTATAGGTGTGATGGGAATTTTTTGTAGTTGAAATAGTGATGGTTGTTGTAATAGGAGTGATAAAAACTCTATATTGAGGAATTAATCTTCATCCACCAATGACAGAGCAAATAAAATAAATCTAAGCTTAAATCCTTCAACACCAAGGGAATTTTCATCCTCTTGGTTACTAGCTTATTACAGCGCAAAGTTGTTTGTAATCTATTTTTTAATTCCTCTCTAATATAGTTTGCTTCCCAATCTCATTCTGCATTCCACTAGACTTCCGTTTACCCCAGGAAATGTTTTACAAGTTTAACGAAGTACCATCATATGGCTCATTCTATAGAGACGACTCCCAGGTCTACGATAAAATGCCATTGTACAGTTTGCCAAAAGATCTTCCTTATCCGTTATAATGAGCAACGAATATGGGCAATGGCATCTCATAAACTCCAAACCCTTATTCCTTTTCCATTATTACGAGCCTACACCACTATCATGAACTCCAAAACCTTATTCATTTTCCACTATCATGAACGTCTATGACTCAGTGTGACCCTTGCCAAATATAATTTACGTATAAAGGCAAATGGGAGTACCAAAGATAAGAAAGAGTTTCTCTCCTAAATTGATCCAAATCTCAACTTTCCACAACTTTTGTTGATGACCAACACCATCCATCTTGATCTTTATGGCCTAAATCATATGTACACCAATTTCATGTGATTTTGATACTCCTTAATAGTTAATTTGGTTATGGATATCAACAAACCGTCAAACTTGTGACCCTCCGATGTACACATAAATTTTTGGTATGTTAATGAACATGAAAGGTGCTAGTCATTCAAAAAGCTGATAAATTGTTAAATTTTTTACAGTCCTATGCCTTTGACCTCCACATTCCTCATAAAATAACAGCAGTTGCAAAATACAACTCAGAGCTATAAAATCAACATCAACAACAAAATCATTCATCGAAAACTCGACAAATCTAACCATCGAAAACTCAACAAAATCATTCCTCAATACAAGTCCATTTTATAATTCATCCTACGAGAGATAAAAAATTGTTGAATCTAGTTTCCCATTTGCAATAGAAACGCTATAATTACTTCGATCGCCATACCTGAAATACGAGCCCCGCGAGCAAAAGCCTCCATTTCTCCAAGAAAACCTGCAGTTCCACCGCCGCCTCGGCCACGATGCTTCTCCATGTCTGAATTCAAAACAAACCCTAACTTCAAAAAATCGAATTGAGCACAAAAAAAAAATCAAATCAAAAAAAAAAATTAAAGGAATGAGAATAAAGAACAAGACCTTGGCAACTACGCGAGCAATATACATGGCAAAAAAAATCTCAATCGATGGGAACAAAATCCTCCATTTCTCCGTCAAATCTAACGGTTAATCTGCATATCATCGTCCCAAATCTCCAAATCGAAATCAAAGGCGCGATGATCGTTTAAAACGAATGATTAGGGGGGAAATTTTGATTATAATTTTTTTTTTGAATATTTAATGGAAAAATGAGCGGTTAAAAGAATAAAGTAAATGCGAATTACGCGCAGACCTTCGATGATCTCTGCGCCACAAGAAAACAAAAGTGAGAATGTTGTGAGAGAGACCGCTTCCCCCTCTCCCCCTTGGTTTTTATAAGGGCAAGAAAGGGAGAGGACTATTTTTAAAATCTTTGAGATTGGGGGAAAATTGTGTTCCTAACCCTCTACTTTTCCCAATTTTATTCTTGGTCTTGGTTGCACATACCCGTGGGTTACCACCTGATCATAGTAGTGACTGGTTAACCGGTTGAATTTCCTTGTACTGTAGATATGTGGCATGTTTGATCGGGCGGAACTGGGAAAAGAGAAAATTTGAGAAAAAACACATCGAAGGAAAAATCCATATAGCTCCCTCTCAATCGATTTGTTAGTGTTCTATTTTTGTTCACTCATCAGAATCTCCCAAAAAGAAGTTGTAAAGTTAAAGCAGACGGTCACTTAAGTTGTTGAGAATTGATATCGAGTGTTGTTAGGGGTTTTTGTCGATGAGCATGGAAGATGTTTTCGGTAATAAATACCTGAAGAAAGTACAATCTCTTTATGTAAATAAAAATAGGTCTGATGGAGGGTACAATCTCCTTCAGATGTTACTTCCCGTTGATCTGCTGATGGCGGCGATGGATGGCTGAGATTGGATCTGGAGGCTGTCGCTCCTGAAGCGTGTGGATTTCAATGGGTTTGAGGTTGTGGTTGCCGAGTTACCTGCAAGGAAGTCCCAGGGTGGTTGTACCACCAAGGACCCTCCGACGATCAAGTTAGTCTAGAGATCCGAGCAGAGTAACGGCTTAGTGGAGTAAAAATGGCTTACCTCGATCATCTGAGAGAAGGGTTTATATAGCGGTGGCAGCAGGCGGGGCATGCGCGAGGATCACGCCGCCCGTTACGCTCCTGACGTCACGCCCGCGTGATGAGCGGGACCTCCCATTAATGGAGATACATGCTCGTTAATGGGGGATCGTGGTGGCGTGGAACGTGGGATGTGGCCGGCGGAGATCTCGCGCATGGCGAGATTCGCGGGATGGCGGTTACGCCTGCAAGCGGTGCTGTTATTCGATCGATGAGACCGAGGAAGATGACTTTGGCAGGAGAGCTCGCTGACAAGAGGGAGAGCCGATGCATCTTGGTTCTGTGGCAGCTCGGAGACGAGTTGTGAGGCCGAGGAGGCCAGTTGTGCAAGGGGCTCGGAGGCGAGCCAGCGTTTGCTCGGTAGGACGAGCGTAGGTGTGGTCTGGTCGGCCACTGTAAGTCCTTTCTTGCATGCTCTGGGACACGTCATCTGCCACGTGTCTTGATCTGGGAGATCACCGATATCGAGTCTCATCATTAGCCCCCCACTCTTGTCCCGACCAGCTGACGGGTCGGGTCGAGAGTGGTTTGTCGGATCACCCGAGATGAGCTCCTTTCCGAAGATATCGTCGGGCGTGTCTCTGGGCAATTAGTTGTCTTTTCTGGATGAGGCCAGCGAATCAGGGCGAGATCCCTTGCATTAAAGAGGGTGCGCCGGATCGTGTGCACTTTGGTGAAGCGACAGGCCACGTGTCGGGTGCCGATTGGCTGATGTGACGTGCTGCAGGCTTCTGGTGTCCGATGGGATGCCGCCGATGTGCTTGCGACAGGTGGAGCGATCGTGGTCGTCGAGTGCACTGAACCGTTTTGGCGGGAGTCGACCGTCGCCGTTGGATGGGGACGCCGGCTGTATAAATCGAGGAGAGGCCTGATTCAGGATCCCTCTCTCTTCATATTTTTCTCATTCTGAGTCTTATTTGCTCGGCGCTCTCCCTTTAGGTCGGACCTTGCGTTTTCTCTTCTCGAGGATTTCTTCCCATCAGATTAGATGTCTTGTTTTGAGGGGTTTGTAGATGTCATAGGGGTAGATCCTAGGGATTCTTCCCCCGGGTTGGAGCCCCTTCGAGAAGTTGGGGTCAGATCCTCTTCCCGGGGTCACGCGTCTGGGGCAGTTCCTGGAGCAGTGGCGGCGGACGCCCCTGGTGCGTCGTCCTCAGTAAGATATGACGACAAGCTTGCCACCGCTCGGGCTCGTTTTCATATTCCCTCCGGCTACACGCTACGATTGGCCGAGGAAGGAGAGAGGGCGGATCAGGTGAGAGGTAGAGAGATCGCCTTGTACCTGGAAGCCCTTTAGGCTGGAATGCACCTGCCTTTCTCTCTCGAGGTTGTAGCTGCATTAAATTACTTTGGGTTAGCCCCAGGCCAGCTAGTGCCGAACTCCTGGAGGATTCTCTTTGGGTTCCTGGTCCGGTTGAAGTTGCAGGCGATCCCCTTTAGTCTGTCCATCCTTGCCTCCTCCCTTATTTATAAGAGTCGTCCCGGAAATTGCGCGAGCGACCCGAGGTGGGTTTACCTCTCCTGTAGGAAGCAGCGGGGAAGCGTAGCCGGGTCAGGAGTTGTCGTTCTGCCTTCTTCCATCCATGATTGGAAGAAGAAGTTTTTCTTCGTCGGGCCGCCAGAGGGTAAGGACTGGCCCGTACCCGTCCAGTGGTCTAGGGATAGGTGCTGGCAGGGAAATCCGTCCAATAACCCCGACGCGGCGAGAGTGGCTGCGTGGGAGCCTATTCCTCGGGCTGATGTGCTGCTTTCTGAGCGGGCCCTCAGTTGGGCCGGGCTCAGCCCCGCCCAGTTCATTGGTAAGTTAGGAGCTTGTATTTGTTTTTACTCTGTTTGTGTCGTTGATTCCACTATATCTTGTCTTGTGCAGAAAACATGGACGCGGACCTCCTCCGAGCAGTTATGCGCAAGCCGAAGAAGGGGTCGAAGGCTGGAGGGGCCAACTCTTCCATTCAGACGCCGGTCCCGTCTTCCCCAGCAGCCGTCCCGCCCCAGCACTCGAGTGAGGATCGCGCCCCGGGGCCCAGCCAGGTGTCGAGCAGAAAAAGGGTTCGGGGAGAGGATGCCCGAGCTTCGGAGGTGGAGACGAGCTCTCCGCCGTCGTCTCTCAAGAGGTTCCCCCGAACCGTTCCACGGACCCCGGCCTTTCCGATCTTGGTAGATGAGGAGGAGCTCCGCTTTGAGGTGCCCTCAGGGCTTTCCATCGCTGACAGCTTGCTGCACGACATGGAGAGGTCGGCTGGGGGCCGGGTCGCTGGGGGGACGCTGAAGGCACAAATGGCATCCATCGCCTAAAAGGTCCTGCAGGTTAGCGCTCGTACATCGTCTCATTGTTTGCGAGATTTGGTGCCCCTTTTTCTTTCTGACCCCCCTCCGATTTCTTCAGGTCCTCCAGCACGTCGCCATCGTCGCCCGAATGGAGGAGGAGGAGGAGATAGCCCCAGCGGGCGAGTTCTCCTCGCTGGGGGAGAGCTCGAAGCGGGAGCTGGAGGCGGCGATGGCGAGGGTCGCTGCCCTTGAGGGCGAGGCGGCGGTCGCGAAGCAGGAGGCGGCGGCAGCGAAGCAGGGGGTGGCCAGGCTCCGCGAGGCCGCCGAGGCCAAGCTTCAGGGCTCCAAGGTGCTCGTCGGCACCATGAAGAAGTCAGTGAGCACCCTCCGAAAGGAGTTGAGGGCTGCGGTAGAGGCGGCGAAGAGAGCCGACCTCAGGGGCGGTGCAGGCGGTGGAGAACTTTCAGAAGTTAGAGCAGTTCTACACCATCCTAGCCTCGGCCACCACCCTCATCTGGCACGAGGCTTTCGACGCAGTCAAGGCCCAGGTGCCGGAGTTTGCTGATGAAGAGCTCCGCGCAGAATATCCCTGCGGGGATGACGAGCAGGGGGATACCCCCGGGAGCACTTCCGGGGAAGGGACTCTCGGCAAGGGCGACGCCGAGGCTCCTGCGACGGAAGCATCCTCAGTCGCGGTGGACGTCGAGCTCGTCGACATCACACCCGGCCCTGGGGCCTGAAGCCCCTCGTCTTCTCTTTGTCTTTTCTTTCGTCGCGTCGGGTATTTTGTAGGCCTTCGGGCATTTTTGTAAGGCTGGGGAGCCCACAGTACCCTTGTAAAAGCTTTGACTTTTTGAATAAAGATTTTTGTTTTTGCAGTAGTGTTTGTGCTTGTACTTCCTTTTGTTGGTAGGCACTTATATCTGCAGGTACTGCTTTTATGGTCGGCATGTTCCTCTTCTAGCGATTACTCGTCGACTTGACTCTGATCATTTGCCGAGTGTGCAAGGACCGGCGGGAAGATGGTATCTCCATGGCCCCGAAGTCGAAGTGGAGATCGCTAAGACGTTGATAGACCGGATGACTCTTGTTGGGGCTTCAATAGCGATGGCCGAGCAGGGTAGACCCTCGGTGTCTCTTTGTGAGGGCTTTGATCCTTAGCGCGGGAGGGGCCGTAGGAGGCCTGCTAAGGATGGCCGAGCAGGGTAGCTGCTCGGTGTCTCATGGTGAGGGCTTTGATCCTTAGCGCGGGAGGGGCCGTAAGTGGCCTACTAAGGATGGGGCCGAGCAGGATAGTCGCTCGGTGCCTCTTGGCGAGGGCTTTGATCCTTAGCGCAGGTGGGGCCGTAGGAGGCCTGCTAAGGATGGCCGAGCAGGGTAGCTGCTCGGTGCCTCTTGGTGGGGGCTTTGATCCTTAAGGACTGGCCGAGCAGGGTAGCTGCCCGGTGTCTCTTGGCGAAGGCTTTGATCCTTAGCATGGGAGGGGCCGTAGGAGGCCTGCTAAAGATGGCCGAGCAGGGTAGCTGCTCGGTGCCTCTTGGCGAGGGCTTTGATCCTTAAGGACTGGCCGAGCAGGGTTACTGCCCGGTGCCTCTTGGCGAGGGCTTTGATCCCTGGTTTGGTGGGTAGCTACCAGCCAGGGAAAACCGAGCGAGGGCAGGCCCGGTTGCCTCTGTGAGGACTTTGATCTTTGGTTTGTTGGGGTAGGGAGCTACCAGCCAGGGATAACCGAGCAAGGGTGGGCCCGGTTGCCTCTTGCGGGGGCTTTTCATCCTTAGCGTGGGAGGGGTCGTAAGTGGCCTGCTAAGGATGGCCGAGCAGGGTTACTGCCCGGTGCCTCTTGGCGAGGACTTTTTGTCCTTAAGGATGTCCGAACAGGGTTGCTGCTCGGTGCCTCTTGGCGAGGGCTTTGACCCATGGCGTCGTGGGGTAGGGAAGCTACCAGCCAGGGATAGCCGAGCAGGGTAGCTATAGGGCTGCCTCTTCGTGAAACTTTGATCCCTGGCGTTGTGGGGTAGGGAAGCTACCCACCAGGGATAGCCGAGCAGGGTAGCTGCAGGGCTGCCTCTTCGTGAGGACTTTGATTCCTGGCGTTGTGGGGTAGGGAAGCTACCAGCCAGGGATAGCCGAGCAGGGTAGCTGCAGGGCTGCCTCTTCGTGACGACTTAGATCCCTGGCGTTGTGGGGCAGGGAAGCTACCAGCCAGGGATAACCGAGCAGGGTAGCTGCAGGGCTGCCTCTTCGTGAGGGCTTTGATCCCTGGCATTGTTGGGCAAGGAAGCTACCAGCCAGGGATAGCCGAGCAGGGTAGCTGTAGGGCTGCCTCTTCGTGAGGGCTTTGATCCCTGGCGTTGTTGGGCAGGGAATCTACCAGCCAGGGATAGCCGAGCAGGGTAGCTGCAGGGCTGCCTTTTCATAAGGGCTTTGATTCCTGGCGTTGCGGGGTAAGGAAGCTACCCGCCAGGGATAGCCGAGCAGGGTAGCTGCAGGGCTGCCTTTTCGTGAGGGCTTAAATCCCTAGCGTTGTGGGGTAGGGAAGCTACCAGTCAGGGATAGCCGAGCAGGGTAGCTGCAGGGCTGCCTCTTCGTGAGGGCTTTGATACCTGGCGTTGTTGGGTAGGGAAGCTACCGGCTAGGGATAGCCGAGCAGGGTAGCTATAGGGCTGCCTCTTCGTGAGGGCTTTGATCCCTGGCGTTGTGGGGCAGGGAAGCTACCAGCTAGGGATAGGCGAGCAGGGTAGCTGCAGGGCTGCCTCTTCGTGAGGGTTTTGATCCCTGGCGTTGTGGGGCAGGGAAGTTACCAGCCAAGGATCGACGAGCAGGGTAGCTGCAGGGCTGCCTCTTCGTGAGGGCTTAGATCCCTGGTATTGTGGGGCAGGGAAGCTACCAGCCAGGGATGGCCAAGCAGGGTAGATGCAGGGTCGCCTCTTCATGAGGGTTTAGATCCTTGGCGTTGTGGGGTAGGAAAGCTACCGGCCAGGGATAGCCGAACAGGGTACCTGCAGGGCTGCCTCTTCATGAAGACTTAGATCCCTGGCGTTGTGGGGTAGGGAAGCTACTAGCCAGGGATAGCCAAGCAGGGTAGCTGCAGGGCTGCCTCTTCGTGAGGGCTTTGTCTTTGATAGCCACTCGGCGCACCAGGGAGAGGTACAGTCGCCGGCAATACGTGTCATTATTGCCTGGGGAACGTGAAGCGCCGAAGAGTCGTTTTGGTTTTGCTTCGAGCGGCGCGACTTCTGCTACATGGTGACACTGTTGCGGGTGAAAACGGGCGACCGTTGAACTCCGGGAGACGTTGGGGGCTATAAGACTGAGGGGTAATTGTTTGCTCCCTTCCTCACACCCGAAACGCAAAAATGCAGGACTTCCCTTTCACCATCGAAGATATCATAAACTTCGAGAATGTATACCTCTATGACCCGTACTGCACTGAGGACACGGTGCAGTTGGTAATAGGCGGGATCGAGGACCACTTCGGCCGATTGCTCCCCCGGCGGTCCTCCCTCCTTCAGCTGCTGATGTACTCCATCTGGAAGGCATCGCCGGGGCTCTACAACCCCTTATCCAAAATGCTGTTCGACGAGGCCATAGGCAAGCTAAGGTCTCTGAGGTGTTTCGGCTTGATCTCTGCGAGTCGGCTAGACCGCTCGGAAGCGCTCGTCCATGAGTGCTACCAGTTGAGGCTCGACGCTGAAGCTCGTGGGGGGATCGGAGGCAGAGGTTAGACGCTGCGAGGGCTCGGCTGAAGGAAATATGCTCAGAGTACCACGAGCAGTGCTCTCTGTACCTCATTCCCCGCTGTTGTAATTTTTTTTTGTGTACGGCTGAGGAGCCTATAGTACATTTTGAATGAATAAGATTCTATTTCTTTCCTGCAATGCTTTATCGATCCCTTTATTATATAAACAAAAGATCTCAAGGAAGATGTACATTGCTCTGAAAAGAAAATACATGCTAGTAGATGTTCTTATTCGTGCAGCTCGAGCCCTCGGGATGTCTATTGGCATCTATACCCGGCATAGGGGACCGAGCTTCATGGGTACTGGACGTATCCTCCGCTGACACTATCATGATCTGGCCGATGGTCAGCTCGGCTGGAGGGGGACGCTGCTCCTGCTCGCGGCCAGCTTGCCGCTTGTCCCTCAGGTACGCCGCGAGGTGCCCCGAATGGATGAGCTCCTCGATGTAGTCCCGGGGTTGCTTGCAGCTCTCCGTGGAGTGACCTAGCGACCTGTGGAAACCACGGTAGGGGTCCCGGGTTCGCTTTGAGGCCGCACGTGGGATCGGGGAGAACTTGAAGAACCCTTCGCCCTTAGCCTCCTCAAGTAGCACTGTCTGGGAGACGTTAAGCGGCGTGTACTCTTGGAACTTTGGGGGATAGGGCTTTTGCCGTTCCGGTCCCCTTGTCTCGTCCCTTGCCCTCTTCTTCTGGTCGGCTTGCTCTGACCGGGGGAGGTTTGCGTTCGCCTCGTATTCGAGCTGGACCTCGTGCTCGGTCCAGGCCTTTACCTCGGCCATGGTCTTAGGTTGCGCCAGTGCAAAAAAGCGTAACCACTCCTTGTGCCTAAGACAAGACCTCAGAGCCGTGATGACCGTTTCGTCCCGGTGCTCTGGGACCTCGAGAAGGGTGTTGTAGAAGCGGGTAACGTAGGCCTTGAACGTCTCTATGTCCCCGCTCTTGATCGTGAAGAGGTGGTCGACTGTGCGCTTCTACCGCCTGTTCCCGACGAAGTGGCCGAGGAATTGTGTGGCCAGCTCGTCAAAGGTTGAGATCGAGCGCGGCTCGAGTCCTCGGAACTAGTCTCGCCCGGAGCGGGTGAGAGTGGCCGGGAAAGCTCGGCACTGGACGGCATTGGAGTGGTCTTGGAAGCTCATTCCCGTGGTGAATGCATCCAAGTGGTCCTTCGGGTCAGATTTGCCGTCGAAGAGGGAGACCTTCGGGGGCTTGTTGCGGGAGGAGGCGTGGACGGCGAGCAGCTTCTCGGTGAACGGTTTTGTAAGCGAGTCGGCAACATACTTAGCCCCGTCGCTCGAACGGTGACCTTCCCGATACAGACTCTCGATCTTCTTCTCGAGGGCGTCGAGTCGGCCATGGTACCCCGACGACTCGGCGTATTCTGATCTTAGGCCTCTGCTGTTGGAGGCCTACGTCTGGCCTAGGCCGCGGTTTCTCTCAATGAGGTTCCTCAAATCTCCGGGTGAGGTGGTTCTTGAGCTGCCGTGACGAGCCCCGTCCGCGCGGCCCCGTCGGGAGAGGGGGTGTCGGTCATGCCTGGTGACAGGCGAGCTGACTGACATTTCCTCGGGAGGGACAGATACGCGAAAGACCTCGGGACGAGGCGCTCTAGCGACGGACCGCGGTGTCGAGTTGTTGGGCGCCGATATCGAGTCTCATCAAGGTCCAAGGAAGTTAACCTTTCTTTTTGGTTTTGTAATTTCTTGGTCATGAATTCGAATTGGAGGAGGTAAATGTGATATATTACTGTTTGCATCGTAACATTAAATTACCGATAGAAAATAAATTAAGAACAAGCCAAGAAAGAATGGCATAGAGTTAACCATTAACTATGACGTTTCACTCATGCTCTAAATGATTGATTATTCAGCGACTACAATGTTTTTTGGATGAAGTAGAGGATAGCTCGATCGCATAAAAAAAACGGATTAATCTCATATGATTCAATATCCCTGCAGGTCACAGTATAGGGAACCAGTTATTATTTCAATAATAACATTATTAAACCATAGAAATGTTGTATACTATTTAGCATGAACTAAATAAAAGAATGGTTGTGTTAAATATTACACTGTACCATTCTGTTAATTGCTGCATCCTTTTTCCTTAATAATTATAAGCCTTGCTAGCTCTTTTCTTTTTTTCTTTTTTTTTAACAGTCACATAAGCCAAACCGAAGCACACAACACGCGAATTTGCTTTACCCACACAACACACGGGCGTACCCGAGAGACCCACGAATTTACTTTGCCCTGAAAATGTTAAATTGTGGCCATTTTTTTTTCCTGAGGTTCGAACCCCACGCTCTCCGTCAAAAGGAAAGTGCCGTACCAAGTACTAACTGAGCTATTGCTCATCGGTGTATTGGTGTGAGCTTTGCTATTTATTCTGATTCTGTACTCTCTGTTTGTGTTGGTGGTTCTTTGTGGAGTGTCAGTCCAGACCCAGGGAATATCTGCTGTCCCTTGGTGGGTTGCAGATCATTTGAATGGGCCCACCTGCAGATAGCAGAATGGGCTTTTGAGTGTAGTGAAAGAAATGATACCATGTGGGCCAGATTAATATATTATATATTCCTAATATTATTACAGCAAAGTCCGAAGAGGGATTTTTCCTTTTCCTTTTATAATATATTGAATATAAAGATATTTTTCCAAATTTTGAAGAAATAGTTCCCTAGCTTAAATGAAGGGTAAATTGTCAAAAAGCCCCTGGCCCGATTCAAACTCGTGTAAAAACCCTTGGCCTTTTGCTCTTGTTAAAAAAAAAGCCCGGGCCCAATCAAAACCCCATGTATACTAGTTGCATGTAATGTCTAAACAGTCGCCAGTAATATTTGTGCAGTTGTAGTTGCTTGTAATATGTAAGCAATTACCTGTAATATTCAAGCGGTTGAGGGAATGAATACAAGGCCTAAATGAAATACAAACTTTGGCTTGTTTCACAAAGGTTTCGAATAGTAGGCCATGTTTAACAATTTAGAAAATTACAGGGACATTTAGACAACTTCTGAGCAGGCCAGGGGCTTTTTGACAAATTACCCTTAAATGACACTTCACTTTCCCTGTAGAATTGTCCATGTCTCTGCTTTTTTGATATATGAAAAACTCCAAGAGGCTTGAATTGAAGAAGTCATCGTTAACATGTATATAATATACACAAATTATTTCATTAATTCGCCTCATAGCACAGTATGTGAATATATGATCCAAGGTTTAGGCGTACTTGTCTGCTTATTTTTCTACTATTACAAATAGAAAACAAATAAGTAATTTGCAAAAATCTGAATACCGATGCATTAGCCAAATATAGAGTTAAAACATACCAACTCATTCTCTCATATGCAAATAGTCGTCTTTATATCCTTTATCAAATTCAAAATCAAAAAGATTTTTGTAAATTATTGAGCCTCGTATTCTTTAAAACCGTCGGCTATTGGGCTTCACCCGGCCCAATACCTGCTCCTTCTAGTGACCACTATATATATGTGATGTATGGTGCTAGGGCTAGGGTTTGAGCCGTCGTCTTCTCTTCCTTCAAGTTCTACCGAGGGTTGGCTTGTGAGGTGATCATGTGGGAGATTCTCGCTCATCAAGAGTGGTTTCTCTGCGGCCGTTGCAAGAAGGCGAAAGTCAAAATTCGTTGTGGTAACGTAAACGAGAATAACGATCCCACCACTTTCGGGTTAAGATAATTCTTGTAGAATCTTGTGTGTAGATTTATTTATTCCGCTGCCATGATTTGATATTATGATCTATGCAGCTACATGCTGCATTGGTATCAGAGCCTACATGCCCATGTTCGTAATTCGAAATTAGATCTATATTTTAAAAATTGTTGCAACTTAAAGTTGCATTCTTTTAATCTAAAATTTTGATCAATTTTTATAAATCTACAGTTATTAGGGCTGTTGTCGGAAATAGATCTTTAGATCTATTCAATTTTTTTCATACATAATATGTCGTCTAAATTAGATCTATTTTTTTTGTGACGTTGTGATAATTAAAAAAAAATTGTTTCTTGATATGAAGAATGACCATGGATCAAAATCCGTGAGAATAATTTTTTTTTGCTAAAAATTGGATCTTTTTTGTAAATTTTTCGGTGAAATTTTATGATGGTTAGTCCATAATTTTTGGAAAAACAAATCCTAACCCTAATTTCTTTTGGGATAAGATTGTGGAATTTTTTTGGGTAAGGGCCAAAATAATTTTTTTTCAAAAGAACATTATTATGGATTTAGTTAAAAAAAAATTCTGGAATTTTCAAATATTAATTTTTAAATTTTTTTTTGTGTTCTGGAAAAATTGAAAAAGAAAAAAAAGGAGAAGGTAGGGACGGCCAACCGCAGCGCCTGCGCAGGGCCACAACAGCGGATGCGGCTGCTGCTCCCGCGAGCCCAACTCGTGGGAAGCTGGCCTAGCCCGTCCGAGCTAGGCTCGGGTGTGTTTTTTTAGCAGAGCCGGGCTCAGTTTTACAAACTTTTTTTAAAAATAATTTTGTTGAATATTTTTTCAAAATTTCAGAAAAATTCCAGAAAATTTTGAAAAATCAAATAAATTATTTTTGATTTTTGGAAAAATTTTCCCAGTTAAAGTTTTCCACAGGTTTATGAGGTTATACTATTTTAACTCTGAGAGTTATAATTTTCGAAAAAAATTCACCCTTTACCAGAAGTTTCAAAATTTTATTCTCACATAATTTGTTGGAGATTGTATGAGTAGTTTGGTCCAGTGGGGGTGCCTAGGACGCATACCAATTTCACGAGAAACGGAAAATCCTAATAAAACGGACAAGATTAAATAAGGTAGTTTAATAAAAGTGGAATTTGTTAGATTGCTTTGTTGTATATTGTGATGTACATGTCATGCTTAATGAATAAAGACGCATGTTGCATTCGTTAATAAGATCTGACAAGTTTTAAGTTGAAGATTTCGTGATAAAAGTATGAATTAAGCTTCAACTACCCTATCTATTCCGTTTCTAGAAGTCTTTAAACCGTTTTTTAATTATTTTAACAAAATCTTAAATTAAATTTTTTTAAAGGATGTGATTGGGGCCATATGCTTTCTTCTCTTTCTTCAGGACGTAAGTTTATTAATTTTGTTAAGATGGGTTGAAGACGAAGCGTTCTTTAAGAAAGAACGACACTTTATTAAAAACCAATAGTTTTACGCACTTAAAATAAATTTTTGTCTTAAACAGATAACTTCCAAAATGATTATAGCCGATCTCATCAAGAGTGACAAGCTAAACAGTGATAATTTTTTCGGCTGGCGTCGAAAAATCCGATTCCTATTAAATGAGCAAGAAATGCAAGAATGTATTGAGATAGAAATACCTGAACCAGAGCAGGGCTCCACTCAGCAGCATAGGAGGGCTGTGGAGGAGTACAAGAGTTGGGTCCAGAAAAATCGTTCAGCGCGGTATATCATGTTAGCCGCGATGAGGAACGATCTCATTGGCAAGTTTGATGACTATTCGACAGTGAAGAGATTCTGGGAGTCTCTTAAGGCTCGCTTTGTACATGTCTCACTGATGCGGATCCGGCCGCTGACTATCAAGCTGGATTTTTACAAGATAACTGCAGGGTAATACATCAAGTTTCATTTTTATGTGATAGCATCGATGAGCAGGGATCTTGGAATTGTTGGAGTTGCACTCAGCAACGAGCAGCAAATTCAGGCCGTCATCCGGGCTTTGCTCGATTTCTGGGATGATCTCAAACTCCTTTTAAGCCATCCCGAGAACGAGAATACGTTCGAGAACGTAAGGACTAAAGTTGAGTTTGAAGTGGAGCGTAAGGACGCCCTTAAACCAAAAAAGCCATCATCCTCAGTTATGGTAGCTGAAGGCTCCAAGCCAAAGGCCAAAAGACTTAGATGCAAGGGGTCATACAAGGAATCAAATAAAGAGGCGAATGATGAAAATGCGAAGCCCAAAGAAGCCCGTGAAGCGCAGGAAAAGATCAGCTAAGAGGAATGCATTCTTCAACTCTTGGCAGTCAGGTCACTTTGCTCGTGATTTCAAGGGGCCTAGAAAGATTCGGGAGCTACGGACTACATCTCTCAAGACAGGGAAGGATTCGTAGAGTACAGGAAAGTACCCGCCAGAAGCCGGAAGATTTACATGAGGAACGAGTCGTATGTCGAGGTGTGAGGCACCGGGACATATCGACTACCTACAAGTTCAGAGAACAAGTGGCTTCTCCATGATGTTTTATATGCTCCATGGATGCGGCGGAACCTTTTATCAGCGGTTGGGCTAGTTAGCGTAGGATTTAGTGTTTTATTTGAGAATAATTATGTAAAACTTGTTTTAAATAATTTTCTGTTTTGTGCTGGACGCCTTATAAATGGCCTTATTGTTGGATATGTATACCCTAGAGGCCTTTATTGTATAGGATGCTAGGGATATGTTTGTACAGAACAATCTTGCTTGATATGATAGTATGATATTTGGTTTGTCTGTATCTTAACATGTATATATGTTTTATTGATTATTACATATCGCTGGTACAGTTGATATAGCCCACATGATTTTTTGCTTGACTCCCAGCGTTGTGATGACGATTATACTTGTGGGGGCTGGATAGTCTATAAGCATATTCTTAAATATCCTTAGTCGTGAGAGTATCGAGACTGGGTATCGATATTCCAGAGTAGACTAGTGTATACATATCTTGACCCTGACGACAGGTGATGGTTGGTCCCACAGCTATTGGTGTATGGCACCAAAGATTGTATATAAGTGCTCATTAGGTTATGAGTTACACTGGACGGACAAGCCGAGAACTTCAAGATAGTAATATACCTATCATCAGATAACAGTTCTCTTGTGACATAGATACAAGGTATTCTTTAGATCCGATGTCATCATTTTTCTCGAGTGCATTCCCACTGTACTTAAATTTCTACTTTACCACAGCTTTAAAGAGTCGTGCAAATAGGTTTTAGTTGGGTACAGTTCCAAAACACTTGGGGGCAGTGAGCGATAGAAGGGATCCGTCTCTCCTGGTAAAGGAAGTCGATGTCACGCTGTGTTCGATTAGCCATCACCATAAGACTGTTGGGGTCAAAATTTACACCCCGATTGACCAAGTCAAAATCAAAGTCAACTCCAAGCCAAGTGGGCCCAAGCCTAGGTTAAGTGGGCCAATGCCCAGGTCGAGGCCGAACATGAAGCGGCCAGCTTCCCCCATGCCAAAATAAATTTTTTTTAATAAATAATTTTGGTGTATTTCTTTTTTTTATTTTATGAATAAATGTAAGAAAAATGGGCATAAAATCAAATTTTTGTAAAACCCACGGCTCATGTGCAAAAGAAATGAGCACATGAGGCATGTGATGGGCAAAATGCCATTATGTAAAGCCCAAAGGGCTATATGTAAAGTGTGTAGCCTATAAAGGCAAAGATGAAAAGGAAAAAAAAAGACTTTTTCTCTCTCTCAAAAAATTAGGGTCTGTGCCTCCTTGTCCTTCCTTAAGGTTCTAAATGTTCTTCTTTTTTTGAATTAAATCAAGAGTTTAACTCTTCCTTTTCCAAAAATAAATAGTTTTTCACCACAAAACTTACAAAGGGGAGCTCGGATCTTCCATCAGATTTCAAAAAGGGGAGATCTTTAAATCTCACCCTTCCTTTTTTCTCCAAGATCCGGCCAATCGAGAGGAAGAAGAAGGAGACCCACCTCCCAAAACCCCACTTCGGGGAAGATACAGGGCTCAAGGGAGAAGAAAGGGGTCCCCTTTCATCAGCTCCAAAAATATCTTAGGAGTTTAACTCCTCAAAAAAAATAATACATATATATATATATATATATATATATATATATATATATATATATAAAACAATAAACCTTTCTTTTTGGGAGTACAACTCCCAGTGCAGGGGATAAGCCCTTTTATCATCTTTGTCAGGAGTTCAGCTCCAAAAGTCAAATCGGGAGCACAGCTCCCAGTGCAAGCACGTGGGGCGCGGGCGCCTGGCGCCCGCGTGCCAAGCACGTGGGGCACTGGCGCCCGCGTGCCAAGCATGTGGGGCACTGGCGCCCGCGCCCAGCGTCCGTGTACTAGGCATGTGAGGCGCTGGTGCTCACGCGTCCTTTGGACGCCATTTCCCCCCTCATTTTATATACACTCCACACTAAAAATACCTCCCCCGTTAGAAAAAATTTCTAACGGGACGCTGCCCGCACCCCGCAAGGGGGCTGCTAGCCCCTTTGGACCCCAGCCCGCTATCCGGATAGCGGGACCTCTAAAAAAAACTCTGCGGGCCGCTCGATATATCCAAAACCCCTTCAAAACACAACACTGCACATTGAGTTTGCATGACCTGTTTGACCCGTCAATCGGAGGTTCTCTCGCTCCAAAGGCGAGGGGTAATTAACGGCAGTTTAGTTCGCGGCTGCCGGAGATTCGGATCCCCACAATCAATAAACCCCAGCCTACCCTAGGCAGGGGGAATCTGTAATGCGCCTGACAAGCGCGCGCGTATTCCCATCTCAATGGGGTGACAAAAAAACACCCTACAGATTCTGGCATGCCCGGTGGGACGCTTCTCTCCTCCCATATCTCGGGTCAAGTGTTCATGCGAACTCATTTAGCATATATTCCGATGTTTGTACCGAAATAATATTTTTTTTCTCGTGCAGTAATCAAATTTCAACGACGATGTCTCCTAAGATGAATTCAGCTTTCGACGTGACCCTGATCTCGTACGTGGTCAAGATCAATGCCCGCGTGGTTCTCCCTGCCAGTCTCAGCCGGCAATGGGAGGAGCCACCCCGCTAATTTGGTTCCGTCATCATCTACCTGCTGGAAGCGCTCATCTGGCGGAGGTCACAGCAAACCAAGCGGCCAAACCGACCTCAAAGGGTAGGAGACCGAACGTTGTGGTCTCCAAAGTATCCCACCCCAAATGCAAATCTGTATTCGAACGGCTCTTCACTGTTCCAACTGGGGGAAAGGCCGTTAACACCAATGGGGCCACAAAGCAGCTCCAGCAAGCTCAGACGTTGCTCTTGACGATCGAGCAAGCAGACGTATTCTCTGGACTCTCTGTCAGTCGGTCTACGGCGGCTTCCCGAAGAGCCGAGCCATCCAGGTGCTTAAAACAGAAAGGCTGAGACAGAAGCGGCTCAGGTATCGAGCCAACAAGAGGGCCAGGAATTCGGCCAAGTGGAATCTTATAAGATTCCAAGAGCCGAGTCATCCTGCGACGACGGCTGAGTCGACTGTAAAAGTCAGCAATTCTTTCGAACCTTTGAAATGGGTTCAGAAAAACGCCATGACCTCTAGAATAAGAAGACGGCAGTCCGAACGATGTTGCAAAGAGACGTGTCCCAGCTCCGTCAGAGAAAGCATGACACCATCTCTTCAAGAGTCTATCAGGCGCTCTGCGCCGCGTGAAAACAGCGGGGCAAATCCAGAAAGGAAGCTCCAGCACCACTCATGAATTCGGTCATGCCAGCCATCTTCAATCGATTGTCCGCTATCAAAACAGAAGGGCTAAGACGGTGGTCCACAAAGTCAGCTACCAATAGTGAAATGATGGCTGGATATGTTGTCCACACGGTCTATATGGCAGGAACGCGCCCCAGTGACAACCTTCACAGCAAAAGCAACGATGGGGCCACCACATCCCAAGTCCAATCTGGCTTGAATGTGCTTGCCGCTTCCCAAGAACAGCCGTCTCCGCTGGATGATGAAAACCTTCTCGATAAGGATGATAGGCAGAAAGATCCCTCAGTCCATGTAGAGTCAAGCTCGGACAGCGAGGAAGAGCTGACTTTTCGCCCCAAGACTGCAGAGCAAGAGCTGCTTCAAGAGCTTCGAAAACAGCTTAGGAGCAAAGATAAAGAGATGGCCAAGATTTACTCCAAAATCGACGACCTGACGAATGTCGTGATGCAGCTCACGGCTCAAATTGCCCGGACATCTACAATCAAGCACAAGTCTCTACTCATAAGCCAGGTGATGACAATCTAAAGCAGCCGATGCCTGTCCCTTTGGGTCCAAGATTAGTCGAGCCGCACGAAAGCCGGCTACATTCCGCTTCTGGGGATGCCTTGGCCCCAGATAGCACCATCCCGCTAACACAAGATCGGATAATGGATTTGGTCACCAGCAAAGTTAAAACATTGGTGGCCGAAGCCGAAGCTTAGAAAGAAATTGGCAGTAGTGGGCGGCCATATCCCGCACAGTACGATCTGATCGAGTTCCCAAGCGGCTACATCATTCCTAAGTTCGGAATATTTGACGGGACGGGAAACACAAATCAGCATGTCGCCCACTTTAAAGTATCATGAGGAAACACAGGGGGCAACGATGCACTCCTTCTTCATCAGTTTGTCAACAGGTTGACCGGTGTCGCTTTCGACTGGTACGTGAGTATACCAGACGCGTCCGTCATTACCTTTGCCCAAATAGAGTCTCTGTTTCGGCAAAGGTTTATGAGTGTCAGTGATAAAATCTCCATTGCTGACCTCGTGAGGACCAAGCCGGGGAAGAATGAAAGCAACACCGATTTTATCGTCCGATGGCGTAATCTCACGGTCAAGTGAGAACCGCCGCTGGAGCAGGACCAGTCCGTCAGCCTTCTCATTGGGAACCTCAGTAATTAGATGGTACCATTCTTGTGTACAGCAGGTCTCAAGACGTTTCAAGAGATCACTAAGAAAGTCCAAATGCTGGAACGCTCGAAGCAAGAGTCTACCCCGGACTCTCAGAGAGACAAGTCTTAGAAAAGCAAGCGGGACGACAACCGTAGAAGCGGGAATTCCAGCAGTACCAATGTCTTCAATGCGTCCGATAATGAAAACAAGTGAAAGGCAGGTGATTCCAAAACCATCTGGTCTCGAAAGCCATTACTGGGAGGAGAAGGGCCTTCTCTAGAGGAGAAAAAGAACAAGGTTTACTCTTTCAGAAGGGACAAGGTCCGCAAGATATTTAAAGACGCCTTGAACAACGGTCTACAATTGCCGGAGTCGAAAAGACCTCAAGAAGCAAAAGTGACCGACAATCCCCTGTATTGCCCGTACCATCGAGTAGTGAGCCATGCGATCGGGGATTGCTATATTTTCAAAGATTGGGTCGAGAAGCAGTACAAGGCTGGAGAGATCGAGCTGTCCAAGAGTATGTTGGTGAACAATCAAGTTGCAACCACCAACTTTATACAGACAGAAGCTGAAGCCTTCTGCGAGCAGACAACTGAACCCACTGCCGTGAGAAATGAAACCGGCTCACCGCAGCTTTCGTAGAGTATGCACATATCTAATAAGACGAAGAAGATGATAAAGCTACTTCGGAAAGAGCCCAGAATAGAATGGGAAAGGAAGAAGAAGCCCACCATTCTAGCTGCCAATTTGGCTCAATCAGGCTTGTTCTCCGCCGAAAGACGCGATCGGGACGTTGGGGTGTCCGGTCTGAATTTTGGGGGTAGATACTATTTGGTTTTATCCGTCCACCTCTCCGAAGATTCCAAGTTGATTTATGACACCATGTATCGAAGGTTTAAACGGATGCGGCCGATGTAGCAGACTTCGTCAGATTCCCCCTCATTGAGGGGTTTTTGATTGTGGGGATGCTCTTCCTTGCAGGCACAAGCCTCTGTAGTTAATTACGCTACCGCATCGCGGTAACCACTTTCTCCTTCTCCAGATGGTCACTTCGTGTCTTGTGTGTTTGTTTTGTTTTTGGTTGCCCATGGATTGTATACGGAGACTAATTTATGTTGTCGCCCATAGGGCGTGGATTAGTCCAAATCCGTATTTTCTTAGATTTGGGTTTGGTTTAGGTTTAAGGATCGTTAATCTTATTGAGATTAAGATCAACTTAAACGTTTGTTAAGGATACGTTAGTCTAATTTTAGACTAAGATCTACTCAACGGGGGTTTGGGGTCATTTAGATCCAACGAAAGAGCATTTGGGCTTTATCATCTTAGTTTAGAGACATCGCGGTCTACTGGGTTTAAGGACATCATAGTCCGTGACAGTTTAAGGACATCATAGTCTGTAAAGTTTAAAGACATCATAGTCTATGAGTTTAAGGACCTCACAGTCCATAAAGTTTAAGGACATCATAGTCCATGGAATGTCTGGTTATCGGGACCTGCCACCTCTCTGAAGACGTTGAAGAATTATAACGACACATGTCAGAGGAATGAAGAGATGTACCCTTGAACCAATATTGGTTGGGAGATCTGTAGTCAAGTTTGGGACTAAGATCAGTTAAAAATATTTATGAGCATATGGGCTCAATTAATCTGAATTAGAGATATTCGGCCAACTTGGGCTCGGCCCAGTTAGTTAAAATGTTGAACATTTAATTAGGCTCAGTCTTTTTTTATTTAACAATACTGAGCATTGGTTTGGGTTCTGACAACCATTTTATCTTTTATTGAGTGTTGAGCTCTCATTATGGCTATGGGGATTTATTTAAAGAACAGTTTATGTTCCCTCAGCACCCACATGAGGAGCACGTGGTGTGCTTGGTGCTGAGCGCCAGTCAATGAGTGCAGAGCGCTTCTTATGAAATAACGCACACGTGAGGAGCACGTGGCGCGCTTGGAGCTGAGTGCCAACCAATGAGTGCAGAGTGCTCTTTATGAAATAGCACACACGTGAGGAGCACGTGGCGCGCTTGACGCTGAGTGCCAGCCAATGAGTGCAGAGCGCTCTTTATAAAATAGCACACACGTGAGGAGCACATGGCGCGCTTGGCGTTGAGCGCCAGCCAATGAGTGCAGAGCTCTCTTTATGAAATAGCGCACACGTAAGGAGCACATGGCGCGCTTGGCGTTGAGCGCCGGCCAATGAGTGCAGAGCGCTCTTTATTAAGTAGCGCCTACGTGAGGAGCCCGTGGCGCGCTTGGCGCTGAGCGCTAGCCAATGAGTGCAGAGCACTCTTGATCAATTTTGTGCTCTGAGAATTAAGTTCTCGTTTATAAGAGATTTTGTCTCGTGGCTCTAAGAACAAGGTTCTTATTTTAAGAGGAGATGTTACAATCTCTTATGTTTTTTATGAAAGACTTTGTCTTTATCTTATAGATCTGTGATCTAAAGAGAACTAAGTTCTTTTCCCTCCCCTTTTATGATGAGATACTATGATCTCTTTTTGTGAAAGACCTCTGTCTTATAGATATATGATCTAGAAAAAGAACCAAGTTTTTCTTCTTTGATGAGATGCTTTGATCTCTCTGTTTTATTTACCTTTAAGAAATTCTTCTTCCGAGAGCTTGCTCTTCTCTTTGAAATTTCTCAAAGTTTGTGGGGGGTTCCTCTGTGCAAGACTTGAAGTCTTGGGGCCTTTCTATAGTGGAGGCTGATCAGTTAAGGCAATCTTTTTCTGATTGATTTGGGGATGTTTTCCCACCATTAGATCTTTGATCCTAAGGCTTCTGTTTTACGAAAACATCTTTCTTGTTATTAACAAGATTGGGAAATTATTTTCCCATACAGAGATTACTCGATATCTTGGTGATTTTTAATCACCATTGGATCTTTGATCCAACGGTGCTATGATTTACAGAGTACAATCTTTCTTATTTGGAAAGATTCCGAGGAGTATTTCCTTAACAGAATTTTATTCTGGTAATTTGATGATTTATCATCTCAGTTGGATCTTTGATCCAAAAGTGGAGAACATTTAGTTCTAGCGTTTAGCGCTCTCGTGCCTTGCACGTGAGCGCTGTTTCAGAGTCTTTGACTCTTAGCGCTGGCGCACTTGACGCGAGCGCTCTCGTGCCTTGCACGTGAGCGCTGCCTCAGAGTCTTTGACTCTTAGTACTGGCGCACTTGGCATGAGCGCTCTCGTGCCTTGCACGTGGGCACTGCCTCAGAGTCTTTGACTCTTAGCGCCAGCGCTCTCGTGCTTTGCACGTGAGCGCTGCCTCAGAGTCTTTGACTCTTAGCGCTGGCGCTCTTGGCGCCAGCGCTTTTATGAAGCACTGCTTCATTTCAAATTTCAAAATTTGAAAAGAGCTTTGCTCTGATTGGGGGAAACAAATGCCCCCCACCGTTGCGCTCACGTGGTTCACACGTGAGTGCAGCGGTGGTAGCCTTTCCACCGTTAGATCAACTTAGAAGTTGAAACGGTTCTCAGTGCCTATAAATAGGGCCTTTAGCCCTTGAGATGACTGTTTGTTCATCTTCTTTCTTATTTTTCTGAAAATTAATTCTCTTTCAGAGCCAAGCTCTCTTCCTTAAGAAATTTCTTAAGAGTCGAAACTCTGCCCAAATTCGGTAAGAATTGAACTTATTAACAGAGTTTCGCTCTTCTCAGATCACACGCTTTCTTCTCTTTGCTGTGTTGTTGGCATGCTACTTTAGCAAATGTAGCCTGTGGATAGTAGATAATAGTCCATCTTAGCCTCTTTGTAGGGTAGCGATGGCTTGGGAAGTAGGTTCGGGTCTGCTGCTTAAGACTTTTCAACTTTATGAGCCATAAGGGTCTCATAAAGACTTTTCTCCCTGCGAGTCGAGAGGATCTCGTAGGTGTAATTTCTCCTTAGGAATCGTGAGGATTCCTAAGTGTGCTTTCTCTTGAGAGTCGTAAGGATCTCGCAAGAGAATTTTCTCCCTTACAAGTCGAGATGACTCGTAAGTGGTTGATGAGTTGACTTGTTCCCGAGTCGAAGCGTTGCTTTGACGGGGAGGTCGAGGGTTGACTTTCTCCATTTTCTACGGTGTCGGGGATTGACTTTCTCAGTTTTCTACGGTGTCGGGGTTGACTTTCTCCGTTTTCTACGGTGTTGGGGATCTACATTCTCCGTTTTCTACGATGTCGACTTTCTCCGTTTTTTACGGTGTCAGGGATCGACTTTCTCCATTTTCTACGGTGTCGGGGATCGACTTTCTCTGTTTTCTACGGTGTCGGGATCGACTTTCTCCGTTTTCTACGGTGTTGGGGATCGACTTTCTCCGTTTTCTACGGTGTCGGGGTTGACTTTCGGTTGTTTGTGAACCTCAAAGTCTTGAAACTGGGGACTTTGCCATGGCAACGATTGGTAGTGTCGCGTCCATGTCCTGCTGGCATGAGGAGGAACGCCGTTGCTGGTCTTCTGGGATGCAGATATTGCTGCTGAGACCTGACTCTCCCTTTGATAGAGTTTGTTGGGACATGTGGTTCTCTTTTTGTTCATGCCCATGGATTGTATACAGGGGTCAGTATGGACTCGCCTGTAGGGCAAAATTTTCATTTTATATGTACTTTTTTGTTTTCTTTCCGCGATGCTCTATCATTTCAGCTTTTGTATCACGAAAGTCGCGATTGCCCAATCATTTCGGCTATTTTTTGCGGTGCTCAATCATTTCGGCTATTTTGTATGCATATATTTTACTTGCTGATTTTGTTGCAAATTGCCCAATCATTTCGAATATTTTTGTATGCATATATTTTACTTGCTAATTTTGTTGCAAGTTGCCCTATCATTTCGGCTATTTCATATGCATTTATAGTTCGTTGATTTCTTGCCGCGAGTATGGGCTTGGAATTTGATACCGATTTAGGCATCAGTATCGCTACAATGGGATATTTCCAGGAGCGAATCATCACTTGCCTTTGTCGGTTCGAACAAAGGTGGCTTAGCAAACATGGTTAAGGTCCTGTCGACTAAGGCTTTTGACTTCATGAACCGTAAGGGTCTCATAAAGGTGTTTCTCCCTACGAATCGTGAGGATCTCATTGGTGTATGTTCTTCTTAGAAGTCGTGAGGACTTCTAAGTGGTGTTCTCTCTTATAAGTCGTAAGGATCTCATAAGAGCAATTTCTCCTTATAAGTCGAGAGAACTTACAAGTGCCTGTTTACCAAACAGGAGGATTTCATGCTATGGGCGGAACTTGGTGTGGGAGACGTTTATTTGTGCCCGTGGATTGTATATAAGGGCCAGTATTAAACCGCTTGTAGGGTGGTCTGGGAAATGTGATGGCTTAAGAACATGTTTAGACCCCTGTAGCTTAAGGCTTTTGAATCCTATGAGCTGTGAGGGTCTCATAGGGGAATTCTCCTTACGAGTCGTGAGGATCTCGTAAGTGTAACTTCTCCTTAGGAATCGTGGGGATCCCTAAGTGTGTTTCTCCCTTGGGAGTCGTAAGGATCCCACGCAGGTATTTTCTCCTTACAAGGTTGAGACGACCTTGAGTGTCTTTTAACGAGATTGCGCCCTTTCGGGTTTTCACAAACTCGCCAGTAGCCCTGCTGTTTTTACTCACGGAGCCCTTTCAGGTTTTCATCCGTGCCCATCTTGCTTATGGACGTACCGTTTTTTTCTTTCTTTATTTCTTTTTTTTTGTGTCAGCCTTGGGATGCTGCGGTTTGCAGACGCTTCGGTCCGTAATTTTCTATTTTTAGAGTCTGGACTCAAGAAGATAGCGAGCGGACATAGTCGTCGTCATATATCATTAACCAGGTTCGTGACTCGTCAGGCATAGTACTTCTTAAGGAATCGGCTGTTTATTGGCCGGAAGGGTCTTTCGCTATGCATATCCATGAGCGAGTAAGCCCCATCCTGGTAAACCTTGTCTATGATGTACGGGCCCTCATAGTTTGGCTCGAATTTCCCCCATTTGGCACGATTGGGGATCATAGGTCTTTTTACAACTAGCATGAGTTCGCCTTAACGGAATGTTCTCGGCCCAGTCAATCTTTCGTACGAGCGCGTCATCTTTGCTTTGTAAGCTTCCAGGTTTTGCTGCGCCATGAGACGAGTTTCATCAAGGGCGTAAAGCTCTTCAAGTCGAAGATGAGCATTCTCTTCGTCTGTTAGCTCATAATGAACCGCCACTCGCAGAGAGGGTAGCTCTATCTCCAAGGGGAGTACCGCTTTTGCGTCGAATACCAATGCATACGGCGTTGTATTTGTGGCCGTTTTGAATGTAGTTCGATACGCCCAGAGAGCTTCATGCAATCTCTCGTGCCAGTCCTTTTTGTTTTTGGACACCGTCTTCTTTATGATCTTCGTCAAGGTCTTGTTGAAAGCCTCAGCCAAACCGTTAGCTCGGGGATTATAGGCCGAAGAGTATCTCCAGTCTATGTTATGCTGCTGTGCGAAGCGGATGATCTTGTGGCTTCTGTAGGCTGGCCCGTTATCGGAGATAATCCGTCGTGGAGTGCCGAACCGATATATGACGTGTATCTTGAAGAAATGGAGAATATTCTCTGTCTTCACTTCTCTTAGCGGTATGGCTTCTGCCCACTTAGAGAAGTAATCGGTTGTCGCCAATATAAACCGATGTCCTCTGGACGATGCTGGTTCAATGGGCCCGATTATGTCAGTTCCCCACATTTCAAACGGCCAGCTAGCCACCGTTGGGTGTAGTGGATTTGGATGCTGGTGCATGAAGTCCCCGTGAATCTGGCACGAGTGGCACTGCTTCGCGTATTCGAGGCAGTCTTGGATCATCGTGGGCCAATAGTAGCCCATCCTTTTGATCTTCAGCTTCATCTTTAGCCCGGCTTTATAAGAACCGCAGAGTCCGTCGTGAGTTTCTTGGACGACTCTCTTTGCTTCTTCCGGCCCCAGGCATCTTAGCCATAGAGAGTCGAATGATCTCTTGTACAAAGTATCATTGACGAAGGCGAAAGACAGAGCTCGTTTCATGAGCTGATGTCTTGAGGATGCATCTTTAGGTGTTCGACGGGATTTGAAGTAGTCTATAAAGACTTCCCTCCAATCCTTAGCCTTTTCCTGGTCTTTTATTTGTAAGGCCGTTTGCTTGGTCGCTTCCTTTTCTTCAGACGATTCCGGAGATATTTCCGCTGGTGCAAGAACTCGACGGCTTTGTACCACGATCTTTACGTCATCGAGGTTTTTGTTAGTGTATATGCCCTAGAGGCCATTACTGTATCATACTAGCTTGTATATTACTTAATGGAAGCTTGGGATATTCACAGTTGTATATACAATCTTGCTCGAAATGGTAGTATGCTACTTGGTTTGTCTCTGCTTTAATATGTGCATGTGTTTCTTTTAGCATATTGCTGGTATACATATTAGTAGAGCCCTTAGGATCTTTGCTTGATTACCAGCGTTGTGATGGCGCTCGCACTCGTGGGAGCTGGGTAATCTATAAGCACATCCTTATACAGGTCCCTGGTCGTTGGACTATCGAGACAGGGCATCGATACTCCGGAGTAGACTAGCGTATGCGCTTCTCATCCCAGTGTGGGAGACGGTCTGTCCCACAGCCGTTAGTACGTCGTACTTGGGATAGTATGCGGGTGCTCGTTAGGTTACGAGTACACTGGACAGGACTCGTCGGGAACTGTTGGTTGGTAATATTTGTATTGTTCTGTGATGCTGTACATTTCTGTGATGTTGCATTTTATCACGCCTTGAGCGAAATATTATATATTGATATATATACTAGTAGATGTTGTATATGTTTTGCATCCACGCTAGTCCAGTCCCCGCTCTGTCGTTAGTTAACTAACCTAACGGGTAATGACGGGACCCAGTGGCGAATGCGGATGGCATATACGTACGTCATTATTTTCGTTCTTTATTGGTGTGATTAATTGATGGGACTGCATTGATTCGGATCAATGCGAGTTAAAAACAAACCTAATCTGATGTTGTTGGAACAATTTTCAAAAAGCTGTTATTGCAAGGACGTTCACTTTTGTTTTGCACAGTGGTATTCAGTTGGAATATCCTGCTCCTCAGTTGACGAGGCAAGGGCCGAGATCCCTTCACCGGGAGTGACCCCTTAGACAAAAGTTTGCGTCAGGGCAATAACTTCACTATAACCGATTACTTTTGCTTTGCATCATGGTATTCAGTTGGAATATGCTGCACCTCATTCTACGGGGAAAGAGCCGAGATCCCTTCACCGGGAGTGACCTCTTTAGCAAAGGTTTTCGTCACTATATTTTATAAAGCTATCCGGTTCCTTCAACGATATCAAGTTCATTACGTTAAAGGTTTTCGCCAGAAACCATTCGTAGCCCTCCATCATTTCAGTTAAATATTCGGTAGTATTCAAGCTATGTATTTTGACCTCACGCCAAGGCATAGTGATTGGTAGCTGCCGGATATTTATCTGTTGCATAGATAGATGCGTTGGTTTGGGACAGTCGTACTGCTATTTTGGCCTACGTCAAGGGTATGTACGGGTGGGTTCAAATTAACCTGGACAATGATGGGTAGAACTTGACATGTGACTTATGATATTTTGACCTCATGCCAAGGTCATAAAAGTATGGGGCAAAAATCACATCGGGAGTTTCTAAAGAAACTGAAACTTGCCAGATATGCGCATACCTTCTGGAGTGTGATAACGTGAGCGGATTCCGTCACGTTATCATGCGATGATAGTTGGATCCCGATTCCCACTGATGAGTTGGTTTACTCCTCGGGTGATCCCGACTAATTCTTCTTTCGGGTTTGGAGAAGAATTTGAGGTTACAGTGGGAGGTTTCCTGATTAGATAAATTGGTAACCATTCTGATCTAGGTTAGAGTGCACGCTGAGTGTTTCTTTTCTCTCTTTTTTTGGCAGCGACCATTGACCCGACCCTAGACTATGACTCAGTGACCAAGTTGACCGAACCTTCTTATAAGACTGGCTTTTGGATTGTCTGAGTTGCAAACCTCATTGCCACTCCTACTTTTACCCTTTTCTTCAGGACACCCCGTATTACTACGAACGTCCACTTCCATTGGACAAAACCATCGTATGGTTATATACGAACTCGAAGGAATTTATTCGAGGATGGTTTCCGGTTCTGGAGAAAACGGATAGGATTATTCAGTTGTCTTTTCCTTTTTACCTTCTCTCAAGTTGTGAGTACTCCTTGGTTTAGGAGATAGTACACCTATTACGCAAATTGGATAGTCTTCTTCCAAACCATAGGCAGGTGCCGACCGGTAGGGAATGAAGAAAACCAATTAGCCTAGCGATGGTGTACAGAAGGTATTATGTAAAGACAAAGAAAGGGATTAGAAGGAGGGCAAAGTAAATTGCGACTGCTATTCACGACCAAACCAAGTATATCATTACCACTCCCACATCACCTTTATATTTCTCTAGGACACTCCGTATCACTACGAAGATCCACAGTTTATTGGATATTCCATCGTATGGTTATATACGAACTCGAAAGGAACTTGTTCCAGTTCAGGGATGGATTCTGGTTCAGGAGAAATAGGAATAAGGTTTATTTGGTTGTCTTTTATCTTCACCTTCTCTCGCATTGCAAGTGCTCCTAGGATTAGGACAGTACACCCATTATGATTATTGGATAGTCTTCTTCCAAACCATAGGCTGGTGCCGAACGGTAGGGAAGGAAGAAAACCATTTGGCCTAAAGGGGTGTGCAAAAGGTAACGACTAAAGAAATATAAAGGGATTTAGACAGATGGCAAAGAATTATACGGTTACAATTGTGAATCTGGATAATAGAAGAGGCATTACTAAGAATACCAGAATACCCCATCGAAACATTTCAATGTTTCAGTTTCACTGTGTACTGTTAAAAGAAAACTGATTTCCCAATTAGACACTTGCTCCAGGGTATGTATTTACCAGGTATGATTCTCACATCTGTATGGTTTTACAGATGATGAGTGGGAGTAAGTTATTGAAAATTAGGTGATTATCCTCATTATATCGGAATTCGTTGTAATTGGTGATATTTGAGGAAATCGCCTGGGTTGTTTGCCGGACGGCAAATATTTGGTTTTAAATATCCGTTTTAATGCACCAATTTCAAATTGATATATCTGTACGTCTATTTTTATAGAGTGAGATATACCTTTTTGAAATTATGTCGATGACATTTATCTATATCAGTGGATGGTTAGGTAAGGAGCATTAAACAGCGGTGTAATTCTTCTTAACCATAAGTACAGTTTTCAACCTACAACACACAGGGAGTGAGTTATTAGACTCAAGAGACTTGTACAGAGTATTGTATATTGTCCAGTGTCCATTAGGACAGAGGGGTTGGTCCTCGTACTATATTCTATTTACTTGTGACTTCTCTAGTTCTTAGACATGTGTTTCGTAGAAACACAAGGTCTGAGTTTTGAGAAGTTATAGGTATAAGAGTAAAGTAGAGAACCAGGTGTTGCAAATATCTGGATTCTTCAAGGTGATCGAAGATGTAGATACTTGTGTATGGTATTCAGTTGATAGTAATGATTAAGAGAACTTACTTCTCTTTCAGGTTACTCATAATTGGAAGCGTTCCTAAGTTGAGTAACGCTGATCGGCCTCCTTCCATTCAGTTGACATGCACTGGAGACAGCTGCATGATTTGAATCTGGTTCAATTAAATCAGTGCCTCTGTTTCTATATTGGATATAGAACAGTTCATATCTTGACATTGTTAAGGTACGGGGAGTTGTCCGGCTTATGCTTAAAACCAGACTCTGGATAACTCAAGGCACGTTTCTGTAATGGCTGTTTGTGGGTTGACCCAGGCTATGACGAGGGTTGACTTTCTACCATCTGGAAGATCAATAGTGATATTGTTCTTGACTCGCCACAATTTTAAGAGAAATGGATTTTTTCAGAAAACAGTAGTGGGAGTATGGTAGAACTGGAAGTGATTCCAGAACCGCAAACGATTACTGAAAGTTTGAAAGGAACCTAAAGATTCAATCTGGCTTGACATTCCATTAGCCACTCCGCAGATACGGTGGGTAACCTTAGGCACCCGAGGGATACTCCGGTAGCCTCAAGGACGGTGACAGGGAGGTTCTTGTTTACCCAGACTTGCCATTGCTGTTGTTCCAGACTGTGAGACCCGGCAAGAGGATGAGTATAGCGTCGTTCTAAACTAGCTTTAGAAGTGTACGTGTATATGACTCTGCCAGAGCGTTGTCATAGTCAGTGGGAGCAGCAGAAGCATGGTGGACAGGTGTCTTATGTCTATTTATAGACTAAAGCAGATATAGCGGAGATAGATCATCTAATTCTGATGTGACAGTCATAGGTTTGACTTCATCAGAATAGGGGATGGATCTGTTAAGGAGGTAGTAGGGTGTGATGTCCTGGTATTTGGATGACATACACAGAGTAGGAAGTAAAATTCCTATACTACAGTCGGTTATACATTGGTTGTCACACAGTGGTTTCTCCACATAAGGATATAGATATTATATCGGACATTCTGGTTACTAGATCTATAGTTTTAGATCTAGATTTGGGTAGTTTCCCAATCTGGGTACTTAGACAACATTCTACAGGTGTTTTAAAATGGACGACTCCATGCACGGTAGTGTACCTGCGGGTGGTGGAGTCACCCTCTCTGAAGGTGTCTTACAGACTAAAGGGGAGAGGGATGTGCATGATTGGCAGATCACTTGCTTAGGCAATTGAGTCAATCATGAGATGTCAAGTACCACACCAGATGTTGTTCTTGCAGTAGATGCAATAAGTTGATATTGATCCAATCCTGGAGAAACATTCAGAAGCAGCTTTAGAACATAAGTGGATGTTCTAGGGATATGATAACGACAGCCTCATTCAGGAGACAGTTATCATTTCAGGCTTCCAAGGTGACCTGGACGACAGGGTGGCCGTCAGAGTTATAGTTTTCCCTCTGACGAGGGGCAGTATTTTGGATAGGTGATCCAAGCAGATACTGAGGGAGGCATTACGCAGGGTACTGATTAAGTTCAGTCGTCGATACAGTCTAAGAAGTTTGGATTTGGAGTTTATTTATGAGCTAGGTCCCATCAGACATCCAGACACATTCTAAGACAGGTATTGCTCATTTCGGAAGATGGGTTTCTCCGCGAACTTGAGATATAGAGAGACATAGAAAGAAACATCAAAGCGGATCCAATCGCTGAGGCTATTTCTCGAACGCAATAGTTTCGCAAACGGAATTTGTGAGAATGACTAGTAGAGGAGTTGGGTGTTCGGTTTCACACGGGCTGTGAGTATGCGACATCGCAATAATTAGCCTTGAGTGCAAGTGGGAGATTGTTGGAGAAAGTGCCCTCAGAGTCAATTATTGGATCACAGGCACGTGATTGCAATGATTGAGGGAGGACCTATCCCGGTAGGACAGTCTTACTCAAGATGATAGTATGCTATCTGGTTTATCTTTATCATCGTGTACTGCTTTAGGTGACCTGACAGGTCGCTATTGCACGTTGATAGAGCCCCTAGGATTCTTGCTTGACTGCTAGCAGTATGAGGGCGATCATATACGTGGGAGCTGGTAGTCTATAAGCACATCCTTAAAAGGTCCCTAGTCGTGGGAGTTTCGAGATAGGGCATCGATACTCCAGAGTAGACTAGTGTATACAGTCGACACCCCGACGAGGGGCGGTGGCCGGTCTCACAAGCCACTGGTGTCAGTTGGTTCACCTAAGATGTATACAGGTGCTCATTGGGTTATGAGTACACCGGACATGACTCGCCGGGAACATGCTAGTTGGTCTTATACCTGACGTCAGATAGCAGTTCCCTGGTGACATGTGTACAGGTTAGTTCATCGACCTGAGGATCGTCATTTGTCTCGTGTGAGTTCCCACTGTACTTTGATTACTACCTTACCACGCTCAAAGGAGACGTGCAAACAGGTTTTAGTTGGGTACAGTCCCTAGCCACATGGAGGCAGTGAGCGGATCTGCAGGGGTTCGTCTCTCCCGGTATTGGGGGTGAGGTCGCGCTGTGTCTAGGAGAGCCATTACACGAAGTCCTTGGCCAAGGCAGGAGATTTACCGGTAGGTATTCCAGTAGTATCTCAGGGTGTTCTGGGCTACACTCCGACACGACTTGTATCGTTTTTGGGGGTCTGACTTTTACCAACCCCCTAGGCCCGCCATGCGATACTCATAGACGAACGGACCGGACTGTACGGATATTGTCACTGACAGGCTCAATGGGGTGTCAGGATGAGTTCGCTCATCGACCTCCCTTTTGGTCAATACCTGGTAGCCCGTTACGTATAGGCTAATACCTCTGACGTGCTAGTGGTTAAATCCACAACCAAAGTGTTGACGAGTCTTTAGAGTCCCCCACAGACCAGTTTCTCAAGTTTCGGGCGAAACGCTGTAGAGGCCGTATGGAGATATGGCAGGGTTCGATCAGATACGTGCGGTATTGCACGGATCATGATCAGACGGATAATACTAGCGGGCTTTAGTTTAAGCTGGATCCTAGTATTGTACATTGTAGATTTTGTCTCATTGCATTTGTATTTCGGTCGGAATACAAATGCGGGTATGTATATACAGTAGCGGGGTTTTCCTGTAATTTATTACGGGATCAGTTTTTTGGAGTTGCCAGTTTGTTTTCCGTTTCAGCCATATTTCTTTGTATTTTTCATTGGCTGAAGATTGGTGGAGGAGGGCTTATTTGCATTTGTGCAAATAAGCATTTTGGAGGGTTGTCTTTACACTTTGTAGTGTCATGATGGTTGCACCATCCCTTGACTTCTTGACTTCTTCATGATTGCTTGACTTTCTTATTCATCATGGTTTACTTTTGGGGTCATCATGCTTTTGATGATGGTTGTATGAGTGTTGGACTTGGTTTGGTAATCATGGTTGATCATGATAACCTTTTCTCCCTCTTGCATTTCTTTGGGGACTCACTCATTTTTGCTACACACACTCTCTTCTCATTCACTCCTTGGTGCATGGCCGGCCAAGCAAGGAGAGGGGGCTGCCCAATTTTTGTAGGGGATTTTTGGTTCTCTCATGCTTGCAAAAATCCCTAAGTTCATCACAAAATTCCACAAGTTCATTTCCTCCACCAAAGGCAACTTCCAATACCCCAAATGAGATATAGCATTCTACACTATATTCTACAGCAAATCTTGGGCACGTCGACTCGCCAGCTTCGTGCCCGAGTTGCCTCGGTCAAGAGGTGGGAGCCCGTAAAAGAAGCCGGCCACGTGGTGCCCTTCCGGCGAGGAGGTGAAGACCGGAGATTCCGTGGGGAGATCGGGACGACGACGAAAAGACCGAAGGACACGGATCGCTCGGTATATCTCTCTACCCCTTCTCTTGATAGCTAGGACTAGTTTAATGGCACGATCCGGGATTATAGTGTGCGGTGGTGCCGGTTTAAAAAGTTAAAGTAAATTATCGCTTCCGCATTTTGGCCTCGGATTGACGGCCGGGGCGCCGCCGTGCACTTACAGTGTGGATTCCCTGTCCCATTGTATACGTGGAACTTAGGGATCGTGTATCCCGGCGGGTACTTTATTTGGTCGTACTAACCCGGATAGGGTCGTCCAGTCTTGACGATTTGGCCGGTCGCTTCGCTCACCTGATGAGCTCGTATTTGTTGAGCTATATAGTCATCAAGCACATCTTTCAAGATCGTCTCCTCTTTGGCTGCTGAAAAAGCCGGAAGAGGGTTTGATGTCTCCCCTCTATCGTCTTCAATTATTACTGAAGGCTCTTCAGCCGGAGGGTCCGGCTGAATTATCATGCCCACCATATCTTGGAACAATAGCGCCATTTGTTTTATGTTGGCCACTTTGTCACGGCCCGAAATATTAGTTCGTGACCGGCAGTTAAATCACGCCATGTCTAAAGGCGTCACGTAATTCAAGTAAGCCGAAACCCAGAAATCTAAACCTTTTAAAGAAAAATCAAGGAGGTGAAGTTTTGAAATAAAGGTATAATGAAATCAAGTTTTCTTAAATGAATAGAAAAGGAACATGAATAATGCAAGTAAAATTTACTAGTTTGAAAACATGTTTCGTCTTTTAAAAATTTGGGCAACACCTCCTTTGTATATTTTGATCCAAAACCATAATACAAGATAATATAAAGGCATCCCCAAGCGGGAGCTAGCTCTTCGCCAAACGGCGGATTCACAACCACGCAAAGCATAAATATAAGTATACGACGCCCAATGGCGAAGATCACAACAAAAGATAAAGAAATAAGCAAGACATCAAAACCACAAGTAGCGGAAAACCCCTCGCTCTAAGTCTCGCAACCACAAGTCTCACTAAGCCTCATTACTTACAAATACTAGCTTGATTGATGGAGTTGACTAGATACAATATGAATAATAAATACAAGAGGGGTACGATCCAATATGTACCACCTACCAAAGCAATCACCCGAATGCAACTGTGTGCCAGCGCTACCGCTACTGATCCATGCGGTCAACATGCAAGGCACAACGGGGGTGAGTTGCCAACTCGTGCGTAGAAAAATATCAACAGGTAGAAATCGAATAAAATAACGATTTCCTAGGTCAACTATATCATAAAGGTAATACTATGATACCTAGGGTGACCGTATCTGTATGTGTGCCAACAACATAATCAAGCCTATGTGCATATGGATATCATCCAACAATGTAAACAATGTATGTATGCATGTGGATCTCGTCCACGTGTCAACCAATGACACAACAACATCATGCATGTAAATATCATAAAAGTATATGCATAAAAGTATGAGGATATAAATAAACGTGTGTCCCTCGCGACACATCAAAATCATGGAACCTGAGTGTGTGTCTAACATCGACACTCGAAACATCATGAAACCCGTGTCCAGCATCGACATGTAAATCCTCATATATCTCAGGCACCGCATCCTCAGATCGGCCCTCATATATATCTCGTCTCAGGCGTCGCCTACTATGGTCGGCCCTCATATCCATTTCATGACTCTGGTCGGTATCCTCCGGATAACCGACGAGTCTAAATACTATCACCGGTAGGTAGTGCTCCCCTGCCAGGCTCACCGTTTAACAATACGAGTCTCCTCGCCCCGGGGTACCTCACCGGGTCCACCATGTACCCGCAGACGGTGCCCACCGCTCCTCGAATCGGGTTTCACATGCCACTCTCAGAACCGAGAAAACACATGGTGGACACACTGAAATATCATATCAAGAGAAACCGGGTTTTTAAAACAATACATACTCCTTTCTGAAATAACCACGGTTCTCAAATCCAGAAATCTCATGAAAACAACATATCTCAATGCGTATAATCATAAAGCATGATGTATGCGACATATAACAGAAATATAAGCATATCCGTATATCATGCAACATGGAACAGTAATATGCACATATCGAGGGAAACCGCTCTTTAGAATGAATCCTGTTTTTAAAATAAGTCTTGCGGTTCCCAATTTAATCGGATGTCAAATACAACATCGTATAAAGGTGTACATATATCTATAGCAGGTAAATCATGCAAGGGTTCATATCATGATACAACAATCCTACTGTGTAGTGACATGGCAATTATCGATGATGAAGTGTGTGAGCCGGCCAATCTGTGTAAGTGTAACATATGCATCATCGATAATGGTGTAGGTGTAGTAGCACAGGTATGAGTAATGCAATGCGAGTGACATGAGCGTAGCATAAAGTAAATCGTATGCAAAATGCTGACAGGTATATGTATCTAACAATATAACCGAGTCAGTGAATCTAACAATCGGAATCAAGCCTCACGGCATCACGTACGGTATAATCCATTGTACGGCATCCTCTAGTCAAGGGTATGGATCAATCATTAAGCCCAACTCATCACGTACGGAAAATCATCGTATGGTGGCACTAAACCATCGGGGATCCTATCACAATGAGGGGTACGGACCTAACGTCTCGTACGGCAATCATTCATGATTCGCGACAATCTATATATATCTATATACCTATGTCCCAGGTCACATCCATAACAATCTCATATCAGGGGACCGGCAAGGTATCAATCATCTCAATCGACTCGCATCCGTATACCAATATATCATCATATCACATGTCAAATCGTATTATCTTTTCATCGCATTTATATCTCACATAAGGTCAATTTTACATATACATTCTACCTTTACTATAAGCATAAGTATCTAATCTAACATACACACCCGAACCATACAAACAGTTTTTGAAAGATACGAATCGTAGTTTTGAAAGTAGGGGCTACGGTGTTTTTAAGGAAAATATATCATTTGAAAATCCGTAACGTCCCTCAAGGTATTTGTTTAAAAGATGCATACGATTCTTCAGTTTGGAAATAGATATGGTTCGGATGACACATTTACGTCGGCTATCTAGTCCTATAGTACCTAAATGGCAATATCATCAAACATCATCCTCAAATCCCGTCATCACATATTAGCCGTATCTGTAACGTTTTAAAAATAAATAAATAAATAATTAAAAAAATAAAAATCCTTTAGGCGAATTTTCTGATTTTCGGTAAAATAAACCGTATTTTTCGTAAAACTTAACCATAATTATTTTTCATCATAAATTTATAAAGACCTATTTTAATTATGTAATTACTAGTAAATGGTGTTTATTTAGTGACTTATAAATTTTTAGTTTAATTAAATATTTTTCCTAAATTAAATATTTTTAATATTAACATAAGCTTTAATTATACATTAAATTAGTGTAAATTACAAATTTGAAATGGGTTAATTTTATAAAATGAGCCATGGCATATTAGAATCAAGTGTGTAATATGCAAAATCATTTCTCAAATTTTTCCATGGTTCTAGACTTTTCTAGGAAAATGTTTAAATTAGAAAAGTTTATATAATTAAGATTTTAAGTGAAAAGATGACATTTATTTGTGATGTTTCTAGACAAATCTAGACACTCCTATCTCTTTTTCCTCTCTCCCATGCTAGTGGCCGCCCTCCTCACCCCCATGGCAGCCTCCTATTTTCCAAGCTCATTTTCCCTTAAAAAATCATCAAAAATTCAACAAAATTCCAAAAATAAACCTTAAAATCAATATTCAATCTCTACCATTTTCCTTTGACCTATTTAGCATGGATTTTAGAGTTGGAAACCATTATTTTGGAAGCATAATTTCATGTTTGGATCTCATGTTTTGGAGGTACCCCTCACAGACTTCGGACGAGGAAGAAGAGGAGGGTGACATCGTTTGCGGCAGACAAGGACCAGGTGAGTAGATATATATCTACGGGGGAAGTCGGGTGGATGGCGTTTAGCATCCCTGCAAACGTAGAATAAGAATATTACTTATTGTCATTAGGAAGTCGGACGTGACCTTAGATTGTTGGCGAGTAGGACCCTATTAAAGACTTTAGGTTGGACTAGACTGATTTAGAAAAACTTTACCTGAGGATGAATGTCTTGGAGGGGATTCGTAGGTAGACACACACACGCACACACAGAAACTTGACTTGGTGTATATGTGTATGTGTATATATATAGGAATGTGTGTAGATATATATGTATACACAACATATATATGTGATATAAGGATGTTATATGATACATGGGGATGAGACGATATAACTGGGATTGATGCCGTGATCTCTTGGCTATACAGTCGTATTATGATGTTAGTTGATCGTTGGAAAATGAGAAAATGGATATGTATACATAAACGAAATAGGTGATGATGATATTGAGATATACGAGACTCTAGAATAGAAACCGGACTGTAACCTGTGACTGAATCACGATATGATATATGTGTGACTTGATCACGATATGATATATGTGTGACTTGATCACGATATGATATATGTGTGACTTGATTACGATATGATATATGTGTGACCTATTACGATATGATATATGTGTGACCTATTACGATATGATATATATGACATGTTATTTCTGAGGACCAATTGACGATGTATATGTACGCAGACAATGATATATGATTGATGATATTGGGATGTATGCGATTACAGTACAGTACCTTTGATCATGACATTATTTGACGATGATATTATACGAATGATGATGTACGTAGGTGATACTTGACCCGTACCCCGATATTAGGATGCCGTACGATGGATTTTACCGTACGAGGCATAGATGTGATGATTGATCCGCACTCTTGATTCGAGGAAGTCGTACTACGTACGTGACGCTATTGAGACTGGATCGCCGACTATTAGAGATATGGACTCAGACCCTAGGTGGATTCTTATTTCTTATCGACTAGTTTCTTTAGTTTAGTTTCTTAGGGGGTTAGATAGATACTAGTTTAGGCTCGAGTCATTTAGTTGTAGTTAGACATGTATATTACAAATGAGTGGTTAATAAACATTCATCTTTACATTCAGATTGTAATCATTAAGTTGCATGTTCATACATATGTTTCTTTAGTCAGTATGAAACTCTGCCTGTTAGAACACCAGCACCATTACCGATGATGCGTATATTCCACGTACACTTATTTGCCGGCTCACACACATCATCATCGGTAATTGCTATGTCACGTACACTTTAGAACATATTATCTTTTATTGGTAGAATCAGCTAAAGGCTAGATCAATATAATATTGTGATTACTCTCAGGTGTTAGTCTAGACATTACATTTATTACTTAGACATTTCATGCATTCACATTTTCACGTTATCATGCAGTATTGTGGGGCTTATGCCGATACCTATTATTTACTTACTCATGATTTTGGGATTTTGGATTTCTATGAGATTTCTGGATTTTGGGAAAACCGCAAGAATATATATAAAAAAAACTTCTCTCTCTCCTTCTCTTTTTAAAATATAAGTTGCGGTTTTCTCGTGATGTATGTGTCGTCCACCATGAGATTTCAAGTTTTCTGTTGGATTTCGAGACCCGATTCGAGGAGTGGATGAACCGTCTCGGATACATGGTGGGCCCGGTATGGTACCCCGGGGCAAGAAGATCGAGTTGTAGACGATGAGCCTGGCAGGGGAAGACTACCTACCGGTGATGTCTGGCGCGACGGATATCCGGAGGATACCGACCGTTGTCGTGAGATTTGATGATATGGGCCGATCCGGACTGACGGAGCCCGAGATATTGAGACTATGAGGTATTGAGACTTGAGATTTACATGTTTTGTGTCGATGCTTGACACGGATTTCCATGGATTTCATCGATGATGTTTCAGATTTCTATACAAATTTTACTACGATGAAAGTTAAAGACTTCTTATACAGATATATCCAGATTTCAGGGTTGATTGTTTTACATTCATGGTGCATGCATACTCATTCACATGACATATTACTATTTGAGGCATTGACACGAGCACGGAGCATTTGCACTTATACGTAGTTTATTACCCTACCATTACTAGATGACTAGTGATATATTGATATATTATTATGACCTAGGATAGCGTCGTGCATTCGATTTCTTTTAGCAGATGTCTTCTACTCACGAGTTGGCAACTCACCCCCGTTGTGCCAAATTTTATTGCAGGTTCGATGTACAGGTTTCCTTGGCAGTTTGCTGGCATATCATTTCATTCAGGGTGATTTGCTTGGTAGGTTGGTTCACTTGTATCAGGACCACCGTTGTACTTTTATTATTTATGGTATCTGGTGGATTTGTTTTCTTTTGAGTTTTGAGCCTCGCCCTTTGGCGTTGTATATTATTGTGCTTGGTGTGGTTGTTTCCGCCTGTTGGAGTAGAGCTAGCTCCCGCTTGGGGATGCCTTTTTATTGTTTGTATATATATTATTCTTGTTTGTACCCGTTTGGGGCCAGTTTTTACAAAGGAGACTTTGCCGAAAGTTTTGAGAAAATTGGATGTTGCTTTTAAACTTGTTTTTCTACATGTTTTCCTTTACTTCTTATTTTATATGGTTTAGATTTCCGGGCTTCGGCTTACTTAGATTTCGTTGCGCCTCTAGACGCTTCGTAATTTAAGTGCCGGTCACGTTCCGTACCTTCGGGTCGTGACAGTATCATATCACTCCTAACTATCCACAAAAACCCGATATCGGCAATTCTAAAGTTTGTATCTTGGTTTCTAATCCGGGTCTTGGCCAGTAAAAACAGCACTAAAGGCCTTGTAATAGCCACTACACATCACCACAACACAACTCCAACCCAATCATTCTCTTGAAATATCTAACTTCACAATTCCACACTAAAACAACTTCTAACTAAACTGGAATGCTAGGAAAACATAAACTAAACTAAATGGTAGAAATTATACCTCATTTAGGCCACTCTATAAAATCCTAGCTTCTCAAAGTCATCAAAATCCCACTTTGCTTGGTCCAATGCGATGAGGGTGAGGAGGTGATCATTTTTTGTGAAAGGAGTATAGGGTTTTGAGGAGTATTTTGAGATGGGTCATGAGGGTAGATGATGGAGCTTGAAGATGAAGAAGAAGATGAAAAAAATGGTGGGGGAAAATAATGGGGCATCACTCTCCGTCCCTCTTTCTTTCTCACTCTCATTCTCTCTCCTAGCATGGCCTCAACATCATTATATCCCCTCTTTTTCTCTCCTCAAGTCATTATGACACTTTTTCCCTTTTCTTTTCTTCTCTCACCAATAAACACATAAACCCAATAAGTCAACACAATGAAACAACATGTAACATGTCATAGTGCACTAACCATGGAAAACTGTAGAAACACGGATTTGGCTTAATCGCGATTAGCAGTGCACTAATCGGGTTTTTATCCAAACTACATATAATAAATTTTAAAAATGTCAAATTCTTTATATATATTTTTAAATGAATAAATCATTTTAATCTCCAATTATTTCACAATTATTGGTATATATTTATACCCTTTTTCGAAAACCCCAATTTCGCAAATCGGCAGTTTTCGGGAAATATATTATTTTAATATTAAATTCCAAAAATAATATTTTATATTTTCTGAAATGTTACAATCTTCCCCCCTTAAATAAATTTGGTCCCCATATTTAAATTTAAACGCCCAAATTCTAAAACATTTCAATAATCAGCTCAAATCAATGGGGCTCCGAAATCACGGAAGTTATAGAAATACTACAGCGCATCGCGTGCGCAGGAAAACAAGTACGAAACTCAAAATCGAACTCTGTCAAGCGTCACGTAAATTATCGGATTCGCACGCATATCATCGGAGTTATAATGGAGATACAGATCTCGAAATTCACTACTGAAATCCAATATGCACTAGTCAAATACTATAATACATATATAGTACGCATCCTTCGAAAAATCCTTTAAACTGAATAAAACACATGCAAAATCTTTTCTGAATCGCCGTGTGATGCGTAACTCACAGCACAAGCGACGGACGCTCATTTGTAAAATAATAAATATAGTTTCATATATGTTTTGCTAAATATACGTTCCATCGTTTCAAAAATATCCTATAAGGTTTTCCTTTATAAACGTTCGTGTCGCTCGCGGACACGTAGGAAATAGCGAGACTATAGCTCCTTTTTGAAAACCTTTTGGTAAGCCTTTAATGCATGCAAAATACTCAGGTACTATCCTTAGATCAGTCCTGTTCGGCTACTACATAATATAGTGCTCATCATGAAAACCAGGTGCTCAAAAGCAAATCAGCCTCGAAAGGCGTATCCAAAAATCACGTGCGTCTGGTGCGTATGGAAATCAAATCCAAATACAAGTGCCACAATATACACAAGGAAAACTAAGTGCAACGGGTGTGCACAAAAGCATCTGTCAACTGCAGCGGGTGTGCATGACAACCTCAATTGCACCTAGAGTGCATGGAAATCTCAATCCGGTGCAAATAACACGCATGAAGGAAAATCCCAGTAGGTGCAGCCATGGTGCATGAAAACAATATCATGAAACTCAATCATCAAAACTTAAATCCAAGCGATATAAGCATGATACTCAGATCACAAACGCAAATCGCAACAAATGACATTAAGGTACACCTCCTACAATGTTGAAAAAATATGGGTGTGCCCCAAAACTGCCAGAGCAAGAATATCCGCTTGCCTCCTTCTCACGGTCTGGCGTATTTTGTCTCTGGGTCTTCATTTCTCTGTGGATTACCAATCTCGTAATCCATCAGCTCACGGCCTGATCCGGTGTGCTAACGGAAATGATTCCGCTCTGGCACTTCTCTGGTCATCTCTCGGCCAATTGGTATGACTACTCGTAAAGCAGCACGTCACTGGCGTCGGCCTCTGGCCCTCTGAATATACGTGACACAACTGATCCTGGGTGCAAATCCTATCGCAGCAGTGTCGTGGAAGGAACTCACTCAAGGTCTCTTCCGATCTCGCATATGCCGAACTATACGGAAATTGCATAATCTTTTCTCGTTCTCTGGGCATCTGCGTTTTCAGCACAACATTTCCTCGGGAATTGGCCGCATCCCAACGCCTCTGTAAGCATATCAGATCTCTGATCTTGACGGGGAGTAATAACAGCTTGCCAGCATCTCGCGCGAACCTCTGGTTCCACTTTTCTGTATCATCGTCCATTTCGACGTCACGTCACGCTATCTGCATACTGCAAATTTTATCGGCTACAATCAATCCGAAGTCTCTCACACGGACTCGAAATCATGAACTCGGTATCTTCATCACTCTGTAGAAGATATCTAGCCGAACACGTCCTCGGGAACTCGTCCCAACCATCGGAGGAATATTCAATACTCGTTCGTTCTCTATCAACTCACAACGCATCTGGGTGAGGTTCTCTATCCGAAACTGGTCAGCTTGCTGATCTCTTATCACATGATATCCGGACGACATTAAACGTTTCGATCGATTTATCAAAGTCCCATAATTCTCTGAAAGCTCAACACCTGAGCACAGTTTAATAATATCCAGTACATGCCACAATACCTATGGACCAACCGTAGAAGGGTAAACCTAAGCCTCACTGATGGCACTGCTGAACTGCTGCAAACCCTAAAGTTCAGAAGCGGTTCCATGGTCATTATGTTGAATTAGGGTTTCATTCTTCTAGAGGGTCCACGGAATTACTTGCATGTTCCTTCGAATACTTTAAACTTGGAAAAATGGGTTTCTAACATTCGTTCAAACTTTTTAACTTCTCCTAGACAACATGTGAATACCCTTCGTCTCTTAACTCAAAGTAGGCTAGCTATCATCTGTCGCATCTCTGCCTGGAAGCTCCAGCGATCTCAGCTCGTATGCTCTGGAGGCGACATCCTATCAATCTCAGCAACAGCTGGGTCATTTGTCTGCACGGTAGACGACATCACAATCTCTAAGGTAGGCTGTACATCAACAGTTCTCTCGCAACTGGCAGCTCTAAAAATGGCCCGATCATTCGGTGTAAAACCAAACACCCGCCTTAACAAGAGGTCACAACTCAAACACTATATCGAGACGTTCCCATGTCACCGGAAAACACAATGGTCAGTATTTGTCCACGACGAGCTCGCCCTGACCGCAACATTAGCAGCAGCTCAATCTGCGCTCAAACCATGGTAACAGGAACCTCAATCGTGTATCGATGAAAACAGATCAAGGGAATGAATGGAAAGCGACAGATCCAGAATGGATACATGATCATAAGAAGAAACAACATCAATGAAAGTATGATCATGGAGACGAACAGAATCAAGGATCTCAAATGGATGTATAATCATGGGTACGAAGAGAATCAAAGATCTCAGAATATATACATCCTAAGGTTTCTTAAGTGGAGTATTGTATCGTAAATATGCCATGGAACATACGTACGGTACGTTACTCTACTCAAGATACCTACTCCATCAATCAGGTTCAGCCTATAAAACGAAAGTTCGGGTCTAATACCCCCCGTTCAAGTCTAAGTTCCGTAAGGTCAAGCCTAGGTTCCGAAATATACATACGCCCTAGACTCCGCATAGTCAAACATAGACTCGAACCAAGGTTAAACTTAGCGCTCTGATACCAACTTTGTCACGACCCAAAATATTAGCTCATGACCGGCACTTAAATCACGCCACGTCTAAAGGCGTCACGTAATTCAAGTAAGCCGAAACCCAGAAATCTAAACCTTTTAAAGAAAAATCAAGGAGGTGAAGTTTTGAAATAAAAGTATAATGAAATCAAGTTTTCTTAAATGCATAAAAAAGGAACATGAATAATGCAAGTGAAATTTACTAGTTTGAAAATACGTTTCGTCTTTTAAAAATTTGGGCAGCACCTCCTTTGTATATTTTGATCCAAAACCACAATACAAGATAATATAAAGGCATCCCCAAGCGGGAGATAGCTCTTTGCCAAACGGCGGATCCACAACCACGCAAATCATAAATATAAGTATACGACGCCCAACGGTGAAGATCACCACAAAAGATAAAGAAATAAATAAGACATCAAAACCACAAGTAGCGGAAAACTCCTCGCTCTAAGTCTCGCAACCACAAGTCTCACTAAGCCTCATTACTTACAAATACTAGCTTGATTGATGGAGTTGACTAGACACAATATGAATAATAAATACAAGAGGGGTACGATCCAAAATGTACCACTTACCAAAGCAATCACCCGAATCCAACTGTGCACCAGCGCTACCGCTACTGATCCATGCGGTCAACCTGCAAGGACTGTGGCGCAACAGGGGTGAGTTGCTAATGTTAGTGTATATGCCCTAGAGACCATTACTGTATCATACTAGTTTGTATATTACTTAATGGAAGCTTTGGATATTCACAGTTGTATAGACAATCTTGCTCAAAATGGTAGTATGCTACTTGGTTTATTTCTACTTTAATGTGTGCATGTGTTTCTTTTAGCATATCGCCTATACATATTAATGGAGCCCTTAGGATCTTTGCTTGATTACCAGCATTGTGATGACAGTCACACTAGTGGGGGCTGAGTAATCTACAAGTACATCCTTATACAGGTCCCTAGTCGTAGGATTATCGAGACGGGGCATCGATACTCCGGAGTAGACTAGCGTATGCGCTTCTCATCCCAGCAGGGGAGATGGTCTGTCCCACAGCCATTAGTACGTCGTACTGGAGATAGTATGCGGGTGCTCGTTAGGTTACGAGTACACTGGATAGGACTCACTGGGAACTGTTGGTTGGTATTATACCTATCGTCAGTTATCAGTTCCCAGGTGACATGAGTACAGCTTAGTCCGTTGACTTGACACTGTCACTTTGCCTCGAGTGTGTTCCCACTGTTCTTAGATTACTACCCTACCACGGCTCAAATGAGTCATGTAAAAAGGTAGTAGTTGGGTGCAGTCCCGAAGTACTTGGAGGCAGTGACAGTTAGACATGATTGGTCTCTCCCGGTATTGGGAGTTGATATCGCGCTGTGTCTAGGAGAGCCTTACACAAAGTCCCTGGCCAGGGCAAGCAAGATATACTGGTAGCGTTTCCAGTGTTTTCTCAGGGTGTTCTGGGCTACTCTCCGACATGACTTGTACCGCTATTAGGGGACTGACGTTTACCGCCCCCTAGGCCCGACATGCGATACTCTCAGACGAATAGACCAGACTGTACGGATATTATCACATTCAGGCTCAGTTGGAGTTCGGATGGGTTCACCTCATCGGTCTTCTTATCGGCATCTACCTGGGGACCGTTACGTACAGCTAGTACCGCTTGCGGCCTGTGGTTAAACCCACTGCCAGCGTAGTGTCGAGTCTTTAGAGTCCCACACAGAGGGTTGTTCGCCTTTGGGCAAAACAGAGTAGAGGTCGCATGGTTTTGCGACGGGGTTTGTTCACATCCGCGCACTTATGCACGTTTGGTGTCCGGGCGGTTATTACTAACGGGCTTTGGTTTAAGCCAGATCCTAGTATTTGTTTTGGGATTGGTTTTGTCTCATTGTATTCGTGTTCCTCGGAACACGGATGCGGGTGTGTATGCACAGTTGACAGAGGCAGAGGAATCTCATTAGGGTTTTTGACAGTTGACTTTTTCTAAACCCTAATGAGAATGAGAAATATGATTAATGATATTAATTAAGGATAATTGTGCCATGTTTAGGTTGACCATTTGACTTTGGTTGACCATTTGACTTTTGTTGACCATTTGACCATGATCATTTCTTTTGCAAGATGCTTCTTGATTCTTGCAAATTGCATTAAATGTGAAATGATAATGGTCATTTCAACTAACCATCACAATTTTCTTTAGTTATTATTATTATTATTATTCTCATATGAGAGCATGGTTATTATTCTTGCTCATTCTCTCTTGCTCATTCTCTCTCATGCTAAGCTCTCCCTCTTCCTCTTTCAAAGCTCTCTTCTTTCATGTGTTGAAAACTATGAGCTTTGTGAGATAAAACCATCAAGAAATCTCTTTACTCATTCTAGGGTTCTTAGTTTAGCAAGCTAAGCACTCTAGTTACCTCTTGGTTGAGGTAGGAGCTCAAGGTAGAGGCCTTCGGGTGGATCTTTCTTCGGTAAAGAGAAGACGACGAGGAGGAGCCGTCTACACCACTCCAAGGAGCTAGAAACAAGGAGGACCACAACAAGAAGAGAAGGAGTTCAAGAACCAGGTATAACCATCTAACCTAGTAGCTAAAACTTATAGTTTGTTCATTAGTTTTTGTTTAGCAAAGATCTTCTAGTTTTAGTCCATGTTAGCTTTTGTTAAAAATCCGTTTTTTTTACCTATTCCGCCTCCTCGCAAGCACCGGGGTGGGTAATGTGGACTTACAGCCAACTCGTGAGTAGAAAAATATCAACAGGTAGAAATCGAATAAAATAATGATTTCCTAGGTCAACTATATCATAAAGGTAATACTATGATACCTAGGATGACCGTATCTGTATGTGTGCCAACAACATAATCAAGCCTATGTGCATGTGGATATCATCCAACAAATGTAAACAATGTATGTATACATGTGGATCTCGTCCACGTGTCAACCAATGACACAACAATATCATGCATGTAAATATCATAAAAGCATATGCATGAAAGTATGAGGATATAAATCAACGTGTGTCCCTCGCGACACATCAAAATCATGGAACCTGAGTGTGTGTCTTGCATCGACACTCGAAACATCATGAAACCCGTGTCCAGCATCGACACGTAAATCCTCATATATCTCAGGCGCCGCATCCTCAGATCGGCCCTCATATATATCTCGTCTCAGGCGCCGCCTACTCTGGTCGGCTCTCATATCCATCTCATGACTCCGGTCGGTATCCTCCGGATAACTGACGGGTCCAAATACTATCACCGGTAGGTAGTGCTCCCCTGCCAAGCTCACCGTCTAACAATACGAGTCTTCTCTCCCCGGGGTACCTCACCGGGTCCACCATGTACCCGCAGACGGTGCCTACCGCTCTTCGAATCGGGTTTCACATGCCACTCTCAGAACCGAGAAACACACATGGTGGACACACTGAAATATCATATCAAGAGAAACAGGGTTTTTAAAACAATACATACTCTCTTTTGAAATAACCACGGTTCTCAAATCGAGAAATCTCATGAAAACAACATATCTCAATGCGTATAATCATAAAGCATGATGTATGCGACATATAATAGAAATGTAAGCATATCCGTATATCATGCAACATGGAACAGTACTATGCACATATCGAGGGAAAACCGCTCTTTAGAATGAATCCTGTTTTTAAAATAAGTCTTGCGGTTCCCAATTTAATCGGATGTCAAATACAACATCGTATAAAGGTGTACATGTATCTATAGCAGGTAAATCATGCAAGGGTTCATATCATGATGCAGCAGTCCTACCGTGTAGTGACATGGCAATTATCGATGATGAAGTGTGTGAGCCTGCCAATCTGTGTAAGTGTAACATATCCATCATCGATAATGGTGCAGGTGTAGTAGCACAGGTATGGGTAATGCAATGCGAGTGACATGAGCGTAGTATAAAGTAAATCGTATGCAAAATGCTGACAGGTATACGTATCTAACAATATAACCGAGTCAGTGAATCTAACAATCAAAATCAAGCCTCACAGCATCACGTACGGTATAATCCATCATACGGCATCCTCTAGTCAAGGGTATGGATCAATCATCAAGCCCAACTCATCACGTACGGAAAATCATCGTACGGCGGCACTAAACCATCGGGGATCCTATCATCCTATATGACAATGAGGGGTACGGACCTAACGTCTCGTACGACAATAACTCATGATTCACGACATTCTATATATATCTATATACCTATGTCCCAGGTCACATCCATAACAATCTCATATCAGGGGACCGGCAAGGTATCAATCATCTCAATCGACTCGCATCCGTATACCAACATATCATCATATCACATGTCAAATCGTATTCTCTTTTCATCGCATTTATATCTCACATAAGGTCAATTTTACATATACATTCTATCTTTACTATAAGCATAAGTATCTAATCTAACATACACACCCGAACCATACAAACATTTTTTGAAAGATGCGAATCATAGTTTTGAAAGTAGGGGCTACGGTGTTTTTAAGGAAAATATATCATTTGAAAATCCATAACGTCCCTCAAGGTATTTGTTTAAAAGATGCATACGATTCTTCAGTTTGGAAATAGGTATGGTTCGGATGACACATTTACGTCGGTTATCTAGTCCTATAGTACCCTAAACGGCAATATCATCAAACATCATCCTTAAATCCCGTCATCATATATTAGCCGTATCATATCACTTCTAACTATCCTTTAGTTCCTAATATAGTTTCTCTAACTATCTTTTAACTCTATCTATAGTTTTCTATTAAGAGTTCCTTTAACCATATTCTATATATCAATCGGTTTCCATTAAAGTTTGTCGGGGTGCTATACGCCATCCACCCGACTTCCCCCGTGGATATAGATCCACTCACCTTGATCTTGCTTACAGAAGTCGATGACGCCACGCTCCGTCGCCTCGGAATCCACGTGAAGGTACTTACAATAATACACAGTCGCAATCGCTATTAAAATCGAATTCGGAAACCAAAACGGCACACGGATCGCCTATAGGTTAGAACCTATAGGCCACACACGCAAAACCAACCAATTATCCCTTGTCGTTGATGTAAGAACATCCAACAACAAAATACAATACCAAATATCAAAAATTAGCATTCAGAATACGGAAAACATAACCAAAAATCACACCAATGTGCTCCCAGATTTTGACTCAGGTCAAACTAGCCAATTTTGCATATAGGGTTGCTCTAGATATCACCTAAGGGACCCACCAACCAAAAATCAACTAATTCCACCAAAATGTGGCCGCAATTTGCGGCCACAATGAATAAATCTACGGCCGAATTAAGGAATTTTGGTCTCGGGTTTCAGGGGTTGCTTTAAAATCACCTGCACACATCTCTGCCAAGGGAACTTACTTTATGGTGGTCTCAGGTCATACCAGATTCCTATATACCATCGCTAAATCCACAAAAACCTGATATCGACAATTCTAAAGTTCATATCTTGGTTTCTAATCCGGGTCTTTGCCAGTAAAAACAACACTAAGGGTCTTGTAATAGCCACTACACATCACCACAATACAATTCCAACCCAATCCTTCTCTTGAAATATCTAACTTCACAATTCCACACTAAAACAACTTCTAACTATACTAGAATGCTAGGAAAACATAAACTAAACTAAATGATAGAAATTATACCTTATTTAGGCCACTCTAGAAAACCCTAGCTTCTCAAAGTCATCAAAATCCCACTTTGCTTGGTCCAATGCGATGAGAGTGAGGAGGTGACCATTTTTTGTGAAAGGGGTATTGGGTTTTGAGGAGTATTTTTAGATGGGTCATGAGGGTAGATTATGGAGCTTTAAGATGAAGAAGGAGATGAAAAAAATGGTGGGGGAAAAGAATGGGGCAGCACTCTCCCCCTCTCTCTTTCTCACTCTCATTCACTCTCCTAGCATGGCCTCAACATCATTATGTCCCCTCTCTCTTTTTTCAAGTCATCATGACACCTTTTCCCTGTTCTTTTCTTCTCTCATCAATAAACACATAAACCCAATAAGTAAACACAATGAAACAATATGTAACATGTCATGGTGCACTAACCATGGAAAACTGTAGAAACACGGATTTGGCTTAATCGCGATTAGCAGTGCACTAATCGTGTTTTTTTCCAAACCGCATATAATAAATTTTAAAAATGCCAAATCCTTTATATATATTTTTAAATGAATAAATAATTTTAATCTCCAATTATTTCGCAATTATTGGTATTATACCCTTTTTCGAAAACCCCAATTTCGCAAATCGGCAGTTTTCAGGAAATATATTATTTTAATATTAAATTCCAAAAATAATATTTTATATTTTCTGAAATGTTACACGCTTGTTCCGCGGCCTCTTTGTCTTTCCTCTCGAGTATTCTTCGGAGGAATTTGGCATCAGTTTCCTGCTCTTGACACTGCTCGGATGATGTTTCCAGGCTTTCTTTTGGCCCAGTGGGTGCTGCCATGGTTGTCAGCATCTCTTGGAGTTTTTGCTGTTGTTGCTCCTGAGCCTTTGTTACTGATCGGGTGAGCGGTCGGTGACCCGTATAAGCACAGCTTTCCTCTTTTCCGGATGCCATATAAACAGTATGCACTACGATGCCCCCAGACTTGGGGCGTTTGGATTCAATACCCTTGCGATTCGTCGCAGACGCAGGGATCTTCTCCGGCCTTCTCCTTTTGTGGGCGGTCGAAGTTGAGGGGGCCGTTGCAGCGGGAACCCAAGTAGATGACACCTTCTGTGGTACGACAGGGTGGTCCTTCTCTTGCCGAACCTTCATTTTCTTTGGTTGGCAGGAGTAGTCTTGGTTAACCACAGAATTTTGGACCTTTCGCCAGACCCTATGAATTTTGGAGGACAGCCGCTGAGGGGGTTGCTCCAGCTTCACCTTTATAACATTCTCCACAGACAGATGAGTTCTTTTAGCATGGCGGTCGGAGAGTTTTTGTGCACCCTCCTAAGTGGTTCAAAGCTGTTCCCAGTTGGAACAGCAGCGTCAATTTCCACCATCGGAGCTGGTGAAGTCAATTCAGAGGGGGAACTGCCCCTAGCTTTCGTCACTCGGCGCCAGTGGCGACGTTGAGAATGTCGAGCGGCCGGGACCACCTCTGTTGTTGGGGTAGCTGCATCGTGCTTCATGCTTTGATGAGAAACGACTGTTGGTGTCAGCCTGTCAAAGATCGACGTCCGTTGAGTGGGGATGGCTAACCTGTCGAAGGAAGACTTTCGAGTAGGGGAAGCAGCCTTGGTTACTTCGCCTGGAGCGGGAGTTGGAATGGCCAGTCTTGTGAAGACCGACCCCTTAGTAGGAGAAGTCTTTTTGATAACTTCATTCACTGGAGCAGGGATGGTTATCCGTTTCGGGATAACCCCTTCAGGTATTGCGGGCTTTTTCATGGGCTTATTGGAGATTTGGCCCAGTCTATTAAAGACTGAGGCGTTGTATTTGGATGACCTATTGAGAGGGGCCGCAGTAGTTATAAGCCGATCAAAGACCGACTTTTTCGGAGCTTCTTGCGACGGTAGTGGGGCGTTGAAGCTCATTAGTAGGAGCATGGTCCCAAAGAATATCCCAGTGGTGGCTTGGGTCACCTGTTCCACTAGCATCGCGAAAATGGAGGCCTCTTGAGGCCTATAAGTCACTCCTCCTGCGAGGACGGAGTGGGAGTTGTTGCAATTTTTGCAGCTGGAGCAGTTAGAGGCCATTGATCTTCTTTTTCTGCACGGAGCAAAACACCAAATCTTAGTACCTCGAATCCATGGGCAACCACATTAAACCGTGATTCGTTCGTGAACAAGACACACGAAGTGTGGAGTGGAAAGAGGAAAAGGTCCCACCGGGCGTGCCAGAATCTGTTCACCGCCGAAAGACGCGACCGGGATGTTGGGGCATCCGGCCTGAATTTTGGGGGCAGATGCTATTTGGTTTTATCCGTCCACCTCTCCAAAGATTCCAAGTTGATTTATGACACCATGTATCGAAGGTTTAAACGGATGCGGTCGATGTAGCAGACTTCGTCAGATTCCTCCTCATTAAGGGTTTTTTGATTGTGGGGACGCTCTTCCCTACAGGTGCAAGCCCCTGCAGTTAATTACGCTACCGCATCGCAGTAACCACTTTCTCCTTCTCCAGATGGTCACTTCGTGTCTTGTGTGTTTGTTTTTTTTTGGTTTCCCGTGGATTGTATACGGAGACTAATTTATGTTGTCGCCCGTAGGGCGTTGATTAGTCCAAATTCGTATTTTCTTAGATTTGGGTTTGGTTTGGGTTTAAGGATTGTTAATCTCGTTGAGATTAAGATCAACTTAAATGTTTGTTAAGGATATATTAGTCTAATTTTAGACTAAGATATACTCAACGGGGGTTTGGGGTCATTTAGATCCAACGAAAGACCATTTGGGCTCTATCGTCTTAGTTTAGGGACATTGCGGTTCATTGGGTTTAAGGACATCATAGTCCGTGACAGTTTAAAGACATCATAGTCCGTGACAGTTTAAAGACATCATAGTCTATGAGTTTAAAGACCTCATTGTCCATAAAGTTTAAGGACATCATACTCCATGGAATGTCTGGTTATCGGGACCTGCCACCTCTCTGAAGACGTTGAAGAATTACAACGACACATGTCAGAGGAATGAAGAGATGTACCCTTGAACCAATATTGGTTGGGAGATCTGTAGTCAAGTTTGGGACTAAGATCAGTTAAAAAGATTTATGAGCATATGGGCTCAATTAATCTGAATTAGAGATCTGCGGCCAACTTAGGCTCGGCCCACTCAGTTAAAATGTTGAACATTTAATTAGGCTCAGTCCCTTTTCATTTAACAATGCTGAGCATTGGTTTGGGTTCTGACAACCTTTTATCTTTTATTGAGTGTTGAGCTCTCATTATGGCTCTGGCGCTTTATTTAAAGAATAGTTTATGTTCTCTTAGCGCCCACGTGAGGAGCAAGTGGTGCGCTTGGCGCTGAGCGCCAGTCAAGGAGTGCAGAACGCTTCTTATGAAATAGCGCACATGTGAGGAGCACGTGGCGCGCTTAGCGCTGAGTGCCAGCCAATGAGTGCAGAGCGCTCTTTATGAAATAGCGCATACGTGAGGAGCACGTGGCGCGCTTGGTATTGAGCGCCAGCCAATGAGTGCAGAGCGCTCTTTATGAAATAGCGTACACGTGAGGAGAACGTGGCGCGCTTGGCGCTGAGCGCCAGCCAATGAGTGCAGAGCGCTTTTTATGAAATATCGCACACGTGAGGAGCACGTGGCGCGCTTGGCGTTGAGCACCAGCCAATGAGTGCAGAGCGCTCTTTATTAAGTAGCGTCCACGTGAGGAGCCTGTAGCGCACTTGGCGCTGAGCGCCAGCCAATGAGTGCAGAACGCTCTTGATCAATTTTGTGCTCTGAGAATTATGTTCTCGTTTATAAGAGACTTTATCTCGTGGCTCTAAGAATAAGGTTCTTATTTTAAGAGGAGATGTTACAATCTCTTATGTTTTTTGTGAAAGACTTTGTCTTTATCTTATAGATCTGTGATCTAAAGAGAACTAAGTTCTTCTCCCTCCCTTTTTATGATTAGATGCTATGATCTCTTTTTGTGAAAGACCTCTGTCTTATAGATCTAGTATCTAGAAAAAGAACTAAGTTCTTCTTCTTTGATGAAATACTTTGATCTCTCTGTTTTATTTACCTTGAAGAAATTCTTCATCCGAGAGCTTGCTCTTCTCTTTGAAATTTCTCAAAGTTTGTTGGGGGGGGTTCCTCTGTGCAAGACTTGAAGTCTTGTGGCCTTTATATAGTGGAGGCTGATCAGTTAAGGCAATCTTTTTCTGATTGATTTGGGGATGTTTCCCCACCATTGGATCTTTGATCCTAGGGCTTCTGTTTTACAGAAGACATCTTTCTTGTTATTAACAAGATTGGGAAATTATTTTCCTATACAGAGATTACTCTGTATCTTGGTGATTTTTAATCACCACTGGATCTTTGATCCAACGGTGCTCTGATTTACAGAGCACAATATTTCTTGTTTGGAAAGATTCCGAGGAGTATTTCCTTAGTAGAATTTTATTCTGGTAATTTGATGATTTATCATCTCCGTTGGACCTTTGATCCAACGGTGGAGAACATTTAGTTCTAGCGCTTGGCGCTCTCGTGCCTTGCACGTGAGCGCTGTTTCAGAGTCTTTGACTCTTAGCGCTGGCGCACTTGGCGCGAGCGCTCTCGTGCCTTGCACGTGAGCGCTGCCTCAGAGTCTTTGACTCTTAGCGTTGGCGCACCTGGCGCTAGCGCTCTCGTGCCTTGCACAGGGCGCTGCCTCAGAGTCTTTGACTCTTAGCGCTGGCGCTCTTGGCGCGAGCGCTCTCGTGCTTTGCACATGAGCACTGCCTCAGAGTCTTTGACTCTTAGTGCTGGCGTCCTTGGCGCCAGCGCTTGTAATACCCGAGCCCAATGCTACTAATTTCTGTTACTGTTTGAGCATATTGTGGTACTCATTTCATTTAACCTACTTGATTGTTACTTACTGTAAAATTTTACCCGGCAAACTCATTTCTGCATATAACAAATTTTAGCATTTAAAATAAAATTAAAAATATTCATCTTGGCCTACTTGACCCCCCTAACCCCGTTGTAGCGTCCGTGCGTCGTGTTCTCGTCCCATTCAGGGAAACGGGCGAGTTTGGGCGGCTACGTGCACGTACGTATGTCCGTTTTGGGGGTATGCTTTTTAATCATAAAACACTTTATTTTAATGTTTGGATCCCGCTTAAAATTCTAATTTTTCAATTTCAAATTTTTGGACCCGACCCGGGCGCGATTTGGAAATGTTTTATTTTGCGCCAAAATCCTAAATTTTAATATATTTTAACCTCCCGTAAATTTCATTTCTTTAACCTTCTCTTATACTTGTAACTGTTTAAGATTTTTAAAATTCTTAAATCTTTTTAATAAATCCCTCCAACCAATCATAAACTTTCTTTCCGTGGGCCCCTCATCCATTATCTCTCTCTCTCTCCTCTCTCTATCTCTATCTCTCAGCTCCTTTCTCTCTCTCTCATATATTTTTAAATCTCCTCTTTCCCCCTCCTTTCTTTTCCAACACTAACCTAAACCCAACCTCGTCGAGCCCGGCCACCTCTCTCCTCGCCGCTGCCGCACCAACGCCGACGCGAACGACACCAGCATCCTTGCCTCCTCGCCCTCATCACAGCCACACCCACCTCCTTCCTCCATTTTTTCCCACGCTCTCGAGCGCCTGCACACCCGACGAGGCCACCCGTGCATTCCCCAGCGAGCCCAACCTCGCCGGTGACTCGCCGTCGTCGCCCTCGTCTCCTCCTCGCATCCTTCTCCACATCCCGGCCTCCCAAACCGCTTCCACCTCCCTCTACAGACCCCCACGGCCGCGGCTGCACAACATAACCCACTGCCTTCGCCGGAGTATCACCACGCCGACAACCTTCTTCGCCGTCGCCCCGTGCCGGCTCCCCTGAAATCTCAGAAACCCTACCAGTAAGACCTTCTTCTCCCCTTCTTCTTTGTTTCCTTCTTTTCTTGATTGCAATTCTTGATTTTTACTGTTCACATTTTGGCCGGAATCCGACGATGCCAACGACGTGATCCGACATTCCAGCAAGGTACCCCGACCCGCGTGGTTCCATTGTTCTTTGTTTGGGTTCAATCCGTGAACCGTGCGCCCATCGCGAGTTTCCCCGCCGACGTTTACGTCCCGTTTTCCCGGTTCGCGACCCGTCGAGGCAAGTACCCCTTGCTACATGCTATACAATATTTACATATATATATTGACACCCTAAACCTATAAAATTTAACTTGGTACAATCGTTTCCCATTTTCGAGTACAATATTACATTATATCATTTTACCGCTACACTTGGAACCTACAGTTTGCAAATTGAACCTGATAACCATATTTACCTGTTTAATCACATTTTAAGTGTTAATGTAGCTTATGGCATTTATCTCTGTAGTTCTGTTCCATTCGGACACTTGTATGCATTTAACCTGAAATAGCTGTACTGAACCGTTACATAAATTATTGCACCTCTAAGGGTTCTTAAACCTGTTAACATGACTAAACGGCTAAACTTGTCTTACTGCACTCTTGTAATCATCTCTGTAACGAATTTGATAACTGTATTGCAAATTGAATGAAACTGCCTATTACTTAGTTCATTACTTATCTCATGTTGTTGATACCCATGCTAGATTATATAACTGATTGTGAGCACACCCACGGTATTGTTTACATCTTGACCTGACATTGCTACATATATATATATATTGATATACCTAACATAGTACCGTACACTATTGACTTGACCTGATGTACCATGACCTGACCCGTTACCTGATCTTGTGTCTAATGCCAACAAACCTGACATGTAGTCCTCATGGACCGTTCCTGTTGTCTATCCAGACAAACCTTCTTTTACCTGATCTTGTGTTGGCATTAGTTCTTGATTACTGAATACCTGACTTGACATACATAACTTGGCGGTATAGAGAAATCAAAAGTGAAACCTGACTTGTAACTCAACAGTTCGATACCTGTTCTGATCAGTCTTACGGGCTAGGCCAGCCCCGGAGTGATGATGCTGACATCACTCGCCCATCCTGCTACCTGTTACTGCCTAGCGGCACGTCTCGGATTCAGCCCCGAGGGTCTTGACCGTGGTCCCGGGCATGCACGGGATACTATTGAGTTACATCGACGATTCATCAATTTGGTTTCAAAGACTTTAGAATAGAAAACCTGATAGAACAGTTTAGTTTACCCACTGCACGCTACCCTGTGCTGATATGATTCATATTATTGTTATTCTTGCTGTATTCATGATTATTTTGCATTGCCTGTTACACTGTTCATATTATATTACTGTTGACATGACGCGCTGACGTCTGGGTTTTGCATGGCCCAGATTCTTTACCGCTGTTGCAGTCCGAGCAGGAGTACTTCAGCCAGCAGGCTGAGCTGTGAGTTCAGTAGTAGTTAGTTTTATTTCCTGCATTTATTTCCTGATATGAGCCCGCATTATGGGACATACATTCCAGTTATTTGTATTGGATCATTTGCTTCCACATATATTTATTATTGACTCCTGTTATTCTGGATTATGGACATGTTTTAGATAGTTTTATTTTGTTCTTGATATCTCTGCAGCCGTAATGTGACTGTGGATGGATACTTCCGACCCACAGGTAGCATGGTTGGCTATGTCACGTGCCCAATCTAGCGTACTCTGGGAAGCAGGGCGTGACATGGTTCTTTTGGTATCAGAGACATAGGTTAGGCGGGTTGATTCTTTTGTAGTTGGGTATTGTACCCAATACACGAATCAGAATACCCGTGTTTAGGAAACATGTCCTGCCACTTGCCGTTTACCATCCTTGAATCACATTCTTCCTGATTATATCTTTTACGATGTGCAAACTTCCTTTGCATATCGACTCGAAAACCTGATTTCTTGCTATCTCTAGGACTTAGGCGACTTGAGTGGAGTTAAGTAATTGTGGCTATGATACCGCGGCATAGTTACAATGCGGTACTCTATTTAAGTATCTTGGAGTTCTAGCCTTGATCTATATTCAGAATCTATCATCATGCTAATGTTGGGTGTTTTGAGTTCAGGAATATGGCCGGTAAGAATTTGAAGACGTACCAGAGGCGTGTAGACGAAGCCGCCATGCTTGGGGTAATAAGAGGAATGCTGGAGAATCAAAAGAGACAGACCGAGCTGATCCAGCAGCAAGCAGAATCATTCCAGGAAGGTTTGCGGACCGTTCAGCAGTCCGTAGATAAGGTTGAAGCTAAACCGGTTGATCGAGTTAGGACCGTGGCAGATTTCAGACGTTTGGGTCCGTCCACATTTACTGGTTTGGAGGAGCCATTGCCAGCAGAGCAGTGGCTAGTTGACACAGAGAATTTGCTTGTGGCGGCACAGATTCCAGATGAGAAAAGAGTTAATGTGGTACGCATTCAGTTAGTGGACTACGCTCGAGAATGGTGGCTTGTGGAAGGGAACCGCTTGCCCAAGCCGATCAATTGGGCGGATTTTTTCAAAGAGTTTCCTGGAAAAGTTCTTCCCGCGGACTGCACGGGAGGAAATGGAAGAGAAATTCATCGGGCTAAAACAGAAGGGAGCATCCGTAGATGTGCATACAGCAGAATGGACTAGACTCAGCAGATTCGCTGGACCTCTGGTTGCCAACGATGCAGACAGGGCATGGGGGTTCATGCGCAGCTTGGACGTGGACATCCAGAGGCAGATTGTCCCCCTGGATGTGACCACTTTCTCACAAGTTCTTGCGGCAGCTCGAGAACAGCAGAGCCTATCGGGAAAAACTGGGAGTTCACAGCAGACAGCAGTTGCGGTAAGGAAGCAGTTCTGTCGGGCCAGTCAAGTTTAGGGCTAGGCCGACAAATAACATTCTTGCATCTATAGAAGTTGATAAAAGTGAAGAGCCGGCTGTTGTTCGTGATTTTATGGACGTGTTGAAGATATATCCGGTTTACCGCCAAAGCGAGACGTGGAGTTCGCAATTGATCTTATTCCTGGTGCAGCGCCAGTATCTAAAGCGTATTATCCTATGGCACCAGTAGAATTGGAAGAAGTCAAGAAGCAGGTTACTGAATTGCTTGAGAAAGGTTGGATTCAAAGCAGTAACTCGTCTTGGGGAGCTCCAGTTCTTCTAGTAAAGAAGAAGGATGGCACGAGAAGGATGTGCATCGACTATCGAGAATTAAACCGGGTGACTATTAAGAACAAGTACCCTATCCCTCGCATTGGAGAACTTTTTGAGCAGCTTAGTGGCGCGAGGGTATTCTCGAAGCTGGATTTGCGATCCGGATATCATCAAGTTCAAGTAAAAGCAGAAGATATTTGCAAGACGGCGTTTCGAACTCGGTACGGACATTACGAATACTTAGTGATGCCCTTTGGAGTAACGAGTGCGCCGGCAGTATTCATGGACTTGATGAACCGAATCTTTTCACCGTTCTTGGATCAGTTCTTTGTGGTATTCATTGACGATATTCTGGTCTACTCGAAGAGTTTTGAGGAGCATGCTGAGCATTTGAAGATCGCACTGCAGACGTTGAGACAGGAGAAGTTTTATGCGAAGATGAGTAAGTGCGAGTTTTGGCTGGAAGAAGTAAAGTTTTGGGGCATGTTGTGTCGGGCGATGGCATTGCCGTCGATCCAGAAAAGATTGCAGCAGTTCGAGATTGGCCGATTCCAAAGAATGTTGCTGAGATAAGAAGTTTTCTTGGATTAGCCGGATACTACAGAAGATTTGTGGAGAACTTTGCTCGTCTGGCAGAGCCGTTGACCAAGCTTACGCGCAAGGAGGTACCTTTTGTATGGACGGATAAGTGTGCGTTAGCTTTTGAGACGTTGAAGCAGAAGTTGATAACTGCCCCTATTCTGACCGTGCCAGACAATTCCGGAGGATTGGTGATTCACAGCGACGCATCTGGAAAAGGATTGGGATGTGTTTTGATGCAGCATGGGAAGGTTGTAGCATACGCATCGAGACAATTGAAGACCCATGAGAAGAATTATCCAACTCATGACTTGGAGCTTGCGGCTGTGATCTTCGTTTTGAAGATTCGGAGACACTACCTTTTAGGCGAAAAGGGTCAAAGTTTTTACAGATCATAAGAGCTTGAAGTATGTGTTCACACAGAAGGAGCTGAATATGAGGCAACGTAGATGGTTGGAGCTGATGGCTGACTACGATCTTGATCTTAAGTACCATCCGGGGAAGGTTAACGTCGTGCCGGATGCACTTAGTCGGTTACCAACAATTCAGGTGTTAACTACGCAGGAGGAGATCGTTGCAGACTTTCGAAGATTTGACTTGGGGGGTTGTGCTACCGCATTCTTCGGGACAGTTGATACAGCTACAAGTACAGGCATCGTTGATCGAGAATATTAAAGCAGCACAATCGCAGGACCCTAGACTGCAAAAGTTTCGAGAACAGGTTGAAGCCGGACTACGAACAGATTTATTGATCCATGAAGATGGTTCGTTGAGGTATGGTAAACGTTTGTGTATGCCAAAGGGGGATATTCGTGAAGAGCTTATGAAGGAGGCACACAGTTCAGCTTATTCTGTACATCCAGGAGGCACAAAGATGTACCGAGATATTCGACAGTATTTCTGGTGGGAAGGCATGAAACGGGAGATTGCTCGCTTTGTGGCAAAGTGCTTGGTGTGTCAGCAAGTTAAGGCTGAACATCAAAGGGTTGCTGGTTTATTGCAACCACTTCTGATTCCTCAGTGGAAGTGGGAACATATAACCATGGATTTCGTGACGGCTTTACCGCGGAGTCCAAAAGGCAACAATGCTGTATGGGTGATTGTTGATCGATTGACCAAGGTAGCTCACTTTATTCCTTTCCGGGTTGGTCAATCAACAGAGACTTTGGCAGAGCGGTACATGCAGGAGATTGTAAGGTTGCATGGAGTACCGGTGAGCATCGTGTCCGATCGGGACACTCGGTTCCTATCACACTTTTGGCGGAGTTTACAGGAAAGTCTCGATTGAAGTTTAGCACAGCTTATCATCCTCAAACTGATGGTCAGTCGGAGAGAACGATCCAAACTCTTGAGGATATGCTGAGAGCATGCATATTGGACTTCAAGGGTTATTGGGAGGATCATCTACACTTGGTGGAGTTTTCTTACAACAACAGTTTTCAGGCAACTATCCAGATGGCTCCGTTTGAAGCTTTGTATGGTCGTAAGTGCCGTTTACCTGTTTGTTGGGATGACGTTGGTGAACGAAGATTATTGGGACCAGATTTGGTTGCGCAGACAGTTGAGAAGGTTGACACTATCAGAAATCATATGAAGCCAGCACAAGACAGACAGAAGAGTTAGGCAGATACGTCGAGAAGACCTCTAGAGTTCGCCGTGGGTGATTGGGTGTTCTTGAAGATATCACCGACTAGAGGGGCGATTCATTTTGGAAGTTGAGGAAAGCTTAGTCCTCGATTCGTTGGACCCTTTGAGATCTTGGAGTGGGTTGGTGAGGTAGCGTACCGTTTGGCGTTACCGCAGTCCTTGGCGAATGTGCATGATGTGTTTCACGTGTCTCAACTCCGTAAGTATGTGCATGATGAAACGCATGTAGTGGATCATTCGGAGCTAACAGTACGGGAAGACTTGACTTTTGAGGAGCGACTGATTGAAATCGTGGATCGAAGGGAAAAGGTTCTTAAGAACAAGGTGATTCCTCTTGTACTTGTTTCTTGGGGTAATCGCTCGCGTGGAGAGTCCACTTGGGAACGAGAAGATGAAATCCGGCAGAAGTTTCCTCACCTTTTCCTATAGTTTTCTATCTTTGCATTCTTGGAATTTCGAGGACGAAATTCTTTTTGTAGTTGGGTATAATGTAACACCCGAGCCCAATGCTACTAATTTCTGTTACTGTTTGAGCATATTGTGGTACTCATTTCATTTAACCTACTTGATTGTTACTTACTGTAAATTTTACCCGGCAAACTCATTTCTGCATATAACAAATTTTAGCATCTAAAATAAAATTAAAAATATTCATCTTGGCCTACTTGACACCCCTAACACCGTTGTAGCGTCCGTGCGTCGTGATCTCGTCCCGTTCAGGGAAACGGGCGAGTTTGGCCGGCTACGTGCACGTATGTGTGTCCGTTTTGGGAGTATGCTTTTTAATCATAAAACACTTTATTTTAATGTTTAGATCCCGCTTAAAATTCTAATTTTTCAATTTCAAATTTTTGGACCCGACCCGGACGCGATTTGGAAATGTTTTATTTTGCGCCAAAATCCCAAATTTTAATATATTTTAACCTCCCGTATATTTCATTTCTTTAACCTTCTCTTATACTTGTAACTGTTTAAGATTTTTAAAATTCTTAAATCTTTTTAATAAATCCCTCCAACCAATCATAAACTTTCTTTCCGTGGGCCCTTCATCCATTATCTCTCTCTCTCTCTCCTCTCTCTCACCGTCTCTCTATCTCTATCTCTCTCTATCTCTCTCCCTCTCCTCTCTCTCACCGTCTCTCTATCTCTATCTCTCCTTTCTCTCTCTCTCATATATTTTTAAATCTCCTCTTTCCCCCTCCTTTCTTTTCCAACGCTAACCTAAACCCAACCTCGTCGAGCCCGGCCACCTCTCTCCTCGCCGCTGCCGCACCAACGCCGACGCGAACGACACCGGCATCCTTGCCTCCTCGCCCTCATCACACCACACCCACCTCCTTCCTCCATTTTTTCCCACGCTCTCGAGTGCCTGCACACCCGACGAGGCCACCCGTGCATTCCCCAGCGAGCCCAACCTCGCCGGTGACTCGCCGTCGTCGCCCTCGTCTCCTCCTCGCATCCCTCTCCACATCCCGGCCTCCCAAACCGCTTCCACCTCCCTCTACAGACCCCCACGGCCGCGGCTGCACACCATAACCCACTGCCTTCGCCGGAGTATCACCACGCCGACAACCTTCTTCGCCGTTGCCCCGTGCCGGCTCCCCTGAAATCTCAGAAACCCTACCAGTAAGACCTTCTTCTCCCCTTCTTCTTTGTTTCCTTCTTTTCTTGATTGCAATTCTTGATTTTTACTGTTCACATTTTGGCCGGAATCCGACGATGCCAACGACGTGATCCGACATTCCAGCAAGGTACCCCGACCCGCGTGGTTCCATTGTTCGTTGTTTGGGTTCAATCCGTGAACCGTGCGCCCATCGTGAGTTTCCCCGCCGACGTTTACGTCCCGTTTTCCCGGTTCGTGACCCGTCGAGGCAAGTACCCCTTGCTACATGCTATACAATATTTACATATATATATTGACACCCTAAACTTGTAAAATTTAACTTGGTACAATCGTTTCCCATTTTCGGGTACAATATTACATTATATCATTTTACCGCTACACTTGGAACCTACAGTTTGCAAATTGAACCTGATAACCATATTTACCTGTTTAATCACATTTTAAGTGTTAACGTAGCTTATGGCATTTATCTCTGTAGTTCTGTTCCATTCGGACACTTGTATGCATTTAACCTGAAATAGCTGTACTGAACCGTTACATAAATTATTGCACCTCTAAGGGTCCTTAAACCTGTTAACATGACTAAACGGCTAAACTTGTCTTACGGCACTCTTGTAATCATCTCTGTAACGAATTTGATAACTGTATTGCAAATTGAATGAAACTGCCTATTACTTAGTTCATTGCTTATCTCATGTTGTTGATACCCATGCTAGATTATATAACTGATTGTGAGCACACCCACGGTATTGTTTACATCTTGACCTGACATTGCTACATATATATATATATATATTGATATACCTGACATGGTACCGTACACTGTTGACTTGACCTGATGTACCATGACCTGACCCGTTACCTGATCTTATGTCTAATGCCAACAAACCTGACATGTAGTCCTCATGGACCGTTCCTGTTGTCTATCCAGACAAACCTGCTTTTACCTGATCATGTGTTGGCATTAGTTCTTGATTACTGAATACCTGACTTGACATACATAACTTGGGGGTATGGGGAAATCAAAGGTGAAACCTGACTTGTAACTCAACAGTTCGATACCTGTTCTGATCAGTCTTACGGGCTAGGCCAGCCCCGGAGTGATGATGCTGACATCACTCGCCCATCCTGCTACCTGTTACTGCCTAGCGGCACGTCTCGGATTCAGCCCCGACGGTCTTGACCGTGGTCCCGGGCATACACGGGATACTATTGAGTTACATCGACGATTCATCAATTTGGTTTCAAAGACTTTAGAATAGAAAACCTGATAGAACAGTTTAGTTTACCCACTGCACGCTACCCTGTACTGATATGATTCATATTATTGTTATTCTTGCTGTATTCATGATTATTTTGCATTGCCTGTTACACTGTTCATATTATATTACTGTTGACATGACGCGCTGACGTCTGGGTTTTGCATGGCCCAGATTCTGTACCGCTGTTGCAGTCCGAGTAGGAGTACTTCAGCCAGCAGGCTGAGCTGTGAGTTCAGTAGTAGTTAGTTTTATTTCCTGCATTTATTTCCTGATATGAGCCCGCATTATGGGACATACATTCCAGTTATTTGTATTGGATCATTTGCTTTCGCATATATTTATTATTGACTCCTGTTATTCTGGATTATGGACATGTTTTAGATAGTTTTATTTTGTTCTTGATATCTCTGCAGCCGTAATGTGACTGTGGATGGATACTTCCGACCCACAGGTGGCATGGTTGGCTATGTCACGTGCCCAATCTAGCGTACTCTGGGAAGCGGGGCGTGACAGCGCTTTTATGAAGCGCTGCTTCATTTCAAATTTCAAAATTTGAACAGATCTTTGCTCTGATTGGGGGAAACAAGGCTCAAAATCCAAAAAGCTCAAGAAGAAGAAAAGTGCAGCTCGACGCGAAAAAGGAGTCTGTAGGGAGATCGACCATTCAAAAATATATCGATTCCCTCGAAGACTATGAACAAAAGGAAAAGACTCTAATTCAATTGAAGGAGTTCTACCCTGTAAAACCGGCTGAGATTTTGGAGGAGTTAGAAGAAGACTCCAATGAAGAGATCCCTATAGTGACCTGCTATGCTATCCATCTTGGCAGCGACTCTTAGGAGGAGCTCTGTTATCCCGAAGAGGACGAGCAGCTCGCCACAAAGGCCAACCAAATCCAGCTCAGAAGCGGCAGGTCTTTGCCGCCAAATCAGGGCAACGCCCCAAAAGGAAAGGAAAAACACGTGGCTAATGAGGAAGATGGCAGAGAACCGGCTAATGAAAACTCAAGTCCTTCCTCAGTGAACTACAATGTCTTGGCTCATCACTGGAAGCTTTCGTCTCTCTTGAGCATCTATGATGCTCTGGTCCTGCCCAAGGATCTCAGAGATATTCTCATTCATGCTCTACAAAATATCGAGCGGTACCAGGCCCGCTTTGCGGAAATTAATATGAAAGAAGCCCAGTACACCCTGCATACTGCCGCAGTCACGTTTAAGGACGAAGACCTGCTACTGGGAACAGCTGAGCATAACCGTCCGCTTTACATGACAGGGGACAGTTACGGAGATCGGATTAATCGCATATTGATTGATCCAGGATCCTCAGTGAACATCATGAACTTGCGGACTCTGAAGAGTTTGTCAATGGATGTCCGACACCTATCAAGGGAAAGGATTGTCATTCAAGGCTTCAATCAAAATTGCCAGCAAGTTCTTGGGTCTATAGCTCTGCCAATAAAATTTGGGGATCTGCAAACTGAAGCTAAGATATACGTGATCGACGTTGACACATCTTATAAAATTCTCTTGGGGCGGCCGTGGCTCCATGATTACGGCATTGTTCCGTCAACTCTCCATCAATGCATGAAGTATACTAAAAATGGCGAAGAAAGACGCATTGACGGAGACATCCGGCCGTTTGGTGTGCATGAGGTCCGATATGAAGATTCTCGGTACTTTGTGGATTTCCAAAATACTGAGCCACGACTGACCAAGGACAGAACGTCTCCGAAGCTCAAAAGCAGATCCGAGCCGACTGTCACTTTCAAAAGCAAAACCCCCAAGTGCGTCCGCATTTTGGCAGTGGCACTGATGAGTCCGACGCTGGATCCGTATTGCTACCGAAGTGAGGGCGAGTTTTACGGAAGGACGTCCTTCCGTAAAACTCGCCCTCACTTTGGTAGCAATACGGATGAGTCTGATACTGAAGGCCTATCCGGCAGCAAAATTCGCCCTCGTTTAGGTAGTGATACTGAAGAATCAGAAGAAGAGGATCCATCTTGCAACGACTATGCAGATTAGGCCCTCATGCAAAAAGCGAAGCTACGAGAGACCTTCGAAATTGCAGAAGGGTCCTTAGCCGTCATAAGGGTGCCGGAGCAGATGTGCAAAGAGCTCGATGCATTGTCAGTCTCTACCGTGAACTAGCTGAAAACTTTCTACGTTCTCGGAAGGAAAAATGGACAGAAGGGCATCCTGTTTTATGGGTCAAATCCTATTTTGCACCCGGACGATTTGTCTGTCGTATGCCTTCCTTATGAGAGAGGCATAAGAGCCATCCTCAATCCCAGATACTATGCGCCCGAGATGCGGGAATATTTCAAAAGGTGCGAATGCCGGTTATATCAAATGGAGTCTGAAGCAAAGTTTTATGAAGGGCTATGGCATCCGCCTTAGGTCCGAGCACTCATCGACAGACGAATTCCAGATAGATGGGGTATAGGTTTCATTCAACCTGATTCCAAAGCATGCTATATGATCCATATTGGGAAAGCCAGCGAAGAGTCAAATGATGAAGACGAGCTAGCTGAGCTAGAAAAAGCCCCTTAAGAGCTCGAAGATGGCGGACAAGCAACTTTCGATGAGCTAACCAAGGTTGATTTGGGAACGCCCGATAACTCAAAGCCGACCTACATCAGCTCACTCTTGTCAGAGGAAATGAAAGAGCAGATAATCGCCCTGTTGCATGAGTTCGCCGACTGCTTTGCATGGACGTACAAAGAAATGCCTGGCCTCCCCCCCGAAGTGGCCGTGGATAAGCTGGCTATATCTCCTGATACCAAGCCAGTCAAACAAGCTCCTCGAAGAATGAGAAGGGAGCTAGAAGAAAAGGTCATCGAGGAAACTAAGAAACTTATCGATGATGGCTTCATCAAAGAAGAGAAATATGCGGACTGGATCGCATACATCGTCCCGGTGAAAAAGAAGAATGGGCAGATCCGAGTTTGCGTCGATTTCAGAGATCTTAACAAGGCATGCCCTAAAGATGATTTCCCGCTATCGGTCATGGAAATGATGGTCGATGATACCTCAAATTACGAGCTGTTCATCTTCATAGATGGCTCGTCTGGATATAATCAGATCAAGATGTCACCCGAGGATGAGAAACACACAGCATTCCGAACCCCGATCGGAATATACTGCTACAAGGTGATGCCGTTCGGATTAAAGAACGCAGGTGCTACATATCAAAGGGGAATGACTAATATCTTTGATGACTTAATCCATAAAGTCATCGAATGTTATGTTGATGATTTGGTTGTCAAGACTAAAGCTAAGACTGATCACATCCAGGATCTTAGGACCGTTCTCACTAGACTGAGGGAATACGATCTAAAGATGAATCCTCTAAAGTGCGCTTTTGGCGTGTCATCGGGAAAATTCCTAGGCTTCATAGTCTGACATTGAGAGATCGAAGTTGACCCATCCAAGATAAAGGCCATCATGGAGATGCCCCCTCCGAAGAATTTGACGCAGCTAAGATCTTTTCAAGGCAAGCTTGCTTATATACGAAGGTTTATCTTAAATTTATCGGGGAGATGTAGGCCCTTCTCAAAGCTCATGAAGAAGGGAGCTCCTTTTGTCTGGGACGTTGAATGTCAAGAAGCGTTCGAAAATATCAAACAGTACCTGTTGCACCCTTCGGTGCTTGCTGCTCCTATTCCAAACAAACCATTGATTCTCTATACTGTCGTGCTAGATGAGTCACTCGGTGTGCTTCTTGCCCAGAACAATGAGGAGGGAAAAGAAAATGCCCTCTACTACATCAGTCAAACTTTAGTCGGGGCGGAACACAACTATTCCCCGATTGAAAAGCAATGTCTGGCTCTGATATTCACTGTGAAGAAACTGAGGCACTATCTTCTCGCTCATCGGGTTATGCTGATCTCCAAGGTCGACCTGCTCAAACACTTGATGACCAAAGCAAGCCTAGCCGGTAGAATGGCAAGATGGGCTGTCATGCTGCTTGAATTTGACATAATCTATACTCCCCAGAAAGCAGTAAAAGGGCAAGCTCTCGCTGACTTCCTTGCTGCTCATCCCATACCAGAAGGGTCACCGCTCAACTGCGAGTTACCCGACGAACAAGTGCTGCAGCTCGAGGATGATGAGCCATGTTGGGAGCTCTACTTCAATAGAGCCTCATCAATGAGGAGCTCCGGTAAATCAAGCATCCCGCAGATAAAAACAGGGATAGGATTGGTGTTCATCACGTCATCGATAGGAACCCTACGATGTTCTTTTGCTCTTACCGAGCCTCGCACAAACAATGAGGCTGAGTACGAAGCTCTGATAGCTGGTCTGGAGCTCGCCATAGAAATGGAAATCATTTCGGCTACGAGGCTACGGGGATTCCCAGCTTGTCGTCAACCAAGCAAGCGGCGACTATAAGATATACAAACCCGAGTTAGCTCGATACAGAAGCCGGGTGGTGGAAATCATGAAACAGTTCACTCACATTGAACTAATGAGAGTCCCTATAGCGTTGAACGGAAAAGCCGACATACTCGCTCGCCTAGCTAAAGAGCTAGCTGATCCTGACATGGACGAAATCCTAATCACAGTCAGAAGCCGGCAAATTCTGCCTCCAGTCTCTTTGCATGAGGAAGAAAGCGTAGAACAAGAGAACGATCCTGCCGAAGAAGCTTCGATCAGATGAGCCCGATTGGAAAGAACCCTTCATAAAGTACCTCCGATACGATAAGCTGCCCGAAGGAAAATCTGTAAGGATTCAACCGAAGAAGAGAGCTCTTCGATATGTGTTTGTAAATAATACGCTATACCTCAGATCATATGACCAACTCTGGCTCAGATGTCTTTCATCGGCCGAAGCCCAGAAAGTCATGAAAGAAGTTCACTCAGGCGTCTGCGGAGCTCACCAATCCGGCCCCAAAATGCGGCTTCAAATCAAATGGCTTGGATATTACTAGCTTACCATGATAAGGAATTGTGAAGAGCATGCAAAGAAGTGTCATATCTGCCAAATTCACGGTGATTTCATTCACAAGCATCCCAATCCGCTGCATCCTACGGAGGCGTCATGGCCCTTCGAAGTTTGGGGCACCGACATAGTTGGCCCAATTGATCCTCCTTCATCCAAAGGCCACCGGTTTATATTGGCCGCAACTGACTACTTCTCTAGATGGGCTAAAGCTGTCCCGCTAAAAGAAGTCAAGACAGAAGATATTCTGACGTTCTTCCAGCATAATATTCTATACCGCTTCGGTACACCAAGAAGAATCATTTCTAGCAACGAGCCTTCTTTCAAGAGCTTCAAAATCTCAAGGTTCGCTACTCAGCACAAGATAGACTACAGATATTCCTCCATCTATAATCTAAGAGCCAATAGGTTAGCCGAAACTTTCAATAAGACTCTATGCAAGCTCCTGAGAAAAAATTCTTCAGCCAACAAGAGAGACTGGAATCTCAAACTTCACGAGGCATTGTGGGCATATCGTACCATGCACCGTACTCTAACTCAGTCCACTCCATACTCATTGCTCTTTGGAGTGGAGGCGGTACTCCACCTCGAAGTCGAAGTTCAAAGCTTAAGGATGGCTGTTCAGCATGAGTTGATGGAGGAGGAAAACATGCTCTTTCGGCTCGAAGAGCTCGATGCCCTCGAAGAAAAGAGGCTCGCAGTACAGCAAAATCTAGAGCTGTACCAAGCCCAAATGTCACGGGTCTATGACAAAATGACCCGTCTCCACTCTTTCAAGAAAGGCGAATTGGTGTTGGTCCTCAAAAGACCGATCATGCCTAATCGACATTCCAAGGAAAAATTCGAGCCAAACTGGGAAGGACCATACGTCATTGAGAAAGTGTTTGATGGAGGATCCTACCAGCTGATAAATGCCGAGGGAGAAAGGCCTATGCCACCCATCAATGGTCGATATTTCAAGAAATACTACGCGTGAATGCTCCAAGTTGCAGGCGAATTGAGCACACCGGCCCTACGGTCTGGATCATATATCCTGTAAAACCGTATACAATCCATGTGCGTAAACGACCCTTATCTCTCCCAAGTCCTGCTGGCGAGACTATTTTTAAAGTCCCACCAGCGACAAAAAAAAACGGTATGTCCATAAGCAAAATGGGCATGGTTGAAAACCCGAAAGGGCTCCGTGAGTAAAAACAGCAGGACTGCCGGCGAGTTTGTGAAAACCCGAAAGGACACAAACTCGTGAAAAGAGATAAAATACACTCGCAAAGTCCTCTCGACCTTATGAGGAGAAAATCCCTTCGTGAGATCCTTACGACTCACAAAGGAGCAACACACTTAGAAATCCTCACGATTCCTAAAGAGAACATACACCTGCGAGATCCTCTCGACTTGTAGGGAGAAAATGCTTTTATGAGACCCTTACGGCTCATAAAATTGAAAAGCCTTAGGTGATAGATCTAAACCTGTTTCCTAAGCCATTGCTCCTCAACGGGCAATGGCAAATGATGAGTCTCTCCTTGGCATTTCTTCAGTGTTAGCGGTGCTGATGCCGACCCAAAACCTAAATTCTAAGTCCACAAACGGCGAATGATGAGTCGCTCCTGATACCATATTCCAGTGCAGCGATGCAGACGCCAACCAAAATCCAATTTCTCAAAATTCTCCCAGCCCTACAGTTGGTCCCCAAGTTGACTACCGTATACAATCCATGGGCTCAAATAATTCTCATCATACCCATGCCCCACCGCAATCACCAGTTACGCGGCCGGTCTCCGCCCTTGGAATTATGCTCCATTTAAGAAGACCCACTCATACGTCCTCACGATACATGAGGAGAATAAACTTACGGGATCCTCACGACTCGTAAGAAAACACCTTCGTAGGATCCTTACGACTCACAAAGAAAAAACACACTTGGGAGTCCCCACGGCTCCTAAGGAGAAAGTACACCTACGAGATCCTTTCGACTCGTAGGGAGAAAATGCTTTTATGGGATCCTTACGGCTCATAAAATTGAAAAGTCTTAGCTGATAGGGACCTAAACCTGTCTCCTAAGCCATCGCTTCCCAATAGGCAAGGGCAAATGATGAGTTGCCCCTGGCATTATTCCAGTGCAGAAATGCAGATGCTGACCAAAAACCCAAATCCCAAGTCTTCCAAGGGAAAATGATGAGTCGCTCTTTGCATTGTTCCAGTGCAACAATGCTGATGCTGACCGAAAAAACCAAATCCCAAGTCCTCCTGGGGCAAATGATGAGTTGCTCCTGGTATTATTCCAGTGCAACAATGCTGATGCCGACCCAAAAAACCAAATTCCAAGTCCTCCTGAGGTAAATGATAAGTTGCTCCTGGCATTATCCCAGTACAGCAATGCTGATGCCAAACAAAATCCAAATTCCAAATTCCTCTCAAATTCAAAAATCCTGCCGAACAAGGCAAAAATCAAACAGATCAAATCAACGTCCCACCCGGCAGCACTTCTAAGCTCAAAAGTCTCGCTGGACGGATAGGGAACTCCCAAAACAAATCAAATCAAACAAATCAACCCCGACACCGCAGGAAGCGGGGCAAGTCAAATCAAGCACCGACTGTCCACGTCGCTAAAATGGCAGAACCGACCGTCCAAGTCGCAAAAAGGGCAGAACTGACTGTCCATGTCGCAAAAAGGGCAGCACCGACCGTCCACGTCGGTAAAATGGAAGAACCGACCGTCCAAGTCATAAAAAGGGCAGCACCGACCATCAAAGTCGCTAAAAGGGCAGCACTGACCGTCCACGTCGCTAAAATGGCAGAACCGACCGTCCAAGTCGCAAAAAGGGCAGCACCGACCGTCCAAGTCGCAAAAAGGGCAGAACTGACCGTCCAAGTCGCTAAAAGGGCAACACCGACCGTCCATGTCGCTAAAAGGGCAGCACCGACCGTCCACGTTATTAAAAGGGCAACACCGTCCGTCCACGTTACTAAAAGGGCATCACCGACCGTCCAAGTCGCTAAAAGGGCAGCACCGACCGTCCAAGTCGCTAAAAGGGCAGCACCGACCGTCCAAGTCGCAAAAAGGGCAGAACCGACCGTCCAAGTTGTAAAAAGGGCAGAACCGACCGTCCAAGTCGCAAGAAGGGCAGCACCGACCGTCCAAGATGCTAAAAGGGCAGCACCGACCGTCCAAGTGGCAAAAAGGGCAGAACCGACCGTCCAAGTCGCAAAAAGGAAAGAACCGATCGTCCACGTCGCTAAAATAGCTAAAAAAAATGACCATCCATGTCGCAAAAATGGTAGCACCGACCGTCCACGCCGCAAAAAGGGCAGCATCGACCTCCACGTCGTCAAAACGGGAACCAAATAAATCAACCTCCACACGAAAGAAGATCCTTCAATTTCATGCACAGAACCCACATATGTGGTGTGCATTTATTGATAGGGGCCAATTTGTTGAGGTCAAAATTTACACCCCGGTTGACCAAGTAAAAATCAATGTCAAGCCCAAACCAAGTGGGCCCAAGCCTAGGTCAAGTAGGCCAATGCCCGGGTCGAGGCCGAACATGAAGCGGCCGGCCTCCCCCATGCCAAAATAAAAATTTTGTAATAAATAATTTTGGTGTATTTATTTTTTTTATTTTATGAATAAATGTAAGAAAAATGGGCATAAAGCCAAATTTTTGTAAAACCCACGACTCATGTGCAAAAGAAATGAGCACATGAGGCATGGGATGGGCAAATTGCCATTTTGTAAAGCCCAAGGGGCTATATGCAAAGTGTGTAGCTTATAAAGGCAAAGACGATGAAAAGAAAAAAAAGACTTTTTCTCTCTTTCAAAAAATTAGGTCTGTGCCTCCTTCTCCTTCCTCAAGGTTCTAAACCTTCTTCTTTTTTTGAATTAAATCAAGAGTTTTACTCTTCGTTTTCCAAAAATAAATAGTTTTTCACCACAAAATCCACAAAGGGGAGCTCGAATCTTCCATCAGATTTCAAAAAAGGGAGATCTTTAAATCTCACCGTCCTTTTTCTCCAAGATCCGGCCAACTGAGAGGAAGAAGAAGGATACCCACCTCCAAAAACCCCACTTTGGGGAAGATTGATGGCTCAAGGGAGAAAAAAAGGGTCCCCTTTCATCAGCTCCAAAAATATCTTAGGAGTTTAACTCCTAAAAAAAAATAATACGTATATGTAGATATATAAAACAATAAACCTTTCTTTTTGGGAGTACAACTCGCAGTGTAGAGGCTAAGCCCCCTTGTCATCTTTGTCAGGAGTTCAGCTCCAAAAGTCAAATCGGGAGCATAACTCCTAGTGCAGGGACAAAGTCCCTTTTCCTGCTGACGCCCAGGGCCCGCGTGCCAAGCATGTGGGGCGCGGCCGCCCAGCGCCCGCATGCCAAGCATGTGGGACGCCAGCGCCCAGTGTCCGCGTGCTAGGCACGTGAGGCACTGGCGCTCACGTGTCCTTTGGACGCCATTTCCCTCCTCATTTTATATACACTCCACACTAAAAATACCTCCTCCATTAGAAATAATTTCTAACGGGGCGCTGCCCCACACCCCGCAAGGGGGCTGCTAGCCCCCTTGACCCCAAGCCCGCTATCCGGGTAGCGGGACCCCCCAAAAAACTCTGCGGGGCCCCCGATATATTAAAAACCCCTTCAAAACATAACACTGCACATTGAGTTCGCATGACCTGTTTGACCCGTCAATCGGAGGTTCTCTCGCTCCAAAGGCGAGAGGTAATTAACGGCAGCTTAGTTCACGGCTGCCGGAGATTCGGATCCCCACAATCAATAAACCCCAGCCTACCCTAGACAGGGGGAATCTGTAATGCGCCCGACAAGCGCGCGCGTATTCCCATCTCAATGGGGTGGCAAAAAACACCCTACAAAGACCTTGGTCAAGGAAGATGAGATTTACTGATAGTGAGATCAGTAGTTTCTCGGGATGGTTTTGAGTCACATTGACACGACTTATCAAGTTATTAGAGGTTTGACGTTTTCCACCTTCTACACCCGATATGCGACACTCTCAGACGAAGAGACCAGACTGTACATAGATTGTCATTTTCAGACTCAGTAGGGATACGAACGAGTTTTCTTATCGATAATCCTTTTGTACAATACCTTGGTAGCCGTTACGTACAACTAGTGCCGCTGACGTGCTTATGGTTAAGCCTACTGCCAGCATATTGTCAAGTCTTTAGAGTCCCACACAGAGGGTTTCCCAGCTCAAGAGAAACAATGTAGTGTGCATATTTTGATACGTACGGATGTTCGATTAAATACGTGTTTTTATACACGTACTTTAATCGGACATTTTGTTAATACTAGCCGGTTTGAAAGATAGCCAGATTATCACATTTAGATGAAATGTGATATAGTATTATATCTCTTTTGGTATCTCTCTTTTGATATTTGTATTTTAACATGAATATGGTATTTATACGAATACGGGTATTTATGTCTTAATATAAATACGGGTATTTGTTTCATAATACAAATACGGGTATTCTTATTTTATACGAACACGGGTATATGTATTTTGCTACAAATACGGATGTATGTATTTGTAGCGTATATTTGTATTAGTGTATGTGTGTATACAAATGATTTGGCTTCTCTTTTTCTTCTCATCTTTTCACGATCTATTTAGAATTGTATGGACTTATGACTCACAATGGTGAGTCACAATTCCACTCACACAATTCTAAAAGATATGAAGAGAAGAAAGAAAAAGAATGAAAAGATTTTATTTTATGAGCCATGCTTGTTTCTTCTTCCTCTCTTGAGTTTTCTAAGTTGAGGTGAGGAAAAGAAAAAAAGGAGAAAACCTAGAGATTAACCACTACTACATCACTTGTGATCAATTCCTAGTAAGTCTTTTCCACAAGTTGCTTCACTTAGTCTTTTAGTATGAAGCTGGAGTCTTTGCTAGGGTTTCTTCGGGTGGATCATCTTCAACAAGGAAGACCGGCCTCCAAGCTTGTTCCCGGTAGACTTAGGAGCTTAAGAAGTAGAAATGAAGACGAAGGACATGACTACAAAGGTAGCTAACGCTAACCGAGTAGTTAAACTCCCTAATAGTTTGCTAGTTTAGTGTTTGGTATTGATTCTAGGTCATAGAAGCTTGTGCTCTTGTTTTAAATTTTTCGTTTTGCATTCCATCTTGGCCGTAAGTTAACGGCATGAGCATTAACATCTACTTACACTTATTATTTTGGATTATGACTCTTTTGGTAATAAAGATACTTTATTTGCTTTTTCGTATGCTGTGAATAGTACTGTAGATGAATCAATATTATGAAATAGAAGTTTATGTCACATTGGACAGGATAGGATGACAAGACTTTCTAGGGGCGGTCTACTTGGCACACTTGCCAAGGTTGACCTATCTATGTGCGAGTATTGTCTCGTAGGTAAGGCCATTAGGAAGCCATTCAGAATGGCAAAGAGAGCGACTGCTCCATTGCAACTCATTCACTCTGACATATGTGGACCAGTCAACGTGAAGGCACGTGGCAGTGCGCCTTATTTCATCACCTTCATAGACGATTACTCCCGTTACGGGCACGTGTTTTTTATTTCCTACCGGTCTGAAGCCCTGGATTGTTTCAAGCGCTATATCAGCGAAGTGGAAAATCAATTGAGCAAAAGAATTAAGGCCTTGCGCACGGACCGTGGTAGAGAATATTTGTCGGATCAGTTCACAGAACTGTGTGAAGAGAAATGGATCGTCAGATAGCTGACGATGCCCTATACTCTGCAACAAAATGGTGTTGCAGAGAGACGAAATAAGACGTTGCTGGATATGGTTAGAAGCATGATGGCGCATGGGAATCTTCCTATTTTTGGGGAGATCCGCTGATGACAGCAGCTTATGTTTTTAACCGAGTACTTTCTAAATCGGTTCTGTCCATACGCTACAAGTTATGGACAAACGATAAGCCAGTGGTGGATCCCTTACATCCATGGGGGTGCGCTGCCTATGTGCATAACACTTCACATCGGTATGGGAAGTTAGGCCATAGAGGGAAGATGTGCATATTTATATGCTATTTCAAGCACTCTAAGGGATATGTGTTCTCAGATGAGTATGAAGATGGGACTATGACCGAGATTGAGTCAAGAGATGTCGAATTCCTCGAGGAGGAATTTCCGTAGAAAAGCAAAATAGCTAAAGATTTGGGGTTGTACGAAGTCGAGGAGACCACTGAACATCCAGAATTGGAAGAGAAATCAGTTTCTCTACCTCCTGAGGACAGTGGGAGTAAGAAATCAGCATATGAATTGGAGCCATTTGTGAAATCTCAACCGCCTCGTAGATTGTCCTATGGACAAGTACCTCGTCGACGCTTCGAGATCGAGGGGGAAGCATTCTTGGTTGCGCCGCATTTTGTTATGGAACCTAAGTCCTATAAGGACACTATTTCAGGACCTGCAGCGGAAGAGCGGAAGGTCGTGTGGAGGAGGAGCTTGAGTCCATGAGGAAAAATCAAGTCTAGGATTTGGTGGATCTTCTTCCAAGATACAAGACTATTGAGAACAAGTGGGTTTTCAAGGTTAAGCAGAAAGCAGATGGGACAATTGAGCGTTGCAAGGCACGCCTGGTGGAGAAGGGGTTCACCCAAAGGAGTGGTGTAGACTATGATGAGACATTTTTCCCGGTGGTGAAAATTGTCTCCATTTGCCTAGTTTTGACTTTAGTAGCACAGATGGACTTGAATTACTCTACATGGACGTCAAGACAGCTTTTCTCTATAGAGAACTAGAAGAGGAGATTTATATGGATCAGCCTATCGGTTTCCAAGCCAAAGACCTCGAGTGTAAGGTGTGCTTGAAACTGTCTTCCAGAGTCTGGTATTTTTGATTTCATAAAACCGTATTGGGATATGGTTTTAAAATGATTAATCAGGACAAATGTGTCTACTTACGACAAGCTGTTAAGAGTTTCAAGATTCTATTATTGTATGTCGATGATATCTTTCTGGCAGGGAACAACATGGAGACCATAAATACCACTCGGAGTTGGCTGTCCTCCACCTCCGAGATGAAGGATATGGGCGATTCCCGGTTCATGCTCGAGATTCAGATTTTGAGGGACCACTCTAAGAGGACCCGAGGTTTGTCTTAAGAGACTTACATTAGGAAAGTCCTGGAACAGTTCGGCATGAACGATTGCAAACCCATTAGGACTCTAATTGCAAAGAATCATGCGCTAAGTCTAGTGCAGTGTCTTAAGAACAAAACGGAGGAAAGGCAGATGCAGAATGTTCCTTATAGAAGCGCTATCAGGAGTCTCATGTATGCTATGGTGTGTACAAGACCTGATATATCTTATGCATTGGGTCTGATGATCAGATATTAGTCCAACCCCGGTGTTGCTCATTCGAAGGGGGTGAAGCAGATCTTGCGGTACCTAAGTGGGACAGCCCACTATACTTTGTGCTATGGCGGATTAGACACTCGCATGCCGAGCTATACAGATGTCGACTGGGACGGCGATCTAGATGAGCGAGCGTCCACGTCAGGATATACCTTTTTACTAAATGGTAGGGCCATCTCTTGGTGCAGTAAGAAGCATGATTGCATTTCCGTTTCCGCCATAGAGGCGGAATACATGGCGGCCTGTGCTGTGGTAAAAGAGGCAGTTTGGTTATGTTGATTCTTGGAGAATCTGACTATAGTGCCACATGCGAAGGATATGGTGATCCTTAATTATGATAGCATGTTGGCCATTGCGTACTCGAAGTATCCGAAGTATCACGGAAAGTCAAAACACATTCAGATTTGATTCCATTTTATTAGGAGAAAAGAGAAAGAGGAAGTCAAGCTACAGTACATCCCTACGGATAGATGGTTGTGGACCCACTTATGAAGAGAATTGCCGAGGAGCGTTTTGTACAACATACTAGGGCCTTTGGGCTACGTCCTTGGTGACGACCATGTATTTAAACATGCAGTGACTTTCTATTATGTTTGACATTATTCATTTGTGTGTGGTGACTTTATAGACGTATATTTTATGATTAATGGTGTGTTGCTTTCTTTCTTTATTATATGGGATAGATATATCTATTTTGTTTGACTATTTCTGGCATGGAGTACAAATTTCAGTGTACAGGGTACACGATGTGTGCATTGCACACATTTAAAAAAGTACGTCAGCAGGTAAGAACTCTCCCGCACACGAGAGATCCTTTTTATGCTAGAGAGGTATACAAAGGTGAGACTACATGAAAGATTTCATCTGCTCGGAGCAGTGACCGTATTGTTGCGTACAGGGTATGGCGACAGTGGGAGCGCTTAGTATGCCGAGCGACCGAAGTGGTTATCCCATGGCCAATTTACATGTTTTACATATAGCCGGATTAAGGGTCTGACTCGTCACATGGGGTGCGAGCTTGTCAGGAGATCCCAGGGATGTCGCTGTTCCTTTATAAAAAAAAGAAAGAGAGAACAAGAAGAGGAAACGAAACCCTCCCATGTGCAAAGCCCGTGAGTGTTCACATGCAAAGCATACGACCGCCGACATCAAGGAGGATTAAATCCTATGAAAAGTCTCCCATGTGCAAAGCACGTGAGGGCTTATATGCAAAGTATGCGATCTCAGCCTTTAGTAAGGTTAAACCCTGGGATATAAGGCTCACGTGTTAAACACGTGAGCGCTCACATGCAAAGCACAAGCAGGGCCCCACATATAAGCATGTGAGCGCTGAATGCAAATAAATCAAAAACACAAGCAGGGCCACACATATTAAACACGTGAGCGCTCAGGTGCGAAGCACGTGAGTGCTGCTATCGTTTATATATGATAACCCTCAAGTGAAAACCACGTGAGCACATCTGTTTGAAATGCTAGTTTCAGATAGAATTGAATTCTATTTGGGAAATATCTTCCCCTGATCTTCTAAAACTAGAAAGATTTTCTTTATTAAATAGTGAACCTTTGGATTTAAATTCTAACGGTGATTACAATATCACCGATCAAATCAGAAGACTCTTTATAAGGAAAATATTTTCCTAATCATATTAAAACCAACATAATATATTTTTTGTTAAACAAAAACCTACTGGATCAAAGATCCAACGGTGAAAGAAAATTCCCCAAGTGATCTTTGAGATCAATTAAATCAATTGATATCTCTCAATAAGAGATTTTCTCTTAACTAATCAACAAATTTTCCTCACCTATATAAAGGACCCGAGACTTCAAGTCTCATAGAGAGAATCAACTCTATAAAGTGATAAAAGCGAAAACCGAGAATTTAATTCTCTTTAAAGAAAATCTTCTTGAACCTCTCAAACCCTAGGTAAAGAAAAAAGCAGAGATCAAAACATCTTCTTTGCCTATCATATATAGATACAAAGGTTTAACCCTTTATAAAGAACTTAGTTCTTTCTCTAGATCTGAGATCCGCAAGTCAAGTCTTTCATAAGTTGAGAATTTAAATCTCATCGGGAAGATTTTATTCTTGAGAATCAGAAATTTAGGGGAAAACTAAACATAAGAAAAGAAACATGAAAAAAAGAAATGGAATTTACATTCCATGAATTTACTTCCTCTAAAAACAGGGTTTAACCCTTCAAAGAACTTAGTTCTCATAAAAAAAGAAACAGAAGAACTTAGTTCTCAAAAATCCAATCTTAGATCTTCAAAACAGTGATTTTGGTGATCGTTAATACCATTAACAGAAGTATAACTTCTTTCAAAAAAATAAGTAGAGATTTAATCTCTGAGGACACAGCGTCTCACGTGATATCCACGTGAGCGCTCAAAAGATTCTATGAAGAAAGCGCCTTACGTGATACTCACGTGAGCGCACAGAAGGCCCATGAAAACAACGCCTCACATGCCACACACGTGAGCCCCCATATGTAAGGACTCAGCGCCTCATGTGATATACATGTGAGCGTTTAAAAAATGTTAAGATTGACCGCCTCATGTGATACCCACGTGAGCGTTGCGTAAAGAAAGTTCTTACCACTGATAGGGCAACGCCCAAGCCTGAGCGCCTCACGTGACACCCACGTGAGCACCAGAATGGAATTTGGATATTATATCCATTGTTAAAAGACTAAGAGTTTAGCACTGCTGGATGATGAAGAAGCCCAAGACTGAGTCCCAATATAGGCTGAGCTCCTAAAACTTCATATTCTTTGAGCCCATATTTCTCATCATAACCGAGCCCATATGCTCACAAGACTTAATGATCCTTAACCATGTTTCTAAGTCGATCTTAGTCTTATATATGACTAACATATCCTTAGTTAAAATAAATTGAGCCCATATGCTCATATATTTAAGTCGATCTTAATCTAAAACCAGATTGACGGTCCTTAAATAAAAAAAATATCTCATGAACTGATGGAACATATAACTTAGGTTCAAACCCAAATCTAATATACGGATTTGGACTAATCAGCGCCCTACGGGCGACGGCATAAACTAGTCTTCGTATACAATCCACGGGCAACCATAATAAACAATATATATACAACACAACACGAAGTGATCTACTGGAGTAGGTGAAAGTTGTTATCACAACGCGATAACGTAATTAACTGCAGGGGTTTTCACCTACAGAGAAGAGTGTCTCTACAATCAAAACCCCTCATAAATGAGGTGGAATTTGATAAAGTCATGCTACATCGGTCGCATCTGTCCAAACCTCCGATATACAGTGCCATAAATCAACTTGGTATCTTCAGAGAGGTGGACGGATATGTTCCAAATAGTATCTGCTCCTAAATTCAGGTAAGACGATGTATCCCAGTTCGTCTCTATTTTCGGCCGTAAACAGATTCTGGCACGCCCGGTAGGACCTTTTTCTTTTTCCACTCCACATTTTGCGTGTCGTGTTTCGCGAACAAAATCGTGATTCGCTATATTCATGGTTGCCCTTGAATTAGAGATACTAAAATTTGGTATTCTACGCAGTATCAATGGTCTCCAACTGCACCTCATGCAACAATAACTCTCACTCCATCTCATCCGGAGGAGTGACGTATGGGCCTAACATGGCCTCCATATTCTCTATGCTGGTGGGGCAGGTCACCCAGGCGATTATCGGGCAATTCTTTGGGACCATGCTCCCACCCTTGAGCTTCGACGCCTTAACGCTTAAGGAAGAAGCTCCCTGAAAGTTGGTCTTTGATCGGATAGCTACTGTGGCAGCCCCCACTGACAGGTCATCCAACTCCGAAGTTTCAGTCTTCAATAGGTTGAAAGAAAGCTTAAAAGGGCCCTCAAAGAAACCCGTGATTCCTGAGGGGGTTGCCTCAAAATGGCTAGCTCTCCCCTCTTTTGCCACGCATGAAGACAGCAAGAGCACTTTGCCACCAAGACAGTCGGTCTTCGACAGGAGGACCGATTCTGCTCCAGCTCCACCAAGTATGTCAGTCTTCCATAGGCTGACGCTAGGCGAAGCTCCCAGGTAACGCCGGGGCATGATGAAGATGCTTCTAATAACGAGGCAGTTCCTACTGCATGGCACGCTCAACGTCGTCATTGGCACCGAGTGAGACAGGTTGGGAGCAACTTCCTTTCCGAAATTACCCTACCAGCTCCTGTGGTAGCCATTGATGCTGCTGTTCCAACTAGAAACAGTTTCAATCCGCTTAAGAGGGTTCGCAAGAATTCCCCAATGGCGATACTAAAGAGATCACCTTCTCCCATAGAGGCTCCAAGGCAGCTGAAACCGGAGCAGTCCTATCAATGACTCTCTTCATAAATCCAAAGAGTCTGGCGGAAAGTCCAGGACTCGGTGCTTGATGAAAGCTACTATCGTCAACCAAAGAAACCCAAGGTCCTGTAGGGTTACTAAGCACTCTCATAAGGGTCTATGAGGTATCAACCATGCCCGATTAAAATTTAGACGTGCCGAACAACCCTAAACCAAGATCTTAAACTAGAGATTAGGCGAAACAAAGTATGTTAAACACTTTAACATCTAAGAGTTTGGAATTACAACCTTTGTAGTCCGGTCCTTCACTTTTAAAGCTCCGTGTTGAGGTCCCTTCGCTGCGATCATCGAGTTTCCGGACTCTAGAGAGGCTCCACGAAGAGAAAGATGCAAGCTTGCTTCCGATCTTCGATAACTAAGATGATCTACTTTGAAGTTTCTATAACACAAACTCTCACTCACTAAATGAAGTGAACACCCTAATTTAAATGGCTAGGATAGATTAGGATGATGAAGTAGGATTTTAGCTCTCATTTGTTTTCTTAATCTCACTCATTTTCATCACCTCATAAAAAGCTAGAAAGTTTTTCATGAAAGAAGAAGAAGGAAGAAGATGATCTATTTCTTTTGTGATGAATAATGAATATTATGTGAGGTTAGAAATGCAACCATGGTTCAAGTGAGAAGACTTAACCAATGTAGAGAGTTTACCATGGTAAAGGGTTTGGGTTGGGTTAAGGAAAATATCAACAAAATATCAAAACAAATATCTTTGCTTAAAACAAAAGCAAAGCTTCTAGAAACTTCTAGAAAAGATTAACCCAAATCAAACCCTAACCATGTTTAATCTCCACTAAACATGTTGCATTAATAACCATAACATGTTATAATATTATATATCACATATACAATATTTATTGTAACAAAATAAAATAATACAATTAACATATATCACATATATATCAATGTATTACCCGAGTGAGAAAAAGAATCTTTTAGTGAGCTTATATCAATTAATGTAATTTAATATATCAAATATATAATTATACATTAAATTATCGAATCAACACTTGATCCGATAATCCGGCTATTTCACAAATAACTGACTAATATAATCTGTATCAGTTCATCGAATCAACACTTGATCCGATGACCCGGCTATATCACATATACCGGCCGATATCTCATATCGCAAGAATCTAATACGGTATCACATACACGTATTGTTCTCGGTCCCGCACATATCATATATGTGCTCCTACTCCGTTTTTTCTGAGCCAGGAAACCTCTGTGTAGGACTCTAAAGAATCGTCAATACGCCGGCAGTAGGTGATGATCATATCAAACACCCACAAGCTGCAAGCTGTCAGCTAAACGTAACAGCCACTCAGGTATTGAGCGATCAGAAGATCAACAAGCAAGCCTGTACTTTCTCCCATGAATCCAACCAGTAACACTCCCGTAGAGTCCGGTCTCTTCGTCTGATATGTCGCATATCTCGCCTAGGGGTGGTAAACGTCAGACCCCAGTAGCTTGATAAGTCGTGTCGATATGAGGTCTATAACAGTTCGAGAAACTACTGATTACACTTACCAGTAAATCTCAGCAACCCTGGCCATGGATTTTCAGTTATAGCAAATCGAACACAGCGCAACATCAACTCCCTATACCGGGAGAGACGAATCCCCTCCTATCGCTCATTGCCTCAATGTGATTCGGGACTGTACCTAAAAGCCACCTTTTTGCACGCCCTCTTGGATGTGGTATGATGGAAATTAAAGCACAGTGGGAATCACACAAGACTCAATAACGATCTTGGGTCTACAGACTTCTCTGTACCAGTGTCACCAGAGAACTGCCATCTGACGTGAGGTATAATACCATCTGGGAGTTCTCGGCGAGTCCGTCCAGTGTACCCAGTCTCCACTGAGCACCCGTATACCTTCTCTGATGTCAAACACCAATGGATATGAGATCATCCCTCGCCCATCATATGGGTCAAGAAGCGCATACGCTAGTCTACTCTGGAGTATCGATGCCCTGTCTCAGTACTCCTACGACTAGGAACATTTGAAGGATGTACTTGGCGATTACACTGTCCTCACTAGTATGATCCGCATCATAGTCCTGATAGTCAAGTACTCATCCTAAGGGCTTTATCAACATGTAATATAGAGACAATCAGAGTACATGTTAAGATAAAGAGTAACCAGATAGCGTACTATCATATCGAGCAAGAAAGTCCTCCCTATATATGTCCAAGCATCCACTACAATATACATCGTATGCACAGTAATGGCCTCTAGGGCATACATATAACTAACAATCTCCCACTTGCACTAGGGCCATCTGTTGTGGTATCGCATACCCAACAATTAGCTGTGGTTGAAGTATCTCATACTCAACCATCTCATAAAAGTCTCTACTGGGAATAAGGCCTTTGTGAGTGGATCCACGCTGTTGTCCTCTGTGTCTACTCTCCTAACCTCGATCTCGCTGGAGATCAACCATCTCCATGATCAGGTGATACTGCTTAAGAATTATATCTGGATTTCTGATGGGACGGGGGTTCCTTGGCTAAAGCCACAACTCCATTGTCACATAATGGAAGGAACTAAGTTCATCTCATGAACTATTATTTTTATCCAGACTGCCTCTTTGGTAGCATCCTTGGTAACGATGTAACTTTCCTTTAATCGTCTAGGATGTCATGGTATCTAGCTTGGAACTCTTCCAACATACCGTCCCTCCACTGAGGGTAAAGACAATGCCTGCGACTGACATTCAGTCGTCCTTATCACCCTGGAACCTTTTCCAGTGATTCTCCCCAGGATCTATTGATACCATCTCACTACAACTAGTGAGTATCTTAACATCCAATTAGATCTATCTCATAGATCCAAAACCCAGGATTTAGGAGGTATCACCTTGATCCTATACGGAGAATCCTTGTGATAAGAGGAGATTGACCGAGCGTAGCATAGGAAACTCCTTCCCTATCAAGAGTATGTCATCCACTTACTTTACGAGGATCACCACCATACTCCCTACTACCTTTTTGTATATACAAGGTTCATCTACCATTTTGATGAAGTCAAACTCTTTGACTACCACATCAAAATAGATGTTCCAACTCCGTGATGCCTGCTTTATCACATAAAACATCTTGCACACGTTTCCGCTGCTCCCACTATCTACGAAGCCCTCTGGCTGTGTACTTATAGACGCTCTTTTCTAAATCACCTTTTAGAAAAGCAGTCATGACACCCAACCACCAGATATCGTAGTCATGGTATGTAGCAGTGGCAAGTAGGATCTGGATGGACTTAAGCATAGCTTTGAAAGTCTCAACTTTTCCATGTACACCAAGTAATCTTCTCAAGATATACTTGCTCCTGATGGGGATTTAACCCTTCAGATAAAGCAACCAAAGTCCATACTTTGTTGGTGTATAAGGATTCCATCTCAGATCGCTAAGCATCCAGCCATTCTTACAGAGTCCCACTCCTGATGGCCAGCTCGAAACTAGTTGGGTCATCATCTCATGATGCAATCATCGCTTTCACTATCATAGAGAAAACCGAAGTATCTCTTAGGTGGGTAAGGAACCCTACTAGATCGGCGGAGAGGCCGAGGTTCGTTGGAAACTATTGAATCCTTTGGTTCTACCAAATCATCAGCTGCAGTTTGTATAGCTGGATCTCTTTCCAGTTCTACCTCACGACCACTAATTTCTTCATAAGAATACCCTTTTACAAAGGTGGCATGTTGAGAAACAAAACATCTTTTGTTACTTAGTTAGATAGAAGATATTCCCTTGTGAATGCTTGGGATGTAGAGTTACTAGGCACACGCACAAGGGTCTATAAGGCATCAACCATGCCCGATTTAAAATTTAGCCGTGCCGAACAACCCTAAACCAAGATCTTAGACTAGAGATTAGGCGAAACAAAGCATGTTAAACACTTTAACACTAAGAGTTTGGGATTACAACCTTTGTAGTCCGGTCCTTCACTTCTAAAGCTCCGTGTTGTGGTCCCTTCGCTGCGATCATCAAGTTCCGGACTCTCGAGAGGCTCCACGAAGAGAAAGATGCAAGCTTGCTTCCGATCTTCGATAACAAAGATGATCTACCTTGAAGTTTCATTAACACAAGCTCTCACTCACTAAATGAAGTGAACACCCTAATCTAAATGGCTAGGATAGATTAGGATGATGAAGTAGGATTTTAGCTCTCATTTATTATCATAATCTCACTCAAAATCATCACTTCTCAAAAAGCTAGAAAACTTTTTAAGCAAAGAAGAAGAAGGAAGAAGATGAACTAATCCTTTTGTGATGAATAATGAATCCATAATGGGCTTAGAAATGCAACCAAGGTTCATGTAACCTTTATAGAGATTTAACTAGGGTTAAGAGTTTGGGTTGGGTTAAAGAATATCTTGAAAAATATCTAAACTAAATATCTTTGCAAGAAACAAAATAAAAGCTTCTAGAAAAGTTTAACCCAAATCAAACCCTAACCTCATTTAATCTCCACTAAACATGTTGCATTAATAACCCTAACATGTTACAATATTATATATCACATATATAATATATTTTGTAACAAAAGAAAATAATACAATTAACATATATCGCATATATATCAATGTATTACTCGAGTGAGAAAAAGAATCTTTTAGTGAGCTTATATTAGTTAATGTAATTTAATATATCAAATATATAATTATACATTAAATTATTGAATTAACACTTGATCCGATAATCCGGCTATTTCACAAATAGCCGACTAATATAATCTGTATCAATTCATCGAATCAACACTTGACTCGATGACCCGGCTATATCACATATACCCGGCCGATATCTCATATCGTGAGAATCTAGTACGGTATCACATACACGTATTGTTCTCGGTCCCGCACATATCACATATGTGCTCCTACTCCGTTTTGCCTGAGCCAAGAAACTTCTGTGTAGAACTCTAAAGAATCGTCAATACGTCGGCAGTAGGTGATGATCATATCAAACACCCACAAGCTGCAAGCGGTCAGCTAAACGTAACAGCCACCCAGGTATTGAGCGCTCAGAAGATCAATAAGAAAGCTTGTACATTCTCCTGTGAATCCAGTCAGTAACGCTCCCGTACAGTCCGGTCTCTTCGTCTGATATGTCGCATATCTCGCCTAGGGGTGGTAAACGTCAGACCCCAGTAGCTTGATAAGTCGTGTCGATATGAGGTCTATAACAGTTCGAGAAACTACTGATAACACTTACCAGTAAATCTTAGCAACCCTGGCCAGGGATTTCTAGTTATAGCAAATCGAACACAGCGCAACATCAACTCCCTATACCGGGAGACATGAATCCCCTCCTATCGCTCATTGCCTCCATGTGATTCGGGACTGTACTTAAAAGCCACCATTTTGCACGCCCTCTTGGACGTGGTATGATGGAAATCAAAGCACAGTGGGAATCACACAAGACTCTATGACGATCTCGGGTCTACAAACTAACCTGTACCAGTGTCACCAGAGAACTGCCATCTGACGTGAGGTATAATACCATCTGGGAGTTCTCGGCGAGTCCGTCCAGTGTACCCAGTCTCCACTGAGCACCCGTACACCATCCTTGATGTCAAACACCGATGGATATGGGATCATCCATCTCCCATCATATGGGTCAAGATGCGTATACGCTAGTCTACTCTGGTGTATCGATGCCCTGTCTCGATACACTCTTGACTAGGAATAGTTATAGGATGTACTCGTCGACTACCGTGGCCCCACTAGTATGATCTCATCATAGTCCCAGTATTCGAGTACATATCCTAATGGCTTTATCAACATGTAACATAGAGACAATCAGAGTACATGTTAAGATAAAGGGTAACCAGATAGCGTACTATCATGTCGAGCAAGAAAGTCCTCCCTATATATGTCCAAGCATCCACTACAATATACATCGTATGTACAGTAATGGCCTCTAGGGCATACATATAACTAACATGGTATATCCAACAAACTTCTACAGAACTGACTTTGCCTCGAGCTTGTCCGGATTATGCTTTTAGACATAGGCTAGACAACCCCAAATTTTAATATACTTAAGATATGGGCTCTTCCCATTCCATATCACATATGAAGTGGTAGGCAACTGATTTGATTTGAACCCTATTCAATAGGTATGCAGCTTCTCAAGTGCATAACTCCCAAAAGGAAATAGGAAACTCAGTAGTACTCATCATAGAGCACACCATATCATATAGGGTGTAATTGTTCCGCCCCGATACACCGACGTGCTGTAGTGTATTCGGAAGAGTAATGCTGAGAGAGAATCTCATTCTCCTTTATAATAGTCCAGGAATTCCATGCTCAAGTATTCTCCTCCTTGATCTCATCAAAGGACATAATACTTATATCCAGTTTTTGGTTCTCTACTTCTAACTTATATTCATTGAATTTCTTAAAAGTTCCAGACTTGTGTTTCAACGGGAACATATGTCCGAATCTTGAGAGATAATCAGTGAATATAATGAAGCACAAAGAACCGGTCTTGGCATGTGTTGACAGGGGACCTTCATATATCAGCATGTATCAATCCCAAGAGTTCACTAACTCTTTCTCTGTTTCCAATAAACGGAGCTGTGGTCATCTTATCTCCGTGACATGACCGGTAAGTTTCACAAGATGTAAATTCAAAATAATTTAAATATGCATCTATATGTAACTTCAGTTAGTCGGGTCACATTGATATGACCTAGTCTACAATGCCTCAAGAAGGGTTCGTTCATTTCTGAACTCTTCCTCTTGTGTGTGTTCTGTACGTTAAGAACTGTGGTTTGATTTAGAACGTCTATGCTTTTAGATAACGTGCCTGAACTGATCAACACTTGATATAGGAAATGTTCAAAACATTATCCAACAATACAAAATTATATCATTTCTTTACTAATAAAGAGACTGATATGATGTTGTATATCAGGTTCGGTATCTAATAACATTCGTTCAGAATCAATGTATTATAGTAATACAGGGTGATAACTGCCAACAGACTTGGCTGCAACACTTGCATCATTTCCAACTCTTGAAACTTATCACCCGTTCTCAGTTCTCTACCTAGCTGTAGCCCATGTAACAAATTACATATGTGGGATCCTGATCCGGTATCAAATACCCAGGACGTAAAGGATATTGAGAAACAGTTTTGTGTAATGAACACACCCGAAGAAGATGCATCAACATGCACTTTCTTCGTTTGGGCGGCACGGGAATTCTGGTAATCCCCTATTTCCTGCTCTGTCTTTTAACAATTATAAGTTGGAGCGAGACCAACGTTCTCTAGCGCAGTATAACAAGCGGGTTCGGTCAATACATCCGTATTATTATCTTGATTAAGGTGTGACATAGTCGAAACCAGGAGAGAGAGAAGAAAACACTCAGCGTGCGCTTTTACAAGATTAGATTGGTTATCAATTTATCTAATCAGGATGTCTCCCACTGTTTTAGTCAAATCTTCCTTCAAACCCTAAAAGGAAAGACTACCCGGGATTAATTACACTCTACAAGTTCGCCAATTTTTCAGCCAGGCCAGTGCCGGTACTTTGAGGGAGGTTCCCCGTGCTTTCGCACGGACCTAATTAAAATAAACCTCGTTTTTCTAGAGGCATAACCCCGTTAACACCTTTCTAGACACCTACTTGATCGGCTAATTGTAATGTGTAAAACTCTCCCAGGAGTAACTCTTACTTGCAGCGGGTATCGGGATCCAACTATCTCATAGAAGGTATGCAATCTCATTGCAAATTTCAACACTTGAAATTCCCAATAATATTTTACCCCTAGCGTCCTATGACCTTGACGCAGGCCAACAAACCATAGTCCGCTAGTCAAGTTCAACCCGTACATTTCCTGATTGAATTAAACCCACCCGCACGACCCTTGACGCAGGCCAACAAAGTCGCACGACTACCCTAATCCAATCGCATCGTATGCTACAGATAAGTACTAGTTAGTTACCGCACACTACGCCTTGACGTAGGCCAACAAACGTAGCACGTATACTAAACAGTCTTTATCTGAAATGACGGAGGGCTACGCAGAGCGTAATGAACTTGATATCGTTGTAGAATCGAGTGATTTTAAATGGAATGTTTTTGAGGCCTTTTCTAGTTTTGCTAAAGAGGTCACTCCCGGTGAAGGGATCATCGGCTCTTTCCTCATCGAATAAGGTGCAGGATATTTCACAAATATCACTACGCAAAGCAAAAACTATATAAGCAATCAAAAGACAAACCGTGTTTGTAGCATCTGCTAGTTTCCCTAAAGAGGTCACTCCCGGTGAAGGGATCTCGGCTCTTTCCTTATCGAATAAGGTGCTGGATGTTCTACAAGGAACGCCGCTATGCAAAGCAAAAACTAGAGCTACCAGTTTTTAAACAAGTTTCTACAACATCTTTAGGTTTCTTTTATTTTCATTAATCTCATTAATGAAGTCCCATTTTATTATGCTTCACAAGCATCACATTTGAAACGAAATCTGCAATATAACATATATCTCATATATATAATATAAACATTCGTCTCAGGCAGTAATATGATCTCATCAAAGAACATTGCAGCAGAAGAACATATATGAAATATTGGATATACTAGGAGGTCCGTGTTTTAATATGAGCCTGTATAAAACACGGATTCCACGGTCGCGATGAATAGCCAAACCCACATCCTTAGACCCCTACAAGAGCGGCAAGCAACACTGCCAATTCTAGGGTTAGGAGACCCGGTCTCGACGCCTCGAGATGGTCTCCCACTGGACCCTAGAACCCGGTTACTTGTGCTTCCCGCCTTGGGTCTACCTAATGCGGAAAAGTAAATAATATACACCCGGAAGTGCCCCAATAAAAGAATATTACATATAATAAATTTTACATGAATGAAAATAAAAACCCTCATCTCACATAAAACCCCCGGCTATTCAAAACGCGACGATCCAATATAAAATATCACAGCAACACATAATATCTCATATCATCAACGTAAGAAAGCATGCGTATCCCGATTGTCGTTGATGTATAGCAACGAAGCCGACGATACACCACATACTACGCTTACGGTCACAGAAAAGAAAGTGTAAAACTACAACAGTTGGAATCCGCAACTTCCTTAGACATCGCATGCCTAACCAAATGAATTCCTTAGACATTGCATGCCTAACAATTATAAACCCCGCATTTTAGTCTCAATCTCGAAAACACTTTTCAATATCTAGTCAAGCAATTCAACAAGATTCCCAACATCCTGATCGAATGCTCGTCGCAAACTTTAGTAGACGGCCACACCCCCGGATGCCGTCGACGAAGTGCACTAAGGCAGAACACCGCTGCCGCGAGCACCCGAACAGATGCTTTTGGCGATGAGGTTCTCCTACAGTCACTTGGTCGGGGCTATGGGGCGTGGCTATCTATTAAATTTACCCGGCGAGTATCCGCGTACGCTACGTGATTGCGATGGACTTTTGATCGCATCAAGATCCCGCGGCAACCGATCATCTGAGACTAAACTGCTAGATTTATAACATTCAAATTAGTTATCTCATAACTATTTGTGGATTCCAAATATTGTATCACATTCTAGATAAAAAGACAGTGTTAAACTTTCCGATCGAATAATCAAACACCCAAGATTTCCCAAATAGCTCAACACTTGAGCGGAGTTCAATAAAATATCCATCACATGCCACAGTTCCAATGGTCCAGCCGTAGAAGGGTCAAGCCAACGCCTCACATGTGGCAACGCCGTACTGCCCCAAACCCTAAGGTTCAGAGGCGGTTCAGACGGTCACATAATCTAGTTAAGGTTTGTGTTCTTCTAGAGGGTCCACCGCGTTACTTGCATGATTTTCCGGAAGTTTCAAACTCGAGAAAAAAAATCCAACTTTTGAAAAATTTTCCGACAGGGGAAAATGTGAGTTATTGATATCCGTTCGAACTTTTTAACAGTTTCTAAAATTACCCGGGAAAAATTAAACGAAGTTAAATTATCCAATCGAATCAACGAGCTCCCAATACTTTCCAGAAAACTCAACACTTGAGTGGAATTAAAAATTCCCAGAATGATGCAAAAGAACCCAGGAATAATACTGTGAAGCAGTAGGCCCCAACGACACTGTTCGGCCGCGGAACCGCCGCCACGTGCGTGGTTTAGCCGCGGTTCCACGGTCACGTGATCGACTTAGTGGTCCGTACTTCACAGTAATTCTTATATTTTCCTGCTTATTTTTCTGAGTATTTTTAATACGAAAAAATCAACATTTTAAAAAATTTCTAGAGAAGGGGTCCGTGTCGGGGTTTCGGGGTTCGATCGGACTTTAAACTTCACCTAGACTTCGCCTAAAACTTTAGCTTGGCTCTGATACCATTGTAGGGTTACTAGGCACTCTCACAAGGGTCTATAAGGCATTAACCATGCCCGATTAAAATTTAGACGTGCCGAACAACCCTAAACCAAGATCTTAAACTAGAGATTAGGCGAAACAAAGCATGTTAAACACTTTAACATCTAAGAGTTTGGGATTACAACCTTTGTAGTCCGGTTCTTCACTTCTAAAGCTCCGTGTTGAGGTCCCTTCGCTGCGATCATCGAGTTTCCGGACTCTAGAGAGGCTCCACGAAGAGTAAGATGCAAGCTTGCTTCCGATCTTCGATAACTAAGATGATCTACCTTGAAGTTTCTATAACACAAGCTCTCACTCACTAAATGAAGTGAACACCCTAATCTAAATGGCTAGGATAGATTAGGATGATGAAGTAGGATTTTAGCTCTCATTTGTTTTCTTAATCTCACTCATTTTCATCACCTCATAAAAAGCTAGAAAGCTTTTTCATGAAAGAAGAAGAAGGAAGAAGATGATTTATTTCTTTTGTGATGAATAATGAATATTATGTGAGGTTAGAAATGCAACCATGGTTCAAGTGAGAAGACTTAACCAATGTAGAGAGTTTACCATGGTAAAGGCTTTGGGTTGGGTTAATGAAAATATCAACAAAATATCAAAATAAATATCTTTGCTTAAAACTGTAGGGTTCCTAGGCACACTAATGAGGTCTCACAAGGCATCAACCATGCCAATTTCAAATTTTACGGTGCCGAGAAACCCTAGACTAGATCGTTAACTAGAATTTTAGGCGAAACCGATAACTAGTTAACAACTTAACTAGGAGAAAGAGGCTACAACCTTTGTAGATCTGGTTCTCCACTTCCTTAGCTCCACGTAGACGTCGCTCCGCTGTACAAATCGGATCTTGGACTCTAGTGTCGGCTTCATCGGAGAAATGGGCGGGCTAGGTCATCGACTATGATGCCGAAGATGATCTACGTCGAGGCATCACAAGATCAAGCTCCCACTTCACCAAGTCATGAAACTTGAGAAGAAAACACCCTATACTACTTGGCAAGAGGTAGAGGATGAAGAAATAGGAAGTGGGTTCACTTTAGAATTGGATTTCTCACTCATTTGCTCAAGTTGCCATTGATGGAGCAAGGTTTTCTTCTTGAAGAAGAAGAAAGAAGAAGAATGAAAAATATTATGATAAGTTATTTTCAAATAGAAAATAAATTGAATACTTATCATAATCCAACCATGGTCAAGTGTAGAGAATGAACTAGGGTTAATTGGAATGGTTAAGGTTAAGCATGAGACAAAATGGTCACTTAGTCAAAGCTTCATGAAGCTTCAATATACAAACAAAGAAAGCCACCATTTTCTCTTTATGCTTATTATTTTTCAAAATGAATAACTAAATAAGATAAATGAAAAAGAAAACAAAACCCTAACCATTCATATAACTATGGTTTAATCTTTACACAAACACAAGTAAGCATGTATCATCAAACATGATACAATCAAGTGCACAAAAGTATATCACATATACAACTTGTGAACTTCAAGTGAGAAAATCCATTTAAAGTGAACCAATACTAGTTAATGCAAAGTAATATATCAAATATATAATTATGCATTAAATCATTAAATCAACACTTGATTCAATGATCCGGTCATGTCGCACACAACCGACTAGTATACAATGTATCGATTTATCGAATCAATCCTTGATTCGATAACTAGGTTATATCGCATACAACTATTCAATACATTCATCGCGAGAATGAAATACGGTATCACATACACGCATTATTCTCGGTCCCGCACATATCTCATATGCGCTCCTATTTTGTTTCGCTTGAGCCAGGAAACCTTTGTGTAGGACTCTAAAGACTCGTCAATACGCCGGCAGCAGGTGATGATCATATCAAACACCCACAAGCCGCAAGCGGTCTGCTAAATGTAACGGCCACCCGGGTATTGAGCGATCTGAAGATCGACGAGCAAGCCCGCTCACACTCCAGTGAATCCGACCAGTAACACTACCGTACAGTCCGGTCTGATCGTCTGATATGTCGCATATCTCGCCTAGGGGTGGTAAACGTCAGACCCCAATAGCTCGATAAGTCGTGTCGATATGAGGTCTATAACAATTCGAGAAACTATTGGTAACACTTACCAGTAAATCTCAGCAACCCTGGCCAGGGATTTCCTGTTATAGCCAATCGAACACTGCGCAACATCAACCCCCTATACCGGGAGAGACGAATCCCCTCCTATCGCTCATTGCCTCCATGTGACTCGGGACTGTACCCAAAAACCACCGTTTTGCACGCCCTCTTGGACGTGGTAAGGTGGAAATCAAAGCACAGTGGGAACCACACAAGACTCTATGACGATCTCGGGTCAACAGACTACTCTGTACCAGTGTCACCAGAGAACTGCTATCTGACGTAAGGTATAATACCATCTGAGAGTTCTCGGCGAGTCCGTCCAGTATACCCAGTCTCTACTGAGCACCCGTATATCATCTCTGATGTCAAACACCAATGGATATGGGATCATCCATCGCCCATCTGTATGGGTCGAGAAGGTACACGCTAGTCTACTCTGGTATATCGATGCCCCGTCTCGATATACCCACGACTAGGGACTTTGAAGGATGTACTTATGGACTACCATGTCCCCACTAGTATGATCCGCATCATAGTCCAGGTATTCAAGTACACATCCTAAGGGCTTTACCAACATGTAACAGAGAGACAATCAATGTACATGTTAAGGTAAAGAGTAACCAGATAGCATACTATTATGCCGAGCAAGAAAGTCCTCCCTATATATGTCCCAGCATCCACTACAATATACATCCAATGTACAGTAATGGCCTCTAGGGCATTCATATAACTAACAATCTCCCACTTGCACTAGGGCCATCTGATAGTAGTGGTTGTAGTATCTCATACTCAACCATCCCATAAAAGTCTCTCGCTGGGAATAGGCCTTCGTGAGTGGATCCGCCGTGTTGTCCTCTGAGTCTACTCTCCTGACCTCGATCACCCTGGAGATCAACCATCTCCATGATCAGGTGATACTGCCTTAGATTATGTTTGGGTCACTGATGGGACCGGTGTTCCCGGGCCAAAGCCACACTTCCATTGTCACACAATGGTAGGAACCTAGTTCATCTCATGAACCATTATACACCCTAACAGCCTCTTTGGCAGCATCTTAAGTAGCGATGTATCCTGCCTTTATCGTCTAGTATATCACGGTATCTAGCTTGGAACTCTTCCAACATACCGTCCCTCGATAGAGGGTAAAGACAATGCCTGTGACTGACATTCAGTCGTCTTTATCACCCTGGAACATTTCCAGTGATTTTCCCCAGGATCAACTGATACCATCTCACTACAGCTAGTGAGTATTCTAACATCCATTTAGATCTATCTCATAGATCCAAAATCCAGGATTTAGTAGGTATCATTATGATCCTATATGGAGAATCATTGTGATAAGCGGAGATTGATCGAGCGTAGCATAGGAAACTCCTTCCCTATCAAGAGTATGTCATCCACGTATTCTACGAGGATCGCCACCATACTCCCTACTACCTTTTTGTTTATACAACGTTCATCTACCATTTTGATGATGTCAACTTCTTTGACTAATCCATCAAAACAGATGTTCCAACTCCGCGATGCCTGCTTTATCCTATAAAGCATCTTGCACACGTTTCCGCTGCTCCCACTGTCTACGAGGCCCTCTGGCTGTGTACTTATAGACGCACTCTTCTAAAACATCATTTAGAAAAGTAGTCATGATACCCAACCGCCAGATATCGTAGTCATGGTATGTAGCCGTGACAAGTAGGATCTGGATGGACTTAAGCATAGCCACTGGAAAAGGTTTCATCATTATCCACGCCTGGTCGATGACGAAAACCTTTAACAAGTCTAGCTTTGAAAGTCTCAACTTTTCCATGTACACCAAGTAATCTTCTCAAGATATACTTACTCCTGATGGGGATTTAACCCTTCAGATATAGCAACTAAAGTCCATACTTTGTTGGTGTATAAGGATTCCATCTCAGATCGCTAAGCATCCAGCCATTCTGACAGAGTCTTACTCCTGATGGCCAGCTCGAAACTAGTTGGGTCATCATCTCATGATGCAATCCTCGCTCCCACTGTCATAGAGAAAAAGAAGTATCTCTCAGGTGGGTGAGGAACCCTACTAGATCAGCGGAGAGGCTGAGGTTCGTTGGTTTCTATTGAATCCTTCGGTTCTACCAAATCATCTGCTGTAGTTTGCATAGCTGGAACCTTTCCAGTTGTACATAACAGATCTTGCCTCGAGTTTGTCCGGATTTTGCTTTTAGACATAGGCCGGTCAACCCCAAATCTTAACTAGCTTAAGAAATGGGCTCTTCCCTTTCCATATCACATATGAAGTGGTAGTCAACTGATTTGATTTGAACCCTATTCAATAGGTATGCAGCTTCTCAAGTGCATAACTCCCAAAAAGGAAATAGGTAACTCAGTAGTACTCATCATAGAGCACACCTTATCATATAGGGTGTGATTGCTCCGCCCCGATATACCATCGTGCTATGGTGTATTCGGAGGAGTAATGCTGAGAGAGAGTCTCATTCTCCTTTAGAATAGTCCAAGAATTCCGTGCTCAAGTATTCTCCTCCTTGATCTCATCAAAGGACATAATACTTATACCCTTATTTTGGTTCTCTACTTCTAACTTATATTCTGTGAATATCTCAAAAGGTTCGGACTTGTGTTTCAACAGGAACATAGGTCTGAATCTCGAAAGATCATCAGAGAATGTAATGAAGTATAAAGAACCGGTCTTGGCTTGTGTAGACAGGAGACCTTACATACATCATCATGTATCAGTCCCAAGAGTTCACTAACTCTTTCTCTGTTTCCAATAAACAGAGCTGGTGTCATTATATCTTTGTGACATGACTGGCAAGTTTCACAAGATGTAAATTCAAACTGATTTAAATATGCATCTAAATGTAACTTTAGCCAGTCGGGTCGCATTGATATGACCTAGTCTACAATGGCTCAAGAAGAATTCGTTCATGTCTGAACTCTTCCTCTTGTGTGTGATCCGTATACTAAGAACTGTAGTTTGATTTAGAACGTCAATGCTTTTAGATAACGTGCCTGAACCGATCAACTTTTGATATAGGAAATGTTCAAAACATTATCCAACAATACAAAATTTTATCATTTCTTTACTAATAAAGAGACTGACATGATTTTGTATATCAGGTTCGGTATCTAATAGCATTTGTTCAGAATCAATGTATTGGTAATACAGGGTGACAGTGACCAACAGACTTGGCTGCAACTCTTGCCCCGTTTTCTGTCTCATGAAACTTATCACCCGTTCTCAGTTTTTCTACCCTTTTGTAGCCCTATGTAACAGATTACATATCTGGGATCCTGATCCGGTATCATATACCCAGGATGCGGAGGATACTGAGAAACAGTTCTTTGTAACGAACACACCCGAAGATGATGCATCACATGCACTTTCTTCGTTTGGGCGGCACGGGAAATCTGGTAATTCCCCAATTTCCTGCTCTGTCTTATAACTATTATAAGTTAGAGCGGGACCAACGTTCCCCAGCTCAATATAACAAGCGGGTTCAGTCAAAATTCCGTATTATTATCTTGATTAAGTTCGTGACATGGTCGCTACTAGGAGAGAGAGAGAAGAAAACACTCTGCGTGCGCTCTTGCAAGAATAGATTGGTTGTTATTTTATCTAATCAGGATGGCTCCCACTGCTTTTTTATCAAATCTTCCTTCAAACCCTAAAAGGAAAGACCGGCCGGGATTAATTACACACTACAAGTTCGCCAATCTTTCAGCCAGGCCAGTGTCGGTACTTGAGGGAGGTCCCCCGTGCTTTCGCACGAACCTAATTATATAAACCTCGTTTTTCCAGAGGCGTAACCCCGTTGACACCTTTCTAGACACCTACTTGATCGGCTAATTGTAATGTATAAAACTCTCCCAGGAGTAACTCTTACTCGCAGCGGGTAGCGGGATCCAACTATCTCATAGAAGGTATGCAATCTCATTGCAAATTTCAACACTTGAAATTCCGATTAATATTTTGCCCCTCAGCGTCCTATGACCTTGACGCAGGCCAACAAACCATAGTGCGCTAGTCAAGTTCAACACATCATTTCCTGTTTGAATTAAACCCACCCGCAACGACCCTTGACGCAGGGCCAACAAAGTCGCACGACTACCCTAATCCAATCTGCATCATATGCATAAGCAGATAAATACTAGTTAGCTACCGTACACTACGCCTTGACGCAGGCCAACAAACGTAGCACGAATATTAACTACTACTTATCTGAAATGACGGAGGGCTACGACAGTTTTTCTGAAAACCTATTGCGTAATGAACTTGATATCGTTGTAGGATCGAATGAATTTTGAAATGGAGTGTTTTTGAGGCTTTTCTAGTTTTGCTAAAGGAGTCACTCCCGGTGAAGGGAATCGTCGGTCCTTTCCTCGTCGAATGAGGTGCGGGATTATATCATATTTATCACTGTGCAAAGCAAAAACACTTAAAAAGCAATCAAAAGACAAACCGAGTGTGTAGCATCTGCCAGTTATTGCTAAAGGAGTCACTCCCGGTGAAGGGATCTCGGTCCTTTCCTCATCGAATAAGGTGCAGGATATATCATATATACCGCTGTGCAAAGCAAGAACTGTAGCTACCTGTTTTATTTTGAAATTCGATTCTACAACATCTTAGGTTCTTTTATTTCATTAATCTCATAATGAAGTCCCATCATTTAAATTACCTAAACATCACAGATAAATACGACGTACACTTATGCCATCCGCATTCGCCTCGATGTCCCCTCGTGCACCGTTAGGTTAGGTAACTAACGGCAGAGCGGGGCAGGGCTAGCGCGGGTGTAAAACATAAGTAACGTTATATTAATATATCATATATACTATATACTGTATCTATCACAGAACATCACATGATCATATCACAGATATCGCAGCAGAAAATATCATATGAAATATTGGATATAGTAGGACGTCCGTGTTTTTCAATACGAGCCAGTATAAAACACGGATTCCACGGTCGTGATGAATAGCCAAACCCATTACCCTAGACCCTACGAGAGCAGCAAGCAACCCTACCAATTCTAGAGTTAGGAGACCCGGACCTCGACTCCTCGAGTTGGTCTCCCACTGGACTCCAGAACCCGGTTACTTGTGCCCTCCTCCTTGGGTCTATCCTAGTGCGGAAAAGTAAATAATATACAAAAGGTGACATCTTCTGCAACCTGGAAGTGCCCCAATAAAAAGAATATTACATACAAGTTTTTACATGAATGAAAATGAAAAACACTCATCTCACATAAAAACCCCCGGCTATTTCAAACACGACGATCCAATATAACATATCCAGCACACCATAACATCACATGTCATCAACGTAACTAAATATGCGCAATCCCAATTGTCGTTGACATATAGCAACGGAAACCGGCGATATCACATATTACACTTACGGTCACAGAAAAGAAAGTGTAAACTACAACAGTTGGAGGAATCCGCAACCACCTCAGACATCGCATTGCCTGACCAAATGAATTACTTAGACATCGCATGCCTAACAATTATAAACCCCGCATTTTAGTCTCATTATCGAAAACACTTTTCAATATCAAGTCGGGCAATTCAACAAGATTCCCGACATTTTGATCGAATACTCGTCGCAACCTTTAGTAGACGGCCACACCCCTGACGCCGTCGACAAAGTGCACCAAGGCGGAACACCGCTGTCGCGAGACACCCGAACGGATGCTTTCGGCGACGGGGTTCTCCTGCAGTCACTTGGTCGGGGCTATGGGGTGAGGCTGTCTATTAAGTTTACCCGGCGAGTATCCGCGTACGCTACGTGATTGCGACGGACTTTTGATCACATCAAAATTCCGTGGCAACCGATACAAGTGAGACTAAACTTCTATGTTTATAACATTCATTCAGTTATCTCATAACTGCTTGTGGATCCAAGTATTGTATCACATTCCGGATAAATAGAAAATGTTAAACTTTCCGATCGAACTAATCGAACAGCCAAGTTTTCCCGATACAGCTCAACACATGAAAATAAGTCTAAAAACATTCAGTTCGTGCCTCAGTACCAACGGTCCAGCCGTAGAAGGGTCAAGCCAACGCCTCACATGTGGCACGCCGTACTGCCCCAAACCCGAAAGTTCAAAGGGCAGTTCAAGACGGTCACATAATCGAGTTAAGGTTTGTTGTCTTCTAGAGGGTCCATCGCGTTACTTGCACTACTTAGAACGTTGTTAAACTACGGAAAAATCCAACACTTGGAAATTTCCCGACAGGGGAAAAAGTGGGTATTTATATCCGGTCGAACTTTTTAACATATTCAATAATTATCCAGAAAACACACAGACAAAATTAGACAATTCGATCGAAGCACCGATTCCCCAATACAACCCAGAAATTTCAACTCTTGAATAAATTTTAAAAATACCCAGGAAAACCAGCACTGCAACATATGAATTACTGTGCCAAAACCAATGCAAGATACGACAAAATGCCCGCGGAACCGCCGCACAAGCCATGCTTGTGCCGCGGTTCCGCCGCGTTATAGTGGAATCATGGACACGTGTTGCACAGTAATTCTTAGGATTCCCTGCTGATTTTTCTGCATATTTTTAATATACAAAAATCCACAAATTTGAAAAATGTACAGAGAGGGTTGTCGGGTTAGGGTTTCGGGTTCGATCGGGTTTCTAACATCGTCTACGCATCGCCTAAGAGTCTAGCTAGGCTCTGATACCACTGTAGGGTTCCTAGGCACACTAATGAGGTCTCACAAGGCATCAACCATGCCAATTTCAAATTTTACGGTGCCGAGAAACCCTAGACTAGATCGTTAACTAGAATTTTAGGCGAAACCGATAACTAGTTAACAACTTAACTAGGAGAAAGAAGCTACAACCTTTGTAGATCCGGTTCTCCACTTCCTTAGCTCCACGTAGACGTCGCTCCGCTGTACAAATCGGATCTTGGACTCTAGTGTCGGCTTCATCGGAGAAATGGGCGGGCTAGGTCATCGACTACGATGCCGAAGATGATCTACGTCGAGGCATCACAAGATCAAGCTCCCACTTCACCAAGTCATGAAACTTGAGAAGAAAACACCCTATACTACTTGGCAAGAGGTAGAGGATGAAGAAATAGGAAGTGGGTTCACTTTAGAATTGGATTTCTCACTCATCTGCTCAAGTTGCCATTGATGGAGCAAGGTTTTCTTCTTGAAGAAGAAGAAAGAAGAAGAATGAAAAATATTATGATAAGTTATTTTCAAATAGAAAATAAATTGAATACTTATCATAATCCAACCATGGTCAAGTGTAGAGAATGAACTAGGGTTAAGTGGAATGGTTAAGGTTAAGCATGAGACAAAATGGTCACTTAGACAAAGCTTCATGAAGCTTCAATATACAAACAAAGAAAGCCACCATTTTCTCTTTATGCTTATTATTTTTCAAAATGAATAACTAAATAAGATAAATGAAAAAGAAAACAAAACCCTAACCATTCATATAACCATGGTTTAATCTTTACACAAACACAAGTAAGCATGTATCATCAAACATGATACAATCAAGTGCACAAAAGTATATCACATATACAACTTGTGAACTTCAAGTGAGAAAATCCATTTAAAGTGAACCAATACTAGTTAATGCAAAGTAATATATCAAATATATAATTATGCATTAAATCAACACTTGATTCAATGATCCGGTCATGTCGCACACAACCGACTAGTATACAATGTATCGATTTATCGAATCAATCCTTGATTCGATAACTAGGTTATATCGCATACAACCATTCGATACATTCATCGCGAGAATGAAATACGGTATCACATACACGCATTATTCTCGGTCCCGCACATATCTCATATGCGCTCCTATTTCGTTTCGCTTGAGCCAGGAAACCTCTGTGTAGGACTCTAAAGACTCGTCAATACGCCGGCAGCAGGTGATGATCATATCAAACACCCACAAGCCGCAAGCGGTCTGCTAAACGTAACGGCCACCCGGGTATTGAGCGATGAGAAGATCGACGAGCAAGCCCGCTCACACTCCTGTGAATCCAACCAGTAACACTTACCGTACAGTCCGGTCTGATCGTCTGATATGTCGCATATCTCGCCTAGGGGTGGTAAACGTCAGACCCCAATAGCTCGATAAGTCGTGTCGATATGAGGTCTATAACAGTTCGAGAAACTACTGGTAACACTTACCAGTAAATCTCAGCAACCCTGGCCAGGGATTTCCGGTTATAGCCAATCGAACACAGCGCAACATCAACTCCTATACCGGGAGAGACGAATCCCCTCCTATCGCTCATTGCCTTCTATGTGACTCGGGACTGTACCCAAAAACCACCGTTTTGCACGCCCTCTTGGACGTGGTAAGGTGGAAATCAAAGCACAGTGGGAACCACAGAAGACTCTATGACGATCTCGGGTCAACAGACTACTCTGTACCAGTGTCACCAGAGAACTGCCATCTGACGTAAGGTATAATACCATCTGGGAGTTCTCGGCGAGTCCGTCCAGTGTACCCAGTCTCTACTGAGCACCCGTATATCATCTCTGATGTCAAACATCAATGGATATGGGATCATCCATCGCCCATCTGTATGGGTCGAGAAGGTACACGCTAGTCTACTCTGGTATATCGATGCCCCGTCTCGATATACCCACGACTAGGGACTTTGAAGGATGTACTTATGGACTACCATGTCCCCACTAGTATGATCCGCATCATAGTCCAGGTAGTCAAGTACACATCCTAAGGGCTTTACTAACATGTAACAGAGAGACAATCAATGTACACGTTAAGGTAAAGAGTAACCAGATAGCATACTATTATGCCGAGCAAGAAAGTCCTCCCTATATATGTCCCAGCATCCACTACAATATACATTCAATGTACAGTAATGGCCTCTAGGGCATACATATAACTAACAAAAACAAAAGCAAAGCTTCTAGAAACTTCTAGAAAAGATTAACCCAAATCAAACCCTAACCATGTTTAATCTCCACTAAACATGTTGCATTAATAACCATAACATGTTACAATATTATATATCACATATACAATATTTATTGTAACAAAATAAAATAATACAATTAACATATATCGCATATATATCAATGTATTACCCGAGTGAGAAAAAGAATCTTTTAGTGAGCTTATATCAGTTAATGTAATTTAATATATCAAATATATAATTATACATTAAATTATCGAATCAACACTTGATCCGATAATCCGGCTATTTCACAAATAACCGACTAATATAATCTGTATCAGTTCATCGAATCAACACTTGATCCGATGACCCGGCTATATCACATATACCCGGCCGATATCTCATATCGTGAGAATCTAATACGGTATCACATACACATATTGTTCTCGGTCCCGCACATATCATATATGTGCTCCTACTCCGTTTTTCTTGAGCCAGGAAACCTCTGTGTAAGACTCTAAAGAATCGTCAATATGCCGGCAGTAGGTGATGATCATATCAAATACCCACAAGCTGCAAGCGGTCAGCTAAACGTAACAGCCACCCAGGTATTGAGCGATCAGAAGATCAACAAGCAAGCCTGTACTTTCTCCCATGAATCCAACCAGTAACACTCCCGTACAGTCCGGTTTCTTCGTCTGATATGTCGCATATCTCGCTTAGGGGTGGTAAACGTCAGACCCCAGTAGCTTGATAAGTCGTGTCGATATGAGGTCTATAATAGTTCGAGAAACTACTGATAATACTTACCAGTAAATCTCAGCAACCCTGGCCAGGGATTTCCAGTTATAGCCAATCGAACACAGCGCAACATCAACTCCCTATACCGGGAGAGACGAATCCCTTCCTATCGCTCATTGCCTCCATGTGATTCGGGACTGTACCCAAAAGCCACCTTTTTGCACGCCCTCTTGGACGTGGTATGACGGAAATAAAAGCACAGTGGGAATCACACAAGACTCTATGACGATCTCGGGTCTATAGACTACTCTGTACCAGTGTCACCAGAGAACTGCCATCTGACGTGAGGTATAATACCATCTGGGAGTTCTTGACGAGTCCGTCCAGTGTACCCAATCTCTACTGAGCACCCGTATACCTTCTCTGATGTCAAACACCAATGGATATGAAATCATACATCGCCCATCATATGGGTCAAGAAGCGCATACGCTAGTCTATTCTGGAGTATCGATGCCCTGTGTCGGTACTCCCACGGCTAGGAACATTTGAAGGATATACTTGGAGACTACACTGTCCTCACTAGTATGATCCGCATCATAGTCCTGGTAGTCAAGTACTCATCCTAAGGGCTTTATCAACATGTAACATAGATACAATCAGAGTACATGTTAAGATAAAGAGTAACCAGATAGCGTACTATCATGTCGAGCAAGAGTCCTCCCTATATATGTCCAAGCATCCACTACAATATACATCGTATGCACAGTAATGGCCTCTAGGGCATACATATAATTAACAGGTCCGACAAGAAAACGATTATTCCTCTGCCATACAACGTGAGACTTCTCAAAAGAGCTGCCTATCATAGCGGCTCCTTTTGCTACGACCTCTGATAAAAAAGTAAGGCCAGAGAAAATCCTATTGCCAGAGGCAAAACCCAAAGGCGAGAGAACCAAACGCCCCATGTCTGGAGGCATAACTATACACATAGTCCATATGACTGGTGGCAAAGAGGAGAGCCATGCCTTTGTGAGTCATAGACCACATACTCAGTCACTGACAAAAGCTCAGGAGTAACAACAGAAGCTCCAAGATATTCTTTCCAAGATGGAAGCACTTACCAGACCTAAAGAATGTCCGGATAAAGAAACACAACAATGCTAGGAGTAAGAAACCGATACAGAGTTCTTGTGACATGTGCTCGAAAAGAAAGATAAGGAAGCTGTAGAGCAGGCTGCTAACATAAAGCAGATGTCTCTTCTCTTTCAAGATATGGTTAGGATGATGATCCAATCAGAACCATCGGCTGAAGATCCTCCGGTGATTATCGAAGATGATAAAGGGGAAACATCAAATCCTTCCCAGGCCCTATCAACGGCTAAGGAGGAAACAATCTCCAGAACGACGTTGGATGATTATATCGCTAAGCAAATTAGAGCTTACTATGCTAATTAAGCTGCCATTCAACTCTTCAAAACTGGGCGACCATATCTGGCCTGGTACGACCTGATGAAGTACCCATCGGGATATACGATCCCAAAATTCCACGTTTATAAAGGAACGGGTAATCCTCGTCAGCATGTTGCACAGTTCTGAGCTCTGTATAGTAATACTAGAAGCGACGACAAACTGCTGCTTCGCCAATGTTCACCGCCGAAAACAGAGACGAACCGCGTAGGTCATCTTGCCTGAATTTAGGGGAAGATGCTATCCACCTCTCCGAAGATGCCAAGTTGATTTATGGCACCATGTATCGGAGGTTTGGGCGGATGCGGCCATTGTAGCAGACTTCGTCAGATTTCCCCTCGTTTGTGAGGGGTTTTTGATTGTGGGGACGCTCTTCCTTGCAGGCGCAAGCCTGTGCAGTTAATTAAGTTACTGCATCGTGTCAACCACTTTCTCCTGCTCCGGAAGTTCACTTCGTGTCATGTGTGTTTTTATTTGTTTAGGTTGTCCGTGGATTGTATACGGAGACTGATTTATATTGTGGCTCGTAGGGCGTGGATTAGTAAAAATCCGTATATTTTTAGATTTAGGTTTGGGTTTATTTAAGGATCGTTGATCCATTTTGAGATCAAGATCGACTCAAATGCATACGAGCAGTTGGGGGCTCGGTTGGTTTTTTGTTAAGGATACGTTAGTCCAATTTGAGACTAAGATATACTTAATACGGTGTTAGGATTATTTTTGTTTCAGATCCAATAAGAGAGCACTTGTGCTTTCTTGTTTTGGTTTAAGGACGTTTCGGTCCCTTATCGCCATTTTAGAGGCAACGTTAGTTTGAGGACGTTTTGGTCTGTAGATCACCATTTTTGAGGTGAGGTTTTAGTTTAATGACGTTACGGTCCGTTGTCGCCATTTTGGAGGCAACATTTAGTTTGAGGACGTTTCGGTCCGTTGTAGTGTAAGGATGTTTCGGTCCGTAGATCACCATTTTTGGGGTGAGGTTTTAGTTTAAGGACGTTACGGCCCGTTGTCTCCATTTTGGAGGCAACATTTAGTTTGAGGACGTTTCGTTCTGTAGATCACCATTTTTGTGGTGAGGTTTTAGTTTAAGGACGTCACGGTCCGTTGTCGCCATTTCGGAGGCAACGTTTAGTTTAAGGACATTTCGGTCCGTTGTAGTTTAAGGATGTTTTGGTCCTTAGATCACCATTTTGAGGTGAGGTTTTAGTTTAAGGACGTTACGGTCCGTTGTCGCCATTTTGGAGGCAACGTTTAGTTTAAGGACATTTCGGTCCGTTGTAGTTTAAGGACGTTTCGGTCCGTAGATCACCATTTTTGAGGTGAGGTTTTAGTTTAAGGAAGTTACGGTCCGTTGTCGCCATTTTGGAGGCAACGTTTAGTTTAAGGACATTTCGGCCCGTTCTAGTTTAAGGACGTTTCGGTCCGTAGATCACCATTTTTGAGGTGGGGTTTTAGTTTAAGGACATTATGGTCCGTTGTCGCCATTTTGGAGGCAACATTTATTTTAAGAACATTTCAGTCTGTTGTAGTTTAAGGACGTTTCGGTCCGTAGATCACTATTTTTGAGGTGAGGTTTTAGTTTAAGGTCGTTACGGTCCGTTGTCGCTATTTTGGAGGCAACGTTTAGTTTAAGGACATTTCGGTCCGTTGTAGTTTAAGAATGTTTCGGTCTGCAGATCACCATTTTTGAGGTGAGGTTTTAGTTTAAGGACGTTACGGTCCGTTGTCGCCATTTTGGAGGCAATGTTTAGTTTAAGGACATTTTGGTCCGTTGTAGTTTAAGGACGTTTCGGTCCGTAGCGATCATCTTGCGCGCACATGTATTTGTTACGTGACGGGATGAGCAACGATGATGTGGGATGCACCCAGTTTGGGGTGTGGTTTGATCTGGGGTGTGCACGTCAGTTTGGGAAGTGTATCAAAAAGCAGTTGGTTGTCGGGACCTGCCACCTCTCTGAAGACGTTGAGGAATTATAACGACATGTATCAGAGGTATGGAAAGATATACCCTTGAACCAATTCCCGTATTTGAGGGAAAAAAGGAATCAGTGGTAAACCCAGGAATCATTAGTCGTATTTTGAGACTAAGATTTCCTCATGGGAATGTGGGACGAATATCGTTGGGATATCATCAGTTGGAAGATCAATAGCCGTATTTGGGACTAAGATCAGTTTGGGAAGTAGTGACCCATGGGCTCGGTTGATCTGGGTTAGGGACCTAGCCAATTTGGGCTTGGTCCACTCAGTTTTTCTTTTTATTTGAAAAGAAGTGCTAAGAACTTGTTTGGGCTCAGCCCCTTTTTTGTGCAAAAAAAGTGCTGAGCACTTATGTAAGTTCTGACGCTCACACATAACCATGTGGGGTTTTCAGTCATGGGGATTTGCCTAATAAATGTTAAACACTTTACCTTTTTTTTAATCTCTTTATGGAGTGCTGAGCTCTCTTTATGGACCCCACGTGCGAAGCACGTGAGGCGTTAGGCGCTAGACACTGCCTAGTAAATGTCAAGCACTTTTATTCTGTGGCGCCCACATGAGGGTCATGCGGGACGCTGGGCACTGAGCGCTAGGTGTCGCTCACTGAGTGCTAAGCACTCTTTTATTTTGTCGCGCCCACGTGAGTGGCACGTGGGGTGCTGAGCGCCAGTCACTGAGTGCTAAGCACTCCTTTATTTTTAGCTTCCACGCGAGAGGCACGTGGGGCGCTGAGCGCCAGTCACTGAGCGCTAGTCACTGAGTGCTAATCACTCCTTATTGAGTGGCGCCCACGTGAGGGGCACGTGAGGCGCTGGGCGGTGATTTTTCCTTGTATATTTTGTTATGAGACGTTCAATTTCCTGGTTCTTTTCTTAATCTTTGATCTCCAAGAACAAGTTCGTCCCGATGAGAATTAAATTCTCAACTTGTGGGAGACTTGTCTTGTGGATCTCAGATCCAGAGAAAGAACTAAGTTCTTCTTTTAAAAGGGTTAAACCCTTCAATAAGTAAACGAGATGCTTTGATTTCTCTTCTTTTTTTATTTACTTAGAGCTTTTTTCTGAGAAAGGAGATCTTCTTCTTTCTTCCTTTTTGTAGTTTTCTGCTTTGTTTTTTCAAACCTTATGGGGGGGGGTTCCTCTTCTTCAGACTTGAAGTCTTGGGTCATTTATATAGTAGAGGTAGTTTGTTAATTAGTTGAAAAAATCTCTCATTAAGAGATCCTAATTGATTTTGAGGATTTACCCACCGTTGGATCTTTGATCCAAGGACATCTGTTTTACAGAATGTATTCTTCTTGTTTTTAAAAAGATTAGGAAAATATTTACCCATACAAAATTTATTCTGTAGATCGGTAATTCTTTAATCACCATTGGATTTTTAATCCAACGGTACTATTTTTTACAGAGGGCAATCCTTCTTGTTTAGAAAGATTTGAGGAATATTTCCTCTAAACAGAATTTAATTCTATATCCTGATGATTTATCGTTTCCGTTGGATCTTTGATCCAACGGCTCTGTTTAACAGATAGTAGAATTTAATTCTACTAGACGCCATCGCTCATGTGCTGTGCACGTGAGCGCTTATTAAGGTTTTAATTCTTTCATGTGCTTTGCACATTGGCGCCCACGTGAGGAGCACGTGCGACACCAATATGAGTTTTTAATTCTTTCATGTGCTTTGCACATTGGCGCTTACGTGAGGAGCATGTGCGACGCCAATAAGAGTTTTTAACTCTGGCACTGGCGCCCTTGTGGAAAGCATATGAGGCGCTGCTTAAGATTTTTGTGTGTTTTGCACACGGGCTCTGCTCATATAAGAGTTTTTAACTCTGACACTGGCGCCCTCGTGGAAGGCACGTGAGGCGCTACCTCTTAAGTTTTGAACAGAGCTTTGCTATTTTATTGGAGGAAACAAATCCCCCCACCGTTGTGCTTACGTGGCTCACACGTTAGTGCAGCGGTGGCACCTTTTCCACCGTTGGATCTTCTTGGAAGTTGAACCGTTTTCCTGTGCATATAAGTAGGGCCTTTGTCCCTTGAGATGACTGCTGTTCATCTTCCCTAACCTTCTTCTTTCTTTGAGAATTTAATTCTCTTTCCAGAGCTTAGAGCTCTGTCCAAGAAAACTCTTTTAGAGTCAGAACACTGTCAAAAAATTTGGTAAGGATTATGACCAAACTCTTGAAGGAATCTCCTCATGTTCTAGGGTTTTAACCCATTAACAGAGCTTTGCTCTTCTTTCATAAAGATCTTTTAGAGTTCTAAGATTTTTCTTGCAGATCTTAAAGATCTTAGGATTTGGCTTTGCTTTTGAAAGTTCTAGGATGTTATCCCATTATTCTACAGAGCTTGGCTTTGAAAATTTTTTCCGGGAATTTTATTCCCTTCTTAATTTTCTTGACAAATTTGAAATCTGTTTGTAGAGCACAGCTCTCGAGAGAGTTTAACACCCGAGTCCAATGATGTTTTCTCATTAAATGAGAATCCTTTTGGATTCTATTCTTAAATGAGTGACTGCCCCATCATTGATGGGGCGTTACCTTAATTTTGTGGGCTGCCTTGTCCTTTTCTTTTGCAATGCACTGCAGTACAATTTTTAAGTACCAAAGAGTGTTAGAGTCCTGAACATAGTGTCGATAGCTAACCTTTCCCTTTCTGTGCAGGTACTATGGCTTTTGATTCCTCCTTTCCTTTCGTATGTTCAGAGAGCACCTTTGCCGACGCGCCCGTGGATCGGGAAGTCTTTGCACTTTTTAAGGACCATGACCCAGAGCAAAAATCTCTTCACCTGTGGGGGTCATGGTATAGTCAGATTATCTGGGGTCGGCACAGTTTTTCTTGTGCAGCGCCTTCGGAGCCGATCCCAGTTATTCTCTATGCCGACCCACCTCAAATGACTTATCCCGTAGAAGAGGTCAACTGGACCTCGGAAGGTCGTCTTCACCCTTCCATGGCATCGATACCCGTACAGCCGCCGATGGCCTTAGACATTTTGGGGCGATGCATATGTCAAGGCGAGTCGCGCCCTTAGGGGCAAGTTTAAATGATAGGATTGACTCCACGTCATTCGGCCGGCTACCTACAGTGTGCTCGGTATATCCTGCCAGCCAAGAAGTCGCTGCTGCTGAAGACCGAGTTGTATCCCGCAATCTACGCGTCTCTCTTTTATTACCACACTCCCCATGTGTGGTGGATCAAGTCTTTTTTGGAACAATGGAGCATCCCGACCCACACTTTTCTCTTATCAGATCGAGAAGTTTCGATTTCATTGGAAGAGTTCGCAGAGATCTTCGGCTTACCCATCAGAGGGGAGCATTATGAGGAGATACTTCCCCCCGATGAGTACATCTTTGCTACTAAGTAAGTGGTAACGAGCCTTACCCCGGAGAACACCGTTCAACATCAGTTCTCCAGCTTGATCAAGGTGTTGAATATGTATAAGAATTTATTCCTGGAGTCTGGCGGGCATGGGGTTAGCTTCGGAGATTTTATCGCCCGCTTTCTTCGTCCGGAAGTTTTGTCTAAGCAGGCCGCAAAATTCACTAAACTCGATGACCCGTTCGGGTTTGGTTTAGATAACTTGCCGACGGCAGAAGCGGATCTAAAGAATTTCTTTATTCCGGACACTCCAGTTGTCCCCTTTGCGGAGATCGCTGCCCCGGGTGTTGACGAAGAGTCGTTCTTTTTGGGGTTCATTGGCCTGTGGCTGAGTTGGTTTGCGCTTCCCACACACCCCCACTGTATGAGGCCGTTTGTCTTTTATCCGGCCCATCGTATTGTTGTGGGGACGCGTGTGGCTATTGGGATCGTGGGGTTAGCTCATCTATACCACAGCCTGAGTTTAGTAGCTGACACTACTCAGCCGGGGGTAAAGCCCGTGTATCTCCCATTACATTACTTCACATTATGGATTGAGATGCACGTGCTGGGTGCCTTTGGCGTTCACAAACGACCCCAGTTCTACGAAAGCTATAACTTCCTTCGGGTAATGTACCTAGTTGATGCTTCCGCTCCGGACCCATCACAACGAGAGGCTTGGCGGTTGCTCCTCCGACCACCCATGGTTGGGGACAGTATGCCCTTTGTCGATAAGGTCTTGACCATCGGCAAAGAATCCACCAAAGTGGTTTAACCGTTGCGCGATACCTTTAGGGATGGGGCTTCCGCATTGAGGGCCCGGGAGGTTATGCACATATACTCCATCAGGCCGGGCTTCCTAGTGTTTAGACAAAACGCCTCGGTGCTGTTCATGAGGTACAACCCGCACCGCTTCGCTCAACAGCTGGGCTATAATCAAGGTGTTCCTCTCGAGGCATTCTTAGTCGAGCCGACTGCTACGAAAGAGGGTATTCACAGCGCGCCGCACCATTTTATGCGATTAAATACAGGGTCCCATTTTCTCATCAGCGAGCCGAGCTATGTGTCGAAAGCTTCGAACGATTACATGGCATGGTACCAGCATGCGACGGGTGCTGTTATTAAGGAGGAAAGGCAGCTGTTACTCGATCACAAGGATGCCGTCCCAGCCGGTAATCTAGCGGTCCTTTTGAAGCGACGGACTACCGTTCGTCCTTCTTTAAGAGAAATCACTACGGCTATGGTCCCACGAGCTTTCCTTGAGAAGGTTCAACCGGATGTTCCCGCAACTGCGGTAGCCGTGGCGTCTCCAGACTCAGGTATCGGTTCAGAGATCGGAACCCACCATCCGAAGAGGCCTGTCAAGCGACAGCTCTTATCGTCGGCCGTTGGTGTCAGTTCGCAGAAGAGAAAGAAATTTCTATTCTCTGCCGATGTCGTAATCTGCCAGGATCCCCATGCTCCCTACAGTGAGGGCTTGTGCGAATATGGCACCAATGAGGGTTTGTTTGACACGCTTACAAACGATACTGATCTACAGGCTGCCCTCGCAGCTTCCGAGCGACTGGCTCGTGAGGATGCGGCATTGATTTCTATTGCGGAGTCAGGTATACTTCATTTACATTCTTCTGCACCTATCCCTTCTCCCCTTATTATGTTTTTATTAGCGCTCTTTTCTTCAACAGGTATTTCTGCCGAAGAGGCTCTCGCAGCTTCCCTCAGGACGTTCAAGGAGGAAGAGAGGCTTCGCGCTTCTTTGGGCCTAGGTATAATTCGTTTCATTATACTTTTACTCTTTTTATTCATGATTTGACCCTTTTCTTTACCTTATTGCAGGAACTACCACAACCCAAGTTGTTTCAAGTGTAGTGCCAATCCCAAGCGGTGACAGCAAAGCTTCCAGAACCACCGATCATGATTGCGGCCCTTCCAAGGCCACCACAGGAGGCGTTGCTAAAGCAGCCGATGATGGATGCCGTAGCGGCTCTAGAGGCAGAGCTCGGTTCGTACGAAGACGTCCCCCTGTCGGAAGTCTTAAGGAGGTCGGTTCTCATAGCTCAGGTTGAGAGGAAGCACAGAAAGCACGCGGCGAGGGAATACGATGCTGTCTTGGCCGCAGGTGTAGGCTCAAGCAATGTTCCGCCTGCTGACATTCCTTCGGTGGACGTTCCTTCTGCCCTGTCTACTGTCCATAGACAGGTTGCGCGTATAGCTCGTGAAGAGAGTGAATGACTACTTCAAGGTAGAAAAATGCAGGGTCCTTAATAATAGCTCCTCCCCTCCTATCTATTTATTTAACATATGCATTTTTTATTTACAGGACCAAATTTGGATGACGGCGGGACAGGTGAAGCGCCGGCAACTAAAGAGCATGAAGCGTCCAATTTTTCCCTGGAGTCTGGGATCGTTCCAACTGCCGCTCTTTCCCCCTGTGGATCCTTCATATCGGTGGGTGACGCAAGCGTTACGACATCCCTTGTCCAATTAGGAGATGAAGCTTTGGGCGTTGAATCTGCTCTCCCAATGGAAACCGAAGAAGCCGTCACAGCTGGTGACGCTTCGGGCCCGGTTTCGGTTTCTGACTTTCTAGGTATTCCTTGGGTTATTATCTTTGAGTTTTTAATCCTGTTAAGCCCCTCTAATGATATTTCGTTTGTCTTGATCATAGGCGCGGTAAACCCTGAACCTGTGCCGACCGAAGAATTATCGTCGGTCGCCACTTTGACGGTCACGGTTTCTTCGCTTTCTTTTGTGCCTCCTCAAATTTTGGAAGGTATAAGTTTCTCACTTAGCTGCTTTACTGTGGATACAATCCTCTTTGTATTGACTATACATTTTTGCGGCTCTGCAGGAGTACTTTTCGACCACTTATACCAGGTGCTAAACCCGCATTTTTCTTTCCAATCGGAAGTCGTTCCACCTTCCTGTATTGGTTAGTATATTCTTCACCTAGTGTTTCTCTTTTTTATGAGTAGACTTCTTGTTGCTAAGCCTTCTTTATATTGACCACAGTATCACGGCTCGGAGGAGGAAACGAAAGAATAGCCACGCCTCCGGTGCTCCATGTTTTGCCACCTTCAACAGCCGGTACGGTAGATTCCGTCCCTTAGGTGTTTTCTTTGTCTTTCGAGTTGAAATCTGACCGTGATTTATTTTTCAGCGATTACACTGGGTTCAGCTCCTTTTGAGTCCTGCATTCCTACGCCTATGGGGCCATTCTCTAAACGCCCATCTTCCAGGGGCGCAGTGAATGGTTGGCGAATGTTAAGCGAGTTTATTGAAGATATCGACGCCGAGGCCTTCACCTCTTTGCCGATGAAGTCAATCCAATGCTGGCGACGCTTATGAATTTCCATAATGAAGATCTTGTCAGTTCTTGGGTTGATTATTGCAGGAAGATCGAGGTTTGCCTACATGAGATTGAGCTTAAGCATCTCGCTCCTGAGGTATTGACTTTGAACTCTCAACGGGATGCGTGGGTCGAGCATAGTGTCTCTTCCATTCTCTATTTTGAACAAGAAGCGGCCCTGAGGCGAATGAGCATGAGGCGGCTTCTGGCGAATCCGTCCAATTGCGTGCCCAGGTTGAAGCGAATGCTACATAGCTGAAAGCTATTTTTGAAAACCTCCAACGATGTATTTCGGACGGGCTGGCGCTAAGGCAGGAGCTTGACTTCACCAAGCGGGTCACATAAGATTACGAAACTGCCAAGCAGGAAATCGATGAGAAGCTTTCATCCTGCTTGCAACAACGGGCTCAAATCGAAGAGGAGTTGGTCACTGTAGCTGAACGCGAGAAGGAGTTGAGGGTAGCGCGTGAGCGGTTCGTCAGTTTGTTAAAAATGCCTCCTCCTTAATAAGTTTCATTGTACCCCCCTTATTGTACTGATTGTATTCCTTAAACTTCTGATTCATGAAAAACATGTATTCATTTTGATTCCTGAATGAAATGTATGTTGTATTCACTCAAATTCATGAATAAAAGACATATTGTATTTCATACTGGCATTTCTCTTTTCTTCGATATCTTGATTTGGTGTGAAGTAGTTTATATACTCATTTTGGAGTTTGTAGTTTATTCATTCATCCCGGAGTCTTTAGTTTATGAACTCATTTTGGAGTTTGTAGTTTATTCACTCATCCCGGAGTCTCTAGTTTATGAACTCATTTCGGAGCTTGTAGTTTACCCCACTTGGGCTTGTAGGCAAACTCGCCCTAACGCATGGATAACCCCGCTTTTTGCGACAGAGGTCCGTTAGGTACTAGGGTTTTTGTCCGTCGTACCGTCGCGTTGGATGATGCATTCCCCGATATGCAGTCTTTACGCTGCTGTTCGAGTAGCCCCGCGACTGTCGTGTCTCTGATCCCTTCGGGGGCCGGACAAGACGTCTTCAAGTAATCTTCCTAGGCAATTGACCGTCGGAAGAGAAAGCGTTAGGAATTTTGCCATGTCGCTTTTTACTTGAGTTTAGGCTCAGTTCGGGAGCCCCGATGAGTCATAACCACTCCGCACTGGTGTGGGATGATCTCCGATAGTCTTTCGAGTTTTATTTGAGTTGCCGTCAAGACCCTGAAGCTAATAATTTGGCCTTCACTTTCTTTGTTGACACTACATCTGCTGTAATGAGGCGAATGTCGAGATGATCTCTAGGTTGTTTTGTGAACCGTCGAGATTTGGAACTAGGGAATTTTCCATGGCTCCGCTTTGTTTTGACCTTGGGGTCGTTTATTGACGTTGCGTCTGCATCCTTTTGGAGTGAAAAGGAACGCCGTTGTTGACATTGCGTCTACTGTAATGAGACGAGTGCCGAGGTAGCCTTTAGGTTGTTTTGTGAACCATAGAGGCTTGGAACTAGGGACTTTGCCATGGCTCCGCTTTGTTTCGACCCTAGGGTCATTTGTTGACGTTGCGTCTGCATCTTGTTGGAGTGAGAAGGAACGCTGTTGTTGACACCGCGTCTACTGTAACGAGATGAGTGTCGAGGTGGTCTCTAAATTGTTTGTGAACCGTCGAGACTAGGAACTAGGGACTTTGCCATGGCTCCGCTTTGTTTTGACCCTAAGGTCGTTTGTTGACGTCGCGTCTGCATCCTACTGGAGTGAGAAGGAACGCCGTTGTTGACACTATGTCTGCTGTAATGAGACGAATGTCGAGATGGTCTCTAGGATGTTTGTGAACCGTCGAGACTTGGAACTAGGGACTTTGCCATGGCTCCGCTTTGTTTCGACCCTGTTGATGTCGCGTCTGCATCCTGCTAGAGTGAGAAGGAACGTCGTTGTTGATACTATGTCTGCTGTAACGAGATGAGTGTCGAGGTGGTCTCTTAGTTGTTTGTGAACCGTCGAGGCTTGGAACTAGGGACTTTGCCATGATTCTGCTTTATTTTGACCCTAAGGTTGTTTGTTGATGTCGCGTCTGCATCCTGCTGGAGTGAGAAAGAACGCCGTTGTTGACACTATGTCTGCTGTAACGAGACGAGTGTCGAGGTGGTCTCTAGTTTGTTTTGCGAACCGTCAAGACTTGGCTCTCCCTTTGACGGAGCCTGGTGGGAAAATATGGTTCCTTTTTCATTTATGTCCATGGATTGTATACAGGGGTCGGTGTAGACTCACCTGCAGGGCAAAAGTTTCATCATCATTTTTTTAATTTCTTTCCACGATGCTCTATCATTTCAGCTTTTTATATCGTGAAAGTTGCGATTGCCCAATCATTTCGGCTTTTTATCGCGGTACGCAATCATTCCGGCTATTCTTTTCTTTTTACTCACTGCTTTTTATTGCGAGTTGCTCAAACATTTCGGCTGTTTTTATATGCATATATTTGCTCGCTGATTTTTATTGCGAGTTGCCCCATCATTTCGGCTATTTCATATGCATTTTTTTTCTCGTTGATTTTTGTTGCGAGTATGGAACTTGAGATCTGATACCAATCTTGGCATCAGCACCGCTGTGACTAGAATATTGCCAGGAGCGAATTATCATTTGCCATGAAAGGACTTGAAAATTGACACCTCTTCAGGCATCAGCATCGCTGCGACTAGAATATTGCCAGGAGCGAATCATCATTTGCCATGAAAGGACTTAAAATTTTTATACCAATTTAGGCATCGGCATCGCTACCATTGGGATGTTGCCAGGAGCGAATCATCATTTTCCTTTGTGGGTTTGAACAAAGGTGGCTTAGCAAACATGGTTAAGGTCCTGTCGACTAAGGCTTTTTGACTTTATGAGCCGTAGGGGTCTCATAAAAGGTTTTCTCCCTACGAGTTGTGAGGATCTCGTAGGTGTATTTTCTCCTTAGAAATCGTGAGGATCCTTAAGTGTGTGTTCTCCTATAAGTCGTAAGGATCTTATAAGAGTATTTTCTCCTTATAAGTCGAGAGGACTTACAAGTGTCGTTCACCATATGAGGACATTTCTCGTCATTGGTAGAACTTGGTGGGGAAATCGCTTATTTGTGCTCGTAGATTGTATACAAGGGCCAGCATTGTACCGCCTGTAGGGTAACTTGGGGATACGACGGTTTAAGAACAGGTCCAGGTCCCTATAGCTTAAGGCTTTGAATCTTATGAGCCATGAGGGTCTCATAGGGGGAGTTCTTACGAGTCGAGAGGATCTCATAAGTGAAAATTTTACGAAATTGCGCCATTTCAGATTTTCACAAGCTCGCCGATAGCCCTGCTATTTTTACTCACGGCGCCCTTTCGGGTTTTCATCTATGCCCATTTTGCTTGTGGAAGTACCGTTTTTTTAACAACGAGATTGTGCCCTTTCAGGTTTTCACAAGCTCGCCGGCAGCCCTGCTGTTTTTACTCACAGCGCCCTTTCGGGTTTTCATCCATGCCCATTTCGCTTATGGACGTACCGTTTTTTGACTTGAGTTGTAGTTTTTGCCGTTGGAGCTTTGATTGCAACACAGATCCCAAGAGAAGATATCGCCGTATTTGGGGCGATGCGTCTTGTTTGAGGCAAAGTACTAGTTTAGGGACATTTTGGTCCATTGCCAGTTTAAGTACGTAGTGGTCCATTATCACCATTTTTGGGGTGAAGCTTTAGTTTAAGGACATTACGGTCCATTGTTAGTTTAGGGACATCTCGGTCCATTGCCAGTTTAAGGACGTAGTGGTCCATTGCCAGTTTAAGAACATAGTGGTCCACTATCACCATTTTTTAGGTGAGGTTTTAGTTTAAGGACATTACGGTCCGTTGTTAGTTTAGGGACATCTCGGTCCATTATCGCCATATTTCAGGCGACGTTTTAGTTTAAGGACATTACGGTCCGTTGTCGTCATTTTGGAGGCAACGGTTAGTTTAAGGACATTTCGGTCCGTTGTCGCCATGTTTGAGGTGAAATTTTTCCGAATACCACTCAGAGTTTTGACTCAGGAAGATAGCGAGTGGACACAAGCGTCGTCATCTATCATTGACCTAAGTCATGACTCGTCAAGTGTGGTATTTCTTGAGGAATCAGCCGTTTATTGGCCGGAAGGGTCTTTCGCCATGCATATCCATGAGCAAATAGGCCCCACCTTGGTAGAACTTGTCTATGATATATAGGCCCTCATAGTTTGGCTTGAATTTCCCCCGTTTTGCACGGTCGGGGATCATAGATGTTTTGACGACTAGCACGAGCTCGCCTTGGCGGAATGTTCTTGGCCTAGCCAGTCTTACGTATGACCGTGTCATCCTTACTTTATAAGCCTCAAGGTTTTCTTGTGCTATAAGGCGGGTTTCATCGAGGGCAATTTCCTCAGGATTTTTTCTTTCCCTTTGTCCTTTTGCTCGAACCTTTGTTTTTAGGCCCGAGGTTCTTTTCAGGCAACGCACGGTTACGCAGTTGAATGTTCTCGCAGTTCTTCTCCTCTTCTTCTTTTCCAGAGGTGGATTCTTTGAAGAGAGGGCCGAGAGTTATTTCTTCCTCTGAATCGCTCCCGAATGTAAGAACTTGAGATTTTCCTTTTGTCGAACTGGTATCAACCATATGACAGTTGCCAGCCGTTCCTTCACGCTCGTCTGTCGCGCTTCTTTGTTGTCGACGGGTTTTGCGCTTCATCTGCTTGAAGTGATGCCAGTGAGCAACGTATCCTTTCCACCGCTTCTTGAAGGCATTGCACTCTTCTGTAGGGTGTGAGACCCTCCGATGGTATAAGCAGTAGTTCGGATGTACATCCGTTTCATTGAGGCACGTACTTTCGAGAGTGTTTTCCATGAGAGGGGGCGACTTTATTCCCATTAACAAGGCTTTGGCAAACCGCTTCTCCGCTTTGATCCTGCTCTTGTTTGTAGCAGGTGTGCTTTGGCTTGGTTGGAGTACTTTACGACTCATCCTTACCGCAGCTTCTTCAGCCTGACACCGATGCTTGGCCTTTTCGTATATGGCCTTTTCACGTTCTCGGTCAGCTTTGCACTTTTGAAGGGCTTCGTTTAGCAGCCTTTCAATTGGGTCTTCTGACAGTTCCAGGGATTTTGGCGCCGGTCCTGCACCCAGTTCCTCTGCGTTGCTTTCCGACGCCGAGGGAGTTTCTTTGTCATTTAACAACGAATGAGAAACCATGTGGCAACTTGCTACATAATTTTCGGTTTCTCCCGAAGAGTCATGTCCCTTATCATCGTCACTATCTCCGTTCTCAAGGATATGGTTGAGAAACTCTTCGAGGGTGACTGGGGTCCGCGCTTTCTGGTTGTATTCTTCCAGCGCGTCGATGTACTTTTGCAGGTTCGTGCGCTTGTTGTCAGGCTGTACGGGATTCTTGGTCTTCTTCTTTCCCTTCGAAGACTTTGAAGGCTTGAACTGGGTGTTTTGCCCATTGTTACCAGCTTTCTGTGTTGGGCGCGGTTTAAGCATCCCCTCAATGATCTCGGGCTCCAGTGGGCTTTTCCGTTTGATCGCCGGACATGCTTGAAGATCCTTCATCATTCTTTTAGTTTTAGCTGAAAGGACCACTTCTTAAGGAACTTCTTCCACAAACGAGCATGATGCCGCCGGCGTGTCTACCTTTTTAGGAGTGTGCCTCTGTGGCGGGTTCACCCTCCAGTTCTCGGACAGTGCGGATTTTCCTTGGCGGTACTGGTCCTCAACCCAGTTCTTGAAGATGTAGCAATTCTCAATTAGGTGGCCCACCACTCTGTGGTAGGAGCAGTAGTTGGGACTGTTGACGTCACTGGGCTGCAGTGGACGTCTCGGATCCGGCAGTGTGATGAGTTTGTTGCGCATTGCCTGTTCGAACAATCTTCTCGTTTTATCACAGGAAAACGATTAAGCTCATCCTAGCTTCACTTCCAGGGATTGGCACGGGCACACGTTGTTTTGGCGAGCAATCGGTTTCGGGTCACTCGGTTGTTGTTGAGTATTAGCAACGAAGGCCGCTTTCCCTTTACCCTTTGCATTCTGAGGGTTCATTTTTGAAGAGGAAGGTCCGTGGCCCATCTGGTCCATTTGGGCCAACTTGTCGATCAGAGCCTGGAAGGTGGTCGGCTTAAAGAATTCCATAAACTGGGACACAGTCGCCTGAGGATCCAGAGTCCCTATGAACATGCCCACGGCAGGAGCTTCTTCGATGCGTTGCTCGCATTTTGACCATAGGTTCCGCCACTGAATTGCTTATTGAACCCAGGTCTCTCCTGGCTTCACCCTGGCATTGATTAATGCCGTGATCGGGGTGCGCTCGCTTGCACTGGCGAACCGCTGCGTGAATAGCAATTCCATTTCCGTGAATGTTTTGATGGAGTCATTTGGGAGCTCCGAGTACCATTCAAACGCCGTCTCTGACAGGCTGCCAACGAACTGGTGAAGCAACAATTTGTCATCGCCTCCTATATTGCCGCATAAAGCTCTGAATTGAGCGACGTGCTGATGTGGATTTCCTGTCCCCTTATATACATGGAACTTGGCGATCGTATATCCTGGCAGGTATTTTATTTGGTCATAGTAGCCCGGATACGGTCGCCTAGTTCTGACGACTTGGCCAGCCGCTTAACTTGCCTAGTGAGCTCGTATTTGTTGATCTATGTAATCATCAAGGGCAGCTTTGGAGATCGTTTCCTCCCTGGCTGTCGATAAAGCTGGAAGAGGGTTTGATGTTTCCCTCTATGCCGTCCTCGATAATTATCGGCGGGTCTTCAGCTGGAGGTTCTGGCTGGATCATCATTCCAACCATGTATTGGAACATGAGCGCCATTTGTTTTATATTAGCAGCCTGTTCCATGGCCTCCTTATCCTTTCTTTCCAGTACCCTTCGCAGGAACTCCGTATCGGTCTCCTGCTCCTGGTGTTGTTTAGAAGCTACTTCCGGGCTTTCTTTCTGCCCTGTGAGTGCTGCCATTTTCGTCAGCATCTCCTGGAGCTTTTATTGCTGCTCCTGAGCTTTTGTTAACGACTGAGTTTGCGGCCGATGACTCATGGAAGCATGGATTTCCTCTTTTCCGGAAGCCATGTAAACCGTGTGCATGATCATGCCCCCTGACTTGGGGCGTTTCGTTCCACCGCCTTTGGAATTTGCCGCCGGTGGTGGGAGATTCTCCGGCCTTATCTTTTTGTGAGAAGTCGAAGTTGAAGGAGCCATTGTGACAGGCTCCTTCATGAAAGAAGTCCCTCGCTGCATGGTGGAGGGATAGTCCTCCTCTTGCCGAGCCTTTGGTTTCTTCAGTCGGCAAGAGTAGTCGTTATTGATCACAGAATCTTGGTCTTTCCACCAGACCCTGTGGATTTGGGAGGAAAGCCGCTGAGGGGGCTGCTCCGGCTTCGCCTGTATCATGTTTTCAATATGTGGGGGAGATTTCTTCAGCACCACGGTCGGAGAGTTCTTTCGCACCCTCCTAAGCAGTTCAAAGTTGTTCCCGGTTGGAACAACAGCGTCAACTTCCACCACTGGAGCTGGTGGAGTAAGTCCAGAGGGGGAGTTGCCCATAACTCTTCTCACTAGGCACCAGTGGAGACATAGAGCGTGCTTTGCAGATGGGACCACCTCAGTTGTGGAAGCGGCTTCGTCATACTCCCTGCTTTGGTGAAGGGCTACTGCTGGTGCCAGCCTGTTGAAGACCGGCGTCCGTTGAGAGGGGACGACCAATCTTTCGAAGGCCGACTTTCTTGTAGGGGATGCAATTTTGATGAATTTATCTGTAGCAGGAGTTGGAACGGCTAATCTTGCGTAGACCGATCCTTTAGTAGGAGAATCCCCTTTGAATACTTCACCCGCCAGAGCTGGAATGGATATTCGTTCGGGATAACCCCTTCAGGTATTGTGAGCCTCTTTGCGGTCCCACTTGAGCTTTGGCTCATCTTGTTGAAGACTGAGGTGGCGGGCTTGGATGACCCGTTGAGAGGGGCCGTAGTGGTTGCAAGTCAATCGAAAACCCACTTCTTGGGAGCTTCCTGTGGTGGCACTGGAGCGCTGAAGCTTGCTGGCAGGAGCATGGTCCCGAAGAACAATCCAGTGGTGGCTTGAGTCACCTACCCCACCGGCATTGAAAAGATGGAGGCCGCATTGGGCCCATATGTCACTCCTCCTGTTGGGGCGGAGCGGGAGTTGCTGTTGCAGTTGGTGCAGCTGGAAGCCATTGATGTTCACTTCTTCTTTCTAGCACAGGAGCAAGACACCAAATCTTAGTACCTCGAATCCAAAGGCAACCATAGCAAATCGTAATTTTGTTCGTGAACACGACACACGAAGTGTGGAGTGGAAAGAGGAAAAGGTCCCACCGGGCGTGCCAGAATCTGTTCACCGCCGAAAACAGAGACGAATCGCATATGTCGTCTTGCTTGAATTTGGGGGCAGATCTATTTGGATTTATCCGTCCACCTCTCCGAAAATGCCAAGTTGATTTATGGCACCGTTTATCGGAGGTTTGGACGGATGCGGCCGTTGTAGCAGACTTCGTCAGATTCCCCCTCATTTGTGAGGGGTTTTTGATTGTGGGGATGCTCTTCCCTGCAGGCGCAAGCTCCTGCAGTTAATTACGTTACCGCATCGCGATAACCACTTTCTCCTGCTCCGGAAGTTCACTTCATGTCGTATGTGTTTTTATTTGTTTAGCTTGCCCGTGGATTGTATACGGAGACTAATTTATGTTATCGCCCATAGGGCATGAATTATTCCGAATCTGTATATTTTTAGATTTGGGTTTGGGTTGATTTAAGGATCGTTGATCCGTTTTGAGATCAAGATCGACTCAAATGCATACGAGCAGTTGGGGGCTCGGTTGGTTTTTTGTTAAGGATACGTTAGTCCAATTTGAGACTAAGATCTACTTAACAGGGTGTTAGGATCATTTTTGTTTCAGATCCAACAAGAGAGCACATGGGCTCTGTTGTTTTAGTTTAAGAACGTTTCGGTCCCTTATCGCCATTTTGGAGGCAACGTTTAGTTTGAGGACGTTTCGGTCTGTAGATCACCATTTTTGAGGTGAGGTTTTCGTTTAAGGACGTTACGGTCCGTTGTCGCCATTTTGGAGGCACCGTTTAGTTTGAGGACGTTTCGGTCTGTTGTATTTTAAGGACGTTTCGGTCTGTAGATCACCATTTTTGAGGTGAGATTTTAGTTTAAGGATGTTACGGTCCGTTGTCGCCATTTTGGAGGCAACGTTTAGTTTGAGAACGTTTCGGTCCGTAGATCACCATTTTTGAGGTGATGTTTTAGTTTATGGACGTTACGGTCCGTTGTTTCCATTTTGGAGGCAACGTTTAGTTTAAGGACATTTCGGTCCGTTGTAGTTTAAGGACGTTTCGGTTCGTAGATCACCATTTTTGAGGTGAGGTTTTAGTTTAAGGACGTTACGGTCCGTTGTCGCCATTTTGAAGGTAACATTTAGTTTAAGGACATTTCGGTCCGTTGTAGTTTAAGGACGTTTTGGTCCATAGATCACCATTTTTGAGGAGAGGTTTTAGTTTAAGGACGTTACGGTCCGTTGTCGCCATTTTGGAGGCAACGTTTAGTTTAAGGACATTTCGGTCCGTTGTAGTTTAAGGACGTTTCGGTCCGTAGATCACCATTTTTGAGGTGAGGTTTTAGTTTAAGGACGTTACGGTCTGTTGTCACCATTTTGGAGGCAACATTTAGTTTAAGGACATTTCGTTCCGTTGTAGTTTAAGTACGTTTCGGTCCGTAGATCACCATTTTTGAGGTGAGGTTTTAGTTAAAGGACGTTACGGTCCGTTGTCGCCATTTTGGAGGCAACGTTTAGTTTTGGTCCGTTGTAGTTTAAGGACGTTTCGGTCCGTAGATCACCATTTTTGAGGTGAGGTTTTAGTTTAAGGACGTTACGGTCTGTTGTCACCATTTTGGAGGCAACATTTAGTTTAAGGACATTTCGTTCCGTTGTAGTTTAAGTATGTTTCGGTCCGTAGATCACCATTTTTGAGGTGAGGTTTTAGTTAAAGGACGTTACGGTCCGTTGTCGCCATTTTGGAGGCAACGTTTAGTTTAAGGACATTTCGTTCCGTTGTAGTTTAAGGACGTTTCGGTCCATAGATCACCATTTTTGAGGTGAGGTTTTAGTTTAAGGACGTTTCGGTCCGTGGCGATCATTTTGCGCGCACATGTATTTGTTACGTGACAGGATGAACAACGATGATATGGGATGCACCCAGTTTGGGGTGTGGTTTGATCTGGGGTGTGCACGACAGTTTGGGAAGTGCACCAAAAAGCAGTTGGTTGTCGGGACCCGCCACCTCTCTGTAGACGTTGAGGAATTACAACGACATGTATCAGAGGTATGGAGAGATGTACTCTTGAACCAATTCCCGTATTTGAGGGAAAAAAGGAATCGGTGGTAAACCCGGAAATCATTAGTCGTATTTTGAGACTAAGATTTCCTCATGAGAATGTGGGATGAATATCGTTTTAGGATATCATCAGTTGGAAGATCGATAGCCGTATTTGGGACTAAGATCAGTTTGGGAAGTAGTGAACCCATGGGCTCGGTTGATCTAGGTTAGGGACCTAGCCAATTTGGGCTTGGTCCACTCAGTTTTCTTTTAATTTGAAAAGAAGTACTAAGCACTTGTTTGGGCTCAGCTCCTTTTTTTGTGCAAAAAAAAGTGCTGAGCACTTATGTAAGTTCTGACGCTCACACATAACTATGTGGGGTTTTCAGTCATGGGGATTTGCCCAATAAGTATTAAACACTTTACCCTTTTTTTTTAATCTCTTTATGGAGTGCAGAGCTCTTTTTATAGCGCCCACGTGCAAAGCACATTAGGCGCTAGGTGCTAAACGCTGCCTAGTGAATGCCAAGCACTTTTATTCTGTGGCGCCCATATGAGGGTTTCGTGGGATGCTGGGCGCTGAGCGCTAGGCGTCGCTCACTGAGTGCTAAGCACTCCTTTATTTTGTTGCGCCCACGTGAGAGGCACGTGGGGGTGCTGGGTGCTGAGCGGCAGTCACTGAGTGCTAAGCACTCATTTATTTTGTAGCGCTCACATGAGAGGCACGTGAGGCGCTGGGCGCTGAGCGCCAGTCACTGAGTGCTAAGCACTCCTTATTGAGTGGCGCCCACGTGAGGGGAACGTGAGGCACTGGGCGGTGATTTTTCCTTATATATTTTATTCCGAGGAGTTCAATTTCCTGGTTCTTTTCTGAATCTTTGATCTCCAAGAACAAGTTCGTCCCGATGAGAATTAAATTCTCAACTTGTGGGAGACTTGTCTTGTGGATCTCAGATCTAGAGAAAGAACTAAGTTCTTCTTTTAAAAGGGTTAAACCCTTTAATAGGTAAACGAGATGCTTTGATCTCTCTTCTTTTTTTTTTATTTAATTAGAGATTTTTTTTCTGAGAACGGAGATCTTCTTCTTTCTTCCTTTTTGAAGCTTTCTGCTCTATTTTTTCGAAGCTTATGAGGGGGTTCCTCTTCTTCAGACTTGAAGTCTTTGGTCATTTATATAGTAGAGGTAGTTTGTTAATTAGTTGAAGAAATCTCTCATTAAGAGATCCTAATTGATTTTGAGGATTTACCCACCGTTGGATCTTTGATCCAAGATCTTCTGTTTTACAGAAAGCATTCTTCTTGTTTGTAACAAGATTAGGGAAATATTTACCCATACAGAATTTATTCTGTAGATCGGTGAATTTTTTAATCAACATTGGATTTTTAATCCAACGGTACTCTGTTTTACAGAGGGCAATCCTTCTTGTTTAGAATGATTTGAGGAATATTTCCTCTAAATAGAATTTAATTCTGCACCTTGATGATTTATCGTCTCTGTTGCATCTTTGATCCAACGGCTCCGTTTAACAGAGAGTAGAATTTAATTCTACTGGGCACCGGCGCTCAGGTGCTGTGTAAGTGGGCGCTTATTAAGGTTTTAATTCTTTCATGTGCTTTGCACATTGGCGCCTACGTGAGGAGCACGTGCGGCGCCAATAAGAGTTTTAATTCTTTCATGTGCTTTGCACATTGGCGTCCACGTGAGGAGCATGTGTGGCGCCAATAAGAGTTTTTAACTCTGGCGCCGGCGCCCTCGTGGAAGGCACGTGAGGTACTGCTTAAGCTTTTTGTGTGCTTTGCATAGGGGCGCTGCTTATATAAGAGTTTTTAACTCTGGCACTGGCGCCCTCGTAGAGGGCACGTGAGGCGCTGCCTCTTGAGTTTTGAATAGAGCTTTGCTCTTTTATTGGGGGAAACAGCCAATTCATCGGAAGCTTATCAAAGACAGCTTTCGAATGGTACTCGGAGCTCTCAAATGACTCCGTAAAAACCTTCTCTGAGATGGAACTGCTCTTCACGCAAAGGTTTTCCAGTGCGTGTGAATGCACTCCAATAACAACGCCGATCAATTCTAGGGTCAAGCCAGGGGAAACGTGGGTCCAATACGCGATCCAATGGCTGAACCTGTGGTCCAAATGCAAACAGCGTAATGAGAAGTCTCCAGCTGTGGGGATGTTCATTGGGACTATTGATCCCCAGTCGAACGTGTCCTAATTCATGACTTTTTTTAAGCCCACCATGTTCCAGACGCTGATTGATAAGTTAGCATAGATGGATCAGATGGGTCATGGTCCTTCCTCTTCGAGCCAGGACCCCCGAAATAATAAGGGCAAAGGAAAAACAACCTTTCTTGCCAATACGCAGCAACAACTGAGCGGGCCTAAAGCACCAATCCAACAAAACATCAGCCGTATGTGCCCGACCCTAGAGGAAAGAATGGGATGTGCATACTCTTTCCCTTGCGATAAGACGATGAGATTGTTCGAGCTGGCTATGCAGAACAATATGATAATATTGCTAGATCCGCGATGACCCACACAAGCTGGTGATGTCAACAACCCGAGCTTTTGCCCCAATCACCGGGTAGTAAGTCACCCAATTGAGGACTGCTACATCTTCAAAAACTGGGACGAGGACCAGTATTAGCAGGACAAATTCACACTGTCGAATAATTGGAGGATAGATCCACTCCAAAAGCACCCTTCCAAGAAGGTGGATACGCAGGGGGCATCCTGCTCGCTCGTGGAAGAAGCTCCATGTGAAGTATTTCTTTTGGAAAAAACCAAAAGAATGCTGAGAGATTTACAAGCATGCCCGGCAATCAAGTGGAAAAGCTTGCTTGAACCCGAGATCATAGAAGGGATGCTGAAACTGCGTCCAATGCCAAAAATTGCTGACAATGGGAAAAGCCCTTAAGTCAAGCCTTCAAAGTCTTCTAAGAAAAGGAAGAAGACTAAGAAGTCTGTGCAGCCCGCTGAATATGTCGACAAGCGCACAAACCTCCAAAAATATATAGATGCGCTGGAAGAATACAATCAGAAAGCACGAACACCAGTCACACTAGAAGAATTCCTCAAGCATATTCTTGAGGACGAGAACGGTAACTATGATGAGGAAAATGACTCATCAGAGGAGATGGAAGAACGTGTAGCAAGCTTCCACATGATCTCCCATTCATCACTATATGATGAAGAAGTTCTACCGGCGTCGGACATCAACATAGATGAACTGGGGGCAGAATCAGCATTGAAAATTTCGAAACTGCCGGAAGAAGAACCGATTGAAAGGCTGCTGAAAGAAGCCTTCCAAAAGAGCAAAGATGACCAGGAATGCGAGATGGCCATATATGAAAAGGCTAAACATCGACATATGAACAAAGAAGCTGCGGCGAGGACGAGTCATAAAGCTCTCTGACCAAACCAAGGCATGCCTGCAATAAATAAGAGCAGGACTAAAGCTAAGAGCGGTTTGCCAAGGCCTTATTAATGGGGATGAAGTTACCACCTCTCATGATGTATATGCCTGGGGTCCTATATTTCGATGGCGGAGAGGGAACCCGAAATACTGCTCGTACCACCAAAGAATCGCTCATCCCATCGAGAAATGCAACGCCTTCAAGAAGTGGTGGCAAGGATATGTCGCCCACAGAAAAAACTTCAAGAAGGAGAAGCGTGAAGCTCGCGCTCGTCGATATGAGAACGGAGAGATGACAGTGCACAAAGAAGAAACTGGCAGTTGTCATATGGCTGGTACTAGTTTAGAAGGGGAAAAACCTCGGGTTCTTATGTTCAGAAGCGATTCTGAGGATGAAATTCCTCTCAATGCTCTCTTTGAAAGCTCTGCCTTAGAGAAAGAAGAAGAGGAAAAGAGTTGCAAGAACATCTAGTTGCGCAACCGCACGCTGCCTAAAAAGAATCTCGGACCCTCAAACAAAGGTTCAAATAAAAAGGATAAGGGGAAGGGGAAAATGCCTGAAGAGACCGCCCTTGATGAAGAGGTGAACAAAGAGCTCGACGCAAAGGACCTACCTAAGAAAACTAAGGAGGATTATAATGTCCTTGCGCATTTGAGAAAGCTACCCTCACAACTGAGCATACTGGATACTTTGCTCTTGTCCAAAAAGGCACGAGACTCCTTGATCGAAGCCCTGCAAAAGCCTGATCAGTTTCAAGCCTTCCTCGCAGTAGAGAAGATGAAAAATGAATTGGCGGAGGTCTACACGGCTGACATCACATTAAGCGATGAAGATCTCCTTCTCGGTACATGCAAGCATAATCGACCATTATATATCATCGAATACTGCTACGACGTCAAGATAGGGAAAATCCTTGCCGACAACGGATCTTCCGTCAATCTTCTCAATGTGAGAGTGCTGAAAGAAATATGTATGAATGTTCAGTATTTTTCCTGAGACAAAATTACCATCTCGGGGTTCGACTCGCGGTCGTCACAAATGCTTGGGTCCGTAATATTGATGCTCTGCTTTGGGCTGCTTGTCACTGACATCAAATTCCATGTCATTGACGCCAAGACCTGTTATAACGCTCTACTAGATAGGCCTTGGCTACACGAGTACAACATCATCCCTTCTACACAATATCAGTGTATGAAGTATTTCAAAGATGGCTCGGAGTACACCGTCATGGGAGAACCCAATCCTTTCTCGGTGAACAAGGTGCGAAAGTATGAAGATGCAAAATAATTTCAACTAGACTTTGAAGATACTGAAATGTGTCACAGGCCAGAAAATAAGAAAAAATTCATGGCCACCATCACGGTCTTCGGAAGCGATACTGAAGAAGATGAACAAATAGTCTACTCAGGACAGCCTAAGAGGGAGAACAATAAGCCTGGACCATCAACCCCTACGCTGGTCTTTGGCAGCGACTCCGAAGATGAGACAAATGCGGTATTCTCCATCCGCCCACCAACACAGACTCTTACCGAAGTGGATCAGAGTCTATATATTATGATGACTCCGCCTCGACAGTTCAGGGAACTTGACGTACTCAATATATATAGCGTGCAGGAGCTAGAAACTTTCTACATGCCTCCAAGGCGAAGAGGTGAAAAGGCGATTCTATTCTATAAATCTATGAAGACTAAGGTGGAAAAAGAAGTCTGTCATGGTGCCGATCCCACTCTTGACAAGTTCTAGCCCATCTGTATGCCAAGATATTATACAGAAAGATTAAAGAAGCTGTTAAAGCGCCAAGGCATACCTCTCGAATAAAAAGTTCGGCAACCCCAATTCTACAAAAATATTTGGGATATCTCCGGGACTCAACGAAAGAAGTCCAACGGGAAGATGGAAACAATTGGGCTGGGATATGTTCAGTCCAAGAAGCGGGAGCAAATTTACAGCTGCTATACCATAAACAACTCGAATGGAGAAGAAAATATTTCTCCAAGCAGACATGTTGCCGAACAAGAGAAAAGTCTTGCTTGAAGAAACTTAAATCCATCGCTCGAAGAGAAAATTGATAAGATAATTAAAGAAGCTTGTCAAGCCAACCGCGACAACCACAGTCACGAAATGGTCATATAAGAAAATGCCAAGATACAGCGTCTCAATCAGCAATCAGTGGAAGAAGTAGATCATGATACTCTTCATCCACAGCCCGCTGTGTGCTCTCGTGAAAAAGGAAAATCCCGAAGCAGAGACGAGAATAAGGAAACAATCACAAGCAATGCTCAAGGACAACAAAGCAGGTCCAAGACGCTATTTATACGAAAAAAGTTCGGTTGTAGCCCGTCCCTCACAAAGAAGTTGGGTCGGAAATACTTGTTCCCTCAAGATAAAACAGGAAAGATCTTCAGCCTTGTCATGAAACGTCAAATGATGACGCTTCTGGAGTCTCGGTATCCCGAACAGACAAATGAAGTCTATCATCCGGATTATTGCTCCTATCACCGAGCAATAGGTCACCCCCTTGAAGATTGTTTTACGTTCAAAAACTGGGTGGAGGACCAATATCAACAAGGCAGGTTCATGTTATCCGATAGCTGGAGGATAAGCCCGCAATAAGAGGATGAGCCAAAGAATACCTATACCATCAGGTTGGGACCATCTCGACCGTGAAAATGGAAGCGGATTTATACTTGTTATATAATAACACTTTTAAGAGAGGGAGGCGACGAGAATATGATTGACCTTTTTGGATGCTTCACAAATGAAGGAGATGACGAGGAGATCTCAGAATTTCCATCGGCACCAAAAGAGCTGGAGGATGGGATACATACCATGACGGACAACCTAAGTAAAATCGACTTGGGAACAGAGGATGATCTGAGGCTGACGTTTGTCAGTGAGCTGCTGTCCGAAAAAAGGTAGCCACATTAAAAGATGTGCTTATGCAGTATAAAGACTGCTTCGCTTGGAACTACTCTGAAATGTCGGGTTTAGATCCATAGGTAGCGGTATACAAGCTGGCTATATCTCCAGACATAAAGCCAGTCAAACAGGTGTCAAGAAGGATGCGGTTCGAACTTGAGATGGGTATCAATGCCGAAATAAAGAAATTAATTGACTTCGGCTTCATCCAAGAAATTCAATATCCTGACTGGATCACCAATATCGTTCCGGTGATGAAGAAAAATGGGACAGTTCGCATTTGAGTGGAGTTTCGTGACCTCAACAAAGTGTGTTTGAAAGATGACTTCCCAGTGCCTGTTACTAAGCTGATGATTGATAACACATCCACCCATGAAGTCTTCTCCTTATGGATGGATCTTCAGGATACAACTAAATAAAGATGGATCCTAAAGACCAGAAGCATACCGCCTTCCGGACTCCATTGGACGTATTCTGCTATAAGGTGATACCTTTCAGTTTGAAGAACACCGGAGTTACGTACCAAAGGACCATGATAAAGATATTCGACAAGCTCATACACAAGATCGTCGAATGTTATATCGATGACGTTGTGGTCAAAAGCAAATCCCATGAGGAACACTGGGAACATCTAGATATCGTGCTCGAGCGTCTTCGGAAATATAATCTGAAGATGAACCTGTAAAATGCGCGTTTGGAGTCTCCTCAGGCAAATTCCTAGGCTTCATCATCCATCACCGAGTATCGAAATTGATCCCTCAAAGATCAAGGCAATTATGGAAATGCCCTCGCCCAGAACTTTTAAACAACTGTGATCTTTCCAAGGAATGCTCGTGTATATCCGGCGGTTCATAACCAATCTCTCCGGAAAATGCCGCTCGTATAGCCATCTGATGAAGATGGGAACCTCATTTGTCTGGGATCTGAAATGCCAAAACGCATTGGAGGAAATCAAACAATACCTGCAAAATCTACCGGTATTAGCCGCTCCAGTTAAGAGAAAGCCCTTTATCCTATATACAACGACCCTTAAAGATTCTCTAGGCGTGCTATGGGCATAAGAGAATGATCAAGGAAAGGAGAGAGCTCTGTACTATATAAGTCAAGTTCTCCTGGGTGCAGAAATTAACTGATCCCCCATCAAAAAGCACTGCCTAGAATCGATCTTCGCAATAATGAAACTCAGACACTACGCCTTGGCACACGAGGTCCATCTCATATCAAAAGTGGATCCTCTGAAGTATCTGATGTCAAAAGCCATGCTAATGGGAAGGCTTACCAAATGGGCTCTACTGCTGATGGAATTCTCGATAACATATCGACCTCTCAAAGCAGTGAATGGATAAGACATCACCGACTTTCTTGCAGAACATCCGGTACCAGCCGATTCTCCTTTAAACTGCGAGTCACCGGATGAACATGCGTTCAATGCAGTCGAGGAGAAGAAAGAAGAAAACGAGCCTCGATGGGAGCTCTATTTCGATGGAGCATCTTATATGAAGCAGTGAAAGAAGAACACTCTTATAATCAAAGCCGGGGAATGCCTTATCTTCGTGACCCCGCAAGGAGAAATATTGTGTTACGCTCTCTCCTTGACAGAACCCATGACTAATAATGAAGCGGAATATGAAGTTTTGATAGCCGGTCTTGAGATTGCTATCGATATGGGAATTAAGGACTTCCTCATATATGGATATTCTCAGCTGATTGTCAGTTAAGTAAATTGTGACTAAAAGACATGCAAGCCAGAACTAATAATGTATGGCGAAAGAGTGTAGCAGTTGTTGACTCAAATCCCTTCCTATACCTTGAAAAGCATACCACGAGCGGAAAACAGCAAGACGGGCGCGTTATCTAAATTGGCCAAGGAGTTGGCCGATGAAGACCTTGATGACGTAAGGATCATTGTTCAAAGCAGCAGGATCCTGGCGCTAGCAAATATATTTTCGGAAGTTCTGATGGAGCTACTCGAATAAAAAGGGGCAACCGAAGAAGATACTCTCCAAACAGAAAATGAGGAAGAAGTTGAGGACTGGAAGGGAGCCTTTATTGACTACTTCAAATCTCAATGAACACCCGAGAATGTGTCATCTAGACATCAGCTCATGAAACGAGCTCTGTTATTCTCCTTCGTCAATGATACTTTATACAAGTGATCTTTTGACTTCTTATGGTTAAGATGCTTAGGGCCAAAGGAAGCAAAGAATGTCCTCCAAGAAGTACACGACGGAATTTGCGGCTCTCATCAAGCAGGACAAAAAATGAAGCTGAAGATAAAAAGGATGGGCTATTATTGGCCCACGATAATTCGGGACTGTCTCGAATATGCTAAGCAGTGTCACTCGTGCCAAATACACGGGGACTTCATACATCAGCATCCAAATCTGCTACATCCGACAGTGGCCAGTTGGCCGTTCGAGATGTGGGGAACATACATAATCGGCCCTATTGAACCAACGTCATCCAGAGGACATCGGTTTATACTAGCAACAACTGACTACTTCTCTAAGTAGGCAGAAGCGGTATCGCTAAGGGAGGTGAAGACGGAGAATATCCTCCACTTCTTCAAAACTCATGTCATTTACCGGTTCGGAACTCCACGACGGATAATCTCGGATAATGAACCGGCCTATAGAAGCTGCAAAATAAGCTGCTTCGCACAGCAACACAAAATAGACTGGAGATACTCCTCGGTCTATAATCCTCGGGCCAATGGTCTAGCTGACACATTCAATAAGACCTTGACCAAGATTATAAAGAAGTCAGTGTCCAGGAACAAAAAAGATTGATACGAGAGGCTGCATGAAGCTCTTTGGGCGTACCAAATAACGTTCAAGACGGCCATAAATACAACACCATATTCATTGGTGTTTGGCGCTAAAGCAATACTCCCACTGAAGATGGAACTCCCCTCATTACGAGTTGTGGTTTAATACGAGCTAACGGATGAAGAAAATGCTCATCTTAGACTTAATGAACTCGATGCTCTTAACGAAACCCGCCTTATAGCACAGCAAAATCTGGAGGCTTATAAGGAAAAGATGATACAGTCATATGAAAGACTAACCAGGCCAAGAACATTTTGCCAAGACGAACTCGTGCTGGTTGTCAAAAGACCTTTGATTCCCAATCGTGCAAAATGAGAGAAGTTCGAGCCGTACTATGAAGGACCGTACATCAAAGATAAGGTCTATCAAGGTGGAGCTTACCTGCTCATGGATAAGCATTGCGAAAGGCCATTCCGACCAATAAACGGTCGATTCCTCAAAAAGTACTATGCCTAAAGAGTTGTGGCTTAGGTCAATGATAGACGACGATGCTTGTGTCAGCTCACTATCTTCCTGAGTCAAAACTCTGAAAGTGGTACCAAATGGTATACGCCCATTAGGGATGATGGGCCGTGATGTCCTTAAACTAACATGCTACCCTACGGTATGGGGCATATGACCAGCCACACACAATCCATAGGCATAAACTATTCGTGTTCTCCATGTCTCTATTGGACCGAAACATCCCTAAACTAGTGACGGACCACTACGTCCTTAAACTGGTATCGGACCGAAATGTCCTTAAACTATCATTTTGTCCTGAACACGGGAATATTGGACCGAAACGTCTCTAAACTAATGGTGGACCGTAATATCTTTAAACTAATATATTGCCCTACGGTGGGTCTCCATATCAAGTACCGTATAGAATACATAAGCATTAAACGAATCATATCTCTCCCAGACCCCATATGATGCGGTCCTTTGAAAAATGCCGTGAACTACAACTGATAGTGCGTTACCTTACGGGCTGCCTGTCTCCTGAAGCGACATAAAAAAGGTATGTCCACAAACGAAATGGGCACGGATGAAAACTCGAAAGGGCGCCGTGAATAAAAACAGTAGGACTACCAGCGAGCTTGTGAAAACCTGAAAAAGCACGAACTCATTAAAAGAAAAGAAAGATGTACTTGCGAAGCCGTCTCGACTATGTAAGTAAGAAACATCTACGTGAGATCCCTACGACTCACAAACGAATAACATACTTAGGAACCCATATGATTCCTAAGGAGAAAATACACTTACGAGATTCTTACAACTAGTAAGGAGAACACCCCGTCTGTAAGACCCTCACGGCTTATGGAATTCAAAAGCCTTAAGTTACAGGGACCTAATCCTGTCCTTAAGCCATCATAGCCCCATAAATTTATGCCCTACAAGTGGTCCAATATCGACCCTTGTATACAATCCACAGGTGTAAATAAATATATTCTCAACTAAATCCTACAAAAAACGAGGAATATTGCTCATGGTGAATGGCACTTACGAGTCCCCATGACTTGCAAGAAGAAAATACTCTTGTAAGATCCTTATGACTTGTAAGAGAAAATACCACTTAGGAGTCCTCATGACCCCTAAGGAGAAACTACACTTGCGAGATCCTCTCGACTCGTAGGGAGAAATATCTTTATGAGACTCTTACGGCTCATAAAGTCGAAAATTCTGAGTTAGCAGGGATCTAAACCTGTTACCTAAGCCACCAATGGCCGAAATTGGCAATGGCATATGATGAGTTGCTCCTGGAAATATTCCAGTCATAGCAATACTGTTGGGTTATGCCAGCGCCCTGGCCATCTACCATGACCGTTTGCGAAACAAAATTTTTATAAACTGGCGCTAAAACAACCCGATAACCCGGATCTACCATAAACCTATAATCTAGAAAACTGAAGAGGAGTTATAATGGTTATACTGAATGATCAGTGTCCTTCGGTCTTTTACCATCTTCCTAAGCTCCTGGTGGTCTCCATGATCAAGCTTGATCGACTGTCTCCCTAGGTCGAAGATGATCCACCTGAGGATTTGTAGTTCGAGCTCCAACCTCAAAGCCAAGGTAACTAGGGTATCTAGTTCGCTAAACTAGATAGCCTAGAGGATGTAGAGTCTAATGATGGATTAATATGTCTTATAACACCCTAGGTTTCTCAACACAAGAGACTTTTAGGGTGGAGGTAGAAGAAGGAAGCTATAGAGGATGAGAGTGTTGTGTGAAGCAACCATCAAAAAATGGCTAAGTGTTGTGAACAATAATTCACCACACAAATAAATCAAGCATGCTACAATAGTAACCCATGAGTCACACTATGAGTCACCAAGTGAGCCATGCCTCAATAAATGCAAATAACACCTCATCCTCCACCTCATTAACCATTTAATCCTAAATTTTTATAAAAAAATGAGGTGTCTTCTTCTAGAAGCACCCTTGTAATAAATTACAAGAATACCCCTCACCGTATATACATACCCATATCCGTATACGAATACAAAGAGAAGAAAATAATCCAATAATATAATACTAGGATCCGGCTTAAACCAAAGCCCACTGGTATTATCCGTCCGAATCATGATACGTGCACAAGTGCACGTATATGATCGAACCCTGCCGTAAAACCATACGGCCTCTACATTGTTTCGGCCGAAGCAAGGAAACCCTTTATGTGGGACTCTAAAGACTCGTCAATACGCTGGTAGTGGGTTTAACCATAAGCATGTCAGCGGCACTAGCTGTACGTAACGGCTACCCAGGTATTGAGCGAAATGGAGGCCGATGAGCAAACTCATCCGAACCCCTACTGAGCCTATCCATGACAATCTCCATACAGTCCGGTCTGTTCGTCTAAGAGTATCGCATATCAGGTCTAGGGGGTGGATAAACTCAGGCCCCTAATAACGTGATATTTCGTGTCGGTATGAAGCCCATCACCAACTGAGAAACTACTGATCCAAATCGGTAATTCTCGTCTACCTTGGCCAAGTATTTGTGATGATGTCCACCCGTGCACTGCGCGGCATCAACTCTCAATACCGGGAGAGACGTATCCCCGACGATACACTTATTGCCTTCATGTGGCTCGGGACTGTACCCAACTAAAACTTTTTTGCATGACTCCTTTAAGCCGTGGTAGGGTAGTAATCAAAGCACAGTGGGAACTCACATGAGACAAATGACGATCTCAGGTCGACAGACTAACCTGTACACATGTCACCTGAGAACTGCTATCTGACAATAGGTATAATACCACCTAGCATGTTCCCGTCGAGTCCGTCCAGTGTAACTCATAACCCAATGAGCACCTGTATACTATCTTAGGTGACTAATTGACACCAATGGCTTGTGAGACCGGCCATCGCCCCTCGTCGGGGTCTCGATAAGTACACACTAGTCTACTCTGGAGTATCAATGCCCAGTCTCGATACTCCCTCGACTAGGGACATTTAAGGATGTGCTTATAGACCACCCAGCTCCCACGTATATGATCGCTATCATAATTATAGGGTTATGTAGCGCGGCAGCAAGGTTTCGGGAGGCATCGTCCATACCGTTTTCAAAAATTTGCCGTTCTAAACAACCCTAACCTTAGAATCTTAACTAGAGAATTAAACAATGCAATATGCAAACAACTTTGCATACAAAGTGAATAAGGAATACAACCTTTGTAGACCGGTCCTTCACTTCAAAAGCTCCGTGTAGTAGTCCCTTCGCTCCAAGTAGTGAACACCCGAACTCTAGTTAGGGTTCACATGAAGAAATGAACAAACTTGCTCGATGTCTTCGAGGCCGAAGATGATCTACGTCGAGGAGACTCAAACTCATGCTACCTCTTCACTAATGATAGATTAGTGAAGAAAACACCCTAAACTAAATGGCTAATATAGTAGAGTATGATGAAATAGGAAATTGGCTCACTTTAGATTTAATTTTCTCACAATATTTTCACACTTAAAAAAAAGCTAGCAAGCTTTTTCTCAATGAAGAAGAAGATGAAGTGATGAAGAGAAATCAAACTCATGAGGTGAGAATAGCAACCATGGGTGAGTTAGTGTCATACACTAACTCCTGTAGAGACTTAACTATGGCTATGGATAATGGTTAGGTTAATAAATATCTCAAACAAAACAAATTAGTGGACCAAGTCAATGAACACTTGAAGCTTCTCCAAGCTTCTAGCCATGAGATAATTCCACCAATTTGTTAATTACTTGGATAAATATAAACCCTAGGATTATCATAAGCAAGGTGTAAGTCTCATACACTCATGTAGCATGTGGCATCAAGCATGACACAAATGAAATGCACATTAATATATATCACATATATACTAAGGCACAAAGTGAGAAAAAGAAATGTTTAAGTGAGAAAACATTAGTTAATGTAAATTAATATATAACATATATAATTATACATTAAATTATCAAATCAACACTTGATTTAATAATCCGGCTATATCACATACAACCGACTAATATCAAATGTAAAATCTTATCGAATTAACACTTGATCCGATAACCCGGCTATATCTCATATAACCGACCGATATCACATATCGCGAGAATAGAATATGGTATCACATACGCGTATTAATCTCGGTCCCGCACATATCACATATGTGCTCCTACTTCGTTTCGCATGAACCAGGAAACTTCTGTCTAGGACTCTAAAGACTCGTCAATACGCCGGCAGTAGGTGATGATCATATCAAACACCCACAAGCTGCAAGCAGTCTGCTAAACGTAACGGCCACCTGGGTATTGAGCGATCAGAAGATCAACAAGCAAGCCTGCTCATACTCCTGTGAATCCAATCAGTAACACTACTGTACAGTCCGGTCTCTTCGTCAGATATGTCGCATATCACAGCCTAGGGGTGGTATAACGTCAGACCCCAATAGCTTAATAAGTCATGCCGATGCAAGGTCCATAATGGTTCGAGAAACTACTGATAACGCTTACCAGTAGATCTCAACAACCCTGGCCAGGGATTTCCTGTTATGGCCAATCAAGCATAGAGCAACATTAACTCTCAATACTGGGAGAGACGAATCCCCTCCTATCGCTCATTACCTCTATGTGACTCAGGACTGTACCTAAAAACCACCTTTTTGCATGATCTCTTTTCTGTGGTATGGTGGAAATCAAAGCACAGTGGGAGTCACACAAGACTCTATGACGATCTCGGGTCGACAGACTAACCTGTACCAGTTTCACCAGAGAACTACTATCTGACGATAGGTATAATACCATCTAGGAGTTCTCGGCGAGTCCGTTCAGTGTACCCAGTCTCCACTTAGCACCCGTGTACCATCTCTAATGTCAAACACCAATGGATATGGGATCATCCATCGCCTATCATATGGGTCGAGAAGCGTATACGCTAGTCTACTCTGGAATATCGATGCCCCGTCTCGATACCCCCACGACTAGGAACTTTTGAAGGATGTACTTACCGACTACCTCTGCCCCACTAGTATGATCTGCATCATAGTCCTGGTAGTCAAGTACTCATCCTAAGGGCTTTATCAACATGTAATAGAGAGACAATAAGTGTACATGTTAAGATAAAGAGCAACCAGATAGCATACTATCATGTCGAGCAAGAAAGTCCTCCCTATATATGTCCAAGCATCCACTACGATATATATCTCATGTACAGTAATGGCCTCTAAGGCATACATATAACTAACAATCTCCCACTTGCACTAAGTCCATTTGTTGTAGTATCTCATACTCAACGTCCTATAGAAGTCTCTCTAAGGAAAGGCCTTTGTGAGTGGATCCGCCGTGTTTTATTTCGTGTCTACTCTCCTGACTTGGATCCCTTGGAGATCAACCATCTCCTTAATCAGGTGATACTTTCCTCAGAATTTGTTTGGAACGCTGATGGGACCGGTGTTCTTAGGCCAAAACCATAACTCCATTGTTGTCACAATAACCATTATTGGATGCTCAATGGTAGGAACCATGTTCATCTCATGAACAAGTAATGCCCAGACAGCCACTTTGGTAGCATCGTTGGTAGCGATGTATTCAGCCTTTATCATCTAGTATGTCACAATATCTAGCTTGGAACTCTTCCAACATACCGTCCCTCTACCGAGGATAAAGACAATGCCTATGACTGAATTTCAGTCGACCTTATCACTCTGGAAGCTCGAACCAAGAACATTCATTTAGTGCTTCTCAAGTACTTAAGAATGTCCTCCACTGCTGTCCAGTGATTCTCCCAAGATCCGATTAATTCCTGATGTGAGTTAGCTACATCTGGTCTGGTACATAACATCACATACATGATAGAGCCTACTGCCGAAGCATAGGGTATCCCTTGCACGCGAGCTCTCTCGAAATAAGTCTTGGAAGACATCTTTTTGGAGAGAGTGATTCATCAGTAAGTGGGTGAACCACCACGCTTAGAATCGTCCATATTAAACCCCTTTAGTATGGTGTTAATGTACCTGGATTTGCGACACTCCCAACATCCACATAGATCTATCAAAATAGATCAAAATTCACAAGATGTAGTAGGTATCATTCAGATCTTTCGTGGAGAATCTTCGTGATAAGAGGAGCTTGACCAAGTGTAGCATAGGAAACCATTTCCTATCAAGAGTATGTCATCTACGTACAATACGTGTAAGACAACCTTACTCTCTACAACCTTCTTGTATATACAAGGTTCATCTACCTTTTTGATGAAGTCAAACTCTTTGACTGCCACATCAAAACAGATGTTCCAACTCCGCGATGCTCGCATTGATCCTGATGGACTTAAGCATAGCTTTGAAAGTCTCAACTTTTCCATCTACACCAAGAATCTTCTCAAGATCCATTTGCTCCCAATGGGTTTTACCCCTTCAGGTGCAACATGCAAAGTCATACTTTGTTGGTGTACATGGATTCTATCTTTGATCGCATAGCATCTAGCCTTTTCACAGAGTCGCCACTCGTGATGGCCTGCCTGAACCTACTTGGGCCATCATCTACCATGATGCAATCCTCGCTCCTACTGTCACCGAGAAGACCGTAGTATCTCTCAAGTGGATGAAGAACCCTACCAGATTCGCGGAGAGGCTGAGGTTCATTGGAGACTATCGAATCCTTTGGTTCCACTAAATCATCAGCTGTTAGTTTGTCTAGCTGGAACTCCTTCCAGTTTTACCTCATGACCACAAATTTCTTCACAAGAAATTCCATTTGTAAAAAGGTGGCATGCTGATAAACAAAACACCTTTTTCTCCTCAGTGTGGTAGAAGATATTCCCTCACGAATGTTCGCGATATCCAACAAACTTATATAGAACTGACCTTGCTTCGAGCTTGTCCGGATTTTGCTTTTAAACATAGGCTGGACAACCCTATATCTTAACCCGTTTAAGACTTGGTCTCTTCCCATTCTATATCTCATATGGAGTGGTAGGCACTGATTTGGATGGAAGCCCATTCAATAGGTATGCAGCTTCTCAAGTGCATAACACCCAAAAGGAAACATGTAACTCAGTATTACTCATCATGGAGCGCGCCATATCTCATAGGGTGCGATACCTCCATCCCCGATACACTGTTGTGTTGTGGTGTATACGAAGGAGTAAGCTGAGAGAGAATCTCATTAACTTTTTAGAAAATCCAGGAACTCCATGCCTAAGTATTCGCCTCATCGATCACATCGTAGGACTTTAATACTTCTACCCGTTTGGTTCTCAACTTCAAGCTTATATTCTTTGAATTTCTCAAAAGTTTCAGACTTGTGTTTCAATAGGAATATATGTCTGAATCCTGAGAGAAGATCAGTGAATATAATGAAGTATGAAGAACCAACCTCGGCATTTGTAGACATAGGTGTTAGTTATATGTATGCCCTAAAGGCCATTACTGTACATGTAATGTATATTGTAGTGGATGCTTGGACATATATAGGGAGGACTTTCTTGCTCGACATGATAGTATGCGATCTGGTTGCACTTTATCTTAACATGTACACTTATTGTCTCTCTATTACATGTTAATAAAGTCCTTAGGATGAGTACTTGACTACCAGAATTATGATGCAGATCATACTAGTAGGGACAGGGTAGTCGATAAGTACATCCTTCAAATGTTCCTAATCGTGGGAGTATCGAGACAGGGCATCGATACTCCAGAGTAGACTAGCGTATACGCTTCTCGACCCATATGATGGGCGATGGATGATCCCATATCCATTGGTGTTTGACATCAGAGAAGGTATACGGGTGCCCAGTGGAGACTGGGTACACTGGACGGACTCGCCGAGAACTCTTAGATGGTATTATACCTATCGTCGGATAGCAATTCTCTGGTGACACTGGTATAGGTTAGTCTGTAGACCCGAGATCGTCATAGAGTCTTGTGTGATTCCCACTGTGCTTTGATTTCCACCATTCCACGGTCAAGAGATCGTGCAAAAAGGTGGTTTTTGGGTATAGTCCCGAGTCACATAGAGGCAATGAGCGATATGAGGGGTTTCGTATCTCCTGGTATTGGGAGTTGATGTTGCGCTATGCATGATTGGCCATAGCAGGAAATCTCTAGCCAGTGTTGCTGAGATTTACTGGTAAGTGTTATCAGTAGTTTCTCGAACCGTTATAGACCTTGCATCGGCATGACTTATCAGGCTATTAGGGTCTGACGCTATACCACCCCCAGGCTGTGATATGCGACATATCAAACGAAGAGACCGGACTGTACGGTAGTGTTACTGATTGGATTCGCAGGAGTACGAGCAGGCTTGCTTGTTGATCTTCTGATCGCTCAATACCCGTGTGGCCGTTACGTTTAGTAGACCGCTTACGGCTTGTGGGTGTTTGATATGATCATCACCTACTGCCGGCGTATTGACGTGTCTTTAGAGTCCTACACAGAGATTTCCTGGTTCATGCGAAACGGAGTACGAGCACATATGTGATATGTGCGGGACCAAGATTAATGCGTGTATGTGATACCGCATTCTATTCTCACGATATATGTATCGATAGGTTATATGTGATATAGCCGGGTTATTGGATCAAGTGTTGATTCGATTAAAGGATACATTTGATATTAGTCGGTTATATATGATATAGCCGGATTATTAAATCAAGTATTGATTTAATAATTTAATGTAGAATTATATATTTGATATATTAAATTACATTAACTAATATTAGCTCACTTAAGTAATTATTTTTCTCACTTATGATACATTGATATATATGTGATATATGTTAAATGTATTGTTTTCTTTTTGCACACAAAATATATATGTGATATATATTGTTGTGTCATGCTAGGTTACACATGCAACATGTATGTATGAGACTCACACCATGCTAGGTTAATGTTAGGGTTTTATTTTTTTTAAGTAATTCAAACAACTTAGATAACGAGTCATGGTTGAGCTTTGGGTGGAAGCTAGTAGAACATTGACTTAGTTCACTTGTTTGTCTAGCTTAAGATATTTGTTAACCCAACCCTTAACACATAGCTATGGTTTAGTCTCTATAATGGTTAGTGCATGACATACACTCATCATGGTTGCATTTTTAACCTCATGAGATTCTTTTATCTCTTTATCACTTCATCTTTTTCTTCCTCAAGAGAAAAAGCTTGCTAGTTTTTTCTAAGTGATGAAACAAATAAAATGAGAAAAATAAATCTAAAGTGAGCCCACTTCCTACTTCATCATCCTCTACTACTTACCATTTAGTTTAGGGTATTTGCTTCACTAATCTACCATTAGTGAAGAGGAAGCATGAGCTTGAGTCTCCTCGACGTAGATCATCTTCGGCCTCGACGACATCAAGCAAGCTTGATCCATACATCTCGTGGAGCCTTTCTAGAGTCCGAGGAGTTCACTACTTGGAGTGAAGGGACTACTACACGGAGCATTTGAAGTGAAGGACCGGTCTACAAGGGTTGTATTCCTTCTTCTCTTTAGTTTGTAAAGTGTTTACAATCTAGAAAACCCTAAGTCTCTAGTTCGATCCTCGTTCGGGTTCTTTAGCTCTCTAGAAAATTTTTAAATGGCATGTTCGATGCCCTAGTAAATACCGTGAGGGCGCTAAGGAACCCTACAGTAGTATCAGAGCATAGCTAGAGTATTAGGCGTTGCGTTCTAATTTTCCCACTTTCTAGAAATTTTTCCAAAAGTTAGATTTTTCTATGTTAAAAATATTCAGAAAAACATGCAGGGAATTCTATGGACACACCTGAAGAACGAAACCCTAACTCATCTAAGTGACCGTGGATCCGCGGCTAAAACATGGTTTTGGCGGCGGATCCGCGGCGCCACTTGAGAGTCTTGGGTCGGGCCCTTCAGTTGTAGGTCCGTAGGTACTGTGGTATGTCTCTGGTTAACTTTAACAGTGCTCAAGTGTTGAGCTTTCTGGGAAATTTAAGAATTCGTTAATTCGATCGAATTGTTTAAACTTCATCTAGTTTTCTGTGATTGTGTTACAATATTTGGAATCCACAATAATTAGTTATGTGATATCTAGTTTGAATTTTATAAATCTAGCGGTTTAGTCTCATATTGATTGGTTGCCATAGGATTTTGATGTTGATCAAAAGTCCGTCGCAATTACGTAGCGTACGCGGGGACTCGCCGGGTAACCTTACTAGATAGCCATGCCCTATAGTCCTGACCAAGTGACTGTAGGAGAACCCCGTCGCTAAAAAGCATCCGTTCGGGTGCTCGCGGCCGCGGTGTTCCGCCTTAGTGCACTTCGTCGACGGCATCGGGGGTGCGTCCGTTTAATAAAGTTTCTGACTAGCATTCGATTAGGTTATCAGGAATCTTGTTGAATTACCCGACATGTTATTGGAAAGTGTTTTCAATATCGAGACTAAAATGCGGGGTTTATAAATGTTAGGCATATGATGTCTACGGAATTCATATGGTTAGGCATGAAATCCAAAGTATGTGATACGTTGGCTTTATGATGTCTAAGGTAGTTGCGGATTCCAATTGTTGTAGTTTTTCACTTTCTTTTCTACAACCGTAAGTGTAATATGTGGTGTATAGCCGGTTTCGGTGTTATATGTCAACGATAATTGGGATACGCATATTTACTCATGTTGATGACATGTGATGTTATGTGTTGCTGTGATATGTTATATTAGATCATTGTGTTTTGAATAGCCGGGTTTTTTTTAAGTGAGATGAGAGTTTTTCATTTTCATTCATGTAAAAGGTTGTATGTAATATTCTTTTATTGGGGCACTTCCGGGTTGAGGATGATGTCACCATTGATGTATATTATTTACTTTTCTGCATTAGAATAGACCCAAGGCAGGGAGCACAAGTAACCGGGTTCTAGGGTCCAGTGGGAGACCATCTCGAGGAGTCATGTCATGCCCCGCTTCCCAGAGTACGCTAAGATGGGCACGTGACATAGCCAACCATGCTACCTGTGGGTAGGAAACATCCATCCACAGTCACATTACGGCTGTAGAGATATTAAGAACAATAATAAACTATCTAATATATGTCCATAAACCAGAATAAAACGAGCCAAGAATAAAATAACGCGGAAGCGAAAGATCCAATACAAGAATAACTGGAATGTATGTCCCATAATGCGGGCTCACATCAGAAATGAAATAATACTGAAAGTAAATGAACTAACTACTAATGAGTCCTCACTACTCAGCCTGCTGACTGAAGTACTCCTGCTCGGACTGCAGCAAAGGTACGGAATTTGGGCCATGCAAAACCCAGACGTCAGCGCGTCATAACATCAAGCAGTAATATATAAACAGGGTAGCAAGACTTGCAAGTATGATCATAAAAGATAAAGCAGGTGTAACAGCAATATAAATCAGGGCAGTGAAAGGTAGCGTGCAGTGAGTAATCTAAACTGGTCTATTGGGTTAACTACTCTCAAGTCTTTGAAATCAATTTGATGAATCATCGATGTAACTCAATAGTATCCCGTGCGTGCCCGGGATCACGGTGAAGATTCTCGGGCTGAAACCGAGACATGCCGCTAGGCACTAAAAGGAAAGGGGTAACGACATCATCCCAAGGCTGGCCTAGCCTCTAAAAAGGTAGTGGATAACGATGGACGATGTCAGCAGCATTATCCCAAGGCTGGCCTAGCCTCTAAACTGATCAGTAAAGGTAGCGAACTGTCGAGTTACAAGTCAGGTTTCATCATTGATTTCCCTGTACCCCTAGATTATATGTATTCAAGTCAGGTATTAAATAATCATGGAGCTAATGCTAACACAGGATCAGGCAGGTACAGGTTTGTCTGGATAGATAACAGGAAGTGTCCGTGGGGACAACAGGTAAAGTTTGTTGGCATTAGTAACAAGATCAGGTAACAGGTAAAGCCATGGTACATCAGGTCAAGTCAAGTAATGTATATAGGTGTCATGTCATATCAAGAGTTGCATGGTATCACGTCGTGTCAAGTAATAGGTGTAGCAAGTCATGTCAGGGTGCACAAGATGTCATGTGGGTGCTCATAATCAAACTAGCATAAGCATGGGTATACAAAACCAGCATGGGTACTAATAGAACAATAAACCGGAACAGTGATATGCAAATAGGTACAGGTTAAAATATATGGATGTACGGTTAACGATTAGAGTTAGGGTTATGGTTCCAACATTAGTAAAATACACTTTAACAATATGGATTGTTAAAATCTCGTTATTATGGGTTAAAAGATCTAAGGGTGCAAATGTATTTAAAACAGGTTAAAGATGCAAATGGGCGTCCGATAGGGTATAAACTATAAAAGGGGGTATTATGGGCTATGCAAATAATTGTTATTTGATTTACACATGGATGTTGGTAATATGTATAGTAAACTAAAATGCAACGGGTATGTTTCAAGTTCTGAATCTAAAAGATATAAACGGAACAACGAACTGTTAAATTGGAACACGTGACTTTAGATTCGATCTATAGGCTTAATATGAAATTAAATAAGTATAAAAATATTATGAATAGCATGTAGCAAGTTTCACTTGCCTCGACGGATCAAGAAACGGTATACGGAACGTCACGCGTCGGCGGGAAAAGTCGCGACGCGCGCACGGTACACGGAATGAGTCCAAACAACGCACGAGGGGATCACAGGGGTCAGAGATGCTTGCTGGGTCGTCACGATCATCGCCGGCACGGTCGGATTCCGGCAAACCAATAACAGTGAACATGAGAAACAACATATAAAGAAAGAGAAGAAAGGATGGAGAGAAGAATAGAAGAAGGGAAACATGAGAGAGAGCTTACCGTAGATGTGTTCTGTGATTGCAGAGGGGAGTGTGAATGGCGGTGAACGGTGCTCCGGCGATGAGGGTTTGATGTTAGGGTTTCGGTTGGGCTTTGGGTTGTGTTTGCTGGGGTTTCTCGGTTGGTTGGTGGGTGCATGGTTGGTGCTCGAGGAAGAGCAGAGGAGAGGAAGAGAGGGAAAGGAAGGAGGTGGAGACGAGATGAGGTGGTCGGCGGCAACGAGGTGGTGGTGCTGGGTTCTCAGGTGTGTAGTGGGGTTTCTGGGTTCGGAGGGGAAAGAGAGGAGACGAAGGAGATGAGGTCGGGGAAGAAGATGATGATGAGGGTTGAGGAGCGAGGTCGAGGGAGGAGGTGGCAGAGGAGTAAGGGTTAGGGTTTTTGTGGGTTCTCGTGGTGAGGGGTGTGCATGGCTTAAATAAGAACGAAGAAAAGAAAAGAGGAGAAGAAAGAAAAAGAGAAGGGAGGTGACGGGATCCGTCGGGCGGTGACCCGACTCGAGAAGCGAACAGTGTTCGCGAGAGGAGAGAGGGAGGGCGCGAGAGGAGAGAGAAAGGGGAGAGAGAAAGAGAGAGAAGGCTGCGGAGAAAGAGTGAGAAAGAGAAAGGGAAAGAGAGAGAGAGAGCTCGTGGGGCCCGGTGAAAAGGAGAGGGGAATTCTGATTGGCTCGTGGGAAAAAGGAATTGGGTTAGGAAAAATTATAAAAAGATTTTAATAGTTTAAAGAATAATTTTGTTGGCTGTAAAATCTTGTATGCTGTTAAAAATATATTTTAAACGGATTAAAGAAATTTAAAATAATTAGAATTTGGCGGGATACAAAATAATTCAGAAATGCGCCCGGGTCGGGTCCAAAATTTTAGATTTGAAATACGAGAATTTTATGCAAGTTCCAAAATTTAAAATGAAGGATTATGTAACAAAAAAGCATACCCCCAAGAAAGGACGCACGTACGTGCGCGTAGCCATCCAAACACGTCCGTTTCACTGAACGGGATGAAAATGAGATGCACGGACGCTACTACAGGGTTAGGGGTATCATGCATGCCATGTTATGTGTTTTAAAATTATTTTACGTGACTTAAATTGTTATATGCCAAAAATACGCGATGCTAGGGTATTCTATAATTATGAAACAACAAGCTCAAGCAAGCGGGTCGAAAGTAAAGTAAACTACCATTCGCATCCAAATACGGTAAATGAACAAAACACCACAAACAAACAAATACGGCAACAGAATTTGGTATAACTGAACTCGGTTGTTACATTATACCCAACTACAAAGAATTTCGTCCTCGAAATTCCAAGAACATAAAATGGATAAACGACCAACAAACTACAAGAGAAGATGGGGAAACTTCTGCCGGATTTCATCTTCTCATTCCCAAGTTGACTCTCCATGTGAGCGATTACCCCAAGAAACAAGTATAAGGGGATAACTTTGTTCTTAAGAATCTTTTCCCTTCGATCCACAATCGCAATCGGTCGCTCCTCAAAAGTCAAGTCTTCTCGTACAGTCAGCTCTGAATGATCCAACACATGTGTTTCATCTCGAACATATTTACGGAGTTGAGATACGTGAAACACGTTATGAACATTCGCCAAAGATTGCGACAACGGCAATCGATACGCTACCTCACCAACACGCTCCAAAATCTCAAAAGGTCCGACGAATCGAGGACTGAGCTTTCCTCGACTTCCGAAACGAATTACCCCTCTAGTCGGTGATATCTTCAAGAATACCAAATCACCCACTACGAACTCTAGAGATCTTCTCGACGTATCTGCCCAACTCTTCTGTCGGTCTTATGCTGCTTTCATATGATTCCAGATAGCGTTAACCTTCTCAACTATCTGCACGACCAAATCCGGTCCCAACAATCTTCGTTCACCGACATCGTCCCAACAAACAGGTGAACGACACTTGCGACCATATAAAGCTTCAAATGTAGCCATCTGAATAGTCGCCTGGAAACTGTTGTTGTAAGAAAACTCCACCAAATGTAGATGATCCTCCCATGAACCCTTGAAGTCCAACATGCAAGCTCTCAACATATTTTTAAGAGTTTGGATCGTTCTCTCCGACTGGCCATCTGTTTGAGGAAGATAAGCGGTGCTAAACTTCAAACGAGTCCCTAAACTTTCCTGTAAGCTCCTCCAAAAGTGTGATAGGAAACGAGTGTCACGGTCGGACACGATGCTCACCGGTACACCATGCAATCTTACAATCTCCTGCATGTACCGCTCTGCCAAAGCTTCTGTTGATTGACCAACCTGAAAAGGAATGAAATGAGCTGTCTTGGTCAAACGATCAACAATCACCCAAACTGCATTGTTGCCTTTTGGACTCTGCGGTAGAGCTGTCACGAAATCCATGGTTATATGTTCCCACTTCTACTGAGGAATCGGAAGTGGTTGCAATAAACCAGCAACCCTTTGATGTTCAGTCTTAACTTGCTGACACATTAAGCATTTTGCCACAAAGCGGGCAATCTCCCGTTTCATGCCTTCCCACAAGAAATACTGTCGTATATCTCGGTATATCTTCGTGCCTCCTGGATGTACGGAATATGCTAAACTGTGCACCTCCTTCATAAGTTCTTCGCGAGTATCTCCTTTTGGCACACACAAACGACTACCATATCTCAACGAACCATCTTCATGGATCAGTAAGTCAGTTCGAAGTCCAGCTTCAACCTGTTCTCGAAACTTTTGCAATCTAGGGTCCTGCGACTGCGCTGCTTTAATATTCTCGATCAACGATGAATGTACCTGCAGCTGCATCAACTGTCCCGAAGAATGCGGTAGCACAACCTCCACATCAAATCTTCGAAAGTCTTCAATAAGTTCCTTCTGTGTAGTCAACATCTGAATTGCTGGTAACCGACTGAGTGCATCCGGCACGACATTAACCTTCCCTGGATGGTACTTAAGATCAAGATCATAGTCAGCCATCAGCTCCAACCATCTACGTTGCCTCATATTAAGCTCCTTCTGCGTGAACACATACTTCAAGTTTTTATGATCGGTGAAAACGTCGACCCTTTCGCCCAAAAGGTAGTGTCTCTAAATCTTCAAAGCGAAGATCACAGCTGCAAGCTCCAAATCATGAGTTGGGTAATTCTTCTCATGGGTCTTCAATTGTCTTGATGCGTATGCTATAACCTTCCCATGCCGCATCAAAACACATCCCAATCCTTTCCCAGATGCGTCGCTGTGAATCACCAATCCTTCGGAATTGTCTGGCACGGTCAGAATATGAGCGGTTATCAATCTCTGCTTCAACGTCTCAAAAGCTGATGCACACTTATCCAACCACACAAATGGTACCTCCTTGCACATAAGCTTGGTCAACGGCTCCGCCAGACGAGCAAAGTTCTCTACGAACCTTCTGTAGTACCCGGTGAGTCCAAGAAAGCTTCTTATCTCTGCAACATTCTTCGGAATCGGCCAATCTCGAACTGCTGCAACCTTTTCGGGATCAACGACGTTTCCATCGCCAGACACGACATGCCCCAAAAATTTTACTTCTTCCAGCCAAAACTCGCACTTGCTCATCTTTGCATATAATTTTTTCTGTCTCAGCGTCTGCAGTGCGATCTTCAAATGTTCTGCATGCTCTTTAATACTCTTCGAGTAGACTAGAATATCATCAATGAAAACCACAATAAACTGGTCCAAGACTGGTGAAAATATTCGGTTCATCAAGTCCATGAGTATCGCCGGTGCATTCGTTACTTCGAAGGGCATCACTAAGTACTCGTAATGTCCATACCGAGTTCGGAACGCCGTTTTGCAAATATCTTCTGTTTTAACTCGGACATGATGATATCCGGATCGCAAATCCAGCTTCGAGAATACCCTCGCGCCACTAAGCTGCTCAAACAATTCGCCAATGCGAGGGATCGGGTACTTGTTCTTAATAGTCACCCGGTTTAATTCTCGATAATCGATGCACATCCTTCTTGTGCCATCTTTCTTCTTGACTAGAAGAACTGGAGCTCCCCAAGGCGAGTTACTGCTTCGAATCCAACCCTTCTCAAGTAATTCAGTAACCTGCTTCTTAACTTCTTCCAACTCCACTGGTGCCATTGGATAGTACGCTTTAGAAACTGGCGCTGCACCAGGAATGAGATCAATCGCGAACTCTACGTCTCGCTTCGGCGGTAATCCTGATATGTCTTCGAATACCTCCATGAAATCTCGAACAACAGCTGGCATTTCAACTTGAGCAACCTCCATCGATAAAAGAACATTAGCTGTCGGCCTAGCTCTAAACTCGACTGGCCCGACAGAACTGCTTCCTCCAGTGAAGATAAACTCGGGATGTCCGGGAATCTGGAAAATTACTTTCTTTTCCCTACAATCAATGTGAGCATGGAAAGTGCCGAGAAAATCCATTCCCAAGACGACTTCATAGCTGCCCGTATCAATCACCAAGAAATCTGCAAAAAGCTCCCGTCCGCAAACAACAACTGCACAATCCTTACAATCTCTACTAGATATGATTTTCCCATTCCCAGTGTGTATGTCCCAGAAACTAGACAGGGTCGTGCAAGTAATCGAGTGTGTAGCTATAAACTTGGACGACATTGTTAGTTATATATATGCCCTAGAGGCCATTGCTATACATAGGATGTATATTGTAGTGGATGCTGGGATATATATAGGGAAGACTTTCTTGCTCGACATGATAGTATGCTATCTGGTTACTCTTTACCTTAACGTGTACACTGATTGTCTCTCTGTTACATGTTGGTAAAGTCCTTAGGATGTGTACTAAACTGTAAGTCGATGTACTACACCCCAATACTTCTGGGGAGGCGGAAATTTCAAAAACGAACTTGTTTAGTGAACGAACATCGACTAACCGCTTGAATCGAAGCTAAACTACAAATAACCGTACACAAAGAGTTTCATAACTATTGTGTTTAGGGATTATACCTAATGAAACTAGTCCTTCGTCTTTACGATCTCCTTGTTCTCCTCGGCCTTCTTTAGGTAGTAGACGATCCACCCGAGAGCAAAACTCCAAGCTACACCTCTAAACTTGAGGTAACTAATCTTCTTGGATTGCTAATCAAAGAAGATAGAATGAAATAGAGTGATGGTTATGGATTGATTAGTCTTTCTAATCCTTTGATCTCAACACATGAGGTGTAAGGATTAGGGTTTGAAGATGAGAGCTTGAGGAGAGAGAAGGTGAGAATGAATATGAAATGAGAATAGTAAATCTATCATAATAAATATGAAGCATTCTTATTTATGAGAAAAAGAATAATGCATAATGAATAAGCATGCTTCACAAATATCTAATGGTGATTCATTGTCATGACTCACTAAGCATTTATCATGCATTAATGATATGCATGAATCACCCTCATGACTCACTAAACTCATTTAATGCAAATGACACATAACCCTCCTTAGTCACCATCTTCTAGAAGCTTCTCGAGTAATTACGAGAACGCCCCTCCGATCCGTAAAAATACGGAAAAACTTTAGACTGTATAAATCCAATAACCGGATACCAGTAACTGGCTTAAACCAAAGCCGACTGGTAAAAACTGTCCGAAAGTCGTACGCGCGTAAACGCACGTATGCGTTCGAACCCTTTGTCGCAAAACCATGCGACCTCTATATCGTTTCGCCTGGAATAGGAAACTCTCTGTGTGGGACTCTAGAGACTCGACTACCACGCTGGCAGTGGGTTTAACCACAGACCGCAAGCGGCACTAGCAGTACGTAACGGTCCCCAGGTAGTTGTCGATAAGAAGGCCGATGAGGAAACCCATCCGAACTCCTACTGAGTCTGATGTGACAATCTCCATACAGTCCGGTCCGTTCGTCCAAGACTATCGCATATCGGGCCTAGGGGGGCGGCAAGCGTCAGTCCCCTAATAGCGGTATAAGTCGTGTCAGAGGGAAGCCCATTACACCCTGAGAAACTACTGGAACCTACCAGCAAATCTCGCTTGCCCTGGCCAGGGACTTTGCGTAATGGCTCTCTGACACAGCACGATATCTACTCCCAATACCGGGAGGGACGAATCCTGTCTAACCGCCACTGCCTCCAAGTGCTCGGGACTGCACCCAACTGCTACCTGTTTGCACGACTCATTTGAGCCGTGGTAGGGTAGCAATCTAAGAACAGTGGGACACACTCGAGGCGAAGCAGCAGTGTCAAGTCTGCGGACTATGCTGTACTCATGTCACCTGGGAACTGCTCACTGACGACTGGTATCAAACCAACCAACAGTTCCCTGTGAGTCCTGTCCGGTGTACCCGTAACCTAACGAGCACCTGCATACTATCTCCAGTACGACGTACTGACGGCTGTGGGACAGACCATCTCCCCAACTGGGATGAGAAGCGTACACACTAGTCTACTCCGGAGTATCGATGCTCTGTCTCGATAATCCAACGACCAGGGACCTGAATAAGGATGTGCTTGTAGACTACCCAGCCCCCACTAGTGTGACTGCCATCACAACGCTGGTAGACAAGCAAGATCCTAAGAGCTCTATCAATACGTACACTCACATATTAAGATAGAAAAACCAAGTAGTATACTACCATGTTTAGCAAGACAGTTATATACATGTGAATATCCCAAGCTTCCATTAAGTAATATACAAACTAGTATGATACAGTAATGGCCTTCTAGGGCATAAACACTAACAATCTCCCACTTGCACTAGGGCCATGTACTGGCATATCATAGACCGATGATCTCGAGTAGCCTCTCGAACTGAATCTGAGGTAGGGCCTTCGTGAATGGATCAGCAATGTTCTCTTCAGAAGCAACTCTCCGAACCTCGATCTCCTGACGATCAATGATCTCCCTGATCAGGTGATACCGCCTCAAGATGTGTCTGGACTTCTGATGGGACCTTGGTTCCTTTGCTAAAGCTATAGCTCCGTTGTTGTCGCAATACAGAGGTATTGGATCAACTATGGTAGGAACCACCTGAAGTTCTGTTAGGAACTTCTTCATCCAGACTGCTTCTTTTGCGGCATCGCAAGCAGCTATATACTCCGCTTCCATCGTCGAGTCAGCAACGGTGTCCTGCTTGGAGCTCTTCCAGCACACCGCCCCTCCATTGAGGGTAAAGACATAACCCGACATGGACTTGGAATCGTCCTTATCACTCTGGAAGCCGGAATCAGCAAAGGCCTCCAACCTGAGGTCTTTTCCGCCGTAAACCAAGAACATCTCCTTAGTCCTCCTCAGGTACTTGAGAATGTTCTTTACTGCTATCCAGTGCTTCTCCCCTGGGTCTGACTGATACCGGCTTACCACGCTCAGTGCGTAAGCTACATCTGGTCTGGTACACAACATCGCATACATTATAGAGCCTACCGCAGAAGCGTAGGGTATAATAGACATGCGTTCCCTTTCCAAATCAGTCTTGGGAGACATCTCTTTGGAGAGGGTGATTCCGTGACAAGCCGGTAGGTTACCGCGCTTAGAATCTTCCATACTGAATCTTTTCAGTACAGTGTCGATATACCTGGACTGCGAAAGTCCCAACATCCTCTTGGATCTATCACGATAGATCCGGATCCCCAGAATGTAAGAGGCATCACCCAGGTCTTTCATGGAGAACCTGTGTGACAAGAATCCTTTGACAGATTGTAGCATAGGAATGTCATTTCCTATCAATAGAATGTCATCCACGTACAAGACGAGGAATACGACACTTCTGGCTACAACTTTACTATATATGCACGGTTCATCTGGATTTTTGATAAAGTCATATTCTTTGACTGTCTCATCAAAACAGATGTTCCAACTCCGCGATGCCTGCTTTAGTCCATAAATAGACTTAAGCAGCTTGCATACTTTCCCGCTGCTCCCACTCTGATTGAAACCCTCTGGCTGATCCATGTAGACGCATTCTTCTAAATTTCCATTCAGAAAAGCCGTCTTTACGTCCATCTGCCAGATTTCATAATCATGGAAGGCAGCAATAGCAAGAAGGACCCGAATGGATTTGAGCATAGCCACTGGAGAAAAGGTTTCGTCATAGTCCAAAACAGGTCTTTGACGAAAACCCTTTGCAACAAGTCTAGCCTTATAGGTTTCCACCTGTCCATCTTCACCAATCTTTTTCTTGAAGATCCATTTGCATCCTATGGGTTTTACCCCATCTGGAGCAAAGTCCAAAGTCCATACTTTGTTGGTGTACATGGACTCCATTTTGGTCCGCATTGCATCTAGCCATCGTACCGAGTCGCCGCTCTGGATGGCCTGCCGGAAGTCAGTAGGTTCATCATCATCTATGATGCAATCCTCTCTATCCCCATCTATGAGAAAACCGTAGTATCTCTCAGGCGGATGAGACGGTCTACTAGTCCTGCGGAGGGGTGCGGGAATGTCCTGTTCTTCTTGAACTACTGGTTCTACCAAACTTTCAGTAGCAGTTTGTGGTTCTGGAATTTCTTCCAGTTCTACTACGCTCCCACTCTTCTGATTTTCCAAAAATTCAGTTTCTAAGAAGCGGGCATGACGAGAAACAAAAACCTTTTGTTCCTCTGCGTAATAGAAACAATATCCATGAGAGTTCTTTGGATATCCCACAAACTTACACTCTACTGAGCGTGCCTCGAGCTTGTCCGGATGCTGCTTTTTTACAAAAGCTGGACATCCCCATGTCTTCAGGTACTGAAGATAGGGTTTCTTCCCACTCCACATCTGATATGGTGTGGTAGGCACAGTTTTGGTTGGAACTCTGTTCAAAAGATATGTCGCTGATTCTAGCGCATAACCCCAGAAAGATCGCGGTAACTCAGCATTACTCATCATGGATCGTACCATATCCAATAGGGTTCGATTCCTTCTCTCCGATACACCATTGTGCTGTGGAGTGTACGGAGGAGTAAGCTGAGAGAGAATTCCTTTCTCTTTTAAGTAACCTAGGAACTCGGCACTTAAGTATTCTCCACCTCGATCAGATCTCAGTGTCTTAATACTTTTGCCTGTTTGGTTTTCCGCTTCACTCTTGTATTCCTTGAATTTCTCAAAGGCCTCGGATTTATGCTTCATTAAGAAGATATGTCCAAACCTAGAGAAATCATCTGTAAAAGTAATGAAGTAGGAATAACCACCTCTCGCATGTGTAGACATTGGACCACATACATCGCTGTGTATGAGTCCTAAGAGCTCGCTCGCTCTTACTCCTTGTCCAGTAAATGGAGTCTTTGTCATCTTTCCTTTGAGACAAGATTGACAAGTGTCATAGGATTGATATTCGAACGTGTCCAAATATCTTTCTCTATGCAACTTAGTCAACCTTCTCTCATTGATGTGACCCAGTCTACAATGCCATAAGAAAGCTTTATTTAAATCTGGAGACTTTCTTTTTAGTGTGTTCTGGACATTGAAAATTTGGAGTTGGTTTAAAACATATATGCCGTTATTTAGAGTACCGGACCCAATCAAACCATGATTAAGGTGGATGTTGACAACATCTCTTACAAACGTGAAATCATAACCTTTATTTGATAACAAGGAAACTGATATGATATTACACGTTAACCTTGGTACAAAATAACAGTTATGTAAAACCAAAATGTGTCCACTTGTCAATCCTAGGTGATAATCCCCGACGGACGCAGCTCCCATGCTAGCTCCGTTAGCAACCCTGAGGATCATATTACCTTCCTTCAGCACTCTACGGTTTCTCAGTGCCTGCAATGAATTGCAAATATGAGATCCTGATCCGGTATCCAATACCCAGGAAGTAGAGTTGATCGACAGACAATTCTCAATTACAAACACACCTGAAGTCGAAGCCACAGCTTGCTTCGGTTCCTGGTTCTTGGCGATCCACGCCTTGCAATCTTTCTTCCAGTGCCCTTTCCTGTGACAATGGAAGCACTCATCCTGGCCAACTACCGGTGCTGCAAGCTTTTTCTTTCCCTTCTTTCCCACCTTACTAACACCTCCTCTAGGTTTGGGTGCGGCCTTCTTCTTCCTTCCTTTGGCCCTAGCCTTGGACCCGGAAGAAGATGCACCGCCAACAAACATAGCGGGTGTTTCCCTTGCCTTCTGCAAGGTGCCCTCTGCACTCCTTAACATGTTCAGGAGTTCCGCAAGTTCAACTTCTTTTCCTTGAAGATTGAAGTTGAGGATAAACTGGGCGTAGGTGGGAGGAAGGGACTGGAGAATAAGGTCTGTATACAGCTCATTATCCAAAGTCGTCCCAAGGTCTGCGAGCTCTTCAATATAGCCGATCATCTGTAGGACATGTTCACCTACCGATGACCCGACAGCCAACCTCGCTCGAAACAAGTTCTTAGAGGTCTCGTATCTTGCTATACGAGATTGCTCTCCATAAAGTTCCTTTGTATGGAGAAATATGACATCTAGGGACATATCCTCGTGCCTCCTCTGATGTTCATTGTTCATAGAGGCAAGCACGATGCACTTGGCTCTCGCGCAATCTAAATCCCAGGTTTTGCGGATTTCCTTATCCGCATTGCTGGATTTGGGACCAGGGACAGCAGGTGCCGTAGCGGTGAGGACGTACCCCAGTTTGTCATAGGTCAAGGCCATTTTGACATTCCGCAGCCAATCTTTATAGTTTGGCCCTGTCAGTATATTTTTCTCTAAAAGTAACTTAAGTCCAGTCATTTTCAGGGTCGCTGTAATTAGGAGAGAGAGAAGAAAACTCTTTAGCATGATGCTCTTGCAAGTTTAGAGTGGTTTTTAGTTTATCTAAACTGGATGGCTCCCACTGTTTCTCGAATCCTTCCTCAAACCATAAAAGAAGAATTAGCCAGGACTATTCTCACCGTACAATACTTGCTTAACCATTCAGCCAGGCCAGTGTCGATACTTCGAGGGAGGTTTTCCAACGCTTTCGTGAAGTTCCTTAATTAAATAACCTCTTTTCTCTGGGGGCGTAACCCCGCTGACACCTTTCTGGACACCTACTAGGTTTATAGCATTGATCGTTAAGTGACGAATATCCTGATAAGTAGCATATACTCACAGTAGGATCGGGATCCAAATATCATCGTATGATAATGTTGAAGGAATCCTACCAACATTCATCAAACTCCAAATGGTATGCATCTATTTGCAAATTTCAGTTTCTTTAGAAATTCCCGATATAAGTTTTTGCCCCATGCTCTTATGACCTTGACGTATGCCAAAAATCATAAGTCACATGTCAAGTTCTGCCCATCATTATCTTGTTAATTTGAACCCACCCGTATATACCCTTGACGTATGCCAACAAGGTAATGCGACTGTCCCAAACCAACACATTTATCTATGCAACAAATGAATACCCCAGCAGCTACCAAACACTATGCCTTGACGTATGCCAACAAGCATAGCTTGAATACTACTGACCATCCATAAGAAATGACGGAGGGCTATGACTGGTTTTGGCGAAACCGTGAACGTAGTGAACTTGATATAACCGAAGGAACCTGATAGCTTTTTAAAAGGAGTGGTTAAAGCTCCGCATTTAAAAATATCTGTTTTAAAAATAACCGAGTGGTTTCTTTTAAATTGTTCCAACGATTTTAAACTTGGTTTATTTTCTTTGCATTATAGATAATGCGTCCCATCATTAACCTATCATTGCAGAAAACAACGAAAATACAACGTCCTCTTATGCCATCCGCATTCGCCACGGGGTCCCGTCATCACCCGTTAGGTTACTTAACTAACGACAGAGCGGGGGCTGGGCTAGCGCGGGTGTAAAACATAAGTGACGTCTAAATAGCTATCATAAATATAGATATTTTACATTCGTCTGACGCAATGATATATATTCCAGAACACAGATAAACAATATTGGATTTGCAAGCAATCTGTATTTCTTTTGAGCCTGCAAGAAAAGACAGATTACACAGTTGTGATGAATAGCCGTTACCCCACCCTCGACCCCTACGGGTACGACAAACTACCCGCCCGGCAGTTTGTGTACCCCACCTTGGGTCAGTCCTAGGAGCAAAAACAGTAAAATGAAATAATACAACGGTGGCTACAACCGCAACCTGGATGTGCCCCGCAAAAATAATATTACAACAAATTACATTTACAACAAATGAATTAAACAATAACCCATTGCAAACCCCGGCTATACACCACAACAGTCCAATACAGTTTATATACACAAACAGATATAACCATTACAGAAATGTGCAACCCCCTGCCAACCGACATACTAGCAGTTAGGGGAGGTTTACGAACACATTAAACAATCACAGATATAATCCAACATGCAAATACTGTACAATTTCGATCGATTAAACATCTTTAATATTGCTCCAAAAACTGCTCTGTAAACTGGAAACCTGAGCAAAATTAAAATATTCCAGAAAACACCAAATACCAGAGAGGACCCACACATGAAAAATGAGTCCATGACTCGGCAACTAGGCCGCGGAACAGCGGCGGCTCAGTAGGGAACCGCCGCGCTTCCGCGGCTCTTTAGCCGATTCATGGGCTCAAATTTCATGGGTGTTCTCCTGGACCCTTTTCAAGCTTTCTGAGTGACCCTGAAAAATTTTTAGAATTCATTTTAATTTCGACAGAAACTTGACAGATTTAGGGTTTTCCGGCTTCGTTTTTCCGTTCGAAATTCGTACAAATTTGCAATTAAGTTATTTATTATTTAGCGAGGCTCTGATACCACTGTAAGTCGATGTACTACACCCCAATACTTCTGGGGAGGCGGAAATTTCAAAAACGAACTTGTTTAGTGAACGAACATCGACTAACCGCTTGAATCGAAGCTAAACTACAAATAACCGTACACAAAGAGTTTCATAACTATTGTGTTTAGGGATTATACCTAATGAAACTAGTCCTTCGTCTTTACGATCTCCTTGTTCTCCTCGGCCTTCTTTAGGTAGTAGACGATCCACCCGAGAGCAAAACTCCAAGCTAAACCTCTAAACTTGAGGTAACTAATCTTCTTGGATTGCTAATCAAAGAAGACAGAATGAAATAGAGTGATGGTTATGGATTGATTAGTCTTTCTAATCCTTTGATCTCAACACATGAGGTGTAAGGATTAGGGTTTGAAGATGAGAGCTTGAGGAGAGAGAAGGTGAGAATGAATATGAAATGAGAATAGTAAATCTATCATAATAAATATGAAGCATTCTTATTTATGAGAAAAAGAATAATGCATAATGAATAAGCATGCTTCACAAATATCTAATGGTGATTCATTGTCATGACTCACTAAGCATTTATCATGCATTAATGATATGCATGAATCACCCTCATGACTCACTAAACTCATTTAATGCAAATGACACATAACCCTCCTTAGTCACCATCTTCTAGAAGCTTCTCGAGTAATTACGAGAACGCCCCTCCGATCCGTAAAAATACGGAAAAACTTTAGACTGTATAAATCCAATAACCGGATACCAGTAACTGGCTTAAACCAAAGCCGACTGGTAAAAACTGTCCGAAAGTCGTACACGCGTAAACGCACGTATGCGTCCGAACCCTTTGTCGCAAAACCATGCGACCTCTATATCGTTTCGCCTGGAATAGGAAACTCTCTGTGTGGGACTCTAGAGACTCGACTACTACGCTGGCTGTGGGTTTAACCACAGACCGCAAGCGGCACTAGCTGTACGTAACGGTCCCCAGGTAGTTGTCGATAAGAAGGCCGATGAGGAAACCCATCCGAACTCCTACTGAGTCTGATGTGACAATCTCCATACAGTCCGGTCCGTTCGTCCAAGACTATCGCATATCGGGCCTAGGGGGGCGGCAAGCGTCAGTCCCCTAATAGCGGTATAAGTCGTGTCGGAGGGAAGCCCATTACACCCTGAGAAACTACTGGAACCTACCAGCAAATCTCGCTTTCCCTGGCCAGGGACTTTGCGTAATGGCTCTCTGACACAGCACGATATCTACTCCCAATACCGGGAGGGACGAATCCTGTCTAACCGCCACTGCCTCCAAGTGCTCGGGACTGCATCCAACTGCTACCTGTTTGCATGACTCATTTGAGCCGTGGTAGGGTAGCAATCTAAGAACAGTGGGACACACTCGAGGCGAAGCAGCAGTGTCAAGTCTGCGGACTATGCTGTACTCATGTCACCTGGGAACTGCTCACTGACGACTGGTATCAAACCAACCAACAGTTCCCTGTGAGTCCTGTCCGGTGTACCCGTAACCTAACGAGCACCTGCATACTATCTCCAGTACGACGTACTGACGGCTGTGGGACAGACCATCTCCCCAACTGGGATGAGAAGCGTACACACTAGTCTACTCCGGAGTATCGATGCTCTGTCTCGATAATCCAACGACCAGGGACCTGAATAAGGATGTGCTTGTAGACAACCCAGCCCCCACTAGTGTGACTGCCATCACAACGCTGGTAGACAAGCAAGATCCTAAGAGCTCTATCAATACGTACACTCACATATTAAGATAGAAAAACCAAGTAGCATACTACCATGTTTAGCAAGACTGTTATACACATGTGAATATCCCAAGCTTCCATTAAGTAATATACAAACTAGTATGATACAGTAATGGCCTTCTAGGGCATAAACACTAACATAAACTACCTGGACTATGATGCGGATCATACTAGTGGGGACATGGTAGTCCATAAGTACATCCTTCAAAGTCCCTAGTCGTGGGTATATCGAGACGGGGCATCGATATACCAGAGTAGACTAGCGTATACCTTCTCGACCTATACAGATGGGCGATGGATGATCCCATATCCATTGGTGTTTGACATCAGAGATGATATACGGGTGCTCAGTGGAGACTGGGTACACTGGACGGACTCACCGAGAACTCCCAGATGGTATTATACCTTACGTCAGATGGCAGTTCTCTGGTGACACTGGTACAGAGTAGTCTGTTGACCCGAGATCGTCATAGAGTCTTGTGTGGTTCCCACTGTGCTTTGATTTCCACCTTACCACGTCCAAGAGGGCGTGCAAAACGGTGGTTTTTGGGTACAGTCCCGAGTCACATGGAGGCAATGAGCGATAGGAGGGGATTCGTCTCTGCCGGTATAGGGAGTAGATGTTGCGCTGTGTTCGATTGGCTATAACTGGAAATCCCTGGCCAGGGTTGCTGAGATTTACTGGTAAGTGTTACCAGTAGTTTCTCGAACTGTTATAGACCTCATATCGACACGACTTATCGAGCTATTGGGGTCTGACGTTTACCACCCCTAGGCGAGATATGCGACATATCAGACGATCAGACCGGACTGTACGGTAAGTGTTACTGGTTGGATTCACAGGAGTGTGAGCGGGCTTGCTCATCGATCTTCTGATCGCTCAATACCCGGGCGGCCGTTACGTTTAGCAGACCGCTTACGGCTTGTGGGTGTTTGATATGATCATCACCTGCTGCTGGCGTATTGACGAGTCATTAGAGTCCTACACAGAGGTTTCCTGGCTCAAGCGAAACGAAATAGGAGCGCATATGAGATATGTGCGGGACCGAGAATGATACCAGTATGTGATACTGTATTCGATTCTCGCGATATGTGACATTGATCGGTTATATGCGATATAGCCGGGTTATCGGATCAAGTGTTGATTCGATAAGTTGTTACTGTTGATATTAGTCGGTTATATGCGATATGACCGGATCATTAAATCAAGTGTTGATTTAATGATTTAATGCATAATTATATATTTGATATATTACTTTGCATTAACTAGTATCGGTTCACTTAAGATGGATTTTCTCACTCGGATGTGCGCATTGTATATGCGATATATTTTTGTGCACTTGATTGTATCATGTTTGATGATGCATTCAAAATTGGTTTGTGTAAAGAATTAAACCTAGGTTAAGTAAATGGTTAAGGTTTCTATTTATTTATTCATTCATTTATCCTTTTATTTATTGGAAAAGATAAAAGAATAATACAAAACGGTTGCTTTCAATGGAGAAGCTTGTTGAAGCTTCATGAAGGTTTTGACCAAAGTAACCATTTTGTCTTCTTCTCCTTAACCCTAACCATTCCTTTAACCTTAGTCAATTCTCTACACATAACTATAGTTAATATTATGATAAGTATTCTTTTTCTTTTTTATTCTAATTAACTTATCATAACATTTTCATCTTCTTCTTCTTCTTCTTCACATGAAGAAGCTTGCCTCCATCAATGGCAACTTGATGAAAAGAGTGAGAAATCCAATTCTAAAGTGAACCCACTTCCTATTTCTTCATCCTCTACCTCTTGCCAAGTAGTATAGGGTGTTCTCTTCACAAGTTTCATGACTTGGTGAAGTGGGAGCTTGATCTAGTGATGCCTCGACGTAGATCATCTTCGGCACGAAGCCGACGACCTTGCCCGCCCATTTCTCCGATGAAGCCGACGCTAGAGCCCGGGTTTCCATTTGGACAGCGAGGAGACTTCATTGCGGAGCTATGGAGGTGGAGGACCGGATCTACAAAGGTTGTAGCTTCTTATCTTTAGTTAAGTTGTTAACTAGATTCGTATTTCGCCTAAACTTCTAGTCAACGATCCGTATTAGGGTTTCTCGGCACCCGTAAAATTTGAAATTGGCATGGTTGATGCCTCGTGAGACTTCATTAGCGTGCCTAGGAACCCTACAGTGGTATCAGAGCCTAGCTAGAGCCTTAGGCGATGCGTAGACGGAATTAGAAGTCCGATCGAACCGAAACCCAAACCCTAAAATGCTTTCTGTACATTTTTGAAATTCATGGTTTTTTGTGAATTAAAAATATGCAGAAAAGTAAGCAGGAAAAAATAAGAATTATCGTGAAGTTTGGGCCCCTAATTCCATAAATCGACCGCGGAACCGCGGCCAAACCAGGGGTTTGGCGGCGCGTCAGCGGCCCAAATTTGGACTTAGTCCCTCAAATTTCATATATTTATTCTTAGGTCCTTTCTTGGCAATTTTTTATGTGAATTTTTTAATTCCACTCAAGTGTTGAGTTTTCTAGGGTTTTATTGGGGATTCATTAATTTGATCGGATAATTTAACTTCGTTTATGCTTTCCGGGTATTTTTAGAAACTGTTAAAAAGTTCGACCGGATATAAATACCCACCTTTTCCCCTGTCGGGAAATTTCAAAGTGTTGGATTTTTCCGTGGTTTAAAGACGTTCTAAGTAGTGCAAGTAATGCGATGGTCCCTCTAGAAGACAACAAACCTTAACTCGATTATGTGACCGTCTTGAACTGCCCTTTGAACCTTAGGGTTTGGGGCAGTACGGCGTGCCACATGTGAGGCGTTGGCTTGACCCTTCTACGGCTGGACCGTCGGTACTGAGGCATGAACTGGATGTTTTTAAACTTGTTTCATGTGTTGAGCTGTTTCGGGAAAACTTGGGTGTTTGAATGTTCGATCGGAAAGTTTAACATTTTCTAGTTATCTGGAATGTGATACAATACTTGGAATCCACAAGTAGTTATGAGATAACTGATATGAATGTTATAAACATAGCACTTTAGTCTCACTTGATCGGTTGCCACGGAATTTTGATGTGATCAAAAGTCCGTCGCAATCACGTAGCGTACGCGGATACTCGCCGGGTAAACTTAATAGACAGCCTCGCCCCATAGCCCCGACCAAGTGACTGTAGGAGAACCCCGTCGCCGAAAGCATCCGTTCGGGTGCTCGCGGCAGCGGTGTTCCACCTTGGTGCACTTCGTCGACGGCATCGGGGGTGCGGCCGCCTACTAAAGTTTGCGACGAGCATTCGATCAGGATGTCGGGAATCTTGTTGAATTACCCGACTTGATATTGAAAAGTGTTTTCGATAATGAGACTAAAATGCGGGGTTTATAATTGTTAGGCATGCGATGTCTAAGGAATTCATTTTGATTAGGCATGCGATGTCTAAAGAGATTGCGGATTCCAATTGTTGTAGTTTTACAATTTCTTTTCTGTGACCGTAAGTGTAATATGTGATATCGCCGGTTTCGTTGCTATATGTCAACGACAATTGGGATGCGCATATTTACTTACGTTGATAACATGTGATGTTATGTGTTGCTGGATATGTTATATTGGATTGTCGTGTTTGAATAGCCGGGTTTTTTTTATGTGAGATGAGTGTTTTTTATTTTTCATTCATGTAAAAACTTGTATGTAATATTCTTTTATTTGGGGGCACTTCCAGGTAGCGAAAGTTGTCACCCTTTGTATATTATTTATTTTTCTGCACTAGGATAGACCCAAGGAGGGAGCACAAGTAACCGGGTTCTAGGGTCCAGAGGGAGACCATCTCGAGGAGTCGAGTCCGGGTCTCCTAACCCTAGAATTGGGAGGGTTGCTTGCCGCTCTCGTAGGGGTCTAGGGGTGTGGGATTGGCTATTCATCACGACTGTGGAATCCGTGTTTTATACTGGCTCGTATTGAAAACACGGACGTCCTAGTATATCCAATGTTTCATATGTTTCTTCTGCTGCGATATCTCTGATGTGATCATGTGATGTTCTGTGATAGATAAAGTATATAGTATATATGATATATTATATAGACGTTACTTATGTTTTGCACCCGCACTAGCCCTGCCCTGCTCTGCTCTGTCGTTAGTTACCTAACCTAACGGTGCACGAGGGGACATCGAGGCGAGTGCGGATGGCATAAGTGTACGTCGTATTTATCTGTGATGTTTAGGTATTTAAATGATGGGACTTCATTAATGTGATTAATGAAAGAAAAGAAACCAAATGATGTTGTAGAATCAAATTTTAAATAAAACAGGTAGCTACAGTTCTTGCTTTGCATAGCGGTATATATGATATACCCTGCACCTTATTCGATGAGGAAAGGACCGAGATCCCTTCACCGGGAGTGACTCCTTTAGCGATAACTGGCAGATGCTACACACTCGGTTTGACTTTTGATTGCTTCTATAGTTTCTGCTTTGCACAGTGATATATATGATATATCCCGCACCTCATTCGACGAGGAAAGGGCCGACGATCCCTTCACCGGGAGTGACCCCTTTAGCAAAACTAGAAAAGCCTCAAAATCACTCCAATTCAAAACTACATTTGATCCTACAACGATATCAAGTTCATTACGCAATAGGTTTTCTGAAAACCTGCGTAGCCCTCCGTCATTTCAGATAAGTACTAATTAGTATTCGTGCTACGGTAGTTTGGCATTCGTCAAGGCGTAGTGTACGGTAGCTAACTAGTATTTATCTGCTTATGCATATGATGCAGATTGGATTAGGGTATTCGTACGGCGTTGTTTGGCATTCGTCAAGGGTCGTGCGGGTGGGTTTAATTCAATCAAGAAATGTACGGGTTGAACTTGACTAGTGGAGTATGGGTTGTTTGGCATTCGTCAAGGTCATAGAACACTAGGGGTAAAATATTATTGGGAATTTCAAGCGTTGAAATTTGCAATGAGATTGCATACCTTCTATGAGATAGTTGGATCCCGATACCCACTACGAGTAAGAGTTACTCCTGGGAGAGTTTTACACATTACATTTAGCCGATCAAGTAGGTGTCTAGAAAGGTGTCAACGGGGTTACGCCTCTGGGAAAACGAGGTTTACATTAATTAGGTTCGTGCGAGAGCACGAGGGACCTCCCTCAAAGTACCGACACTGGCCTGGCTGAAAGATTGGCGAACTTGTAGTGTGTAATTAATCCCGGCTAGTCTTTCCTTTTAGGGTTTGAAGGAAGATTTGATAAAAACAGTGGGAGCCATCCTGATTAGATAAAATAATAACCAATCTGATCTTGCAAGAGCGCACGCTGAGTGTTTTCTTCTCTCTCTCTCCAGGTAGCGACCATATCACGCCTTAATCAAGATAATAATACGGATGTTTTGACCGAACCCGCTTGTTATACTGAGCTGGGGAACGTTGGTCCCGCTCCAACTTATAATTGTTATAAGACAGAGCAAGTAATTGGGGAATACCAGATTTCCCGAGCCGCCCAAACGAAGAAAGTGCATACTGATGCATCATCTTCGGGTGTGTTCTTTATACAGAACTGTTTCTCAGTGTCCTTTACGTCCTGGGTATATGATACCGGATCAGGATCCCAGATATGTAATCTGTTACATAGGGCTACAGAAAGGTGGAGAACTGAGAACGGGTGATAAGTTTCATGAGGCAGAAAACGGGGCAAGTGTTGCAGCCAAGTCTGTTGGTCACTGTCACCCTGTATTACTAATACATTGATTCTGAATGAATATTATTAGATACCGAACCTAATATACAAAATCATATCAGTCTCTTTATCAGCAAAGAAATGATAAAATTTTGTATTGTTGGATAATGTTTTGAACATTTCCTATATCAAAAGTTGATCGGTTCAGGCACGTTATCTAAAAGCGTTGATGTTCTAAATCAAACTACAGTTCTTAGTATACGGAACACACACAAGAGGAAGAGTTCAGAAATGAACGAATCCTTCTTGAGGTATTGTAGACTAGGTCATGTCAATGTGACCCGACTGGCTGAAGTTATATATTAGATGCATATTTAAATCAGTTTGAATTTACATCTTATGAAACTTGCCAGTCATGTCACAGAGATAAGATGACCATAGCTCCGTTTACTGCAAACAGAGAAAGAGTTAGTGAACTCTTGGGATGATACATGTTGATGTATGTAGGTCCCCTGTCTACACTTGCCAAGACCGGTTCTTTATACTTCATCACATTCTCTGATGATCTTTCAAGATTCAGACCTATGTTCCTGTTGAAACACAAGTCCGAACCTTTTGAGATATTCACAGAATATAAGTTAGAAGTAGAGAACCAATACGGGTATAAGTATTATGTCCTTTGATGTGATCAAGGAGGAGAATACTTGAGCATGGAAATCCTGGACTATTCTAAAGGAGAATGAGATTCTCTCTCAGGATTACTCCTCCGGATACACCATACGATGGTATATCGGGGTGGAGCAGATACACCCTATTTGATATGGTGTGCTCTATGATGAGTACTGCTGAGTTACATTTTTCCTTTTGGGAGTTATGCACTTATGAAGTTGCATACCTATTGAATAGGGTTCAAATCAAATCAGTTGCCTACCACCTCATATGTGATATGGAAAGGGTAGAGCCCATCTCTTAAGCTAGTTAAGATTTGGGGTTGTCCGGCCAATGTCTGAAAAGCAAAATCCGGACAAGCTCGAGGCAAGGTCAGTTATGTAGAACTGGAAAGGTTCCAGCTATACAAACTACAGCAGATGATTTGATAAAACCAAAGGATTCAATAGTTACCAACGAACCTCAGCCTCTCCGCCGATCTAGTAGGGTTCCTCACCCACCTGAGAGATACTTCGGTTTCTCTATGACAGTGGGAGCGAGGATTGCATCATGAGATGATGACCCAACTAGTTTCGAGCTGGCCATCAGGAGTAAGACTCTATAAGAATGGCTGGATGCTTAGCGATCTGAGATGGAATCCTTATACACCAACAAAGTATGGACTTTGGTTACTATATCTGAAGGGTTAAATCCCCATCAGGAGCAAGTATATCTTGAAAAGATTACTTGGTGTAGATGGAAAAGTTGAGACTTTCAAAGCTAGACTTGTTAAAAGGTTTTCGTCATGACCAGGCGTGGATAATGATGAATCCTTTTCCAGTGGCTATGCTTAAGTCCATCCGGATCCTACTTGCCACGGCTACATACCATGACTACGATATCTGGCGGTTGGGTGTCATGACTGCTTTTCTAAATGATGTTTTAGAAAAGGGCGTCTATAAGTACACAGCCAGAGGGCTTCGTAGACACTGGGAGCAGCGGAAACGTGTAAAAGTTGCTTTATAGGATAAAGCAGGTATCGCGGAGTTGGAACGTCTGTTTTGATGAAGTAGTCAAAGAGTTTGACATCACCAAAATGGTAGATGAACCTTGTATAAACAAAAAGGTAGTAGGGAGTATGGTGACGATCCTCGTAGAGTACGTGGATAACATACTCTTGATAGGGAAGGAGTTTCCTATGCTACGCTCGATCAATCTCCGCTTATCATAATGATTCTCCATATAGGATCAAAATGATACCTCCTAAATCCTGGATTTTGGATCTATGAGATAGATCTAATTGGATATTAGAATACTCACTAGTTGTAGTGAGATGGTATCAGTCGATCCTGGGGAGAATCACTGGAAGGGTTCCAGGGTGATAAGGACGACTGAAAGTCAGTCACAGGCATTGTCTTTACCTTCAGTAAAGGGACGGTATGTTGGAAAGGTTCCAAGCTAGATACCGTTGCTAACTAGACGATAAAGGCAGGATACATCGCTACTTAAGATGCTACCAAAGAGGCAGTCTGGGTGTATATTGGTTCATGAAATGAACTTAGTTCCTCCCATTGTGAGACAATGGAGTTGTGGCTTATGCCAAGGAACGCCCGTCCCATCAGTGATCCAGACATATTCTAAGGCAGTATCACCTGATCATGGAGATGGTTGATCTCCAAGGAGATTGAGGTTTGGAGAGTAGACTCAGAGGACAACACAGCGGATCCACTCACAAAGGCCTGTTCCCAGAGAGAGATTTTTATGGGATGGTTGAGTATGAGATACTACAACCACTGCTATCAGATGGCCCTAGTGCAAGTGGGAGATTGTTAGTTATATGTATGCCCTAGAGGCCATTGCTATACATAGGATGTATATTGTAGTGGATGCTGGGACATATATAGGGAGGACTTTCTTGCTCGACATGATAGTATGCTATCTGGTTACTCTTTACCTTAACGTGTACACTGATTGTCTCTCTGTTACATGTTGGTAAAGCCTTTAGGATGTGTGCTTAACTACCTGGACTATGATGCGGATCATACTAGTGGGGACATGGTAGTCCATAAGTACATACTTCAAAGTCCCTAGTCGTGGGTATATCGAGACGGGGCATCGATATACCAGAGTAGACTAGCGTATACCTTCTCGACCCATACAGATGGGCGATGGATGATCCCATATCCATTGGTGTTTGACATCAGAGATGATATACGGGTGCTCAGTGGAGACTGGGTACACTGGACGGACTCGCCGAGAACTCCCAGATGGTATTATACCTTACGTCAGATGGCAGTTCTCTGGTGACACTGGTACAGAGTAGTCTGTTGACCCGAGATCGTCATAGAGTCTTGTGTGGTTCCCACTGTGCTTTGATTTCCACCTTACCACGTCCAAGAGGGCGTGCAAAACGGTGGTTTTTGGGTACAGTCCCGAGTCACATGGAGGTAATGAGCGATAGGAGGGGATTCGTCTCTCCCGGTATAGGGAGTTGATGTTGCGCTGTGTTCGATTGGCTATTACCGGAAATCCCTGGCCAGGGTTGCTGAGATTTACTGATAAGTGTTACCAGTAGTTTCTCGAACTGTTATAGACCTCATATCGACACGACTTATCGAGATATTGGGGTATGACGTTTACCACCCTTAGGCGAGATATGCGACATATCAGACGATCAGACCGGACTGTACGGTAAGTGTTACTGGTTGGATTCACAGGAGTGTGAGCGGGCTTGCTCGTCGATCTTCTGATCGCTCAATACCCGGGTGGCCGTTACGTTTAGGAGACCGCTTGCGGCTTGTGGGTGTTTGATATGATCATCACCTGCTGCCGGCGTATTGACGAGTCTTTAGAGTCCTACACAGAGGTTTCCTGGCTCAAGCGAAACGAAATAGGAGCGCATATGAGATATGTGCGGGACCGAGAATGATACCAGTATGTGATACTGTATTCGATTCTCACGATATGTGACATTGATCGGTTATATGCGATATAGCCGGGTTATCGGATCAAGTGTTGATTCGATAAGTTGTTACTGTTGATATTAGTCGGTTATATGCGATATGACCGGATCATTAAATCAAGTGTTGATTTAATGATTTAATGCATAATTATATATTTGATATATTACTTTGCATTAACTAGTATCGGTTCACTTAAGATGGATTTTCTCACTCGGATGTGCGCATTGTATATGCGATATATTTTTGTGCACTTGATTGTATCATGTTTGATGATGCATTCAAAATTGGTTTGTGTAAAGAATTAAACCTAGGTTAAGTAAATGGTTAAGGTTTCTATTTATTTATTCATTCATTTATCTTTTTATTTATTGGAAAAGATAAAAGAATAATACAAAATGGTTGCTTTCAATGGAGAAGCTTGTTGAAGCTTCATGAAGGTTTTGACCAAAGTAACCATATTGTCTTCTTCTCCTTAACCCTAACCATTCCTTTAACCTTGGTCAAATCTCTACACATAACTATAGTTAATATTATGATAAGTATTCTTTTTCTTTTCTATTCTAATTAACTTATCATAACATTTTCATCTTCTTCTTCTTCTTCTTCACATGAAGAAGCTTGCCTCCATCAATGGCAACTTGATGAAAAGAGTGAGAAATCCAATTCTAAAGTGAACCCACTTCCTATTTCTTCATCCTCTACCTCTTGCCAAGTAGTATAGGGTGTTCTCTTCACAAGTTTCATGACTTGGTGAAGTGGGAGCTTGATCTAGTGATGCCTCGACGTAGATCATCTTCGGCACGAAGCCAACGACCTTGCCCGCCCATTTCTCCGATGAAGCCGACGCTAGAGCCCGGGTTTCCATTTGGACAGCGAGGAGACTTCATTGCGGAGCTATGGAGGTGGAGGACCGGATCTACAAAGGTTGTAGCTTCTTATCTTTAGTTAAGTTGTTAACTAGATTCGTATTTCGCCTAAACTTCTAGTCAACGATCCGTATTAGGGTTTCTCGGCACCCGTAAAATTTGAAATTGGCATGGTTGATGCCTCGTGAGACTTCATTAGCGTGCCTAGGAACGCTACAGACATAAAACAGTGGGATGCACCAGAATCAAATAACGCTAATGCGGGAAAACCATGAACAAGTAGAATACCTGAAATAACTTCTCCTGAAGCCTTAGCTTCCTCAGCCGTCAGGGTAAAAGCTCGAGCTTGATTGGGTCCTTGAGTCAGCTGCTTCTGTCCCGGAAACGGTTTCTGCGGCGGCTTCTGAAGATCATCCTATGTGCGAAGCTTCGACGGACAAGTGTTAATAGCATGATCCATCGATCCACAAACTAAACAAAGTCCTTGCCTCCTTCGACAATCTCTTTGCACATGTCCGGCTAAATGGCAGTAGTTACAAATCACGCTCCTTCTTTGATCAACGACAGCAGGCTTCTTCATAGGTGTTACGCCACGACGGTTCACTGGAATACCTCTGTGTCCATGTGCTCGGTTCGGTGCAAAAGCTAGCTTCCATACTGTAATTGCTGTCTGCTGTGTACTCCCAGTCTTCGCAGATAGGCTCTGCTGTTACGGGCCGCCGTAAGTACCTATAAGAAAGTGGTCAAATCCAGGGAGACAATCTGCCTTTGGATATCCACATCCAAACTGCGCATGAACCTCTTTGCCCTATCAGCATCATTGGCAACTAAAGGTCCAGCGAAACTACTGAGCCGCGTCCACTCAGCTGCGTGTATATCTACAGGTGCACCGTTCTGTTTTAGACTGATGAACTTCTCTTCCATTTCCTCCCGTGCAGTCCGCGGGAAGAACTTCTCCAGGAGACTGTTTGAAAAATCCGCCCACTTGATCGGCTTAGGCAAGCGGATCTCTTCCACAAGCCACCATTCACGGGCGTAATCCACCAACTGGATACGTACCACATCCATTCTCTTATCTTCGAGGATTTGTGCTGCAATGAGTAAATTCTCCGTATCAACTAGCCACTGCTCCGCTGGCAACGGCTCCTCCAAACCAGTAAAGACAGACGGACCCAGTCTTCTGAAATCCGCTACGGTTCCTACACGATCCACTGGTCTGGCCACAACATTGTTCACGGACTGCTGAACGGTCCGTAAACCTTCCTGTAAAGAGTCAGCTTGCTGCTGGTTCAGCTCGGTCTGCCGTCTTTGGTTCTCCAACATCCCACGTATTACTCCAAGTATAGCGGCTTCGTCAACACGCCTTTGATACGTTTTCAGATTCTTGTCTGCCATATTCCTGAAATCAAAGCACCTAAGGATTAGCATGATAACAGATTCAAAATGTAGGTTAAGGATATGAATCAAGGCTAGAACTCCAAGTTACTTTAATAGAGTACCGCATTGTAACCATGCCGTGGTATCATAGCTACAATCACATAACTCCACCCAAGTCGCCTAAGTTCTAGAGATAAACAAGGAACCAGGTTTCGAGTCGATATGCAAAGGATGTTTGCATATCATAAAAGTATAATCAGGAGGAGGTTAAGATTCAAGAATGGTAAGACGGTAAGGTGGCAGGACATGTTTCTTAATCACGAGTATTCTGATTCGTGTATTGGGTCCAATACCCAACTACAAAAGAATCAAACCCGATTAACTTATAACCTATGGCTCTGATACCAAAAGAACCATGTCACGCCCCGCTTCCCAGAGTACGCTAAGATGGGCACATGACATAGCCAACCATGCTACCTGTGGGTAGGAAACATCTATCCACAGTCATATTACGGCTGTAGAGATATCAAGAACAATAATAAACTATCTAACACATGTCCATAAACCAGAATAAAACGAGTCAAGAATAAAATAATGCGGAAGTGAAAGATCCAATACAAGAATAACTGGAATGTATGCCCCATAATGCGGGCTCACATCAGAAATGAAATAATACTGAAAGTAAATGAACTAACTACTAATGAGTCCTCACTACTCAGCCTGCTGACTGAAGTACTCATGCTCGGACTGCAGCAAAGGTACGGAATCTGGGCCATGAAAAACCCAGACGTCAGTGCGTCATAACATCAAGTAGTAATATATAAACAGGGTAGCAAGACATGCAAGTATGATCATAAAAGGTAAAGCAGGTATAACAGCAATATAAATCAGGGCAGTGAAAGGTAGTGTGCAGTGAGTAATTTAAACTGGTCTATTGGGTTAACTACTCTCAAGTCTTTGAAATCAATTTGATGAATAATCGATGTAACTCAATAGTATCCCATGCGTGCCCGGGATCACGGTGAAGATTCTCGGGCTGAAACCGAGACATGCCGCTAGGCACTAAAAGGAAAAGGGTAACGATGAATGTGTTAGTTATATGTATGCCCTAGAGGCCAGTATTGTACAGATGATGTATATTATATTGGATGCTTGGACATATATAGAGAGGACTTTCTTGCTCGATATAATAGTATGCTGTCTGGTTGCTCTTTATCTTAACATGTATACTTGTCTCTTGATACTGTCTTATAGCTACATGTTGATAAAGCCCTCAGGATGTGTACTTGACTACCTGGACTGTGATGCAGATCATACTAGTGGGGACAGTGTAGTCCATAAGTACATCCTTCAAGGTCCCTAGTCGTGGGTGTATCGAGACGGGGCATCATATACCAGAGTAGACTAGCGTATACGCTTCTCGACCCATGAGATGGGCGATGGATGATCCCATATCCATTGGTGTTTGACATCAGAGATAGTATACGGGTGCTCAGTGGAGACTGGGTACACTGGACGGGCTCGCCGAGAACTCCCAGATGGTATTATACCTTACGTCAGATGGCAGTTCTCTGGTGACACTTGTGCAGGTTAGTCTGTAGACCCGAGATCGTCATAGAGTCTTGTGTGATTCCCACTGTGCTTTGATTTCCACCTTACCACGTCCATGAGGGCGTACAAAATGGTGGTTTTTGGGTACAGTCCCGAGTCACATGGAGGTAATGAGCGATAGGAGGGGTTTCGTCTCTCCCGGTATTGGGGGTTGATGTTGCGCTGTGCTCGATTGGCCATAACAGGGAAGTTCCTGGCCAGGGCTGATTTAGAGATTTACTGGTAAGTGTTACCAGTAGTTTCTCGACCCGTTATGAGCCTCACATAGGCACGACTTATCGGTTATTGGGGTCTGACGTTTACCACCCCTAGACTTGATATGCGACATATCAGACGAGGAGACCGGACTGTACGGGAAGTGTTACCGGCAGGCTTTTACAGGAGTTGGAGCGGGCTTGCTTGCTGATCTTCTGATCGCTCAATACCCGGGTAGCCGTTACGTCCAGCTAGTACCGCTGACGGCTTATGGGTGCGTGATGTGATCATCACCTATTGCCGGCGTATTGACGAGTCTTTAGAGTCCTACATAGAGGTTTTACTGGCTTAGGCAAAACGAAATAGGAGCGCATATGTGATATGTGCAGGACCGAGAATAATGCGTGTATGTGATACCGTATTCTATTCTCGCGACTTTTAGTATCGGTCGGTTATATATGATATGACCGGGTTATCGAATCAAGTGTTGATTCGATAAGTCGATACGATGAATGTTAGTCGGTTATATGAGATATGACCGGATTATTAAGTCAAGTGTTGATTTAATAATTAAGTGTATAATTGTATATTAGATATACTAGTTTACATTTACTAACACTTGTTCATTTTAGGGTTTTTCTCACATGAGCACAACTTTAATGTATATATGATATATATTAAAATTGTGTTTTCTTTTATTGTATCATGGTTGATGATACACTTGACATGGGTGTACAAGACATACACCATGCTATTTTTTATGTTGGGTTTTAACATTTAAAAGTATTTACAAAATTAGTGGTAAATTAGAAAATGCATGAAGCTTGTGGAAGCTTGTGGATGCATTGACTAAAGTCCACTAAATTTGTTTTTACTTTGGGTTTTAACCTAACCTTAACACTTAGCCATGGTTATGGCTCTACAAGAGTTAGTATATGATACTCACTCACCATGGTTAGCCTTCTCACTTGATGATTATCTCTTCTCATTTTATTTTCTTCATCTTCTTCTTCTTGCTTCAAAAAGAAAAAGCTTGCTAGGGTTTGATCAAAAGTGAGATAGATTGTGAGAAACAAAAATCCAAAGAGAACCCACTTCCTATTTCTTCATCCTCTACTAGACTAGCACTTTAGTTTAGGGTGTTTACTTCACTAATTCTCTAGTTAGTGAAGTAGGAGCTTGAGTCGGAATTCCCTCGACATAGATCATCTTCGGCCTCGGAGACTTCAAGCAAGGTCGCATCCTTCGCGTCGTGAAGCCATTGAAGAGCCCGGGGAACCTTGATCGCAGCGAAGGGACTTTAACAAGGAGCAAATAAAGTGAAGGACCGATCTACAAAGGTTGTATTTCGTATTCCCTTTAGAGTAAAGTTGTTTACTTGCTATATGATTCGCCTAATCTCTAGTACACGATCTTGCTTAGGGTTGTTCGGCACATAAAAATTTAATTTTGGCATGGTCGATGCCTTGTAGAGCCTTGTTAATGTGCCTAGTAACCCTACAGTGGTATCAGAGCCTAGCTAGAGTACTAGGTGATGTGTTAACGAAGTTAAAACCATGATCGAACCCGTAAACGTCAAAACGACCCCCTCTCTGGAATTTTTTTCAAAATCTGTGATTTTTCAGTATTAAAAATATATAAAAAATTCAGCAGGGTTTTCTAAGCATTATTGTGCAAAACGAGTGCCTGAATCGTACGGACGACTGCGGTTCCGCGGCAAATCCCTCCTTGGGCCGCGGAACCGCGGCAGTACAGTGACATTCGGATTTTGGTTTTGTACAGTAATGTTCAATTCTGCTATTTGATTTTTATGGGTATTTTAAATTTGACTCAAGTGTTGAGTATTCAGGGGTTTATTTTGTAATCGTCGATTTGATCGGGAATTTTAAATTCGTTATTGTTATTCCGGATAATTTAGAAAGTATTAAAATGTTCGAACGGATATCATTAACTCAATTTTTCCCGGCACGAAAAACATTCAAGTGTTGAATTTTTCTCGGGTTTAAATTTTTCGGAAAAACCTGCATGTGACGCGATGGACCCTCTAGAAGACAACAAACCTTAACTCGATTATGTGACCGTCTTGAATTGCCTTTTGAACCTTAGGGTTTGGAGCAGTACGGCGTGCCACATGTGAGGCGTTGGCTTGACCCTTCTACGGCTGGACCGTTGCTACTGTGATGTATTCTGGAATTTTTGAACTCCGCTCAAGTGTTGTGCTATTATGGAAATCTTGGGTATTTGATTATTCGATCGGAAAGTTTAATACTGTCTATTTATCTGGAATGTGATACAATTTGTGGAATTCATACAGTTAGGCATGAAATGCGAAATATGTGATATTTCGGATTTACGATGTCTAAAGAGATTGTGGATTCCAAATGTTGTAGTTTTACACTTTCTTTTCTGTGACCGTAAGTGTAATATGTGATATCGCCGGTTTCGTTGCTATATATCAACGACAATTGGGATACACATATTTACTTACGTTGATGACATGTGATATTATGCGTTGCTGGATATGTTATATTGGATCGTCGCGTTCAGAATAGCCGGGTTTTTTTTATGTGAGATGAGAGTTTTTATTTTCATTCATGTAAAATTAAATGTATGTAATATTCTTTTATTGGGGCACTTCCGGGATGAGGTCGATATCACCATTTGTATATTATTTACTTTTCAGCACTAGGATAGACCCAAGGAGGAGAGCACAAGTAACCGGGTTCTGGAGTCCAGTGGGAGACCAACTCGAGGAGTCGAGTCCGGGTCTCCTAACTCTAGAATTGGTAGGGTTGCTTGCCGCTCTCGTAGGGGTCTAGGGGTGTGGGTTTGGCTATTCGTCGCGACCGTGGAATCCGTATTTTATAGAGGCTCAAAATAAAACACGGATGTACTAGTATATCCAATGTTTCATATGTTTCTTCTGCTGCGATATCTGTGATGTGATCATTTGATGTTCTGTGATAAATACTGTATATAGTATATATGATATATTATATAGACGTTACTTATGTTTTACACCCGTGCTAGCCCTGCCCTGCTCTGCCGTTAGTTACCTAACCTAACGGTGCACGAGGGGACATCGAGGCGAATGCGGATGGCATAAGTGTACGTCGTATTTATCTGTGATGTTTAGGTGATTTAAATGATGGGACTTCATTAATGTGATTAATGAAAGGAAAGAAACCTAAAAGATGTTGTAGAATCAAATTTTTCAAAAAGGGTAGCTACAGTTTTGTTTTGCATAGCGGTATATATGATATACCCTGCACCTTATTCGATGGGGAAAGAGCCGAGATCCCTTCACCGGGAGTGACCTCTTTAGCAAAACCGGCAGATGCTACAAAACACGGTTTGACTTTTGATTGCTTTTGGAGTTTTACTTTGCTTAGCGATATATATGATATATCCCGCACCTTATTCCATAAGGAAAAAGCTGAGATCCCTTCACCGGGAGTGACCTCTTTAGCAAAACTAATAAAAGCCTCAAAATCACTCCATTTCAAAATTTCACATGATTCTACAACGATATCAAGTTCATTACGCAATAGGTTTTCAGAAAAACCTGTCGTAGCCCTCCGTCATTTCAGATAAGAACTATTTAGTATTCGTGCTGCGTTTGTTGGCCTTTGTCAAGGCGTAGTGTGCGGTAGCTAAATGGTGCTTATCTGTTTATGCATATGATGCAGATTGTTTTGGGGTAGTCGTACGACCTTGTTGGCCTTTGTCAAGGGTCGTGCGGGTGGGTTTGATTCAATCAAGAAATGACGGGTTGAACTTGACTAGCATCCTATGATTTGTTGGCCTTTGTCAAGGTCATAGGGGTTAGGGGCAAAAGATTATCGGGAATTTCAAGTGTTGAGATTTGCAATGAGATTGCATACCTTCTATGAGATAGTTGGATCCCGATACCCACTGCGAGTAATTGTTACTCCTGGGAGAGTTTTACACAGGACAATTAGCCGATCAAGTAGGTGTCTAGAATGGTGTCAACGGAGTTACGCCTCTGGGAAAACGAGGTTTACTTTAATTAGGTCCGTGCGAAAGCACGGGGAACCTCCCTCAAAGTACCGACACTGACCTGGCTGAAAGATTGGCGAAGTTGTAGGGTGTAATTAATCCCGGCTAGTCTTTCCTTTTAGGGTTTGAAGGAAGATTTGATAAAAACAGTGGGAGCCATCCTGATTAGATAAAATAATAACCAATCTGATTTTGCAAGAGCATACGCTAAAGTGTTTACTTCTCTCTCTCTCCAGGTAGAGACCATATCATGCCTTAATCAAGATAATAATATGGATGTATTGACCGAACCCGCATGTTATACTGTGCTGGGGAACGTTGGTTCCGTTCTTTCTTATAAGAGTTATAAGACTGAACAGGATATAGGGGAATACCAGGATTCTCATGCCACCCGAATGAAGAAAGTACATGTTGATGCATTTTCTTCGGGTGTGTTCGTTACAGAGAACTGTTTCTCCATTTGCTCTACGTCCTGGGTATTAGATACCGGGTCAGGATCCCATATATGTAATCAGTTACATGGGCTTAGGAAAGGTAGAGAGCTTGGAGAAGGTGATAAAGATATAAGAGTTGGAAATGGTGCAATTGTTGCAGCTAAAACCGTCGAGGAATATCACCTTGTATTGCCAACTGGTAATACATTGATTCTGAACGAATGCTATTTCATGCCGAACCTGATATGCAACATTATATCGGTTTCTTTACTATCTAAAGAGGGATATAATTTTGTATTACAGGATAATGTTATGAACATTTTCCTTAACCAAAAGTTGGTTGGATCAGGCACGTTGTGCAATGGCATTTATGTTCTAAATCATTAAACAGTTCTGAGCATAACAAACACACACAAGAGGAAGAGTTCAGAACTGAACGAATCCTTCTTGTGGCATTGTAGACTGGGTTACATCAATGCGACACGGCTAGCTAAGTTGCATAAGGATGGATATTTAAATCCGTTTGAATTTTCATCTTATGATACTTGCCAGTCATGTCTCAAAGGAAAGATGACCAAAGATCCGTTTACGGGACACGGAGAGAGAGTTACAGAACTCTTGGGACTGGTACATAGTGATGTATGCGGCCCCATGTCTACACATGCCAGGAATGGTTCTGCGTACTTCATTACATTCACTGACGATCTCTCTAGATTCGGATATGTGTTCCTGATGAAACACAAATCAGAAGCTTTTGAGAAATTTAGAGAATATAAACAAGAAGCCGAGAACTAAACCGGAAAAAGTATTAAAATCCTTCGATCGGATCGAGGAGGTGAATACTTGAGCAATGAATTCCTGGACTTCCTAAAAGAGAATGGGATTCTCTCTCAGCTGACTCCTCCATATACACCACAGCACAACGGTGTATCTGAACAGAGGAACCGCACCCTATTAGATATGGTGCGCTCTATGATGAGCACAGCTGAGTTACCTATTTCCTTCTGGGGGTATGCACTTGAGACAGCAGCATACTTATTGAATCAAGTTCCATCTAAATCTGTACCTACCACACCATATGAGATATGGAGTGGGAAGAGACCATGTCTTAAACGAGTTAAGATATAGGGTTGTCCGGCCTATGTCAAAACGCAAAATCCGGACAAACTCGAGGCACGGTCAGTTCTATGCAAGTTTGTGGGATATCCCAAACATTCACATGGATATCTTTTCTACCTTACCGAGGAACAAAAAGTGTTTGTTTCTCGACATGCCACCTTTTTAGAAAAGGAATTTCTTACAAAAGAAATTAGTGGTGACCAGGTAGAACTGGAAGAAATTCCGGCTACACAAACTCAAACTGAAGATTTAGTGGAACCAAAGGATTCGGTAGTACCCGATGAACCCCAGCCACTCCGCCGATCTAGTAGGGTTCCTCACCCACCTGAGAGATACTACGGTTTTCTCATGGATGGTGGGAGCGAGGATTGCATCATGGAGGATGATGACCCAACTAGTTTCAAGCAGGCCATCACGAGTGGAGACTCAGTGAAATGGCTGGATGCAATGCGGTCCGAGATGGAATCCATGTACACCAACAAAGTATGGACTTTGGAAGATGCTCCTGAAGGAGTAAAACCCATTGGGAGCAAGTGGATCTTCAAGAAAAAACTTGGTGTAGATGGGAAAGTGGAGACTTTCAAAGCTAGACTTGTTGCAAAGGGTTTTCGTCAAAGACCAGGTGTGGACTATGACGAAATCTTTTCTCCAGTGGCTATGCTTAAATCCATCCGGATCATGCTTGCCATCGCTGCATATCATGACTACGAAATCTGGCAAATGGATGTTAAGACCGCCTTTCTAAACGGTGATTTAGAAGAGTGTGTGTACATGACTCAGCCAGAGGGCTTCGTAGATAGTGGGAGCAGCGGGAAGGTGTGCAAGCTGCTTAAATCCATTTATGGATTAAAGCAAGCATCGCGGAGTTGGAACATCTGCTTTGACGTCGTTATCAAAGAGTTTGATTTCGTCAAAAACGTAGATGAACCTTGTATCTACAAGAAGGTGGCAGAGAGTAAGGTTGTCTTCCTCGTATTGTACGTGGACGACATACTCTTGATGGGAAATGACATTCCTATGCTGCAATCGGTCAAGCTCTTCTTATCACAAAGATTCTCAATGAAAGATCTTGGTGATGCCTCCTGTATATTGGGAATTATGATCTATAAAGATAGATCTAAAAGGATATTGGGATTGTCCCAATCCAGGTACATTGACACCATACTAAAGAGGTTTAGTATGGAAGAGTCCAAACGTGGGTTTTTACCCACGATCTCAGGACTCACTCTCTCCAAAGAGATGTCTCCCAAGACTGATTTGGAGAGAGCTCGCATGCAAGGGATACCCTATGCTTCGGCTGTAGGCTCTATCATGTACGCGATGCTATGTACCAGACCCGATGTAGCATACTCACTAAGTGTAGTGAGTAGGTATCAAGCTGATCCTGGAGAGAGTCACTGGACAGCTGTGAAGAGCATTCTCAAGTACTTGCGAAGGACTAAAGAGATGCTCTTGGTGTATGGTAACGGAGAACTCCAAGTGGAGTCCTTTACCGATTCGAGCTTCCAGAGTGATAAGGACGACTCTAAGTCGCAGTCGGGATTTGTCTTTACCCTTTACGGAGGGGCGGTTAGCTGGAAGAGTTCCAAGCAAGAAACCGTGGCAGATTCGACGATGGAGGCTGAATACATCGCTGCCAACGATGCTGCCAAAGAGGCTGTCTGGATCAAGAAGTTCATTACTGAACTTGGAGTGGTTCCATCCATTTAGCATCCAATACCTTTGTATTGCGATAACAATGGAGCAGTGGCTTTGGCCAAGGAACCCAGGTCCCATCAGCGATCCAGGCAAATTCTAAGGCGGTATCACCTGATCCGGGAGATAGTTGATCTCCGGGAGATCGAGGTTAGGAGGGTTGACACGAAGAACAACACAGCGGATCCACTCACGAAGGCCATTCCCCAGATACAGTTTGAGAGACTCTTCGGGATGCTCGGTATGCGATAGTACAGCAGCTGGCCCTAGTGCAAGTGGGAGATTGTTAGTTATATGTATGCCCTAGAGGCCAGTATTGTACAGATGATGTATATTATATTGGATGCTTGGACATATATAGAGAGGACTTTCTTGCTCGATATGATAGTATGCTATCTGGTTGCTCTTTATCTTAACATGTATACTTGTCTCTTGATACTGTCTTATAGCTACATGTTGATAAAGCCCTTAGGATGTTTACTTGACTACCTGGACTGTGATGCAGATCATACTAGTGGGGACAGTGTAGTCCATAAGTACATCCTTCAAGGTCCCTAGTCGTGGGTGTATCGAGACGGGGCATCATATACCAGAGTAGACTAGCGTATACGCTTCTCGACCCATGAGATGGGCGATGGATGATCCCATATCCATTGCTGTTTGACATCAGAGATGGTATACGGGTGCTCAGTGGAGACTTGGTACACTGGACGGACTCACCGAGAACTCCCAGATGGTATTATACCTCACGTCAGATGGCAGTTCTCTGGTGACACTTGTGCAGGTTAGTCTGTAGACCCGAGATCGTCATAGAGTCTTGTGTGATTCCCACTGTGCTTTGATTTCCACCTTACCACGTCCATGAGGGCGTACAAAATGGTGGTTTTTGGGTACAGTCCCGAGTCACATGGAGGCAATGAGCGATAGGAGGGGTTTCGTCTCTCCCGGTATTGGGGGTTGATGTTGCGCTGTGTTCGATTGGCCGTAACAGGGAAGTTCCTGACCAGGGCTGATTTAGAGATTTACTGGTAAGTGTTACCAGTAGTTTATCGACCCGTTATGAGCCTCACATCGGCATGACTTATCGGTTATTGGGGTCTGACGTTTACCACCCCTAGACTTGATATGCGACATATCAGACGAGGAGACCGGACTGTACGGGAAGTGTTACCGGCAGGCTTTTACAGGAGTTGGAGTGGGCTTGCTTACTGATCTTCTGATAGCTCAATTCCCGGGTAGCCGTTGTTAGTTATATGTATGCCCTAGAGGCCATTACTGTACATTGGATATATATTGTAGTGGATGCTGGGACGTATATAGGGAGGACTTTCTTGCTCGACATGATAGTATGCTATCTGGTTACTCTTTACCTTAACGTGTACATTGATTGTCTCTCTGTTACATGTTGGTAAAGCCCTTAGGATGTGTACTTGACTACCTGGACTATGATGCGGATCATACTAGTGGGGACATGGTAGTCCATAAGTACATCCTTCAAGGTCCCTAGTCGTGGGTGTATCGAGACAGGGCATCGATATACCAGAGTAGACTAGCGTATACCTTCTCGACCCATATAGATGGGCGATGGATGATCCCATATCCAATGGTGTTTGACATCAGAGATGATATACGGGTGCTCAGTGAAGACTGGGTACACTGGACGGACTCGCCGAGAAAAACCAGATGGTATTATACCTTACGTCAGATGGCAGTTCTCTGGTGGCACTGGTACAGAGTAGTCTGTTGACCCGAGATCGCCATAGAGTTTTGTGTGATTCCCACTGTGCTTTGATTTCTACCTTACCACGTCCAAGAGGGCATGCAAAACGGTGGTTTTTGGGTGCAGTCCCGAGTCACATGGAGGCAATGAGCGATAGGAGGGAATTCGTCTCTCCCGGTATAGGGGGTTGATGTTGCGCTGTGTTCGATTGGCTATAACCGGAAATCCCTGGCCAGGGTTGCTGAGATTTACTGGTAAGTGTTACCTGTAGTTTCTCGAACTGTTATAGACCTCATATCGACACGACTTATCGAGCTATTGGGGTCTGACGTTTACCACCCCTTGGCGAGATATGCGACATATCAGACGACGAGACCGGACTGTACGGTAAGTGTTACTGGTTGGATTCACAGGAGTGTGAGCGGGCTTGCTCGTCGATCTTCTGATCGCTCAATACCCGGGTGGCCGTTACGTTTAGCAGACCGCTTGCGGCTTGTGGGTGTTTGATATGATCATCACCTGCTGCCGGCGTATTGACGAGTCTTCAGAGTCCTACACAGAGGTTTCCTGGCTTAAGCGAAACGAAATAGGAGCGCATATGAGATATGTGCGGGACCGAGAATAATGCGTGTATATGATACCGTATTTCATTCTCGTGATGAATGTATCGATATGGTTGTATGCGATATAACCTAGTTATCGAATCAAGGATTGATTCGATAAATCGATACATTGTATATTAGTCGGTTATATGCGATATGACCGGATCGTTAAATCAAGTGTTGATTTAATGATTTAATGCATAATTATATATTTGATATATTACTTTGCATTAACTAGTATTGGTTCACTTTAAATGGTTTTTCTCACTTGTTTGTGCACATTGTATATGTGATATACTTTTGTACACAAGTTTGTATCATGTTTAATGATACTTGCTCACTAGGGTTTGTGTAAAGATTAAACCATGGTTGTATATTGGTTAGGGTTTTCATTTTCTTATTCATTTTATTTTCTTTTGGAAATGATAAAGAGAAAATGGTGGCTTTCTTTGTTCTTTGCTTGAAGCTTCTTGAAGCTTCAAAGCATCTTTGACTAAGTGACCATTTTGTCTTCATGCTTAACCCTAACCCTTTAACTAACCTTAGTTTATTCTATACACTTGACCATGGTTGCCATATGATAAGTATTCACATTATTTTCTATTTTGAAAATAATACTTATCATATAATATTATCATCTTCATCTTCTTCTTCTTAAAAGATGAAGAAAGCTTGCTTCATCAATGGCAACTTGTGAAAATGAGTGAGAAATCCAATTCTAAAGTGAACCCACTTCCTATTTCTTCATCCTCTACCTCTTGCCAAGTAGTATAGGGTGTTTCCTTCACAAGTTTTCATGGCTTGGTGAAGGTGGAGCTTGATCTAGTGATGCCTCGACGTAGATCATCTTCGGCATCGTCGTCGATGACCTAGCCCGCTTTTTCTCCGATGAAGCCAATGCTAGAGTCATGGTTCGATTTGGACAGCGGAGAGGACTTCATCATGGAGCTATGGAAGTGGAGAAACGGATCTACAAAGGTTGTATTTCCGTTCTTTTAGTTTAGTTGTAAACTAGTTTCATTTATCGCCTAAAATCTAGTTAACGATCCGTAGTCTAGGGTTTCTCGGCACCGTAAAATTTGAAATTGGCATGGTTGATGCCTTGTGAGACCTCATTAGTGTGCCTAGGAACCCTACAGTGGTATCAGAGCCTAGCTAGAGCCTTAGGCGATGCTTAGACGATGTTTGAAACCCGATCGACCCGAAACCCTAACCCGAAAACGGCTCTCTGTACATTTTTTTAAAACTGGGTTTTTTCCACATTAAAAATATGCAGAAAATTCAGCAGGGAATTGTAAGAATTACTGTGAAGTCCGTACCCATGATTCGCCCAAAGAGCGGCGGAACCGCGGCAGAAGCATGGCTTCTGCGGCGGTTCCGCGGCCAACAAGCATCTTCAGTCGCTCCTTTTTGCACAATAACTCTTAAATTTTAATGCTGTATTTTCTGGGAATTTTTAATTTGACTCTACAGTTGAGTGTTCTGGGGTTGTATTGGGAATCGAAGATTCGATCGGATTATCAAGCTTTCTCTATGTGTTTTCCGGATAATTTTTGAATATGTTAAAAGTTCGACCGGATAAAAATACCCAATTTTTCCCCTGTAGGGAAATTTCCAAGTGTTGGATCTTTCCGAAGTTTAACGACGTTCTAAGTAGTGCAAGTAACGCGATGGTCTCTCTAGAAGACAACAAACCTTAACTCGATTATGTGACCGTCTTGAACTGCCCTTTGAACCTTCGGGTTTAGGGCAGTACGGCGTGCCACATGTGAGGCGTTGGCTTGACCCTTCTACGGCTGGACCGTTGGTACTGAGGCACGAACTGAATGTTTTTAGACTTGTTTCATGTGTTGATCTGTATCGGGAAAACTTGGGTGTTTGAATGTTCGATCGGAAAGTTTAACATTTTCTAATTATCTGGAATGTGATACAATAATTGGAATTCACAATAAATTATGAGATAACTGAATGAATGTTATAAACATAGCAGTTTAGTCTCATTTGATCGGTTGCCACGGAATTTTGATGTGATCAAAAGTCCATCGCAATCACGTAGCGTACGCGGATACTCGCCGGGTAAACTTAATAGACAGCCTCGCTCCATAGCCCCGACCAAGTGACTGTAGGAGAACACCGTCGCCGAAAGCATCCGTCCGGGTGCTCGCGGCAGCGGTGTTCCGCCTTGGTGCACTTTGTCGACGGCGTCGGGGGTGCGGCCGCCTACTAAAGTTTGCGACGAGCATTCGATCAGGATGTCGGGAATCTTGTTGAATTACCCGACTCTATGTTGAAAAGTGTTTTCGATTTAGAGACTAAAATGCGGGGTTTATAATTGTTAGGCATGTGATGTCTAAGGTATTCATTTGATTAGGCATGCGATGTCTAAAGAGGTTGCGGATTCCAACTGTTGTAGTTTTACACTTTCTTTTCTGTGACCGTAAGTGTAATATGTGATATCGCCGGTTTCGTTGCTATATGTCAACGAGAACTGGGATGGGCATATTTACTTACGTTGATGACATGTGATGTTATGTGTTGCTGGATATGTTTTATTGGATCGTCGTGTTTGAATAGCCGGGGGTTTTTTATGTGAGATGAGTGTTTTTCATTTTCATTCATGTAAAAATTTGTATGTAATATTCTTTTATTGGGGTACTTCCAGGTTGCGGAAGATGTCACCCTTTGTATATTATTTACTTTTCCGCACTAGGATAGACCCAAGGAGGAGGGCACAAGTAACCGGGTTCTGGAGTCCAGTGGGAGACCAACTCGAGGAGTCGAGTCCGGGTCTCCTAACTCTAGAATTGGTAGGGTTGTTTGCCGCTATCGTAGGGGTCTAGGGGTGTGGGTTTGGCTATTCATCACGACCGTGGAATCCGTGTTTTATACTGGCTCGTATTGAAAACACGGACGTCCTAGTATATCCAATATTTCATATGATTCTTCTGCTGCGATATCTGTGATGTGATCATGTGATGTTCTGTGATGGATACTTTATATAGTATATATGATATATTATATAGACGTTACTTATGTTTTACACCCGCGCTAGCCCTGCCCCACTCTGCCGTTAGTTACCTAACCTAACGGTGCACGAGGGGACATCGAGGCGAATGCGGATGGCATAAGTGTACGTCGTATTTATCTGTGATGTTTAGGTACTTAAACGATGGGACTTCATTAATGTGATTAATGAAATAAAAGAAACCTAAGATGTTGTAGAATCGAATTTCAAAAATAAAACAGGTAGCTACAGTTCTTGCTTTGCACAGCGGTATATGTGATATATCCTGCACCTTATTCGATGAGGAAAGGACCGAGATCCCTTCACCGGGAGTGACTCCTTTAGCAATAACTGGCAGATGCTACACACTCGGTTTGTCTTTTTATTGCTTTTAAGAGTTTTTGCTTTGCACAGTGATATATATGATATATCCCGCACCTCATTCGACGAGGAAAGGGCCGACGATCCCTTCACCGGGAGTGACCCCTTTAGCAAAACTGGAAAAGCCTCAAAAGCACTCCATTTTAAAATCATTTGATTCTACAACGATATCAAGTTCATTACGCAATAGGTTTTCAGAAAAACCTGTCGTAGCCCTCCGTCATTTCAGATAAGTGCTAGTTAGTATTCGTGCTACGTTTGTTGGCCTGCGTCAAGGCGTAGTGTGCGGTAGCTAACTAGTATTTATCTGCTTATGCATATGATGCAGATTGGATTAGGGTAGTCGTGCGACTTTGTTGGCCTGCGTCAAGGGTCGTGCGGGTGGGTTTAATTCAATCAGGAAATGACGGGTTGAACTTGACTAGCGCACTATGGTTTGTTGGCCTGCGTCAAAGTCATATGACGCTAGGGGCAAAATTATCGGGAATTTCAAGTGTTGAAATTTGCAATGAGATTGCATACCTTCTATGAGATAGTTGGATCCCGATACCCACTGGGAGTAAGAGTTACTCCTGGGAGAGTTTTACTCACTACAATTAGCCGATCAAGTAGGTGTCTAGAAAGGTGTTAACGAGGTTACGCCTCTGGGAAAACGAGGTTTACATTAATTAGGTTCATGCGAAAGCACGGGGGACCTCCCTCAAAGTACCGACACTGGCCTGGCTGAAAGATTGGCGAACTTGTAGTTTGTAATTAATCCCGGCTAGTCTTTCCTTTTAGGGTTTGAAGGAAGATTTGATTAAAACAGTGGGAGCCATCCTGATTAGATAAAATAATAACCAATCTATTCTTGCAAGAGCGCACGCTGAGTGTTTTCTTCTCTCTCTCTCTCCTGGTAGCGACCATGTCATGCCTTAATCAAGATAATAATACGGATTATTGACCGAACCCACTTGTTATACTGAGCTGGGGAACGTTGGTCCCGCTCCAACTTATAATTGTTATAAGACAGAGCAGGAAATTGGGGATTACCAGAATTCCCGTGCCGCCCAAACGAAGAAAGTGCATATGATGCATCTCCTTCGGGTGTGTTCATTACAAAGAATTGTTTTTCAGTATCCTCCGCATCCTGGGTATGTGATACCGGATCAGGATCCCAGATATGTAATCTGTTACATAGGGCTGCAAAAAGGTAGAGAACTGAGAACGGGTGATAAGTTTCATGAGGCAGAAAACGGGGCAAGTGTTGCAGCCAAGTCTGTTGGTCACTGTCACCCTGTATTCCAAATACATTGATTCTGAACGAATGTTATTAGATACCGAACCTGATATACAAAATCATATCTATCTCTTTATTAGTAAAGAAATGATAAAATTTTGTATAGTTGGATAATGTTTTGAACATTTCCTATATCAAAAGTTGATCGGTTCAGGCACGTTATCTAAAAGCATTGATGTTCTAAATCAAACTACAGTTCTTAAGTATACGGAACACACACAAGAGGAAAAGTTCAGAAATGAACGAATTTTTCTTGTGGTATTGTAGACTAGGTCATATCAATGCGACCCGACTAGCTGAAGTTACATATAGATGCATATTTAAATCAGTTTGAATTTACATTTTATGAAACATGCCAGTCATGTCACAGAGATAAGATGACCACAGCTCTGTTTGTTGGTAACAGAGAAAGAGTTGGTAAACTCTTGGGATGATACATGTTGATGTATGTAAGGTCCCCTGTCTACACATGCCAGGACCGGTTCTTTATACTTCATTACATTCTCTGATGATCTTTCGAGATTCAGACCTATGTTCCTGTTGAAACACAAGTCCGAACCTTTTGAGAAACTCACAGAATATAAGTTAGAAGTAGAGATCCAAAATACGGGTATAAGTATTATGTCCTTTGATGAGATCAAGGAGGAGAATACTTGAGCACGGAAATCCTGGACTTTTCTAAAGGAGAATGAGATTCTCTCTCAGCATTACTCCTCCGTATACACCATAGCACGATGGTATATCGGGGCGGAGCAATAGCACCCTATGTGATATGGTGTGCTCTATGATGAGTACTACTGAGTTACCTATTTCCTTTTTGGGAGTTATGCACTTGAGAAGCTGCATACCTATTGAATAGGGTTCGAATCAAATCGATGCCTACCACTTCATATGTGATATGGAAAGGGAAGAGCCCATTTCTTAAGTTAATTAAGATTTGGGGTTGTCCGGGCTATGTCTAAAAGCAAAATCCGGACAAGCTCGAGGCAAGGTCAGTTATGAAGAACTGGAAATGTTCCAGCTATACAAACTACGGCTGATGATTTGAAAGAACCAAAGGATTCAATAGTTACCAACGAACCTCAGCCTCTCCGCCGATCTAGTAAGGGTCCTCACCCACCTGAGAGATACTTCGGTTACTCTATGACAGTGGGAGCGAGGATTGCATCATGAGATGATGACCCAACTAGTTTTGAGCTGGCCATCAGGAGTGGGACTCTGTAAGAATGGCTGGATGCTTAGTGATCTGAGATGGAATCCATGTACACCAACAAAGTATGGACTTTGGTTGCTATATCTGAAGGGTTAAATCCCCATCAGGAGCAAGTATATCTTGAGAAGATTACTTGGTGTAGATGGAAAAGTTGAGACTTTCAATGCTAGACTTTTTAAAGCTTTTCGTCATCGACCAGGCGTGGATAATGATGAAACCTTTTCAAGTGGCTATGCTCAAGTCCATCCAGATCCTACTTACCACGGCTACATACCATCACTACGATATCTGGCGGTTGGGTGCCATGACTGCTTTTCTTAATGCTCTTTTAGAAGAGAACGTCTATAAGTACACAGCCAGAGGACTTCGTAGACAGTGGGAGCAGCGGAAACGTGTACAAGATGCTTTATAGGATAAAGCAGGTATCGCGGAGATGGAACATCTGTTTTGATGTGTTAGTCAAAGAGTTTGACATCATCAAAATGGTAGATGAACCCTGTATATACAAAAAGGTAGTAGGGAGTATGGTGATGATCCTCATAGAGTACGTGGATGACATACTCTTGATAGGGAAGGAGTTTCCTATGCTACGCTCGGTCAATCTCCGCTTATCACAATGATTCTCCATATAGGATCAAAGTGATACCTCCTAAATCCTGGGTTTTGGATCTATGAGATAGATCTAATTGGATGTTAGGATTCTCACTAGTTGTAGTGAGATGGTATCAATTGATTCTAGGGAGAATCACTGGAAGGATTCCAGGGTGATAAGGACGACTGAATGTCAGTCACAGGCATTGTCTTTACCCTCAGTGGAGGGACGGTATGTTGGAAGAGTTCCAAGCTAAATACCGTGGCAAACTAGAAGATAAAGGCTGGATACATCGCTACTTAAGATGCTACCAAAGAGGCAGTCTGGATGTATATTAGTTCATGAGATGAACTTCGTTCCTCCCATTGTGTGACAATGGAGTTGTGGCTTGTGCCAAGGAACGCATGTCCCATCAGTGATCCAGACATATTCTAAGGCAGTATCACCTGATCATGGAGATGGTTGATCTCTAAGGGATCGAGGTTAGGAGAGTAGACTCAGAGGACAACACGGCGGATCCACTCACAAAGGCCTTTTCCCAGAGAGAGACTTTTATGGGATGGTTGAGTATGAGATACTTCAACCACTGCTATCAGATGGCCCTAGTGCAAGTGGGAGATTGTTAGTTATATGTATGCCCTAGAGGCCATTACTGTACATTGGATGTATATTGTAGTGGATGCTGGGACGTATATAGGGAGGACTTTCTTGCTCGACATGATAGTATGCTATCTGGTTACTCTTTACCTTAACGTGTACATTGATTGTCTCTCTGTTACATGTTGTTAAAGCCCTTAGGATGTGTACTTGACTACCTGGACTATGATGCGGATCATACTAGTGGGGACATGGTAGTTCATAAGTACATCCTTCAAGGTCCCTAGTCGTGGGTGTATCGAGACGGGGCATCGATATACCAGAGTAGACTAGCGTATACCTTCTCGACCCATATAGATGGGCGATGGATGATCCCATATCCATTGGTGTTTGACATCAGAGATGATATACGGGTGCTCAGTGAAGATTGGGTATACTGGACGGACTCGCCGAGAACTCCCAGATGGTATTATACCTTACGTCAGATGGCAGTTCTCTGGTGACACTGGTACAGAGTAGTCTGTTGACCCGAGATCGTCATAGAGTCTTGTGTGATTCCCACTGTGCTTTGATTTCCACCTTACCACGTCCAAGAGGGTGTGGAAAACGGTGGTTTTTGGGTACAGTCCCGAGTCACATGGAGGCAATGAGCGATAGGAGGGAATTCGTCTCTCCCGGTATAGGGGGTTGATGTTACGCTGTGTTCGATTGGCTATAACCGAAAATCCCTGGCCAGGGTTGCTGAGATTTACTGGTAAGTGTTACCTGTAGTTTCTCGAACTGTTATAGACCTCATATCGACACGACTTATCGAGCTATTGCGGTCTGACGTGTAGGGTTCCTAGGCACTCTCAAGAGGTCTCACAAGGCATCAACCATGCCAATTTCAAAAATTACACGTGCCGAGAAACCCTAATACGGATCGTTAACTAGATTTTAGGCGAATTGAGCTACAAGTAAACTACTTTACTAAAGTGAACGGAAATACAACCTTTGTAGATCCGGTGCTCCACCACCATAGCTCCGTAATGAAGTCTCCTCGCTGTCCAAATGGAAACTCGGGCTCTAGCGTCGGCTTCATCGGAGAAATGGACGGGCAAGGTCGTTTGCTACGTGCCGAAGATGATCTACGTCGAGGCATCGCAAGATCAAGCTCCCACTTCACCAAGTCAAGAAACTTGTGAAGAGAACACCCTATACTACTTGGCAAGAGGTAGAGGATGTAGAAATAGGAGGTGGGTTCACTTTAGAATTGGATTTCTCACTTTATTTCATCACTTGCTATTAGAGTAGCAAGCTTTTCTTCATGGAAGAAGAAGATGAAGAAGATGATAATGATATGATAAGAATAATCATAATAGAAAAGAAAAATCAATTCTTATCATATACAAACCATGGTTTAGTGTAGAGATTTAACTAAGGTTAGATGGAGTGGTTAGGGTTAAGCATGAGACAAAATGGTCACTTAGTCAAAGCTTCATGAAGCTTCACAATACAAACAAAGAAAGCCACCATTTTTCTCTTTATGCAAATTATTTTCCAAAAAGAAATGGATAAATAAATAAGTGAATAAAACAAAACCCTAACCATTATCATGTAACCATGGTTTGATCTTTACACAAAAACCCTAGCAAACATGTATCATCAAACATGATACAATCAAGTGCACAAAAGTATATCACATATACAATGTGTACATCCGAGTGAGAATATCCATTTAAAGTGAACCAATACTAGTTAATGCAAAGTAATATATCAAATATATAATTATGCATTAAATCATTAAATCAACACTTGATTCAATGATCCGGTCATATCGCATATAACCGACTAGTATCCAATGTATCGGCTTATCGAATCAACCCTCGATTCGATAACTAGGTTATATCGCATATAACCATTCGATACATTCATCGCGAGAATGGAATACGGTATCACATACACGCATTATTCTCGGTCCCGCACATATCTCATATGCGCTCCTATTTCGTTTCGCTTGAGCCAGGAAACCTCTGTGTAGGACTCTAAAGACTCGTCAATACGCTGGCAGCAGGTGATGATCATATCAAACACCCACAAGCCGCAAGCGGTCTGCTAAACGTAACGGCCACCCGGGTATTGAGCGATCAGAAGATCGACGAGCAAGCCCGCTCACACTCCAGTGAATCCAACCAGTAACACTTACCGTACAGTCCGGTCTCGTCGTCTGATATGTCGCATATCTCGCCTAGGGGTGGTAAACGTCAGACCCCAATAGCTCGATAAGTTGTGTCGATATGAGGTCTATAACAATTCGAGAAACAACTGGTAACACTTACCAGTAAATCTCAGCAACCCTGGCCAGGGATTTCCGGTTATAGCCAATCGAACACAGCGCAACATCAACTCCCTATACCGGGAGAGACGAATCCCCTCCTATCGCTCATTGCCTCCATGTGATTCGGGACTGTACCCAAAAACCACCGTTTTGCACGCCCTCTTGGACGTGGTAAGGTGGAAATCAAAGCACAGTGGGAACCACACAAGACTCTATGACGATCTCGGGTCAACAGACTACTCTGTACCAGTGTTACCAGAGAACTGCCATCTGACGTAAGGTATAATACCATCTGGGAGTTCTCGGCGAGTCCGTCCAGTGTACCCAGTCTCCACTGAGCACCCGTATATCATCTCTGATGTCAAACACCAATGTATATGGGATCATCCATCGCCCATCTGTATGGGTCGAGAAGGTATACGCTAGTCTACTCTGGTATATCGATGCCCCGTCTCGATACACCCACGACTAGGGACTTTGAAGGATGTACTTATAGACTATCTGTCCCCACTAGTATGATCTGCATCATAATCCAGGTAGTCAAGTACACATCCTAAGGGCTTTACCAACATGTAACAGAGAGACAATCAGTGTACACGTTAAGGTAAAGAGCAACCAGATAGCATACTATCATGTCGAGCAAGAAAGTCCTCCCTATATACGTCCTAGCATCCACTACAATATACATCATATGTACAGTAATGGCTTCTAGGGCATACATATAACTAACAATCTCCCACTTGCACTAGGGCCATCTGTAGCAGTGGTTGTAGTATCTCATACTCAACCATCCCATAAAAGTCTCTCTCTGGAAAAAGGCCTTTGTGAGTGGATCCGCTGTGTTGTCCTCTGAGTCAACTCTGCTAACCTTGATCACCCTGGAGATCAACTATCTCCATGATCAGGTGATACTGCCTTAGAATATGTCTGGATCACTGATGGGACGGACGTTCCTTGGCATAAGCCACAACTCCATTGTCACACAATGGGAGGAACTAAGTTCATCTCATGAACAAATATACATCCAGACTGCCTCTTTGGTAGCATCTCAAATAGCGATGTATCCAGCCTTTATCGTCTAGTATGCCACGGTATCTAGCTTGGAACTCTTCCAACATACCGTCCCTTTACTGAGGTAAAGACAATGCCTGTGACTGACATTCAGTCGTCCTTATCACTCTGGAACCCTTCCAGTGATTCTCCCCAGGATCGATTGATACCATCTCACTACAACTAGTGAGAATCCTAACATCCAATTAGATCTATCTCATAGATCCAAACTCAGGATTTAGGAGGTATCACTTTGATCCTATAGAGAATCATTGTGATAAACGGAGATTGGCCGAGCGTAGCATAGGAAACTTCTTCCCTATCAAGAGTATGTCATCTACGTACTCTACGTGGATCGTCACTATACTCCCTACTACCTTTTTGTATATACAAGGTTCATCTACCATTTTGATGATGTCAAACTCTTTGACTAACACATCAAAACAGATGTTCCAACTCCGCGATACCTGCTTTATCCTATAAAGCATCTTGTACACGTTTCCGCTGCTCCCACTGTCTACGAAGCCCTCTGGCTGTGTACTTATAGACGCTCTCTTCTAAAATATCATTTAGAAAAGCAGTCATGGCACCCAACCGCCAGATATCGTAGTCATGGTATATAGCCGTGGCAAGTAGGATCTGGATGGACTTAAGCATAGCCACTACAAAAGGTTTCATCATTATCCACGCCTGGTCGATGACGAAAACCTTTAACAACTCTATCTTTGAAAGTCTCAACTTTTCCATTTACACCAAGTAATCTTCTCAAGATATACTTGCTCCTGATGGGGATTTAACCCTTCAGATATAGCAACCAAAGTCCATACTTTGTTGGTGTACAAGGATTCCATCTCAGATCGCTAAGCATCCATCCATTCTTACAGAGTCCCTACTCTCGATGGCCTGCTTGAAACTAGTTGGGTCATCATCTCATGATGCAATTCTCGCTCCCACTGTCATAGAGAAACCAAAGTATCTCTCAGGTGGGTGGAATCCTTCTAGATCGGCGGAGAGGCTGAGGTTCGTTGGATTCTACTGAATCCTTTGGTTCTATCAAATCATCAGCTGCAGATTGTATAGCTGGAACATTTCCAGTTCTACATAACAGTCCTTGCCTCGAGCTTGTCCGATTTTGCTTTTTAGACATAGGCCGGACAACCCCAAATCTTAACTAACTTAAGATATGGGCTCTTCCCTTGTCATATCACATATGAAATGGTAGGCGACTGATTTGATTGGAACCCTATTCAATAGGTATGCAGCTTCTCAAGTGCATAACTCCCAAAAAGGAAATAGGTAACTCAGTAGTACTCATCATAGAGCACACCTTATCATATAGGGTGTGATTGCTCCACCCCGATATACCATCGTGCTTTGGTGTATACGGAGGAATAATGCTGAGAGAGAATCTCATTCTCCTTTAGAATAATCCAGGATTTCCGTGCTCAAGTATTCTCCTCCTTGATCACATCAAAGGACATAATACTTATTACCTTATTGTGGTTCTCTACTTCTAATTTGTATTCTGTGAATATCTCAAAAGGTTCGGACTTGTGTTTCAACAAGAACATAGATCTGAATCTCGAGAGATTATCAGAGAATGTAATGAAGTACAAAGAACCGGTCTTGGCATGTGTAGACAGGGGACCTACATACATCAACATGTATCATCCCAAGAGTTCACTAACTCTTTCTCTGTTTCCAATAAACAGAGCTGGTGTCATTATATCTCTGTGACATGACTGGCAAGTTTCATAAGATGTAAATTCAAACTGATTTAAATATGCATCTAAAATGTAACTTCAGCTAGTCGGGTCGTATTGATATGACCTAGTCTACAATGCCTCAAGAAGGATTCGTTCATTTCTGAACTCTTCCTCTTGTGTGTGTTCTGTATACTAAGAACTGTAGTTTGATTTAGAACATTAATACTTTTAGATAACGTGCCTGAACCGATCAACTTTTGATATAGGAAATGTTCAAAACATTATCCAACAATACAAAATTTTATCATTTCTTTACTAATAAAGAGACTGATATGATTTTGTATATCAGGTTCGGTATCTAATAGCATTCGTTCAGAATCAATGTATTTGGAATACAGGGTGACAGTGACCAACAGACTTGGCTGCAACACTTGCCCCGTTTTCTGTCTCATGAAACTTATCACCCGTTCTCAGTTCTCTACCTTTCTGTAGCCCTATGTAACAGATTACATATCTGGGATCCTGATCCGGTATCATATACCCAGGATGCGGAGGATACTGAGAAACAGTTCTGTGTAACAAACACACCCGAAGGAGATGCATCATATGCACTTTCTTCGTTTGGGCGGCACGGGAAATCTGGTATTCCCCAATTTCCTGCTCTGTCTTATAACAATTATAAGTTGGAGCGCGACCAACGTTCCCTAGCTCAGTATAACAAGCGGGTTCGGTCAATAATCCGTATTATTATCTTGATTAAGGCGTGATATGGTCGCTACCTGGAGAGAGAGAGAGAGAAGAAAACACTCAGCGTGCGCTCTTGCAAGAAAAGATTGGTTATTATTTTATCTAATCAGGATGGCTCCCACTGCTTTTTATCAAATCTTCCTTCAAACCCTAAAAGGAAAGACTAGCCGGGATTAATTACACACTACAAGTTCGCCAATCTTTCAGCCAGGCCAGTGTCGGTACTTTGAGGGAGGTCCCCCGTGCTTTCGCACGAACCTAATTAATGTAAACCTCGTTTTCCCAGAGGCGTAACCTCGTTGACACCTTTCTAGACACCTACTTGATCGGCTAATTGTAATGTATAAAACTCTCCCAGGAGTAACTCTTACTCCCAGCGGGTATCGGGATCCAACTATCTCATAGAAGGTATGCAATCTCATTGCAAATTTCAACACTTGAAATTCCCGATAATTTTGCCCCTAGCGTCCTATGACCTTGACGCAGGCCAACAAACCATAGTCCGCTAGTCAAGTTCAACCCGTCATTTCTTGATTGAATTAAACCCATCCGCACGACCCTTGACGCAGGCCAACAAAGTCGCACGACTACCCTAATCCAATATGCATCATATGCATAAGCAGATAAATACTAGTTAGCTACCGCACACTACGCCTTGACGCAGGCCAACAAACGTAGCACGAATACTAAATAGGACTTATCTGAAATGACGGAGGGCTACGACAGGTTTTTCTGAAAACCTATTGCGTAATGAACTTGATATCGTTGTTGGATCGAATGAATTTTGAAATGGAGTGTTTTTGAGGCTTTTTCAGTTTTGCTAAAGGAGTCACTCCCGGTGAAGGGATCGTCGGTCCTTTCCTCATCGAATAAGGTGCGGGATATATCATATATATCACTGTGCAAAGCAAAAACACTTAAAAGCAATCAAAAGACAAATCGAGTGTGTAGCATCTGCCAGTTATTGCTAAAGGAGTCACTCCCGGTGAAGGGATCTCGGTCCTTTCCTCATCGAATAAGGTGCAGGATATATCACATATACCGCTGTGCAAAGCAAGAACTGTAGCTATCTGTTTTATTTTGAAATTCAATTCTACAACATCTTAGGTTTCTTTTACTTTCATTAATCACATTAATGAAGTCCCATCATTTAAGTACCTAAACATCACAGATAAATACAACGTACACTTATGCCATCCGCATTCGCCTCGATGTCCCCTCGTGCACCGTTAGGTTAGGTAACTAACGGCAGAGCGGGGCAGGGCTAGCGCGGGTGTAAAACATAAGTAACGTCTATATAATATATCATATATACTATATACTGTATCTATCACAGAACATCACATGATCACATCATAGATATCGCAGCAGAAGAATCATATGAAATATTGGATATACTAGGACGTCCGTGTTTTCAATACGAGCCAGTATAAAACACGGATTCCACGGTCGTTATGAATAGCCAATCCCACACCCCTAGACCCCTACGAGAGCGGCAAGCAACCCTACCAATTCTAGGGTTAGGAGACCCGGACTCGACTCCTCGAGATGGTCTCCCACTGGACCCCAGAACCCGGTTACTTGTGCTCCCCTCCTTGGGTCTATCCTAATGCGGAAAAGAAAAAAAATATACAAAAGGTGACATCTTCCGCAACCTGGAAGTGCCCCAATAAAAGAATATTACATACAAGTTTTTACATGAATGAAAATGAAAAAACACTCATCTCACATAAAAACCCTCGGCTATTCAAACACGACGATCCAATATAACATATCCAGCAACACATAACTTCACATGTCATCAACGTAAATAAATATGCGTATCCCAATTGTCGTTGACATATAGCAACGAAATCGGCGATATCACATATTACACTTACGGTCACAGAAAAGAAAGTGTAAAACTACAACAGTTGGAATCCGCAACCTCTTTAGACATCGCATGCCTAATCAAATGAAGTACTTAGACATCACATGCCTAACCATTATAAACCCCGCATTTTAGTCTCAAAATCGAAAACACTTTTCAATGTCAAGTCGGGAAATTCAACAAGATTCCCCACATCCTGATCGAATACTCGTCGCAAACTTTTGTAGGCAGCTGCACCCCCGACGCCATCGACGAAGTGCACCAAGGCGGAACACCGCTGCCGCGAGCACCCGGACGGATGCTTTCGGCGACGGGGTTCTCCTACAGTCACTTGGTCGGGGCTAGGGAGCGAGGCTGTCTATTAAGTTTACCCGGCGAGTATCCCCGTACGCTACGTGATTGCGACGGACTTTTGATCGCATCAAAATTCCGTAGCAACCGATCAAGTGAGACTAAATTGCTATGTTTATAACATTCATTCAGTTATCTCATAACTACTTGTGAATTCCAATTGTTGTATCACATTCCGGATAAACAGAAAATGTTAAACTTTCCGATTGAACATTCGAACACCCAAGTTTTCCTGAAACAGCTCAGCACATGAAATAAGTCTAACAACATTCAGTTCATGCCTCAGTACCAACGGTCCAGCCGTAGAAGGGTCAAGCCAACGCCTCACATGTGGCACGCCGTACTGCCCCAAACCCGAAGGTTCAAAGGGCAGTTCAAGACGGTCACATAATCGAGTTAAGGTTTGTTGTCTTCTAGAGGGACCATCGCGTTACTTGCACTACTTAGAACGTCTTTAAACCTCGGAAAAATCCAACACTTGGAAATTTCCCGACAGGGGGAAAATCGGGTATTTATATCCGGTCGAACTTTTTAACATATTCTAAAATTTATCCGGAAAACACATAGACAAAATCTGATAATCCGATCGAATACACCGAGTCCCCAATACAACCCAGAATATTCAACTCTTGAATAAATATTAAAAATTCCCAGAAAATCCAGCACCTGAAAACATGAATTACTGTGCAAAATTCAAAAAATGATGTGACAAGATGGCCGCGGAACCGCCGCACAAGCCATGCTTGTGCCGCGGTTCCGCCGCTCTTTAGTTGAATCATGGGTCCCGTTTTGTACAGTAATTCTTATAATCCCCTTCTGAGTTTTCTGCATATTTTTAATTTGGAAAAATCCCTGAATTCAAAAATTGTACAGAGAGCATTTTGGATTTGGTGTTTCGGTTCGATCGGACTTCAAACTCCGTCTACGCATCGCCTAAGGCTCTAGCTAGGCTCTGATACCACTGTAGGGTTCCTAGGCACTCTCAAGAGGTCTCACAAGGCATCAACCATGCCAATTTCAAAAATTACACGTGCCGAGAAACCCTAATACGGATCGTTAACTAGATTTTAGGCGAATCGAGCTACAAGTAAACTACTTTACTAAAGTGAACGGAAATACAACCTTTGTAGATCCGGTGCTCTACCTCCATAGCTCCGCAATGAAGTCTCCTCGCTGTCCAAATGGAAACTCGGGCTCTAGCGTCGGCTTCTTCGGAGAAATGGGCGGGCAAGGTCGTCGGCTTCGTGCCGAAGATGATCTACGTCGAGGCATCGCAAGATCAAGCTCCCACTTCACCAAGTCAAGAAACTTGTGAAGAGAACACCCTATACTACTTGGCAAGAGGTAGAGGATGTAGAAATAGGAGGTGGGTTCACTTTAGAATTGGATTTCTCACTTTATTTCATCACTTGCCATTAGAGTAGCAAGCTTTTCTTCATGGAAGAAGAAGATGAAGAAGATGATAATGATATGATAAGAATAATCATAATAGAAAAGAAAAATCAATTCTTATCATATACAAACCATGGTTTAGTGTAGAGATTTAACTAAGGTTAGATGGAGTGGTTAGGGTTAAGCATGAGACAAAATGGTCACTTAGTCAAAGCTTCATGAAGCTTCACAATACAAACAAAGAAAGCCACCATTTTTCTCTTTATGCAAATTATTTTCCAAAAAGAAATGGATAAATAAATAAGTGAATAAAACAAAACCCTAACCATTATCATGTAACCATGGTTTGATCTTTACACAAAAACCCTAGCAAACATGTATCATCAAACATGATACAATCAAGTGCACAAAAGTATATCACATATACAATGTGTACATCCGAGTGAGAATATCCATTTAAAGTGAACCAATACTAGTTAATGCAAAGTAATATATCAAATATATAATTATACATTAAATCATTAAATCAACACTTGATTCAATGATCCGGTCATATCGCATATAACCGACTAGTATCCAATGTATCGGCTTATCGAATCAACCCTCGATTCGATAACTAGGTTATATCGCATATAACCATTCGATACATTCATCGCGAGAATGGAATACGGTATCACATACACGCATTATTCTCGGTCCCGCACATATCTCATATGCGCTCCTATTTCGTTTCGCTTGAGCCAGGAAACCTCTGTGTAGGACTCTAAAGACTCGTCAATACGCCGGCAGCAGGTGATGATCATATCAAACACCCACAAGCCGCAAGCGGTCTGCTAAACGAAACAGCCACCCGGGTATTGAGCGATCAGAAGATCGACGAGCAAGCCTGCTCACACTCCAGTGAATCCAACCAGTAACACTTACCGTACAGTCCGGTCTCGTCATCTGATATGTCGCATATCTCGCCTAGGGGTGGTAAACGTCAGACCCCAATTGCTCGATAAGTCGTGTCGATATGAGGTCTATAACAATTTGAGAAACTACTGGTAACACTTACCAGTAAATCTCAGCAACCCTGGCCAGGGATTTCCGGTTATAGCTAATCGAACACAGTGCAACATCAACTCCCTATACCGGGAGAGACGAATCCCCTCCTATCGCTCATTGCCTCCATGTGATTCGGGACTGTACCCAAAAACCACCGTTTTGCATGCCCTCTTGGATGTGGTAAGGTGGAAATCAAAGCACAGTGGGAACCACACAAGACTCTATGACGATCTCGGGTCAACAGACTACTCTGTACCAGTGTTACCAGAGAACTGCCATCTGACGTAAGGTATAATACCATCTGGGAGTTCTCGGCGAGTCCGTCCAGTGTACCCAGTCTCCACTGAGCACCCGTATATCATCTCTGATGTCAAACACCAATGGATATGGGATCATCCATCGCCCATCTGTATGGGTCGAGAAGGTATACGCTAGTCTACTCTGGTATATCGATGCCCCGTCTCGATACACCCACGACTAGGGACTTTGAAGGATGTACTTATAGACTATCTGTCCCCACTAGTATGATCTGCATCATAATCCAGGTAGTCAAGTACACATCCTAAGGGCTTTACCAACATGTAACAGAGAGACAATCAGTGTACACGTTAAGGTAAAGAGCAACCAGATAGCATACTATCATGTCGAGCAAGAAAGTCCTCCCTATATACGTCCTAGCATCCACTACAATATACATCATATGTACAGTAATGGCTTCTTGGGCATACATATAACTAACATGACGTTTACCACCCCTAGGCGAGATATGCGACATATCAGACGACGAGACCGGACTGTACGGTAAGTGTTACTGGTTGGATTCACAGGAGTGTGAGCGGGCTTGCTTGTCGATCTTCTGATCGCTCAATACCCGGGTGGCCGTTACGTTTAGCAGACCGCTTGCGTCTTGTGGGTGTTTGATATGATCATCACCTGCTGCCGGCGTATTGACGAGTCTTTAGAGTCCTACACAGAGGTTTCCTGGCTCAAGTGAAACGAAATAGGAGCGCATATGAGATATGTGCGGGACCGAGAATAATGCGTGTATGTGATACCGTATTTCATTCTCGCGATGAATGTATCGATATGGTTGTATGCGATATAACCTAGTTATCGAATCAAGGATTGATTCGATAAATCGATACATTGTATATTAGTCGGTTATATGCGATATGACCGGATCGTTAAATCAAGTGTTGATTTAATGATTTAATGCATAATTATATATTTGATATATTACTTTGCATTAACTAGTATTGGTTCACTTTAAATGGTTTTTCTCACTTGTTTGTGCACATTGTATATGTGATATACTTTTGTACACAAGTTTGTATCATGTTTGATGATACTTGCTCACTAGGGTTTTTGTAAAGATTAAACCATGGTTGTATATTGGTTAGGGTTTTCATTTTCTTATTCATTTTATTTTCTTTTGGAAATGATAAAGAGAAAATGGTGGCTTTCTTTGTTCTTTGCTTGAAGCTTCTTGAAGCTTCAAAGCATCTTTGACTAAGTGACCATTTTGTCTTCATGCTTAACCCTAACCCTTTAACTAACCTTAGTTTATTCTCTACACTTTACCATGGTTGCCATATGATAAGTATTCATATTATTTTCTATTTTGAAAATAATACTTATCATATAATATTATCATCTTCATCTTCTTCTTCTTAAAAGATGAAGAAAGCTTGCTTCATCAATGGCAACTTGTGAAAATGAGTGAGAAATCCAATTCTAAAGTGAACCCACTTCCTATTTCTTCATCCTCTACCTCTTGCCAAGTAGTATAGGGTGTTTCCTTCACAAGTTTTCATGGCTTGGTGAAGGTGGAGCTTGATCTAGTGATGCCTCGACGTAGATCATCTTCGGCATCGTCGTCGATGACCTAGCCCGCTTTTTCTCCGATGAAGCCGATGCTAGAGTCATGGTTCGATTTGGACAGCGGAGAGGACTTCATCATGGAGCTATGGAAGTGGAGAAATGGATCTACAAAGGTTGTATTTCCGTTCTTTTAGTTTAGTTGTAAACTAGTTTCATTTATCGCCTAAAATCTAGTTAACGATCCGTAGTCTAGGGTTTCTCGGCACCGTAAAATTTGAAATTGGCATGGTTGATGCCTTGTGAGACCTCATTAGTGTGCCTAGGAACCCTACAGCCGTTACGTCCAGCTAGTACCGCTGACGGCTTGTGGGTGCGTGATGTGATCATCACCTACTGCCGGCGTATTGACGAGTCTTTAGAGTCCTACATAGAGGTTTTACTGGCTCAGGCAAAACGAAATAGGAGCGCATATGTGATATGTGCGGGACTGAGAATAATGCGTGTATGTGATACCGTATTCTATTCTCCCGACTTTTAGTATCGGTCGGTTATATATGATATGACCGGGTTATCGAATCAAGTGTTGATTCGATAAGTCGATACGATGAATGTTAGTCTGTTATATGAGATATGACCGGATTATTAAGTCAAGTGTTGATTTAATAATTAAGTGTATAATTGTATATTAGATATACTAGTTTACATTTACTAACACTTATTCACTTTAGGGTTTTTCTCACATGAGCACAACTTTAATGTATATATGATATATATTAAAATTGTTTTTCTTTTATTGTATCATGGTTGATGATACACTTGACATGGGTGTACAAGACATACACCATGCTATTTGTTATGTTGGGTTTTAACATTTAAAAGTATTTACAAAATTAGTGGTAAATTAGAAAATGCATGAAGCTTGTGGAAGCTTGTGGATGCATTGACTAAAGTCCACTAAATTTGTTTTTACTTTGGGTTTTAACCTAACGTTAACACTTAGCCATGGTTATGGCTCTACAAGAGTTAGTATATGATACTCACTCACCATGGTTAGCCTTCTCACTTGATGATTATCTCTTCTCATTTTATTTTCTTCATCTTCTTCTTCTTGCTTCAAAAAGAAAAATCTTGCTAGGGTTTGATCAAAAGTGAGATAGATTGTGAGAAACAAAAATCCAAAGAGAACCCACTTCTTATTTCTCCATCCTCTACTAGACTAGCACTCTAGTTTAGGATGTTTACTTCACTAATTCTCTAGTTAGTGAAGTAGGATCTTGAGTCGGAATTCCCTCGACGTAGATCATCTTCGGCCTTGGAGACTTCAAGCAAGGTCGCATCCTTCGCGTCGTGAAGCCATGCAAGAGCCCGGGAGAACCTTGATCGCAGTGAAGGGACTTCAACAAGGAGCAAATGAAGTGAAGGACCGATCTACAAAGGTTGTATTTCGTATTCCTTTTAGAGTAAAGTTGTTTACTTGCTATATGATTCGCCTAATCTCTAGTACACGATTTTGCTTAGGGTTGTTCGGCACATAAAAATTTAATTTTGGCATGGTCGATGCCTTGTAGAGCCTTGTTAATGTGCCTAGTAACCCTACAGAATGATGTCCATGGAATCATCCTAAGGCTGGCCTAGCCTCTAAAAAGATAGTGGATAACGATGGACGATGTCAGCAGCATCATCCCAAGGCTGGCCTAGCCTCTAAACTGATCAGTAAAGGTAGCGAACTGTCGAGTTACAAGTCAGGTTTCATCATTGATTTCCCCATACCCCCAGGTTATATGTATTCAAGTCAGGTATTAAATAATCATGGAGCTAATGCCAACACAGGATCAGACAGGTACAGATTTGTCTGGATAGACAACAGGAAGTGTCCGTGGGGACAACATGTAAAGTTTGTTGGTATTAGTAACAAGATCAGGTAACAGGTAAAGCTATGGTACATCAGGTCAAGTCAAGTAATGTATATAGGTGTCATGTCATGTCAAGAGTTGCATGGTATCATGTCGTGTTAAGTAATTGGTGTAGCAAGTCATGTCAGGGTGCACAAGATGTCGTGTGGGTGCTCATAATCAAACTAGCATAAGCATGGGTATACAAAACCAGCATGGATACTAATAGAACAATAAACTGGAACAGTGATATGCAAATAGGTACAGGTTAAAATATATGGATGTACGGTTAACGATTAGAGTTAGGGTTATGGTTCCAACATTAGTAAAATACACTTTAACAATATGGATTGTTAAAATCTCGTTATTATTGGTTAAAAGATCTAGGGGTGCAAATGTATTTAAAAAAGGTTAAAGATGCAAACGGGCATCTGATTGGGTATAAACTATAAAAGGGGGTACTATGGGCTATGCAAATAATTGTTATTTGATTTACATATGGATGTTGGTACTATGTATAGTAAACTAAAATGCAACGGGTATGTTTCAAGTTCTGAATCTAAAAGATATAAACGGAACAACGAACTATTAAATTGGAACACGTGACTTTAGATTCGATCTATAGGCTTAATATGAAATTAAATAAGTATAAAAATATTATGAATAGCATGTAGCAAGTTTCACTTGCCTCGACGGATCAAGAAACGGTATACGTAACGTCACGCGTCGGCGGGAAAAGTCACGACGCACGCACGGTACACGGAATGAGTCCAAACAACGCACGAGGGGATCACACGGGTCAGAGATGCTTGTTGGGTCGTCACGATCGTCGCCGGCACGGTCGGATTCCGGCAAACCAATAACAGTGAACATGAGAAACAACATATAAAGAAAGAGAAGAATGGATGGAGAGAAGAATGGAAGAAGGGAAACATGAGAGAGAGCTTACCGTAGATGTGTTCTATGGTTTGAGAGGGGAGTGTGAACGGCGGTGAACGGTGCTCCGGCGATGAGGGTTTGATGTTAGGGTTTCGGTTGGGCTTTGGGTTGTGTTTGCTGGGGTTTCTCGGTTGGTTGGTGGGTGCAGGGTTGGTGCTCGGGGAAGAGCAGAGGAGAGGAAGAGAGGGAGAGGAAGGAGGTGGCGACGAGATTAGGTGGTCGGCGGCGACGAGGTGGTGGTGTTGGGTTCTCGGGTGTGTAGTGGGGTTTCTGGGTTCGGAGGGGAAAGAGAGGAGAGGAAGGAGATGAGGTCGGGGAAGAAGATGATGATGAGGGTTGAGGAGCGAGGTCGAGGGAGGAGGAGGCAGAGGAGTAAGGGTTAGGGTTTTTGTGGGTTCTTGTGGCAACGGGTGTGCATGGCTTAAATAAGAACAAAGAAAAGAAAAGAGGAGAAGAAAGAAAGAGAGAAGGGAGGTGACGGGATCCGTCGGGCGGTGACCCGACTCGAGAAGCGAACAGTGTTCGCGAGAGGAGAGAGAGAGGGCGCGAGAGGAGAGAGAAAGAGAGAGAAGGCTGCATAGAAAGAGAGAGAAAGAGAAAGGGAAAGAGAGAGAGAGAGCTCGCGGGGCCCGGTGAAAAGAAGAGGGGAATTCTGATTGGCTCGTGGGAAAAAGGAATTGGGTTAGGAAAAATTATAAAAGATTTTAATAGTTTAAAGAATAATTTTGTTGGCTGTAAAATCTTGTATGCTGTTAAAAATATATTTTAAACGGATTAAAGAAATTTAAAATAATTAGAATTTGGCGGGATATAAAATAATTCAGAAATGCGCCCGGATCGGGTCCAAAATTTTAGATTTGAAATACGAGAATTTTATGCAAGTTCCAAAATTTAAAATGAAGGATTATGTAACAAAAAAGCATACCCCTAAGTACGGACGCACGTAAGTGCGTGTAGCCATCCAAACACGTCCGTTTCACTGAACGGGACGAAAACGAGATGCACGGACGCTACCACAGGGTTAGGGGTATCATGCAGGCCATGTTATGTGTTTTTAAATTATTTTACGTGACTTAAATTGTTATATGCCAAAAATACGCGATACTAGGGTATTCTATAATTATGAAACAACAAGCTCAAGCAAGCGGGTCGAAAGTAAAGTAAACTACCATTCGCATCCAAATACGGTAAATGAACAAAACACCACAAACAAACAAATACGGCAACAGAATTTGGTATAACTGAACTCGGTTGTTACAAGTCAAGACCGGGTCTCCTAACTCTAGAATTGGTAGGGTTGCTTGCCGCTCTCGTTGGGCTCTAGGGATGTGGGTTGGCTATTCATCGCGACCGTGGAATCCGTATTTTATACTGGCTTAATCTAAAACACGAAATTCTTAGTATATCCAATATTTCATATATGATTCTTCTGCTGCTGATATTCTGTGATGTGATCACTGTGATATGTTCAGACGAATGCATATATTATAAATATGATATATAATTAATATTGCTACTTTCGTTTCATATGCGATGCTTAGGAAGCATATAATGATGGGAATTCATTAATGAGATTAATGAAATAAAAGAAACTTAAAGATGTTGTAGAAATTTGTTTTAAAAACTAGTAGCTCTAGTTCTTGCTTTGCATAGCGGTATTCCTTGTAGAATATCTAGCATCTTATTCGCTAAGGAAAGAGCCGAGATCCCTTCACCCGGAGTGACCTCTTTAGCGAAACTAGCAGATGCTACAAACTCGGTTTGTCTTTTGATTGCTTTTATAGTTTTTGCTTTGCATAGTGGTATTTGTGAAATATCCTGCACCTTATTCGATAAGGAAAGAGCCGAGATCCCTTCACAGGGAGTGACCTCTTTAGCGAAACTAGTAAAAGCCTAAAAAACACTCCTTTTCAAAATGACTCGATTCTACAACGATATCAAGTTCATTACGCAAAGGGTTTTCTTAAAAACCTGCGTAACCCTCTGTCATTTCAGATAAGTACTACTTAGTATTCGTGCTACGTTTGTTGGCTTTCGTCAAGGCATAGTGTGCGGTAGCTAACTAGTGCTTATCTGTTTAAGCATATGATGCGATTGGATTAGGGTAGTTGTACGACTTTGTTGGTTTTCTTCAAGGGTCGTGCAGGTGGGTTTAATTTAATCAAGAAATGTACGGATTGAACTTGACTAGTGGACTATGGTTTGTTGGCTTTCGTCAAGGTCATAGGACGCTAGGGGAAAAACATTATCGGGAATTTCAAGTGTTGAAATTTGCAATGAGATTGCATACCTTCTATGAGATAGTTGGATCCCGATACCCACTGCGAGTAAGAGTTACTCCGGAGAGAGTTTTACACATTACAATTAGCCAATCAAGCAGGTGTTTAGAAAGGTGTTAACGGGGTTACGCCCCTGGGAAAACGAGGTTTATTTTAATTAGGTCCGTGCGAAAGCACGGGGAACCTCCCTCAAAGTACCGATACTGGCCTGGCCGAAAGATTGACGAACTTGTAGGTGTAATTAATCCTGGCTAGTCTTACCTTTTAGGGTTTGAAGGAAGATTTAACTAAAACAGTGAGAACCATCCTGATTAGATAAAATAATAACCAATCTAATCTTGCAAGAGCGCACGCAGAGTGTTTTCTTCTCTCTCTCTCTCTCCTGGTAGCGACCATGTCACGCCTTAATCAAGATAATAATATGGATGCATTGACCGAACCTCCTTATTATACTGAGCTAAGGAACATTGGTACCGCTCTATCTTATAACTGTTATAAGTCTGAGCAGGAAATAGTGGAATATCCGGATTCCCATGCCACCCAATCGAAGAAAGTGCATGTTGATGCATCCTCTTGGGTGTGTTCATTACCGAGAACTATTTCTCAGTATGCTCTACGTCCTGGGTATGTGATGCCGGATCAGGATCCCATATATGTAATCTATTACATGGGCTACAGAAAGGTAGAGAACTGAGAATGGGTGATATGTCTCTAAGTGTTAGAGAATGGTGCAATTGTTGCAGCCAAGTCTGTTGGCAGATATTACCTAGTATTAATACATTGATTCTGAACAAATGTTATTACATATCGAACCTGATATACAACATTACATCGGTTTCTTTATTATGTTAAAGAAGGATATAATTCTGTATTGGAGGATTATGTTGTGAACATTTTCCTGAATCAAGAGTTGATTCGTTCAGGCACGTTATATAATAGCATATACGTTCTAAATCAAACCACAGTTCAAAGTATATAGAACACACATAAGAGGAGTAGTTCAGAAATGAACGAATCCTTCTTGTGGCGTTATAGACTAGGTCATATCAATGTGACATGACCAGCTAAGTTACATAAGGATGAATATGAGAATCTGTTCGAATTTTCATGTTATGATACATGCGAGTCTTGTCTCAAAGATAAAATGACCAATACTCCGTTTATTGGAAACAGAGAAAGAGTTAGTGAACTCTTTGGACGGATACATGATGATGTATGCGGTCCTATGTCTACAAATGCCAAGGTTGGTTCTTGGTACTTCATTACATTCATCGACAATCTCTCAAGATTCGGACATGTGTTCCTGTTGAAACACAAGTCTGAAACTTTTGAGAAATTCAAGAAATATAAGTTGAAGTTAAGAACCAGATGGGTAGAAGTATGAAAGTCCTTCGATGTGATCGAGGAGGAGAATACTTGCGCATGGAGTTCCTGGAGTTTCTAAAAGGAGAATGCGATTCTCTCTCAGTTTACTCCTTTGAGTACACCACATCACAATGGTGTATCGGGGCGGAGGTATCGCACCCTATGAGATATGGCGCGCTCTATGATGAGTACTACTGAGTTATCTGTTTTCTTTTGGTGTTATGCACTTGAGAAGCTGCATACCTATTGAATGGGGCTCCGTCCAAATCAGGGCCTACCACTATATATGAGATATGGTGTGGGAAGAGACCACGTCTTAAACGAGTTAAGATATGGGGTTGTCCGGCCTATGTTGAAAGGTAGAATCCGGACAAGCTCGAGGCAAGGTCAGTTCTGTACAAGTTTGTTAGGATATCCCGAACATTCGTGAGGGAAAATCTTCTACCACTCTGAGGAGCAAAAGGTGTTTTGTTTCTCAGCATGCCACCTTTTTAGAAAAGGAATTTCTTGTAAAGAAATTTGTGGACATGAGGTAGAACTGGAAGAAGTTCCAGCTAGACAAACTAACAGCTGATGATTTGGTGAAAATAAAGGATTCAATAGTCTCCAACGAGCCTCAGCCTCTCCGCGAATCTGGTAGGGTTCCTCATCCACTTAAGAAATATTACGGTCTTCTCAGTGCTAGTGGGAGCGAGGATTGCAGCATGAGATGATGGCCCAACCAGGTTCAGGCAGGCCATCACGAGTAGAGACTATGTGAAATGGCTGGATGCCATGCGATCAAAGATGGAATCCATGTACACTAACAAAGTATGACTTTGAATGTTGCACCTGAAAGGGTAAAACCCATTGGGAGCAAATGGATCTTGAGAAGATTATTGGTGTAAATGGAAAAGTTGAGACTTTCAAAGCTATGCTTAAGTCCATCAGGATTAATGCGCGTATCGCGGAGTTGGAACATCTGTTTTGATGTGACAGTCATAGAGTTTGACTTCATAAAAAAGGTAGATGAATCTAGTATATACAAGAAGGTTGTAGAGAGTAAGGTTGTCTTCCACGAGTTGTACGTAGATGACATACTTTTGATAGGAAATGGTTTCCTATGCTACACTCGGTCAAGCTCCTCTTATCACGAGGATTCTCAAAGGAAGATCTGGATGATATCTACTACATCTTGTGGATTATGATCTATGGTGATAGGTCTAAGTGGATGTTGGGAGTGTCCCAAATCCAGGTACATTAACACCATACTAAAAGGGTTTAGTATGGATGATTCTAAGCATAGTGGTTCGCCCACTTACTCATGGATCACTCTCTCCAAAAAGATGTCTCTCAAGACTAATTTGGAGAGAGATCGCATGCAAGGGATATCCTATGCTTCAGCAGTAAGCTCTATCATGTATGTGATGTTATGTATCAGACTAGATGTAGATGACTCACTAGGTGTAGTGATCAGGAATCAATCGGATCTTGGGAGAATCACTGGACAGCTATGGAGGACATTCTTAAGTACTTAGGAAGCACTAAAAGAAAGTTCTTTGTTCTAGCTTTCAGAGTGATAAGTTCGAATGAGAGTCAGTCACAGGCATTGTCTTTACCCTCAGTGGAGGGATGGTATGTTGGAAGAGTTCCAACCTAGATACCGTGATATACTAGACGATAAAGGATGAATACATTGCTACCAATGATGCTGCCAAAGTGGCTGTCTGGGCATTTCTTGTTCATGAGATGAACATGGTTCCTACCATTGAGCGTCTAATAAGTGTTATTGTGACAACAATGGAGTAGTGGCTTTAGCCTAGGAACACCATTCCCATCAGCGTTCCAGACATATTCTGAGGCAAGTATCACCTGATCAGGGAGATGGTTGATCTCCAAGGGATCGAGGTCAGGAGAGTAGACACGAAGGATAACACAGCGGATCCACTCACAAAGGCCTTACCCCTAGAGAGATTTCTATGGGATGGTTGAGTTTGGGATACTACAACCACTGCTATATTGTTGGGTATTGGATACTACAACAGATGGCCTTAGTGCAAGTGGGAGATTGTTAGTTATATGTATGCCCTAGAGGCCATTACTGTACATGTGATGTATAATGTAGTGGATGCTTGGACATATATAGAGAGGACTTTCTTGCTCGACATGATATGCTATCTGGTTGCATTTTATCTTAACATGTACACTTATTGTCTCTCTGTTACATGTTGATAAAGCCCTTAGGATGAGTACTTGACTACCAGTATTATGATGCAGATCATATTAGTGGGGACAGGGTAGTCGATAAGTACATCCTTCAAATATTCCTAGTCGTGGGAGTATCGAGACAGGGCATCGATACTCCAGAGTAGACTAGCGTATACGCTTCTCGACCCATATGATGGGCGATGGATGATCCCATATCCATTGGTGATTGATATCAGAGAAGGTATACGGGTGCTCAGTGGAGACAGGGTGCACTGGATAGAACCGCCGAGATCTCCTAGATGGTATTATACCTATCGTCGGATAGCAGTTCTCTGGTGACCCTGGTACATGTTAGTCTGTAGACCCAAGATCGTCATAGAGTCTTGTGTGATTCCCACTGTGCTTTGATTTCACCATACCACGGTCAAGAGATTATGCAAAAAGGTGGTTTTTGGGTACAACCCTGAGTCACATGGAGGCAATGAGCAATAGAAGGGGTTTCGTCTCTCCCGGTATTGGGAGTTGATGTTGCGCTATGCTCGATTGGCCATAGCAGGAAATCCCTGGCCATGGTTGCTGAGATTTACTGGTAAGTGTTATCAGTAGTTTCTCGAACCATTATAGACCTTGCATCGGCATGACTTATCAGGTTATTGAGGTCTGACGTTATACCACCCCCAGGCTGTGATATACGACATATCAGACGAAGAGACCGGACTGTATGGTAGTGTTACTGATTGGATTCGCTGGAGTACGAGTAGGCTTGCTTGTTGATCTTCTGATCGCTCAATACCCGGGTGGCCGTTACGTTTAGCAGACCGCTTGTGGCTTGTGGGTGTTTGATATGATCATTACCTACTGCCGGCGTATTGACGAGTCTTTAGAGTCCTACACAGAGGTTTCCTGGTTCATGCGAAACGGAGTAGGAGCATATATGTGATATGTGCGGGATCGAGATTAATGCGTGTATGTGATATCACATTCTATTCTCATGATATATGTATCGATACGTTATATGTGATATAGCCGGGTTATCGGATCAAGTGTTGATTTGATAAAAGGATACATTTGATATTAGTCGGTTATATGTGATATAGCCGGATTATTAAATCAATTGTTGATTTAATAATTTAATGTAAAATTATATATTTGATATATTAAATTACATTAACTAATATTAGCCCACTTAAGTAATTATTTTTCTCACTTATGATACATTGATATATATGTGATATATGTTAAATGTATTATTTTCTTTTTTCACACAAAATATATATGTGATATATATTGTTGTGTCATGCTAGGTTACACATGAAACATGTATGTATGAGACTCACACCATGCTAGGTTAATGTTAGGGTTTTATTTGTTTTAAGTAATTCAAATAACTCGGATAATGAGTCATGGTTGAGCTTTGGATGGAAGCTAGTAGAACATTGACTTAGTCCATTTGTTTGTCTAGCTTAAGATATTTGTTTGTCTAGCTTAAGATATTTGTTAACCCAACCCTTAACTCATAGCTATGGTTTAGTCTCTACAATGGTTAGTGCATGACATACACTCACCATGGTTGCATTTCTAACCTCATGAAATTCTTTTATCTCTTCATCACTTCATCTTCTTCTTCCTCAAGAGAAAAAGCTTGCTAGTTTTTTCTAAGTGATGAAACAAATAAAATGAGAAAAATAAATCTAAAGTGAGCCCACTTCCTACTTCATCATCCTCTACTACTTGCCATTTAGTTTAGGGTGTTTGCTTCACTAATCTACCATTAGTGAAGAGGAAGCATGAGCTTGAGTCTTCTCGACGTAGATCACCTTCGGCTTCGACGACATCAAGCAAGCTTGTTCCGTACATCTCGTGGAGCCTTTCTAGAGTCCGAGGAGTTCACTACTTGGAGTGAAGGGACTACTAAACGGAGCATTTGAAGTGAAGGACCGGTTTACAAAGGTTGTATTCCTTCTTCTCTTTAGTTTGTAAAGTGTTTACAATCTAGAAAATCATAAGTCTCTAGTTCGATCCTCGTTCGGGTTCTTTAGCTCTCTAGAAAATTTTTAAATGACATGTTCAATGCCCTAGTAAACACCGTGAGGGTGCTAAGGAACCCTACAATAGGACCGTATACATCATCATGCATCCGTCCCAAGAGTTCAGTAACTCTTTCTCTGTTTCGAGTAAACGGAGTATTGGTCATTTTACCTTTGAGACAAGACTGGCAAGTATCATAAGAAGAAAATTCGAACAGATTCTTATATTCATCTTTATGTAACTTAGCTGGTCGTGTCGCATTGATATGACCTAGTCTACAATGTGACAAGAAGGATTCATTCATTTCTGAACTACTCCTCTTGTATGTATTCTATATATATTGAACTGTAGTTTGATTTAGAACGTATATGCCATTACATAACGTGCCTAATCCAATCAACTCTTGATTCAGGAAAATGTTCACAATATTATCCTCCAATACAGAATTATATCCTTCTTTAACTTAATAAAGAAACTGATGTAATGTTGTATATTAGGTTCGGTATCTAATAACATTTGTTCAAAATCAATGTATTAATACAAGGTGATATTTGCCAACTGACTTGGCTGCAACAATTGCGCCATTCTCTAACACTTAGAGACATATCACCAATTCCCAGTTCTCTACCTTTCTGTAGCCCATGTAACATATTACATATGCAGGATCCTGATCCGGTATCACATACCTAGGACGTAGAGGATACTAAGAAATAGTTCTTGGTAATGAACACACCCGAAGAATATGCATCAACATGTACTTTTTTCGATTAGGTGGCATGGGAATCTGGATATTCCCATATTCCCTGCTCAGACTTATAACAATTATAAGAAAGAACGGAACCAACATTCCCTAGCATAGTATAATAAGCAGGTTCGGTCAATACATCCATATTATTATCTTGATTAAGACGTGACATGGTCGCTACCAGGAAAGAGAGAGAAGAAAATACTCTGCGTGCACTCTTACAAGATCAGTTCGGTTATTAGTTTATCTAATCAGGATGGCTCCCACTGTTTTTATCAAATCTTCTTTCAAACCCTTAAAGGTAAGACTAGCCGGGATTAATTACACTCTACAAGTTCGCAATCTTTTGTCCTGGCCAGTGTCGGTACATTGAGGAAAGACCTAATTAAAATAAACCTCGTTTTCCCAATGGCATAACCCCGTTGACACCTTTCTAGACACCTGTTCCCCTCCGAAAGACGGCGTACAGGACCGCGATGTCCTGACGCTGAGATTCGGGGCAGATGCTATTTGGTTTTATACGTCCACCTCTCCGAAGATGCCAAGTTGATTTATGGCACCGTGTATCAGAGGTTTAGACGGATGCGGCCGATGTAGCAGACTTCGTCAGATTCCCTCTCGCTTGAGGGGTTTTTGATTATAGGGACGTTCTTCCCTGCAGGCGCAAGCCCCTGCAGTTAATTACGCTACCGCATCGCGGTAACAACTTTCTCCTTCTCCAGAATTTCACTTCGTGTCGTGTGTGTTTGTTTTGTTTGTGGTTGCCCGTGGATTGTATACGGAGACTGAGTAATGCCGTTGCCCGTAGGACGTGGATTAGTCCAAATCCGTATTTATTTAGATTTGGGTTTGGTGTTTTTTAATTTAATGATGCGTTAGTCGCGTTGCGGCTAAGATCAACTTAAACGTTCGCCAAGGATACGTTAATCCTATTTTGGACTAAGATCGACTTGAACGGGATCGTTTAGATCCGAAAGAAGAGCAATTGGCTCTATTGTTCCAGTTTAGAGACGTGGTGGTCCATATTCCAGTTTAGGGACGTGGTGGTCCATCATTAGTTTAGGGACGTTTCGGTCCGATATTAGTTTAGGGACGTTTCGGTCCAATATTAGTTTAGGGACGTCTCGGTCCAATATTAGTTTAGGGACGTTTCGGTCCGTGAGTTTAAGGACCCCGCAGTCCATATGGGTGTGTGGTCGTTGGGACCCGTCACCTCTTTGACGTCGTTGAGGAATTACAACGATGGATATCAAAGGAGTTCGGAGATGTACCCTCGAACCGGATGTGGATTGGTTTAGGAGAGCCATTCTGCTCAGTTAATTTAATTTAAGGACTTATGGCCAAAATTGGGTTAAGTCCAGTTGAGGATATTCAACATTTTTCTTGATCTTTGGCCTATTAGGCCTGTGCTAGGGCTTTGCCCAAATTTAATAATGCACTGCATTCTATTCTGGCCTGCTAGGCTTTTGATTTGGGCTCTGTCCCTTTATTTATGATGCAGAGCATCTGTTTTGGTCCATTGGACCTTTCAATTTGGCTCTGCCCTTTCAAACAATGCATAGCATTTTGTTTATTAGGCCTGTTAAGCCTTTTAATTGGGCTTGGCCCCTGTTGTAGGCAAGGCAGTGCATTTGTCTGGCACTTTACGCCGAATAATGAGCGCAAGCTCATATGGTGATGACACGTGTCATGCTCTGGTGAGCGCAAGCGCACTAGCGCAGTGCGCTGCGCTGTTGCGCTGCTGACACGTGGCGCTCTCTCAGTGAGTTGCGCCAATTCCAGAGAGCAAAGCTCTATCTCAAGAGCGCTTAGCGCAAGTGGTTCTATAGCTGACACGTGGCGCTCTCTTAAGAGCGCAACGGCACAGTTTGGAAGTGCAAAGCACTAAGAATCTTTTAGATTCAAGAACGGAAGTGCAAAGCACTATTTAATTTCTTGATCTAAATTAGATCAAAGAAAAATAAATTTTTCTTTTGTTTGAAGAACCAGAGGTTCATAAAAGTGCAAAGCATTATTTTTTTATTTTTATTATTTTAAAGAACCAGAGGTTCACAAGAAGTGCAAAGCACTGTTTATTATGTAAAGATCATTGATCTTGTTTTTAGATCAATGATCTATTAGAAGGACTTTCTTCTACTTCATAAAGGTTCTTTACCTTTTTCTTGAAATTTTCTCAGAGTTCTCTCTGTTTAAAGCTCTTGATTTTTTTTAAAGAAATGTTCATGCCTTTGAATTGAGGCCTAGGGTCCTTTTTATAGTGCCCATAAGTTTGTTGAATTTGTTAAAGAGATCTTTCTCTGAATGATTTGGGGAATTTTCCCCACCGTTGGATCTTTGATCCAAGGGCTTCTGCTTTGCAGAAGAAAATCTTCTTGTTTTAACAAGAACTGAAAAGATTTCTTGGAAATTTATTTCTGTTTGGCGCAGATGCCCCAGCGCGTGACACGTGTCGCGCAGCGCACTGCGTAGCGCAACTGTGCTGACACGTGTTCCGCGTTGCTTCATAAAAATAGAGCTTTGCTCTGATTGGGCGCGCCTTCTTGGGTGCTGCGCTGACGTATTAGCGCCTGACACGTGGCGTGTTGCGCCCAAGACTTGAAGCGTTGCTTCAAAATTTTGAATTTTGAATTTGAACAGAGCTTTGCTCTGATTGGGCGAAACAAATGCCCCCCCACCGTTGCGCTCACGTGGCGCACACGTGAGTGCAGCGGTGGCAAGCCCTTGACCGTTGGATCAAGAGGCGAGCTCAAGGGGCGCAAGCGCCTTATAAATAGGGCCTCTGACCCTTAGAAAAATCTCACCATTTTTCTAGATTTTGATTTCCAGAGCTTTGCTCTTGCTTAGAACTCCAGAGCTTTGCTCTCGTTTCCAGAACTTTAGAGCTTTGCTCTCATTTTCCAAGTTAAAGAAAATTTTAGGTAAACTTAATCTTAGATTAAATATTTTAATTAACTAATAGAGCTTTGCTCTTACAGATCTTTTGATCTAAAGAGATCCCCATTGGGATTTTATAAACAGAGCTTCGCTCTCAAAAACTTGCAGATCTACAGGGATTTTGTTCATAGGTTTTAACCCATGAACAGAGCTTTGCTCTTAGATCATCTGTAGATCTTTTAGATCTGACAAAAATGAAAAAATTTCACAAGTTTTTCGTGGATTTTCCCAGATTTCAAAATTTTCAATCCTTTTAGGTGTAGATATTTTCTAATGGACCTTTCCATTATTACCATAGAGCTGTGCTCTTTTTAAGGAATTTTATTCCTTTGAGACCAGCAATGGACAAGTGTCATTCTGTGACAGAGCTTTGCTCTGAAAGAGGAGATTTTCTCCTTGTCTCTAGGGATTCTTCCCCCCTTTTTTTAAAATGGGAATGTTTCCCCGGGGACCAACTGACAATCTCATCCAATGATGAGTTTGTCTTATTGTCATTTAGATTTTGTGGGTCCCTCTTTGGTCTCCTACTCACTGCACTGTGGTGCGGTGTAATTAATTAATTTTGATTTTAATTTAATTAATGCATTTTCTTCTTTCAATGCCAAACGTTGGGATTACAACACTAACGGCTAAATTGTTCTTTTGCAGCGATCATGTCTGAAGACACTTCATTCCCGTTTGTCCGCTCGGAGGAGGGATTTCCCGAGGCGCCCTTGGACCGTGAAGCCCTAACCATGATTAGAGAGTACGACCCGGAGTACAAGAAACTCCACCTTTGGGGGTCTTGGTATAACCAAATCATTATGGGCCGACGGAGCTTCACCTGTGCGGTACCGTCAGAACCCATCACGGCAATTCACTACGCTACCCCACATTCAGTGCAGTATGCCGTGGAGATGATAGACTGGACCGCGAACAGCTTTCTTCATCCCGCTATGGATGCGGTTCCGGTTCAGCGTCCTATGGTTCTGGATATCCTAGGACGCCGTATCTGTCAGGGGGAAGCACAACCCTAGGGGCAATCATATAACCTTGGTTTGATTCCCCGTCACCCTATTGGCTATCTGCCGTGGGCCCGGTACATCCTGTCGACGAGGAAGTCGCAGTTGATAAGACTAGGACTGTACACCGCAGTCTACGTCTCTCTCTTCCAATATCCTACGCTCCCCACTTGGTGGTTCAAGGCTTTCTTGGAGCAATGGAATATTCCTACCCACACTTTCCTTGCCATGGATCGGGAAGTGTCCATTTCTTTGGAGGAATTCACGGAGGTATCCGGCCTACCGGTCATGGGGGAACACTATGAAGAGCTGCTCCCGACAGATGAGTACATCTTCGGTGCTAAGCCGATGGTAAGGGGGATTACGCCGGAAAATGCCGTTCAACACCAATTCCCGAGCCTGATCAAGGTGTTGAACATCTACGAGTCCCTCTTCATCGAACACGGGGGCCGAGGGGTTAATTTTGAGGACTTCATTGCTCGCTTCCTCCGTCCGAGCGTTATTTCGCCAGGAGCCGTCAAATCTGCCATCTTGGATGATCCTTTTGGCCTAGGTTTGGATAACCTGCCGACGAAGGAGATAGACCAAAAGGCTTTCTTCCTCCCAGACTTCCCTACCATATCTTTCGCGGAAATTGCAGCCCCTGGGATGGATGAGGAGGCCTTTTTCTTAGGATTTCTCGGGCTGTGGCTGAGTTGGTTCACGATCCCAATGCATTCTCATCGCATGCGGCCCTCTGTCTTTTATCTAGCCCACCGCATGGTCATCGGGGTAAAGGTGGCCCTGGGGATTGCCGGCCTGGCGCACCTATATCATGGCCTCAGCCGAGCAGCGGATGCCAACGAGCCCGGGGTACTGCATGTGGTCTTCCCGATGCACTACTTTGCATCGTGGCTCGAGCTACACACGGCGGGTGTCTTCGGTATGCATAAAAGGCCTTCATTCTTTGAGAAGTGCGGTTTTCCTCGCATTTTACAGCTGATTGGCTCATCAATCGTGACCCCTTCACCACGGGACGCCAGAGGTTTACTGCTTCGCCCTCACACCGTTGGAGTCTGGATGTCCTTCATTGATAAGGTATTGACCATTGGAAAAGCGTCCACCTCTGCGGTGCGACCATTACAGGACTCCTTCAAGGATGGAGCTTCAGTGTTAACGGCCCGGGAGATCCTTCATTTGTATTCTATTAGACCGGGTTTCCTAGTCTTCAGGTAGGGCGGTGCAGCAGTCTTTATGAGATATAACCCGCATCGTTTTGCCCGACAACTGGGTTACGATCAAGGGGTACCCTTAGAAGCTTTCTTACTGGAACCTGCTGTCAATGAAGAAGGGATGGAGAACGCGTTACACCACTTCATGCGCCTGAACACGGGTTCTTGTTTTTTCGTTAGCACGCCAGCCTGTGCTCCACGACTCCTTAATGTATATAAAGAGTGGTACAATCATGCGACGGGGGCTGTTATAAAGGAAGAGAGGCGAGTGTTGATCGACCGTAAAGAAGTACCCCCCGGTACCAATCGTAACGCTCCCTTAGCGCCAAGGATCCTGGTGGTTCCTCCTCTAAAGGATGCTGGGGGCAGACCATCACGTGCGCAAAGCCCTCCACATGAGCTACCGCTCCCTGATATCACAGACGCACCTCCCGCACCCGGTGCTCCAGTGGAGACAGTGGTTGTACCCTCGCCGGAGTCTGGCGTGGGTGCAGACATCGGGACCCGTCGTCCCAAAGTGGCTGCTAAACGGAAGTCGATCCCCCGTGAGCCTAGGGTCGGGGGTCAAAAGAAAAAGAAGTCGCTCTTCGCTGCGGATGTTGTGTTCGGCCAGGAACCCCATGCTCCTCATGCTGAAGGTCTGCTCGAATATGGGACTAACGCAGGGTTGGTGATGCCGCCGCCGGACGATACAGAATTGGAGGCTGCTCTCAGAGCTTCGGCATGGTTGGTGAAGCGTGACGCGTGGCTGGCTAAGCTTGCGCAATCAGGTAACTACTAGTCGCCTTTTCTTTATTGCAACATATCCTCTTCATTATTTTTGACTAACGCTTTTCTTTCTTTTCTTTCAACAGGCATCACTGATGAAGAAGCCATTGCTGCTTCTCTGAGGACTTTTCAGGAGGAGGAACGTCTCAGGGCATCTATGGGCCTTAGTAAGTTTCAACTCATCAAGTTTTTCATTTTCCTTGTGTTATGGTCGATCTAACCCTTCCCTTTTAATTACAGGAACCTCAATGCCGTTCCCTCCTAGCGACGCAGATGTTGTACCAGCTGCCGACGTTCCTGCTTCTTCTGGGCCACCGCAGGAGGTTCGTCTTGAAGAGCCGATGAGAGATGCCTTAAAGGCTCTGGAGGCATTCCTGAATGAAGACGATGATGCCTTGAAGGAGGCGTCACAGAGGTCCCTCATGACCGCTCGGGAGGAGAGGAAGCGGTTGAGGCGTAAGGCGAAGGCGTGCAGGGCTGCCTTGGCTATGGGAGCGGGCCCCAGCACCGCCCCTCGAGCTGATACTCCCTCCGAAGAGGCCCCTGTCGCCCTATCCACTGCCCGCAGAGAGGTGGCGCGAGCAGTTCGGAGCGCAAACGGTAAATCCGCTTCAGGTAATATTTCTTTCAGAGTTTTTGTTATAAGGATTTTAATGTCATTGGTCCTTATATCTCTTATCTTTGCAGGGCCAAGTCCGATCGAGGGAGAGGCGGAAGCCGTCGATCCTAGGGGAACGGAGGAGGCGATGCCTGCCGAACTCGAGCCGACAGTGGGTAATATCGTTGAGGCCATGGAGCCTGAAGTGGAGGTCGAGGGGCCTACCGCCGAGAAGGTCATTGATGCCGAACCTGAAGCGGTGGCGGATGATGAGTCCAGGGTGGTGGCGGCTGAGGCGCTCGAGGTCGGCGGTCCCCTGGCGACGGTAGACGATACAACCGCAGCTACGGAACCTGAAAGAGTAGTGGGTGAGGTGGCCATGGTTCCCGAGGACGAGCCAACCGCTCCCTCTCTGGAATCTGGCAATACTCCAATCATAGCCCTTCCCGTTTATGGCCCTCCGTCGTCCCCAGGTCTTGCTAGCACGACGACGGTCCCCATCGAGTCGGGTGACGAGGCCACGGGCGGTGGTCTCATGTCGGTAGAGGAGGGAGTCGCCTCCATTTCAGCCGGGAGCTCCTCAGGTAAACCCTAAGTGGCTGCTTTTCTCTACTTTACAACCTTTTCTGATAAGTTCACCTTTTCGTAATGCAGGTGCAGCTAGTGCCGATGCCCCACCACTCGAGGGAGCGCCTTCAACGACTGCTTTGGCGGTGGTCACCTCTCAGCCTTCTCTCATACCCTCGAAGATGTTGGAAGGTATGTGTTTGCGATTTATTAATCTTATCTTCCAGATGTATAATTCGTGTACTAAAGTCACATTGTTGTATCTTCCAGGAGTGCTTTTTGATCATCTCTATCAAGTGTTGCTCCCACACTTCTCTTTCCCATCTGAATTCGCCTCTCCCTCTGGTGGCGCTGGTGAGTACCGTTCTCGATTGGTAGCTTTGTCTTTTCAGTGGTAGAATTATTTCTAACTCTCTCTTGTTCTGACTGCAGTGCTGCAAATCGAAGGGGGAGCAGAAAGATCGGCTGCGCCACCAGCCCTTCCGATCTTGCCACCTGTCTCCACCGGTATAGTAAACTATCTTATCAATGACTTCCTTCATATCTATTGAATCATCATCTAATCGCATTTCGTCTTTTTCCAGCTGTCGTTCCAGTCTCGGTGCCTTTCGAGTCTCGCATTACAATACCGGGCGGCCCTTCCCAGCGACGTCCGTCCTCAAAAGGTGCCGCGAATAGTTTGCGCATGTTGAGCGACTACATCGAGGAACTCGACATCGAGGCTCCTGTATCTGCTGAGGACTTCGCCACGACGGTTAACCCGATGTTGGCGATATTTACCACCTTCCATGACGAGGGCATTGTCGCCTCTTGGGTTAACTATTGTCGGGAGATCGAGGCTCGCCTTCATCAGCTGGAGTCAATGCGCCTACCCCCGAGACTTTGGACTTGAGCACTCAACGGGGAGCATGGCTCTAGCAAAGCGCTTCTCATTTCCGTCATCTGGAACAAGAAGTGGCTTTGAGGCTGAAGGAGTGCCAAGATTCTTCAAGCAGAACTGCTCGCTTGCATGCCGAAGTTGAGGCGAACGCCGCTGAGGTAAAGACCGTCTTCGAGGGTCTTCTGGAGCGCATATCGAATGGGCTGAGACTAAAGCGGGCACTTGATGTCGCCGAGCATGACACTTCAGGCCGTGAAGCTGCTCATCAAGCCGTCAGGGATCAGCTTGCATCCGTCGCACAGCAACGGGCCCAGGTGGATGCGGAGTTGGCAGTGGTATCCAATCGGGAAAAGGCATGGAAGGAAGTGTACGAACAACTGATAGAGCTACTTAAGACGCTTCCTTCCCAATAGCTGCCTTTGTATCAATGTATTTGTAAAAATTTTCTTTTCTGAGTAACATGTATCCGTTCTTTGCTCTTTTCTATGATTCACCATGTATTTGATTGAGGTCAATGAATAAAGATACACACATTCTTTTGCAATATCTTGTATGCTCTTTTGTTTTCTGTCTTTACATCATGATGTTGTCGATGAACCTGATTGGCAGACAACTTAATTTTTCCAAGAGATAGCGATGGCTTAGGCCGTAGGTTCAGATCTGCCGCCTAAGACTTTTCAATTCTATGAGCCGTGAGGGTCTCATAGAGATTTTTCTCCCTACGGATCGAGAGGATCTCATAGGTGGATTTTCTCCTTAGGAATCGTGAGGATTCCTAAGTGTGGTTTTCTCTTATAAGTCGTAAGGATCCTATAAGAGAATTTTCCCTCTTACAAGTCGAGAGGATTCGTAAGCGGTTGTTTCCCTTCTCGTCGAAATTCGACTTCGGAGAGTGAGACCCGTGAATAGTATGCAAGAGACCAGTTTGGATTGACTTGCAGGGCCCCATTGCTCAAAAAGCAAGCTTTTCGATCCTTGCTGTCTGAGACTTCTTCTTACAAATTGAGACGAATCGGGGATTTATTTGCAGTTGTAGCGGAACAGTTGACATGAGTTAAGAAGCTCTCGTCACGGAGTGTTTGTATCCGTGAATCGAGGAGTTTGCTAGGGATTATTTGTTTCCCAAGCGCCAAGGATTATTTGTTTCCTTGGGGTTTGAAACGAGTCGAGGGTTCCCACGGGGGCTCTGGTGGCTCTGCGGATCGACGCGGATCAGGAGGCTCTCGTCAAGGAGTGTTTGTATCCGTGAGTCGAGAAGTTTGCTAGGGATTATTTGTTTCCCAAGCGCCAAGGATTATTTGTTTCCTTGGGGTTTGAAACGAATCGAGGGTTCCCACGGGGGCTCTGCGGGTCGACGCGGATAAGGAAGCTCTCGTAAAGGAGTGTTTGTATCCGTGAGTCGAGGAGTTTGCCAGGGATTATTTGTTTCCCAAGCTCCAAGGATTATTTGTTTCCTTAGGATTTGAAACGAGTCAAGGGTTCCCACGGGGGCTCTGGTGGCTCTGCGGGTCGACGCGGATCAGGAAGCTCTCATCAAGGAGTGTTTGTATCCGTGAGTCGAGGAGTTTGCTAGGGATTATTTGTTTCCCAAGCGCCAAGGATTATTTGTTTCCTTGGGGTTTGAAACGAGTCGAGGGTTCCCACGGGGGCTCTGGTGGCTCTGCGGGTCGACGCGGATCAGGAAGCTCTCGTCAAGGAGTGTTTGTATCTGTGAGTCGAGGAGTTTGCTAGGGATTATTTGTTTCCCAAGCGCCAAGGATTATTTGTTTCCTTGGGGTTTGAAACGAGTCGAGGGTTCCCACGAGGGCTCTGGTGGTTCTGCGGGTCGACGCGGATCAGGAAGCTCTCGTCAAGGAGTGTTTGTATCCGTGAGTCGAGGAGTTTGCTAGGGATTATTTGTTTCCCAAGCGCCAAGGATTATTTGTTTCCTTGGGGTTTGAAACGAGTCGAGGGTTCCCACGGGGGCTCTGGTGGCTCTGCGGGTCGACGCGGATCAGGAAGCTCTCGTCAAGGAGTGTTTGTATCCGTGAGTCGAGGAATTTGCCGGGAGGGTATGGTTCTCTCTTTGTTTTTGCCCTTGGATTGTATACAGGGATCGATGTGATCTTAACTGTAGGGAAAAAAGTTTCATTCTTTCATTTTTTTTTATTCTTTCCGCGATGCTCTATCATTTCAGCTTTTATATCGCGAAGGTCGCGATTGCCCAATCATTTCGGCTATTTTTCGTGGTGCCCAATCATTTCGGCTGTTTATTTTATTTCCACTCGCTTCTTTTTATTGCGAGTTGCCCAATCATTTCGGCTATTTCGCATACATACATTTTACTTGCTGCTTTTTATCGCAAGTTGCCCTATCATTTCGGCTATTTCGTATGCATGTGCGGCTTACTGGCTTTTCGCCGTAAACCTGAACTTGGACACTGATTTTGGCATCAGCACTGCTACAACCGGGATGTTTCAAGGTGCGAATCATCATTTGCCTCTGTCATTGTCGAACAAAGGAGGCTTAGCGACCAGGGTTAGGGTCCTGTCGACTAAGGCTTTTGACTTTATGAGCCGTAAGGGTCTCACAAAGCTATTTCTCCCTACAAGTCGTGAGGATCTTATAGGTGTATTTTCTCCTTAGGAATCGTGAGGGTTCCTAAGTGTTTTGTTCCTCTGTAAGTCGTAAGGATCCCACATGAGGGTTTTCTCTTTGCAAATCGAGAGGATTTACAAGGGTTATGCGAACATATCCCCAGTCACGGATGGACCTTGGTTAGGGAAATGTTTATTCGCGCCCGTGGATTGTATACAAGGGTCAGTATTGAGCCACTTGTAGGGCAATATCGAAAGTTGTGGGGGTTGCTTAAGCACAGGTTTAGATCTCTGTAACTTAAGACTTTCAAATCTTACGAGCCGTGAGGGTCCCATAAGAGCGTTCTCCTTACGAGTCGTGAGGATCTCGCAAGTGTATTTTCTCCTTAGGAATCATGGGGATCCCTAAGTGTGTTGCACCTTTGTGAGTCGTAAGGATCTCACGCAGGTGGTTTCTCCCTACAAGGTCGAGAGGACCCTATAAGTGTCCTTTAACGAGGTTGCGCCCTTTCAGGTTTTCACAAACACTCGCCGGTAGTCCTGCTGTTTTTACTCACGGAGCCCTTTCGGGTTTTCATCCGTGCCCATTTTGCTTATGGACATACCATTTTTTTTATTCTTTTTATTTCCTTTTTCTCTTTTTTTTTACGAGGTCGCGCCCTTTCGGGTTTTCACGAACACTCGCCGGTAGCCCTGCTGTTTTTACTCACGGAGCCCTTTCGGGTTTTCATCCGTGCCCCTTTTTGCTTATGGACATACCGTTTTTATTTTATTTTATTTTTATATATTTTTTTTTATATCTCGTCAGTCTAAAGATGCTGCGGTAGTAGTTTAAAGACGTTTCGGTCTGCTATTAGTTTAAGGACATTTCGGTCCGCTGTTAGTTTAAGGACATTTCGGTCCGCTATTGAGAAGCTGGCTACTGCTTATAAAGTTTGAGCTTAGGAAGATAGCGAGCGGACATAGTCGTCGTCATCTATCGTTGACCTAGGCTGTGGCTCATTAAGCGTAGTATTTTTTTAGGAAGCGACCGTTTATTGGTCTGAAAGGCCTTTCACCGTGCATGTCCATGAGTAGATAGGCCCCACCCCGGTAAACTTTATCTATGATGTACGGGCCTTCATAGTTCGGCTCGAATTTTCCCCGCTTGGCGCGATTGGGGATCATAGGCCTTTTGACCACTAGCACGAGTTCGCCTTGGTGGAATGTCCTCGGTCGGGTCAATCTTTCGTATGAACGCATCATCTTTGCTTTATAAGCTTCCAGATTTTGTTGCGCTATGAGCCTAGTTTCATCAAGGGCGTCAAGCTCCTCAAGCCGAAGGTGAGCATTTTCTTCGTCCGTTAGCTCGTGGTGAACTGCCACTCGTAGAGAGGGTAACTCTATCTCGAGAGGGAGTACTGCTTCCGTACCGAACACCAACGCATATGGCGTTGTGTTTGTGGCTGTCTTGAACGTGGTTCGATACGCCCAAAAAGCTTCTTGCAGTCTCTCATGCCAGTCTTTCTTATTTCGGGACACTGTTTTCTTTATAATTTTCGTCAAGGTCTTGTTGAAGGCCTCGGCGAGACCGTTAGCTCGTGGATTATAGACTGAGGAATATCTCCAGTCTATGTTATGCTGCTGTGCGAAGCGGCTGATTTTATGACTTCGGTAGGCTGGCCCGTTATCGGAGATGATCCACCTCGGAGTTCCAAACCGATATATGACGTGCGTTTTGAAGAAATGGAGGATATTCTCCGTCTTCACTTCTCTCAATGGTACTGCTTCTGCCCACTTAGAGAAGTAGTCAGTCGTCGCTAGGATGAAACGATGTCCTTTAGACGATGCTGGTTCGATGGGGCCGACTATATCAGTCCCCCACATTTCGAATGGCCAGCTAGCTACCGATGGATGCAACGGATTTGGGTGCTGGTGGATGAAGTCCCCATGAATCTGGCATGAGTGACATTGCTTCGCATATTCGATGCAGTCTTGAATCATCGTGGGCCAGTAATAGCCCATCCGTTTGATCTTCAACTTCATCTTTGGACCTGCTTGGTGAGAACCGCAGATTCCGTCATGAACCTCCTGAACGACTCTTTCCGATTCGTCCGGTCCTAAGCATCTCAGCCACAGAGAATCGAATGACCTCTTGTATAGAGTATCATTGACGAAGGCGAAAGACAGAGCTTGTTTTATGAGTTGATGTCTTGCGGACGCATCTTCGGGCATTTGGTGGGACTTGAAGTAGTCTATAAAGACTTCCCTCCAATCCTCAACCTTCTCATGTTCTTTTATTTGCAAGGTCGCTTGTTCAGTCACTCCCTTCTCTTCGGGTGATTCCGAAGGTATTTCTGCGGGGGCGAGCACCCGACGACTTTGTACCATGATTCTAACGTCATCGAGGTTCTCGTCAGCCATTTCTTTAGCAAGTTTGGCCAACGCGTCCGCTTTGCTGTTATCCGCGTGTGGTATGCTCTCCAAAGTATAGGAGGGAATTTGGGTTAGCAGTTGTTGCACCTTTTCACCGTATTTTACCAATTCCGGTTTTCATGTTTGGTAATCGCCGTTTACTTGACTAACGACCAGTTGCGAATCTCCGTATATGAGGAGGTTTTCAATTCCCATGTCAATGGCGATCTCGAGGCCTGCTATCAGAGCTTCGTATTCGGCTTCATTGTTTGTCCTCGGTTCCGTCAGGGAGAACGCGTAGCGCATTATCCCTCCTTGTGGAGTTATAAAGATGAGTCCTACCCCCGATTTGATTATAGGGGTACTTTGCTTGCGCTTCTTCAGGGAAGATGCTCCGTTAAAATAAAGCGCCCATCGGGTATTATCACCATCGATCGTATCAAACGCATGTTCGTCTGGAAGATCGCAGTTTAAAGGAGAGTCGGCCGGTATCGGGTGCTCAGCAAGGAAGTCGGCGATGGCCTGGCCTTTTACTGCTTTGAGTGGTCGATATGCTATCGAGAACTCCATTAAGAGCAGGGCCCACTTAGCGAGTCGTCCTGTCAATATGGCCTTTGACATTAGATATTTGAGAGGGTCCACCTTTGAAATGAGATAGACTTCATGCGCTAATGCGTAATGTCTAAGCTTTGTTATTGCGAAGATCAACGCCAGGCAGTGTTTTTCAATAGGGGAGTAATTGCTTTCTGCCCCCAGCAGCACTCAACTTAAGTAGTAAAGTGCTCTTTCTTTCCCCTGGTCATTCTCTTGTGCCCATAATGCGCCCAAAGAACCTTCAAGGGCGGCCGTGTAAAGAATGAGAGGCTTTCCCTTCACTGGAGCAGCCAACACTGGAGGGTTTTGCAAATACTGCTTGATCTCATCCAGTGCACCTTGGCATTTGTGATCCCAGACGAACGGGGTTCCCTTCTTCATCAGGTGGCTGTAAGGACGGCACTTTCCTGAGAGGTTGGCTATAAATCGCCGTATGTACGCGAGCTTCCCTTGGAGAGACCGCAGCTGTTTGAGAGTTCTCGGCGGAGGCATTCCCATGATTGCCTTGATCTTGGACGGATCTATCTCGATACCTCGGTGTCGAACGATGAATCCCAGGAATTTGCCCGAGGAAACCCCGAATGCACACTTCAGAGGGTTCATCTTCAAGTTGTATTGTCGAAGACGTTGAAATACGGTCTTCAGATGCTCGAGATGTTCCTCATATGATTTGCTTTTAACAACGAGGTCGTCGATATAGCATTCAACGATTTCGTGTATAAGGTTATCGAAAATCTTCGTCATGGCCCTTTGGTAGGTTGCACCGGCGTTCTTTAAACCGAAGGGCATCACCTTGTAACAGAATATTCCCAAAGGAGTCCGGAAAGCCGTATGTTTCTGGTCTTCAGGGTGCATTTTTATTTGATTATATCCTGATGAGCCGTCCATGAATGAGAAAATCTCATGCGTGGACGTATTGTCTATCATCAGTTCGGTGACTGGTACTGGGAAATCATCCTTCGGGCATGCTTTGTTGAGATCCTGAAAGTCCACGCATATGCGCACCGTACCATTTTTCTTCATCACTGGGACGATATTAGCAATCCATTCAGGGTATTGAACCTCTTGGATAAAGCCGGAGTCTATCAGCTTTTTGACTTCCACGTTGATGCTCATCTCGAGCTCAAGCCGCATTCTTCTCGGCGCTTGTTTGACCGGCTTGACACTCGGGGATATTGCCAGTCTATGTACAGCAACTTCTGGATCAAGTCCCGGCATCTCGGAATAGTTCCATGCGAAGCAATTTTTATGCTGTACAAGGACGTCCTTTAACGCAGCCACCTTTTCTTCAGACAGCAGCTCGCTGACGAATGTCGGTCGCGGATCGTTTATCGTCCCCAACTCAATTTTCTTGAGGTTATCTGCAGTGGTATGTATGCCGTCCTCCAGTTCTTTCGGAGCTGGGGGAAATTCTGAGATCACCTCATCATTGCTGTTTTCGAGGCACCAGGGAAGGCTGCCCATGTTCTCGGATTCTTCTTGTAGCATCGTTATCATGTGACAGGTACGAATTCGCTTCCAATCCCAATGTGGAACTGGTCTTTCTTTCATGGCCTTAGGCTCGTGCTTTTGTGGTGGTGCTACCCTCCAGTAGTTGGACAGAGCGAATTTACCAAGCTGATATTGATCTTCGACCCAATTCTTGAAGGTGAAGCAATCTTCAAGAGGATGGCCTACTACTCGATGGTAAGAGCAATAGTCCGGATGTGAGGCTTCGCCTACTTGTTCAGGGTGTTTAGACTCCGGCAGCGTGAGCATCTGATGTTTTAGAGCAAGCTCAAATATCCTCCTTGTCTTATCCCGAGGAAAAGAGTATGCTCGACTCATTTTCTTCATGAGGGATAGGTCAATAACGCTCAATTCCCGTTTGCGTGGCTTCTTAGCCCTGCTTTGTAGTTGTTGAGCACCTTTTTGGCCTTTCGACTTATTTCTGCTTTTGAGCTGAGCCTTCTTTATAACGGGTTGACAAGGAGCGGCATTTTCACCCTTTACGGCCTGTTGGAGAAGGCGTTGCGTCTTGGCTTTCTCGTAGATGGCCGTCTCACGGTTGTGATCATCTCGGACTTTTTGACCAGCTTTCTTTATAAGTCTGTCCATTTGTTCCTCGAACGATGGACTGGGCTCTCTTGCATCTGGAACCTTCACTGGCTTAGGATTAACGTCCTCCCATTGAGCATCCGCTTCTTCATCAAGGTCATATATGACGTAGCAGCCAGGTAGTAACTCTCGTTTCTTTGACCGGATGTATCCAAGCCCTCTCGTTTCCATTCTCCCATTAGGCAGTTTGCGTTGAGTCCCGGGAACATTCCAGACCCTGTCATAGAATTTGGCCTCTGTAACGGTCTGTTTGCTGGATATCCCCTGGCGTTTTAGCAGCTTCTTCAAACCCTCTGTATAATATCTGGGAAGACGGATAGGCTGAAGCCTGTCGAGCGCAGGCTCTGCGCCATACCAGATTTCTTTTTTCATCTTGGTTTCTTCAGAGCGGTAAAACAGAATTGCTTTCTCGTTTTCTCGCATGGGAGGGATGTAGAATGTCCGCAGCTCTTCTATACTGTAGATATTAAGTGCGTCCAGTTCTTTATGATGTTTAGGCGGCACCATGGCGACTTGCAGACTTTGCTCTTCGTCAGCGGAAGCTTGTATTGAAGGTCGAGCAGAGAATACGACATGGACCTCATCCTCCGAGTCACTACCAAAGACCAATATAGGAGTGGACGGTCCTGGCTTGTTATGTTGGGGCGGACCCGAATAAACTCTCTCCTCTTCCTCCTCGGTATCACTGCCGAAGACAGGGATGGTGGCATTAGCTTTATTCTTCGGCTTGTGACACTTCTCCGTATCTTCGAAATCCGGCAAGAAGTATTTGGCATCTTCGTATTTGCGGACCTCGTTCACAGAGAACGGGTTCAGTTCTCCCGTCACGGTATACTCGAAACCATCCTTAAAATACTTCATACACTGATGTTGTGTAGAAGGGATGATGTTGTACTCGTGTAACCATGGTCGGCCGAGCAAAGCGTTGTAGCATGTCTTGGAGTCTATGACGTGGAACTTAATGTCCGTGACAAGTAGTCCGAAGCGTAGCGTCAGTATCACAGATCCAAGAGTCTTTGACGATTGGGAGTCGAACCCGGATATGGTGATCTTGTCCCGAGCAAGGTGCTGGACGCTCATGCAGATTTCCTTCAACACCCGCACGTTGAGTAAGTTAACAGAAGACCCGTTATCGATCAGGATTTTGCCTATCCTTATATCATGGCAGTATCCCGAGACATAGAGAGGGCGATTGTGTTCGCACGTCCCAAGTAGAAGGTCTTCATCGCCAAAAGTAACATCAGCCGTGTGTACTTCCTCTAACTCATCCTTCATCTTTTCCTCGGCCAGGCATGCTTGGAATTGTTCCGGGTCTTGGAGTGCCTTAATCAACGAATCTCTCGCCTCTTTTGATAGCAAAAGGGCGTCAAGAATGCTGAGCTGTGAGGGCAGCTTTCTCAGATGTGCTAAGACGTTGTAATCCACCTTATTCTTCTTTGGTGGGTTCTTAGCGGTTAACTCTTCCGCAACTTGGTCATCGAGAGTAATATCCTCAGAGACCTTTTCTTTCCCTTTATCTTTTCTGTTCAAGGGTCCGAGGTTCTTTTCAGGCAGCGTCCTATTCCGCAGCCGGATATTTTCGCAGACCTTCGGTTCTTCTTCTTTTCCTGAAGCGGACTTTTTAAAGAGAGGGGCAAGTTCTAGCTCTTCACCAGAATCACTCCCGAATGTAGGCACTTGTGATCCACTGGTGTTAACCATGCGACAATCGCCAGCAGTTCTTTTAAGCCCTTCGGTCGTATTTCTCTGCTCCCGACGAGTTTTACGTTTTTCCCGCTTAAAGCGTTGTCGATGAGCAACGTATCCTTGCCACCATCTATCGAAAGCTTTGCACTCTTGAGTGGGGTACGAAATCTTTTGATGATATAAGCAATAGGAGGGGTGCGTTTCCATTTCACCAATGATGTTTCCTTCAGAGGATGGTCGCTTCATGCCCATTGATATGGCCTTAGCAAACTTTTTCCTCATCTTGAATTGAATTTTTTCGGTAGCGGAGGTGTTTAGCTCCAACGGGATCGTCTCAGCTCCTTCATCAAGTCGCTGGCGCTTGGCCCCTTCAAATATAGCCGCCTCGCGCTCCCGATCAGCTTTACTTTTCAACCGAGCTTCATTAAGGAATGCGTCAATTACTTCATCTGATGGCCCCAGAACTTTTGGTTCAGGATCTGCCCCCAGCCTTTCGGTGCAAGGAATCTCCTCATCATTCGTGATCGAATGGGAAATCATATGACAGCTCGCCATATATTCCTCGGATTCATCTGATGAACTTTCTCCCTCATCCTCTTCTTGAAAGACATGGCTGAGGAACTCTTGGAACGTAATGGGGGTTCGTGCCTTCTGATTGTATTTCTCCAGCGCGTCAATTTGCTTTTGTAAGTCCGTGCGCTTGTCGCCAGGCTTCACAGGCTTCTTAGATTTCTTCTTCTTCTTTTTCGAAGATTTTGACGGCTGGTTATGAGTGTTTGGGCCACTTCCACCAATCTTTTGAATCGGACGAGGTTTTAGCATTCCCTCCATAATTTGTGGCTCCAATGGGTTCTTCCACTTGACCGCTGGACATGTCTGAAGATCGTTTAGCATCCTCTTTGTCTTGGCTGATAATACGACCTCCTAAGGAGCTTCTTCGATGACGGAGCATGTTTCCCCTGACGTATTCGTCCCCTTAGAGGTGTGGGGGCTGCGGGGGATTCACCTTCCATTTGTCAGATAACGCGAACTTGCCCTGTCGGTATTGGTTTTCAAGCCAATTCTTGAAAACGTAGCAATCTTCGATCGGGTGGCCTAGTACTCGATGATAAGGGCAGTAATTAGGCTCGTTGACGTCACTTGGTTGCAACGGTCGTTTTGGATCCGGCAGATTTATGAGTCTGTTGCGCAATGCCAGCTCGAATAACCTCCTCGTTTTATCGCGGGGGAAGGAATAAGGACGTCCCATCCTATCCTCAAGGGGTACGTACGGGCGCGTATTGTTTGGACGAGCAACCGGCTTCGAGTCGCTCGGTTGTTGTTGAGCATTAGCGACATCGATCGCTTTTCCCTTTCCTTTGTCATTTCGGGAGTCCAGCTTTGGGAGAGGGGGTTTATGGCCCATATGGTCTATCTGCGCTAGTTTGTCAATCAAAGCCTGGAAGGTAGTCGGCTTGAAGAACATCATAAACTGTGAGATGGTTGCTTGTGGATCAAGGGTTCCAACAAACATTCCCACCGCAGGGGCTTCTTCTATGCGCTGCTCACACTTCGACCATAGATTACGCCACCGTATAGCGTACTGAACCCATGTCTTGCCGGGTTTTACCCTAGCGTTAATCAGTGCCGTCATCGGGGTACGTTCACTGGCACTTGCAAAGCGTTGGGTAAACAGCAGCTCCATTTCCGCGAAGGTTTTAATAGAATCATTAGGGAGTTCAGAGTACTACTCGAACGCCGTATCTGATAGACTTCCAACGAATTGGCGGTGTAAAAGCTTGTCATCGCCGCCGGTGTTACCGCAAAGCGCCCTGAACTGGGCAACATGCTGATGGGGATTGCCGGTCCCCTTGTAGACATGGAACTTGGGAATTGTGTAACCCGGCGGGTACTTGATTTGGTCATACCATCCTGGATATGGCCGTCCCGTTTTTACGACGTGGCCGGCTGCTTCGGCCGCATGATGAACCCTTATTTGCTGGGCTATGTATTCGTCCAGATCAGTTTTAGAGATTGTATCCTCTTTAGCCGTTGATAGAATGGGATGAGGATTCGATGTCTCTCCCCTATCGAATCCAAGGACGATCGGAGATTCTTCATTCGGGGGATCTTGTTGTATCATCATCCCTATCATGTCCTGGAAGAGGAGGCCCATACGCTGTATGTTGGCCGCTTGTTCAGCAGCCTCTTTGTCCTTCTTTTCCAATATTCGGCGAAGGAACTCGGCGTCGGTCTCTTCATCTCGGCGCTCATCTAAGGACGCTTCAGGGTTTTCTTTTGGCTCTGTAAGCACGACCATAGCATTCATCATCTCCTGGAGCTTTTGTTGCTGCTCCTGAGCCTTGGTCACTGATCGGGTGAGCGGTCGGTGACCCGTAGAAGTGCGGCTTTCCTCCTTTCCAGAAGCCATATAAACCGTATGAACCGTTATGCCCCCTGACTTGGGGCGTTTAGGTTCACCGCTTTTAGACTTTGCCATTGACGCGGGGGTTTTCTCTGGCCTCCTCCTTTTGTGGGCCGTTGAGGTTGAAGGAACCATTGTAGGGGGCACCCTAGCAGCTGCTGTCCCCTGCTGTTTAATGGGACAATCCTTGTCTTTTTCCACCTTCGCCTTTTTCTGGCGACGAAAGCGACCTGGGTCAATCACAGAGTCTTGAACCCTTCGCCAAACTTTATAGATCTTTGAAGACAGCCGTTGAGGGGGTTGTTCTGGTTTTGTTTCCGGAGCCCTCTCCGTAGGCGGAGGAGATCTTTTCAGTGTAGCGGTTGGAGAATTCTTCCGCACCCTCCTCAGCAGTTCAAAGCTGTTCCCAGTTGGAACAGCAGCGTTGACCTCCACAATCGGAGCAGGTGGAGTTAGCCCCGAGGGGGAATTGCCCCCTGCTTTCCTCACTCGTTACCAATGGCGACGTCGCGCACGACGAGCCGTTGGGACTGGCCCGGAAATTGAGATGGTTTCTTTTTGCCCCCTGTTTGAGTGTGGGGTGACTGCTGATGTCAGCCTATCGAAGACTGATGCCTTTTGACCAGCAAGGGCAGGAATGGGAATCGTCAATCTTGCGAAGACCGACTCTCTGATGGGAGAAGCCGCTTTAACAACTTCCTGAGCAGCGGCCGTTGCCCTCTTTGGGACGGCCACTCTATGATTCTGATCCAGTCTGGCGAAAACGGAGGCTGTTGGTTTGGTAACGGGCGACCCGTTGACAGGGGCCGTCGCAGTAGTGAGCCGGTCGAAGACCGACTTCTTGTTCGCCTCCGGTGCATGTATCGGCATAGAGAAGCTTGTCGGTGGGATCATGGTCCCGAAGAATAAGCCAGTGGTGGCTTGGGCCACCTGGTCTACTGGCAGAGTGAGGAAAGAGGCCGCTTGGGGCCCATATGCTACACCTCTAGGTGAGGTGGAGCGTCCGTTGCAGTGGCACTTCGAGCAGTTGGTGCAGTTAGAGGCCATTGAATCTTGAATTCTACGCCAAATAAAAGACCAAATCTTAGTAGCTTGAAATCCGAGGACAACCAAACCGCGATTGGTTCGCGAAGACGACACACGAAGTGTGGAGTGGAAAGAGGAAGAGGTCCCACCGGGCCTGCTGGAATCTGTTCCCCTCCGAATGACGGCGCACAGGACCGCGATGTCCTGACGCTGAGATTCGGGGCAGATGCTATTTGGTTTTATACGTCCACCTCTCCGAAGATGCCAAGTTGATTTATGGCACCGTGTATCGGAGGTTTAGACGGATGCGGCCGATGTAGCAGACTTTGTCAGATTCCCCCTCGCTTGAGGGGTTTTTGATTGTGGGGACGCTCTTCCCTGCAGGCGCAAGCCCCTGCAGTTAATTACGCTACCGCATCGCGGTAACAACTTTCTCCTTCTCCAGAATTTCACTTCGTGTCGTGTGTGTTTGTTTTGTTTGTGGTTGCCCGTGGATTGTATACGGAGACTGAGTAATGTCGTCGCCCGTAGGACGTGGATTAGTCCAAATCCGTATTTATTTAGATTTGGGTTTGGTGTTTTTTAATTTAAGGATGCGTTAGTCGCGTTGCGGCTAAGACCAACTTAAACGTTCGCCAAGGATACGTTAATCCTATTTTGGACTAAGATCGACTTGAACGGGATCGTTTAGATCCGAAAGAAGAGCAATTGGCTCTATTGTTCCAGTTTAGAGACGTGGTGGTCCATATTCCTGTTTAGGGACGTTTCGGTCCATCATTAGTTTAGGGGCATTTCGGTCCGATATTAGTTTAGGGAAGTTTCGGTCCAATATTAGTTTAGGGACGTCTCGGTCCAATATTAGTTTAGGGACGTTTCGGTCCGTGAGTTTAAGGACCCCGCAGTCCATATGGGTGTGTGGTCGTTGGGACCCGTCACCTCTTTAACGTCGTTGAGGAATTACAACGATGGATATCAAAGGAGTTCGGAGATGTACCCTCAAACCGGATGTGGATTGGTTTAGGAGAGCCATTCTGCTCAGTTAATTTAATTTAAGGACTTATGGCCAAAATTGGGTTAAGTCCAGTTGAGGATATTCAACATTTTTCTTGATCTTTGGCCTATTAGGCCTGTGCTAGGGCTTTGCCCAAATTTAATAATGCACTGCATTCTATTCTGGCCTGCTAGGCTTTTGATTTGGGCTCTGTCCCTTTATTTATGATGCAGAGCATCTGTTTTGGTCCATTGGACCTTTCAATTTGGCTCTGCCCTTTCAAACAATGCACAGCATTTTGTTTATTAGGCCTGTTAAGCCTTTTAATTGGGCTTGGCCCCTGTTGTAGGCAAGGCAGTGCATTTGTCTGGCACTTTGCGCCGAATAATGAGCGCAAGCTCATATGGTGATGACACGTGTCATGCTCTGGTGAGCGCAAGCGCACTAGCGCAGTGCGCGGCGCTAGCGCGCTGCGCTGTTGCGCTGCTGACACGTGGCGCGCTCTCAGCGAGTTGCGCCAATTCCAGAGAGCAAAGCTCTATCTCAAGAGCGCTTAGCGCAAGTGGTTCTATAGCTGACACGTGGCGCTCTCTTAAGAGCGCAACGGCGCAGTTTGGAAGTGCAAAGCACGAAGAATCTTTTAGATTCAAGAACGGAAGTGCAAAGCACTATTTAATTTCTTGATCTAAATTAGATCAAAGAAAAATAAATTTTTCTTTTGTTTGAAGAACCAGAGGTTCATAAAAGTGCAAAGCACTATTTTTTTATTTTTATTGTTTTAAAGAACCAGAGGTTCACAAGAAGTGCAAAGCACTGTTTATTATGTAAAGATCATTGATCTTGTTTTTAGATCAATGATCTATTAGAAGGACTTTCTTCTACTTCATAAAGGTTCTTTACCTTTTTCTTGAAATTTTCTCAGAGTTCTCTCTGTTTAAAGCTCTTGATTTTTTTTTTAAGAAATGTTCATGCTTTTGAATTGAGGCCTAGGGTCCTTTTTATAGTGTCCATAAGTTTGTTGAATTTGTTAAAGAGATCTTTCTCTGAGTGATTTGGGGAATTTTCCCCACCGTTGGATCTTTGATCCAAGGGCTTCTGCTTTGCAGAAGAAAATCTTCTTGTTTTAACAAGAACTGAAAAGATTTCTTGGAAATTTATTTTTGTTTGGCGTAGATGCCCCAGCGCGTGACACGTGTCGCGCAGCGCAGAGCGCAGCGCAACTGCGCTAGCGCATCCGCGCTGACACGTGTCGCGCAGCGCAGAGCGCAGCGCAACTGAAGCGTTGCTTCATAAAAATAGAGCTTTGCTCTGATTGGGCGCGCCTTCTTGGGTGCTGCGCTGACGTATTAGCGCCTGACACGTGGCGCGTTGCGCCCGAGACTTGAAACGTTGCTTCAAAATTTTGAATTATGAATTTGAACAGAGCTTTGCTCTGATTGGGCGAAACAAATGCCCCCCCACCGTTGCGCTCACGTGGCGCACACGTGAGTGCAGCGGTGGCAAGCCCTTGACCGTTGGATCAAGAGGCGAGCTCAAGCGGCGCAAGCGCCTTATAAATAGGGCCTCTGACCCTTAGAAAAATCTCACCATTTTTCTAGATTTTGATTTCCAGAGCTTTGCTCTTGCTTAGAACTCCAGAGCTTTGCTCTCGTTTGCAGAACTTTAGAGCTTTGCTCTCATTTTCCAAGTTAAAGAAAATTTTAGGTAAACTTAATCTTAGATTAAATATTTTAATTAACTAATAGAGCTTTGCTCTTACAGATCTTTTGATCTAAAGAGATCCCCATTGGGATTTTATAAACAGAGTTTCGCTCTCAAAAACTTGCAGATCTACAGGGATTTTGTTCATAGGTTTTAACCCATGAACAGAGCTTTGCTCATAGATCATCTGTAGATCTTTTAGATCTGACAAAAATGAAAAAATTTCACAAGTTTTTCGTGGATTTTCCCAGATTTCAAAATTTTCAATCCTTTTAGGTGTAGACATTTTCTAATGGACCTTTCCATTATTACCATAGAGCTGTGCTCTTTTTAAGGAATTTTATTCCTTTGAGACCAGCAATGGACAAGTGTCATTCTGTGACAGAGCTTTGCTCCGAAAGAGGAGATTTTCTCCTTGTCTCTAGGGATTCTTCCCCCCTTTTTTTAAAATGGGAATGTTTCCCCGGGGACCAACTGACAATCTCATCCAATGATGAGTTTGTCTTATTAACTGACGTATTGTCATTTAGATTTTGTGGGTCCCTCTTTGGTCTCCTACTCACTGCACTGTGGTGCGGTGTAATTAATTAATTTTGATTTTAATTTAATTAATGCATTTTCTTCTTTCAATGCCAAACGTTGGGATTACAACACTAACGGCTAAATTGTTCTTTTGCAGCGATCATATCTGGAGACACTTCATTCCCGTTTGTCCGCTCGGAGGAGGGATTTCCCGAGGCGACCTTGGACCGTGAAGCCCTAACCATGATTAGAGAGTACGACCCGGAGTACAAGAAACTCCACCTTTGGGGGTCTTGGTATAACCAAATCATTATGGGCCGACGGAGCTTCACCTGTGCGGTACCGTCAGAACCCATCACGGCAATTCACTACGCTACCCCACCTTCAGTGCAGTATGCCGTGGAGATGATAGACTGGACCGCGAACAGCTTTCTTCATCCCGCTATGGATGCGGTTCCGGTTCAGCGTCCTATGGTTCTGGATATCCTAGGACGCCGTATCTGTCAGGTGGAAGCACGACCCTGGGGGCAAACATATAACCTTGGTTTGATTCCCCGTCACCCTATTGGCTATCTGCCGTGGGCCCGGTACATCCTGTCGATGAGGAAGTCGCAGTTGATAAGACTAGGACTGTACACCGCAGTCTACGTCTCTCTCTTCCAATATCCTACGCTCCCCACTTGGTGGTTCAAGGCTTTCTTGGAGCAATGGAATATTCCCACCCACACTTTCCTTGCCATGGATCGGGAAGTGTCCATTTCTTTGGAGGAATTCGCGGAGGTATCCGGCCTACCGGTCATGGGGGAACACTATGAAGAGCTGCTCCCGACAGATGAGTACATCTTCGGTGCTAAGCCGATGGTAAGGGGGATTACGCCGGAAAATGCCGTTCAACACCAATTCCCGAGCCTGATCAAGGTGTTGAACATCTACGAGTCCCTCTTCATCGAACACGGGGGCCGAGGGGTTAATTTGGAGGACTTCATTGCTCGCTTCCTCCATCCGAGCGTTATTTCGCCAGGAGCCATCAAATCTGCCATCTTGGATGATCCTTTTGGCCTAGGTTTGGATAACCTGCCGACGAAGGAGATAGACCAAAAGGCTTTCTTCCTCCCAGACTTCCCTACCATATCTTTCGCGGAAATTGCAGCCCCTGGGATGGATGAGGCCTTTTTCTTAGGATTTCTCGGGCTGTGGCTGAGTTGGTTCGCGATCCCAATGCATTCTCATCGCATGCGGCCCTCTGTCTTTTATCCAGCCCACCGCATGGTCATCGGGGTAAAGGTGGCCGTGGGGATTGCCGGCCTGGCGCACCTATATCATGGCCTCAGCCGAGCAGCGGATGCCAACGAGCCCGGGGTACTGCACGTGGTCTTCCCGATGCACTACTTTGCATCGTGGCTCGAGCTACACACGGCGGGTGTCTTCGGTATGCATAAAAGGCCTTCATTCTTTGAGAAGTACGGTTTTCCTCGCATTTTACAGCTGATTGGCTCATCAATCGTGACCCCTTCACCACGGGACGCCAGAGGTTTACTGCTTCGCCCTCACACCGTTGGAGTCGGGATGTCCTTCATTGATAAGGTATTGACCATTGGAAAAGCGTCCACCTCTGCGGTGCGACCATTACAGGACTCCTTCAAGGATGGAGCTTCAGTGTTAACGGCCCGGGAGATCCTTCATTTGTATTCTATTAGACCGGGTTTCCTAGTCTTCAGGCAGGGCGGTGCAGCAGTCTTTATGAGATATAACCCGCATCGTTTTGCCCGACAACTGGGTTACGATCAAGGGGTACCTTTAGAAGCTTTCTTACTGGAACCTGCTGTCAATGAAGAAGGGATGGAGAACGCGTTACACCACTTCATGCGCCTGAACACGGGTTCTCGTTTTTTCGTTAGCACGCCGGCCTGTGCTCCACGACTCCTTAATGTATATAAAGAGTGGTACAATCATGCGACGGGGGCTGTTATAAATGAAGAGAGGCGAGTGTTGATCGACCGTAAAGAAGTACCCCCCGGTACCAATCGTAACGCTCCCTTAGCGCCAAGGATCCTGGTGGTTCCTCCTCTAAAAGATGCTGGGGGCAGACCATCACGTGCGCAAAGCCCTCCACGTGAGCTGCCGCTCCCTGATATCACAGACGCACCTCCCGCACCCTGTGCTCCAGTGGAGACAGTGGTTGTACCCTCGCCGGAGTCTGGCGTGGGTGCAGACATCGGGACCCGTCGTCCCAAAGTGGCTGCTAAACGGAAGTCGATCCCCCGCGAGCCTAGGGTCGGGGGTCAAAAGAAAAAGAAGTCGCTCTTCGCTGCGGATGTTGTGTTCGGCCAGGAACCCCATTCTCCTCATGCTGAAGGTCTGCTCGAATATGGGACTAACGCAGGGTTGGTGATGCCGCCGCCGGACGATACAGACTTGGAGGCTGCTCTCAGAGCTTCGGCATGGTTGATGAAGCGTGACGCGTGGCTGGCTAAGCTTGCGCAATCAGGTAACTACTAGTCGCCTTTTCTTTATTGCAACATATCCTCTTCATTATTTTTGACTAACGCTTTTCTTTCTTTTCTTTCAACAGGCATCACTGATGAAGAAGCCATTGCTGCTTCTCTGAGGACTTTTCAGGAGGAGGAACGTCTCAGGGCATCTATGGGCCTTAGTAAGTTTCAACTCATCAAGTTTTTCATTTTTCTTGTGTTATGGTCGATCTAACCCTTCCCTTTTAATTACAGGAACCTCAATGCCGTTCCCTCCTAGCGACGCAGATGTTGTACCAGCTGCCGACGTTCCTGCTTCTTCTGGGCCACCGCAGGAGGTTCGTCTTGAAGAGCCGATGAGAGATGCCTTAAAGGCTTTGGAGGCATCCCTGAATGAAGACGATGATGCCTTGAAGGAGGCGTCACAGAGGTCCCTCATGACCGCTCGGGAGGAGAGGAAGCGGTTGAGGCGTGAGGCGAAGGCGCGCAGGGCTGCCTTGGCTATGGGAGCGGGCCCCAGCACCGCCCCTCGAGCGGATACTCCCTCCGAAGAGGCCCCTGTCGCCCTATCCACTGCCCGCAGAGAGGTGGCGCGAGCAGTTCGGAGCGCAAACGGTAAATCTGCTTCAGGTAATATTTCTTTCAGAGTTTTTGTTATAAGGATTTTAATGTCATTAGTCCTTATATCTCTTATCTTTGCAGGGCCAAGTCCGATCGAGGGAGAGGCGGAAGCCGTCGATCCTAGGGGAACGGAGGAGGCGATGCCTGCCGAACTCGAGCCGACAGTGGGTAATATCGTTGAGGCCATGGAGCCTGAAGTGGAGGTCGAGGGGCCTACCGCCGAGAAGGTCATTGATGCCGAACCTGAAGCGGTGGCGGATGATGAGTCCAGGGTGGCGGCGGCTGAGGCGCTCGAGGTCGGCGGTCCCCTGGCGACGGTAGACGATACAACCGCAGCTACTGAACCTGAGAGAGTAGTGGGTGAGGTGGCCATGGTTCCCGAGGACGAGCCAACCGCTCCCTCTCTGGAATCTGGCAATACTCCAATCATAGCCCTTCCCGTCTATGGCCCTCCGCCGTCCCCAGGTCTTGCTAGCACGACGACGGTCCCCATCGAGTCGGGTGACGAGGCCACGGGCGGTGGTCTCATGTCGGTAGAGGAGGGAGTCGCTTCCGTTTCAGCCGGGAGCTCCTCAGGTAAACCCTAAGTGGCTGCTTTTCTCTACTTTACAACCTTTTCTGACAAGTTCACCTTTTCGTAATGCAGGTGCAGCTAGTGCCGATGCCCCACCGCTCGAGGGAGCGCCTTCAACGACTGCTTTGGCGGTGGTCACCTCTCAGCCTTCTCTCATACCCTCGAAGATGTTGGAAGGTATGTGTTTGCGATTTATTAATCTTATCTTCCAGATGTATAATTCGTGTACTAAAGTCACATTGTTGTATCTTCCAGGAGTGCTTTTTGATCATCTCTATCAAGTGTTGCTCCCACACTTCTCTTTCCCATATGAATTCGCCTCTCCCTCTGGTGGCGCTGGTGAGTACCGTTCTCGATTGGTAGCTTTGTCTTTTCAGTGGTAGAATTATTTCTAACTCTCTCTTGTTCTGACTGCAGTGCTGCAAATCGAAGGGGGAGCAGAAAGATCGGCTGCGCCACCAGCCCTTCCGGCCTTGCCACCTGTCTCCACCGGTATAGTAAACTATCTTATCAATGACTTCCTTCATATCTATTGAATCATCATCTAATCGCATTTCGTCTTTTTCCAGCTGTCGTTCCAGTCTCGGTGCCTTTCGAGTCTCGCATTACAATACCGGGCGGCCCTTCCCAGCGACGTCCGTCCTCAAAAGGTGCCGCAAATAGTTTGCGCATGTTGAGCGAATACATCGAGGAACTCGACATCGAGGCTCCTGTATCTGATGAGGACTTCGCCACGACGGTTAACCCGATGTTGGCGATATTTGCCACCTTCCATGACGAGGGCATTGTCGCCTCTTGGGTTAACTATTGTCGGGAGATCGAGGCTCGCCTTCATCAGCTGGAATCAATGCGCCTGCCCCCGAGACTTTGGCCTTGAGCACTCAACGGGGAGCATGGCTCGAGCAAAGCGCTTCTCATTTCCGTCATCTGGAACAAGAAGTGGCTTTGAGGCTGAAGGAGTGCCAAGATTCTTCAAGCAGAACTGCTCGCTTGCATGCCGAAGTTGAGGCGAACGCCGCTGAGGTAAAGACCGTCTTCGAGGGTCTTCTGGAGCGCATATCGAATGGGCTGAGACTAAAGCGGGCACTTGATGTCGCCGAGCATGACACTTCAGGCCGTGAAGCTGCTCATCAAGCCGTCAGGGATCAGCTTGCATTCGTCGCACAGCAACGGGCCCAGGTGGAGGCGGAGTTGGCAGTGGTATCTAATCGGGAAAAGGCATGGAAGGAAGTGTACGAACAACTGATAGAGCTACTTAAGACGCTTCCTTCCCAATAGCTGCCTTTGTATCAATGTATTTGTAAAAATTTTCTTTTCTGAGTAACATGTATCCGTTCTTTGCTCTTTTGTATGATTCACCATGTATTTGATTGAGGTCAATGAATAAAGATACACACTTTCTTTTGCAATATCTTGTATGCTCTTTTGTTTTCTGCCTTTACATCATGATGTTGTCGATGAACCTAATTGGCAGACAACTTAATTTTTCCAAGAGATAGCGATGGCTTAGGCCGCAGGTTCAGATCTGCCGTCTAAGACTTTTCAATTCTATGAGCCGTGAGGGTCTCATAGAGATTTTTCTCCCTACGGATCGAGAGGATCTCATAGGTGGATTTTCTCCTTAGGAATCGTGAGGATTCCTAAGTGTGGTTTTCTCTTATAAGTCGTAAGGATCCTATAAGAGAATTTTCCCTCTTACGAGTCGAGAGGATTCGTAAGCGGTTGTTTCCCTTCTCGTCGAAATTCGACTTCGGAGAGTGAGACCCGTGAATAGTATGCAAGAGACCAGTTTGGATTGACTTGCAGGGCCCCATTGCTCAAAAAGCAAGCTTTTCGATCCTTGCTGTCTGAGACTTCTTCTTACAAATTGAGACGAATCGGGGATTTATTTGCAGTTGTAGCGGAATAGTTGACATGAGTTAAGAAGCTCTCGTCACGGAGTGTTTGTATCCGTGAATCGAGGAGTTTGCTAGGGATTATTTGTTTCCCAAGCGCCAAGGATTATTTGTTTCCTTGGGGTTTGAAATGAGTCGAGGGTTCCCACGGGGGCTCTGGTGGCTCTGCGGATCGACGCGGATCAGGAGGCTCTCGTCAAGGAGTATTTGTATCCGTGAGTCGAGGAGTTTGCTAGGGATTATTTGTTTCCCAAGCGCCAAGGATTATTTGTTTCCTTGGGGTTTGAAACGAATCGAGGGTTCCCACGGGGGCTCTGGTGGCTCTGCGGGTCGACGCGGATAAGGAAGCTCTCATCAAGGAGTGTTTGTATCCGTGAGTCGAGGAGTTTGCCAGGGATTATTTGTTTCCCAAGCGCCAAGGATTATTTGTTTCCTTGGGGTTTGAAACGAGTCGAGGGTTCCCACGGGGGCTCTGGTGGCTCTGCGGGTCGACGCGGATCAGGAAGCTCTCGTCAAGGAGTGTTTGTATCCGTGAGTCGAGGAGTTTGCTAGGGATTATTTGTTTCCCAAGCGCCAAGGATTATTTGTTTCCTTGGGGTTTGAAACGAGTCGAGGGTTCCCACGGGGGCTCTGGTGGCTCTGCGGGTCGACGCGGATCAGGAAGCTCTCGTCAAGGAGTGTTTGTATCCGTGAGTCGAGGAGTTTGCTAGGGATTATTTGTTTCCCAAGCGCCAAGGATTATTTGTTTCCTTGGGGTTTGAAACGAGTCGAGGGTTCCCACGGGGGCTCTGGTGGCTCTGCGGGTCGACGCGGATCAGGAAGCTCTCGTAAAGGAGTGTTTGTATCCGTGAGTCGAGGAGTTTGCTAGGGATTATTTGTTTCCCAAGCGCCAAGGATTATTTGTTTCCTTGGGGTTTGAAACGAGTCGAGGGTTCCCACGGGGGCTCTGGTGGCTCTGCGGGTCGACGCGGATCAGGAAGCTCTCGTCAAGGAGTGTTTGTATCCGTGAGTCGAGGAATTTGCCGGGAGGGTATGGTTCTCTCTTTGTTTATGCCCTTGGATTGTATACAGGGATCGATGTGATCTTAACTGTAGGGCAAAAAGTTTCATTCTTTCATTTTTTTATTCTTTCCGCGATGCTCTATCATTTCAGCTTTTATATCGCGAAGGTCGCGATTGCCCAATCATTTCGGCTATTTTTCGCGGTGCCCAATCATTTCGGCTGTTTATTTTATTTCCACTCGCTTCTTTTTATTGCGAGTTGCCCAATCATTTCGGCTATTTCGCATGCATACATTTTACTTGCTGCTTTTTATCGCAAGTTGCCCTATCATTTCGGCTATTTCGTATGCATGTGCGGCTTACTGGCTTTTCGCCGTAAACCTGAACTTGGACACTGATTTTGGCATCAGCACCGCTACAACCGGGATGTTTCTAGGAGCGAATCATCATTTGCCTCTGTCATTGTCGAACAAAGGAGGCTTAGCGACCAGGGTTAGGGTCCTGTCGACTAAGGCTTTTGACTTTATGAGCCGTAAGGGTCTCACAAAGCTATTTCTCCCTACAAGTCGTGAGGATCTTATAGGTGTATTTTCTCCTTAGGAATCGTGAGGGTTCCTAAGTGTTTTGTTCCTCTGTAAGTCGTAAGGATCCCACAGGAGGGTTTTCTCTTTGCAAATCGAGAGGATTTACAAGGGTTATGCGAACATATCCCCAGTCACGGATGGACCTTGGTTAGGGAAATGTTTATTCGCGCCCGTGGATTGTATACAAGGGTCAGTATTGAGCCACTTGTAGGGCAATATCGAAAGTTGTGGGGGTTGCTTAAGCACAGGTTTAGATCTCTGTAACTTAAGACTTTCAAATCTTACGAGCCGTGAGGGTCCCATAAGAGCGTTCTCCTTACGAGTCGTGAGGATCTCGCAAGTGTATTTTCTCCTTAGGAATCATGGGGATCCCTAAGTGTGTTGCACTTTTGTGAGTCGTAAGGATCTCACGCAGGTGGTTTCTCCCTACAAGGTCGAGAGGACCCTATAAGTGTCCTTTAACGAGGTTGCGCCCTTTCAGGTTTTCACAAACACTCGCCGGTAGTCCTGCTGTTTTTACTCACGGAGCCCTTTCGGGTTTTCATCCGTGCCCATTTTGCTTATGGACATACCATTTTTTTTATTCTTTTTATTTCCTTTTTCTCTTTTTTTTTTTACGAGGTCGCGCCCTTTCGGGTTTTCACGAACACTCGCCGGTAGCCCTGCTGTTTTTACTCACGGAGCCCTTTCAGGTTTTCATCCGTGCCCCTTTTTGCTTATGGACATACCGTTTTTATTTTATTTTATTTTTATATATTTTTTTTATATCTCGTCAGTCTAAAGATGCTGCGGTAGTAGTTTAAAGACGTTTCGGTCTGCTATTAGTTTAAGGACATTTCGGTCCGCTGTTAGTTTAAGGACATTTCGGTCCGCTATTGAGAAGCTGGCTACTGCTTATAAAGTTTGAGCTTAGGAAGATAGCGAGCGGACATAGTCGTCGTCATCTATCGTTGACCTAGGCTGTGGCTCATTAAGCGTAGTATTTCTTTAGGAAGCGACCGTTTATTGGTCTGAAAGGCCTTTCACCGTGCATGTCCATGAGTAGATAGGCCCCACCCTGGTAAACTTTATCTATGATGTACGGGCCTTCATAGTTCGGCTCGAATTTTCCCCGCTTGGCGCGATTGGGGATCATAGGCCTTTTGACCACTAGCACGAGTTCGCCTTGGTGGAATGTCCTCGGTCGGGTCAATCTTTCGTATGAACGCATCATCTTTGCTTTATAAGCTTACAGATTTTGTTGCGCTATGAGCCTAGTTTCATCAAGGGCGTCAAGCTCCTCAAGCCGAAGGTGAGCATTTTCTTCGTCCGTTAGCTCGTGGTGAACTGCCACTCGTAGAGAGGGTAACTCTATCTCGAGAGGGAGTACTGCTTCCGTACCGAACACCAACGCATATGGCGTTGTGTTTGTGGCTGTCTTGAACGTGGTTCGATACGCCCAAAAAGCTTCTTGCAGTCTCTCATGCCAGTCTTTCTTATTTCGGGACACTGTTTTCTTTATAATTTTCGTCAAGGTCTTGTTGAAGGCCTCGGCGAGACCGTTAGCTCGTGGATTATAGACTGAGGAATATCTCCAGTCTATGTTATGCTGCTGTGCGAAGCGGCTGATTTTATGACTTCGGTAGGCTGGCCCGTTATCGGAGATGATCCGCCTCGGAGTTCCAAACCGATATATGACGTGCGTTTTGAAGAAATAGAGGATATTCTCCGTCTTCACTTCTCTCAATGGTACTGCTTCTGCCCACTTAGAGAAGTAGTCAGTCGTCGCTAGGATGAAACGATGTCCTTTAGACGATGCTGGTTCGATGGGGCCGACTATATCAGTCCCCCACATTTCGAATGGCCAGCTAGCTACCGTTGGATGCAACGGATTTGGGTGCTGGTGGATGAAGTCCCCATGAATCTGGCATGAGTGACATTGCTTCGCATATTCGATGCAGTCTTGAATCATCGTGGGCCAGTAATAGCCCATCCGTTTGATCTTCAACTTCATCTTTGGACCTGCTTGGTGAGAACCGCAGATTCCGTCATGAACCTCCTGAACGACTCTTTCCGATTCGTCCGGTCCTAAGCATCTCAGCCACAGAGAATCGAATGACCTCTTGTATAGAGTATCATTGACGAAGGCGAAAGACAGAGCTCGTTTTATGAGTTGATGTCTTGCGGACGCATCTTCGGGCATTTGGTAGGACTTGAAGTAGTCTATAAAGACTTCCCTCCAATCCTCAACCTTCTCATGTTCTTTTATTTGCAAGGTCGCTTGTTCAGTCACTCCCTTCTCTTCGGGTGATTCCGAAGGTATTTCTGCGGGGGTGAGCACCCGACGACTTTGTACCATGATTCTAACGTCATCGAGGTTCTCGTCAGCCATTTCTTTAGCAAGTTTGGCCAACGCGTCCGCTTTGCTGTTATCCGCGCGTGGTATGCTCTCCAAAGTATAGGAGGGAATTTGGGTTAGCAGTTGTTGCACCTTTTCACCGTATTTTACCAATTCCGGTTTGCATGTTTGGTAATCGCCGTTTACTTGACTAACGACCAGTTGCGAATCTCCGTATATGAGGAGGTTTTCAATTCCCATGTCAATGGCGATCTCGAGGCCTGCTATCAGAGCTTCGTATTCGGCTTCATTGTTTGTCCTCGGTTCCGTCAGGGAGAACGCGTAGCGCATTATCCCTCCTTGTGGAGTTATAAAGATGAGTCCTACCCCCGATTTGATTATAGGGGTACTTTGCTTGCGCTTCTTCAGGGAAGATGCTCCGTTAAAATAAAGCTCCCATCGGGTATTATCACCATCGATCGCATCAAACGCATGTTCGTCTGGAAGATCGCAGTTTAAAGGAGAGTCGGCCGGTATCGGGTGCTCAGCAAGGAAGTCGGCGATGGCCTGGCCTTTTACTGCTTTGAGTGGTCGATATGCTATCGAGAACTCCATTAAGAGCAGGGCCCACTTAGCGAGTCGTCCTGTCAATATGGCCTTTGACATTAGATATTTGAGAGGGTCCACCTTTGAAATGAGATAGACTTCATGCGCTAATGCGTAATGTCTAAGCTTTGTTATTGCGAAGATCAACGCCAGGCAGTGTTTTTCAATAGGGGAGTAATTGCTTTCTGCCCCCAGCAGCACTCGACTTAAGTAGTAAAGTGCTCTTTCTTTCCTCTGGTCATTCTCTTGTGCCCATAATGCGCCCAAAGAACCTTCAAGGGCGGCCGTGTAAAGAATGAGAGGCTTTCCTTTCACTGGAGCAGCCAACACTGGAGGGTTTTGCAAATACTGCTTGATCTCATCCAGTGCGCCTTGGCATTTGTGATCCCAGACGAACGGGGTTCCCTTCTTCATCAGGTGGCTGTAAGGACGGCACTTTCCTGAGAGGTTGGCTATAAATCGCCGTTTGTACGCGAGCTTCCCTTGGAGAGACCGCAGCTGTTTGAGAGTTCTCGGCGGAGGCATTCCCATGATTGCCTTGATCTTGGACGGATCTATCTCGATACCTCGGTGTCGAACGATGAATCCCAGGAATTTGCCCGAGGAAACCCCGAATGCACACTTCAGAGGGTTCATCTTCAAGTTGTATTGTCGAAGACGTTGAAATACGGTCTTCAGATGCTCGAGATGTTCCTCATATGATTTGCTTTTAACAACGAGGTCGTCGATATAGCATTCAACGATTTCGTGTATAAGGTTATCGAAAATCTTCGTCATGGCCCTTTGGTAGGTTGCACCGGCGTTCTTTAAACCGAAGGGCATCACCTTGTAACAGAATATTCCCAAAGGAGTCCGGAAAGCCGTATGTTTCTGGTCTTCAGGGTGCATTTTTATTTGATTATATCCTGATGAGCCGTCCATGAATGAGAAAATCTCATGCGTGGACGTATTGTCTATCATCAGTTCGGTGACTGGTACTGGGAAATCATCCTTCGGGCAGGCTTTGTTGAGATCCCGAAAGTCCACGCATATGCGCACCGTACCATTTTTCTTCATCACTGGGACGATATTAGCAATCCATTCAGGGTATTGAACCTCTTGGATAAAGCCGGAGTCTATCAGCTTTTTGACTTCCGCGTTGATGCTCATCTCGAGCTCAAGCTGCATTCTTCTCGGCGCTTGTTTGACCGGCTTGACACTCGGGGATATTGCCAGTCTATGTACAGTAACTTCTGGATCAAGTCCCGGCATCTCGGAATAGTTCCATGCGAAGCAATCTTTATGCTGTACAAGGACGTCCTTTAACGCAGCCACCTTTTCTTCAGATAGCAGCTCGCTGACGAATGTCGGTCGCGGATCGTTTATCGTCCCCAACTCAATTTTCTTGAGGTTATCTGCAGTGGTATGTATGCCGTCCTCCAGTTCTTTCGGAGCTGGGGGAAATTCTGAGATCACCTCATCATTGCTGTTTTCGAGGCACCAGGGAAGGCTGCCCATGTTCTCGGATTCTTCTTGTAGCATCGTTATCATGTGACAGGTACGAATTCGCTTCCAATCCCAATGTGGAACTGGTCTTTCTTTCATGGCCTTAGGCTCGTGCTTTTATGGTGGTGCTACCCTCCAGTTGTTGGACAGAGCGAATTTACCAAGCTGATATTGATCTTCGACCAAATTCTTGAAGGTGAAGCAATCTTCAAGAGGATGGCCTACTACTCGATAGTAAGAGCAATAGTCCGGGTGTGAGGCTTCGCCTGCTTGTTCAGGGTGTTTAGACTCCGGCAGCATGAGCATCTGATGTTTTAGAGCAAGCTCAAATATCCTTCTTGTCTTATCCCGAGGAAAAGAGTATGCTCGACTCATTTTCTTCATGAGGGATAGGTCAATAACGCTCAATTCCCGTTTGCGTGGCTTCTTAGCCCTGCTTTGCAGTTGTTGAGCACCTTTTTGGCCTTTCGACTTATTTCTGCTTTTGAGCTGAGCCTTCTTTATAACGGGTTGACAAGGAGCGGCATTTTCACCCTTTACGGCCTGTTGGAGAAGGCGTTGCGTCTTGGCTTTCTCGTAGATGGCCGTCTCACGGTTGTGATCATCTCGGACTTTTTGACCAGCTTTCTTTATAAGTCTGTCCATTTGTTCCTCGAACGACGGACTGGGCTCTCTTGCATCTGGAACCTTCACTGGCTTAGGATTAGCGTCCTCCCATTGAGCATCCGCTTCTTCATCAAGGTCATGTATGACGTAGCAGCCAGGTAGTAACTCTCGTTTCTTTGACCGGATGTATCCAAGCCCTCTCGTTTCCATTCTCCCATTAGGCAGTTTGCGTTGAGTCCCGGGAACATTCCAGACCCTGTCATAGAATTTGGCCTCTCTAACGGTCTGTTTGAAGGATATCCCCTGGCGTTTTAGCAGCTTCTTCAAACCCTCTGTATAATATCTGGGAAGACGGATAGGCTGAAGCCTGTCGAGCGCAGGCTCTGCGCCATACCAGATTTCTTTTTTCATCTTGGTTTCTTCAGAGCGGTAAAACAGAATTGCTTTCTCGTTTTCTCGCATGGGAGGGATGTAGAATGTCCGCAGCTCTTCTATACTGTAGATATTAAGTGCGTCCAGTTCTTTATGATGTTTAGGCGGCACCATGGCGACTTGCAGACTTTGCTCTTCGTCAGCGGAAGCTTGTATTGAAGGTCGAGCAGAGAATACGACATGGACCTCATCCTCCGAGTCACTACCAAAGACCAATGTAGGAGTGGACGGTCCTGGCTTGTTATGTTGGGGCGGACCCGAATAAACTCTCTCCTCTTCCTCCTCGGTATCACTGCCGAAGACAGGGATGGTGGCATTAGATTTATTCTTCGGCTTGTGACACTTCTCCGTATCTTCGAAATCCGGCAAGAAGTATTTGTCATCTTCGTATTTGCGGACCTCGTTCACAGAGAACGGGTTCAGTTCTCCCGTCACGGTATACTCGAAACTATCCTTAAAATACTTCATACACTGATGTTGTGTAGAAGGGATGATGTTGTACTCGTGTAACCATGGTCGGCCTAGCAAAGCGTTGTAGCATGTCTTGGCGTCTATGACGTGGAACTTAATGTCCGTGACAAGTAGTCCGAAGCGTAGCGTCAGTATCACAGATCCAAGAGTCTTTGACGATTGGGAGTCGAACCCGGATATGGTGATCTTGTCCCGAGCAAGGTGCTGGACGCTCATGCAGATTTCCTTCAACACCCGCACGTTGAGTAAGTTAACAGAAGACCCGTTATCGATCAGTATTTTGCCTATCCTTATATCATGGCAGTATCCCGAGACATAAAGAGGGCGATTGTGTTCGCACGTCCCAAGTAGAAGGTCTTCATCGCCAAAAGTAACATCAGCCGTGTGTACTTCCTCTAACTCATCCTTCATCTTTTCCTCGGCCAGGCATGCTTGGAATTGTTCCGGGTCTTGGAGTGCCTTAATCAACGAATCTCTCGCCTCTTTTGATAGCAAAAGGGCGTCAAGAATGCTGAGCTGTGAGGGCAGCTTCCTCAGATGTGCTAAGACGTTGTAATCCACCTTATTCTTCTTTGGTGGGTTCTTAGCGGTTAACTCTTCCGCAACTTGGTCATCGAGAGTAATATCCTCAGAGACCTTTTCTTTCCCTTTATCTTTTCTGTTCAAGGGTCCGAGGTTCTTTTCAGGCAGCGTCCTATTCCGCAGCCGGATATTTTCGCAGACCTTCGGTTCTTCTTCTTTTCCTGAAGCGGACTCTTTAAAGAGAGGGGCAAGTTCTAGCTCTTCACCAGAATCACTCCCGAATGTAGGCACTTGTGATCCACCGGTGTTAACCATGCGACAATCGCCAGCAGTTCTTTTAAGCCCTTCGGTCGTATTTCTCTGCTCCCGACGAGTTTTACGTTTTTCCCGCTTAAAGCGTTGTCGATGAGCAACGTATCCTTGCCGCCATCTATCGAAAGCTTTGCACTCTTGAGTGGGGTGCGAAATCTTTTGATGATATAAGCAATAGGAGGGGTGCGTTTCCATTTCACCAATGATGTTTCCTTCAGAGGATGGTAGCTTCATGCCCATTGATATGGCCTTAGCAAACTTTTTCCTCATCTTGAATTGACTTTTGTCGGTAGCGGAGGTGTTTAGCTCCAACGGGATCGTATCAGCTCCTTCATCAAGTCGCTGGCGCTTGGCCCCTTCAAATATAGCCGCCTCGCGCTCCCGATCAGCTTTACTTTTCAACCGAGCTTCATTAAGGAATGCGTCAATTACTTCATCTGATGGCCCCAGAACTTTTGGTTCAGGATCTGCCCCCAGCCTTTCGGTGCAAGGAATCTCCTCATCATTCGTGATCGAATGGGAAATCATATGACAGCTCGCCATATATTCCTCGGATTCATCTGATGAACTTTCTCCCTCATCCTCTTCTTGAAAGACATGGCTGAGGAACTCTTGGAACGTAATGGGGGTTCGTGCCTTCTGATTGTATTCCTCCAGCGCGTCAATTTTCTTTTGTAAGTCCGTGCGCTTGTCGCCAGGCTTCACAGGCTTCTTAGATTTCTTCTTCTTCTTTTTCGAAGATTTTGACGGCTGGTTATGAGTGTTTGGGCCACTTCCACCAATCTTTTGAATCGGACGAGGTTTTAGCATTCCCTCCATAATTTGTGGCTCCAATGGGTTCTTCCACTTGACCGCTGGACATGTCTGAAGATCGTTTAGCATCCTCTTTGTCTTGGCTGATAATACGACCTCCCAAGGAGCTTCTTCGATGACGGAGCATGTTGCCCCTGACATATTCGTCCCCTTAGAGGTGTAGGGCTGCGGGGGATTCACCTTCCATTTGTCAGATAACGCGAACTTGCCCTGTCGGTATTGGTTTTCAAGCCAATTCTTGAAAACGTAGCAATCTTCGATCGGGTGGCCTAGTACTCGATGATAAGGGCAGTAATTAGGCTCGTTGACGTTATTTGGTTGCAACGGTCGTTTTGGATCCGGCAGATTTATGAGCTTGTTGCGCAATGCCAGCTCGAATAACCTCCTCGTTTTATCGCGGGAGAAGGAATAAGGACGTCCTATCCTATCCTCAAGGGGTACGTACGGGCGCGTATTGTTTGGACGAGCAACCGGCTTCGAGTCGCTCGGTTGTTGTTGAGCATTAGCGACATCGATCGCTTTTCCCTTTCCTTTGTCATTTCGGGAGTCCGGCTTTGGGAGAGGGGGTTTATGGCCCATATGGTCCATCTGCGCTAGTTTGTCAATCAAAGCTTGGAAGGTAGTCGGCTTGAAGAACATCATAAACTGTGAGATGGTTGCTTGTGGATCAAGGGTTCCAACAAACATTCCCACCGCAGGGGCTTCTTCTATGCGCTGCTCACACTTCGACCATAGATTACGCCACCGTATAGCGTACTGAACCCATGTCTCGCCGGGTTTTACCCTAGCGTTAATCAGTGCCGTCATCGGGGTACGTTCACTGGTACTTGCAAAGCGTTGGGTAAACAGCAGCTCCATTTCCGCGAAGGTTTTAATAGAATCATTAGGGAGTTCAGAGTACCACTCGAACGCCGTATCTGATAGACTTCCAACGAATTGGCGGAGTAAAAGCTTGTCATCGCCGCCGGTGTTACCGCAAAGCGCCCTGAACTGGGCAACATGCTGATGGGGATTGCCGGTCCCCTTGTAGACATGGAACTTGGGAATTGTGTAACCCGGCGGGTACTTGATTTGGTCATACCATCCTGGATATGGCCGCCCCGTTTTTACGACGTGGCCGGCTGCTTCGGCCGCATGATGAACCCTTATTTGCTGGGCTATGTATTCGTCCAGATCGGTTTTAGAGATTGTATCCTCTTTAGCCGTTGATAGAATGGGCTGAGGATTCGATGTCTCTTCTCTATCGTCTCCAAGGACGATCGGAGATTCTTCATTCGGGGGATCTTGTTGTATCATCATCCCTATCATGTCCTGGAAGAGGAGGCCCATACGCTGTATGTTGGCCGCTTGTTCAGCAGCCTCTTTGTCCTTCTTTTCCAATATTCGGCGAAGGAACTCGGCGTCGGTCTCTTCATCTCGGCGCTCATCTAAGGACGCTTCTGGGTTTTCTTTCGGCTCTGTAAGCACGGCCATAGCATTCATCATCTCCTGGAGCTTTTGTTGCTGCTCCTGAGCCTTGGTCACTGATCGGGTAAGCGGTCGGTGACCCGTAGAAGTGCGGCTTTCCTCCTTTCCAGAAGCCATATAAACCGTATGAACCGTTATGCCCCCTGACTTGGGGCGTTTAGGTTCACCGCTTTTAGACTTTGCCATTGACGCGGGGGTTTTCTCTGGCCTCCTCCTTTTGTGGGCCGTTGAGGTTGAAGGAACCATTGTAGGGGGCACCCTAGCAGCTGCTGTCCCCTGCTGTTTAATGGGACAATCCTTGTCTTTTTCCACCTTCGCCTTTTTCTGGCGACGAAAGCGACCTGGGTCAATCACAGAGTCTTGAACCCTTCGCCAAACTTTATAGATCTTTGAAGACAGCCGTTGAGGGGGTTGTTCTGGTTTTGTTTCCGGAGCCTTCTCCGTAGGCGGAGGAGATCTTTTCAGTGTACCGGTTGGAGAATTCTTCCGCACCCTCCTCAGCAGTTCAAAGCTATTCCCAGTTGGAACAGCAGCGTTGACCTCCACCATCGGAGCAGGTGGAGTTAGCCCCGAGGGGGAATTGCCCCCTGCTTTCCTCACTCGTTGCCAATGGCGACGTCGCGCACGACGAGCCGTTGGGACTGGCCCGGAAATTGAGATGGTTTCTTTTTGCCCCCTGTTTGAGTGTGGGGTGACTGCTGATGTCAGCCTATCGAAGACTGATGCCTTTTGACCAGCAAGGGCAGGAATGGGAATCGTCAATCTTGCGAAGACCGACTCTCTGATGGGAGAAGCCGCTTTAACAACTTCCTGAGCAGCGGCCGTTGCCCTCTTTGGGACGGCCACTCTATGATTCTGATCCAGTCTGGCGAAAACTGAGGCTGTTGGTTTGGTAACGGGCGACCCGTTGACAGGGGCCGTCGCAGTAGTGAGCCGGTCGAAGACCGACTTCTTGTTCGCCTCCGGTGCATGTATCGGCATAGAGAAGCTTGTCGGTGGGATCATGGTCCCGAAGAATAAGCCAGTGGTGGCTTGGACCACCTGGTCTACTGGCAGAGTGAGGAAAGAGGCCGCTTGGGGCCCATATGCTACACCTCTAGGTGAGGTGGAGCGTCCGTTGCAGTGGCACTTCGAGCAGTTGGTGCAGTTAGAGGCCATTGAATCTTGAATTCTACGCCAAATAAAAGACCAAATCTTAGTAGCTTGAAATCCGAGGACAACCAAACCGCGATTGGTTCGCGAAGACGACACACGAAGTGTGGAGTGGAAAGAGGAAGAGGTCCCACCGGGCGTGCCAGAATCTGTTCCCCTCCGAATGACGGCGCACAGGACCACGATGTCCTGACGCTGAGATTCGGGGCAGATGCTATTTGGTTTTATACGTCCACCTCTCCGAAGATGCCAAGTTGATTTATGGCACCGTGTATCGGAGGTTTAGACGGATGCGGCCGATGTAGCAGACTTCGTCAGATTCCCCCTCGCTTGAGGGGTTTTTGATTGTGGGGACGCTCTTCCCTGCAGGCGCAAGCCCCTGCAGTTAATTACGCTACCGCATCGCGGTAACAACTTTCTCCTTCTCCAGAATTTCACTTCGTGTCGTGTGTGTTTGTTTTGTTTGTGGTTGCCCGTGGATTGTATACGGAGACTGAGTAATGCCGTCGCCCGTAGGACGTGGATTAGTCCAAATCCGTATTTATTTAGATTTGGGTTTGGTGTTTTTTAATTTAAGGATGCGTTAGTCGCGTTGCGGCTAAGATCAACTTAAATGTTCGCCAAGGATACGTTAATCCTATTTTGGACTAAGATCGACTTGAACGGGATCGTTTAGATCCGAAAGAAGAGCAATTGGCTCTATTGTTCCAGTTTAGAGACGTGGTGGTCCATATTCCAGTTTAGGGACGTGGTGGTCCATCATTAGTTTAGGGACGTTTCGGTCCAATATTAGTTTAGGGACGTCTCGGTCCAATATTAGTTTAGGGACGTTTCGGTCCGTGAGTTTAAGGACCCCGCAGTCCATATGGGTGTGTGGTCGTTGGGACCCATCACCTCTTTGACGTCGTTGAGGAATTACAACGATGGATATCAAAGGAGTTCGGAGATGTACCCTCGAACCGGATGTGGATTGGTTTAGGAGAGCCATTCTGCTCAGTTAATTTAATTTAAGGACTTATGGCCAAAATTGGGTTAAGTCCAGTTGAGGATATTCAACATTTTTCTTGATCTTTGGCCTATTAGGCCTGTGCAAGGGCTTTGCCCAAATTTAATAATGCACTGCATTCTATTCTAGCCTGCTAGGCTTTTGATTTGGGCTCTGTCCCTTTATTTATGATGCAGAGCATCTGTTTTGGTCCATTGGACCTTTCAATTTGGCTCTGCCCTTTCAAACAATGCACAGCATTTTGTTTATTAGGCCTGTTAAGCCTTTTAATTGGGCTTGGCCCCTGTTGTAGGCAAGGCAGTGCATTTGTCTGGCACTTTGCGCCGAATAATGAGCGCAAGCTCATATGGTGATGACACGTGTCATGCTCTGGTGAGCGCAAGCGCACTAGCGCAGTGCGCTGCGCTAGCGCGCTGCTGACACGTGGCGCGCTCTCAGCGAGTTGCGCCAATTCCAGAGAGCAAAGCTCTATCTCAAGAGCGCTTAGCGCAAGTGGTTCTGTAGCTGACACGTGGCGCTCTCTTAAGAGCGCAACGGTGCAGTTTGGAAGTGCAAAGCACTAAGAATCTTTTAGATTCAAGAACGGAAGTGCAAAGCACTATTTAATTTCTTGATCTAAATTAGATCAAAGAAAAATAAATTTTTCTTTTGTTTGAAGAACCAGAGGTTCATAAAAGTGCAAAGCACTATTTTTTTATTTTTATTGTTTTAAAGAACCAGAGGTTCACAAGAAGTGCAAAGCACTGTTTATTATGTAAAGATCATTGATCTTGTTTTTAGATCAATGATCTATTAGAAGGACTTTCTTCTACTTCATAAAGGTTCTTTACCTTTTTCTTGAAATTTTCTCAGAGTTCTCTCTATTTAAAGCTCTTGATTTTTTTTTTAAGAAATGTTTATGCCTTTGAATTGAGGCCTAGGGTCCTTTTTATAGTGCCCATAAGTTTGTTGAATTTGTTAAAGAGATCTTTCTTTGAGTGATTTGGGGAATTTTCCCCACCGTTGGATCTTTGATCCAAGGGCTTCTGCTTTGCAGAAGAAAATCTTCTTGTTTTAACAAGAACTGAAAAGATTTCTTGGAAATTTATTTCTGTTTGGCGCAGATGCCCCAGCGCGTGACACGTGTCGCGCAGCGCACTGCGTAGCCCAACTGCGCTGACACGTGTCGCGCAGCGCAGAGCGCAGCGCAACTGAGCTAGCGCATCCACGCTGACACGTGTCGCGCAGCGCAGAGCGCAGCGCAACTGAAGCGTTGCTTCATAAAAATAGAGTTTTGCTCTGATTGGGCGCGCCTTCTTGGGCGCTGGGCTGACGTATTAGCGCCTGACACGTGGCGCGTTGCGTCCGAGACTTGAAGCGTTGCTTCAAAATTTTGAATTTTGAATTTGAACAGAGCTTTGCTCTGATTGGGCGAAACAACACCTACTTGATCAACTAATTGTAATGTGTAAAACTCTTCCAGGAGTAACTCTTTCTCGCAGTGGGTATCGGGAACCAACTATCTCATAGAAGGTATGCAATCTCATTGCAAATTTCAACACTTGAAATTCCCGATAATATTTTGCCCCCAGCGTCCTATGACGTTGACAGAGGACAATGAACCATAGGCTGCTAGTCAGGTTCAACCCGTCATTTCCTGATTGAATTAAACCCACCCGTACGACCCTTGACAGAGGCCAACAAGGTCGTACGACTACCCTAATCCAATCGCATCATATGCTAGCAGATAAGCACTAATCATCTACCGCACACTATGCCTTGACAGAGGCCAACAAACGCAACATGAATACTAAATACTAATTTTCTGAAATGACAGAGGGCTACGGCAGGTTTTTAAGAAAACCCTTTGATTAACGAGCTTGATATCGTTGTAGAATCGAGTGAATTTTAAAAGGAGTGTTTTCGAGGCTTTTACTAGTTTTGCTAAAGAGGTTACTCCCGGTAAAAGGTTCTCGGCTCTTTCCTCATCGAATGAGGTGCAGGATATTTCACAAATACCACTATGCAAAGCAAAAACTATAGAAGCAATCAAAAGACAAACCGAGTGGGTTGTAGCATCTGCTAGTTTCGCTAAAGTGGTCACTCCCGGTGAAGGGATCTCGGTTCTTTCCTTATTGAATAAGGTGCTTGATATTCTACAAGGAATACCGCTATTCAAAGCAAGAACCAGAGCTGCTAGTTTTTAAAACAAGATTCTGCAACATCTTTTAGATTTCTTTTTCTTTCATTAATCTCAATAATGAAGTCCTATCATCTATGCTTCCCAAGCATCACAGAAGAAACGAAAGCAACAATAGTTATTATATATCATATATATAATATAGGCATTCGTCTCAGAATATCAAGTGATCACAACACAGAATATCAGTAGAAGATGAATCACATATGAAATATTGGATATACTAGGAATTCCGTGTTTTATTTAAGCCAGTAAAAAACGCGGATTCCACGGTCGCGATGAATAGCCAAAACCACATCTCTAGACCCCTACGAGAGTGGCAAGCAACCCTCCCAATTCTATAGTTAGGAGACCCGGTCTCGACTCCTTGAGATGGTCTCCCACTGGACCTTAGAACCCGGTTACTTATGCTCTCCTCCTTGGGTCTATCCTAATACGGAAAATTAAATAATATACATCAACCTCAACCCGGAAGTGCCCCAACAAAAGAATATTACATACAAGCTTTTACATGAATGAAAATGAAAAACTCTCATCTCACATAAAAAACCCGGCTATTCAGAACACGACGATCCAATATAACATATCACAACAACACATAACATCACATGTCATCAACGTAAGTAAACATGAGAATTCCAATTGTCGTTGACGTATAGCAACGAAACCGGCGATACACCACATATTACACTTACGGTCGCAGAAAAGAAAGTGAAAAACTACAACAATTGGAATCCGCAACCACGTTAGACATCATAAACCCAATGTATCTCATACTTTGGATTTCATGCTTAACTAAATGAATTCCTTAGACATCATATGCCTAACAATTATAAACCCCGCATTTTAGTCTCGATATTGAAACCACTTTCCAATAACCTTTCGGGACCTGATCGAATGCTCGTCGGAAACTTTAGTAGACGGCCGCACCCCCGATGCCGTTGACCAAGTGCACTAAGGCGGAACACCGTGGCCGCGAGCACCCGAACGGATGATTTTGGCGATGGGGTTCTCCTACAGTCACTTGGTCGGGGCTATGGGGCATGGCTATCTAGTAAGGTTACTCGGTGAGTATCCGCGTACACTACGTAATTACGACGGACTTTTGATCCACATCAAAATTCCGTAGCAACCGATCAAATGAGACTAAACTGCTGGATTTATAAAATTCAAACTAGTTATCTCATAACTAATTAATGTGGATTCCAAGTATTGTATCACAATCACAGATAGCTAGACGATGTTAAAATTTTCGATCGAATAAACAAACACCCAAAATTTCCCAAAGAGCTCAACATTTGAGCGGAGTTCAAAAAGTACCCAGAACATACCACAGCTCCTATGAACCATCCGTAGAAAGGCCGATCCATGCCTCACTCATGACGCTACGGAACTGCCGCAAACCCTAGGGTATTAGGGCGGTTCCGCGATCAAAAAATTTGAGTTTGGGTATCGTTCTTTTAGAGGGTCCACAGAATCGCTTGCATGATTTTCTAAAGATTTTAAACTTGGAAAAAATCCAGCTCTCGGAAAATTTCCAGCGAGGGAAAATATGGGTTATTGATATCCGTTCGAACTTGTTAACGTCGTCTAAATAACCCGAATAGATGTTAGAATTACGACTACGAAACACTCTGGATTTCCTTTACAGAAGGTTAACATCACATACAAATTTAGCAAAAACAAGCAACACCTGAAACACCAAAACCCAGAGACTGGAATGCCCTAAAAATTTGAAGCCCAAAAGCCACAAATGACCCGGTGAGCTCGGAAATAATAGGCATGTGGCCGGCCATGAACATGTGGAAAGGGATCAAATTTCTACGGTGTTCATGTTATATCACATACAACATTCTGAAGTTGCTAAAAAATTTTTTAGAGGCCATTTAAAATTCGACAGAAACTAGGATTTTATATCGGGTGTTTCGGAGTTGTTTCGGTTTCATAATTCTAACAAATATCATTTAAAACTCTAGCTTGGCTCTGATACCACTGTTAGGTTATGTAGCGCAGCAGTAAGGTTTCGGGAGGCATCGTCCATGCCGTTTTCAAAATTTTTTCATTCTAAACAACACTAACCCTAGAATCTTAACTAGAGAATTAAACAATACAACATGCAGACAACTTTGCATACAAAGTGAATGAGGAATACAACCTTTGTAGACCGGTCCTTTACTTCAAAAGCTCCGTGTAGTAGTCCCTTCGCTCCAAGTAGTGAACACCCGAACTCTAGTAAGGGTTCACATGAAGAAATGAACAAGCTTGCTCGATGTCTTCGAGGCCGAAGATGATCTACGTCGAAGAGACTCAAGCTCTTGCTACCTCTTCACTAATGGTAGATTAGTGAAGCAAACACCCTAAACTAAATGGCTAATATAGTATAGGATGATGAAGTAGGAAATGGGCTCACTTTAGATTTAATTTTCTCACAATATTTTCTCACTTAGAAAAAAGCTAGCAAGCTTTTTCTCAATGAAGAAGAAGATGAAGTGATGAAGAGAAATCAAACTCATGAGGTGAGAATAGAAACCATGGGTGAGTTAGTGTCATACACTAACTCATGTAGAGACTTAACTATGGCTATAGATAATGGTTAGGTTAATAAATATCTCAAGCAAAACAAATTAGTGGACTAAGTCAATGAACACTTGAAGCTTCTCCAAGCTTCTAGCCATAAGATAATTCCACCAATTTGTTAATTACTTGGATAAATATAAACCCTAGGATTATCATTAGCATAGTGTAAGTCTCATACACCCATGTAGCATGTTGCATCAAGCATGACACAAATGAAATGCACATTAATATATATCACATATATACTAAGGCACAAAGTGAGAAAAAGAAATGTTTAAGTGAGCAAACATTAGTTAATATAAATTAATATATCACATATATAATTATACATTAAATTATCAAACCAACACTTGATTTAATAATCCGGCTATATCACATACAACCGACTAATATCAAATGTAACATCTTATCGAATCAACACTTGATCCGATAACCCGGTTATATCTCATATAACCGACCGATATCACATATCGCGAGAATAGAATATGGCATCACATACGCGTATTAATCTCAGTCCCGCACATATCACATATGTGCTCCTACTTCGTTTCGCATGAACCAGGAAACCTCTGTGTAGGACTCTAAAGACTCGTCAATACGCCGGCAGTAGGTGATGATCATATCAAACACCCACAAGCCGCAAGCGGTCTGCTAAACGTAACGGCCACCTGGGTATTGAGCGATCAGAAGATCAACAAGCAAGCCTTCTCATACTCATGCGAATCCAATCAGTAACACTACCGTACAGTCCGGTCTTTTCGTCAAATATGTCGCATTTCACAACCTTGGGGTGGTATAACGTCAGACCCCAATAGCCTGATAAGTCATGCCGATGAAAGGTCCATAATGGTTCGAGAAACTACTGATAACACTTACCAGTAGATCTCAACAACCCTGACCAAGGATTTCCTGTTATGGCCAATCAAGCATAGCGCAACATCAACTCCCAATACCGGGAGAGACGAATCCCCTCCTATTGGTTATTACCTCCATGTGATTCGGGACTGTACCGAAAAACTACCTTTTTACACGATCTATTGACCATGGTATGGTGGAAATCAAAGTACAGTGGGAATCATAAAATACTCTATGACGATCTTGGGTCGACAGACTAACCTGTACCAGTGTCACCAGAGAACTGCTATTTGACGATAGGTATAATACTATCTAGGAGTTCTCGGCGAGTCTGTTCAGTGTACCCAGTCTCCACTGAGCACCTGTGTACCATCTCTGATGTCAAACACCAATGGATATGGGATCGTCCATCGCCCATCATATGGGTCGAGAAGCGTATACGCTAGTCTACTCTGGAATATCGATGCCCCGTCTTGATATCCTTACGACTAGGAACTTTTGAAGGATGTACTTACCGACTACTTCTGCCCCACTAGTGTGAACTGCATCATAGTCCTGGTAGTCAAGTACTCATCCTAAGGGCTTTATCAACATGTAATTGAGAGACAATACGTGTACATGTTAAGATAAAGAGCAACCAGATAGCATAGTATTATGTCGAGCAAGAAAGTCCTCCCTATATATTTCTAAGCATCCACTACAATATACATCGCATGTACAGTAATGGCCTCTAGGGCATACATATAACTAACAATAATGCTGGTAGTCAAGAAAGAATCCTATGGGCTCTATCAACATGTAATAGTGATCTGTAATACCACATAATTCATGTACATGATGATAAAGGCAAACCAGATAGCATACTATCATTTTGAGTAAGTCTGTTCTATCCGTATAGGTCCTCCCTCAATCATCATAATCACCTGCTTGTGATTACAATAATTGCCTTGAGGGCACTATAGCCAACAATCTCCCACTTGCACTTAAGGCTAATTATTGCGGTGTCACATACTCACAGCCCGTGTGATACCGAACACCCAACTTCTCTACTAATCAGTCTCACAAAGCTCGTTTGTGAAATTATTGCGTTCGAGAAATAGCCTCAGTGAGTGGATCCGCTCCAGTGTTTTTATATTTATCTCTCTATATCTCAACTTCGCAGAGAATGACTATCTCCCAAAATGAGCAATACCTATCTTAGAATTTGTCTGGATATCTGATAGGACCCAGTTCACAAATGAACTCCAAATCCAACAAACTTCTTAGACTATATCATGCACTGAATTTAATCAATATCCTGCGCCATGCCTTCCACAGTATCCGCTTGGACCACCTGTCCAATATACTTCCCCTCAAAAGACGGAAAACAATAACTCTGACAGTCACTCTATCATTCAGGTCACCTTGAAAGCCAGAAATGATAACCGCTTCCTCAAGAAGGCTGCTGTTACCATATACCAAGAACATCCACTTATGTTCATAACTGCTTCCCAACGTTTCTCCAGGATTGGATTAATATATACTTATTGCAGCCTATGCAAAATCAATATCTGGTATGGTACTTGACATCTCATGATTTACTCAATTACTTAAGCAAGAAATATGCCAATCATGCAAATCCTTCCCCTCATCAGTCTAGAAGACATCTCTTTAGAGAGGGTGGCTTCATCACCTGCGGGTACACCACCACTCTAGGAGTCATCCATTCTAAAACACTTTAGAATAGTGTCAAAATACCCAAATTGGGACACTTCCCATATCTAGATCTAAAACCATAGATCTAATAACCAGAATCCCTGATATTTTATCCATATCCTATGTGGAGAAACCACTTTGTGACAACCACAGTATAACCAATCGTAGTATAGGAAGATCTGTTCATATTAAGTGCATGTCATCTAAAAACCAGGACACCACTCCCTACTACCTTCTTACCAGGTCCATCTGTTATTCTGATGAAGTCAAACTCTATGACTGTCACATCAAAAACTAGACGATCTATCTCGCTGTACTTGCTTTAGTCTATAAATAGACATAAGCTATTGCCCACTATGCTTCCGCAGGTCCTACTGACTATAACAACCCTCTGGCAGAGTCATATACATGTGCACTTCTAAAGCTAATTTAGAACAACGTTATACTCATCCTCCTACCAGATCCCATAGTCTAGAACAGCAGTAGTGGCAAGTTTGGATAATCAAAAACCTCTCTATCACCGTCTTTGAGGAGACCAAAGTACCTCTCGGGTGCTTGAGGTTACCCACCAAATCTGCGGAGTGGCTAATAGATCGTCGAAACCATTTGAATCTTTAGGTTCTTCTAAATTTTTAGTAATCATTTGTGGTTCTGGAATCACTTCCAGTTCTACCATACTCCCATTAATGTTTTCTGAAAAGAATCCATTTTACTAAAACTGGTGGCGAGTCAAGAACAATATAAAATAAACGTACAGATATATCAGTTCGAAATTTGTGCATAACGACGGATATTCAAAACCAAATATTTGCCGTCAGGAAAAACCCAGGTGATTTCCTTAAATATCACCAATTACAAAGAATTCCGATATATAGAGGATCTAATCACCCAATTCCCAATATCTTACTCCCATTCAGCATCTGTAACACCATACAGATGTGAGAATCAAGTCTGGTAAATACATACCCCTGGAGTTAGAATCTAATTGGAAAAATAGTTTTCACTTAAAAATACACAGTAAAACTGAAACATGAAAATGTTTTGAAGGGGTAGCCGGGTATTCCTAGTAATGCCTCTTCCACTATTCAGATTCATGACAATAACCGTATATTTCCTTTCCCTCACTCCCATCCCTTTATATGTCTTTACTTATTACCTTCTGTACAATACACTTAGGCTAATTGGTTTTCTTCCTTCCCTACCTTTCGACATCTGCCTATGGTTTGGAAGAAGACTATCCAATAAGCGCAATAGGTGTACTCTCCTAATACTAGGAGCCCTCGTAACCTGAGAGAAGGTAAAGGTAAAAGACAGCTGAATAATCCTATTCTATTTCTCCAAAACCGGAAACTATCCTCGAACTGGAACAAGTTCCTTCGAGTTCGTATATAACTAAACGATAGAATATCCAAGAAATGCGGATCTTAGTAGTGATACAGAGTGTTCTGGAGAAATGCAAAGGTGATATAGGAGTGGCAGGGGTATACACTATTTTGTCGTGAATGATAGCAGTCTCAATTTCTTTTGCCCCTAATTTAATCTCTTTATATGTCTTTACTTATTACCTTCTGTACACCACACTTAGGCTAATTAGTTTTCTTCCTTCCCTACCTTTCGGCACCTGCCTATGGTTTGGAAGAAGATTATCCAATAAGCGCAATAGGTGTACTCTCATAATACTAGGAGCCCTCGCAACCTGAGAGAAGGTAAAGTTAAAAGACAACTGAATAATCCTATTCTATTTCTCCAAAATCAGAATCCATTCTCGAACTGAAACAAGTTTTTTCGAGTTTGTATGTAAATATACGATGGAATATCCAAGAAATATGGATCTTCATAGTGATACGGAGTGTTATGGAGAAATGCAAAGGGGATGTAGGAGCGGAAATGATATATGCGACTAAATGACAATCCAAAAGCCAAAGTGTTTTTAAGAAGGTTCGGTTAACTTGGTTCATGAGTTTTTAAGGTCAGGCCATGGTCGCTGCCAAAGAGAGAGAGAGAGAAAAGAAACACTCAGCGTGTACTCTAACCTATATTAGATTGGTTACTCACTTTATCTAATTAGAATGGCTTCTACTGTTTCCTCAAATTCTCCTTCAAAACCTTAAAAGGAGAATTAGTCGGGATTATCTAAAATCACCCGAGGAGTAACACCTACTCATCAGTGGGAATCGGGATCCAACTATCATCGCATGATAACTTGATGGAAGCCACTCAAGTCACCACACTCCAGAAGGTATGCGCATGCCTGGCAAGTTTCCTGTATATTTGAAACTCCCGATATGGTTTTTACCCCTAGGACCCAAGTGACCTTGACTAAAGATCAAAATGTCAAAAGGTCCTAGTGAAGTTCTATCCGTCATTTTCTTGATTGCATTAGACCCACCCGTACGAGCCTTGATTAAGGATCAAAATGATCGCACGACTGTCTTAACCAATCGCATTATCATGCAACGGAAAAGCATTACATAGCTACCGAACACTACGCCTCGACTAAAGATTGAAATGTGTAGCACGAATACTATGCACTACCAATCCGAAATGACGGAGGGCTATGGTTAGTTTTTGGCGAAAAACCATTAACGTAATGAATTTGATATCTTGAAAGAACTGAGTGGTTTTACAAATATATAGTGGCACAAACTTTTGCTAAAGAGGTCACTCCCTGTGAAGGGATCTCGGCTCATTCCTCATCGAACGAGGTGCATGATATTTCTAACTGAATACCACGATGCAAAGCAAAAGAATCGACTATAGTGAAGTTATTACACTGACGTAAACTTTTTCCCAAGAGGTCACTCCCTGTGAAGGGATCTCAGCTCTTGCCTCGTCGAATGAGGTGCTGGATATTCATAACCGAATACCACCGTGTAAAGCAAAAGAGAACGTCTGTAATGTCAGTTTTAAAAAACTTGGTTCCAACAACATCATATAGGTTTGTTTTTCTTGCATTAATCAGAATTGATGCAGTCCCATCAATTAAACCATACACACCAGAGAAGAACGAAAATACAATGTACGTATATGCTATCCGCATTCGCCATGGGGTCCCGTTATGCATCGTTAGGTTACTTAACTAACGGCAGAGCGGGGGTTGGACTAGCGCGGATGCAAAACATATACTACATCTTCTATTGTGTGTGTGTGTGTGTGTGTGTGTAACATTCGTCCCAGGCATGATATAAGCAACATCACAGAATCTCAGCAAGCAACAAAGAATGGTGGATAATCTTGAAGGCTCGGGTTTCATTTGAGCCATAAATGAGACCCGACGTTTCCTGTCATGCGGATAGCCCATGCAATGAAAACATGGACCCCTACGAGCGCGGAAGTTACCCGCAAATCTCAGAAGTGAGGCAACCCCAATCAACAAAGTGAATGGGCCATCCAGCACTTCACGAAATCCGGTAACTTGAGCACCCCTCCGTGGGTCAACCTGTACCCCTACGAATGCGTTGAATATCCCACCAATTCTAGAGTGAGGCCCCCTCCGTATTGACGCCATGAGATGCGGGTCCGTTGCCCTCTTGAATCCAGCTATTCGAGCACTCCTCCGCGGGGTAATCCTAGTACAAAAAAGAAAAATATATGTACAAGGGTGACATCGACCTCAACACGGTCGTGCCCCAAACAAATAATATACAAACTCGTAAAGATGGCAGTCCACATGTCGGACACTCGCCCCGCAATATCAAATGTACATATGAATCTCAACTGTACTACTACCATTACACCGCAAGCTATCCACCAAGACAATCCAACCACAACCTCAGCACAACACAGAACATCAATGTGAATGTCATGTTCGCAAACCCGTCTAATAGTTACTATAGCAGTTAGACGAGTTATACCGCTCAAATGACATTCACGGTCGCAGATAGTAATGTATGTACTGAAAAATTATAAACGGTGTTATAAATAGCGACTTCGAAATACTCCGTATTTCCCCCAAACCAAAGATAATAAAATATGTAATCTGGGCAAAAACAAACAATCTTTATAAATATGTAATCTGGGCAAATGACATTCACGGTCGCTGATAATAAAATATGTAATTTGGGCAAAAACAAACAAACTTATAAACGGTGTTATAAATAGCGACTTAGAAACCCAATATTCAAGATTCCAGAATACACCCAAAACACCAAGACCCAACTCCCTCACAAAACCGGCGACGCCGGGAAAACAACTGATCTCGCTGGCCAAAGCATGGAGTTTGGGGCTCGTTTTCAAACTGTGTTCTAGTTACAATATAATTAGCCTTCTGCAATTGTTTAAATTTTTTTTTGAAGACTATAAAAAAACGTTAGAAACTTTAATATATTCCGTATTGTTTCGGAGTTGTTTCGGTTTCGTTACTTTAAATATCGTTTAAACTACTAGTTTAGGTTTATGGGTTGGCTCTGATATCATGTTGGGTTATGCCAGTGCCCTGTCCATCTACCATGACCGTTTGCGGAACAAATTTTTTATAAACTGGCGCTAGAACAACCCGATAACTCGGATCTATCATAAACCTATAAGCTAGCAAACTAAAGAGGAGTTAGAATGGTTATACCGAATGATCCATGTCCTTCGGTCTTTTACCATCTTCCTAAGCTCCTGGTGGTCTCCATGATCAAGCTTGATCGACTGTCTCCCTCGGTCGAAGATGATCCACCTGAGGATTTGTAGTTCGAGCTCCAACCTCAAAGCCGAGGTAACTAGGGTATCTAGTTCGCTAAACTAGATAGCCTAGAGGATATAAGTCTAATGATGGATTAATATGTCTTATAACACCCTAGTTTTCTCAACACATGAGACTTTTAGGTTGGAGGTAGAAGAAGGAAGCTAGAGAGGATGAGAGTGTTGTGTGAAGCAACCATAAAAAAAAATGGCTAAGTGCTGTGAACAATAATTCACCACACACATAAATCAAGCATGCTACAATAGTAACCCATGAGTCACACCATTAGTCACCAAGTGAGCCATGCCTCAATAAATACAAATAACACCTCATCCTCCACCTCATTAACCATTTAATCCTAAATAGTTATAAACAAAATGAGGTGTCTTCTTCTAGAAGCACCCTTGTAAGAAATTACAAGAATAACCCTTACCGTATATACATACCCGTATCTGTATACGAATACAAAGAGAAGAAAATAATCCAATATTATAATACTAGGATCTGGCTTAAACCAAAGCCCACTAGTATTATCCGTCCGAATCATCTTACGTGCACAAGTGCACGTATATGATCGAACCTTGCCGTAAAACCATACGACCTCTATATCATTTTTCCCGAAGCAGGGAAACCCTCTATGTGGGACTCTAAAGACTCGTCAATATGATGGCAGTGGTTGCAGTGGGTTTAACCACAAGCACGTCAACGGCACTAGCTGTACGTAACGGCTACCCAGGTATTGAGCGAAAGGGAGGCCGACGAGCAAACTCATCCGAACCTCTACTGAGCCTGTCCGTGACAATATCCGTACAGTCCGGTCTGTTCGTTTAAGAGTATCGCATATCGGGTCTAGGGGGTGGATAAAGTCAGAGCCCTAATAACGTGATATTTCGTGTCGGTATGAAGCCCATCACCAACTGAGAAACTACAGATACAAATCAGTAATTCTCGTCTATCTTGGCCAAGGATTTCTTGTGATGGCCACCTGTGCACCGCGCGACATCAACCCCCATACCGGGAGAGACGAATCCTCGATGATCTACTCATTGCCTCCATGTGGCTCGGGACTGTACCCAACTAAAACCTGTTTGCACTACTCTTTTGAGCCGTGGTAGTGTAGTAATCAAAGCACAATGGGAACTCACACGAGACAAATGACGATATCAGGTCGACAGACTAACCTGTACACATGTCACCTGGGAACTGCTATCTGACAATAGGTATAATACCAACTAGAATATTCCCGGCGAGTCCGTCCAGTGTAACTCATAACCTAATGAGCACCTGTATACTATCTTAGGTGACTAACTAACACCATTGGCTTGTGAGACTGGCCACTGCCCGTCGTCGGGGTCTCGATAAGTACACACTAGTCTACTCTGGAGTATCAATGCCCAGTCTCGATACTCTCTCGACTAGGGACATTTAAGGATGTGCTTATAGACCACCTAGCTCCCACGTAATCATAATGCTGGTAGTCAAGCAAGAATCCTATAGGCTCTGTCAACATGTAATAGTGATCTGTAATACCATATAATGCATGTACATGATGATAAAGGCAAACCAGATAGCATACTATTATTTTGAGTAAGACTGTTCTATCCGTACAGGTCCTCCCTCAATCATCATAATCACCTGCCTGTGATTACAATAATTACCTTAAGGGCACTATAGCCAACAAATACTAATGCCAAATAAGGTATCATCATACCAAGTATTTGACTCAACAAAATTGAAGTGTTAAAAAGAAAAATAGCTGAAATGATAGGGCAACTCGCATTAAAAAGCAGCGAGTAAAATAAAAAAAATAATACCTGAAATGATTGGGCACCGCGAATAAATAGCCGAAATGATTTTGCAATCGCGACTTTTGCGATACTAAAATATTAAATGATAGAGCATCGCGGAAATATAAAATATATATAACAAAATAAAAAATTTCTGCCTTTCAAGTAGGTCCACATTGACTCTTGTATACAATCTATAGGCATAAATGAAAGAAAGGGATCCATATTTTCCCACCATGCTTTGTCAAAAGAAGAACCAAGTCTTGACGGTACATCTATAGCCTAGAGACTATCTCGACGTTCCTCCTCATTCCAACAGGATGTGGGCACAACTGTCAAATAAAATCGAAGTAATGACATATTCCTAGCTCTAGATCTTGATGGAGATACATACAGCATAGAGGTCATTCAGATGTCTACCATATTTCAGCGAAGAATTGGCGCAACATCGTTAAAGCAAAAGTAAAGTGACAGCATATGCCTAGCTTTGGGTCTTGATGGCAAGCCTAAAGTCCATTGGATGTCATCCCACCCCAGAAGCGTGTTGTTCTGACTCATCGAGGCTCCAAATTGAGCCTAACCTCAAGTAAAGCGCCACGGCAACACCTAACGCTAGATCTTCCAACATTAATGCATATTTACCAACCTAAGAAGACTACTTGAGGACGTTTTATCCAGCCTCAGAAGGGATCAGAGGCACGAAAAATGCGTGGCTACTCGAGCCGCAACTCAAGGGACTGCATATCGAGGAAATATCAGTGAACACGACGGTACGATATACTTAACCCAGTACCATAAACCTAACGGACTCCTATCATAAAAAGAGATTATCTATATTTAACGTTAGGACAAGTTTGCTTACAAGCCTAAGGGAAGGGTAAACTAAACACCCCGAAACGAGTAAGTAAACTAATCCACGCCACTTCAAGCCAATTAAGGAACAGAGAGGTGCAAATATGGAAAAAATATCTTTTATTAATCAAAATGGTTAAAAGATACAATCTACCAAAAGGGGGAATACAACAAAGAAAAAGTCAAAGACTGCAGATTAGTCAACAGGCTAGCTAGATCATCGCTCTTCCGTTGAACCTCCATCTCGAATTCTATCAATGCAGCAAGTTGAGCTCCTGCTTGTTTTTGCTATTGTTGATACGAGGAGAATCGACGCTTGAGCTCCTCCTCGGCAGTTCTGTGACCTTCTACCATTTCCTTCGTAAAGTTAATGGCCCTATCAAGAGCTACCACTTCCATCACTACTCGTTGCATACTTCGCCAGATCTCATAAGCCCAGGTGGCATTAGCTGCAAGTTGAGCTTGGAGGTCTTCCAAGGCCTTCGAAGCTAGCTCCCTCTCTGGAAATTTCTGGGTCAGCCTCTTCTCGCAAGACCGAAGATTGGCGCCACATCTTTCAATCCATTCATTCAACCTGGCCTTCAGAGATGAGACGTCTGAGGGAAGGCATTTGCGTTCAAGCTCGTGAAGGAGGGCTTCCACTCGCTGACAGTATTCAACCCAAATGCGCATCAGCACCTCGTTATGATAAGTAGCAAGGACAGATAAAGAAGCGTTAGCTTCAGCGGCGAAGTCCTCTATAATGAAGGAAGTACCGGCCCGGAGGTCTTCAATGAGATCGGCCAGCGAGCATAGGCCGTTCCTAGCTAACATACGCTTTGCGTAAGGACCTTTGGGCATACGTACATGACACTCAAATAGGGTCAGGGCCGGCGGAGCAATGTCAAAATATGGAAAACATAAGAAGGTTAGAGGCATGTTCAAGATGGGCGATAAACAAGAGAATACAACAGCTAAGATGTCACTCACCCACGTTCACAGGGGGCAAATCCGGGAGATCCTCAGGTCCATCCAAAACCTCGACTTCGTCGTCGGCTTGCAAAACTATTGTTAAACAAATGTGTCAGTATCGCTTCGGAAAGAATATAAAAAAGGGGATACCGATCATGTCCAGAAGAAAGAATGATACGCTGGGGAGGTATCACATGCAAAGCTGCCATACCAAATAGACGCGAAAAAGTCTCCTCTAGAGAACGATCCAAAATGAAGGATGCCAGCTCCCGCAACTTTGAAAACACCATAAGAAAGAGGGGGTCAAGAGTACTGAAAAATCGTCAAACGAAAGAAAAAATAATAATATAAGATTACCTTTGATGCTCCTTCCACTCTGGGCCGAAGAGGCAGTAGTGTCAAGAACATCCTCTATATCCTCTGGCATATCGCCAATGATATCTACGAAATTCGTTGATGGCCTAAGAGCGTTAGCCAAAGGAATCAAAGCCATTATAGGAGTTTCCAGGATGCGCTGTGGACTCGAAACCATGCCCGCCGTAAAAGTCCCTGCAGTAGAAAAAAGAGAATGTAAGAACGAGAGCAATATAAGCCATCTGCTAAAGAACATGAAAAGATATATACCGATGTGCCAAGGAGATTGAAGTATTGCTTCCTCGAGTCACTACTCTTTTCTTGTCAGCCATGCCTGCCGGGCTTCAATTGAAGAAAGATCTTTACCTGCTATTAGAGAAGCTTCATCCTCAGAAGCAGCTGATACCGGTTGTTTCAGAGCCCTATTCTCTGCCAGCGTTAAAGGGGTGCCGGTGGTGCGACATGAGGCGACTCAACGTCCCGGAAAACAATGCGAGGTTTTTAGGGCGCAGTCCTGGGTCTCATCCTGCGACCTTTTGAGAGCTTCAGCAAACTGAGCAGCCTCCTCGGCGGACGTGTCCGGAAAAAGAAGGCCATCATCTGGTTCATGTGTAGGTATACCGTCGCCATCAGGAGCACGAGACTCGGGCTCGAGAAATGCATCAATTAGACGCACGGCGGATTTCTTTTTCTTTTTAGGGCTTGAGCTAATACTCGTAGAGGAACGTTTTCTCCCCCTTGGCATCTTCAGACGGCATTGCCCGATCTCAGTTTCAGGATCCGACTCGGATAACACCACGGCCTTTGTAGCGCTTGGAGTCCCTGCATCAGGTTCAATGCGAACTGGCATATCTTCAGCACGAGGGCCCAGCACCGCTGGATGAGTCTTCAAAATAACTTCCGCATCACCTTCCCTTAGAGGTGGACGGACGACCGATCGCGGTCGTAGTGGGACATCAACAGCACGGGCAGGCACGGGAACCCTATGCTCGAGAAGTACCCGTCTTTCCTCCTTGATAATTGTACCCACCTTATGCTGATACCAGCCTTTGTAAGGACCCAAAGGCCTTGAAAGGTAATCTGAACAGGGGATCATAAAATGAGAACCCGTGTTTAGACGCATAGAGTGGTGAATAACATCACAGGCAGTCTCCAGCGAGGTAGCGGGCTCAACCAAAAATGCCTCAAGGGGCATGCCTTGATCATAACCTAACTGTTGCAAAAAATGGTGTAGGTTGTATTGCATGAATAGGGTGGCGTCATCCAACCGAAATGCCAAATAACTGGGTCTGATCGAGTAGAGAAGCATGATCTCCTTATGATTCAGAGCCGGTGCTTCCTTCTTCAACACGTCATACGGTTGCTGAGTGGCCTCTGTTGGCATAGAAATAACTCGATCAGTGAAAACCATGTTGCCTTCATTTGAGTATGGGCAGATCAGCACGCGCAAAGCCCCTAACTGCATCAAATAAGGAGAAGAAGCATAAACTAGCTTCATAATTCACGGAAAAGTATATGACTCGTAAAAATTGGGCCTTTGGTGCACAACAAAGGCATCTAACACGTGCATCTTAATCCAAGACGTGAAGTAATCGAGAGAGAAGTTCATAGGGTCAACACCCGGATTCGAAGTATTGACAGGAGTTCTCAGGCCATGATACAAGTGATATAACCCCGCACCGCCAATAGGTAGACGTGCTCCCTCGGCTATGCAGTGCACAGGGTAGAAGACAGAGGCCCTCATAAAGCGCCGATGCATAGGCATCGTGAACCAACCGAGCCAAAGACTGATGAAACCTATAAAGAATGTTTCCTCGTCTATGCCGGCGACGACGATATCCTTAAAAGCGACGGCCGACGTGTTTAGAATATAGAACCGCGGCATATGCTTCTCATTGGCCGGTAATTTCTCTAAGCCAAACCCAAAGGGATCTTCAATCCTCACAATTTTTGGTGCCTTCTTAGATAGAATATCGACACGAAGGAAATGAGTGATGAAATCTCCGAAGCTAACCCCTTGCCCTCCGGATGCCACAAATAGGCTCTCATAGATATTCAGTGCCTTGATCAAGTCTGGATATTTGTGCCGAACAACATTCTCCATCATTAGGCCCTCCCGCATAGCTGGCGCTGTGGCAAAAACATACTCATCCGGGGATAGCAACTCCTCGTAATGCTCTCCCTGATCGGCAGTTCGGATACTTTCTGGAACTCTTCTAGTGAAATGGAAACCTCTTGGTTCCCCAATAGAAATGTATGGGTGGGGAGATTCCATTGGTTTACAAAAGCTTTAATCCACCAGACATAGGGAGTATGGTAATAAAACAACGAAGCGTATACTGTCTGGTACAGACCAACCTTCTGTAGCCGCGATCGTTGGGCATAGAGAATGTAGCGAGCCCAATGAAGATAGCCCACTGGATGTCATGGGGTAACGCCCATCTTATAGACCTGCCCTCAGGGTGCTTCGCCTTGGCATATCCGGTGCCCTAAAATGTCAGTGGCCTCCAAAGGTTGGTTAAGTATCCCCGCTAACGATGGCTCAAGCTGGCCTTCAGGGATCCAGTTGACCGCTTCCATTGCGTAAGCAGTACGCAGACACCTTGTGTATTGAATTGAGCGGATAGGATCTGATGGTTCCCTACAGGTGAAGCTACGACGGACACTTATAATGTGACCATACCTAGTCCCCATAAGAGAAGGCTTTCTTCATTCCTGTCATGTCTCTTGATTATAGCCATCACTTCCTTATCTGAAGGTGACTGCGGGAAAGCGACTTCTGAGCAGGTGTAGGGGAAGAAAGGAGTTGAAGCCATTGTACCTCAAAAAGGACAAAAGAATCATCAGCAAAAGGATGTGAGTTTATTTTGTGGAACTACTAGCTCTAAGGCTAGTAGACCCCATGAAATCATAGTGGCGGCTCACTAATGATGGAACATGTGCCCATTATGGGAATAAAAAAGGATTCTCATTAAATAAGAAGATGGAGTTAAACTCCTAATATCCCAAAAAGTGGGTCCCTTTTAATAAAATTTCTCAAATCCAGAGACAGAGATTAAAACCTTGAAAACCCTAAAGAGGAAAATACATATATTCAAGAACATCAGAAGAAAGTCAATGGAATAAAATTCCCAAAATTCCTAATAAGGGAAGCTTTCAAAACGTCAAATCAGAGTTAATCTCTGCAAACAAGAAGATAATTGTTGGATTCTAAATCCCAGAGTTTCCATATTGGAAAACTCGTGGATTGAACAATGGAATTAAATTCCAAAAATCCCCAAAATTTCCAGATTGACAATAGGGTAAATTCCTGAGAAAAATCAACGATAAACTCAAGAATGTCCATCTAGTTGAACCCTCAATCAGGACATCAAGATCTATGATCTTCATAAAAAAACCTTTTTTAAAGATCTCCAAGAGATCGCCTTAAAAACAAGAGCTAAGTTTTGTCAAATATGTTAATGGATTTAAAAATCCGGAAATGCTCAAAATATGTTAAGAGCTAAGCTCTGTTCATGATCCTTACCAAAATTTTTGGTAGAGTCGACTTTGTTCAAAGGAATTTTGAGAGTAGAGAACCAAGCTCTGAGCGAGAATTAAATTCTTAAGAAAAAGAAAACTCAATGAGGAAGATGAAGAAACAACAGTCACTTCAGAGCTAAAGGCTCTATTTATAGGGCATGATGTGATCGACTTGACTCCCCCATTCCCCGAGGTGATCCAATGGCTGTAAGGGTAACACCGTTGCACTCACGTGTAAGGCACGTGAGAGCAACGCTGGGAGGCATTTGTTCCCTTATAAAAAAGAAAGAGAGAACAAGAAGAGGAAACGAAACCCTCCCATATGCAAAGCACATGAGTGCTCACATGCAAAGAATGCGACCGCCGGCATCAAGGAGGATTAAATCCTATGAAATAGCCTCCCATATGCAAAGCACGCGAGGGCTCACATATAAAGCATGTGACCTCAGACTTCAGTAAGGGTCAAATCTAGGGATATAAGCCTCACGTGATAAACATGTGAACGCTCACATGAAAAGCATGTGAGCGCTGAATGCAAATAAATAAAAAACACAAGTAAGGCCCTACGTGTTAAACATGTGAGTGCTCAGATGCAAAGCACGTGAGCGCTGCTATCGTTTATATATGATAGCTCTTATGTGAAAGCCACGTGAGCGCATCTGTTTGAAGTGCTAGCTTCATATAGAATTAAATTCTATATAGAATTAAATTCTTTTTGGGAAATATCTTCTCCTGATATTCCTAAAACTAGAAAGATTTTCTCTATAAACAGAGAACCTTCAGATTTAAAATCCAACGGTGATTACAATATCACCGATCAAATCAGAAGACCCTTTTTTAGGAAAATATTTTCCTAATTATATTAAAACCAACAGAAGATATTTTCTATTAAACGGAAAGTTACTGGATCAAAGATCCAACGACGAATAAAATTTCCCGAGTGATTTTCGAGATCAATTAAATCAATTGATTTCTCTCAATAAGATATTTTCTCTTAACTAATTAACAGTTTTTCTTCACCTATATAAAGGACCCGAGACTTCAAGTCTCATAGAGAGAATCAACCCCATAAGGTGATAGAAGCAAAAACCCAGAATTTAATTCTCTTTGAAGAAAATCTTCTTGCTCCTCTCAAACCCAAGGTAAAGTAAAAAACAAAGATTAAAACATCTCCTTTTCCTATCATATATAAATATAAGGGTTTAACCCTTTATAAAGAACTTAGCTCTTTCTCTGGATCTGAGATCCGCAAGACAAGTCTCCCATAAGTTGAGAATATAATTTTCATCGGGAAGATTTTGTTCTTGAGAATCAAAAATTTAGGGGAAAACTAAACATGAGATAAGAAACATGAAAAAAAGAAATGGAATTTAATTCCTCTAAAAACAGGGTTTAACCCTTCAAAGAACTTAGTTCTCACAAAAAAGGAACAGAAGAACTTAGTTCTCAAAAATCCGATCCCAGATCTTCAAACAGTGATCTTGGTGGTCGTTAATACTATCAACAGAAGTTTAACTTCTCTAAAAAAAATAAGCAGAGATTTAATCTCTAAGGATACAGTGTCTCACATGATATCTATATGTGTGCCCAAAAGATTTTATGAAGATAGCGCCTCATGTGATACCCACGTGAGCGCACAGAAGACCCATGAAGACAACGCCTCACGTGCTACACGTGAGCACCCATAAGTAAGGACCCAACGCTTCATGTGATATACACATAAGCGTTTAAAAAATGCCAAGATTGAGCGCCTCACGTGATACCCATATGAGCGTTGTGTAAAGAAAGTGCTTAGCACTGATAGGGCAATGCCTAAGCCTGAGCGCCTCACGTGACCCATGCGAGCGCCAGAGCGGAATTTGGATATTATATCCATAGTCAAAAGACTAAGTTCTTAGCACTGCTGGATGATGAAAAAGCCCAAGACTGAGTCCTAATATAGGTTGAGCCCCTAAAACTTCATACTCCTTGAGCCCATATTGCTCATCATAACCGAGCCCATATGCTCATAAGATTTAATGATCATTAACCATGTTTCTAATTCGATCTTAGTCTTATATAAGACTAACATATCCTTAGTTAAAATAAATTGAGCCCATATGCTCATATATTTAAGTCGATCTTAATTTAAAACCAGATTAACAGTCTTTAAATAAAATAAAATATTCCCTAAACTGATGGAACATATGACCTAGATTTAATCCCAAATCTAATATTTCGATTTGGACTAATCCGCGCCCTACGGGCTAGACGACATAAACTAGTCTCCATATACAATTCACGGGCAACCATAATAAACAATATATATACAACACAACACGAATTGGTCTACTAGAGCAGGTGAAAGTTGTTATCGCAACGCGATAACTTAATTAACTGCTGGGGCTTGCGCCTGTAGGGAAGAGCGTCCTCACAATCAAAAACCCCTTACAAATGAAGGGAAATTTGATAAAGTCACGCTACATCGGTCGCATCTGTCCAAACCTCCGATATATGGTGTCATAAATCAACTTGGCATCTTCGGAGAGGTGGACGAATATGATCCAAATAGCATCTGTCCCCAAATTCAGGCAAGACGATCTATCCCAGTTCGTGTTTTTGGCAGTAAACAGTCACAGGGCGATATAGCCGAGCAAGTCAATCACAGGGTGATTGGACTTAGGTCCGTACGGTATAAGTTTAATGGTGTATACTCTCAGGGAGAGAATTTATACCATAGTACGTTGCCATATGACATGCGCAGAGACCATGCATATAAGGAGGTTGAGAGATGGATCCTATCTCCCTCACTGGGTGAGCCCTTATGACAACTTCCTTCACGGAAGGATGGGCAGTCAAAATACCCTTAGCGTCACTGAGCTGTCTGGGTAGGCATGTTATGAGTGTCTGCTACTTTGGCAGCTGTTCCTGTTGCGATGACTATATAACGCACATTCGGGACAATGTCAGGAAAGCGGGTAAATAGCAGACCTAGATATTCAGAGTCGGAGGAAGATCCATTGGGATGTCTCCTGATTGCATCGCATAGCTAACTCTTATTGACGGCACGGCGGCGAAGATTAAGACTGTTCGAGTATGCTTCCGAGATGCATCGAAGGTTCTTGGGAAGACATGCCTGATCGGATCTAGGGTACGAGATTTCGCAAGCCTAACATATATTTAGTTTATGTTGTTTTTCTTGTAGGGAGATCCTTGTGTCATTCTTAACGGATCTGGCTGCAAGGCTACCCGTTTGCAAGTTCTCAACGATCCACATCGTACCAACATGTATAGGTATGAATAATGATGGAAAAGGTGATTCTCAAGGAGATAATTGACTCAGGGAGTCAACGGTTCAGGGAACCGGCTCAAGGATCTATGGACAACGCCCACTCGACGGTGCGAGTAGGAGTATGTTGGTTTTTGGGCTTCACCCGGCCCAATATCCACCCCTTCTAGTGGCCCTTATATATATGTGTGATATATGGTGCTAGGGTTAATCAATCTAATTAAGAGATAGATGGATCTAAGGGATTGCTAGGGTTTGAGCCGTTGTCTTCTCTTCTCCAAGTTCTATCGAGGGTTGGCTTACGAAGTGATCACGTTGGAGATTCTCGTTTATTAAGGGTGTAGTTTCCCGGCCGTTGCTAGAAGGAAAAGGTCAAAATTCATTTTGGTAATGTGGGCGAGGATAACGATCCCACCACTTTCGGGTTAAGGTAATTCTTGTAGAATCTTGTGTGTAGATCTATCTATTCCACGACCATGATTTGATGTTATGATCTATGCACTTACATGCTACAAAAACAAACTATCCTGTATTGAAAACACTACATTGACTTTATAAATGTAGAGAAGCATGGCCTTTATTTTTTGTTACGGAGGAATCACGCGTATATAACTTCAGTAGTGTGTAAAGCTTTGCTATACCATTTTGTTTATTTAAAAGGGACATTTGTTTTTGTCATCTTAAATTATCTTGTAATTTGTAAGAAACAAGATGGGTATGAAGTTGTCTAATAAATTACTCTCATGGCTTTATTTTGCATCATCTAGTAACAGCTATAAGCACACAAGAAGGGTTGAAACTCGAGTTGGGATTGCTTGAGCCCGACCAGACCCATCCGGGTTTTCTGGGTTTTGTAGACATCCTAAACCCGTCCGAATCAGACAGCTATAAATTAGATATAAAATTTTCGGGTATAGGTATAGTATTAAATCTATCCGCCCAAATTCTAAATCCGGCCTGAATTAAACCCACATTTACATTCGATTGACTCGATATATTCCATATAAAAAACCCAATTATGATATATCTTCTCTCCCCCTTTACACCTCTGAGCGCATTGTTCTTATAGAGAGAAACGCGCTTTCACATCTTCTTAATTCAAAACGAAATGGCTGAGAAGAGGTTTCTTTTTTAGAGTACTCCCGGAACATATCCGGCAGAAACGAGGTGGGACTTGTAGCTCAGAATATTAGAGTACGTGCTAAGAACCACTATGTCCAGGGTTTGAATCCCTCCTCACCCACAACAGGCCCAAAAGGGAAGGACCTTTCCTTTCCCTTTGGGGGTAAGAAAATCATGATCGAGATAGCGGATGCAATGCTATTGAACTTGGGTATGGTCTTTTGTTGAAATGGAAGGGCCTTTTTCTTTTTATTTATTTTATCGTGAAGGATTTAAAATTACATATGGTAACCTCACTAATTTTAAATACCACTAGTACAAAGATGGGTTGTCCCTACGATGAGAAAATCTGCAGGGGCAATTTCAGTTTGCCCCTGCTGTTCCCACCGTAGGGGCAAACAGTGCCCCTGCGGCTCCCACCGTAGGAACATATATATATTAAAAATTATAAAATAATTATCATTTGCAGTTGCCCATGTTTGCACTTACCCAAGTGCGCGTCCAAACCAAGCGCACACTTAATGAAAAATGACTCTAGTGATTTGGACACTTATATACGTGCGGACGTGAAGGCTAATGCATGACACGCATAAGACATGTGCGCTGCTGACAACAGACTCCTATAATAAAAGCAAAACCATTTCAGCACAAAATGAAAAAGAAGTGTGAATATAAAAAAGATGCTTTTCATTCAAACGTCGAAAGGGTGGATTACAGACTGAAGACAAATATTGAAAAGTGAAAGACAAATAAAAAAAAGTTGTTACATCGTCTAAAGATTCAGAGTGGAAATAGGTTGACTGAGTTATAAGGATGAGTAAAATTATAAACGGACCCAGAAAAAGACCCAAAAGCCTTATTCTCCATCGCTGTATGCGTCTAATTGCCTTTATCATATGCGGACAAGATTGATTTATGTTGGAAGATCACATGTGAAAGAACGGTTGCACGATCTCTCAACCCTTTGGAGATAAGCCCAACCAGAAAAACTGAATGCACTTTATCCGCGGCTTGGTCAAGAGCGGGGAGGGGCATTGCGTCCATACTGTAAGGAATAGCATTGTGGATGGATTGAAATATCAACTGGAGTAGAGTGAAGCATCGATGGAGTTTTCTCCCACCATGAGCCTCATAACGATGAAGTACGACTTCGCATTGAGCGTCAGTAAAAGCCGGTTCGTAAAAGGGGATGTCTCCTAATAGAATACAGACGGTCAGCCATGGTACCTAAAAGAATCTGGAAAGGCATCAGTCCACCGATCTGAGAAGTGAAAAACTTAAGTTATCTTATGTTATCTTAGGTTAAGTCAAATGCGTGACTCAAATAGTGCGCAAGTTAATGTTATGTCAAGTGCGCAACCCAAAGGGTGCGCAATCTCAAGTTAAGTCAAGTGCGTAAAGGTTGAGGTACGCATGCGCACTTACCAAATTAATAAAGAAGCAAGGGCTTCTAATAGAATGTAAGGTCTTCAGAAAGAGTACAACTCTAAAAGAAATGAAGAAGATGACACCTATTTATAGGATCTAAAAGACGTTCAATGAATCTTGAGACAAATCCAACGGATCGCAGCTTGACACTTGGTCGTCACCAAGAAGACATATGAAGGCACAAGTGCGCACCTATTAATGAATCAATAGGTGCGCACATGGCTAAAATCTATCTCCCAACAAGTGCATATATGAGCACTAGATGGAGCGACATGTGCAATGCGTGTGCATACTACCTTGAAGTGCGCAGCTGCGCAATTGAAGCAGATGCGTCCAAATCAAGAAATAAAATCTTCTTTGTTAAAACAAATCTAACCAAATTGATACGAGATGATGAGATCCGATGGTGCACATGCGATACGGATCGATTCAACGGTGCACACTTGCCCCGTAATTTATATAAATCAATTTAATCCAAATTAAATCAAAACCTGATTAAATCAAATCAAAATAAAATGAACACAAAGCTGATTTGTAGGGAACAAATCTAACAAGCCCTAATTTTTCCTCTCCTATAAATTGAAGCCCCATTAATAGAAATCACATAGAGTCGACCCCCCATAAGCTTAAGAAAAATCATCATCTTCAATCTCAAAACAGGTAAAAATCAAAAGAGAAGAAGGTTTATCCTCTCCTAAAAAGCTTTTGCTTTAATATAGAAGCATTTGCTTCTTCTTTGAATCAATTGATTCACAAATAAAAGATTAAAAGATTTTAGGGTTGATTCCTCCTCACAAAATTTTCAAATTTTATGAAAGGTTAATTGTAAGGTTTAAGAAAAAACCCGTCATGTATGCTCCTGCAAGTCAAAGCTTTTGCTTCTTAGAAAATAAAAGAAGAAGGAAAAGAGCAAAAACTCAAAGAACAGAAGCTATTGTTTCTTATTGAAAGTTTTTGCTTTCTGATCTAAACAAGATCTAAAAAAGTGCGTAGCCAAATTAAGTGCGCACCTAATAAAAAACTGTTTATGCAAAAATAAAGTCCCTGGAGATGTGCGCATCACGCGGTATGCACGTGTGTGCACTTATTGGAGGCTGCCTATGGAGGCATGTGTGTTACGTGACATGTGCATGTGCGCACTCGTTGGATGCTGCTTATGGAGGCATGTGCATCACGTGACATGTGCATGTGTGCACTTGATGGATGTTGCCAATGAAGAGATGTGCGGGCGTCACGTGATATGCACTTTGACTTTTAAATAGATTTGCACATACATACGTGTGCACATATGATTATGAATCGATAACAAGTGTGAGCCCATATAATATATACGTGCGCAATATCCTGACTTGAAACAAGTGCATAACCATGTGCAAAGCACGTGCACACCCTTTTTAGATAAAACTAGTTTGCATGTGTGTCCCATATACACTTGCACACTTGGACAATAAGCTATTATTCGATTATTTAATTAAAATTAAATTAAGTATTGAAGCTTTCTGTTCTCATATATGATCTATTGAACAAAATATTAACAAATCTAAGTTGATCTTAGTCTCAAAAATGACCAACGGTCCTTAGTTTATATTTTTTAGGTTGATCTTAACCTAAAACAAGATCAACGGTTCTTAAACATATTCCTAAGTTGATCTTAGTCTCAAGGATGACTAACAGTTCTTAGATGACATATTTAGAACTGATGGACCTCGTTTACACGAGATATGTGTCTTAAGTTCGATCCCAAATCTAATATATACAGATTTGGACTAATCCGCGCCCTACGGGCGACGACATAAACTAGTCTCCGTATACAATCTAAGGACAACCCCAAAATAAACAATATATAACACGACACGAAGTGATCTATCTGGAGAAGGTGAAAGTTGTTATCGCAATGCGATAGCGTAATTAACAGCAGGGGCTTACACCTGCAGAGAAGAGCGTCCCCACAATAAAAAAAAACCTCCCATATGAGGGGGAATATGATAAGTCATGCTACAGCAGTCGCATCTATCCAAACCTTTGATGTACAGTGCCATAAATCAACTTGGCATCTTTAGAGAGCTGGATAGATATGTTCCAAATGACATCTGCCCCCGTATTCAGGCTAGACGTCCTCCCGACGCCTCAGACCCATCTCTGACGGTAAACAGATTCTGGCACGCCCGGTGGGACCTTTTCCTCTTTTCACTCCATACTTTGTGTGTCATATTTCACGAACAAAATCGTGGTTCGCTATGTTTATGGTTGCGCTTGGAGTTTGGGATATTAAAATTTGGTGTTTCACCTCTGTGCAGATTCAATGGCTTTCACCTGCACCAATGACAACTCTCATGCTAACTCCACTCCATCGGGAGGAGTCATCTATAGGAAAAATGCGGCCTCAATATTCTCCATGCCAGCAGAGCAGGTTGTCCAAATGACCGCCAGGATGTTCTTTAGGACCATACTCCCTTACCCAAACTTTGGCACCCAAACACATAAAGAAGAAGCTCCACGGAAGTCAGTCTTTCATCGGCTAACCATTGCGGCAGGCCCCGCTGACAAGCCGTCTAGCTCTAAAGCTTCGATCTTCAACAGGCTGAAGAAAAGCTCAATGGACCCTATGAAGAAGCCTATGATCCCTGAGATGGCTATCCCCAAGCAGTTGGTTATCTCCGCTCCTGCACTGCGTGATTCAAATAAGAGTGCTTCACCCCTAAGGCAGTCTGTTTTTAACAGACTGATCACCCCTGCTCCAGCTTAACCGAGGACGTCAGTCTTTCACAGGCTAACACTGGGTGAAACCCCCAAGCAATGCAGGGGCATGATGAGGAAGCCTATGAGGCTGAGGAGGTTCCTGCTGCAAGATATGCTGGACGTCACTAGTGGCACCGAGTAAGACAAGTTAGGGGAAGTTCCCCTTCTGAACTTACTCCACTAGCTCCGATGGTGGCTGTTGATACTGCTGTTCCAACCGGAAACAACTTTGAACCGCTTAGAGGGTTCGCCAAAACTCGCCCATTCGCTATATCGAAGAAATCACCACCTCCTGCAGAGGCACCAAATCAGCCAAAGCCGGAGCACTTCCAAAAGCGACTCTCTTAAAAAATTCATAGTGTCTGGAAGAAAGTCCAAGACTCTGTCATCGTCAAAAAATACTCCCGTCAGCCGAAAAAGTTCAAGGGTTGACAAGAGAACGACAATTCCTCTGCCATACAGCGGGGGACTTCTCAAAAGGCGGTTCCTGTCATAGTGGTTCCTCCTACCACGGCTTCCCATAAAAGAGTGAGGCTAAAAAGGGTTCGAGTGCCTGAGGCAAATCCCCAAGGCCAGAGTTCCAAGTGCCCCAAGTTTGGGGGAATAATCATCCACACTGTCTATATGGCTGGTAGTAAGGAAGTGTCATGACCCGGAATTGGCACGTGACCAGCACTTGAATCACGTGAAGTCTATAGGACCCCACCGTAATCCAAGTAAGCCAAAAGCCCAGAAATCTAAACCTTTTTAGGAAAATAATGGAGGTGCAGTTTTGAAATAAAGGTATAATGGATTCAAATTCTTTCTTGAAAAGTATAAGTAATGTTATATGAAAATACAGGTGAGTTGTATACTATTTTTTTAAAAACATTATCGTCATTTGAAATTTGGGCAGCATCTCCTTCGTAAATTTTGATCCGAATCCAATACATAAGAAAAATAATATAGGCATCCCCAAGCAGGAGCTAGCTCTTCGCCAATTGGCGGAAAAAACCACACAAATACAATATACGATGCACAAGGCAAAGATCAAACACAGAAAGAAAGTAAAGAAACCTAAACATCACCAAACCCAGAATAAGGAATAATACACACATCTCGCTCTAAGTCTAAAGGAATATATAAGTCTGTGGTTTCTAAGTCTACCAAATATACATAATCTGGTTGATGAAGCTTTTAACTAGATACAATTGAATAATAATGTATACAACGGTGGTTACGATCCGAGTAGTAACCCACCTACCCATGCAAATCACCCAGAAGAAGGTTGTGTGCCAGCAAGCCGCTACTGATCCGAGCGGTCGATCCTGCATGAAAACTATGGCACAACGGGGGTGAGTAGCCAACTCGTGAGTAGAAGATATCAGCAGTTAGAAATCGAATATATGATGATCTCCTAGGTCATACAGTAATATAGTAATGTAATAATACTTTGTGGTAACGTGGATGATCATATATACATAAGTATGATAAACATATAAAGTCGAGTGGTAACGAGGGTGATAATGTAAGCACAAGTATAATAATGGTAGTGTAATCGTGTCCGTGTTATAATATGGTACCATGTCATCCGTATCATATATATGTGTATATGTGCATCATCCAAGTGTGTCCATCAACGACACATCAAATCATCATAAAAACCTGAGTGCCCATCATCGACACTCGAAATCTTCATAAAACCCGTGTCCAGCATCGACACGTAAATCCTCATATCTCAGGCACCGTCTCATCAGATCAGTCCTCATGTCCATCTGTCTCATATCACTCCGGTCGGTATCTTCCAGATATCCGTCGAGTCCAACACTATCACCGGTAGGTAGTGTTCCCCTACCGGGCTCAATGCCTTTCTATACGATCTTCTTGCCCCGGGGTACCATACCGGGTTCACCATGTATCCGCAGATGGTGCCTTCTCACTCCTCGAAACGGGTAGTATCATAGCTTAGAACCGAGAAATCTCATGGTGGACGTCGAAATATCATATCAAGAAAAATCGCGTTTTTAAAACAATCATAAGACTTTAAAAATATATCTGCTGTTCTCAAATCCAACAATCTTATGAAAACGGAATCTCAAAATTATGTAACCATGCTGGAACAGTAAATGCAACCACAGAACAGTACTGTAAGGTATAACCGGTGTTTTCATATAAGCATGTCGTTTAACTAGGTAAGGAAGTGAAATATCTAAACTAGCATTTGCGGTAATAAGTACTAAACAAATAACTGTAATTCTACAAATTAGGGAACAATACAGCGATATATCAGTTTCTAATGTGTACGTAGCATGGCAATAACCGATGATGTTTGTGTGAGCCGGCGAGTATGTGTACGTACAACATGCGCATCATTGGTAATGGTGCATGTGTCCTAGTAAACGAAGTCATATAAAGATAAATACAAGGAAACGTAGTATGTATGTCGCCAATGAAAAGTAATACGAGTGTAACAAAAATAAGAAAAAGTGTAAACACGAACAGTATAAAATACGTGACTACATATGAACCAAATAGTATAGCTTAAAATAGTACTAATCGATTTTGAAAATAGGGGCTACGGTGTTTTTGAGAAAAAGATGCCATTTGAAAATCCGTAGCGTCCCTTGAGATTGTAATTTAAAAGTGCATAACGATTTGTTAGTTTTGAAAATAGATATGGTTCTAAATATATCCTATTATCTACTTAAGTGATCTAAAACAATATTCCTCGAGTCGATATATATATATGTCGGCGATTCATCCTCATCATATTATGTACGGTAAAATCCATCGTACAGTGTCATCCAATCAAAAGTACAGATCTATCATCCTATACATCAAATCACGTACGGTATAATCCATCATACGATGTCATCCAATCAAAAGTACGAATCTATCATCCTGTACATCATATCACGTACGGTATAATCCATCATACGATATCCTCAAATCAAAAGTACAGATCTATGGTCACGTATCTCATATTATCTCATATCATCTCATATCATATCTTAGCATATATATATATATATATATATATATATATATATATATCGCCTCGCATCCTTCTATTAAACATACTGACTCGTGTTATTTTTATATCATATCCTCATCTTATCATATCATCTCGTAATTATCCTCATGGTTATATATGTGCGCGCGCGCGCGCGTATATACCTATGACTCATGGACTAAGAAAACTAGAACTAGGGATATACCTTCCTACACGTATACTACTATGGTTTATAGTATTCTAGAACCCTATTAGCTGGGTATACATATCTAAAATATCTATATATATGCACTGTATTTCTAATATCCTAGTACTATGGTTGCGGGTGTGCTATACGCCATCCACCCGACTTCCCTCGTAGATAAACATCTATCCACCTACTATCCTCGTTGCAGCCGAAGTCGATGAACACCTTGCTCTCCTTTACCGCTCCGAAAGTCCACGTGAATGTACCTACAAATCAATACACATCGTATCGAAATCAAAATCAAATCATAAAACCGATACGGCAAGCGAAATATACATAGGTTAGAACCTATGGTCCATGCATGCAAGAACAACAAAACAACCCCCGGCGTTGACGTACAAACGTCAAACGACCAAGTCAAAACTCAAATATCAAAAACCTAGTTTTCAAAAGTCCCAAAACTTGATCTGAAACTTAGTAAAACACTCCCAGATTTTACCTAAGGTGAAATTAAGACATTTTGTATATAGGGTAGGTCTATTCATCATATGTGTGTGCTATAGAACTAAACCCAAACCCTAACTTCAAGACCAGGCCGCAAATTGCAGCCAAATAGAATATTCTGACGGCCAAGAAGGGGAGTTGGGGGCTCGGGCTTTTACGGTATCTTTCAAATAGCCTGCACATTCCACTGTATATGCAATATATTTTTCAGAGTCCTTGAGTTATTCCAGATTCTAATTGATCGCCACAATTTGTCAAAAACCGATATCGGAAAAAGTCTACGTTCGTGTTTGAGACTTCAAAGCTCATGTTTCTTCTAGGATTCTATCACTAATATGGTTGTGATCACTAACTAAGCCTCAATTATATCACCACAACTCATAATATCCACTAAAGATCATACTAGAAAATTCCAAGTTTATCAAACTTAAACCTCTTAACTCTAAACTAATATTTGAGCCTAGGAAACTTAAAACTTGAAGGAAGGTGAAGGTTTTACCTCATGGAGCAACTCAAGAAAATTCCAAGGTGATCCAAAGTGATCAAAACTTCCACTTGATCCCACTATGGTGCTTGCAATGATGTGAGTAACATTTTTTGTGAAGGGAACATAGGATTTTGGGGTGGTTTTTTAGGGTGGTTTAACGTGGTAGTGAGGTGGAGATGAAGGAAGAAGGAAATGAAGAAGGAGGTGAAGAAAAGGTAGAGATGAATGCTTCATGGTTGCTAGAACCATCCTTCCCCCGTCTCTCTTATTCTCTCTCTCTCTTCATTATTTCTAGTCACATCTATGTCTCATCTCTCTCTTTTCCCATTTTCTTTTACCTTTTCTTTTCTCATCTTTTCTCTTTTTTTAAAAAAATATCAAAAGAAACACAAAACCATGCATGAAACATTATACAATGTGTCATGGCATATTAAACATGGTTTTAACAAAAATAGATTTGACTTAATGCATAATTAGTAATATACTTATCAAGTTTAACATAAACTTGTATATAAATAATTGTATAGTAATTTTATAAAAGCTCAAATCTGATAAATGTTTCCATAAATAATAATTCATATTAATATCCAAATACTTTCCAAAATATAGGTATATAATTATATCTTTCCACTAAAACTCATTTCCATACTTATATAATATTCATAAAATTTATTATTTTATTATTTAAATTCTAAAAATATTATTTTATATTTTCTGAAATGTTACAGGAAGAAAGTTGCACTTCCATCAGTCACAGAACGCATACTCGGTCACTGACGAAAACCCAGGAGCAACAAGAAAAGCTCCATGATATGTTCGCCAAGATGGCAGTACTCATTGGCTCTAAAGAAGCTTTGGACAAAGAAATAGAAGAGCGCCAAGAGCAGGAAACCGATATCGATTTTCTGAGGCGGGTGCTTGAAAAGAAAGACAAGGAGGCGGCGGAGCAAGCTGCTAATATAAAGCAGATGGTCCTATTGTTTCAAGACATGGTTAAAATGCTGATCCAGCCAGAACGGCCGGCCGAAAAACCACTGGTGGCCATTAGAGATGATAAGGGGGAGACGTCAAACCCTCCTCAGGCCCTATCAACGACCAAAGAGGAAACGATCTTGAAGGCGGCGTTGGATGACTACATCGCTCAACAAATCAAGGTTTATCAAGTAAATGAAGCCGCAAATCAGCTGGTCAAGACGGGTCAACCATATCCGGCATGGTACGACAATATGAAATACCCTCCGGGATATACAATCCTGAAGTTCCATATATATAAAGGAATGGGTAACCCTCATCAGCATGTTGCACAATTCAAAGCCCTGTGTGGCAATACCGGGGGCGATGATAAATTGCTTCTCCGCCAATTTGTCGGAAGTCTATCAGAAACGGCTTTTGAATGGTACTTGGAGCTCCTAAATGACTCCGTCAAGACCTTTTTTGAGATGGAACTGCTGTTCACTCAGAGGTTCGCTAGCGCGAGTGAGCGCACTCCAATCATTGCACTGATCAACTCAAGGGTCAAGCCAGGCGAGACATGGGTCCTGTATGCGATCCGACGGTGGAACTTGTAGTCCAAATGCGAACAGCGCATTGAAGAGTCCTCGGCTGTGAGGATGTTCGTAGGGACTGCCGATCCTCAATCGACCGTGTTCCAATTTATGACTTCCTTCAAACCCACCACATTCCAGGCGCTGATCGATAAACTGGCCCAGATGGATCAGATGGGCTATAGTCCTTCCTTTTAGGCCAGAAATCCCCAAAATAACAAAGGCAAGGGAAAGGCGACCTTTGTTGCTAATACTCAACAATAGTCGAACGGCCCGAAAGCAGCCTCCCAAAAAAACAACAGCCGCATGCGTCCTACCTTAGAAGAAAGAATGGGCCGTGTGTATTCATTCCCCCGTGACAAGACGAGAAGATTGTTCGGGCTTGCCATGAGGAATAATCTGATAACATTTCCTGAACCACGGCGACCCGCATAAGTTGGTAATGTCAACAACCCTAGCTACTGCCCCTATCACCGGGTAGTAAGCCATCTAATTGAACACTGCTATGTCTTTAAAAACTGGATCGAGGACAGGTATCGACAGGGAAAATTCGATCTGTTAGATAATTAGAGGGTAGATCTACCTCAAAAGCATGCCCCTAAGAAAGTTGATACGAATGGGGCATCCTGCTCGATCGTGGAAGAAGTTTCATGGGAAGTATTTTTTCGGCAAAAACCAAAAGAATGCTGAAAGATCTGCAAACATGCCCGGCAATCAAGTGGAAAAGCTCGCTTGAGCCCGAGATTATAGAAGGAATGTTGAAGCCGCATCCCACACCAAAAATACAAGGGGAAAATCCCCCGAGTCAAGCCTTCGAATTCTTCCAAGAAAAAGAAAAATAAGAAGACTAAGAGGCCCGTGCAGCCCGCTGAGTATTTTGACAAGCGCACAGATATCCAAATATATATATATACATGCTGGAAGAGTATAACCAGAAAGTGCGAATACCGGTCACACTTGAAGAGTTCCTTTAGCATATTCTTGAGTATAAGGACAGTGATGACGATGGCTTATCGGAGGAAGCAGAAGAAAGTGTGGAAAGCTGCCACATGGTCTCCCATTCATCAATATATGATGAAGAAGCCCTGCCAGCATCGGAAAGCGACATAGATGAACTGGGGGCAGAATCGGCGCTAAATATCCTGAAACTATTAGAAGAAAATCCAATTGAAAGGCTACTGGAAGAAGCTTTTCAAAAGAGCAAAGATGATCAGGAATGCAAGATGACCATATATGAAAAGGCCAAACAACAGCGTTTGGACAAAGAAGCTATGGCAAAGATGAGTTATGAAGCTCTCCGATCGAACCAAAGCATGCCTGCAATGAATAAGAGCAGGACCAAATCTGAGAAGAAGTTTGCTAAGGCCCTATCAATGGGGATGAGGCTACCGCTTCTCATGATGTACACTCCTGGGGTTCTGTACTTCGATGGAGGAGAGGTACCCACGAAATGCTGCCTGTATCACCAACGAGTCGCCCATCCCATCGATGAATGCAATGCCTTTAAGAAATGGTGGTAAGGATACGTTGCCTACAAAAGACATTTCAAGAAAGAAAAGTGTGAGGTTCGCGCTCGTCGATACAAGAGCAACGATACTGTAGTGGACAAGGAAGCAACTGGCCACTGCCGTATGGTTAGTACCAGCTTAAAAAAGGAAAGCTTTTAGGTTCTCACATTCGGGAGTGATTCTAAGGATGAAATGCTCCTCAACCCTCTCTTTGAAAGATCCGCATTGGAAAAGTATTGCGGAAACATTCAACTGCGCAACCGCACTCTGCCTGAAAAGAACCTCGGACCCGCAAACAAGGGTTCAAATAAACAAGATAAAAGAAAAATGAAAATGCCCGAGGAGATCAAGGTCGATAGAGAAGTTGTTAGAGAACCCGCCGCAAAGGATCCACCTAAGAAAACCAAGTTGTACTATAACGTCCTTGCACATTTGAGGAAGATACTCTCATAGCTGAGCATATTGGATGCCCTACTCTTATCCAAAGAGGCATGAGACTCCTTGATCACGGCCTTGCAAGAACCTGATCAGTTTCAAGCCTTCCCCATGGAAGAGAAAATGAAGAATGAACTTGCAGAGGTCCACACGGCTGATATTACCTTCAGCGAGGAAGACTAGGAATTACGGTTTAATGTGCAAACACATTTTGTAATCGGTTGTTGGTACTTCAAGAAGTTTTAACGGTCGCATGAAGAATGTGTGAGCAATTTCATCTAAAAATTCACCAATTGAAAAGTACTTTGGACAATGGACAAGAGTATAATAACTTGATTTGAATTTCCAAGTGTAGGGGTAATATACACACACACGTAGGGGTATGTGATTGGGATTTAGATAAGAGATAGGAATGAAAAATAGGACTTATATCTTTAATAGAGATGATAAAAATTCCTAAGTTGAGATAGAACCCTAGAAGTAAAACTTAAAAGATGCTAAAAGCTAGGTAAATTTACAAGAACATATATAATCTTAAGTTAAATAATAAGGAAGCGTGAAAAATACGGGTGGATAATTTATGAGTCGAAGATAATAGAATTCCTTGTTGGAAAACCTAATTGGAGAATAAAAGTTAATAAGCTGAATTAATAGGATTTTGTGGGTAGTATCCGCTGAAAACCCTCAGGAGACAACACTCCTCCTACTAGGGACACCTAGAGGTTTAATGGCTTGTTGCACGAGCTCAGTGCAATCGCGTTTCCCTGCGAAAGTGAGGCTAGGTCTTTTTCGAGAATAAAACTAGGTTTGCTCGAGGACGAGCAAAAGATAATTTTTGGGGTATTTGTTCATATCATAATTTTGCATTATTATATTCCCCATTCTTAGTCATTTTACAAATAAATAGGTGCTTTTGATTCATGTCTGCTACATAGTTGCAGGTTACAGGTTCTCGGAACAAAACAGTGAAAACGATGAAAAGACGATACAAAAGTGAGACTACGACCAACAAATGGAAAGATCTTGATCATGCCTACAATTTGAAGACTAAACGAAGATCAATGGACAATTTCACAAAGAACAAAGGCAGCGCAAGGTTCAAGACTTCGATACGAAGCAAGCGGTAAAATCCACAACATTATTCACCGTGGAAATCTGGAAGAAAACTAGAGGACAATCTGAGAAACCAAGTGAAGAAACAAGTAGGAAAATGCAAAAGGAGGAAAACCAGAAAATTGCAGCCAACAATCCCTCCACATGGCCGTGGAACCACGGCCAAACATAGGTTTTGGCCGCAGATCCGCGGCCATAAGGAGCCCATGTCGGTGCAAGTTCGTGTCGGTGCGGCGGTGCGTTGACTAGTCTTCTTTAGGATATATTTGTAAATGCAGATGTGAGTCGATTGTAACCCTAGGGTTTCTATGCTCTATAAATAGAAATCCTAAACCTCTTTTGGAGGTATGCCTCTTCTTGTGCCTCATTGTATTTATCAAAATTCAGATCCTGTAAATGTTGGAAGAGAGCATCAAATAAAAATTAGAGTAAGTTTTCTTTTCATTGCCCTAGTTAATTTTATTATCTGCCCTAGTGTAACTTTTATTATCTGCCCTAGTATAGATTTCATTATCTGCCTTAGTTAATTAGTTTAGAACATGTTTTTCAATTCCCTAATGAGTGAGTAGTTCCTCACTTGTTAGGGTTAGGAATAGGGAAGGTTTCAGAGATGAAAATCTCTCACCCCTTTTTTGCCCATCACATATTTTTATAGGATTCCATGCATACATACACACACCGCTCACTATGGCACCCTGTCCTACGAGGTAGCGGTGATACCGTAGTATAAAAGACCGGTTGCGTATGTTTTCCATGGAGGTTAGGGTAAGAATTAAGAAAGGAAGGACAAGAACCTAAAGGAAGAAACATCGTTTCTTCCCGATGGTACTAATCCACTTTATTAATTATTACCATAACACCTCATAGATCTTAATTAGGGCATAGAAAGCGGTGAGGAATATTGACTTTCCAAACTTAACTTAAACCTAACCCTAGCAAGATTTTAATCCTAGTCTAGATCAATCTTAGTTTTTAGATTTAATCAATCCAACACCGTTTGGAATTAACTCGTTAGAACAAATTGAGAATACACAAAATCCCTGTGGACCGACCCGTACTCACCGGCTAGCTACCAAGCGACGCCGTTCTTGATTGCGGTAAAAAAATCTTTGATCGTAACATCTCAACATTCAATCAACACTCGCCCCGCAATATCAAATGTACAAATAGAATCTAAACTGTACTACCATTGCACCACTGACTATCCACCATGACAATCCATCTACAACCACAGCACAACACAGAATATCAACATGAATATCATGTTCGCAAACCCGTCTAAAAGACATATAGCAATTAGACGATTTGTACCGCTCAAAAGACATTCACGGTCGCAGATAGTAATGTATGTACCGAAATTTTTTAAACAGTGTTAAAAATAGCGATTTCGAAATACCCCAAAATGCCCCCAAACCAAAGATAACATAATATGCAATCTAGGCAAAAACAAACAATACCAAAAACCAAATATTCCATAGACCAGAACACAAAAAAATTTTCCAGACCCAATGTGCAAACAAGACCGGCCAGGCCGGGAAAATTCTTGATCTCCCCGACCATATTTTTTCCATTGGGGCTCATGTTTTGAGGGCATTCTAGATACTACATTAATAGCCTTCTGCAATTGTTTAAAAAAAATTTAGAAGACTACAAAAAATCGACAGAAACTGGAACATCTAGCGTATTGTTTCGGAGTTGTTTTGGTTTCGATATTTTAAAAATAGTTTAAACTGCTAGTATAGGATTTATGGGTTGGTTCTGATACTATGTTGGGTTATGCCAGCGCCCTGGCCATCAAACCGTGGCCGATAGCGGAACAAAAATTTTACAAACTGGCGCTAGAACAACCCATGAATACGGATCTACCATTAACCATAAACCTAGCAAGCTATATAAAGAGTTGAGATGATTATACCAAATGATCCGTGTCTTTCGGTCTTTAACCTCCTTCCCAAGCTCCTAGTGGCCACCATGATCAAGTTTGATATCCGGACTCCCTCCATCGAAGATGATCCACCTGAGAGTCTATGAATCAAGCTCCTACCTCATAACCGAGATAAGTAGGGTACCTAGTTCGCTAAACTAGATAGCCTAAAAGATATAGAGTCTAATGATGGATTGATTTGTCTCTAAACACCCTAGGTTTCTCAACACATGAGACATTAAGGATGGAGATAGAAGAAGAAGCTTGAGAGATGAGAGTTTAAGCATGAAGCAAAACAACTCAAGAAAAAAGCTAAGTGTTGTGAGTAATAAGAGAAGCACCAAGTGAAGAAAATATCTCACAACCCCAAAAAATATCAAGCATGCCACAATAGTGTTTCATGAGTCACACAATGAGTCACCCCATCAGTCACCCCATGAGTCACCAAGTGTGCCATGCTTCATAAATGCCAATGCACACTCATCCCTCCACCTCATTAACCATTTAACCAAATGGTTAATAAACAAAATGAGGTGGAAACTTCTAGAAGCAACTTGTAATAAATTACAAGAATATCCCTCATCCGTATATGCAGGGTTGTCTAGCACGGCAACAAGGTTTCGGGAGGCATCATCCATGCCATATTTAAATTTTTGCCGTTCTAGCTAACCATAACTTTAGAATCGAAACTAGAAAATTCGACGAAACGATATGTAAACACTTTACATCTATGTGAATGTGGAAATACAACCTTTGTAGACCGGTTCTTCACTTCTAAAGCTCCATGTCGTAGTCCCTTCGCTGCAAGTTGTGAAGACCCGGACTCCAGTAAGGGTTCACATGAAGAAACGAACAAGCTTGCTCAATATCTTCGAGGCCGAAGATGATCTACGTTGAGGAGACTAGAGCTCTTACTACCTCTTCACTAATTGTGAGATTAGTGAAGCAAACACCCTAAACTAAATGATTAATAGTAGAGGATGATGAAGTAGGAAGCGGGCTCACTTTTTTATTTTCTCACAATATTTCATCACATTTTCAAACCCTAGAAAACTCTTTTCATAAGGAAGAAGAAGATGAAGTGAAGAACAATTAGATGAGGTTATAAATGCAACCTTTGTGAGTTATTATCATGTCTAACTCATGTAGAGAATAAACCACAGTCTAAGCTTAAGGGCTGGGTTAACAAATATCTTAAGCTAGACAAACAAGTTGAATAAGTCAATGTTCTACTAGCTTCTCCAAGCTTAATCTTGACTAAATCCAAATGTTTGAATTGCTTAAATCAAATAAAACCCTAGCTTTAACCCTAGCATGGTATAAGTCTCATACATACATGTTGCATGTGTAACCTAGCACGACACAACAATATATATCACATATATATTTTGTGTGCAAGTAGAAAACAATACATATATCACATATATGTAAAGTGTATCAAATGTGAGAAAAAGAATTACTTAAGTGAGCTAATATTAGTTAATATAATGTAATATATCAAATATATAATTATACATTAAATTATTAAATCAACTCTTGATTTAATAATCTGGCTATATCACATATAACCGACTAATATCAAATGTAATAACTTATCGAATCAACACTTGATCCTATAACTTGGCTATATTACATATAACCGAGGAATGTCATATATCGTGAGAATAGAATGCGGTATCACATACTCGCCTTAATCTCGGTCCCGCACATATCACATATGTGCTCCTACTTCATTTCGCATGAACCAGGAAACCTCTGTGTAGGACTCTAAAGACTCGTCAATACGCCGGCAGTAGGTGATGATCATATCAAACACCCACAAGCCATAAGCGGTCTGCTAAACGTAACGGCCACCCGGATATTGAGCGATCAGAAGATCAACAAGCAAGCCTGTTCGTACTCCTACGAATTCAATCAGTAACACTACCGTACAGTCCGGTCTCTTCGTCTGATATGTCGCATATCACAGCCTGGGGGTGGTATAACGTCATACCCAATAGCCTGATAAGTCATGCCGATACAAGGTCCATAACGGTTCGAGAAACTACTGGTAACACTTACCAGTAAATATCAGCAACCCTGGCCAGGGATTTCCTGTTATGGCCAATCGAGCATAGCGCAACATCAACTCCCAATACCGGGAGAGACAAAACCCCTCCTATCGCTCATTACCTCTATGTGACTCGGGACTGTACCCCAAAACCACCTTTTTGCACGATCTCTTGACCGTGGTATGGTGGAAATCAAAGCACAGTGGGAATCACACAAGACTCTATGACGATCTCGGGTCTACAGACTAACCTGTACCAGTGTCACCAGAGAACTGCTATCCGACGATAGGTATAATACCATCTAGGAGTTCTCAGTGAGTCCGTCCAGTGTACCCAGTCTCCACTGAGCACCCGTATACCTTCTCTGATGTCAAACACCAATGGATATGGGATCATCGATCACCCATCACATGGGTCAAGAAGCGTATACGCTAGTCTACTCTGGAGTATGATGCCCTGTCTCGATACTCCCATGACTAGGAACAATCTAAGGATGTACTTACCGACTACCTCTTCCCTACTAGTATGATCTGCATCATAATCCTGGTAGTCAAGTACTCATCCTAGGGGCTTTATCAACATGTAATAGAGAGACAATGAGTGTACATGTTAAGATAAAGAGAAACCAGATAGCATACTATCATGTCGAGCAAGAATGTCCTCACTATATATGTCCAAGCATCCACTACAATATACATCGCATGTACAGTAATGGCCTCTACGGCATACATATAGCTAACAATCTCCCACTTGCACTATGGCCATCTGTTGTAGTATCCCATATCTAACAATTTAGTAGTGGTTGTAGTATCCCATACTTAACCATCCCATAGAAGTCTCTCTAGGGAAAGGCCTTTGTGAGTGGATCCGCCGTGTTATCCTTCGTGTCAACTCTCCTGACCTCGATCCCTTGGAGATCAACCATCTCCCTGATCAGGTGATACTTGCCTCAGAATATGTCTGGAACGCTGATGGGACCTGCATTCCTAGACCAAAGCCACAACTCCATTGTTGTTACAATAACAATTATTGGACGCTCAATGGTAGGAACCTTGTTCATCTCATGAACAAGAAATGCCCAGACAGGCACTTTGGCAGCATCATTGGTAGCAATGTATTCAGCCTTTATCGTCTAGTATGTCACGGTATCTAGCTTGGAACTCTTCCAACATACCGTCCCTCCACTGAGGGTAAAGACAATGCCTGTGACTGACTCTCAGTCAAACTTATCACTCTGGAAGCTGGAACCAAGAACTTTCTTTTAGTGCTTCTCAAGTACTTAAGAACGTCCTTCACAGCTGTCCAGTGATTCTCCCAAGATCCGATTGATTCCTGATCACTACACCTAGTGAGTCAGCTACATCTGGCATGGTACATAACATCGCATACTCTGATAGAGCTACTGCCGAAGCATAGGGTATCCCTTGCACGCGAGCTCTCTCCAAATCAGTCTCGAGAGACATCTTTTTGGAGAGAGTGATCCATGAGTATGTGGGCGAACCACCACGCTTAGAATCGTCCATACTAAACCCCTTTAGTATGGTGCTTACGTACCTGGATTTAGGAAACTCCCAACATCTATTTAGATCTATCTCATAGATCATAATCCATAAGATGTAGTAGCTATCATCTATATCTTTCTTTGAGAATCCTCGTGATAAGAGGAGCTTGACCGAGTGTAGCATAAGAAACCATTTCCTATCAAGAGTATGTCATCTACGTACAATACGTATAAGACAACCTTACTTTCTACAACCTTCTTGTATATATAAGGTTCATCTACCCTTTTGATGATGTCAAACTCTTTGACTGCCATATCAAAACAGATGTTCCAACTCCGCGATGCGCACATTGATCCTGATGGACTTAAGCATAGCTTTGAAAGTCTCAACTTTTCCATCTACACCAAGAATCTTCTAAAGATCCATTTGCTCCCAATGGGTTTTACCCCTTCAGGTGCAACATGCAAAGTCATACTTTGTTGGTGTACATGGATTCCATCTTTGATCGCATAGCATCCAGCCATTTCACAGAGTCGCCACTCGTGATGGCCTGCCTGAATCTAGTTGGGCCATCATCTCATGATGCAATCCTCGCTCCCACTGTCACCGAGAAGACCGTAGTATCTCTTAAGTGGATGAAGAACCCTACCAGATTCACGGAGAGGCTGAGGTTCATTGTAGACTATTAAATCCTTTGGTTTCACCAAATCATCAGCTGTTAGTTTGTTAAGCTGGAACTCCTTCCAGTTCTACCTCATGACCACAAATTTCTTCACAAGAAATTCCCTTTCTAAAATGGTGGTATGCTGAGAAACAAAACACCTTTCGTTCCTCAGTTAGGTAGAAGATATACCCTTGCAAATGTTTGGGATATCCTAACAAACTTATACAGATTTGACCTTGCCTCTAGCTTGTCCGGATTTTGCCTTTCAACATAGGCCGGACAACCCCATATCTTAACATGTTTAAGACATGGTCTCTTCCCATTGCATATCTCATATGTAGTGGTAGGCCCTGATTTGGATGGAACCCTATTCAATAGGTATACAGCTTCTCAAGTGCATAACACCAAAAGGAAACATGCATCTCAACAATACTCATCATAAAGCGTACCTTATCTCATAGGGTGCAATACCTCCGCCCTGATACACCGTTATGATATGGTGTATACGAAGGAGTAAGATGAGAGAGAATCTCATTATCCTTTTAGAAACTCCAGGAACTCCATACGCAAGTATTCACCTCCCCGATCACATCGTAGGGCTTAATACTTTTACCCATCTGGTTCTCAACTTCAAGCTTATATTCCTTGAATTTCTCAAAAGTCTCAGACTCGTGTTTCAACAGGAGCACATGTCCGAATCTTGAGAGATGATTAGTGAATATAATGAAGTATGAAGAACCAACCTTGGCATTTGTAGACATAGAACCGTATACATCATCATGTATCTGTCCCAAGAGTTCACTCTTTCTCTGTTTCTAGTAAACAGAGTATTGGTTATTTTACCTTTGTGACAAGACTGGCAAGTATTATAAGATGAAAATTCGAACAGATTCTCATATTCATCCTTATATAACTTAGCTAGTCATGTCGCATTGATATGACCTAGTCTACTGATTGAAAGAGTTTTAGTTACCGCAATCAAGACGGTGTCGCTTTGTAGCTAGCCGCGATGAGGACGGGTCGTCTACAGGGAGATGGTTGTATGTCCATTCGTGTTTTAGATGAGTCAACAAAGAATGTGTATGTTCATGTTCGAAACTATCCTAAGTGTTCATATTTTATGTTCAAATAAGCTTTTTAAGGTTAAGGTTGGTTAGTAGAGTTAGGATTAGTCTTGTGCTTATCTTTTACCATTCTTAAAATGGTGTTGGGATAATCGAAAGTAGCGGGGATTAGGAGGACATAGGAATGGGATTTGCGAGTTTAAGCGAGCTTTCCAACGCCAAATCCATTCCTAGTGCCCCTTGTCCGTCCGCTAAATACGCTTATTTCTAACTCTCGGCCAAACACCCACAACCATGTATCCAATTAAGTCATAACTATATGCCATGTTGTAGTGCGCTTAAAGGACTTCTCAACTTAGGTCACGGCTACATGTCACGTATAGCGCGCCTAAGTGAGGGGGCTGCGTTTGTTTAGTCGGGTTTCGTTTCAAAATGTTTGGTGAAGGGAAGCATAAGGGATTTCTCCGTCCCTCATACCACCTTCCTTAGCCTTAACAAGTGGGAAATTATTCACACATTATAAAAGAAAAGAAAACAAAACAAGAAGGAAGAAAAGAGAGAAAAGGGAAATATGGTTTTACAAATGGTGCAAGCTAACTCTTGGGTCCTCACCTTATCAAGGAACTCTGTCGAGTATCATCGCTTGAAAATAATACGGATAAGAGAAGAGAAGGAAAAGAGCAAGAAAAGAAATAACAACTAGTTAACAACAGATAATAAAGTTACACTTAAATTACAATACAATGAAATAAAAATACAAGATAAGAAAAATAACCCTCATCTTCATTTTATCATCCATTCAAAAAGATCTCACTACAATTTTCATGGAGGAAAGAATGAAGAAGAAGAAGAAGGTAAACTAAATCCTAACAAGAAGACCCGTGGCTTGGCACAAAACTGGGCTATTTATAGGCTGCGTGCTGAAAACCTATGGCAACATTCTGGCCCCAAATGAAATGACCAAACTATCCCCAAAATCCGAGTTGACACTTAATCAACTCGGTCGCGGATCCGCCGCGAATCGGCCATATTGGCCGTGGATCCGCGGTCATTTGGAGGAGTTAGGTTGTCATTTTTTCTGGGTTTTCTTGTGTCGCTCTCCTCTTTTGTTCTACATGTTCCAAATTGCAAATTGCTTCCACAATTTCTTCAGATCTGCAACAGTCCAAAATGGCTTCAAAAATAATTCTTTTGGTCTCATCTCCCTCGAGCTCCGCACACCTATTGATTCTTGTGCTTCCCCTCTCGTGTTTTGTGCTTGTCCGAGACACTAATGACCACTGTCATTTGTCTTGTCTCTAGAACTGGTACGCGGCACTGGACGGTTACGGATGACCGGAACCCAGTTTTTATCTGTTGACAACAGATGTTTTGTATTTTGGCGTAACAGTGGAGATTTTGTATCATTTACGTTATTTTGGACTAGGAACCTGTAGCCTGTAAATATGTAGCAAACAGGATTAAAAGCACCTACCTATAAACAAACGAGCATAAGAATGTGCGGTATTAAATGCAATATTCTGGTGTGAACAAATACCCCCAAACTTAACATTTGCTCGTCTCGAGCAAAACCAATTATTCACAAAATGTGCTAACCTCACTTTTGCAGGGAACACGATTCCATTGAGCTCGTGCAACAAGCCGTAAAACTCTAGGTGTCCCTAGTAGGAGGAGTGTTGTCTCCTGAGGGTTTTTAGCGGACACTACCCACAAAATCCCGTCAAGTTAGTTTCATAAGTTAACATTGATTCTACTCCTATATTTTAGTATCTAAGTTAGAAACACTATCATCCTAAGTTAGAAATATCCAACCCTTATATTTCACACCTCCTATCTATTTAACCTTAGATCCTATACATTCCAAAAAAGTTTAGAAAGATGTTGGTATTTCCTGAGTTTTCCTTCTAAAGTGTAGTCTTAAATCAGGGATTTTTTATCAACTTTACAGAAAACATAAGTCTTATTCTTTATTTCTACCTTTTATCCAAACATCGATTGTATACCCCTACGTGTGTCTATTATTTCACCCCTACACTTGAGAATTCAATTCAAGCTATAGTACCCTTGCCCTAATACCTAATACTATTTCTTTTCATTTATGATAAACGGTGTTGCTCACACACCTTTCATACGACTATTAATGCTTCTTAAGGCACTAACAGCCGATTACTGAATGTGTGGGCCTAAAGCGTAAATAGCAGTTTCCAGATCTTGACTTTATTTATTTTTTTCTTTTCTTTATTTTTCTTTTTCAAGACCGGATATATTTTTCAATATGCTCTTTTGGTGTTTAGCTTTAAATACCGTTTTTTCTTTCATACTAGGTTTTCAGGCAAGAGTATTTCTAGGTATGCTCTACTATCCCAAGTTTCAAGGTGCGTGTATATACAGTTTGTAGGGTATATACTTTTTAAATTTGGACTCAAGAATAGAAACTATTTTTCAGAATTATCCTTCAGTAAAGCTTCAATACTTTCCCTTCATTTCGACTTAACTCTGAACTCAAGATTACCTATTTCTCAAAAAAAACCTGCAAGGACGTATAATTACCAAGTTTAAATAGAATGAGGGTTATTTTTAGGGTTTTCAATTCCTAAGCCTAGGATTTATTTATTTCTAACGTATCAACTAAACTTTCGGAAAAATCTAAGTTACCCTACTAGCTAACTTGATGACAAAGTTTTTATATTTTTGCAAATTTTTTGATTTTTATGGGTTTTTTATAAGCATGCAAATGCAAAATATACATATGAATGCGAAAGAAGAAAGCTTACCGAGCACACCCCCAAATTTAAACTTGAGAGTGCCCTCACTGTCAGGCTACACCAAGAGGGTCAAGATTTTCGGCGCTCCCTAAAAGAAAATTTTATACAAAACAAAAAGCAAACCAAAAAATATATACACAAAAAAGGCCCCCCCAAACTTAAGTGAAACAGTGTTTCCACTGTTTAAGCGTTAAAGTTCAGAGTTAAGGGGGGAGAGAACAGTATCAAGCTATACAAGGTCTTACACAAGCCAAAAGTTAGCACCAACCATTCAAAAATTTTATCTCTGTAGTGTGCTGGTTGGTGAAAGAATACGGCGAGGAAAGAAATGGGGAATACGCGAGACCGTATGGGGATAGAAGTGGGATACGGTCTCGGTATATGAGAAGAAGAATGACGTAGGGGAGAAAGAAGTGGAATACGAACTTGAGGGTGAAAATGGAGTGAATAGACTAGCACAATTTGTGATGACTGATGTGTAAAAAGCAATTATGCTAATCTATCAACCCGTCGAGAAATGGGGTTAAATCCCTCAAGATTCGTAAGAAACCATGGGTAAGCCGAACTTGTTAAACCAGACATATGAAATGAAGGTGATACGATTTGTTGCAAGGTCGGAACGATGGAAAGGATGGAGGGAAGTGATTGAGGAAGGGTATCAGGTAAAGGTTCAGGAGGGTGTACGCAGTCAATGAAAGGGATATGATGAATTGGAAAATTCGACTCATCAAGTAAAACTGCTTCATCCTCAATGCTATCCTCAAAATTCTCCTAAAAAATCAGCTCATCCATGCATGTATCATCAATATCTAGACGCATATGAGGTTCGGGAAAAACAGTTAATGACTCGGGATGATGAATTGGAGAGAAAAACTCATCCAAATCTATGGTTTCATCATCCAAAATATTCTCAGTGTCAATATCCTCGATCAAGTGAAAATCTATATTCTCAGACACCTCATTAAAAGCATGGATATCAATCAATTCAGGTTCTAAGATGAAGGTGTAGAGGTCAAAAGGGTTGGGTGCGGTTTCACTCGAGAGGGACCCTTCACAATCGGGTAAATCAAACACTACAAAGTCGCACAACTCATTAAACATTCTATCTTCAATCGGTAAATCATTTGGGACACTTGATAGACATTCAAAACCGGAGTTATGGGATTCAATTTGGGACGGGTAGGTTTGATTTGGAAGTGTGTGTAGCTCACTCTCACCACTCAAATTCTCAGCCTGTCCTACCGCCTCTTCATACATTGGAAAATATGGAGCTAATTGGAAACTAGCTACCGGTTCGTTAAGTTGTATGAGGGCGGCCATGGACGCATTCACTTCCTCCATTTGGCATGACGCTACCCGAAAATCTTCTAATGCCTGTTCCAAGCTAGACATGAGTTGTGAAGGGGTTTCAGTAAAAGATTCAAAGTTATCTGGATATGTGAAACTCCCAAATGGCTATGTAGAAGCAATGTCTAGGGAAGGTGCAAAAGTCGGGTAGGATGGATAGGAATTGAATGGTTGGACATGAGTAGAATCAATATTTGGATAAGAAGGTGAATGGTATTGTTGATCCCAAGAATTGGAGGTGGCGAACGAAGTGAAAGATCGGCTACGAGATTGTTCAATATGTTCAGCAATGGACATGGGTGTCGGAGCCATAACATGACTCTCAGATGGGGTATCAACATGAGAAGGGGTGAAAGTTTGAAATGGTTGATACAAGGTGGGTGGCGATGTCCAATTGCTAGCCCTAGACGTGTCTATCCGATCTCTCAAAGAAATTGCGTGCATGGATGGATCGTTCGAAGTTCGGCCAAACCAAGAACCATAAGAAGTAATGTCTGGTTATGGGTACCAAAGTTCGGCAAGAGTTTTGCGAGGTGGGGTACCCATGTTGGAAGAGTGAAAAGGTAGGAAAGGAGGGAAGTGGTATATATTTTTTTATTTTTTACAAAAAAAAAGTTTATTTTTGGAGTTTTAAAAATTGTTTGTTTGAAAGAATATGGAATTATAGGACTAAACTTTTTACAAGCACAATCACAATCACAATCACAATATGCACAAACACACCTAGAGCTAGGGTCTTTAAAGTCCAACTAGACCGCTCCTAGACTGCCAAGAGATAACTTGCAGGATAACCATCGAATCGCCTCTTCACTGCCAATTATGGCTGTTGGGATTCCTCAGCACCTAGCCTAGGGTTTGCAGGTATCACATATGCCACAATAAAAATTTAAAGGGGGGGCTAAGCAATCTAACAAAGAATCATACTAGAAAAATAGGGTAACAAAACAAGCAATCAAACATTACATTAGAAGTGAACAAGAATACAACCTTTGTAGACCCGGTCCTTCACTTTTAAAGCTCCGTGTTGACGTTCTTTCGCAGCGATCATCGATATCCCGAACTCTTGTATAGTTTCCCTCGGAGAAATGAACAGATTTGCTCGTAGTCTTCGAGGCCGAAGGTGATCTATGTCGAGGAGACTCAAACTCAAGCTAACCCTTCACTAGGTCATGAACTTTGTGAAGAGAACACCCTATAATACCTAAGCAAGTGTATAGGATGATGAAATAGGAAGTTGTCCCACTTTAGATTTTATTTTCTCACTTGGATTCTTCATCTTTCAAAACCCTAGTAAGCTTTTTAGATGAAGAAGAAGATGAACATGAGAGAATGAACAAGAGAATAGAATGAGGTTAGATTTGCAACCATAGTGAGTTTTGTGTCATCACTAACTCTTGTAGAGACTTAACCATGGCAAGGATAATGGTTAGGTTTATAAATATCTTAGTGTAAAATAAATAGGGCAGACATAGTCAAAGCTCACAACTAGCTTCTCTAAGCTTCTAACATGACACAATCCAACTCAAATTTGAATTACTAAAGACAATTAAAACCTAAACTTATCAAGGTTATGGTGTAAGTCCTACACACACAAGTTGCATATATAACCTTTCATGATACAATATATATATATATATATATATCACATATATATATATATATCACATATATATATAATGTAAACACAAGAGAGAAAACGAAATGGTCAAATGAGCAATATTTTGTTAGTGTATATGCCCTAGGGGCCATTATTGTATCATACTAGGTTGTATATTACTTAATGGAAGCTTGGGATATTCACAGTTATATATAAACAGTCTTGCTAAATATGGTAGTATGCTACTTGGTTTTTGTCTACTTTAATATGTGCATATGTTTCTTGTAACGTATCACTTATACATATTAGTAGAGCCCTTAGGATCTTTGCTTGATTACCAGCGTTGTGATGGCAGTCATAATGGTGGGGGCTGGGTAGTCTATAAGCAACATCCTATACTTGTCCCTAGTCATAGGATTATCGAGACAGGGCATCGATACTCCGGAGTAGACTAGTGTGTACGCTTCTCATCCCAGTTGGGGAGATGGTCGTCCCACAGCCATCAGTACGTCGTACTGGAGATAGTTTACAGGTGCTCGTTGTGTTACGGGTACACCGGACAGGACTCGCAGGAGAACTGACTGGATGGTATTATACCTAACGTCAGATAGCAGTTCTCAGGTGACATGTGTGCAGGTAGTCTGTTGACTTAAGGTCGTCATTTGTCTCGTGTGAGTTCCCACTGTGCTTTGATTACTACCCTACCACGGCTCAAAGGAGTCGTGCAAACAGGTTTTAGTTGGGTACAGTCCCGAGCCACATGGAGGCAGTGAGCGACTGTTAGGGATTCGTCTCTCCCGGTATAGGGAGTTGATATCGCACTGTGATCGGTTGGTCATTACCATAAGTCCCTGGCCAGGGCTAATGGAGAATTACTGGTGGACTGATCAGTAGATTCTGGAATGGTCTTGAGCCATACCGGCACGACTTGTACGGTTATTAGGGGTCTGACGTTCTCCACCTCCTTAGACCATACATGCGATACTCTTAGACGAACAGATCGGACTGCGCGGATATTGTCACGGACAGGTTCAGTAGGAGTTCGGATGGGTTTCCTCATCGGCCTTCTTATCGACATCTACCTGGGGACCGTTACGTACAGCTAGTGCCGCTTGCGGTCTGTGGTTAAACCCACTGCCAGCGTAGTATCGAGTCTTTAGAGTCCCACACAGAGAGTTTTCCTGCTCCAGGCGAAACGATATAGAGGTCGTATGGTTTTACGACAAGGGTTCGAACGCATACGCATTTAAACGCACGTACGACGTCCGGACAGTTTTTACTAGTCGGCTTTGGTTTAAGCCAGATTCTAGTATCGGGTTATTGGATTTATACAGTCTAAAGTTTTTTTCGTGTTTTCACGGATTGGAGGGGCGTTCTCGTAATTTTCCGGGAAGCTTCTAGAAGCATGGTGACTTGGGGGTTAAGGTGGCATAAGCATTTATTGCTTAATGACTCATTTGTGTGATTCATCCATAGAGTTAAATGATGCATTTATTAGCTAATGACTCATGAGATGAATCACACAAGGTGAATGAATCAACCATGATGATTAATCATTTGAATTATTTATTTGATAAATTATTATGGTTGATATATTCAAATGAGTTCATTTTTCAATATCATTCTTATCATCACCTTCTCTCCCCCCAAGCTCTCTCATTCTTGAAACCCTAATCCCCCCCTCTCATGTGTTGAGATCAAGGATTAGATAGACTAATTAATCCATAACCTCACTCTATATCACCTAGGTCACTTTGATTAGCAACTAAAGAAACCTAGTTATCTCAAGTTAGAGATCAAGCTTGGAGTAGGAGCTCTCGGGTGGATCGTCTTTGACTCGAGGAGGCCGTTGAGGTGACGTCGTTCCAAGGAGCCTATGAGGAGTGGAGGACAGCGATGAAGACCCGAAGGACAAGTAACGTGAGGTATAACTTCGAATCCGAGTAGTTAAACCTCTCGTAGTTAGTTAGTAACGGTTTAGAAACGATTCATGCGCTCAAGTCCGTGTTACGAAGTTTTGATAATCGTTTTTCATATATTCCGCCTCCCCGCAAGTTCGTGGGGTGCGTGACATGGACTTACAGTGGTATCAGAGCCAACTAAACCATTACTATCTTGTTAGCAACTAATTAGAACTTCGATCGACGGAAAAACACGAAAACGAAACCTTGGATACCCTAAGTTTCTGTTAATTTTAAATGTGTCGAAAAAATTATTTGATATACCTTAAAATTCATAGAAGGGAAATATAAGAATTCTGGGAAAATACGAGACTTCAACTCGGTTAGATGGCCGCGGATCCGCCGCCGAGTCAACTCCGAGTTGACTCGGATTTGCGCAGTAATTCATATTTTTTGGTTTTTTGTTTTCCTGCATATTTTGTTTCTATCCAGGTTACTTCTGTGCTGGTTTGCTTTTGGGGTAGACACGGAAAAAGGTGGTCGATCGATGTTCTAAGTTATTTTCTAATTGGGTTTTTATCTGTAATGTTTAATGTGTTTGTAAACCTCCCCTAACTGCTAGTATGTCGGTTGGCAGGGGGTTGCACATTTCTGTAATGTTTATTGTTTGTGTATATGGACTTGATTGGAATGTTGTGATGATTAGCCGGGGTTTGAGATGTGTTTTATATTCATTCATTCGATGTAAATGTAATATGTTGTAATATTATTTTGCGGGGCGCATCCAGGTTGCGGTTGCAGCCACCGTTGTATTATTTCTTTTTTACTATTTTTTGCTCCTAAGATAGACCCAAGGTGGGGTACACAAACTACCGGGTACTTTGAAGTGTTTAGTGGCCTACTCACGTTGTTGAGGGAGACCGCTTCGCTTCGGGTACTTGGCGGGTAGTTTGCCGTACCCGTAGGGGTCTAGGGTGGGGTAATGGCTATTCATCACAACTGTGTAATCCGTCTTTTGTTGCAGGCTCAAAGCAAACGCGGATTGCTTGTATATCCAATAAAGTTCATCTGTGATCTGGAATGCCTATTATTGCGTCTGACGAATGTACAATATCTATATATGATAGCTATTAGACATCACTTATGTTTTACACCCGCGCTAGCCCAGCCCCCGCTCTGTCGTTAGTTAAGTAACTTAACGGGTGATGATGGGACCCCGTGGCGAATGCGGATGGCATAAGAGGACGTGGTATTTTCGTTGTTTTCTGCAATGATAGGATAAATGATGGGACACATTATTATAATGCAAAGAAAATAAACCAAAGTTAAGTCGTCGGAACAAATTTAAAAGAAACCACTCGGTTATTTTAAAAGATCAGAATTTTTAATTGCGGAGCTTTAACCACTCCTTTTAAAAAGTATCAGGTTCCTTCGATTATATCAAGTTCACTACGTTCACGGTTTTTCCAAAACCATTCGTAGCCCTCCGTCATTTCATTTGGGTATTCAGTAGTATTCAAGCTATGTATTTTGGCCCTTAGTCAAGACATAGTGTTTCGTAGCTGCTGGGGTATTCATTTGTTGCATAGATAGATGCGTTGGTTTGGGACAGTCGTATTACTTTTGTTGGCCCTTAGTCAAGAGTATATACTGGTGGGTTCAAATTAACCTGGATAATGACGGGTATAACTTGACATGTGACTTATGACATGTTGGCTCTTAGTCAAGGTCATAAGAGCATGGGGTAAAAATCCATATCGGGAGTTTCTAAAGAAACTAAAATTTTCTAGTATTGCATACCATTTGGAGTTTGATGAATGTTGGTAGGATTCCTTCAACATTATCATACGATGATATTTGGATCCCGATCCTACTGTGAGTACATGCTACTTATCAGGAGATTCGTCACTTAACGATCAATGCTATAAACCAAGTAGGTGCCTAGAAAGGTGTCAGCGGGGTTACGCCCCCAGAGAAAAGAGGTTCTTTAATTAAGGAACTTCGCGAAAGCGTTGAAAAACCTCCCTCGAAGTATCGACACTGGCCTGGCTGAACGGTTAAGCAAGTATTGTACGGTGAGAATAGTCCTGGCTAATTCTTCTTTTATGGTTTGAGGAAGGATTTGAGAAACAGTGGGAGCCATCCTGTTTAGATAAATTAAAAACCACTCTAAACTTGCAAGAGTATCATGCTAAAGTGTTTTCTTCTCTCTCTCTTAATTGCAGCGACCTTGTGACCACGACTAGGTTACATCTAGTTAACAAATTGACTAAATCTGACTTATATGACTGGCAAAGGTCTGTCAAGATGTCCATTGCCTATGACAAGCTGGACCACCCTATTACTACTCAAGTTCCCGCCGTCCCAGGTCCAGTTTCCACCATCGCGGATATGGATATCCGTCAGAAAAGGGAAAAGGATAAAGCGAAAGCCAAGTGCCTCGTGTTGGCTTCAGTTGATGGTGTATACCAGAAGCAGCACGAGAAGATGGACTTAGTTTCCATCTTTCTCCATAACAAAAATTTATTTGGAGAGCAATCTCATATTACAAGATATGAGACCTCGAACGAATTAATTCAAGCAAGGTTGGTTGTCGGGTCATCTGTAGGGGACAACGTCCTTACAATGACTAGCTATATTGATCAGCTCACGGACCTGAAGACCATGTTGGAGAATGGGTCAGATACTGACTTGATTCTATAGTCTCTACCTTCTACCCTGAAGGAAACCAGGGAAGTAGAAGGAAAGGAAAGGGCAAAAGTTTCGGGACTGGATATAGTAAAAGAGGGACACTCCTATTGTTATGGGATTGGGCATAGGCAGAAAGATTACAGGGCTTTGGAAGCCAGTAGCCAGGATACGAAGCATGTTGTGGCTTCAGCCTCAAGTGTGTTTGTAATTGAGAATTGTTTGTCAATTAACTCTACTTCCTGGGTACTAGATACCGGAGCAGGATCTCATATCTGTAATTCATTACATGCTTTGAGAAACCGTAGAGTTATAAAGGTAGGTGATTGGTCTCTCACAGTTGTAAACGGAATGACTGTGAACGCTGAATCCATAGGAGAATATCGCCTAGGTTTGACAAGTGGGCAGATATTGATTCTACGTAACTGTCTGTATGTACCAAGTATGACTTGTAATATGATATCAGTGTCCTCACTTTCAAGAGAGGGATATGATTTTACATTCGTAAGCGATGTAGTTCACATCCACCTAAATCAAGTTCTGATTGGGTCCGGTACATTAGATAACGGTATATACGTATTGAGTCAAGCTCAGGTTTTCAATGTCCAGAACACACTTAAAAGAAAGTCTCCAGAAATAAATCAGGCTTTCTTATGGCATTGTAGACTAGGTCATATCAATGAGAGAAGCTTGACTAAGTTACATAGAGAAGGATATTTGAATCCGTTCGAATATCAATCTTATGCTACTTGTGAATCTTGTCTCAAAGGAAAGATGACAAAGATTCCGTTCACTGGACACGGAGTAAGAGCAAGCGAGCTCTTGGGACTCGTACACAGTGACGTGCACGGTCCAATGTCTATACATGCGCGAGGTGGTTTTTCCTAATTCATTACTTTTACGGATGATTTCTCTAGGTATGGATATGTCTTCTTAATGAAGCATAAATCCGAGGCCTTTGAGAAATTCCAAGAATACAAGAATGAAGTGGAAAAACAAACAGGCAAGAGTATAAAGACACTGAGATCTGATCGAGGTGGTGAATACTTAAGTGCCGAGTTCCTGGGTTACTTAAAAGAGAATGGAATTCTCTCTCAGCTTACTCCTCCATACACACCACAACACAACGGTGTATCGGAAAGGAAGAATCGAACCCTATTAGATATGGTTCGTTCCATGATGAGTAACGCTGAGTTACCGCGATCATTCTGGGGATATGCACTAGAATCAGCTGCATATCTTTTAAACCAGGTTCCTACCAAGACTGTGCCTACCACATCATATCAGATGTGGAGTGGGAAGAAACCCTGTCTAAAACATTTTAAGATATGGGGATGTCCAGCTTTTGTAAAAAAGCAGCATGTGGACAAGCTCGAGGCACGCTCAGTACAGTGTAAGTTTGTGGGATATCCAAAGCATTCCAAGGGGTATCTATTCTATTACGCAGAGGAACAAAAGTTTTTTGTTTCTCGTAATGCCCATTTTCTAGAATATCAGTTTTTAGAAAAGGAAATAAGTGGGAGCGAAATAGAACTGGAAGAAATTTCAGAACCACAAACCACTACTGAAAGTATGGTAGAACCAGAGGTTTCAGAAGAAAGGGACATCCCAATGCCACTCCGCAGGAGTAGTAGGCAGTCTCATCCGCCCGAGAGATACTACGGTTTTCTCATAGACAGGGATAGAGAGGATTGCACTATTGACTATGATAAGCCTACTAGCTTCCAGCAAGCCATTCAGAGCGGTGACTCAGTAAAATGGCTGGATGCAATGCGGACCGAAATGGAGTCCATTTACACTAACAAAGTATGGATTTTGGACATTGCTCCAGATGGGGTAAAACCCGTAGGATGCAAATGGATCTTCAGAAAGAAAATTGGTGTAGATGGACAGGTTGAAACCTATAAGGCTAGACTTGTTGCAAAGGGTTTCCGTCAAAGACCTGGTTTGGACTATGACGAAACCTTTTCTCCAGTGGCTATGCTCAAATCCATTCGGGTCCTTCTTGCTATTGCCGCCTTCCACGATTATGAGATCTGGCAGATGGACGTAAAGACAGCCTTTCTAAATGGTAATTTGGAAGAAAGTGTCTATATGGATCAGCCAGAGGGATTCATTCAGAGTGGGAGCAGCGGTAAAGTATGCAAGTTGCTTAAGTCCATTTATGGAATAAAGCAAGCATCGCGGAGTTGGAACATCTGTTTTGATGATGCTGTCAAAGAATTTGACTTTATCAAAAATCCAGATGAACCATGCATATACAGAAAGATTGTAGGGAGAGCTATAGTTTTCCTCGTCTTGTACGTGGATGTCATTCTCCTAATAGAAAATGATATTCCTATGTTACAGTCAGTCAAAAGATTCTTGTCACAGAAGTTCTCCATGAAGGACCTAGGTGATGCCACCTACATTCTGGGGATCCAGATCTATCGTGATAGATCAAAGAGGATATTGGGACTTTCGCAGTCTAGGTACATAGACACCATATTAAAAAGATTTAGTATGGAAGATTTTAAGCGCGGTAACCTACCGGCTTGTCATGGAATCACCCTCTCCAAAGAAATGTCTCCCAAGACTGATTTGGAAAGGGATCGCATGTCGATTATACCCTACGCTTCTGCAGTAGGCTCTATAATATATGCGATGTTATGTAGCAGACCAGATGTAGCATACGCATTGAGCGTTGTAAGCCGGTATCAGGAAAATCTAGGGGAGAAGCACTGGATAGCCGTAAAGAACTTTCTCAAGTACCTGAGGAGGACTAAGGAGATGTTCTTGGTGTATGGCGGAAAAGACCTCCAGATTGAGGCCTTTGCCGACTCCGGCTTCCAGAGTGACAAGGATGACTCCAAATCCATGTCGGGTTATGCTTTTACCCTCAATGGAAGGGCGGTCTGTTGGAAGAGTTCCAAGCAGGAGACCGTTGCTGACTCAACAATGGAAGCGGAGTACATAGCTGCTTGCGATGCCGCAAAAGAAGCTATCTGGATAAAGAAGTTCCTCACAGAACATCAGGTGGTTCCTACCAGTGTTGATCCAATACCTCTGTATTGTGACAACAACGGCGCTATAGCTTTAGCGAAGGAACTCAGGTCCCATCAGAAGTCCAGACACATCTTAAGGCGGTATCACCTGATCAGGGAGATTGTACATCGCCAGGAGATCGAGGTGAAGAGAGTAGAGATGGAGAATAACATTGCTGATCCATTCATAAAGGCCATTCCTCAGACGCAGTTCGAGAGGCTATTCGAGATGATACGTCTACGATATGCCAGCTCATGGCCCTAGTTCAAGTGGGAGATTGTTAGTGTATATGCCCTAGGGGCCATTATTGTATCATACTAGATTGTATATTACTTAATGGAAGCTTGGGATATTCACAGTTGTATATAAACAGTCTTGCTAAACATGGTAGTATGCTACTTGGTTTTTGTATACTTTAATATGTGCATATGTTTCTTGTGACGTATCACTTATACATATTAGTAGAGCCCTTAGGATCTTTGCTTGATTACCAGCGTTGTGATGGCAGTCATAATAGTGGGGGCTGGGTAGTCTATAAGAAACATCTTATACTTGTCCCTAGTCATAGAATTATCGAGACAGGGCATCGATACTCCGGAGTTGACTAGTATGTACGCTTCTCATCCCAGTTGGGGAGATGGTCGTCCCACAGCCATCAGTACATCGTACTGGATATAGTATACAGGTGCTCGTTGTATTACGGGTACACCGGACAGGACTCGCAGGAGAACTGACTGGATGGTATTATACCTAATGTCAGATAGCAGTTCTCAGGTGACATGTGTGCAGGTAGTCTGTTGACTTAAGGTCATCATTTGTCTCGTGTGAGTTCCCACTGTGCTTTGATTACTACCCTACCACGGCTCAAAGGAGTCGTGCAAACAGGTTTTAGTTGGGTACAGTTCCGAGCTACATAGAGGCAGTGAGCGACTGTTAGGGATTCGTCTCTCCCGGTATAGGGAGTTGATATCGCACTGTGATCGGTTGGTCATTACCATAAGTCCCTGGCCAGGGCAGATGGAGAATTACTGGTGGACTGATCAGTAGATTCTCGAATGGTCTTGAGCCATACCGGCATGACTTATACGGTTATTAGGGGTCTGACGTTCTCCACCTCCCTAGACCATACATGCGATACTCTTAGACGAACAGACTGGACTGCGCGGATATTGTCACGGACAGGTTCAGTAGGAGATCGGATGGGTTTCCTCATCGGCCTTCTTATCGACATCTACCTGGGGACCATTACGTACAGCTAGTGCCACTTGCGGTCTGTGGTTAAACCCACTGCCAGCATAGTGTCGAGTCTTTAGAGTCCCACACAGAGAGTTTCCCTGCTCCAGGCGAAACGATATAGAGGTCGTATGGTTTTACGACAAGGGTTCGAACGCATACGCATTTAAACGCACGTACGACGTCCGGACAGTTTTTACTAGCCGGCTTTGGTTTAAGCCAGATTCTAGTATCGGGTTATTGGATTTATACAGTCTAAAGTTTTTTTCGTGTTTTCACGGATTGGAGGGGCGTTCTCGTAATTTTCCGGGAAGCTTCTAGAAGCATGGTGACTTGGGGGTTAAGGTGGCATAAGAATTTATTGCTTAATGACACATTTGTGTGATTCATCCATGGAGTTAAATGATGCATTTATTAGCTAATGACTCATGAGATGAATCACACAAGGTGAATGAATCAACCATGATGATTAATCATTTGAATTATTTATTTGATAAATTATTATGGTTGATATATTCAAATGAGTTCATTTTTCAATATCATTCTTATCATCACATTCTCTCTCCTCAAGCTCTCTCATTTTTGAAACCCTAATCCTCCCCTCTTATGTGTTGAGATCAAGGATTAGATAGACTAATTAATCCATAACCTCACTCTATATCACCTAGGTCACTTTGATTAGCAACTAAAGAAACCTAGTTATCTCAAGTTAGAGATCAAGCTTGGAGTAGGAGCTCTCGGGTGGATCGTCTTTGACTCGAGGAGGCCGTTGAGGTGACGACGTTCCAAGGAGCCTACGAGGAGTGGAGGACAGCGATGAAGACCCGAAGGACAAGTAACGTGAGGTATAACTTCGAATCCGAGTAGTTAAACCTCTCGTAGTTAGTTAGTAACGGTTTAGAAACGATTCATGCGCTCAAGTCCGTGTTACGAAGCTTTCATAATCGTTTTTCATATATTCCGCCTCCCCGCAAGTTCGTGGGGAGCATGACATGGACTTACATATTAGTCAATGTAAATTCATATATCAAATATATATAATTATACATTAAATCATTAAATTAACACTTGATTTTATGATCCGGTCATATCATATATAACCGACTAATATCATGTGTATCAATTAATCGAATCAATACTTGATTCGGTAACCCGGCTATATCGCATATAACCGACCGATGATACAAATCGCGAGAATAGAATACAGTATCATATACTCGTATTAATCTTGATCCCGCACATATCTCATATGTGCTCCTACTCCGTTTCGCTTGAGCCAGGAAACCTCTATGTAGGACTCTAAATACTCGTCAATACGCCGGCAGTAGGTATGATCATATCAAACACCTACAAGCCACAAGAGGCGTGCTAAACGTAACGGCCACCCGGGTATTGAGTGATCAAAAGATCAACAAGCAAGCCTGCTCATACTCCTGTGATCCAATCAGTAACACTACCGCACAGTTTTGTCTGTTCGTCTGATATGTCGCATATCTCGCCTAGGGGTAATAAACGTCAGACCCTAGTAGCTTGATAAGTCATGCCGATGTAAGGTCCATTAGGGTCGAGAAACTACCGATAACACTTACCAGTAAATCTCAGCAACCCTGGCTAGGAATTTCCTGTTATGGCCAATCGAGCATAGCGCAAAATCAACCCCCAATACCGGGAGAGACGAATCCCCTCCTATCGCTCATTGCCTCCATGTGACTCGAGACTGTACCCCAAAACCAGCTGTTTGCACGACTCAGTAGAGCCGTGGTAGGGTGGAAATCAAAGCATAGTGGGAGACACACAAGACTTTATGACGATCTCGGGTCGACAGACTAACCTGTACCGGTGTCACCAGAGAACTGCTATCTGACGTGGGGTATAATATCATCTAGGAGTTCTCGGTGAGTCCGTTCAGTGTACCCAGTCTCCACTGAGCACCCGTATACCATCTTCGATGTCAAACACCAATGGATATGGGATCATCCATCGCCCATCACATGGGTCGAGAATATATACGCTAGTCTACTCTGGAATATCGATGCCCCGTCTCGATATTCCCACGACTAGGAACTTTGAAGGATGTGTTTCCTCAATCAGAGCAAAGCTCTGTTCAAATTCCAAGATTTGAAATGAAGCGACGCTTCTGTTTCCCCCAATCAGAGAAAAACTCTGTATTGAAATTCAAAAGTCAAAAAATTGAAGCAACGCTCCAGATCCAGTGCTAGGCGCGCTGCGCGCCACGTGTCAAACACGGATGCGCTAGCACCAGGTGCGGTGCGCCCTAGGCAGCGTACTATGAGTGCACTCGCGTTAGGCGCGCTGCGCACCACGTGTCAAACACGGGTGCGCTAGCGCAGACCGCGCTGCGCTGCGCGCCACCAATTAGAGCAAAGCTCTATCTCTAAGATTGGAAAGCGAAGCAACGCTTCATGAAAAGTGATAACAACAAATGCGCCAGCAATAAGAGTCAAAAACTCTGAAACGACGCTCATGTGCAAAGCACGAGAGCACTAAGTGCCAGGAGCGCTTCACCTGATTATAGAAAATCAAATTGTGCAGCACATAAGCGCCTTACAAAGGAATAATAAAGAATTTAAAAATAAAGGAACACTTGGCAGATAATGAAATACTTAATTAAACATCTTTTTACTATTACAATGTAAACAGATCACCAAACATGGGATCAAAAGGACAAGGGTTTGCAAAGCTAAGAATAAGATTGTCCAGTTCCCTCTCCGTCTTCTCCACCATGTCAAAACGGCGATCCTTTCGAGGAGTAGCCATCCATCGATCAACACCGCACTCACCAGAGAAAGTAGAGATAACGACCCGACGAGCCCATATCTGGCTCAGCAAGTGGACAGAGAAATCCCTCAGGGCTTTAGTGATCAAATGCACCTAGAAGAAGCACTCCATCTTGTCTTCAGCAGCATCGAGCATTGCCGAGGACATCTCTGCTGGAGGAGGGGGAATATCAGCGAGCACAGACGCAAGGATCATCCGAAGCCAAATAGAGTGGGGGGAGAGGAGACCCTACACGAGTCAAGAGCTTGTACAGCGCTACGTCGCATTGTTCTTCCGTAAGAGAAGGATCCACCAAGCGCACAGCAAAACGAGGAACAATGTCCTGGATAGGCACTTCCCATGGTTGTCGGCGAGCATGTGGATGGTTACAAGCCATAACTGAAAGGATTCTTTGGAGGCGGGAAAGGAAAGAAGCTTTGCTTCAGATTATAAAGATTAGGCACAGAAAAATTTGTGTGCACAGTGGAGCTATTTTCAAGACTTGGGAAATGAAAGTTCTGGGGAATACAAGTTTGACTTAAAAGGAAGGTGAAAAGACACCTTTATTTGAAGCAACGCTTCAGATCCAGTGCTCTGCGCTGCGCGCCACGTGTCAAACACAGGTGCGCTAACACAGTTGCGCTGTGCTCTGCACTACGCGCCACGTGTCGAACGTAGGTGCGCTAGCGCAAGGGGCGCCAGCGCTGGAATTAAAAATTCCCCACCGTTAGATCAAAAGATCTAATAATAATAAATTATTAATTAAAATTAAAATTCTGTTACGAAAAGATCTTTTCAATCTTATCAAAACAAGAAGATTATCTTCTGCAAAGTAGAAGCCTTAGGATCAAAGATCCAACGGTGGGAAATATTCCCAAATCAATCAGAGAAAGATCTCTTAAAACTGATTTAACAAATCAATTGACTATATATAAAGGCCCCAAGACTTAAAGTCTGATATAGAGAAACCCCCCTGCAAACTTTGAGAAAAAGTCAAAGAAAAAGAAAAGCAAGCTTTTGGTGAAAGAAGATCATTTTCTTCAAGGTAAAGAACATGATTCTTGAACACAGAGATGAAATCATCTCATAAAAGAAGAACTATCTTCTAAAAATGATCATACATTTACAAAAGACTAAGGTCTTTGATAAAAAAAGAGATCATATTATAAAAACTAAAAGAAGTATTCACTTCATTCATAGATCCTTGATCTACAAAGACAGTGCCCTTTTTTATAAATAAGAACTTTTTGTTCTTGAACCTTGAGGCAAGACCTCCTTTAAAGGGAGAACATAAACTTGTTCTCTGATCATAAATTTGATCAAATGCGCTTTGCGCTACTGAAAAGTGCTTTGCATTCATGAACTGCTCTTTTGCGCTCTTTGGATCGGCGCTCAGCGCCAAAACGTGCCACGTGTCAACTACATATGCAACTTGCGCTTTGCGCTTATGAAATAGCGCACTGCGCTCATGCGCTGGCGCTCAGAGCCAAGCGCGCCACGTGTCACTCACTGGTGCACCACCAAACTAGCGCAAAGCGCTCATAAATTGAAAGCGCAATGCGCTCATAAGCTGGCGCTTAGCGCTAAGCGCGACACGTGTCCTTTTCGTGTGCGCTACTCGACAGAAGTGCAATGCGCTCTCTAATTGGCGCAAAGCGCCTGGCGCACCACGTGGCGCATTGTCAGAACACACTTTGTTTTGAAGAATGCTATGCATTCAATACAAGATAAAAGATGTGAGGATCTAATGCTTAGCATTACTAAAAGGGCCGAGCCCAAGTAAAGGCTCAATAGCCAGAACAACAAAATGTTAAACATTTTAATTGGAATTAGCCAAATTCTGGACATAAGTCCTCAACTTATATTGAACTGAGCACATCTGCTCACAAGTATTCAATAGATCTTAGTCTCAAACTGGGCTACAGATCTTTCAAACAATTCACACCGGTTCGAGGGTACATCTCGTTACTCCTCTGATATTTATCGTTGTAATCCTTCAATGTCTTCAGAGAGGTGATGGGTCCCGATGACCACATATTTCTACAGACTGTGGGGTCCTTAAACTCATGGACTGCGATGTCCTTAAACTCATAGACTACGATGTCTTTAAATTACGGACTGTGGGGTCCTTAAACTCATGGACTACGATGTCCTTAAACTTTATAGACTACGATGTCTTTAAACCGGACTGTAGGGTCCTTAATCCCATGGACTACGATTTCCTTAACCTGGACTGTGGGGTCCCTTTAAACCCACGGACCACGATGTCCTTAACCTGGACCGAGATGTCCTTAAACTACCGTTGGACCGAGATGTCCTTAAACTAACATTGGACCACCATGTCTTTAAACTGGTAATCGACCGCAATATCCCTAAACTAAACAATAGAGCTCAATTGCTCTCTTGTCGGATCTAAATGATCCTGTTAAGTTGATCTTAATCTAAAAATTAGACTAACGTATCCTTAACATATGTTTAAGTTGATCTTAGTCTCAAATGAGGCTAACGTATTCTTAAACCCAAACCCCAAACCCAAATATAAGAAGATACGGATTTGGACTAATCCACGCCCTACGGGCGACAACATAAATTAGTCTCCGTATACAATCCACGGGCAACCACAAACAAAACAAACACCCACGACACGAAGTGACCATCTGGAGAAAGAGAAAGTTGTTACCGCGATGCGGTAGCGTAATTAACTGCAGGGGCTTGCGCCTGAAGGGAAGAGCGTCCCCACAATCAAAAACCCCTCGAACGAGGGGGAATCTGACGAAGTCTGCTATATCGGCCGCATCCATTTAAACCTTCAATGCATGGTGCTATAAATCAACTTGGCATCTTCGGAGAGGTGGACGGATAGCACCAATTAGCATCTGCCCCCAGATTCAGGCAAGACGTTCGCCGCGTCTTCCCGGTTTCCGGCGGTAAACAGGATGTACTTATGGACTACTCAGGCTCCATTAGTATGATCTGCATCATAATTCTGGAAGTCAAGTACACATCCTAAGGGCTTTATCAACATGTAACAGAGAGACAGTAAGTATACATTTTAAGATAAAGAGCAACCAGATAGCGTACTATCATGTCGAGCAAGAAAGTCCTCCCTATATATGTCCAAGCATCCACTATAATATACATCTCATGTACAATAATGGCCTCTAGGGCATACATACAACTAACAATCTCCCACTTGCACTAAGGCCAGTTGTTGTAGTATAGCATACCCAACGACCTATAAAACTCTCTCGCAGGAAAGGCCTCAGTGAATGGATCCGCCGTGTTAACCTCTGAGTCTACTCTCCTAACCTCGATCTCTTGGAGATCAACCATTTACATGATCAGGTGATACTGCCTCGGAATATGTATGGGTCACTGATGGGACCGGGGTTCCTAGGCCAAAGCCATACCTCCAATGTCACACAATGGTAGGAACCTTGTTCATCTCATGAACAAATATACACCAGACTGCCTCTTTGGTAGCATCTTTGGTAGCGATGTATCCAGCCTTTATCGTCTAGTTTGTCACGGTATCTAGCTTGGTACTCTTCCAACATACCGTCCCTCTACTGAGGGTAAAGACAATGCCTGTGACTGACATTCAGTCGTCCTTACCATCCTGGAACCTATCCAGTGATTCTCCCCAGGATCGATTGATACCATCTCACTACACCTAGTGAGAATCCTAACATCCACTTAGATCTATCTCATATATCCATAACCCAGGATTTAGGAGGAATCTCCTTGATCCTATATGGAGAATCAATGTGATAAGAGGAGATTGACTGAGTGTAGCATAGGAAACTCCTTTTCTATCAAGAGTATGGCATCTACGTACAATACGAGAATGACCACCATACTCTCTACTGCCTTTTTGAATATACAAGGTTCATCTACCATTTTGATGAAGTCAAACGCTTTGACTATCACATCAATACAGATCTTCCAACTCCGCGATGCCTGCTTTAACGCATAAAGCAACTTGCACACGTTTCCGCTGCTCCCACTGTCTACGAAACTCTCTGGCTGTGTACTTATAGACGCTCTCTTCTAAATCAGTATTCAGAAAAGCAGTCATGACACCCAACTGTTCCCTGATTAAAAATCAGGAATTACCTCAATGAGGTATCACGTGCTCACATGTGACCAAGGGTCACGTGTTGACATGTGATAGTTTCTTATGACCTCCACTTTATAGAATTAAACTCTGAAAACAAACAAAAGTGTAAACAAACGGCTAAAGAAAGACCCCAATGGGGCGTCACGTGCTCACACAAGACCGAGGGTCACGTGCTCACACGTGACCAAGGGTCACGTGCTCACACGTGATGGTCTTTAGCGCAGTCATAAGACAGAATTAAAATTCTGAATGAGGAGGGGTCACGTGCCAACACGTGATAGGCTTTGAAAGCTTTATAAATTGATAGAATTAAATTCTAATTAAGGGAAATCAAAGACCCTAACTGGGAAAGTATTTCTCCAAATCTTTCCAAACAAAAAAGGATTATAGGGGACCGTTGGATTAAAAATCCAAGGGTGATTAAAAATCACCAATTTATGGAAAGATTTTAGACAAGGAAAGATTTCCCTAAATTTCGCCAAAAATAACAGACAGAATATCTTTTGGATTAAAAATCGAATGGTGAATAAAATTCAATGAGTGATCTAAAAGATCACATTAGTTTCAAAAAACAAACAAAATCTTTCAATGAAAGATTTATTAAACAAATTGATTCTTTTCCTTCTCCTATAAATAGGAGCCAAGAGGAGAAGAAATAGATAGAATTTTGGATCTTGAAATTTTCTATAGGCAAATAGTAGAGAGAAAAGAAAGGAGAATTTAATTCTCAAGAAAAGAAACTTTAGGTGAGAAAGGGGAAAATGATCAAAACTTCAAAAAGAGAATTTAAATCTCAATCTAAGAGTTTAACTCTTCTGCAAAAGAACTTAGTCCTTCCTCTGGTTGAAGATTTGCAGAAGCAAATCTCCCCACAGGTTGAGAATTTAATTCTCATCGGGGAGATTCTGCCAGGAAAATCCAAAACATAGAGGGAGAATTTGTTGGATATATATGCCCTAGAGGCCTTCATTGTATAGGATGCTAGGTATATGTATGTACATGACAGTCTTGCTTGATATGATAGTACGCTATTTGGTTTGTCTTTGTCTTAACGTATGATATATTTTACTTGGTATTTATATATGTATGTTGATAAAGCCCATAGGGTGTTTGCCTGACTATCGGCGTTGTGATGGCAGTCATACTTGTGGGAGCTGGATAGTCAATAGGCACATCCTTAGACGTCCCTGGTCGTAGGAGTATCAAGACTGGGCATTGATACTCCGGAGTAGACTAGTGTATACATATCTAGACCCTGAGGAGGGGCGATGGATTGGTCCCGCAGCCATTGGTGGAGTGCACCTAAGAGTGTATACAGATGCTCACTGGATGTGAGTACACCGGACATGACTCGACGAGAACTGACTGGATGGTATTATACCTAACGTCAGATAGCAGTTCTCAGGTGACATGTGTGCAGATAGTCCGTTGACTTAAGGTCATCATTTGTCTCGTGTGAGTTCCTGTTGTGCTTTGATTATTACCCTACCACGATTCAAAGGAGTCGTGCAAACAGGTTTTAGTTGGGCACAGTCCCGAGCCACGTGGAGGCAGTGAGTGACTGTTAGGGATTCGTCTCTCCCGGTATAGGGAGTTGATATCGCACGGTGATCGGTTGGTCATTACCATAAGTCCCTGGCCAGGGCTGATTGAGAATTACTGATGGACTGATAAGTAGATTCTCGGATGGTCTTGAACCATACCGACACGACTTGTACGGTTATTAGGGGTCTGACGTCCACCACCTCCCTAGACCATACATGCGATACTCTTAGACGAACAGACCGGACTGTGCGGATATTGTCACGGACAGGCTCGGTAGGATTTCGGATGGGATACCTCATCGGCTTCTTATCGACAACTACCTGGGCACCGTTACGTAAAGCTAGTGCCGCTTGCGGTCTGTGGTTAAACCAACTGCCAGCATAGTAGTTATTAGTTATATGTATGCCCTAGAGGCCATTACTGTACATACGATGTATATTGTAGTGGATGCTAGGACATATATAGAGAGGACTTTCTTGCTCGACATGATATTATGCTATCTGGTTGTACTTTATCTTAACATGTACTCTGATTGTCTCTATGTTACATGTTGATAAAGCCCTTAGGATATGTACTCGACTACTGGGACTATGATGAGATCATACTAGTGGGACCGCGGTAGTCGACGAGTACATCCTATAACTGTTCGTAGTCGAGGGTGTATCGAGACAGGGCATCGATACACCAGAGTAGACTAGCGTATACGCATCTTGACCCATATAATGGGCGATGGATGATCCCATATCCATCGGTGTTTGACATCAAGGATGGTGTACGGGTGCTCAGTGGAGACTGGGTACACTGGACGGACTCACCGAGAACTCCCAGATGGTATTATACCTCACGTCAGATGGCAGTTCTCCGGTGACACTGGTACAGAGTAGTCTGTTGACCCGAGATCGTCATAGAGTCTTGTGTGATTCCCACCGTGCTTTGATTTCCATCATACCACGTCCAAGAGGGCGTGCAAAAAGGTGGCTTTTGGGTACAGTCCCGAATCACATGGAGGCAATGAGCGATAGGAGGGGATTCGTCTCTCCCGGTATAGGGAGTTGATGTTGTGCTGTGTTCGATTGGCTATAACCGGAAATCCCTGGCCAGGGTTGCTGAGATTTACTGGTAAGTGTTATCAGTAGTTTCTCGAACTGTTATAGACCTCATATCGACACGACTTATCGAGCTACTGGGGTCTGACGTTTACCACCCCTAGGCGAGATATGCAACATATCAGACGACGAGACCGGACTGTACGGGAGTGTTACTGTTTGGATTCACAGGAGAATATACAGGCTTACTTGTTGATCTTCTGAGCGCTCAATACTTGGGTAGCTGTTACGTTTAGCTGACCACTTGCAGCTTGTGGGTGTTTGATATGATCATCACCTACTGCCGGCGTATTGACGATTCTTTAGAGTCCTACACAGAGGTTTCTTGGCTCAGGCAAAACGGAGTAGGAGCACATATGTGATATGTGTGGGACCGAGGATAATGCGATATGAGATACCGTATTCTATTCTCGCGATATATGATATCAGCCGGGTCATCGGATCAAGTGTTGATTCGATGAATCGGTACGGATAAATATTAGTCGGTTATATGCGATATAGCCGGATTGTCGGATCAAGTGTTGATTCGATAATTTAATGTATAATAATATATATGATATATTAAAATTACATTAACTAATATTTGCTCACTAAAAGATTCTTTTTCTCACTCGGGTAATACATTGATATATATGCGATATATGTTAAATGTATTATTTTATTTTGTTACGATAAATATTATATATGTGATATATAATATTGTAACATGATATGATAACTAATGCAACATGTTTTGTGGAGTTTAAACATGATTAGGGTTTGGATTAGGGTTAAGACTTCTAGTTGATTCTAGAAGGTTTCTTTTTGTCATGATAAAGATATTTTGTTATGACTCATGCTTTAACCCAACCCAAACCCTAACCCTAGTTAATTCTCTACATGAGTTTAGTTGACCATGGTTGCATTATTTATCATATTAATTCTTTCTATTCATCACAAAAGAATAATTCTATTATTCATCATCTTCTTCCTTCTTCTTTCTTCATGGAAAAAGCTTACTAGCTTTTTCCAAGTGGTGAATAAATGTGAGAAAAAGATAAATAAAGAGAGCAAAAATCCTACTTCATCATCCTCATCTTCCCTTGCCCTTTATATGAGAGTGTTCACTCAATTTTAGTGAGTGTTAGCTTGTTTTAACGAAACTTCAAGGTAGATCATCTTTGTATCGAAGATCGGAAGCAAGACTGCATCTTTCTCTTCGTGGAACCTCTCGAAAGTTCGGAGCACGATGATCGCAGCGAAGGGACCTCAACACGGAGCATATGAAGTGAAGGACCGGATCTACAAAGGTTGTAATCCCTCTCACTTAGTGTTAAAGTGTTTAGCATGTTAGTTTTCGCCTAATCTCTAGTTTAAAGATCCGTCTTCGGGTTGTTCGGCATGGCTAATTTTTTAATCGGGCATGGTTGATGCCTCGTAGACCTTTTTGCGCGTGCATAGCAACCTTACAGTGGTATCAGAGCCAAGCTAGAGCTTTAGGCGAAGTCTAGACGAAGTTTAAAGTCCGATCGAACGCCGAAACCCTGACACGGAATCCTCTCTGTACATTTTTCAAAAATGTGGTTTTTTCTGAATTAAAAATTCTCAGAAAATTAAGCAGGAAAACCTAAGAATTACTGTGAAGTACGGACCTCTAACTCGAAAATTTGACCGCGGAACCGCAGCTAAACCATGGGTTTTGCGGCGGTTCCGCGGCCAAAATTTAGACTTAGTCCCTGAAATTTCATGTAATTATTTTTAGGCCCTTTCTTGTTAATTTTTTCTGGGAATATTTTAATTCCACTCAAGTGTTGAGTTTTCAAGGGTTGTATTGGGGAATCGTTGATTCGATCGGATGATTTAACTTTGTTTAGTTTGTCCGGATAATTTTAGAAACTGTTAAAAATTTCGGGCGGATATCGATAACTCACTTTTTCCCCTGTCGGAAAATTTTTCAAAAGTTGGATTTTTCCTCATGTTTAAGAATGTTCTAAGTCGTGCAAGTAACGCGGTGGACCGACTAGAAGACAACAAACCATAACTCGATTATGTGACCGTCTTGAACTGCTTCTGAACCTTAGGGTTTGTGGCAGTACGGCGTGCCACATGTGAGGCGTTGGCTTGACCCTTCTACGGCTGGACCATTGGTACTGTGGTATGTGATGGATGTTTTTAAACTGATTTCAAGTGTTGAGATATATTGGGGAAATCTTGGGTGTTTGATTATTCGATCGGAAAGTTTAACTTTGTCTATTTATCTGGAATGTGATACAATATTTGGAATCCACAGGTAGTTATGAGATAACTAATTTGAATGTTATAAATCTAGCAGTTTAGTCTCAAATGATCGGTTGCCATGGAATTTTGATGTGGTCAAAAGTCCGTCACAATCAAGTAGCGTACGCGGATACTCGCCGGGTAAACTTAATAGACAGCTACGCCCCATAGCCCCGACCAAGTGACTGTAGGAGAACCCCGTCGCCGAAAGCATCCGTTCGGGTGCTCGCGGCAGCGGTGTTCCGCCTTAGTGCACTTCGTCGACGACATCGGGGGTGCGGCCGTCTACTAAAGTTTGCGACGAGCATTCGATCAGAATGTCGGGAATCTTGTTGAATTGCCCGACTTGATATTGAAAAGAGTTTTCGATAATGAGACTAAAATGTGGGGTTTATAATAGTTAGGCATGCGATGTCTAAGAAATTCATTTGGTTAGGCATGCGATGTCTAAGGAGGTTGCGGATTCCAACTGTTGTAGTTTTACACTTTCTTTTCTGTGACCGTAAGCGTAGTATGTGGTGTATCGCCGGCTTCGTTGCTATACATCAACGACAATCGGGATACGCATACTTTCTTACGTTGATGATATGAGATATTATGTGTTGCTGTGATATGTTATATTGGATCGTCGCGTTTTGAATAGCCGGGGGTTTTATATGAGATGAGAGTTCATGTAAAATTCATTTGCATGTAATATTCTTTTATTGGGGCACTTCCAGGTTGCGGAAGATGTCACCGTTGTATATTATTTACTTTTCCGCATTAGGTAGACCCAAGGCGGGGAGCACAAGTAACCGGGTTCTAGGGTCCAGCGGGAGACCATCTCGAGGAGCCGAGAACGGGTCTCCTAACCCTAGAATTGGCAGTGTTACTTGTCGCTCTCGTAGGGGTCTAGGGATGTGGGTTTGGCTATTCATCGCGACCGTGGAATCCGTGTTTTATACAGGCTCGTATTGAAAACACGGACGTCCTAGTATATCCAATATTTCATATATGTTCTTCTGCTGCAATATTCTGTGATGAGATCATATTACTGCCTGAGACTAATGTTTATATTATATATATGAGATATATGTTATATTGCAGATTTTGTTTCAAAAAGAGATGCTTGCGAAGCATAATTAAAATGGGACTTCATTAATGAGATTAATGAAATAAAAGAAACCTAAGATGTTGTGGAATCGAATTTTCAAAAAACAGGTAGCTACAGTTCTTGCTTTGCACAGCGGTATATATGATATATCCTGCACCTTATTCGATGAGGAAAGGACCGAGATCCCTTCACCGGGAGTGACTCCTTTAGCAATAACTGGCAGATGCTACAAACTCGGTTTGTCTTCTGATTACTTTTAAGAGTTTTTGCTTTGCACAGTGATATATATGATATATCCCGCACCTCATTCGACGAGGAAAGGACCGACGATCCCTTCACCGGGAGTGACTCCTTTAGCAAAACTAGAAAAGCCTCAAAAGCACTCCATTTTAAAATCACTCGATTCTACGACGATATCAAGTTCATTACGCTCAGGGTTTTCTGAAAAACCTGCGTAGCCCTCCGTCATTTCAGATAGATATTATTTAGTATTCGTGCTATGTTTGTTGACTTAGTTAAGGCATAGTGTACGGTAGCTAAGTAATGTTTATCTGCTAAAACATGAGATGTGATTGGATTATGGTATTCGTATGGCTTTGTTGACTCAGTTAAGGGTCGTACGGGTGGGTTTAATTCAATCGGGAAATGTACGGGTTGAACTTGACTTGCGATTTATGATTTTTTGACTTAGTTAAGGTCATAGATCGCTAGGGGCAAAATATTATTGGGAATTTCAAGTGTTGAAATTTGCAATGAGATTGCATACCTTCTATGAGATAGTTGGATCCCGATACCCGCTGCGAGTAAGAGTTACTCCTGGGAGAGTTTTACACATTACAATTAGCCGATCAAGTAGGTGTCTAGAAAGGTGTTAACGGGGTTACGCCTCTGGGAAAACGAGGTTTACCTTAATTAAGGTTCGTGCGAAAGCACGGGGGACCTCCCTTAAAGTACCGACACTGGCCTGGCCGAAAGATTGGCGAACTTGTAGCGTGTAATTAATCCCGGCTAGTCTTTCCTTTTAGGGTTTGAAGGAAGATTTGATTAAAACAGTGGGAGACATCCCGATTAGATAAATTGATAACCAATCTAATCTTGCAAGAGCATACGCTGAGTGTTTTCTTCTCTCTCTCTCCAGGTAGCGACCATAACACGCCTTAATCAAGATAACAAAACGGATATATTGACTAAACCCGCTTGTTATACTGAGCTGGGGAACGTTGGTCCCGCTCCAACTTATAATTGTTATAAGACAGAGCAGGAAATTGGGGAATACCAGATTTCCCGTGCCGCCCAAACGAAGAAAGTGCATGTTGATGCATCATCTTCGGGTGTGTTCATTACAGAGAACTATTTCTCAGTATCCTTTACGTCCTGGGTATGTGATACCGGATCAGGATCCCGCATATGTAATCTATTACATGGGCTACAGATAGGTAGAGAACTGAGAACGGGTGATAAGTTTCATGAGACAGAAAACGGTGCAAGTGTTGCAGCCAAGTCTGTTGGTCACTATCACCCTGTATTATCAGAATACATTGATTCTGAACAAATGTTATTAGATACCGAATCTGATATACAAAATCATATCAGTCTCTTTATTAGTAAAGAAAGGATATAATTTTATATTGTTGGATAATGTTTTGAACATTTCCTATATCAAGAGTTGATCGGTTCAGGCACGTTATCTAAAAGCATTGACGTTCTAAATCAAACTACAGTTCTTAGTATATAGAACACACACAAGAGGAAAAGTTCAGAAATGAACGAATCCTTCTTGAGGTATTGTAGACTAGGTCATATCAATGCGACCCGACTAGCTGAAGTTACATATAGATGCATATTTAAATTAGTTTGAATTTACATCTTGTGAAACTTGCCAGTCATGTCACAGAGATAAGATGACCATAACTCTGTTTATTGGAAACAGAGAAAGAGTTAGTGAACTCTTGGAATTGATACATGCTGATGTATGAAAGTCCCCTGTCTACACATGCTAAGACCGGTTCTTTGTACTTCATTACATTCTCTGATGATCTCTCAAGATTCAGACATATGTTCCTGTTGAAACACAAGTCCGAAGCTTTTGAGATATTCACAGAATATGAGTTAGAAGTAGAGAACCAAAATACGGGTATAAGTATTATGTCCTTTGATGAGATCAAGGAGGAGAATACTTAAGCACGGAGATTCCTGGACTATTCTAAAGGAGAATGAGATTCTCTCTCAGCATTACTCCTCCGTATACACCACAGCACGTCGGTGTATCGGGGCGGAGCAATAGCACCATATGTGATATGGTGTGCTCTATGATGAGTACTACTGAGTTTCCTATTTCCTTTTGGGTGTTATGCACTTGTGAAGCTGCATACCTATTGAATAGGGTTCAAATCAAATCAGTTGCCTACCACTTCATATGTGATATGGAAAGGGAAGAGCCCATATCTTAAGTTTGTTAAGATTTGGGGTTGTCCGGCCAATGTCTAAAAGCAAAATCCGGACAAGCTCGAGGCAAGGTCTGTTATGTAGAACTGGAAATATTCCAGCTATACAAACTACAGCTGATGATTTGGTAGAACCAAAAGATTCAATAGTTTCCAACGAACCTTAGCCTCTCCGCCGATCTAGTTGGGTTCCTCACCCACCCGAGAGATACTTCGGTTTCTCTATGACAGTGGGAGTGAGGATTGCATCATGAGATGATGACCCAACTAGTTTCGAGCTGGCCATCAGGAGTGGGACTCTGTAAGAATGGCTGGATGCTTATCGATCTGAGATGGAATCCTTATACACCAACAAAGTATGGACTTTGGTTGCTTTATCTGAAGGGTTAAATCCCCATCAGGAGTAAGTATATCTTGAGAAGATTACTTGGTGTACATGGAAAAGTTGAGACTTTCAAAGCTATGCTTAAGTCCATCCAGATCCTACTTGCCACGGCTACATACCATGACTACGATATCTGGTGGTTGGGTGTCATGACTGCTTTTCTAAATGATATTTTAGAAAAGAGGGTCTATAAGTACACAGCCAGAGGGCTTCGTAGACAGTGGGAGCAGCGGAAACGTATGCAAGATGTTTTATATGATAAAACAGGCATCGCGGAGTTGGAACATCTGTTTTGATGTGGTAGTCAAAGAGTTTGACTTCATCAAAATGGTAGATGAACCTTGTATATACAAAAAGGTAGTAGGGAGTATGGTGGTGATCCTCGTAGAGTACGTGGATGACATACTCTTGATAGGGAAAGAGTTTCCTATGCTACGATCAGTCAATCTCCGCTTATCACAAGGATTCTCCATATAGGATCAAAGTGATACCTCCTAAATCCGGGGTTTTGGATCTATGAGATAGATCTAATTGGATGTTAGGATACTCACTAGTTGTAGTGAGATGGTATCAATCGATCCTGGGGAGAATTACTGGAAAGGTTCCAGGGTGATAAGGACGACTGAATGTCAGTCCCAGGCATTGTCTTTACCCTCAGTGGAGGGACGGTATGTTGGAAGAGTTCCAAGCTAGATACCGTGACATACTAGACGATTAAAGGCAAGATACATCGTTACCAAGGATGCTACCAAAGAGGCAGTCTGGATATATAAGTTCATGAGATGAACTTCGTTCCTACCATTGTGTGACAATGGAGTTGTGGCTTTAGCCAAGGAACTACCGTCCCATCAGACATCCAGATATAATTCTTAGGCAGTATCACCTGATCATGGAGATGGTTGATCTCCAGGAAGATCGAGGTTAGGAGAGTAAACACAGAGGACAACAGCGCAGATCCACTCACAAAGGCCTTTTTTCCCAATAGAGACATTTATGGGATGGTTGAGTATGAGATACTTCAACCGCAGCTAATTGTTGGGTATGTGATACCACAACAGATGGCCCTAGTGCAAGTGGGAGACTGTTAGTTATATGTATGCCCTAGAGGCCATTACTGTACATACGATGTATATTGTAGTGGATGCTAGGACATATATAGGGAGGACTTTCTTGCTCGACATGATAGTATGCTATCTGGTTGTACTTTATCTTAACATGTACTCTGATTGTCTCTATGTTACATGTTGATAAAGCCCTTAGGATATGTACTCGACTACTGGGACTATGATGAGATCATACTAGTGGGACCGCGGTAGTCGACGAGTACATCCTATAACTGTTCGTAGTCGAGGGTGTATCGAGACAGGGCATCGATACACCAGAGTAGACTAGCGTATACGCATCTTGACCCATATAATGGGCGATGGATGATCCCATATCCATCGGTGTTTGACATCAAGGATGGTGTACGGGTGCTCAGTGGAGACTGGGTACACTGGACGGACTCGCCGAGAACTCCCGGATGGTATTATACCTCACGTCAGATGGCAGTTCTCCGGTGACACTGGTACAGAGTAGTCTGTTGACCCGAGATCGTCATAGAGTCTTGTGTGATTCCCACTGTGCTTTGATTTCCATCATACCACGTCCAAGAGGGTGTGCAAAAAGGTGGCTTTTGGGTACAGTCCCGAATCACATGGAGGCAATGAGCGATAGGAGGGGATTCGTCTCTCCCGGTATAGGGAGTTGATGTTGTGCTGTGTTCGATTGGCTATAACCGGAAATCCCTGGCCAGGGTTGCTGAGATTTACTGGTAAGTGTTATCAGTAGTTTCTCGAACTGTTATAGACCTCATATCGACACGACTTATCGAGCTACTGGGGTCTGACGTTTACCACCCCTAGGCGAGATATGCAACATATCAGATGAATAGACCGGACTGTACGGGAGTGTTACTGTTTGGATTCACAGGAGAATGTACAGGCTTGCTTGTTGATCTTCTGAGCGCTCAATACTTGGGTAGCTGTTACGTTTAGCTGACCGCTTGCAGCTTGTGGGTGTTTGATATGATCATCACCTACTGCCGGCGTATTGACGATTCTTTAGAGTCCTATACAGGGGTTTCTTGGCTCAGGCAAAACGGAGTAGGAGCACATATGTGATATGTGCGGGACCGAGGATAATGCGATATGAGATACCATATTCTATTCTCTCGATATATGATATCAGCCGGGTCATCGGATCAAGTGTTGATTCGATGAATCGGTACGGATAAATATTAGTCGGTTATATGCGATATAGCCGGATTGTCGGATCAAGTGTTGATTCGATAATTTAATGTATAATAATATATATGATATATTAAAATTACATTAACTAATATTTTCTCACTAAAAGATTCTTTTTCTCACTCGGGTAATACATTGATATATATGCGATATATGTTAAATGTATTATTTTATTTTGTTACGATAAATATTATATATGTGATATATAATATTGTAACATGATATGATAACTAATGCAACATGTTTTGTGGAGTTTAAACATGATTAGGGTTAAGACTTCTAGTTGATTCTAGAAGGTTTCTTTTTGTCATGATAAAGATATTTTGTTATGACTCATGCTTTAACCCAACCCAAACCCTAACCCTAGTTAATTCTCTACATGAGTTTAGTTGACCATGGTTGCATTATTTATCATATTAATTCTTTCTATTCATCACAAAAGAATAATTCTATTATTCATCATTTTCTTCCTTCTTCTTTCTTCATGGAAAAAGCTTACTAGCTTTTTCCAAGTGGTGAATAAATGTGAGAAAAAGATAAATAAAGAGAGAAAAAATCCTACTTCATCATCCTCATCTTCCCTTGCCCTTTAGATGAGAGTGTTCACTCAATTTTAGTGAGTGTTAGCTTGTGTTAACGAAACTTCAAGGTAGATCATCTTTGTATCGAAGATCGGAAGCAAGACTGCATCTTTCTCTTCGTGGAACCTCTCGAGAGTTCGGAGCATGATGATCGCAGCGAAGGGACCTCAACACGGAGCATATGAAGTGAAGGACCGGATCTACAAAGGTTGTAATCCCTCTCACTTAGTGTTAAAGTGTTTAGCATGTTAGTTTTCGCCTAATCTCTAGTTTAAAGATCCGTCTTTGGATTGTTCGGCACGGCTAATTTTTTAATCGGGCATGGTTGATGCCTCATAGACCCTTGTGCGCGTGCATAGCAACCCTATAGTAGTCGAGTCTTTAGAGTCCCACACAAAGATTTCCCAACTCCAGGCGAAAAGATATAGAGGTCGTATGGTTTTACGACAAAGGTTCGGACGCATACGTGTTTAAACGCACGTACGACATTCGGACAGTTTTTACTAGCCGGCTTTGGTTTAAGCCAGATTCTAGTATCAGGTTATTGGATTTATACAGGCTAAAGTTTTTCCGTGTTTTCACGGATGCGAGGGGCGTTCTCGTAATTTCCGAGAAGCTTCTAGAAGGATGTGACATGAGGGGTTGAGGTGGCATTTTCATTAATTGCTTTTGTGACTCATTCATATGAATCATCATATCATTAATGCATTATTAATGATCTAATGACTCACATGATGAATCACTCTCCTTGAATAAATGAAGCATGGTGAATAATCATTTAATTGATATTATTTGATAATTCATTATGTATCATATATTCAAGTGAGAAGGATATTTATTCTCATTATCATCTCCACCTTCTCTCTCCTCAAGCTCTCTCTCCTTCACCAAACCCTAATCCTACCACTCATGAGTTGAGAACAAGGATTATGAAAGACTAAACACTCCATAACCAATCTCTACATCATCTTAGTTCCTTTATTAGCAACTAGAGAAACTAAGTAACCTCAAGTTTAGAGGTTATAGCTTGGATTAGGGTTCTCGGGTGGATCGTCTATCACGGAAAGGAAGCCGAGGAAGACGTGGAGATCCAAGGAGGCCATAGAGATCGTAAAGATGAAGGAGTAGAATCGTTTGGTATAATCTTTTAACATAGTAGTTTAGAACTCTATGCCTTTTGTTAAGTATTGTTTAGAAACGATCTTCGGTTAGTTGATGTTCGCTTTATAAACATGATTGTTTTTAAAATTTCCGCCTCCCCGCAACTCGTGGGGTGTTGCACATCGACTTACAGTGGTATTAGAGCCTCACTAAACAATAATTAACACACTTGCAAAGTCGTATGAATTTCGAACGGAAAACAAACTGGAAAAAACCCCGATATCATGAAGTTTCTGTCGATTTTAAAATGAAGTCCAAAAATTTTTCAGGGACCTCCAGAATGACCAGCAAGAAAATATAAGAACACACAAGAAAAATGGGCTCCTGAATCGGCCAAACCGCTGCGGAACCGCGGCAGATCCCACCGATCCGCCGCGGTTCTGCCGCCGAGTTGGGGCCGATTCAGCCCAGTTTTCTTCTGCGCCTTCTTTGTGATATTTAGGATTTTCTGGTATGATTTTATTTTTTCTAAGGTTTCAGATTTACAGAGAAGTATTGGATCAATATTAAATGTGTTTAATCGATCGAAATTATACGGTGTTTGCTTGTATGATTATATCTGTGAATTGTATTATGTGTTCGTAAACCTCCCCTAACTGCTAGTATGTCGGTTGGCAGGGGGTTGCACGTATCTGTGATGTTATATATAACTGTTTGTGTATATAAACTGTATTAGACTGTTGTGGTGGTTAGCTGGGTTTTGTGATGGGTTATTGTATTAATTCATTCGATGTAAATGTAATAAGTTGTAATATTATTTTGCGGGGCACATCCAGATTGCGGTTGTAGCCACCGTTGTATTATTTCTTTTTACTGTTTTTTGCTCTTAGGATAGACCCAAAATGGGGTGCACAAACTACCGGGTATTTTGAAGTGTTGAGGCAGACCGCTTCACTTCTGGTACTTGGCGGGTAGTTTGCCGTACCCGTAGGGGTCTGGGGTGGGGTAAATGGCTATTCATCACAACTGTGTAATCCGTATTTCGTTGCAGCCTCAAAAGAAACGTGGATTGCTTGCAAATCCAATATTGTTTATCTGTGATCTGGAATGCCTATTATTGCGTCTGATGAATGTACAATATCTATATATGATAGCTATTTAGACGTCACTTATGTTTTACACCTGCGCTAGCCCAGCCCCCGCTCTGTCGTTAGTTAAGTAACCTAACGAGTGATGACGGGACCCAGTGGCAAATGCAGATGGCATAAGAGGACGTTGTATTTTCGTTGTTATCTGTAATGATAGGTTAATGATGGGACGCATTATTATTAATGCAAAGAAAATAAAACCTAAACTGAATCGTCGGAACAATTTCTAAAAACCACTTGGTTTTCTTGAAAAAGCAAATTTTAAATGCGGAGCTTAAACCACTCCTTTTAAATAAAAGCTATCTCTGTTCCTTCGATCATATCAAGTTCATTACGTTAACGGTTTTTTGCCAAAAACCAGCCGTAACCCTCCGTCGTTTCAGATAGACAGCACATCGTATTCATGCTATGCTTGTTGGCCTACGTCAAGGCATAGTGTATGGTAGCAGTGTGTGTGCCTATTTGTTGCATAGATAGATGCATTAGTTTAATACAAACGTACACCTTGTTGGCCTACGTCAAGGGCTTGTACGATGTACTTAAATTGATCAGGACAACGACGGGTAGAACTTGACTTGCGTCTTATGACTTATTGGCCTACGTCAAGGTCTATAAGAGCTTGGGGTAAAAAAATCACATCGGGAGTTTCAAACATAAAGGAAACTTGCAGATTTAGCATACCTTCTGGAGTGTGGTGACTAGAGTGGCTTCCATCTAGGGCATCATGCAATGATAGTTGGATCCCGATCCCACTGATGAGTAGGATTACTCTCGGGAATTTTTCTCACTTAACAATCAATGCTATAAACCAAGTAGGTGACTAGAAAGGTGTTAGAGGGGATACGCCTCCAGGGAAAAGAGATTATTTAATTAAGGAACTTCGCGAAAGCGTTGGAAAACCTCCCTCGAAGTACCAACACCAGCCTGGCTGAAAGGTTAAGCAAGTATTGTGACGTGTGATTAAATCCTGACTAGTTCTTCTTTTAAGGTTTTGAAGAAGGATTTGAGGAAACAGTGGGAGCCATCCTGTTTAGATAAATTAATAAACCAATCTAAACTTGCAAGAGCATATGCTGAGTGTTTTCTTTTCTCTCTCTCTGGCAGCTACCATGACTGGACTAAAACTGTTACTCGAAAAAAATATATACTGACCGGGCAAAACTATAAAGATTGGCTAAGGAACGTCAATATTGCACTGAGTTATGACAAAGTAGCATATGTTACCACCGCTGTTCCTCCCCTTATCCCTGGACCAGATTCCTCAGTTGTGGACAGGGAAGTCCGCAAAACCTGGGATCTAGATTGTGAGCGAGCTAAGTGTATCGTGCTGGCGTCTATGAACAATGAACTCCAGAAACAGCACGAGAGTATGGATATTGTATCCATCTTTCTCCATGTCAAAGAATTGTATGGGGAGCACTCCCGTATCGGGAGGTACGAAACCTCAAGGAAACTTTTCCAGATAAGGTTAGCTCCAGGATCGCCTGTAGGAGAGCACGTCCTCAAAATGATCATCCTCATTGAGGAACTCGCAAACCTGGGATGCGTGCTAGAGAACGATTTGTATATCGACTTGATTTTGCAGTCCCTTCCCCACACCTTCTCTCAGTTCGTGCTGAACTTCAACATGCACGAAATGGAAGCGGATCTTCCAAAGCTCCTCAATATGTTGAGGGTAGCAGAGACCTCCTTGAAAAAGGAGAAGACCCCCGTTCTGTATGTTGGCCAATCATCTTCTTCTAAATCTAAAGCGAAAGCTAAAGGGAAGAAGAACATGAAAGCCACCAAACCGAAAGGAGGGGTCAAGAAGGTGCAGGGAACGAACAAGGCAGGAAGGGTGAAGAGAGAAAAGAACGAGTGCTTCTATTGTCACAAGCAAGGGCACTGGAAGAAGGATTGTCAGTCCTTCAAAGCCAAGGACATGAAGCAAGTAGTTGCTTCAACTTCAGGTGTGTTTGTAATCGAAAATTGTCTTTCAGTTAACTCTACATCATGGGTACTTGATACCGGTTCTGGTTCTCACATCTGTAATTCATTGCAGGATCTGAAAAATAGTAGAGTGCTGGGGACAGGTGATATGACTCTCCGGATGGGCAATGGAATGCATGTAGATGCAATTGCAATAGGGGAATATCACCTAGGGTTGACTAGTGGACACATTTTGGTGTTGTACAGCTGTTTTTGTATTCCCAGTATGTTGTGTAATATTATATCAGTATCTTTGTTATCGAATGAAGGATATAGTTTTGCGCTTGAAAGAAATGTTATGAACATTCACCTAAATCAAGAACTGATTGGGTATGGCACACTGGAAAACGGCATATACATACTTAATCAACCTCAAATTTTCTATATTCAAAACACGCGTAAAAGAAAGGCTCCAGATTCGAATCAAGCCTTCCTATGGCATTGTAGACTTGGTCATATAAATGAAACAAGGTTGACTAAGTTACATAAAGATGGATATTTAGATCCGTTTGAATATTCATCTTATGCAACTTGTCAATCATGCATCAAAGGAAAAATGACCAAATCTCCGTTCACCGGACACGGAGAAAGAGCCATTGAACTCTTGGGACTTATACACAGTGATGTATGTGGTCCGATGTCTACGCATGCACGAAGTGGTCACTCCTACTTCATCACTTTTACTGATGACTTCTCTAGGTATGGACATGTGTTCTTAATGAAGCATAAATCCGAAGCTTTTGAGAAGTTTAAGGAGTATAAAAATGAAGTAGAGAAACAGACTGGTAAAAGCATCAAGACACTTCGATCTGATCGAGGTGGAGAATACTTAAGTACCAGTTTCCTTGAATGCTTAAAAGAGAATGGAATTCTCTCTCAGCTTACTCCGCCTTATACACCTCAGCATAATGGTGTATCAGAAAGGAGGAATTGCACGCTATTAGATATGGTGCGTTCAATGATGAGTAGTGCTGAGTTGCCACTTTCCTTCTGGGGATTTGCTCTAGAATCAGCAGCATACTTATTGAATAGAGTTCCAACTAAGTCTGTACCTACCACTCCATATGAAATTTGGAGTGGGAAGAGACCATATCTCAAGTATATCAAGATATGGGGGTGTCCGGTATATGTTAAAAAGCATAATCCGGACAAGCTCGAGGCACGATCGGTTTTATGCAAGTTTGTAGGATACCCCAAGCATTCAAGGGGGTATATGGTCTACCACACTGAAGAACAAAAGGTGTTTGTCGCTCGTCACATTGTCTTCTTAGAAAGCGAATTTCTTGCAAAAGAAATTAGTAGGAGCGCGGTAGAGCTGGAAGAAATTCCAGAACCTCAAACTGCTACCGAGGACTTAGTAGAACCCCAGATTTCAATAGAACATGACGAACCAACGCCACTCCGCAGATCTAGCAGGCTTTCTCATCCTGCTGAAAGATACTATGGTTTTCTTTTAGATGGGGATCGAGAGGATTGCATCATCGGTGATGATGAGCATACTAGTTTTCAGCAGGCTATTACGAGTAGTGACTCGATGAAATGGCTGGATGCTATGAGATCCGAAATGGAATCCATGTACACTAATAAAGTATGGACTTTAGAAGTTGCTCCTCCTGGAGTAAAACCAGTTGGATGCAAATGGATCTTCAAAAAGAAGATTGGTGCATTTGGACAAGTGGAAACCTACAAAGCTAGACTCGTACAAAAAGGTTTTCGTCAAAGACCAGGATTGGACTATGATGAAACCTTTTCACCTGTAGCTATGCTTAAATCCATTCGGATCCTGCTTGCGATTGCTTCCTTCCATGACTATGAAATCTGGCAGATGGACGTAAAAACAGCTTTTCTAAATGGACATTTAGAAGAGAGTGTTTACATGCATCAACCAGAAGGTTTCTTAGACAGTGGGAGCAGCGAAAGAGTCTGCAAGTTGCTTAAATCTATTTATGGATTAAAGCAAGCATCGCGGAGTTGGAACATCTGCTTTGATGAGACAGTCAAAGAATTTGACTTTATCAAAAATGTAGATGAACCATGTATTTATAGGAAGATTGTGGAAAGAGCAGTAGTCTTCCTCGTTTTGTACGTCGACGACATACTACTGATAGGGAATGATATCCCTATGCTACAATCAGTAAAGCTCTTCTTGTCACAGAAATTCTCTATGAAAGACTTGGGAGATGCATCATACATTCTGGGCATTAAGATCCATCGTGATAGATCTAATAGAATGTTGGGACTTTCACAGTCCAGGTATATTGACACCATACTAAAGAGATTTAGTATGGAAGATTCCAAGCGTGGCAATATGCCCGCTTGTCATGGAATCACCCTCTCCAAAGAGATGTCTCTAAAGACTGATGAAGAGAGGGCTCGCATGAGCATTATACCCTACGCTTCGGCGGTAGGATCAATAATGTATGCGATGTTATGTACCAGACCGGATGTAGCTTACGCACTTAGTGTGGTAAGCTGGTATCAGTCTGACCCAAGTGAGAAACATTGGATAGCAGTGAAGAACATTCTCAAGTACCTGAGAAGGACTAAGGAGATGTTCTTAATTTACGGTAATAAAGACCTCCAGGTAGAGGCTTTTACCGACTCCGGCTTCCAAAGTGACAAAGATGATTCTAAATCCATTTCAGGTTTTGTGTTTACCCTCAATGGAGGGGCGGTATGTTGGAGGAGTTCTAAACAGGATACCGTCGCAGACTCAACTATGGAGGCTGAGTATATAGCTGCTAGTGAAGCCGCAAAAGAGGCTGTCTAGATGAGGAAGTTCATTTCTGAACTTCAGGTGGTTCCGTCCATTACCAATCCAATACCTTTGTATTGCGATAACAATGGCGCTGTAGCTTTAGCGAAGGAACCAAGGTCCCATCAGAAATCCAGGCATATCTTAAGGCGGTTTCACCTTATCAGGGAGATCGTGGATCGTCGGGAGATCGAGATATGGAGAGTGGACACAAAAGACAACACGACAGATCCATTCACCAAGGCCATCCCTCAAGTGCAGTTTGAGAGGCTGTTTGAGATGTTGGGCATGCGGTACGCCAACAACTGGATCTGGTAGAGACGGTGGGTACTCATTGCGCCAATTATAGGCCTTAGTGCAAGTGGGAGATTGTTGGATATATATGCCCTAGAAGCCTTCATTGTATAGGATGCTAGGGATATGTATGTACATGACAGTCTTGCTTGATATGATAGTACGCTATTTGGTTTGTCTTTGTCTTAACGTATGATATATTTTACTTGGTATTTATATATGTATGTTGATAAAGCCCATAGGGTGTTTGCCTGACTACCGGCGTTGTGATGGCAGTCATACTTATGGAAGCTGGATAGTCAATAGGCACATCCTTAGATGTTCCTGGTCGTAGGAGTATCGAGACTGGGCATTGATACTCCGGAGTAGACTAGTGTATACATATCTAGACCCTGAGGAGGGGCGATGGATTGGTCCCGCAGCCATTGGTGGAGTGCACCTAAGATTGTATACAGATGCTCACTGGATGTGAGTACACCGGACAGGACTCGACGAGAACTGACTGGATGGTATTATACCTAACGTCAGATAGCAGTTCTCAGGTGACATGTGTGCAGATAGTCCGTTGACTTAAGGTCATCATTTGTCTCGTGTGAGTTCCCATTGTGCTTTGATTATTACCCTACCACGATTCAAAGGAGTCGTGCAAACAGGTTTTAGTTGGGCACAGTCCCGAGCCACGTGGAGGCAGTGAGTGACTGTTAGGGATTCGTCTCTCCCGGTATAGGGAATTGATATCGCACGGTGATCGGTTGGTCATTACCATAAGTCCCTGGCCAGGGCTGATTGAGAATTACTGATGGACTGATTAGTAGATTCTCGGATGGTCTTGAACCATACCGACACTACTTGTACGGTTATTAGGGGTCTGACGTCCACCACCTCCCTAGACCATACATGCGATACTCTTAGACGAACAGACCGGACTGTGCGGATATTCTCACGGACAGGCTCAGTAGGATTTCGGATGGGATACCTCATCGGCTTCTTATCGACAACTACCTGGGGACCGTTACGTACAGCTAGTGTCGCTTGCGGTCTGTGGTCAAACCCACTGCCAGTGTAGTAGTCGAATCTTTAGAGTCCCACACAGAGATTTCCCAACTCCAGGCGAAAAGATATAGAGGTCGTATGGTTTTACGACAAAGGTTCGGACGCATACGTGTTTAAACGCACGTACGACATTCGGACAGTTTTTACTAGCCGGCTTTGGTTTAAGACAGATTCTAGTATCAGGTTATTGGATTTATACAGTCTAAAGTTTTTCCGTGTTTTCACGGATGCGAGGGGCGTTCTCGTAATTTCCGAGAAGCTTCTAGAAGGATGTGACATGAGGGGTTGAGGTGGCATTTTTATTAATTGCTTTTGTGACTCATTCATATGAATCATCATATCATTAATGCATCATTAATGATCTAATGACTCACATGATGAATCACTCTCCTTGAATAAATGAAGCATGGTGAATAATCATTTAATTGATATTATTTGATAATTCATTATGTATCATATATTCAAGTGAGAAGGATATTTATTCTCATTATTATCTCCACCTTCTCTCTCCTCAAGCTCTCTCTCCTTCACCAAACCCTAATCCTACCACTCATGAGTTGAGAACAAGGATTAGGAAAGACTAAACACTCCATAACCAATCTCTACATCATCTTAGTTCCTTTATTAGCAACTAGAGAAACTAAGTAACCTCAAGTTTAGAGGTTATAGCTTGGATTAGGGTTCTCGGGTGGATCGTCTATCACGGAAAGGAAGCCGAGGAGGACGTGGTGATCCAAGGAGGCCATAGAGATCGTAAAGACGAAGGACTAGAATCATTTGGTATAATCTTTTAACATAGTAGCTTAGAACTCTATGCCTTTTGTTAAGTATTGTTTAGAAACGATCTTCGGTTAGTTGATGTTCGCTTTATAAACATGATTGTTTTTCAAATTTCCGCATCCCCGCAACTCGTGGGGTGTTGCACATCGACTTACAGAATTGAGTTTTGAGAATTTAATTGTCACAAATTTACAGGAATTTAATTCCTCCAAGATAAAACTAGGGTTTAACCCTATATGAGAATTTAATTCTCTCAAACTCACAAGAATTTAATTTCTTCAAGATAAAATTAGGGTTTAACCCTATATGAGAATTTAATTCTCTTAAAGTTATAGGAATTTAATTCCTCTAAGACAGAACTAGGGTTTAACCTTATATAAGAATTTAATTCTTTCACATACATGGGAATTTAATTCCTCTAAAACATAATTAGGGTTTAACCCTACAGAGAATTTAATTCTTAAAAAATAAAGAGACTTGAAAGATCTCCATGCACGTAAAGAACATTGGTCACGTGCCCCCACGTGATCCCAATCCGCAGTGATCAGAAAAGAAAGAATAAACTAGGTCACGTGCCCCCACGCGATCCCTGAACAAATCCTCCAAAATATGAAGGAATTAGCTCTGAGGCAATGCCTCACGTTCTCCCACGTGACTTCCAAAATAAAGAAAATAAAAGCAAAGTCAATGTTGGCTTTGGGCGCTCTCACGTGTCCTCACGTGACCCCTAATAAACACTTTAATAATCAAAATATGAATATCCATCATGTGTCAACACGTGATGGCCAGAAGATTAAAAAGTGTTTAACACTTATTTGCAGTTCTCAGAATAAAACAAAGGAGGTCTGGCCCCACCTTTGGGTGCCCTCACGTGTCCTCACGTGACCCCTAATAAAAGCCTTAACAAATCAGCGCATGAGTGTCTATCACGTGCCCACACATGATGGCCAGGAAATTAAAAGTGTTTAACACTTATTCGCAGATTTGAGAATAAAACAAAGGAGATCCGGCCCCACCTCTGGGTGCCCTCACGTACCCCCACGTGACCCTTTCCTTTTTAGTGTTTAACATTATTTTAAGTATTTCATTTCCAGTTTTTAACACTGTTTTAAATATATCACGTGAGGACACGTGACCATCAGATATTTTCTAGTGTTTAACACTATTTTAAAGCCAATCTTAGCTAAATTGGCTAAGTTTTCCAGAGACAAGTCTCCCCTTCAACTGAATCTCAAAATTGATTATTTCATATGACACACAAAGTAAAACTCAGAGCTATAATGTTTAATGCTCAGTCAAAGACAAAAATGTATCAGAGACCTCAAACTCTGGTTTAGCATTGCTAAATAATGTGGGCTTGAACCTAGACAAATGTTTAATGGTCCAACAAAGAGCCAATATTTCTAATCTAATTGGACTTAGCCCAAATTGGCCATAAGTCCTCAATTCAGATTTAACTGAGCCAATGAACTCATAATCTAATTAATTGATCTTAGTTCCAAATTGGACCACAGATCCCTAATCAACCTTGGTTCAAGGGTACATCTCTTCACTACTTTGATATTTGTCGTTGTAATCCCTCAACGTCTTCAAAGAGGTGACGGGTCCCGACAACCACACATTTCATAGACTATGACGTCTCTAAACTACGGACTGTGGGGTCCTTAAACTCATGGACTATGATGTCCTTAACCTCGACCGTGATATCTTTAAACTAACATCGGACTGTGGGGTCCTTAAACTCATGGACTATGATGTCCTTAACCTTGACTGTGAAGTCTTTAAACTCACGAACTATGATGTCCTTAACCTCGACCGTGATGTATTTAAACTAACATTGGACTGTGGGGTCCTTAAACTCATGGACTATGATGTCCTTAACCTCGACCGTGATGTCTTTAAACTAACATTTGACTGTGGGGTCTTTAAACTCACGGACTATGAAGTCCTTAACCTCGACCGCGATGTCTTTAAACTAACAATGGACCGAGATGTCCTTAAACTAATAATGGACCGTAATGTCCTTAAACTAATCGACCGTAATGTCACTAAACAAAACAATAGAGCCCAATTGCTCTCTTGTTGGATCTAAACGATCTTGTTAAGTTGATCTTAGTCTAAAATGAGACTAATGTATCCTTTACAAACGTTTAAATTGATCTTAGTCTCAAATGAGGCTAACGTATCATTAAACCCAACCCCAAACCCAAATCTAAGAAAGATACGGATTTGGACTGGTCCACGCCCTATGGGCGACAAATTAGTCTCCGTATACAATCCACGGGCAACCAAACACAAAACAAACACCCATGACACGAAGTGACCATATGGAGAAGGAGAATGTTGTTACCGCGATGCGGTAGCGTAATTAACTGCAGGGGTTTGCGCCTGCAGGGAAGAGCGTCCCCATAATCAAAAACCCCTCAAACGAGGGGGAATCTAACGAAGTCTGCTACATCAGCTGCATCCGTTTAAACCTTCGATACATGGTTCCATAAATCAACTTGGCATCTTTGGAGAGGTGGACGGATAGCACCAATTAGCATCTGCACTGAAATTCAGGCTAGATGTTTATCGCGTCTCCGCGTTTCGGAAGGGAACAGATTCTGGCACGCCCGGTGGGACATTTTCCTCTTTCCACTCCACACTTCGTGTGTCGTGTTCGCGAACGAATCGCGGTTTGCTAATGGTTGCCCTTGGGTTCGAGGTACTAAGATTTGGAGTTTTGCTTGGTGCAGAAAGCGAAGGATCAATGGCGTCCACTTGCGCGAAGTTTTCCAGCTGCAACTGCAACTCACGTTCCGCCTCATATGGAGGCATAGCTTATGGCCCCAAGCGGCTTCCTTGTTCACGATGCCGGTGGAACATGTCACTCAGGCCACCACTGGATTGTTTTTCAGGACCATGCTCCTGCCAACGAGGTTCAGCGCTCCTGTACCAACACAAGAAGCTCCTAAGAAGTCGGTCTTTGATCGGCTTACAACTACGGCTGCCCCTCTCAACGGGTCATCCAGCGCCACCGCCTCGGTCTTCACCAGATTGGGCCAAAGTTCCTGTTGGCCCATGATGAAGCCTGCAATTCAAGAAAAGGCTATTCCAAAAAGGATAGCCATCCATACTCCCGAAGTTGTCAAAACGGCTTCTCCTGCCTAAGGGCCGGTCTTCACAAGACTGACTATTCCGGCTCCCGTCCCTGCTCAAAAGTCTGTCTTTGACAGATTGGATACTGCAACTCAACGGACATCGGTCTTCAAGAGGCTGGTACCAGTGGCGCCTCACCAAAACAGGGGGCATGATGAAGTCACCCCTCAAGCTGAAACAATCCCAGCAGCTCGACACGCTCGGCGTCGCCACTGGCGCCGAGTAAGGAAAGCTGGGGGCAACTCCCCCTCTGGGCTAACTCCACCAAGCCCAATAGTGGAAGTCAATGCTGCTGTTATAACCGGAAACAGTTTCGAACTGTTGAACAAGGTGCACAGGAACTCTCCTACCGCCGTACTGAAAAGATCTCCTCCACTGGTGGAGAATGCTACAGAAATAAAGCTAGATCAGCCCCCTCAACGGCTATCCTCCAAAGTTTACAAAGTCTGGCAACGGGTCCAAGAGTCGGTGATTGATCAAGACTATCCCCGTCGACAGAAGAAGCTGAAGGTCCAGCAGGAAGAGAACCGTCCTGGCAAGCCACAAAGGACGAAAACCACCTGGGTGCCCGCTGCAACGGCCCCCTCAACGTCAACTGCTCAAAAGAGAAGGAGGCCAGAGAAAGCCCCTATGACTACGGCAGATCGCAAAGACGCTGAGCCTAAACGCTCCAAGTCTGGGGGCATAACGGTGCATACTGTTTACATGGCTTCGGGAAAAGAGGAAAGCCTTACTTCGACGGGCTACCGACCGCTCACCCGATCAGTAACAAGGGCTCAAGAACAACAACAGCAGAAGCTTCAGGAGATGCTAACTGCAATGGTCGCACTCACCGGACCAAAAGAAAGACCGGAGGCGTTATCGGAGCAGCGTCACGAACAAGAAACCGATGCCGACTTCCTACGCAGAGTCCTCAAAAATAAGGACAGAGAAGCTGCGGAACAAGCTGCCAACATAAAACGAATGGCACTTCTCTTCCAAGACATGGTCGGGATGATGTTACAGCCGGATCCTCCAGCTAAAGACCCTCCGATCATTATTGAAGACGACAGAGGGGAGACGTCAAATCCTCCTCCGGCTCTTTCAGCAGCCAAATAGGAAACTATTTCCAAGGCCGCTCTGGATGACTATATTGCTCAGCAAATACGAGCCCACCAGGAAAATGAAGCGGCTGGCCAAGTCGTTAAAACTGGGTGACCGTATTCAGGATGGTATGACCAAATAAAGTACCCACCGGGATACACAATCCCCAAATTCCATGTGTACAAGGGGACAGGCAATCCCCATCAATATGTCACTCAGTTCAGGGCTCTTTACGGCAACACCGGGGGTGATGATAAGCTTTTGCTCCGCCAATTCATCGGCAGCTTGTCGGAGACGGCATTTGAGTGGTACTCCAAACTTCCAAACCACTCCGTCAAGACTTTCGTAGAAATGGAGCTATTATTCACGCAAAGATTTTCAAGCGCTAGTGAACGCACCCCAAGAACGGCATTGATCAATGCCAGGGTGAAGCTAGGCGAGACATGGGTTCAATACGCAATCCGATGGCGGAATCCGTGGTCGAAATGCGAACAGCGTATCGAAGAAGCACCAGCGGTGGGCATGTTCATGGGCACTCTAGACCCTCATGCAACTATTTCCCAATTCATGACGTTCTTCAAACCGACCACGTTCCAAGCCTTAATCGACAAACTGGCCCAGATGGACCAGATGGGTCATAGAATGTCTCCACCGAAGCCGGAGTCGCGGAACGAAAAGGGTAAAGGGAAGGCGACATTTGTTGCGAATACTCAACAGCAGCCTAGTGCCCCAAAACTAACGGATCAACTGAAAGAGAGACAACGCTACTATAATGAGAAAATGAAGCGTCCTTATTCGTTCCCTCGGGACAAAACAAAGAGACTGTTCGAACTGGTGATGCGCAACAGGCTCATCAATCTGCCAAATCCTAAGCGACCACTGCAACCCGGCGAGGCTAATAGTCCCAATTATTGCCCTTACCACCAAACGGTAAGCCATCCAATCGAAAATTGCTTCGTCTTTAAGGGATGGATCGAGGATCAGTACTAACAAGGCAAGTTTACGCTATCTGAGAAGTGCAAAGTAAGCCCACCACAACTGCACACTCCTAAGAAGATGGACACACCGGGGGCATCGTGCTCTTTTGTTGAAGAAGCTCCATGGGAGGTCGCTCTTTCAGCCAAAACTAAAAGAATGCTGAACGATCTCCAAACATGCCCTGCGATCAGGTGGAAGAATCCGTTGGAACCTGAGATCATCAAAGGGATGCTGAAGCCGCGCCCAACTCCAAAGATTGGTGATGATAGCCAAAGCGTTCACACCCAGCCGCCGAAGTCTTCGAAGAAGAAGAAGAAGACCAAAAAACCCGTGAAGCCTGGTGACAAGCGCATGGACATGTAGAAGCAGATTGACATGTTGGAAGAGTATAACCAGAAGGCGCGAACTCCGATTACACTCCAAGAATTTCTCAGTCACGTCCTTGAAGACGAGATGATGGAGAAGACTCGTCGGATGAATCTGAAAATTACGTAGCAAGTTGCTATGTGATCTCTCACTCGTCGATAAACGATGAAGAAGCTCCTTACACAGAGAAACTGGGGGCAGGTCCTGAGCCGGAACTTCTAGGACCCTCAGAAGAAATGATTGATGCATTCCTGAATGAAGCTCTTCTTAAAAGCAAAGCTGATCGGGAGCGTGAGATGGCCATATTTGAAAGGGCCAAACCCCGGCGGCTGGACGAAAGGGTTGAAACACTCCCGCCAGATCAAAGTGCATCCGCCGTGAATAAAAGCAGGTTCAAGACGAGGAGGAGGTTCGCCAAAGCCATATCAATGGGGATGAAGTGCTACCCTCCGAAGGAAACATTCTTGGTGAAGCAGAAATGCATCCTAGCTACTGCTTATATCATCGAAAGATTGCACACCCCACCGAAGAGTGCAATGCTTTTAAAAGATGGTGGCAGGGATATGTTGCTCACCGGCAACAGTTTAAGCGGATGAAACACAAAACTCATCGGGAGCGAAGAAGTACGACCGAAGGGTTTAGAGGAACTACCGGCAACTGTCGCATGGTTAATGCCGGAGGATCGCAAGTTCTCACCTTTGGAAGCGACTCTGACGAAGAGATGACTCTTGGCCCTCTCTTCAAAGAACCCACCTCGGGAAAAGGGGAAGAACTAAAGACCTGTGAAAATATTCAGCTGCGCAATCGTACGCTGCCCGAAAAGAATCTCGGACCCACGAATAGAAAAGAAATGGGAAAACAAAAGGTCCCTGAGGATATCATCCTTGATGACCAAGCCGTCGAAAAGCTGACAACCAAAGACCCGCCGAAGAAGAGCAAGGTAAACTACAATGTTTTGGCAAACTTTAGGAAGCTACCCTCGCAGCTAAGCATTCTCGACGCCCTTCTACTATCAAAAGAAGCAAGAGATTCTTTGATCAAGGCACTGCAGGAGCCCGAGCAATTCCAAGCATTCCTTGCCGAAGAAAAGATGAAGGACGAGCTGGAAGAAGTGCACACAGCCGATATCACCTTCGGCGATGAAGATCTCCCCCTCGGGACGTGCGAGCACAACCGTCCCATTTATGTCTCCAGATACTGTCACGATATCAAGATAGGAAAAATCCTGATTGACAATCGGTCTTCCGTCAATCTCCTCAACGTGCGAGTGTTGAAGGAAATCTGCATGAGCGTTCAGCACCTCGCTCGTGATAAAATCACCATCTCCGGTTTCGACTCCCAGTCATCACGGACTCTCGGGTCTGTGATACTGACGCTGCGCTTCGGGCTACTTGTCACGGATATTAAATTTCACATCATTGACGCCAAGACATGCTACAATGCTTTGCTCGGCAGGCCCTGGTTACACGAGTACAACATTATCCCTTCTACACAACATCAGTGTGTGAAGTATTTCAAGGATGGTCTCGAGTACACTGTGACGGGGGAGTTGGACCCATTCTCCGTGAATGAAGTCCGAAAGTATGAAGATGAAAAATACTTCTTACCAGACTTTGAGGACACGGAAAGATGTCACAAACCAAAGAACAAAGCCATCACTACTATTCCGGTCTTCGGGAGTGATGCCGAGGAGGAAGAAGAGATGGTTTATTCAGGGCCGCCCCAATATAACAAGCCGGGACCGTCCATCCCCATGTTGATCTTCGGCAGCGACTCGGAAGATGAGGTCAATGCTGTATTCTCTGCTTGGCCGTCGATACAAATCTCCGCCGAAAAAGATCAGAGTTTGCAAATTACCATGGTTCCATAAGAACATTACAAAGAGCTCGATGCACTTAAAACTTATAGTGTGCAAGAACTGCAGTCATTCTACGCCCCTCCCAGGCGAAAAGACGAGAAGGTGATCCTATTCTACCGATCCGAGGGAACCAAAATGGAAAAAGAAATTTGGCATGGCGCCGACTCTATGCTCGATAGGCTCCAACCCATCCGTCTGCCTAGATATTATATGGAAGGCTTGAAAAGGTTATTGAAGTGCCAAGGTGTACCCTTCAGACAGACTACTCGACAAGCTCGATTCTACAATAGGATTTGGGATGTTCCCGGAACTCAGCGCAAGTTGCCCAACGGGAGAATGGAAACGATCGGGCTTGGATATGTTCAATCCAGAAAACGGGAGCAAGTCCATGGCAGCTACGTCATACATGACTTCGATGAAGAAGGAGACGTTCTATTAAAAGATGCCGACCCTGAACCAAAACGAGATCCTACCATCAAAATGCCGAGTCCGTCGTTTGAAGAACGGATAGACAAGCTAGTAAGGGAAGCGGGTCAGAAGATCCGGGATGACCATAGCCGTGAGATGGACATTTACGAAAAAGCCAGGACGCAGCGCCTCCTTCGACAGGCCGCGGAGAATGACAATGCTCTTCCTTATCAACCCGTCATACAAAAGGCCCGACGCAGAGGCAAAAATAAATCAAGGAGCGTGAAAGGCGTTCGACAGCGACAAAGCGGGACCAGCAAGCCACGCGATTGGGAATCGAGCAATCCGGATTCGTCTCTTATAAAGAAGATGGGTCGAGCATACTCTTTTCCCCAGAACAAAACATGGAAGATACTTGATCTTGCCATAAAAAATCAAATGATTACACTTCCGGTGTCCAAACACCCCGATCAAGCAGGCGAAGTCAATCACCCAGATTATTTCTCCTATCACCGAGCAATAGGACATCCTCTCGAAGACCGCTTCACCTTCAAGAACTGGGTCTAAGACCAATATCAGCTCGGCAGGTTTGCTCTATCCAGCAGTTGGAGGGTAACTCCACCACAGAAGCATGAACCGAAAGCTACGCATACAGCGAGAGTAGAACCAGATCAACATCGGTCTTGGAAGCGAGCTCGTACTTGTCATATGATAACGCTATCGGATGAAGAGCCTGAGAATATGGATGACCTTCCCTGTTGCTTCGAAAACAATGATGATGAGGTGATCTCAGAGTTTCCACCAGCGCTGATAGAGCTGGAAGACGGAATACATACTATTGCAGATAACCTCAGGAAAATTGATTTTGGGACGACAAGTGACCCACGACCGACATTCGTCAGTGAGCTGCTGTCTGAAGAAAGGGTGGCTACTGGGGGCAGAAAGCAATTATTCTCCTATTGAAAAACACTGCCCGGCATTGATCTTCGCGATAACAAAGCTCAGGCACTATGCGTTGGCGCACGAAGTCCGTTTCATATCGAAGGTGGATCCTCTCAAGTACTTAATGTCAAAAGCCATATTAACGGGGCGTCTCGCTAAATGGGCCCTACTCTTGATGGAATTCTCGATAACTTATAGGCCTCTTAATGCAGTGAAAGGCCAGGCTATCGCCGACTTCCTCGCCGAGCACCCGATACCCGCCGATTCTCTTTTGAACTGCGAATTGCCAGATGTTCAGACCATAATATTGCATTTATCATTCCCCTATTCTTATCCTTTTTTATAAATAAACAGGTACTCTTGACGCACGTTTGTTGCATATTACAGGTTACAGGTTTCTGGAGCAAATACAGTGAGAAAGACACAAAACAACAGAAAAAGGAACTTTTGACCAACAATTAGACGGACCTTACTCAAGCCGAGATAAAGAACAGTACAAAGGTCCAAAAAAGTCAAGTGAACGGTTAAAAGATACGTACAAGTCTTCACTGAACATCTGGAGAATAATCAGAAACTAAACAGAGAAGTTATGTGTAGAGACAGAAGCCCAAAGATCCAAGCAGAAGCCCATAAAAATAACAGAGCCTATCTCCTCAGTTTGGCCGCGGAACCGCGGCCAAACCTAGCCTGGTGCCGCGGTTCCGCGGCCTTACAAAGAGCTTGTCGGTGGAATTTTGGCGTATTGTTGCGTCGGTGCAGATGTTAGGATTCTTAGGGGTCAAATCAGTAATTTTGCAAGTGCGAGAGTCTGTAACCCTAGTTTTTTTTAGTTTCCTATAAATTGTAATTTTAGATCTAGAAATTGTATGCCTCTTTTCAATCAATAAAATTCAGATTTTCTGGGAGCAAATATTCAGATCTGTTCTTCTTGTTTGGAGGGAGCCATCGAATTAGTAAGTCTTTTATTTCTGTTCTTTTAATTAAAATGTTTTCTCATCCCCTAATGAGCGAGTAGTCTCCTCGCTTGTTAGGGTTAGCCTTAGGGAAAGGGTTGAGAGATGTGATCTCTCGCCCCTTTCAATGCCACCTTCACCTAATTAATTAGTACTTCATGCATACGAGCACAACCGCTCCCTGCGGCATCCTACCCTTCGAGGTAACGATGAACCGTAGTATAAAGGGCCGGTTGCGCACGTTTTCCGTGAGGGTTAGGATAATTATCAACAAAGTAAGGATACAAATCTAGAGGAAGAAATATCTTCCCAAGAGATTCGTATCCACTTTATTCATAATTAACTTAACATCTAATAGATCTATAAAAAATGGCATTGAAAGCGGTGAGGAAGAACCTTAATCTCCAAAACTTTCCCTAATCCTAACCCTAGCAAGATTCTTAATTAGATTAATTAGATCCAGTCTTTAGATTTTTATAAACCTACCAAAACTACAAATAGAATCAACTCGTTAAAACACTTTGAAGAAATTTACCCGTCTCTGTGGATCGACCCGCACTCACCGGCTACCTGCGAAGCGACGCCGTTTCTGATTGCGGTAATTACAGTTTTTGACACCAATCAAATGGCGCCGTTGCCGGGGACGGCGTAATCTTTCTTTTTTGTGAATTTTCGGGTTGATATAAATTTTAAAAATTATAAAAATCTGAAAATATAAAAAATATAAAAAATAATCGAATTTTGATCTGTTTGAAGGGTTTATTTTTTAGTCTTGCAGGAACAGCGAAGATCTGAAATTTTACAGAGCGCAAATCAGAAAGTTGCATATAAGAGAAGAGAGGAACCATCATTACAGAGAAACACAATTTTTTCCAGCGGCTGAACCCACTCCCTGACCGCCCTTCCGCCGCATACAGGGGGTTCCTGCCGCGCTTCCGCGCTTTAAGTGACACGTCAGCCCTAAAAATTTGTGTGGTTTGCTCTCTTTTCCTCCCCTCTGCAACCTCCATATCTCTGTCTGTGAAAATTTTCTGCAGGGTTCTTTGCGTAAAAAGTCTTTCTCCCCCTTCTAAATAACAGATTTCTGCAGGTTTCTTTGCGCCGCGCTAAAAAAAAATTTCTGATTGCAAGTGAATTTTTATTTGTTTTGCATAATTTAACCGGACTCTAAGGGGCTATTTGACCAAATCCAGATTGGGTGGGGATTTCATCACCCTTCCCAGGACCCTAGAAAACACATAAGCATTTTGCATCGACCACCTTTAATTAAAAAAAAGATTAGACTCAGACCTAAGGACAGCGAGCTCAATAGGAAAAGGACTAGGGTAGGCATCGGCCGTTTATCCTAACCGACATTGCGGTGTCTAGGCTAGTGGTTTTTAATTAGGCCCACTGTAGTGGTGGTTCCTTCCCACTTACCTGGCCGTACTTGTCCGTGAAGAGGCGGTTCGAGGTCTATTTCTAGCCCTAGTTAGGAGCTGTCTAGTAGACCTAGGCGACCCTAGATCTAGGCCTGATTGTGCATGTGTGGTTGATACTTTTTGTGTCAAGAGTCCGTTTTCAAAAACCTCCTTGCAAAAACTCACACATAAAAAAGAAATAATAATAAAGAAAAATCTTTTCAAACTTGCAACTTGTCGCGAAGAAATTTGAAACTCACTTCCACCACTTCTTCTCACTGACGTTATCTTACCCCCACATTCTGTTTTTCTTTTTTTTCTGACTGCACTACCCTTTAGTGTATGTCATTTTGGACTAGGGACACTAACGCCCGATTAGTCCGTGTTTCGTTGGTGCCGACCAACGAACCCTTCGACGAACCCTTCGTCGATCTTCCGTCCACTTCCTTACCTCCACATTCAAATTCTTCTTTCGAAGGTATGTCGGGAAACGACCCCAACTATACCTTGCCGACGGGAATGATTCCACCTCCGCTAGGTGCGAATAACCCGAATCTACCGCCTGTTGTAGCGCCCGCACGAGTTGCGCTCCAGGATCTCTTCTACCCCGTTCGCACTTCTTTACCTACATGTCTTTCACCCCCACCGGCAAATGGGGACAACTTTGAAATAAAACCACAATTCATCAATATGCTGCCTAAGTTTCATGGATTGGAATCCGAAGATGCATATATTTTCATTAATAAATTCCAAAACGTTTGCAGCATGATGAAGACAACCCAATTAAGTGATGACGCAATAAGGCTAAGGGTCATTCCTTTCACCTTATGTGACCTAGCCGAGAAGTGGCTATACAGCACCGCATCACACTCCATTAGAAATTGGGACGAGTTTGTGAGAGCTTTTCTGAAAAAGTTCTATCCTCACCACAAAACTGCTAGAATCAGAAATGAGATTATACAATTTTCACAGCTTCCGTCCGAACCATTCTGGAAATGCTTCGAGAGATTTAAAGACCTACTTGTTCAATGCCCTCATCATGGGATAGAAAATTGGCAACTTTGCCAAACATTATACGAGGGATTGAATGCGGCAACGAAGCAGTTGCTAGAAACAATATGTCAAGGTCATTTTCTCTCCAAGTCTAGCGACGAAGCTTGGCAGTTTCTTGAGGACCTAAGTGAGCAAACAATTCAGTGGGAGAGTACCAAGACCACATCATCTTCTTCAGTTGGTCAATCTAGGGCAGGCATACATCAAATAGATATGTCGATCGCTATGAAGGCCGAGATGGCCTCACTTATGAAAAAGCTAGAAGCCATTGAGACAAAAATCTCATCGTCTTCTCCTGCCCCTACTCTACCCACACGAACTGTTTGTGCTTGTTGTTCTAATCCATCACATCTCACCGAAGAGTGCCCTTATAATGCACCTATTCAAGGGCAGGATCAAGTCAATGCTGCATTCCAGCAAAGACAAAGAAATGATCAGTACTCTTCGGCATACAATCAGGGGTGGAGGAGTCACCCAAATCAACAGTTCCAAGGGAATAACAATTTTCAAAGAGCTCCTCCACAACAACAACAAGCACCCTTACAAACTCAAATACAACAACCTTTCCAACAACAACCTTATACAAATCAAACGAACAACTTGGTTCAACCTAATGATGATAAGGTTAGCTCGCTCGAAAAAAGTCTAGATGCATTTCTTAAGCAAACTACAGAATCCGCAGCAAGATTTGAAAGTTATGTTCAATCTTTAATGAATAACAATGCCTCACACGATCAAAGTATCAAATCTATTGAGGCACAAATTGCACAATTAACTGCTGCGTTGAGCGAGAGAGAAAAGGGAAAGCTTCCATCTCAACCATTGCCCAATCCCGGTCACGCACAAAACGCATATAACAATCACAATGTGAATGCGGTGACCACGTTGAGATCCGGAAGAGAGTTGCAAAATAATGTGGAAACTAATGATGACATCCCCGCCGGTGGTTCTTCTTCCCCTTCTTCATTTTCTTCACTTCCTTCTTCACCTTTTTCTTTAGAGCCTATTCTCCACCCTTCACACGGCTCTACTTCTTCTGACTCGAACGGACCCATTTCTAACAACACGAACACATCCACACTGGGATCCGTTCCTATTCCACATTCTACTCCACAGACTTTTGACTCAGCAAATTTTCAGAATGCACCATTTCCAAATAGGTTGAGTCCTAATAAACCAAATACACAAGTGGAGAAGATTGTGGAGATCTTTAAGCAGGTTAGCATAAATATACCTCTCTTGGATGCTATCCAACAGGTCCCGTCATACGCGAAAATCTTAAAGGGCTTGTGCACCTCGAAGAGAAAGGCATCTCAAGTACCCAAGAAAGTGCTAGTGGCTAGTGCAGTGAGCAATGCTATTAACCACCATCAAACCTTACCCCAAAAACGAAAGGACCCCGGCTGTCCTACTATTTCAATCACAATTGGGGATAAGAATATTAATCGAGCACTTTTAGATCTTGGGTCAAGTGTTAACCTGATTCCTTACTCCGTGTACGAACAATTAGGGGTTGGAGAGTTGAAACCCACTCGTTGCACTCTCCAAATGGCTGATCGATCAATCACCTATCCAAGGGGTCAACTAGAGGATGTGTTGATCAAAGTCGGGGAATTCATATTCCCCGTTGATTTTATCGTTATGGATACACAACCTGTTGCTAACCTAAGAAACCAAATTCCGGTGATTCTTGGTCGACCATTTTTGGCCACTTCCAATGCTGTAATAAATTGTCGCAATGGCTCCATGACTCTATCCTTCGGAAAGAGGTCTAGTGAGTTCAATATCTATAAGATGGGAAGTCTGCCCCCCGTGCCTAAAGCTAGTACATGAGAAGTTTGCTCTATTCACGAAATCACGCAGGAGGACTACGAGCTTGAAAGATTTCTATTTGATGAAAACAGTTCTGACGCCACTAGTGCGTCCCTCCTTGAGCCTACCACCGTTGACACAACCGATGTTGATTATGAATGTTTCACTTTTTTGGATGATGATGACTCACAGCCCGAATATGAGTCGTTTGAATTTTTGGATGAGTCAGTCGAACCATCCGAATCGGTTGTTTGCAGTGATTTCGAACCTGTGTTAGAGTCCTTTGAGTTCGAGGTGGATTCCGCAATGAATCTTTCGCCTCAGAAATTCGAACTCATGTCCTTACCGCCTCAACTTAAATATGCTCATATAAGTAAGAATGAGACTTTTCCCATTATCATATCAGCCTCTCTAGCCTTCGAGCGAGAGAACGCTATTTTAAAAGTCTTACAAGATAGGCGGCAAATTTCCAATTGGACTATGGCGGACATCGAGGAGATAAGTTCCCTCATAAGTGAATATCATAAACATGTGATGGATGATGCCATGTCAATAGAGGACCCACAGGAATATCTTGGGGGTATTGTGGTGAGTCAACTTCCTCCCTTAGAAGTTGAAATACCCCCCTTTCTTTTAATAAGATACGAGAATGCTAACACTCCACTTATTGCTGATCATTTACATTCTCGTTTCGATGCATCACCATCACCTGTATATTCACCTCCACACCTCCCATTCCACTACTTCTATCTTCCCCAATTCTTTGCGGACCACCACAACTTAATTTTCCACCAACCAATATTCTTTACTGATAAATTTTTCAAATGGTTGGTGTTGACTTTTGGCCGATGCAAGGTTTGGCAGTAATCTCTAACATAGTTTAAATGAAGTTTGGGGGAGGGTCTTTTTGTATATATGTTTGTTTTTCTTAACAATAAATTTTTTTATAAATAAATAAACAGGGGAGTATCGGTATTTTGACCCTCTTGGTTTAGCATGACAGTGAGGACACTGTCAAGTTCAAGTTTGGGGGTATGCTCGGTACGTCTTCCTCCTTCGCATTCATTTGTACATATTTTTGCATTAGCATATTTATTTGAAAAACCATAAAAATTGAAAATTTTCAAAAATTATAAAAATATTCGTATTCAATTTTGGCTAGTTGACTTGAGTTTGACTAATAGGTTAACTGGTTAGGAACAACTAGATCTTAGACTTAGTGAATTAAAAACCCTAAAAATAACCTTCCTTAAAGTTTAACAGTAGAAAGTATATGCCTTGTAGTTTATTTAGAAATAGGCAAATTTTGGGTTCACTTCCTGGGCTAAGTCGAAACAAGGGAAGAGTATTGATGTTCTTATTAGAGTATAAGTTTGAAAAATAGTTCCTAGCTTAAGTCTAGATTCTGAAAATGTATACCCTACAATTTGCACAATCACGCACCTTGAAACTTGGAATAGTAGAAGAGACCTTGAAGTGCTCTTGTCTAAAGTCCTTAGTCCGATGAAAATAAAAGAAAAAAAAATATAAAAAAAATGGACACAGGTTTTTGTGATTACTTAAGGCTGCAAAAATAGAAAAATATTTAGCGAGGGTGCTTCATCACCTAGTGCCTTAGACCAACTGGTTTGGGAGTCACTGCTAAAGCCTTGGGTGTTGCAAAGACTAGGAAGTACGCTTTAAAGTGCAAACGCATTTTGTAATCGGTCGTTGGTACCTCAAGAAGTATTAACGGTCGCATGAAGGATGTGTAAGCAAATTTCATTTTAATAAGTGCTTTGGACGAGAGTATGATTGCTTGATTTGAATTTCCAAGTGTAGGGGTGATTTATACACACACGTGGGGATATGTGATTAGAGTTTAGATAAGGGAAAGGAATGAAAGATAGAACTTGTATCTTTAATAGAGTTGATAAAAATTCCTAAGTGGAGATGTAACCCTAGAAGGAAAACTTAAGAAATGCCGAAAGCTAAGTAGATCTGCAGGATATATATAATCTTAAGTTAAATAATGAGGAAGTGTGAAGAATATGGGTGGATAATTTGCGAGTCAAAAGATAATAGAATTCCTTGTTAGAAAACCTAATTAGAGAACAAAAGTCAATGGGCCAAATTGATAGGATTTTGTGGGTGTAATCCGCTGAAAACCCTCAGGAGACAACACTCCTCCTACTAGGGACACCTAGAGGTTTAACGGCTTGTTGCACGTGCTCAGTGCAATCGCGTTTCCCTGCGAAAGTGCGGTTAGTTTTTTTTTTGTAGTGAATAAATAATAAGTTTGCTCGAGGACGAGCAAAAGGTAAGTTTGGGGGTATTTGTTCAGACCATAATATTGCATTTATCATTCCCCTATTCTTATCCTTTTTTATAAATAAACAGGTACTCTTGACGCACGTTTGTTGCATATTACAGGTTACAGGTTTCTGGAGCAAATACAGTGAGAAAGACACAAAACAACAGAAAAAGGAACTTTTGACCAACAATTAGACGGACCTTACTCAAGCCGAGATAAAGAACAGTACAAAGGTCCAAAAAAGTCAAGTGAACGGTTAAAAGATACGTACAAGTCTTCACTGAACATCTGGAGAATAATCAGAAACTAAACAGAGAAGTTATGTGTAGAGACAGAAGCCCAAAGATCCAAGCAGAAGCCCATAAAAATAACAGAGCCTATCTCCTCAGTTTGGCCGCGGAACCGCGGCCAAACCTAGCCTGGTGCCGCGGTTCCACGGCCTTACAAAGAGCTTGTCGGTGGAATTTTGGCGTATTGTTGCGTCGGTGCAGATGTTAGGATTCTTAGGGGTCAAATCAGTAATTTTGCAAGTGCGAGAGTCTGTAACCCTAGTTTTTTTTAGTTTCCTATAAATTGTAATTTTAGATCTAGAAATTTTATGCCTCTTTTCAATCAATAAAATTCAGATTTTCTGGGAGCAAATATTCAGATCTGTTCTTCTTGTTTGGAGGGAGCCATCGAATTAGTAAGTCTTTTATTTCTGTTCTTTTAATTAAAATGTTTTCTCATCCCCTAATGAGCGAGTAGTCTCCTCGCTTGTTAGGGTTAGCCTTAGGGAAAGGGTTGAGAGATGTGATCTCTCGCCCCTTTCAATGCCACCTTCACCTAATTAATTAGTACTTCACGCATACGAGCACAACCGCTCCCTGCGGCATCCTACCCTTCGAGGTAACGATGAACCGTAGTATAAAGGGCCGGTTGCGCACGTTTTCCGTGAGGGTTAGGATAATTATCAACAAAGTAAGGATACAAATCTAGAGGAAGAAATATCTTCCCAAGAGATTCGTATCCACTTTATTAATAATTAACTTAACATCTAATAGATCTATAAAAAATGGCATTGAAAGCGGTGAGGAAGAACCTTAATCTCCAAAACTTTCCCTAATCCTAACCCTAGCAAGATTCTTAATTAGATTAATTAGATCCAGTCTTTAGATTTTTATAAACCTACCAAAACTACAAATAGAATCAACTCGTTAAAACACTTTGAAGAAATTTACCCGTCTCTGTGGATCGACCCGCACTCACCGGCTAGCTGCGAAGCGACGCCGTTTCTGATTGCGGTAATTACAGTTTTTGACACCAATCACCAGACGAACATGCGTTTGACACGATCGATGGAGGTGATGCCCGGTGGGAACTATACTTCGATGGAGCATCTTCCATGAAGAAGCGCAAACCAAGTACCCCCGTAATCAAATCAGGGGTAGGCCTCATCTTCGTGACTCCACAAGGAGGGATAATGCGCTTTGCCTTCTCCTTTACAGAGCCGAGGAAAAACAATGAAGCCAAGTATGAAGCTTTGATAGAAGGTCTCGAGATTGCCATCAACATGGGAATTGAAAACCTCCTCATATACGGAGACTCCCAACTGGTCGTTAGTCAAGTAAATGGCGACTACCAAACGTGCAAACCAGAGTTGGTAAAGTACGGCGAGAGAGTACAACGACTGCTGACTCAAATTCCTTCCTATCCCCTGGAAAGCATACCACGTGCAGAAAATAGCAAGGCGGATGCATTAGCCAAGCTCGCTAAAGAATTGGCCGATGAGAACCTTGATGACGTAAGAATCATGGTACAAAGCCGTCGGGTTCTTGCACCGGCAGAAATATCTCTGGAGTCGTCCGAAGAAAAGGGAGCGACTGAGCAAGTGGCCCTGCAAGTAAAAGACCAGGAAAAGGTTGAGGATTGGAGAGAAGCCTTTATAGACTACTTCAAATCTCGTCGAACACCCGAAGATGCGTCCTCAAAACATCAGCTCATGAAACGAGCTCTATCTTTCGCCTTCGTCAATGATACTCTGTACAAGAGGTCATTTAATTCTCTGTGGTTAAGATGCCTGGGACCTGAAGAAGAAAAAAGAGTCGTCCAAGAAACTCATGACGGACTCTACGGTTCTCATCAAGCCGGCCCGAAGATGAAGCTGAAAATCAAAAGGATAGGCTACTATTGGCCCACGATGATCCAGGACTGTCTCGAATACGCGAAGCAATGCCACTCGTGCCAGATTCACGGGGACTTTATCAATCAACATCCAAATCCACTACATCAAACAGTGGCTAGCTGACCGTTCGAAATGTGGGGGACTGACATAATGGGCCCCATCGTACCAGCATCGTCCAGAGGACATCGATTCATTTTGGCGACAACTGATTACTTCTCCAAATGGCCAGAAGCAATACCGCTGAGGGAAGTGAAGACGGAGAATATCCTCCATTTTTTCAAGACGCACGTCATTTATCGGTTTGGAACTCCACGACGGATTATCTCCGATAACGGGTAGCCTATAGAAGCCACAAGATCAGCCGCTTCGCACAATAGCATAACATAGACTTGAGATACTCCTCAGTCTATAATCCCCGAGCTAACGGTCTAGCTGAGGCTTTTAACAAGACCTTAATGAAGATCATAAAAAAGACGGTGTCCCGAAATAAGAAGGACCGGCACGAGAGACTGCATGAAGCTCTCTGGGAGTATCGAACTACGTTCAAAACGGCCACGAACACAACGCTGTACGCATTGGTATTCAGTACAGAGGCGGTACTCCCCCTCGAGATAGAGTTACCCTCTTTACGAATAGAGGTTCATTACGAGCTAACGGACGAAGAGAATGCTCACCTTCGGCTTGAGGAGCTCGACGCCCTTGATGAAACTCGGCTCATAGCGCAACAAAATCTGGAGGCTTATAAAGCAAAGATGACTCGCTCATATGAAAGATTGACTAGGCCGAGGACATTCCACCAAGGCGAAATTGTGCTAGTGGTCAAAAGACCTATGATCCCTAATCGCGCCAAATAAGGGAAATTCGAGCCGAACTATGAAGGCCCGTATATTATAGACAAAGTCTACCAGGGTGGAGCCTATCTACTCATAGACATGCATGGTGAAAGACCTTTCAGGCCAATAAATGGTCGCTTCCTGAAGAAATACTACGCCTGACGAGTCACGGCCTAGGTCAACGATAGATGACGACGCCTATGTCCGCTCGCTATCTTCCTAAGCCCAAACTCTATAAGTAGTAGCCGAACCACAGACCGAAACGTTCTTAAACTAACGACGGACCGAAACGTGCTTAAACTAAACAATGGACCACTATTTCCTAAAAACTGGCTGTTGACCGAGACGTCGATAGACTACTGTGGATTGCAGCATCCTAAAGCTGACACAAAAAAAAGAATAAAAGAATAGGAATAAAAAAAAGAAAGAAAAACGGTATGTCCATAAGCGAAATGGGTACGGATGAAAACCCGAAAGGGCTCCGTGAGTAAAAATAGCAGGGCTACCGGCGAGTTTTATGAAAACCCGAAATGGCACAATCTCGTTAAAAGACACTTGCAAGGTCCTCTCGACTTTGTAAGGAGAATCCACCTGCGTGAGATCCTTACGACTCATAAGGGAGCAACACACTTAGGGATCCCTACGATTCCTAAGGAGAAATTACACTTGTGAGATCCTCACGACTCGTAAGGAGAACCCTCTTATGGGACCCTCACGGCTCATAAGATTCAAAAGTCTTAAGCTACAGGGATCTGAACCTGTTCTTAAGCAGCCCCCCCATAACCTCCAATACTGCCCTACAAGCGGCTCAATGCTGACCCTTGTATACAATCCACGGGCGCGTATAAACATTTCCCTAACGAAGTCCTATTCGTGACTAGGGATATGTCTACACGATGAACACCCCTTGTAAGTCCTCTCGACTTATAAGGAGAAAACCCTCTTGTAAGATCCTTACGACTTATAGGAGAACATGCACTTAGGAATCCTTACGATTCCTAAGAAGAAATTACACCTACGAGATCCTCCCGACTCAAAGGGAGAAATACCTTTACGAGACCCTTATGGCTCGTGAAGTCAAAAGCCTTAGTTGGCAGGATCTTAACCCTGTTTACTAAGCCACCTTTATTCATCATCGACAGAGGCAAATGATGATTCGCTCCTAGCAATATCCCAGTTGTAGTGGTGTTGATGCCAAAATCAGTGTCTAATTCCAAGCTTGCAGCGAAAAAAGATAGCAAACCACACATGCATACGAAATGGCCGAAATGATGGGGAAACTTGCAAACAAAATCAGCAAGTAAAAATGTATGCATGCAAAATAGCCGAAATGATTGGGCAGCTCGCAATAAAAAGCAGCGAGTAAAAATAAAAAAATATATAGCCGAAATGATGGGGCAACTTGCAAACAAAATCAGCAAGTAAAAATGTATGCATGCAAAATAGCCGAAATGATTGGACAGCTCGCAATAAAAAGCAGCAAGTAAAAATAAAAAAATATATAGCCGAAATGATTGGGCACCGCGAAAAATAGCCAAAATGATTGGGCAATCGCGACCTTTGCGATATAAAAGCTGAAATGATAGAGCATCACGGAATAAAATATAAAAAAATGAATGATGAAATTCTTGCCCTACAGGTGATATCACATTAATCCCTGTATACAATCCAGGGGCGCAAACAAAGAAGGAATCACACCTTTCCTCCACAGGTTTCATCAGAAGAAGAAGCCAAATCTCAACGGTTCACAGATAGCCTGGAGATCATCTCAACATTCATCTCATTACAACAAACACAACATCAAGCAAAGTGGAACAGCGGCAACCCCCAGTTCCATGACTCGGCAGTGCACAGACGACCGAAAGTCAAACCCCGACTCCATGAAATGCGGATAAAGTCAACTCTTCCTGGTTACGCGGAACGCGGCTTATGTCAATCCTGACCCCGTGGGAAACGTCCAGAGCGGAGCCTGGTCCTCGCAGAACACGGCAATGACCCCGTGGGAAGCATCCAGAGTAAAATTCCTGGTTACGTGGAACGCGGCTTATGTCAATCCTGACCCCGTGGGAAACATCCAGAGCGGATCCTGGTCCTCGCAGAGCACGGCAATGACCCCGTGTGAAGCATCCAGAGCGGAGCCTGGTCCTCGCAGAATACGACAGTGAACCCGTGGGAAGCATCCACAGCAAATTCCTGGTTACGTGGAACGCGGCTTATGTCAATCCTGACCCCGTGTGAAGCATCCAGAGCGGAGCCTGGTCCTCGCAGAACACGGCAGTGAACCCGTGGGAAGCATCCAGAGCAAAATTCCTGGTTACGTGGAACGCGGCTTATGTAAATCCTGACCCCGTGGGAAACGTCCATAGCGGATCCTGGTCCTCGCAGAGCACGGCAATGACCCCGTGTGAAGCATCCAGAGCAGAGCCTGGTCCTCGCAGAACACGGCAATGACCCCGTGGGAAGCATCCAGAGCAAAATTCCTGGTTACGTGGAACACGGCTTATGTTAATCCTGACCCCATGGGAAACGTCCAGAGCGGAGCCTGGTCCTCACAGAACACGGCAATGACCCCGTGGGAAGCATCCAGAGTAAAATTCCTGGTTACGTGGAACGCGGCTTATGTTAATCCTGACCCCGTACGAAACGTCCAGAGCGGATCCTGGTCCTCGCAGAGCACGGTAATGATCCCGTGTGAAGCATCCAGAGCGGAGCCTGGTCCTCGCAGAACACGGCAGTGAACCCATGGGAAGCATCCAGAGCAAATTCCTGGTTACGTGGAACGCGGCTTATGTGAATCCTGACCCCATGTGAAGCATCCAGAGCGGAGCCTGGTCCTCGCAGAATACGGCAGTGAACTGGTGGGAAGCATCCAGAGCAAATTCCTGGTTATGTGGAACACGGCTTATGTCAATCCTGACCCCGTGGGAAACGTCTAGAGCAGATCCTGGTCCTCGCAGAGCACGGCAATGACCCCGTATGAAGCATCCAGAGCGAATCCTGGTCCTCGCAGAACACGGCAGTGAACCCGTGGGACGCATCCAGAGCAAAATTCCTGGTTACGTGGAACGCGGTTTATGTCAATCCTGACCCATGGGAAACGTCCAGAGTGGATCCTGGTCCTCGCAGAGCACGGCAATGACCTCGTGTGAAGCATCCAGAGCGGAGCCTGGTCCTCGCAGAACACGGCAATGACCCCGTGGGAAGCATCCAGAGCAAAATTCCTGGTTATGTGGAACGAGGCTTATGTCAATCCTGACCCTGTGGAAAACGTCCTGAGCGGATCCTGGTCCTTGCAGAGCACGACAATGACCCCGTGTGAAGCATCCAGAGCGAAGCTTGGTCCTTGCAGAACACGGCAGTGAACCCATGGAAAGCATCCAGAGCAAAATTCCTGGTTACGTGGAACGCAGCTTATGTCAATCCTGACCCCGTGTGAAGCATCCAGAGCAGAGCCTGGTCCTCGCAGAACACGGCAGTGAACCCGTGGGAAGCATCCAGAGCAAATTCCTGGTCACGTGGAACGCGGATAATGTCAATCCTGACCCCGTGGGAAACGTCCATAGCGGAGCCTGGTCCTCGCAGAACACGGCTATGACCCTGTGGGAAGCATCCAGAGCAACCCCTGACTCTGTGAAATGTGGATAATGGTAACCTCACCCATCACTTACGGGTCCTCACGACTCGTAAGGGAGCAAACTCTCTTGTCAGATCCTTACGAATTTCAAGAGAAAACATTCTTAGGAATCCTCACGATTCTTAAGGAGAACTTACACCTACGGGATCCTTTCGACCTGTAGGGAGAAAATTCTTTATGAGACCCTCACGGTTCATAAAGTTGAAAAGTCTTAGGAGGCAGATCTTAACCCTGAATCCTAAGCCGTCGTTGTCCTGCAAAGAAATCGAGATAGACTATCCACAGAATACATTTAATAAAAGGGACACACCATCGTGAAGAAAAATATGTCTTTTATTCATGAATCAAAATGAATACAAAGTACAATTCGTGAAAGAACAAAAAAAATATACTCTCATTCAGGAGTATGTACAAAGGAAGAATAAAAAAAATATATACAATTCTTCAAGTCGGCGGGCGATTTAGCAGATTTGCCAGTTCATCCCTCTTTCACTGAGCATCGCCTTCATGATTCAGTATCGTCAAAAGACGGGCCTCCGCCTGAGCTTGCTGGGCCTGGTATGAGGCAAGACGGCCTTCAAGCTCTTTTTCAGTGGCCTTATGGGCCTCAACTATTTCACGAGTGAATACGGCGGCCTTATCAATGGCTACTACCTCCTTGATGGCCTCTTGGAGCACTCACCAAAGTTTGTATGCTTTAGAGGCCTTAGCCGTAAGGTTAGCTTGAAGCTCCCTTAGCGCTTTGGAAGCCAGCTCCCTCTCCGAAAACTGGCGGCTGAACCTTTTCTCGCATGATATCATGTTCACAGCGCACCGCTCAATCAGCCCCCGTAAGCTCGCCTTCACGGCCACAACCTCTGGAGGAAGGAGTGTACATTCAAGACAATACAAACAAGCCTCCATTCGACGACAATACTCGCTATAAAACAAGCACAAACCACTTGACGTGGGAAGAAACAAGGAAAGTCTCCAATGTATATCCTATCAAGCATGCATTTGCAGCTGTATGAATGTTTAAAAGGAAATGATACCCAGAGCACTGATGTGCATGCAACATAACGATGGTGCTCGCAATTAAAGAAAGTTCCCATAAAAAAATATATATATAAATCTCATTTACGCAAGCAAAACGCATGTACGGGTATCCTACAAATATGAAAATTCAACAGAAAGCATGTAACAGCCAATGATAAAAAGAGTACATCGATTTAAACACACTACGCCACCAGGAAAAGATCACCAAACAAGGGATCAGTGGCACAGGGGTTAACAAAACAGAATACAAAATTTTCTAACTCCCTCTCCGCTTTCTCCAGCATGTCGAAATGACGATTTTCACGAGGAGTGGCTCCCCACCGATTGGCGCCATGTTCATCCGCAAAAGCAGACATAATGGCCCGCCGGGCTCTTATCTGGCCCAACCGATGAACCGAGCAATCTTTCAGAGCCTGAGTAATCAGGCACGCCTCATAAAAACACTCGAGCTTGTCTTCAGCCGCATCAAGCATCGCCAGGGTCATCTCCACTGGGTGAGGAGGGATGTCAGCGAGCACGGCAAGAAGAATCATCCGGAGCCAAATGGATCTTATTGGAAGAGGGGACCCCTTACGGATCAGAAGTTCATACATCACCGCGTCACACTCAGCATCGGTGAGCAGGGGATCCACCAGTCGCACGGTAAAACGAGGAATCATCTCCTCAACGGGTACCTCCCACGGTTGTCGACGAGCATGGGGGCGGTTGCAAGCCATAGCACTTAATTGTTTCCTCAAGATAAATCACCCTAAGTTGTAAATGGATTTCTCTGTGAAGAGAGAAAGAAAACTATAGCTTCAGGTTATAAAGGGAAGCATTAAATGCTACGCACGGAAAATATTGCATGGCGGAACCATTTCTAAGACCCAGAAAAAGGAAAGGCATTGGAAATCAAAGAGGTGGAACTATTTCCAAGGCTCTCTCTCTGCATTCAAAGTCATACACAGAAAGATTGCATGGGAAATTAAATAACCCCATCAATAGGGCCCCACGTGCAGAGCACGTGATCACCAACCTTGATATGGACTGCAAAGTAAAACAGTATCGCGCGTGAATAACACGTGAGTGGGTGCCGATGTGAGATTGAAATCCCCAGCAATGCCTCACTTGTCAAACACGTGAGCAGCAACAACGATATGACAAAATAGCATAAATAAAGCATGCAAGCACAAAGGGAAAAACCCTTGATGTGGATTTAAAATCCAATGAAGATTTCTGCAAAGTTCTTCAACTGTTCAAGATCATTACCTAAGAAAAGGGAATCTTTTGACAGAGTTAAACTCTGGAAATTTTCAAATCAAAGAACTAAGCTCTGAGAAAAGAGAATTAAATTCTCAAAGGAAAAAATAAGCAAGGAAGAAGATGAGCAGAGTGGAGGCGCTTCTGAAGAGACCCCTGCATTTATAGGATATGATGGGAAACGTTTTATCTCCCCTATTCCCTAGACAGATGCAACGGTCACAAAGGTGACAGCGTTGCACTCACATACAGACACGTGAGAGCAACGCTGTGGGGGCATTTTTTCCCTGATTAAAAATCAGGAATTATCTCAATGAGGTATCACGTGCTCACACGTGACCAAGGGTCACGTGTTGACACGTGATAGTTTCTTATGACCTCCACTTTATAGAATTAAACTCTAAAATCAAACACAAGTGTAAACAAACGGCTAAAGAAAGACCCCAATAGGGCGTCATGTGCTCACACGTGACCGAGGGTCACGAGCTCACACGTGACCGAGGGTCACGTGCTCACACGTGATGGTCTTTAGCCCAGTCATAAGACAGAATTAAAATTCTGAATGAGGAGGGGTCACGTGCTAACACGTGATAGGCTTTGAAAGCCTTATAAATTGATAGAATTAAATTCTAATTAAGGGAAATCAAAGACCCTAGCTGGGAAAGTATTTCTCCAAATCTTTCCAAACAAAAAAGGATTATGGGGGACCGTTGGATTAAAAATCCAAGGGTGATTAAAAATCAACAATTTATGGAAAGATTTTAGACAAGGAAAGATTTCCCTAAATTTCACCAAAAATAACAAACAGAATATCTTTTGGATTAAAAATCCAATGGTGAATAAAATTCACTGGGTGATCTAAAAGATCGCATTAGTTACAAAAAACAAACAAAATCTTTCAATGAAAGATTTATTAAACAAATTGATTCTTTTCCTTCTCCTATAAATAGGAGCCAAGAGGAGAAGAAATAGATAGAATTTTGGATCTTGAAATTTTCTAAAGGCAAATAACAGAGAGAAAAGAAAGGAGAATTTAATTCTCAAGAAAAGAAACCCTAGGTGAGAAAGGGGAAAATGATCAAAACTTTAAAAAGAGAATTTAATTCTCAATCTAAAAGTTTAACTCTTCTGCAAAAGAACTTAGTCCTTCCTCTGGTTGAAAATTTGCAGAAGCAAATCTCCCCACATGTTGAGAATTTAATTCTCATCGGGGAGATTCTGCCAGGAAAATCCAAAACTTAGAGGGAGAATTGAGTTTTGAGAATTTAATTCTCACAAATTTACAGGAATTTAAAATCCTCCAAGATAAAACTAGGGTTTAACCCTATATGAGAATTTAATTCTCTCAAACTCACAGGAATTTAATTCCTTCAAGATAAAATTAGGGTTTAACCCTATATGAGAATTTAATTCTCTTAAAGTTATAGGAATTTAATTCCTCCCAGACAGAACTAGGGTTTAACCCTATATAAGAATTTAATTCTTTCATATAAATGGGAATTTAATTCCTCTAAAACATAATCAGGGTTTAACCCTACAGAGAATTTAATTCTTAAAAAATAAAGAGACTTGAAAGATCTCCATGCACGTAAAGAACATTGGTCACGTGATGACACGTGACCCCAATCTGCAGTGATCAGAAAAGAAAGAATAAACTAGGTCACGTTCCCCTACATGATCCCTGAACAAATCCTTCAAAATAAGAAGAAATTAGCCCTGAGGCAATGCCTCACGTGCTCCCACGTGAATTCCAAAATAAAGAAAATAAAAGCAAAGGCAATGTTGGCTTTGGGCGCTCTCATGTGTCTTCACGTGACCCCTAATAAACACTTTAATAATCATTATATGAATACCCATCACGCGTCAACACGTGATGGCCAGAAGATTAAAAAGTGTTTAACATTTATTTGCAATTCTCAGAACAAAACAAAGGAGATCTGGCCCCACCTTTAGGCGCCCTCACGTGTCCTCACGTGACCCCTAATAAAATCCTTAACAAATCAGCGCATGAGTGCCTATCACGTGCCCACACGTGATGGCCAGGAAATTAAAAGTGTTTAACACTTATTCGCAGATTTGAGAATAAAACAAAGGAGATCCGGCCCCACCTCTGGGTGCCCTTACGTGCCCCCACGTGACCCCATCCTTTTTAGTGTTTAACACTATTTTAAGTATTTCATTTCCAGTGTTTAACACTGTTTTAAATATATCACGTAAGGACACGTGACCACCAGATATTTTCTAGTGTTTAACACTATTTTAAAGCCAATCTTAGCCAAATTGGCTAAGTTTTCCAGAGACAAGTCTCCCCTTCAACTGAATCTCAAAATTGATCATTTCATATGACACACAAAGTAAAACTCAGAGCTATAATGTTTAATTCTCAGTCAAAAACAAAAATGTATCAGAGCCCTCAAACTCTGGTTTAGCATTGCTAAATAATGTGGGCTTGAACCTAGACAAATGTTTAATGGTCCAACAAAGAGCCAATATTTCTAATCTAATTGGACTTAGCCTAAATTGGCCATAAGTCCTCAATTCAGATTTAACTGAGCTAATGAGCTCATAATCTAATTAATTGATCTTAGTTCCAAATTGGACTACAGATCCCCAATCAATCTTGGTTCAAGGGTACATCTCTTCACTCCTTTGATATTTGTCGTTGTAATCCCTCAACGTCTTCAAAGAGGTGAAGGGTCCCGACAACCACACATTTCACAGAATATGACGTCTCTAAACTACGGACTGTGGGGTCCTTAAACTCATGGACTATGATGTCCTTAACCTCGACCGTGATGTCTTTAAACTAACATCGGACTGTGGGGTCCTTAAACTCATGGACTATGATGTCCTTAACCTTGACTGTGAGGTCTTTAAACTCACGGACTATAATGTCCTTAACCTCGACCTTGATGTCTTTAAACTAACATTGGACTGTGGGGTCCTTAAACTCATGGACTATGATGTCCTTAATCTCGATCGTGATGTTTTTAAACTAACATTTGACTGTGGGGTCTTTAAACTCATAGACTATGATGTTCTTAACCTCGACCGCGATGTCTTTAAACTAAAAATGGACCGAGATGTGCTTAAACTAACAATGGACCGTAATGTCTTTAAACTAATCGACCGCAATGTCACTAAACTAAACAATAGAGCCCAATTGCTCTTTTGTTGGATCTAAACGATCCCGTTAAGTTGATCTTAGTCTAAAATAAAACTAACGTATCCTTAACAAACGTTTAAGTTGATCTTAGTCTCAAATGAGGTTAACGTATCCTTAAACCCAACCCCCCAAACCCAAATCTAAGAAAGATACGGATTTAGACTAGTCCGCGCCCTACGGGCGACAAATTAGTCTCCGTATATAATCCACGGGAAACCAAACACAAAACAAACACCCACGACACGGAGTGACCATATGGAGAAGGAGAAAGTTGTTAACGCAATGCGGTAGCGTAATTAACTGCAGGGGCTTGCGCCTGCAGGGAAGAGCGTCCCCGCAATCAAAAACCCCTCAAACGAGGGGGAATCTGACGAAGTCTGTTATATCGGCCGCATCCATTTAAATCTTTGATACATGGTGCCATAAATCAACTTGGCATCTTCGGAGAGGTGGACGGATAGCACCAATTAGCATCTTCCCCGAAATTCAGGCTAGACGTTTATCGCGTCTCCGCGTTTCGGAGGGGAACACCAACCACCAGATATCGTAGTCGTGGTATGTAGCAATGGCAAGTAGGATCTAGATGGACTTAAGCATAGGTACTGGAGTAAAGGTTTCATCAAAAACCATACCTGGTTAATGGCGAGAACCTCTTACAACAAGTCTAGCTTTGAAAGTCTCAACTTTTCCATCTACACCAAGTAATCTTCTTAAGATATACTTGCTCCTGATGGGGATTTAACCCTTCAGATATAGCAACCAAAGTCCATACTTTGTTGGTGTATATAGATTCCATTTCAGATCGCTTAGCATCTAGCCATTCTTATAGAGTCCTCACTCTTGATGGCCCACTCGAAGCTCGTTGGGTCATCATCTCCATGATGCAATCCTCGCTCCCACTGTCATCAAGAAACCGAAGTATCTCTCAGACGGATGAGGAACCCTACCAGATCGGCGGAGAGGCTGAGGTTCGTCGGGAACTATTGAATCCTCCGGTTCTATCAAATCATCAGCTGTAGTTTGTATAGCTGGAACTCCTTCCAGTTCTACTCATGACCACAAATTTCTTTCATAAAAAATTCCTTTTCTAAAACGGTGGCATGCCGAGAAATAAAACACCTTTTGTTTCTCGGGGTGGTAGAAGATATTCCTTTGCGAATGCTTAGGATATCCAACAAAATTCCACAGAACTGACCTTGCCTTGAGCTTGTCCGGATTTTGCTTTTAGACATAGGCCGGACAACCCCAAATCTTAACTTACTTAAGAGATGGGCTCTTCCCATACCATATCTCATATGGAATGGTAGGCACTGATTTGATTGGAACCTAATTCAATAGGTATGCAGCTTCCCCAAGTGCATAACCCCCAAAAGGAAATAGGTAACTCAGTAGTACTTATCATAGAGCACACCATATCTCATAGGGTGCGAATGCTCCATCCCGATACACCGACGTGCTGTGGTGTATACGTAGGAGTAATTCTGAGAGAGAATCTCATTCTCCTTTAGAATAGTCCAGGATTTCCATGCCTAAGTGTTCTCCTTCTCGATCTCATCAAAGGACATAACACTTATACTCGTTTTGGTTCTCTACTTCTGATTTATATTCATTGAATTTCTCAAAAGCTTCAGACTTACGTTTCAACAGGAACACATGTTTGAATCTTAGGAGATTATCAATGAATGTAATGAAGTACAAAGAACCAGTCCTGACATGTGTAGATAGGGGACCTACATATGTATCAGTCCCAAGAGTTCACTAACTCTTTCTCTGTTTCCAATAAACGGAGCTATGGTCATTTTATCTTTGTGACATGACTGAAAAGTTTCACAAGATGCAAATTCAAACTAATTTAAATATGCATCTAAATGTTACTTAGCTAGTCGGGTCGAATTGATATGACCTAGCCTATAATACCTCAAGAAGGATTTGTTCATTTCTGAACTCTTCCTTTTGTGTGTGTTTAGTACGTTAAGAACCGTGGTTTGATTTAGAACGTATATGCTTTTAGATAACGTGCCTGAACCGATCAACTATTGATATAGGAAATGTTCAAAATATTATCCAACAATACAAAACTATATCCTTCTTTATATGATAAAGAGACTGATATAATGTTGCATATCAGGTTCGGTATCTAATAACATTCGTTCAGAATCAATGTATTTAGTAATACAAGATGATATCTACCAACACCTTGGCTGCAACAATTGCACTATTCTCTACACTTAGAGACATATCACCCATTCCCAGTTCTCCACCTGTCTGTAGCCCATGTAACAGATTACATATGCGGGATCCTAATCCGGTATCAAATACACAGGACGTAGAGGACACTGAGAAACAATTCTCTGTAATGAACACACCCGAAGAAGAAGTATCAACATGCACTTTCTTCGTTTGGGCGGCATTGGAATCCTGGTATTCCCCTATTACCTGCTCGGTCTTATAACAATTATAAGTTGGAGTGGGACTAACGTTCCCCAGCTCAGTATAATAAGCGGGTTCGGTCAATACATCCATATTATTATCTTGATTAAGGCGTGACATGGTCGCTACCTAGAGAGAGAGAGAAGAAAACACTCAACGTGTGCTCTTGCAAGATTAGATTGGTTATATTTTATCTAATCAGGATGGCTCCCACTGTTTTTATCAAATCTTCCTTCAAACCTTAAAAGGAAAGACTAGCCGGGATTAATTACACCCTACAAGTTCGCCAATCTTTCAGCCAGGCCAGTGTCAGTGCTTTGAGGGAGGTTCCCTATGTTTTCGCACGGACCTAATTAAAATAAACCTCGTTTTCCCAGGGCGTAACCCCGTTGACACCTTTCTAGACACCTACTTGATCGGCTAATTGTAAAATGTAAAACTCTCCCAGGAGTAACAATTACTCGCAGTGGGTATTAGGATCTAACCATCTCATAGAAGGTATGCAATCTCATTGCAAATTTCAACACTTGAAACTCCTGATAATGGTTTTTACCCCTAGCACCTATGACCTTGGCTATGGTTAACAAATCATAAGCACTAGTCAAGTTCTACCTATCATTTCGTGATTAATTAGACCCACCCACATGACCCTTGGCTAAGGTCAACAAAGTCACCTGACTGTCTTAACTAATCACATCATATGCTGTGTAGGAAGACATCACTTAGCAACCGTACACTACGCCTCGGCTATGGTCGACAAACGCAGCACAAATACTAAGTACTCTACTTTCTAAAATGACGGAGGTTGCAGATGGTTTTTAAGAAAACCTTTAACGCTTTGAACTTGATATCTTTGTACAATCAAATGGTTTTAAATAGAGTGTTTTTGAGGCTTTTGCTAGTTTCGCTAAAGAGGTCACTCCCGATGAAGGGATCTCGGCTCTTTCCTCGTCGAATGAGCTGCAGGATATTCACAATACCACTATGCAAAGCAAGAACTAGAAAAGCAATCAAAAGACAAACCGAGAGTTGTAGCATCTTCCAGTTATTGCTAAAGAGGTCACTCCCGGTGAAGGGATCTCAGCTCTTTCCTTATCGAATAAGGTGCTGGATATTCTGCAAGGAATACCGCTATGCAAAGCAACAACTAGAGCTACCTGTTTTTGAAAATTCGATTCCACAACATCATTAGGTTTATTTTCTTTCATTAATCTCATTAATGAAGTCCCATCATTTAAGTTACCTAAGCATCACAGATAAATACAACGTACGCTTATGCCATCCGCATTCGCCACGATGTCCCGTCATTCACCGTTAGGTTAGGTAACTAACGGCAGAGCAGGGCAGGGCTAGCGCGGGTGTAAAACATAAGCAACGTCTATATAATATATCATATATACTATATACAGTATCTATCTCAACATATCAAATGATCACATCACAGATATCGCAGCAGAAAACAACATATGAAATATAGGATATACTAGGATGTCCGTGTTTTATTTTGAGCCTGTATAAAACACGGATTCCACGGTCATGATGAATAACCAAACCCACATCCTTAGACCCCTACGAAAGTGAAAAGCAACCTTACCAATTCTAGAGTTAGGAGACCCGGTCTCGACGCCTCGAGATGGTCTCCCACTGGATTCTAGAACCCGGTTACTTATGCTCCCCTCCTTGGGTCTATCCTAATGCGGAAAAGCAAATAATATACATCAACAGTGACATCTTCCTCAACCCGGAAGTGTCCTAATAAAAAAATATTACATACAATGAATTTTACATGAATGAAAATAAAAAACTCTCATCTCACATAAAACCCCCCGGCTATTCAAACACGACGATCCAATATAACATATCCAGCAACGCATAACATCACATGTCATCAGCGTAAGTAAATATACGTATCCCAATTGTCATTGACGTATAGCAACGAAACCGGCGATACCCCATATATTACACTTACGGTCGCAGAAAAGAAAGTGAAAAACTACAACAGTTGGAATCCGCAACTACCTTAGACATCACATGCCTAACCAAATGAATTCCTTAGACATCGCATGCCTAACAATTATAAACCCCGCATTTTAGTCTCGATCTTGAAAACACTTTTCAATATCAAGTCGGGCAATTCAACAAGATTCCCGACATCCTGATCGAATGCTCGTCGGAAACTTTAGTAGACGGCTGTCCATCCCCGATGCCGTCGACGAAGTGCACTAAGGTGGAACACCGCTGCCGCGAGCACCCGAATGGATGCTTTTGGCGACGGGGTTCTCCTACAGTCACTTGGTCGATGCTATGGGGCGTGGCTATTTAGTAATGTTACTCGACGAGTATCCGCATACGCTACGTGATTGCGACGGACTTTTGATCACATCAAAATCCTGTGGCAACCGATGAAATGAGACTAAATTGCTAGATTTATAAAATTCAAATATTGTGGATTCTAATTATTGTATCACAATATACTAGACTATGTTAAAGGTTTCAACCGAATCAAATAACACCCATATATCCCGATGAGCTCAACACTTGAGCAAAGTTAAAGTATCCAAAATGTGCCACAGTACCTATGATCCGACCGTAGAAGGGTCAAACCAACGCCTCACCTATGACACCGCGGAACTACGATAAACCCTAGGGTTCAAGTCGTGTTTCCGAGGGCATAGAATAGAGTTAAGGTTTTTATTCTTCTAGAGGGTCCATAGAGTTACTTGCATAACCATCGAATATAATTAACTTAGAAAAATTCCAACACTTGGAAATTTTAGAGGGGGTCATGGGGTTATGTTTGAGATTTGTTCGAACTGTTAAACATGGTCTAGGTTACCATTACAATGTTAAAAATATACGATTATGAAACACTCCGTATTAGTCCTATAGAAAAATTTACATCACATGAAATTTTGGACTAAACAAACAATACCTGAAACCCCAAAATAAGCAGACAAGAGCACAGAACAAATTCGACACACAATGGAGCACAGGGGGCCGGCCTCCTCAGATTTATGGTGAAAGTGCTCGGGTGAAATCCGAGCAATGGGTCCCAAATTTGTTCTGTGCACTACTTGCATCACATACAAGCTTCTGTAGTTGTTTGCATAATTTTTAAAGACTTTTTCAAAATCGATAGAGAGAATAACTGCAGGGTTTCAGAAATTGTTTTTTCGGATTTGTTTTGGTTTCGTATTACTTCTAACATCGTCTAGGTTTCTAGTTTGGCTCTGATACCATGTTGGGATTCCTCAGCACCTAGCCTAAGGTTTGCAAGTATCACATATGCCACAACAAAAATTTAAAGGGGGTGCTAAGCAATCTAACAAAGAATCGTACTAGAAAAATAAGGTAACAAAACAAGCAATCAAACATTACATTAGAAGTGAACAAGAATACAACCTTTGTAGAACCGGTCCTTCACTTCTAAAGCTCCGTGTTGACGTCCCTTCGCTGCGATCATCAATATGCCGAACTCTAGTGTGGTTTCCCTTGGAGAAATGAACAGATTTGCTCGTAGTTTTCGAGGCCGAAGATGATCTACATCGAGGAGACTCAAACTCAAGCTAACCCTTCACTAGGTCATGAACTTTGTGAAGTGAACACCCTATAATACCCAAGCAAGTGTATAGGATGATGAAATAGGAAGTGGGCCCACTTTATATTTTATTTTCTCACTTGGATTCTTCTTCTTTCAAAACCTTAGTAAGCTTTTTAGATAAAGAAGAAGATGAACATGAGAGAATGAACAAGAGAATAGAATGAGGTTAGATTTGCAACCATGGTGAGTTTTGTGTCATTACTAACTCTTGTAGAGACTTAACCATGGCAAGGATAATGGTTAGGTTTATAAATATCTTAGTGTAAAATAAATAGGGTGGACTAAGTCAAAGCTCACAACTAGCTTCTCCATGCTTATAGCATGACACAATCCAACTCAAATTTGAATTACTAAAGATAATTAAAACCTAAACTTATCATGGTTATGGTGTAAGTCCTACACACACAAGTTGCATATATAACCTTGCATGATACAATATATATATCACACATATATAATGTAAACACAAGTGAGAAAAAGAAATGGTCAAATGAGCAATATTAGTCAATGTAAATTCATATATCAAATATATATAATTCTACATTAAATCATTAAATCAACACTTGATTTTATGGTTCGGTCATATCACATATAACTGACTAATATCATGTGTATCAATTTATCGAATCAACACTTGATTCGGTAACTCGGCTATATCGCATATAACCGACCGATGATATAAATCGCGAGAATAGAATACGGTATCACATACTCGTATTAATCTCGGTCCCGCACATATCTCATATGTGCTCCTATTCCGTTTCGCTTGAGCTAGGAAACCTCTGTGTAGGATTCTAAATACTCGTCAATACGCCGGCAGTAGGTGTGATCATATCAAACACCCACAAGCCGCAAGAGGCGTGCTAAACGTAACGGCCACCCGGGTATTGAGCGATCAGAAGATCAACAAGCAAGCCTGCTCATACTCCTGTGAATCCAATCAGTAACACTACCACAAAGTCCGGTCTGTTCATCTGATATGTCGCATATCTCGCCTAGAGGTGGTAAACGTCAGACCCCGGTAGTTTGATAAGTCATGCCGATGTAAGGTCCATAACGGTCGAGAAACTACTGATAACACTTACCAGTAAATCTCAGCAACTGTTACCAGGGATTTCCAGTTATGGCCAATCGAGCATAGTGCAACATCAACCCCCAATATCGGGAGAGACGAATCCCCTCCTCTCGCTCATTGCCTCCATGTGACTCGGGACTGTACCCAAAAACCACTTGTTTGCACGACTCAGTAGTGCCGTGGTAGGGTGGAAATCAAAGCACAGTGGGAGACACACAAGACTCTATGACAATCTCGGGTCGACAGACTAATCTGTACCAGTGTCACCAGAGAACTGCTATCTGACGTGAGGTATAATACTATCTAGGAGTTCTCGGTGAGTCCGTTCAGTATACCCAGTCTCCACTGAGCACCTGTATACCATCTCCGATGTCAAACACTAATGGATATGGGATCATCCATCGCCCATCACATGGGTCGAGAAGATATACGCTAGTCTACTCTGGAATATCGATGCCCGTCTCGATATTCCCACGACTAGGAACATTGAAGGATGTACTCATGGACTACCCAGGTCCCACTAGTATGATCTGCATCATAATCCTGGAAGTCAAGTACACATCCTAAGGGCTTTATCAACATGTAACAGAGAGACAGTAAGTATACATGTTAAGATAAAGAGCAACCAGATAGCGTACTATCATGTCGAGCAAGAAAGTCCTCCCTATATATGTCCAAGCATCCACTATAATATACATCTCATGTACAATATTGGCCTCTAGGGCATACATACAACTAACAGTGGCCAGGTAAGCACAAGTGAGGGAAGGAGGGTTCCGCTCACGAATCACCATGAGACGGGCCTTTTAAAATTAGCTCCTCACTTGTCTAGCCTAGGCACCACAAAGTCAAGTTTAGATAAACGACCGATTCCCCGCAACCTTCACTTGTCCTAAATGAGCGCGACAAGTCATTATAGGTTTGGTCTAGATATTTTTTATTAACTCAAGGTAATGCGTATGCAATTAGTGATTTGTGGAGTCTTAGAAAGGGTGATGAAATCCTTACCCAATCTGAATTGGTGTTATAGCCCCTTAATGTCCGTATTAGTATATGTAAAGCGTGTAAACAAACAAAAATCTAAAACAACAAAAAAATTATTTTGGCGGCGGCGCAATTCTGTGTAAAGAAACCTGCATGAAATACAGTAAAGTAGAGTTTACAGAGGAGATTAGAAGAAAGAGAAGGGGTGAAAAAAATTGGGGTTAAAAACCCACAATAGGACCGCGGAACCGCCGCTAAACTCCCTCTTTGACCGCGGTTCAGCGGTCAAATTGCTGAGTTGGCGCCTGAAACTTTGGTCAATGCACGTGCCTTTCTCTGTCACCCTAATAAAAACCTTTGTTTATTGATTCACTTGCTGTAATTGCTCCAGATCCCCTGCACACTTGCACAAAAATATTAAAGATAACAAAAAGATTATTTATTTATTTATTATATTTATAATTTTATATATATACAAAAATAATATTAATCCGAATAACAAGAAAGAAAATACGTTACCGTCTCCCCGGCAACGGCGCCATTTGATCGCACGAGGAAAGCGTGTCGCGTATTCAAAGTTCTAAAGTTATAACCGCGATCAAGACGGTGTCGCTTTGCAGCTAGCCGGTTGAGCACGGGTCGATCCGAAGGGAGATGGTTATATGTCCGTTCGTGTTTTAGACGAGTCAATAAAGAATGTGTATGTTCATGTTCGAAACTATCCTAAGTGATCGTATTTTATATTCAAATAAACTTGTTAAGGTTAAGGTTGGTTAGTAGAGTTAGGATTAGTCTTGTGCTTATCTTTTGCCATTCTTAAAACGGCGTTGGGATAATCAAAAGTAGCGAGGATTAGGAGGACATAGGAATGGGATTTGTGAGTTTAAGCGAGCTTTTCGACGCCAAATCCATTCCCAGTGCCCCTTGTCCGTCCGCTAAATATGTTTATTTCCAACCATCGGCCAAGCACCCACAACCATGTATCCAATTAAGTCACAACTACATGTCACGTTGTAGTGCGCTTAAAGGACTTCTCAACTTAGGTCGCGGCTACATGTCACGTATAGCGCGCCTAAGTGATGGGGTTGCGTTTGTTTGGTCGGGGTTCGTTTCAAGATGTTTGGCGAAGGGAAGCACAAGAGATTTCTCCGTCCCTCATACCACCTTCCTTTGCCTTAACAAGTAGGAAATTATTCACACATTATGAAAGAAAAGAAAACAAAACAAGAAGGAAGAAAAGAGAGAAAAAGAAAATACGGTTTTACAAATGGTGCAAACTAAATCTTGGGTCCTCACCTTAGCAAGGAACTCCGTCGAGTATCATCGCTTGAAAATAATACGGATAAGAGAAAAGATGGAAAAGAGTAAGAAAAGAAATAACAACAAATAGTTAATAACAAATAATAAAGTTACTAGAAATTAAATAACAATACAATGAAATAAAAATACAAGATAAGAAAAATAACCCTCATCTTCATTTCATCATCCACTCAAAAAGCTCTCACTACAATTTTCATGGAGGAAAGAATGAAGAAGAAGAAGAAGCTAAACTAAATCCTAACAAGAAGAGGTGGGAAAAGAAGACCCTTGGCTTGGTACAAAACTGAGCTATTTATAGGCTGCGTGCTGAAACCCTAGGGCAACATTCTGACCCCAAATGAAATGACCAAACTACCCCTAAAATCCGAGTTGACACTGAGTCAACTCGGCCGCGGATCCGCGGTCATTTGGAGGAGTTAGGTTGTCGTTTTTTCTGGGTTTTCTTGTGTTGCTCTCCTTTGTTGTTTTATATGTTCCAAATTGCAAATTTCTTCCATAATTTCTTCAGATCTGCAACATTCCAAAATGGCTTCAAAAATAATTCTTTTGGTCTCATCTCCCTCGAGCTCCGCGCACCTATTGATTCTTGTGCTGCCCCTCTCGTGCTTTGTGCTTGTCCGAGACACGAATGACCACTGTTATTTTCTTGTCTCTAGAACTGGTACACGGCACTGGACGGATACGAATGACCGGAACCGGCTTTTATTTGTTGACAACAGATATTCTGTATTTTGGCGTAACAATGGAGATTTTGTATCATTTGTGTTATTTTGGACTGGGAACCTGTAGTCTGTAAATATGTAGCAAACACGGATTAAAAGCACCTACCTATAAACAAACGAGCATAAGAATGGGCGGTATTAAATGCAATATTCTGGTGTGAACATCTACAATGCCACAATTTCTGAACTATTCTTCTTATGTGTGTTCTATACACTTTGAACTGTGGTTTGATTTAGAACGCATATGCTATTATATAACGTGCCTGATGCAATCAACTCTTGATTTAGAAAAATGTTCAGAACATTATCCTCCAATACAGAATTATATCCTTCTTTAACTCATTAAAGAAACCGATGTAATGTTGTATATCAGGTTTGGTATGTGATAACATTCGTTCAGAATCAATGTATTAATACAAGGTGATATCTTCCAACTGACTTGGCTGCAACAATTGCACCATTCTCTAACACTTAGAGATATATCACCCATTCCCAGTTCTCTACCTTTCTGTAGCCCATGTAACTCTTACATATGTGGGATCCTAATTTGGTATCTCATACCTAGGACGTAGAGGAAACTAAGAAGTAGTTCTTGGTAATGAACACACCCGAAGAATATGCATCAACATGCTTATTTCTCGATTGGGTCGCGTGGAAATCCGGATATTCCCCTATTTCCTGCTTGGACTTATAACAATTATAAGATAGAGCGGAACCAACGTTCCCTAGCTCAGTTTAATAAGTAGGTTTGGTCAATGCATCCATATTATTATCTTGATTAAGGCGTGACATGGTCGCTACCAAGAGAGAGAGAGAGAGAAGAAAACACTCTACATGCGCTCTTGAAAGATCAAATTGGTTATTAATTTATCTAATCAGGATGGCTCCCACTATTTTTATCAAATCTTCCTTCATACCCTAAAAGGTAAGACTAGCTGGGATTAATTACACCCTAAAAGTTCGCCAAACTTTCGGCCAGGCCAGTGTCGGTACTTTGAGGGAGGTTCCCCGTGCTTTCGCACGGACCTAATTAAGATAAACCTCGTTTTCCCAGGGGCGTAACCCCGTTAACACCTTTCTAGATACCTACTTGATCGGCTAATTGTAATGTGTAAAACTCTCCCAGGAGTAACTCTTACTCACAGTGAGTATCGAGATCCAACTATCTCATAGAAGGTATGCAATCTCCTTGCAAATTTCAACACTTGAAATTCCCGATAATACTTTTACCCTTAGCGTCCTATGACCTTGACACAGGCCAAACTACCCATAGTCTGCTAGTCAAGTTCAACCCATACATTTCATGATTGAATTAAACCCACCCGCATGACCCTTGACGCAGGACAAACTACGCCGTATGAATACCTAATCTAATCGCATCGCATGCAGCAGATAAGGACTAGTTAGCTACTGTACACTATGCCTTGACGCAGGCCAAACTACCGCAGCACGAATACTAAGTAGTACTTATCTAAAATGACGGAGGGATATGCAGGTTTTTTTAAGAAAACCATGAGCGTAATGAACTTGATATCGTTGTAGAATCGAGTGATTTATAAAAGGAGTGTTTTTGAGGCTTTTGCTAGCTTTGCTAAAGAGGTCACTCCCGGTGAAGGGATATCGGCTCTTACCTTATCAAATAAGGTGCAGAATATTTCACAAATACCACTATGCAAAGCAAAAACTATAGAAGCAATCAAAAGACAAACCGAGTGGGTTGTAGCATCTACCAGTTTCGCTAAAGTGGTCACTCCCGGTGAAGGGATCTTGGCTCTTTCCTTATTGAATAAGATGCTGGATATTCTGTAAGGAATACCGCTATGCAAAGCAAGAACTAGAGCTACCAGTTTTTTTAAAACAAGATTCTGCAACATCTTTTAGGTTTCTTTTATTTCTTTCATTAATCTCATTAATGAAGTCCCATCAATTATATGCTTCCCAAGCATCACATAAGAAATGAAAGAAACAATATTAATTATATCTTATATATATATATATAATATAGGCATTCGTCTCAGAACATATCAAGTGATCACATCACAAAATATCAGCAGCAGAAGAACATATAAAAAATATTGGATATACTAGGAATTCTGTGTTTTAAATAAGCCAATAAAAAACGCGGATTCCACGGTCGCGATGAATAGCCAAACCCACATCCCTAGACCCCTACGAGAGCGTCAAGCAACCCTACCCATTCTAGAGTTAGGAGACCCGGTCTCGACTCCTTGAGATGGTCTCCCACTGAACCGTAGAACCCGGTTACTTGTGCTCCCCGTCTTGGCTCTATCCTAATGCTGAAAAGTAAATAATATACATCAATGGTGACATCATCCACAACCCGGAAGTGCCCCAATAAAAGAATATTACATACAAGCTTTTACATGACTGAAAATGAAAAACTCATCTCACATAAAAAAAACCCGGCTATTCAGAACACGACGATCCAATATAACATATCACGGCAACACATAACATCACATGTCATCAACGTAAGAAAATATGCGTATCCCAGTTGTCGTTGACATATAGCACCGAAACCGGCGATACAACACATATTACGCTTACGGTCACAGAAAAGAAAGTGAAAAATTACAACAGTTGGAATCCGCAACCACCTTAGACATCATAAACCCAATGTATCACATATATTGGATTTCATGCCTAACCAAATGAATTCCTTAGATATCGCAAGCCTAACAATTATAAACCCCGTATTTTAGTCTCGATATTGAAAACACTTTTCAATAACCTGTCGGGTAATTCAACTAGATTCCCGATAACTTGATCGGATGCTGGTCGAAAAATTTACTAGACGGCCGTACCCCCTGGTGCCGTCGACGAAGTGCACTAAGGCGGAACACCGCGGCCGCGAGCACTCGACCAAATGCTTTTGGTGACCGGGTTCTCCTACAGTCACTTGGTCGGGCTATGGGGCGTGACTATCTAGGAAGGTTACCCAGCAAGTATCCGCGTACACTACGTAATTATTGGCTGTAGTGCCCTCAAGGCAATTATCATAGTTGCGGACTTGTGATTATAATGATTGAGTGAGGACCTATACCGATAAAACAGTCTTACTCAAGATGATAGTATGCTATCCGGTTTGTCTTTATCATCATATACATGTTGATAGAGCCCATAGGATTCTTGCTTGACTGCCAGCATTGTGATGGCGATCACATACGTGGGAGCTGGGGGTCTATAAGTACATCCTTAAATGTCCCTAGTCGTGGGAGTATCGAGACCGGGCATCGATACACCAGTGTAGACTAGTGTATACTGGTCGAGACCCCGACGAGGGGCGGTGGCCAGGTCTCAGAAGCCATTGGTGTTAGTTTGTTCACCTAAGATAGTATACAGGTGTTCATTGGGTTATGAGCATACTGGACGGACTCGCCGGAAACCTGCTAGTTGGTATTATACCTAATGTCAGATAGCAGTTCCCAGGTAACATGTATACAGGTTAGTCTGTCGACCTGAGATCGTCATTTGTCTCGTGTGAGTTCCCACTGTGCTTTGATTACTACCCTACCACGCCTCAAAGGAGTCGTGCAAACAGGTTTTAGTTGGGTACAGTCCCGAGCCACATGGAGGCAGTGATCGGATCGTTGGGGATTCGTCTCTCCCGGTATTGGGGGTTGATGTCGCGTTGTGTACGGATGGCCATCACCATAAATCCGTGGCCACGGTGGACGAGAATTATCGATCCAGCATCGATAGTTTCTCAGGTGGTTATTGGTTTCATACTGACACTAAATATCGCGTTGTTGGGGGTCTGACTTTATCCACCCCCAGACTCGATATGCGATACTCTTAGACGAACAGACCGGACTATACGGATATTGTCACTGTCAGGCTCAGTAGGGGTTCTGCATGAGTTTGCTCATCGGCCTCCCTTTCGCTCAATACCTGGGTAACCGTTACGTACAGCTAGTGCTGCTGACGTACTTGTGGTTAAACCCATTGCCAGCGTATTGACGAGTCTTTAGAGTCCCACACAGAGGGTTCTCACGGTTCAGGCGATATGGTGTACATGAGGTATGTTGATACATATAGATGTCCGATTAAATATGTGCACTTGCTGTGCAGACTTTAATTGGACGGTTGATAATACTAGTGGCTTAGGATTAAGCCAGTTTATTAAATTAGGTTTTGATTTAATAATTTACATATGTATTTATATATATGAATTCTAGTATTATTGTTCGCTATTTATTTTCTCTCTTGGCTATTCGTATTTTTGTACGAATACGCGTATATGTATTTCGATACATGTACCGGGAAGTATTCCGTATTTTATACGGAATAGCTTCTAGAAGATTTTCTACCTCATTATTGATTTTCCTTTTTAGGAAATTCATTTTGTTTTATAATGAGGTGGAGGGTGTGAGGTGGCATGAACAATGACATGGCATGGGTCAATGTATGGTGCATTTGTTTATTGCTTTTTGACTTTGGAAATGATATTTTTTCTTTTGGAAAATGGGAGAGAGAGGGGGGGCACTATTATGGGTGGGATTCATTTTTCCATTTGTGAGATTATGCTTGCTACACTCCACTCTCTTATGCTCACAAAAACACAACCATTTTTGCTCATGCAAAGTTTATCTCACCTCTTTCATCTTCTTCTTGAGTTGCTCCATGGAGCACATGGATGAGAGGAAAAGATGTAGTGACATTTTCATACACCCCCACTCTCCATCGCTAGCGACTTTGGAGCGTCGGTTGTCTCACTCGACGAGACTGGAGCTTGTGCCGTTTCCCTCAGGTGGATCATCGGAGATGGAGGAAGACCGGCAACCAAACATCGTCAAAGAACCGCTAAGAGCTTGGAATGAAGACTTAAGGACTCAGATCAACTCGGTATAATGATTCGAACTCTTAGTTAGTTTGCTAGTTTAGGGTTTAAGGTCGATCCGGGAATCGGGTAGCGGTAGCGCCGGTTTGAAAAAATTTTGTTCCGCATTTTGGCCGCGTTTCGATGGCCGGGACGCTGCCGGAACCCTTCATGGTATCAAAGCCACCCTTTAAACCCCTTACTAGCTTGGTTAAACATGCTTAAAAGATCGATCGACGGAATTTCCGAAATCACGATTCCATTTTCATGTTTGCTGTCGATTTTCAAAAGTGGTCAAAAAATTATTTCAGGCATCTTAAAAATCCGTGCAGGCAATTGTAAGGGTACAGTGAAAATTTTCAGCTCCTGAAACCTCCAAAGAGCTGCGGAACTGTCGCACTTACCCCCCCATTGGCGGCGGTTCCGCGGCCATTTAGTGGTGACGGGCTTCAAAATTTTTCCTGTATCTCCCTGATGTGAAATTGTGATTTTTGTGATATTCTGTTTTGGCCCAGGTTTCAGTGAAGTGTTGTTTTGCTATTGGGGCCAATTTGGAACTTAGTCGATCGATATTTTAAGTGTGCGTTTAACAGTACATACATTTTTATCTGCGACCGTGAATGTCACTTGATCGGTAATCTCGTCTAATTGCTATATGTCTTTTAGATGGGTTTGCGAACGTGACATTCACATTGATGTTCTGTGTTGTGCTGTGATGTTGGTTGGATCGTCGTGGTGGATAGAAATGGTGCAATGATAGTACAGTTGTTTTCATTTGTACATTTGATATTGCGGAGCGAGCGTCCGACATGTGGACTGCCGTCACTGCCAGTTTGTATATTATTCTTTTGGGGCACGACCGGGATGAGGTCGATGTCACCCTTATATATTATTTTCTTTTCTATAAAAGGATTACCCCGAGGTGGAATGCACGAATAGCCGGGTTTTAGAGGCCAACTGGTCCGCATGTCAAGGAATTCAGACGGAGGGGACTTTACTCTAGAATTGGCGGGCTATTCGCCGCACTCGTAGGGGGTATAGGTTGACTCAGGAGGGGTGCTCAAGTTACCGGATTCCGTGAAGTGCTGGGTGGTCCATTCACGTTGCTGAAGGGCCGCCTTGCTTTTGGTTTTGGCGGGTAACTTGCCGCACTCGTAGGGGTCTAGGTTTCATTGCACAGGCTATCCACACGACAGGGAACGTCGGGTCTCACTTGCGGCTTAAGTGAAACCCGGGGCTCCAGATAATCCACCATTCTGTGTTGCTTCTGTAATGTTTCTGTGATGTTGCTTTATATCATGCCTGGGACAAATGTTATATATATTTATATATACTAGTAGATGTTGTATATGTTTTGCACCCGTGCTAGCCCAGTCCCCACTCTGTCGTTAGTTAAGTAACCTAACGAGTGATGACGTGACCCAGTGGCGAATGCGGATGGCATATACGCACATTTTATTTTCGTTCTTTTCTGGTGTGATTAATTGATGGGACTGCATAGATTCTTATCAATGCAAAGATAAAACAAACCTATATATGATATTGTTGGAACTATGTTTTTTAAAAACTGACATTATAGACGTACACTTTTGCTTTGCATCATGGTATTCATTTTGGAATATCCTGCACCTCATTCGACGAGGCAAGGGCCGAGATCCCTTCATCGGGAGTGACCCCTTGAGTAAAAGTTTGTGTCAACGTAATAACTTCACTATAGTCGTTTTCTTTTGCTTTGCATCGTGGTATTCAGTTTGGGATATCCTGCACCCCATTCGACGGAGAAAGAGCCGAGATCCCGTCACCGGGAGTGACCTCTTTAGCAAAAGTTTTCGCCACTATATATTTATAAAACCACTTGGATTCCTTCAACGATATCAAGTTCATTACGTTATAGGTTTTTCGCAAAAAACCAGCAGTATCCCTCCGTCGTTTCTTTCAGGTGGTACCTAGTATTCGTGCTGCATTTGTTGGCCTTTGTCAAGGCATACTGTGCGGTACCTAGATATTGCTTATCTATTGCATTGAGTTGCAATTAGTTAGGACAGTCGTATAACCTTATTGGCCTTTGTCAAGAGTTTGTACGGGTGGGTCTAGAGTAATCCAGGATAATGATGGGTTGAACTTGACTTGTGGTTTATGATTTGTTGGCCTTTGTCAAGGTCATAAACCGCTTGGGGCATAAACACACATCAGGAGTTTCAAACATACAGGAAACTTTCCAGGCTTGCGCATACCTTCTGGAGTGTGGTGACTTGAGTGGCTTCCATCAAGTTATCATGCGATGATAGTTAGATCCCAATTCCCACTGATGAGTAGGATTACTCCTCGGTTGATTCCGACTAATTCTCCTTTTGGGTTTGGAGGAGAATTCGAGGAAACAGTGGGAGCCAGCCAGATTAGATAAAATGATTAACCATTCTGATCTAGGTTAGAGTGCACGCTGAGTGTTCCTTCTCTCTCTCTCTCTCTCTCTCTGTCTCTCTGGCTGCGACTATGACCCGACCTTTAACTAAAACTCATGAAACCAAGTTGACCGAACCTTCTTAAAACACTTTGACTTTTGGAATGTCACAATGTCGCATACATCATTACCACTTCTATATCACCTTTACATTTCTCCAAAACACCTCGTATCACTACGATCATCCACTTCTATTGGATAAATCTATCGTATAGTTACATACGAACTCGAAGGAACTTTTTCGAGGATGGATTCTGGTTCTGGAGAGATTGAATAGGATTATTCGGATGTCTTTTCTCTTTACCTTCTCTCGAGTTGCGAGGGCTTCTAGGATTAGGAGAGTACACCTATTACGCTTATTGGATAGTCTTCTTCCATACCTTAGGCTGGTGCTGAAGGGTGGGAAAAGAAGAAAACCAATTAGCTTAAAGAAGGTGTACAGAATGTAATAAGTAAAGGCATAATAAAGGGATTGGAGTGAGGGCAGGTATAGTATATGGTTACTGTCATGAATCAGGATAATGGAAGATGCGTTATTAGGAATACCTGTTAACCCTTTTGAAACATTTTCAAGTTTCAGTTTTACTGTGTGATATTAATTGATAACTGTTTTCCCAATTGAAATCTAACTCCAGGGTATGTATTTACCAGATCAGTTTCTCACATCTGTATGTTATTACGGATGGTGAGTTGGAGTAAGATATTGGGATTGGGTGATTAGATCCTCATTATATCGGAATTCGTTGTGATTGGTGATATTTGAGGAAATCATCTGGTTTTTGCCGGATGGCAAATATTTGGTTTTGAATATCCGTTGTTATGCACCAATTTCAAACTGATATATCTGTACATTTATTTTATAAAGTGAGATATAACTTTTTGATATTATGTCTGTGACATTTTCCTATATCAGTTGGCGATTAGGTAAGGTGCATTCAACAACGGTGTAATTCTTCTTAACCATAGTACAGTTTTTCAACCCACGACGCACGGAGTTTGAGTTATTGAACTCAGTGGACTTGTACAAAGTATTGTATGTTGTCCAGTGTCGATTATGACAATGGGGTTGGTACTCGTACTATATTCTGTTTACTTGTGACTTCTCCAGTTCTGGACAAGTATTTCGTTGAAATGCATGGTCCAGATTTTGAGAAGTTATAGGTATAAGAATAAAGTAGAGAACCATTTATTAGAAGTATCGGGATTCTTCGAAGTATTCGAAGATGTAGATACTTGTGTTTAGTATTCCGTTGATAGTAATGGTTTTGAGAACTTGCTTCTCTTTCGGGTTACTCATATATGGAAGCACTCCTAGATGAGTAATGTTGATTGCCTCTTTCCATTTGGTAGATATGCACTGGAGATAGCTGCATGTTTTTGAATCTGGTTCCAATTAAGCTATTGCTTTTGTTTCTATATTAGATATATATAGAATCAATTTATATCTTAACAATGTTAAGGTATAGGGAGTTGTCCGGCTGATACTTAAAACAAGAATCCGGATAAACTCAAGACACGTTTCAGTAATGGCTGTTTGTGGGTTATCCCAGGCTTTGACGAGGGTTAACTTTTTACCATCAGGAAGATCAATATTTATATTGTTCTTGACTTGCCACAGTTTTAGTAAAATGGACTTTTTCAGAAAACACGAGTGGGAGTATGGTAGAACTGGAAGTGATTCCAGAACCACAAATGATTACTGAAGATTTAATAGAATCCGAGGATTCAATTGGTTTCGACATTCCATTAGCCACTCCGCAAATTTGGTTGGTAACCTCAGGCACCTGAGAGGTACTTCGGTCTTCTCAGAGACGGTGACAGGGAGGTTCTTGTTTACCCAGACTTGTCATTGCTTCTGTTCTAGACTATAAGACCAGGTCGGAGGATGAGTATAGCGTCGTTCTAAACAAGCTTTAGAAGTGCACGTGTATATGACTTGCCTGAAGGTTGTTGTAGTCAGTGGGAGCAGCGGAAGCATAGTGGGCAAGTAGCTTATGTCTATTTATAGACTAAAGCAGGTATAACGGAAATAGATCATCTAATTTTGATGTGATAGTCATAGGCTTTGACCTCATCAGAATAGGAGATGGATCTGGTAAGAAGGTAGTAGAGAGTGATGTCCAGGTATTGGGATGACATGCACTTGATAGGAAGAGATATTCTTATACTACGATCGGTTATACTGTGGTTGTCACAAAGTTGTTTCTCCACATAGGATATGGAAATAATTGTTAGTTATATGTATGCTCTAGAGGCCATTACTGTACATAGGATGTATATTGTAGTGGATGCTGGGACATATATAGGTAGGACTTTCTTGTTCGACATGATAGTATGCTATCTGGTTGCTCTTTATCTTAATATGTATACTTGCAGTCTCTCTATTACATGTTGATAAAGCCCTTAGGATGTGTGCTCGACTTCCAGGACTATGATGTAGATCATACTAGTGGGGCCTGGGTAGTCCATGAGTACATCCTTCAATGTTCCTAGTCGTAGGAATATCGAGACGGGGCATCGATATTCCAGAGTAGACTAGCGTATATCTTCTCGACCCATGTGATGGGCGATGGATGATCCCATATCCATTGGTGTTTGACATCAGAGATGGTATGCGGGTGCTCAGTGGAGACTGGGTACACAGAACGGACTCGCCGAGAACTCCCAGATGGTATTATACCTTATGTCAAATGGCAGTTCTCTGGTGACACTGGTACAGCTTAGTCTGTTGACCCGAGATCGTCATAGAGTCTTGTGTGTCTCCCACTGTGCTTTGATTTCCACCCTACCACGGCTCTACTGAGTCGTGCAAACAGGTGGTTTTTGGGTACAGTCCCGATTCACATGGAGGCAATGAGCGATAGGAGGGGATTCGTCTCTCCCGGTATTGGGGGTTGATGTTGCGCTATGCTCGACTGGCCATAACTGGAAATCCCTGGCCAGGGATGCAGTGATTTACTGGTAAGAGTTATCAGTAGTTTCACGCTTGTTATGGAACTTACATCGGCATGACTTATCAAGCTACTGGGGTCTGATGTTTACCACCCCTAGGCGAGATATGCGACATATCAAACGAACAGACCGGACTGTACGGTAAGTGTTACCGGTTGGATTCACAGGAGTGTGAGCGGGCTTGCTCGTTGATCTTCTGATCGCTCAATACCCGGGCGGCCGTTACGTTTAGCAGACCGCTTGCGGCTTGTGGGTGTTTGATATGATCATCACCTACTGCCGGCGTATTGACGAGTCTTTAGAGTCCTACACAGAGGTTTCCTGGCTCAAGCGAAACGAAATAAGAGCGCATATGAGATATGTGCGAGACCGAGAATAATGCGTGTATGTGATACCGTATTCTATTCTCGCGATGAATGTATCGATTGGTTGTATGCGATATAACCTAGTTATCGAATCGAGGATTGATTCAATAAGTCGATACATTGGATATTAGTCGGTCATATGCGATATGACCGGATCGTTAAATCAAGTGTTGATTTAATGATTTAATGTATAATTATATATTTGATATATTACTTTACATTAACTAGTATTGGTTCACTTAAGATGGATTTTCTCACTTGATGTGCACATTGTATATATGATATATGTTTGTGCACTAGTTTGTATCATGTTTGATGATACATGCAAACTTGGGTGTGTGTATCTTTTAAACCATGTTTAGGTTAATGGTTAGGGTTTTAACTTATTTATTTATTTTATTTCATTTATTTTTGGCAAAAACAAAATGGTTTCTTTCTTTGCTTCATGAAACTTCTTAGCATCTTTGAAAGTCTTGACCATTTTGTTTTTTCCTTAACCTAACCATTACATCCTAACCCTAGTTTATTCTCTACATGTGTTTACTTCACCCATGGTTTCATTATGATAAGTATCACTTGGATTTTCTTTTTGGAATAATTCTTTTTCTTTCTTCTTCTTCTTCTTCATGAAGAAAAGAAAAGCTTGCTAGAAAATTCTAAGTGATGAAATCAAGTGAGAAATCCAAATCCAAAGTGAACCCACTTCCTATTTCTTCATCTTCTACCACTTGCCATGTTGTATGGGGTGTTTTCTTCATAAGTTTCATGACCTAGTGATGATGGAGCTCGAGTTAGAGTCGCCTCGACGTAGATCATCTTCGGCATCGAAGTCAACGACCTAGCCCGATCATTTCTCCGATGAAACCAACGCTAGAGTCCAGGATCCCGTTGGTTGCAGCGGAGGGACGTCATCACGGAGCTAAAGAGGTGGAGGACCGGATCTACAAAGGTTGTAGCCACTTTCACTTATAGTTAAGTTGTTAACTTCCTTGTAGTTTCGCCTTACCTCTAGTTATCGATCTTGTTTAGGGTTTCTTGGCACATAAAACTTTGATTTTGGCATGGTTGATGCCTTGTGGAACCTCTTGAGTGTGCCTAGGAACCCTACAGTGGTATCAGAGCCTAGCTAGAGCTTTAGGCGAAGAGTAGACGACGTTAGAAATCCGATCGAGTCCCGAAACCCTAACCAAGACCCCTTTCTGTACATTTTTTGTAACTGTGGATTTTTCCAGATTAAAAATTGTCAAAAAATTCAGCAGGGTTTTATAGGAGTTACTGTGCAGCACATGACCATAAATCGACTAAAGCACCGCGGAACCGCGGCCCCACCCTGGATTGAGCGGCGGTTCCGCGGCCATATTAGTGAATTTTGCCACGTGGTTTGCACAGTAATCTCTCTCTGTAAGTGCTGTGTTTTCTGGGAATTTTTTAACTTATATTCAACAGTTCAATTTTCTAGGTTGTTTTGGGGATTCGATGATTCGATCGGTTTATTTAACTTCGTCTATGTGTTTTTCCGGGTAATTTAGAACATGTTAAAAAGTTCGACCGGATATAAATACCCACTTTTTCCGCTGCCGGGAAATTTCCAATTGTTGGATTTTTCCGTAGTTTAATAACGTTCTAAGTAGTGCAAGTAACGCGATGGTCCCTCTAGAAGACAACAAACCTTAACTCGATTATATGACCGTCTTGAACTGCCCTTTGAACCTTAGGGTTTGGGGCAGTACGGCGTGCCACATGTGAGGCGTTGGCTTGACCCTTCTACGGCTGGACCATTGGTATTGTGGTATGAAGTGAATGTTTTTAAACTTATTTCATGTGTTGAGTTGTTTCGGGAAAACTTGGGTGTTTGATTGTTCGATTGGAAAGTTTAACATTTTCTATTTATCCGGAATGTGATACAATATTTGGAATCCACAAATAGTTATGAGATAACTGATTTGGATGTTATAAACATAGCAGTTTAGTCTCACTTGATCGGTTGCCACGGAATTTTGATGTGATCAAAAGTCCATCGCAATCACGTAGCGTACGCGGATACTCGCCGGTAAACTTAATAGATAGCCACACCCCATAGCCCCGACCAAGTGACTGTAGGAGAACCCCGTCGCCGAAAGCATCCGTTCGGGTGCTCGCGGCAGCGATGTTCCGCCTTAGTGCACTTCGTCGACGGTATCGGGGGTGCGGCCGTCTACTGAAGTTTGCGACGAGCATTCGTTCAGGATGTCGGGAATCTTGTTGAATTGCCCGACTTGATATTGAAAAGTGTTTTCGATAATGAGACTAAAATGCGGGGTTTATAATTGTTAGGCATGCGATGTCTAAGGAATTCATTTGATTAGGCATGCGATGTCTAAAGAGATTGCGGATTCCAACTGTTGTAGTTTTACACTTTCTTTTTTGCAACCGTAAGTGTAATATGTGATATCGCCGGATTCGTTGCTATATGTCAACGACAATTGGGATGGGCATATTTACTTACGTTGATGACATGTGATGTTATGTGTTGCTGGATATGTTATATTGGATCGTCATGTTTGAATAGCCGGGTTTTTTTTATGTGAGATGAGTGTTTTTCATTTTCATTCATGTAAAAAACTTGTATGTAATATTCTTTTATTGGGGCACTTCCAGGTTGTGGAAGATGTCACCGTTGATGTATATTATTTACTTTTCCGCATTATGATAGACCCAAGGAGGGGAGCACAAGTAACCGGGTTCTAGGGTCCAGTGGGAGACCATATCGAGGAGTCGAGTTCGGGTCTCCTAACCCTAGAATTGGCAGGGTTGCTTGCCACTCTCGTAGGGGTCTAGGGGTGTGGGATTGGCTATTCATCATGACCGTGGAAACCGTGTTTTATTCAGGCTCAAAATAAAACACGGACGTCCTAGTATATCCAATATTTCATATGATATTTTCTGCTGCGTTATCTGTGATGTGATCATGTGATATGTTCAGATAGATATTGTATATAGTATATATGATATATTATATAGACGTTGCTTATGTTTTGCACCCGCGCTAGCCTTGCCTCGCTCTGGCGTTAGTCACCTAACCTAACGGTGCAGACGGGACATCGAGGCGAATGCGGATGGCATAAGCGTACGTTATATTTATCTGTGATGTTTAGGTGGACTTAAATGATGGGACTTCATTAATGTGATTAATGAAAGAAAATAAACCTAAAAGATGTTGTGGAATAGAATTTCAAAAATAAAACAGGTAGCTACAGTTCTTGCTTTGCATCACGGTGTTCTTTGTAGAGCATCCTGCACCTTATTCGATGAGGAAAGGGCCGACGATCCCTTCACCGGGAGTGACCCCTTTAGCAATAACTGGCAGATGCTACAACCCTCAGTTTGTATTTTGATTTCTTCTATAGTTTCTTCTTTGCACAGCGGTATATATGATATAGCCTGCACCTTATTCGATGAGGAAAGGGCCGACGATCCCTTCACCGGGTGTGACCCCTTTAGCAAAACTAGAAAAGCCTCAAAAACACTCCATTTAAAAACCATTTGATTCCGCAACGAGATCAAGTTCAAAGCATTAAAGGTTTTCTTAAAAACCATTCGCAACCCTCCGTCATTTTAGGAAGTAGAGTACTTAGTATTCGTGCTACGTTTTTCGACCATAGCCGAGGCGTAGTGTACGGTAGCTAAGTGATGTCTTCCTACACAACATATGATGCGATTAGTTAGGACAGTCATGTGGCTTTGTTGACCTTAGCCAAGGGTCATGTGGGTGGGTCTAATTAATCACGAAATGACGGGTAGAACTTGACTAGTGCTTATGATTTGTTGACCTTAGCCAAGGTCATAAGTGCTAGGGGTAAAAACCATTATCGGGAGTTTCAAGTGTTGAAATTTGCAATGAGATTGCATACCTTCTATATGATAGTTGGATCTCGATACCCACTGCGAGTAATTGTTACTCCTGGGAGAGTTTTGCACTTTGCAATTAGCCGATCAAGTAGGTGTCTAGAAAGGTGTCAACGGGGTTACGCCCCTGGGAAAATGAGGTTTACTTTAATTAGGTCCGTGCGAAAGCATGGGGAACCTCCCTCAAAGTACCGACACTGGCCCAGCTGAAAGATTGGCGAACTTATAGAGTGTAATTAATCCCGGCTAGTCTTTCCTTTTAGGGTTTGAAGGAAGATTTGATAAAAACAGTGGGAGCCATCCTGATTAGATAAAATATAACCAATCTAATCTTGCAAGAGCGCACGCAGAGTGTTTTCTTCTCTCTCTCTCCAGGTAGCGACCATATCACGCCTTAATCAAGATAATAATATGGATGTATTGACCGAACCAGCTTGTTATACTGAGCTGGGGAACGTTGGTCCCGTTCCAACTTATAATTGTTATAAGACAGAGTAAGAAATAGGGGATTACCAGAATTCCTATGCCGCCCAAATGAAGAAAGTGCATATGATGCATCTCCTTCGGGTGTGTTCATTATAAAGAACTGTTTCTCAGTGTCCTCTACGTCCTAGGTATTAGATACCGGATCAGGATCCCGCAAATATAATCCGTTACATGGGCTACAGAAAGGTAGAGAACTGAGAACGGGTGATAAATTTCATGAGACAGAAAACGGTGCAAGTGTTGCAGCCAAGTCTGTTGGTCACTGTCACCCTGTATTACCAATACATTGATTCTGAACAAATACTATTAAATACCGAACCTGATATACAAAATCATATCAATCTCTTTATTTATTAAAGAAGGATATAATTTTGTATTGTTGAATATTGTTTTGAACATTTCAAAAGTTGATCGGTTCAGGCACGTTATCTAAAAGCATTGAAGTTCTAAATCAAACTACAGTTCCTAGTATACAGAACACACACAAGAGGAAGAGTTCAGAAATGAACGAATTCTTCTTGAGGTATTGTAGACTAGGTCATATCAATGTGACCCGACTAGCTTAAGTTACATTTTAGATGCATATTTAAATCAATTTGAATTTACATCTTGTGAAACTTGCCAGTCATGTCACAAAGATTAAATGACCATAGCTCTGTTTACTCGAAACAGAGAAAGAGTTAGTGAAGTCCTGGGACTAATACATAGTGATGTATAAAGGTCCCCAGTCTACATATGCCAAGACTGGTTCTTTGTACTTCCTTACATTCATTGATGATCTCTTAAGATTCGGACACATGTTCCTGTTGAAACACATGTCTGATGCTTTTGAGAAATTCAAAGAATATAAGTCAGAAGTAGAGAACCAATACAGGTATAAGTATTATGTCCTATGATGAGATCAGGGAGGAGAATACTTGTGCATGGAATTAATGGACTATTCTAAAGGAGAATAAGACTCTCTCTCAGCATTACTCCTCCGTATACACCATAGCACAACGGTATATCGGGGCAGAGCAATCGCACCCTATAAGATATGGTGCGCTCTATTATGAGTACTACTGAGTTACCTATTTCTTTTTGGGGGTTGTGCACTTGAGAAGTTGCATACCTATTGAATTAGGTTCCGATCAAATCAGTTGCCTTCCACTTCATATGTGATATGGATTGGGAAGAGCCCATATCTTAGGTTTGTTAAGATTTGGGGATGTCCGGCCTATGTCTGAAAAGCAAAATCCAGACAAGCTCGAGGCAAAGTCAGTTCTGTAGAAGTTTGTTGGATATCCTAAGCATTCGCAAGGGAATATCTTCTACCTAACCAAGGAACAAAAATGTTTTGTTTCTCAACATGCCACCATTGTGAAAGGAAATTTCTTGTGAAGAAATTAGTGGACATGAGGTAGAACTGGAAGCAGTTCCAGCTATACAAACTGCAGCTGATGATTTGGTAGAACCAAAGGATTCAATAGCAACCAACGAACCTCAGCCTCTCTGCCGATCTAGTAGGGTTTCTCACCCACCTGAGAGATACTTTGGTTTCTCTATGACAGTGGGAGCGAGGACTACATCATGAGATGATGACCCAACTAGTTTCGAGCTGGCCATCAGGAGTAAGACTCTATAAGAATGGCTGGATGCTTAGTGATCTGAGATGGAATCCTTATACACCAACAAAGTATGGACTTTGGTTGCTATATCTGAAGGGTTAAATCCCCATTAGGAGCAAGTATATCTTGAGAAGATTACTTGGTGTAGATGGAAAAGTTGAGACTTTCAAAGCTAGACTTGTTAAAGGTTTTCGTCATCGACCAGGTGTGGATAATGATGAAACCTTTTCCAGTGGCTATGCTTAAGTCCATCCGGATCCTACTTGCCACGGCTACATACCATGACTACGATATCTGGTGGTTGGGTGTCATAACTGCTTTTCTAAATACTGATTTAGAAGAGAACGTCTATAAGTACACAGCCAGAAGGCTTCGTAAACAGTGGGAGCAGCGGAAACGTGTGCAAGAGGCTTTACAGAATAAAGCAGGCATCGTGGAGTTGGAACGTCTGTTTTGATGCGATAGTCAAAGAGTTTGACTTCATCAAAATGGTAGATGAACCTTGTATATACAATAAGGTAGTAGGGAGTATGGTGGTGATCCTCGTAGAGTACGTAGATGACATACTCTTGATAGGGAAAGAGTTTCCTATGCAACGCTCGGTCAATCTCCTCTTATCATAAGGATTCTCCAAATAGGATAAAGGCGATACCTCCTAAATCCTGGGATTTGGATCTATGAGATATATCCAAATGGATGTTAGGATTCTCACTAGGTTTAGTGAGATGGTATCAATCGATCCTGGGGAGAATCACTGGAAAGGTTACAGGGTGATAAGGACGACTGAATGTCAGTCGCAGGCATTGTCTTTACCCTCAGTAGAGGGACGGTATGTTGGAAGAGTTCCAAGCTAGATACCGTGGCAAACTAGACGATAAAGGCTGGTAACATCGCTATTAAAGATACTACCAAAGAGGCAGTTTGGGTGAATATTGGTTCATGAGATGAACTAGGTTCCTACCATTGTGTGACAATGGAAGTGGGACTTTGGCCAAGGAACCCCGATCCCATCAGTGACCCAGACATATTCTGAGGCAGCATCACCTGATCAGGGAGATAGTTGATCTCCAGGGTGATCGAGGTTAGGAGAGTAGACTCAGAGGACAACACGGCGGATCCACTCACAAAGGCCTTTTTCCAAAGAGAGACTTTTATGGGATGGTTGAGTATTAGATACTGCAACCACTGCTACAGATGGCCCTAGTGCAAGTGGGAGATTGTTAGTTATATGTATGCCTTAGAGACCATTACTGTACATAGGATGTATATTGTAGTGGATGCTGGGACATATATAGGTAGGACTTTCTTGCTCGACATGATACTATACTATCTGGTTTCTCTTTATCTTAACATGTATACTTGCAGTCTCTCTATTACATGTTGATAAAGCCCTTAGGATGTGTGCTCGACTTCCAGGACTATGATGTAGATCATACTATTGGGGCCTGGGTAGTCCATGAGTACATCCTTCAATGTTCCTAGTCGTGGGAATATCGAGACGGGGCATCGATATTCCAGAGTAGACTAGCGTATATCTTCTCGACCTATGTGATGGGCGATGGATGATCCCATATCCATTGGTGTTTGACATCAGAGATGGTATGCGTGTGCTCAGTGGAGACTGGGTACACTGAACGTACTCACCGAGAACTCCCTGATGGTATTATACCTTACGTTAGATGGCAGTTCTCTGGTGACACTGGTACAGCTTAGTCTGTTGACCCGAGATCGTCATAGAGTCTTGTATGTCTCCTACTGTGCTTTGATTTCCACCCTACCACGGCTCTACTGAGTCGTGCAAACAGGTAGTTTTTGGGTACAGTCCCGATTCACATGGAGGCAATAAGCGATAGGAGGGGATTCGTCTATCCCGGTATTGGGGGTTGATGTTGCGCTATGCTCGACTGGCCATAACTGGAAATCCCTGGCCAGGGTTGCAGTGATTTACTGGTAAGAGTTATCAGTAGTTTCACGCTTGTTATGGACCTTACATCGGCATGACTTATCAAGCTACTGGGGTCTGACGTTTACCACCCCTAGGCGAGATATGCGACATATCAGACGAACAGACCGGACTGTACGGTAAGTGTTACTGGTTGGATTCACAGGAGTGTGAGCGGGCTTGCTCGTTGATCTTCTGATCGCTCAATACCCGGGTGGCCACTACGTTTAGCAGACCGCTTGCAGCTTGTGGGTGTTTGATATGATCATCACCTACTGCCGGCGTATTGACGAGTCTTTAGAGTCCTACACAGAGGTTTCCTGGCTCAAGTGAAACGAAATAGGAGCGCATATGAGATATGTGAGGGACCGAGAATAATGCGTGTATGTGATACCGTATTCTATTCTCGCGATGAATGTATCGATTGGTTGTATGCGATATAACCCAGTTATCGAATCGAGAATTTATTCGATAAGTCGATACATTGGATATTAGTCGGTCATATGCGATATGACCGGATCGTTAAATCAAGTGTTGATTTAATGATTTAATGTATAATTATATATTTGATATATTACTTTACATTAACTAGTATTGGTTCACTTAAGATGGATTTTCTCACTTAATGTGCACATTGTATATATGATATATGTTTGTGCACTAGTTTGTATCATGTTTGATGATACATGCAAACTTGGATGTGTGTATGCTTTAAACCATGTTTAGGTTAATGGTTAGGGTTTTAACTTATTTCATTTATTTTTGGCAAAAACAAAATGGTCTTTGCTTCAAGAAACTTCTTAGCATCTTTGAAAGTCTTGACCATTTTGTTTTTTCCTTAACCTAACCATTACATTCTAACCCTAGTTTATCTCTACATGTGTTTACTTCACCCATGGTTGCATTATGATAAGTATCACTTGGATTTTCTTTTTGGAATAATTCTTTTTCTTTCTTCTTCTTCTTCTTCTTCATGAAGAAAAGAAAAGCTTGCTAGAAAATTCTAAGTGATGAAATCAAGTGAGAAATCCAAATCCAAAGTGAACCCACTTCCTATTTCTTCATCCTCTACCACTTGCCATGTTGTATGGGTTGTTTTCTTCACAAGTTTCATGACCTAATGAAGATGGAGCTCAAGTTAGAGTCGCCTCGACGTAGATCTTCTTCGGCATCGAAGTCAACGACCTAGCCCGATCATTTCTCCGATGAAACCAACGCTAGAGTCCAGGATCCCGATGGTTGCAGCGGAGGGACGTCATCACGGAGCTAAAGAGGTGGAGGACCGGATCTACAAAGGTTATAGCCACTTTCACTTGTAGTTAAGTTGTTAACTTGCTTGTAGTTTCGCCTTACCTCTAGTTATCGATCTTGTTTAGGGTTTCTCGGCACATAAAACTTTGATTTTGGCATGGTTGATGCCTTGTGGAACCTCTTTAGTGTGCCTAGGAACCCTACAATAATATCAGGTTTTCTGGTTACTAGATCTATGGTTTTAGATCTAGATTTGGGTGTATCCCAATTTGGATACTTTGACATTATTCTGAAGGAATTTTAGAATGGATGACTCCTGGCATGGTGGTGTACCTGCAGGTGATGGAGTCACCCTCTCTAAAGGTGTCTTACAGACTAAAGGGGAGAGGGATCTGAATGATTATCATATCACTTGCTTAGGCAATTGAGTTAATCATGAAATGTCGAGTACCACAACAGATATTGCTTTTGCACTAGATGCAATAAGCAGATATATTAATCCAATCCTGGAGAAACATTAGGAAGCAGTTATTGAACATAAGTGAATGTTCTAAGGAAATGATTAAGGCAGCCTCTTTCGGGAGACGATTATCATTTCAGGCTTCCAAGGTGACCTGGATGATAGAGTGACTGTCAGAGTTATAGTTTTCCCTCATTTGAGGGACAGTATGTTGGACAGGTGGTCCAAGCGGATACTGAGGAAGGCAAGGCGCAGGATACTGATTAAATTTAGTAGACGATACAGTCTAAGTAGTTTGCTGGATTTGGAGTTCATTTGTGAACTGGGTCCCATTAGATATCCAGACAAACTCTAAGACAAGTATTGCTCATTTCGGGAGATAGTTTTCTCCGCGAGGTTGAGATTAAGAGAGATACAGAAAGAAACATTGGAGCGGATCCACTCATTAAGGCGATTTCTCGAACGCAATCATTTTCACAAACAGGCTTTGTGAAACTGATTAGTAGAGAAGTTGGGTGTTCGGTATCACACGGGATGTGAGTATGTGACATCGCAATAATTGGCCTTAAGTGCAAGTGGGAGATTGTTGGCTGTAGTGCCCTCAAGGCAATTATCATAGTCGCGGACTTGTGATTATGATGATTGAGTGAGGACCTATACCGATAAAACAGTCTTACTCAAGATGATAGTATGCTATCTGGTTTGTCTTTATCATCATATACATGTTGATAGAGCCCATATGATTCTTGCTTGACTGCCAGCATTGTGATGGCGATCACATACGTGGGAGCTGGGGGTCTATTAGCATATCCTTAAATGTCCCTAGTCGTGGGAGTATCGAGACCGGGCATCGATACTCCAGTGTACACTAGTGTATACTGATTGAGACCCCGACGAGAGGCGGTGGCCAGGTCTCACAAGCCATCGGTGTTAGTTTGTTCACCTAAGATAGTATACAGGTGCTCTTTGGGTTATGAGTACACTGGACGGACTCGCCGGGAACATGCTAGTTGGTATTATACCTATTCTCAGATAGCAGTTCCCAGGTGACATGTGTACAGGTTAGTTTTTCGACCTGAGATTGTCATTTGTCTCGTGTGAGTTCCCACTGTGCTTTGATTACTATCCTACCATGGCTCAAAGGAGTCATGCAAACAGGTTTTAGTTGGGTACAGTCCCGAGCCACATGGAGTCAGTGATCAGATCGTTGGGGATTCGTCTCTCCCGGTATTGGGGGTTGATGTCGCGTTGTGTATTGATGGCCATCACCATAAATCCTGGCCACGGTGGACGAGAATTATCGATCCAGTATTGATAGTTTCTCAGGTGGTGATGGGTTTCATACCGACACTAAATATCGCGTTGTTGGGGGTCTGACTTTTTCCACCTTCTAGACTCGATATGCGATACTCTTAGACGAACAGACCGGACTGTACGGATATTGTCACTGTCAGGCTCAGTAGGGGTTCTGCATGAGTTTGCTCATCGGCCTCTCTTTCGCTCAATACCTGGGTAACCGTTACGTACAGCTAGTGCCGCTGACGTGCTTTTGGTTAAACCCACTGCTAGCGAATTGACGAGTCTTTAGAGTCCCACACAGAGGGTTTTCACGGTTCAGGCGATATGGTGTATATGAGGTATGTTGATACATACAGATGTCCGATTAAATATGTGCACTTGCTGTGCAGATTTTAATTGGACGGTTGATAATACTAGTGGCTTAGGATTAAGCCAGTTTATTAAATCAGGTTTTGATTTAATAATTTACATATGTATTTATATATATATTCTAGTATTATTGTTCGCTATTTATTTTCTCTCTTGGCTATTCGTATTTTTGTACGAATACGCGTATATGTATTTCGATACATGTACCGGGAAGTATTCCGTATTTTATACGGAATAGCTTCTAGAAGATTTGCCACCTCATTGTTGATTTTCCTTTTTAGGAAATTCATTTTGTTTTATAATGAGGTGGAGGGTGTGAGGTGGCATGAACAATGACATGGCATGGGTCAATGTATGGTGCATTTGTTTATTGCTTTTTGACTTTGGAAATGATATTTTTCTTTTGGAAAATGGGGGAGAGAGGGGGGGCGGCCATTATTATGGGTGGGATTCATTTTTCCATTTGTGAGATTATGCTTGCTACACTCCACTCTCTCATGCTCACAAAAACACATTACCATTTTTGCTCATGCCAAGTTTATCTTACCTGTTCCATCTTCTTCTTGAGTTGCTCCATGGAGCACATGGATGAGAGAAAAAAATGTACTGACATTTTCATACACCCCCACTCTCCATCGCTAGTGACTTTGGAGCGTCGGTTGTCTCGTTTGACGAGACTGGAGCTTGCGCCGTTTCCCTCAGGTGGATCACTGGAGATGGAGGAAGACCGGCAACCAAACATCGTCAAAGAACCGCTAGGAGCTTGGAATGAAGACCGAAGGACTCGGATCAACTCGGTATAACGATTCAAACTCTTAGTTAGTTTGCTAGTTTAGGGTTTATGGTCGATCCGGGAATCGGGTAGCGGTAGCGCCGGTTTGAAAAAATTTTGTTCCGCATTTTGGCCGCGTTTCGATGGCCGGGGCGCTGCTGGAACCCTTCAGTAATTGCAACGGACTTTTGATCAACATCAAAATCCTGTGGCAACCGATCAAATGAGACTAAACTGCTACATTTATAAAATCCAAACTTGTTATCTCATAACTACATTTGTGGATTCCAAATATTTTATCACAATCACAGATAGCTAGACGAAATTAAACTTTTCGATCGAATAAGCAAACACCTAAACTTTCCCAACAAGCTCAACACTTGAGCAGAGTCTAAGAAAGCACCCAGAGCATGCCACAACACCTATGAACCAGCCGTAGAAGGGTCAACCAATGCCTCACCTGTGGCACCGCTGAACTACATCAAACCTTAGGGTTTGATGGCGGTTCTGACGGTCACAGAATCGAGTTAGGATTTCATTCTTCTAGAAGGTCCACAGAATCGCTTGCAAGATTTTATGAAAATTTTAAACTCAGAAAAATCGAACTCTTGGAAAATTTCAGTGAGGGAAAAATTGGGTTATTGATATCCGTTCGAACATTTTAATATCGTCTAAATAACCCGAATACATGTTAGAATTACGATTACGAAACACTCCGAATTGTTTTTACAGAAAGTTAACATCACATGCAAATTTAGCAAAAACAAACAACACCTGAAACACCAAAACCCAGAGACTGGAACACCATGAAAACTTGAAGCCCAAATTCTCAAATTGACCCGGTGAGCTCGGTTTTAGGAGGGCTGTGGCTGGCCAAAATTGCTCTAAATTTTCATAGTGTTCATATTATATCACATACAACATTCTGCAGTTGTTTAAAAAATTTTTTGACACTTCTAAAAATTCGACAGAAACTAGATTTCATATCGAGTGTTTTGAAGTTGTTTCGGTTTTGTAATCCTAGAAAACATCATCTAATTTTCTAGCATGGCTCTAATACCACTGCAGGGTTGTCTAGCATGGCAACATGGTTTCGGGAGGCATCATCCATCCCATATTTAAAATTTTGCCGTTCTAGCTAACCTTAACCGTAGAATCGAAACTAGAAAATCCGACAAAACGATATGTAAACAATTTACATCTAAGTGAATGATGGAATACAACCTTTGTAGACCGGTTCTTCACTTCTAAAGCTCCATGTCGTAGTCCCTTCGCTGCAAGTTGTGAAGACCCGGACTCTAGTAAGGGTTGACATGAAGAAACGAACAAGCTTGCTCAATGTCTTCGAGGTCGAAGATGATCTACGTCTAGGATACTCGAGCTCATGCTACCTCTTCACTAATTGTGAGATTAGTGAAGTAAACACCCTAAACTAAATGGCTAATAGTAGAGGATGATGAAGTAGGAAGCGGGCTCACTTTAGATTTATTTTCTCACAATATTTCATCACCTTTTCAAACCCTAGAAAACTCTTTTCATAAGGAAGAAGAAGATGAAGTGATGATCAATTATATGAGATTAGAAATACAACCATGGTGAGTTATTATCATGCCTAACTCATGTAGAGAATAAACCTTAGTCTAAGGTTAAGGGTTGGGTTAACAAATATCTTAAACTAGACAAACAGTTGAATAAGTCAATGTTCTACTAGCTTCTCCAAGCTTAACCTTGACTAAATCCAAATTTTTGAATTGCTTAAAAAAAATAAAACCCTAGCTTTAACCCTAGCATGGCATACGTCTCATACATACATGCTGCATGTGTAACCTAGCATGACACAACAATATATATCATATATATATTTTGTGTACAAACAGAAAACAATACATATATCACATATATGTAAAGTGTATCAAATGTGAGAAAAAGAATTACTTAAGTGAGCTAATATTAGTTAATGTAATATAATATATCAAATATATAGTTATACATTAAATTATTAAATCAACTCTTGATTTAATAATCCGGCAATATCACATATAACCGACTAATATCAAATGTAACAACTTATCGAATCAACACTTGATCCGATAACTTGGCTATATCACATATAACCGATGAATGTCACATTTCGCGAGAATAGAATGCGGTATCATATACTCTCATTAATCTCGGTCCTGCACATATTACATATGTGCTCCTACTTCATTTCGCATGAACCAGGAACCTCTGTGTAGGACTCTAAAGAATCGTCAATACGCTAGCAGGAGGTGATGATCATATCAAACACCCACAAGCCGCAAGCGGTCTGCTAAACATAACAGCCACCCGGGTATTGAGCGATCAGAAGATCAACAAGCAAGCCTGCTCGTACTCCTGCGAATCCAATCAGTAACACTATCGTATAGTCCGGTCTCTTCGTCTGATATGTCGCATATCATAGCCTGGGGGTGGTATAACGTCAGACCCCAATACCTGATAAGTCATGCCGATACAAGGTCCATAACGGTTCGAGAAACTACTGGTAACACTTACCAGTAAATCTTAGCAACCCTGGCCATGGATTTCCTGTTATGGCCAATCGAGCATAGCGCAACATAAACTCTCAATACCGGAAGAGACGAAAGCCCTCCTATCGCTCATTGCCTCCATGTGACAAGGGACTATACCCAAAAACCACCTTTTTGCATGTTCTCTTGACCGTGGTATGGTAGAAATCAAAGCACAGTAGGAATCACACAAGACTCTAAGACGATCTTGGGTCTACAGACTAACCTATACCAGTGTCACCAGAGAACTGCTATCCGACGATAGGTATAATACGATCTAGGAGTTCTCGGCGAGTCCGTCCAGTGTACCCAGTCTCCACTGAGCACCCGTATACCTTCTCTGATGTCAAATACCAATAGATATGGGATCATCCATCTCCCATCACATGGGTCGAGAAGCGTATACGCTAGTCTACTCTGGAGTATCGATACCCTGTCTCGATACTCGCACGACTAGGAATAATCTAAGGATGTACTTACCGACTACCTCTGCCCCACTAGTATGATTTGCATCATAATCCTTGTAGTTAAGTACTCATCGTAAGGGCTTTATCAATATGTAATAGAGAGACAATGAGTGTACATGTTAGGATAATGAGCAACCAGATAGCATACTATCATGTCGAGCAAGAAAGTCCTCCCTATATATGTCCAAGCATCCACTACAATATACATCGCATATACAGTAATGGCCTCTAAGGAATACATATAACTAATAGTATATACATACCCATATCTGTATTCCGAAAAATACGTTTACAAAGAGACGAAAATAATACAAAAATATAATACTAGTATCCGGCTTAAACCTAAGCCACTAGTAAAAACTGTCCGAATCATGATACGTGCACAAGTGCACGTATATGATCGAACCCTGCCGTAAAACCATACAGCCTCTACATCGTTTCGCCCGAAGCAGGGAAACCCTCTGTGTGGGACTCTAAAGACTCGAAAATACGCTGGCAGTGGGTTTAACCACAAGCATGTCAGCGGCACTAGCTGTACGTAACGGCTACCCAGGTATTAAGTGTAAGGAAGGCCGACGAGCAAACTCATCTTGACCCTATTAAGCCTGTCCGTGACAATCTCCATACAGTACGGTCTCTTCGTCTAAGAGTATCGCATATAGAGTGTAGGGGGGTGGATAAAGTCAGACCCCTAATAACGCGACATTTTGTGTCGGTATGAAGCTCATCACAACCTGAGAAACTACTGATCCAAATCAGTAATTCTTGACTACCTTGATCGAGGATTTCTGGTGATGGCCACCCGTGCACCACGCGACATCAACCACCAATACCGGGAGAGACGAATCCCCGACGATCCGCTCACTGCCTCCATGTGGCTCGGGACTGTACCCAACTAAAACCTGTTTGCATGACTCCTTTGAGCCGTGGTAAGGTAGTAATCAAAGCACAGTAGGAACTCATACGAGACAAATGACGATCTCAGGTCAACAGACTAATCTGTACACATGTCACATGGGAACTGCTATCTAACAATAAGTATAATACCAACTAGCATGTTCCCGGCGAGTCCGTCTACTATACTCATAACCTAATGAGCACCTGTATACTATCTTAGGTGAACAAACAGACATCAATGGCTTGTGAGACCGGCCACCGCCCCTCGTCGAGGTCTCGATAAGTACACAATAGTCTACTCTGGAATATCGATGATCTATCTCGATACTCCCACGACTAGGGAAATTTAAGAATGTGCTTATAGACCACCCAGCTATCACGTATATGATCGCCATCATTATGCTGGTACTCAAGCAAGAATCCTATGGGCTCTATCAACATGTAATAGTGATCTGTAATACCATATAAAGCATGTACATGATGATAAAGACAAACCCAATATCATACTATCATTTTGAGTAAAACTGTTCTATCCATATAGGTCCTCCCTCAATCATCGCAATCACGTGCTTGCGATTTAATAATTGACTTGAGGGCACTATATCCAACAATTATTGTAATTGAAGGAGGACCTATACGAACAACAATCTTACTCGAGATGATAGTGTGCTATCTGGTTTATCTTTATCTGTCATATGAATACGTTTTACTTTTTATCACGTATCACTAATACATGAGATAAAGCCCTTAGGATTTTACTTGACTACCAGGACAATGATGGAGATCATACTAGTGAGGCATGGGTAGTCGATAAGAACATCTTAAATGTCCCTACTCATAGAAGTATCGAGACTGGGTATCAGTACTCCACTTTAGACCAGTATGTACATTTTCTAACTCGGTTGGAGAGCGACAGCTGATCCTGCAACTATTAGTGTTTGACACCGAGGATTGTTTATAAGTGCTCATTGGATTAGTTATACTGGACGGATTCACCGAGACCTCCTAGTTGGTAATATATCAATGTCAGATAGCGGTTCTTTGGTGACATGAGTATAGGGTAGTACCTAGGACCTGAGATCGCCATAGTGTCTCATGTGTGTTTACTATACTTAGACTTCTACCCTACCATGGCTCAAAGGAGTCATGCAAACAGGTTTTGTTGGGTATAGTCCCAAAGCACATGGAGGAAGTGAGCGGTCAAGGGTATTCGTCTCTCTCGGTATAGGGAGTTAATGTCATACTATGCAGGGCATGACTGCAACCATAAGTCAGTGGCTACCACAGTGGAGATAAACTGATAAGTATTATCAATTGTATCTCCGGTTGTTTATGAGTCCTCTGTCGCAAGACTTATCGAGTTATTAGGAGCTGACAGATTCCAAACCCCAGACCCGATATACGGTACTCATAGACGAAGAGACCGGACTGTACCGTGACTGTCACTTATAGATTTTGTAGGGTCCGGGTGAGTTTTCTCGTCGACCTGATTTTATCTTGCTCATACCTGGGTAGCCGTCACGTACAGCTAGTGCCACTAACGTGCTTGTGGGTTATCTCGTCAGGGGATTGGATCTGAAAGTGTTTCAGATTTAATCGGATATGATCCTATATAACCTACTGCCAGTGTATTGACAAGTCTTTAGAATCCCACAACGAAAGTGCCAGCCCAGGAAAAATGTTGATGTGATGTGCGTATAAGATATGTACGGGAGTTTGATTAAATGTATGATTTAATCGAATGTCCACAAAATACTAGCCGGTTTAAAAAATGGAATTTTAAGTCAAGTGTTGACTTAATAACCGCATTTCGATATGGTTTATAGTATTGTGTATTGGATACACACTCTCTCTATTTTTATTATATTATTAGTATGTGATACTGATATATTACTATTGCATATATGATACGTAATATGGAAATGTATTTGATACCTATTTTCTTCTCTTTATAAATATGTTTATATATATATAAAATAAAGAGAAATGATAAAGATTAAGAATAAACATAAAGGGAAAAGAAAAGAAAAATTAGAAATGCAAAGAAGAAATAAGAAGTGGACTTCTTCTTACCTTTTCTCTCTTCTTTTTTTAATGAGTCATTTCTTCTCTTCTCTTCTTAATTCTTTTCTTTTAATGCTAATTCTACATCTTTTTCCATGGTAGCCATCTTCTTCATCTTTTTCCTTCTCTCTAAAAAAATGGTAGAGGTTAGAAATGAGCTTAGAATTCAAAAAGAGAGTATTTTTATTGATCACATCACTTCACAAATTAACCTACCTAGTTCAATGTGTGAGTTTCTACATTTGAGAAGTGATGATGGATTTTCGGGTGGCCACTCTTCACCGCGGATCATGTACGGCGGGCGGTTGGCTAGTAGACTTTCTGGAGATCGCGAAGTCTGGCTTGGGTCTTCTGATGGCGATTAGACACGCTACAAAGGTTGTAGCACTCTAAATTTGCTCTCTTTTCATTTTTCTATTGCAAGTATTTGATGGTCTTGGTTAGATCATCAAATACTTGTTTTCTAATTCCGCCACGGTCTGTGAATGTTACGACCCTAGAATCGAAACCTTACAGTAGTATCAGATCCAAATCAATACATTAGTAGTGATTTGTGGCTAATTGATATTCCAAAACTTTTTTTCCAAATCATTTTACTCACTGTTTTTTTAAACTGTCGAAAACAGTGAATATTCTTGCTTATTCGTGTGTTCCGGGGCTCACGGTTCGGACCGAGAACCCCGTAGAGGAGTGGGTCAACCCTAGGGATGTCCCCGAGGGCTTGAGTGGGCCTCTACACCTGAGACCATCATGAGATGGCTTCGGATGTGGGGCTGGAACAGCGAGCACGCTGCTGTGTGCTAGCTGTTCCGGCAGCGAACCCATGGCTATATATTCGTGGCCATTTCTTCCTAGACCTACCTAAAGCCCCCGGGGCCCTATGGGCCATGCCCGAGGCCCCCCCGGTGTTTCGGGCAGTTTTCGGGTCGTTTGGGACTCGTTTTGAACAAGAAATTGGTGTTGTTTTGGGCCGGGGCTGATCGTGAATTCAATCCTTGGAATTTCAACCATCGAACTCTTTGGCTATGGAATTTTTTGGCCATGGTTCTGTTTTGACGTGGTTAATCATGTTAAAGTGACGGCATATTGTGATATGCAATGTTTAACCCCGTTGAATTGATGTGATCAATTCGACGGGGTTACACGTTTGTGCGTCTGATATGTTCTATGTTGATATATTGTTGCTTGTTTGGAATGTGTTTGGATTGTTGCGAAATGAATAGCCTAATGCATAATTGAGATGTTGTTATGCTTTTTCATTCTTTGTTGTAGCCAAACTTGTATATTCATTTGTTCGGGACGAGCTTCAACCTGTGGCTGTCGTTTTCGCTATATGAATATCCATTGTTTTAGGACTTAGCGGTTCACATATAACCGTAGTCACCGATTGATGTATTATTTATTTTTGGGATACGATTAGGTTGCGATTGTTTTCTTTGTTGTATAATATAGGTTATATGTTTAACCTATGGAGAAGCGCATAGACGGCCGGGTTCTAGATTGCAGCGGGTGGCCATCTCAAGGAGTTGAGATCGGGTCACTCAAGTCTAGGATTGATGGGTTGCTTTCCACGCTTGTAGGGGGTCTAGGATAGACTGCGAAGAAGTGATCGAGTCACTGGATTCAAGAAAGTGTTGGGTGTCCCCTTATGGTGATGATGATGGGTTGCCTCATTTCTCAGGTTGGCTGGTAGCTTACCGCACTCGTAGGGGTTTGCTTTTGGCTACACATGAGCTATTCACGCGACCGAGGAATGTCGCGTTTCGTTTGTGGCGCAAACGAAACGCGGGATTCCTCGGTAATCTGTCTACTCCTATTCCGTGATGTTCATTGCATGCATGTATTGTGATTAACTGCCTGTGATGATATTTATTGTTTGCATGTAATGCTGATTATCAGTCTGCAATGATATATATTTTGATATATATGATATATAAATAAATGTTATATACGTTTTGCACCCGCGCTAGCCCTACCCCAGCCCTGCCGTAAGTTAAGTAACCTTACGGTGAAGACGCGGGGCCCCGTGGCGAATGTGGTTGGCGTATATGTGCATTCTATTTTTCTTTTTATATCATACTTTATCTGTAATGGTGTGAGAAGATGCTAGATAATATGAGATTATCTATATGATTGGATTTCATTGATTCAGATTAATGCAAAGATAATAAACCTAAAACACGTTGTAGGGACCAAATATCAGATATTATGATGTTATAGTCGAATCTTTTGCTTTGCAAAGAGATATTCAGTAGGAATATCCTGCACCTCATTCGACGAAGAAAGAGCCTAGATCCCTTCACAGGAAGTGACCTCTTTGGCAAAAGATTGTGTTACAATAAATTTGCAAATTGTATAGCCGTAGTCTTTTGCTTTGCATCGAGATATTTGGTTATGAATATCCTGCACCTCATTCAATATGGGAAGAGCCTTGATCCCTTCACTGGGAGTTCGTTCTTAAGTAAAAGTTTATGTTACTATAAATTTGCAAAACTACTCGGTTCCTATGATGATATCAAGTTCATTATGTTAAAGGTTTTCTTCAAAACTATCCGTTGCCCTCTGTCATTTCAGGAAGTAGAGTACTTAGTATTCGTGCTGCGTTTGTTGGCAAGCGTCAAGGTATAATGTACGGTATCTAAGTGATGTCTTCCTGTTAGCATGTGATGTACTAAGCCGGGATTGTCACGCAACTTTGTTTGCATTCGTTAAGGGGTTGTGCGGGTGGGATTGAGTTAATCACGAAATGACGGATAGAACTTGACTAGCGGCTTATGGTTTGTTGGCATTCATCAAGGTCATAGGTCGTTAGGGGTAAAAACCGATATCGAGAGTTTCAAGTATTGAAACTTATAATGAGATTGCATACCTTCTATGGAGTGCGGTAATTTTTTTATCATTCGTCAAGGTTACCATGCCATGATAGGTTGGATCCCGATTCCCACTGTGAGTATTAGTTACTCTCAGGATATGATCCTGGCTAATTCTTCTTTTTTGGTTTGAAGGAGGATTCGATGGAACAGTGAGAGCCATCCTGATTAGATAAATATACAATCTAATCTTGATAGAGTGCAAGACGGGTGTTTCTTTTCTCTCTTTCTGGCAGCGACCTAAGACTGACCTTAAACTAAAAACTTGTAAACCAAGTTAACTGAACCTTTTTACAATCAATAGTTTTGGAATGTCATGATTGCCCTATTTCACGACATATTCTCATATGTCCTTACCCCTCCCACTACCACTTTTGCTTCCTCCAGAACACTTTGTATCCGATACAGAGATCCATATTGCATGGAAGGCCATCTCATATAGTTACATATGAACTCGGAGAAAGTGTTTCAGTCAAGGATGGCCGCTGGTTCTGGAAAAAGTGAATTGTATATGATACAATTCATTTGTCTCTCCTCTCCATCTTATCTCAAGTTTGAGAGTTCTTTAAATAAGGAGAATATACCAGTTACACTTGTTGGATAGTCTTTTTCCAATCCCAATGCTGGAGCTGAAAGGAAGGGCAAGAAGAAAATCAACTAGCATAAGTCCGGTATACACAGGTAAGAAAGAAAGACAACAATAGGGGTAAAAGTGAGCAGAAAGGAAAATGCAACTATTGTTATGACTCTGGGCAATGAAAGAGGCATTACTTGGAATACCCAACCACCCCTTAAAATATTTTGATGTTTTATGTTTTCCATGTGATTGTAATCGAAAACTGTTTTCCAATTAATTATGACTCCTGGGTATATAGATACTGGATTAACATTCCACATCTATAAGTTGTTACAGATGCCGATAAAGATTAGATTATTGGAAAGGTGATTTGTTCCTCAATGTTGGAAATTGGAGCAATGGTTGAAATTGGGGAAATCACCTGGTTTTGCATTTTGGCATACTTTTGGTATTGAATATCTGTTATAATGCACCAATTTTAAGAACTCATATATCCGTCTCTTTATTAGATAAAGTGAGATATATATTTTGAAAAACATGTTTTGAACATGTACCTTTATCATCAGATGATTGGGTAAGGTGCATATAGATAACAGAGGAAACATCTTAAGCAAAATGCAATTTTCAAATTACAACACTCAGAGTATGAGTTAGTGAACTTATAGATCTTATACATAATGATGTATGTTGTCCGGTGTCCACCTGGATAAGAGGTTGGTACTCATATTTCGTTTCGTTTTCCTATGAGTTCTCTGATTTTAGACACGCATTCTTATTGAAATGCATTGTTCAAAGATTCTGAGAAGTTCATAGGATATAAGAATAAAGTAGAGAACCAAATATTGGAAATATCAAGATTCGTCAAATTTTTTAGTGATATATGCCCTAGAGGCCATTATTGTATCATACTGGATTGTATATTACTTAATGGGAGCTTGGGATATACACGGATATACTAACAGTCTTGCTCGAAATGGTAGTATGCTGCCTGGTTTGTTTCTACCTCAATATGTGCATGTGTTTCTTTTAGCATATCACTTATACATATTGGTAGAGCCCTTAGGATCTTTGCTTGATTACCAGCGTTGTGATGGCAGTCACACTAGTGGAGGATGGGCAGTCTATAAGAAAATCCTTATACAGGTCCCTAGTCATAGGATTGTCGAGACAGGGCATCAATACTCCAGAATAGAATAGTGTATACGCTTATCATCCTAGTAGGGGAGATGGTCTGTCCCACATCCATTAGTATGTCATATTGGAGATAGTAAGCAGGTGCTCATTAGGTTATGAGTACACCGGACAAGACTCTTCGGCGAACTACTGGTTGGTAATATACTTATCGTCAGGTAGCAGTTCCCAGGTGACATGAGTACAGCATAGTCTGTTGACTTGACACTGCTGCTTCATCTCGAGTGTGTTCCCACTGTACTTTGATTACAACCCTACCATGGATCTAAGAAGTCGTGCAAACAGGTAATAGTTGGGTGCAGTCCCGAAGCACTTGGAGGCAGTGGCGGTTAGATAGGATTCGTCTCTCCCGGTATTGGGGGTTGATATCGCGTTGCGTTCGGAAGGCTATTACACAAAGTCCTTGGCCAAGGCAAGTGAGATTTACTGGTAGGTACTCCAGTAGTTTCTCAGGGTGTTTTGGGCTATACTCCGACACGACTTATACCGCTATTAGGGGTCTGACGATTACCGCCCCTAAGCCCGATATGCGATACTTTTAGACGAACAGACCGGACTATACGGAGATTGTCACAGATAGAATCAGTTGGAGTTCGGATGAGTTATTCTCATCGGCCTTCTCATCGACATATACTTGGGGGCCGTTACGTACAGCTAGTGCCGCTTGCGGCCTGTGGTTAAACCCACTGCCAGCGTAGTGTCGAGTCTTTATAGTCCCACACAGAGGGTTTCCCTGCATCAAACGAAAGATGTAGAGGTTGTATGGTTTTACAACAGGGTTCGGTCACGTACGTGCACTAGTGCACAGATGATGATACGGACGGACAATACTAGTGGGCTTTGGTTTATGCCGGATCCTAGTATTGTACTGATGGACAGTTTTCGTCTTTTTGTATCCGCATTTTTCGGAATGCGGATACGGGTATGTATATACGGACGAGGGGAATTTTTGTAAATTGGTCAAAGATGCTTCTAGAAGGTGCTATGTCATAATTGTATTTTTCATTTTAGTCTAAATGAAAACACTTTGTGAAACGGAGAAAAAGGAGGTGTAAATTGCATAATGTTGAGTAAAACTTTGGATGACACTTGTGGGATTTTAAGCCCATGACTCATCAAGTTGGAACTTGAACTCTAATTCATTTTCTAATATGAATTATTCATATTAGAAAGGGTAGAGTTCAGTTTAGAACTAAGAGAGAGAAATACTTATTCATTATGCATTTTTTCTTCACTAGCTTTTTCCTCCATTACTATCTTCTTCCTCAAAACTCTAGTAATTCATGTGTTGAGTAATCTAGTGTAAGAAAAGACCATTCATTCCATATACACACTCTACATTCTCTACGACATCATGAGTAGCGATCTTGATGCCCTAGTTGCCTCGGTTGAGGTAAGATCTTGATGCACATTCACTCGGGTGGATCATCTTCGATTTGAGGAGACCAACGAGGAAGCCCGATTCGGACGATCCGAGAAGGCTATGATGAGGTGGAGGACAATGAGGAATGAAGACCCGAAGGACCGGAATCGTGAGGTATAAACTTCCGGACTTGTAGTTTACATCTCACTAAGTTAGCTAGTTTGGGTTTAGCACCGATCCTGGAGTCCGAGTCCTTGTCGCGATCTTTATAAAATCTGTTTTCTGAAATTCTGCCCCCTCCCCTCCCCCCCCATGAACACGCGGGGTGCGCGACATTGACATACAGTGGTATCAGAGCCTACTAAACCCATACTAGTTCGTTAGCAAATTATTAGGAAGTCGATCGTTGGAAAAACCGAAAACTATACATTTTACACCCCCACAGATTTTGTCATTTTTAAAACTGTTCTAAAAATTATTTCAGAGGCTTGAAAATTCTGTTCAGGGAATTCTAAGAACACAGAAGAAAAACGAGTCACCAACTCGTCACAACCACCGCGGAACCGCGGCGAATCAATGGATTTGCCGCCGATCCGCGGCCAAGTTGTGGCCAAGTTGGCCCGTTCTTCTTCTGTTTGTCTTATTTTTGGGTGTATAGTTATTTGGAATATTTGGTTTCTACCCAGAATTTTTTTTGGAGTGTTGGTTTGCATTTGGGGTGGATACGGAAAATATATTTTCGATCGAAATTCTAATTGTACCTTGATAACCGGTTCTTCTGTAATGTTTATATGTGTTTTCAAGTCTCAGCTAATTGCTATATGTCGGTTATTCTGGGATAGCACATATTTGTTGGTTTGTGTATATGAACTTGTTGGATCGTCGTGGATGAATAGCCGGGGATGTGAGATGAGTGTTTTTATCTTTCATTCGATGTAAATTGTAATTGGATGTAATATAATTTTGCGGGGCACATCCGGGTTGAGGTTGTAGCCGCCGTTGTATTATTTCTTTTTATTGTTTTCTGCTCCTAGGATAGACCCAATGTGGGGTGCACAAACTACCGGGTTCTTTGAAGTGCCAAGTGGCCTACTCACTTTTTTGAGGAAGGTTTCTTCACTTCTGAAATTTGGCGGGTAGTTTGCCGCACCCGTAGGGGTCTGGGGTGGAGTTTTTGGCTATTCATCACGACCGTGGAATCCGTCTTTCGTTACAGGCTTAAACGAAACGCGGAATTCCTAGTATATCCAATATGTTCATCTGTGATATGGAATGCCTATTATTGCGTCAGACGAATGCTATTATTATATATGTTATATAATAGACGCTACTTATGTTTTGCATCCGCGCTAGTCCAACCCCCGCTCTGGCGTTAGTTAAATAACCTAACGGTGTTAGACGGGGTCCAGTGGCGAATGCGGATGGCATAAGTGGACGTTGTATTTTCGTATTTTTCTGTGATGATAGGTGTAATTGATGGGACAGCATTACATTAATGCAAAGCAAACAAACCAAAGCTGAATCGTTGGAAATTTTTTTAAAACCACTCGGTTATTTTAAAACAGCAGACTTTTAAATGCGGAGCTTAAACCACTCCTTTTAAAAGCAATCAGGTTCTTTCGATTATATCAAGTTCACTACGTTCACGGTTTTTCCAAAACCATTCATAACCCTCCGTCATTTCATATGAATAGTCAGTAGTATTCAAGCTATGTATGTTGGCCTTCATCAAGACATAGTGATTGGTAGCTGCTGGGTATTCATCTGTAGCATAGATAGATGCGTTGGTTTGAGACAGTCATACTGCTATTTTGGCCTTCGTCAAGGGCATGTACGGGTGGGTTCAAATTAACCTGGATAATGACGAGCAGAACTTGACATGTGACTTATGATATGTTAGCCTTCGTCAAGATCATAAGAGCATGGGGCAAAAATCCATATCGGGAGTTTCTAAAGAAATTGAAACTTGCTAGTGCTGCATACCATTTAGAGTATGATAATTTTGGTAGGATTCCTTCAGCTTTATCACACAATGATATTTGGATCCCGATCTTACCGTGAGTATCGGACCTATCATCACAATGATATTTGGATTCCTTCAGCTTTATCACACAATGATATTTTGGTAGGATTCCTTCAGCTTTATCTTCACTAAACACAATCAATGCTATAAACCAAGTAGGTGTCTAGAATGGTGTTAGCGGGGCTATGCCTCCAGGGAAAAGAGGTTCTGTAATTAAGGAACTTCGCGAAAGTATTGGAAAACCTCTCTCGAAGTACCAACACCAGCCTGGCTGAACGGTTAAGTATTGTAAAGTGAGATTAATCCTGACTAATTCTTCTTTAATGGTTTGAAGAGGGATTCGAGAAACAGTGGGAGCCATCATGTTTAAATAAATTAAAAACCAATCTAAACTTGCAAGAGTATCATGCCGAGTGTTTTCTTCTCTCTCTCTTAATTGCAGCAACCAGGTGACCAGATTAGGTTACAGTTAGATAATAACACGACTGAGTTTTACTATAAAACTGGCAAAGGTATGTCCAGATGTCCATTACCTATGACAAACTGGACCACCTCATTACTAATTAACCCACCGCTGTCCCAGGTCCGGCTTCCACCATCACGGATGTTAATATCCGTAAGACATCGGGAAAAGACTACGCGAATTCCAAGTGCCTCGTGTTGGCCTCAGTAGATGGTGTATACCAGAGGCAGCATGAGAAGATGGACTTTGCTTCCATCTTCCCCCATAATAAATATTTATATGGAGAGCAATCTTGTATCACAGGATATGAGACCTCGAATTACTTCAAGCGAGGTTGGCTATCGGGTCATCTGTAGGGGACCACGTACCTAAAATGATTAGCTGTATTAAACGACTCACAGACCTGGAGACCACGTTGGAGAACAAGTCGAGTGATGACTTGATTCTACAGTCCCAATCTTCTACTTACACCCAGGGGAAGAAAGTTATACTTCCAGTTAAGGGCACCCTGAAGGAAACCAGGGAGACACCCGCTCTGCTTATTGGGGAATCTTCATCTTCTAGATCCAAGGAGAAAGCCTAGGGTAAGAAGAAGAAGACCTCCGCAAAGCCGATAGGCAGTGTCTGTAAGGTAGAAGAAAAGGGAAGGGCAAAAGTTTTAGGGCTAACAGTGGTAAAGGAGGGATGTTCCTATTGTCATCGGAAAGGGCATTGGCAGAAGGGATGCAGGGCTTGGAAAGCCAGAATCCGGGATCCGAAACTTATTGTGGCTTCGGCTTCGGGTGTGTTAGTATTTGAAAACTGTCTGTCAATTAGCTCTACTTCCTGGGTACATGATACCAGATCAGGATCTCTTATCTGTAATTCTTTACAGACTTTGAGAAACCGTAGGGTTATCAGAGCAGATGATATGACTCTCTGGGGTACTAACGGAATGAGCGTGGATGCTGTATCCATAAGGGAATATCATCTAGAATTGACAAGTGAGCAATTATTGACTTTACGTAACTGTTTGTGTGTACCTAGTCCATATTGTAAAGTCATATCTGTATCTTTACATTATAAAGAAGAATATGATTTTATATATGTAAGCGATGTGGTCCACATCCACCTAAATCAAAGTATTGATTAGGTCAGGTACATTAGATAACGATATATACGTATTAGATCAAGCTCAGTTTTTCAAAAGTCCAGAACATGCTTATAAGAAAGTCTCCAGAATCAAATTGGGCTTTCTTATAGCATTATAGACAGGGTCACATCATTGAAACAAGGTTGACGTAGTTACATAGAGAGGGATATTTGGATTCGTTCGAATATCAGTCTTATGCAACTAGTCAATCATGTCTCATAAGAAAGATGACAAAGATTCCGTTCACTGGACACGGAGTAAGAGCGAACAAGCTCTCAGGACTCGTACACAGTATTGTGTGTGGTCCAATGTCTACATATGCGCAAAGTGGTTATTCCTATTTTCATTACTTTTTATGGATTATTTCTCTTGGTAAGGACATGTCTTCTTGTTGAAGCATAAATCCAAGTCTTTTAATAAATTCCGAGAGTACAAGAATGAAGTGGAAAAACAAACAGGCACAAGTATCAAGATACTGAGATCTGATCGAGTTAGTGATACTTAAATGCTGAGTTCCTAGATTATTTAAAAGAGAATAGTATTCTCTCTCAGCTTACTCCTCCATACACACCACAACATTATGGTGTATCAGAGAGACGAAACACAACCCTATTGGATATGGTTTGTTCCATGATGAGTAGCACTGAGTTACCGCCATCCTTTTGAGGTTATGCACTAAGATTAGTTGCATATTTTTTGAAAAAGGTTCATATCAAGACTGTGCCTACCGCACCATATCAGATGTGGAGTATGAAGAAACCCTATCTTCAGTATCTGAAAATTTAGGGATGTCCATCTTTTGCAAAAAGCAGTATATGGACAAGTTCGAGTCACGCTCAGTACTTTTTAAGTTTGTGGGATACCCAAAGGACTCTAGGGGGTATCTTTTCTATTACACGGAGGAACAAAAGATTGTTGTTTCTTAGAATGCCCACCTTTTGGAAAATTAATCCTTTTAAAGGAAATCGTAGGAGCGCAATAGAACTGGAAGAAATTCTAGAACCATAAACTATTACTGAAAGTATGGTAGAACCAGAAGTTTCAAAAGAACCGGACATACTTGTGCCACTCCATGGGAGTAGTTAGGACTCTTATCCACCCGAGAGAAACTGAGGTTTTCTCATAGACGGAGATAGAGAGGATTGCATCATTTGACAATGATGTGCCAACTAGCATCCAGTATTCCATTTAGAGCAGAGACTCAGTATAATGGCTAGATGCAAAGCAGACCGAAATGGAGTCTATTTACACCAACAAAGTATAGACTTTGAACTTTGCTCCAGAAAGGGTAAAACCCGTAGGCTGCAAATAGATCTTCGGAAAGAAGATTGGTGTAGATATACAGGTTAAAACCTATAAGGCTAGACTTGTTGTAAAGGGTTTTTCGTCAAAGACCTGGTTTGGACTTTGATGAAACCTTTTCTCCAGTGGCTATGCTCAAATCCATTCGGATCCTTCTTGACACTACTACCTTCCATAATTGTAAGTTCTGGCAGATGGACGTATAGATAGCTTTTCAGCATTTGGAAGAGTGCGTCTATATGGATCTGCCAAAAGGTTTTCAATCAGAGTAGGAGCAGTGGAAAGGTGTGTAAGTGGCTTAAGTCCATTTTTGGACTAAAGCAGGTATCGCGGAGTTGGAACATCTAATTTGATGAGACGGTCAAAGAATTCGACCTTATCTAAAATCCGGATGAACCATACATCTGTAGTAAAATTGTGGGGAGAACTGTGGGATTCCTCATCTAGAACGAGGATGACATTCTCCTGATAGGATATGACGTTCCTATACTACTATCAGTCAAAAAGGATTCTTGTCACAGAGGTTCTCCATGAATGACCTGGGAGATACCAAATACATTCTAGGGATCCAGATCTATCGTGATAGATCAAAGTGGATAGTGGGACTTTTTAAAGTCAAGGTACACCAACGCCATACTGAAAACATTTAGTATGGATGATTCTAAGGACGGTAATCTACTGGCTTGTCACAGAATCACCCTTTCCAAAAGGATGTCTACCAAGACTGATTTGGAAAGGGCTCGCATGTCAATTATATCCTACGCTACTATGGTAGGCTCCATAATATATATGATATTATATACCAGACCAGATGTTGCTTACGCAGTGAAAGAGTAGTAGGCCAATATCAGTCAAACCCAGGAGAGAAGTACTGGGAAGCAGTATTGAACATTCTCAAGTACCTGAGAAAGACCGAGGAGTTGTTCTTGGTGTACGGCAGATTGGACCTCCAGATCGAGGCCTTTGCTGACTCTATCTTCCAGAGTGATAGGGATGACTCCAAATCCATATCGGATTAAGTCTTCACCCTCAGTGGAAGGGCGGTCTGTTGGAAGAGCTCCAAGCAGAACACCGTTGATGACTCGATAATGGAAACGGAGTATATCGCTGCTTATGACACCGCAAAAGAGACAGTCTGGATAAGGAAGTTCTTAATTGAACTTCAAGTGGTTCCTTCTATTTGTTGGTCCAATACTTTTGTATTGTGACAATATACGGCGCTATAGCTTTAGGGAAGGAACCCAAGTCCCATCAGAGATACAGACATATCTTGAGGTTACCACCTGATCAGGGAGATCATAGATCCCCAAGAGATCGAGATAAAGAGAGTAGATACGGAGAATAACACTGCAGATCCACTCACAAAGGCCATCCCTCAAACAATATTCAAGAGGCTATTCGAGATCTTCGATCTGCGATATGCCAGTATATGACCTTAGTGCAAGTGGGAGATTGTTAGTGATATATGCCTTAGAGGCCATTATTGTATCATACTGGATTGTATATTACTTAATAGTAGCTTGAGATATACACGGATATACTAACAGTCTTGTTCGAAATGGTAGTATGCTACCTGGTTTGTTTCTACCTCAATATGTGCATGTGTTTCTTTTAGCATATCGCTTATACATATTGGTAGAGCCCTTAGGATCTTTGCTTGATTACCAGTGTTGTGATGGCAGTCACACTAGTGGAGGCTGGGTAGTCTATAAGCACATCCTTATACAGGTCCCTAGTCGTAGGATTATCGAGACGGGGCATCGATACTCCAGAGTAGACTAATGTATACGCTTCTCATCCCAGCAGGGGAGATGGTCTGTCCCACAGCCATTAGTACATCGTACTGGAGATCGTATGCAGGTGCTCATTAGGTTATGAGTACACTGGACAGGACTCGTCGGGGAACTGCTGGTTGGTAATATACCTATCGTCAGGTAGCAGTTCCTAGGTGACATGAGTACAGCATAGTCTGTTGACTTGACACTGCTGCTTCGCCTCGAGTGTGATCCCACTGTACTTGTATTACTACCTTACCACGGCTCTAAGGAGTCATGCAAATAGGTAATAGTTGGGTGCAATCCCGAAGCACTTAGAGGCAGTGGCGGTTAGATAGGATTCTTCTCTCCCGGTATTGGGGGTTGATATCGCGCTGTGTTCGGAAGGCCATTACACAAAATCCTTGGCCAAGGAAAGTGAGATTTACTGGTAGGTACTCCAGTAGTTTCTCAAGGTGTTTTGGGCTATACTCTGACACAACTTATACCGCTATTAGGGGTCTGACGATTACCGCCACCTAGGCCCGATATGCGATACTCTAGACGAACAGACCAGACTGTACGGAGATAGTCACAGATAGACTCAGTTAGAGTTCGGATGAGTTATTCTCATCGGCCTTCTTATCGACATATACCTAGGGGCCGTTACGTACAGCTAGTGCCGCTTGCGGCCTATGGTTAAACCCACTGCCAGCGTAGTGTCGAGTCTTTAGAGTCCCACACAGAGGGTTTCCCTGCATCGAATGAAAGATGTAGAGCACGTATGGTTTTACGACAGGGTTCGGTCATGTACGTGAAAATGTGCACGGATGATGATACAGACGGACAATACTAGTGGGCTTTGGTTTAGGCAGGATCTTAGTATTGTACCGATGGATAGTTTTCGTCTTTTTGTATCCGCATTTTTCGGAATGCGGATGCGGGTATGTATATACGGACGAGGGGCATTTTTGTAAATTGGTCAAAGATGCATTTAGAAGGTGCTATGTCAAAATAGTATTTTTCATTTTAGTCTAAATGAAAACACTTTGTGACATGGAGAAAAAGGAGGTGTAAATTTCATAATGTTGAGTAAAGCTTTGGATGACACATGTGGGATTTTTAGCCCCTGACTCATCAAGTTGGAACTTGAACTCTAATTCATTTTATAATATGAATTATTCATATTAGAAAGGGTAGAGTTCAATTTAGAACTAAGAGAGACAGAAATACTTATTCATTATGCATTTTTTCTTCACTAGCTTTTTCCTCCATTGCTATTTTCTTCCTCAAAACTCTAGTAACTCATGTGTTGAGTAATCTAGTGTAAGAAAAGACCATTCATTCCATCTACACACTCTACATTCTCTAGGACATCATGAGTAGCGATCTTGATGACCTAGTTGCCTTGGTTGAGGTAGGATCCCGATTCACATTCACTCAGATAGATCATCTTCGATTTGAGGAGACCGACGAGGAAGCCCGATCTGGACGATCCGAGGAGGCTATGACGAGGTGGAGGACAGCGAGGAATGAAGACCCTAAGGACCGGAATCGTGAGGTATAAACTTCTGGACTTGTAGTTTACATCTTACTAAGTTAGCTAGTTTGGGTTTAGCACCGATCCTGGAGTCCGAGTCCTTGTCGCGATCTTTGTAAAATTTGTTTTCTGAAATTCTGCCTCCCCGCGAACACGCGGGGTGCGCGACATAGACTTACAAAAGTGTTTGTAGATGTAGATATTTAAGATAGGTATTCCGTAGTTATATAATCAAGAATTTGATTCCCACTCAGATTGCTCATCTGAGGGTGCGCTCCTTGATGCGTAATGTTGTAAAGCCTTTATCATTTAGGAGATGCACTAGAAATAGATGCATTTAAATTGATACTGGTTCCACTTAAATCAATACCTCAAATTCTATATGTGATATAGAATGGGTTATTTTCTTAAAATTGTTAAGATGTTGAGTTTTCCGGCTTATGCTTAAAACCAAAATCCAGATAAACTCAAGGCATGTTTCAGTAATGATAGTTTGTGGGTTATCCCGGGCATTGATAAGAGATTAACTTTCTTCCATTTTCGGGATCAAAAATTATTTTGTTCTCGACATGCCATTTTTTTAGAAAAGGAATTTCTTGTAAAAGAAATTAGTGGGAGTATGGTAGAACTGGAAGTGATTCCAGAACCACAAACGGTTACTGAAGATTTAGTAGAACCTGGAGATTCAATTGATCTTGACAAATCTTAGCCACTCTGCAGATTTGATAGGTGACCTCAGCCACCTGAGAGGTACTATGGTTTCCTGATTAACGGTGAAAAGGAGGCTTACATCATGTTATGATAACTCTATAAGTTATCAGTAGGCCATGGGAAGTGGTGACATCCGACTGATGGCTGGATGCCGAGTTATCCTATTCGGACTCCATACATTGCAACAAAGTGCAAACATTGTTGGGTACTCCTAAAGGGGTAAAACCCATAAGGAGCAAGTAGATTTTACGAGATCAGTGCAAATGGAAAGGTACTAACCTAATAAGTCTAGACTTGTAGTAAGTGGTTTTCATCAAATACCCGATGTGGATTGTGATGAAACTATTACTTCAGTGTCCATGCTGAAGTCCATATGGATATAACTTGCCATTGTCTTTCATGACTGCGATAACTGGCATGTGGATGACTATAACATCTTTCTAAATTAGATTTAGAAGTGTACATGTATATGACTCTGCCAGAGGGTTATCTTAGTCAGTGGGAGCAGCTGTAAGTGTGCAAGTTGCTTAAGTTTAATTTTAGACTAAAGCAGGCATAGCGGAGAAGGATCATCTGTTTTGATGATACGGTCAAGTCGTTTGACTTCATCAAAATGAGAGATGAACCTGGTATTTGAATGAAGGTAGTAGGGATTGTTGTCAGATTCCTCATATGGTATGTCGATGACATACTCATGATAGGAAGTAATGTTCCTATACTGCAATTAATAAAACAATGGTGGTCACAAGTGTTTCTCTATACAGTATATGGATGGCAGTCCAATCCTAGAGAAATATAGGGCAGCAGTGAAGAGCATTTGATGTTCTTAGTATATGTTAATGGCAGCCTTCTGAAGTATGTAGTTATCAATTCTATCTTCCCAGGTAACATGGATGACAAAATGTCTGTCGTGAGTTATAAAATTTGCCTTCTTCTGAGGAGTAGTATATTAGAAGTTGTTCTAAGAGTACTGAGATAATCGAGGCGCTAGATGCTGATTGTGAATCAGCAAAAGATACTGCTTAAAAATTCACTGGATATAATAGTTCATTTATGAATATAATCCTATCAACTGTCCAGGAAAATACTAAGGCAGGTATCGCTCAGTTCAGGAGATATTTGATCTCCGCAAAGTTGAGATACAGGGAGAAACAGACAGAAATGCTGTGCCGGGTCCACTCATTGAGGCTAGTTCTCGAACACAGTTTGCGAAATTATTAGTATAGAAGTTGGGTATGAGATACCACAATAATTGGCCTTAAGTGTAAGTGGGAGATTGTTAGATATAGGTGCCCTCAAGGCAATTATTGTAATTGAAGGAGGACCTATATGGAGAATAATCTTACTCGAGATGATAGTGTGTTATCTAGCTTATCTTTATCTTTCATGTGAATACGTTTTACTAGTTATTGTAAGTCGACGTCGCGCACCCCGCGGGTTCGCGAGGAGGCAGAATTTATTAAAAAAAATATTTTTACAAAGCTCGCAACACCGATTAAACTCCAGGATCTTAACAGAAACCTTAACTAGCTATTCTACTAGGAGGTTCTAACTACTATGAAGAGTTTTATACCTCTTAGAACTAAGTCCCTCAGGTCTTTTTCTCCTCCTCTCCTTGAGCTCTTCGAAGATCCGGATCGAGCTTGCAACGTCGGCCTACTCGCGTCAAAGACGATTCACCCGAGAGTATGTGCTTCAAGCTCCAACCTCTAAACCGAGATAACTAGGGTACTTAGTTTGCTAAGCTAAGTATCCTAGATGATGTAGAGTGTCTAATGGAGTATTTTATCTCATGAGACTCTATATTTCACGACTCATGTGAGGGTTAGAGTCTTGAGGAAGAAGGAGAGGGAAAATATGGAGAGAGAATGCAAAATAGCAAAAATGAACTAAAGTCATGGCAAGTGAAGAATGGTTCATGCTCTTCACTCATTGAAGCATGGATTATTTTCACATAAAAAATTACAAGCATGCTTCAATAGTGCATCTAAACAAATAAACAAATACCAAGAGCCATGCTTCACCCCTTGCCACAAAAATCTCCATTTCCTCCTGAAAGTCTACCCTAGCACCACCTCTGGGTTTTACTAGGCATTGAGCATGCTATTTTAATAAATTTGGGGTGCTAAGCTAGACTAACCTAGAATCTAAACTAGATGATTAGGGTCTACATGATGATATCAAAAGATTTGCACTAAGAGATGGAGGCAACAACCTTTGTAGACCGTGTCCTTCTCTTCAAAAGCTCCGTGTAGTAGTCCACGCGACTCCACTAGGCTCCACTTGAAGTTGGATCGAGCTTCCTACATGACCTTCATGCTGAAAATGATCCACTCGAAACTTCGCTAATCCAAGCAATCTCTTCACTAAACTTACTTTAGTGAAGGAAACACTCTACACCTAAGTGCTAATCAAAGTATAGAATGGTGAAGTAGGGGTGTTAAGCTCATTAGGGTTCTAACAAGCCCTAGGTTTCATAAATCATGTGAGTGTTAGGGCTTGGAGGTAGGAGGAGGAAGATGAAGAGAGCCAGAGAGTAAAAATGAGCTCAAGTGAGGAAATGAACAGCTCTAGAATCCAAGTGAAGAATGGCTTGATCAAATACCAAACTTATTGAAGCATGGAATAAACAAAATTGTTTATTTCATCCATGCTTCAATAGTGAATCCAAATGATTAAACAAATATAAAAGTCATGCATCATCCCATTCCTCAAATATCTCCTCATATTCCACCTTATTTATCTATTTTCATAAAAAGGAAAATCAACCATGCTTCATATAATATATATATATATACACACACACATATATCAAATATATATATATATTAAGAAAATAATTAGTGAGCTAAATATTAGTTAATATATAATTATATCAAATATAATATATATCAAATTATTAAATCAACACTTGATTTAAAAATCCGGTTATCACATATAACCGACTAATATCAATTATCTGTATATCATATTATCAAATCAACACTTATTTCAATAATCCGGTTATATCACATATAACCTAACCGATAACATATAACCGCCAGATTAAAATACGGTATCACATACACATATTTAACCAGGCCCCTTGCACATATCAGCATATGTGCCCTACTTCGTTTCACTTGAACTAGGAAACTTTTGTGTGGGACTCTAAAGACTCGTCAATACACCAGCAGTAGATAATGATCACATCATTTACTTACAAGCCGTCAGCGGTACTAGCTAGACGTAACGGCTACCCAGGTATTGAGCAAATAGAAGATCAACAAGCAAGCTTGTCCAAACTCCCATGAAGCCTATAAGTAACACTTACCGTACAGTCTGGTCTCTTCGTCTGATATGTCGCATATTGAGTTTAGGGGTGGAATCGTCATGAAAGTAAGCCTTAGCACCACTACTAGGTTTTAAGAAGCATCGAGTATACAATTTTAAAAATCTAGTGTGCTAATGCATGCCATTTTAGAATCGAACTACAGAATTATGGTTTATAAACTAGTAAACAAACTTTACACTAAGTGAAAAGGGAATACAACCTTTGTAGATCGGTCCTTCGCTTCTAAAGCAACAAGTAGTAGTCCACAGGACTCTTCGTAGGCTCCACTTGGCGAAAGGAACGAGCTTGCTTAAGGATCTTCGAGGCCGAAGATGATCCATCTTGAAGAATCTCTAACTCAAGCTACCACTTCACTATGTAAGTAATTAGTGATGGAAACAACCTATACTAAAGGGCTAGTTTGGTATAGATTGATGAAGTAGGAATTTTGCTCACTTTAGAATTTTATTTCTCTTTCTCCTTTTCACTCCAAGAAAATCAAGAGAGGAAGAAGATGAACTAGTGAAGAACTAGAACTAATATAGAACCAAGGGTGAAAAAAATATCTCATAGATATTTGTAGAGAGTTAACCATGGCTAAAGATAATGGTTGGGTTTAAAAATATCTAGGGTAAAACAAAATTAGTGGAATTAGTTAAGGCTTCTACATGCTTCCACAAGCATCTAAGCCATGCTAATTTCCACCTCATTTTGATTTCACTCTAAATAAATAATTACTCTAATTATCTTTAGTTTGGTATGAATCTCATACAAACATGTTCAATGTATCATTCACCATGACACAATAGTATATATGATAAATATATATATATATATATATATATATATATATATATACACAAATCACATGATTATATATATCAACACACACACACACACACACACACATATCCAAGAGAAGAAATTTCTTAGTGAGCTAATATTAGTTAATATATATTAATATATCAAACACACACACACACACACACACACACACATATATATATATATAATTATTAAATCAACAATTGATTTAATAATCCGGCTATATCTTATATAACCGACTAATATCATTTATATGTATATTAATTTATCGAATCAACACTTGATTCAATAACCCGGTTATATCACATATAATCGACCGATATAATAAATATCGCGAGATTAGAATACGATATCACATACACGTATTTAATCAAGGTCCCATACATAACACATATGTGCCTTACTTCGTTTCACTTGAGCTAGGAAACCTCTGTGCGGGACTCTAAAGACTCGTCAATACCCCAGCACTAGGTAATGATCGCATCGGTTACCCATAAGCCGTCAGCGGTACTAGCTGGACGTAACGGCTACCCAGGTGTTGAGCGAATAGAAGATCAACAAGCAAGCTTGTCCAAACTCTCTTGAAACCTATAAGTAACACTACCGTACAAGCCGGTCTCTTCGTCTAATATGTCGCATATCGAGTCTGGGGTTGAAAACGTAAGACCCCAATAACTTGATAAGTCATGCCATGTATGGTCTATAACGGTTTGAGAAACTACTGATCACACTTACCAATAAATCTCATCAGCCCTAGCCAGGGACTTGCTGTTATAACCAATCGAGTATAACGCAACATCAACTCCCAATACCGGGAGAGACGAAACCCTTCCTATTGCTCATTGCCTCCATATGACTCGGGACTGTACCCAAAATCCACCTGTTTGCATGACTCCTTTGAGCCGTGGTAAGGAGGAAATCAAAGCACAGTGAGAACCACACAAGACTCTATGACGATCTCGGGTTTACAGACTACCCTGTACCAGTGTCACCAGAGAACTGCTATATAACGATAGGTATAGTACCATCTAGGAGTTCTCGGCGAGTCCTGTTCAGTGTACCCATTCTTTAATAAGCACCTATGTACAATCTCTGATGTCAAACACCAATGGATATGTGATCAACCATCGCCCCATATGAGGTCAAGAAACGTACACACTAAGTCTACTCTGGAATATCGATGCCCCGTCTCGATACTCCCATGACTAGGAATAATTAAAGGATGTACTTGTGGACTACCCGGGCCCTACTAGTGATCTGTATCATAGACCTGGTAGTCAAGTACATATCCTAAGGGCTTTATCAACATGTATCAGAGAGACAGTATAATAATACAAGTGTACATGTTAAGATAAAGAGCAACCAGATAGCATACTATCATGTCGAGCAAGAAAGTCCTCTATATATATGTCCAAGAATCCACTATAATATACAATCATGTACAATAATGGCCTCTAGGGCATACATATGACTAACAATCTTCCACTTGCACTAAGGCCAGTTGTTATAGTATCGCATACCCAACATCCCAAAAATTCTCTCAAATTACGTTTGTGGGAGGGCCTTTGTGAATGGATCCGCCGTGTTGTTCTTCGTGTCAACTCTCCTTACCTCGATCTCCCGGTGATCTACTATCTCTCGGATCAAATGATACCGCCTAAGAATATGTCTGGATCGCTGATGGGACCGGGGTTCCTTGGCCAAAGACATAACTCCATTGTTATCACAATACAAAGGTATTGGATGCTCAATGGATGGAACCACACCAAGATCAGCTATGAACTTCTATATCTAGATAGCCTCTTTGGCAGCATCGTTGGCAGCGATGTATTCAGCCTCCATCGTCGAGTCTGCCACGGTATCTTGCTTGGAACTCTTCCAACATACCGCCCCTCTATTGAGGGTAAAGACAAAACCCGAGACCGACTTACTGTCTTTCTTATCACTCTGGAATTTCAAATCGGTAAAGGACTCTACCTGGAGTCACCGTTACCATACACCAAGAACATTTCTTTAGTCCTTCTCATGTACTTAAAAATGTTCTTCACAGCTGTCCAGTGATTCTCCCCAGAATCTGATTGATACCTACTTATAACACTAAGTGCATAAGCTACATCCGGTCTGGTTAAAAACATCGCGTACATGATAGATCCGACTGCCAAAGCATAGGGTATCCCCTACATACGAGTCCTCTCCAAATCAGTCTTGGGAGACATCTCTTTGGAGAGTGTGATTCCTGAGCACGCGGGTAAATTACCACACTTAGAATCTTCCATACTAAATCTTTTTAGTATGGTGTCAATGTATCTGGATTGGGACAATCCCAACATCCGTTTAGATCTATCTCTATAGATCTTAATCCCCATGATGTAGGTGGCTTCACCTAGATCATTCATGGAGAACTTTTATGATAAGAAGAGCTTGACTGAGTGTAGCATAGGAACATCATTTCCTATCAAGAGTATGTCATCTATGTAGAATACGAGGAAGACAACCTTACTCTCTACATCCTTGTTGTATATACAAGGTTCATCTACATTTTTGATGAAGCCAAACTCTATGTTTGCCACATCAAAACAGATGTTCCAGCTCCGCGATACCTGCTTTAATCCATAGATTGATTTAAGCAGCTTGCACACCTTTCCACTACTCCTACTGTCTACGAAGCCCTCTGGCTGTGTCATGTACACGCTTTCTTCTAAATCACCATTTAGAAAAGTGGTATTGACGTCCATCTGCCAGATTTCGTAGTCATGGTATGTAGCAATGGCGAGTAGGATCCTGATGGACTTAAGAATAACCATTGGAGAAAAGGTTTCATCATAATCGACACTACGTCGTTGACGAAAACCTTTTGCTACAAGTCTTGCTTTGAAAGTCTCAACTTTTCCATCTACACCAAGTTTCTTCTTAAAGATCCACTTTCTCCCAATAGGTTTTACCCCTTCAGGAGCAACTTCCAAAGTCCATACTTTGTTGGTATAGATGGATTCCAGCTTAGATCGCATAGCGTCCAGCCATTTCATAGAGTCCCCACTCGTGATGGCCTGTTCAAAACTAGTTGGGTCATCATCTTCCATAATGCAATCCTCAGTCCTACCGTCTATAAAAAACCGTATCTCTCAGGTGTATGAGGAACCCTACTAGATCTGCAGAGTGGCTGAGGTTCGTTGGAAACTATTGAATCATCCAGTTCGACCAAATCATCAGTCGTAGTTTGTGTAGCCGGAACTTCTTCCAGTTCTACCTCATTACCACTAATTTTTTTCATAAAAAATTCCTTTTCTAAAAAGGTGGCATGTCGAGAAACAAACACCTTTTGTTCCTCGGTGTGGTAGAAGATATACTCTCGCGAATTTTTGGGATATCCTACAAACTTGCATAGAGCTGACCTTGCCTCGAGCTTGTCCGGATTTTGCGTTTTAACATAAGCCGGACAACCCCATAGCTTAATAAAATTAAGACACGGTCTCTTCCCTTACCATATCTCATATGGAGTGGTAGGCACAGATTTGGTGGGAACCATATTCAATAGGTGTGCGGTTGTCTCAAGCGCATAACCCCAAATAGAAATAGGTAACTCAGCAGTACTCATCATAGAGCGCACCATATCTAATAGGATGCAATTCCTCCGCTCCGATATACCATTGTGCTGTGGTATATACGGAGGAGTAAGCTGAGAGAGAATCCCATTCTCTTTTAAATAATCTAGGAACTCCGTGCTTAAGTATTCTCCTCCTCGATCAGATCGAAGGATTTTAATACTTTTACCCGTTTGGTTCTCTACTTCGCGCTTATATTCCTTGAATTTCTCAAAAGCTTCAGACTTATGTTTCAACAGGAACACATATCCGTATCTTGAGAAATTATCGGTGAATGTAATAAAGTACGAGGAACCATTCCTGGCATATATAGATATGGGACCACATACATCACTATGTATCAGTCCCAAGAGTTCAGTAGCTCTTTCTCCGTGTCCGGTAAACGGAGTTTTAGTCATTTTGCCTTTGAGACATGACTGGTAAGTTTCATAAGATGTAAATTCGAACGGATTCAAATATCCATTTTTATGCAACTTAGCTAGTCTTGTCGCATTGTATGACCTAGTCTATAGTGCCACAAGAAGAATTCGTTCATTTCTGAACTTTTCCTCTTGTGTGTGTTCTATATGTTAAGAACTGTATTTTGATTCAGAACATATATACCGTTACATAAAGTACCAAATCCAATCAACACTTGATTTAGGAAAATGTTTATAACATTATCCTCTAATACAAAGTTATATCCTTCTTTAGCTAATAAAGAGACTGATATAATATTGCATATCAGGTTCGGTATGTAATAACAGTCGTTCAAAATCATTGTATTACCACTTGGTAATACTAGGTGATATTCTCCAACAGCTTTGGCTGCAATAAGAGCACCATTCCCTATTCTTACAGACTTATCACCCTCTCCCAGTTATTTACCTCTCTTTAGCCCATGTAACAAATTACATATGTGGGATCCTGATCTGGTATCTAATACCCAGGATATAGAGCAGGCTGAGAAACAGTTCTCGGTTACGAATACACCCGAAGGAGATGCATCAGCATGCTTATTCCTCGTTCGGGTCGCGTGGGAATCCGGGTATTCCCTTATTCCTTGCTAAGTCTTATGACAGTTATAAGGTATAATCTAACCAACGTTCTCCTACTCAGTATAATAAGCAGGTTCGGTCAATACATCTATATTATTATCTTGATTAAGGCGTGTCATGGTCGCTACCTGGAGAGAGAGAGAAGAAAAAAACTTTAGCGTATGTTTTTGCAAGATTAGATTGGTTATTATCTTATCTAATCAGGATGGCTCCCACTGTTTTTATCAAATCTTCTTTCAAACCCAAAAAGGTAAGACTACCCGGGATTAATTACACCATACAAGTTCTTCAATCGGTCGGCCAGGCAGGTATTGATAATCCGAGGGAGTCTCCCCATGCTTTCGCATGGAACTAATTAAATAACCTCGTTTCAGGGGCATAACCCCGTTAACACCTTTCTTTGACACCTACTGGATCGGCTAATTGTAAAATGAAAAACTCTCCCAGGAGTAGCTCTTACTCGCAGTGGGTATCAGGATCCAACTATCTTATAGAAGGTATGCAATCTCATTGCAAATTTTCAACACTTGAAATTCCCAATATCTGTTTTTGCCCCTAACGTCCTATGACCTTGACGAAGGCCAACAAACTATAGGGCGCTAGTCAAGTTCAATACGTTTATTTCTTGATTGAATTAAACCCACCCACACGACTCTTGACTAAGGCCAACAAAGTCGCAAGACTACCCTAATTCAATCGCATCACATGCTGCATATAAGCACTAATTAGCTACCACACACTACGCCTTGATGAAGGCCAACAAACGTAGCACAAATACTAAATAACACTTATCTAAAATGACGGAGAGCTACGTTGGTTTTTAAAAAAACCTTTTGCGTAATGAACTTGATATCGTTATAGAATCAAGTGATTTAAAAAGGAGTGGTTTAAGCTCCGCTTTTAAAATCGAGTGTTTTTCAAAATAAACCGAGTGGGTCGTAGCATTCGCTAGTTTTTGCTAAAGAGGTCACTCCTGATGAAGGGATCTAGGCTCTTTCCTCATTGAATAAGGTGCTGGATATTCATAAAGGAATACCGTTATGCAAAGCAAGAACTAGAGCTACCTTTTTGAAAATTTTGATTCTACAACATCTTTAGGTTTCTTTCTTTTTCATTAATCTCATTAATGACGTCCCATCATTTATGTTTCCTAAACATCACAGAAGAAACGAAAATAGAACGTACGCTTATGCCATCCGCATTCACCACGGGGCCCGTCATGCACCGTTAGGTTACTTAACTAATGGCAGAGCGGGGGCAGGACTAGCACGGGTGCAAAACATAAGCAACGTTTATTATATATCATATATATAATACAAAGCATTTGTCTCACACAGTTATATGATCATATCACAGAACATTGCAGCAGAAGTCAACATATGAAATATATGATATACTAGGAGGTCCGTGTTTTAAATTAAGCCAGTAAAAAACATGGATTCTACAGTCATGATGAATAGCCAAACCCACATCCCTAGACCCCTACGAGAGAGGCAAGCAACCCTACCAATTTTAGAGTTAGGAGACCCGATCTCGACTCCTCGAGATGGCCTCCCACTGGACTCTAGAACCCAGTTACTTGAGCTCCCCTCCTTGGGTTTATCCTAATGCGAAAAAGAAAATAATATACATCAATGGCGACATCATCCTCAACCCGGAAGTGTCCCAATAATAGAATATTACATACAATTTTTACATGAATGAAAATGAAAAACTCTCATCTCACGCAAAAACCCCCGGCTATTCAAACACGACGATCCAATATAACATATCACAGCAACACATAAACATCACATGTCATCAACATATGTAAATATGCGTATCCCAATTGTCGTTGACGTATAGCAATGAAATCGGTGATACACCACATATTACACTTACGGTCGCAGAAAAGAAAATGAAAACTGCAATAATTAGAATTCGCAACACCTTAGACATCATAAACCCGGAATATCTCATACTTCGGATTTCATGCCTAACAATATAAACCTCGTATTATAGTCTCGAATTGAAAACAATTTTCAATAACCAGTCGGGTAATTCAACAAGATTCCCAGCAAATGATCGAATGCTCGTCGGAAACTTTAGTAGATGGCCGCAGCCCCGATGCCATCGACAAAGTGCACTTAGGCGGAACACCGCGGCCGTGAGCACCTGAGTTGATGCTTTTGGCAACAGGGTTCTCCTATGGTCACTTGGTCGAGGCTATGGGGCATGGCTATCTAGTAGAGTTACCTGACGAGTGTTCGCGTACTATATAAGATTGCGATGGAGTTTTGATCCTAATCGAAACTCCATGGCAATCTATAAAAAAAAGAGACTAAATTGCTAGATTGACAAAACACTAACTAGTTTTCACAAAACTAATTATTGCGGATTCTAAATATTGTATCACATATCAAATATATCTAGACGATATTAAACTTTTCGATCGATATATCAAATACCCATAAATCACAGAGAGCTCAACAACTTGAGTCTCATTAAAAACACCCAGAAATTGCCAAATATCACTATGGAGCAGAAAAAGAAAAATGAGTCCACAACTCACCAATGTTGCCGCGGAACCGCGGCTAAACCCTAGGCTAAGCCACGGTTCCACGGCCTAATGGTGGAGTAGGGGCCTCAAATTTCTTGGGGATCCATTATATACCCTGCACAATTTTCTGCATATTTTTAATCTTAAAAATTACAACTTTTAGAAAAAATTTCAGAAACTAGGAATTTGACGTGTTTCGAAGTTTGATCGAACACTTTAACGTCGTCTAGGCCACTCCTAATGCTCTACCTTGGCTCTGACACCATGAAAGTAAGCCTTAGCACTACTACTAGGTTTTAAGAAGCATCGAGTATACAATTCTAAAAATCTAGTGTGCTAATGCATGCCATCCTAGAATTGAACTAGAGAATTAGGGTTTATAAACTAGTAAACAAACTTTACACTAAGTGAAAAGGGAATACAACATTTGTAGACCGGTCCTTCACTTCTAAAGCTCCAAGTAGTAGTCCCTAGACCTCTTCGTAGGCTCCACTTGGCTAAAGGAACGAGCTTGCTTAAGGATCTTCGAGGCCGATGATGATCCACCTTGAAAAATCTCTAACTCAAGCTACCTCTTCACTATGTAAGAAATTAGTGAAGGAAACAACCTATACTAAAGGGCTAGTTTGGTATAGATTGATAAAGTAGGAATTTTGCTCACTTTAGAATTTTATTTCTCTTTCTCTTTTTCACTCTAAGAAAATCAAGAGAGGAAGAAGATGAACTAGTGAAGAACTAGAACTAATATAGAACCAAGGATGAAAAAAATATCTCATAGATATTTGTAGAGAGTTAACCATAGCTAAAGATAATGGTTGGGTTTAAAAATATCTAGAGTAAAAAAAATTAGTGGAATTAGTCAAGGCTTCTACATGCTTCCACAAGCATCTAAGCTATGCTAATTTCCACCTCATTTTGATTTCACTCTAAATAAATAATTACCCTAATTATCTTTAGTTTGGTATGAGTTTCATACACCAATGTTCAATGTATCATCCACCACGACACAATAGTATATATGGTAAATATATATATAAATATATATACAAATCACATAATTATATATATATATATACACACACACACATACAAGAGAAGAAATTCTTTAGTGAGCTAATATTAGTTAATATATATATTAATATATCAAATATATATATATATATATATATATCAAATTATTAAATTAACACTTGATTTAATAATCCGGCTATATCATATATAACCGACTAATATCATTTATATGTATATCAATTTATCGAATCAACACTTGATATAATAACCCGGTTATATCACATATAACCGACCGATATAATATATATCGCGAGATTAGAATACGGTATCACATACACGTATTGAATCAAGGTCCCGCACATATCACATATGTGCCCTACTTCGTTTTGCTTGATCTAGGAAACCTCTGTGCGGGACTCTAAAGACTCGTCAATACGCCAGCAGTAGGTAATGATCGCATCAGTTACCCACAAGTTGTCAGTGGTACTAGCTGGACGTAACGGCTACCCAGGTGTTGAGCGAATAGAAGATCAACAAGCAAGCTTGTCCAAACTCCCATGATGCCTATAAGTAACACTACCGTACAGTCTGGTCTCTTCGTCTAATATGTCGCATATCGAGTCTAGGGTGGAAATATCAGACCCCAATAACTTGATAGGTTATGCCGATGTATGGTCTATAATGGTTCGAAAAACTACTGATCACACTTACCAGTAAATCTCATCAGCCCTGGCCAGGGATTTGCCGTGATAGCCAATCGAGTATAGCGCAACATCAACTCCCAATACCGGGAGAGACGAAACCCCTCCTATCGCTCATTGCCTCCATATGACTCGGGACTGTACCCAAAATCCACCTATTTGCATGACTCCTTTGAGCCGTGTAAGGAGGAAATCAAAGCACAGTGGGAACCACGCAATACTCTATGATGATCTCGGGTTTACAGACTAACCTGTACCAGTGTCACCAGAGAACTGCTATCTGACGATAGGTATAGTACCATCTAGGAGTTCTCGGCAAGTCATGTTCGGTGTACCCATTCTTCAATGAGCACCTATGTACAATCTCTGATGTCAAACACCAATGGCTATGGGATCAACCATCGCCCCATACAGAGTCAAGAAACATACTCACTAGTCTACTCTGGAATATCGTTGCCCTGTCTTGATACTCTCTTAACTAGGAACAATTAAAGGATGTACTTGTGGAATACCCTGGCCCCACTAGTATGATCTGCATCATAGTCCTGGTAGTCAAGTACAGATCGTAAGTGCTTTATCAATATGTATCAGAGAGACAGTGTAATAATACAAGTGTACATGTTAAGATAAAGAGCAACCAGATAGCATACTATCATGTCGAGCAAGAAAGTCCTCTATATATATGTCAAAGCATCCACTATAATATACAATCTTGTACAACAATGGCCTCTAGGGCATACATATGACTAACACGTCAGACCCCAGTAACCTAATAAGTTATGCCGATGTGTGACTCATAAAGGTTCGAGAAACTACTGATAACACTTACCAGTAAATCTCATCATCCCTGGCCAGGGACTTACTGTTATATCCAATCGAGCATAGCGCAACATCAACTCCCAATACCGGTAGAGACGAAACCCTTCCTATCGCTTACTGCCTCCATGTGATTCGGGACTGTACTCAAAATCCACCTGTTTGCACGACTCCTTTGAGCCGTGGTAGGGAGTAAATCAAAGCACAGTAGGAACCAGACAAGTCTCTATGACGATCTCAGGTCTACAGACTAACCTGTACCAGTGTCACCAGAGAACTGCTCTTTGAAAATAGGTATGGTACCATCTGGGAGTTTTCGGCGAGTCCTGTTCGGTGTACCCATTCTCTAATGAGCACCTATGTACAATCTTTGATGTCAAACACCAATGGATATGGGATCAACCATCACCCCTACAGGGTCAAGAAACGTACACACTAGTCTACTCTGGAATATCGATGCCCTATCTCGATAGTCCTTCGACTAGGAACAATTAAAATATGTGCTTATGGACTACACAAGTCCCAGTAGTATGATCCGCATCACAGTCCTGGTAATTAAGCTAACATCCTAAACGCTTTATCAACATGTATGAGAGAGATAGTATAATAATTCAAAGTGTACATGTTAAGATAAAGAGCAACCAGATAGCATACTATCATGTCGGGTAGTCAAGCTAACATCCTAAGGGCTTTATCAACATGTATCAGAGAGATGGTATAATAATACAAGTGTACATGTTAAGATAAAGAGCAACCAGATAGCATACTATCATGTCGAGCAAGAAAGTTCTCTCTATATATGTCCAAGCATCCACTATATCATACAATAATGGCCACTAGGAATACATATTCCTAACAATCTTCCACTTGCTCTAAGGCCATGTGTTGTAGTATCTCATACCCAACATCTTTAAAAGTCTCTCAAACTGCGTCTGGGGGAGGGCCTTCATGAGTGGATCCGCTACGTTGTCTTTTGTGTCAACTCTTCTGACTTCGATCACCCATCGATCTACTATCTCCCGGATCAGGTGATACCGCCTAAGAATATGTTTGGATCACTGATGGGATCGGGGTTCCTTGTCCAAAGCCACAGTTCCATTGTTATCATAATATACAGGTATTGGATACTCAATGGATGGAACCACACCAAGTTCACCAATGAACTTCTTCATCAAGACAGCCTCTTTGGCAGCATCGTTGGCAGCGAGGTATTCCGCCTCCATCGTCGAGTCTGCTACGGTATCTTGCTTGGAACTCTTCCAACATACCGCCCCTCCATTAAGGGTGAAGACAAAACCCGAGATTGACTTACTGTCGTCCTTATCACTCTAGAAGCTCGAATCGGTAAAGGACTCCACCTGGAGTTCACCGTTACCATACACCAAGAACATTTCTTTAGTCCTTCTCAAGTACTTAAGAATGTTCTTCACAGCTGTCCAGTGCTTTTCCTCAGGATCTGATTGATACCTACTCACTACACCTAGTGAGTAAGCTACATCCGGTCTGGTACATAACATCTCATACATGATAGACCCAACTGTCGAAACATAGGTTATCACTTGCATGCGAGCCCTCTCCAAATCAGTCTTAGGAGACATCTCTTTGGACAGTGTGATTCCTGAACAAGCGGGTAAATTATCACGCTTAGAATCTTCCATAATAAACCTCTTTAGTATGGTGTCAATGTATCTGGATTAGGACAATCGCAGCATCCGCTTAGATCTATCTCTATAGATTTTTATTCCCAAGATGTAGGAGGCATCACCTAGATCTTTCATGGAGAACTTTTGTGATAAGAAGAGCTTGACCGAGTATAGCAGAGGAACATCATTTCCTATCAAGAGTATGCCATTCATGTATAATACGAGGAAGACAACCTTACTCTTTACAACCTTCTTATATATACAAGGTTCATCTACGTTTTTGATGAAGTCAAACTCTTTGATAGATTCATCGAAACAGATGTTCCATCTCCACGATGCTTACTTTAATCCGTAGATTGATTTAAGCAGCTTGCACACGCTTCCGTTGCTCCCACTGTCTACGAAACCCTCTGCCAGTGTCATGTGCACGCGCTCTTCTAAATCACCATTTAGAAAAGAGGTTTTGCCGTTCATCTGCCATATTTCATAGTCATGATATGCAGCAATGGCAAGTAGGATCCTGATGGATATAAGCATAGCGACAGGAGAAAAGGATTCATCATAGTCGATACTAGGTCATTGACGAAAACCTTTAGCAACAAGTCTAGTTTTGAAGGTCTCAACCTTTCCATCTACACCAATTTTATTCTTAAAGATCCACTTGCTCCCGATGGGTTTTACCCCTTCAGGAGCAACTTCCAAAGTCCATACTTTGCTGTTGCATATGGATTCCATCTCAGATCGCATAGCATCCAGCCATTGCACAGAGTCTCTACTAGTGATGGCCTACTCAAAACTAGTTGGGTCATCATTTTCCATGATGCAATCCTCGCTCCCACCGTCTATGAGAAAACCGTAGTATCTTTTAGGTGGATGAGGAACCCTACTAGATTTACGGAGAGGCTGAGATTCGTCAGGGACTATCGAATCCTCCGGTTCTACCAAATTGTCAGTAACGGTTTGTATAGCTGGAACTTCTTCCAGTTCTACCTCATTGCCACTAATTTCTTTCACAAGAAATTCCTTTTCTGAAAAGGTGGCATTTCGAGAAATAAACACTTTTTGTTCCTCGGTGTGGTAGAAGATATACCCTCACGAATGTTTGGGATATCCAATAAACTTGCACAGAACAGACCTTACCTCGAGCTTGTCAGGATTTTGCTTTTTAACATAAGCCGGACAACCCCATATCTTAATGAAATTAAGACATGGTCTCTTCCCCTCCCATATCTCATATGGAGTGATAGGTACTGATTTGGTCGGAACCTTATTGAATAGGTATGAAGCTGTCTCAAGTACATAACCCCAAAAGGAAATAGACAACTCGGCAATACTGATCATAGAGCACACCATATCCAATAGGGTGTGATTTCTCCGCTCCGATACTCCGTTGTGTTGTGGTGTATACGGAGGAGTAAGCTGAGAGAGAATCCCATTCTCTTTTAAATAATCTCGGAACTCCGTGCTCAAGTATTCTCCTCCCCGATTAGATCGAAGGATTTTGATACTTTTACCCGTCTGGTTCTCTACTTCGTTCTTATATTCCTTGAATTTCTCAAAAGCTTCAGATTTGTGTTTCAACAGGAACACATGTCCGAATCTTGAAGGATCATCAGTGAATGTAATGAAGTATGAGGAACCATTCCTGGCATGTGTAGACATAAGACCACATACATCACTATGCATCAGTCCCAAGAGTTTAGTAGCTCTTTCTCTGTGTCCAGTAAACGGAGTTTTGGTCATCTTGCCTTTTAGACATGACTCGCAAGTTTCATAAGATGTAAATTCGTACGGATTCAAATATCCATCTTTATGAAACTTAGCGAGTCTTGTCGCATTGATATGACCTAGTCTACAATGACACAAGAAGGCTTCGTTCATTTCTGAACTTTTCTTCTTGTGTGTGTTCTGTATGTTTTAGAATTGTAGTCTTATTTAGAACGTATATATCGTTACATAGCATACCAAACCCAATCAACACTTGATTTAGGAAAATATTCATAACATTATCCTCTAATGCAAAGTTATATCCTTCTTTATGTAATAAAGAAACCGATATAATATTGCACATTATTTTTGGTACGTAATAACAGTCATTCAGAATCAGCGTATTACCATTTGGTAATATTAGGTGATATTCGCCAACTGCTTTGGCCGCAACAATTGCTCCATTCCCTACTTTTAGAGACATATCACCCTTTCCCAGTTCTCTACCTCTTCTTAGCCCATGTAACAAATTACAGACGTGGGATCCTGATCCGGTATCCAATACCCAGGACGTAGAGCAAACTGAGAAACAGTTCTCGGTAACGAACACACCTGAAGAAGATACATCATCATGCTCCTTCTTCGTTCGGGTTGAATGGGAATCCTGATATTCCCCTATTCCTTGCTCAAACTTATGACAATCATAAGAAAAAGCGGAACTAACGTTCCCCAGCTCAGTATAATAAGCGGGTTCGGTCAATACATCCATATTATTATCTTGATTAAGGCGTGTTATTGGTCGCTACCTGAAGAGAGAGAGAAGGAAACGCATTAGCGTGCGCTCTCTGTAACATTATATTGGTTATTTTCTTATTTAATTAGGATGGCTCCCACTATTTTTATCAAATCATCCTTCAAACCTGAAAGGTAAGATTAGCCAAGATTAATTACACCCTACAAGTTCGCCAATCGGTCAACCAGGCAGGTATTGGTACTCCGAGGGAGTCTCCCCATGCTTTTGCGTGGAACTAATTAAATAACATTATTTCCGCTGGGGCATAACCCCGTTAACACCTTTCTTACACACCTACTGGATTAGATAATTGTAAAGTGAAAAACTCTCCCAGGAATAACTTTTATTCACAGTGGGTATCAGGATCCAACTATCTCATAGGAGGTATGCAATCTCATTGCAAATTTCAACACTTGAAATTCCTAATATCTGTTTTTACCCCTAACGTCTTATGACCTTGACGGAGGCCAACAAATCATAGGGCGCTAGTCAAGTTCAAGCCGTTCATTTCGTGATTGAATTAAACCCACTCGCTTGACCCTTGACGGAGGCTAACAAGGTCGTACGACTACCCTAATCCAATCGCATCATATGCGGCAGATAAGCACTAATCAGCTACCGCACACTACGCCTTGACAGAGGCCAACAAACGCAGCACGAATACTAAATAGCACTTATCTGAAATGACGGAGGGCTACGACTGGTTTTGATGAAAATCTTTAACGTTATGAACTTGATATCGTTGTAGAATCTAGTGATTTGAAAAGGAGTGTTTTCTGTAGCTTTTACTAGTTTTTCTAAAGAGGTCACTTCCGGTGAAGGGATCTCGGCTCTTTCCTCATCGAATGAGGTGTTGGATATTCATCAAGGAATACCACTATGTAAAACAAGAACTATAGAATCTATTAAAACAAAACTGAGTGGGTTGTAACATTTGCTAGTTTTTCTAAAGAGGTCATTCCCGGTGAAGAGATCTCGGCTCTTTCCTCATCGAATGAGGTGCTGGATATTCATCAAGGAATACCACTATGCAAAGCAAGAACTAGAGCTACCTTTTAAAATTTCGATTCTACAATATCTTTAGCTTTCTTTTCTTTGCATTAATCTTATTAATGAAGTCCCATCAATTATGTTTCCCTAAATATCACAGAAAAGAAACGAAAATAGAACGTACACTTATGGCATCCGCATTCGCCATGGGGCCCAGTCATGCACCGTTAGGTTACTTAATTAACAGCAGAGCGGGGGCTGGACTAGCGCGGGTGCAAAATATAAACAACGTTTATTATATATATATATATATATATATATATATATATATATATAAGTGCACGGCGGCGCCCCGGCCGTCAATCCGACGCCGGAATGCGGAAGCGATGCTTTTCTTTAACTTTTGAACCGGCACCACCGTGCACTATAAACCCGGATCGTGCCATTAATCTAGTCCTAGCTAACAAGAGAAGGGTTAGAGAGATATACCGAGCGATCCGTGTCCTTCGGTCTTCTCGTCGTCGTCCCGATCTCCCCGCGGAATCTCCGGTCTCCACCAAGTCGCCGAAAGGGCACCACGTCGCCGGCTTCTTTTACGGGCTCCCATCTCTGGACCGAGACAACTCGGGCACGAAGTTGGCGAGCCGACGTGCCCAAGATTTGCTGTAGAATAGTGTGGAACTCTATGTCTCATTAGGGTGTAGGAAGTTGCCATAATGGTGGAGGAATTGAACTAGTGGAATTTGTGATGAACTTGGGAATTTTGTGGCATGAAAAGAACAACAATTCCCACATCCAAAATTTGGACAGCCCCACTAGAGCTTGGCCGGCCTTGGCAAAGAGAGAGTGAGTCAAGAGAGTGAGTGGATCAAAAATATGAGTGAGGAAAAAGTCCAAAGGGGGGGGTATCTCATCATGCAAGAAAGAGAGAGAAAGGTAATGATGTGAAGAAATGATCACAAGTAAATCCAACACTCAAACCCATCATCATGACCCTCCATCATCACACACAAAAGTCAAGCCATGATGAAGTCAAGAAGTCAATGGAGGCTAAACTATCATGAACAACAATATGCAAAAACAACCCTCCAAAATGCTTATTTGCACAAATGCAAATAAGCCCTCCTCCACCAATCTTCGGCCAATGATAGATACAAAGAAATATGGCCGAAACAGAAAGCAAACTGGCAACTCCAAAAAACTGATCCCGTAATAAATTACAGGAAAACCCCGCTACTGTATATACATACCCGAATTTGTATTCCGACTGAAATACAAATGCAATGAGACAAAATCTACACTGTGAAATACTAGGATCCGGCTTAAACCAAAGCCCGCTAGTATTTTCCGTCCGATCATGATCCGTGCATTACCGCACGTATCTGATCGAACCCTGCCATATCTCCATACGGCCTCTACAGCGTTTCGCCCGAAACTTGAGTAACTGTGTGTGGGGGACTCTAAAGACTCGTCAATACTATGGCTGTGGATTTAACCACTAGCACGTCAGAGGTATTAGCCATACGTAACGGGCTACCAGCTATTGACCAAAAGGGTCGTCGATGAGCGAACTCATCCTGACACCCTACTGAGCCTGTCAGTGACAATATCCGTACAGTCCGGTCCATTCGTCTATGAGCATCGCATGGCGGGCCTAGGGGGTTGGTAAAAGTCAGACCCCCAAAAGCGGTACAAGTCGTGTCAGAGTGTAGCCCAGAACACCTTGAGATACTACTGGAATACCAACCAGTAAATCTCCTGCCTCGGCCGAGGGCTTTGTGTAATGGCTCTCTTAGACACAGCGCGACCTCACCCCCAATACCGGGAGAGACGAACCCCTGCAGATCCGCTCACTGCCTCCATATGGCTCGGGGCTGTACCCAACTAAAACCTGTTTGCATGTCTCCTTTGAGCGTGGTAGGGTAGTAATCAAAGCACAGTGGGAACTCACACGAGACAATTGACGATCTCAGGTCGATGAACTAACCTGTACACATGTCACCAGGGAACTGCTATCTGACGTCTGGTATAATCCTAACTAGCAGGTTCCCGGCGAGTCCTGTCCGGTGTACTCATAACCCAATGAGCACCTGTATACATCTTAGGTGAACCAACTGACACCAGTGGCTTGTGAGACCGGCCACTACCCCTCGTCGGGGTCTCGACTGTATACACTAGTCTACTCTGGAGAATCGAAGCCCTGTCTCGAAACTCCCATGACTAGGGACCTTTTAAGGATGTGCTTATAGACTACCAGATCCCACGTATATGATCGCCCTCATACTGCTGGCAGTCAAGCATGAATCCTAGGGGCTCTATCAACGTGTAATAGCGACCTGTCTGGTCACCTAAAGCAGTACACGATGATAAAGATAAACCAGATAGCATACTATCATCTTGAGTAAGACTGTCCTACCGGAATAGGTCCTCACTCAATCATTGCAATCACATGCCTGTGATCCAATAATTGACTTTGAGGGCACTATCTCCAACAATCTCCCACTTGCACTCAAAGCTAATTATTGTGATGTTGCATACTCACAGCCCGTGTAATACCGAACACCCAACTCCTCTACTAGTCAGTCTCACAAAGCTCGTTTGCGAAACTATTGCATTCGAGGAATAGCCTCAGTGAGTGGATCCGCTTTGATGTTTCTTTCTATGTCTCTCTAAATCTCAAGTTCGCGGAGAAACCCATCTCCCGAAAAGAGCAATACCTGTCTTAGAATGTGTCTGGATGTCTGATGGGACCTAGTTCATAAATGAACTCTAAATCCAAACTTCTTAGACTGTATCGTCAACTGAACTTAATCAGTATCCTGCGCCATGGCTCCCTCAGTATCTGCTTGAACCACCTGCCCAAAATACTGCCCCTCGTCAGAGGGAAAACTATAACTCTGACGACCTCTCTGTCATCCAGGTCACCTTGGAAGCCTGGAATGATAACTGTCCCCGAATGAGGCTGTTGTTATCATATCCCTAGAACATCCACTTATGTTCTAAAACTGCTTCCGATTGTTTCTCCAGGATTGGATCAATATCAACTTATTGCATCTACTGCAAGAACAACATCTGGTGTAGTACTTGACATTTCATGATTGACTCAATTGCCTAAGCAAGTGATCTGCCAATCATGCACATCCCTCTCCTCTTTAGTCTGTAAGACACCTTTAGAGAGGGTGACTCCATCACCTGCGGGTACACTACCGTGCCAGGAGTCGTCCATTCTAAATACTCTTAGAATGTTGTCTAAGTACCCTGATTGGGAAACCTCCCAAATCTAGATCTATAGATCTAGTAACCAGAATGTTTGATATTATATCTATATCCTTATGTGGAGAAACCACTCTGTGACAACCAAAGTATAACCGATCGTAGTATAGGAACATCACTTCCTACTCTGTGTATGTCATCCAAATACCAGGACATCACACCCTACTACCTTCATAACAGATCCATCCCCTATTCTGATGAAGTCAAACCTATGACTGTCATGTCAGAAATGGATGATCTATCTCCGCTACATCTGCTTTAGTCTATAAATAGACATAAGCCACTTGTCCACCAATGCTTCCGCTGCTCCCACTGACCACGACAACCCTCTGGCAGAGTCATATAGACGTACACTTCTAAAGCTAGTTTAGAACGAAGCTATACTCATCCTCCTGCCGGGTCTCACGGTCTGGAACAACAGCAATGGCAAGTCTGGGTAAACAAGAACTTCCCTGTCACCGTCCTTGAGGCTACCGGAGTACCTCTCGGGTGCCTGAAGTTACCCACCTTATCTGCGGAGTGGCCAATGGAATGTCAAACCAGATTGAATCTTTAGGTTCCTATCAAAATCTTCAGTAATCGTTTGTGGTTCTGGAATCACTTCCAGTTCTACCATACTCCCACTACTGTTTTCTGAAAAAATCCATTTTTATTAAAACTGTGGCGAGTCTAGAACAATATCACTATTGATCTTCCAAATGGTAGAAAGTCAACCCTCGTCATAGCCTGGGTCAACCCACAAACAGCCATTACAGAAACATGCCTTGAGTTATCCACAGTCTGGTTTTAAGCATAGGCCGGACAACTCCCCTTACCTTAACATCGTTAAGAAATGAACTGTTCTATATCCAATATAGAAACAGAGGCACTGATTTAATTGAACCAGATTCAAATCATGTAGCTATCTCCAGTGCATGTCACCTAAATGGAAGGAGGCCGATCAGCGTTACTCAACTTAGGAATGCTTCCAATTATGAGTAACCTGAAAGAGAAGCAAGTTCTCTTAATCATCACTATCAACTGAATACCATACACAAGTATCTACATCTTCGATCACTTTGAAGAATCCCGATACTTGCAATACCTGGTTCTCTACTTTATTCATATACCTATAACTTCTCAAAATTCGGACCTTGTGTTTCTACGAAACACCTGTCTAAAAACTAGAGAAGTCATAAGTAAACCTGAATATAGTACGAGGACCAACCCCTCTGTCCTATTGGACACTGGACAACATACAATACTCTGTATAAGTCCCTTGAGTCTAATAACTCATTCACTCTGTGTCGTAGGTTAAAAACTGTACTTATGGTAAAGAAGAATTACACCGCTGTTCAATACTCCTTACCTAACCAGCCACTGATATAGGTAAATGTCATAGACATAATTTCAAAAAGGTATATCTCACTCTATAAAAATAGACGTACAGATATATCAATTTGAAATTGGTGCATAACAACGGATATTCAAAAACAAATAATTGTCGTCCGGCAAACAACCCAGGTGAGTTCCTCAAATATCACCAATTACAACGAATCCTGATATAATGAGGATTATCACCCAATTCCCAATAACTTACTCCCACTCATCATCAGTAAAACCATACAGATGTGAGAATCATACCTGGTAAATACATACCCTGGAGTAAGTATCTAATCGGGAAATCAGTTTTCTTTTAACAGTACACAATGAAACTGAAACATTGAAATGTTTCGATGGGGTATCCTGGTATTCCTAGTAATGCCTCTTCCATTATCCAGATTCACGACTATAACCGTGTAATTCTTTGCCACCTCTCCAAATCCCTTTATATGTCTTTAGTCATTACCTTCTGCACACCCCTTTAGGCCAAATGGTTTTCTTCCTTCCCTACCGTTCGGCACCAGCCTATGGTTTAGAAGAAGACTATCCAATAAGCATAATAGGTGTACTGTCCTAATCCTAGGAGCACTCGCAACGCGAGAGAAGGTGAAGATAAAAGACACCTGAATAAACCTTATTCCTATTTTTCCTGAACCAGAATCCATCCCCGAGCTGGAACAAGTTCCTTTCGAGTTCGTATATAACCATACGATGGAGTATCCAATAAACTGTGGATCTTCGTAGTGATATGGAGTGTCCTGGAGAAATACAAAGGTGAAGTGGGAGTGGTAATGAAATACCTGGTTTGGTCATGAATATCAGTCACAATTTACTTTGCCCTCTTACTAATCCCTTGATATGTCTTTACTTAATACCTTCTGTACACCATCGTTAGGCTAATTGGTTTTCTTCATTCCCTACCGGTCGGCACCAGCCTAAGGTTTGGAAGAAGACTATCCAATTTGCGTAATAGGTGTACTATCTCCTAAACCAAGGAGTACTCGCAACCTGAGAGAAGGTAAAAGGAAAAGACAACTGAATAGTCCTATTCGTTTTCTCCAGAACCAAAAACCATCCTCGAATAAATTCCTTCGAGTTCGTATATAGCCATACGATGGTTTTGTCCAATGGAAGTGGACGTTCGTAGTAATACGGGGTGTCCTGGAGAAAAGGGTAAAAGTAGGAGTGGCAATGAGATTTGCAACTCTGACAATCCAAAAGCCAGTGTTAAAGAAGGTTCGGTCAACTTGGTCACTGAGTCATAGTCTAGGGTCGGGTCAATAGTCGCTGCCAAAGAGAGAGAGAAAAGAAACACTCAGCGTGCACTCTAACCTAGATCAGAATGGTTACCAATTTATCTAATCTGGAAACCTCCCACCGTACCGTCAAATTCTCCTCCAAACCTGAAAGAAGAATTAGTCGGGATCACCCGAGGAGTAAACCAACTCATTAGTGGGAATCGGGATCCAACTATCATCGCATGATAACGTGAAGGAATCCGCTCACGCTATCGCACTCCAGAAGGTATGCGCATATCTGGCAAGTTTCAGTTTCTTTAGAAACTCCCGATGTGATTTTTGCCCCATACTCTTATGACCTTGACTAAGGCCAACAAATCATAAGTCACATGTCAAGTTCTAACCGTCATTGTCCAGGTTAATTTGAACCCACCCGTATAAGCCCTTGACTAGGGCCAACAAGGCTATATGACTGTCCCAAACCAACGCATCTATCTATGCTACATATGAACACCCAATAGCTACCAAACACTGTGCCTTGACTATGTCCAACAAACACAGCTTGAATTGACTATCCATATGAAATGACGGAGGGCTACGAATGGTTTCTGGTGAAAACCTTTAACGTAATGAACTTGATATCGTTGAAGGAACCGGATAGCTTTATAAAAATATAGTGGCGAAAACGTTTGCTAAAGAGGTCACTCCCGGTGAAGGGATCTCGGCTCTTTCCCCGTAGAATGAGGTGCAGGATATTCCAACTGAAAACCACGATGCAAAGCAAAAGTAATCGGCTATAGTGAAGTTATTGCCCTGACGCAAACTTTTGTCCAAGGGGTCACTCCGGGTGAAGGGATCTCGGCCCTTGCCTCGTCGACTGAGGAGCAGGATATTCCAACTGAATACCACTGTGCAAAACAAAAGTGAACGTCCTTGCAATAACAGCTTTTTGAAAAGTGTTCCAACAACATCAGATTAGGTTTGTTTTTAACTTGCATTGATCCGAATCAACGCAGTCCCATCAATTGATCACACCAATAAAGAACGAAAATAATGACGTACGTATATGCTATCCGCATTCGCCACTGGGTCCCGTCATTACCCGTTAGGTTAGTTAACTAACGACAGAGCGGGGACTGGACTAGCGCGGATGCAAAACATATACAACATCTACTAGTATATATATCAATATATAATATTTCGCTCAATGCGTGATAAAATGCAACATCACAGAAATGTACAGCATCACAGAACAATATAGATATCTGGGATCCCCGGGTTTCACAGAGCAGCTACTGAAACCCGATGTTCCCCTGGTCGTGTGGATAGCCTGTGCAATGAAATCCTAGACCCCTACGGGCGCGGCAAGTTACCCGCCAAAACCTGAAGCGAGGAAGCCCCCTTCAGCAATGTGAATGGACCACCCAGCACTTCACGGAATCCGGTAACTTGGGCACCCCTCCTGGGTCAACCTGTACCGCCTACGAGTGCGGGGAATAGCCCGCCAATTCTAGAGTGAGGCCCCCTCCGTCTCAACGCCATGAGATGCGGGCCCGTTTCCCTCTAGAACTTGGCTATCCGTGCACCCCACCTTGGGGTAATCCTAGTACAGAAAGTAAAATATACATACAACGGGTACATCGACCGCAACCTGGTCGTGCCTCAAAAGAATAATACAAACAGGCAGTGACGGCAGTCCACATGTCGGACGCTCGCCCCGCAATATCAAATGTACATAATACAACCAGAACTGTACTAGCATTGCAACCAGGCTATCCCCCACGACCGATCCACAACATCACAGCAATACACAGAACATCAACGTGAATGTCACGTTCGCAAATCCGTCTAACCGGGCTATAGCAGTTAGACAGGATTTACCGATCGAGTGACATTCACAGTCGCAGATATAATGTAAATACTGTGAACTAATGTGTTTAAAATATTTGATCGATCAAATTTACTCATGTGGGCCCCAAGCACTACTGTAGCACTCAAAGAAATCTGGGCCCAAAAAATAACATTCCAAAAACCCCATTTTGAACTTAGAAGCTCTCTGGAAAATTTTGGTACAGTGAACTGTCTAGACTGCGGCGGAACCGCGGCCAATGCGTGGGTTTGGACGCGGTTCCGCGGTGATAAGGTGGCATCACAAGACCAAATTTTCCCAGAATGCTCAAAATTCCCTGCATATAATTCTGCAATGTACTGAAAAAATTTTGGAGCCAAAAATATTTCGACAGAAACTGATAATATTCGAAAATCCGGTTTTGGAATTTTGTTCGATCGGAAATGTAAACACATTAGACAAAGCTAGACTAGGTTAATGGCGAGGCTCTGATACCACTGTAAGTGCACGGCGGCGCCTCGGCCGTCAATCCGACGCCGGAATGCGGAAGCGATGCTTTTCTTTAACTTTTGAACCGGCACCACCGCGCACTATAAACCCGGATCGTGCCATTAATCTAGTCCTAGCTAACAAGAGAAGGGTTAGAGAGATATACTGAGCGATCCGTGTCCTTCGGTCTTCTCCCCGTCGTCCCGATCTCCCCGCGGAATCTCCGGTCTCCACCAAGTCGCCAGAAGGGCACCACGTCGCCGGCTTCTTTAACGGGCTCTCACCTCTGGACCGAGGCAATTCGGGCACGAAGTTGGCGAGCCGACGTGCCCAAGATTTGCTGTAGAATAGTGTGGAACTCTATGTCTCATTGGGGTGTAGGAAGTTGCCATAATGGTGGAGGAATTGAACTAGTGGAATTTGTGATGAACTTGGGAATTTTGTGGCATGAAAAGAACAACAATTCCCACATCCAAAATTTGGACAGCCCCACTAGAGCTTGGCCGGCCTTGGCAAAGAGAGAGTGAGTCAAGAGAGTGAGTGGATCAAAAATATGAGTGAGGAAAAAGTCCAAAGGGAGGGTATCTCATCATGCAAGAAAGAGAGAGAAAGGTAATGATGTGAAGAAATGATCACAAGTAAATCCAACACTCAAACCCATCATCATGACCCTCCATCATCACACACAAAAGTCAAGCCATGATGAAGTCAAGAAGTCAATGGAGGCTAAACCATCATGAACAACAATATGCAAAAACAACCCTCCAAAATGCTTATTTGCACAAATGCAAATAAGCCCTCCTCCACCAATCTTCGGCCAATGATAGATACAAAGAAATATGGCCGAAACGGAAAGCAAACTGGCAACTCCAAAAAACTGATCCCGTAATAAATTACAGGAAAACCCCGCTACTGTATATACACACCCGAATTTGTATTCCGACCGAAATACAAATGCAATGAGACAAAATCTACACTGTGAAATACTAGGATCCGGCTTAAACCAAAGCTCGCTAGTATTTTCCGTCCGATCACGATCCGTACAATACGGCACGTATCTGATCGAACCCTGCCATATCTCCATATGGCCTCTACAGCGTTTCGCCCGAAACTTGAGTAACTGTGTGTGGGGGACTCTAAAGACTCGTCAATACTATGGCTGTGGATTTAACCACTAGCACGTCAGAGGTATTAGCCATACGTAACGGGCTACCAGCTATTGACCAAAAGGGACGTCGATGAGCGAACTCATCCTGACACCCTACTGACCCTGTCAGTGACAATATCCGTACAGTCCAGTCCGTTCGTCTATGAGCATCGCATGGCGGGCCTAGGGGGTTGGTAAAAGTCAGACCCCCAAAAGCGGTACAAGTCGTGTCGGAGTGTAGCCCAGAACACCCTGAGATACTACTGGAATACCTACCAGTAAATCTCTTGCGTCGGCCGAGGGCTTTGTGTAATGGCTCTCCTGACACAGCGTGACCTCACCCCCAATACCGGGAGAGACGAACCCCTGCAGATCCGCTCACTGCCTCCATGTGGCTCGGGACTGTACCCAACTAAAACCTGTTTGCACGTCTCCTTTGAGCGTGGTAGGGTAGTAATCAAAGCATAGTGGGAACTCACACGAGACAAATGACGATCTCAGGTCGATGAACTAACCTGTACACATGTCACCAGGGAACTGCTATCTGACGTCTTGTATAATCCTAACTAGCAGGTTCCCGGCCAATCCTGTCCGGTGTACTCATAACCCAATGAGCACCTGTATACATCTTAGGTGAACCAACTGACACCAGTGGCTTGTGAGACCGGCCACCGCCCCTCGTCGGGGTCTCGACTGTATACACTAGTCTACTCTGGAGAATCGATGCCCTGTCTCGAAACTCCCACGACTAGGGACCTTTTAAGGATGTGCTTATAGACTACCAGCTCCCACGTATATGATCGCCCTCATACTGCTGGCAGTCAAGCATGAATTCTAGGGGCTCTATCAACGTGTAATAGCGACCTGTCTGGTCACCTAAAGCAGTACACGATGATAAAGATAAACCAGATAGCATACTATCATCTTGAGTAAGACTGTCCTACCGGAATAGGTCCTCCCTCAATCATTGCAATCACGTGCCTGTGATCCAATAATTGACTCTGAGGGCACTATCTCCAACAATATATATATAGCATTCATCGCACGTAGTTATAAGATCATATCACAAAACACAAGCAGCCGAAGTCAACATATGAAATATTGGATATACTAGGAGATCCTTGTTTTAAATTCAGCCAGTAATGAAAAACACGGATTCCACGGTCGTGATGAATAGCCAAATCCACATCCCTAGACCCCTACGAGAGTTGCAAATAACCCTGCGAATTCTAGAGTTAGGAGACCCAGTCTCGACTCCTCGAGATGGTCTCCTACTGGACTCTAGAATCCAGTTACTTGTGTTCCCCGCCTTAGGTCTATCTTAATGCGGAAAAGTAAATAATATACATCAATGGCGACATCATCCTCAACCCGAAAGTGTCCCAATAAAAGAATATTACATACAATTTTACATGAATGAAAATTAAAAAAACTCTCGACTCACGCAAAACCCCCAACTATTCAATCACGACGATCCAATATAACATATCACAACAACACATAACATCACATGTCATCAACGAAGTAAACATGCGTATCCTAAATTCCATTGACATATAGTAACGAGATCGGGGATACACTATATATTACACTTACGGTCGCAGAAAAGAAATGAAAAACTAAAATAATTAGAATCCGCAAACACCTTAGACATCATAAACCCGGAATATCTCATATTCCGAATTTCATGCCTAATCTATAAACACTGCATTTTAGTCTCAAACCGAAAACTCTTTTCAATAAGCAGTTGGATAATTCAACAAGATTCCCGACTAAGTGATCGCGTATAATACGGTATTGCGACGGAGTTTTATTCCGAATCGAAACTCCGTGGCAATCGATCAACCGAGACTAAAACGCTAGATCTATATAACACTAACTAGTTTTCTCAAAACTAATTGTTGTGGATTCCAAATATTATATCACATATCATCATAATCTATACGACGCTAAATATTTCGATCGATTTATCGAACACCCACAACTTGAGTCTCATTAAAAACATCCAGAAAGTGCCAAATACAACAATGGAGAAGCACAAGAAAAACTAACCCAAAACACCCCAAATTTGCGGCGGAATCGCGGCCAAACCAGGGTTTGGGAAAAGGTTCTGCAGCGCTTTGTGGGAATTAGGGCTTCGAATTTCTTGTTGCTCCATTAAGAACCCTGCACATTTTTTGCATATTTTTAATAACAAAAATTTCAACTTTTGAAAATCTGGACAGAAAATTGGTAAAAATAGGTTTTGAAGTTCAATCGAACACTTTAACGCCATGTAGACTTTTCCTAATATTCTAGCTTGGCTCTGATACTATGAATGTCTATCCTAGCACCACCTCTAGGTTTTACTAGGCATCTAGCAAGCTATTTTAAAAAATTTGGGGTGCTAAGCTAGATTAACCAAGAATCTAAACTAGATGATTAGGGTCAACATGATGATATCAAAAGATTTACACTAAAGATGGAGGCAACAACCTTTGTAGACCGTGTCCTTCTCTTCATAAGCTCCGTGTAGTATTCCACGCGACTCCACTAGGCTCCACTTGAAGTTGGATCGAGCTTCCTACATGACCTTCGTGCCGAAGATGATCCACCCGAAGCTCTGCTAATCCAAGCTACCTCTTCACTAAATTTACTTTAGTGAAGGAAACACACTACACCTAAGTGCTAATCAAGTGTAGGATGGTGAAGTAGGGGTGTTGAGCTCACTAGGGTTCTCACAAGCCCTAGGTTTCACAACTCATGTGAGTGTTAGGGCTTGGAGGTAGGAGGAAGAAGATGAAGAGAGCTAGAGAGCAAAATGAGCTCAAGTGAGGAAATGAACAACTCTAGAATCCAAGTGAAGAATGGCTTGATCAAATACCTCACTTATTGAAGCATGGAATAAACCAATTTGTTTATTCCAACCATACTTCAATAGTGAATCCAAATGATTAAATAAATATAAAAGCCATGCTTCATCCCATTCCTCAAATATATCCTTATATTCCACCTCATTTTCTATTTTCATAAAATAGAAAATCAACCATGCATCATATAATATATATATATATATACATATATCAAATATATATATATATATATTAATATATATATTAAGAAAATAATTAGTGAGCTAAATATTAGTTAATATATAATTATATCAAATATAATATATGTCAAATTATTAAATCCACACTTGATTTAATAATCCGGTTATATCACATATAACCGATTAATATCATTTATCTGTATATCACATTATCAAATCAACACTTGATTCAATAATCCGGTTATATCAAATATAACCTAACCGATAACATATAACCACCAGATTATAATACGGTATTACATACACGTATTTAATCAGGCCCCCCGCACATATCAGCATATGTGCCCTACTTCGTTTCTCTTGAACTAGAAAACCTCTGTGTGAGACTCTAATGACTCGTCAATACGCCGGTAGTAGGTAATGATCACATTAGTTACCTACAAGCCGTTAGCGGTACTAGCTGGATGCAACGGCTACCCAGGTATTGAGCGAATAGAAGATCAACAAGCAAGCTTGTCCAAACTTCCATGAGGCTTATAAGTAACACTTACCGTACAGTCCGGTCTCTTCGTCTGATATGTCGTATATCGAGTCTAGGGGTAGAATCGTCTGACCCCAGTAACTTGATAAGTCATGCCGATGTGTGGCTCATAACGGTTCAAGAAACCACTGATAATACTTACCAGTAAATCTCATCAGCCCTGGCTAGGGACTTACTGTTATAGCCAATCGAGCATCGCACAAAATTAACTCCCAATACCGGGAGAGAAGAAATCCCTCCTATCGTTCACTGCCTCCATGTGACTCGGGACTGTACCTAAAATTCATCTGTTTGCTCGACTCTTTTGAGCTGTGATAGGGAGGAAATCAAAGCACAGTGGGAAACACATAAGAGTCTATGACGATCTCAGTTCTACAGACTAACATGTACCAGTATCACTACAGAACTGCTATCTGACAATAGGTATGGTACCATCTAGAAGTTCTCGACGAGTCCTGTTCGGTGTACCCATTCTCTAATGAGCACCTGTAATATTTCAAAAAAATAAAATATTATTTTTGGGAATTTTATAATTTAATATTATTTTATTGAATATTTTAATATTTCGGTATAATTAAATACCGATATATGGAGAAAATTTTGGAAAAATTACGGAAAATTCTAAAATAGGGTATTTTATGGAATTATGCCATTTTTGAGTTTTTATGGTTAATTATATGCTATTTTAGTGCTAATCGCGATTAAAAATCGCTAATCGGGTTTTTAGCACTTTTGTGCAAAAATATGCACATATCATTTTTCCACACTTGTTTCATTTTCCTATCTGTTTTGGGTGTATAGTTTGTTAGGGTTTACCATGGTGAGAGAAGAAAAAGAAAAGAAAAGAATAAAGGAAAAAAGAAAAGTCAAAGGTGACAAAATGAGTGAGTGGGTGTACTTAGAGAGAGAAAGAGAGTGTGTTTTGTGAGAGGGGGGAAAAGGGGGTTGCTGCTGCTGCTTCCCATTTTCAAAACCCCACCATTTTCCTCCATCTTCCTCAACCCCACAACCCTCCTCAAAGAACCCTAGATCTATCCCCAACCATGCCCCAAAACCCTACACTCCCTTCACAAATATTAGTCACCATCTCATCCTCTACAAGATGAACCGAGCAAAGTAGGATTTTGACGACTTTGGAAAGTTGGTGCTGCCTAGAGAGGAACAAGTGAGGTATAACTTCTTCCTTTTGTTTAGTTTTGGTTCGATGTCGTATTTTTGTGTTGTTTTGTGACATGGACAACCTGCTGTGACCCCGAGACTTTTTGGTGGAAACAAACAGTGTGGGAGTGTTATACTAGAGACCTGGAGAGTTTACCTAAAACCCCACCCCTTCCCACCGGCCCTGGGCCGGCGACCAGTGGACCAAAACCGGCGACCTTGGCTTAATAGGGGAGCTAGGGTTTGGATTTTGTAGGGTGGTTATATGATGGTGTTTAGGGGTAATTGGTCTTACTGGATTTTTGTATAATGACTATAGGTGAATTCTGGGGGCTTTGGTGAGTGTTTGCTTGACCATGGTAACACGATTCATGACCTGAGTCATAGAGCTGAGCCGTTTCATGAACTCAGAAAATTTACCCATATCAGTTTTGTAACTTTTAGTATGCATATGGGGTATCTGGAGCAACCCAAGGAATATCTGAGACAACCAAACAACACCAGGGATCCATTTTTGACTATAGGAGACCATCATGACAAAGTGTAGCCAATTGGGGCCAAGGGGGCCGGCGAGGCCGGTTTTTCATGAGGGAGGGCTCGGCCACTTGGTGTGGTGTGGGGTCCAGGTTTCTGCTTTAGGCCACATAGACCCTATACATCACTATAGACCTGTTTGCTTGCCTTGTTTTGACTAAGAGTGAAATCTGGGACCAATTTCCTACAATGTAGTATTACGACATCGCCACGACTTAAACTTGGTGTACGAAATCTTGGTTTATGTGTTAGATTGGTAGCCTACCTAGGATCTGGAGTGACCCTAGACACTTAATGGAAAAACCAACAAGACCATTACCCTGTATTGACTACTAGGAGGTTTCCCTATAAACCTGACACCCTAACTTCCCTAATTGGGCTGGCGAGGGCGGAATTCTAGGGTACGGGGCCGGCCACCTTGTTGACTTAGGAGTCTAAGATGCCTCCATAGCTCACATGTACCCTATATATCACCCTAGACTTGTTTGCTTAGATTTGTCTGACCTAAATCAAAATCTGGGAACACTTGTGTGTGAATTAGGATATGTTTTCCGTATTTGAAATGATGAGTTTTGATATCTGGATTCGTTTTTGGTTGCCGCATGTTTGTACATCGACGACAAGGGTTGTTTGATTGATTTTTGTACGTATAAGCTATAGGTTTTAACCTATAAGCAATGCGTGTGCCGTTTTGGTTTCCGATGTGATTTTCATGTGCTTTAGCGTTTGTGATATACTTGTAGGTACCCTACGTGATGTTGGGGTGATGAAGATAAAGGCGGCAACATCGGCATCGGCAAGCAAAGGTGAGTAGATTTATATCTACGGGGAGAAGTCGGGTGGATGGCGTATAGCATCCCAGCAGTTCGTGGTGATGTATACGAATACGTATACACACACATATATTGATTATATATTGTTGAGTTTATTGACGATAAAGATGGATAATTGGTGTGATTGGATTAGTTTAGTGTTGCGAAACCCTAGAGTGGTGGTTGCACCATACATACACATGCATACCCAAACTTGCATACATTCTTCCTTCATTTGTGCTTATGTGGGAATATATTTATGTGTTCATATGGGTATGGGACTATGTGTTCACATACTGGATTTGAGGATAGTATTTGGGATTTGAGGTGAGTCGATGAGATTGATTTGAGACCGTGAGATCGGTGATATAGCAGGATTCGTATTTGAGATACGTCATGATGTCATAGCGGATCTTTGGACGACGATACCATGTGAATAGAGATAATACTGAAGTAATCGACATGTGATCGTGTTATGAGATATGATATGTGCTGATGATATCGGTTTGAACGAGACTGTCGATCAGTAGTCAGATCATGATTATATTGATGATATTAGTAATGTACTAGACGTAGGTCAGTACCCTGGATTGTGATCTTGGATAAAGAGGATATCAGATGAATAAAGTGATGAATGTGTTATTGACCCGTATCCAGATTTGGGATGCCATACGACGGATTTACGTACGAGCTATATTGATGTTGATCCGCACTCTTGACTTGGGAATAACTGATTATAGATATGGTATCGGATGTGATATTATCGAGGCGGGATCACCGGCTTATATATATGTATGTATGTATGTATGTATGTATGTATCGACTCAGATGTTAGGCGGTTTCCTTACCTTCAGTTAGCCAGTTAGCGTAGCCCTATAGTTTAGTATAGTTGGTAGACTAGATTCGACTCCTATCATTTCAAAAGCTAACGAATCGCGGGTATTTTAAAGGACAGGTCAAGCTATTCTACGGATATTTCAAAAGACGTATCTTTTCTTAAAAACACCGTAGCTCTCATTTTCAAAACACCGCGATTCGTGTTATTTTTAAAAATCACCATTGTTTGACTTATAGTTATCGTTGTGTCTAGTACTCTGCTCCCGCACATTATTGATGTTCGCTCCGCATCACATACTTATTGTACTGCATATTCCATTATTGATATCATGCTGTTAGGACACCAGCACCATTACCGATGATGCGTATGTACCACGTACACTTACTTGCCGGCTCACACACATCTTCATCGGCAATTGCCATGTCACGAACACTTTAGAAAATACTGTTTTATTGACATAGTTGTTAGCTAATATTTTAGACATTGTAGTTATTATTTGTCACTTCATGCATACTGTTATTCATTGTTATGCCGCATTCATGGATTTTTATGCCTATATTCACTGTTTACATGCTATTGAGGATTTGGATTCGGATTTCCATAAGATTTTCTGGATTTGGGGGAAAACCGCAAAACTTATATAGACTTCTTTTCTCTTTTTTTAAATAAAAAGTGCGGTTTTTCCATGATGTATGAGTCGTCCACCATGAGTTTGCTGATGGATTTTGATACCCGAGTTCGAGAAGTGGAGGAACCGTTTCGGGTACATGGTGGACCCGGTGCGGTACCCCGGGGCAAGAGGATCGCAGATGATGGCATTGAGCCTGGCAGGGGAGCACTACCGACCGATGATTTTACCCAATGCGTCGGATATCCGGAGGATACCGTCGTGGTCTTGAGATGGATAGTAGGGGCCGGTCTGGACTGACGGCGCCCTATATATTGAGATTGAGACATTGAGATTTCGAGATATTGAGGTACTGAGATTTGATGATACAGGCCAGTCCGGATAGCCGGAGCCTGAGATTTTGAGACATTGAGATTTATGTTTTGTGTCGATACTAGACACTGTTTATGCTGATTTCATTATGATACCTCATTTTAAAAATACAAAGGAAATCTCGCTAATTTATGAAAGCAGTTTCTTTAGTACATGTATTCTGTTTTCATGCATTCATACATCGTCCATATGATATATTGCTACCTGAGGCACTGACACGGGCACATGAGATTACACTTGGGTTAGATATTTACCCTAACCATTGTTATAGGCTGCTGGTTATATATTTGAGGATATATTATAATCATATGACCTAGGATTGCGTTGTTCATGCGATTTCTGTTCGTAGACGTTTTTCTACTCACGAGTTGGCAACTCACCCCCGTTGTGCCACAGTTTCTTACAGGTTTGCCGTACATGTTTCATTACGGCTTTGCTGGCACTATTTCCATTTTCGGGTGATTTGCTAGTAGGTGGGTTTATTGTATCGTACCCATCATTATACTTTGTATATTATTATTCTGTTGTATCTAGAAGTTCCATCAACCAAACATGTATTTATTTTTCAGATAGAGACCAGTGTTGTTTATTCATTCGACTTTAGAGTCGCGCGTTGTATTTCTATGGATTTCATGCTGTTTGAGTTTCCTTTTCTGTTGTGATCCTCGCCTTTTGGCGTTGTATATTATATTGCTTGTGTGGTTGTGACCGTCGATTGACGAAGAGCTAGCTCCCGCTTGGGGATGCATTTTTCATTATATATATGTTTTATCAGGTTTTGTACCCGCTTGGGGTCAGTTTTTATAAAGGAAACTCTGCCGAAATTTTTAGAAAAGATTTGTGATTTTAAAATGCATATCTCGGCATATGTTTCAAACTATTTGATTTAAAATGGTTTTCCTTCATTCTACTATCTTTTCTTGGTTTGGATTGCTGGGTTTTTGGCTTACTTAGATTACGTACGCCTAGAGACGTTCGTAGTTTAAGGGCCGGTCATGTTTCGTACTTTCGGATCGTGACAAAGTTGGTATCAGAGCGTTAGGTTTTTACCTTCGGAGCATAGGATGACCCTTGGTTGATGGAACAGGTGACTAAAGTAGAGTGACGTACCGTGGGTATGTTCCGCGGCATACTTACGATACGCTACTTCACTTAAGAAGCCTTAGGATGTACATTTCTTTGCTGAGTATTATATTCATTCCTGATCTAGCCTCATCGGTACCAGTTATGGTTTTACTGCCACGATTACTGGCAGGAAGAGCTACGGCTAGAGTTGCGGTCAGCACGAGCTCGTTGCGAACGAGGACTGACCAGGGCGCGATTCCGGCGACACACGACTGCAGAGATGTGTCTTCTTATGGTGTTTTCGCACCACGAGCGTTTGATGGATCGCTATATGAGGTTACTCGAATGTGCTGATCGGCACCAGAGGATTGAGCCACTGACAGAGGCCAGCCAGATTTTGATGACCGTTGATGTATTTCTTATTCATGATAATTGAGGCACTGTTCAGCGTGCAGACGAGTGAGCCAGTTATTGCTGCGAACAACGAGATATCGCCCTAGAAGTTGGAGCTACTGCAGTACGAGTTGTACTAAGAGATAAGAGAAGGTCGCTAGTCACCGAGGATGAATAACTAGGACATGTAGTTCGTTCGCTACCCCGATGTGAGGTCATCGGATAGATTGATTCCTGCTAGAGACGACTTCACGCGGAGACGTTGAGAGTCGACAGAGACGATCGAATGTCAGAAACCTATTATTCCAAGTTTAAAGTATTCGGAAAGACATGCAGGCAATTCTATGGACCCTCTAGAAGAATGAAACCCTAACTCGACTTAATGACCGTGTGAAAGCCTTTGAACCTTAGGGTTTGCGGCAGTTCCGCGGCGCCATTAGTGAGGCTTGGGTTTGCCCTTCTACGGCTAGACCACCGATGCTGTGGTATGTACTCGATACTATTAAACTGTACCCAAGATGTTGAGCTCTTGGGGGATTATAAGGTTTTGACGACTCAATCGAACAGTTCGACTTCCTTCGGATGCTAGGTGGTGAGATACATTTCTTAGGAGACTCCAGATACGAGGATAGCCGTTGGAGCTCAGTCCATGCAGCCACGACGCAACGAGTCCGAAGCAGTCGACATTGGAGAAAAGTGGAGTAAGAGGTTCGTATGAGATCTTGATGAGACGACGTTCCACTCTGCCGACATCAAAGATGCGATACGCATGCCGAGGTATTGTACCGGGATGTACCTTCCAGAAGGAGTCGCGATGAGTATGCAGCCGTTCCGGAACAAGAAACAGATATAGTAAAGGACGGTGACTTCCGGATAGTTAGGCAGAGACGAGATTTGGGAGAGACTTCGACAGGACCTTTCTGGAATAAATTTATGAGAAAACTTGGACCCAGGAATGGTCATGTTACGCACACCAGCAGGCCAGATTTCAGGATCGTCGACGAGACATGCTATGAGTGACCACGACAGTTGGCCAGAGATTCTTGGAGGTTGTACTTGAGCGGGACTATTCCGCCATATTTGATTTTGGTATTTTGGGCGGTCTATTCGCATGACTGATTTTGATGATTGAGTTTCATGATATTTGTTTCTTTATGCACCATGGTTGCACCTACTGAGTATTTACGACTTTTGCACAGTTGTTGCACTTGTTACCATTTTCTTGCCTTGGTTTCACATGTTTATGATTTTATGGGTTTCATACAGTTGAGTTGATTTTGTGCATATGTATGCACACGATTTAGTTTTGCACTCGGTATAGTTCACATATGCGTGCAGTGCAGTGTTACGCATTTTGTGCACTTAGATGCATTGGACTTCGATTTCGATTGTGATGCTCGATATTTGTTTTGTGCACCTTATGCACCTGATTGGATTTTACACATGTTCGGCGCTTGGTATTGGATTTCATGATTTCGTGCATGATGGATGCACCTGATTTGGATTTTCGCGCATGTTATGAGATACGATTTTGGTGCACACTAGATGCACTAAATCTAGATTCCTCGTGCATGTCAGATGCACCTGTTTTTGCTGTCAGGCACATACGTTGTCTATGACAGATTCTTCGTGCACACCCGTTGCACCTTGATATTGTTTCTGTGCACATGTATGGCACATATATGGATTTTGATTTCCGTGCGCACCAGACGCACGTAGTATTCATATGCACATTTTGGGATTTATTTCTTATGGAGCAGTATATTTTTATGATATTTGCTATGTGTTTTTGTACTGAGCAGGACTAGTCAGAGGACAGTACCTGGATATATTTTGCATGCATTGATAGATTTCAAAGGGATTTCCAAAAAGCGAGATATAGTCTCAGTATTTACCTACGTGTCCGATATGACACGGAACGTTTAAAACAGGGAAACTTTTCTAAATTGCTTTAAAACGGCAGAACATACTTATTAAACAAAGGATATATACGTATATGACTATTTTCTTATAGAGACGCCCGTCACTGTGCAGTGTTATGCGCATTGCACAACGACTTTAAAAGATTTGGCATGCATTTCCTTCAGATATTTACATATATAGGTTTGATAATTACATGTATAGTTTCGAGTTATATCATATTGGTTTTGCTTTGGATTTGGCACTCGTGTCTTTACCTTGACTCTGATGATTACGGGACGCTTGACGGAGTTTCGATTTTGGGTTATCTGCTCATTACTCATGCGCATGCATTGTGCTATGATGTGTTTTATGTATTGATGATTTCGGAGCCCCGACAACTTGGACATTTTATTGAAATGTTTTAGGATTTGGGGGTTTAAATTTAAATTCGGGGACCAAATTTCTTTAAGGAGGGTAGATTGTAACATTTCAAAAAAATAAAATATTATTTTTGGGAATTTTATAATTTAATATTATTTTATTGAATATTTTAATATTTCGGTATAATTAAATACTGATATATGGGGAAAATTTTGGAAAAATTACGGAAAATTCTAAAATAGGGTATTTTATGAAATTATGCCATTTTTGAGTTTTTATGGTTAATTATATGCTATTTTAGTACTAATCGCGATCGAAAATCGCTAATCAGGTTTTTAGCACTTTTGTGCAAAAATGTGCACATATCATTTTTCCACACTTGTTTCATTTTGCTACATGTTTTGGGTGTATGGTTTGTTAGGGTATACCATGGTGAGAGAAGAAAAAGAAAAGAAAAGAAAAAGGGAAAAAGAAAAGTCAAAGGAGACAAAATGAGTGAGTGGGTGTACTTGGAGAGAGAAAGAGAGTGTGTTTTATGAGAGGGGGAAAAGGGGGCTGCTGCTGCCCATTTTCAAAACCCCACCATTTTCCTCCTTCTTCCTCAACCCCACAATCGTCCTCAAAGAACCCTAGATCTATCCCCAACTATGCCCCAAAACCCTACACTCTCTTCACAAATATTAGCCCCCATCTCATCCTCTATAAGATGAACCGAGCATAGTAGGATTTTGACGACTTTGGGAAGTTGGTGCTGCCTAGAGAGGAACAAGTGAGGTATAACCTCTTCTTTTTGTTTAGTTTTGGTTCGATGTCGTATTTTTGTGTTGTTTTGTGACATGGACAACCTGCTGTGACCCCGAGACTTTTTGGTGGAAACAAAGTGTGGGAGTGTTATACTAGAGACCTGGAGAGTTTCCCTGAAACCCTACCCCTTCCCACCGGCCCTGGGCCGACGACCAGTGGACCAAAACCGGCGACCTCGGCTTAATAGGGGAGCTAGGGTTTGGATTTTGTAGGGTGGTTATATGATGGTGTTTAGGGGTAATGGGTCTTACTGGATTTTTGTATAATGACTATAGGTGAATTCTGGGGGGCTTTGGTGAGTGTTTGCTTGACCATGGTAACACGATTCATGACCTGAGCCATAGACCTAAGCCGTTGCATGAACTCAGGAAATTTACCCATATCAGTTTTGTGACTTTTAATGTGCCTATGGGGTATCTGGAGCAACCCAGGAAATATCTGAGACAACCAAACAACACCAGGGACCCATTTTTGACCATAGGAGACCATCATGACAAAGTGTAGCCAATTGGGGCCAAGGGGGCCGGCGAAGCCGGTTTTTCATGAGGGAGGGCCCGGATACTTGGTGTGGTGTGGGGTCCAGGTTTCTGCTTTAGGACGCATACACCCTATACATCAATATAGACCTGTTTGCTTGCCTTGTTTTGATCAAGAGTGAAATCTGGGACCAATTTCCTACAATGTAGTATTACGACATCGCCATGACTTAAACTTGGTGTACCAAATCTTGGTTTATGTGTTAGATTGGTAGCCTACCTAGGATCTGGAGTGACCCTAGACACTTAATGGAAAAACCAGCAAGACCATTACCCTGTATTGACTACTAGGAGGTTTCCCTATAAACCTGACACCCTAACTTCCCTAATTGGGCCGGCGAGGCCGGAATTCTAGGGTAGGGGGCCGGCCACCTTGCTGACTTAGGAGTCTAGGATGCCTCCATAGCTCACATGTACCCTATATATCACCCTAGACTTGTTTGCTTAGATTTGTCTGACCTAAATCAAAATCTGGGAACACTTGTGTGTGAATTAGGATATGTCTTCCGCATTTGAAATGATGAGTTTTGATATCTGGATTCGTTTTTGGTTGCCGTATGTTTGTACATCGACGACAGGGGTTGTTTGATTGATTTGTGTACGTATAAGCTATAGGTTTTAACCTATAAGCAATGCGTGTGCCGTTTTGGTTTCCGATGTGATTTTCATGTGCTTTAGCGTTTGTGATATACTTGTAGGTACCCTACGTGATGTTGAGGCGATGAAGATAAAGGCGGCGACATTGGCATCGGCAAGCAAAGGTGAGTAGATTTATATCTATGGGGAGAAGTTGGGTGGATGGCATATAGCACCCCCGAAGTTCGTGGTGATGTATACGAATACGTATACACACATATATATTGATTATATATTGTTGAGTTTATTGACGATAAAGATGGATAATTGGTGTGATTGGATTAGTTTAGTGTCGCGAAACCCCAGAGTAGTGGTTGCACCACACATACACACGCACACCCATACTTGCATACATTCTTCCTTCATTTGTGCTTATTTGGGAATATATTTATGTGTTCACATGGGTATGGGACTATGTGTTCACATACTGGATTTGAGGATAGTATTTGGGATTTGAGGTGAGTCGATGAGATTGATTTGAGACCGTGAGATCGGTGATATAGCAGGATTCGTATTTGAGATACGTTATGATGTCATCATGGATCTTTGGACGACGATACCATGTGAATAGTGATAATAATGAAGTAATCGACATGTGATCGTGTTATGAGATATGATATGTGCCGATGATATCGGTTTGTACGAGACTGTCGATCAGTGGTCAGATCATGATTATATTGATGATATTAGTAATGTACTAGACGTAGGTCAGTACCGTGGATTGTGATCTTGGATAAAGAGGATATCAGGTGAATAAAGTGATGAATGTGATATTGACCCGTATCCAGATTTGGGATGCCGTACGACGGATTTACGTACGAGCCATATTGATGTTGATCCGCACTCTTGACTTGGGAATAACTGATTATAGATATTGTATCGGATGTGATATTATCGAGGCGGGATCACCGACTTATATATATATATATATCGACTCAGATGTTAGGCGGTTTCCTTACCTTCAGTTAGCCAGTTAGCTTAGCCCTATAGTTTAGTGTAGTTGGTAGATTAGATTCGACTCCTACCTATTTCAAAAGCTAATGATTCGCGGGTATTTTAAAGGACAGGTCAAGGTAATCTACGGATATTTCAAAAGACATATCTTTTCTTAAAAACACCGTAGCCCTCATTTTCAAAACACCGCGATTCGTGTTGTTTTTAAAAATCACCATTGTTTGACTTATAGTTATCGTTATGTCTAGTACTCTGCTCCCGCACATTATTAATGTTCGCTCCGCATCGCATACTTATTGTACTGCATATTCCATTATTGATATCATGCTGTTAGGACACCAGTACCATTACCGATGATGTGTATGTACCACGTACACTTACTTGCCGGCTCACACACATCTTCATCGGCAATTGCCATGTCACGAACACTTTAGAAAATACTGTTTTATTGACATAGTTGTTAGCTAATATTTTAGACATTGTAGTTATTACTTGTCACTTCATGCATACTGTTATTCATTGTTATGCCGCATTCATGGATTTTTATGCCTATATTCACTGTTTACATGCTATTGAGGATTTGGATTCGGATTTCCATGAGATTTTCTGGATTTGGGAGAAAACCGCAAAACTTATATAAACTTCTTTTCTCTCTTTTTAAATAAAAAGTGTGGTTTTTCCATGATGCATGAGTCGTCCACCATGAGTTTGCTGATGGATTTCGAGACCCGAGTTCGAGGAGCGGAGGAACCGTTTCGGGTACATGGTGGACCCGGTTCGGTAGCCCGGGGCAAGAGGATCGCAGATGATGGCGTTGAGCCGGGCAGGGGAGCACTACCGACCGGTGATTTTACCCGATGCGTCGGATATCCGGAGGATACCGTCGTGGTCTTGAGATGGATAGTAGGGGCCGGTCTGGACTGACGGTGCCCTATATATTGAGATTGAGACATTGAGATTTCGAGATATTGAGGTACTGAGATTTGATGATACAGGCCAGTCCGGATAGCCGGAGCCTAAGATTTTGAGACATTGAGATTTATGTTTTGTGTCGATGCTACACTGTTTATGCTGATTTCATTATGATACCTTATTTTAAAAATACAAAGGAAACCTCGCTAATTTATGAAAGCAGTTTCTTTAGTACATGTATTCTGTTTTCATGCATTCATACATCGTCCATATGATGTATTGCTACCTGAGGCACTGACACGGGCACATGAGATTACACTTGGGTTAGATATTTACCCTAACCATTGTTATAGGCTGCTGGTTATATATTTGAGGATATATTATGATCATATTACCTAGGATTGTGTTGTTCGTGCGATTTTTGTTCGTAGATGTTCTTCTACTCACGAGTTGGCAACTCACCCCCGTTGTGCCACAGTTTCTTGCAGGTTTGCCATACAGGTTTCATTACGGCTTTGCTGGCACTACTTCTATTTTCGGGTGATTTGATAGTAGGTGGGTTTATTGTATCGTACCCATCATTATACTTTGTATATTATTATTCTGTTGTATCTAGAAGTTCCATCAACCAAACATGTATTTATTTTTCAGATAGAGACCAGTGTTGTTTATTCATTCGACCTTAGAGTCGCGCGTTGTATTTCTATGGATTTCATGCTGTTTGAGTTTCCTTTTCTGTTGTGATCCTCGCCTTTTGGCGTTGTATATTATATTGCTTGTGTGGTTGTGACCGTCGATTGACGAAGAGCTAGCTCCTGCTTGAGGATGCATTTTTCATTATATATATGCTTTATCAGGTTTTGTACCCGTTTGGGGTCAGTTTTTACAAAGGAAACTCTGCCGAAATTTTTAGAAAAGATTTATGATTTTAAAATGCACATCTCGGCATATGTTGCAAACTATTTAATTTAAAATGGTTTTTCTTCACTCTACTATCTTTTCTTGGTTTGGATTGCTGGGTTTTTGGCTTACTTAGATTACGTACGCCTAGAGACGTTCATAGTTTAAGGGCCGGTCATGTTCCGTACTTTCGGGTCGTGACAGCACCTGTGTACAATCTTTGATGTCAAACACCAATGGATATGGGATCAACCATCGCCCCCTACAGGGTCAAAAAAACGTACACACTAGTTTACTCTATAATATCGATGCCCTGTCTCGATACTCCCTCGACTCGTAACAATTAAAGGATGTGCTTGTGGACTACACAAGTCCCAGTAGTATGATCCACAACATAGTACTGGTAGTCAATCTAGCATCCAAAGGGCTTTATCAACATGTATCAGACAAATAGTGTAATAATACAAGTGTACATGTTAAGATAAAGTTCAACCAGATAGCATGCTATCATGTCAAGCAAGAAAGTCCTCTATATATATGTCCAAGCATCCATTATATCTTATAATAATGGCCTCTGGGACATATATATTCTTAACACCACCTCATTAATCTATTTGTCAAAAATAGATAAAGCAAATAATGAGGTGTCCCCTTCTAGAAGCATGCTATATAAAATTACAAGAATGCCCTCACCGTATATACATACCCGTATTCGTATTCCGAAAAATACGAATACAATGAGTTGATGACAATCCACTAATATAATACTAGGATCCTGCTTAAACCAAAGCTCACTAGTATTATCCGTTCAAACATCATCCGTGTAGCCAGTACACGTATATGATCGGAACACTGCCGTAAAACCATACAGCCTCTATATCGTTTCGCCCGAAGCAGGGAAACCCTCTGTATGGGACTCTAAAGACTCGAAAGTACATTGGCAGTGGGTTTAACCATAAGTCCGTCAGCTGTACTAGCTGCACGTAACGGCTACCCAGGTATCTGTCGATAAGAAGGCCGATGAGAAAACTCATCCGAACTCCTACTGAGCCTATCTGTGACAATTTCCATATAGTCCGGTCTGTTCGTCTAAGATATTCGCATATCGGGCCTATGGGATGGTAACCATCAGACCCCTAATAGCGAAATAAGTCGTACTGGGATAGAGTCCAAAACACCTTGAGAAACTACCGGAGTACCTACCAGTAATCTCGCTTGCCCTGGCCAGGGATTTTGTGTAAAGGCTTTCCGAACACAGTGCGATATCAACCCCGTGTTGGGTTAACCTAGCACCTCATGAAGGGTTTGGAAGCATCACATGTACCAAAGATTGAATTTTTAGGGTGCTAAGTTAACAAACAAAGAATCGTTCTTAGAAAAATTAGGGTTTCAAAATATGCATATCATCTCATGAAAGAAAAGCTAGGGTTTTGAGAGTACAACCTTTGTAGCTCCCTACGCTAGACTCCTTGGCTACTTGGGGTTTGGAAAAGCTCCGCTTGAACTCCTCTAGGTCACCGATGATCCACTCGGAGTCCGCTTTGTCCAAGCTAGCAACTTCGTAAGATCAAGAATGAAAATCGAAGCTAACACTGTAAACAAGTGGGCAAGACATGTGTAGAATGATGTTGTGGTGGCTTTTCTCACTTCAAAATCCTATCTTGATGAATATATTGCTCACTACAAAAGTCTAGAGAGCAAATGGTGAAGGAGGAAGAAGATGATGGCTTTCTTTTAACAAGAGTAAAAAGATAACTCTTGAAAGGAAAAATGAAAATATATGTATATATATTTATTCCTTCTCATCTCAAACCATGGTTAAATGTTTAAGATATTATTTAATTTGAGTTAAAACACAAAGAGAAGGTTAACTCATGGTTAGGAGTAGGTGAGCATGGTTAGGTTTAAGAAGAGTGTAGAAACTAAGTTTGAATTATCCTTTTCTTTATATATTTTGTTTTAACAAAAAATTAAAAAATAATCCATATATTTAACCATGGTGTGAGTCTTATATTGCCATCATATTCACTGTGTAATCAACCATGAAGGATGTTGTATGTATGTATGTATGCACATCCATATGTGCATGAATCTAAAAGGAAAGAAAGCATACATGCATGCATACATCCATCATGTACAAGAAAAGATTTCAAGTGAGAAAACTAATGGTTAAATGATAAATCAACACTTGATTTATCAATCCGGCCATATCACATATGACCCCACCAAAATCAAGCCGCCCGATCAATATACGGTATCCCATACGCGCATTTTAACCGGGTCCATGCGCATATCGCATATGCGCACCACAACGTTTCGCCTGGACTAGGTAACTCCTTTGTGGGACTCTTAGACTCGTCAATACGCCGGCAGTGGGTGATGATCATATCAAGTACCCCCAAGCCGCAAGCGGTCAGCTAAACGTAACGGCCACCCGGGTATTGAGCGATCAGAAGAAAACAAGCGAACCTGCTACAACTCCCGTCGAGCCAACCGGCAACACTACCTGTGCAGTCCGGTCTCCTCGTCTGATATGTCGCATATCAAGTCTAGGGGTGGTAAACGTCAGACCCCAATAACCGATAAGTCGTGCCGATGTGAGGCCCATAACGGGTCGAGAAACTACTGGCAACACTTACCAGCAAATCTCTAAAACAGCCCTGTCCAGGGACTTCCCTGTTACGGCCAATCGAGCACAGCGCAACATCAACCCCCAATACCGGGAGAGACGAAACCCCTCCTATCGCTCATTGCCTCCATGTGACTCGGGACTGTACCCAAAAACCACCGTTTTGCACGCCCTCATGGACGTGGTAAGGTGGAAATCAAAGCACAGTGGGAATCACACAAGACTCTATGACGATCTCGGGTCTACATACTAACCTGCACAAGTGTCACCTGAGAACTGCCATCTGACGTGAGGTATAATACCATCTGGGAGTTCTCGGCGAGTCCGTCCAGTGTACCCAGTCTCCACTGAGCACCTGTATACCATCTCTGATATCAAACATCATTGGATATGGGATCATCCATCGCCCATCTCATGGGTCGAGAAGCGTATACGCTAGTCTACACTGGTATATCGATGCCCCGTCTCGATACATCCACGACTAGGGACCTTGAAGGATGTACTTATGGACTACCATGTCCCCACTAGTATGATCCGCATCATAGTACAGGTAGTCAAGTACACATCCTAAGGGCTTTACCAACATGTAACTATAAGACAGTATAAAGAGACTAGTATACATGTTAAGATAAAGAGTAACCAGATAGCATACTATCATATCGAGCAAGAAAGTCATCTCTATATATATGTCCAAGCATCCAATATAATATACATCATGTGTACAATACTGGCCTCTAGGGCATACATACAACTAACAATCTCCAACTTGCACTAGGGCCAGCTGCTGTATTATCGCATACCGAGCATCCCAAAGAGTCTCTCAAACTGTATCTGGGGAAGGGCCTTCGTGAGTGGATCCGCTGTGTTGTTCTTTGTGTCAACCCTCCTGACCTCGATCTCCCGGCGATCAACTATCTCCCGGATCAGGTGATACCGCCTCAGAATATGCCTGGATTGCTGATGGGACCTGGGTTCCTTGGCCAAAGCCACCACTCCATTGTTATCACAATACAAAGGTATTGGATGCTCTATGGATGGAACCACTCCAAGTTCAGTAATGAACTTTTTGATCCAGACAACCTCTTTGGCAGCATCGTTGGCAGCGATGTATTCAGCCTCCATCGTCGAGTCTGCCACGGTTTCCTGCTTGGAACTCTTCCAGCTAACCGCCCCTCCGTAAAGGGTAAAGACAAATCCCGACTGCGACTTGGAGTCGTCCTTATCACTTTGGAAGCTCGAATCGGTAAAGGACTCCACTTGGAGTTCTCCGTTACCATACACCAAGAGCATCTCCTTAGTCCTTCGTAAGTACTTGAGAATGCTCTTCACAGCTGTCCAGTGACTCTCTCCAGGATCAGCTTGATATCTACTCACTACACTTAGTGAGTATGCTACATCGGGTCTGGTACACACCATCGCATACATGATAGAGCCTACAGCTGAAGCATAGGGTATCCCTTGCATGCGAGCTCTCTCCAAATCAGTCTTGGGAGACATCTCTTTGGAGAGAGTGACTCCAGAGATCGTGGGTAAGTTCCCACGCTTGGATTCGTCCATACTAAACCTCTTTAGTATGGTGTCAATGTATCTGGATTGGGACAATCTCAATATCCGTTTGGATCTATCTCTATAGATCTTAATTCCCAATATGCAGAAGGCATCACCAAGATCTTTCATCGAGAATCTTTGTGATAAGAAGAGCTTGACCGATTGCAGCATAGGAATGTCATTTCCTATCAAGAGTATGTCGTCCACGTACAATACGAGGAAGACAACCTTACTCTCTGCCACCTTCTTGTAGATACAAGGTTCATCTACGTTTTTGACGAAATCAAACTCTTTGATAACGACGTCAAAGCAGATGTTCCAACTCCGCGATACTTTCTTTAATCCATAAATGGATTTAAGCAGCTTGCACACCCTCCCGCTGCTCCCACTATCTACGAAGCCCTCTGGCTGAGTCATGTACACGCACTCTTCTAAATCACCGTTTAGAAAGGCGGTCTTAACATCCATTTCCCAGATTTCATAATCATGATATGCAGCGATGGCAAGCATGATCCAGATGGATTTAAGCATAGGTACTGGAGAAAAGGTCTCGTCATAGTCCACACCTGGTCTTTGACGAAAACCCTTTGCAACAAGTCTAGCATTGAAAGTCTCCACTTTCCCATCTACACCAAGTTTTTTCTTGAAGATCCACTTGATCCCAATGGGTTTTACCCCTTCAGGAGCATCTTCCAAAGTCCATACTTTGTTGGTGTACATGGATTCCATCTCGGACCGTATAGCATCCAGCCATTTCACTGAGTCCCCACTCGTGATGGCCTGCTCGAAGCTAGTTGGGTCATCATCCTCCATGATGCAATCCTCGCTCCCACCATCCATGAGAAAACCGTAGTATCTCTCCGATGGGCGAGGAACCCTACTAGATCGGCGGAGTGGCTGGGGTTTATCGGGAACTACCGAATCCTCTGGTTCTACCAAATCTTCTGTTGTGGTTTGTATAGCTGGAACCTCTTCCAGTTCTACCTCAGAGCCACTAATCTCTTTTGCAAGAAATTCCTTTTCTAAAAAGGTGGCATGTTGAGCAACAAATACTCTTTGTTCCTCACTGTGGTAGAAGATATACCCTCGCGAATGCTTGGGATATCCAACAAATTTACATAAAACAGACCTTGCCTCGAGTTTGTCCGGTTTTTGTCTTTTGACATAGGCCGGGCAACCCCATATCTTAATAAAATTAAGATATGGTCTCTTCCTTTCCCATATCTCATATTGGGTGGTAGGCACAGATTTGGTAGGAACCCTATTCAGTAGGTATGCTGCTGTTTCCAGTGCATATCCCCAGAAGGAAATAGGTAACTCAACTATACTCATCATAGAGCGCACCATATCCAATAGGGTGCGGTTCCTCCGTTCTGATACACCGTTGTGCTGTGGTGTATATGGAGGAGTCAGCTGAGAGAGAATCCCATTCTCTTTTAGGAAGTCCAGGAATTCAATGCTCAAGTATTCACCTCCTCGATCAGATCATAGGATTTTAATACTTTTTCCGGTTTGGTTCTCGACTTCTTGTTTATATTCTCTAAATTTCTCAAAAGCTTCTGATTTGTGTTTCATCAGGAACACATACCCGAACCTAGAGAGATCGTCAGTGAATGTAATGAAGTATGAAGAACCATCCCTGGTATGTATAGACATGGGACCACATACATCACTATGTATCATTCCTAAGAGTTCAGTAACTCTTTCTCCGTGTCCCGTAAATGGAGTTTTGGTCATCTTGCCTTTGAGACATGACTGGCAAGTATCATAAGATGAAAATTCAAACGGATTCAAATATCCATCTTTATGTAACTTAGCTAGTCTTGTTGCATTGATGTGACCCAGTCTACAATGCCATAAGAAGGATTCGTTCAGTTCTGAACTCTTCCTCTTGTGTTTGTTTGTTATTCTCAGAATTGTTGATTGATTCAGAACATAAATGCCATTGCACAACGTGCCTGATCCAACCAACTTTTGGTTACGGAAAATGTTCATAACATTATCCTGTAATACAAAATTATATCCCTCTTTACTCAACAAAGAAACCGATATAATGTTGCATATCAGGTTTGGCATGTAATAGCATTCGTTCAGAACCAATGTATTACCAGTTGGTAATGCAAGGTGATACTCCCCGACAGTCTTAGCTGCAACAATTGCACCATTTCCAACTCTTATGTCTTTATCACCTTCTCCAAGTTCTCTACCTTTCCTAAGCCCATGTAACTGATTACATATATGGGATCCTGACCCGGTATCTAATACACAGGACGTAGGGCAAATGGAGAAACAGTTCTCTGTAACGAATACACCCGAAGAAAATGCATCATCATGTACTTTCTTCATTTGGGTGGTATGGGAATCCTGGTATTCCCCTATGTCCTGTTCAGTCCTATAACTCTTATAAGAAAGAACGGAACCAACGTTCCCCAGCACAGTATAACTTGCGGGTTCGGTCAATACATCCATATTACTATCTTGATTAAGGCATGATATGGTCGCTACCTGGAGAGAGAGAGAGAAGAAAACACTTTAGCGTATGCTCTTGCAAGATCAGATTGGTTATTATCTTATCTAATCAAGATGGCTCCCACTGTTTTTCTCAAATCTTCCTTCAAACCTTAAAAGGAAAGACTAGCCGGGATTAATTACACCCTACAACTTCGCAAATCTTTCAGCCAGGCTAGTGTCGGTACTTTGAGGGAGGTTCCCCGTGCTTTCGCACGGACCTAATTAAAGTAAACCTCGTTTTCCCAGAGGCGTAACCCCGTTGACACCTTTCTAGACACCTACTTGATCGGCTAATTGTCCTGTGTAAAACTCTCCCAGGAGTAACAATTACTCGCAGTGGGTATCGGGATCCAACTATCTCATAGAAGGTATGCAATCTCATTGCAAATTTCAACACTTGAAATTCCCGATAATATTTTGCCCCAAGCATCCTATGACCTTGACGGAGGTCAACAAACCACAGGGTGCAAGTCAAGTTCAACCCGTCATTTCTTGATTGAATCAAACCCACCCGCACGACCCTTGACGGAGGTCAACAAGGTCGTACGACTACCCTAATCCAATCTGCATCATATGCATAAGCAGATAAATACTAGTTAGCTACCGCACACTACGCCTTGACGGAGGTCAACAAACGTAGCACGAATACTAAGTAGGATTTATCTGAAATGACGGAGGGCTACGACAGGTTTTTCCGAAAACCCATTGCGTAATGAACTTGATATCGTTGTAGAATCGAATGAATTTTGAAATAGAGTGATTTTGAGGCTTTCATTAGTTTTGCTAAAGAGGTCACTCCCGGTGAAGGGATCTCGGCTCTTTCCTCATCGAATAAGGTGCAGGACATATCATATATATCACTATGCAAAGCAAAACTCCAAAAGCAATCAAAAGTCAAACCGAGTGTTGTAGCATCTGCCAGTTTTGCTAAAGAGGTCACTCCCGGTGAAGGGATCTCGGCTCTTTCCCCATCGAATAAGGTGCAGGGTATATCATATATACCACTATGCAAAGCAAGACTGTAGCTACCCTTTTATTTGAAAATTTGATTCTACAACATCTTTTAGGTTTCTTTTCTTTCATTAATCACATTAATGAAGTCCCATCATTTAAGTCACCTAAACATCACAGATAAATACGACGTACACTTATGCCATCCGCATTCACCTCGATGTCCCCTCGTGCACCGTTATGTTAGGTAACTAACGACAGAGCAGGGCAGGGCTAGTGCGGGTGCAAAACATAAGTAACGTCTATATAGTATATCATATATACTATATACTGTATTCATCAGAACATATCAAATGATCACATTACAGATATCGCAGCAGAAACATAGATATAATGTGGGATATACTAGGACGTCCGTATTTAGTATTTAGCCAACAATAGAAAATACAGATTCCACAGTCACGAAGAATAGCCAAGCCCACACCCTGGACCCCTACGAGAGCGGCAAGCAACCCTACCAATTCTGGAGTTTAGGAGACTCGGTCTCGACTCCTCGAGATGGCCTCCCACTGAACCCCAGAACCCGGTCACCTGTGCTCCCCTCCTTGGGTCCAACCTAATGCATACAACACTGGTGGCATCAACCTCAACCCGGAAGTGCCCCAAATAAAAGAATATTACATTACATTTGAATTTTACATGAATGAAAAATAAAATACTCATCTCACATAAAAAAACCCGGCTATTCGATCGCGACAATCCTGCACATCATATCTCAGCAACACATAATATCATATATCATCAACGTAAGTAAGTATGCGTACCCCAATTGTCGTTGATGTATAGCAACGAAACCGGCGATATCGAACATACTACACTTACGGTCACAGAAAAGAAAGTGTAAAACTACAATATTTGGAATCCACATTCTCTTTAGATATCATAAATGCGAAATATCACATACTTCGTATTTCATGTCTAAACTATATGAATTCCACATATTGTATCACATTCCAGATAATTAGACAGTATTAAAGTTTTCGAATGAATGATCAAATACCCAAAATTCCCTAAAGCTCAACACTTTAGCGGAGTTCAAAAACCCGGAGTGTGACACAGTAGTAGCGGTCCAGCCGTAGAAGGGTCAAGCCAACGCCTCACATGTGGCACGCCGTACTGCCCCAAACCCTAAGGTTCAAAGGGCAGTTCAAGACGGTCACATAATCGAGTTAAGGTTTGTTGTCTTCTAGAGGGTCCACCACAAAAATTGCACGTATCTCCAAAAGATTTAAACCCCGTGAAAAGTGAGCAAATGATAATCGTTCGAACACTTCAATACTTTCTAGTTTACCCGGAAAAGAGACGAAATGAAAATTTCGATCGAATTGTCGAGTCCAAAACCATCTCTAGAATTTACAGTACTGGATTCAGATTAAACATACCTAAAGCAATATACAAGCAGTTGTAGGAATTACAGTGCAAAAACGAAGCCATGAAGCCTCTGTACGGCCGTGGAGTCGCGGCCTAAGCAAGGATTTGCCGCGGTTCCGCAGCGGTTTGTACGGATCATGGGTTCAAATTTTACAGTATTTCTTATATTTTCCTTCTGTATTTTCTAAGTATTTTTAATTCTGAAAAATGTCAGATTTTAAAAAATGTCCAGAGAAGGTCTCGAAACGTCGTATTTTGGTTCGATCGGAGTTTTTACTTCATAAAAGTGTCGCCTAATGTTCTAGGTCGGCTCTGATACCAATGTTAGGTTAACCTAGCACCTTATGAAGGGTTTGAAAGCATCACATGTACCAAAGATTGAATTTTTAGGGTGCTAAGTTAACAAACAAAGAATCGTTCCTAGAAAAATTAGGGTTTCAAAATATGCATATCATCTCATGAAAGAAAAGCTAGGGTTTTGAGAGTACAACCTTTGTAGCTCCCTACGCTAGACTCCTTGGTTACTTGGGGTTTGGAAAAGCTCCGCTTGAACTCCTCTAGGTCACCGATGATCCACCCGGAGTCCGCTTTGTCCAAGCTAGCAACTTCGCAAGATCAAGAATGAAAATCGAAGCTAACACTCTAAACAAGTGGGCAAGACTTGTGTAGAATGATGTTGTGGTGGCTTTTCTCACTTCAAAATCCTATCTTGATGAATATATTGCTCACTACAAAAGTCTAGAGAGCGAATGGTGAAGGAGGAAGAAGATGATGGCTTTCTTTTAACAAGAGTAAAAAGATAACTCTTGAAAGGAAAAATGAAAATATATGTATATATATTTATTCCTTCTCATCTCAAACCATGGTTAAATGTTTAAGATATTATTTAATTTGAGTTAAAACACAAAGAGAAGGTTAACTCATGGTTAGGAGTAGGTGAGCATGGTTAGGTTTAAGAAGAGTGTAGAAACTAAGCATGAATTATCCTTTTCTTTATATCTTTTGTTTTAACAAAAAATTAAATAATAATCCATATATTTAACCATGGCGTGGGTCTTATATTGCCATCATATTCAATGTGTAATCAACCATGAAGGATGATGTATGTATGTATGTATGTATGTATGCACATCCATATGATCATGAATCTAAAAGGAAAGAAAGCATACATGCATGAATACATCCATCATGTACAAGAAAAGATTTCAAGTGAGAAAACTAATGGTTAAATGATAAATCAACACTTGATTTATCAATCCGGCCATATCACATATGACCCCACCAAAAGCAAGCCGCCCGATCAATATACGGTATCCCATACGTGCATTTTAACCGGGTCCATGCGCATATCGCATACGCGCACCACAACGTTTCGCGTGGACTAGATAACTCCTTTGTGGGACTCTTAGACTCGTCAATACGCCGGCAATGGGTGATGATCATATCAAGAAACCCCAAGCCGCAAGCGGTCAGCTAAACGTAACGGCCACCCGGGTATTGAGCGATCAGAAGAAAACAAGCGAACCTGCTACAACTCCCGTCGAGCCAACCGGCAACACTACCTGTGCAGTCCGGTCTCCTCATCTGATATGTCGCATATCAAGTCTAGGGGTGGTAAACGTCAGACCCCAATAACCGATAAGTCGTGCCGATGTGAGGCCCATAACGGGTCGAGAAACTACTGGTAACACTTACCAGCAAATCTCTAAAACAGCCCTGGCCAGGGACTTCCCTGTTACGGCCAATCGAGCACAGCGCAACATCAACCCCCAATACCGGGAGAGACGAAACCCCTCCTATCGCTCATTGCCTCCATGTGACTCGGGACTGTACCCAAAAACCACCGTTTTGCACGCCCTCATGGACGTGGTAAGGTGGAAATCAAAGCACAGTGGGAATCACACAAGACTCTATGACGATCTCGGGTCTACAGACTAACCTGCACAAGTGTCACCTGAGAACTGCCATCTGACGTGAGGTATAATACCATCTGGGAGTTCTCGGCGAGTCCGTCCAGTGTACCCAGTCTCCACTGAGCACCTGTATACCATCTCTGATATCAAACATCAATGGATATGGGATCATCCATCGCCCATCTCATGGGTCGAGAAGCGTATACGCTAGTCTACACTGGTATATCGATGCCCCGTCTCGATACATCCACGACTAGGGACCTTGAAGGATGTACTTATGGACTACCATGTCCCCACTAGTATGATCCGCATCATAGTACAGGTAGTCAAGTACACATCCTAAGGGCTTTACCAACATGTAACTATAAGACAGTATAAAGAGACTAGTATACATGTTAAGATAAAGAGTAACCAGAAAGCATACTATCATATCGAGTAAGAAAGTCATCTCTCTATTTATGTCCAAGCATCCAATATAATATACATCATGTGTACAATACTGGCCTCTAGGGCATACATACAACTAACACCCCTAATACCGGAAGAGACGAATCCTATCTAACCATTACTGCCTCCCAGTACTTCGGGACTGCACTAAACCACTACCTATTTGCACGACTCATTTGAGCCATAGTAGGGTAGTAATCTAAGTATAGTAGGAACACACTCGAGACAAATAGTGATATTAAGTCAACGGATTAAGCTGTACTCATGTCACCTGGGAACTGCTACCTGACGATAGGTATAATACCAACCAGCAGTTCCCAACGAGTCCTTCCGGTGTAACTCATAACCCAATGAGCACCTGTATACTATCTCCGGTACGACGTACCAATAGCTGTGGGACAGACCATCTCCCCTGCTGAGATGAGAAGCGTATACACCAGTCTACTCAGGAGTATCGATGCCCCGTCTCGATAATTTTACGACTAGGGACCTGTATAAGGATGTGCTTATAGACAACCCAGTCCCTACTAGTGTGACTGCCATCACAACACTGGTAGTCAAGCAAAGATCCTAAGGGCTCTACCAATATGTATAAGCGATATGCTAAAAGAAACACATCCACATATTGAGGTAGAATCAAACCAAGTAGCATATTACCATTTTGAGCAAGACTGTTATTATAACTGTGAATATCCCAAGCTTCCAATATATAATATACAATCCAGTATGACACAATAATGGCCTCTAGGGCATATATCACTAACAATCTCCCACTTGCACTAAGTCCATGTATTGGTATATCGCAGACCTATCATCTCAATTAGCCTCTCGAATTGTGTCTGAAGGATGGCCTTTGTGAGTGGATCTGCAGTGTTGTTCTCTGTCTCTACTCTCCACTCCTCGATCTCCCGGCGATCAACGATCTCCCTGATCAGGTGGAATCGCCTCAAGATGTGTCTGTACTTCTGATGGGACCTTGGTTCCTTCGCTAAAGCTATAGCGTTGTTGTTGTCATAATACAGTGGTATTGGATCAACAACGGACGAAACCACCTAAAGTTCTGTCTTGAACTTCCTGATCCAGACTGCTTCTTTCGCGGTGTTACATGCAGCGATATAATCTGCTTCTATCGTCGAGTCAGCAACGGTGCATCGAGCTCTGGATCTCCTTCAGATGTTGTCTTCCTTTGATCTGTCACTAGCATTGATGAATGGCTGGGATTGGATTTGAGGGTTGCCTGCTGATGCGTGTGGATCAAAGTGGGCTTGATTAGCAACGAAGCCGATCTACCTGCAAGGAAGTTCTGGGGTGGTTGTACCACCGTGGACCCTCTGACGATCAAGTTAGTAGAGGTATTTGGGCAGAGCAGCAGCCTATTTCGATAGGAATTGCCTTACCTGAGTCGTTTGAGAGAGGGTTTATATAGTGGCAGCCATGGGCTGGCGGGCATGAGATTTACGCCGGCCATTACGCCCTAGGGTCATTCCTGCGCGAATGGCGGGATCCTCCATTAATGAAGAGATATGCTTGTTAGCGGGGGGAACGCGGTGGCGTGGAACGCTGGATCATGGGGCGGCGGATATCTCACGTCTGGAGAGACTTGTGGAGCCATGGCGGAAACTCCCGCGGCCTGTGCTCTAGGTCGATCGGTGAGTCCGAGGAAGCTGATCTCGTCGGGAGGCTCGGTGGCGAGCGGGACGCCGAGCAAGCTTGGTTCCATGATAGATCAGTGGCAAGCTAGGAGGGCTGAGGAAGCCCAGTGTGCGGGAAGGCTCGGAGGTGTGCCAATGGTTATTTGTAAGACGACCATAGGAGTGATCTGGGAGGCTGTCGAAGGTCGAGATAGGCCTCGGGGCGAAGGCCCAGGGTGCGCATTCAATGTACCGTTCTTACTCCTTTCCTGTAAGCCCCGGGACACGTCACCTGCCACATGCTATGATCTGGGGAGTTCTCAGAATTGAGCATCATCATTAGCCTCCCACTCTCCTCCCGACCTATTTATGGGTCGGGTCGAGAGTGGTCTGATCGGCCACCTGAGCCAAGTTCTTAGTTAACGAATTCATCGGCATGGATTCCTGGGCAGTTAGTCATACTTTTCGATGACGTCAGCGGATCAGAGAGGAGATCGTGCATTAAAGAGGGAGAGCCGGTCTGCTCGTACGTCTGTTGAGGCGCAAGCTGTGTGTCCGACATTAATTGATGGATGTGGCTGGATGTCGCCATCTTCTGCTCCCGAAGGGACGTGACCAATGGTCGCGCGACACATGGAGCATCGACGGATCGCGAGCGCGAAGCGCTGTTTTTGCAGGAAACGATCTGCACCGTTGGATGCATTTGCCTAATGCTATAAATAGAAGTGGGATCCCCTCAGGGTCCACACTTCGCTATAATTTCCTCATCGCTGAGTGAGTTAGCTAGGCGCTCTTCTATTTAGGTCGGATTTCTTGCGTTCTTTCCTCGGAGGTCTCCTTCCTTTGCTCAGGTTAGATGTCTTCCTCTAAGGAGTCTATAGAGATAGTTCGGGTAGAGTCTAGGGAGTCTTCTGCTGCTTCTTCCTCTGCCTCATCCGAGTCGGATTCTCCTCGGGAAGTTAGGGTTAGACATGCTTCCCGGGGTCGCGCAACGGGGACAGTCCCCAAAGCGCGTATCAAGAATGTTCGTGACGCGCCTTCCCTCCTGAGGAATGTGGATGAGCTCACCACAATCCAGGCTCGCTTCCACATTCCCTCTGGCTACTCACTTAGCTTGGTCGAGGAGGGGGAGAGGGAAGATCAGGTGTGGCAAACAAATTGCCTTGTACCTGGATACCTTTTGGGCTGGAATGCGTCTGCCTTTCTCCTCCGATGTGAGTGCGGCGCTGCATTGCTTCCAACTAGCTCTGGGCCAGCTAGTGCTGAACTCGTGGAGGATTCTCCTCGGGTTCCTGGTCCGGTTGAGACTACAAGAAATCCCTTTCAGCCTGACCCTTCACCTTTCCTCCCTTTGCTATAAAAATCATCCCACCACCCGTAAGGACGAGCCGAGCTAGGTATACGTTTCCTTTAGAAAACACAGGGGAGGGACGGCCGGGTTGAGGGTCGTAGTAGTTCCTTCTTCTATCCATGAATGGAAGGAGAAATTCTTATTTGTCGGGCCACCCGAGGGTGAGGATTGTCCTGTGCCTATCCAGTGGCATAGGGCCGACTGCCCGCAGGTGAGGCGGTCGTCAGATCCCGAAGTGAGGGCAGTGTTGGCGTGGGAGCCCGTCCAAAGGGCCAATGTGTTACTTTCCAAGCAGGCCCTCAGCTGGGCAAGGCTTAGCCCCGCTCAATTCGTGTGTAAGTTAGGAGCCTAGGCGACCTTCTTAGACTTGCATACTCTTCTTCTATTCTTTCTGGCATCGCTAACTCCCTTTGTGTGTTTTCCTTTTTTGCAGAACCGATGGACCGCTCCAAATTTTGGGCTGCGAGGGCAGAGAAGAAGGGGAGGAAGGTCGAAAGCGCCGACTTGTCACGCCCCAGTTCGAGCCCGGCCTCTTCGGCGGCCACTTCGGCTAGGCATTCCACTATGCCCCGGGCTCCGGAGACCAGCTACGAGGAGAGCCGCAAACACGCCCGGCAGCAGGAACCCCAGGTTTTGGAGGTGGCGGATGAGGCCGACCTTCCCGTGGACCCCCTCAAGCGGCACAAAAGGACGGTGTCCCGAGCCCCACCTTCCTCGATCTTCGTGGAGGAGGGGGATCTTCGCTTTGAGGTTACCTCGGGGCTTTTTGTCACCGATAGCCTGCTTTCGGAGATGGAACGGTCGGCTGGGTATAAGATCCCCCGGGGGACCCTCTGTTGGCTATAGTGCCCTCAAGTCAATTTTTGGATCGCAGGCACACAATTGCAATGATTGAGGGAGGACCTATACTCAAGATGATAGTATGCTATCTGGTTTGTCTTTATCATCGTGTACATGCTTTAGGTGACATTACTGATCACTATTACATGTTGATAGAGCCCATAGGATTCTTGCTTGACTGCCAGCAGTATGATGGCGATCATATCCGTGGGAGCTCGGTAGTCTATAGGCACATCCTTAAATGTCCTTAGTCATGGGAGTTTCGAGACTTGGCATCGATACTCGAAGAGTAGACTAGTGTATACTGATCGAGACCTCGACGAGGGACAGTGGCCGGTCTCATAAGCCATTGGTGCTAGTTGGTTCACTTAAGATGTATACAGGTGCTCATTGGGTTATGAGTACACCGGACGGACTCGCCGGGAACATGCTAGTTGGTATTATACCTATTTTCAACAAGCAGTTCCCTGGTGACATGTGTACAGGTTAGTCTATCGACCTGAAATCGTCATTTGTCTCGTGTGAGTTCCCACTGTGCTTTGATTATTACCCTACCACGGCTCAAAGGAGTCATGCAAACAAGTTTTAGTTGGGTACAGTCCCGAGCCACATGGAGGCAGTGAGCGGATCGTCAGGGGATTCGTCTCTCCCGGTATTAGGGGTTGATGTCGTAGTGTGCACGGATGGCCATCACCAGAAATCCTTGGCCAAGGTAGTCGAGAATTACTGATTTGGATCAGTAGTTTCTCAGGTGGTGATGGGCTTCATACCGACACTGAATGTCAAGTTATTAGGGGTCTGACTTTATCCACCCCCTAGACTCGATATACGATACTCATAGACGAACGGACCGGACTGTACGGATATTATCACTTTTAGGATCGGTAGGGGTTTCAGGATGATTTGCTCGTCGGCCTCCCTTTCTCTCAATACCTGGGTAGCCGTTACGTACAGCTAGTGCCGCTGACGTACTTGTGGTTAAACCCACTGCCAACGTATTGACGAGTCTTTAGAGACCCACACAGAGGGTTTCCCTACTTTGGGTGAAACGATGTAGAGGCCGTATGGTTTTACGGCAGGGTTCGATTACTTACGTGTACTTGTGCACGGATGATGTTCGGACGGATAATACTAGTGGGCTTTGGTTTAAGCCGGATCCTAGTATTATATTTGTTGGATTGTTTTCGTCTCTTTGTATTCGTATTCTTCGGAATACGGATGCGGGTATATATATACGGTTGAGGGGTATTCTTGTAATTTATTTCAAGATTACTTTTAGAAGATTACACCTCATCATGGTTTAGACCTTTTTGGATTAAAAGGTTATGGAGGTGTAGGATGAGTTGTTTATTGCATTTTTGTGGTATGGCTAATTAGTGACCCATGGTTACTATTCTACCATGCTTAGGGTTTTTGTTTGTTGTGAGATTATGTTGACTTGAGATATTTTTTGTTGACTAAGATATTTTGGAGATATGGACATTTATGTTATAGATCCATTATTTCTTATCACACTCACACAACAAATAAAAAATACAAGCCATTATTCATTTCTTTTTCTCTCTCTTGAGTTGCTCTCAACATCTCATTCTCATGGCATCTTTTTCTTCCTCTAGCTCCACCCAAACCCTCTCATGAGTTGAGAATTCTTGGGTGTCTTGAGACAAATTAATCCTTCATCACTCTCTACTTCATCTACGGTACCTAGAGTAGCGATCTAGGTGCCCTAGTTGCCTTGGATATGAGGTTGGAGCTCGTTGCATGGACTCTCGGGTGGATCATCTTTGATGGAGGGAGACTGGAGATCAAGCTTGATTAAGGCAGCCCCTAGGAGCTTGGGAAGATGGTTGAAGACCGAAGGACACGGATCTATTCGGTATAACCATTCTAACTCCTTTGCATGTTTTGTTATCTAGGACTTTTGGGTAGATCCGGGTAATTGGTTGTGGTAGCGCCAAGTTTTATAAATTTTTGTTCCGCATTTGGTCCCAGATTGATGGCCGGGGCGCTGCCGTAACCCAACATAGTATCAGAGCCACTCCATAAGCCTTAGTTAACTCTTTACGACATTAGAAATCCGCCGTTTTTGTCGTGCAAAAACTACCGACAAAAACAGTTCCGAAAACTGAAAGTTTTAGATGTTTGCACACCCCGCGGGCTCAAGGTTTGAACTGAGAAGCCGCGAGGTGGTGCATGGGCACCTCAGGGAACCCCCGGGAGGGACCGAACGGCTGGGCCCACTCCCCAAGACCACCACAAGGTGGTCTTGGCAGTGGGGACCCGAAACTGCCCCTCCTTGGACAGTTTCGGGTCTGCCTCACCCCCTGGCCACCTCTTGGTGGCCTCACGGGTGGGCTGTAGGGTTACCTAGCACGGAGGCAAGGTTTCGAAAGGCATCGTCCATGTCATTTTTCAATTTTTGCCGTATTAGATAGTCCTAACCCTAGAATCATTACTAGAAAATCCGACGATACTAAATGTAAACACTTTACATCTAAGTGAATGAGGGAATACAACCTTTATAGACCGGTCCTTCACTTCGAAAGCTCCATGTCGTGGTCCCTTCGCTTCAAGTTGTGAAGACCCGTACTCTAGTATGGGTTCACATGAAGAAACGAATAAGCTTGCTCAATGTCTTCGAGGGCGAAGATGATCTTCGTCGAGGAGACTCGAGCTCATGCTACCTCTTCACTAATGGTGAAATTAATGAAGCAAACACACTAAACTAAATGGCTAATAGTAGAGGAAGATGAAGTACGAAGTGGGATCTCTTTAGATTTCTTTTTCTCACATTATTTCATCACATAGAAAAAGCTAGCAAGCTTTTTCTTTTGAGAAAGAAGATGAAGTGATGAGATGAAGTATGAACTCATGAGGTGAGAATAGCAATCATGGGTGAGTTAATGTCATACACTAACTCATGTAGAGACTTAACTATACTAAGGATAATGGTTAGGTTAAATTAATATCTACAAGTAATACAAAGTGAGTTGATTAAGTCAATGAACACTTGAAGCTTCTCCAAGCTTCTAGCCATGAGATAATGGCACTTATTTTGTAAATTACTTGGATAAATATAAACCCTAGATTATCACTAGCATGGTGTAAGTCTCACACACCCATGAAGCATGTATCATCAAGCATGACAGAAAACTATGTACACTAATATATATCACATATATACTATGCGCACAATCAAGTGAGAAAAGAAATCATAAGTGAGCAAATATTAGTTAACGTAATGTAATATATCAAATATATAATTATACATTAAATTATTAAATCAACACTTGATTTAATAATCCGGCTATATTCTGTATAACCAACTAATATCTAATGCAACAACTTATCGAATCAACACTTGATCCGATAACCCGGCTATATCACATATAACCGACAAATGTCACATGTCATGAGAATAGAATGCGGTATCACATACACGCATTAATCTCGGTCCCGCACATATCACATATGTGCTCCTACTCTGTTTCGCATATACAAGGAAACCTCTGTGTAGGACTCTAAAGACTCATCAATACGCCGGCAGTAGGTGATGATCATATCAGACACCCACAAGCCGCAGGCGGTCTGCTAAACGAAACGGCCACCCGGGTATTGAGCGATCAGAAGATCAACAAGGAAGCCTGCTCATACTCCTGCGAATCCAATCAGTAACACTACAGTACAGTCCGGTCTCTTCGTCAGATATGTCGCATATCACAGCCTGGGGGTGGTATAACGTCAGACCCCAATAGCCTGATATGTCATGCCGATACTGTAAGTCTATGTTACTCACCCCTCTAGCTAGAGGGGAGGCGGAATAGGTAAAAATCAAAATTTTCTTACAAGGCAACATAGACTACCATAAGGATCTTTGCTAAACCATTGCTAACAAACTAACTAGAGGTTTAATCTACTATGCTGGAAGATTATACCTCATAATACAAGTCTTTCGGGTCTTCTCCGCTGTCCTCCTCGTCTACGTAGGCTCCAAGGATCGATCCGGATCGTGGTTTCTTCAACGGTCTCCTCGAGTCGAAGACGATCCACCCGAGAGTCTTTAATCCGAGCTCCACCTCAAAACCGAGGTAACTAGGGCAACAAGCTTGCTAAGCATGATGTCCTAGGTGATGTAGAGTTTGAAGATGGATTTGTTTGTCTATTTAAACCCTAATTTACTCAACTCATGAGACCTTAAGGGTTTTCTAGTGAGGAAGAAGAAGGAGAGCAAGCATGGGAGCTCACTTGAGGAAAGAGAAAATGTATGAGATAATGAACCATGAGGAAAAAAGAAAACCAATCTTTTATCATGATAATTGAGATGGCTAAATTGATTTGACCATTATCATGTCACAATAAATGCTAAACCAAAAATATCTAGTGCCCAACAAAAATATCTAAGTCAACAGAAGTCAACCAAGTCAAATGGTCGAACCAATTAGCTATAATACAATTATCATTAATAAAAAGTTTAGTAAAGAATTTCCTCCACCTCATAATGGTTTTAATCAAGTCAATGGTCAAAACCCTGATGAGGCATCTCTTTTTTTGCTCCTCACATCCGTGCATACACACCCGCATCCGTATTCTGAAGAATACGAACACTAAGAGACAAAACTGATCTATCAATATAATACTAGGATCCAGCTTAAACCAAAGCCCACTGTATTATCCGCCCGAACATCATATGCGCACAAGTGCACGTAAGTGATCGAAGCCCTGCCGTAAAACCATACGGTCTCTACACCTTTTGCCCAGTGCAGGGAAACTCTCTGTGTGGGACTCTAATGACTAGACACTATGCTGGCAGTGGGTTTAACCACAGGCCACAAGCGGTACTAGCTGTACGTAACGGTCCTCAGGTAGATGTCGATAAGAAGGCCGATGAGGAAAACCCATCTGAGCTCCTACTGAGCCTGAATGTGACAATCTCCGTACAGTCCGGTCTGTTCGTCTAAGAGTATCGCATATCGGGCCTAGGGGGCGGTAAACGTCAAACCCCTAATAGCGGTATAAGTCATGTCGGAGTATAGTCCAAAACACCCTGAGAAACTACTGGAGTACCTACCAGTAAATCTCGCTTGCCCTGGCCAGGGACTTTGTGTAATGACTCTCTAGACACTGCGCAATATCAACCCCCAATACTGGGAGAGACGAATTATGTCTAACCGCCACTGCCTCCAAGTGATTCGGGATTGCACCCAACTACTACCTATTTTCACGACTCCTTTGAGCCGTGGTAGGGTAGTAATCAAAGTACAGTGGGAACACACTCGAGGCGAAGCAGCAGTGTCAAGTCGACGGACTAAGCTGTACTCATGTCACCTGGGAATTGTTATCTGATGATAGGTATAGTACCAACCAACAGTTCCCGACGAGTCCTGTCCAGTGTACTCATAACCTAACGAGCACCCGCATACTATCTCCAGTACGACGTACTAATGGCTGTGGGACAGACCATCTCCCCTGCTGGGATGAGAAGCGCATACAGTAGTCTACTCCGGAGTATCGATACCCCATCTCGATAATCCTACGACTAGAGACCTGTATAAGGATGTGCTTGTAGATTACCAGCCCCCACTAGTGTGACTGCCATCACAACGCTGGTAATCAAGCAAAGATCCTAAGGGCTTTACTAATATGTATAAGCAATATGCTAAAAGAAACACATGCACATATTGAAGTAGAAACAAACCAAGTAGCATACTACCATTTTGAGCAAAACTGTCAATACAACTGTGAATATTCCAAGCTTCCATTAAGTAATATACAAACCACTATGATACAATAATGGCCTCTAGGGCATATACACTAAAAGATACAAGGTCCATAACAGTTCGAGAAACTACTGGTAACACTTACCAGTAAATCTCAGCAACCCTGGCCAGGGATTTCCTGTTATGGCCAATCGAGCATAGCGCAACATCAACTCCCAATACCTGGAGAGACGAAACCCCTCCTATCGCTCATTGCCTCCATGTGACTCGGGACTGTACCCAAAAACCACCATTTTGCACGATCTCTTGACCGTGGTATGGTGGAAATCAAAGCACAGTGGGAATCACACAAGTCTCTATGACGATCTCGGGTCTACAAACTAACCTGTACCAGTGTTACCAGAGAACTGCTATCCGACGATAGGTATAATACCATCTAGGAGTTCTCGGCGAGTTCGTCCAGTGTACCCAGTCTCCACTGAGCACCCGTATACCTTCTCTGATGTCAAACACTAATGGATGTGGGATCATCCATCGGCAATCATATGGGTCGAGAAGCGTATACGCTAGTCTACTCTGGAGTATCGATGCCCTGTCTGGATACTCCCACGACTAGGAACATTTGAAGGATGTACTTACCGACTACCCTGTCCCCACTAGTATGATCTGCACTATAATCCTGGTAGTCAAGTACTCATCCTAAGGGCTTTATCAATATGTAATAGAGAGACAATAAGTGTACATGTTAAGATAAAGAGCAACCGGATAGCATACTATTATATCGAGCAAGAAAGTCCTCCCTATATATGTCTAAGCATCCACTACAATATACATCCCATATACAGTAATGGCCTCTAGGGCATACATATAACTAACAATCTCCCACTTGCACTAAGGCCATCTGTTGTAGTATCCAATACCTAACAATATAGCAGTGGTTGTAGTATCACATACTCAACCATCCTATAGAAGTCTCTCTAGGGGAAAGGCCTTTGTGAGTGGATCCTCCGTGTTATCCTTTGTGTCAACTCTCCTGACCTCGATCCTTTAGAGATTGATTGATCTGTTTTTTATGTGTAGTAGTTAACCGCAATCAATAACGGTGTCGCGTGTAGCTAGACCGAGATGAGTACGGGTCTTCCTCTGGGAAATATTGAATCTTTTAATCTTACTTTAGGCGTGTTGAGAAAGAAAGAAGGAAGAATAATGAATGGTGAAGAATGCTTGTAGGTTCTAGATCTACGTCAAACACGGATGCAGAATATAGATCTGGATTAACTACGGATGTAGGTTTTATAGTAGAAGGGGGCTTGTAGGGTTCGTTAAGATTTAGTAGTCATGAATGATTAATTAAAGATTACTCATCTTATCCTTTAATAGATTTAAAACTAGATCGACAATGATGCATGTAGATTAGGGTTTCTGGAGGGAAAAAGGGTTCCCACTATTAACTCTTACCTTGACATGGATCTCCGTTCATGTCTAGCCTTTACCAAAACAATTGTTAATCTAATCTCTAATCGTGGTCGTGAATATCAATGAATTGATAGCGCGCCCGATTAGGATGTTAACTATTCTTTTGATAAAGTTTATAAACTTTATAGGACGTAAAAAGTGTTTAAGGATCTTCATCATCCATTAATCTACCCTAATCCTACGAACCCTAACAAGCGGAGAATTAATCGCGCATGTTGGGAAAAGAAAAGATAGAAATCATGAAGAAAATAAAATGCAATAAAATAAACTACCTTTATTAATCAACAAGATCAAGTACCCTTTGTTTCCTTAGAAAATGATTACAAAACCCTAATTTGCTTCTCGATCTCTTCTAAGGAGGTAGATGAACTGTCGATGATCAACCAGGATTCTTAAGCCATCATGGACTTCGTGATCGTGTCGGTTTGATAAATTTTCTAAGAGACTCTCGGTCCTTATTTATAGTCCCAGAGCCAGAACCCTAGTTTCCTAATATGGAAACTAGTTGTTAAGATCTTAACCACCAACATTCCATATCTCAACTCCTTAAATCCGCGGCGGAACCGCGGCCAATAGGTGGGTTTGGCCACGGTTCTGCGGCCTTATGGTGGGATCTTTGGTTTGTTTTTCTGGGGCTTCATCTTGATGACACGTGGTGATCTTTTGAATATCTGGAAACTGAAAATCTTTTCTACGTTTCTGTCAGAATTGATTTCTTCAGTTTACTTTCCTATTTAGACAGGTTTGTTCTTGTCAACTTTGATTTCCTTGATTTCAGTCCTGAAATTCTGCACAATAACTCAATAAATAATATTAGTAGAATTTGTTTTTATTGAGATATTATCTTAACCATTTGTCATGATAATATAGTTTTAAGAATTGGTCAAAGGTATTTAATAAGGTAAGCATATTTAAATAGGCCAAATATTACATGGATATTATATGCTTACTTTTTCCTACATAATATTAATTATAAAATATAAACACATGAAAATAGTATTTTTGCAGATAAACCTTCATATGTGTCATATTTATAATAAATACCTTTTATTATATAGAAATAGTAGGGAAAATGTCATATTAAAAGTGCAGTTTTATCAACTGAACAGAGATCAACCATCTCTTCGATCAGGTGATACTTGCCTCAGAATTTGTCTAGAATGCTGATGGGACCGGTGTTCCTAAGCCAAAGCCACAACTTCATTATTGTCACAATAACAGTTATTGGACGCTCAATGGTAGGAACCTTGTTCATCTCATGAACAAGAAAATGCCCAGACAGCCACTTTGGCAGCAACATTGGTAGCAATGTATTCAGCCTTTATCGTCTAGTATGTTTCGGTATCTAGCTTGGAACTCTTCCAACATACCGTCCCTCCATAGAGGGTAAAGATAATGCCTGTGACTGACTCTCAGTCGACCTTATCACTATGGAAGCTCGAACCAAGAACATTCATTAGTGCTTCTCAAGTACTTAAGAATGTCCTCCGCAGTTGTCCAGTGATTCTCCCAAGATCCGATTGATACCTGATCACTACACCTAGTGAGTCATCTACATCTGATCTGGTACATAACATCGCATACATGATAGAGCCTACTGCTGAAGCATAGGGTATCCTTTGCACACGAGCTTTCTCTAAATCAGTCTTGGAAGACTTCTTTTTGGAGAGAGTGATTCCTGAGTAAGTGGGCGAACCACCACGCTTAGAATCTTCCATGCTAAACCCCTTTAGTATGGTGTTAATGTACCTGGATTTGGGACACTCCCAACATCCACTTAGATCTATCACCATAGACCATAATCCACAAGATGTAGTAGGTATCATCTAGATCTTCTATTGAGAATCCTTGTGATAAGAGGAGCTTGACCGAGTGTAGTATAGAAAACCATTTCCTATCAAGAGTATGTCATCAACGTACAATACGTGGAAGACAACCTTACTCTCTACAACTTTCTTGTATATACAAGGTTCATCTACCATTTTGATGAAGTCAAACTCTTTGACTGTCACATTAAAACAGATGTTCCAACTCCGCGATGCTTGCATTGATCCTGATGGACTTAAGCATAGCTTTGAAAGTCTCAACTTTTCCATCTAAACCAAGAATCTTCTCAAGATCCATTTGCTCCCAATGGGTTTTACCCCATCAGGTGCAACATGCAAAGTCATACTTTGTTGGTGTATATGGATTCCATCTTTGATCGCATAGCATCCAGCCTTTTCACAGAGTCGTCACTTGTGATGGCCTGCCTGAACCTAGTTGGGCCATCATCAACCATGATGCAATCCTCTCTCCCACTGTCACCGAGAAAACAGTAGTATCTCTCAAGTGGATGAGGAACCCTATCAGATTCGCGGAGAGGCTGAGGTTCGTTGGAAACTATTGAATTATTTTGTTTCACCAAATCATCAGTTGTTAGTTTGTCTAGCTGGAACTCCTTCTAGTTCTACCTCATGATAACTAATTTCTTCATAAGAAATTCCTTTTCTAAAACGGTGGCATGCTGTGAAACAAAACAACTTTTGCTCCTCAGTTAGGTAGAAGATATACCCTCACAAATGTTTAGGATATCCTAACAAACTTACACAGAACCGAACTTGTCTCGAGCTTGTCCGGATTCTGCCTTTCAATATAGGCCGGAAAACCCTATATCTTAACTCGTTTAAGATATGGTTTCTTCCCACACCATATCTTATATGTAGTGGTAGGCCCTGATTTGGACGGAACCCCATTCAATAGGTATGCAGCTTCTCAAGTGCATAACACCCAAAAGAAAATAGGTAACTCAGCAGTACTCATTATAGAGCGCGCCATATCTCATAGGGTGCGATATCTCCGCCCCGATACACCGTTATGTTGTGGTGTATACGAAGGAGTAAGCTGAGAGAGAAACTCAATCTCCTTTTAGAAACTTCAGGAACTCCATGCGCAAGTATTTGCCTCCTCGATCACATCGTAGGACTTAATACTTCTACCCGTCTGTTCTCAACTTCAAGCTTATATTCCTTGAATTTCTCAAAAGTTTCAGACTTATGTTTCAATAGGAACACATGTTCGAATCTTGAGAGATAGTCGATAAATGTAATGAAGTACCAAGAACCAACCCTGGCATTTATAGACATAGGACCGTATACATCATCATGTATCTTTCCCAAGAGTTCACTGACTCTTTCTCTGTTTCTAGTAAACAGAGTATTAGTCATTTTACCTTTGAGACAAGACTAGTAAGTAACATAAGATGAAAATTCAAACAGATTCTCATATTCATCTTTATGTAACTTAGCTAGTCATGTCGCATTGATATGACCTAGTCTACAATGCCTCAAGAAGGATTTATTCATTTCTAAACTATTCCTCTTGTGTGTGTTCTATATACTTTGAACTGTGGTTTGATTTAGAACGTATATGCTATTATATAACGTGCCTGATCCAATCAACTCTTGATTCAGGAAAATGTTCACAACATTATTCTTCAATACTCAATTATATCCTTCTTTAACTTAATAAAGAATCTGATGTAATGTTGTTTATCAGGTTCGGTATGTAATAACACTTGTTCAGAATTAATGTATTCACTATTTGGTAATACAAGGTGATATCTGCCAACTAACTTGGCTGCAACAATTGCATCCTTATCTACACTTAGAGACATATCACCCAATCTCAGTTCTCTACCTTTCTGTAGCCCATGTAACATATTATATATGCGGGATGCTGATCCGGTATCACATACCCAGGACGTGGAGGATACTGAGAAACAGTTCTCGGTATTGACCACACCCGAAGAAGATGCATCAACATGCACTTTCTTCTATTGGGTGGCATGGGAATCCAGATATTCCCCTATTTCCTGTTCGGACTTATAACAGTTATAAGATAGAGCAGAACCAAAGTTCCCTAGCTCAGTATAATAAGCAAGTTCGGTCAACGCATCCATATTATTATCTTGATTAAGGCGTGATATGGTCGCTACCAGGAGAGAGAGAGAGAAGAAAACACTCTGCGTGCTCTCTTGCAAGATCAGATTGGTCATTATTTTATCTAATCAGGATGGCTCCCACTATTTTTATCAAATCTTACTTCAAACCCTAAAAGGTAAGACTAGTCGGGATTAATTACACCCTATAAGTTCGCCAATCTTTCAGCCAGGCTAGTGTCGGTACTTTGAGGGAGATTCCTCGTGCTTTCGCACGGCCTTAATTAAAATAAATCTCATTTTTCCACGGGCGTAACCCCGTTAACACCTTTCTAGACACCTACTTGATCGGCTAATTGTAATGTGTACAACTCTCCCAGGAGTAACTCTTACTCGCAGTGGGTATCGGGATCTAACTATCTCATAGAAGGTATGCAATCTCATTGCAAATTTCAGCACTTGAAATTCCCGATAATCTTTTTGCTCCTAACCTCCTATGACCTTGACAAAGGCCAACAAACCATAGGATGCTAGTCAAGTTCAACCCGTCATTTCCTGATTGAATTAAACCCACCCACACGACCCTTGACAGAGGCCAAAAAGGTCGTACGACTACCCTAATCCAATCGCATCATATGCTAACAGATAAGCACTAATCAGCTACCGCACACTACGCCTTGACAGAGGCCAACAAACGCAGAACGAATACTAATTACTATTTATCTGAAATGACAGAGGGCTACGACAGGTTTTTAAGAAAACCTTTTGCGTAATGAACTTGATATCGTTGTAGAATCGAGTGATTTTGAGAAAGGAGTGTTTTTTAGGCTTTTACTAGTTTTGCTAAAGAGGTCACTCCTGGTGAAGGGATCTCAGGTCTTTCCTTATTGAATAAGATGCAGGATATTTCACAAATACCACTATGCAAAGCAAAAACTATAGAAGCAATCAAAAGACAAACCGAGTGGGTTGTAGCATCTGCCAGTTTCTCTAAAGAGGTCACTCCCGGTGAAGGGATCTCGGCTCTTTCCTTATCGAATAAGGTGCTGGATATTTTACAAGGAATACCTCTATGCAAAGCAAGAACTAGATCTACCAGTTTTTAAAACAAGTTTCTATAGCATCTATTAGATTTCTTTTATTTCATTAATCTCATTAACGAAGTCCCATCAATTATGCTTCACAAGTATCACAGAAGAAACGAAAGCATCAATAGTTATTATATATCATATATATAATATAGGCATTCGTCTCAGAACATATCAAGTGATCACATCACAAAATATCAACAGCAGAAAAACATATATGAAATACTGGATATACTAGGAATTCCGTGTTTTAATTTAAGCCAGTATAAAACACGGATTCTACGGTCACGATGAATAGCCAAACCCACATCCCTAGACCCCTACGAGAGCGCCAAGCAACCCTACCGATTCTAGAGTTAGGAGACCCGGTCTTGACTCCTCGAGATGGTCTCCCACTGGACCCTAGAACCCGGTTACTTGTGCTCTCCTTCTTGGGTCTATCCTAATGAGGAAAAGTAAATAATATACATCAATGGTGACATCATCCTCAACCCGGAAGTGCCCCAATAAAAGAATATTACATACAAGCTTTTACATGAATGAAAATGAAAAACTCTCATCTCACAACAAACCCCCGGTGATTGATTTTAAAAATTGTGATTCGAAATGAAATGAAAAGTATAATTACAACCAAAGAATTTATAACCGTAATCAATAAAGGTGTCGATGTAGCTCCTTAACATGTACGGGTCGTCCACTGAGATCCGTGTATTTATTCGTTCTTGCTTTAATTGAGTCGAAAGAAAATAGTAAAGAAAATTCAAGAAAGTGATTCAAGATTTAATTGATTTTATCATTTCAAGAAAATCAAGAAAATGTTCAAGAATTAGTAATCAAGAAAGTGTCCAATTTCAATTTTAGTTATCAAGAATATGAAGAATAGCTTGTAGGATTCGATAGGAATTAGAAGTAATGATGAATACTAAATATTACTTATCTTATCTATTGATGAATTATAGCTAGAACGATGGCGATGAATGAAGATTAGGGATCTTTTGAAGAAAGTAGGGTTTCTCCTTCACTATCCCTTGTCTTTTTATTGATCATCATTCAAATATAGCCTCTAGAAAAGAGAATCATCAATCATTTAATCCCAAATTGAAACGAAATTATCAAGAACGGTGATCTCGTTCCGAATTTGGTCGTTGACGATTCTTTTTCCTAAAGTTCATAATTCTTATAAGACTTAAGATTAGTTTAGGATTTTATCACCATTTGATCTACCGAATTCTTTCGAATCCTTAACAAGCGGAGATTTCACTCACGCATCATGAAAATAAAAGAATGAAGAATTAGGAATTTCATAATACGAGAATTTAAAGAAATCTAGAATCAACAAATGGTCACCTTTATTAAATCGACATCTATTTACACTTTCCCTCAATTCGAGATTACAAGATTTGCTCTCGATCGCTCCCTTGAAGAGGTAACTAATTCCGTCGAAATTCGCGTTGCTCGATCTTCATGAGACTTGGACCTTTTGCGGATCTCGTGCTCTTGATGATGATCGGCTTCGCGTAAAGGATCTTCGATTTCTTTGCTTGATGATGATTTCACGAATCTTGATTTGGATCTTTGATTGGAAATTGAATTGGATTTGGTTTTGGTTTTTGTACCTTGTCACTTGATGAACAACATTTTCAATGAAGCCCTAGGTCCCTTTATATAGCTCTTCACTAATCTTCCACTAGAAGCTAGGTAAATCTTCCCCAAGAAGCTAGGTTGTTATAGGGAAACTTCTGGAATAAGGTAGTTATCAAGCTTCCTCAAGAAGCTTGGCTGTTGTAAAGAAGTTTCAAGAACAAGTTTGATACAATGGAGCTTCTCGAGTAAGCTAGGTTGTTGGAATGAAGCTTCTGGATAATTATTGTCACCGGAGCCCACAACTCGGCCGCGGATCTGCGGCGGATCGTCCTGACTCGGCCGCGGTTCCGCGGCCGTTTGGTAAGATCCAGGCTTCATTTCTCTGTGGTTGTTTGGTGTTGGCATATGGGTCTTCAGGTGATATCTGGAATCTTTTTATCTTTTCTGAATCTCTGCCAGATTTTATCTCTTTGATTTGCTGCATTTTGTTGGCGAATTTGCGATTCCAATATCTGTCCTGAAATAATTTTCTGTACACAATCTCAATGAAGAATGTTGGAGATATAGGATATTATGCGTGACATAATAAACATACAATTTCCTTCCACAATGTTGATTATAGTATAACACGTGGTATTTGTTATTTTGCAGACGAATTGCTAATATGTGTTATATTTATAACAAACTTCATTAGATGATTAGAAAAGTGAGGAAATTGTTATGTTAAAGATTGCAATATTTTCAACTGAAAAAATTCCCCCAAACTCGACTTTGATCGTCTCGAGCAAACTTCTTTTATTCAAGAGAAGGAGAAAATATAAAGAAAAAGAAAAACTAACTAGCACACTTTCGTAGACAACACGATTGCACTGAGCACGCGTGCAACAAGCCTTTAAATCTCTAGGTGTCCCTAGTAGGAGGAGTGTTGTCTCTTGAGGGTTTTCAGCGGATTGCACCCACAAAATCCCATAATAAAAGAAAGACTGTGAAAGTTACATATAAAAATAAGAATTATAAAAGGTAGAACTCGAAAATCAGAGTTTTCAACTACACTAGCTTTTCGGTTGTCATGAGCCCTATCTTAATAGTCATGAAAAGATGTCAGAAATCACATCATCCCTCAATAAAACATTGTATTTATTCTTCATCCTTACCTTTCTTCCAAACACCAATCATATACCCCTACGTGTGTGTAAAAGACATCCCTAAACTCAGAGAATTCAATTCAAGCTATCATACTTTTGTCCTTCTACCTTAGTACTTTTTAGTCGGTGAATATTTTGGATGGAATTGCTCACACATTTTCCATGTGACCGTTAATACTTCTTGAGTTACTAACCGACCGATTACTAAATGTGCTCACAGATTAGGCGTAATTAGCAATTTCCTCGTCTTGCAACACCTAAGGCTTAGCAGTGACTCCCAAACCAGTTGGTCTAAGGCACTAGGTGATGAAGCACCCTCGCTATATTTTTTTATATGCAGCCTTGGTGATTACAAAACCAGTGTTCATTTTTCTTAACCATTTTATCTTATATGCTTCATTTATAATCTTCGTACTTTGGCTTTTAAACAAGAGCATTTCAAGGTATCCTCTACTATCCCGAATTTCAAGACGTATGTAAGTGCGTACAGTAGGGTATCAACATTCAGATGTTTTGCTTTCAGAATAGGAACTATTTTTTAGACTTATTTTTATTCTCAGATTAGTGACTTCTTTCATCTTACTAACCCTTGGGACAATGACTCATAACTATTTATTACTAGTTTCGTCTAAAAAAACATCTAACTTTCTTTGTTTTCTTAAACTTTTCCAATCTTTTAAATGTGATTTTTCACTTTCTAATCTTTTATTATAAAAGAAAACTTTTGAAAATTTTGTGCTTATGCAAAGTGATGCGAAGTGATGCGTAAATAAGCACAAACCTCCCCCAAACTTGTTTATAACAGTGTCCTCACTGTTGCCATCTGTTAAATCTTGAAAACCTGTAGGTTTGGGAGGAAAAGTTATTAACGGAGACAAGAATATATATATGTGAAAATCCTCCCCTAAACTTATTTTTGGCTCACCATTTTTAGGACAACTTTTATTTTCAAGAGCCAAAAATATACCCCCCAAACTTGAGTTAAACAATATTAAGCATTTTAAGATCATAAGAGGGGGGTAAAGTTATTGGTCAATGCCAAGCTTTACAAAGACCGAAAGTCAACACCAACCATTCGAAGATTTTATCAGTGTAACGAACCGGTTGGTGGAAGAACATGTTGTATAGAGCCAGGAAGAAGTGGGGAAGAGATAAGTGGTGTGATAGAACGGGTTTGAGTCTTAAATTATAGAAATGAAAGAATGAGGATGAATGAAAGCGAGAATATGAATGATTAGGAATGAGTGGAGCATTTGCATTCTCGTATGTTATAAGAAGGAATGGTGGCAGTTCAACTTCTATAGGTGGAGGCTGATTAATCACAAAATCCGTGTTGTTTAGGAATGCAAGTTCGTCAGCAAAAAGTTCTTCAAAACTTTCATCGATGGTGTGATTGAATATTTTGCTGTCAATAAGTTTTGTACCAGAATTTATCATACTTGATTTGTCAAAATACGGAGGTAAGAGACTCGAAAAACTCATCTACCTCATTTTCAAAAGTCTCTAAATCAAGTTGACTTTATGGAATTATTGAACTTGAATTATCGGATTGTGATTCATCAACACTCACTGAAATTATAGGAAGAATAAAAGAAGAACCTGAAAAAGTAGAAGGTGAAATAGGTTAACAAATTGGTGTATCGAGTATCGCTAAACCAGATGTGGGAGATGTAGGTTGAATTTCGGTATGCTGTTCGGTTAAACCATTATTATCAACTTCAAGACACATTTGGGGTTAGGGAAGAATAATTGAAGGCTCGAGATGATGACCACAAGGAAGTGAAAGGACCTAATGAATTGGTGGGACAAACTCATCCAAAATTTCGGGTTCATCATTCAATATATCCCCAACGTCAATCTCCTCATTCAAGTGAAGGTTAGAATTCTCAAACACCTTATTAAAAGTATGGTTTTCAATCAATTTTGGTTCAAGAGTGGAAGTGTAGAGATTGTTAGTGTATATGCCCTAGAGGCCATTACTGTATCATACTAGTATGTATATTACTTAATGGAAGCTTGGGATATTCACAGTTGTATATACAATCTTGCTCGAAATGGTAGTATGCTACTTGGTTTGTCTCTGCTTTAATATGTGCATGTGTTTCTTTTAGCATATCGCTTATATACATATTAGTAGAGCCCTTAGGATCTTTGCTTGATTACCAGCGTTGTGATGGCGCTCACACTCATGGGGGCTGGGTAATCCATAAGCACATCCTTATACAGGTCCCTAGTCGTTGGACTATCGAGACAGGGCATCGATACTCCGGAGTAGACTAGCGTATGCGTTTCTCATCCCAGTGTGGGAGACGGTCTGTCCCGCAGCCGTCAGTACGTCGTACTTGAGATAGTATGTGGGTGCTCGTTAGGTTACGAGTACACTGGACAGGACTCGTCGGGAACTGTTGGTTGGTATTATACCTATCATCAGTTATCAGTTCCCAGGTGACATGAGTACAGCTTAGTCCGCTGACTTGACACTGTCACTTCGCCTCGAGTGTGTTCCCACTGTACTTTGATTACTACCCTACCACGGCTCAAAGGAGTCGTGCAAACAGGTAGTAGTTGGGTGCAGTCCCGAAGCACTTGGAGGCAGTGACGGTTAGACAGGATTCGTCTCTCCCGGTATTGGGGGTTGACATCGCGCTGTGTCTTGGAGAGCCATTACACGAGTAGTCCCTGGCCAGGGCAAGCGAGATATACTGGTAGGTTTCCAGTGTTATCTCACGGTGTTCTGGGCTACACTCCGACACGACTTGTACCGCTATTAGGGGACTGACGTTTACCTCCCCCCTAGGCCCGCCATGCGATGTATCAGACGAACAGACCGGACTGTACGGAGACTGTCACATACAGGCTCAGTAGGAGTTCAGATGGGTTCACCTCGTCAGTCTTCTTATCGGCATCTACCTGGGGACCGTTACGTACAGCTAGTGCCGCTTGCGGTCTGTGGTTAAACCCACTGCCAGCGTAGTGTCATGTCTTTAGAGTCCCATACAGAGAGCTATTCGCCTTTAGGCAAAATGAGTAGAGGTCGCATGGTTTTGCGACAGGGTTCGTTCTCATCCGCGCACTTGTGCACGTTTGCTGTCCGGACAGCTTATACTAGCGGGCTTTGGTTTAAGCCAGATCCTAGTATATGATTTGGGATTGGTTTTATCTCTTTGTATTCGTGTTCCTCGGATCACGAATACGGGTGCGTATGCACAGTTGACTGAGACAGAGGGAGAGGACTTTGATTAGGGTTAATGACCATTGTCATTTTATTAACCCTAATGCTTATGTGTGTATTATGATTAATTGATATTAGTTTAATATAATTGTGCATGGTTAGAGTTGTTGACCATTTGACATTCTTGACTTGTTGACCTAGGTTGACACTTTGACCATCATCATTTCATATAAAAGATGCTTTTTGATCCTTACAATTTGCATTAATAATGAAATGATAATGGTCATGTCTTGATTAAGCCATGACAATTATCCTGCTAATTATCAATTTACATAATTCACCGATATATGAGAGAATGGTTCATTTTATTCTCTCATTCTATCATATTCATTCTCTCTCCTGCTCTTCCTCTCTCTCAAGCTCTCCCCTCTCATGTGTTGAGAAACACTTGAGCTTGAGAAAACCTCTTCTAGATAATCTCTACTCTCATCTAGGGTTCTAGGATTAGCACTTCTAGCACTTTAGTTACTTCTAGCTTGAAGTTGAAGCCAAAGGTTGAGGCTCTCGGGTGGATCCTTCTTCGACGAGAGAAGACGACAAGGAGATCACTTCCGTTCACTACAAGGAGCAAGGAGAGAAGGACATAAAGCCCTAGGTATAACCATTCTTCCATGTAGCTAATTTCTAGTTAGCTTTAGTTAGTTTTTGTTTAGTAAAGATCCCGTCTTTGTCTAGTCCATGTTGCCTAGCATGATAAAAATCCGATTTTTATACCGTTTCCGCCTTCCCGCAAGCACCGGGGTGGGCAACGTGGACTTACAGTGGTATCAGAGCCTAACTAAACATAAACTAGCTAGATAGTAAAGTGTATGGAAGTTTGATCGGAAAAATCGCAAAACCTAAACATCAAAACCCTAAGTTTCTGTTGAAATTTTTTCTGCTCTAAAAATAAAAAATCATACGTCAAAAATCATTTCAGGGTTTTGTTAAGAAACTCACTAAACCCGATCCAGTGAATCGTTCAAAGCGCCGCGGTTCCACGGCAATAGCAAGCTATTGCCGCGCAACCGCGGCCGAGTTGAGTCGGTTCTGGATCGAGTTTGGTGCAGTGTTCTTCTGACATGATTTTGGGATTTTTAAGATGGTTTATTTGTGCCCATGTTTTCCAGAAAAGAAATTTGTTTTTGGGGGACTATAAATCCGTATTTTTGATCGAACTTCATTACACTTTGACTATTGGGTTATATCTGTGATGTTAATATGTATTGAACGTCTGCTAATCGCTATACGTCGATTAGTGGGGGTTATACATATCTGTGATCTGTATTTGTTGATGGTATGTGTATATGAATGCGTTGGATTGTCGCGGGTGAATAGCCGGGGTGGATGTGAGATGAGTGTTTCTTTTTCTTTCATTCATGTAACATGTAAATTGATGTATTATTATTTGTTTGGCCGCACAACCGGGTCGGGGTTGTAGCCGTCATTGTATAATTCTTTTTACTGTTTTTGCTCCTAGGATAGACCCATGGAGGAGTGCACAAACTACCGGGTATCTTGAAGTGCCGAGTGGCCTACTCACGGTGTTGAGGGAGGTTGCTTCACTTCGGGTACTTGACGGGTAGTTTGCCGCACCCGTAGGGATTTTGGGTGGGGTATTGGCTATTCACCGCGACCGTGTAATCCGCTTTTCGTTGCTGGCTCGAACGGATTGCGGATTCCTAGTATATCCAATGTATTCATCTGTGATCTGTAATGTCTATCATTGCTATATATCTATATACTATAACTATTTAGGCGTTGCTTATGTTTTACAGCCGCGCTAGCCCAGCCCCCGCTCTGTCGTTAGTTAAGTAACCTAACGGGTGATGACGGGGCCCCGTGGCGAATGCGAATGGCATAAGTGTACGTCATATTTTGGTTGTTTTCTGCAATGGTAGGATTAAATGATGGGACGCATTAAAAGAACTAATGCAAGAAAATAAACCAAGTAAAAGTCGATTGGAACACTTTAAAAACCACTCGGTTCTTTTCAAAACTAAACTTTTAAACGCGGAGCTTGAACCACTCCTTTTAAAAGCTATCTCGTTCCATCGATTATATCAAGTTCACTACGTTCACGGTTTCGCCAAAACCATTCGTAGCCCTTCGTCATTCCATATGAATGGTCAAAAAGTATTCAAGCTATGTATTTTGGCCAAAGTCAAGGCATAGTGATTAGTAGCTATTGGGTATTCATGTGCAGCATAGATAGATGCGTTGGTTTGGGACAGTCGTGCTGCCATTTTGGCCAAAGTCAAGGGTAGGTACGGGTGGGTCCAAATTAACCAGGAGAATGACGGGTAGAACTTGACATGTGACTTATGATATTTTGGCCAAAGTCAAGGTCATAAGAGCATGGGGCAAAAATCCACATCGGGAGTTTCATAAGTATTGAAACTTGCTAGCGCTGCATACCATTTGGAGTGTGATGATTCTGGTAGGATTCCTTCGTTTTTATCACGCGATGATATTTGGATCTCGATCCTACTGTGAGTACATGCTACTCCTCGGGAAAACTCTCACTTAACGATCAATGCTATAAACCTAGTAGGTGTCTAGAAAGGTGTTAGCGGGGCTACGCCCACAGGGAAAAGTGGTTACTTAATTAAGGAACTTCGCGAAAGCGTTGGAAAACCTCCCTCGAAGTACCGACACTGGCCTGGCTGAACGGTTAAGCAAGTATTGTACGGTGAGATTGATCCCGACTAATTCTTTCTTTATGGTTTGAGAAGGGATTCGAGAGACAGTGGGAGCCATCCTGTTTAGACAAACTAAAAACCACTCTAAACTTGCAAGAGCATCATGCTAAAGTGTTTCTTTTCTCTCTCCTAATTGCAGCGACCATTCAAGATGACCGGACTTAAGTTATTACTAGATAAAAACATACTGACAGAGCCAAACTACAAAGATTGGTTCAGGAATGTCAAGATGGCAATCACTTACGACAAGTTGGGGTATCTCCTTACCACCAAAGCTCCCCCTGTCCCAGGTCCCAAAACCAGTGTCGCGGATAGGGAAATTCGTGAGACCTGGGAAATAGATTGCGCGAAGGCCAAATGCCTCGTACTTGCCTCGATGGACAACGAACATCAGAGGAGGCACGAGAATATGGACCTAGAGTCCATATTTCTTCATACAAAAGAACTGTATGGAGAGCAGTCTCGTATCGCCAGCTACGAAGTGTCGAAGAAGTTGTTTTCGGCAAGGTTGGCCGTCGGATCATCGGTAGCGGAACACGTGCTTAAGATGATTGGCTACATAGAGGATCTCGCGGAACTTGGGACCATGTTGGAGAATGAGCTCTATACGGACTTGATTCTCCAGTCCCTTCCTTCCACTTACGCCCAGTTCATCCTGAACTTCAACTTACAGGAAAAGGAAGTTGAACTTTCAGAGCTCCTCAACATGCTGAGAAGTGCAGAGGGCACCCTACAGAAAGGTAGGGAGACATCCACTTTGTTTGTAGGAGGATCTTCCTCTTCTAGGTCCAGGGCGAAAGCCAAGGGCAAGAAGAAGAAAGCCCCCGCCAAACCAAGAGGCGGTGTCAGTAAAGTGGATACGAAGGGAAAAGGAAAGGAAAAAGCAACAAAGGTAGCAGGGAAGCTTGTGGGGAAGGAAGAGTGCTTTTACTGTCACAAAAGTGGACACTGGAAACAGGATTGCAAGGCTTGGAAGGCCAGAACCCAGGATCTGAAGCAAGTTGCGGCTTTAGCTTCAGGTGTGTATGTTATTGAAAACTGTCTATCAATAAACTCTACATCCTAGGTATTGGATACCGGATCAGGATCTCATATCTGTAATTCTTTGCAGGCGTTGAGAAAGCGTAGAGTTTTGAAGGCAGGTGACATGACCCTCAGAGTTGCAAACGGAGCTAGCATGAATGCTGAGGCCGTGGGGGACTATCACCTGGGATTGTCAGATGGACACTTTTTGGTTTTGTGTAGTTGTTATTTTGTACCAAATGCAACCTGTAATATCATTTCTGTATCTTTATTATCTAAAGAATGTTATGAATTTGCATTTGTAAGTAATGTAGTGAACATTCACCTTAATCAAGTTTTGATTGGGTCAGGTACATTAAACAACGGTATATACGTATTGAACCAACCACAGATTTTCAATGTCCAGAATACACACAAAAGAAAGTCTCCAGAAATCAATAAAACTTTCTTATGGCATTGTAGACTGGGTCACATCAATGAGAGAAGGTTGACTAAGTTACATACAGAAAGATATTTGGATTCGTTCGAATATCAATCGTATGCAACTTGTCAATCCTGTCTCAAAGGAAAGATGACAAAGACTCCGTTCACTGGACACGGAGTAAGAGCGAGCGAGCTCTTGGGACTCGTACACAGCGACGTGTGCGGTCCAATGTCTACGCATGCACGAAGCAGTTATTCTTACTTCATTACTTTTACGGATGACTTTTCAAGGTACGGTTATGTCTTCTTAATGAAACATAAATCCGAGGCTTTTGAAAAATTCCAGGAATATAAGAATGAAGTAGAAAAACAAACAGGCAAAAGTATCAAGGCACTGAGATCTGATCGAGGTGGTGAATACTTGAGTGCCGAGTTCCTGGGTTACTTAAAAGAGAATGGAATTCTCTCTCAGCTTACTCCTCCATACACTCCGCAACATAATGGTGTATCGGAGAGACGGAACCGAACCCTATTGGATATGGTACGGTCCATGATGAGTAACGCTGAGTTGCCGCGATCGTTCTGGGGATATGCGCTAGAATCAGCTGCATACCTTTTGAACCGAGTTCCAACTAAAAATGTGCCTACTACACCATATCAGATGTGGTGTGGGAAGAGACCCTAGCTTAATCACATTAAGACATGGGGATGTCCAGCTTTTGTAAAAAAGCAGCATGCGGACAAGCTCGAGGCACGCTCAGTACAGTGCAAGTTTGTGGGATATCCAAAGAACTCTAAAGGATATTTCTTCTATTGCGAAGAAGAACAAAAGGTCTTTGTTTCTCGCCATGCCCACTTTCTAGAACACCAGTTCATAGAAAAAGAAATAAGTGCAAGCGCAATAGAACTGGAAGAAATTCCAGAACCACGAGCTATTACTGAAAGCTTAGTAGAACCAGAGGGTTTGAAAGATCAGGACATTCCCACGCAACTCCGCAGGAGTAGTAGGCAGTCTCATCCGCCCGAGAGATACTACGGTTTTCTCATTGACGGGGATAGAGAGGATTGCATCATAGATTCTGATGAGCCTACTAGCTTCCAGCAAGCCATTCAGAGCGTCGACTCGGTAAAATGGCTGGATGCAATGCAGACTGAAATGGAGTCCATGTACACCAACAAAGTATGGACGTTGGACATTGCTCCAGATGGGGTAAAACCCGTAGGATGCAAGTGGATCTTCAAAAGGAAGATTGGTGTAGATGGACAGGTTGAGACCTATAAAGCTAGACTGGTTGCAAAGGGTTTTCGTCAGCGACCTGGTTTGGACTATGACGAAATCTTTTCTCCAGTAGCTATGCTGAAATCCATTCAGATCCTTCTTGCCATTGCTGCCTTCCACGATTATGAGATTTGGCAGATGGTCGTAAAGACCGCTTTTCTAAATGAAAATTTAGAGGAGTGTGTCTATAAGGACCAACCAGAGGGTTTTATTCAGAGTGGGAGCAGCGGAAAGGTGTGCAAGTTGCTTAAGTCTATTTATGGACTAAAGCAGGCATCGCGGAGTTGGAACATCTGTTTTGATGAGACGGTCAAGGAATTTAGCTTTATCAAAAATCCAGATGAACCATGCATCTATTGTAGATTTGTACCGAGAACTGTAGTATTCCTCGTTTTATACGTGGATGACATTCTCTTAATAGGAAATGACATTCCTATGCTACAATCCGTCAAGGGGTTTTTGTCACACAGGTTCTCCATGAAAGACCTGGGTGATGCCTCATACATTCTGGGGATCCGGATCTACCGTGACAGATCCAAGAGGATTTTAGGACTCTCACAGTCCAGGTACATCGACACCATACTGAAAAGATTCAGTATGGAAGATTCCAAGCGCGGTAATTTACCGGCTTGTCACGGGATCACCCTCTCCAAAGAGATGTCTCCCAAGACTGATTTGGAGAGGGATCGCATGTCTATTATACCCTACGCTTCTGCGGTAGGCTCTATAATGTATGCAATGTTATGTACCAGACCAGATGTGGCTTATGCACTGAGTGTGGTAAGAAGGTATCAGTCAAACCCTGGGGAGAAACATTGGATAGCGGTAAAGAACATTCTCAAGTACCTGAGAAGGACTAAGGAGATGTTCTTGGTGTATGGCGGAAAAGACCTCCAGATTGAGGCCTTTGCTGACTCCAGCTTCCAGAGTGACAAGGATGATTCCAAGTCCATGTCGGGTTTTGTCTTTACCCTCAATGGAGGGGCGGTGTGTTGGAAGAGCTCCAAACAGGAAACCGTTGCTGACTCGACTATGGAAGCGGAATATATCGCTGCATCTGATGCCGCAAAAGAAGCTGTCTGGATGAGGAAGTTCTTGAAAGAACTTCAGGTGGTTCCGTCCATTGTTGATCCAATACCTCTGTATTGCGACAACAACGGGGCTATAGCTTTAGCGAAGGAACCCAGGTTCCATCAGAAATCCAGACACATCTTAAGGCAGTATCACCTGATCAGGGAGATCGTGGATCGCCAGGAGATCGAGGTTCGGAGGGTTGCTTCAGAAGATAACACTGCATATCCATTCACGAAGGCCTTATCCCAGACTCAGTTCGAGCGGCTGATCGAGATGATAGGTCTTCGATACGCCAGTACATGGCCCTAGTGCAAGTAGGAGATTGTTTGTGTATATGCCCTAGAGGCCATTACTTTATCATACTAGTATGTATATTACTTAATGGAAGCTTGGGATATTCACAGTTGTATATACAATCTTGCTCGAAATGGTAGTATGCTACATGGTTTGTCTCTGCTTTAATATGTGCATGTGTTTCTTTTAGCATATCACTTATATAAATATTAGTAGAGCCCTTAGGATCTTTGCTTGATTACCAGCGTTGTGATGGCGCTCACACTCGTGGGGGCTGGGTAATCCATAAGCACATCCTTATACAGGTCCCTAGTCGTTGGACTATCGAGACAGGGCATCGATACTCCGGAGTAGACTAGCGTATGCGTTTCTCATCCCAGTGTGGGAGACGGTCTGTCCCGCAGCCGTCAGTACGTCGTACTTGAGATAGTATGTGGGTGCTCGTTAGGTTACGAGTATACTGGACATCGCGCTGTGTCTTGGAGAGCCATTACACGAGTAGTCCCTGGCCAGGGCAAGCGAGATATACTGGTAGGTTTCCAGTGTTATCTCAGGGTGTTCTGGGCTACACTCCGACACGACTTGTACCGCTATTAGGGGACTGACGTTTACCGCCCCCTAGGCCCGCCATGCGATGTATCAGACGAACAGACCGGACTGTACGGAGACTGTCACATACAGGCTCAGTAGGAGTTCAGATGGGTTCACCTCGTCAGTCTTCTTATCGGCATCTACCTGGAGACCGTTACGTACAGCTAGTGCCGCTTGCAGTCTGTGGTTAAACCCACTGCCAGCGTAGTGTCGAGTCTTTAGAGTCCCACACAGAGAGCTATTCGCCTTTAGGCAAAATGAGTAGAGGTCGCATGGTTTTGCGACAGGGTTCGTTCACATCCGCGCACTTGTGCACGTTTGCTGTCCGGACAGGTTATACTAGCGGGCTTTGGTTTAAGCCAGATCCTAGTATATGATTTGGGATTGGTTTTATCTCTTTGTATTCGTGTTCCTCGGATCACGAATACGGGTGCGTATGCACAGTTGATTGAGACAGAGGGAGAGGACTTTGATTAGGTTTAATGACCATTGTCATTTTATTAACCCTAATGCTTATGTGTGTATTATGATTAATTGATATTAGTTTAATATAATTGTGCATGGTTAGGGTTGTTGACCATTTTACATTCTTGACTTGTTGACCTAGGTTGACACTTTGACCATCATCATTTCATATAAAAGATGCTCTTTGATCCTTGCAATTTGCATTAATAATGAAATGATAATGGTCATGTCTTGATTAAGCCATGACAATTATCCTGCTAATTATCAATTTACATAATTCACCCATATATAAGAGAATGGTTCATTTTATTCTCTCATTCTATCATATTCATTCTCTCTCCTGCTCTTCCTCTCTCTCAAGCTCTCCCCTCTCATGTGTTGAGAAACACTTGAGCTTGAGAAAACCTCTTCTAGATAATCTCTACTCTTATCTAGGGTTCTAGGATTAGCACTTCTAGCACTTTAGTTATTTCTAGCTTGAAGTTGAAGCCAAAGGTTGAGGCTCTCGGGTGGATCCTTCTTCGACGAGAGAAGACGACAAGGAGATCACTTCCGTTCACTACAAGGAGCAAGGAGAGAAGGACATAAAGCCCTAGGTATAACCATTCTTCCATGTAGCTAATTTCTAGTTAGCTTTAGTTAGTTTTTGTTTAGTAAAAATCCTGTCTTTGTCTAGTCCATGTTGCCTAACATGATAAAAATCCAATTTTTATACCGTTTCCGCCTTCCCGCAAGCACCGGGGTGGGCAACATGGACTTACAGAGATCACAAGGGTTTGATATGGTTTCACTCGAAATGGACCCTTCACAATTCGGTAAATCAAACACTATAAAGTCACACAACTTATTAGACATTTTATCTTCAATTGGTGAATCATTTGGTGTACTCGATGAATCTGTGAAACTGGAGTTGTGGATTTCAGTTTGGAAAGGGAAGGTTTGATTAGGAAGGGTGTATAGTTCTATCTCACTACCCAAATTCTCACTTTGTCCTATGCCCGTATTATATACTGAAATATTTTGGGCTGGTTTGAAATTATTTGCTTGCATCCACTCTGTTGTTTCCTTCTTAATTTGGTTTGACATTTCCACATATTTTTCTAATGTCCGCTCAAGACTAGACTTGGGTTGATAAGGGGTTTCAGTATAAGATTGAAATTCTTGTGGATAATTAAAACTCCCAAATGACTGATTAGAAGGACTGTCTAGAGAAGGTATAAAAATCGGATAGGATTGATAGGAATCGAATGGTTGCATACATTGGGCAGGAGTAGGATCAACATTATGATAAGAAGAATATTGATATTGGTTGGTTGGTTGGCTATTTTCAATAGACGTCATTTATGCCACAAACCGATTATGAAATTCTTCTTTAGAAAGTGGTGGTGATGGTTGATATTGGTCCGGATTGAAATTTTGGCCGTTAGCCCTTGCTATATGCTCAGCAATGGACATGCATCTAGGGGTATCCTCACTCGGAGTATCAACTGAAACAGATATAGAATTAGGATACGGTTGATAAGACCTAGACTAAGGTGACCAACTGTTTCTATCCGCTTGCTCTATCCGATCTCTTAAAGACATGGGAAAGTCGGATGGTTTACCGAAGTGATTACGAAGACAAGAAATATCTGGTTGATAATCTCGGCAAGAGTTCGTCTGTTTGGGTTACCCATTATAAGAAGGGAAGAGAAGAAAAGGGTAAAAAATAATTGGTTTGTTTTGAAAAAGACGGATTTAGAAAAAATCACAAAAAAATGAACAAGAAACCCTAGATCTACGGTCACCTAGGTCAGGTCACTAGACCGCTCCTAGACTTTCAGAAGACAAATCGCAGGATAAATCCTCTACTGCCTCTTTATCTCTCCTGTGGCCAGGTAAGTGCCAGGTAAGTGGGAGGTTTTCTGCTACGTAAGTAGCGGGCCTAATTAAGCAACTACTTTCCTTAGACACACTTGCCTTAGGCACCACAAAAGAAATGCGGATAAGCAATAGATTACCCACGACCTTCTTCTGTCCTAATTGAGCGTGACGGTCCTTAGAATCTTGTCTAGATATTTTTTAGTTAATAAGGGTGATGCAGATGCTAGTTTTGTGATTTTTGGGGCTTAGGAAGGGTAATGAAATCCCTACCTAATCTGAATTTGGTCTTTGCCCCTTAATTTCCATATTAAAATATACACAAACAACTAATTTCAAGACATACAACAAATTTCTTTTTTAGCGGCGCTGCGAATTTTTGCAAAGAATCCTGCGGGAAATTTGTTATTGGACAAGATCAGAGAAGAGATAAGAAAGTAGAGAATATACCATAGAAGTCGGAAGCAATGAAGTACCTAAACGGCGGCGGAACCGCCGCAAAAACACCACTTCGCGGATCCGCGGTTCAATGTGAGAATTAGGTTCTGACAATTTTCCTGTAGCTTTCTGTGATCCTCTGGATTCTTCAGAAAGTCTCTGAATCTTGATTTCGCCAGTATAATGATTCCAGATTTCCTCGCAAAAACTCAAACACTAATCGCTAAGCACACGATGCGAATCTTGAATTAAAATTTGATGGAATAGTAATGTTTCAACTAAAATAGCAAGAAAGAACAAATTACGCACACATCCCCGGCAACGGTGCCATTTGATTGATTTTAAAAATTGTGATTTGAAATGAAATGAAAAGTATAATCACAACCAAAGAATTTATAACCCCAATCAATAACGGTGTCGATGTAGCTCGTTATTGAGTATGGATCGTCCACTGAGATCCGTGTATTTATTCATTCTTGTTTTAGTTGAGTCGAAAGAAAATAGTAAAGAAAATTCAAGAAAGTGATTCAAGATTTAATTGAGTTTATCATTTCAAGAAAATCAAGAAAATGTTCAAGAATTAGTAATCAAGAAAGTTTCCAATTTCAATTTTAATTATCAAGAATATGAAGAATAGCTTGTAGGATTCGATAGGAATTAGTAGCAATGATGAATACTAAAAATTACTTATCTTATCTATTGATGAATTATAGCTAGAACGATGACGATGAATGAAGATTAGGGATCTTTTGAAGATACTAGGGTTTCTCTTTCACTATCCCTTGTCTTTTCATTGATCATCATTCAAATCTAGCCTCTAGAAAAGAGAATCATCAATCATTTAATCCCAAATTGCAACGAAATTATCAAGAACGGTGATCTCGTTCTGAATTTGGTCGTTAACGATTCTTTTTCCTAAAGTTCATAATTCTCATAAGACTTAAGATTAGTTTAGGATTTCATCACCATTTGATCTACCGAATTCCTTCGAATCCTTAACAAGCGGAGATTTCACTCACGCATCATGAAAATAAAAGAATCAAGAATTAGGAATTTCATAATACGAGAATTTAAAGAAAGCTAGAACTAACAAATGATCACCTTTATTAAATCGACGTCTAATTACACTTTCCCTCAATTCGAGATTACAAGATTTGCTCTAGATCGCTCTCTTGAAGAGGTAAATAATTCCGTCGAAATTCGCGTTGCTCGATCTTCGTGAAACTTGGACCTGTCGCGGATCTCGTGCTCTTGATGATGATTGGCTTTGCGTAAAGGATCTTCGATGTCTTCTCCTTATGATGATCTCACGAATCTTGATTTGGATCTTTGATTGGAAATTGAATTGGATTTGGTTTTGGTTTTTGTACTTTGTCACTTGATGAACAACCTTTTCAATGAAGCCCTAGGTCCCTTTATATAGCACTTCACTAATCTTTCACTAGAAGCTAGGTAAATCTTCCCCAAGAAGCTAGGTTGTTATAGGGAAACTTCTAGAATAAGGTAGTTATCAAGCTTCCTCAAGAAGCTTGGCTGTTGTAGGGAAGTTTCCAGAACAAATTTGTTACAATGGAGTGTTTCGAGTAAGCTAAATTGTTGGAATGAAGCTTCTAGAGAATTATCGTCACCGAAGCCCACAATTCGGCCACGGATCCGTGGCGGATCGGCCTGACTCGGCCGCGGTTCCGCGGCCGTTTAGTAAGATCCTGGCTTCATTTCTCTGTGGTTGTTTGATGTTGGCATATGGGTCTTCAGGTGATATCTGGAATCTTTTTATCTCTTCTGAATCTCTGCCAGATTTTATCTCTTTGATTTGCTGCATTTTGTCGGCGAATTTGCGATTCTGATATCTGTCCTGAAATAATTTTCTGGACACAATCTCAATGAAGAATGTTGGAGATATAGGATATTATGCGTGACATAATAAACATACAATTTTCTTCCAGAATGTTGATTATAATGTATAACACGTGGTATTTGATCTTTTGCAGATGAATTGCTAATATGTGTTATATTTATAACAAACATCATTAGATGATTAGAAAAGTGAGGAAATTGTTATGTTAAAGATTGCAATATTTTCGACTGAACACCCGGCTATTCAGAACACGACGATCCAATATAACATATCACAGCAACACATAACATCGCATGTCATCAACGTAAGTAAATATGCGTATCCCAATTATTGTTGACATATAGTAACGAAACCGGCGATACATCACATATTACACTTACGGTCGCAGAAAAGAAAGTGAAAAAGTACAACAATTGGAATCCGCAACCACCTTAGACATCATAAACCCAATGTATCACATACTTTGGATTTCATGCCTAACTAAATGAATTCCTTAGACATCACATACCTAACAATTATAAAGTCCGCATTTTAGTCTCGATATTGAAAACACTTTCCAATAACCTGTCGGGTAATTCAATAAGATTCCCGATAATATGATCGAATGCTCGTCAGAAACTTTAGTAGACGGCCGCACCCTCGATGCCGTCGACGAAGTGCACTAAGGCGGAACACCGCGGCCATCAGCACCCGAACGGATGCTTTTGGCGACGGGGTTCTCCTACAGTCACTTGGTTGGGGCTATGGGGCATGGCTATCTAATAAGGTTACCCGGCGAGTATCCACGTACACTACGTAATTGCGACGGACTTTTGATCAACATCAAAATCCCGTGGCAACCGATCAAATAAGACTAAACTGCTAGATTTATAAAATTCAAACTAGTTTTCACATAACTACTTTTGTGGATTCGAAATATTGTATCACAATCACAGATAATTAAACGATGTTAAACTTTCCGACCGAATAAACAAACACCCAAAATTTTTCAACAAGCTCAACACTTGAGCGGAGTTCAAAAAGTACCCAGAACATGCCACAGCTCCTATGAACCAGCCGTAGAAGGGTCAACCATTGCCTCACCTGTGGCACCGCTGAACTACCACAAACCCTAGGGTTTGATGGCGGTTCTGACGGTCACAGAATCGAGTTAGGGTTTCGTTCTTCTAGAGGGTCCACAAAATCGCTTGCAAGATTTTCTAAAAATTTTAAACTCGGAAAAATCCAACTCTTGGAAAATTTCATTGAGGGAAAAATTGGGTTATTGGTATCCGTACGAACTTTTTAACGTCGTCTAAATAACCCGAATACATGTTAGAATTACGATTATGAAACACTCCGAATTGCTTTTGCAGAAAGTTAACATCACATGAAAATTTAGCAAAAACAAACAAAACCTGAAACACCAAAACCCAGAGACTGGAACACACTACAAAATTCAACCCTGAACTCCCTCACAAAACCAAGCACATCGGTTTTCTAGGCTATCTGGCCGGCCAAAATCCGAGGAATGGGGTTCAATTTTCTACTGTGTTCATATTGCATCTCATACAACATTCTGCAGCTGCTAAAAAAATTTTTAGAGCCCTTTAAAAATTCGACAGAAACTAGGTCATCGTATCGGGTGTTTCGGAGTAGTTTCGGTTTCATAATCCTAGCAAACATCGTCAAATTTTCTAGCATGGCTCTGATACCACTATAGGGTTACCTAGCACGGCAGCAAAGTTTCGGGACCATTTTTCAATTTTTGCCGTATTAGCTAACCCTAACCCTAGAATCGTTACTAGAAAATCCGACGATGCTAAATGTAAACACTTTACATTTAAGTGAATGAGGGAATATAACCTTGGTAGACCGTCCCTTCACTTCTAAAGCTCCATGTCGTAGTCCCTTCGCTGCAAGTTGTGAAGACCCGGACTCTACTAAGGGTTCATATGAAGAAACGAACAAGCTTGCTCAATGTCTTCGAGGCCGAAAATGATCTACGTCGAGGAGACTCGAGCTCATGCTACCTCTTCACTAATGGTGAAATTAGTGAAGCAAACACCCTAAACTAAATGGCTAATAGTAGAGGATGATGAAGTAGGAAGTGGGCTCTCTTTAGATTTCTTTTTCTCACATTATTTCATCACTTAGAAAAAGCTAGAAAGCTTTTTCTCTTGAGGAAGAAGATGAAATGATGAGATGAAGTATGAATTCATGATAAGAGAATAGCAACCATGGATGAGTTAGTGTCATACACTAACTCATGTAGAGACTTAACTAAACTAAGGATAATGGTTAGGTTAAATGAATATCTACAAGTAATACAAAGTGAGTTGATTAAGTCAATGAACACTTGAAGCTTCTCCAAGCTTCTAGCCATGAGATAATGGCACTTATTTTGTAAATTACTTGAATAAATATAAACCCTAGATTATCACTAGCATGGTGTAAGTCTCACACACCCATGAAGCATGTATCATCAAGCATGATACAAAACTATGTACACTAATATATATCACATATATACTATGTGCACAATCAAGTGAGAATTGAAATCATAAGTGAGCAAATATTAGTCAATGTAATGTAATATATCAAATATATAATTATACATTAAATTATTAAATCAACACTTGATTTAATAATCCGGCTATATCCTGTATAACCGACTAACATCTAATGCAACAACTTATCGAATCAACACTTGATCCGATAACCCGGCTATATCACATATAACCGACCAATGTCACAAGTCGCGAGAATAGAATGCGGTATCATATAAACGCATTAATCTCAGTCCCGCACATATCACATATGTGCTCCTACTCTATTTCGCACGAACCAGAAAACCACTGTGTAGGACTCTAAAGACTCGTCAATAAGCCGGCAGTAGGTGATGATCATATCAAACACCCACAAGACGCAAGCGGTCTGCTAAACGTAAAGGTAACCCGGGTATTGAGCGATCAGAAGATTAACAAGCAAGCCTTCTCGTACTCCTGCGAATCCAATCAGTAATACTACAGTACAGTCCGGTCTCATTGTCAGATATGTCGCATATCACAGCCTGGGGGTAGTATAACGTCAGACCCCAATAGCCTAATATGTCATGCCGATACAAGGTCTATAACAGTTTGAGAAACTACTGGTAACATTTACCAGTAAATCTCAGCAACCCTGGCCAGGGATTTCCTGTTATGGCCAATCGAGCATAGCGCAACATCAACTCCCAATACCGGGAGAGACGAAACCCCTCCTATCGCTCATTGCCTCCATGTGACTCGGGACTGTACCCAAAAACCACCTTTTTGCACGATCTCTTGACCGTGGTATGGTGGAAATCAAAGCACAGTGGGAATCACACAAGTCTCTATGACGATCTCGGGTCTATAGACAAACCTGTACCAGTGTCACCCGAGAACTGCTATCCGACGATAGGTATAATACCATCTAGGAATTCTCGGCGAGTCCGTCCACTGTACCCAGTCTCCACTGAGCACCCGTATACCTTCTCTGATGCCAAACACCAATGGATGTAGGATCATCCATCGCCCATCATATGGGTCGAGAAGCGTATACGCTAGTCTACTCTGGAGTATCGATGCTCTGTATCGATACTCCCACGACTAGGAACATTTGAAGGATGTACTTACCGACTATCCTGTCCCCACTAGTATGATCTGCATCATAATCCTGGTAGTCAAGTACTCATCCTAAGGGCTTTATCAATATGTAATAGAGAGACAATAAGTGTACATGTTAAGATAAAGAGCAACCGGATAGCATACTATCATATCGAGCAAGAAAGTCCTCCCTATATATGTCCAAGCATCCACTACAATATACATCCCATGTACAGTAATGGCCTCTAGGGCATACATATAACTAACATGGGGTACCCCCTCTAGGCCTCCTGACTCGAAGTTAATTTCTTGCTCTAACTCCCCGCGAAGGTTCGGGCGCGTTTCGTTTTCATTCGGACTTCCGAATTGGCTTTAAACGGTCGGTTTTTGGAACTTTAGCTCACTGTTTATTTTCATGGTTTTGGAAATTAGTTTAGTTTGCTAATTGCGTGCGAAATTCTAATATTGTATTTTTCAGTACATACATTACTATCTACGACCGTGAATGTCATTATAGTGGTACAACTCGTCTAACTGCTATATGCTTTTTTAGACGGATTTGCGAGCGTGACATTCACGTTGATGTTCTGTGTTGTGTGTGTTGTGGCTGAATCGCCGTGGTGAATAGCTTGGGTGCAATGTTTGTACAGTTTAGTTTTATTTGTATATTTGATATCGCGGGGCGAGCGTCCGACATGTGAACTGCCGTCACTGCCTTCTTGTATATTATTTATTTAGGGAACGACCGGGTTGAGGTCGATGTCGCCGTTGTATATATTTTTCTTTTCTGTAATAGGATTACCCCGGGATGGAGTGAACGGATAGTCAGGTTCTAGAGGGAAACGGGTCCGCATCTCATGGCGTTGAGACGGAGGGTGCCTCACTCTAGAATTGACGGGCTATTCACCGCACTCGTAGGGGGTACAGGTTGACCCAAGGAGGGGTGCTCAAGTTACCGGATTCCGTGAAGTGCCGGGTGGCCTATTCACTTTGATGAAAGGGGTTGCCTCACTTCTGGTTTTGGCGGGTAACTTGGCGCGCTCGTACGGGTCTAGGTTTTCATTGCACAGGCTATCCACACGACCAGGGAAACGTCTGGTTTCACTTGCGGCTCAAAGGAAACCCGGGGCTCCCAAGTTATCAGTATTGTTCTGTGATGCTTATCGCTTATCTGTGATTTTGCATTTATCATGCCTGGAATGATTATTATATATTGTTATATTATACTAGTAGATGCTGTATATGTTTTGCACCCGCTCAATTCCAGCCTGTTGGATGTAGTGCCCTCAGAGTCAATTATTGGATCACAGGCACATGATTACAATGATTGAGGGAGGACCTATGCCGGTAGGACAGTCTTACTCGAGAGGATTGTATACTATCTGGTTTGTCTTTATCATCGTGTACATTCTTTAGGTGACATTGTTGTTCACTATTACACGTTGATAGAGAATAGTATGCTACCATGGTTTATCTTTATCATCGTGTACTGCTTTAGGTGACCTTACAGGTCGCTATTACACGTTGATAGAGCCCTTTGGATTCTTGCTTGACTACCAGCAGTATGATGGCGATCATATACGTGAGAGTTGGGTAGTCTATAAGCACATCCTTAAAGTGGTCCCTAGTCATGGGAGTTTCGAGACTGGGCATCGATACTCCATTTGTAGACTAGTGTATACAGTCGAGACCCCGACGAGGGGCGGTGGCCGGTCTCACAAGCCATTGGTGTCAATTTGATCACCTAAGATGTATACAGGTGCTCATTGGGTTATGAGTACACCAGACAGGACTCACTGGGAACATGCTAGTTGGTATTATACCTGACATCAGATAGCAGTTCCCAGGTGACATGTGTACATGTTAGTTCATCGACCTGAGATCGTCATTTGTCTCGTGTGAGTTCCCACTGTACTTTGATTACTACCCTACCACGGCACAAAGGAGTCGTGCAAACAGGTTTTAGTTGGGTACAGTCCCGAGCCACATGGAGGCAGTGAGCGGATCGGCAGGGGTTTCGTCTCTCCCGGTATTGGGGGTGAGATCGCGCTGTGTCTAGGAGAGCCATTACACGAAGTCCTTGGCCAAGACAGGAGATTTACTGGTAGGTATTCCAGTAGTATCTCAGGGTGTTCTGGGCTACACTCCGACACGACTTGTACCGCTTTTGGGGGTCTGACTTTTACCAACCCCCTAGGCCCGCCATGCGATGCTCATAGACGAACAGACCGGACTGTACGGATATTGTCACTGACAGGCTCAATAGGGTGTCAGGATGAGTTCGCTCATCGACCTCCCTTTTAGTCAATACCTGGTGGCCCGTTACGTACAGCTAGTACCTCTTACGTGCCAGTGGTTAAATCCATAACCAATGTATTGACGAGTCTTTAGAGTCCCCCTGTAACGTTTTGAAAATCGTTTCGGTGGAATTTCGAAAAAACGGTAAAGTAAGGTGGTTTTCTGTAAAAAGTCAAAATACAAATATCTTATTATAAAAATTAAATATACATATTCTAGCTATATAATTGCTATTATTTGGTGTTTATTGAGCCGCTGGTGAAATTTCAAATTTTCTGGAAAAAAAAAATATTATTTTATTATTATTTTAAGCCGTCACTAATACATTTAATTAGGGAAAATTACAAATTGGAATGGGTTGAAACAAATTTTGTGCATCATAAAAAATTAAATAAAAATTTATCATGTGGTTTTTGGAACGAAATCATTTGCCAAAACGGTTTAGAAATTATTGAAGAAAAAAGGCTTTTTTTTAGCGTAAATGGATGTTTGGGGTATTGTATTTATCATTTTTCATCACCCCACACCCGTACCCACACCCACACACCCCCATTCACTCATCCCCATGGCTGAATTCAGCAGCCCCTCTTTGGTCCCCACTTGAATTTCATAGAAAAGAAAAGAAAAGGAAAAGAAAGGATAAAAGAATGTATAAGAATGGGCTTTTGACTTTTCTTTGACTTTGAAACCAACACACTCTCTCTCTCACTCTCCCACTCACCTCACCCTCCCCATTTTCGGCCAGAAACAGCCCCCCCATTTTCTCCAAGTATCCATCTTCCTTCACCTCCATTTTCCTTCAAAAAAATCAACAAAAATCAACACAAACCCTCACAAAATCAAAATCCGACTCCTACCCATTTCTCTATAGCCAAAATTGCATGGATCTAGGGAACAAGATTCCAATTTGGGAGGCTATGTGTGTGCTTGTGGATCTTCAATTAATTGGGTATAAATTCTAACCATTTTTGCTTAATTAGTTAGTTAATTTTTTAAGGCTAAGTTGTTAAAGTGTTAATTTTGCTCTTGTTGCTAATTTGAGAATTCAAGAGTATGGGTTGAAGCTAATTTGGGTTTAACCATCACTAATAGGATAATCAAGTGTAGATTATCATCTTGTGGGAATGTAAAACCTAATCTAGTTGCTAGTTGCAATTTGTTAATTTAAGATTTGCAATAAATAAGCTTTTATGTAAACTAGGTTTTTATGAAATGCTTATATATGTGAGATTAAATCTAGTTAGGGTTTTATATCATTTGAACATGGTTTAAGTGTGTAATTTATCATATTAAGGCTTGTTAAATAAAACCTAGTAACTAGTTTGCAAATCGTATTTTAGAATTTTACTATTTAAGCTAAATTGCAAACTAGAATTTTGGGATTTATGGAAATGTGTAAGTTTAAAATCTAGTAATGGTTTGGGTGGCTTAGTTAAGATATTTAGTGAGCATTGTAGCCACTAAAATCATTAAAACATTTAGTTTTGTACAAAAATGGAAAAGTTTGCTTACTAGGTTTTCGGAAAAAAATCGCTTTTAAAGTGAGTTTGAGGTTTTTGTGAATTCTAACCTATTTCATATTATAATTAGTGTTTGTGAATGCGCAAAGGGGTGCGTTTGGGTTTTTTTCTCGATGGTTTGACGTTCGTACATCGACATCGAGGGTTGGTTTGACTATTCTTGCATGTGTAGGCGATAGGTTTTGACCTATGCATGATACGCGTGCCGATTTAGTTTTCGTATGCCGTTTCGATTTTGAATTGGGTTTTTATGCGATACGATACGTTGTGATATGTAGGTACCCCATGTGGACTTCGAGACGGCAAGCAAGCGCGTGGCGACGTCGGCACCGGCGAGCGAGGACCAGGTGAGTAGATTTATATCTACGGGGAGAAGTCGGGTGGATGGCGTATAGCACCCCCGCAGTTCGTGGTGATGTATACGAATACGTATACACACACATATATATATATATATATATTTTGACTATAATTTGTTTGATATTATCGATGATATAGATATTGGGTGTTCTTGGATGAATTGGTGTCGCGAAACCCTAGAGTAGTGGTCGCACCACACATGCACACACACACCCATACTTGCATACTTTCTTCTTTCATTTGCGCTTATACGGGATTATATAGTTATGTGTTCACATGGGTATGGGACTATGTGTTCACATACGGATTGAGGATGATAGTACTTGGGATTTATAATGAGTCGATGAGATTTGATTTGAGGCCGTGAGATCGGTGATATAGCAGGGTTCGTATCTTAGATACGACATGGCGTTGTAGTGGGTCCTTGACGTAGTGTTTCACACACGTCCATGCATACGTAGGCGGTATCAGTATGGTACTAGACGTAGATCAGTACCCCGATCATGATATTTGATAAAGAGGATACCAGGTGAATAGTATGAAGAATGTGATATTGACCCGTACCCAGATTGGGATGCCGTACGACGGATTTACGTACGAGCTATATTGATGATTGATCCGCACTCTTGACTTGGGATGCCTGATTATAGATATGGTATCGGATATGATATTATTGAGGCGGGATCACCGACTATACATATACAGGTATGTATATATATCGACTCAGATGATAGGCGGTTTCCTTACCTGTAGTTCAGCTTGTTAGTTCAGCTGTATAGTCTAGTGTAGTTGTTAGATTAGATTAGACTTCTTATCTATTTCAAAAACTAACGAATCGTGGGCATTTTTAAAGACAGCTCAAGGGAATCTACGGATATTTCAAAAACGACGTATCTTTTCATAAAAACACCGTAGCCCCTATTTTCAAAACCCCATGATTCGTGTTATTTTAAAAGGCACCATTCGTAGGACTTATATTAGATTATTGCAGATTAGTTATCGTTGTGTCTAGTATTCAGCTCCCGCACATTATTGTTGTTCGCTCTGCCTCGCATATTTATTTTGCTGCATATTCCATTATTGATATCATGTTGTTAGGACACCAGCACCATTACCGATGATGCGTATGTACCACGTACAGCTACTTGCCGGCTCACACACATCTTCATCGGTAATTGCCATGTCACGTACACTTTAGAGAACATAATTGCTTGACTTAGATTGTTAGCTAGTAGTGTTGACATGATATTAGTGTACTTCCCCTATATGCCATATTAGACATTGTAGTTATTACCTACCACTTCATGCATACTGTTATTCAGTTGTTCATGCCTAGTTCATTATCATTGACATATGCACTTGTGATGATTTCTTGAGATTTATGATATTTCTGGATTTCGGGGAAAGCCGCAAAATTTACAACTTATGATCTTTTAAAATATAAAATGTGCGGTTTTCTAGTGATGTAAAGTGTCGTCCACCATGAGTTTGCTGTGGTTTTGGAGATCCGTGTCGAGGAGTGGAGGAACCGTCACGGGTACATGTTGGGCCCGGTATGGTACCCCGGGGCAAGAGGAATGTGGTGTTGACGTTGAGCCTGGCTGGGGAGCACTACCTACCGGTGATATTACCTGACGCGTCGGATATCCGGAGGATACCGTCGTGTTCTTGAGATGGATGGTAGGGGCCGGTCTGGACTGACGGCGCCCTAGATATTGAGATTGAGACATTAATATTTCGAGACAGTGAGATTTATGTTTTGTGTCGATGCTAGACACTGTTGATACTGATTTCATTATGATACCTCAGTTTAAAAATACGAAGGAAATCTTACTAATTTATGAAAACAGTTTCTTCATTTACATGTATTCTGTTTCATGCATTCATACCTCATTCATATGATATATTGCTACTTGAGGCACTGACACGGGCACATGAGATTACACTCGGGTTAGATATTTACCCTAGCCTTGTTATAGGCTGCATGTTATATACTTATTTTGAGGATATATTATGATCATTGACCTAGGATTGCGTTATTTATGCGATTTCTGTGCGTAGATGTTTTTCTATTCACGAGTTGGCAACTCACCCCCGTTGTGCCCCAGTTTCTTGCAGGTTTGCCGTACCGGTTTCCTTACGGCTTTGCGGGCATAGTTTCATTCGGGTGATTTGCTAGTAGGTGGGTTTACTTGTATCATACCCCCATTATTTACCTTGTATGATATTATTCAGTTGTATCTAGTAAATTCCATCAACCAAACATGTATTTTTTTTTGAGATAGAGACCAGTGTTGGTTATTCTTTCGACCTTAGAGTCGCTCGTTATTTTTCTGGTGGTTTTGAGTTTCCTTTTGAGTTTTTGATCCTCGCCGTTGGCGTTGTATATTATATTGCTTGTGTGGTTGTGACCGTCGATTGACGAAGAGCTAGCTCCCGCTTGGGGATGCCTTTTATTGATTTCGTATACTATTCATGTTGTATCCCGTTTGGGAGCCAGTATTTACAAAGGAGACTCTGCCGAAATTTTCAGTAAAATTTTGATGTTTTAAAAACCGCATAATTCGGCTTATGCTATTGAAATTACTTGCTTTAAGTTGTTTTTCCTGCACTCTACTATTTTCTTGGTTTGGATTTCTGGGTTTTCGGTTTACTTAGATTACGTACGCCTCGAGACGTTCGTAGTTTAAGTGCCGGTCATGTTCCGTACTTTCGGGACGTGACAAAGTTGGTATCAGAGCGTTAGGTTTTACCTTCGGAGCGTAGGATGACCCTTGGTTGATGGAATAGGTGACTAAAGTAGAGTGACGTACCGTTGGTATGTTCCACGGCATATTTACGACACGCCACTCCACTTATGAAGCCTTAGGATGTACATTTCCTTGTTCAGTATTATATTCCTTCCTGATCTAGCCTCATCGGTACCAGTTTGGTCTTGCTGCTACGGTTACCGGCAGGGAGAGCTACGGCTAGAGTTGCGGTCAGCACAAGCTCGTCACGAACGAGGACTGACCAGGACGAAATTCCGGCGACACACGATTGCAGAGATGTGTCTTTTTACTGTGTTTCCGCGCCGCGAGCGTTTGGCGGATCGCCTTTATGAGGTTACTCGGATGTGCTGATCGACACTAGAGGATTGAGCCACTGACAGAGGCCAGCCAGATTTTGATGACCGTTGGTGTGTTGCTTACTCCTGATGATTGAGGCACTGTTCAGCGTGCAGACGAGCAAGCCAGTTGTTGCTGCGAGCGACGAGATATCACCCCATATGTTGGAACTATAGCGGGGCGAGTTGTACGAATAGATGATAGAAGGTCGCTAGTCACCCGATGATGGATGACTAGGACAGGTGGTTCGTTCGCTTACCCCGATGCGAGGTCATCAGATAGATTGATTCCAGCTAGAGACGACTTCACGCGGAGACGTTGGGAGTCGACAGAGACGATCGAATGTCAGAAACCTACTATTCCAAGTTTAAAGTATTCGGAAAAACATGCAGGCAATTCTATGGTCCCTCTAGAAGAATGAAACCCTAACTCGACTTAATGACCGTATGAAAGCCTTTGAACCTTAGGGTTTGCGGCAGTTCTGCGGCGCCATTAGTGAGGCTTGGGTTTGCCCTTCTACGGCTGGACCACCGATGCTGTGGTATGTACTCGATACTATTAAACTGTGCCCAAGATGTTGAGCTCTTGGGGGATTATGAGGTTTTGACGACTCGATCGGATGACTCGACTTAATTCGGATGTTAGGTGGTGAGATGCATTCTTGGGAGACTCCAGATACGAGGATAGCCGTTGGAGCTCAGTCCATGCAGCCGCGACGAGACGAGTCCAAAGCAGACGACATTAGAGAAAAGTGAAGTAAGAGGTTCGCACCAGATGTAGATGAGATGACGTTCCACTCCGCCGACATCAGAGAGGCGATGCGCATGCCGAGGCATGGTACTGGATATACCTTCCAGAAGGAGTCGCGATGGGTATGCAGCCGTTACAGAGCAAGATGCAGATATAGGAAAGGACAATGACTTCCAGACAGTTGGCAGAAGACGAGACATGGAAGAGACCGTGAGCAGGATTCCTTCCAGGACACTGCTGCAATGATACTTGCACCCAGGATCAGATGTGTCACGTACATTCAGAGAGCCAGAGGCCGACGCCAGTGATATGCTGTCTCATGAGTGGTCGCGATGATTGACCAAGAGATGACCAGAGGAGTGCCAGAACGGAATCGTCCCCGTTAGCACACCTGACAGGGCCGATGAGCCGATGGACCGAAAGATTGGTAATTCACAGTGAAGACCTTGACCCAGGAGTGGTCATGGTTACGCACGCCAGCAGGACAGAGTTCATGATCATCGACGAGACGTCCCACTAGTGACCGCGACAGTTGCCGAGATTCTTAGAGGATGAGCTTGAGCAGTACTATTCCGCCATTATTTATTACGATGTTTTGGGTGATTTATTCGTATGATTTGATTTTGATGATTGAGGATTCACGACCTTTGCACAGTGTTGCACTTGATATCGTTTTCGTACTTTAGTTTCACATGTTTGTGATATTACGGTTTTAAATAGTTGAGTTGGTTTTGTGCGTATGCATGCACACGATTTCGTTCCTGCACTCGGTATAGTTTATATATGCTTGCAGTGCAGTGATACGCCTTATGTGCACTTAGATGCACTGGACTTCGATTTTGATTATGATACTCGATATTTGTTTTGTGCACCTTGTGCACCTGATTGATTTTGCGCACGTTCGGCGCTTGATATTGGATTTCATGATTTCGTGCGCGATGGATGCACCTGATTTGGATTTTCGCGCATGTTGAGCGCATGTCTTGAGATGCGATTTTGGTGCACACCAGATGCACTAAAGTGAGATTTTTCGTGCATGTTAGATGCACCTGATTTTGCTGTTAGGCACACATGTTGCCTACGACAGATGTTTCGTGCACACCCGATGCACTTAGGTGTTGTTTCTGTGCGCATGTATGGCACATTCATGGATTTTGATTTCCGTGCGCACCAGACGCACGTAGCATTCATATGCATATTTTGGGGATTGATTTCGTATAGAGCAGTACGTTTTTATGATATTGCTATGTGTTTTCGTACTGAGCAGGACTAGTCAGAGGACAGTACCTGAATACATTTTGCATGCATTGATAGTTATTGAAGGGATTTCCAAAAGCGAGCTATAGCCTCAGTATTTACCTACGTGTCTGATATGACACGAAATGTTTAAAACAAGGAGACCCTCCTAAATTGTTTCCAAAACGGCGGAACGTACATTTCAAACAAAAGTATATATGTATATAGTTATTTTCTTATGGTAGACGTCCGCCACTGTGCAGTGTTATACGCGTTGCACAGCGACTTAAAGAGATTTGGCATGCATTTCCTTCAGATGCTTACAGATATAGATTCGATATTTACATTTATAGTTTTGAGTTATATCATATTGGTTTTGATTTGGATTTGGCATTGATGTCTTCTCCACGACTCCGATGATCGCGGGATGCTTGGAGGAGTTTTGATTTGAGTTATATACTCATTTTTCAAGCGCATGCGCTGCGCTACGACTTGTTTTATGTATTTATAATTTCGGAGCCCCGACGACTTGATGGGTTTTCTTAGATGTTTTAGTATTTGGGGGAGTTTGAATTTAAATTCGGAGACCGAATTTCTTTAAGGGGGGAAGATTGTAACGTTTTGAAAATCGTTTCGGTGGAATTTCGAAAAAACGGTAAAGTAAGGGGTTTTCTGTAAAAAGTCAAAATACAAATATCTTATTATAAAAATTAAATATACATATTCTAGCTATATAATTGCTATTATTTGGTGTTTATTGAGCCGCTGGTGAAATTTCAAATTTTCTGGAAAAAAAATTATTATTTTATTATTATTTTAAGCCGTCACTAATACATTTAATTAGGGAAAATTACAAATTGGAATGAGTTGAAACAAATTTTGTGCATCATAAAACATTAAATAAAAATTTATCATGTGGTTTTTGGAACGAAATCATTTGCCAAAACGGTTTAGAAATTATTGAAGAAAAAAGGCTTTTTTTTAGCGTAAATGGATGTTTGGGGTATTGTATTTATCATTTTTCATCACCCCACACCCGTACCCACACCCACACACCCCCATTCACTCATTCCCATGGCTGAATTCAGCAGCCCCTCTTTGGTCCCCACTTGAATTTCATAGAAAAGAAAAGAAAAGGAAAAGAAAGGATAAAAGAATGTATAAGAATGGGCTTTTGACTTTTCTTTGACTTTGAAACCAACACACTCTCTCTCTCACTCTCCCACTCACCTCACCCTCCCCATTTTTGGCCAGAAACAGCCCCCCCATTTTCGGCCAGAAATCCATCTTCCTTCACCTCCATTTTCCTTCAAAAAAATCAACAAAAATCAACACAAACCCTCACAAAATCAAAATCCGACTCCTACCCATTTCTCTATAGCCAAAATTGCATGGATCTAGGGAACAAGATTCCAATTTAGGAGGCTATGTGTGTGCTTGTGGATCTTCAATTCATTGGGTATAAATTCTAACCATTTTTGCTTAATTAGTTAGTTAATTTCTTAAGGCTAAGTTGTTAAAGTGTTAATTTTGCTCTTGTTGCTAATTTGAGAATTCAAGAGTATGGGTTGAAGCTAATTTGGGTTTAACCATCACTAATAGGATAATCAAGTGTAGATTATCATCTTGTGGGAATGTAAAACCTAATCTAGTTGCTAGTTGCAATTTGTTAATTTAAGATTTGCAATAAATAAGCTTTTATGTAAACTAGGTTTTTATGAAATGCTTATATATGTGAGATTAAATCTAGTTAGGGTTTTATATCATTTGAACATGGTTTAAGTGTGTAATTTATCATATTAAGGCATGTTAAATAAAACCTAGTAACTAGTTTGCAAATCGTATTTTAGAATTTTACTATTTAAGCTAAATTGCAAACTAGAATTTTGGGATTTATGGAAATGAGTAAGTTTAAAATCTAGTAATGGTTTGGGTGGCTTAGTTAAGATATTTAGTGAGCATTGTAGCCACTAAAATCATTAAAACATTTAGTTTTGTACAAAAATGGAAAAGTTTGCTTACTAGGTTTTCGGAAAAAAATCGCTTTTAAAGTGAGTTTGAGGTTTTTGTGAATTCTAACCTATTTCATATTATAATTAGTGTTTGTGAATGCGCAAAGGGGTGCGTTTGGGTTTTTTTCTCGATGGTTTGACGTTCGTACATCGACATCGAGGGTTGGTTTGACTATTCTTGCATGTGTAGGCGATAGGTTTTGACCTATGCATGATACGCGTGCCGATTTAGTTTTCGTATGCCGTTTCGATTTTGAATTGGGTTTTTATGCGATACGATACGTTGTGATATGTAGGTACCCCATGTGGACTTCGAGACGGCAAGCAAGCGCGTGGCGATGTCGGCACCGGCGAGCGAGGACCAGGTGAGTAGATTTATATCTACGGGGAGAAGTCGGGTGGATGGCGTATAGCACCCCCGCAGTTCGTGGTGATGTATACGAATACGTATACACACATATATATATATATATATATATTTTGACTATAATTTGTTTGATATTATCGATGATATAGATATTGGGTGTTCTTGGATGAATTGGTGTCGCGAAACCCTAGAGTAGTGGTCGCACCACACATGCACACACACACCCATACTTGCATACTTTCTTCTTTCATTTGCGCTTATACGGGATTATATAGTTATGTGTTCATATGGGTATGGGACTATGTGTTCACATACGGATTGAGGATGATAGTACTTGGGATTTATAATGAGTCGATGAGATTTGATTTGAGGCCGTGAGATCGGTGATATAGCAGGGTTCGTATCTTAGATACGACATGGCGTTGTAGTGGGTCCTTGACGTAGTGATTCACACACGTCCATGCATACGTAGGCGGTATCAGTATGGTACTAGACGTAGATCAGTACCCCGATCATGATATTTGATAAAGAGGATACCAGGTGAATAGTATGAAGAATGTGATATTGACCCGTACCCAGATTGGGATGCCGTACGACGGATTTACGTACGAGCTATATTGATGATTGATCCGCACTCTTGACTTGGGATGCCTGATTATAGATATGGTATCGGATATGATATTATTGAGGCGGGATCACCGACTATACATATACAGGTATGTATATATATCGACTCAGATGATAGGCGGTTTCCTTACCTGTAGTTCAGCTTGTTAGTTCAGCCGTATAGTCTAGTGTAGTTGTTAGATTAGATCAGACTTCTTACCTATTTCAAAAACTAACGAATCGTGGGCATTTTTAAAGACAGCTCAAGGGAATCTACGGATATTTCAAAAACGACGTATCTTTTCATAAAAACACCGTAGCCCCTATTTTCAAAACCCCATGATTCGTGTTATTTCAAAAGGCACCATTCGTAGGACTTATATTAGATTATTGCAGATTAGTTATCGTTGTGTCTAGTATTCAGCTCCCGCACATTATTGTTGTTCGCTCTGCCTCGCATATTTATTTTGCTGCATATTCCATTATTGATATCATGTTGTTAGGACACCAGCACCATTACCGATGATGCGTATGTACCACGTACAGCTACTTGCCGGCTCACACACATCTTCATCGGTAATTGCCATGTCACGTACACTTTAGAGAACATAATTGCTTGACTTAGATTGTTAGCTAGTAGTGTTGACATGATATTAGTGTACTTCCCCTATATGCCATATTAGACATTGTAGTTATTACCTACCACTTCATGCATACTGTTATTCAGTTGTTCATGCCTAGTTCATTATCATTGACATATGCACTTGTGATGATTTCTTGAGATTTATGATATTTCTGGATTTCGGGGAAAGCCGCAAAATTTACAACTTATGATCTTTTAAAATATAAAATGTGCGGTTTTCTAGTGATGTAAAGTGTCGTCCACCATGAGTTTGCTGTGGTTTTAGAGATCCGTGTCGAGGAGTGGAGGAACCGTCACGGGTACATGGTGGGCCCGGTATGGTACCCCGGGGCAAGAGGAATGTGGTGTTGACGTTGAGCCTGGCTGGGGAGCACTACCTACCGGTGATATTACCCGACGCGTCGGATATCCGGAGGATACCGTCGTGGTCTTGAGATGGATGGTAGGGGCCGGTCTGGACTGACGGCGCCCTAGATATTGAGATTGAGACATTGATATTTCGAGACAGTGAGATTTATGTTTTGTGTCGATATTAGACACTGTTGATACTGATTTCATTATGATACCTCAATTTAAAAATACGAAGGAAATCTTACTAATTTATGAAAACAGTTTCTTCATTTACATGTATTCTGTTTCATGCATTCATACCTTATTCATATGATATATTGCTACTTGAGGCACTGACACGGGCACATGAGATTACACTCGGGTTAGATATTTACCCGAGCCTTGTTATAGGCTGCATGTTATATACTTATTTTGAGGATATATTATGATCATTGACCTATGATTGCGTTATTTATGCGATTTCTGTGCGTAGATGTTTTTCTATTCACCAGTTGGCAACTCACCCCCGTTGTGCCCCAGTTTCTTGCAGGTTTGCCGTACCGGTTTCCTTACGGCTTTGCGGGCATAGTTTCATTCGGGTGATTTGCTAGTAGGTGGGTTTACTTGTATCATACCCCCATTATTTACCTTGTATGATATTATTCAGTTGTATCTAGTAAATTCCATCAACCAAACATGTATTTTTTTTTTGAGATAGAGACCAGTGTTGGTTATTCTTTCGACCTTAGAGTCGCTCGTTATTTTTCTGGTGGTTTTGAGTTTCCTTTTGAGTTTTTGATCCTCGCCGTTGGCGTTGTATATTATATTGCTTGTGTGGTTGTGACCGTCGATTGACGAAGAGCTAGCTCCCGCTTGGGGATGCCTTTTATTGATTTCGTATACTATTCATGTTGTATCCCGTTTGGGAGCCAGTATTTACAAAGGAGACTCTGCCGAAATTTTCAGTAAAATTTTGATGTTTTAAAAACCGCATAATTCGGCTTATGCTATTGAAATTACTTGCTTTAAGTTGTTTTTCCTGCACTCTACTATTTTCTTGGTTTGGATTTCTGGGTTTTCGGTTTACTTAGATTACGTACGCCTCGAGACGTTCGTAGTTTAAGTGCCGGTCATGTTCCGTACTTTCGGGATGTGACACCCCCACAGACAGTTTTCAAGTTTCGAGCGAAACGTTGTAGAGGCCGTATGACATATGGCAGGGTCCGATCATATACGTGCAGTAGTGCACGGATCCTGATCGGGCGGATTATACTAGTGGGCTTTAGTTTAAGCCGGATCCTAGTATTAGATTTGTTGGATTACTTTAGTCTCATCGCATGCGCATTCAGTCGGAACGCGGATGCAGGTATGCATATACAGGTGAGGGGTATCTTTGTGATCCGTCACGAGTTTACTTTAGATGTAGCCGTATCTTTTTATTGTTGCAAACATTTGGATTAATGTTTGTTAATGGAAATTATGAGCACAAAATCATGATTAAGATCATTAATTGTGACACATGCACAAGTGATGACTCATGGTCTCTTTTCTTGTGCATGTGTCACATTATATGATAGTTTTGTGAGTTGATTTGATGAGAGGAGAGAGAGGGGCAGCCAAGGGTGAGGTTGGCTCTTGTATTATTCTCTACTCTCTCTCATTTTATCATATGAAACACAAAAGAAAGATAGCCTCTTCTTCTTCTTCTTCTTCCTCTAGCTCATAATCTCCATTAATGGCAACACCTTCAACCTCCATCCAAATCAATGAATGAAAGAGACAAAGTGATCACAAACATTCTCTACAACACCTTGGACACGTCGGCTAGCACACTTTGTGCCCGAGTTGCTTCGGACGAAACGGGAGCCCGTAAAAAGACTCGAAGATGTGGTGCCCTTTCCGATGAGGAAATCGAGACTGGAAATGCCGCGATGAGCTTGGGATGGAGGCCAAAAACCGAAGGACACGGATCGATCGGTATAGCTTTCCAACCCTTTCTCTAGTTGCAAGTTGTAGTTTAATGGTTCGATCCGGGTTTTAAGCATACGATAGCGCCGGTTTCTAGTTTGAAAAAGTTTTCGTTTCCGCATTTTGGCCTCAGAAAGACGGCCAGGGCACTACCGTAGTCTTTCATGGTATCAGAGCCACGCCATTAACCTTTACTAGCTTGCTCTAACGTGTTTAGAACATCGATCGAACGAATTTTCTAAAAATTGCATTTCCAAGTCACAGTTTCTGTCGAATTTTTCCTGTGGTCAAAAAATTATTTTGTGTGCTGCAGAAAAACAGGCAGGGTTTTTTAAGAGAACTGAGAAAATTTGGTGAGCTGAACCCACTGTAGCGCCACGGAACCGCTGCCGTACCCACGCGTTGGCCGCGGTTCCGCCGCAGCCCTGTAGCAAAACTTCACCAAATTTTCTGAGGTGGTCTCTGACTTGGAAATGGGGTTTCTGGTAATTTTATTTTTGGCCCGGATTATTTTGAGTGCTGGGTATTGTACTTGGGGCCCACTTCGGGGAATTTTGTCGATCGAAAATTTTAAACATGTTAGTTCACAGTATTTACATTATATCTGCGACCGTGAATGTCATTTGATCGGTAAATCTTGTCTAATTGTTATAGTTCTTTTAGACGGATTTGTGAATGTGACATTCACGTTGATGTTCTGTGTTGTGCTGTGATGTTGCGAATTTGTCGTGGTGGATAGCCTGGATGCAATGGTAGTACAGTTTGGTTGTATTTGTACATTTGATATTGCGGGGCGAGCGTCCGACATGTGGACTGCCGTCACTACCTGTTTGTATATTATTCTTTTGGGGCACGACCGGGCTGAGGTCGATATACCCGTTGTATATATTTTACTTTCTGTACTAGGATTACCCCGCGGTGGGGTGCACGGATAGCCAGGTTCTAGAGGGCAACAGGCCCGCATCTCGTGGCTTTAAGACGGAGGGGGCTTCACTCTAGAATTGGCGGGCTATTCGCCGCACTCGTAGGGGGTACAGGTTGACCCAAGGAGGGGTGCTCAAGTTACCGGATTCCGTGAAGTGCTGGGTGGTCCATTCACGTTGTTGAAGGGGGCTGCCTCGCTTCAGGTTTTGGCGGGTAACTTGCCGCGCCCGTAGGGGTCTAGGATTTCATTGCACAGGCTATCCATACGACCAGGGGAACGTCGGGTTTCAGTAGCGGCTCTATGAAACCCGGGGATCCCAGATTATCTGTATTGTTCTGTGATACTTATTACTTTTTGTGATGTTGTATTTTATCACGCCTTGAGCGAATATTATACATTGATATATATACTAGTAGATGTTGTATATGTTTTACACCCGCGCTAGTCCAGTCCCCGTTCTGTCGTTAGTTAAGTAACCTAACGGGTGATGACGGGACCCAGTGGCGAATGCGGATGGCATATACGTACATCGTATTTTCGTTCTTTTGTGGTGTGATTAATTGATGGGACTGCATTGATTCGGATCAATGCAACCTAAAAAAACCTATTCTGATGTTGTTGGAACATTTTTATAAAAAAAAAGGCTGTTATTGCAAGGACGTTCTCTTTTGTTTTGTACAGTGGTATTCGGTTCTGAATATCCAGCACCTCAGTCGACGAGGTAAGGGCCGAGATCCCTTCACCGGGAGTGACCCCTTGGACAGAAGTTTGCGTCAGGGTAATAAATTCACTATAGTCGATTACTTTTTGCTTTGCATCATGGTATTCAGTTGGAATATCCTGCACCTCATTCTACGGGGAAAGAGCCGAGATCCCTTCACCGGGAGTGACCTCTTTAGCAAAGGTTTTCGCCACTATATTTTTATAAAAAGTTATGCGGTTCCTTCAACGATATCAAGTTCGTTACGTTAATGGTTTTTCGCCAAAAACCAACCGTAGCCCTCCGTCATTTCAGATTAGTATTGCTTAGTATTCGTGCTACGTATGTCGTGCTCAGCCGAGGCGTTGTGTGCGGTAGCTCTGTAATGCTTTTCTGTCTTATGGATATGTGATTGGTTAGGACAGTCGTACGGTCATTTTGGCTCAGTCAAGGACTCGTGCGGGTGGGTCTAATGCAATCAAGATAATGACGGGTTGAACTTGGCTAGGATCCTTTGATATGTTGGCTCAGTCAAGGTCACTTGGGTCCTAGGGGTAAAAATCATATCGGGAGTTTCTAAAGAAGCTGAAACTTGCCAGATATGCGCATACCTTCTGGAGTGTGATAACGTGAGTGGATTCCATCACGTTATCATGCGATGATAGTTAGATCCCGATTCCTACTGATGAGTTGGTTTACTCCTCGGGTGATCCCGACTAAATCTTCTTTCAGCTTTAGAGGAGAATTTGAGGTTACAGTGAGAGGTTTCCTGATTAGATAAATTGATAACCATTCTGATCTAGGTTAGAATGCACGCTGAGTGTTTCTTTTCTCTCTCTCTCTTTGGCCGCGACCATGGCCCGACCCTAGACTATGACTCAGTGACCAAGTTAACCGAACTTTTTTAAAACACTGTCTTTTGGATTGTCAGAATTGCATACCTCATTGCCACTCCTACTTTTACCCTTTTCTCCAGAACACCCCGTATTACTACGAACATCCACTTCCATTGGATAAAACCATCGTATGGTTATATACGAACTCGAAGGAACTTGTTCCAGATTCGAGTATGGTTTCCGATTCTGGAGAAAATGAATAGGACTATTCAGTTGTCTTTTCCTTTTACCTTCTCTCAAGTTGCGAGTGCTCCTTGGATTATGACAGTACACCTATTATGCTAATTGGATAGTCTTCTTCCAAACCATAGGCAGGTGCCAAACGGTAGGGAATGAAGAAAACCAATTAGCCTAATGAAGCTGTACAGATGGTATTAAGTAAAGACAAATAAAGGGATTAGTAAGAGGGCAAATTAAATTGCGACTGCTATTCATGACCAAACCAAGTATTTCTTCGCCGATCCTACATCACCTTTGTATTTCTCCAGAACACTCCGTATCACTACGAAGATCCACAGTTTATTGGATACTCCATCGTATGGTTATATACGAACTCGAAGGAACTTGTTCCAGTTCGAGGATGGATTCTGGTTCAGGAGAAATAGGAATAAGGTTTTATTCAGTTGTATTTTATCTTCACCTTCTCTCAGGTTACGAGTACTCCTAGGATTAGGAGAGTACACCCATTATGCTTATTGGATAGTCTTCTTCCAAACCATAGGCTGGTGACGAACGGTAGGGAAGGAAGAAAACCATTTAGCCTAAAGGGGTATACAGAAGGAATGACTAAAGACATATAAAGGGATTTGGAGAGATGGCAAAAGAAATATACGGTTATAGTTGTGAATCTGATAATGGAAGAGGCATTACTAGGAATACCCGGATACCCCTTCGAAATATTTACATGTTTCAGTTTTACTGTGTATTGTTAAAAGAAAACTGATTTCTTAATTAGCCCTTGCTTCAGGGTATGTATTTACCAGGTTTGATTCTCACATCTGTATGGTTTTACAGATGATGTGTTAGTTATATGTATGCCCTAGAGGCCATTACTGTACATACGATATATATTGTAGTGGATGCTTGGACATATATAGGGAGGACTTTCTTGCTCAACATGATAGTACGCTATCTGGTTACTTTTTATCTTAACATGTACTCTTATTGTCTCTATGTTAGATGTTGATAAAGATCTTAGGATGAGTACTTGACTACCAGGACTATGATGCAGATCATACTAGTGAGGACAGTGTAGTCGCCAAGTACATCCTTCAAAAGTTCCTAGTCGTGGGAGTACCGAGACAGGGCATCGATACTCCAGAGTAGACTAGCGTATACGCTTCTTAACCCATATGATGGTCGATGGATGATCTCATAACCATTGGTGTTTGACATCAGAGAAGGTATACGGGTGCTCAGTAGAGACTGGGTACACTGGACGGACTCGAAGAGAACTCCCAGATGGTATTATAACTCACGGCAAATGGCAGTTCTCTGGTGACACTGGTACAGAGTAGTCTATAGACTCGAGATCGTCATAGAGACTTGTGTGATTCCCACTGTGCTTTGATTTCCATCATACCACGTCCAAGAGGGCGTGGAAAAAGGTGGCTTTTTGGTACAGTCCCGAATCACATGGAGGCAATGAGCGATAGGAGGGGATTCGTCTCTCCCGGTATAGAGAGTTGATGTTGTGTTGTGTTCGATTGGCTATAACTAGAAATCCCTGTCCAGGGTTGCTGAGGTTTACTGGTAAGTGTTATCAGTAGTTTCTCGAACTGTTATAGACCTCATATCGACAGGACTTATCGAGCTACTGGGGTCTGACGTTTACCACCCCTAAGCGAGATATGCGACATATCAGACGAAGAGACCGGACTGTACGGGAGTGTTACTGATTGGATTCACAGGAGAATGTACAGGTTTGCTTGTTGATCTTCTGAACGCTCAATACCTGGGTGGCTGTTACGTTTAGCTGTCCGCTTGCAGCTTGTGGGTGTTTGATATGATCATCACCTACTGCCGGCGTATTGACGATTATTTAGAGTCCTACACAGAGGTTTCTTGGCTCAGGCAAAACGGAGTAGGAGCACATACATGATATGTGCGGAACCGAGAACAATACATGTATGTGATACCGTATTAGATTCTCACGATATGAGATATCAGCCGGGTATATATGATATAGCCGGGTCATCGGATCAAGTGTTGATTCGATAAACTGATACAGATTATATTAGTCGGTTATTTGTGAAATAGCCGGATTATCGGATCAAGTGTTGATTCGATAATTTAATGTATAATTATATATTTGATATATTAAATTACATTAACTGATATAAGCTCACTAAAAGATTCTTTTTCTCACTCGGGTAATACATTGATATATATGCGATATATGTTAATTGTATTATTTTATTTTGTTACAATAAATATTGTATATGTGATATATAATATTGTAACATGATATGATTACTAATGCAATATGTTTAGTGGAGATTAAATAAGGTTAGGGTTTGATTTGGGTTAGTTCTTTCTTGAACCTTCTAGAAGGTTTCCTTTTTTGTTTTTGTAAAGATATTTTACAAGATATTTACATAACCCAACCCACACCCTTAACCATGGTTAGATCTCTACAATGGTTAAGTCTTTTCTTGACTTAACCATGGTTGATTTGGTAATGATATGACCACTTTCATTATTCATCACAAAAGGATTACTATTCTTCTTCTTCTTCCTTCTTCTTTTCATGGAAAAGCTTTCTAGCTTTTTCATTAGTGATGAAAATGAGTGAGTTAAAGAAAACAAATGAGAGCAAAAATCCTACTTCATCATCCTAATCTATCCTAGCCATTTAGATTAGGGTGTTCACTTCATTTAGTGAGTGAGAGCTTGTGTTAATGAAACTTCAAGGTAGATCATCTTTGTTATCGAAGATCGAAAGCAAGCTTGCATCTTTCTCTTCGTGGAGCCTCTCGAGAGTCCAGAACTTGATGATCGCAGCGGAGGGACCACAACACGGAGCTTTAGAAGTGAAGGACCGGACTAAAAATGTTGTAATCCCAAACTCTTAGATGTTAAAGTGTTTAACATGCTTTGTTTCGCCTAATTTCTAGTCTAAGATCTTAGTTTAGGGTTGTTCGGCACGGATAAATTTTAAATCGGGCATGGTTGATACCTTATAGACCCTTGTGCGTGTGCCTAGTAACCCTACAGTGGTATCAGAGCTAAGCTAGAGTTTTAGGCGAAGTCTAGGCGAAGTTTAAAGTCCGATCGAACTCCGAATACCCGTAAAACCCTAGTTTCAGGAAATTTTTCAAAACTGTTGATTTTTTCGTATTAAAAATTCTTAGAAAAATCAGCAGGTGATTTGATGGATTACTGTGCAAAACAACCCCATAATTCCTTTAATGCGTCGCGGAACCGCGGCAATGACCTGCCTTGCGCAGCGGTTCCGCGGCCAAACAGTAGGATTATGGTGTTCTTTTTCCACAGTAACTTCCGTACAAATTTCCTGATGCTTCTGGGAATTTTTTATTTATACTCAAGTGTTAAGTTTTCTAGTTTGTATTGGGGACTCGTTGATTCGATCGAAGAAGTTTAACTTCGTTTAATTTTTTTTGGGTAATTTTAGAAACTGTTAAAAAGTTCGAACGGATATCAATAACTCACTTTTTCCCTGTCGGAAAATTTTTCAAAAGTTGGATTTTTTCTCGAGTTTGAAACTTCTGGAAAATCATGCAAGTAACGCGGTGGACCCTCTAGAAGAATACAAACCTTAACTCGATTATGTGACCGTCTGAACCGCCTCTGAACCTTAGGGTTTGGGGCAGTACAGCGTTGCCACATGTGAGGCGTTGGCTTGACCCTTCTACGGCTGGACCATCGGTACTGTGGCATGTGATGGATACTTTTTGAACTCCGCTCAAGTGTTGAGCTATTTGGGAAATCTTGGGTGTTTGATTATTCGATCGGAAAGTTTAACATTGTCTATTTATCTGAAATGTGATACAATATTTGGAATCCACATGTAGTTATGAGATAACTAATTTGAATGTTATAAATCTAGCAGTTTAGTCTCAGTTGATCGGTTGCCACGGGATTTTGATGCGATCAAAAGTCCGTCGCAATCACGTAGCGTACGCGGATACTCACCGGGTAAACTTAATAGATAGCCACGCCCTATAGCCCCGACCAAGTGACTGTAGGAGAACCCCGTCGCCAAAAGCATCCGTTCGGGTGCTCGACGGAGGGGGCCTCACTCTAGAATTGGCGGGCTATTCAACGCACTCATAGGGGGTACAGGTTGACCCAAGGAGGGGTGCTCAAGTTACCGGATTCCGTAAAGTGCCGGGTGGCCCATTCACTTTGATGAAGGGGTTGCCTCACTTCTTGTTTTGGAGGGTAACTTGCCGCGCTCGTACGGGTCTAGGTTTTCATTGCACAGGCTATCCACACGACCAGGGAAACGTCGGGTTTCACTTGCGGCTCAAAGGAAACCCGGGGCTCCCAAATTATCAGTATTGTTCTGTGATGCTTATCTCTTATCTGTGATTTTGCATTTATCATGCCTGGAATGATTATTATATATTGTTATATTATACTAGTAGATGCTGTATATGTTTTGCACCCGCTCAATTCCAGCCTGTTGGATGTAGTGTCCTCAGAGTCAATTATTGGATCACAGGCACGTGATTACAATGATTGAGGGAGGACCTATGCCGGTACATGCTTTAGGTGACATTGTTGTTCACTATTACACGTTGATAGAGAATAGTATGCTACCATGGTTTATCTTTATCATCGTGTACTGCTTTAGGTGACCTTACAGGTCGCTATTACACGTTGATAGAGCCCTTAGGATTCTTGCTTGACTACCAGCAGTATGATGGCGATCATATACGTGAGAGTTGGGTAGTCTATAAGCACATCCTTAAAGTGGTCCCTAGTCATGGGAGTTTCGAGAATGGGCATCGATACTCCATTAGTAGACTAGTGTATACAGTCGAGATCCCGACGAGGGGCGGTGGCCGGTCTCACAAGCTATTGGTGTCAGTTGGATCACCTAAGATGATATAGGTGATCATTGGGTTATGAGTACACCGGACAGGACTCACCGGGAACATGCTAGTTGGTATTATACTTGACGTCAGATAGCAGTTCCCAGGTGACATGTGTACAGGTTAGTTCATCGACCTGAGATCATCATTTGTCTCATGTGAGTTCCCACTGTACTTTGATTACTACCCTGCCATGGCTCAAAGGAGTCGTGCAAACAGGTTTTAGTTGGGTACAGTCCCGAGCCACATGGAGGTAGTGAGCGGATCGGCAGGGGTTTCGTCTCTCCCGGTATTGGGGGTGAGATCGCGCTGTGTCTAGGAGAGCCATTACACGAAGTCCTTGGCCAAGGCAGGAGATTTACTGGTAGGTATTCCAGTAGTATCTCAGGGTGTTCTGGGCTACACTCCGACACGACTTGTACCGCTTTTGGGGGGTCTGAATTTTACCAACCCCCTAGGTCCGCCATGCGATGCTCATAGAGGAACAGACCGCACTGTACGGATATTGTCACTGACAGGCTCACTAGGGTGTCAGGATGAGTTCGCTCATCGACCTCCCTTTTGGTCAATACCTGGTAGCCCATTACGTACAGCTAGTATCTCTTACGTGCCTGTGGTTAAATCCAGAGCCAATGTATTGACGAGTCTTTAGAGTCCCCCACAGACAGTTTTCAAGTTTCGGGCGAAACGTTGTAGAGGCCGTATGACATATGGCAGGGTCCGATCATATACGTGCAGTAGTGCACGGATCATGATCGGGCGGATTATACTAGTGGGCTTTGGTTTAAGCCGGATCCTAGTATTAGATTTGTTGGATTACTTTAATCTCATCGCATTCGCATTCAGTCGGAATGCGGATGCAGGTATGTATATACAGGTGAGGGGTATCCTTGTGATCCGTCACGAGTTTACTTTAGATGTAGCCGTATCTTTTTATTGTTGCAAACATTTGGATTAATGTTTGTTAATGGAAATTATGAGCACAAAATCATGATTAAGATCATTAATTGTGACACATGCACAAGTGATGACTCATGGTCTCTTTTCTTGTGCATGTGTCACATTATATAATGGTTTTGTGAGTTGATTTGATGAGAGAGAGAGAGGGGCAGCCAAGGGTGAGGTTGGCTCTTGTATTATTCTCTACTCTCTCTCATTTTATCATATGAAACACAAAAGAAAGATAGCCTCTTCTTCTTCTTCCTCTAGCTTATAATCTCCATTAATGGCAACACCTTCAACCTCCATCCAAATCAATGGATGCAAGAGACAAAATGATCACAAACATTATCTACAACACCTTGGACACGTCGGCTAGCACACTTCATGCCCGAGTTGCTTCGGACGAACCTGGAGCCCGTAAAAAGGCTCGAAGATGTGGTGCCCTTTCCGACGAGGAGATCGAGACCGGAGATGCCGCGAGGAGCTTGGGATGGTGGCCAAAGACCGAAGGACACGGATCGATCGGTATAGCTTTCCAACCCTTTCTTTAGTTGCTAGTTGTAGGTTAATGGTTCGATCCGGGTTTTAAGCATACGATAGCGCCGGTTTCTAGTTTGAAAAAGTTTCTGTTTCCGCATTTTGGCCTCAGAAAGACGGCCGGGGCACTACCGTAGTCTTACACAGCCCCCGCACTGTCGTTAGTTAAGTAACCTAACGGGTGATAACGGGGCCCAGTGGCGAATGCGGATGGCATATACATACATCATATTTTCGTTCTTTTCTGGTGTGATTAATTGATGGGACTGCGTTGATTCTGATCAATGCAAGGAAAACAGACCTATTTGATGTTGTTGGAACAATTTTCAAAAACTGTTATTACAAGGACGTTTTCTTTTGTTTTGCACAGCGGTATTCGGTTATGAATATCCAGCACCTCATTCGACGAGGCAAGAGCCGAGATCCCTTCACTGGGAGTGACCTCTTGGGCAGAAGTTTGCGTCAAGGTAATAACTTCACTATAGTCGATTACTTTTTTTCTTTGCATCGTGGTATTCAGTTTGGAATATCCTATACCTCATTTCACGAGGAAAGAGCCGAGATCCCTTCGCCGGGAGTGACCTCTTTATCAAAAGTTTTCGCCACTATACATTTGTAAAAAGCTATCCGGTTCCTTCAACAATATCAAGTTCGTTACGTTAAAGATTTTTCACCAAAAACCATTCGCAGCCCTCCGTCATTTCAGACGGGTAGCACTTAGTATTCATGCTATGTTTGTTGACCTTCGTCAAGGCATAGTGTATGGTAGATGTTTGTTACTTTTCTGTTGCATAGATAGATGCGTTGGTTTGGGACAGTTGTACAGCCTTGTTGACCTTCGTCAAGGGCGAGTACGAGTGGGTTCAAATTAACCTAGACAATGACGAGTAGAACTTGACATGTGACTTATGATTTTTTGACCTTTGTCAAGGTTATAAGAGCATAGGGTAAAAATCACATCGGGAGTTTCAAAAATACAGGAAACTTGCCAGGCATGCGCGTACCTTCTGGAGTGTGATAACTTGAGTAGATTCCATCAGGTTATCATGCGATGATAGTTGGATCCCGATTTCCACTGATGAGTTGGTTTACTCCTCGGGTGATTTTAGATGATCCCGACTAATTCTTCCTTTGGATTTGGAGGAGAATTTGAGGATACAGTGGGAGACATCCTGATTAGATAAAGTGATTAACCATTCTGGTCTAGGTTAGAGTGCACGCTGAGTGTTTCTTTTCTCTTTCTCTTTGGCAGCGACCATGTCCCGACCTTAGACTAATACTCAGAAACCAAGTTAACCGAACCTTCTTAAAAACACGCTGGCTTTTGGATTGTCAGAGTCGCATTTATCATTGCCGCTCCTACTTTTACCCTTTGCATTTCTCCGGAACATTCCGTATCACTACGAAGATCCACACTTTTATTGGATATGACCATCGTATAGTTACATATGGACTCGATGAAACTTATTTCAGATTCAAGGATTGTTTCCGGTTCTGGAGAAATTGAATAGGACTATTCAGTTGTCTTTTCCTTTTACCTTTTGTGAAGGCTCTTAGGATTAGGAGAGAGTACACTTATTGCGCTTATTGGATAGTCTTCTTCCAAACCATAGGTAGATGCCGAAAGGTTGGAAGGAAGAAATCCAATTAGCTTAAGTGTGGTGTACAGAAGGTAATAAGTAAAGACAAATAAAGCGATTAGAAAGATGGAAAAGTAAAATGCGACTTCCATCATTCATGACCAAACTGCGTATCTCATCACCACTCCTACTTCACCTTTGAATTTCTCTAGAACACCCTATATCACTACGAAGATCCACATTTATTGGATAATCCATCGTATAATTACATACGAACTCGAAGGAACTTGTTCCAGTTCTAGAATGGATTCTGGTTCGGGAGAAATAGAATAAAAATTATTCAGCTGTCTTTTATCTTTACCTTCTCTCAGGTTGTGAGTGCTCCTAGTATTAGGAGAGTAAACCTATTACGCTTATTGGACAGTCTTCTTCCAAACCATAGGCTGGTGCCGAACGGTGGGGAAGGAAGAAAACCATTTAGCCTAAAGGTGGTGTACAGAAGGTAATGAGTAAAGAGAAATAAAGGGATTTGGACAGATGAAAAAGAAATATACGGTCATAGTTATGAATCTGGATAATAGAAGAGGCATTACTAGGAATACCCGGCTACCCCTTCGAAATATTTTCATGTTTCAGTTTCACTGTGAGTTGTTAATTAAAAACTGATTTCCCAATTAGATTCTAACTCCAGTGTATGTATTACAACTGTATGGTCTTACAGATGATGAGTGGGAGTAAGTTATTGTGAATTAGGTGATTATATCCTCATTATATCGGAATTCATTGTAATTGGTGATATTTGAGGAAATCACCTAGGGTTTTCCTGACGGCAAATATTTGGTTTTGAATATCCATTGTTATGCACCAATTTCAAACTGATATATCTGTACGTTTATTTTATAAAGTAAGATATAAATTTTTGAAATTATGTCTATGACATTTACCTATATCAGTTGATGATTGGGTAATGAGCATTAAACAGCGGTGTAATTCTTCTTAACCATAGTACAGTTTTCAACCTACGACGCACAGGGTTTGAGTTATTCAACTCAGGGGACTTATACAAAGTATTGTATATTGTCCAGTGTCCATTAGGACAAAGATCTTGGTGCTCGTACTATATTCTGTTTACTTATGACTTCTTTAGTTTTAGACAAGTGTTTCGTAGAAATACAAGGTCCAAGTTTTGAGAAGTTATAGGTACAAGAATAAAGTAGAGAACCATGTGTTGCAAGTATCGGAATTCTTCAAGGTGACCGAAAATGTAGATACTTGTGTTTTGTATTCAGTTGATAGTAATGGTTTTGAGAACTTTCTTCTCTTTCAGGTTACTCATATCTGGATGCAATCCTAGTTGAGTAATGATGATCGGCCTCTCTCCATTTAGTTGACATGCACTGGAGACAGCTGCATGATTTGAATCTGGATCAAATTAAATTAGTGCCTCTATTTCTATATTGTATATAGAATGGTTCATATCTTAACGATGTTAAGGTATATGGAGTTGTCCGGCTTCTGCTTAAAACCAGACTCTGGACATACTCAAGGTACGTTTCAGTAATGGCAGTTTATGGGTTATCCCGGGCTATGACGAGGGGTAACTTTCTACCATCTGGAAGATCAATAGTGATATTGTTCTTGACTTACCACAGTTTTAGCAAAATAGACTTTTTCATAAAACAGTAGTGGGAGTATGGTAGAACTGGAAGTGATTCCAGAACTACAAACGATTACTGAAAATTTAATAGAAGCTAAACATTCAATCGAGTTTGACATTCCATTAGCCACTCCGCAGATATGGTGGGTAACCTCAGACACCCGAGAGGTACTTCAGTCTTCTCAGAAACGGTTATAGGGAGGTTCTTGTTTACCTATACTTGCCATTACTGCTGTTCTAGACTATAAGACCCGGCAGGAGGATGAGTATAGCGTCGCTCTAAACTAGCCTTAGAAGTGCACGTGTATATGACTCTGCCAGAGAGTTGTTGTAGTCAGTGGGAGAAGCGGAAGCATAGTGGACAAGTAGGTTATGTCTATTCATAGACTAAAGCAGGTATAGCGGAGATATATCATCTATTTTTGATGTGACAGTCATAGGCTTTGACCTCATCAGAATAGGAGATGGATCTGTTAAGAAGGTAGTAGGGTGTGATGTCCTGGTATTTAGATGACATGCATTTTATAGGAAGTTAAATTTCTATACTATGATCAGTTATACTGTGGTTGTCATAAATTAGTTTCTCTACATAGGATATGTATATAATATCAGGGTTTCTGGTTACCAGATCTGTGGTTTTAGATCTAGATTTGGGTAGTTTCCTAATCTGGGTACTTAGACAGTATTCTAAAAGTGTTTTAGAATGGAAGACTTATGGTAAGGTGGTGTGCCTGCAGATGATGGAGTCACCATCTCTAAAGGTGACTTACAGGCTAAAGGCAAAAGGGATGTGCATGATTGGCATATCACTTGCTTAGGCAATTGAGTCAATCATGAGATGTCAAGTACCACACCAGATGTTGTTTTTGCACTGGCTGCAATAAGCTTATATATTAATCCAATCCTGGATAAAAGTTCGGAAGTAGTTTATGAACATAAGAGGATGTTCTAGGGATTTGGAAACAGCAGCTTCCTTCGGGAGACAGTTATCATTCCAGGCTTCCAAGGTGACCTGGATGACAGAGTGACTGTCAGAGTTATAGTTTTCCCTCTTTTGAGGGGCAGTAGTTTGGACAGGTGGTCCAAGCGGATACTGAGAGAGGCATGGCGCAGGAAACTGATTAAATTCAGTTGACGATACAGTCTAAGAAGTTTGCTGGATTTGGAGTTCATTTATGAACTGGGTCCCATCAGATATCCAGATATATTCTAAGACAGATATTGCTCATTTCGGGAGATGGCTTTCTCCGTGAACTTGAGATAAAGAGAGACATAGAAAGAAACATTGGAGCGGATCCACTCACGGAGGCTATTTCTCAAACGCAATAGTTTTGCAAACGAGCTTTCTAAAACTGATTATTAGAGAAGTTTGGTGTTCGGTATCACACAGGCTATGAGTATGCGACGCCGCAATAATTATCCTTAAGTGCAAGTGGGAGATTGTTGGCTATAGTGCCCTCAAGTCAATTATTGGATCGCAGGCACGCGATTGCAATGATTGAGGGAGGACCTATACTGGTAGAACAGTCTTACTCGAGATGATAGTATGCTATATGGTTTGTCTTTATCATCGTGTACATACTTTAGGTGACATTACTGATCACTATTACATGTTGATAGAGCCCATTGGATTCTTTCTTGACTGCCAGCAGTATGATGGCGATCATATACGTAGGAGCTGGGTAGTCTATAGGCACATCCTTAAATGTTCCTAGTCGTGGGAGTTTCGAGACTGGGCATCGATACTCTAAGAGTAGACTAGTGTATACTGATCGAGACCCCGACGAGGGGCGATGGCCGGTCCCACAAGCCATTGGTGTCAGTTGGTTCACCTAAGATGTATACAGGTTCTCATTGGGTTATGAGTACACCGGACGGACTTGCTGGAAACATGCTAGTTGGTATTATACATATTGTCAGATAGAGTTCCCTGGTGACATGTGTACAGGTTAGTCTATCGAACTGAGATCGCCATTTATCTCGTGTGAGTTCTCACTGTGCTTTGATTACTACCCTACCACGGCTCAAAGGAGTCGTGCAAACAGGTTTTAGTTGGGTACAGTCCCGAGCCACATGGAGGCAGTGAGCAGATCGTCAGAGGGTTCGCCTCTCCCGGTATTGGGGGTTGATGTCGTGATGTGCACGGGTGGCCATCACCAGAAATCCTTGGCTAAAGTAGTCGAGAATTACTGATTCGGATCAGTAGTTTCTCAGGCGGTGATGGGCTTCATACCGACACTGAATGTCAAGTTATTATGGGTCTGACTTTATCCACCCCCTAGACTCGATATGCGATACTGATAGACGAACGGACCGGACTGTACGGATATTGTCACTGTCAGGCTCAGTAGGGGTTTCAGGATGAGTTTTCTCGTCGGCCTCCCTTTCGCTCAATACCTGGGTAGCCATTACGTACAGCTAGTGCCGCTGACGTGCTTGTGGATAAACCCACTTCCAGCGTATTGACGAGTCTTTAGAGTCCTACATAGAGGGTTTCCCTGCTTCGGGCGAAACGATGTAGAGGGCGTATGGTTTTACGGCAGGGTTCAATCACATATGTGTACTTGTGCACGGATGATGTTCGGACGGATAATACTATTGGGTTTTGGTTTAAGCCAGATCCTAGTATTATATTTGTTGGATTATTTTCGTCTCTTTGTATTCGTATTCTTTGGAATACGGATGCGGGTATGTATATACAGTTGAGGGGTATTCTTATAATTTATTATAAGATTACTTTAGAAGATTACACCTCATTATGGTTTAGACCTTTTTGGATTAAAAGGTTACTGAGGTGTAGGATGAGCTTTTTATTGCATTTTTGTAGCATGGCTAATTAGAGACCCATGGTTATTATTCTACTATGCTTAGGGTTTTTGTTTGTTGTGAGATTATGTTGACTTGAGATATTTTTTGTTGACTAAGATATTTTGGAGACATGGACATTTATGTGATGGCTCCATTATTTCTTATCACACTCACACAACAAACAAAAAATACAAGCCATTATCCATTTCTTTTTCTCTCTCTTGAGTTGCTCTCAATACCTCATTCTCATGGCATCTTCTTCTTCCTCTAGCTCCACCTAAAGCCTCTCATGAGTTGAGAATCCTTGGGTGTCTTGAGACAAATTAATCCTTCATCACTTTCTACTTCATCTACGGTATCTAGAGTAGCGATCTAGGTGCCCTAGCTGCCTCGGATATGAGGTTGGAGCTCGTTGCATAGACTCTCGGATGGATCATCTTTGATGGAGGGAGACCGAAGATCAAGCTTGATCAAGGAAGCCCCTATAAGCTTGTGATGATGGTTGAAGACCGAAGGACACGAATCTATTCGGTATAACCATTCTAACTCCTTTGCATGTTTTGTTATCTAGGGCTTATGGGTAGATACGGGTAATTGGTTGTGGTAGCGCCAAGTTTTATAAATTTTTGTTCCGCATTTGGTCACGGATTGATGCCCGGGGCGCTGCCTTAACCCAACACCCTCAAAGCCAAAATCGCGGCCATAGCCCAGGTGGCCGTGCAGGTTAGTGTCCGCCTTCCGTTCGGGTTTTCATTAAGCCTTTTTGTTTGCATGATCAGATACCTTTTTAACCCCTCCATTCGCTTTCCTCAGGTCATCTAGCACTACTCCTTCGTTGCCAACATGGAGCACAAGTAAATCATCCCGGAAATGCAGATAGCGGGCGAGTCGTCCTCGCGGGAGAAGAGCCTGAGCCGGGAGCTGCGACTAGCGAGGGAGAGGATCGCCTTCCTCGAAGATCGGGTGGCTGCCGAGGAAGGGGTGAAAGCCAACTGCCGGGAGACCATCCGGGCTTTGAAGGAGTCCAACAAGGTCGCCGAAGCCAAGTTGGAGGATGCCAGGGTGCTCGCCGCCACTTTGAAGAAGACACGGGATGCCCTTAAAAGGGAGAATGAGGCGGTGAAGAAAGGGATGAAGCACGCCGACCTCCGGGCTATGATCGCGGTAGAGAGCTACAAGACTTCGGATCGGTTCTAAGCCGACCTCGGTGACGCCTTGGCCCTCATTCGGCATGAGGCCCTCGACGCCGTCAAGGCGTTGATGCCGGAGTTTCCCGACGGTGGGCTCCGGCTCGAGTACCCCTTCGAGGGTGAGACACAGGGGGATGCCGCCAGAAATGCCGCCGGGTGGAAGGCCCCCAGTAGGGGCATTGGGGATAAGGCGATCACCCCGGCTCCCAGTGCCGAAGCTCCTGTCGCGGGCGTCGACCCTCAGGCCGCCACCCAGCTTCCGACGCTGCCATGGAGCTCGTTGAGTTCTTCCCCGGCCCCGAGGCTTGAATCTCCCTGCATTCCTTTTATTTTCTTATTTTCGTCTTGGAATTTTGTAAACCTTCGGGCGATTTTGTAAGGCTGAGGAGCCCACAATACCTTTGTAAAAACTCACGAGTTGTGAATAAAGCCCTTTTGCAGAAATTTGTGTGGCAATGTTTTCATTTCATGGTAATGTCTTTATTTTGCTCACCTGATGAGCGCTAGGTCAGCGAACGGTCCTTTAGTTAGCGATCGCGCATCGAGTTAAATCCAATTATTTGTCAAGTGTACAAAGACCGGTATTAGGTCGGTGTCGTTTTAGCCCCGAAGTCGAGGTTGCGATCGCTCGTTGAAGGTATGTCGGTAAACTCCTCCGAGTAGAAAGGTATAGACTTGCCATTTCCTTCAAGTTGGACCGGCGACCACCTCCCTTAAGATTGGTCGGCATTTACTAAGGTTGAGGGCTTATGATCCTTAGTACAGATGGGTAAGAAGTTACCCACAAAGGGTGGACCGAGCAGGGGAGCTGCTCGGTGGCCTCTTGATGAGGGCTTCGATCCTTGGCGTGGGTGGGTAGTAAACTACCAGCCATGGATGGTCCGAGCAGGGAAGCTGCTCGGTGGACTCTTGATGAGGGCTTCGATCATTACCGTAGGTGGGTAAGAAATTACCCACTAAGGATGGATCGAGCAGGGAGGCTACCGAGCAGCTTCCCTGCTCGGTCCATCCATGGCTGGTAGTTTACTACCCACCAACGCGAAGGATCAAAGCCCTCGTCAAGAGGCCACCGAGCAGCTTCCCTGCTCGGTCTATCCATGGCTAGTAGTTTACTACCCACCGACGCCAAGGATCAAAGACTCTCCATTGAGGGTAAAGACATAACCCGACATGGACTTGGAGTCATCCTTGTCACTCTGGAAGCTGGAGTCGGCAAAGGCCTCGATCTGGAGGTCTTCACTGCCGTACACCAAGAACATCTCCTTAGTCCTTCTTAGGTACTTGAGAATGTTCTTCACTGCTGTCCAGTGCTTCTCCCCTGGGTTTGATTGATACCTGCTTACAACGCTCAGTGCATAAGCAACATCTGGTCTGGTACACAACATCGCATAAGCATAGGGTATAATTGTCATGCGATCCCTTTCCAAATCAGTCTTGGGAGACATCTCTTTAGAGAGGTTGATTCCGTGACAAGCCGGTAGATTACCGCGCTTTGAATCTTCCATACTAAATCTTTTCAGTATGGTGTCGATGTAACTTGACTGTGAAAGTCCCAACATCTGTTTTGATTTATCACGATAGATCTGGATCCCCAGAATGTTGGAGGCATCACCAAGGTCCTTCATGGAGAACCTTTGTGATAAGAATCTTTTGACTGATTGTAGAATAGGAATGTCATTTCCTATCAGGAGAATGTCATCCACGTACAAGACGAGGAATACCACAGTTCTCGCTACAATTTTACTATAGATGCATGGTTCATCTGGATTTTTTGTAAAGTCAAATTCCTTGACCGTCTCATCAAAACAAATGTTCTAACTCCATGATGCTTACTTTAGTCCATAAATGGATTTAAGCAACTTGCACACTCTTCCGCTGATTCCACTCTCTATGAAACCCTCTGGCTGATCCATATAGACACACTCTTCCAAATTTCCATTCAAAAAAGTGGTATTTACTTTCATCTGCCGAATTTCATAATCATGGAAGGCAACAATGGTAAGAAGGATCCGAATGGATTTGAACATAGCCACTGGAGAAAATGTTTCATCATAGTCCAAACTAGGTCTTTGACGATAACCTTTTGCAACAAGTCTAGCCTTATAGGTTTTAACCTGTCCATCTACACCAATCTTCTTTCTGAAGATCCATTTGCAGCCTACACGTTTTACCCCTTCTGGAGCAATGTCCAAAGTCCATACTTTGTTGGTGTACATGGACTCCATTTAGGCCCACATTGTATCCAGCCATTTTACTGAGTCTCTGCTCTGAATGGCTTACTGGAAACTAGTTAGCTCATCATCGTCGATGATGCAATCCTCTCTATCACCGTCTATAAGAAAACCTTAATATCTCTCGGGCAGATGAGACTGCCTAATAGTCCCGCGGAGTGGCGCGGGGATGTCCGGTTCTTTCAAAACTTCTGGTTCCATCATGCTTTCAGTAATAGCTTGTGGTTCTAGAATTTCTTCCAGTTCTATTGCGCTCCCACTTATTTCTTTTTCAAGAAATTGAGTTTCCAGAAAGTGGGCATGCCGAGAAACAAAGACCTTTTGTTCCTCCGCGTAATAGAAAAGATACCCCTTGGAGTTTTTTGGGTATCCCACAAACTTACATAGTACTGAGCGTGTCTTGAGTTTGTCCGCATGCTGCTTTTTTATAAAAGCTGGACATCCTCATATCTTCAGATACTAAAGATAGAGTTTCTTCCCACTCCACTTCTGATATAGTGTGGTAGGCACTGACTTAGTAGGAACCTTGTTCAAAAGATATGCAGCTGATTCTAGTGCATAACCCCAGAAGGATCGCGTTAACTCTACGTTACTCATCATGGAATGTACCATATCCAATAAGGTTCTGTTCCGCCTTTCCGATACACCATTGTGTTGAGGTGTGTATGGAGGAGTATGCTGAGAGAGAATTCCATTCTCTTTTAAGTAATCCAGAAACTCGGCACTTAAGTATTCACCACCTCGATCAGATCTAAGTGTCTTGATACTTTTTCCGGTTTGTTTTTCTACTTCATTCTTATATTCCCGGAATTTCTCAAAGGCCTCGGATTTATGTTTCATTAAGAATATATGTCCATATCTTGAGCAATCATCCATAAAAATAATGAAGTAGGAATAACCACTTCTTGCATGTGTAGATATTGGACCACATACGTCGCTGTGTATGAGTCCTAAGAGCTCAGTGGCTCTTACTCCGTGTCCAGTGAATGGAGTCTTTGTCATCTTTCCTTTGAGACATGATTGACAAGTTGCATAAGACTGATATTCGAACGGATCCAAATATCCCTCTTTATGTAACTTCATCAACCGTGTTTCATTGATGTGACCCAGTCTACAATGCCATAAGAAAGCATGATTTAATTCTTGAGACTTTCTTTAGAGCGTGTTCTAGACGTTGAAAACCTGAGCTTGATTTAATACGTATATACCGTTATCTAGTGTACCTAACCCAATCAAATTTTGATTAAGGTGGATGTAGACTACATCGCTTACAAATGTAAAATTATAACCTTCTTTAGAAAGTAAAGATACAGAAATGATTTTACAAGCCAGAATAGGTACACACAAACAGTTACGCAAAATCAAAATCTGCCTACTTGTCAATCCTAGGTGATATTCCCTTACGGATACAGCGTCCACGCTCATTCCGTTAGCAACCCTGAGAATCATATCACCATCTTTGAAAACTCTACGGTTACTCAGAGCCTGTAATGAATTACAGATATGAGATTCTGATCCGGTATCTAGTACCCAGGAAGTAGAGTTAATTGACAGACAGTTTTTAATCATAAACACACCCAAAGCCGAAGCCACAACGTGCTTCGAATCTTGGTTTCTGGCTTTCCAAGCCCTGCAGTCCTTCTGCCAATGCCCTTTCCCGTGACAAAAGAAACATTCATCCTTCCCTACTGTTAGCCCTGAAACTTTTGCCCTGCCCTTTTCCTCTACCTTACTGACACCTCCTATCGGCTTGGTGGAGGCCTTCTTCTTCTCTCCCTTGGCTTTCGCCTTGGATCTAGAAGAGGAAGTTTCCCTAATAAGCATAGCGTGTGCCTCCCTGGATTTCTGCAGGGTGCCCACAGCGCTTCTTAACATGTTGAGGAGTCCTAAAAGTGAAACTTCCTTCTCTTGAATGTTGAAATTCAAGATAAACTGGGCGTAGGTGGAAGGGAGGGACTGTAGAATCAAGTCATTATATAACTCATTCTCCAACGTGGTCCCAAGGACCGCGAGCTCTTCAATATAGCTAATCATCATAAGGACGTGGTCCCCTACAGATGACCTGACAGCCAACCACGCCTGAAATAATTTCTTCGAGGTCTTATATCTTGCGATACGAGATTGCTCTCCATATAAATCCTTGCTATGGAGGAAGATGGAAACCAAGTCCATCTTCTCGTGCCGTCTCTAGTGTTCATAATCTATTGAGGCTAACATGAGGCACTTGGCTCTCGCACTGTCTTTTTCCCATGTCTTACGGATCTCAACATCCGTGATGGTAGAATCTGGACCTGGGACGGCGGGGGCTTTGATAGTAAGAACGTAGCCCATTTTATCATAGGTAATGGCCATCTGGACATTTCTTAGCCAATCTTTATAGTTTGGCCCAGTCAATTTATTATTATCTAGCAGTAACTTAAGCCCGGTCATTTTGGTCACTGCTATCAGGAGAGAGAGAAGAAACACTCAACATGATGCTCTTGCAAGTTCAGATTGGTTATTAATTTATCTAAACAGGATGGCTCCCACTATTCCTTGAATCCTCCTTCAAACCATAAAAAAAGAATTAGTCAGGATTAATCTCACTCTTACAATTCTTGCTTAACCTTTCAGCCAGGTTAGTGTTGGTACTTCGAGAGAGGTTTTCCAACGCTTTCGTGAAGTTCCTTAATTACATAACCTCTTTTTACTAGTGGCGTAACCCCGCTAACACCATTCTAGACACCTACTTGGTTTATAGCATTGATTGTTTAGTGAAAAATCTCCTGAAGAGTAGCGAATACTCACAGTAGGATCGGGATCCAAATATCATCTTGTGACAACCTTGAAGGAATCCTACCAAAATCATCACACTCCAAATGGTATGCAACACTAGCAAGTTTTATTTTCTTAAGAAACTCACGACGTGGATTTTTGCCCCAAGCTCTTCTGACCTTGACGAAGGCCAACATATCATAAGTCGCAAGTCAAGTTCTACCCGTCATTATCGAGGTTAATTTGAACCCACCCGTATAAATCCTTGACGAAGGCCAAAATAGATGTACAACTTTCCCAAATTAACACATCTACCTATGCTATAGATAAATACCCAGCAGCTACCAATCAGTATGCCTTGGCGACGGTCAAAATACATAGCTTGAATACTACTGAATACCCATCTGAAATGAAGGAGTGCTACGGATGGTTTTGGCGAAACCGTGAACATAATGAACTTGAAATAGTCGAAGGAACCATGATAGCTTTTAAAAGGAGTGGTTTAGGCTCCGCATTTAAAAGTTGTTTTTCAAGAAAACCAAGTGGTTTTGAAATTGTTCCAACGATTTAAACTTTAGTTTGTTTTCCTTGCATTAATCAATGTTAATGCGGTCCCATCATTTTACCCTATCATTGCAGAAAAAGATACGAAAATACAACATACGCTTATGCCATCCGTATTCGCAAAGGGCCCCGTCATGCACCGTTAGGTTACTTAACTAACAGCAGAGCGGGGGCTAGACTAGCGCGGGTGCAAAATATAAGATACGTTTATTATATACATACATACATACATACATACATACATATATATATATATATATATATCCATTCATCTCACGCAATAATAGGCATTCCAGATCACAGATCACAGATGAATATATTCGATATACTAGGAATTCCGTATTTCGTTTTAGCCTATAACGAAAGATGGATTCCACGGTCGTGATGAATAGCCAAACCCCACCCTAAACCCCTACGGGTGCGGCAAACTACTCGCCAAATTCTAGAAGTGAAGCAACCTCTCTCAATAAAATGAGTAGGTCACTCGGCACTTCAAGAACCCGGTAGTTTGTTCACCCCACCTTGGGTCTATCTTAGGTGCAAGAAACAGTAAATAAAATAATATAACGGTGGCTACAAGCTCAACCTGGATGTGCCCCTCAAAAATAATATTACATTACATTTACAAATTACATGAATGAAAGAAAAGAAAATACTCTTCTCACATCCCCCGGCTATTCATCCACGATGATCCAATACTTCATATACACAAACCATCACAACAAAACAGATATGTGCAACCCCTACTAATCGATGTATAGTGATTAGCAGACGTTTAGCATCATATATTCAAACAAAGAAACTTATAAACGGTGTTAAAATTGCGACTTCGAAATACTCCGTATTGCCCCAACACAAAGGTAACATAATATCAAATCTGGGCAAAAACAAACAACACCTGAAAACCTAAATCCAAAAGTACAGAACACCATAGAAAATCCAGCACCTAACACTTGAAAAAAACCGGCCAGGCCGGGAATTTGAAGCATTTTACTGGCCAAATTTTTAAATCCTAGGATCTTTTTTCTCTGTTGTTCTAGTTACATCATGAGTAGCCTTCTGCACTTGTTTAAAAAAATTTTAAAAGACTTTTTAAAATTGACAGAATCTTGGATTTCGGTTTTACCGTTTTGGAGTTATTTCGGTTTCGTAATTTTAAACTTCATCTATCTAACTAGTTAAGCTATGAGTAGGCTCTGATACCACCGTAAGTCGATGTTGTGCACCCCATGGTTCGCGGGGAGGCGGAATTTACAAAAAAAATGATTTTTACAAAGCTCGCAACACCGACTAAACTCCAGGATCTTAACAGAAAACTTAACTAGCTATTCTAGTAGGAGGTTCTAACTACTATGAAGAGTTTTATACCTCCTAGAACCAAGTCCTTCGGGACTTCTTCTCCTCCTCTCCTTGAGCTCTTCGATGATCCGGATCGAGCTTGCAACGTCGACGTCCTCGCGTTAAAGACGATTCACCCGAGAGTATGTGCTTCAACCTCCAACCTCTAAACCGAGCTAACTAGGGTACCTAGTTTGCTAAGCTAAATAGCCTAGATGATGTAGAATGTCTAATAGAGTATTTTATCTTATGAGAATTTATGTTTCACAACTCATGTGAGGGTTAGAGTCTTGAGGAAGGAGAGGGAAAATATGGAGAGAGAATGCAAAATAGCAAAAATGAACTAAGGTCATGGCAAGTGAAGAATGACTCATGCTCTTCACTCATTGAAGCATGGATTATTTTCACATAGAAAATTACAACCATGCTTCAATAGTGCATCCAAACAAATAAATAAATACCAAGAGCCATTGTTCAGTCGAAATAATTGCAATCTTTAACATACCAATTTCCTCACTTTCTAATCATCTAGGAATGTTTATTATAAATATAACACATATTATAAGTTCATCTGGAAAATATCAGTTACCATGTGTTATACATATAATCAACATTTTGGAAAGAAATTGTATGTTTATTATTTCATGTATTATATTTTATATCTCCAACATTCTTCATTGAGATTTTGTGCAGAAAATTATCTCAGGACAGATATCGGAATCGCAAATTCGCTGACAAAATACAGGAAATCAAAGAGTTAAAATTTGGCAGAGATTCAGAAAAGATAAAAAGATTCCAGATATCAAATTTAAACCTAGAGACCACCATGAGAATACCACAGAGAATTGAAGCTCTGATCTCACCAAACGACCGCGTATCCACGGCCGAGTCAGGCCGGTCCGCCGCGGATCCGCGGCTGAGTTAGGGCATCGGTTAACGTGAATTCTCCAGAAGCTTAATTGCAATGTTCTAACTTGTTGAGGATGCTCCATTGTAACAAGCTTGTTCTGGAAACATCCCTACAACAGCCTAGCTCCTTGAGGAAGCTTGATAACTACCTTATTCTAGAAGTTTCCCTACAACTACCTATCTTCTTAGGGAAGATTAGCCTAGCTTCTTGTGGAAGATTGGTGAGGGGCTATATAAAGGACTCTAGTCTTCATTTTGAGGGGTTGAACAATTCAATACACAATTCATTACACAAGTTGAGTGACACAACTTGTGATTCCAATTCAAGATCAAGACCCAAAATCAAGAATCGTTGAGAACAATATCGAGCGACAACATTCAAGATCCTTTACGCGAAGCCGATCGTCATCTACGAGCAAGTGATCCCCGACAGGTCCAAATCTCAAGGTGATCGAGCAAAGCGAAGATCGACGGAGAAATTACCTCTTCAAAGGAGTGATCAAAAGCATTCTTTCTTGTAATCTCGAATTGAGAAGTGTAATTCGAAGTTGAATAATAAAGGTGGTCATTTGTTAATTATCGCTTTCTTTAAATTTTCACAATATGAAATATCTAATTGTCGATTCTTCTATTTTCATGATGCTTGAGTAAATCTCCGCTTGCTAAGAATTCGAAGGAATTTGGTAGATCATATGGTGACGAAATCCTATACTTATCTTAAGTATTATGTGAATTATGAACTTTAGGAAAAAGAATCATCGACGGCCAAATTTAGAGCGAGATCACCATTCTTGATAATTTCGTTGCAATTTGGGATTAAATGATTGATGATTCTCTTTGCTAAAGGCTAGATTTGAATAATGATCGATGAAAAGACAAGGGATGATGAAGGAAAAACCCTAGTTTCTTCAAAATATCCCCAATCTTCATTCATCGCCATCGTTCTAGCTATAATTCATCAATAGATAAGATGAGCTATTATTAGTATTCATCATTGCTACCAATTCCTATAAAATCCAACAAGCTATTCTTCAATTTTTTTGATAACTGTTGGGAATTCACCCGCCCACGCAAACGCGTATGTTACGGAAACGAATATGAAAATGATGGAAATAGATTGCGCACGCGAGATCGTTCTCGTTTTACTATTTATAACCGCAAGTGCACGGCGCATTGTAGCGAGCCGGCAAGTGATTGATATGAAAAAGTGTGTTTGTAGAATAACCGCAATCAATAACGGTGTCGCGCGTAGCTAGACCGAGATGAGTACAGGTCGTCCTCTGGGAAACGTTGAATCTTTTACTCTTACTTTAGATATGTTTAAAAAGAGAGGAGAGATAAAGAATTTTGTGCAAAGGTTTCTAGATCAACGTTAAGCAAGAATGCAAAATATATAGATCTAGATTATTTTAGAGATGTAGTTAATATAATAAGGGGGCTTGTAGGGTTCGTTAGGATTTAGTAGTTATGGACGATTAATTAAAAGTTACCCTTTTTATCCTTTAATAAATTTAAAACTAGAACGACGGTGATGCGTGTAGATTAGGGTTTCTGGAGGGAAAAGGAATCCCACTCTTAACCCTTATCTTGACACGGAACTCCGTTCATATCTAGCCTTTACCAAAACAATCATTAATCTAATCTCTAATCGCGGTCGGAACTAACAAAGAATTGTTAGCACGCCCGATTAGGATGTTAATGATTCTTTTGATAAAGTTCATAAACTTTATAGGACTTAAAAAGGGTTTAGGGATGTTCATCATCCATTAGCGTACCCTAATCCTACGAACCCTAACAAGCGGAGAATTACTTGCGCATGTTGGGAGAAAAAGAGATGGAAAGAAATTGCATAATTAAACTACGAAGAAATAGAATAAGAAAAAGAAAGCTACCTTTATTAATCAACAATATTCATTACACTTGAATCCTTAGAAAATGATTATAATTTCTAGTTGCTTCTCGATCTCTTCTAAGGAAGTAGACGAACAGCTGATGACCAGCCTGGATGCGTGAGCCGTCTTGGACTTCGTGATCGCGTCGGCTTGATAATTTTTCCAAGAGGCTCTCGGTCTCTATTTATAATCCAAAGCCAGAAACCTTTGCTTCCAAATTAGGGAAATAGCTGTAAAGATTCACCCAAAATTTGCGCAGCCTCTATCTCCACAATCTTGCCGCGGATCCGCGGCCCAAGGGGGGTATGGCCACGGATCCACGGCCATATGATCTCGGCCGTTCATCATTTTCTTGGGTCTTCTTGTGTGTGACATTTGGCGATCCTGGGAACCTTTGGATCTTTGAAATCTTCTCCTGGTTGCTGCCAGACTTGATCTCCAAGTTTTGCTTTCTTAATTAGGCAAATTTTCTTTAACAACATGCTTTCTTGGAAAAATTCTGCACAACAACTTGGAAAAATTCTGCACAACAATTTAAATAATAATTGGTAGACTTTGTTCTACTAGGATTTGGTCAATGATATTATTTGCATACAATTTCCTACCAAATTCTAATTATAATATATCAACGCATGGAAAATAGTATTTTTACAGATAAACCCTCATGTGTATGATATATTATAATAAAGACCTTTTTTAATATGGAAATAGTAGGAAAAATATAATAACAAATGTGCAGTTTTATCAACTGAACAAATACCCCCAAACTTATCTTTGATCGTCCTGAGCAAACTAGTTTATTCAAGAGAAGGAGAAAAAAGAAAGGAGAAAACTAAGTACACTTTCGTAGGAAAACACGATTGCACTGAGCACGTGCAACATGCCGTTAAATCTCTAGGTGTCCCTAGTAGGAGGAGTGTCGTCTCCTGAGGGTTTTCAGCTGATTACACCCACAAAATCCTATAATAAAAGAGAGATGGTGAAATTTACATATAAAGATAAGAACCATAAAAGAAAGACTTTGAAAAGAAGAGTTTCCAACTACACTAGCTTTTCAGTTGTTATGAGCCCTATCTTAATAGTCATGAAAAGATGTTAAAAATCACATTATCCCTCAATAAAAAATCATCTTTATTCTTCATTCCTACCTTTCATCCAAACATCGATCATATACCCCTACGTGTGTGTAATGGACATCCCTATACTCGGAGAATTCAATTCAAGCTATCATACTCTTGTCCATCTACCTCAGTACTTTTTAACTTGATGAATATTTAAATTTTCTCACACATTTTCATGCGACCGTTAATACTTCTTGAGGTACTAACCAACCGATTACTCATGTGCTTGCTGATTAGGTGATAATATTTTCCTCGTCTTGCACCATCCAAGGCTTAGCAGTGACTCCCAAACCAGTTGGTCTAAGGCACTAGGTGATGAAGCACCCTCGCTATATTTTTTTATTGCTGTCTTGGCGATAACAAAACCAGTGTTCATTCTTCTTTTCACCAGTTTTATATTTTCTTCATACTTTTTTTTATTTCCTTCATACTTTGGCTTTTAGACAAGAGCATTTCAAGGTATCCTCTACTATCCCAAGTTTCAAGACGTGTGTAAGTGCATATAGTAGGGTATCAACATTCAAATGTTTGGCTTCCATAATAGAAACTATTTTTGAGACTTATTCCTATCCCCAGATTAGTGACTTCCTTCATCTTACTAACCCTTGGGACAACAGCTCATAACTACTTATTACTAGTTTGTTTAAGAAAACTTCTAATTTTCTTGGTTTTCTTAAACTATTCCTATCTTTTGGATGTAATTTTTCACTTTCTACTCTTTTGTTATAAAAGAAAATTTTTTAAATTTTTTAAAAATGTTGTGCTTATGCAAAATATGATGCAAATTGATGTGTAAATAAGCACAAACCTCCCCCAAACCTGTTTACAGCAGTGTCCTCACTGATGTCATCCGTTAAGCTCAAAAACCTATAGACTAGGGAGGAAATTATTAATGGGGGCAAGAATATATGAAAGTGAAAATCCTCCCCCAAACTTATTTTTAGCTCACAATTTTGTAAAAATCATTTTCTTTCAAGAGCCAAAATATACCCCCCTCCCAAACTTGAGTTAAACAATGTTAAGCTTTTAAAATCACACGAGGGGGTCAAGATTATTGGTCAATGCCAAGCTTTGAAAAGACCGAAGGTCAACACCAACCATTCAAAAATTTTATCGATGAAGTACCAAGGTTGGTGGAAGAACATGTCACCTTTCGACAAGAAGAAGTGGGGAGGTGATAAGAGGTGTAATGGAAAAGGATTGCGTCTCAATTTGGAGAGACGACACAATGATAGTAATGATGGATTACTCGCATTATCATGATTGTCCAAAAGAAGGGGTGGAGGTCCAATTTCTTCATCTTGGAGTTGATTTATCTCAACACCCGTATCTTTTAGAAATGCGAGTTCATCAGCGAAAATTTCCTCAAAGCTTTCATCGATACCCCGAAGAATAATGTCATCAGAAAAAATGGGGTGATCGTCAGACTCTATAAAATGTTCCTCACCAGCGTTAGATGTTGACTCGGACAACTCGGTGGAAGAGTACATGGCTGGGTCAAACAACAACATATGAAAAGAGTCAGTATCATGAGGTTGATCAAATTCGCTTCTGTCGACATCCATTAATTCGATAGAACACACATGAGCATAGGGTTCGGAGGGTTCACTTCCCAACTTGTAAATGTTAAGCTCAATTGACTTCTTTCCAAAGGATAGGGTCATAGAGCCGTTTCTACAATTGATTACTGCGTTGGAAGTGGCCAAAAAGGGTCGACCGAGTATCACCGGGATTTGATTTTATAGGTTCGCTACAGGTTGTGTATCTATAACGATAAAGTCCACAGGGAATATAAATTCCCCGACTTTGATTAACACATCCTCTAGCTCACCCCTAGGTTGGGTGATAGATCGATCGGCCATCTGAAGAGTGCAATGCGCCGGTTTTAACTCTCCGATCCCTAATTGCTCATAAATAGAATACGGAAGAAAGTTAACACTAGCACCTAAATCGAGTAGAGCACGATTGATATTTTTACCCCCAATAGAAATAGAAATTATAGGACTTCCGGGGTCCTTTCGTTTCTTGGGTAATTGTTGTGTAAAAGCAGTGCTCACATTACTCGCAAGGAAAACTTTTTTAGGTACTTGAACTTTTCTCTTCCTAGTGCACAAGTCCATTGGGATTTTCGCATATGACGGAACTTGTTGAATAACATCTAGGAGAGGAATGTTTATGTTAACTTGCTTAAAAATTTCCACAATCTTCTCCATTTGTGGACTTGGTCTGTTGCCCCCTAACCTGTTTGGATAAGGTGCTTTATCAATAAGGGTTTGGTCCAACATTGGAGAAGTTTGTGGGGATGGAATGGATCCCAGAATTGGAGTGGGGATCGTTTTAGGTAGATTTGAGGAAATGGACGAAGGGTTCGAGCCTTGGGGAAAACGGAGAATAAGCTCGGAAGTAGGTGGGAGACTAGACGAATTAGGGGAAGAAGTAGAAGCTGGGGTATCATTGGTGTCACTAACATCATCACATTGCTCACCCACTCGGTTATTCAGCACTTTTCCCGATCTCAACGTAGTAACGGCACTCACATTATAACTTTGTGAGTGGCCAGGATTAGGTATGGGTTGAGATGGGAGTTTCCCTTTCTCTCTCGCACTTATTGCGGCATTTAACTGTGCGAGTTGGTTTTCTATTGATTTAATACTCTCACCATGGGAGGTGGAGTCTTTCTTTATGGTATCAATAGAAGACTTCATCTCAGCCGACAATTGCATGGAATGTTTCATGAACAAATCCAAAGTTTGTGCAAGTGAAGAGTTGTCAGTACCGGCCACTTGTGGTGTAGAAATGTTGGCCGGATTATGGAAATTTTGTGACTGAAAGGGGGGCTGATTCTGTGGTTATGGTTGCTATGGAGGAGGTCTTTGATAATTACTTTGTTGGTTTTGGTTCCAAACAAAGTTAGGATGATTCCTCCATCCTTGATTATACGTGAAAGAATAAGGGTCGTTTCTAGGTCGCTGCTGAAAAGCAGCATTAGCTTGAAACGATGCATTCATAGGACATTCTTCCGTTAAGTGTGAAGGATTCGAACAGCAACCACAGACGGTCTTAGGAAGCGTGACCTGATTTAGGGAGAATGATAAGAATTTGTTCTCAATAGCGTCGATTTTCTTCTGTATTGCTGCCATTTCGGCTTTTACTGCGATAGAAATATCGAGCCGGTGAATACCTCCCTTAGTTGAAGGCGGTCTTACGCTTTCCCACTGCAAAAGTGTTTTCTGCGAGATCTTCCAGATATTTCCGTGCTTCACCGTCATCTTTAGACATGAAATTGCATTGACACATTGTTTCAAGCATCTGCTTTGTCGCTGGATTAATGCCCTCATAAATCCCATCTTTGTATTCCATGATGAGGACATTGGACAAGCAGATCCTTGAAACGTTCAAAGCACTTCCAAAATGGTTCATTGGGAAGCTGGGTGAACTGGTTGATCTCGCTCCTAACACGGGCAGTCTTATGGTTTGGGTAAAACTTATTAAGAAATGCTATGACGAATTCATCCCAATTAGTGATAGAGTGTGCGGCAGTATTATAAAGCCATTTTTCTGCCAAGTCACACAGTGTGAATGGGAGAAGACTTAAGCGCATAGCATCTAAAGTCAATTTTGAAGTACCCATCATTGCGCATACGTTTTCGAATTTGGTAATGAAAACGTATGCGTCTTCCGATTCAAGCCCGTGAAATTTGGGCAGCAGATTGATATAGTGGGGTTTAATTTCGAAATTATCCCCGTTAGGTGGTGGAAGAGATAGACAAGTGGGAAGAGGACCACGGATAGGATAGCATCTCTTTTGAAGAGAGATGCGCGGTGGATTCTGCGCACCTACGGGCGGTGGCAGCGTGGTGTTATATTCTGATGGAGTGCCATCCATCTCAGTCGTGGTGTGTAGTGGGGGAAAAGAAGATGAAGAAGTACTGACTTCGGCGTCGATAGCAGGAACGCGGACAAGACGGGCACTAGGATCCCGTGTCCAGCCGAGCATGCACTAAGCGGGTTTAGTGCAAGTGGCAGCGTGTGTGTGATTTTAAAATTGGTTTATTTTGAAAAAGTGGGACACAAGACAAATCACTCTAAAATGCAGAAGCAACCCTAGAACTAAGGTCACCTAGGTCCAGTCTCTAGACCGCTCCTAGACTTCCAAAGGACAAGCCGTAGGATCAATCCTCTACCACCTCTTTACTACTCTTGTGGCCAAGTAAGTGCCAGGTAAGTGGGAGGTATCCGCTATACGAATCACCGAAAATAGCGGGCCTAATTAAGTAAACCACTTGCCTTAGACACACTTGCCTAGACACCATAAAAGTAATGCGGATAAGCGATAGATTACCCACGACCTTCCTCTGTCCTTAATGAGCGCGACAGTCCTTAGAGTCCGGTCTAGATATTTTTTAAATTAATGCAGGGTTGATGCGGATGCTCGTTTTCTGATTTGTGGGGCTTAGGAAGGGTGATGAAATCCCCACCTAATCTTGATTTGGTCTTTGCCCCTTAAAGTCTGTTTTAAAATATGCAAAACAAAACCAATCACAAAACTTTTGCAAAAAGATTTTTTTAGCGGCGCTATTTTGCAAAGAATCCTGCAGAAAATAGATTTTATTGGATTTGAGAGGAGAGAGAAAGAGGTTAGAATCTTACCAGAGAAATTTGGAGCCCTAGATCCCCTAATGCGCCGCGCTTCCGCCGCCGAAAGGGCTTTTGTGCCGCGGTTCCGCCGCGAAGTGGAGGGATCAGGTGATGAAAATTTTTCTTTGGCCTCTTGTACTCCTTTGGATCTCTAAGAATGTATCTGTCTCCTGTTTCCTAAATTCTGTGACTCCAGATCTCCTTGCAAAATTCACGCACAAATCGTTAAATATGCAATTTGCAGTTTTGTGTTAATTATGATATGTATCAAATATGAATTCAACACAAATAGTAAGACTAAAAAAATTACGCACGTATCCCCGGCAACGGCGCCATTTGATTGATACGAAAAAGTGTGTTTGTAGAATAACCGCAATCAATAACGGTGTCGCGCATAGCTGGACCGAGATGAGTACGGGTCGTCCTCTAGGAAACGTTGAATCTTTTACTCTTACTTTAGATATGTTGAAAAAGATAGGAGGGATAAAGAATTTTGTGAAAAGGTTTCTAGATCTACATTAAGCAAGAATGCAAAATATATAGATCTAGATTATTTTAGGGATGTAGTTAATATAATAAGAGGGCTTGTAGGGTTCGTTAGGATTTAGTAGTTATGGACGATTAATTAAAAGTTACCCTTTTTATCCTTTAATAGATTTAAAACTAGAACGACGGTAATGCGTGTAGATTAGGGTTTCTGGAGGGAAAAGGAATCTCACTCTTAACCCTTATCTTGACACGAAACTCCGTTCATATCTAGCCTTTACCAAAACAATCATTAATCTAATCTCTAATCGCGGTCGGAACTAACAAAGAATTGTTAGCGCGCCCGATTAGGATGTTAATGATTCTTTTGATAAAGTTCATAAACTTTATAGGACTTAAAAAGGGTTTAGGGATGTTCATCATCCATTAGCTTACCCTAATCCTACGAACCCTAACAAGCGGAGAATTACTCGCGCATGTTGGGAGAAAAAGAGATGGAAAGAAATTGCATAATTAAACTACGAAGAAATAGAATAAGAAAAAGAAAGCTACCTTTATTAATCAACAATATTCATTACACTTGAATCCTTAGAAAATGATTACAATTTCTAGTTGCTTCTCGATCTCTTCTAAGGAAGTAGACGAACAGTTGATGACCAGCCTGGATGCGTGAGCCGTCTTGGACTTCGTGATCGCGTCGGCTTGATAATTTTTCCAAGAGGCTCTCGGTCCCTATTTATAGTCCAAAGCCAGAAACCTTTGCTTCCAAATTAGGGAAATAGCTATAAAGATTCACCCAAAATTTGCGCAGCCTCTATCTCCACAATCTTGCCGTGGATCCGCGGCCCAAGGGGGGTATGGCCGCGGATCCGCGGCCATATGATCTCGGCCGTTCATCATTTTCTTGGGTCTTCTTGTGTGTGACATTTGGCGATCCTGGGAACCTTTGGATCTTTGAAATCTTCTCGTGGTTGCTGCCAGACTTGATCTCCAAGTTTTGCTTTCTTAATTAGACAAGTTTTCTTTAAAAACTTGATTTCTTGGAAAAATTCTGCACAACAACTTGGAAAAATTCTGCACAACAACTTAAATAATAATTGGTAGACTTTGTTCTTCTAGGATTTGGTCAATGATATTATTTGCATACAATTTCCTACCAAATTCTAATTATAATATATCAACACATGGAAAATAGTATTTTTACAGATAAACCATTATATGTATGATATATTATAATAAAGACATTTTTTAATATGGAAATAGTAGGAAAAATGTAATAACAAATGTGCAATTTTATCAACTGAACAGCAAGCACGGGTCGATCCGCAGGGAATTGTGTATTAAGTGTTGTTGTTGAAGGTTAACAAATTAACTAATTGGGGATTGTCATAAAAAATGAATAAAATACGGAAACAAAGAAAAGCAAGAAAAGTGTTAAAGAAGAATGGTTGTGGCTTGGCTCGGGAGCTTTGAATCCCGACGTTTACCTCTACACTCCCTTGTTCATGAAATGTCCGTTTGATCACTTACTGTTTGTATGTCCGCGCGTGGGGTATCAATACTAAACACGAGGGTTAGCAAGCATACCGCAACAACAAAAACACAAAGTGGTTAGTGAGAGCAAATGATATTAGTGTTGAGTTTGCTAAGAAGTTGTGATGGTATATCGTATATGAAATTAAGAGATTTGTCAAGTCCTTAATCACAAGATACGATATCCAAGCTTAGCAACCTTAACATCGAATAGATTTTAACTTAAATATTGAAAATGGGGAAAGAGAATGAATACGGTATATGAGGAGGTTACAAGTAACCATGTGTCAAAATACCGTATCATATCAATCCATTAACAATCTTCAAGTTAGAATCATGAGTTAAGCACATAAAACAATTACAAGAGGTGGAGGAGGCAAAGCCTTTCATCTCACTTCCTCACCTACACCACAACAAAAATAAGATTAGTTATGTATGATAAAAGCAAGTAAGGAAAATAAGCAAGTATAAAAGAAACAACAATTGCAATATATTAACACTTGAAGAAATGAAATACAAGAATTTGGTATCTTGTTCAACCTCCTTAATGAAGCTCTCCAAGATATCTTCAAGAGGGAAGAAGAAGAAGAAACCAAGTGAAGACCATTCACCCTCAAGCTAAACCAAAAATAAACAAACTATCAAAATGTATCATAGCTATTTGGCATGGCATAACCCCTCTCTTTAGATCAGTTCTTGTATTTATAGGCCACAAGACAGAATAAACAAACAATATACAAGTGATGGTGTGGCACTAATAAACAATCAAAGAAAATATGGGGTCAAAAGGGGGTAGGGGGCCGAGGTCGCCCGATCTAGTGGCCTTCTCGCCAGCCCAAATCCGAAGAGGGAGGCTCGGGTTTGTAGGGTGTGCTTGTTTGCTCTCTCTTATTACTCTGGATCTGTTTGCTTGGTCAATTGTAACCTGGTTTGTATGCGGAGGAATGGAGGAAAACTTGGTCTTTACATCACATCCAAACTTTATGCAATAAATGCATTCACACCCACTTTGCACAAGTTCTATGCCCACTTGTTTTCTTTATGATGCCAAGGCAGACCACATTATGGCAGCCCCATACCTGGTCCATGGCATGTGTCCACATGTGTGTTAGACCAATTTTACACAAAAATGTGTACACATGTATTATTTCCAAAAGAGCTCATGGGACATCAGTCGATTTTCTGGTCTGCTTGCAGTGTCGGCTCCAAAACACTATATCTATGATTTTGAGTGTCTTTTCCAGTATTTGTCACGGATACCTACAAATTGTAATAACCGAGCAGACACTGATTAATAGTACCGATATATAGCAAAACAGATAACGAATGAGAGGTAATAAAATGCAGTTTTATGAGATGAACAAATACCCCGAAACTTATTTTTTGCTCGTCCCGAGAAAAACAAAAAAATCCTAGCCTCACTTTCGCAGGGAATGCAATTTCACTGAGCATGTGCAACAAGCCGTTAAACCTCTAGGTGTCCCTAGTAGGAGGAGTGTCATCTCCTGAGGGTTTTCAGCAGATTACACCCACAAAATCCAGTCAAGTTAGTAACGCGGAGGAACTGTTGATTCTAATCTTACGGTTGGATATCAAAGTTAGAATTTCTATCACCGAAGTTAGAAACATTAAACCCTATTTTTCACTCTTCACAATTTGTTTAACAAAAGCCCATACGTGTCTTTACGTGATTGTGCGGTAGTGTCGATAGATTTTTAAGAACTTGATTACGGTCATCATGTCAAAAATTAAGGACCAGGATAAACTTCTAAAGGATCACACAAGTTTGGAAGGAGTTAAGATTTTCTCAAGTTTTATTCTCAAGTTAGGTTTCAAGTCAGAATATATATCAATTTTAAAAGAGAACCAAAGTCTTATTTTTCACTCCTACTTTTCACCTGTTTTTGTTCATACACACCTTTCATTATCGTGCAAAACGTTTTTAAAAAAATACAAACCTTCATATCTCCGTGAAAAAACCGTTTAAATAGAAAATTCGTCTCCGCCAAGATTATTCTCCCACAAAGAACCGTTAGGACTTTTAACTTGGAGAGAACACTTACATAGCTTGTTTTATTTGGTGATTGGAAACTTAGCGAGCTTTGGGTCAATGACTCCCAAACCAGATGGTTTTAGAACATTAAGTGTGGAGACACCCCAAAGACTTAATTACCCAAGTTATCAAGGCTACAAAATAAAAGACTCATTTTATTTTACATAATTCTGCACTATAGTAAAAACGGAGATATAGCCAGCTTTTTCTTTTAAATCAGGAGACGTTACATGTGATAAGGTGTGTAATTACTCCAACAAGATTTTAGATGGGTTATTTTTCAGACCTATAGCTTCTGTTAAAATCTCTATAAAATTCTTCACATCTACTTCACTGTATGAACTATTCTTGATATTTTGCTTAACTCAGACAAACTTGTTTGATCCTAAAGATTTTTATCAATTTAAAAAGTTTACAGACATGTCAGACTTTCATCACATTCTTAAAAACATACGATACGTGAAATGTGTTATAAAAGACGTATACCAGCTAAAGTTAAACACACAGGAGGGTTATTTTTCAGGTCGTCAATCTCATAGCAAGAATTTAGTTATTTCAACTTATCAACCGAACCATCAGATTTTGAATCAAAATTCCCCTGCTAACCAACATGACAAAGTTTTTATATTTTTCAAGAATTTTTCAATTTTTATAAATTTTTCAAATTTTCCAATATACAATGCAGTACAAAAGCAGATATGAAATGCAACTACATGCAACAGAAAAAGAAAAAAAATACAATAAGTAAATGCTGAAATGCAGGAAATATGCAAATACAAACTATATGCAGATACAAAATTCCATCACCAAGCTCCACCCCCAAACATATCCAGACGATGTCCTCATCGTCGCTTTGCTTTGCCTTTGCCTCGGCTGCTTCCGCTTTCCTCGTCCTGCTTAGCTAAGAGTTGGCTAAGCTACTCTTTGATCTCCTTATTCTACCAGATTATTGTCTTGATGCCGCGGACTTGCATTCTGTGAAGCTCATAGGGATCCGTCGGAACGTCATCTCCTAAGTATATCTCGGATGAAGTCTGCAGGGCCGCATGCTCGCTGGAGTCGGTAGGGGTCCAAATCTGCTGCTCACTCCTGGGATCCGTGTACCCTGGTGAGATCTTCTTTATCTCCACCGGTACAGTATCGTACATCATGAGACAGGTCGTCAAATCCTCGTCCGTCATACAAGATCGACAAATTTGGGTAATGAGGACGGGAAGCAGAGATTTCCGCGCAGCCATACTTTCCTTGATTGTGGCGAAGAGCATGCTCGCAATGCAAAACTGGTAGTCTTTGATCATCAAACAATGGACCATGTGCCCTATAATCGCTGACGATACACGCGCGATCCCCTAACGTTGCGATACACCCAGCGGCATGCCGTATAGGCGTTCCTGTAAATCTTCTGGGCATTCAGCCCAGCATCTCGTAGTTCGCATCAATTTCCCTGAACTGTCCTATACCGCGCCAGTTCTAAGGGTTTTTGAGAGCCAGAACGCATCGGGATACCGGTGACAATGGATATGGTTTCAGCGGAAAATATTCTACGTCTACCCCGAAATTGAATTCTAACCCTATCTTGAAATTTTTCTCCATCTCTTAACGCATCATAGAACTCATCGATTAAACTTTCACATGCATACAAACCCTCTTCCCCATAGAGCAGAAATTCCAAACCTAATTGCCGGAGTGCATCACAAAAATAATGCCCGAACACATCGTGAGAGAAAATGGCAACGAAATTGCATTCCAATTCAAATGGGGCCATTCTCAGAGGTTTGTTGAATTTGCAGAAAATAAACAGTCTAGGAGAGGGGGGGAAAGAGTTTCTTACAGCAAGGAAAAAGAAGATCGGAGCTTGGAGGAGGCCAAGCCGAGCTCCTCGGATCTGATGTGGAAGTCGCCGGCCGGAATCCGAGAGGGAAGGCTAGAGTTTGGTGGGAGGCTACGGGAAGAGGAAAGAAGAAAAATAGATCTATTTGCGAGAATGGGAAGTGAGGGCTCGGGTTGGGGCAGTGGGCTCTTATAAAGGAATTTTGCAAAAAAACTCCCCATAATGAAATCCCAACATATTCACACTCCTTTTCAAACAAAAAATTGAAAACAGTCTCGTCCCACTAAAAAAAACACAGCACTCACCCTCTAACGGGTGAGATTTTATTAAAAACTAGGAAAAAACAAAAAAAACAAAAATCATAATATTCACAATCTAAACGACATGGTTAATACAGAAGTTAATACCAGCCATAAGAAAATTTTGTCAATATAGTGCCATGGCTGACAAAAGAATAGGTATATTAAAAAGAAAAAGAAAATATACAAAGAATGGTTAGATGTTAGTAAAGGGCATGGGTACGTGAAGGAATGGGTTAGAAGACGCTGAAGGTGAAGACGAAGTTTTGACGACAGAAAAGAAATATTGTTCGAATGAAATGAATTTTCCAGAATTACATGTGAAGTTTCAAAGTCAGGTTTGTTTAAAAACCAGAGTTCATCCGCAAAAAATTCAGAAAAAGAAAGGTTCAAAGGATGATCCCAAAATGATCCCGACTCAAACTCACCAAGAATATCAAGTTCATCAGCAAAAATTTCGTCAAAACTCGACAAGAAAGAATAGTGTTCAGTGATGTCTTCTTCCCTATTATTTTTCACAATCCCACTCTCATTATTCACAAACTCTCCCAAAACGATTTCTTCCTCATCAGATTCACAAATGGGTAGGTTCATATCATCTAAAAAAGTAGGTTCCCACCCTAATGTTTCTACCGAAGCAATATCATTAGGTGATACAAAAATTGTGGGTTCCTGATCATTGATCTTTTCTAACAATTTATCCTAACCATACCCGTCAAATTCACAAGATTCCTCCTCTAAAGTTGGAAAGCAAAAATCATTCGGTTCAAGAATATCCTCTTCAAGTATTATTTCAGTTAAATCAATCTCTAAATTACAAGTGACAAGAAGCTCAGTGGATACCTAAAGGCTACTGGTGGACTGACTTAGAGGGTTTGCTTGTGTGTCCTGTGAACACCTAGTCAATACAGTGGTATCATCATCTAAAAAATCATCCAAATTGATCTGATCACTTATTTCACTCGGGTGGCTCCCTAGCTGACAGATGTTGACACTATGGGGTTCCAATTAACTGTGTTCACTCCCCTGAATTCTCTCAGCTAAATGTTTCGTTTGTTCCTTAATTCTAGCCAAAGATTGAGCTTAAGCAACAAATAATTGCTCAGATTGCTGTAAAAACAGGGCTAGCGTCGCAGCTGATTGGTTCTCAACCGCAGTCATTACTTCAATACCCTTTTCAAAAGTGGTCAACGTAGCATCTATCTCACCGTCACTCCCTAATGATGGTTCAGTTGTTTCGGGTTGGAGGGGTTGTGATGGTGGTGATGCTAGAGCAGTCATTCTGTCGACCTTTTTCTCTAAATCTTTAATCATTTGGTCTATGGTTGAAGTGGGACTGGGTTCAGGAGTGTTAGGTGGGTGACCATTATCAACAATTTAGGACGGTTGGACACCCCCTAGAAAAGGACAATTTTCATGAATGTGGGAAGCATTTTGGCAATTTATACAAACCAATTGGGACTGAGCATAAACAAAAGAATAAGAGTCATGAAAAATAGAATTGTATTGTGTATCACCCATAATAACAAGAATTCACAAATATCACAAAAATAAAGAATATCACACCCCTAGCAGTCCATGTTATGCTAAGTCAACTAGACCTGCTCAAGAACCTGATTGTCGAAGTAAAACTGTATCGAGAAATAAGCTCAAGATATACTGATCACAAAGCCAGGTAAGTACAAGAGATAAGGGGAGGTTTTCCAACACTTTCGCGAAGGTCCTTAATTAAATAACCCTTTCTTTTTCGGCGGTTGCACCGTGAACACTTGCCTAGACACCCCGTGAACGATATATCGTTAAGCAAAGTTCTAAATACAGTTATCTCCTCCTGATGAGCGCGAAGTCCTTAGAGTCAAAGTTCTAGTTTATTTTTAATTACTGGGGGTATGCAAGAATGCAGTTTTGTGATTTGTGGGCTAAGGAGGAAAGGTGATGAAATCCTTTACCGTATCTTGTTTGATCATTTATGCCCTTAAAATCCGTATTAATATGCAATGCGCAATCAAATAAAAGAATTTAAAGAAATAAAGCAATATAAACAATTCTTTTTCAATTAAGTATTAGCGCTGCAAAAAATATGGTTAGTTCTCTAGTTTCCTTGGTGGCAAAATTGTGCGAAGAATTCTGCAAAAGATAGAAAATTGGATTGTGTCGGATTCGAGCGAAGGTGTTAAAAAATACGTACCGATATGATTTGGTTTATGAAACCCCCTTTGAATTGATCCAAGTCGTTGAAAACGCGTATGTTACGGTGCCAAAAAACTTGTTGGGAATTCACCCGCGCGCCAAACGCGTATGTTACGGAAATGGATATGAAAATGATGGAAACGAATTGCGCACGCGAGATCGTTCTCGTTTTACTATTTATACCCGCAAGTGCACGGCGCATTGTAGCGAGCCGGCAAGCACGGGTCGATCCGCAGGGAATTGTGTATTAAGTGTTGTTGTTGAAGGTTAACAAATTAACAAATTGTCGGTTTTCACAAAAAATGAATAAAATACGGAAATAAATAAAAGCAAGAAAAGAGTTAAAGATGAATGGTTGTGGCTTGGCTCGGGTGCTTTGAATCGCGACGTTTACCTCTACACTCCCTTGGTCATGAAATGTCCGTTTGATCACTTACCGTTTGTATGTCCGCGCTTGGGGTATCAACACTAAACACGAGGGTTAGTAAGCATACCGCAACAACAAAAACACAAAGTGGTTAGTGAGAGAAAATGATATTAGTGTTGAGTTTGCTAAGAAGTTGTGATGGTATATCGTATATGAAATTAAAAGATTTGTCAAGTCCTTAATCACAAGATACGATATCCAAGCTTAGCAACCTTAACACCAAATAGATTTTAACTTAAATATTGAAAATGGGGAAAGAGAATGAATACGGTATATAAGGAGGTTACAAGTAACCATGTGTCAAAATACCGTATCATATCAATCCATTAACAATTTTCAAGTTAGAATCATAAGTTAAGCATATAAAACAATTACAAGAGGTGGAGGAGGCAAAGCCTTTCATCTTACTTCCTCACTCACACCACAACCAAAATAAGATTAGTTATGCATAATAAAAGCAAGTAAAGAAAATAAGCAAGTATAAAAGAAACAACAATTGCAATATATTAACACTTGAAGAAATGAGATACAAGAATTTGGTATCTTGTTCAACCTCCTTAATGAAGCACTCCAAAGAGAGCTTCAAGAGGGAAGAAGAAGAAGAAACCAAGTGAAGATCACTCACCCTCAAGCTAAACCAAAAATAAACAAACTATCAAAATGTATCGTATCTATTTGGCATGGCATGACCACTCTCTTTAGATCAGTTCTGGTATTTATAGGCCACAAGATAGAATAAACAAACAATATACAAATGATGATGTGGCACTAATAAACAATCAGAGAAAATATGGGGTCAAAAGGGGGTAGGGGGCCGAGGTCGCCGGATCTGGCCTTCTCGCCGGCCCAAATCCTTGGAGGGAGGCTCGGGTTTGCAGGGTGTGCTTGTGTGCTCTCTCTTATTACTCTAGATCTGTTTGCTTGGTCAATTGTAACCTGGTTTGTATGCAGAGGAATGGAGGGAAACTTGGTCATTACATCACATCCAAACTTTATGCAATAAATGCATTCACACCCACTTTGCATAAGTTGTGTACCCACTTGTTTTCTTCATGATGCCAAGGCAGCCTGCATGGTCTATGGCAGCCCCCTACCTGGTCCATGGCATGTGTCCACATGTGTGTTGGACCAATTTTACACAAAAAATGTGTACACATGTATTATTTCCAAAAGAGCTCTTGGGACATTGGTCGGTTTTCTGGTCTGCTTGCAATGTCGGCTCCAAAATGCTATATCTGTGATTTTGAATGTGTTTTTCAGTATTTGTCACGGATATCTGCAAACTGTAATAACTGAGCAGACATTGATTAATAGTACCGATATATAGCAAAACAGATAACGAATGAGAGGTAATAAAATGCAGTTTTATGAGATGAACATTAACTAAAATTGATCTTGGACTTTTTCTTGATTACTAAATCTTAAACTCTATCTTGATTTTCTTGAAAATATTTCATCAACTAAATCTTGAATCATTTTCTTGAATTTTCTTTACTATTTCTTTTGACTCATCTAAAGCAAGAGTGATCAAATACACAAATCCCAAAGGACGACCCGTACTCACTAACGCTCGCTACACGCGACACCGTTACTGATTGCTGTTATTATACGACTAATACATTTCATCACTTCTTTACTACATCTTTTCTTTTCTTTTCTTCACAAATCAAAGAAGCGAAAATTTTAGAATAAATCAAATGGCTCCGTTGTCGGGGATGCGTGCGTAATTTGTTCGTTCTTGTTATTTGAGTTGAAATATTATTATTTCGTCAAAATTTGAATCAAAATTGCATCGTGTGCTTAACGATTAGTGTTTGAATTTTGCAAGGAAATCTGGAATCGCTGTAGTAGAGGAAAAATATTCAGATCATTTCATAGAGACCAAATCAGCAAAGGGAGCATCAGTACCAAAACTTGTTCAAAAAACCATTCAACTGACCGCGGAACCGTGGCAAGAAGCAGGCATTGACGGCGGATCCGTGACATTCTTGACGAGTTAGGGTTTCAGTTTTCTCTAGTATATTCTTTATGTTCTTTTCTCTCCTCTGATCTGTCCAATAACAACTTTTCTACATGATTCTTTGCAAAAATGCGCTGCGCTAAATTTTTTTTCTTTATTGTGTTTCTTGAAATTGGTTGTGTGTGCATATTTTAATACAAAAATTAAGGGGCAAAGACCAAATTCAGATTAGATGGGGATTTCATTACCCTTTCTAAGCCCTAAAAATCACAAAACTAGCATCCGCACCACCCTTCATTAACTAAAAAATATCTAGGCAATACTCTAAGGACCGTCGCGCTCAATTAGGACAGAAGGAGGTCATGGGTAATCTATTGCTTTTCCGCATTTCTTTTGTGGTGTCTAAGGCAAGTGTGTCTAAGGCAAGTGGTTACTTAATTAGGCCCGCTACTTACGTAGCGGATACCTGACACTTACCTGGCCACAGGAGGGATAAAGAGGTAGTAAAGGATTTATCCTGCGATTTGTCTTCTGAAAGTCTAGGAACGGTCTAGTGACTTGACCTAGGTGACCTTAGATCTAGGGTTGATTGTGCATTTTTGTGTGATTTTTCTAAATCTGTCTTTTTAAAAAACAAACCAAACCATTCTTTTAATTAATTAACGCTGCCACTTGTGCTAAAACGCTTAGTGCATGCTCGGCTGGACATGGGATTCTAGTGCCCGTCTTGTCCGCGTTTCTTCTATCGACTCCGAAGTCGGTATTTCTTCATCTTCTTTTTCCTCACCACACATCACATCCACCGAGATGGACAGTTCTCCATCAAACTTCAATAACACCACTTTGCCACCGCCCGCAGGTGCGTAGAATCTACCACGTATATCTCTCCAAGAGAGATGCTATTCTATACGTGGTCCTCTCCCTACTTGTCTTTCCATACCACCAGCCAATGGGGATAATTTCGAAATCAAACCACATTATATCAATCTTTTTCCTAAATTTCACGGTCTTGAGTCTCAAGACGCATACGTTTTTATCACAAAATTCAAAAACGTATGCGCTATGATGGGCACTTCACAACTTTCTGTGGATACTATGTGTTTACGTCTTCTTCCATTTACTTTGTGCGATTTAGCCGAGAAGTGGCTTTATAACACACCCGCACACTCTATATCCAATTGGGATGAATTCATTATAGCATTCCTTAAGAAATTTTATTCCAATCATAAGACCATCCGTGTTAGGAGCGAAATCAACCAGTTTTCCCATCTTCCCAACGAACCATTTTGGAAATGTTTTGAACGGTTCAAGGATCTGCTTGTCTAATGTCCTCATCACGGAATCCATCGATGGGATTTCTGTCGAATCATATATAAGGGCATTAATCCAATGACAAAGCAGATGCTTGAAATCATGTGTCAAGGCAATTTCATGTCTAAAGACGATGGTGAAGCCTGGAAATTCTTGGAAAATTTCGCTGAAAACACTTTAAAATGGGAAAGCGTTAGTCATTCATCTAGAGGAGGTATCCATTAGCTTGATTTTTCCATAGCAGTCAAAGCCGAAATGGCAGCAATACAAAAGAAACTTAAAGCTATAGGAAACAAATTTTTATTAGCCTCCCTAAATCGGGTGACACTCCCTAAAACCATGTGTGGATGCTGTTCAGATCCATCACATCTGACGGAAGAATGTCCTTTAAATTCTCCGTTTTAAGATCAAGAACACACTAATGCTGCTTTTCAGTAACGACCTAGAAACAATCCGTATTCTTCCACATATAATCAAGGTTGGAGGAATCACCCTAATTTTGCTTGGAACCAACACCAAATTCAAAATACGGTTCCAAACCAAAATAACTTCCAAAAGGTTCCTCCACAGCAACAGCAACCACCATAACTGAGTCAGCAACCCTTTCAACCACAAAATTTTCAAAATCCGACCAACAATTATGCACCGTATAATAATTCTTTGCAATTGTCCGGTACCGATAATTCCTCTTGTCATGTCCCGAAAGTACGGAACATGACCGGCACTTAAACTACGAACGTCTCGAGGCATACGTCATCTAAGTAAACCGAAAACCCAGCAATCCAAACCAAGAAAAGTAGTAGAGTGAAGGAAACCCAATTTAAAACAAGTAGTTTTAATAGTATAAGCCGAATTATGCGGTTTTAAAAAAACATCAAAAATTTCCTGAAAATTTCGGCAGAGTCTCCTTTGTAAATACTGGCCCCCAAACGCGATACAACATGAATAGTATACGAAATCAAAAAAAAGGCATCCCCAAGCGGGAGCTAGCTCTTCGTCAAAAGACGGTCACCACACACAAGCAATATAATATACAACGCCAACGGCGAGGATCAAAAACTCAAAAGGAAACTCAAAACCACAAGAAATCCGCAGAAATATAACGCGCGACTCTAAGGTCGAAAGAATAACATCACTGGTCTCTATCTCAAAAATAAATACATGTTTGGTTGATGGAACTTCTAGATACAACAGAATAATAATATACAAGATATATAATGGGGGTACGATACAACTAAACCCACCTACTCGCAAATCAACCGAAGGAAACTATGGCCGCAAGCCGTAAAGAAACCTGTACGGCAAACCTGCAAGAAACTGGGGCACAACGGGGGTGAGTAGCCAACTCGTGAATAGAAAAACATCTACACACAGAAATCGCATAAATAACGCAACCTAGGTCAATGATCATAATATATCCTCAAATATATGAATAACATGCAGCCTATAACAATGGCTAGGGTAATATCTAACCCGATTGTGATCTTATGTGCCCGTGTCAATGCCTCAGGTAGCAATATATCATATGAATGAGGTATGAATGCATGAAAACAGAATACATGTAAATGAAGAAACTGTTTTCATTAATTAGTGAGATTTCCTTTGTATTTTTAAAATGAGGTATCATAAATGAAATCAGCATCAACAGTGTCTAGCATCGACACAAAACATAAATCTCAATGTTTCAAAGCCTCAGGCTCCAGCTATCCGAACTGGCCTGTATCATCAAATCTCAGTACCTCAATATCTCGAAATCTCAATGTCTCAATCTCAATATCTAGGGCGCCGTCAGTCCAGACTGGCCCCTACCATCCATCTCAAGACCATGACGGTATCCTCCGGATATCCGACGCGTCGGGTAAAATCACCGGTAGGTAGTCTCCCCCTGCCAGGCTCATCGTCATCACCACGAGCTTCTTTCCCCGGGGTACCTTACCGGGTCCACCATGTACCCGAAACGGTTCATCCAACTCCTCGAATCGGGTCTCGAAATCCATCAGCAAACTCATGGTGGACGACTCACACATCATGGGAAAAACCGCGCTTTTCATTTAAAAAGACAAAGAAGAAGTTTGTATATGTTTTGCGGTTTTCCCCAAATCCAGAAAATCTCATGGAAATCCGAATCCAAAACCTCAATAGCACGTAAAAAGTGAATATATGCATGAGAATCCATGAATGCGGCATAACAATGAATAACAGTATGCATTAAGTAGCAGGTAATAACTATAATGTCTAAACTAACATATAAGGCAAGTACACTAATATCATGTCTAAACTATTAGCTAACAGGCTATGTCAAGCAATAATATTTTCTAAGGTGTACGTGATATGGCAATTACCGATGAAGATGTGTGTGAGCCGGCAAGTAAGTGTACGTGGTACATACGCATCATCGGTAATGGTGCTGGTGTCCTAACCACAAGATATCAACAGTAGAATATGAAGCATAATATAAGCATGTGATGCGGAGCGAACAACAATAATGAGCGGGAGCTGAATACTAGACGCAACGATAACTAATCTGCATTAACCTAATATAAGTCCTACAATGGTGCCTTTTGAAATAACACGAATCGTGGGGTTTTGAAAATAGGGGCTACGGTGTTTTTAAGAAAAGATACGTTTTTTGAAATATCCGTAGAATCCCTTGACCTGTCTTTTAAAATACGCACGATTCGTAAGCTTTGAAATAGGTAGGAACCGAATCTAATCTAACAACTAACTAAACTAAAGGGCTAAGCTACAAGCTAGACTACAGGTAAGGAAACCACCTAACATCTGAGTCGATACATATACATAACTGTATATATATTAGTCGGTGATCCCGCCTCAATAATATCATATCCGATACCATATCTATAATCAGACATCCCAAGTCAAGAGTGCGGATCAATCATCAAGATATAGCTCGTACGTAAATCCGTCGTACGGCATCCCCAAATCTGGGTCGGGTCAATATCATATTTCTCACACTATTCCTCTGGTATCCTCTTTATCCAAGATCATAGTCTAGGATACTGACCTATGTCTAGTACAATACTAATATCCTCAATATACTCATGATCTGACTACTGATCGACAATCTCGTACAAACCGATATCGTCAGCTCATATCATCATCAAGGGGTATACATCGCCCGTACGGCCTAATATCAATATCCTAGCATATCATGCCTCATATCACGATCACATGTCGACCATTTTATTTATAACACTATTCACCCGTATCGCCACCCCAAGATCCGCTATAATACCAGGACGTACCTCAAGTACGATTCCTGCCATATCACCGATATCACAACCTCAACACAAATCTTATCGACTCATCTTGATCCCAAGTATCATCCTCAAATCCGTATGTGAACACATAGTCCCATACCCATGTGAACACCTAACAATACATTCCCGTATAAGCACAAATGAAAGAAGAAAGCATGCAAGTATGGGTGGTTGTGTGCATGTGTGGTGCGACCACTACTCTAGGGTTTTGCGATACTAAACCATCCATATTTATCATCAATAAACTCAAACAAAATATAATCAATAAATGTGTGTATATGTATTCTTATACATCACCACGAACTGCGGAGGTGCTATACGCCATCCACCCGACTTCTTCCCGTAGATATAAATCTACTCACCTGGTCCACGCTCGCCGGTGCCGACGTCGCCACGCGCTTGCTTGTCGTCTCGAAGTCCACATGGGGTACCTACATATCACAACGCATTAGAATCCGACTCATGACCAAAACGACACACGAATCCCACATAGGTCAAAACCTATGGTTGCTTTCACAAATCAACCCCAAAACCCTCGACATCGGTGTACAAACGTCGATTGATCAAGAAAAACACCAAACATACCAATCATGGTTTCAAAACTCGCTAACTGTATAAGAAATATGGTTAAATTCATCAAAACCATAAAATTAAAGAAATCGTTTTATTTTCCAAAAACCTAGTTAGCGGTCGCTAACCGTTTTAATACAAATCTTGACGTTTTAGCAAAAACAATGGTTACAATATTCACTAATTAGCTTAAATAGGCCATATAAACATTTACTAGATTTTTATCTTGCTAAATTATATTAAACCAAAAACCTAGTTTGCATAAAAGCTTAATTTGAACATTTTACAATTAACGATTTGTAATTAACAACTAGATTAGCTTTCAACAAGTCTTAAGATGCTAATCCACACCACATAACCATGCACAATTGATCACAACCCCATTTCCAAAACAAAACCCTAACTTGAATTCCTTAACCATGTAATTTGAACTCCTATAAAACCCAATTAACACTTAACTAAGCTAACATAAGCATTAATCAACAATTTAACTACAAGGTTAACATTATACCTCCACAATTTTGTAGATCTCATTTGAAATCTAGCCATCCAAAATGCTCTCTTGTCACCCCAATCCATGCATGTTAGGATAAGCTAAAATGGGTAGGAGTTGGATTTGGATTTAGTTTTGAATTTTTTGTGGATTTTGAAGCATTTTTGGGTGAATTTTTGAAGGGAAAAGAGAAGGAAAGGAGAGGGGCTGTTGCTGATTTTTCCAGGTGAGGGGCTCGGCCAGCAAGAATGGGGGGTTTTGTGGTGTGTGTGGGGGTGTGGGAAGAAGTCAAAGCCAAGATAAAACATCCCCAAGTCAACACACAACTTCTTCTCTCATTAACCTTTTCATTTTCTTTTCTTTTCAATTTCTTTTCACTCCAATCATTAAGTGGGGAAGAGTGGAAGTGAGGGCTGCTGATTTGGAGAGGGAAGAGAGGGTGTGTGTGAGTGTGGGTGAGGGAAAATGACAAATACAATATCCCATACATCCATTTACACTAAAAAAAGCCTTTTTTCTTTAATAATTTCTAAACCGTTTTGGCAAACGATTTCGTTTCAAAAACCACATGATAAAATTTTATTTAAAGTTTTATGATGCACAAAATTTGTTTCAACTCATTCCAATTTGTAATTTTCCCTAATTAAATATATTAGTGACGGCTTAAAATAATATTAAAATAATTAATTTCGGAAAATTTTTCAGAAAATTTGAAATTTCACCAGTGGTTCAATAAACACCAAATACTAGCAATTACATATCTAGAATATGTATATTTAATTTTATAATAAAAATATTTGTATTTTGACTTTTTACAGAAAATCCCCTTATTTTACCGTTTTTTCGAAATTTCACCGAAACGATTTTCAAAACGTTACAATCTTCCCCCCTTAAAGAAATTCGGTCCCCGAATTTGAATTAAAACTCCCCCCAAATACTAAAACATCTAAACCAAAACCATCAAGTCATCGGGGCTCCGAAATTGTAAATACATAAAAACAAGTCGTAGCGCAGCGCATGCGCATGAAAAATGAGCATATAACTCAAATCAAAACTCCGTCAAGTATCCCGCAATCATCGGAATCATTGGGAAGACATCAATGCCAAATCCAAAGCAAAACCAATATGATATAACTCGAAACTATACATGTAAATATCGAATCCATATATATAAGTATCTGAAGGAAATGCATGCTAAATCTCTTTAAGTCGCTGTGCAACGCGTATAACACTGCACAGTGGCGGACATCTATCATAAGAAAATAACTATATACATATATACCTTTGTTTGAAATGTACGTTTCGCCGTTTTGGAAACAATTTAGAAGGGTCTCCTCTTTTTTTTTTTTTAAACATTTCGTGTCATATCAGACACGTAGGTAAATACTGAGGCTATAGCTCGCTTTTTTGGAAATCCCTTCAATAACTATCAATGCATGCAAAATATATTCAGGTACTGTCCTCTGACTAGTCCTGCTCAGTACGAAAACACATAGCAATATCATAAAAACGTACTGCTCTATAAGAAAAATCAATCCCAAAATACGCGTATGAATACTACGTGCGTCTGGTGCGCACGGAAATCAAAATCCAAATATGTGCCATACATATGCACAGAAACAACATCTAAGTGTATCGGGTGTACACGAAACATCTGTCGTAGGCAACATGTGTGCCTGACAGCAAAATCAGGTGCATCTAACATGCACGAAAAATCTCGATTTAGTGCATCTGGTATGCACCAAAATCACATCTCAAAACATGCGCTCAACATGTGCGAAAATCCAAGGCAGGTGCATCCATCATGCATGAAATCATGAAATCCAATATCAAGCGCTGAACATGCGCAAAATCAAATCAGGTGCACAAGGTGCACAAAACAAATATCGAGTGCAAAAACCAAATCGTATGTGTATATACGCACAATCAACTCAACTGTATGAAATCCATATAATCACAAACATGAGGAACCAAGGCACGAAAACTATCTTAAGTGCAACAACTGTGCAAAAATCGTGAATACTCCGTAGGTGCAACCATGGTCCATGGAAAAAAATATCACGAAACTCCATCATCAAAATCAATCATGCAAATAGATCGCTCAAAATACCAAAATCAAGTATAGCGGAATAGTCCCGCTCAAGCACATCCTCCAAGAATCTCTGGCCAACCGTCGTGGTCACTCATAGTATGTCTCATCAACAAGCCTGAGCTCTGTCCTGCCGGTGTGCGTAACATGACCACTCCTGGGTCCAAGTCTTCTTGTAATTCATTCCAGAAAGGTCCTGTCGAGATCTCTCCCAAATCTCGTCTCTGCCGAACTGTCCGGAAGTCATCGTCCCTTACTAGATTTGTTCTCATTCCGGAAGGGCTGCATACTCATCGCGACTCCTTCTGGAAGGTATATCTAAGTACAATGCCTCGGCATACGTATCGCATCTCTGATGTCGGCGAAGTGGAACATCGTTTCATCAAGATCTCGTATGAACCTCTTATTCCACTTTTCTAATGTCGACTGCTCTGGACTCGTCTCGTCGTGGCTGCATGGACTAAGCTCCAATGACTATCCTCGTATCTGGAGTCTCCCAAGAATGCATCTCACCACCTAGCATCCGATAGAAGTCGAACCATTCGATCGATTCGTCAAAACCTCATAATCCCCCAAGAGCTCAACATCTTGGGCACAGTTTAATAGTATCGAACACATACCACAGCATCGGTGGTCCAGCCGTAGAAGGGCAAACCCAAGCCTCACTAATGGCGCCGCAGAACTGCCGCAAACCCGAAGGTTCCAAGGCTTTCACACGGTCATTAAGTCGAGTTAGGGTTTCATTCTTCTAAAGGGACCATAGAATTGCCTGCATGTCTTTCCGACTACTTTAAACTTCGAATAATAGGTTTCTGAAATTCGATCGTCTCTGTCAACTCTCAACATCTCCGCGTGAAGTCGTTTCTAGCTGGAATCAATCTATCTGATGATCTCGCATCGGGGTAGGCGAACGAACCACCTGTCCTAGTCATTCATCATCGGGTGACTAGCGACCTTCTATCATCTATTAGTACAACTCGTCCCGCAATAGCTCCAACCTATGGGGCGATATCTCGTCACTCGCAGCAGCAACTGGCTCACTCGTCTGCACGCTGAACAGTGCCTCAATCATCATGAGTAAGCAATACACCAACGGTCATCAAAATCTGGCTGGCCTCTGTCAGTGGCTCAATCCTCTAGTGCTGATCGGCACATCCAAGTAATCTCATACAGCGATCCATCAAACGCTCGGGGCGTGAAAACACAATAAAAAGACACATCTCCGCAATCGTGTATCGCCGGAATTTCGCCCTGGTTAGTCCTCGTTCGTGACGAGCTCGTGCTGACCGCAACTCTAGACGTAGCTCTCCCTGCCCGTAATCGTGGCAGCAAAACCATAACTGGTACTGATGAGGCTAGATCGGAATGAATATAATAATGAGAAAAGAAATGTACATCCTAAGACTTCTTAAGTGGAGTAGCGTATCGTAAATATGCCGCGGAACATACCCACGGTACGTCACTCTACTTTAATCACCTATTCCATCAACCAAGGGTCATCCAACGCTCCGAAGGTAAAACCTAACGCTCTGATACCAACTTTGTCACGTCCCGAAAGTACGGAACATGACCGGCACTTAAACTACGAACGTCTCGAGGCGTACGTCATCTAAGTAAACCGAAAACCCAGCAATCCAAACAAAGAAAAATAGTAGAGTGAAGGAAAACCAATTTAAAACAAGTAGTTTTAATAGCATAAGCCGAATTATGCGGTTTTAAAAAAACATCAAAAATTTCCTGAAAATTTCGGCAGAGTCTCCTTTGTAAATACTGGCCCCCAAACGGGATACAACATGAATAGTATACGAAATCAAAAAAAAAGGCATCCCTAAGCGGGAGCTAGCTCTTCGTCAAACGACGGTCACCACACACAAGCAATATAATATACAACGCCAACGGCGAGGATCAAAAACTCAAAAGGAAACTCAAAACCACAAGAAATCCGCAGAAATATAACGCGCGACTCTAAGGTCGAAAGAATAACATCACTGGTCTCTATCTCAAAAATAAATACATGTTTGGTTGATAGAACTTCTAGATACAACAGAATAATAATATACAAGATATACAATGGGGGTACGATACAAGTAAACCCACCTACTAGCAAATCACCCGAAGGAAACTATGCCCGCAAGCCGTAAAGAAACCTGTACGGCAAACCTACAAGAAACTGGGGCACAACGGGGGTGAGTAGCCAACTCGTGAATAGAAAAACATCTACGCACAGAAATCGCATAAATAACGCAACCTAGGTCAATGATCATAATATATCCTCAAATATATGAATAACATGCAGCCTATAACAATGGCTAGGGTAATATCTAACCTGAGTGTGATCTTATGTGCCCGTGTCAGTGCCTCAGGTAGCAATATATCATATGAATGAGGTATGAATGCATGAAAACAGAATACATGTAAATGAAGAAACTGTTTTCATTAATTAGTGAGATTTCCTTTGTATTTTTAAAATGAGGTATCATAAATGAAATCAGCATCAACAGTGTCTAGCATCGACACAAAACATAAATCTCAATGTTTCAAAGCCTCAGGCTCCGGCTATCCGGACTGGCCTGTATCATCAAATCTCAGTACCTCAATATCTCGAAATCTCAATGTCTCAATCTCAATATCTAGGGCGCCGTCAGTCCAGACTGGCCCCTACCATCCATCTCAAGACCATGACGGTATCCTCCGGATATCCGACGCGTCGGGTAAAATCACCGGTAGGTAGTCTCCCCCTGCCAGGCTCATCGTCATCACCACGAGCTTCTTTCCCCGGGGTACCTTACCGGGTCCACCATGTACCCGAAACGGTTCATCCAACTCCTCGAATCGGGTCTCGAAATCCATCAGCAAACTCATGGTGGATGACTCATACATCATGGGAAAAACCGCGCTTTTCATTTAAAAAGAGAAAGAAGAAGTTTGTATATGTTTTGCGGTTTTCCCCAAATGCAGAAAATCTCATGGAAATCCGAATCCAAAACCTCAATAGCACGTAAAAAGTGAATATATGCATGAGAATCCATGAATGCGGCATAACAATGAATAACAGTATGCATGAAGTAGAAGGTAATAACTACAATGTCTAAACTAACATATAAGGCAAGTACACTAATATCATGTCTAAACTATTAGTTAACAGGCTATGTCAAGCAATAATATTTTCTAAGGTGTACGTGATATGGCAATTACCGATGAAGATGTGTGTGAGCCGGCAAGTAAGTGTACGTGGTACATACGCATCATCGGTAATGGTGCTGGTGTCCTAACCACAAGATATCAACAGTAGAATATGAAGCATAATATAAGCATGTGATGCGGAGCGAACAACAATAATGAGCGGGAGCTGAATACTAGACGCAACGATAACTAATCTGCATTAACCTAATATAAGTCCTACAATGGTGCCTTTTGAAATAACACGAATCGTGGGATTTTGAAAATAGGGGCTACGGTGTTTTTAAGAAAAGATATATTTTTTGAAATATCCGTAGAATCCCTTGACCTGTCTTTTAAAATACGCACGATTCGTAAGCTTTGAAATAGGTAGGAACCGAATCTAATCTAACAACTAACTAAACTAAATGGCTAAGCAACAAGCTAGACTCCAGGTAACGAAACCGTCTGACATCTGAGTCGATACATATACATAACTGTATATATTAGTCGGTGATCCGCCTCAATAATATCATATCCGATACCATATCTATAATCAGACATCCCAAGTCAAGAGTGCGGATCAATCATCAAGATATAGCTCGTACGTAAATCCGTCGTACGGCATCCCCAAATCTGGGTACGGGTCAATATCATATTCCTCACACTATTCCTCTGGTATCCTCTTTATCCAAGATCATAGTCTAGGGTACTGACCTATGTCTAGTACAATACTAATATCCTCAATATACTCATGATCTGACTACTGATCGACAATCTCGTACAAACCGATATCGTCAGCTCATATCATCATCAAGGGGTATACATCGCCTGATACGGCCTAATATCAATATCCTAGCATATCATGCCTCATATTACGATCACATGTCGACCATTTTATTTATAACACTATTCACCCGTATCGCCGCCCCAAGATCCGCTATAATACCAGGACGTACCTCAAGTACGATTCCTGCCATATCACCGATATCACAACCTCAACACAAATCTCATCGACTCATCTCGATCCCAAGTATCATCCTCAAATCCGTATGTGAACACATAGTCCCATACCCATGTGAACACCTAACAATACATTCCCGTATAAGCACAAATGAAAGAAGAAAGCATACAAGTATGGGTGGTTGTGTACATGTGTGGTGCGACCACTACTCTAGGGTTTTGCGATACTAAACCATCCATATTTATCATCAATAAACTCAAACAAAATATAATCAATAAATGTGTGTATATGTATTCTTATACATCACCACGAACTGTGGAGGTGCTATACGCCATCCACCCGACTTCTTCCCGTAGATATAAATCTACTCACCTGGTCCTCGCTCGCCGGTGCCGACGTTGCCACGCGCTTGCTTGTCGTCTCGAAATCCACATGGGGTACCTACATATCACAATGCATTAGAATCCGACTCATGACCAAAACGACACACGAATCCCACATAGGTCAAAACCTATGGTTGCTTTCACAAATCAACCCCAAAACCCTCGACATCAGCGTACAAACGTCGATTGATCAAGAAAAAAACCAAACATACCAATCATGGTTTCAAAACTCGCTAACTGTATAAGAAATATGGTTAAATTCATCAAAACCATAAAATTAAAGAAATCGTTTTATTTTCCAAAAACCTAGTTAGCGGTCGCTAACCGTTTTAATACAAATCTTGACGTTTTAGCAAAAACAATGGTTACAATATTCACTAATTAGCTTAAATAGGCCATATAAACATTTACTAGATTTTTATCTTGCTAAATTATATTAAACCAAAAACCTAGTTTGCATAAAAGCTTAATTTGGACATTTTACAATTAACGATTTGTAATTAACAACTAGATTAGCTTTCAACAAGTCTTAAGATGCTAATCCACACCACATAACCATGCACAATTGATCACAACCCCATTTCCAAAACATAACCCTAACTTGAATTCCTTAACCATGTAATTTGAACTCCTATAAAACCCAATTAACACTTAACTAAGCTAATATAAGCATTAATCAACAATTTAACTACAAGGTTAACATTATACCTCCACAATTTTGTAGATCTCATTTGAAACCTAGCCATCCAAAATGCTCTCTTGTCACCCCAATCCATGCATGTTAGGATAAGCTAAAATAGGTAGGAGTTGGATTTGGATTTATTTTTGAATTTTTTGTGGATTTTGAAGCATTTTTGGGTGAATTTTTGAAGGGAAAAGAGAAGGAAAGGAGAGGGGCTGTTGCTGATTTTTCCAGATGAGGGACTCGGCCAGCAAGAATGGGGGGGGTTGTGGTGTGTGTGGGGGTGTGGGAAGAAGTCAAAGTCAAGATAAAACATCCCCAAGTCAACACACAACTTCTTCTCTCATTAACCTTTTCATTTTCTTTTCTTTTCAATTGCTTTTCACTCCAATCTTTAAGTGGGGAAGAGTGGAAGTGAGGGCTGCTGATTTGGAAAGGGAAGAGAGGGTGTGTGTGAGTGTGGGTGAGGGAAAATGACAAATACAATACCCCAAACATCCATTTATACTAAAAAAAAGCCTTTCTTCTTTAATAATTTCTAAACCGTTTTGGCAAACAATTTCGTTTCAAAAACCACATGATAAAATTTTATTTAAAGTTTTATGATGCACAAAATTTATTTCAACTCATTCCAATTTGTAATTTTCCCTAATTAAATATATTAGTGACGGCTTAAAATAATATTAAAATAATTAATTTCGGAAAATTTTTCAGAAAATTTGAAATTTCACCAGTGGTTCAATAAACACCAAATACTAGCAATTACATAGCTAGAATATGTATATTTAATTTTATAATAAAGATATTTGTATTTTGAGTTTTTACAGAAAACCCCCTTATTTTACCGTTTTTTCGAAATTTCACCGAAACGATTTTCAAAACGTTACACCTCTTCACTCGAACAAACCATGAATTTGTTTCTGAAAAATTTCATGCAAGTTTCGGCTGAGATAAAGTCTTCTATCGATACTATAAAGAAGGACTCCGCCTCCCACGGTGAGAGTATTAAATCGATAGAAATACAAATTGCACGATTAAACGCCTAAATGAGTGCTAGATAGAAAGGGATACTTCCATCTCAGCTCCTACTGAATCCTGGGCATTCACAACACTACAATATGAGTGCCATTACAACGTTGAGATCTAGAAGAGTGCTGAATAACAAGGTCGGTGAACAGATTGATAGTGATGAGTCAATCAATGACACCCCAACTTCCACTTCCACTTCTACTTCCACTTCTGACCCTAGTTCATCTTCTTCCGAGCCTATTCTTTGTTTTCTTCAAGGCTCAAACCCTCAGCCCATTTCTTCTAGTCAACCAACAACGATCCCCACTCCAATTCTGGGTTCTGTTCCACCCAAACGACCTTCTCCAATGTCGGACCCATCTCTTATTGCTAAAGCTCCTTATCCAAACCGGTTAAGGGGAAACAAACCAAGTCCACAAATGGAGAAGATTATGGAAATGTTTAAACAGGTTAACGTAAATATCCCTCTTCTAGATATTATCCAACAAGTTCCAGCTTATGCGAAAATTCTAAAGGACTTGTGCACTTGGAAGAGGAAGACTCAAGTGCCGAAAAAAGTTTTCATGACGAGTAATGTTAGCACAGCTTTTATCCATCAGTTACCAAAGAAACGTAAGGACCCTGGATGTCCTACAATCTCTATTTCTATTGGAGGTAAAAATATTAACCGTGCTTTACTCGACCTTGGTGCTAGTGTTAACCTGCTTTCATACTCTGTTTACGAGCAGTTAGGTATTGGAGAGTTGAAACCTGCTCATTGCACTCTCCTGATGGCAGATCGATCTATCACCAAACCTAGGGGTGAACTTGAGTATGTGTTGATAAAAGTCGGGGAATTTATATTCCTTGTGGACTTTATTGTTTTAGATACACAATCTGTAGCGAACCCACGGAACCAAATTCCGGTGATTCTCGGTCGACCTTTCTTAGCCACTTCCAATGCTTTCATTAACTACCGAAATGGTTCTATGAACTTATCCTTCGGGAAAATGACAATTGAGCTTAACATTTACAAGCTAGGAAGTCAACTATCTGAACTTTCTGCTCATATTCTTGATGTCTATTCTGTCCACGAGATAGCTCTCGAAAGCTGCAAGGCTGATGAACTTTGCTTTGATGATCTCGACGACATTAGCACATCATTGTTTGATCTTGCACAGTCTCATAGTGAGGACACCTTTGACGAGTCCACCCCCGAGTTTGAACCTTCTGACTCATCACAAAAGTCAGTCCACTTTCTGAGTCTGTAACCTTCGCAGGCTATGAAATTCTTCGAGAATCCGAATGTCATTCACTTAACCCACTTTCTATTGTCTCTCCGTCGACATTAGATCTCAAATTATTACCTTCTCACCTTAAATATGCATATTTAGGTGAGAATGAGTCTTTTCCTGTGATCATATCCGCTTCTCTAGCCTTAGAGCAAAAGAACGCTCTTTTGATGGTCTTGAGATCTAATTGGCAAGCCTTTGGTTAGACAATGGCTGACATCAAAGGCATTAGTCCCTTGATTGTAGAACATCATATACATTTGATGGATGAAGACAAGCCAACCCGAGAACCACAAAGACGGTTAAATCCTGTCATGAAGGAGGCGGTAAAGAAAGAAATTGTCAAGTGCCTTGATAGTGGTATCATTACCCAATCTCTGATAATAAATGGGTAAGTCCTATTCATGTAGTCCCTAAGAATTCTGGCATCATGGTAATAACTAATGAGGCCAATGAGTTGATCCAGACACGCACCCAAACTGGGTGGCGTATATGTATTGATTACAGAAAACTCAATGCCGCAACGAGGAAAGACAACTTCCTTATACCTTTTATTGACCAGATGTTGGAACGATTAGCTGGACATGAATATTATTGTTTCATGGACTGATACTCTGGCTATAACCAGGTCTCTATTACCGAAAAGGATCAAGATAAAACCACATTTACTTATCCTTTTGGTACTTTTGCTTATAGACGCATGCCCTTTGGGTTATGCAATGCTCCCGCTACATTTCAGCGGTGTATGATGGGGATATTCTCGGACATGGTCGAGAATTTTCTGGAGATTTTCATAGACGATTTCTCGATATTCGGGGACTCTTTTGATGATTGCCTATCTTATCTTGACCAGTTCTTACTCGTTGTAAAGATAAGAACTTAATTTTGAATTGGGAAAATGCCATTTCATGGTCCAAGAAGGTATTGTGCTTGGACATGTCATTTCATGAAAAGGCATTGAGGTAGACAGAGCTAAAAGAGATGTCATCCATAACCTTCCTCATCCCAAATGCGTCAAAGATATACGATCTTTCCTTGGTCATGCAGGATTTTATAGGAGATTTATTAAGGATTTTAATAAAATTGCTAGACCCTTAACTCTTCTCCTGGCCAAGGATACAACATTTCACTTTGATTCGGACTGTGAGGCTGCTTTTGAATCACTTAAAAGATCTCTCACTACAGCCCCCGTTCTATCATCTCCTAATTGGAACCACCCATTTGAGCTTATGTGTGATGCATCTGATTTTTCTGTTGGTGCAGTCTTAGGACAGCACATTGATAAGATGCCACATGCGATTTATTATGCAAGTAAGACCTTGAATGATGCCCAAATTAATTATACAACTACCGAGAAAGAACTCTTGGCAGTTCTATTTGCATTAGAAAAATTCAGGCCTTACTTGATTGGCTCACCGATTGTGGTTTACATTGATCACTCCGCCCTAAAACATCTTTTATCTAAGAAGGATGCTAAAGGCAGGTTAAAACGTTGGATCCTATTATTACAAGAATTTGATCTTGTCATTCGAGATAAGAAAGAATGTGAAAACATAGTAGCCGACCATCTTTCGCGCATCTCTTCTTCACCTATTATGACCTTGCCAATTAACGACTCTTTCCCTGAAAAATAGCTCTTGACCGTATCCGGCGAACCTTGATTCGTGGATATTGTGAATTATCTAGCAACGGGACTTATCCCCAGCGAATAGTCTAAACGGGACAATCATCGATTTCTATCCCAAGTAAAGCATTTTTACTGGGATGAACCTTATTTGTTTAAGTATTGTCCTGACCAAATCATTCATAGATGTGTCCCCAATGATGAATTCAAGAGTGTTATGTATTTTTGTCATGATCAGGCGTGTGGCGGTCACTTTGTTTCACGAAAGACGGCTGAGAAAGTTTTGCAATGCGGTTTTTACTGGCCTACATTATTCAGAGATGCATTTGATCATTGCAAAACTTGTCCACGGTGTCAACACACGGGTCGGATTTCTCGGAGAACTAAGATGCCACTTCAACCGATCTTGGTTGAAGAAATTTTCGACGTTTGGGGTATTGATTTTATGGGTCCTTTCTGTCACGACCCGAAAAGTACGGAACATAACCGACACTTAAATTACGAAACGTCTCAAGACGTACGTAATCTAAGTAAGCCAAAACCCAGAAATCAAAACCAAGTAAAGCAGTAGAGTGAAGGAAAAACCAATTTAAATTAAGTAGTTTAATAATATAAGCCGAAGTATGTATTTTTAAAATCACAAGTCTTTTCTAAAAATTTCGGCAGAGTTTTCTTTGTAAATACTGGTCCCGAACGGGGTACAAAATGATAAATATATGCATAATGATAAAAGCATCCCCAAGCGGGAGCTAGCTCTTCGTCAATCGACGGCCACAACCACGCAAGCAATATAATATACAACATCGAAGGGCGAAGATCAAACTCAGGATAAAATTCAACATCATCAAGAAACCAGATGAAACCATAATAATACAAGCGCGACTCTAAGGTCGAAATAATAAACACTGGTCTTCTATGTCTATCAAAATAATACAAGTCTGGTTGATGGAGTTTTACTAGATACAACTGAAATAACAAATATGCAATGGTGGTCCTGATGCAAAAGAACCCACCTACCAAAGCAATCACCCGGAAGGGACAGTATGCCAGCAAAACCGCAACGAAACCTGTGCGGCAAAACCTGCAAGAAACTGTGGCACAACGGGGGTGAGTTGCCAACTCATGAGTAAAAAACATCTGCGAGTAGAAATCGTATGTATGACACAATTCTAAGTCAATACGATCAATAATATATATAACCTCAATTGATAAGTCTGAAGCAAGAAAAGATGGTAAGGTTAAACATCTATACATAAGTGTAATCCCATGTGCTCGTGTCAGTGCCTCAGGTAGCAACATAATATATGAATGAGGTATGAATGCATGAAAACAGAATACATGTAAATGAAGAAACTGCTTTCATAACTTAGTGAGAATTCTGTATATTTAAAACGAGGTATCATCAATGAAGTCAACATAAACAGTGTCTAGCATCGACACAAAACATAAATCCCAATATCTCAATATCTCAGGCTCTGGCTATCCGGACTGGCCTGTATCATCAAATCTCAATATCTCAATATCTCAAATCTCAAAATCTTAGTGTCTCAAATCTCACTATCTAGGGCTCCGTCAGTCCGGATCGTCCCCTATCATCAATCACACGACCACGAACGGTATCCTCCGGATATCCGACGCACCAAGTAAAATCACCGGTAGGCGGTCTGCCCCTACCGGGCTCATCGTCTACACCTCGATCTTCTTGCCCCGGGGTACCTAACCGAGTCAACCATGTACCCGCAGACGGTTCATCCAACTCCTCGAATCGGGTCTCGAAATCCATCTCATAACCGAGAAAACATCATGGTGGACGACTCATACATCACAAGAAAACCGCACTTTTCATTTTAAAAAGAGAGAGAGAGAGAGAAAGAAGTTTATATATATTCTTGCGGTTTTCTCCCAAATCCAGGAATCTCATAAAAATCCGAAATCCAAGAATCGACAGTAAATAAACAGTGAATATCGGTATAAAACTCCATAATACTGCTTAACAATGAATAATAATATGCATGAATTTGCAAGTAACAAGTGAAATGTCTAACTTGACATATAAAGCAAGTACACTAATATCATGCCGAAACTATCAGCTAACAAGCTATGTCAATGAAATAATATTCTCTAAACTGTACGTGATATGGCAATTACCGATGATGATGTGTGTGAGCCGGCAAGTAAGTGTATGTGGTGTAGGGTTCCGAGGCACACCCATGAGGTCTCACAACAGATCAAATATGCCCAATTCAAATTTTTTTCATGTGCCTACAAACCCTAATACGGATCGTTAACTAGATGATAAGGCGATGCAAGAAAGTAAATGACTTTATTGCTAAAGGAAAGTGACTACAACCTTTGTAGATCCGGTCCTCCACCTCTCTAGCTCCGTGATGACGTCCCTCCGCTGTACCTATCGGAATCCGGACTCTGGCGATGGTTTCGTCGGAGAAATGATCGGGCTAGGTCGTCGACTTCGATGCCGAAGATGATCTACGTCGAGGCAACTCAAGATCAAGCTCCACCTTCACCAAGTCATGAAACTTGTGAAGAAAACACCCTATACTACTTGGCAAGTGGTAGAGGATAAAGAAATAGGAAGTGGGTTCACTTTAGAATTGGATTTCTCACTCTTTTTCTTATGTTGCCATTGAAGCTAGCAAGCTTTCATAAAGCTTGATGAAGATGATGAAGATGAAAGAATAAAAAGGATTAAGTTAAAAAGAAAATCCCATTCATTCTTATCATAATGCAACCTTGGTTAAGTATAGAGAATGAACTAGGGTTAGTTGAATGGTTAGGTTTAGGAGATGAAGACAAAATGGTCACTTAGTCAAAGATGCATGATGCATCAAGAAAGTTCTAGTATAAAAGCAACCATTTTGTTTTTCCTTTTTCTTTAAACTAAAATAAATAGATAAATAAATAAAGCAATGGAAACCCTAACCATTAACTAAACATAGTGTATAGCATACACACACCCAAGGTTGCATGTATCATCAAACATGATACAAACAAGTGTACAAAAATATATCACATATACAATGTGCACTTCAAGTGAGAAAATCCATTTTAAGTGAACAAATACTAGTTAATGCAAAGTAATATATCAAATATATAATTATACATTAAATCATTAAATCAACACTTGATTTAACGATCCGGTCATATCGCATATGACCGACTAATATCTGATGTATCGACTTATCGAATCAATCCTCGATTCGATAACTAGGTTATATCGCATACAACCAATCGATACATTCATCGCGAGAATAGAATACGGTATCACATACACGCATTATTCTCGGTCCCGCACATATCTCATATGCGCTCCTATTTCATTTCGCTTGAGCCAGGAAACCTCTGTGTAGGACTCTAAAGACTCGTCAATACGCCGGCAGCAGGTGATGATCATATCAAACACCCACAAGCCGCAAGCGGTCTTCTAAACGTAACGGCCACCCGGGTATTGAGCGATCAGAAGATCGACGAGCAAGCCCGCTCACACTCCTGTGAATCCAACCAGTAACACTTACCATACAGTCCGGTCTGTTCGTCTGATATGTCGCATATCTCGCCTAGGGGTGGTAAACGTCAGACCCCAATAGCTTGATAAGTCATGCCGATATATGGTCCATAACATTCATGAAACTACTGATAACTCTTACCAGTATATCACAGCAACCCTGGCCAGGGATTTCCAGTTATGGCCAGTCGAGCATAGCGCAACATCAACCCCCAATACCGGGAGAGACGAATCCCCTCCTATCGCTCATTGCCTCCATGTGAATCGGGACTATACCCAAAAACCACCTGTTTGCACGACTCAGTAGAGCCGTGGTAGGGTGGAAATCAAAGCACAGTAGGAGACACACAAGACTCTATGACGATCTCGGGTCAACAGACTAAGCTGTACCAGTGTCACCAGAGAACTGCCATCTGACGTGAGGTATAATACCATCTGGGAGTTCTCGGCGAGTCCGTTCAGTATACCCAGTCTCCACTGAGCACCCGCATACCATCTCTGATGTCAAACACCAATGGATATGGGATCATCCATCGCCCATCAAATGGATCGAGAAGATATACGGTAGTCTACTCTGGAATATCGATGCCCCGTCTCGATATTCCAACGACTAGGAACATTGAAGGATGTACTCATGGACTACCCAGGCCCCACTAGTATGATCTACATCATAGTCCTGGAAGTCGAGTACACATCCTAAGGGCTTTATCAACATGTAACAGAGAGACAGAAAGTATACATGTTAAGATAAAGAGCAACCAGATAGCGTACTATCATGTCGAGCAAGAAAGTCCTACCTATATATGTCCCAGCATCCACTACAATATACATCCAATGTACAGTAATGGCCTCTAGGGCATACATATAACTAACAATCTCCCACTTGCACTAGGGCCATCTGTAGCAGTGGTTGCAGTATCACATACTCAACCATCCTATATAAGTCACTCTCTGGGAAAAAGCCTTTGTGAGTGGATTCGCCGTGTTGTCCTCTGAGTCTACTCTCCTAACCTTGATCACCCTGGAGATCATCTATCTCCATGATCAGGTGATGTTGCCTCAAAATATGTCTGGGTCACTGATGGGACCAGGGTTCCTGGGCCAAAGCCCATCTCACTACATCTAGTGAGAACCCTAACATCCCTTTAGATCCATCTCATAGATCCAAAACCCAGTATTTAGGAGGTATCACTTTGATCCTATATGGATAATCCATGTGATAGGAGGAGATTGACCGAGCGTAGCATAGGAAACTCTTTTCCTATCAGGAGTATGTTGTCCACGTAAAATGCGAGGATGACCACCTTACTCTCTACTACCTTTTTGTACATACAAGTTTCATCTACCATTTTGATGAAGTCAAACTCTTTTACTACCACATCAAAACAGATGTTCCAACTCCGCGATGCCTGCTTTATCACATAAAACATCTTGCACACGTTTCCGCTGCTCCCACTGTCTACGAAGCCTTCTGACTGTGTACTTATAGACTTTCTCTTCTAAAACATCATTTAGAAAAGCAATCATGACACCCAACCGCCAGATATCGTGGTCATGGTATGTAGCCATGGCAAGTAGGATCCGGATGGACTTAAGCATAGCCACTAGAAAAGGTATCATCATTATCCACGCCTGGTCGATGACGAAAACCTTTAACAAGTCTAGCTTTGAAAGTCTCAACTTTTCCATCTACACCAAGTAATCTTCTCAAGATATACTTGCTCCTGATGGGGATTTAACCCTTCAGATATAGCAATCAAAGTCCATACTTTGTTGGTGTACATGGATTCCATCTCAGATCGCTAAGCATCCAGCCATTTTTACAGAGTCCCTACTCTCGATGGCCTGCTCGAAACTAGTTGGGTCATCATCTCATGATGCATTCCTCGCTCCCACTGTCATCGAGAAACCGAAGTATCTCTTAAGCGGATGAGGAACCCTATCAGATCGGCGGAGAGGCTGAGGTTCGTAGGGGACTATTGAATCCTTTGGTTCTGTCAAATCAGCTGCAGTTTTGTATAGCTGGAACCTTTCCAGTTCTACAGAACTGACCTTGCCTCGATCTTGTCCGGATTTTTGCTTTTGACATAGGCCGGACAATCCCAAATCTTAACTTTCTTAAGAGATAGGCTCTTCCCACACCATATCTTATATGGAGTGGTAGGCACTGATTTGATTCGAACCCTATTCAATAGGTATGCAGCTCCTTAAGTGCATAACTCCCAAAAAGAAATAGGAAACTCAGTAGTACTCATCATAGAGCGCACCATATCATATAGGGTGTGATTGCTCCGCCCCGATATACCATCGTGCTATGGTGTATACGGAGGAGTAATGCTGAGAGAGAATCTCATTCTCCTTTAGAATAGTCCAGGAATTCCATGCACAAGTATTCTCCTCCCTGATCTCATCATAGGACATAATACTTATACCCGGTTTTTGGTTCTCTACTTCTAACTTATATTCTGTGAATATCTCAAAAGGTTCGGACCTATGTTTCAACAGGAACATATGGCTGAATCTTGAGAGACTATCAGAGAATGTAATGAAGTACAAAGAACCGGTCCTGGCATGTGTAGACAGGAGACCTTACATACATCATCATGTATCAGTCCCAAGAGTTCACTAACTCTTTCTCTGTTTCCAATAAACAGAGCTATGGTCATCTTATCTTTGTGACATGACTGGCAAGTTTCACAAGATGTAAATTCAAACTGATTTAAATATGCATCTAAAATGTAACTTCAGCCAGTCGGGTCGCATTTATATGACCTAGTCTACAATACCTCAAGAAGGATTTGTTCATTTCTGAACTCTTCCTCTTGTGTGTGTTCTGTATACTAGGAACTGTAGTTTGATTTAGAACGTCAATGCTTTTACATAACGTGCCTGAACCGATCAACTTTTGATATAGGAAACGTTCAAAACATTATCCAACAATACAAAATTTTATCATTTCTTTACTTATAAAGAGATTGATATGATTTTGTATATCAGGTTCGGTATCTAATAGCATTTGTTCAGAATCAATGTACTGGTAATACAGGGTGACAGTGACCAACAGACTTGGCTGCAACACTTGCCCCGTTTTCTGTCTCATGAAACTTATCACCCGTTCTTAGTTCTCTGCCTTTCTGTAGCCCTATGTAACAGATTACATATCTGGGATCCTGTTCCGGTATCAGATACCCAGGACGCAGAGGATACTGAGAAACAGTTCTGTGTAACGAGCACACCCGAAGGAGATGCATCATATGCACTTTCTTCGTTTGGGCGGCATGGGAATCTTGGTATTCCCCAATTTCCTGCTCTGTCTTATAACAATTATAAGTAGGAGCGGGACCAACGTTCCCCAGCTCAGTTTAACAAGCGGGTTCGGTCAAATATCCGTATTATTATCTTGATTAAGGCATGATATGGTCGCTACCTGGAGAGAGAGAGAAGAAAACACTCTGCGTGCGCTCTTGCAAGATTAGATTGGTTATATATTTTATCTAATCAGGATGGCTCCCACTGTTTTTATCAAATCTTCCTTCAATACACTAAAAGGAAAGACTAGCCGGGATTAATTACACTCTACAAGTTCGCCAATCTTTCAGCCATGCCAGTGTCGGTACTTTGAGGGAGGTTCCCCGTGCTTTCGCACGGACCTAATTACAGTAAACCTCGTTTTCCCAGAGGCGTAACCCCGTTGACACCTTTCTAGACACCTACTTGATCGGCTAATTGCAAAGTGCAAAACTCTCCCAGGAGTAACAATTACTCGCAGTGGGTATCGGGATCCAACTATCTCATAGAAGGTATGCAATCTCATTGCAAATTTCAACACTTGAAACTCCCGATAAAGGTTTTTACCCCTAGCACCTATGACCTTAACTATGGTCAACAAATCATAAACACTAGTCAAGTTCTACCCGTCATTTCGTGATTAATTAGACCCACCCACATGACCCTTAACTAAGGTCAACAAAGTCACGCGACTGTCCTAACTAATCGCATCATATGCGGTGTAGGAAGACATCACTTAGCTACCGTACACTGTGCCTTGACTATGGTCAACAAACACAGCACGAATACTAAGTACTCTACTTCCTAAAATGACGGAGGGTTGCGAATGGTTTTTATGAAAACCTTTAACGCTCTGAACTTGATCTCGTTGCGAAATCAAATGGTTTTTAAATGGAGTGTTTTTTAGGCTTTTCTAGTTTTGCTAAAGGGGTCACTCCCGGTGAAGGGATCGTCGGCCCTTTCCTCGTCGAATGAGGTGCGGGATATATCATATATATCACTGTGCAAAGCAGAAACTATAGAAGCAATTAAAAGACAAACCGAGTGTGTAGCATCTGCCAGTTATTACTAAAGGAGTCACTCCCGGTGAAGGGATCTCGGTCCTTTCCTTATCGAATAAGGTGCAGAATGTTCTACAAGGAACACCGCGATGCAAAGCAAGAACTGTAGCTACCTGTTTTATTTTTGAAATTCGATTCCACAACATCTTTTAGGTTTATTTTCTTTCATTAATCACATTAATGAATATCCTATCATTTAAGTCCACCTAAACATCACAGATAAATATAACGTACGCTTATGCCATCCGCATTCGCCTCGATGTCTCGTCTGCACCGTTAGGTTAGGTAACTAACGCCAGAGCGGGGCAGGGCTAGCGCGGGTGTAAAACATAAGCAACGTCTATATAATATATCATATATACTATATCTAATATCTATCTGAACAAATCACATGATCACATCACAGATAACGCAGCCGAAAATATCATATGAAATATTGGATATACTAAGACGTCCGTGTTTCTAATACGAGCCAGTATAAAACACGGATTCCACGGTCGTGATGAATAGCCAATCCCATACCTCTAGACCCCTACGAGAGCGGCAAGCAACCCTACCAATTCTAGGGTTAGGAGACCCGGACTCGACTTCACGAGATGGTCTCCCTTTGGACCCTAGAACCCGGTTACTTGTGCTCCCCTCCTTGGGTCTATCCTAATGCGGAAAAGTAAATAATATACATATGGTGACATCTTCCGCAACCTGGAAGTGCCCCAATAAAAGAATATTACATACAAGTTTTTACATGAATGAAAATGAAAAACACTCATCTCACATAAAAAACCCCGGCTATTCAAACACGACGATCCAATATAACATATCCAGCAACACATAACATCACATGTCATCAACGTAAGTAAATATGCGCATCCCAATTGTCGTTGATATATAGCAACGAAACCGGCGATATCACATATTACACTTACGGTCACAGAAAAGAAAGTGTAAAACTACAACAGTTGGAATCCGCAAACTCTTTAGACATCGCATGCCTAATCAAATAAAATACTTAGACATCACATGCCTAACAATTATAAACCCCGCATTTTAGTCTCATTATCGAAAACTCTTTTCAATATCAAGTCGGGAAATTCAACAAGATTCCCGACATCATGATCGAATGCTCATCGCAAACTTTAGTAGGCGGCCGCACCCCCGACGCCGTCGACGAAGTGCACCAAGGCGGAACCCCGTCGCCGCGAGCACCGAACGGATGCTTTCAGCGACGGGGTTCTCCTACAGTCACTTGGTCGGGGCTATGGGGTGAGGCTGTCTATTAAGTTTACCCGGCGAGTATCCACGTACGCTACGTGATTGCGACGGACTTTTGATCGCATTAAAATTCCCTGGCAACCAATCAAGTAAGACTAAAGTGCTATGTTTATAACATTCATTCAGTTATCTCATAACTACTTGTGAATTCCAAATGTTGTATCACATTCCAGATAAATAGAAAATGTTAAACTTTCTGATCGAACAATCGAACACCCAAGTTTTCCCGAAACAGCTCAACACATGAAATAAGTTTAAAAACATTCACTTCATGCCTCAGTACCAACGGTCCAGCCGTAGAAGGGTCAAGCCAACGCCTCACATGTGGCACGCCGTACTGCCCCAAACCCTAAGGTTCAAAGGGCAGCTCAAGACGGTCACATAATCGAGTTAAGGTTTGTTGTCTTCTAGAGGGACCATCGCGTTACTTGCACTACTTGGAACGTCATTAAACTACGGAAAAATCCAACAATTGGAAATTTCCCGGCAAGGGAAAAAGTGGGTATTTATATCCGGTCAAACTTTTCAACATATTCTAAATTATCCGGAAAAGCACATAGACAAAGTCAAAATTTCCGATTGAATCATCAAAGCCCCAAAACACCCCAGAAAACTCAACTCTTGAGTGCAAACTAAAAATTCCCAGAAAACTCAGCACCTAAATAAACAAATTACTGTGCAAAAATTGAAGTCTAATCTCATCATATGGCCGCGGAACCGCCCCAGAAGCCAAGCTTCTGCCGCGGTTCCGCCGCGCTTTAGGCGTATCTTTTGGTCGTTTTGCACTGTAATTCTTAGAACTTCCTGCTGAATTTTTTAAGCATTTTTAATCTGGAAAAAACCCAGTTTTGAAAAAATGTACAGAGAGGGGATTTTGCATTAGGGTTTCGGTTCGATCGGACTTCTAACCCCGTCTACACATCGCCTATGGCTCTAACCTGGCTCTGATACCACTGTAGAGTTCCTAGGCACACCCATGAGGTCTCACAACAGATCAAACATGCCCAATTCTAATTTTTTCATGTGCCTACAAACCCTAATACGGATCGTTAACTAGATGATAAGGCGATGCAAGCAAGTAAACGACTTTATTGCTAAAGGAAAGTGACTACAACCTTTGTAGATCCAGTCCTCCACCTCTCTAGCTCCGTGATGACGTCTCTCCGCTGTACCTATCGGAATCGGGACTCTGGCGATGGTTTCGTCGGAGAAATGATCGGGCTAGGTCGTCGACTTCGATGCCGAAGATGATCTACGTCGAGGCAACTCAAGATCAAGCTCCACCTTCACCAAGTCATGAAACTTGTGAAGAAAACACCCTATACTACTTGGCAAGTGGTAGAGGATGAAGAAATAGGAAGTGGGTTCACTTTAGAATTGGATTTCTCACTCTTTTTCTTATGTTGCCATTGAAGCTAGCAAGCTTTCATAAAGCTTGACGAAGATGATGAAGATGAAAGAATAAAAAGGATTAAGTTAAAAAGAAAATCCCATTCATTCTTATCATAATGCAACCTTGGTTAAGTGTAGAGAATGAACTAGGGTTAGTTGAATGGTTAGGTTTAGGAGATGAAGACAAAATGGTCACTTAGTCAAAGATGCATGATGCATCAAGAAAGTTGTAGTATAAAAGCAACCATTTTGTTTTTCCTTTTTCTTTTAACTAAAATAAATAGATAAATAAATAAAGCAATGGAAACCCTAACCATTAACTAAACATAGTGTATAGCATACACACACCCAAGGTTGCATGTATCATCAAACATGATACAAACAAGTGTACAAAAATATATCACATATACAATGTGCACTTCAAGTGAGAAAATCCATTTTAAGTGAACAAATACTAGTTAATGCAAAGTAATATATCAAATATATAATTATACATTAAATCATTAAATCAACACTTGATTTAACGATCCGGTCATATCGCATATGACCGACTAATATCCGATGTATCGACTTATCGAATCAATCCTCGATTCGATAACTAGGTTATATCGCATACAACCAATCGATACATTCATCGCGAGAATAGAATACGGTATCACATACACGCATTATTCTCGGTCCCGCACATATCTCATATGCGCTCCTATTTCATTTCGCTTGAGCCAGGAAACCTCTGTGTAGGACTCTAAAGACTCGTCAATACGCCGGCAGCAGGTGATGATCATATCAAACACCCACAAGCCGCAAGCGGTCTGCTAAACGTAACGGCCACCCGGGTATTGAGCGATCAGAAGATCGACGAGCAAGCCCACTCACACTCCTGTGAATCCAACCAGTAACACTTACCGTACAGTCCGGTCTGTTCGTCTGATATGTCGCATATCTCGCCTAAGGGTGGTAAACGTCAGACCCCAATAGCTTGATAAGTCATGCCGATATAAGGTCCATAACATTCGTGAAACTACTGATAACTCTTACCAGTATATCACAGCAACCCTGGCCAGGGATTTCCAGTTATGGCCAGTCGAGCTTAGCGCAACATCAACCCCCAATACCGGGAGAGACGAATCCCCTCCTATCGCTCATTGCCTCCATGTGAATCGGGACAGTACCCAAAAACCACCTGTTTCCACGACTCAGTAGAGCCGTGGTAGGGTGTAAATCAAAGCACAGTGGGAGACACACAAGACTCTATGACGATCTCGGGTCAACAGATTAAGCTGTACCAGTGTCACCAGAGAACTGCCATCTGACGTGAGGTATAATACCATCTGGGAGTTCTCGGCGGGTCCGTTCAGTGTACCCAGTCTCCACTGAGCACCCGCATACCATCTCTGATGTCAAACACCAATGGATATGGGATCATCCATCGCCCATCACATGGGTCGAGAAGATATACGGTAGTCTACTCTGGAATATCGATGCCCCGTCTCGATATTCCCACGACTAGGAACATTGAAGGATGTACTCATGGACTACCCAGGCCCCACTAGTATGATCTACATCATAGTCCTGGAAGTCGAGTACACATCCTAAGGGCTTTATCAACATGTAACAGAGAGACAGAAAGTATACATGTTAAGATAAAGAGCAACCAGATAGCGTACTATCATGTCGAGCAAGAAAGTCCTACCTATATATGTCCCAGCATCCACTACAATATACATCCAATGTACAGCAATGGCCTCTAGGGCATACATATAACTAACATGTGGAACATACGCATCATCGGTAATGGTGCTGGTGTCCTGACCGCATGATTTCAATATTAACATATGAAAACACAATATAAGCATGCAATGCGATGCGAGCAGCAAGAATATGTGGGAGCTGAATATCAAATACAATGATAATGAATCTACATATGTCTAAGTATGAGTCGTACAGTTTTGCCATTCTAAATAATACGAATCGTGTGTTTAGAAAATAGGGACTATGGTGTTTTTAAGAAAATGTACGTCCTTTGAATTATCCATAGAAACCCTTGGCCTGTCTTTAAAAATACTCACGATTCGTTAGTTTTGAAATAGGTATGACTCGAATCTAATCTATCATTTACAAGTAAACTACCGGACTAAACTAAACAGGCTGATCGTAAGGTAAGGAAACCGCCTAACATCTGAGTCGATACACACACACATATATATAACAGTCGGTGATCCCGCCTCAAAAATATCCCATACGATACAATATCTATAATATGACATCCTCAAGTCAAGAGTGCGGATCTATCATCAATATATAGCTCATACGGTAAATCCGTCGTACGGTCTCCCAAATCTGGGTACGGGTCAAATGTCACATCTATCAGATTATTCATCTGGTATCCTCTTTATCAAATATCATGATCCGGGGTACCATCTACGTATAGTACAACACTGATACCACATATGTATATGCATGCATGTGTGTGAAAACACCACGTCAAAAGGACCCGCTAAACCATCATGTCGTATCTCAAATATGAACTATGTCACATCACCAATCTCACGGCCTCAAGCCCAATCTCATCGACTCATCTCCAATCCCAAGTACTATCCTCATAATCCGTGTATATGTATATGTATGTATATATATATATATAGTCCCATACCCATGTGTGTGTGTGTATACATATCCCCATATACGCACACGTAAAAGAATGAATGTATGCAAGTGTGTGTGCGTGTGTGGGTGTAAGAACTACTCTAGGGCTTCGCAAGTAACACTACTAATCCATGAATACATAACCATAGCCTGAATATCCATGTCTGACATAAAAGATATCATATATATAGTATATATATAGCATAATATACATCGAACTGCGAGGGTGCTATACACCATCCACCCGACTTCCCCCGTAGGTATATATCTACTCACCTTGATCTTGCTTGCCGATATCGATGTCGCCATCCTCTTCTTCATCGTTTCGAATCATCGTAGGGGTACCTACACATTATAACTTATCGTGCCGAATTAAAATCCAAATCAAAGCCAAAACGATGCACAAAACTTATGCAGGTCAAAACCTATGGTTAGGTCTCGCAAATCAACCCGATATCACTCGATATAGACGTACAAACGTCAAGTGATCGAGATAAAACACAAACACTAAAATCAAGAATTCAAAATACGCAAAACCATATCCCGAATCAAAACATCAACTTGAGAAAGCGGTCCCAGATTTTAATTAAGGTGAAAACAATGCTCCAAAACAACACTGGGGGTGTTATATAGGGTGTATATGAGCTATGGAGGCAACCAAAGCACCTATCATCACTAGGTGGCCGAGCACTCTCCCCTCCAATCTGAGCTCACTGGCCAGGAGGTCTCCAATGGGGTTCGTCTTGGTTGGGTGGTCTCATACTGGTCCAAAAGTATCTCAGATATTGTTTGCTAGTTTGGAAAATACCCCAGGTCATCCCAGATTTCCCTGCACACTCCATAACCTCACAAACCGACGTGAAGGGTTCTGCAATTCCGTATTTTGGGTTTTCAGGTTTGGTTAGGTTTGGGTTTCTAACATCTAAGGGGGTTTAAGTCATCTCTAAAGCCCCATTACACAATCTCTATTCAAATCAAACCCTAATTCCCAACATGAGATTCCAAAGTTCAATAAACTTCGCCAAATCGATTTTAAACTTAAATAGATGCATAAGCAAATGAAATACTACACTAATTGTGAAGGGATTACCTCATTTGACACTCATGAATCCTCTACAGCGCCAAAATGTAAACTTTCTTGGTCCAAAGGGTAGCTTGAGAGCTTGTGCACAATTTTTGTGAAGAGGAGATGATGTTTTGGTGTTGTTTTGATGATGATTTGAGGGTTTGAAGTGGAGGTGGAGGAGGGTGCTGCCATGAGAGGAAGGAGAAGAAGAAAGATGAAGATGATGAAGTGTGAAGCAATGGCCCATCACTATGGTTGACCCCTCACCCTCTCTCTCATGCCCATGCCCCTTTCTTTAATGTTTTCCCTTTTTCTTTTTCTTTTCTCATCTTTTCTCCTCAATTCATTCCAAAACAATCCATGCTAGAAAATGAAGAAAACCATGTAGGAAAATGTAACAAGTGTTAAAAATGACATATGCATATCATGTGCACAAAACACGCTATATGCCCGATTAGCGATTTTTAATCGCGATTAGCACAAAATTAGTGTATAATAAATCGTAAACATTCATAATTTGCATAAATCACATAAAGCACTCTCTTTTTAGTAATTTCCATAATTTTCCAAAAATTTCCCCATTTATCGGTATTTAATTATACCGCCCTATTAAAATATTCAATATTTTATTATTTAATTATAAAAATACCCAAAAATAATATTTTATTTTTCTGAAATGTTACAATCGTCCTCCCTTAAAGAAATTCGGTCTCCGAATTTAAATTTAAACCCCTCGAATACTAAACATTTCAGTAAAAAGTCTAAGCCGTCGGGGTGCCGAAACCATCAATACAAAAAAACGCATCATAGCGTAATGCTTGCGCATGAACAATGAGCAGATAACTCAAAATCAAAACTCCGTCAAGTATCTCGCAATCATCGGAGTCATGGTGAAGACATAAATGTCAAATCCAAAACGAAACCAATATGATATACATCAAAACTATACATGTAAACATCAATTCTATACATGTAAACATCTGAAGGAAATGCATGCCAAACCGTTTTAAGTCGCTGTGCGATGCGCATAACACTACACAGTGGCGGACGTCTATCGTAAGAAAATAACTATATCTATATATATTCTTTGTTTAATATGCACGTCCCGCCGTTTTGAAAACAGTTTAGAAGGGTTTCCTTGTTTCAAACATTTCGTGTCATCTCAGACATGTAGGTAAATACTGAGACTATAGCTCTTTCTTTGGAAATCCCTTCGATCACTATCAATGCATGCAAAATATATCTAGGTACAGTCCTCTGATTAGTCCTGCCCAGCTACTATATCAAATAGTAAATATCATAAAAACGTACTGCTCCATAAGAAATCAATCCCAAAATGTGCATATGAATGCTACGTGCGTCCGGTGCGCACGGAAATAAAAATCCATGAGTGTGCCATACATGTGCACAAAAACAATATCTAAGTGCAACGGGTGTGCACGAAACATCTGTCAAGGGCAACAGGTGTGCCTGACAGCCATATCAGGTGCATCTGATATGCACGAAGAATCTCGATTTAGTGCATCTGGCGTGCACCAAAATCGCATCTCAAATCATGCGCCCAACATGCGCTAAAATCCAAATCAGGTGCATCTATCATGCACGAATAAAAATCTAAATCATGTGCATCCAACACGCTCGAAATCATGAAATCCAATATCAAGTGCCGAACACGCGCAAAATCCAATCCAAGCGCGTCAAATATGCGCAAGAATCCAATCAGGTGCACAAGGTGCACAAAACAAATATTGAGTATCACAATCGAAATAGACGGTATAAAACACATCTCAAATCCAAATCAGGTATACCATAGTATCAAATCTCACAACCAGGTGTATCAGCGTGCACAAAATCTAATCAAAACACTAAAAGTGTATGAAAACTATGCCGTAAGCATAAATCAAATCATATGCATGCCCTATGCATGAAGTCAAATTCAATACCTCAAATAACATCAAATCGAAGTCCTGTGTAACTGTAGTGCACAAAATACGTATCACAGCACTGCAAGCATATATGAACTATACCGAGTGCAAAAAAAATCAAATCGGGTGCGTACCATATGCACAAAATCAACCCAACTGTATGAAATCTATGAAGTCATAAGCACGTGCAGGCAAGACACAAAACCGATATCAAGTGCGATAACTGCGCACAAATCATAAATCAACACAACGATGTATAAAGTATATCTCAAGTGCAATAACTATGCACAAAATATAAATACCCAGTAGGTGCAACCATGGTGCACGAAAATAAATATCATGAAACTCAGTCATCAAGACTAAATCATGCGAATAGATCGCCCAAAATACCAAAATCCAAGGTGACGGATACGTGATAATCGAATCACCAAATCACAAATCATAAATACCGTCGTCGATATTTCCTCCTTCAAGGTCGAGAAGGTGTCGGTTCATCCAATGCTAGCACAGCAAGATATCTACTTGCCTCCTGTTCATGGTCTGGCGCTTGGTGCTTTTAGGATCTTGTCTCCCACTGTGCATTGATAGATATATAGTTCCTCGGCTCAATGGCCCAATATGGAATGACGACGGAAACAGTCCCGCTCTGGCACATCCTCTACAGATCTCTGGCCAACTATCCCGTCGATGATGCCGAACTCTGGCCTGCCGGTGTGCGTAAAATGACCACTCCTGGGTCCAAGTCTTCTCGTGCATTATTCCAGAAAGGTCCTATCGAGGTCTTTCCCAAATCTCGTTTCGGCCGAACCGTCCAGAAGTTATCACCCTTCACTAAATCTGTTTCTTGTTCCGGAACGGCTGCATACTCATCGCGACTCCTTCTGAAAGATATATCCATATACAGCGCCTCTGCATGCGTATCACATCTCTGATGTCGGCGGAGTGGAACGTCGTCTCATCAAGATCTCGTACGAACCTCTTACTCCACTTTTATCTAATTTTGACTGCTCCGGACTCGTCTCTTCGTGGCTACATGGACTGTGCTCCAACGGCTATACTTGTATCTGGAGTCTCCCAAGAAATGCATCTTACCACATAGCATCCGAATGAAGTCGAACCATTCGATCGATTCGTCAAAACCTCATAATCCCTCAAGAGCTCAACATCTTGGGTACAATTTAATAGTATCGAGTACATACCACAGTATCGGTGGACCAGCCGTAGAAAGGCAAACCCAAGCCTCACTAGCGGTACCGTGGAACTGCCGCAAACCCTAACGTTCAAAGGCTTTCACATAGTCATTATGTCGAGTTAGGGTTTCATTCTTCTAGCGGGTCCATAGAATTGCATGCATGTCTTTCCGAATACTTTAAACTTGGAATATGGGTTTCTGACATTCGATCACCTCTATCGACTCTCAACGTACCTGCGTGAAGTCGTCTCTAGCTGGAATCAATCTATCTGATGATCTCGCATCGAGGTAAGCGAACGAACCACATGTCCTAGTCATTCATCCTCGGGGGACTAGCGACCTTCTATCATATCTTTAAGTACAACTCGTACTGCAATAGCTCCAACATCTGGAGCAATATCTCGTCGTTCGCAGCAACAACTGGCTCATTTATCTCCACGATGAACAGTGCCTCAATCATCATGAATAAGCGATACATCAATGGTCATCACATTCTGGCTGGCCTCTATCAGTGGCTCAATCTTCTGGTGCAAATCTGCACGCCCGAGAAACCTCATAACAGCGATCCATCAAATGCTCATGGAGCGAAAACACAATAACACGGCGCATCTATGCAAATCGTATGTCCATCACGCCCTGGTCAGTCCTCGTCTGTGACGAGCTCGTGCTGACCGCAACTCCAGCCGTAGCTCTCTATGCCCGTAATCATGGCAGAAAAACCATAAACTGGTACTGATGAGGATAGATCATAGGAATGAATATAATACTGTGCAAAGAAATGTACATCCTAAGGCTTCTTAAGCGGAGTATCGTATCGTAAATATGCCGCGGAACATACGTACAGTACGTCACTTTACTCAAGCTACCTACTCCATCAACCAAGGGTCATCCTACACTCCGAAGGTAAAACCTAACGCTCTGATACCAAGTTTGTCACGACTCGAAAAGTACGGAACTTGACCGGCACTTAAATTACGAAACGTTTCAAGGCGTACGTAATCTAAGTAAGCCAAAACCCAGAAATCAAAACCAAGTAAACTAGCAGAGTGAAGGAAAAACCAATTTAAATTAAGTAGTTTAACAACATAAGCCGAAGTATGTATTTTTAAAATCACAAGTCTTTTCTGAAAATTTTGGCAGAGTTTCCTTTGTAAATACTGGCTCCGAACGGGGTACAACATGATAAATATATGCATAATGATAAAAGCATCCCCAAGCAGGAGCTAGCTCTTCGTCAATCGACGGCCACAACCACACAAGCAATATAATATACAATGCCGAAGGGCGAGGATCAAACTCAGGATAAAATCCAACATCAACAAGAAACCAGATGAAACCATAATAATACAAGCGCGACTCTAAGGTCGAAATAATAAACACTGGTCTTCTATGTCTATCAAAATAATACAAGTCTGGTTGATGGAGTTTTACTAGATACAACTGAAATAACAAATATACAATGGTGGTCCTGATACAAAAAAACCCACCTACCAAAGCAATCACCCGGAAGGGACAGTGTGCCAGTAAAACCGCAACGAAACCTGTGCGGCAAAACCTACAAGAAACTGTGGCACAATGGGGGTAAGTTGCCAACTCGTGAGTAGAAAACATCTATGAGAAGAAATCGTATGTATGACACAATCCTAGGTCAATACGATCAATAATATATATAACCTCAATTGATAAGTCTGAAGCAAGAAAAGGTGGCAAGGTTAAACATCTATACATAAGTGTAATCCCATGTGCTCGTATCAGTGCCTCAGGTAGCAACATATCATATGAATGAGATATGAATGCATGAAAACAGAATACATGTAAATGAAGAAACTACTTTCATAACTTAGTGAGATTTCTGTATATTTAAAACGAGGTATCATCAATGATATCAACATAAACAGTGTCTGGCATCGACACAAAACATAAATCCCAATATCTCAATATCTCAGGCTCCGGCTATCCGAACTGGCCTGTATCATCAAATCTCAATACCTCAATATCTCAAATCTCAAAATCTCAGTGTCTCAAATCTCACTATCTAGGGCTCCGTCAGTCCGGATCGGCCCCTATCATCAATCACACGACCACGAACAGTATTCTCCGGATATCCGACGCGCCAGGTAAAATCACCGGTAGACAGTCTGCCCCTGCCGGGCTCATCGTCTACACCTCGATCTTCTTGCCCCGAGGTACCTTACTGGGTCCACCATGTACCCACAGACGGTTCATACAACTCCTCGAATCGGGTATCAAAATCCATCTCATAACCGAGAAAACATCATGGTGGACGACTCATACATCACGAGAAAACCACACTTTTCATTTTAAAAAGAGAGAGAGAAATAAATTTATATTTATTCTTATGGTTTTCTCACAAATCCAGGAATCTCATAAAAATCCGAAATCCAAGAATCGACATTAAATAAACAGTGAATATCGGCATAAAACTCCATAATACTGCGTAACAGTGAATAATAATATGCATGAATTTGCAAGTAATAAGTGAAATGTCTAACCTGACATAAAAAGAAAGTACACTAATATCATGCCGAAACTATCAGCTAACAAGCTATGTCAATGAAATAATATTCTCTAAAGTGTACGTGACATGGAAATTACCGATGTTGATGTGTGTGAGCCGGCAAGTAAGTGTATGTGGAACATACGCATCATCGGTAATGGTTCTGGTGTCCTGACCGCATGATTTCAATATTAACATATGAAAACACAATATAAGCATGCAATGCGATGCGAGCAGCAAGAATATGCGGGTGCTGAATATCAAATACAATGATAACGAATCTACATATGTCTAATTATGAATCGTACAGTTTTGCCATTTAAAATAATACAAATCGTGTATTTAGAAAATAGGGACTACGGTGTTTTTAAGAAAATGTACGTCCTTTGAAATATCCATAGAAACCCTTGGCCTGTCTTTAAAAATACTCATGATTCGTTAGTTTTGAAAGAGGTATGACTCGAATCTAATCTATCATTTACAAAAAAACAACCGGACTAAACTAAACAGGCTGATCGAAAGGTAAGGAAACCGCCTAACATCTGAGTTGATACATACATACATACATACATATATATATATACATATATATATAACAGTCGGTGATCCCGCCTCAGAAGTATCCCATACGATAGAATATCTATAATATGACATCCTCAAGTCAAGAGTGCGGATCTATCATCAATATATAGCTCGCACGGTAAATCCGTCGTACGGTCTCCCAAATCTGGGTACAGGTCAAATGTCACGTCTATCGCATTATTCATCTAGTATCCTCTTTATCAAATATCATGATCCGGGGTACTGATCTACACTGATACCACATATGTATATGCATGCATATGTGTGAAAACACCACGTCAAAAGGACCCGCTAAAACATCATGTCGTATCTCAAATACGAACCATGTCACATCACCAATCTCACGGCGTCAAGCCCAATCTCATCGACTCATCTCCAATCCCAAGTACTATCCTCATAATCCGTGTATATGTATACATACATACATATATATATAGTCCCATACCCATGTGTGTGTGTGTGTATAGTCCCATACCCGTGTGTGTGTGTGTATCCACATATACGCATAGGTAAAAGAATGTAGGCATGCAAATGTGTGTGCGTGTGTGGGTGCAACAACTACTCTAGGGCTTCGCAAGTAACACTACTAATCCATGAACACATAACCATATCCTGAATATCCATGTCTCACATACAGATATCATATATATATATATATATATAGTATATATATAGCATACTATACATCGAACTGCGGGGGTACTATACTCCATCCACCCGACTTCCCCCGTAGGTATATATCTACTCACCTTGATCTTGCTTGCCGATGTTGATGTCGCCATCCTTTTCTTCATCGTCTCGAATCATCGTGGGGGTACCTACACATTATAACGTATCGTGCCGCATTAGAATCCAAATCAAAGCCATAACGATGCACGAAACTCACGTAGGTCAAAACCTAAGGTTAGGTCTCGCAAATCAACCCGATATCACTCGATATAGACGTACAAACGTCAAGTGATCGAGATAAAACAAAAACACTAAAATAAAGAATTCAAAATACGCAAAACCATATCCCGAATCAAAACAGCAACTTGAGAAAGCGGTCCCAGATTTTAATTAAGGTGAAAACAATGCTCCAAAACAACACTGGGGTGTTATATAGGGTGTATATGAGCTATGGAGGCAACCAGGGCACCTATCATCACTAGGTGGCCGAGCACTCTCCCCTCCAATCTGAGCTCGCCGGCCTGGGGGTCCCCAATGGGGTTCTTCTTGGTTGGGTGGTCTCATACTGGTCCAAAAGTATCTCAGATATTGTTTGCTAGTTTGGAAAATACCCCAGGTCATCCCAGATTTCCCTGCACACTCCAAAACCTCACAAACCGACGTGAAGAGTTATGTAATTCCGTATTTTGGGTTTTTAGGTTTGGTTAGGTCTGGGTTTCTAACATCTAAGGGGGTTTAAGGTCATCTCTAAAGCCCTATTACACAATCTCTATTCAAATCAAACCCTAATTCCCAACATGAGATTCCAAAGTTCAATAAACTTCGCCAAATCATTTTTAAACTTAAATAGATGCATAAGCAAATGAAATACTACACTAATTGTGAAGGGATTACCTCATTTGACACTCATGAATCCTCTGCAACTCCAAAATGCAAACTTTCTTTGTCCAAAGGGTAGCTTGAGAGCTTGTGCACAATTTTTGTGAAGAGGAGATGATGTTTTGGTGTTGTTTTGATGATGATTTGAGGGTTTGAAGTGGAGGTAGAGGAGGGTGCTGCCATGAGAGGAAGGATAAGAAGAAAGATGAAGATGATGAAGTGAGAAGCAATGGTCCACCACTATGGTTGACCCCTCACCCTCTCTCTCTCATGCCCATACCCCTTTCTTTAATGTTTTCCCTTTTTCATTTTCTTTTCTTTTCTTTTCTTTTCTCCTCAATTCATTCCAAAACAAACCATGCTAGAAAATGAAGAAAACCATGTAGGAAAATGTAACAAGTGTTAAAAATGACATATGCATGTCATGTGCACAAAACACGCTTAAAGCCCGATTAGCGATTTTAATCGTGATTAGCACAAAATTAGTGTATAATAAATCGTAAAATTTCATAATTTGCATAAATCACATAAAGCACCCTCTTTTTAGTAATTTCCATAATTTTCCAAAATTTTCCCCATTTATCGGTATTTAATTATACCGCCCTATTAAAATATTCAATATTTTATTATTTAATTATAAAAATTCCCAAAAATAATATTTTATTTTTCTGAAATATTACATTTTCCCAACTCTTTTGGCAATCTATATATATTGTTAGCGGATGATTACGTCTCAAAATCGGTGGAAGCAATGCCATGTCGCACTAATGAAAACAAGGTTGTTATTAAGTTCCTTAAAGAAAATATCTTTTCGCGATTTGGACACCCTCGCGCTATCATTAGCGGCAACGGGACGCATTTCTGTAATCCGTCTTTCGAGACTTTGATGCGGAAATATGCAATCAACCACAAACTTTCTACGCCCTATCATCCCCAAACGAGCGGGCAAGCTGAGATTTCCAATAGACAAATCAAACAAATTTTGGAGAAAACAGTTTCTAAAAACCGGAAAGATTGGTCAATCAAATTGACGGATGCTCTTTGGGCATTTCGTACCGCTTATAAGACTGATCTTGGTATGTCTCCTCATCACCTAGTATTTGGAAAGGCTTGCCACCTTCCTGTCGAGATTGAACATAAAGCAATGTGGGCCATTAAAGAACTGAACTTTGATTAAAATCAAGCCTGCAACTTTCAGAAGCTGCAATTAAATGAGCTAAGCGAACTCCGTGATGAAGCTTACGATAATGCGGTGATAGTAAAGAACCGGACTAAGGTATTTCACGATAAAATTATTTTGAGAAAAACTTTCATCCCAGGACAACAAGTCGTTATTTACGATTCCCGTCTCCATCTTCATGTGGGTAAGCTAAAATCTCGTTGGAAAGGACCATTTATGGTGCGGTATGTATACCCGCACGGGGCAGTTGAAGTTGAAAATGTTAAAAATGGTTCGATTTTCAAAGTGAATAGGCATAGATTAAAACCGTATTTTTCCACTGACCCCACGGAGGAGCTCCTGGTTTTACAGGAGCCATTTTATTATGACTAATTTTCCTCCACCTCACCTCTATATCTCGGTAATAATGTCTCATCTTTAGAATGGACGTGAGTCAATAAAATAAAAAAAATATAAAACAATATGCAAAATTGTACATAAATAAAAAATAAGTTTGGGCGAAGATTTTCACTTTCATTTATTCTTGTCCCCGTTAATAACTTTTCCACCCAAGCCTACAGGTTTTTGAGATTTAATAGATAACAACAGTGAGGACACTGCTGTAAACAGGTTTGGGGGAGATTTATGCTTATTTACGCATTACTCTGCATCATACATTGCATAAGCACAAAAAATTTTTTAAAAAAATTCTTTTATAATAAAAGATTAGAAAGTGAAAAATTACATTTAAAAGATTGGAAAAGTTTAAGAAAACCAAGAAAGTTAGATGTTTTCTTAAACGAAACTAGTAATAAGTAGTTATGAGCCTTTGTCCCAAGGGTTAGTAAGATGAAGAAAGCCACTAATCTGAGAATAAAAATAAGTCTGAAAAATAGTTTCTATGCTGGAAGCCAAACATCCGAACGTTGATACCCTACTATACGCACTTACATATGTCTTGAAACTCGGGATAGTAGAGGATACCTTGAAATGCTCTTGTCTAAAAGCCAAAGTACGAAGAAAATAAATATAAATGAAGTATAAAAGTATAAAATGGTGAAGAAAAATGAACACGGGTTTTGTAATCACCAAGGCAGCATAAAAAAATTTAGCAAGGGTGCTTTATCACCTAGTGTCTTAGACCAACTGGTTTGGGAGTCACTGCTAAGCTTTAGGTGTTGCAAGATGAGAAAATTGCTAATTATGCCTAATAAGTGAGCACATTTAGTAATCGGTCGGTTAGTGCCTCAAGAAATATTAATAGTCGTATGAAGAATGTGTGAGCAATTCCATCTAAAATATTCACCGACTAAAAAGTACTGAGGTAGATGGACAAGAGTATGATAGCTTGAATTGAATTCTGCGAGTGTAGGGATGTCTTTTACACACACACGTATGGGTATATGATCGGTGTTTGGAGGAAAGGTAGGGATGAAGAATAAAGGCGATGTTTTATTGAGGGATGATGTGATTTTTAATATCTTTTCATGACTATTAAGATAGAGCTCATGACAACCGAAAAGCTAGTGTAGTTGAAAACTCTGATTTTCCAGTTCTTTCTTTTACGGTTCTTATCTTTATATGTAACTTTCACACTCTTTCTTTTATTATGGAATTTTATGGGTGCAATTCGCTGAAAACCCTCAAGAGACAACACTCCTACTAGGGACACCTAGAGGTTTAAAGGCTTGTTGTACGTGCTCAGTGCAATCGTGTTGCCTACGAAAGTGTGCTAGTTAGTTTTTCTCTTTCTTTCTATTTTCTACTTCTCCTGAACAAAAGAAGTTTGCTCGGGAAGATCAAAGTCAAGTTTGGGGGAATTTGTTCAGTCGAAATAATTGCAATCTTTAACATAACAATTTCCTCACTTTTCTAATCATCTAAGAATGTTTATTATAAATATAGCACATATTATAAGTTCATATGGAAAATATCAATTACCATGTGTTATACATATAATCAACATTTTGGAAAGAAATTGTATGTTTATTATTTTACGTATGATATTTTATATCTCCAACATTCTTCATTGAGATTTTGTGCAGAAAATTATCTCAGGACAGATATCGGAATCGCAAATTCACAGACAAAATACAAGAAATCAAAGAGTTAAAATCTGACAGAGATTTAGAAGAGATAAAAATATTCCAGATATTAAATATAAACCCAGAGACCACCATGAGAATACCACAGAGAATTGAAGCTCTGATATCACCAAACGGCCGCGTATCCGCGGCCGAGTCAGGCCGATCTGCCGCGGATCCGCGACCGAGTTAGGGCATCGGTTAATGTGAATTCTCTAGAAGCTTCATTGCAATATTCTAGCTTGTTGAGGACGCTCTATTGTAACAATCTTGTTCTGAAAACTTCCCTACAACAGCCTAGCTTCTTGAGGAAGCTTGATAACTATCTTATTCTAGAAGTTTCCCTACAACTACCCAGCTTTGTAGGGAAGATTAGCCTAGCTTCTTGTGGAAGATTGGTGAGGGGCTATATAAAGAACTCCAGTCTTCATTTTGTGGGGTTGAATTACACAAGTTGAGTGACACAACTTGTGATTCCAATTCAAGTTCAAGACCCAAAATCAAGAATCGTTGAGAACAACATCGAGCAACAACATTCAAGATCCTTTACGCGAAGCCGATCGTCATCTACGAGCAAGTGATCCCTGACAGGTCCAAATCTCAAGGTGATCGAGCAAAGCAAAGATCGACGAAGAAATTACCTCTTCAAAGGAGTGATCGAGAGCATTCTTTCTTGTAATCTCGAATTGAGAAGTGTAATTCGAAGTTGAATAATAAAGGTGATCATTTGTTAATTCTCGCTTTCTTTAAATTTTCACATTATGAAATATCTAATTGTTGATTCTTCTATTTTCATGATGCTTGAGTAAATCTCCGCTTGCTAAGGATTCGAAGGAATTTGGTAGATCACATATTGAGGAAATCGTATACTTATCTTAAGTCTTATGAGAATTATGAACTTTAGGAAAAATAATCATCGACGACCAAATTTGGAGCGAGATCACCGTTCTTGATAATTTCGTTGCAATTTGGGATTAAATGATTGATGATTGTCTTTGCTAAAGGCTAGATTTGAATAGTGATCAATGAAAAGACAAGAGATAGTGAAGGAGAAACCCAAGTTTCTTCAATATATTCCTAATCTTCATTCATCGCCATCGTTCTAGCTATAATTCATCAATAGATTAGATGGGTCTTTATTAGTATTCATCATTGCTACCAATTCCAATTGAATCCTACAAGCTATTCTTCAATTTTCTTGATAACTAAAATTGATCTTAGACATTTTCTTGATTACTAAATCTTAAACTCTATCTTGATTTTCTTGAAAATATTTCATCAACTAAATCTTGAATCATTTTCTTGAATTTTCTTTACTATTTCTTTTGACTCATTTAAAGCAAGAGTGATCAAATACACAAATCCCAGAGAACGACCCGTACTCACTGACGCTCGCTACACGCGACACCGTTATTGATTGCGGTTATTATACGACTAAAACATTTCATCACTTCTTTACTACATCTTTTCTTTTCTTTTCTTCACAAATCAAAGAAGCGAAAATTTTAGAATAAATCAGCCATGCTTCACCCCATGCTACAAAAATCTCCATTTCCACCTTATTAATCTATTTGTCAAAAATAGATAAAGCAAATAATGAGGTATCCCCTTCTAGAAGCATGTCATGTAAAATTACAAAAATGCCCTCACCGTATATACATACCCGTATTCGTATTCCGAAAAATACAAATACAATGAGATGATAACAATCCAATAATATAATACTAGGATCTGGCTTAAACCAAAGCCCACTAGTATTTTCCGTCCGAACATCATCCGTGTAGCCAGTACACGTATGTGATCGGAACCCTACCGTAAAACCATACGGCCTCTACATCGTTTCGCCCGAAGCAGGGAAACCCTCTGTGTGGGACTCTAAATACTTGACAGTACGCTGGCAGTGGGTTTAACCAGAGGTCCGGCAGCGGTAATAGCTGCACGTAACCGCTACCCAGGTATCTGTCGATAAGAAGTCCGATGAGAAAACTCATCCGAATTCCTACTGAGCCTATCTATGACAATCTCCATACAGTTTAATCTGTTCAACTAAGATACTCGCATATCGGGTCTAGGGGGTGGTAACCGTCAGACCCCTAATAGTACAATAAGTCATGCCGGGGTAGAGCCCAAAACACCATGAGAAACTACTTGAGTACCTACCAGTAAATCTCGCTTGCCCTGGTCAGGGACTTTGTGTAATGGCTTTCCGAACACAGTGCGATATCAATCCCCAATACCGGGAGAGATGAATCCTATCTAACTACTACTACCTCCCAGTGCTTCGGGACTGCACCCAACCACTACCTGTTTGCACAACTCATTTGAGCCGTGGTAGGGTAGTAGTAATCTAAGTACAGTGGGAACATAGTCGAGATGAATAGTGATGTCAAGTCAATGGAATAAGTTGTACTCATGTCACCTGTGAACTGCTACCTGACGATAGGTATAATACCAACCAGCAGTTCCTAACGAGTCCGTCCAGTATAACTCATAACCCAATAAGCACATGTATACTATCTCCGGTATGATGTACCAATGGCTGTAGGACAGACCATCTCCCATGCTGAGATGAGAAGCGAATACACTAGTCTACTCTGGAGTATCGATGCCTTGTCTCGATAATCCTACGACTAGGGACCTGTATAAGGATGTGCTTATAGACTACTTAGCCCCCACTAGTGTGAATGCCATCACAAAGCTGGTAGTCAAGGAAAGATCCTAAGTGCTCTACCAATATGTATAAGCAATATGCTAAAAGAAACACATGCACATATTGAGGTAGAATCAAACCAAGTAGCATACTACCATTTTAAGCAAGACTGTTATTATAACTGTGAATATCCCAAGCTTCCAATTTGTAATATATAATCCAGTATGATACAATAATGGCCTCTAGGGCATATATCACTAACAGTTATCACGTATCGCTAATACATGAGATAAAGCCCTTATGATTTTGCTTGACTACCAGGACGATGATGGATATCATACCGAGACTGGGTATCAATACTCCACTTTAGACCAGTATGTATGTTTCCTGATCCGGTTGGATGGCGATAGCCGATCCTGCAGTTATTTGTGTTTGACACCGAGAATTGTATACAGGTGCTCATTGGATGAGTTACACTGGACAGACTCACTGAGAACTCCTAATTGGTAATATACCAATGTTAGCCAGCAGTTCTTTGGTGACATGAGTATAGGGTAGTCCCTAGGACGCGAGAACTGTTGGGTTACGATGGCGGCCTGGCCATTATCCGTGGCCAGCGCGGAACAAAAACTGGCGTTTAAAAAATTTGGCGCTAACGAATCCGTCTAGATCGAACCATAAAGCCTTACTAGAAAACTACAAAGAGATAAACTACTATGATAGAAGGTGTTATACAGAATGAACCATGTGCAGGGTAATTTAGCACGACAACAAGGTTTCGGGAGGCATCGTCCATGCCATTTTCAATTTTTTTCCATGCTACTTAACCCTAACCCTAGGTTCTTAATTAAAGATTTAGACGAAAATGATATGTAAAAAACTTTACTTCTAAGTGATTAGGGATTACAACCTTTGTAGTCCGTTCCTTCGCTTCATTAGCTCCAAGTAGTGGTCCCTTCGCTGCGATCAAAGAACTCCCGGACTCTTAAGAAGCTCCACAAGATGAATGATGCATGCTTTCTTATAGTCTTCGAAATCCAAGATGATCTACTTCGAGGACACACGAACTCAAGCTATCTCTTCACTAATATGAAATTAGTGAAGCAAACACCCTAAACTAAACGGCTAATAGTAGAGAATGATGAAGTAGGAAATGGGCTCTCTTTAGTTTTCTTTTTCTCACAATTTTTCATCACATAGAAAAAGCTAACAAGCTTTCATGAGGAAGAAGAAGATGAAGTGATGAATGATTAAAACTTATGAGGTTAGAAATGCAACCATGGTGAGTTATGTCATGCCTTAACCCTTGTAGACAATAAACCATGGTGTGTGGTTAATAGTTGGGTTAATAAATATCTTTAAGTAAAAACAAATCAAGAGGACTAAGTCAATGTTTTACAAGCTTCATGCAAGCTCCAAGCCATGAGAAAATCCAAATGATTTTTAATTACCTAAAAATAAATATTAACCAACATTAAACCTAGCATGGTTTGAGTCTCTTACACCCTTGTTGCATCTATAACCTAGCATGTTACAATGATACATATCACATATATATTATTTATGAACAAAAGAAAATAATACAATTAACATATATCATATATATATCAATGTATCATCAAGTGAGAAAAAATAATGTTTAAGTGAGCTAATATTAGTTAACGTAATTTAATATATCAAATATATAATTCTACATTAAATTATTAAATCAACACTTGATTTAATAATCCGGCTATATCACATATAACCGACTAATATCTAATGCAACAACTTATCGAATTGACACTTGATCCGATAAGCCGGCTATATCACATATAACTGACCAATGTCATAAGTCGCGAGAATAGAATGCGGTATCACATAGTGTATCAATCTCGGTCCCGCACATATTACATATGTGCTCCTGCTCCATTTCGCCTGAGCCAGGAAACCTCTGTGTAGGACTCTAAAGACTCATCAATACTCCGGCAGTAGGTGATGATCATATCAAACACCCACAAGCCGCAAGCGGTCAGCTAAACGTAACGGCCACCCGGGTATTGAGGGATCATAAGATCAACAAGCAAGCCTGCTCACACTCCTGTGAATCCAATCAGTAACACTACCGTACAGTCCGGTCTCTTCGTCTGATATGTCGTATATCCAGTCTAGGGGTGGTAAACATCACACCCCAGTAACCGATAAGTCGTGCCGATGTGGGGCTCATAACGGGTCAAGAAATACTGATAACACTTACCAGTAGATCTCCATAACAACCCTGGCCAGGGACTTCTAGTTATAGCCAATCGAACACAGCGCAACATCAACCCCCAATACCGGGAGAGACGAAACCCCTCCTATCGCTCATTGCCTCCATGTGATTCGGGACTGTACCCAAAAGCCACCGTTTTGCACGTTCTCATGAACGTGGTAAGGTGGAAATCAAAGCACAGTAGGAATCACACAAGACTCTATGACGATCTCGGGTCTACAGACTAACCTGTACCAGTATCACCAGAGAACTGCTATCTGACGATATGTATAATACCATCTAGGAGTCCTCGGAGAATCCGTTCAGTGTACCCGTCTTCACTGAGCACCCATATACCATCTTTGATGTCAAACACAAATGGATGTGGGATCATCCATCGCCCATCATATGGGTCAAGAAGCGTATACGCTAGTTTACTCTGGATTATCGATGCCCTGTCTTGATACACCCTCGACTAGGAACAATTATAGGATGTACTTGTGGACTACCCTGGCCCCACTAGTATGATCTCCATCATAGTCTTAGTAGTCAAGTACACATCCTAAGGGCTTTATCAACATGTGAGTGCAAGACAGTAACATAATACAAGTCAACAAGTTAAGACAAGGAGCAACCAGATAGCATACTATCATGTCGAGCATGAAAGTCCTCTCTATATATATCCAAGCACCCACTATAATATACATCATACGTACAATAATGGCCTCTAGGGCATATACATAACTAACAATCTTTCGTTTGCACTAAGGCCAGCTGTTGTAGTATCTTATACCCAACATCCTAAAGAGTCTCTCAAATTGTATCTGGGGTATGGCCTTCGTGAGTGGATCCGCAGTATTTTCCTTCGTATCAACTCTCCTGACCTCGATCTCCCGACGATCAACTATCTCCCGGATCAGGTGATACCGCCTCAGAATATGCCTGGATATCTGCTGGGACCTGGGTTCCTTGGCCAAAACCATAGCTCCATTGTTATTACAATACAAAAGTATTGGATGCTCAATGGACGGAACTACACCAAGTTCGTTTATGAACTTCTTCATCTAGACAGCCTCTTTGGCAGTGATGTATTCAGCCTCCATCGTCGAGTCTGCTACGGTTTCCTGTTTGGAACTCTTCCAACAAACCGTACCTCCTATCAGGGTAAAGACAAATCCCGAGTGCGACTTAGAGTCGTCCTTATCACTTTGGAAGCTCTAATCGGTAAAGGACTCCACTTGGAGTTCACCGTTACCATACACCAAGAACATCTCTTTAGTCCTTCTCAAGTACTTGAGAATGTTCTCCACAGCTTTCTAGTGACTCTCTCCTGGATCTGCTTAATACCTACTCACTATACTTAGTGAGTATGCTACATCGGGTATGGTACATAGCATCGCGTACATGATAGAGCCTACTGTCGAAGCATAGGATATCCCTTGCATGCGAGCTCTTTCCAAATCAGTCTTAGGAGACATCTCTTTGGAGAGAGTGAGTCCAGAGATCGTGGGTAAATTCCCATGCTTGGATTCTTCCATACTAAACCTCTTTAGTATGGTGTCAATATACCTGGATTGGAACAATCCCAGTATCTATTTAGATCTATCTCTATAGATCTTAATCCCCAAGATGCAGGAGGCATCTCTTAGATCTTTCATTAAGAATCTTTGTGATAAGAAAACCTTGATCGAGTGCAGCATAGGAACATAATTTCCTATCAAGAGTTTGTCATCCACGTACAATATGAGGAAGACAACCTTACTCTCTGCCACCTTCTTGTATATACAAGGTTCATCTACGTTCTTGATGAAGTCAAACTCTTTGACTACCACATCAAAACAGATGTTCCAACTCCGCGATGCCTGCTTTAACCCGTAGATGGATTTAAGCAGCTTTCACACCTTCCCGCTGCTCCCACTGTCTACGAAGCCCTCTGGCTGAGTCATATACACGCACTCTTCTAAATCACCATTTAGAAAGGCGTTTTTAACATCCATTTACCATATTTCGTAGTCATGGTATGCAGCAATGGCAGGTAGGATCAGGATGGACTTAAGCATAGCCACTGGAGAAAAGGTTTCATCATAATCCACACCTGGTCGTTAACGAAAACCTTTTGCAATAATTCTAGCTTTGAAAGTCTTAACTTTTCCATCTACACCAAGTTTCTTCTTAAAGATCCATTTGCTCCCAATGGGTTTTACCCCTTTAGGAGCAACTTCCAAATTCCATACTTTGTTGGTGTACAAGGATTCCATCTCAGATCGCATTGCATCAAGTCATTTCACAGAGTCCCCACTCGTGATGGCCTGCTCGAAACTAGTTGGGTCATCATCTTCCATGATGCAATCCTCGCTCCCACCATCAATGAGAAAACCGTAGTATCTCTCATGTGGATGAGGAACCCTACTAGATCGGCGGAGCAGCTGAGCTTCGTCGGGAACTATCGAATCCTCTGGTTCCACTAAATCTTCAGTTGTAGTCTGTGTAGCTGGAACTTCTTCCAGTTCTACCTCTTTCCCAATAATTTCCTTTGCATGAAATTCCTTTTCTAAAATGGTGGCATGTTGAGCAAAAAACACCTTTTGTTCCTCACTGTGGTAGAAAAAATATCCATTTGAATTCTTTGGATATCCCACAAGCTTGCAAAGAACTGATCGTGCCTCGAGTTTGTCCGGATTTTGCCTTTTGACATAGGCCGGACAACCCCATATCTTAACTCGTTTAAGATATGGTCTCTTCCCACTCCATATCTCATATGGTGTGGTAGGTACAGATTTAGATGGAACTTTATTCAATAGGTATGCTGTTGTCTCAAGCGCTTAACCCCAAAAGGAAATAGGTAACTCAGCGGTGCTCATCATAGAGCGCACCATATCTAATAGGGTGCGATTCCTCCGTTCCGATACACCGTTGTGCTGTGGTGTATACGGAGGAGTAAGCTGAGAGAGAATCCCATTCTCTTTTAGATAGTCCAGGAACTCATTGCTCAAGTATTCTCCTCCTCGATCAGATCGAATGATCTTAATACCTTTACCCGTTTGGTTCTCGACTTCGTGCTTATATTCTTTGAATTTCTCAAAAGCTTCAGACTTGTGTTTCAACAGGAACACATGTTCGTATCTTGAGAGATCGTCAGTGAATGCAATGAAGTACGAGAAACCATTCCTGGCATGTGTAGACATGGGACCGCATACATCACTATGTATCAGTCCCAAGAGTTCCGTAACTCTTTCTTCGTGTCCACTAAACGGAGTTTTGGTCATCTTGCCTTTGAGACATGACTGGCAAGTGTCATAAGATGAAAATTCGAACGGATTCAAATATCCATCCTTATGTAACTTAGCTAGTCGTGTCGCATTGATATGACCTAGTCTACAATGCCACAAGAAGAATTCGTTCATTTCTGAACTCTTCCTCTTGTGTGTGTTTTGTACATTAAGAACTGTGGTTTAATTTAGAATGTATATGCCATTATTTAACGAGCCTGATCCAATCAACTTTTAATTCAGGAAGATGTTCATAACATTATCCTGTACTACAAAATTATATTCTTCTTTACTCAATAAAGAAACTGATATAAGATTGTATATCAGGGTCGGTATGTAATAGCATTCGTTCAGAATCAATGTATTACCATTTGGTAACACATGGTGATATTCGCCAACTGCTTTGGCTGCAACATTTGCACTATTCCCTACTCTTACGGAACGATCACCTTCTCCTAGTTCTCTACCTTTCCTTAGCCCATGTAACATATTACATATGTGGTATCCCGATCCGGTATCTAATACCCAGGACATAGAGTGAACCGAGAAACAGTTCTCGATAACTAACACACCCGGAGAAGATGCATCAACATGCTTATTCTTCGTTTGGGCGGCATGGGAATCCGGATATGTTTCTATTCCCTGCTCAATCTTATAACAATTATAAGAAAGAACGGAACCAACGTTCCCCTGCTCAGTATAACAAGCGGGTTCAGTCAATACATCCATATTATTATCTTGATTAAGGCCTGACATAGTCGCTACCTGGAGAGAGAGAGAAGAAAACACTTTAGCGTATGCTCTTGCAAGATTAGATTGGTTATTATCTTATCTAATCAGGATGGCTCCCACTGTTTTTATCAAATCTTCCTTCAAACCCTAAAAGGTAAGACTAGCCGGGATTAATTACACCTTTACAAGTTCGCCAATCTTTCAGCCATGCTTGGTACTTTGAGGGAGGTTCCCCGTGATTTCGCACGGACCTAATTAAAATAAACCTCATTTTCCCAGAGGCATAACCCCGTTAACACCTTTCTAGACACCTACTTGATCGGCTAATTGTCATGTGTAAAACTCTCTCAGGAGTAACTCTTACTCGCAGTGGGTATCATGATCCAACTATCTCATAGAAGGTATGCAATCTCATTGCAAATTTCAACACTTGAAATTCTTGATAATACTTTTGCCCCTAGCAATATATGACCTTGACAAGGTCAACAAACCATAAATCGCAAGTCAAGTTCAACCCGTACATTTCATGATTGTGTTAAACCCACCCGCGCAACCCTTGACAAGGTCAACAAGGCCATACGACTACCCTAATCCAATCGCATCTCATGCTTTAGCAGATAAACACTAATTAGCTACCATACACTACGCCTTGACAAGGTCAACAAACGGCGCATGAATACCAAGTAGAACTTATCTGAAATGACGGAGGGCAACGACAGGATTTTATGAAAACCTTTTGCGTAATGAACTTGATATCGTTGTAAAAACAAGTGATTTTGAAAAGGAGTGCTTTTGAGGTTTTTACTAGTTTCACTAAAGAGGTCACTCCCGGTAAAGGGATCTCGGCTTTTTCCTTATCGAATAAGGTGCAGGATATTTCACAAATACCACTATGCAAAGCAAGAACTATAGAAGCAGTCAAAAACTAAACCGATTGAGTTGTAGCATCTGCTAGTTTTGCTAAAGAGGTCACTCCCGGTGAAGAGATCTCGGCTCTTTCCTTATCGAATAAGGTGCTGGATATTCTACAAGGAATAACGCTATGCAAAGCAAAAAACTAGAGCTACCCTTTTTATAAATTTGATTCTACAACATCTTTTAGCATTCTTTTCTTTCATTAATATCATTAATGACGTCCCATCATTTATGCTTCCTAAGCATCACAGAAGAAACGAAAATACAACGTACGCTTATGCATCCACATTCACCACAGTGTCCCGTTATGCACCGTTAGGTTACTTAAATAACAGCATACCGGGGAGGGACTAGCGCGGGTGTAAAACATAAGCAACATTTATTAAATATCATATATACAACAATAAAGCATTCGTTTGAAACATATAAAGTGATCACATCACAGAATATCGGCAGCAGAAGATAACATATGAAATATTGGATATACTAGGAGGTCCGTGTTTTATTTTGAGCCTGTATAAAACACGGATTCCACGGTCGCGATGAATAGCCAAACCCACATCACTAGACCCCTACAAGAGCGGCAAGAAACCCTCCCAATTATAGGGATAAGAGACCCGTTCTCGACTCCTCGAGATGGCCTCCCACTGGACCCTAGAACTCGGTTGCTTATGCTCTCCTCCTTGGGTCTATCCTAATGCGGAAAAGTAAATAATATACAATGGTGACATCATCCTCAACCCGGAAGTTCCCCAATAAAAGAATATTACATACAATGAATTTTACATAATTGAAAATAAAAACCCTTATCTCACTGTTCATACCATAATATTGCATTATTATATTCCCCATTCCTAGTCATTTTACAAGTAAACAGGTGCTTTTGACCTATGTCTGGTACATGGTTGCAGGTTACAGGTTCTCGGAACAAAAACAGTGAAATTAACGAAAAGATGATACAAAGTGAGACTACGACCGATAAATGATAGAATCTTGATCGTGCCTACATTTTAAGGGACAGTGAAGATCAATGAACAAGTTCACAAAAGTACAAAAGCAGCGCAAGGTTCAAGACTTCGACACGAAGCAACGGTAAAAGTCCACTACAATTATTCACTGTGGAGATCTGGAAGAGAACTAGAAGACATTCTGAAGAACCAACCAAAGAAACAGGAAGAAAAATATAACCTGAAGCAGCACAGAAAAAATCAGCTCATGATGCCCCCACTTGGCAGTGGAACCGCGGCCAAACCTGGCTTATGGCCACGGTTCCGCGGCCGTGTATGACACGTGTCGGTGCAAAATCTCGTGGCGGCTGGCGGTGCGTTGACTAGGTCTTTTTCTTAGTGGGTAAATTGTAATTACAGATATGACGCGATTGTAAACCTTGGGTTTCTATGTTCTATAAATAGAAATCCTAAAATCTGTTTTAGGGGATGCCTCTTTTTATTCATCTATTCAGATCTGTAAATTCCTATGTAAATATTTGGAGAGAGCCATCAATAAAGTAAGTAGTTTTATTTAATGGCCCTAGTTAATTTTTATTCTGCCGTAGTATAATTTTCTTATCTGCCCTAGTTAGATAGATAGATATGTTTTCAATTCCCTAATGAGCGAGTAGTCTCCTCGCTTGTTAGGGTTAGGAATAGGGAAGGCTTGAGAGATGAAAATCTCTCACCCCTTTCTTGCCCATCACATATAATTAATAGGACTTCATGCAAACATACACACACCGGTCCCTACGGCACCTTACCCCTCGAGGTAACGGAGATACCGTAGTATAAACGACCGGTTGTGTATGTTTTCCATGGAGGTTAGGGGTAAGAATTAAGAAAGGAAGGACTAGAACCTAGAGGAAGAAACATCGTTTCTTCCAGATGGTACTAATCCTCTTTATTAATTGTTACCATAACACCTAAAGAGATCTAATTTAGGGCATTGAAAACGGTGAGGAAATCTTCACTTTCCAAACTTAACCTAAACCTAATCCTAGCAAGATTCTAGTCTTAGTATAAATCAGTTTAGTTTTTAGCAATAATCCATTCACACCTTTTGGAATTAACTCGTTAAACCAAATTAGGAAATACACAATATCCCTGTGGACCGATTCGTACTCACCGGCTAGCTACCATGCGACGCCGTTCTTGATTGCGGTTTATAAATATTTTTGATTCATATCTTTTAAAAAGCGCAAGCATGCTAAATCACAAAATCAAATGGCGCCGTTGCCGGGGATGGTGTAGTATTTCCTTTTTGCAATTTCGGGTTAATATAAAATATAAAAATCATAAAAAACTGAAAAATTAAAAAATATAAAAAATTTATCATTTTTTTATTGTTTGGAGGGTTTTTCCTGTGAATTTTGCAGGATCGACGTACGAGTTCGGATCTGGTAAAATCCAGAGAGCGAAACAGAAAACTGAAGATCTGAACAACAGAGGCTTTCCACAACAGAACAACAGAAGAAAGTTGGAGGGCCAAGTCAACAGGGAGACCGCAGAACCGCCGCAATAGCTCGCTCCCGCCGCGGAACCGCCGTGCCTTGGTCGAGTCAGCACGTGGAAAAATCTCTGTTTGTTTTCTCTCTCCTCCTCTGCAAATCCCAATATCTCCTCTGTAAAATCTCCTGCAGGATTCTTTGCGCTAAAAAATCTCTCCCCTTCCAATAATTGATCTTGTGCAGGATTCTTTGCGCCGCGCTAAAAATAAATTTTTTTGCAAGTGGTTGTTTACTTTTTTGCATATTTAATCGGACTTTTAGGGGCTTGAAACCAATCCAGATTGGGTGGGGATTTCATTACCCTTCCCAGGACCCCAGAAATCACATAAGGCATTTTGTATTGATCATCATTAATTAAAAAAAGATTAGACTCAGCCCTAAGGACTTCGCGCTCAATAGGACAGAGGACTAGTTGGAGGCATCGACCGTTGATCCTAACCTGACTTTGTGGTGTCTAGGCAAGTGTGTCTAAGGCAAGTGGTTACTTAATTAGGTCCACTACTTACGTAGTGGAGAGCCTCCTACTTACCTGGCCATAATTGGCGGTGAAGAGACGGTTTGAGGTCCTATTTCTTGCCCTTTAGAACAGTTAGGAGCTGTCTAGCTGACCTAGGTGATCCTAGATCTAGGCCTGATTGTGCATTTGTGTTTGATTGAAAGTGTGTCTAAGCCTTTTATCGAAAATATTTTTTGCAAAAAGCTCCACATAAAAAAAAAGATAAAAAAGGAAAAATTTTACAAAAACTTGCAACTTGTCGCTAAGAAATCTGTGCACCCTACTTACACCACTTTCTTTTCATTGACGTTTTCTTACCTCCACATTCTGTTTTTCACCTTTTTGACTACACTATCTCTTTAGTGTATGTCTGGTTGGACTAGGGACACTAGCGCCCGATTAGTCCGTGTCTCGCTGGTACCGACCGACGACGCTTTTGACTCTGAAGTCGAAATTCCTTCCACTTCCTCACCTTCACCTTCACATTCTTCCTCCGAAAGGATGTCGGGATATAATCCTAACAACACCTTACCCACGGGACTAATTCCACCTCCGTTAGGTGCGAATAACCCGCAACACCCGCCTGTTGAAGCGCCCCAACGAATCGCGCTCCAGGATCTTTTCTATCCTGTCCGCACCGCCTTACCTACTTTTCTTTCACTCCCACAGGCAAATGGAAACAATTTTGAGATCAAACCCCACTTCATCAATATGTTGCCAAAATTTCACGAACTGGAATCCGAAGATGCCTATATCTTCATAAACAAATTCCAAAACATTTGCGCAATGATGAAAACAACCCAATTATCAGATGATGCTATAAGACTAAGGGTCATTCCTTTCACCTTATGTGCCTTAGCCGAGAAGTGGTTATACAGCACAGCATCACATTTAATTAGAAATTGGGACGGGTTTGTTAAAGCTTTTCTTAAAAAGTTTTATCTTCATCACAAGACCGCGAGAATTCGCAATGAGATTATACAATTTTCCCAGCTTCCTTCTGAACCATTTTAGAAGTGTTTTGAAAGATTCAAAGACCTACTTGTTCAATGCCCTCACCATGGTATCGAAAATTAGCAACTTTGACAAACTTTATACGAGAGATTGAACCCAACAATGAAGCAGTTGCTGGAAACCATTTGTCAAGATCACTTTCTAACCAAATCTAGTGAGGAAGCTTGGCAGTTTCTCGAGGATCTTGCTGAACAAACACTTCAGTGGGAAAGCACTAAGACCACCTCATCTTCTTCTGTTGGTCAATCTAGGGCAGGTATACATCAATTGGATATGTCGAAAGCAATGAAAGCCGAGATGGCCGCACTTACGAAAAAGCTAGAAGCAATTGAGACCAAAATCTCATCGCCTTCTCCTGCCCCTGCTTTACCCCCACGAACTATTTGTGCTTGTTGTTCGGATCCATCATACCTTACCGAAGAGTGTCCTTACAATCCACCTGTTCAAGGAAAAGATCAAGTCAATGCTACATTTCAGCAACGACAAAGAAATGATCCATACTCTTCGACTTATAATCCGGGATGGAAGAGTCACCCAAATTTTTCTTGGAATCAAAATCAACAATTCCAAGGAAACAACAACTTTCAAAGGCCTCCTCCTCCACAACAACAAGCACCACAATAAACTCAATACCAGCAACCTTTCCAACCACAATCTTACCCAAATCAAATGAACAATTTTGTGCCTAACAACTTTTACCCTCAAAACAATTTTGTTCAACCAAATGATGATAAGGTTACCTCGCTAGAAAGAAGTTTAGATGCGTTTCTACAACAATCTACACAATCCGCAGCAACGTTGGAGACTTCCATTTAGTCTTTGGTGCACAACAATGCGTCACATGATCAAAATATCAAATCAATCGAGACGCAAATTGCACAACTAACTGCTGCGTTGAGAGAGCGAGAAACAGGAAAGCTTCCATCTCAACCATTGCCAAATCCCGGTCACACACACAACGTACATGTCGCATATGAACATCAAAATCATGTAAATGCGGTGACCATGTTGAGATCTGGAAGAGTGTTGCAAAATAACGTGGGTATTAGTAATGACACCCCTGCCGGTGGTTCTTCTTTATCTTCTTCTTCTTCGTCTTCTTCTTTATCTTCTTCGTCAGAGCCTATTCTTCATTCTTCACAAGGCTCTACTTCTTTTAGTTTGCACGGACCCACTTCTCACTTCACGAACACACCACCACTGGGATCCGTTCCAACTCCACATTCTACTCCACAGACATTGGATTCAACAGATTTTCAAAATGCTCCATTTCCAAATAGGTTGAGATCCAATAAACCAACTCCACAAATGGAGAAGATTGTGGAGTTATTTAAACAGGTTAGCATAAATATACCTCTCTTGGATGCAATCCAATAAGTCCTTTCATACGCAAAAATCTTAAAGGGCTTATGCTCCTCGAAGAGAAAATCTCAAATACCTAAGAAAGTGCTAGTAGCTAGTGCCGTAAGCAATTCTATTAACCAACGTCAACCCTTACCCCAAAAACGAAAGGACCCTGGCTGTCCTACAATTTCAATAACAATTGGGGATAAGAACATCAATCGAGCACTTTTAGATCTTGGGTCTAGTGTTAACCTACTTCTCCATTCCGTGTACGAGCAATTAGGTGTTGGAGAGTTGAAACCCACTCGTTGTACTCTCCAAATGGCTGATCGATCAATCACCCATCCTAGGGGTGAGTTAGAGGATGTGTTGATCAAAGTAGGGGACTTCATATTACCCGTTGATTTTATTGTTATGGACACACAACCTATTGCTAACCCATAAAACCAAATTCCGGTGATCCTCGGTCGACCATTTTTTGCCACTTCCAATGCCGTAATAAATTGTCGCAATGGCTCTATGGCTCTATGACTCTATCCTTTGGGAAGATGTCTAGTGAGTTCAGTATTTACAGGATAGGAACTCTTCCCCCCATGCCTAAAACTAGTACACGAGAAGTTTGCTCGATTCACGAAATCACGCATGAGGACTGCGAGCTTGAAAAATTTATGTTTGATGACAACAGTTTTGACGCCACTAGTGTGTCCCTCCAGGAATCTAACACAGTTTTCACAACCGATATTGATTATGAATGTTTCACTTTTTCGAATGATTTTGACGACTCACCGCCTGAGTATGAGTCCTTTGAATTTTTGGATGATTTAGTTGAACAATCCGATTCGGTTGCTTACAGTGATTTCGAACCATTGTTGGAATCCTTTGAGTTCGAGATAGCCTCCTGTTCATATCAGATTTTTGCATTTTCATACCGCCCAATTTTTATCACATTGCATATCCGTAGATACTCTTGAGCCGTGTTTGCTAGTCAATTGCAGGATACAGGTTCTCGGTTCCAAAACGGTGAAATTCATGGAAAACACGACAAAATCCGGGTTCCTGCCAACCACAGATAAAAACACGGTCTCTGCTCTTCATCCGTATGTTGCCAGATATCAATAGGAAGACAAAACATCAAATCAATGTCATTCTCATGCACAAGGCTCAATGGTAGCACAAAATCCAAGAGATCTACGCGGAGCTCGAGGCAAATCATGACAAAATCTTGATAAAAAGTCCACCTTTCCCTCAACAGAATTCTGGAAAATTCGTGGAGCAATTATAAGAAAATACATATACCAGAATAATGTAGACAACAGATCAGGCCAGCACCAAAATTGGGGGGCCCAATTCAATCATAAGGCCGCGGATCCGCGGCCAAAGTGGGGTCCAGGCCGCGGATCCGCGGCAATATAGTGGCGGCAGTTGAAGATTTTTGGGGGTTTTTTTGGTCTTTTTGTTTAGGTTCTGGTGGTTGCCCTAGGGTTTCATTCTCTGGCCTATAAATAGCCCAGAAGTTTGTGAAGGAAGGGGTCCAACTTTGTATTTTTCATTTTGCCTAGTTTTAGTATTGTTCTTCTTCCTCTTCTCACCTCTTCTCCATTAAACTTGTAAGTGAGCTTTTGAGTGAAGAGTGATGAATAAAGAAGACCATTTTTATTATCATGCTTGTCTCTTTCTTTACTTGTTATAATTGTTGTAATTTTAATTGTTAAGTAGTTGTTGTTATTTCCTTGTTGTTTGTTTCTTCTCTCTTTTTCTTTATCCTTACATACGACAATGATACTTACGCTTGATCCTCGCCAAGGTGAGGTCGCAAACAGTTAGTCGTATTCTTCTAATCTTCTTCTTTCTATCTTCCTCTTTTGTGTTGTTTTATTTTTCCGTATTATGAAGTGTGAGTAGTTCTATACTTGTTAGGGTAGGATAAGGGAAGTTTGAGAGAAGGAAATCTCTCTCACTCTTTCCTTGCCCAACAACTTAAATCAACTCCCGTTAACCCAACCACAATCCGCTCCTTACGGCACCCTATCCTACATGATAGCGGTGATTCCGTAGTGAGACCGGTTGTGGTTGAATTAACCGGAGGTTATGGATAAGAGCCAAGAACGGACGGACAAGCACCAAAAGGAAGGACTATGCGTTGGAAAGCCTAGCTTATACTCCCAAGTTCCTTCCTAGTCGTGCTAATCCCCGTTGTTGCCGATTACCGTAACACCGATATTAAGTGGGGCAACGAAAGATGTGGAGACTCCTAACTCAAACTAACCTAATCCTAACCCTAACAAGCTCTCTTTAAATATCAACTCAACACTTAGATAACTACAAACAAAATCTGAACTACCGGACTTAACTCGTCGAAAAACACATAGAAAAAGATTCCCATCTCCCTGCGGACGACCCGTACTCAACCGGCCAGCTACGTGCGAAACCGTCTTGATTGCGGTATTTAGAACTAAACTTGACACGCTCGTATCCTATCAATCAAATGGCGCCGTTGCCGGGGAGACGGTAGTCTATTTCTAAGTGAAATTTCGGGTTAATTTGTGAATATAAAAACAACCAAAAACAAAAAAAAAAACAAAAAAATAATATACTTTGTAAAAATCATCTTGTTTTTTTTGATTAGTTTTTGTGCAAGTGTGCAGGAAATACGAAGCTCAAGATCGACGCCTAAGACGTTGGAAATACGGAGTTCAAGTACAGTGCCAAAGACGTGGGAAGATAGACCCACAGTTCGCGGCTACACCGCGACGGACAAAAACGAAGCATCCGGTCTACTGTAGAAATCTGGAGCAGATACAGTGAGCATATTAGAATTCCACACATCCAGACAAGTAGAGAAGATCAAACAGAGCCCACACCAGAAAAATTAATCACCAATACCTCATTTCCGCCGCGGAACCGCGGCATTAGGGACTTTTTGCCGCCCTTCCGCGGCCACTTGGTGGGGTCAGTGTGCCATCTTCTCTCTGTAAGTCCCTCTGCCTCTCTCCACTCCTCTGAGCTCCACTGAATTGTGTTTTCTGCAGCCTTCTTTGCGCAAATTCTTCTCCCCCTTCCAATAAACTGTTCTTGTGCAGGATTCTTTGCGCCACAAATAAAAATTGTTTGCTGTTGATATTGTTACTGTTTTGCATTCTTTTAATACGGACTTAAGGGGCTTGAAACCAATCCAGATTGGGTGGGGATTTCATCACCCTTCCCAGGACCCCGGAAATCACTAAAGCATATGCAGTGTCCATTGTAATTAAAAAATACTAGACTTCAGCCCTAAGGACTTCGCGCTCATTAGGAGAAGATAAACCTTGTTTAGAACCTTGCTTAACCGTATATTATTTACGGGGTGTCTAGGAAAGTGTTAAAGGCGCAACCGCCGAAAGAGAAAGGGTTATTTAATTAAGGAACTTCGCGAAAGCGTTGGACAACCTCCCCTTATCTCTGCACTTACCTGGCCTCGTGATCAGTGTATTTTTAAGCTTGTTTCTCGACACTGTTTAACTTCGACAATCAAGTTCAGGAGCAGGTCTAGTAGACCTAGGTTACCCTAGATCTAGGTGTGATTGTGCATATCTTGTTTGTGATTGCTTAAGCCGTATTCCCGTACATACTTCTGTAAATCTTTTTCTAAAAAAAAAAAAAAAGAAAAAATCAAAAACTTTTACAAAAACTTGCCCTTTTGTCGCCAAATCCATTTTCACCCAACACCCATCGCCTTTCTTCATTGACGTTTTCTTACCCTCACCTTCTTCGCTTTGACTATACTAAACTCGTTTAGTGTATGTCCGCTTGGACTCGGGACACTAGCGCCCGTCTAGTCCGCGTTACGTTAGTCGCGACCGACTACGCGATCGACTCCGAAGTCGATACTCCGTCCACTCCTCTTTCACCCCTTCCTTTGCCGGCCAACTCCGACGTTGACCGAAATTCTGTTCGTACATCTTCACCTTCACCTTCACCTTCACCAACCTCTTCTTCCGCGATGTCGGGATTTAATCCGAACATCTCGTTGACCACCCCGGGATTGGCTCCACCTCCTATGGAGACCAATCTCCCACCACCTCCGCCTGTTGTAGCGCCGCAGCGAATTGCGCTCCAGGATCGTTTCTACCCTACCCGTTCTACACTTCCAACCTGCCTTTCTCTTCCTCCGGCCAATGGGGACAACTTTGAAATTAAGCCCCATTTCATCAACATGCTTCCACGTTTTCATGGGCTTGAATCTGAAGATGCCTATATCTTCATTAACAAATTTCAAAACGTCTGTGCCATGATGAAAACAACCCAGCTGTCGGACGATGCTATACGTCTACGGGTCATTCCGTTCACTTTATGCGATCTCGCAGAAAAATGGCTGTATAGCACCACTTCCCACTCAATCACCAGCTGGGACGAGTTTGTTAAAGCGTTTCTGAAAAAATTCTACCCAAATCATAAGACCGCAAGAATTCGAAATGAGATCAACCAATTCTCCCAGCTTCCTTCTGAACCCTTTTGGAAGTGCTTTGACCGATACAAAGACCTTCTTGTTCAGTGTCCTCACCACGGTATAGAGAAATGGCAACTCTGCCAAACCTTATACGAGGGACTGAACCCAGCAACGAAGCAGTTGCTGGAAACCATCTGTCAGGGCCACTTCCTATCCAAATCTGACGAGGAAGCGTGGCAGTTCTTTGACGATCTTGCGGAGCAAACGCTACAGTGGGAGAGCACCAGACCGACTCCTTCTTCTTCTTCTACCTCCACTTCTACCGGTCAGTCTCGGGTAGGAATTCACCAGCTTGATGTCTCTATTGTGATGAGAGCTGAAATGGCTGCAATCACAAAAAAGCTTGAAGCAATAGAGAGCAAATTTTCTTCTCCTACTCCTGCCCCTGTTCTCCCCCTTCGTACCATCTGCGCTTGTTGTTCCGATCCGTCCCACTTGACCGAAGAGTGTCCTTACAATCCACCCTCGCAAGGACAGGATCAGGTTAATGCATTCCAGCAAAGACCGAGGAATGATCCATACTCTTCCACCTTCAATCCCGGTTGGAGGAACCACCCCAATTTCTCCTGGAATCAGAATCAGAATCAATTCCAGGGCAACAATTTCCAAAGGGCCCCTCCACCGCAACAACAAGCGCAACAACAAACTCAGTATCAGCAGCCCTTCCAACCCCAGCCTTACCAAAACCAGACGAACAACTTTGCACCGAACAATTCCTTTCCACCAAACAACTTTGTTCCGTCAAACAACGATAAGGTTTCCTCGCTCGAGCGAAGTCTGGATGCGTTTGTTAAACAATCGACTCAATCCACCGCCAACATCCAGTCTTCGATCCAATCTTTAGTGCAACACACCGCCGCACACGGGCAGAGCATCAAGACCATCGAGGCCCAGATTGCACAGCTGAACGCGGCCTTGAGCGAGCGAGAGAAGGGGAAGCTCCCGTCCCAGCCACTTCCAAATCCCGGCCACCCACATAATGCACATGTTGCTCTTGAACAACAAAACCATAATGTGAGTGCCGTGACCACACTGAGATCAGGGAGGGTGCTGCAAAACAACATTGGCAAGCAAATCAACGATGACACCCCGGCCGCTTCTTCTTCTTCTTCTTCTCCTGCTTCTTCTTCTTCGTCTTCCGAGCCTATTCTCCGTTCTTCACAAGGCTCTCCTTCCTCTTCTTCTCTAAACGGACCCGCTTCTCACTCCACGAAAACACCTATTCTGGGATCCGTTCCAACTCCAAAATCTCCTCCTCCAGCATTAGACTCAACCAATTTTCAAAATGTTCCATTTCCAAACCGGTTGAGGTCTAACAAACAAAATCCACAAATGGAGAAGATTTTGGAGTTATTCAAGCAAGTTAACATTAACATTCCTCTTTTAGATGCTGTCCAACAAGTCCCTTCTTACGCGAAAATCTTAAAGGACTTGTGCACGAAAAAGAGGAAGTCTCAGGTACCCAAGAAGGTTTTCTTGGCTAGTGCTGTGAGTGATGCCCTTACCCAATCTTTACCACAAAAACGGAAGGACCCTGGCTGTCCTACGATTTCAATTACTATTGGGGATAAGAACATCAACCGCGCACTATTAGATCTTGGTGCCAGTGTTAACTTGCTTCCGTATTCAGTATACGAGCAATTAGGCGTCGGAGAGCTGAAACCCACACACTGCACTCTCCAGATGGCCGACCGATCGATCACCCATCCTAGGGGTGAGCTAGAGGATGTGTTAATCAAAGTCGGGGACTTCATATTCCCCGTCGACTTCATTGTCTTAGATACACAGCCTGTAGCTAACCCCCGGAATCAAATTCCGGTGATACTCGGTCGCCCATTTCTCGCAACCTCAAATGCTGTGATCAATTGTCGCAATGGTTCAATGAACCTCTCTTTTGGAAATATGACAATTGAACTCAACATTTTTAGGCTGGGGAATCAGCCCGCCGAACCTAATGCTCATATACTGGATGTTTGCTCGATCCAGGAGATGACCCCCGAAGAGTGTGAATTCGAGGAGTTTTTGTTTGAATACGATAATCTTGACGCCACTAGTGCGTGTCTCTTCGAACCTGCTGCTGTTTCTGCGCCCGATAACGACTACGAGTGTTTCACGTTCACGAACGATCTTAGCCGCGCACAACCCGAGTTTGAATCTTTCGACTTTTCGGATGAGTTACCTGAACCATCCGACTCGGTTGCCTACACTCGTTTTGAACCTTTGCTGGAGTCCTTTGAGTTCGAGACCTTTGCACCAGTCTTGCCTTCCATCATTTCACCTCCAACGCTCGAACTCAAGCCGTTGCCGTCTCACCTTAAGTATGCTTACTTAGGTGAGAACGAGACCCTCCCTGTCATCATCTCGGCTTCTCTAGCTCCCGAGCAAGAGAAAGCCCTTCTCACGGTCTTGCACGGCAACAGGCAAGCTTTTGGCTGGTCCATGGCGGACATCAAGGGGATTAGTCCCCTCATCGTTGAGCATCACATTCATCTGATGGATGATGCCAAACCAGCCCGGGATCCACAAAGACGTCTTAATCCAGTCATGAAGGAGGCTGTGAAGAAGGAGATCGTCAAATGTCTAGATAGTGGTATCATTTACCCTATCTCTGATAGCCAGTGGGTTAGCCCCATTCACGTTGTCCCCAAGAAGTCGGGCATCACGGTCATAACCAACGAGGCGAATGAGTTAATCCCTACTCCCACCCAAACTGGGTGGCGAGTTTGCATTGATTACAGAAAACTCAATGCCGCAACGCGGAAAGACCACTTTCCGCTACCTTTTATTGACCAGATGCTCGAACGATTGGCCGGACATGAGTACTATTGCTTTCTTGATGGCTACTCTGGCTACAATCAAATTCCCATCGCCGAAAAAGACCAGGACAAAACCACTTTCACTTGTCCTTTCGGCACGTTTGCATATCGACGCATGCCCTTTGGGTTATGCAATGCGCCCGCTACCTTCCAGCGGTGTATGATGGGGATTTTCTCAGACATGGTGGAGAAATTTCTGGAGATTTTCATGGATGACTTCTCCATTTTCGGCGACTCCTTTGACGAGTGTTTGCTGCATCTTGACGCTGTCCTTACACGATGTAAGGACAAGAATCTCACTTTGAACTGGGAGAAATGCCACTTCATGGTGCGTGAAGGCATTGTCTTAGGACATATCATCTCGCAAAATGGCATAGAGGTTGACAAAGCAAAGATTGAGGTCATTTCCAATCTGCCTCCTCCCCGATGCGTCAGAGATATCCGAGCCTTCCTTGGCCATGCCGGTTTTTATAGACGGTTTATCAAGGACTTTAGCAAGATTGCTAGGCCCTTGACGCTTTTGCTGGCCAAGGACACGCCTTTCACCTTCGACTCGAGCTGTGTGACTGCATTCGAGTCACTGAAACTCTCACTCACTTCTGCTCCCGTTCTCTCTTCTCCTGACTGGACGCACCCATTCGAGATTATGTGCGATGCATCCGACTTTGCCATCGGTGCTGTCCTTGGACAGCACATCAACAAGATGCCGCATGTAATCTATTACGCAAGCCGAACCCTGAACGACGCACAACTCAATTATACAACAACTGAGAAGGAATTCTTAGCTGTTGTATTTGCCTTAGAAAAGTTCAGGCCCTACCTCATCGGCTCTCCAGTCATTGTCTACACTGACCACTCAGCTCTGCGCCATCTTTTTGCAAAGAAAGATGCCAAATCTCGGTTAATCCGTTGGATCCTCTTGCTTCAAGAGTTTGACCTTGTCATTAAGGACAAACGAGGATGTGAAAACGTGGTTGCCGACCATCTCTCGCGACTTCCTTCTTCGCCTTCGCTTCCAATTCCGATAAACGACGTTTTCCCGGATGAACAACTCTTGACAGTATCTTGCGAACCCTGGTTCGCAGATATTGTGAACTATTTGGCCACGGGATTGCTACCGACCGAATGGTCGAGTCAGGACAGACTTCGCTTCTTATCCCAAGTAAAACATTTTTACTGGGACGAACCCTACTTGTTCAAGTACTGTCCCGACCAGATTATTCGTCGGTGTGTCCCTGATGAGGAATTCAAGAGTGTGCTGTCATTTTGCCACGACCAAGCATGTGGCGGGCATTTTGGGCCCAGAAAGACAGCTGAGAAGATCTTGCAATGTGGTTTCTACTGGCCACAACTTTTCAAAGACGCTCACGACTATTGCAAGACTTGCTCCCGGTGCCAACACATGGGCCGGATATCCCGGAGGAATGAGATGCCGCTCCAACCGATCTTGGTTGTGGAGATTTTCGATGTTTGGGGGATAGACTTCATGGGGCCGTTTCCCAGCTCTTTTGGGAACTTGTACATTCTTCTAGCTGTTGATTACGTCTCTAAATGGGTCGAGGCTGTGCCCAGCCGAACTAACGACAACAAGGTTGTCGTTAGGTTCCTTAAAGAAAACATTTTCTCACGGTTTGGGCACCCCCGAGCGATCATTAGCGACAATGGAAGTCATTTCTGCAATAGGACTTTCGAGGCCTTGATGCGGAAATACTCCATTAATCATAAGCTTTCTACGCCCTACCACCCCCAAACCTGCGGGCAGGCCGAAGTTTCAAATCGGCAGATCAAGCAGATACTGGAGAAAACGGTTTCCAAGAACCGTAAGGATTGGTCTTTGAAACTCACTGATGCCCTTTGGGCATTTAGAACCGCTTATAAGACCGACCTTGGCATGTCTCCCTATCGGCTTGTGTACGGAAAAGCCTGCCACCTTCCTGTCGAAATCGAGCATCGCGCGTTTTGGGCGATAAAGGAGCTGAATCTGTCTCTGGAGGACGCGGGCAGCCATCGGAAGCTGCAGCTGAACGAACTGAGCGAGCTTAGGGATGAGGCTTACGACAACGCGGTTGTCGTTAAGAATCGAACGAAGGTGTTTCATGATAAACACCTTGTGCGCAAAACCTTCGTACCTGGTCAACAGGTACTTCTTTACGACACCCGACTTCATTTCCATCCTGGAAAGCTCCGATCTCGCTGGAAAGGGCCGTATTTTGTGCGGACTGTGTATCCGCAGGGCGCTGTGGATTTGAAAAATCCAAAGGACGGTTCACTCTTCAAAGTGAACGGACACCGATGCAAACCATACCTTAGCGCCGAACCAACAGAGGAGCTCCTGTTCTTACAGGAGCCGGTTTACCTTGCTTGATCTTCCTCTGCCTACCGCCAAACTTCGGTTATCCAGCCAAGCACAGTGGACACTGTTCCAAATAAGTTTGGGGGTATGTATAAACCATTTTGTTTATATTTATGTATATTCTTTTTCTTTTCTTTCAAAAACAAATAAAACTTGAGTATCGCTAACCGACAATTTTGAACCTTCAAACTGATCTCTTCATGCAACGACAGTGAGGACACTGTCCAGTTTAAGTTTGGGGGTACGCTCGGTACGCATTTCTTACCTTCGCATTCATATGTATATTTTGCATCTGCATATTTAAATTCATAAAATCCATAAAAATTTGAAAATTTTCTAAAAAATATAAAAACTTTTTTGTCAAGTTAGCTTGTGGAAGAACTCTGATTCAACATTCGACGGTTTTTGTTTGAAAAAATAGGAATAACTAGATCTTATGTTTGGATTTTGAAAATCTGAAAGATAACTCTCCTTTGAAGTTAACTATAGCTGATATAAGTCTTTACATCACACTACACGTGTCGTAAGATTTTGGGAAATAGATGACAAGTCTTTCATGTTTAAACTTTTAAACAGATAAATGATTTTCTGAGGATCAAATAGGTTTGTTCTGAAATAAGTAATGTCAAGAATAGTTTATGAAGTAAAGCGAATATGAAGGAATGTTATTGATGCCATAATTGGAGCTAAGTCTGAAAAATAACCCATCTGAAACTTGATTGGAATGATTACACACCAAACCCACTAGACACGTCTTTTATCCAAAAAAAATATTTGAACTGCCGGTTATATCTCCGTTCGTATTAAATCATCTGATTTTCACGCCAAACTGTCTTTTGTTTTTTGACCTAGGTAACTTGAGTAATTAAGTCCGCTGGGGTGTTTCTACACCTAATGCCCTAAAACCAACTGGTTTGGGTGCATTGGCCCAAAGCTCGCTAAGAAGCCTAGAAAGTCCAGTTTAAAACAAAGTCAAGCAAGTGTTCTCTCCGAGTTAAAATTCCTAACGGTTCTTTGTGTGAGAATAATCTTGATAAAAGACAGGCTTTTAAAAAAATTTTAACGGAGATATGAAGGTTTTACTCTTTGATAAAGACTATTGCACGTTCACAGTGGTGTGTATGAAATGAAAACAAGAAAAAGGTGGAGTGAAAAATACGACTTAGTTTCCTGTTAAGGAAGATAGAAATTCTGAAGTTGAAACCTTACTGCAAAACGAAACTTGAAAAATGCTTAACTCATTATAAAACTTATGTGATCCTTTTAAAATTGTTATCTGGGCTTTATTGTGCGACATGATGACTCTAATCGATCCTTCTGGAACTTAACGACACTACCCACACTGCACGTAAAGACATATAAAATTTGTAGTTAAATAAGATGTGAGGTGTGAAAAATAAAGGTTCGATAGTCTAGACTAAGGATTATAGAATTGTTATTTTCTAAAACAAAACTTTAGGGTTTGAAACTTAGTCATTTTTACAAACCAACTTGACCGGATTTTGTGGGTAGTATCCGCTGAAAACCCTCAGGAGACAACACTCCTCCTACTAGGGACACCTAGAGGTTTAACGGCTTGTTGCACATGCTCAGTGCAATCGCGTTCCCTGCGAAAGTGAGGTTAGGAAATTTTTTGTGAATAAATGGACTTTGCTCGGGACGAGCAAATGATAAGTTTGGGGGTATTTGTTCATATCAGATTTTTGCATTTTCATACCGCCCAATTTTTATCACATTGCATATCCGTAGATACTCTTGAGCCGTGTTTGCTAGTCAATTGCAGGATACAGGTTCTCGGTTCCAAAACGGTGAAATTCATGGAAAACACGACAAAATCCGGGTTCCTGCCAACCACAGATAAAAACACGGTCTCTGCTCTTCATCCGTATGTTGCCAGATATCAATAGGAAGACAAAAGATCAAATCAATGTCATTCTCATGCACAAGGCTCAATGGTAGCACAAAATCCAAGAGATCTACGCGGAGCTCGAGGCAAATCATGACAAAATCTTGATAAAAAGTCCACCTTTCCCTCAACAGAATTCTGGAAAATTCGTGGAGCAATTATAAGAAAATACATATACCAGAATAATGTAGACAACAGATCAGGCCAGCACCAAAAATTGGGGGGCCCAATTCAATCATAAGGCCGCGGATCCGCGGCCAAAGTGGGGTCCAGGCCGCGGATCCGCGGCAATATAGTGGCGGCAGTTGAAGATTTTTGGGGGGTTTTTTGGTCTTTTTGTTTAGGTTCTGGTGGTTGCCCTAGGGTTTCATTCTCTGGCCTATAAATAGCCCAGAAGTTTGTGAAGGAAGGGGTCCAACTTTGTATTTTTCATTTTGCCTAGTTTTAGTATTGTTCTTCTTCCTCTTCTCACCTCTTCTCCATTAAACTTGTAAGTGAGCTTTTGAGTGAAGAGTGATGAATAAAGAAGACCATTTTTATTATCATGCTTGTCTCTTTCTTTACTTGTTATAATTGTTGTAATTTTAATTGTTAAGTAGTTGTTGTTATTTCCTTGTTGTTTGTTTCTTCTCTCTTTTTCTTTATCCTTACATACGACAATGATACTTACGCTTGATCCTCGCCAAGGTGAGGTCGCAAACAGTTAGTCGTATTCTTCTAATCTTCTTCTTTCTATCTTCCTCTTTTGTGTTGTTTTATTTTTCCGTATTATGAAGTGTGAGTAGTTCTATACTTGTTAGGGTAGGATAAGGGAAGTTTGAGAGAAGGAAATCTCTCTCACTCTTTCCTTGCCCAACAACTTAAATCAACTCCCGTTAACCCAACCACAATCCGCTCCTTACGGCACCCTATCCTACATGATAGCGGTGATTCCGTAGTGAGACCGGTTGTGGTTGAATTAACCGGAGGTTATGGATAAGAGCCAAGAACGGACGGACAAGCACCAAAAGGAAGGACTATGCGTTGGAAAGCCTAGCTTATACTCGCAAGTTCCTTCCTAGTCGTGCTAATCCCCGTTGTTGCCGATTACCGTAACACCGATATTAAGTGGGGCAACGAAAGATGTGGAGACTCCTAACTCAAACTAACCTAATCCTAACCCTAACAAGCTCTCTTTAAATATCAACTCAACACTTAGATAACTACAAACAAAATCTGAACTACCGGACTTAACTCGTCGAAAAACACATAGAAAAAGATTCCCATCTCCCTGCGGACGACCCGTACTCAACCGGCCAGCTACGTGCGAAACCGTCTTGATTGCGGTATTTAGAACTAAACTTGACACGCTCGTATCCTATCAATCACCTCCCTAATTTTACCTTCAATTGTTTCGCTTCCGAAACTCGAACTCAAGCTTTCGTCTCACCTTAAATACGCTTATCTAGGTGAGAATGAGACCTTTCCCGTTATCATATCGGCATCTCTAGCTCTCGAACAAGAGAAAGCCCTTTTAATGGTCTTACAAGACAACCGGCAAGCTTTCGGTTGGACTATGGCGACATCGAGGAGATTAGTTCCCTCATAATTAAATATCATATGCATATGATGGATGATGCCAAGTCAATAAAGGATCCACTGAAATATCTCGGGGATTATGTGGATAATCAACCTACTCCTTTAGAAGTTGAACCACCCCCTTTTCTTTTAATAAGCTACGAGAATGCCAATATTCCACTGATTTCTGATCATTCCCATTCTCGTTTTGATTCATCATCACCTCCTATCTCTTCACTTCCACGTGCATATAGACACTTTCCATACCACCACTTATCTCTTCCCCAATTCTTCTTGGCTCGGTACAACATGTTTTTCCACCGACCGACGCTTTACACAGATAAATTCTTCAACTAGTTGGTGTTGACGTTTGGTCTTTGCAATGTTTGGTAATGACGTGTAACATCGTTTCACTTAAGTTTGGGGGGGACCTTTTTGTTTTTCTTTTAACAATAATAAAAAAATTGTAAATAAATAAACAGGGGAGCGCCGACAATTTTGACCCTCTTGGTGTAGCCTGACAGTAAGGACACTGTCAAGTTTAAGTTTGGGGGTATGCTCGGTAAGTCTTCTTCCTTCGCATTCATATGTACATTTTTGCATTTGCATACTTATTTTAAAATCCATAAAATTAAATTTTTTTAAAAAATTATAAAAATTGAAAAGTTCAATTTTGGCCATAATTGACTTAAGTTTAACAAGACGGTTAACTAGCTAGGAACAACTAGATCTTAGACTTAATAAATTAAAAACCCTAAAAATAACCTTTCTTAAAATTTAACGGTAGAATGTATATGTCTTTGTAGTTTATTTAGAAATAGGCAAATTTCGAGTTAACATCTTGGGCTAAGTTAAAACAAGGGAAAAGTATTGATATTTTTTTATTGAAGTATAAGTTTGAAAAATAATTCCTAAGCTTAAGTCTAAATTCTGAAAATATATACCCTACAAATTGCACAAACACGAACCTTGAAATTTGGAATAGTAGAAGAGACCTTGAAATGCTCTTGTCTAAAAGTCCTTAGTATGAAGGAAAATAAAATAAAAATACAAGTGTGAATACAACAACAACAACTGAGCCTTTTATCCCAAGCATATGGGGTAGGCTACATGAACCAACCTGAGAATCACGCCGGGTCCAGCACATGAATCCTCTGTCTCCACTCACTTCTATCGAACAATATACTTTCATTGAGTCCTTTGGCAACCATATCGTTTCGTATCACCTCCATCCATGTTTTCTTCGGTCTCCCTTTTGCCCTTTTGCCATTACCCATATCGAGAGTATCTATTCGTCGAACCGGTGCTTCCATAGGTCTGCGTCGCACATGACCAAACCATCTAAGCCGGTTTTCCCGCATCTTCTCCTCCACGGGTGCTACACCAACTTTTGCACGAATATCCTCATTTCGCACCTTGTCTTTTCTAGTGTTACCGCACATCCAACGAAGCATGCGCATCTCCGCTACGTGCATCTTCTGTGTATGATGCTTCTTAGGAGCCCAGCATTCTGTACCATATAATAAGGCAGGCCGAATAGCGCTCCGATAAAACTTCCCTTTCAATTTTAACGGAAAGTTACGATCACACAAAATCCCTGTTGCACTCCTCCATTTCAACCAACCAACTTGGATCCTTTGATTAACATCACTATCGATCTCCCCATTCCTTTGGATGATGGAACCTAGATATCTAAACTGGTCGCTCGGTGATATCTCTTGCCCTTCCAATGTTATACCAATATGGTTTTGACTTCTCTGGCTACTAAATTTGCAGTGCATATATGCTGTCTTGGACCTGCTCAATCTGAATCCCCGAGATTCCAATGTTTGTCTCCATAATTCCAATTTGGCATTAACCCCTGCTTTCGTCTCATTTACTAGAACAATATCATCAGCGAATAGCATACACCAAGGGACCTCATCTTGGATAGTTCTAGTAAGCTCATCCATCACGATGGTAAACAGGAAAGGACTTAATGCAGATCCTTGATGTAAACCAATAGTAATCGGAAAATCACTTGTTAAGCCACCGCAAGTTCTGACATGTGCCACTACTCCGTCGTACATATCCTTGATTATGTCAATATACTTGACGGGGACCCCCTTTTTCATCATTGTCCCCCATAATACCTCTCTAGGTACCTTGTCGTACGCTTTTTCTAAATCAATAAATATCATATGCAAATCTCTTCTCCTCTCTCGAAAGCGCTCGACAAGTTGACGAAGCAAATGAATCGCCTCTGTCGTCGATCGTCCAGGCATGAACCCAAATTGGTTCTCTGTTATCTTAATATCCTTCCTTAGCCTGTGTTCAATCACTCTCTCCCAAAGTTTCATGGTGTGACACATTAGTTTTATTCCACGGTAGTTTGAGCAACTTTGAATGTCACCCTTATTCTTGTAGATAGGTACAAGGATACTTTTCCTCCATTCATTTGGCATCTTTTTTGTCTGCCAAATCTTATTAAACAGATCTGTCAGCCATTTAACGCCTATTTCTCCTAAGCATCTCCAAATCTCGATAGGAATCCCGTCAGGACCAACCGCTTTTCTTAAACCCATTCTGTTCAAAGCTTCTTTAACCTCAGTAAGTCTTATTTTACGCATGAAATCACGATTTATATCTTGAGATTGAATGACAAGTCCATCCAAATTCTTAGTAAAGCTCTCATTGAACAATTTGTCAAAATAATCTCTCCATCTTTCCTTGATATCCTCATCTCGAACTAAAACCTTCTGATTTTCATTTTTGACACACTTCACCGCACATAAGTCTCTAGTCTTCCTTTCCCGCATTCGAGCAATCCGGTATATATCATTTGCAGCCTCTTTAGTGTCTAATTTCTCGTACACCTCCTTGTAGACCTTAGATTTAGCTTCCCGAACAGCTTTCTTAACTTCCTTTTTAGCCATTTTTGTAGCGTTTTGAAAATCGTTTCGGTGAAATTTCGGAAAATCGGTAAAATGAGGGGGTTTTCTGTAAAAAGTCAAAATACAAATATCTTATTATAAAAATTAAATATACATATTCTAGCTATGTAATTGCTATTATTTGGTGTTTATTGAGCCGCTGGTGAAATTTCAAATTTTCTGAAAAAAAAAATATTATTTTATTAATATTTTAAGCCGTCACTAATACATTTAATTAGGGAAAATTACAAATTGGAATGAGTTGAAACAAATTTTGTGCATCATAAAACATTAAATAAAAATTTATCATGTGGTTTTTGGAACGAAATCATTTGCCAAAACGGTTTAGAAATTATTGAAGTAAAAAGGCTTTTTTTTAGCGTAAATGGATGTTTGGGGTATTGTATTTATCATTTTTCATCACCCCACACCCGTACCCACACCCACACACCCCCATTTACTTCATTCCTTTGCTGAATTCAGCAGTCCCTCCCTTTCCCCTCACTTGAATTTCAAAGAAGAAAAGAAAAGAATAGAATAAAGAGAGAAGAAGTTTATGTGTTGACTTGGAGAGAGTTTGACTTGGACTTTTTTCACACCCACACTCATCTCACACTCTCTCTCTCCCTCCTAAAATTCTGGCCGAACCATTCCTCCCCCTCAACAACAGCCCCCTCCCTTTTCTTCCCTCATTTCTCTTCCAAAAATTCATGAATTTGCCTCAAAATCCATCAAAAATCCCAATTCTAACCCTTACCCATTTTTCCTTGGTCATTCAAGCATTGATCTTGGAGCTTAGAAGCAAGTTTGGGAGGCTAGATTTCAAGTGAGATCTACAAAATTGTGAGGTATAAATTGAGACCCTTTTTGTGAAATTGTTGTTAATTTCTTTAGGTTAGCTTAATTAAGTGTTTAATTAGGTTTTAATTGGTTCTAATTGTATGATTGAAAATTCAAGAGAGTGGTTTGTGATCAATTAGGGTTTTGGGTATTTGGATCATGGTTATTATGAGTAGTCTCACATCTCAAGACATGCAAAGTGAAATCTTGTTGCTAAATTTTAAATTGTTACTTGAGCATTTAGCTAAATCACTTGTTTATGCAAACTAGGTTTTGATAATTAATTTCAAAATTGAGAATTCAAAATATAGTAAGGGTTTCATCACATCATTAACATATTAATGAGTGGTTTAAAATCTTTGGTTATGCAAAACCAAGCTTAGTGGTTGTTTGTGTATTGTTACTTTGAAAATTGTTAAAATTGTGTTAATTTGCTAAATTGCTTACTAGGTTTTTGAAATTTGTCAAATTCTTGGGATTAAAAATATGATTAGGTTTTTCTTGGCTTCATTAGCTTTATTAAGTGTGGTTTAATGCTTTGGATCATGCAAATCTAAGCTTAATTGATGAATTGTGAATTTTGCTTTAAAATGTGTTAAAAATTGATATTTTTGCAAACTAGGATTTTGGAAATTATGCAAATTTATGCGATTAAATTATGGAAATGGTTTTATTGACTTATTTAAGATATTTAATAAATATATTGGCCACTACATTCATTTAAACATCGAGTTTTGTACTAAAACGGGTAATTTTGCTTGCTAGTTTTTCGGAAAAACGGCTTTTAGAGTGAATTTGGGGTTTTCGTGAGTTTTAACCTATTTTATATTAAAATTAGTGTTCGTGAATGTGCAAATGAGTGTGATTGGATTTTCTCGATGGTTTGACGTTCGTACATCGACATCGAGGGTTGGTTTGACTATTCTTGCATGTGTAGGCGATAGGTTTTGACCTATGCATGATACACGTGCCGATTTAGTTTTCGTATGCCGTTTCGATTTTGAATTGGGTTTTTAATGCGATACGGTGCGTTATGATATGTAGGTACCCCATGTGGACTTCGAGACGACAAGCAAGCGCGTGGCGACGTCGACACCGGCGAGTGAGGACCAGGTGAGTAGATTTATATCTACGGGGAGAAGTCGGGTGGATGGCGTATAGCACCCCCGCAGTCCGTAATTAGTACTATGTAGTATATTTTTATGTGTGATAGTTAGTGTGTTATGGTTAGTTAGGGGTAGAAATAACTAGCGTAGTTCCTAGTTGCGAACCATAGGATAGATTTGCACCCACACGCATACGCTTGTATGTTTCTTATACTTGCACGGTGTTTGATGATATGGGATGACTTTGGAGTTGAGTCGATGATGTGGGCTTTGTGCCGCGAGATCGGTGATTTGATATGATTCGTATTTGGGATACGAAATGTGATTCTTGCGGGTTCGGGATGTGTGTTTACCCCCGCATTCATACTTTGAAGATGATATCAGTTGTACTAGACATAGATCAGTACCCCAGATTTTATGATATGATAAGTGATATCTGAAATGTGATGAGATAGTGTGATATTGAACCACACCCAGCTTTTGGGATGCCGTACGACGATTTACCGTACGAGCCTATATTGATGATAGATCCGCGCTCATGACTCGAGGATGTCAGATGATATACTGTATCGTACGCGATACTATTGAGGCGGGATCACCGACTTATATATATTTATATATCGACTCAGATGTTAGGCGGTTCCCTTACCTGTAGTTCAGCTTGTTAGTTCGGCCGTATAGTTTAGTGTAGTTGTTAGAGTAGATTAGACTTCTTACCTATTTCAAAAACTAACGAATCGTGGGCATTTTTAAAGACAGCTCAAGGGAATCTACGGACATTTCAAAAACGACGTATCTTTTCATAAAAACACCGTAGCCCTATTTTCAAAACCCCATGATTCGTGTTTTTTCAAAAGGCACCATTCGTAGGACTTATATTAGATTAATGTAGGTTAGTTTTGGTTACGTCTAGTTTCAGCTCCCACTTTTTTGTGGTTCGCTTTGCATCGCATTCTTATATTATGTTTCATACTCCATTTTAATATCATGCTGATAGGACACCAGCACCATTACCGATGATGCGTATGTACCACGTACACTTACTTGCCGGCTCACACACATCTTCATCGGTAATTGCCATGTCACGTACACCTTAGAAAATATATTATTGCTTGACATAGCCTATTAGCGAATAGTTTAGACATTGTAGTTATTACCTGCTACTTCATGCATACTGTTATTCATTGTTATGCCGCATTCATGGATTCTTATGCATATATTCACTATTTTGCATGCTATTGAGGTTTGGATTTGGATTTCGATGAGATTTTCTGGATTTGGAGGAAAACCGCAAAAACACAAATAAACATATTCTCTCTTTTAAAATAAAAAGTGCGGTTTTCCCATGATGTATGAGTCGTCCACCATGAGTTTGCTGATGGATTTGGAAACCCGATTCGAGGAGACGGATAAACCGTTTCGGGTACATGGTGGACCCGGTGCGGTACCCCGGGGCAAGAGGAATGTGGTGATGACGTTGAGCCTGGCAGGGGAGTACTACCTACCGGTGATTTTACCCGACGCGTCGGATATCCGGAGGATACCGTCGTGGTCTTGAGATTTATGGTAGGGGCCGGTCCGGATTGACGGCGCCCTAGATATTGAGATTGAGACATTGATATTTCGAGACAGTGAGATTTATGTTTTGTGTCGATGCTAGACACTATTGATGCTGATTTCATTTATGATACCTCAGTTTAAAAATACGAAGGAAATCTTACTAATTTATGAAAACAGTTTCTTCATTTATATGTATTCCGTTTCATGCATTCATACCTCATTCATATGATATATTGCTACTTGAGGCACTGACACGGGCACATGAGATTATACTCGGGTTAGATATTTACCCTAGCCTTGTTATAGGCTGCATGTTATATACTTATTTTGAGGATATATTATGATCATTGACCTAGGATTGCGTTATTTATGCGATTTCTGTGCGTAGATGTTTTTCTATTCACGAGTTGGCAACTCACCCCCGTTGTGCCCCAGTTTCTTGCAGATTTACCGTACAGGTTTCATTACGGCTTTGCGGCATAGTTCCATTCGGGTGATTTGCTAGTAGGTGGGTTTACTTGTATCATACCCCCATTATTTATCTTGTATATCATTATTCTGTTGTATCTAGAATTCCATCAACCAAACATGTATTTATTGAGATAGAGACCAGTGTTGGTTATTCTTTCGACCTTAGAGTCGCTCGTTATATTTCTGGTGGTTTTGAGTTTCCTTTTGAGTTTTGATCCTCGCCGTTGGCGTTGTATATTTTATTGTTTGTGTGGTTGTGACCGTCGATTGACGAAGAGCTAGCTCCCGCTTGGGGATGCCTTTTTCTTGATTTCGTATACTATTCATGTTGTATCCCGTTTGGGGGCCAGTATTTACAAAGGAGACTCTGCCGAAATTTTCAGTAAAATTTTGATGCTTTTAAAAACCGCATAATTCGGCTTATGCTATTGAAACTACTTGCTTTAATTTGGTTTTTCCTGCACTCTACTACTTTTCTTGGTTTGGATTTCTGGGTTTTCGGTTTACTTAGATTACGTACGCCTCGAGACGTTCGTAGTTTAAGTGCCGGTCATGTTCCGTACTTTCGGGTCGTGACAAAGTTGGTATCAGAGCGTTAGGTTTTACCTTCGGAGCGTAGGATGACCCTTGGTTGATGGAATAGGTGACTAAAGTAGAGTGACGTACCGTTGGTATGTTCCGCGGCATATCTACGACACGCCACTCCACTTAAGAAGCCTTAGGATGTACATTTTCTTGTTCAGTATTATATTCCTTCCTGATCTAGCTTCATCGGTACCAGTTTGGTTTTGCTGCTACGGTTACGGGCAAGGAGAGCTACGGCTAGAGTTGCGGTCAGCACAAGCTCGTCACGAACGAGGACTGACCAGGGCGAAATTCCGGCGACACACGATTGCAGAGATGTATCTTTTTACCGTGTTTCCGCGCCATGAGCGTTTGGCGGATCGCCTTTATGAGACTTCTCGGACGTGCCGATCAGTATCAGAGGATTGAGCCAATGATAGAGGCCAGCCAAATCTTGATGACCGTTGGTGTGTTGCTTATTCATGATGATTGAGGCATGGTTCAGCGTGCAGACGAGTGAGCCTGTTGTTGCTGCGAGCGACGAGATATCGTCCCATATGTTGGAACTATGGCGGGGCGAGTTGTACGAATAGATGATAGAAGGTCGCTAGTCACCCGATGATGAATGACTAGGACAGGTGGTTCGTTCGCTACCCCGATGCGAGGTCATCAGATAGATTGATTCCAGCTAGAGACGACTTCACGCGGAGACGTTGGGAGTCGACAGAGACGATCGATTGTCAGAAACCTATTTATCCAAGTTTAAAGTAGTCGGAAAGACATGCAGGCAATTCTATGGTCCCTCTAGAAGAATGAAACCCTAACTCGACTTAATGACCGTGTGAAAGCCTTTGAACCTTCGGGTTTGCGGCAGTTCTGCGGCGCCATTAGTGAGGCTTGGGTTTGCCCTTCTACGGCTGGACCACCGATGCTGTGGTATGTACTCGATACTATTAAACTGTGCCCAAGATGTTGAGCTCTTGGGGGATTATGAGGTTTTGACGACTCGATCGGATGGCTCGACTTAATTCGGATGCTAGGTGGTGAGATGCATTTCTTGGGAGACTCCCGATACGAGGATAGCCGTTGGAGCTCAGTCCATGCAGCCGCGACGAGACGAGTCCAAAGCAGACGACATTAGAGAAAAGTGGAGTAAGAGGTTCGCACCAGATCTAGATGAGATGACGTTCCACTCCGCCGACATTAGAGATGCTATGCGCATGCCGAGGCATGGTACTTGGACTTACCTTCCAGAAGGAGTCGAGATGGGTATGCAGCCGTTCCAGAGCAAGATGCAGATATAGGAAAGGATGATGACTTCCGGACAGTTGGCAGAGACGAGACATGGAAGAGACCGTGAGCAGGATTCCTTCCAGGACACTGCTGCAATGATACTTGCACTCAGGATCAGATGTGTCACGTACATTCGGAGAGCCAGAGGCCGACGCCAGTGATATGCTGTCTTACGAGTGGTCGCGATGATTGACCAAGAGATGACTAGAGAAGTGCCAGAAAGGAATCGTCCCCGTTAGCACACCTGACAGGGCCGATGAGCCGATGGATCGAAAGATTGGTAATTCACAGTGAAGACCTTGACCCAGGAGTGGTCATGGTTACGCACGCCAGCAGGACAGAGTTCATGATCATCGACGAGACGTCCCACTAGTGACCGCGACAGTTGCCGAGATTCTTAGAGGATGCGCTGGAGCGGTACTATTCCGCCATTATTGATTTTGGGTATTTTGGGCGATCTATTCGCAGGATTGATTTTGATGATTGAGTTTCATGATAATTGTTTTCATGGACCATGGTTGCACCTACTGAGTATTTACGATTTTGCACAGTGTTGCACTTGATATCGTTTTCGTTCTTTAGTTCACATGTTTGTGATTTTACGGTTTTAGACATTTGAGTTGATTTTGTGCATATGCACGCACACGATTTGGTTCCTGCACTCTGTATAGTTGATATACGCTTGCAGTGCAGTGATACGCCTCTCGTGCACTTAGATGCACTGGACTTCGATTTCGATGGTGATACTCGATATTTGTTTTGTGCACCTTGTGCACCTGATTGATTTTGCGCACGTTCGGCGCTTGATATTGGATTTCATGATTTCGTGCGCGATGGATGCACCTGGTTTGGATTTTCGCGCATGTCTTGAGATGCGATTTTGGTGCACACCAGATGCACTAAAGTGAGATTTTTCGTGCATGTTAGATGCACCTGATTTTGCTGTCAGGCACACATGTTGCCTACGACAGATGTTTCGTGCACACCCGATGCACTTAGATGTTGTTTCTGTGCACATGTATAGCATATTCATGGATTTGATTTCCGTGCGCACCAGACGCACGTAGTATTCATGTGCATATGTTGGGATTGATTTCTTATAGAGTAGTACGTTTTTATGATATTGCTATGTGTTTTCGTACTGAGCAGGACTAGTCAGAGGACAGTACCTGAATACATTTTGCATGCATTGATAGTTATTGAAGGGATTTCCAAAAAGCGAGCTATAGCCTCAGTATTTACCTACGTGTCTGATATGACACGAAATGTTTAAAATAAGGAGACCCTTCTAAATTGTTTCCAAAACGGCGGAACGTACATTTCAAACAAAGGTATATATGTATATAGTTATTTTCTTATGATAGACGTCCGCCACTGTGCAGTGTTATACGCGTTGCACAGCGATTTAAAGAGGTTTGGCATGCATTTCCTTCAGATACTTACAGATATAGATTCGATATTTACATGTATAGTTTCGAGTTATATCATATTGGTTTTGATTTGGATTTGGCATTGATGTCTTCTCCATGACTCCGATGATTGCGGGATGCTTGACGGAGTTTTGATTTGAGTTATATACTCATTTTTCAAGCGCATGCGCTGCGCTACGATTTGTTTTATGTATTTACAATTTCGGAGCCCCGACGACTTGATGGGTTTTCTTAGATATTTTAGTATTTGGGGGAGTTTGAATTTAAATTCGGGGACCGAATTTCTTTAAGGGGGGAAGATTGTAGCGTTTTGAAAATCGTTTCGGTGAAATTTCGGAAAATCGGTAAAATGAGGGGGTTTTCTGTAAAAAGTCAAAATACAAATATCTTATTATAAAAATTAAATATACATATTCTAGCTATGTAATTGCTATTATTTGGTGTTTATTGAGCCGCTGGTGAAATTTCAAATTTTCTGAAAAAAAAAATATTATTTTATTAATATTTTAAGCCGTCACTAATACATTTAATTAGGGAAAATTACAAATTGGAATGAGTTGAAACAAATTTTGTGCATCATAAAACATTAAATAAAAATTTATCATGTGGTTTTTGGAACGAAATCATTTGCCAAAACGGTTTAGAAATTATTGAAGTAAAAAGGCTTTTTTTTAGCGTAAATGGATGTTTGGGGTATTGTATTTATCATTTTTCATCACCCCACACCCGTACCCACACCCACACACCCCCATTTACTTCATTCCTTTGCTGAATTCAGCAGTCCCTCCCTTTCCCCTCACTTGAATTTCAAAGAAGAAAAGAAAAGAATAGAATAAAGAGAGAAGAAGTTTATGTGTTGACTTGGAGAGAGTTTGACTTGGACTTTTTTCACACCCACACTCATCTCACACTCTCTCTCTCCCTCCTAAAATTCTGGCCGAACCATTCCTCCCCCTCAACAACAGCCCCCTCCCTTTTCTTCCCTCATTTCTCTTCCAAAAATTCATGAATTTGCCTCAAAATCCATCAAAAATCCCAATTCTAACCCTTACCCATTTTTCCTTGGTCATTCAAGCATTGATCTTGGAGCTTAGAAGCAAGTTTGGGAGGCTAGATTTCAAGTGAGATCTACAAAATTGTGAGGTATAAATTGAGACCCTTTTTGTGAAATTGTTGTTAATTTCTTTAGGTTAGCTTAATTAAGTGTTTAATTAGGTTTTAATTGGTTCTAATTGTATGATTGAAAATTCAAGAGAGTGGTTTGTGATCAATTAGGGTTTTGGGTATTTGGATCATGGTTATTATGAGTAGTCTCACATCTCAAGACATGCAAAGTGAAATCTTGTTGCTAAATTTTAAATTGTTACTTGAGCATTTAGCTAAATCACTTGTTTATGCAAACTAGGTTTTGATAATTAATTTCAAAATTGAGAATTCAAAATATAGTAAGGGTTTCATCACATCATTAACATATTAATGAGTGGTTTAAAATCTTTGGTTATGCAAAACCAAGCTTAGTGGTTGTTTGTGTATTGTTACTTTGAAAATTGTTAAAATTGTGTTAATTTGCTAAATTGCTTACTAGGTTTTTGAAATTTGTCAAATTCTTGGGATTAAAAATATGATTAGGTTTTTCTTGGCTTCATTAGCTTTATTAAGTGTGGTTTAATGCTTTGGATCATGCAAATCTAAGCTTAATTGATGAATTGTGAATTTTGCTTTAAAATGTGTTAAAAATTGATATTTTTGCAAACTAGGATTTTGGAAATTATGCAAATTTATGCGATTAAATTATGGAAATGGTTTTATTGACTTATTTAAGATATTTAATAAATATATTGGCCACTACATTCATTTAAACATCGAGTTTTGTACTAAAACGGGTAATTTTGCTTGCTAGTTTTTCGGAAAAACGGCTTTTAGAGTGAATTTGGGGTTTTCGTGAGTTTTAACCTATTTTATATTAAAATTAGTGTTCGTGAATGTGCAAATGAGTGTGATTGGATTTTCTCGATGGTTTGACGTTCGTACATCGACATCGAGGGTTGGTTTGACTATTCTTGCATGTGTAGGCGATAGGTTTTGACCTATGCATGATACACGTGCCGATTTAGTTTTCGTATGCCGTTTCGATTTTGAATTGGGTTTTTAATGCGATACGGTGCGTTATGATATGTAGGTACCCCATGTGGACTTCGAGACGACAAGCAAGCGCGTGGCGACGTCGACACCGGCGAGTGAGGACCAGGTGAGTAGATTTATATCTACGGGGAGAAGTCGGGTGGATGGCGTATAGCACCCCCGCAGTCCGTAATTAGTACTATGTAGTATATTTTTATGTGTGATAGTTAGTGTGTTATGGTTAGTTAGGGGTAGAAATAACTAGCGTAGTTCCTAGTTGCGAACCATAGGATAGATTTGCACCCACACGCATACGCTTGTATGTTTCTTATACTTGCACGGTGTTTGATGATATGGGATGACTTTGGAGTTGAGTCGATGATGTGGGCTTTGTGCCGCGAGATCGGTGATTTGATATGATTCGTATTTGGGATACGAAATGTGATTCTTGCGGGTTCGGGATGTGTGTTTACCCCCGCATTCATACTTTGAAGATGATATCAGTTGTACTAGACATAGATCAGTACCCCAGATTTTATGATATGATAAGTGATATCTGAAATGTGATGAGATAGTGTGATATTGAACCACACCCAGCTTTTGGGATGCCGTACGACGATTTACCGTACGAGCCTATATTGATGATAGATCCGCGCTCATGACTCGAGGATGTCAGATGATATACTGTATCGTACGCGATACTATTGAGGCGGGATCACCGACTTATATATATTTATATATCGACTCAGATGTTAGGCGGTTCCCTTACCTGTAGTTCAGCTTGTTAGTTCGGCCGTATAGTTTAGTGTAGTTGTTAGAGTAGATTAGACTTCTTACCTATTTCAAAAACTAACGAATCGTGGGCATTTTTAAAGACAGCTCAAGGGAATCTACGGACATTTCAAAAACGACGTATCTTTTCATAAAAACACCGTAGCCCTATTTTCAAAACCCCATGATTCGTGTTTTTTCAAAAGGCACCATTCGTAGGACTTATATTAGATTAATGTAGGTTAGTTTTGGTTACGTCTAGTTTCAGCTCCCACTTTTTTGTGGTTCGCTTTGCATCGCATTCTTATATTATGTTTCATACTCCATTTTAATATCATGCTGATAGGACACCAGCACCATTACCGATGATGCGTATGTACCACGTACACTTACTTGCCGGCTCACACACATCTTCATCGGTAATTGCCATGTCACGTACACCTTAGAAAATATATTATTGCTTGACATAGCCTATTAGCGAATAGTTTAGACATTGTAGTTATTACCTGCTACTTCATGCATACTGTTATTCATTGTTATGCCGCATTCATGGATTCTTATGCATATATTCACTATTTTGCATGCTATTGAGGTTTGGATTTGGATTTCGATGAGATTTTCTGGATTTGGAGGAAAACCGCAAAAACACAAATAAACATATTCTCTCTTTTAAAATAAAAAGTGCGGTTTTCCCATGATGTATGAGTCGTCCACCATGAGTTTGCTGATGGATTTGGAAACCCGATTCGAGGAGACGGATGAACCGTTTCGGGTACATGGTGGACCCGGTGCGGTACCCCGGGGCAAGAGGAATGTGGTGATGACGTTGAGCCTGGCAGGGGAGTACTACCTACCGGTGATTTTACCCGACGCGTCGGATATCCGGAGGATACCGTCGTGGTCTTGAGATTTATGGTAGGGGCCGGTCCGGATTGACGGCGCCCTAGATATTGAGATTGAGACATTGATATTTCGAGACAGTGAGATTTATGTTTTGTGTCGATGCTAGACACTATTGATGCTGATTTCATTTATGATACCTCAGTTTAAAAATACGAAGGAAATCTTACTAATTTATGAAAACAGTTTCTTCATTTATATGTATTCCGTTTCATGCATTCATACCTCATTCATATGATATATTGCTACTTGAGGCACTGACACGGGCACATGAGATTATACTCGGGTTAGATATTTACCCTAGCCTTGTTATAGGCTGCATGTTATATACTTATTTTGAGGATATATTATGATCATTGACCTAGGATTGCGTTATTTATGCGATTTCTATGCGTAGATGTTTTTCTATTCACGAGTTGGCAACTCACCCCCGTTGTGCCCCAGTTTCTTGCAGATTTTCCGTACAGGTTTCATTACGGCTTTGCGGCATAGTTCCATTCGGGTGATTTGCTAGTAGGTGGGTTTACTTGTATCATACCCCCATTATTTATCTTGTATATCATTATTCTGTTGTATCTAGAATTCCATCAACCAAACATGTATTTATTGAGATAGAGACCAGTGTTGGTTATTCTTTCGACCTTAGAGTCGCTCGTTATATTTCTGGTGGTTTTGAGTTTCCTTTTGAGTTTTGATCCTCGCCGTTGGCGTTGTATATTTTATTGTTTGTGTGGTTGTGACCGTCGATTGACGAAGAGCTAGCTCCCGCTTGGGGATTCCTTTTTCTTGATTTCGTATACTATTCATGTTGTATCCCGTTTGGGGGCCAGTATTTACAAAGGAGACTCTGCCGAAATTTTCAGTAAAATTTTGATGCTTTTAAAAACCGCATAATTCGGCTTATGCTATTGAAACTACTTGCTTTAATTTGGTTTTTCCTGCACTCTACTACTTTTCTTGGTTTGGATTTCTGGGTTTTCGGTTTACTTAGATTACGTACGCCTCGAGACGTTCGTAGTTTAAGTGCCGGTCATGTTCCGTACTTTCGGGTCGTGACAATTTTGTACTTCTCAAATCTCTCCACATCTCTACTTTTCTTCAAATCTTTATAAGAATCTCTTTTAATTTTAATAGCAGCCTTTACATCTTCATTCCACTATGATATGTCCTTAGATGGTGGAGCACCACCTCTCGACTCACCAAGTTGATCTCTAGCTACTTTCTTGATACAACTAGCCATTTTGTTCCATGTTTTGTCTGGATCATCTTCCGACTGCCAATCCGCTTCTTGTACTACACGATCTATAAAAGCCTTTTGATTACCTTCTTTCAATCGCCACCATTTAATTTTAGGCTCTACCTTACGTCTAATCTTCCTAGGTTCTCTTCTAAATCGAAAATCTAGAACTAAAAGTCTATGTTGAGTAGTTACACTCTCACCTGGCACTACCTTACAGTCGATACAACAACCTCTATCTATTCTTCTCGTCAGAAAAAAGTCTATTTGACTAGCATTTGATCCGCTCCTAAAAGTGATAAGGTGGGACTCTCTTTTCCTAAACCAGGTGTTTGCTAAGATCAAGTCATAAGATAAAGCAAAATCTAGAATCGAGTCACCTACTTCATTCCTTTGTCCGAAACCAAAACCTCCATGGATAGTATCAAACCCACTACGACTAGTACCTACATGTCCATTAAGATCACCACCAATAAATAACTTCTCTCCACTAGGTATACTTTGCACCACCTCGTCTAAATCCTCCCAGAATAGACGCTTACTAGCGTCATCAAGACCTATCTGTGGTGCATAAGCACTAATAACATTAAAGATCTCTCCACCTAGAATAAGCTTAACCAGTAAAATTCTATCACCTTTTCTCCTAATCTCAACTACATCCTCAAGCAACCGTCTATCTATGATTATACCTACCCCATTACGATTTTTATCTCCACCCGTATACCAAAGCTTATAACCCCAAGGCTCTATGACTCTACTCTTTTCACCTACCCACTTAGTTTCTTGCAAACACATAATACCAACTCTCCTCCTAATCATCACCTCCACTAATTCTATTAGTCTACCCGTTAGGGAACCTATGTTCCAGGAAGCTAGACGGATCCTATGAAACCCTTGCTTATTTGTCACTACACCCGGGGTCCGATGTAGCGCGCCGTCTCTGGACGACGACCCTTGCTTATTTGTCACCACACCCGGGGTCCGATGTAGCGCGCCGTCTGTAGACGACGACCCTTGCTTATTTGTCACTACACCTGGGGTCCGATGTAGCGCGCCGTCTCTGGACGACGACCCTTGCTTATTTGTCACTACACCCGGGGTCCGATGTAGCGTGCCGCATCTGGACGACGACCAAGCCCTTGCATATTTAACACTACACCCGGGATCCGATGTAGCGCGTCGCTGAGTAGGGGACGCCCCAACGATATTCTTATTATGGTTCATGTCATAGAATGTGACAAAGTTTTACGTTGGCTGTCACAAGCCTACCACAACCCTCACCCTTTCTCATCCGGACTTGGGACCGGCAACGGTGGGTTTAAAAATACAAGTGTGAATAAAGAGATAAAAAAATGAACACTGGTTTTTGTAATTACTTAAGGCTGCATTAATAGAAAAAATATTAGCGAGGGTGCCTTATCACCTAGTGCCTTAGACCAATTGGTTTGGGAGTTACTGCTAAAACCTTAGGTGTTACAAGACTAGGAATTACGCTTTAATGTGCAAACATATTTTGTAATCGGTCGTTAGTACTTCAAGAAGTATTAACGGTCGCATGAAGAATGTGTGAGCGATTTCATATAAAAATTCACCAACTAAAAGTATTTTGGACGATGGACAAGAGTATAATAGCTTGATTTGAATTTCCAAATGTAGGGGTGATATATTCACACACGTAGGGGTATGTGATTGGGGTTTAGATAAGAGATAGGGATGAAACATAAGACTTATATCTTTAATAGAGATGATAAAAATTCCTAAGTTGAGATGAAACCCTAGAAGGAAAACTTGAAAGATGCCAAAAACTAAGTAAATTCACAAGAATATATATAATCTTAAGTTAAATAATAAGGAAGCGTGAAGAATACGGGTGGATAATTTCCAAGTCAACGATAATAGAGTTTCTTGTTAGAAGACCTAATTGGAGAATAAAATTCGATAGGCCAAATTGATAGGATTTTTTGGATAGTATCCGCTGAAAACCCTCAGGAGACAACACTCCTCCTACTAGGGACACCTAGAGGTTTAACGGCTTGTTACACGAGCTCAGTGCAATCGCGTTTCCCTGCGAAAGTGAGGCTAGGTCTTTTTCGAGAATAAAATTAGGTTTGCTCGAGGACGAGCAAAAGATAAGTTTAGGGGTATTTGTTCATACCATAATATTGCATTATTATATTCTCCATTCTTAGTCATTTTACAAGTAAACAGGTACTTTTGACCCATGTCTGCTACATGGTTGCAGGTTACAGGTTCTCGGAACAAAAACAGTGAAATTAACGAAAAGATGATACAAAGTGAGACTACGACCGATAAATGATGGAATCTTGATCGTGCCTACATTTTGAGGGACAGTGAAGATCAATGAACAAGTTCACAAAAGTACAAAGGCAGCGCAAGGTTCAAGACTTCGACACGAAGCAACGGTAAAAGTCCACTACAATTATTCACTGTGGAGATCTGGAAGAGAACTAGAAGACATTCTGAAGAACCAACCAAAGAAACAGGAAGAAGAATATAACCTGAAGCAGCACAGAAAAAATCAGCTCATGATGCCCCTACTTGGCAGCGGAACCGCGGTCAAACCTGGCCTATGGCCGCGGTTCCGCGGCCGTGTATGACACGTGTCGGCGCAAAATCTCGTGGCGGCTGGCGGTGCGTTGACTAGGTCTTTTTCTTAGGGGGTAAAATTGTAATTGCATATATGACGCGATTGTAAACCTAGGGTTTCTATGTTCTATAAATAGAAATCCTAAAATCTGTTTTAGGGGATGCCTCTTTTTATTCATCTATTCAGATCTGTAAATTCCTGTGTAAATGTTTGGAGAGAGCCATCAATAAAGTAAGTAGTTTTATTTAATTGCCTTGGTTAATTTTTATTCTGCCGTAGTATAATTTTCTTATCTGTCCTAGTCAGATAGATAGATATGTTTTTCAATTCCCTAATGAGCGAGTAGTCTCCTTACTTGTTAGGGTTAGGAATAGGGAAGGCTTAAGAGATAAAAATCTCTCACCCCTTTCTTGCCCATCACATATAATTAATAGGACTTCATGCATACATACACACACCGTTCCCTACGGCACCTTACCCCATGAGGTAACGGAGATACCGTAGTATAAACGACCGGTTGTGTATATTTTCCATGGAGGTTAGGGGTAAGAATGAAGAAAAGAAGGACTAGAACCTAGAGGAAGACACATCGTTTCTTCCCGATGTTTTCCATTTGATTTTGTGATTTAGCGTGCTTGCGCTTTTTAAAAGATATGAATCAAAAATATTTATAAAACGTAATCAAGAACGGCGTCGCATGGTAGCTAGCTGGTGAGTACGGGTCGGTCTACAGGGATGTTGTGTATTTCCTAATTTGGTCTAACGAGTTAATTCCAAACGGTGTGAATGGATTATCGCTAAAAACTAAACTGATTTATACTAAGACTAGAATCTTGCTAGTGTTAGGTTTAGGTTAAGTTTGGAAATTGAAGATTTCCCCACTGCTTTCAATGCCCTAAATTAGATCTCTTTATGTGTTATGGTAACAATTAATAAAGGGGATTAGTACCATCGGGAAGAAAACGATGTTTCTTCCTCTAGGTTCTAGTCCTTCTTTTCTTAATTCTTACTCCTAACCTCCATGGAAAACATACACAACCGGTCGTTTATACTACGGTATCTCCGTTACCTCATGGGGTAAGGTGCCGTAGGGAACGGTGTGTGTACGTATGCATGAAGTCCTATTAATTATATGTGATAGGCAAGAAAGGGGTGAGAGATTTTCATCTCTTAAGCCTTCCCTATTCCTAACCCTAACAAGCGAGGAGACTACTCGCTCATTAGGGAATTGAAAAACATATCTATCTATCTAACTAGGGCAGATAAGAAAATTATACTACGGCAGAATAAAAATTAACTAAGGAAATTAAATAAAACTACTTAATAAACTACAAATTTGCCTATTTCTAAATAAACTACAAAAACATATACTTTCTACCGTTAAATTTTAAGGTTATTTTTAGGGTTTTTAATTTATCAAGTCTAAGATCTAATTGTTTCTAGCTAATTAACCGTCTTGTTAAACTTAAGTCAATTATGGCTAAAATTGAACTTTTCAATTTTTATAATTTTTAAAATTTTTCAATTTTATGGATTTTAAAATGAGTATGCAAATGCAAAAATATACATATGAATGCGAAGGAAGAAGGCTTACCGAGCACTCACATAAAACCCCCGGCTATTCAAATCACGACGATCCAATATAATATATCACAGCAACACATAACATCACATGTCATCAACGTAAGTAAATATGTGTATCCCAATTGTCGTTGACATATAACAACAAAATAGGCGATACACCACATATTACACCTACGGCCGCAGAAAAGAAAATGTCAAACTACAACATTTGGAATTCACAATCACTTTAGACATCACAAACCCGAAATATCACATACTTCGCATTTCATGCCTAAGTATATGAATTCCATATATTATATCACATTCCAGAAAATGCTAGATGACGTTAAACATTCCGATCGAATCAACAAACACCCAAAAATTCCCAAAAGCTCGACACTTGAGTGTAGTTTAAAAATACTCAGTACATGCCACAGTACTAATGAACCAGCCGTAGAAGGGTCAACCAATGCCTCACCTGTGGCGCCGCGAAACAACCGCAAACCTTAGGGTTTAGCGACGGTTATTACGATCACATAATCGAGTTAGGGTTTCGTTCTTCTAGAGGGTCCATTGCATCACTTGCACGATATTTGAATGTTCTTTAACTATGAAAAATACAACTCTTAGAAAAATTTCCGGCAAGGGTTAAAGTGGGTATTTGATATCCGATCGAACTTTTTAACACCGTCTAAATAACCCGAAACAAAACAAGAATTATGGATACGAAACACTCCGAATAGCCAATGCATAAAGATAACATCACATGCAAATTTAGCAAAAACAAACAACACGTGAAATACTAAACCCTAGAGACTGGAACACTGTAAATACTTCAACCCAAAATTCCATGTTGTGGCCCATCTGGACGGTTTTACATGCAAAGTGGCCGGACCAAAAAAGGTGAGGGGGGTTTAATTTTCTACAGTGTTCATATTGTATCTCATACAAAATTCTGCAGTTGTTTAAAAAAAAATCTGACTCCTTAAAAAATTCGACAGAAACTAGGGTTTTAAATCGGTTGTTTCGGTGTTGTTTCGGTTTCGTAATCCTACACAATTTGTCCAATTCTCTAGCTAGGCTCTGATACCTCTGCAGGGTTATTTAGCACGACAGCAAGGTTTCGGGAGGCATCGTCCATACCATTTTCAAATTTTTTCCATGCTACTTAACCCTAACCCTAGGTTCTTAACTAAAGATTTAGACGAAAACGATATGCAAACAACTTTACTTCTAAGTGATTAGGGATTACAACCTTTGTAGTCCATTCCTTCGCTTCATTAGCTCCAAGTAGTGGTCCCTTCGCTGCGATCAAAGAACTCCCGGACTCTTGAGAAGCTCCACAAGGTGAATGATGCATTCTTGCTTGTAGTCATTGAAATCCAAGATGATCTACTTCGAAGAAACACGAACTCAAGCTATCTCTTCACTAATATAAAATTAGTGAATCAAACACCCAAAACTAAATGACTAATAATAGAGGATGATGAAGTAGGAAATGGGCTCTCTTTAGTTTTCTTTTTCTCATAATTTTTCATCACATAGAAAAAGCTAGCAAGCTTTCATGAGGAAAAAGAAGATGAACTGATGAATGAATAAAACTTATAAGGTTAGAAATGCAACCATGGTGAGTTATGTCATGCCTTAACCCTTGTAGAGAATAAACCATGGTGTGTGGTTAATAGTTGGGTTAATAAATATCTTTAAGTAGAAACAAATCAAGAGGACAAAGTCAATGTTCTACAAGCTTCATGCAAGCTCCAAGCCATAAGAAAATCCAAATGATTTTTAATTACCTAATAATAAATATTAACCAACATTAAACCTAGCATGGTTTGAGTCTCTTACACCCTTGTTGCATGGGTAACCTAGCATGTCACAATGATACATATCACATATATATTATTTGTGAACAAAAGAAAATAATAGAATTATCATATATCACACACACACACACACACACACACACACATACACACACACACACATATATATATATATATATATCAATGTATCATCAAGTGAGAAAAGTAATGCTTAAGTGAGCTAATATTAGTTAATGTAATTTAATATATCAAATATATAATTCTACATTAAATTATCAAATCAACATTTGATTTAATAATCCGGCTATATCACATATAACCGACTAATATCTAATGCAACAACTTATCGAATCAACACTTGATTCGATAACCCGACTATATCACATATAACCGACCAATGCCACAAGTCGCGAGAATAGAATTCGGTATCACATACGAGTATCAATCTCGGTCCTGCACATATCATATATGTGCTCTTACTCCGTTTCGCCTGAGCCAGGAAACCTCTGTGTAGGACTCTAAAGACTCGTCAATACTCCGGCAGTAGGTGATGATCATATCAAGCACCGACAAACCGCAAGCGGTCAGCTAAACGTAACGGCCACCCGAGTATTGAGCGATAAGAAGATCAACAAGCAAGCCTGCTCACACTCCTGTGAATCCAATCAGTAACACTACCGTACAGTCCGGTCTCTTCGTCTGATATGTCGCATATCCAGTCTAGGGGTGGTAAACGTCACATCCCAGTAACCGATAAGTCATGCCGATGTGTGGCTCATAACGGGTCGAGAAACTACTGATAACACTTACCAGTAGATCTCCATAACAGCCCTGGCCAGAGACTTCCTGTTATAGCCAATCAAACACAGCGCAACATCAACCCCTAATACTGGGAGAGACGAAACCCCTCCAATCTCTCATTGCCTCCATATGATTCGGGACTGTACCCAAAAGCCACCGTTTTACACGTTCTCATGAACATGGTAAGATGGAAATCAAAGCACAGTGGGAATCACACAAGACTCTATGACGATCTCGGGTCTACAGACTAATCTGTACCAGTGTCACCAGAGAAATGCTATCTGACGATAGGTATAATACCATCTAGGAGTTCTTGGCGAGTCCGTTCAGTGTACCCAGTCTCCACTGAGCACCCGTATACCATCTTTGAAGTCAAACACCAATGGATGTGGGATCATCCATTGCCCATTATATGGGTCAAGAAGCGTATACGCTAGTCTACTCTGGAGTATCGATGCCCTGTCTCGATACACCCTCGACTAGGAACAATTATAGGATGTACTTGTGGACTACCCTGGCCCCACCAGTATGATCTCCATCATAGTCCTAGTAGTCAAGTACACATCCTAAGAGCTTTATCAATATGTGAGAGTAAGACAGTAACACAATACAAGTCAACATGTTAAGACAAAGAGCAACCAGATAGCATACTATCATGTCGAGCAAGAAAGTTCTCTCTATATATATCCACGCATCCACTATATTATACATCATATGTACAATAATGGCCTCTACGGCATATGCATAACTAACACCATGTCCTTCGGTCTTCTACCACCTTCCCAAGCTCCTTGAGGCGTCCCCGACTGAACTTGGCCGCCGATCTTCCTCCGTCGAAAATGATCCATCCGAGGGATGTAGCTCTTGGCTATATCTCCATACCATAAACAAGTGAAGCAACTAGGGACTCTTGGTTGTGTTAGTGTATATGCCCTAGAGGCCATTACTGTATCATACTAGTTTGTATATTACTTAATGGAAGCTTGGGATATTCACAGTTGTAATAACATTCTTGCTCAAAATAGCAGTATGCTACTTGGTTTGTTTCTACTTCAATATGTACATATGTTTCTTTTAACATATCGCCTATGCATATTAGTAGAGCCCTTAGGATCTATGCTTGATTACCAGCGTTGTGATGGCAGTCACACTAGTGGGGGCTGGGTAATCTACAAGCATATCCTTATACAGGTCTCTAGTCGCGGGATTATCGATACAGGGTATCGATACTCCAGAGTAGACTAGTGTATACGCTTCCCTTCCTAGCCTGGGAGATGGTCTGTCCCACAGCCATCGGTACGTCGTACTGGAGATAGTATGCAGGTGCTCATTAGGTTGTGAGTTACAATGGACGGACTCATTGGGAACTGCTGGTTAGTAATATACCTATCGTCAGATAGCAGTACCCAGATGACATGAGTACAGCTTAGTCCGTTGACTTGACACTGCTGCTTCGCCTCAAGTATGTTCCCACTATTCTTAGATTACTACCCTACCACGGCTCTACTGAGCCGTGCAAACAGGTAGTAGTTGGGTGCAATCCCGAAGCACTTGGAGGCAGTGGCGGTTAGATTGGAATCGTCTCTCCCGGTATTGGGGGTTGATATCGTGCTGTGTTCGGAATGCCATTACACATAGTCCCTGGCCAGGGCAAATAAGATTTACTGGTAGGTACTCCAGTAATTTCTCAGGGTGTATTAGACCGTACTCCGACATGACTTATACCGCTATTAGGGGTCTGACGATTACCGCCCCCTAGGCCAGATATGCGATACTCTTAAATGGACAGACCGGACTGTATGAAGATTATCACATACAGACTCAATAGGAGTTCGGATGAGTTATGCTCATCGGCTTTGTTATCGACAATAATTGGGGACCGTTACGTACAGCTAGTACCGCTTGCAGCCTGTGGTTAAACCCACTGCCAGCGTAGAGTCGAGTATTTAGATTCCCACACAGAGCCTTTCCCTGCATCGGCCAAAACGTGTAGATATCGTATGGTTTTACGAAAGGGTTCGATCACGTGCGTCCACTCGTGCACGCACGATGAGTCTGACGGACAATACTAGTGGGCTTTGGTTTAAACCGGATCCTAGTATTGTACTGATGGATTTTCTTCGTCTTCGGTATTCGTATTTTTCGGAATATGAATACAGGTACGTATGTACGGACGATGGGGAGTTTTTGTAATTTATTCAAAGATGCTTCTAGAAGATGATATTTCATATATGTATTTTTCATTTTGGATTAAATGATTTATGCATGGTAGAAATGAGGTGGAAAATGCATGATATTGAGCATGGCTAAATATGACACATGGTGGATTTTGAAGCCATGACTCATTTGGTTGTAAATTGAACCCTAATTACTATTATTCATTTAATTTATTAGATGAAGAATAGAGAGTGTTCAGTTTAGAACCATAAGTTAGGCACACTCACTCTCATGCATTTGCTTCACTAGCTTTTTCTAAAACTTCTTCTTCTTCCTCAAACCCTAGGATACTCATGTGTTGAGTTACCTAGGAAGAAATAGAAAGACGCCTCAATCCATATACACCATTTACACAATCTAGATCATTTAGATTAGCAATCTACTTGATCTAGTTTCTTTGGTTTAGAAGATAAGCTTGGTGCATAAACGTTCGGGTGGATCATCTAGGATTCGAGCAAGCCAACGAGGAGACGACATCTGTACCACTTCGAAGAGTTCGTGCAGGTGACGAGGACAGCGAGATAAGGAGAAGAAGGACCAGATTTCTTGAGGTATAAACTTCTGTACTTTTATTTATACTTCATTTGTTTTTGCTAGATACGGTTTAGATTACGATCATGGCTTACAGTCGATGTTATGATGCTAAAATTATCGTTTTTTACACCTTCCGCCTCCCCACGATTCCGCGGGGTGCATAGCATCGACTTACAGTGGTATCAGAGCCAACTAAACCTAATCTAGCAGATTAGCAAGTAGTAGAATTTCGATCATCGGTAAAACCGGAAAACTAAATACCGAAAACCCCAGTTTCTGTCGATTTTCAAAACTGTCTGTAAAATTATTTCAGTATCATGAAAAATACATGCAGGGTTTTGTAAGATAACACAAGAAATTAGAGCCTCTGAATCGCCAAGACAGCCGTGGATCTGCGGCAGAATCGTCTTTCTGCGGCGGAACCGCGGCCGAGTCGTGGCCGATTCAACTCGGATTTATTCTGTTGTATCTTAATTTTGGTATTATGATTTTTGGAATATTTGGTTTCTACCCAGTAAGTTTCTGAGTGCTGGTTTGTATTTGGGCTAGATACGGAAAATATGTTTCGTTCGAATTTCTATTGTACTTAGCTAATTGGTTCTTCTGTATTGTTATATGTGTTTTAAACGTCGACTAATTGCTATACGTCGGTTAGTTGAGGTTGCACATATCTGTTGGTTTGTGTATATAAACATTTTCTGATTGTCGATGATAAATAGCTGGGGATGTGAGATGAGCGTTTTTATCTTTCAATCATGTAAATTGTAAAATTGATGTAATATTATTTCGTGGGGCACATCCGGGTTAAGGTTGTAGTCACCGTTGTATTATTTTCTTTTTACTGTTTTCTACTCCTAGGACAGACCCAAGGTGGGGTACACAAACTACCGGGTTCTTTGAAGTGCCAAGTGGCCTACTCACTTTGTTGAGGGAGGCTGCTTCACTTCTGGAATTTGGCGGGTAGTTTGCCGTACCCGTAGGGGTCAGGGGTAGGGTTTGGCTATTCATCGCGACCATGGGATCCGTTTTTCGTTGCAGGCTTAAACGAAACGCGGCATTCCTAGCATATCTGAAATGTTTATCTGTGACTGGAATGATTATTATTGCATGAGATGATTGTAAAATATCTATATATGGTATATAGTAGGCGTCACTTATGTTTTACATCCGCGCTTTCCTAGCCCCCGCTCTGTCGTTAGTTAAGTAACCTAACGGGTGATGACGGGGCCCAGTGGCGAATGCGGATGGTATAAGAGGATGTGATATTTTTTTTCAATTCTCTCTGTAATGATAGGAGTAAATGATGAGACTGCATTAGATTAATGCAAAGCAAATAAACCAAAGTTAAATCGTTGGAACAAATTTGAAAACTACTCGGTTTTTTCCAAAACAACAAACTTTTAAATGCGGAGCTTAAACCACTCTTTTTTAAAGCTATCAAGTTCCTTCGATTATATCAAGTTCACTACGTTCACGGTTTTACCAAAACCATTCGTAGCCCTCTGTCATTTCATATGAATAGTCAATAGTATTCAAGCTATATTTGTTGGCCAAAGTCAAGGCATAGTGATTGGTAGTTGTTGGATATTCATATGAAACATAGATAGATGCGTTGGTTTGGGACAGTCGTACTGCTTTGTTGGCCAAATTCAAGGGCAGGTACGGGTGGGTTCAAATTAACCTGAAGAATGACGGGTAGAACTTGACATGTGACTTATGATTTGTTGGCCAAAGTCAAGGTCATAAGAGCATAGGGAAAAAATCTGCATCGAGAGTTTCTAAGAAACTGAAAATTGCTAGTGTTTCATACCATTTGGAGTGTGATAATTTTGGTAGGATTCCTTCAGCTTTATCACACAATGATATTTGGATCCCGATCCTACTGTGAGTATATGCCACTCCTCGGGAGATTTTTTTCACTAAACGATCAATGCTATAAACCAAGTAGGTGTCTAGAACGGTGTTAGCGGGGCTACGCTTCTAGGTAAAAGAGGTTATGTATTTAAGGAACTTCACGAAAGTGTTGGAAAACCTCCCTCGAAGTACCAACACTAGCCTGGCTGAACGGTTAAGCAAGAATTGTACGGTGAGATTAATCCTGACTAATTCCTCTTTTTTGGTTTGAGGAGGGATTCGAGAAACAGTGGAAGCCATCCTATTTAGATAAAATAAAAACCATTCTAAACTTGCAAGAGCATCATGCTAAAGTGTTTCTTCTCTCTCTCCTAATTGCAGGAACCAAACATGACGGGCCTTAAGTTGCTTTTAGATAAAAACATGTTGACATGGCCAAACTATAAAGATTGGTTCAGGAATGTCAAGATGGCTATTACTTATGAAAAGTTGGGCTATGTCCTAACTACAAAAGCCCCCGCCGTCCCAGACCCAGACTCCAGTGTCGCGGACAGGGAAATCCGTAAGACCTGGGAGATTGACTGCGAGAAGGCCAAGTGCCTCGTGCTTACCTCTATGGACAATGAACATCAGAGGAGGCACGAGAATATGGACCTAGAATCCATATTCCTCCATACAAAAAAATTATATGGATAGCAATCTCGTATCGCAAGATACGAGACCTCGAAGAAACTGTTTCAAGCGAGGTTGGCCGTCGGATCATCTATCGGGGAATACGTCCTTAAGATGATTGTCTACATTGAGGAGCTCGCAGAGCTCGGGACCACGTTAGAGAATGAGCTGTATACAGACTTGATTCTCCAATCACTTCCTTCCACCTACACTCAGTTTATTTTGAATTTTAATATTCAAAGTAAAGACGTTGAACTTCTGGAACTCCTCAACATGTTGACGAGTGCTGAGAGCACCCTGCAGAAAGCAAGGGAAACACCCGCTCTATTTGTTGGTGGCACTTCTTCTTTCAGGTCCAAGGCGAAAGCCAAAGGAAAGAAGAAGAAGGCCCCCACCAAAGCGAGAGGCGGTTTTGGTAAGGTGGAAGCAAAGGGAAAAGCAAAAGTTGGGGGGCAGACTGTAGGAAAGGAAGAATGCTTTTACTGTCACAAGAAGGGCCATTGGAAGAAGGATTGCAGGGCCTGGAAAGCCCAGAACCAAGGGCGAAGCAGGTTGTGGCTTCGACTTCAGGTGTGTATGTAATTGAAAACTGTCTGTCAATCAACTCTACTTCCTGGGTATTGGATACCGGTTCAGGATCTCATATCTGTAATTCTTTGCAGCCACTGAGAAGCTGTAGGGTCTTGAAGGTGGGTGATATGACTCTCAGAGTTGCAAACGGAGCAAGTATGGATGCTGTGTCCGTAGGGGAATATCACTTAGGATTGACTAATGTACATGATTTAGTTTTGCGCAACTGTTATTATGTACCTAGTTTGACTTGTAATATCATATCAGTAACTTTAATGTCTAAAGAAGGTTATGATTTTGCATTTGTAAGCGATGTCGTAAACATCCACCTTAATCATAACTTGATTGGGTCGGGTATATTAAACAACGGTATATACGTATTAAACCAACCGCAGATTTTTAATGTCCAGAATACACACAAAAGAAAGTCTCCAGAAATTAATCATGCTTTCTTATGGCATTGTAGACTGGGTCACATCAATGAAACACGGTTGACTAAGTTGCATAAAGAAGGATATTTGGATCTGTTCGAATATCAATCTTATGCAACTTGTCAATCTTGTCTCAAAAGAAAGATGACAAAGACTCTATTCACTGGACAATGAGTAAGAGCAAGCGAGCTCTTGGGACTCATACACAGCGATGCGTGTGGTCCAATGTCTACACATGCACAAAGCGGTTATTCTTACTTCATTCCTTTTACGGATGATTTCTCAAGGTACAGACATGTCTTCCTGATGAAGCATAAATCCGAAGCTTTTGAGAAATTCCGGGAATATAAAAATGAAGTGGAAAAACAAACCGGCAAAAGTATCAAGACACTGAGATCTGATCGAAGTGGTGAATACTTGAATGCCGAGTTCCTGGATTACCTAAAAGAGAATGGAATTCTCTCTCAGCTTACTTCTCCATACACTCCACAACACAATGGTGTATCGGAGAAGAGGAACAGAACCCTATTGGATATGGTTCGTTCCATGATGAGTAATGCTGAGTTACCGCGATCTTTTTGGGGTTATGCACTAGAATCAGCTGCATATCTTTTGAACCGGGTTCCCACTAAGACAGTGCCTACCACACCATTTCAGTTGTGGAGTAGGAAGAAACCCTATCTTAAACACTATAAAACATGGGGATGTCCAGCTTTTGTTAAAAAGCAGTATACGGACAAACTCGAGGCACGTTCAGTACAGTGCAAGTTTGTGGGATATCCAAAGAACTCTAAAGGGTATTTTTTCTATTACGCAGAGGAACAAAAAGTTTTTGTTTCTCGTCATGCCTGCTTCTTGGAAACTGAATTTTTAGAAAATCAGATAAGTGGGAGCGCAATAGAACTGGAAGAAATTCCAGAACCACAAGCTATTACTGAAAGCATAGTGGAACCAGAAAATTCAAAAGAACAGGACATTCCCGCATCACTCCACAGGAGTAGTAGGTTTTCTCATCCGCCCGAGAGATACTACAGATTTCTCATAGACGGGGATAGAAATGATTGCATCATTGACAATGATGAGCCAACTAGCTTCCAACTAGCCATTCAGAGCAGAGACTCAGTAAAATGGCTAAATGCAATGCGGACCGAAATGGAGTCTATGTACACTAACAAAGTATGGACTTTGGACTTTTCTCCAGATGGGGTAAAACCCGTTGGCTGCAAATGTATCTTCAAAAAGAAGATTGGTGTAGATGGACAGGTTGAAACCTATAAGGCTAGACTTTTTGCAAAAGGTTTTCATCAAAGACCTGGTTTGGACTATGATGAAACCTTTTCTCCAGTGGCTATGCTCAAATCCATTCGGATTATTCTTGCCATTGCTGCCTTCTACGATTATGAAATCTGGAAGATGGACGTAAAGACGGCTTTCCTAAATGGACATTTGGAAGAGTGTGTCTATATGGATCAGTAAGAAGGTTTTAATCAGAGTGGGAGCAGCAAGAATGTGTGCAAGCTGCTTAAGTCCATTTATGGACTAAAGCAGATATCACGGAGTTGGAACATCTGTTTTGATGAAACAGTCAAAGACTTTGACTTTATCAAAAATCCAGATGAACCATGCTTGTATAGTAAGATTGTAGGGAGAACTGTTGTGTTCCTCGTATTATACGTAGACGACATTCTTTTGATAGGAAATGAGATTCCTATCCTATAATCTGTCAAAAGATTCTTATCACAAAGGTTCTCTATGAAAGACCTGGGTGATGCCTTTTACATACCGGGGATACGGATCTATCGTGATAGATCAAAGAGGATATTGGGACTTTCACAGTCCAGGTATATCGACACCATACTGAAAAGATTCAGTATGGAAGATTCCAAATGCGGTAACCTACCGGTTTGTCACAGAGTCACCCTTTTCAAAGAGATGTCTCCCAAGACTAATTTGGAAGGGATCGCATGTCTATTATACCCTACACTTCTGCAGTAGGCTCTATAATATATGCGATGTTGTGTACCAGACCAGATATAGCTTACGCACTAAGCGTGGTAAGCCGGTATCAGTCAGACCCAGGAGAGAACCACTGGATAGCGGTAAAGAACATTCTCAAGTATTGGTGTATGCGGAAAAGACCTCCAGATCGAGGCTTTTGCTGACTCCAGCTTCCAGAGCGATAAGGATGACTCCAAGTCCATCTCGGGTTATGTCTTCACCCTCAACGGAGGGGCGGTATGTTGGAAGGGTTCTAAACAGGAGACCGTTGCTGACTCAATTATGGAAGCGGAGTATATTGCTGCTTCTGACGCCGCTAAAGAAGCAGTCTGGATGAGGAAGTTCTTGACAGATCTTCAAGTTGTTCCGTCCATTGTTGGTCCAATACCTTTGTATTGTGACAACAACGGGGCTATAGTTTTAACAAAGGAACCCAGGTCCCATCAAAAGTCCAGACACATCTTGAAGCGGTATCATCTGATCAGAGAGATCGTGGATCGCTGAGAGATCGAGGTTCGGAGAGTTTCTACAGAGGAAAACACTGCAGATCGATTCACAAAGGCTATTTCTTAGACGCAGTTCGAGAGGCTATTCGAGATGATAGGTCTGCGATGTGCCAGTACATGGCCCTAGTGCAAGTAGGAGATTGTTAGTGTATATGCCCTAGAGGCCATTACTATATCATACTAGTTTGTATATTACTTAATGGAAGCTTGAGATATTCACAGTTGTAATAACATTCTTGCTCAAAATACTAGTATGCTACTTGGTTTGTTTCTACTTCAATATGTACATATGTTTCTTTTAACATATCGCCTATGCATATTAGTAGAGCCCTTAGGATCTATGCTTGATTACCAGCGTTGTGATGGCAGTCACACTAGTGGGGGCTGGGTAATCTACAAGCACATCCTTATACAGGTCCCTAGTCGTGGGATTATCGATACAGGGCAATGATACTCCAGAGTAAACTAGTGTATATGTTTCCCTTCCCAACCGGGGAGATGGTCTATCCCACAGCCATCGGTACGTCGTACTGGAGATAGTATGCAGGTGCTCATTAGGTTGTGAGTTACACTAGACGGACTCATTGGGAACTGCTGGTTGGTAATATACCTATCGTCAGATAGCAATACCCAGATGACATGAGTACAGCTTAGTCCGTTGACTTGACATTGCTGCTTCGCCTCAACTGTGTTCCCACTGTTCTTAGATTACGACCCTACCACGGCCCTACTGAGTCTTGCAAACAGGTAGTAGTTGGGTGCAGCCCCGAAGCACTTGGAGGCAGTGGCGGTTAGATAGGATTCATCTCTTCCGGTATTGGGGGTTGATATCGCGCTGTGTTTGGAACGCCATTACACATAGTTCCTGGCCAGGGTAAGCGAGATTTACTGGTAGGTACTCCAGTAGTTTCTCAGGGTGTATTGGACCGTACTCCGACACGACTTATACCGCTATTAGGGGTCTGACGTTTACCGTCCCCCTAGGCCAGATATGTGATACTCTTAGACGGATAGACCGGACTGTATGAAGATTGTCACATACAGACTCAGTAGGTGTTCAGATGAGTTATGCTCATCGGCTTTCTTATCGACAATACCTGGGGACCGTTACGTACAGCTAGTACCGCTTGCGGCCTGTGGTTAAACCCACTGCCAGCGTAGAGTCGAGTCTTTAGAGTCCCACACAGAGTGTTTCCCTGCATCGGGCAAAACGTGTAGATATCGTATAGTTTTACGAAAGGGTTCGATCACGTGCGTACACTCGTGCACGCACGATGAGTCGGACGGACAATACTAGTGGGCTTTGGTTTAAACTGGATCTTAGTATTATACTGATGAATTTTCTTCGTCTTCGGTATTCGTATTTTTCGGAATACGAATACAGGTACGTATGTACGGAAGAGGGGGCATTTTTGTAATTTATTCAAAGATGCTTCTAGAAGATGATATTTCATATATGTATTTTTCATTTTGGATTAAATGATTTATGCATGGTAGAAATGAGGTGGAAAATGCATGATATTGAGCATGGCTAAATATGACACATGGTGGATTTTGAAGCCATGACTCATTTGGTTGTAAATTGAACCCTAATTACTATTATTCATTTAATTTATTAGATGAAGAATATAGAGAGTTCAGTTTAGAACCATAAGTTAGACACACTCTCTCTCATACATTTGCTTCACTAGCTTTTTCTAAAACATCTTCTTCTTCCTCAAACCCTAGGATACTCATGTGTTGAGTTACCTAGCAAGAAATAGAAAGACTCCTCAATCCATATACACCACCTACACAACCTAGATCATTTAGATTAGCAATCTACTTGATCTAGTTTCTTTGGCTTAGAAGATAAGCTTGGTGCACAAACGTTCGGGTGGATCATCTAGGATTTGAGCAAGCCGATGAAGAGTTGACATCCGTACCACTTCGAAGAGTTCGTGCAGGTGAGGAGGACAGCGAGATAAGGAGAAGAAGGACCAGATTTCTTGAGGTATAAACTTCTGTACTTTTATTTATACTTCATTTTTTTTGCTAGATACGGTTTATATTATGATCATGGCTTACATTCGATATTATGATGCTAAAATTATCGTTTTTTACACCTTCCGCCTTCCCGCGATTCCGCGAGGTGCATAACATCGACTTACAGGTTGCTAATCTAGAGTGCCTAGGATGTAGTGAATGGATCCATGTGTTTATCTATCTCACCTCCTCTCTTGATTCTCAACTCATGAGATTGTAGAGAGGAGGTTGAGATTGAAGGTGGAGGAGCTCATGGAAACACTAGAGAGGGAGTGAAGCATATGGTGAGAAAGAAAGTTCAAAGAAAAATGAACCATCCATGGAAAGAGAAAAAGAGAAGCTTGGTTTTGTAAAACCAATTCTTTCAATATAATATCAAGCCCATGCTTGAATAGTTTGCACAAATGAATTAATAATTCATTTGTGCACACTATACGAGCATGGTTCTCACCATATTCCCCTCTCTAAATTATCCACCTCATTATCCATTTAAAATAAATGGTCAAATCCAAAATGAGGTGTCCACCTTCTAGAATGTTATCTGTATAAATACGGATTACATTCTACTGTATATATATACCTGTATTCGTACCGAAATACAATACCCGAAGAGATAAAATAACACAAAGAACATAATACTAGAATATACATATTGAAATACATATACGTAAATTATTAAATCAATACCTGATTTAATAATCCGGCTCAAACCCGAGTCGGCTAGTATTATCAACTGTCCGATCGAAACTCCTGGTATATATTACAATCAATCGATCGGAACCCTGCACGTATGCAATACGGCTACTACATCGTTTCGCCAGAACCAGGGAAACCCTCTGTGTGGGACTCTAAAGACTCGTCAATACGCTGACAGTGGGTTTAACCACAAGCACGTCAATGGCACAAGCTGTACATAACGGTTACCCAGGTATTGAACGAAAGGAAGTCCGATGAGAAAACTTATCCGAACCCCTACTGAGCCTGTCCGTGACAATCTCTATACAGTCCAGTCTGTTCGTCTAAGAGTATCGCATATCGAGTCTTTGGAGCTGGATAATGTCAGACCCCTAATAACGCGAAATTTCGTGTCGGTATGAAGTCCATCACCCACTGAGAAACTATTGATCCAAATCAATAATTCTCGACTACCTTGGCCAAGGATTTTTGGTGATGGCCACCCATGCACCGCGCAATATCAACTCCCAATACCGGGAGAGACGAATCCCCGACAATCTGCTCACTGCCTCCATGTGGCTCGAGACTGTACCCAACTAAAACCTGTTTGCACGACTCCTTTGAGCCGTGGTAGGGTAGTAATCAAAGCACGGTGGGAAATCACACGAGATAAATGACGATCTCAGGTCGACAGACTAACCTTCTTGGGAACTGCAATCTGACAATAGGTATAATACCAACTAGTATGTTCCCGGCGAGTCCGTCCAGTGTACTCATAACCCGATTAGCACCTGTATACTATCTTAGGTGACTAACTGACACCAATGGCTTATGAGACCGGCCACCGTCCCTCGTCGGGGTCTCGAAAAGTATACACCAGTCTACTCCAGAGTATGCCCAGTCTTGATACTTCTTCGACTAGGGACATTTAAGGATGTTCTTATAGACTACTCAGCTCCCACGTATATGATCGCCATCATAATGCTGGTACTCAAGCAAGAATCCTATAGGCTCTATCAACATGTAATAGTAATCTGTAATACCACATAATGCAAGTACATAATAATAAAGGCAAACTAGATAGCATATTATCATTTCGAGTAAGACTGTTCTACCCGTATAGGCCCTCCCTCTATCATCACAATCGCGTGCCCGCGATTACAATAATAGACTTGAGGGCACTATAGCAACAATCTCCCACCTGCACTTAAGGCTAATTATTGCGGTATCGCATACTCACAGCTCGTGTGATACCGAACACCTAACTTCTCTACTAATCAGTCTCATAAAGCCCGTTTGCGAAACTATTGCGTTCGAGAAATAGCCTCAGTGAGTGGATCCGCTCCAATGTTTCTATCTTTATATCTCTATATCTCAACTTCACGGAGAAAGACTATCTTCTGAAATGAGCAATACCTATCTTATAATTTGTCTGGATATCTGATGGGACCTGGTTCACAAATGAACTCCAAATCCAACAAACTTCTTAGACTATATCATCCACTGAATTTAACCAGTATCTTGCGCCATGCCTTTCTCAGTATCCTCTTGGACCACATGCCCAACATACTGCCCCTCAAAAGAGGGAAAACTATAACTCTGACGGCCACTCTGTCATCCAGGTCTCCTTGGAAGCCTGAAATGATAACCGCCTCCTGAAGAAAGTTGTCGTTACCATATACCAAGAACATCTACTTATGTTCATAACTGCTTCCCAACATTTCTCCAGGATTGGATTAATATATATATATATATATATATATATATATTGCAGACAGTACAAAATCAATATCTGGTATGGTACTTGACATCTCATGATTGACTCAATTGCCTAAGCAAGAGATATGCCAATCATGCAAATCCCTCCACTCATCAGTCTGGAAGACTTCTCTTTAGAGATGATGACTCCATCACCTGCGGGTACACCACCATGCCAGGAGTCATCTATTCTAAAACAGTTTAGAATAGTGTCAAGTACCCAAATTGGGACGCTTCCCAAATCTAGATCCAAAACCATAGATCTAGTTACCAGAATCCCTGATATTTTATCCAGATCCTATATGGAGAAAACACCTTGTGACAACCACAATATAACCGATCGTAGTTTATGAATATCACTTCCTATAAAGAGAATGTCATCCAAAACGAGGACGTCACTCCCTACTACCTTCTTACCAGGTCCATCTGTTGTTCTGATAAAGTCAAACTCTATGACTGTCACATCAAAACTAGATAATCTGTCTCCGCTATACCTGCTTTAGTCTATATATAGACATAAGCTACTTGCCCACTACGCTTCCGCTACTCCTACTGACTACAACAACCCTCTGGCAGAGTCATATACACGTGCACTTCTAAACCTAATTTAGAACGACGTTATACTCATCTTCCTGCCAGATCTCTGTCACGACCCGAAATTTGGAACGTGACGGCGCTTAAACCATGTAACGTCTACAGGCGTAACGCAATCTAAGTAAGCCGAAAACCCAGCAATCTAAACCATCAAAAGTGGTAAGTGATAAGAACATTGTTAAAAACTTTTGGGAATCTCAAGTAAAAATTCTTTAAAGTCAAAATTTACTTCCTTTAAAAAAAATTGGCAGCGCCTCTTTTGTAAAAACTATCCCCAAAAAGGGTACATACAAAAGATATAAGTAAAGCATCCCCAAACGGGAGCAAACCACGCCCAAAGGCGGGAACAACCACCACAAGCATATATACGACGCCGTAGCGAAGAAAAGGACAATAAAGAGTGACAACAGCATGAAAGATAAAGCTGCATAAAAGGCCGGCTCACACGAGCACGACATCCAGAGTCACAAAACAATATACAATATCGTCCTCACATCTTGTCTCTAAGTCAATGCATGAAAGTAGTAGATGGAGAGAAATAAATACAATAGGATATACAATGAGCATCATCGGATAACTGCAAAACCCACCTATAGCAAACTGCTCACAGTTAGCGGTATCCGCTCCAAAGATGATACGATAAGAAGAAGCCCTGTCGTGACTGCTCTGAGGGGATACCTGCAAAACACTGTGGCACAACGGGGGTGAGTTGCCAACTCGTGAATAGTAAATAACATCATGCAGGTAATCGCAGGTATGCACGTACCGCGATAATCTATCACATCCAAGCTGATAGCAATAATGGCAATATGTATATGTAACAGTCATAAAAGGTACTCTATCAGGTACAACTAAAACATGAAGCAATGCATATCAAATGAAAGCTGAGTATGGGATAAAACATGTCATCCTCACGGAATCCTTATCATAGAAAGACCAGTGCCCATGAATGACACTCCAAATCCTAATATCTCATGCACCGCATCCTCAGATCGGCCCTCGAATCCTGTAAATCTCATGGAACCTGAGTGTCCAATATCGACGCCCGAAAACATCATGAAAACTAGTATCCAGTATCGACACAAATACCCATCTCTCAAGCGCCGTCGCCAGGACCGGCCCTCATGTCCGTACATCTCATGGAACCTGAGTGTCCAACATCGACACTCACAATCCACATATCATGTCCGTACATAACTCCGGTCGGTATCCCCCAGACAACCGCCGAATCTAAATAATATCACCGGTAAGGTAGTACTCCCCTGTCTTGGGCTCAATGCCATCATCTGCGATCTTCTTTCCTCGGGGTACCTCCGGGTCCACCATGTACCCGCACACGGCCTCATCCAACTCTTCGCATCGGGTTTCTAACACAAGTCTCAGAACCGAGAAAACTCATGGTGGACGCACTGAAATATCATATCATGATAAACCGGGTTTTTCAAACAATGCATTATTTCATGAAGTACCACGGTCCTCAAATCCAGAAAACATCATATGAAATCCATATCTCAATGCGTAAATCCATGAAATATAATATATTCAACATAAAACAGTAATATGAGCATATCAAGGAAAAACCGCTATTTAAATGCATCAAGTTATTAAATATATCATGCGGTTCCCAATTTCTCTAAAGTCCAATGCAACATCATATAAAGGTGAACATGTAGCTATAGCAAGGTATGTGAGTGTACATGTAAGTATGTATGCATGATGTACATAAAGCTATAGCAAGATACATGTATATATACCTATCAATAATGATTTAATACCTTATAGGTATATGTGTAAACATGTAAGCATAGAAAGGCATATGTGTAAGCATGTAGGTATACAGGTATGCTATATTTCATATGTACAATGGAATAAGAATAAATGTCTCAATTGTCACTTACCATACAATATCACATATGTATATGGGTTGTGCGTGTCATAGCAATTATCGACGGAGTGTGTGTAGCATACAATTAGTGCTCGTGTAACATGAACCGTCAATAATGGTGTTGTGTCTCATTAATACTATGTCCATATGAAATAGGGAAATGAGGTATGCAACAATGGTACACATGCATAATCAATGTCCATATATTTATAACTAACAATCATGTCATTGAATCTAGCCCAGACGCATAACGCCATGCGGGTAATTCCCCTCTAGATGTTAAATCAACTCACAGATGATCTTGGGCTAAGTAAAGCCAACTACTTGCTTTCCCTTCTTCGCAGCGTCCGAAGTCCTCGCCTGCGATCCTAAAATCATATAACAACATAACAAGTTCATATTAGAAGTCGATCAATAACACGTACAAACTACGTTTGACTGACGCACCAAATCCAATCAAACTCTCAAGTGTTCGTCTAGTGGCTAACATGCATAGCGACACTACGAAACCAACTCAAGAGCAACAGCTACACAAAGTACACGAACCGTGTCGGATAACGTAACGTGCGTAGTCGTAACACTTGAAACAAGCAAAGGGATCTCAGATTTTGTATACTGTCAAAACATAAAAATCAATTAGTACCAAGCACTTCTAAACAACTATAGACAGCTACCCTACAAAAACTAGGTCCCAACTCCACCAAAAGGTCGAGCTCGCCGGAATTTCCCTACATGTCGCCGGCCAAATCCGAGCCTATGGGGTTCGTGCTTCAAGTGAATGCTTAGGGTCTCTGGTACAACACAACCATATTGCTAGATTTTCCAGTATACACTCGGGGTCACAGCAGATCACATATATCCTATAATGACACTAAAAATACGATATGTGCACAAAATGATATTTTTAGTGTTCTAAACAACAACTACAAGGCAATACAACAATAAAACACCTATTTAACAGTTTAGAGGTTATATATATCCACAATTGCTTAAAAGATCCTAGCTTTCCAAGCTCCAAGGGATCCTAGAGGCTAAAACAAGACTTGAGAAGTGATTTAGTGAGGTTCAAATGAAGTTTTGTAAGGTTTAGTGAAGGATTGATGAAGGGTTTCTGTTGAGGGAAGAGAAGAAGGAAATAATTGAGAATGAGATAGGAATGAGAGAGAGTGAGATGAGATAGAGATGAGAGGGTGAATGTAGGGTAAGTGCACCCTTACACTTACTCTCTCCCTCTCCATCATTAATGCAAGCATGACTCCCCCATGAGTCACCTTGCCACTTCCTCCATTCCAAAAACACAAGGAAATATCTCACAACAAATATCTAAGTGCTAAGTGCTAGGTTAAATTATGGCATGGATTTGTTTAAAGTGTCATGTCCACTAACCAAGGTTAACACTAAACAACCCCCATGATAACATGCACAAGTGTGTGTGACCCAAAACAAATAATAATAAAATATTGATTAATCTATAAAAAATGCGAGAAAGCTATTTTAGTAAACCTTTTTACCAAAAACCCGCATTATGAGTGAAAACTTCTTACTATGCTACCTTCAAATAGATGAGTGAAAACTTCCGCATCTCACAGCCTCCCAAGTGATCTCCTCACTAGACGGGCTACGCCAAAGAACCTTCACAGATGGCAAGACCTTTGACCGATGTTTCTCCACCTGCCGATCCACTATAACTATCGGCTGCTTGGTGAACGAAAGATCGCGTCCAAATTGAATGTTCTGGTGCTAAATCATGTGAGAAGGGTCATGAAGGTAATTGCGAAGTATCGACATAAGGAATACGGGGTGAACATCCGAAATCTGGGCGGAAGTGCAAAATGATAGGCAACGATACTAACTCGCTCAAGGATTTCAAAAGGACCTACAATCTGGGACTAAGTTTCCCTTCTTCCCAAAACTCAATACGCCATTTCATCGGAAAAAATCCGTACGAATACATGATCTCCCACTGCGAACTCAAGCCTGCGATGACAACGGTCGGCATAAGACTTCTGTCTGCATTGGGCTGCTCTCATCCTGTCCTGAATCAACTGAATCATCTCCGAAGTCTTTTGACTAGCTGGGGTCCAAAAATCCTGCTCTCGCGGAGTCGGTCTAACAGACTGGCGATCGACACAATCTACCATACAAGCCTAAAAATTTGCCATCTGAAACGTCTCCTGATAACTGTTATTGTAGGATAACTTATAAATGGCAAGTGACGATCCCAACTGCCAACATAAATTAAGCACGCACGCTCGAAGCATATCATCCAGACTCTGTATAGTCTGCTCTGACTGACCATCGGTCTATGGATGGAAAGCGGTGCTAGAGCTCAACCAGTACTCAAGGGTTTCTGAAGCTTCTGCCAAAGACGTCTAGTGAACTGGGTGCCTCTATCGGATACAAAGCATGAAGGAACTCCGTGCAAATGCACAAACTTACCAAAGTACAATTGAGCAAACTGAGCATAACTGAAAGTGGTCTTCACTGGAAGGAAGTGAGCCGCTTTCGTTAACCGGACAACAAACACCCAAATGGAGTCACACCCTGTCTAGACCTGGGTAGACACCACGACGAAATTCATGGAGATCAGCTCCCATTCCCACTCTGGAACGGTTAAAGATTGCAACTCTCCTGCCGGTCTCAAATGCTCAACCTTAGCTCGCTGACAAGTCAGGCACCTTAAACGAAATCTGAAACATCACTCTTCATCCCTGCCCACCCGTAACTATCTCTCAAGTCACGTTACATCTTGGTGGAACTTGGGTGAACACTGAAAGCTGACTGATGTTCCTGATCTAAGATCTCGCGTCTCTACCCATCAGTATCAGGTACACACCAATGAGTCTCTAAACGTAGCACACCCTAGTCATAAATCAAGAACTCCGAATCTCTAACCTGCCGAACATGCTTAAGAATTTCAGACAAATGGGCATCGGCGGGCTGTACCTCACAAAAACGATTAATTAGAAGTGGACGGGCGCGGACATGAGGAACTGTCGCCCAGTGGAGGTGAACTTAAACTGTACTCAGTTTTCGCACAAGAACTGTAAATCTGTAGAAGACTGTCTCTGAACTGCACTCATCTGGGACAAGCTAACCCCGGGCCTACGACTCAAAGCATCAGCTACCACAATCGTCTTGTCCGGGTGATAAAGGATCTCACAATCATAATCCTTCACAAGCTCTATCCAACGGCGCTGTCTCAAAATCAGATACCGCTGCAGGAAGATTAAGCTCTGGTGGTCTATGAAAATATGACACGACTCTCCGTACAAGTAATGGCTCCAATCTTCAGCACAAGACCATCGCGGCCATCTCAAGATCATGAGTGGGATAATTCTGCTCGTACTTCCTTCAACTGTTGGGAAGCATAAATGATAACTCTATCATGCTACATCAAAACACAATCGAGTCCCACTCGCAAAACGTCACAGTAAATGACAAAGTCGCCCAATCCAAAAGGCAAAGATAGAACTGGCGTAGTCGTCAACCGAGTCTTCAACTGCTGATAACTCAGCTCGCATGCCTCATTCTAAAGAAAAGGAACTCCCTTCCTGGTCAGTCCGGTCAGTGGTGCAACGATACTCTAGTAATCCTGCATGAAACGGCGGTAAAAACTGGCTAAGCCCAAAAACTGCGGACCTCTGTCACTGATACAGGTCTGGGCCAAAGCTGTACGGCCTCGATCTTCCTCGGGTCCATACAAATACCGTCTCCCATAACCACATGGCCTAGGAAGTCAACACTATCAAGCCAGAAGGAACACTTCAAGAATTTAGCAAACAGTTGGTGCTCTCTCAATATCTGCAAAGAAATCCTCAAGTGCTGCTCATGTTCCTCTCGACTCTTGGAATAGACCAGAATGTTATCAACAACAAAATAATAAACTGGTCGAGAAACAGCCTGAAAAAATCTGGTTCATCAAATCCATGAATGCTGCTGGGGCATTGGTGGGTCCAAACAACACCACCAAAAATCATACTTCCCGTAGCGCGTAAGAAAAGCAGTCTTCGGAATGTCATCCTTCCGAACCCGCAACTAATGATGACCCGATCACAAACAAACTTAGAAAAATGTCCCGCACCCTAGAGCTGATCAAAGAAATCGTCAATGTGAGGTAAAGGATACCTATTCCGCACCGTAACTCGGTTCAATTAACAATCAATCAATACACAACCTCAAACTGCCGTCCTTCTTCTTGACGAACAAAACAGGAGCTCCCCAAAGCGAAACACTTGGACGTTCAAGTCCCCCATCAAGCAACTCTTGCAGCTGATCTTTAAGCTTCCTAAGCTCTGCCGGCTCATCTGGAACAAAGTCGGAAAACTCTCGCACGATAGGAACCCAGTCCAACGAATCTACTGTTGCTCCGGTATCATGAATGAAAGACAAGAATCCTCGGCATCCTCTCCTCAAAAGCCGACTAGCGAAATAGGCTGAAATCAAGCCGTGAGGGGAGGCACTATGGTCCCCCTGCACAACAAGAACTGACTCTTCGGGAAAAAAAAACCTGACTGTCTTCTCGCGGCAGTCCACAGACGCCTTGCACGTAGCTAACCAGTCCGTGCCCAGGAGAACGTCAAAGTCCAACATATCTAGAAGGATCAAATCAACGGACGAATATGTATCTCCTATCCGATTGGCATATGACCGAAATACGTGTCGCGCAACAAAAGAATCGCTAACAGGAGTAAACACAACAAACGGTTGATCTAGCATACACGACTCTCGGCCCAACCTCAGCACGAAGTGTGTAGAAACAAACAAGTGCATAGATCCCGAATTAAACAAACGTGTGCATCAAAAGAACATACGAATAAGAATACCTGAAAACTCTGCATTGGGCACCTGTGCGTCCCGATGAGAAGAAGCAAATGCTCGTGTATGCTATCTACCTGCAACTGGATGTACTCTCTGAACAAACTGCCGGGACCCGGTTCTTGCTCACGGAACAAAGTGCCACACGGAACAAAGTGCCATGCCAATTGTCATGCCAAGGGGGCGGGGGCCACCTCTTGAATCCATGGGGGCCACCTCTTGAGTCCCTGGGACCCACTGTAAAACAATGGGGAATCTTCGGAACACATTCCGAAAGAGGACCGAACTGCATTATAAATGTAATGATACCACCCTCAATTACAGAGGCGCCTTTTAAGTGAACCGGAACTACAGGAGCTTGAGAACTCCGTAGTTAAGCGTGCTCGGGCCAGGGAAGTCTTAGGATGGGTGACCTCCTAGGAAGTGGCCCCTGGTCGGGTCCGGTTCGCTCTAAAGGGAAAAACCGTGCGGTTTTGACCAAAGCGGACAATACCATCTGTACTGGGGCGTGGGGCGTTACATTTATGGTGGCCCATGCAGGTCCCTCAGTAGTAGATCTGTGGTTCGAGGACAAACCATTATTCAATGGTGGGGAGAATGTCGGGACCCGGTTCTTGCTCACGGAACAAAGTGCCACGCCAATTGTCATGCCAAGGGGGCGGGGGCCATCTCTTGAATCCGTGGGGGCCACCACTTGAGTCCCTGGGACCCACTGTAAAACAATGGAGAATCTTCGGAACACATTCCGAAAGAGGACCGAACTGCATTATAAATGTAATGATACCACCCTCAATTACAGAGGCGCCTTTTAAGTGAACCGGAACTACAGGAGCTTGAGAACTCCGTAGTTAAGCGTGCTCGGACCAGGGAAGTCTTGGGATGGGTGACCTCCTGGGAAGTGGCCCCTGGTCGGGTCCGGTTCGCTCTAAAGGGAAAAACCGTGCGGTTTCGGCTAAAGCGGACAATACCATCTGTACTGGGGCGTGGAGCGTTACACAAACCCTCTGCAATCGCGACCTCTCTGAACATAAGTCTGACGCGGATCAACAACAGGTGCAAAAAGCGACTCTCCCTGAGGTGAAGATGGTAAGGTAACATATGGTACTGCGGCCCTCCTCTGGCATACCATGGAACAATTCCTAACGAGGTGATGGAAACTCCCACACCGGAAATATCCATACGATGACTGCTGACCCTCCTCGGGGTAAGAGCTAAACAACTGTCCTCGTCCCAAGCCTCTGCTACTCTCGCGAACCGAATGAAATTTGTCGCGGCGTCTAAGCATCTTTCTCTGGGCTGATACATCTGTACGAGCCCTCCTTAGTCCTGGAACTTCCAAAGACTCGGGAAGACGCTCCTCATCTAATAGGGCTGCGTCCACTGCTGCTGTATACGTGACACACTGCTGCACGCTGATAGCGAGGAATAACTGGGTAACAGGGATAGCAACCTCCTATCGCTGCGCTCGACTGGCCTCAACCAACGATCCCATCATCTGGCACAAATCCTGCATATCTACCTCTAGCCTAGTGATACGATCTATCGAAAGCGGATCAATCTGCTCATGTACAGTGAGCATACTGTCCTGGTCAGTCCTCATCTCAAACGAGTCAACTCTGACCTCGTCTTTCGCTGCCACTCTTTGTGCCCTCGTAGTCATCGGCGGCATAATGGATAGAATAGGAAACATGATTCGATAAGAACACGGAAATCGAATCACAAGGATGTATATAATCATGGAAGGAATTTCAAGCAATATGTCCTAAGGTCACTTAGGTGGAGTACCGTGTCGTAAATATGCCGTGGACATACAAACAGTACGTCACTCTGCTTAAGCTACCTTCTCCATCATACCAAGGTCATCCTACACTCCGAAAGGTAAAACCTAGCGCTATGATACCAATTTTATCATGACCCGAAATTTGGCACGTGATGGCCCTTAAACCACGCAACGTCTACAGGCGTAACGCAATCTAAGTAAGCCGAAAACCCAGCAATCTAAACCATCAAAAGTAGTAAGTGATAAGAATATTGTTAATAACTTTTGGGAATCTCAAGTAAAAATTCTTTAAAGTCCAAATTTACTTCCTTTAAAAATTTGGCAGCACCTCCTTTGTAAAAACTAGCCCCAAAAAGGGTAATACAAAATATATAAGTAAAGCATCCCCAAACGGGAGCAAACTATGCCCAAAGGCGGGAACAACCACTACAAGCAGATATACGACGCCGTAGCGAAGAAAAGGACAATAAAGAGTGACAACAGCATACAAGATAAAGCTGCATAAAAGGCCGGCTCATACGAGCACGACATCCAGAGTCACAAAACAATATACAATATCGTCCTCACATCTCGTCTCTAAGTCAATACATGAAAGTAGTAGATGGAGAGAACTAGATAAAATAGGACATACAATGAGCATCATAGGATAACCGCAAAACCCACCTATAGCAAGCTACTCACAGTCAGCCGTAGCGGTATCCGCTGCAAAAGATGATACGATAAGAAGAAGCCCTGCCGCGACAGCTCTGAGGGGCTACCTACAAAACACTGTGGCACAACGGGGGTGAGTTTCCAACTCGTGAATAGTAAAAAACATCATGCAGGTAATTGCAGGTATGCACGTACTGCGATAATCTATCACATGCAAGAGGATAGCAATAATGGCAATATGTATATGTAACAGTCATGAAAGGTACTCTATCAGGTACTACTAAAACATGAAGCAATGCATATCAAATGAAAGATGAGTATGGGATAAAACATGTCATCCTCACGGAATCCTCATCGTGGAAAGACCCGTGTCCATCAATAACACTCTAAATACCAATATCTCAGGTACCGCATCTTCAGATCGGCCCTCGAATCCTGTAAGTCTTATGGAACCTGAGTGGCCAACATCGACATCCAAAAACATCATGAAAACTAGTGTCTAGCATCGACACGTAAATACTCATCTCTCAGGCGCTGTCACCAGGACCGGCTCTCATGTCCGTACATCTCATGGAACCTGAGTGTCCAATATCGACACCCGCAATCCACATATCATGTCCGTATATAACTCCGGTCGGTATCCTCCAGATAACCGCCGAATCCAAATAATATCACCGGTAAGGTAGTACTCCCCTGCCTCGGGCTCAACGCCATCATCTGCGATCTTCTTACCCCGAGGTACCTCCGGGTTCACCATGTACCCGCACACGGCCTCATCCAACTCCTCGCATCGGGTTTCTAACACAAGTCTTAGAACCGAGAAAACTCATGGTGGACGCACTGAAATATCATATCAAGAGAAACCGGGTTTTTCAAACAATGCATAATTTTATGAAAAACCACGGTCCTTAAATCCAGAAAACATCATGTGAAATCCATATCTCAATGCGTAAATCCATGAAATATAATATATCCAACATAAAACAGTAATATGAGCATATCAAGGAAAAACCGCTATTTAAATGCATCAAGTTATTAAATATATCATGCGGTTCCCAATTTCTCTAAAGTCCAAAATAACATCATATAAAGGTGAACATGTAGCTATAGCAAAATATGTGAGTGTATATGTAAGTATGTATGCATGATGTACATGTAGCTATAGTAAGATACGGGTATATATACCTATCAATAATGATGTAATACCTTATAGGTATGTGTGTAAACATGTAGGCATAGCAAAGCATATGTGTAAGCATGTAGGTATATAGGTATGCTATATTTCATATGCACAATGGAATAAGAATCAATGTCTCAATTGCCACTAACCAAACAATATCACATATGTACATGGGTTGTGCGTATCATGGCAATTATCGATGGAGTGTGTGTAGCATACAATTAGTGCTCGTGTAACATGAATCGTCAATAATGGTGTTGTGTCTCATTAATACTATGTCCATATGAAATAGGAAAATGAGGTATGCAACAATGGTACACATGCACAATCAATGTCCATATACTTATAACTAACAATCATGTCATTGAATCTAGCCCAGACGCATAATGCCATGCGGGCGATTCCCCTGTAGATGTTAAATCTACTCACAGATGATCTTCGGCTAAGTAAAGCCAACTACTTGCTTTCCCTTCTTTGCAGCGTCCGAAGTCCTCGCCTGCAATCTTAAAATCATATAACAACATAACAAGTTCACTTTAGAAGTCGACCAATAACACGTACAAACTACGTTTGACCGACGCACCAACTCTAATCAAACTCTCAAGTGTTTATCTAGTAGCTAACGTGCGTAGAGACACTACGAAACCAACCCAAGAGCAACAGCTACACAAAGTACACGAACCGTGTTGGATAACGTAACGCGCGTAGTCATAACACTAGAAACAAGCAAAGTGATCCCAGATTTTGTATACTGTCAAAACATAAAAATCAAGCAGTACCAAACACTTCTAAACAAATACAGACAGCTACCCTACAAAAACCAAGTCCCAACTCCACCAAAAAGCCGAGCTCGCCGGAATTTCCCTACATTTCGCCTGCCAAATCCGAACCTATGGGGTTCGTGCTTCAGGTGAATGCATATGGTCTCTGGTACAACACAACCATATTGCTAGATTTTTCAGTATACACTCGGAGTTATAGCAGATCATAGATATCCTATAATGACACTAAAAATATGATATGTGCACAAAACGATATCTTTAGTATTCTAAACAACAACTATAAGGCAACACAACAATAAAACACCTATTTAACAGTTTAGTGGTTATACATATCCACACTTGCTCAAAAGATCCGAGCTTTCCAAGCTCCAAGGGATTCTAGAGGCTAAAACAAAACTTGAAAAGTGATTTAGTGAGGTTCAAATGAAGTTTTGTAAGGTTTAGTGAAGGATTGGTGAAGGGTTTCAGTTGAGGGAAGAGAAGAAGGAAATAATTGAGAATGAGATAGGAATGAGAGAGAGTGAGATGAGATAGAGATGAGAGGGTGAGTGTAGGGTAAGTGCACCCTTACACTTACTCTCTCCCTCTCCATCATTAATGCAAGCATGACTCCCCCATGAGTCACCTTGCAACCTCCCTCCATTCCAAAAACACAAGGAAATATCTCACAACAAATATCTAAGTGCTAAGTGCTAGGTTAAATTATAGCATGGATTTGTTTAAAGTGTCATGTCCACTAACCAAGATTAACACTAAACAACCCCCATGATAACATGCACAAGTGTGTGTGACCCAAAATAAATAATAATAAAATATTGATCAATCTATAAAAATTGCGAGAAAGCTATTTTGGTAAACCTTTTTACCAAAAACCCGCATTATCGCTTAATTAACACTAATCGCATTCTAAGGTGTTACAATCTCATAGTTTAGAACAGCAGCATTGGCAAGTTTGGATAATCAAAAACCTCCCTATCACCGTCTTTGAGAAGATCGAAGTGCCTCTTGGGTGCCTGAGGTTACCCACCAAACATGCGAAGTGGCTAATGGATTGTCGAATCCAATTGAATCATTAGGTTCTACTAAATTTTTCAGTAATCGTTTGTTGTTCTGGAATCACTTTCAGTTTTAGCATACTCCCACTAATATTTTCTGAAATGAATTCATTTTACTAAAACTGTGGCGGGTCAAGAACAATATAACTATTGATCTTCTAGATGGTAGAATATTAACCCTCGTAAAAGCACGGGATAACCCACAAACTGCCATTACTGAAACGTGCCTAGAGTTTATCCGGATTCTGGTTTTAAGCATAAGCCAGAAAACTCCATATACCTTAACATCGTTAAGATATGAATCCATTCTTATAACGTTTTAAAAATAATTAAATAAATAATTAAATGAATAAAATTGTTTAAGTGAATTTTATGATTTTCGGTAAAGTAAAATGTATTTTTCGTAAAACTAAACCGTGATTGTTTTTCATTATAATTTCAAAAATACCTATTTTAATTATGTAATTACTAGTGAATGGTGTTTATTTAGCAACTTATAAATTTTTAGTTCAATTAAATATTTTTCCTAAATTAATTATTTTAAATATTAACATAAGCTTTATTTTTACACTAAATTAGTGTAAATTACAAATTTGAATGGTTTTAATTTGTAAAAATGAATCATGGCATATTAGAATTTAGTGTGTATCATGCAAAATTTATGTGCAAATTTTTCCAATTTTCTAGAGTTTTCTTGAGTTGCTATAGTAAAGAAATAAAAGAAAATAAATAAAAGCATGAAAAGACTTTAAGTGATGTTTCTTTTCTTGAAACTTCCACACTTTTCTTCACTCCTTTCTCTTGCTCCCTCTCTCTCCTACCATGGCCGGCCTCACTACCATGGCAGCCCCCCCCCCCATTTCAACTTCATTTTTTGTTCAAAATTCATCAAAAATACATCAAAAATTCAATTAAAAATCCACAAAATCCTATTTATTCCCTACCCTTTATTCTTTGCTCTTCATTACATGGATTTTGGAGATGGATAACATGCATCTTGGAGGCTCATTTTCATGTTGGGATTTCATATTTTGGAGGTATAAATTTCCTTCTTTTGTTTTATTTTTATTAGACATTTCTTTTAAAACATAATTAGATTTAATATAGTAATTCTAGTTGCAAATTTTAAAATTCAAGTTAGGGTTTGAAAAATCAAGTTGTGGTTTTTATTAATTAATTAGGGTTATAATAACTAGTTTAACATATTTAGAGGTGGAAATTCTTGTATGGATGATATGTTGTAAATTGTTAATCCAAAATTGATTTAATAATGTTATTTAGCTAACTAGTTTTTATAAAATGTATTTGTGGGTAAAATAAAATTCTAATTAAGGTTGTCATCATTAGATTATAGTTTTAGTGAGAATCTTAGCATGTTAATGGAAAGAAAAACTTAGTTTGATCACTAGTTTCTTGTGATAATTGGAAAAATACTAATAAAATGCTATTTTTGTAAACTAGATTTTGGAAAATTCCTAAATAAATGAGATTAAAAATATAATTATGGTTTCATCATATCATTATCATCATGAATTGTAGTTTAATACATTAATTCATGCAAAATCATGTTTTGTTGTGGAATTGTGAATTTTTGCTTGAAAGAGGTTGAAAATTTCTAATGGTTGCAAACTAGAAATTTCAAATTAATGCAAATTTGTGTAATAAAAATATAGTAAGGGGTTGTATAGTCTAGTTATCCTATTTGATGAGTTTTATGACCATTGGTTTCATTTAAATGTCAAGTTTTGAAGAAAAACGGTAAATTGGCATTTTCGGGTTTTACGAAATCGGGCGATTTGATGGATTTTAGAGTTTCGATGGATTTAATCATGTTTTATAATATAAGTAATGAGTTTTAAGACTACGAGTTATTTGTTGATGTTTATCTCGATCCATCGGAGTTTGTACGCCGATATCGAGCGATATTTGGTTCTTTTGCGTGGACGGGACATAGGTTTTAACCTATGCTTGTTCCTTGCGTCGTTTTGACTTTTGTATGTGATTCAGTTTACGATACTATTATTATGTTTGCGTTTAGGTACCCCTCACGTGGACTGCGGGTGATGAAGAGGAGGACGGCGACACCGTCTTCGGCAGACATGGACCAGGTGAGTAGATGTATATCTACGGGGGGAAGTCGGGTGGATGGCGTTTAGCACCCCCGCAACGTAGAATACCGCAACGTAGAAAAGGAATAGTATTTATTGACATTAGGAAACCAGATGTGACCCTATATTCTTAATGAGTAGGACCCTAGTAATGACCCTAGGCTGGACTAGACTGATTTCGGAAAACCATACCAGAGGATTGGAAGGGGTTCGTAGGTTTCAGATAGAAACACACACGCACACACTGAAACTCGACATGGTGTATACGTATATATGTATATATATATATATAGGACTAGGTATAGGTATATATATATACAACACGTATATGGGATTCATTGATGTGATATGATATCTGAGGTATGATGAAACAGTATAACTGGGCTTGATGCCGTGATTCTGGGCTATACAGTCGTATTAAGTGTTAGCGGATCATTAGAGAATGAGATAATGAACATGGATACATAAATTATAATGGGTGGTGGTGATATTGAGGTACATGGGACTCTAAAATAGTACCTGGACTGTAGCTTGTGACTGATCACGATATGATATATGTATGACTTGATTACGACATCATATAGGTGGGACCTGATGTCGATATCATATAGGTGTGACTTGATGAAGATATGATATCAGTATGACTTAATCATAATATGATACTTATGACATGATATTTCTGAGGATAAACTAATGATGCATTTTATGATGGCAATGATATATGATTGATGTATGTGATTACAGTTTAGCACCTTGAGCATGAGATGTGTTGATGATGACATTATACGAATAATGAGACGCCTAGGAGATACTTGACCCGTACACCGATATTGGGATGCCATACGATGGATTTTACCGTACGAGGCATAGATATGATGATTGATCCACACTATTGATTCGAGGAAGCCGTACTACGTACGTGACGCTATTAAGGCGGGATCGCCGACTATTAGAGATAATGATTCAGACTTTAGGTAGACTCTTGTTTCTTATTGACTAGTTTCTTAGGTTTTGTTCCTTAGGAGGTTAGATGGACACTAGGTTAGGTTCGAGTCATATAGTGGTAGTGGAAATGGTATATCAAATGAGTGGATAACACATATCCGTCTTTACTTTCACACTGTAATCATAATGTTGCATGTTCATACATATGTTGCTATAATCAGTATAAACTTTACCTGTTAGGACACCAGCACCATTACCGATGATGCGCATGTTCCGCGCACACTTATTTGCCGGCTCACACACATCATCATCGGTAATTGCTATGTCACGTACACTTTAGATCATATTGTATTTTATTGATAGAATCAGTTAACAACTAGACCGATATAATATCGTGATTACTCTCTGATGTTAGTATAGACATGATATTTATTACTTGACATTCATGCATTCATATTTTCATGTTATCATGCAGTATCATGGGCATATGCCGACACTTATCATATACTTACTCATGATTTTAAGATTTGGATTTCTATGAGATTTCTGGATTTTTGGGGGAAACAGCAAGAAATTATAAAAACTTCTCTCTCTCTCATCCTCTCTTTTTAAAATAAGATGCGGTTTTCTCGTGATGTATGTGTCGTCCACCATGAGATTTCATGTTTTCTGTTGGATTTCGAGACCCGATTCGAGGAGTGGATGAACCGTCTCGGGTACATGGTGGGCCCGGTATGGTACCCCGGGGCAAGAAGATCGAGTTGTAGACGATGAGCCTGGCAGGGGAAGGCTACCTACCGGTGATGTCTGGCGCGGCGGATATCCGGAGGATACCGACCGTTGTCGAGAGATTTGATGATATGGGCCGATCCGGACTGACGGAGCCCGAGATATTGAGACTATGAGACTTGATATTTACATGTTTGTGTCGATACTTGACACGGATTTCCATGGATTTCATTATTGAGATTTCAGATCCCTATACACATTTTACTATGACAACAGCTAAAGATTTCTTATATAGATATATCTGGATTTCAGGATTGTTTATTTTACATTCATGGTGCATGCATATCCATTCATATGACACAGTACTATATGAGGCACTGTCACGAGCACGGAGTATCTGCATTTACACGTAGTATTACCCTGCTATTACTAGGTGATTGGGATATAGTAGTGTGTTATTATGACCTAGGATAGCGTCGTGCATTCGATTTCTTTTCGTAGATGTCTTCTACTCACGAGTTGGAAACTCACCCCCGTTGTGCCAAATTTTATTACAGGTTCGATGTACAGGTTTCCCTGGCAGCTTGCTGGCACATCTTTTCTTTCAGGGTGATTTGCACGGTAGGTTGGTTCACTTGTATCTGAACCACCATTGTATTTTTATTCATTCATTGTATCTAGTAAGCTCCATCAACCAAACTTGTATTACTTGATAGTTACTGGACCAGTTATTTATTTCGACCTTAGAGTCGCGCTTGTATTATTCTGATTTGGTGGATTGTTTTCTTTTGAGTTTTGAGCCTCGCCCTTTGGCGTTGTATATTATTGTGCTTGTTGTGGTTGTTTCCGCCTGTTGGCGTTGAGCTAGCTCCCGTTTGGGGATGCTTTTTATTGTTTATGTATATTATACTTGTTGTACCCGTTTGGTGCCAGTTTTTGTAGAGGAGACTCTACCGAAATTTTTGGGAAAATTTGTTGATGTTTTAAACTTATTCCTTCATGTTTTCTTTTACTGCTTCTTCTTCTTTTTCATGGTTTAGATTTCTGGGCTTCGGCTTACTTAGGTTACGTGGCGCCTCTAGACGCTTCGTAATCTAAGTGCCGGTCACGTTCCGTACTTTCGGGTCGTGACAAAGTTGGTATCAGAGCGCTAGGTTTAATCTTGTATAAGTCTAGGTGACCCTTGGTTGATGGAGTAGGCGATTTAGGTAGAGTAACGTACCGTGGGTATGGTCCGCGGCATACTTACGATACGCTACTCTGCTTAAGGAGCCTTAGGATGTACATTGTTTGCACCGTATTTCATTCGTTCCTTTGATCTATCTTCGTCGATATCGGATGGTAGTTTCTGTTACCACGGGCACACTGGCAGAGGGAGCTGCGGCTCGAATGCGATAACCATTAGAGTATTGGTTATTCTTGAGGATTGAAGCATTGTTTAGCGTGCGGACGAAGGGTATTCACATGTCGTCCGGATGAAGTTAAAGGGTTCGAAAGATTATCAGAAAACCATTTTCCCAAGTTTAAGGTATTCGGAAGAACATGCAGGTATTTCGATGGACCCTTTAGAAGAATGAAACCCTAACTCGACATAATGACCACGAGAACGCCCTTGAACCTTAGGGTTTACGGCAGTTCCGCGGTGCCATTAGTGAGGCTTGGGTTTGCCCTTCTACGGCTAGACCATCGATACTGGGGTATGTACCGGATATTTTTAAACTGTACTTGAGTGTTGAGCTCTCAGGGAATTATGGGATTTTGATGGATCGATCGAAAAGTTTAATGTAGTCCGGATATCAAGTGAAGGGATCGACTATGTGAGAGGCTCTAGACATGAGTATTGCAGTTGGTAGCGCAGTCAGCACACTTATGAAGAGACAAGTTTGAAGCAATCGACATCAGAGGAAAGAGGCGCACATTGACGATAGTGTTTATGATTGTGATTTGATGATTTGAATTTCATATTTCTGTTATTGGATTTTGGTATTTCATGTGTGTACCTTCATTACATTCTATTTGTGTTTCATATATCAGTTGTATTGATGTTGTTAAGTACACACCCAGTACACTTGATTTGGTTTTATATATTTTGAGATTTTTGATTTGATTTCGTGCATAGGGGTTACAGGTGATTTTGACATATGTTTCGACCTAGTTTTCATGCATTTTTGTACTGTGATTTCGATTTTTATATTCGATGTATGTTTTTGTGCACCATGTGCACCTGATTAGGATTCTTGCGTATACTTGGCGCACTTGGTGCGATTTTGTGCACACCAGATGCACTAAATCGGGGTTTTGTGCAGATTAGATGCACCTGATATTGAGTCGTGCACGCCCGTTGCACTTGACAGATGTTTTTGGTGCACACCTGTTGCACTTAGTTTTGTTTTTGTGTGTATTCGTGGTATCTGTATTTGGTTTCGATTTCAGTGCGCACCGGACGCACATGATATTTTATTGATGTGATTGGGATTGATTTCAGTTTGAGCAATATGTTTTCATAACCATTATTATTTAATTTAGTAACCAGGCGGGACGTGTATGTTAAATAAAAGATATATATATATATATATATCTTTTTTTTTTCAAATAAACGTCCGCTACTTATGCCGTGACTTGTGCATTGCACGGCGATTTTCAAGAGAGGTTTTTGTAGGCTTTTTTATTATGATGTTTAGGCGATTTTACTAGGATGCGAACTATATATAAGTTATAGATTGATGGATATTATGATGGTTTTCATATTGGGTTTTGATATTTTATTCTCGCCATAACTCCGATGATTGCGTTATGCTTGACGGAGTTGATTTTAGTTATGTATTGATGATTTCGGAGCCCCGACGATTTGAGTGTTTGCTAAATGTTTTAGTATTTGGAGGGGGAATTTTAATTTAAATTCGGGGAACGAATTTCCTAAAGGGGGGAAGATTGTAACGTTTTAAAAATAATTAAATAAATAATTAAATGAATAAAATTGTTTAAGTGAATTTTATGATTTTCGGTAAAGTAAAATGTACTTTTCGTAAAACTAAACCGTGATTGTTTTTCATTATAATTTCAAAATTACTTATTTTAATTATGTAATTACTAGTAAATGGTGTTTATTTAGCCACTTATAAATTTTTAGTTCAATTAAATATTTTTCCTAAATTAATTATTTTAAATATTAACATAAGCTATATTTTTACACTAAATTAGTGTAAATTACAAATTTGAATGGTTTCAATTTGTAAAAATGAACCATGGCATATTAGAATTTAGTGTGTATCATGCAAAATTTATTTGCAAATTTTTCCAATTTTCTAGAGTTTTCTTGAGTTGTTATAGTAAAGAAATAAAAGAAAATAAATAAAAGCATGAAAAGATTTTAAGTGATGTTTCTTTTCTTGAAACTTCCACACTTTTCTTCACTCTTTTCTCTTGCCCCCTCTCTCTCCTACCATGGCCGGCCTCACTACCATGGCACCCCCCCATTTCCACTTCAATTTTTGTTTAAAATTCATCAAAAATACATCAAAAATTCAATTAAAAATCCACAAAATCCTATTTATTCCCTACCCTTTATTCTTTGCTCTTCTTTACATGGATTTTGGAGATGGATAACATGCATCTTGGAGGCTCATTTTTATGTTGGGATTTCATATTTTGGAGGTATAAATTTCCTTCTTTTGTTTTATTTTTATTAGACATTTCTTTTAAAACATAATTAGATTTAATATAGTAATTCTAGTTGCAAATTTTAAAATTCAAGTTAGGGTTTGAAAAATCAAGTTGTAGTTTTTATTAATTAATTAGGGTTATAATAACTAGTTTAACATATTTAGAGGTGGAAATTCTTGTATGGATGATATGTTGTAAATTGTTAATCCAAAATTGATTTAATAATGTTATTTAGCTAACTAGTTTTTATAAAATGTATTTGTGGGTAAAATAAAATTCTAATTAAGGTTGTCATCATTAGATTGTAGTTTTAGTGAGAATCTTAGCATGTTAATGGAAAGAAAAACTTAGTTTGATCACTAGTTTCTTGTGATAATTGGAAAAATACTAATAAAATGCTATTTTTGTAAACTAGATTTTGGAAAATTCCTAAATAAATGAGATTAAAAATATAATTATGGTTTCATCATATCATTATCATCATGAATTGTAGTTTAATACATTAATTCATGCAAAATCATGTTTTGTTGTGGAATTGTGAATTTTTGCTTGAAAGAGGTTGAAAATTTCTAATGGTTGCAAACTAGAAATTTCAAATTAATGCAAATTTGTGTAATAAAAATATAGTAAGGGGTTGTATAGTCTAGTTATGCTATTCGATGAGTTTTATGACCATTGGTTTCATGTAAATGTCAAGTTTTGAAGAAAAACGGTAAATTGGCATTTTCGGGTTTTACGAAATCGGGCGATTTGATGGATTTTAGGGTTTCGATGGATTTAATCATGTTTTATAATATAAGTAATGAGTTTTAAAACTACGAGTTATTTGTTGATATTTATCTCGATCCATCGGAGTTTGTACGCCGATATCGAGCGATATTTGGTTCTTTTGCGTGGACGGGACATAGGTTTTAACCTATGCTTGTTCCTTGCGTCGTTTTGACTTTTGTATGTGATTCAGTTTACGATACTATTATTATATTTGCATTTAGGTACCCCTCACGTGGACTGCAGGCGATGAAGAGGAGGATGGCGACACCGTCTTCGGCAGACATGGACCAGGTGAGTAGATGTATATCTACGGGGGGAAGTCGGGTGGATGGCGTTTAGCACCCCCGCAACGTAGAATAGGAATAGTACTTATTGACATTAGGAAACCAGATATGACCCTAGATTCTTAATGGGTAGGACCCTAGTAATGACCCTAGGCTGGACTAGACTGATTTCGGAAAACCATACCAGAGGATTGGAAGGGGTTCATAGGTTTCAGATAGAAACACACACGCACACACTGAAACTCGACATGGTGTATACGTATATGTGTATATATATATAGGACTAGGTATAGGTATATATATATATATATACAACACGTTTATGGGATTCATTGATGTGATATGATATCTGAGGTATGATGAAACGGTATAACTGGGCTTGATGCCGTGATTCTGGGCTATACAGTCGTATTAAGTGTTAGTGGATCATTAGAGAATGAGATAATGAACATGGATACATAAATTATAATGGGTGGTGATGATATTGAGGTATATGGGACTCTAAAATAGTACCTGGACTGTAGCTTGCGACTGATCACGATATGATATATGTATGACTTGATTACGACATCATATAGGTGGGACCTGATGTCGATATCATATAGGTGTGACTTGATGACGATATAATATCAGTATGACTTAATCACAATATGATACATATGACATGATATTTCTGAGGATAAACTAATGATGCATTTTATGATGGCAATGATATATGATTGATGTATGCGATTACAGTTTAGCACCTTGAGCATGAGATGTGTTGATGATGACATTATACGAATGATGAGACGCCTAGGAGATACCTGCCCCGTACCCCGATATTGGGATGTCGTACGATGGATTTTACCGTACGAGGCATAGATATGATGATTGATCCGCACTCTTGATTCGAGGAAGCCGTACTACGTACGTGACGCTATTGAGGCGGGATCGCCGACTATTAGAGATAATGATTCAGACCTTAGGTAGACTCTTGTTTCTTATTGACTGGTTTCTTAGGTTTTGTTCCTTAGGAGGTTAGATGGACGCTAGGTTAGGTTCGAGTCATATAGTGGTAGTGGAAATGGTATATCAAATGAGTGGATAAAACATATCCGTCTTTACTTTCACACTGTAATCATAATGTTACATGTTCATACATATGTTGCTATAATCAGTATAAACTTTACCTGTTAGGACACCAGCACCATTACCGATGATGCGCATGTTCCATGCACACTTATTTGCCGGCTCACACACATCATCATCGGTAATTGCTATGTCACGTACACTTTAGATCATATTGTCTTTTATTGATAGAATCAGTTAACAACTAGACCGATATAATATCGTGATTACTCTCTGATGTTAGTATAGACATGATATTTATTACTTGACATTCATGCATTCATATTTTCATGTTATCATGCAGTATCATGGGCATATGCCGACACTTATCATATACTTACTCATGATTTTAGGATTTGGATTTCTATGAGATTTCTGGATTTTTGGGGAAAACAGCAAGAAATTATAAAAACTTCTCTCTCTCTCCTTCTTTCTTTTTAAAATAAAATGCGGTTTTCTCGTGATGTATGTGTCGTCCACCATGAGATTTCATGTTTTCTGTTGGATTTCGAGACCTGATTCGAGGAGTGGATGAACCGTCTCGAGTACATGGTGGGCCCAGTATGGTACCCCGGGGCAAGAAGATCGAGACGATGAGCCTGGCAGGGAAAGGCTACCTACCGGTGATGTCTGGCGCGGCGGATATCCGGAGGATACCGACCGTTGTCGAGAGATTTGATGATATGGGCCGATCCGGACTGATGGAGCCCGAGATATTGAGACTATGAGACTTGATATTTACATGTTTGTGTCGATGCTTGACACGGATTTCCATGGATTTCATTGTTGAGATTTCAGATCCCTATACACATTTTACTATGACAACAGCTAAAGATTTCTTATATAGATATATCTGGATTTCAGGATTGTTTATTTTACATTCATGGTGCATGCATATCCATTCATATGACACAGTACTATATGAGGCACTGTCACGAGCACGGAGTATCTGCATTTACACGTAGTATTACCCTGCTATTACTAAGTGATTGGGATATAGTAGTGTGTTATTATGACCTAGGATAGCGTCGTGCATTCGATTTCTTTTCGTAGATTTCTTCTACTCACGAGTTGGAAACTCACCCCCGTTGTGCCAAATTTTATTACAGGTTCGATGTACAGGTTTCCCTGGCAGCTTGCTGGCACATCTTTTCTTTCAGGGTGATTTGCACGGTAGGTTGGTTCACTTGTATCTGAACCACCATTGTATTTTTATTCATTCATTGTATCTAGTAAGCTCCATCAACCAAACTTGTATTACTTGATAGTTACTGGACCAGTTATTTATTTCAACCTTAGAGTCGCGCTTGTATTATTCTGATTTGGTGGATTGTTTTCTTTTGAGTTTTGAGCCTCGCCCTTTGGCGTTGTATATTATTGTGCTTGTTGTGGTTGTTTCCGCCTGTTGGCGTTGAGCTAGCTCCCGTTTGGGGATGCTTTTTATTGTTTATGTATATTATACTTGTTGTACCCGTTTGGGGCCAGCTTTTACAGAGGAGACTCTGCCGAAATTTTTGGGAAAATTTGTTGATGTTTTAAACTTGTTCCTTCATGTTTTCTTTTACTGCTTCTTCTTCTTTTTCATGGTTTAGATTTCTGGGCTTCGGCTTACTTAGGTTACGTGGCGCCTCTAGACGCTTCGTAATCTAAGTGCCGGTCACGTTCCGTACTTTCGGGTCGTGACAATTATATATATCCAATATAGAAACAAAGGCACTAATTTAATTGGAACCACATTCAAAATATATGCAGCCGATCCCAGTGCATATCAACTAAATGAAAGGAGGCCAAGCAGCATTACTCATCAAGGAATGCACCCACGCATGAGTAACCTGAAAGAGAAGTAAGTTCTCAAAACTATTATTTACAACGGAATACCAAACAAAAGTATCTACATCTTCGATCACCCAGAAAAATCCTCATACTTGCAAAATATGGTTCTCTAATTTATTCTTATACCTATATCTTCTCAAAATCTGGATCTTATATTTCAACGAAATACTTGTCTAACACTAGAGAAATCATGAGTAAACAGAATATAGTACGAGTACCAACCCCTTTGTCCTCACGGACATCGGACAATATACAATACTTTGTATAAGTCCAATGAGTTTAATAACTCAAACCCTGTGCATCGTAGGCTGAAAACTATACTATGGTTAAGAATAATTACACCGCTGTTGAATGCTCCTTACCTAACCATCAACTGATATAGGTAAATATTATAGAAATAATTTCAAAAAGTTATATATCGCTTTATAATATAAACGTACAAATATATCAGTTTGCAATTGGTGCATAACGACGGATATTAAAAACCAAATATTTGCCGTTAGGCAAAACCCAGGTGATTTCCTCAAATAGCACCAATTACAAAAAATTCCTATATATAGAGGATCTAATCACCCAATTCCCAATATCTTACTCCCACTTAGCATCCGTAACGCTATATAGATGTGAGAATCAAATCAGGTAAATACATAACCTAGAGTTAGAATCTAATTGGGAAAATAGTTTTCACTTAACACTGCACAGAAAAACTGAAACATGAAAATATTTTGAAGGGGTGGCCGAGTATTCCTAGTAATGCCTCTTCCACTATCCAGATTCATGACAGTAACCGTATATTTCCTTGCCCTCACTGTAATCCCTTTATATGTCTTTACTTATTATCTTCTGTACACCACACTTAGGCTAATTGGTTTTCTTTCTTCCCTACCTTTCGGAACCTGCCTATGGTTTGGAAGAAGACTATCCAATAAGCGCAATAAGTGTACTCTCCTAATACTAGTAGCCCTCGCAACCTGAGAGAAGGTAAAGGGAAAAGACAACCGAATAATCCTATTCAATTTCTCCAGAACCGGAATCCATTCTCGAACTGGAACAAGTTCCTTTGAGTTCGTATGTAACTATACGATGGAATATCCAAGAAATATAGATCTTCATAGTGATACGGAGTGTTCAAGAAAAATGCAAAGGGAAAATAGGAGTGGCAATGATATATGCGACTAAATGACAATCCAATAGCTAAAGTTTTTTAAGAAGGTTCGGTTAGCTTGGTTCATGAGTTTTTAAGGTCACTCCATGGTCGCGCCAAAGAGAGAGAGAGCAAAGAAACACTCAGCGTGGACTCTAATCTAGATTAGATTGGTTAATCACGTTATCTAATCAGGATGGCTCTCACTATTTCCTCGAATTCTCCTTCAAACCCTAAAAGGAGAATTAGTCGGGATCATCTGGAAATCACCCAAGGAGTAACACCTACTCATCAGTGGGAATCGGGACCCAACTATCATCGCATGATAACTTGATGGAAGCCACTCAAGTCACTACACTCCAGAAGGTATGCACATGCCTGGCAAGTTTCCTGTATGTTTGAAACTCCCAATGTGGTTTTTACCTCTAACGACCTATGACCTTGACAAGGTCAACAAATCATAAGTCGCTAGTCAAGTTCAACCCGTCATTATCTTAATTACTCTAGAACCACCCGTATAAGCCCTTGACAAGGTCAACAAGTCTATGTGACTGTCCTAGTCAATCGCATCATATGCTATAAAAAAGCACCACTCAGCTACCGTACACTACGCCTTGACAGGGTCAACAAATGCAGCACGAACACTAAGTACCACTCGTCGGAAATGATGGAGGGCTACAGCTGGTTTTTGGCGAAAAACCTTTAACGTAATAAAATTGATATCGTTGAAGGAACCTGAGCAGTTTTACAAATATATAGTGGCGCAAACTTTTGCTAAAGAGGTCACTCCCTATGAAGAGAACTTGTCTCTTTCCTCATTGAATGAGATGCAGGATATTCCTAACTGAATATAATGATGTAAAGCAAAAGAATCTACTATAGTGAAGTTATTACACTGATGCAAACTTTTGCCCAAGAGGTCACTCCCTATGAAGGGATCTCGGCTCTTTCCTCGTCGAATGAGGTGCTGGATATTCATAACCGAATACCACTGTGCAAATCAAAACAAAACGTCTGTAATAACAGTTTTCAAAATTGGTTCCAACAACATCATATAGGTTTGTTTTTCCTTGCATTAATCAAAATTAACGCAGTCCCATCAATTAATCCATATCACACCAAAAAGAACGAAAATACAATGTACGTATATGCCATCGGCATTCTCTACGGGGCCCTGTCATGCACCGTTAGGTTACTTAACTAATGGCAGAGCGGGGGCTAGACTAGCACAGATGAAAAACATATACAACATCTACTAGTATATATAAAAATATATATAACATTTATCCCAGGCATGATATAAGCAACGTCATAAAATATCAGCAAGCAACACAGAATGGTGGATAATCTTGGAGCCTCGGGTTTCATTTGAGCCGCAGATGAGACCCGACGTACCCGGTCGTATGGATATCCCGTGCAATGAAAACCTGGACCCCTACGAGCGCAGAAAGTTACCCGCCAATCCTAGAAGTAAGGCAACCCCAATCAACGAATGGGCCACCAGCACTTCACGAAATCCGGTAACTTAAGCAACCCTCCATGGGTCATCCTATACCCCCTACGAGTACGGCGAATAGCCCGCCAATTCTAAAGTGAAGCCCCCTCCGTCTCAACGCCATGAGATGCGGGCCCATTACCCTCTAGAACCCGGCTATTCATGCACTCCACCATGGGATAATCCTAGTACAGAAAAGAAATATATATACAATGGCGACACCGACCTCAACCTGGTCGTGCCCCAATAAAAGAATATTCAATCTGGCAGAGACGGCTGTCCACATGTCGGACGCTCACCCCGCAATATCCAATATACAAATGAATCTGAACTATACTACTACCATTTCATTGTAGGCTATCCACCATGACAATCCAACCAGAATATCAACACAACTCAGAACATCAACGTGAATATCACGATCACAAACCCTTCTAGTTGAACATATAGCAATTAGTCGGGTTGAACCGCTCAATGATATTCACGGTCGTAGATATATTCACATGCACTGATAAACATAAACTTAAAATTTCGATCGACTAAACTTTTCCAAATTGGCCCCAAATGCAATCCAGCACTCAAACAAATCTGGGCCAAAACCATACATCCTAAAAATCATATTTCCATATATAAGAGTACCAGAAGAAATTTGGCTCACTTTGGCCACAAGACGACCACTGAACCGCCGCCAATAAGCAAGTATTGCCGCAGTTCCACGGCTATTTTGTTGGCTAAAGCGTTCAAATTTCTTGTGGTGCTCTATATTTGCCTGCATGTATTTTAAAGAAACTCTGAATGATTTTTTGAACAACTTTTAAAATCGACAGCAAACACATGAAAATGGAAATACGAAACGGAAAAATTGGTCGATCGATATTTTAACTTTGTGCAAATTAAGTAGTAATGGTTTATGGGGTGGCTCTGATACCATGTTGGGTTACGATAGCGCCCTGGCCATCAGTCGTGGCCGGTGCGGAATAAAAACTGGTGTTTAAAAAATTTGGCGCTAACGAATCCGTCTAGATCGAACCATAAAGCCTTATTAGCAAACTACAAAGAGCTAAACTACTATGATAGAAGGTGTTATACCGAATGAACCATGTCCTTCGGTATTCTACCACCTTCCCAAGCTTCTTGAGACGTCCCCGACTGAACTTGGCCGCCGGTCTTCCTCCATCGAAGATGATCCACCCGAGGGATGTAGCTCTTGGATCTAGCTCCAAACTATAAACAAGTGAAGAAATTAGGGACTCTAGGTTGTTAATCTAGAATGCCTAAGATGTAGTGAATAGATCCATGTGTTTATCTATCTCACCTTCTATCTTGATTCTTAACTCATAAGATTGTGTCACGACCCGAAATTTGGCACGTGACGGCCCTTAAACTACGTAACGTCTACAGGCGTAATGTAATTTAAGTAAGTCGAAAACCCAGCAATCTAAACCATCAAAACTAGTAAGTGATAAGAACATTATTAAAACTTTTGAAAATCTCAAGTATAAATTCTTTAAAGTCCAACTTTACTTTCTTAAAAATTTTGGCAGACCTCCTTTGTAAAAACTAACCCCAAAAATGGATACAACATAAATATAAGTAAAGCATCCCCAACGGGAGAAAATCCATGCCCAAAGGCGGAAACAACCACTACAACAGATATACGATGCCGTAGCGAAAAAATAAAAGACGATATAAATAAAACTGCATAAAAGACCTCCAAGTCACCAAAAATATACAATATCGTCCTCATATCAAGTCTCTAAGTCAATACATGAAAATGGTAGATGGAAAGTACAAGGTACAAAGATATACAAAGAGCATCATCGGATAACCGCAAAACCCACCTATAGCAAAACTGCACGCAGTCAGTCGAAGCGGTATCCGCTGCAAAAGATGATATGATAGGTAAAAGACCTGCCTCGACTACTCTGAGGAACAACCTGCAAACCCTGTGGAACAACGGGGGTGAGTTGCCAACTCGTGAATAATAAAATAACATATGCAGGTAATCGCAAGTATACACGTACTGCGCAAATCTATCACATGCAAGCTAAAAGCAATAAATGGCCATATGAATGCAACAGTCATGAAAGATACTCTATCAGGTACAACTAATACATGAAACAATAATATGGCAATATGCATATGCAACAGTCATGAAAGGTACTCTATCAGGTACTACAAATACATGAAGCAATGCATATAAAGTAAATGCGGAGTATCGGATAAAACATGTCATCCTCACGGAATCCTGACCTCATGGCAGGACCAAAGTCCATCAAGACAATCTAAATCCCAAATTTCCTCAAATCAACCCCCAAATTGGCCCTCATATCCTGTAAGTCTCATATATCCTGAGTGTCCAATATCAAGTAAATCTAATATAACCAGTATCCAATATCAAGTAAATCTCATATAACCAGTATCCAATATCGAGTATGTCTCATGAAACCTGAGTGTCCAACATGTACACCCAAAAACATCATGAAAACAAGTGTCTAGAATCGACACATAAATACTCATCTCTGAGGCGCCGTCACCAGGGACTGACCCTCCCATGTCATGTACGTACATCCTATAGAACCTGAGTGTGCACCACCAGTAATCCACAAGGCATGTGCGTATATAACCTCGATCGGTATCCCCCAGATATCCGTCGAGTCCAAATACTATCAGCGGTTGGCACACGCCCCCAGCCAGGCTCATCGGCATGTACCATCGATCTTCTTGCCCCGGAAAACCAACCGGGTTCCACCATGTACCCGCACACGGCCCACTCACTCCTCGCATGGGGTAATATATAAGCTCAGAACGGAGAAATCTCATGGTGGAAGCTGAAATATCATATCAAGAGAAATCGGGTTTTTCAAATAATGCATAATTCCATGAAACTACCACGGTCCTCAAATCCAGAAAATATCAAGAATCAATAATTATAATTGCATAGATCATTATATATGTGTACATATATATCAGCATCCCATTCCGCTGATATATATATACTTAGGAGTAAAACATCATATGAAATCCGTGAATATAATATATGCAACATGAAACAGTAATATGAGCATATAAAGGAAAACCGCTATTTAACTGCAACAAATTAATATATATATATATATATATATATATATATATCATGCGGTTAATTTCTCCAAGTCCATACAACATCAGATAAAGGTGATCATGTAGCTATAGCCAGGTATGTGTTACCATGTCGGTATAGCAAGATATGTGTATCTACCTATCAATAATGATGTAATACCCTCCAGATATATGTATAAGTATGTATGCAAGATGTACATGTAGCTATGTCTCGTATGTGTATATACCTATCACTAATGGTACAATACCATATAGGTATATAGGTAACTAGCATGTAAGCATGTCAAGGCATATGTGTAAGCATGTAGGTATACAGGTATGCTATATGTCATATGCACAAGGAAAATATGGATTCATGTCTCAATGTCCTTAAGAATTACAGTATCACATATGTATAGGTGTTTTGCGTGTCATGGCAATTATCGACGGTGTGTGTGTAGCATACAATTAATGCTCATGAAATATGAACCGTCAATAATGGTGTTGTGTCTCATTAATACTAAGTCCATGCATAATAGGAAATGAGATATGCAACAAAGGTACAAATGCACATTCAATATCCGTATACTTCTAACTAATAGGCATGTCATTAATCTAGCCCAGAATCATAACTCCATGTGGGCGATTCCCCTGTAGATGTTAAATATACTCACCAACAATCCTGGTTAAGTAAAACCAACCACTCGCTTTTCCTTCTTCGCGGCGCCTGAAGTCTCCGCCTGCGATCCTGTAAGCATATAACAATATAACAAGTGTATATTAGCAATCGACCAATAACATGTACAAAATACGTTTGACCGATGCACCAACTCCAACATACTCTCAAGTGTTCGTCTAGTGGCTAATGCGTGTAGCGACACTACGAAACCAACTCAAGAGCAAAAACTACACAAAGACACGAATGAGATCGGCACAACCCTATCTAGGAATGCTAAACGACACAACCATCAAGCCTAGACCCTGATCGTACCGATCACGCATTCACAACACAATAATAAACGTGGAATCTAATATAAATAATGTCCCAACGTCAAAAGAAACTCACGCCTAAATTATCCGGAAATCTAGTAAGCAACTTATATCATTTTTAGCTCAAAACTACAAGTTTTATCAAAACTAGCAATAACAAGCATCACCAAAAAGCATGATTAAACCACTCTTACTTTTACTAGAATTTTAATCTTACTTAATTAGGATTTAGTAAAAACTTAGTTTGCTAATTAGCTTAATTATACAATTAGGAAAATATCATTTAACAAATTTAGCAACTAGGTTAAGTTTTCATTTGTCAAAATATCATACTTAACCATTTCACCAAACAAAACCTTGACTTAATCTTCATAAACCCTTACTAGAAATTCTAAACATGCAATTAAAAGTTTTAATTAAACATCTAATAACTAGTTTAAGGTATTGAAACAACAATAGAGTTTAAGGTTAGGGTTTTATACCTTCAAGGATTCATAAAAAAAGAACCAAGATCATTAAAATAAGCTCCAAAATGATGACTTCTATGAAAATTCAAACTTGACTTGTGAAGAAGAATTATGGGTTTTGATTTATAAATGAGTTTGTGTGATTATTTCATGATTTTTGATGACTTATTTTGGTTTTGGAATGATGAAATGAGGTGAAGAACACAAGAGGGCAGCGGGGTGGGGGGGTGGGAGGGCTCAGCCATGATAAAAAAAAATGGAGAGGGTTAAGGAATTGTGTGGAAAATTCTAGCCAAAAACAACAATTAAAGCTCATCAATGCAAATAATATCCTAACCACCTCATTTTCCTTTTCTTTAAAATTCATTTTAATCCACAAATATCTAGATATTTTGGTGGAAAAGGTTTAAAACTTAATCTAGTGATTTACTTAGCTTAGATTCCCATTAGTAGTAATTAACCCAATCCAAATTGTAATTACCACTAATAAAGTGCATAAACAAAAGCTTAAAATAATATTTTAATTAGGGAAAAATATTAAAATGCACTAAAATTACAAGTGGCTTACAAAAACCCGCAAACTAGCAATAATCTAGTAAAACTAGGTGCAGTGAATTCTATACTGCAAAAAGATTACTTCTAGGCTTTTACGGAAAAATACAATTTATTTTACCTATAAACGAAAAATCGCATAAACGATTTCCAAAGCGTTAAAGATTGTAGAGAGGAGGTTGAGGTTGAAGGTGGAGGAGCTCATGGAAACACTAGAGAAGGAGTGAAGCATGATGGTGAGAAAGCAAGTTCAAAGAAAAATGAACCATCCATGGAGAGAGAAAAAGAGAAGCTTGGTTTTGTAAAACCAATTCTTTCAATATAATATCAAGCCCATGCTTGAATAGTTTGTACAAATGAATTAATAATTTATTTGTGCACACTATGCAAGCATAGTTCTCACCATACACCCTTCTCTCAATTATCCATTTAAAATAAATGGTCAAATACAAAATGAGGTGTCCATCTTCTAGAATGATATCCGTATAAATACGAATTACATTCTACTGTATATACATACCTGTATTCGTACCGAAATACGAATACCCGAAGAGATAAAATGACACAAAGAATATAATACTAGAATATACATATTGAAATACATATACGTAAATTATTAAATCAATACCTGATTTAATAATCTGGCTCAAACCCGAGCCGGCTAGTATTATCAACTGTCCGATCGAAAGTCCTGGTACATAGTACAATCAATCGATCGGAACCCTGCACGTATGCAATACGGCTACTACATCGTTTCTCCAGAACCAGGGAAACCCTCTGTATGGGACTCTAAAGACTTGTCAATACGCTGGCAGTGGGTTTAACCATAAGCACGTCAGCGGCACTAGCTGTAGTAACGGCTACACAGGTATTGAGCGAAAGAAAGGACGACGAGCAAACACATCCGAACCCCTACTGAGCATGTCCGTGACTATCTCCATACAGTCCGGTATATTCTTCTAAGAGTATCGCATATCGAGTCTAGGGAGGTGGATGAAGTCAGACCCCTAATAACGCGATATTCGTGTCGGTATGAAGCCCATCACTCACTGAGAAACTATCGATCCAAATCAATAATTCTCGACTATCTTGGCCAAGGATTTCTAGTGATGGCCATCTGTGCACCACGCGACATCAACCCCCAATACCGGGAGAGACGAATCCCCGACGATCCGCTCACTGCCTCCTTATGGCTCGGGACAGTACCCAACTAAAAGCTGTTTACACGACTCCTTTGAGTCATGGTAGGGTAGTAATAAAAACACGGTGGGAACTCACACGAGACAAATGAGGATCTCAGGTCGACAGACTAACCTGTACTTATGTCACCTGGCAACTGGTATATGACAATAGGTATAATACCGACAAGCATGTTCCCGGCGAGTCCATCCAATGTACTCATAACTCAATTAGCACATGTATACTATCTTAGGTGACTAACTGACATCAATGGCTTGTGAGACTGGCCTGAAAGTCTACCCTAGCACCACCATGAGGTCTAAACTGGCATCAGGCATGCAATTTTCTAAAAATTGGGGTGCTAAACTATACTATCCTAGAATCTAACTTGTTGATTAGGGTTATCTATGATGATATCACAAAACCTAGCTAAGATATGGAGGCTACAACCTTTTTAGACTGTGTCCTTCTCTTCTCAAGCTTCGTGTAGTAGTCCACGTGACTCCACTAGGCTCCACTTGAAGTTGGATCGAGCTTCCTTTACGATCTTCATGCCGAAGATGATCCACCCGAAGCTCCGCTAATCCAAGCTACCTCTTCACTAAACTCTTTAGCGAAAGAAACACACTACACTAGAGTGCTAATCAAGTATAGGATGGTAAAGTAGGGGTTCTAAGCTCACTAGGATTTATCTTAAAACCCTACGATTCACATCTCATGTGAGGGTTAAGGTTTTGTAGAAGAGGAAGAAGAAGATGGAAAAATGGAGAGAGCTCAAAATGGCGAAGACATGAACTCATGAAAAACTCAAGTGAAGAATGTCTCCTCTCTTGACCTCACTCATTCAAGCATGGAATAAATTCCAATAATAAATTGCAACCATGCTTGAATAGTGAGTCAAGACTAATAAAGAAATGATAAAATCCATGCTTTGCCCATCCCTCAAAGGTCTCCCCATTTTTCATTTCATTTTCAATTTTCACAAAATAGAAAATCCAACCATGCTTCATATATATATATATATATATATATATATATATATATATATATATATAGATATATATATTATGAATAAAATAATTGGTGAGCTAATAATATTAGTTAATATATAATTATATAAAATATAAATATATATCATATTATTAAATCAACACTTGATTTAATAATCCGGTTATATCACATATAACCGACTAATATCATTTATCTGTATATCACATTATCAAATCAACACTTGATTCAATAATCTGGTTATATCACATATAACCTAACTGATATCAAATTACCGCCAGACTAGAATACAGAATCACATACTCGTATTTAATTTAGCCCCCCAAGCTCATATCAGCATATGTACCCTACTTCGTTTCGCCTGAACTAGGAAAATTCTGTGTGGGACTCTAAAGACTCATCAATACGCCAGCAGTAGGTAATGATCACATCAGTTACCCAAAAGCCATCAGATGTACTAGCTGGACGTTGCGGCTACCCAGGTATTGAGCGAATAGAAGATCAACAAGCAAGGTTGTCCAAACTCCCATGAAGCCTATAAGTAACACTTACCGTACAGTCCAGTCTCTTCGTCTGATATGTTCCATATCAAGTCTGGGGGTGGAATCGTCAGACCTCAATAACTTAATAAGTCATACCGATGTATGGCCTATAACGGTATGAGAAACTACTAATAACTCTTACTAGTAAATATCATCAATGGCCATGGCCAGGGACTTCCTGTTATAGCCAATCGAGTATAGTGCAACATCAACTCCCTATACCGGGAGAGACGAAACCCCTCCTATCGCTCATTGCCTCCATGTGACTCGGGACTGTACCTAAAATCCACCTGTTTGCATGACTCCTTTGAGCCGTGGTAGGGAGGAAATCAAAACAATGTGGGAACCACTCAAGACTCTATGATGATCTCGGATTTACAGACTAACCTGTACCAGTGTCACCAGAGAACTGTTATCTGACGATAGGTATAGTACTATCTAGGAGTTCTCGGTGAGTCCTGTTCGGTGTACCTATTCTCTAATGAGCACCTGTGTACAATCTTTGAAGTCAAACACCAATGGTTATGGGATCAACCATCGCCCCCATACAGGGTCAAGAAACGTATACACTAGTCTACTCTGGAATATCGATGCCCTGTCTCGATATTCTCTCGACTAGGAACAATTGAAGGATGTGCTTGTGGACTACCCAGGTCCCAGTAGTATGATCCACATCATAGTCCTGGTAGTCAAGCCAACATCCTAAGGGATTTATCAATATGTATATGAAAAGCAGTATAATAATATTAGTGAAAATGTTAAGATAAAGGCAACCAGATAGCATAGTATCATATCGAGAAAGAAAGTCCTCTATATATATGTCCAAGCATCCACTATATCAAACAATAATGGCCTCTAAGGTATACATATTCCTAACAATCGCTCACTTGCACTAAGGCCAGTTGTTGTAGTATCTCATACCCAACACCTCAAAAATTCTTTCGAATTGCATCTGGGGGAGGGCCTTCATGAGTAGATCCGCTGTGTTATCCTTCGTGTCAACTCTCCTGACCTCGATCTCCCGGCGATCTACTATCTCTCTGATCAGGTGAAACCGCCTAAGAATATGTCTGGATCACTGATGGGACCGGGGTTCCTTGGCCAAAGCCACAGCTCCATTATTATCACAATACACAGGTATTGGATGCTCAATGGATGGAACCACACCAAGTTCAACTATGAACTCTTTCATCCAGAAAGCCTCTTTGGCAGCATCGTTGGCAGCGATGTATTCAGCCTCCATCGTCGAGTCTGCTAAGGTATATTGCTTGGAACACTTCCAACATACCACCCCTCCATTGAGGGTGAAGACAAAACCCGAGACCGACTTACTGTCGTCCTTATCACTTTGGAAGCTCGAATCGGTAAAGGACTCCACCTGGAGTTCACCGTTACCATACACCAAGAACATTTCTTTAGTCCTTCTCAAGTACTTAAGAATGTTCTTCACAGCTATCCAGTGTTTCTTCGCAGGATCTGATTGATACCTACTCACTACACCTAGTGAGTAAGCTACATCTGGTCTGGTACATAACATTGCATACATGATAGACCCGACTGCCGAAGAATAGGATATCCCTTGCATCCGAGACCTCTCCAAATCAGTCTTGGGAGACATCTTTTGGGAGAGAGTGATTCCTGAACAAGCGGGTAAATTACAACGCTTAGAATCTTCCATACTAAACCTCTTTAGTATGGTGTCAATGTACCTGGATTAGGACAATCCCAACATCCGTTAAGATCTATCTCTATAGATCTTTATCCCCAGGATGTAGGAGGCATCACCTAGATCTTCATGGAGAACTTGTGTGATAAGAAGAGCTTGACAGAGTGTAGCATAGGAACTTCATTTCCTATCAAGAGTATGTCATCCACGTACAATACGAGGAAGACAACCTTACTCTCTACAACCTTCTTGTATATACATGGTTCATCTACATTTTTGATGAAGTCAAACTCTTTGATAGCTTCATCAAAATAGATGTTCCAGCTCCGCGATACCTGCTTTAATTCGTAGATTGATTTAAGCAGCTTGCACACGCTTCCGCTGCTCCCACTGTCTATGAAGCCCTCTGGCCGTGTCATGTACACGCTCTCTTCTAAATCACCATTTAGAAAAGCGGTCTCAACGTCCATCTGCCAGATTTCGTAGTCATAGTATGCAGCAACGGCAAGTAGGATCCTGATGGACTTAAGCATAGCGACAGGAGAAAATGTTTCATCATAGTCGACACCTGGTCGTTGACGTAAACCTTTGGCTATAATTCTAGCTTTGAAAGTCTCAACTTTTCCATCTAAACCAATTTTCTTCTTAAAGATCCACTTTCTCCCGATGGGTTTAACCCCTTTAGGAGCACCTTCCAAAGTCCATACTTTGTTGGTGTACATGAATTCCATCTCAGATCTCATAGCATCCAGCCATTTCACAGAGTCTCCACTTGTGATATCCTGCTCGAAACTAGTTGGGTCGCCATTTTCCATGATGTAATCCTCGCTCCCACTGTCTATGAAAAAACCGTAGTATCTCTCAGGTGGATGAGGAACCCTACTAGATCTGCGAAGTGGCTGAGATTCGTCAGGGACTATTGAATCCTCCGGTTCTACCAAATCGTCAGTTATAGTTTGTGTTGCTGGAACATCTTCCAGTTCTACCTCATTACCACTAATTTCATTCACAAGAAATTCCTTTTATAAAAAGGTTGCATGTTGAGAAACAAACACTTTTTGTTCCTCAGTATGGTAGAAAATATATCCATATGAATCCTTTGGATATCCCACAAACCTGCACAAAACAGACCTCGCCTCGAGCTTTTCCGGATTTTGATTTTTAATATTGGCTGGACAACCCTATATCTTAACTAATTTAAGAGATTGTCTCTTTCCATTCCATATCTCATATGGAGTGGTAGGCACGGATTTGGTCGGAACTCTATTCAATAGATATGCAGCTATCTCAAGTGCATAATCCCAAAAGGAAATAGGAAACTCAGCATTACTCATCATAAAGCGCACCATATCTAATAGGGTGCGATTCCTCAGCTCCGAAACTCCATTGTGCTGTGGTGTATACGAAGGAGTAAGCTAAGAGAGAATCCCATTCTCTTTTAAGTAGTCTCTGAATTCCGTGCTTAAGTATTCTCCTCCCCAATCAGATCGAAGGATTTTAATATTTTTACCCGTCTGGTTCTCAACTTCGTACTTATATTCCTTGAATTTCTCAAAAGATTCAGATTTTTGTTTCAACAGGAACACATGTCCGAATCTTGAGAGATCATTGGTGAATGTAATAAAGTACAAGGAACCATTCCTGGCATGTGTAGACATAGGACCGCATACATCACTATGTATCAGTCCCAAGAGTTCAGTAGCTCTTTCTCCATGTCCAGTAAATGGAGTTTTGGTCATCTTACCTTTGAGACATGACTCGCAAGTTTCATCAAATGTAAATTCGAACGTATTCAAATATCCATTTTTATGCAACTTAGCTAGCCTTATCGCATTGATATGACCTAGTCTACAGTGCCACAAGAAGGCTTCGTTCATTTCTAAACTTTTCCTCTTGTGTGTGTTCTGTATGATTAGAACTGTTTTGTTATTTAGAATGTATATACCATTATACAACGTACCATACCCAATCAACACTTGATTTCGGAAAACATTCACAATATTTTTGGTACGAAATAATAGTCACTCAAAATCATTGTATTACCACTTGGTAATACAAGGTGATATTCGCCAACTGCCTTGGCTGCAACAATTGCACCATTCTCTTCTCTGAGGGACATATAGCTTTTTCCCAGTTCTCTACCTCTACTTAACCCATCTAACAAATTACATACGTGGGATTCTGATCCGGTATCCAATACACAGGATGTAGAGCAAAATGAGAAACAGTTCTCGGTAACGAACTCACGCCGAAGAAGATGCATCAACATACTGTAAGTCTACGGTAGTGCCCCGGCCGTCGATCCGAGGCTAAAATACGGAAACGAAAACTTTTTATAAACATGAAACCGGCGCTATCGCAGACTTTAATCCAAGATCGAACCATTAACCTATAACTAGCTAACAAGAGAAGGGTTAGAAAAGCTATACCGATCGATCCTTGTCCTTCGGTCTTTGGCCACCAACCCAAGTTCCTCGCGCCATCTCCGATCTCTGGTCTTCTCGTCGGAAAGTGCACCACATCTTCGAATCCTTTTACGGGATCCCACTGTAGGGTTGCTAGGTACGCGCGCAAGGGTCTACGAGGCATCAACCATGCCCGATTAAAATTTTAGCCATGCCGAACAACCCGAATACGGATCTTTAAACTAGAGATTAGGCGAAAACTAACATGCTAAACACTTTAACACTTAGTGAGAGGGATTACAACCTTTGTAGATCCGGTCCTTCACTTCATATGCTCCGTGTTGAGGTCCCTTCGCTGCGATCATCATGCTCCGGACTCTCGAGAGGCTCCACGAAGAGAAAGGTGCAGTCTTGCTTCCGATCTTCGATACAAAGGTGATCTACCTTGAAGTTTCATTAACACAAGCTAACACTCACTAAAATTGAGTGAACACTCTCATCTAAAGGGTAAGGGAAAATGAGGATGATGAAGTAGGATTTTTGCTCTCTTTATTTATCTTTTTCTCACATATTTTCATCACAAATATCAAAACAAGAAAGCTTTGCATGAAGAACTCAAGGAAGAAGAAGAATTGTGATCCATTTTCTTTTTGTGATGAATAATGAAAGGATTAATATGATAAATAATGCAACCATGGTTGACTTAACCATTGTAGAGAATTAACCAAGGGCTAGAGTTTGGGTTGAGTTAAGAATGAGTCACTTGAAAATATCTTTTCCAAAACAAAAAAAGAAAACCTTCTAGAATCTACTAGAAGTCATTAACCCAAATCAAACCCTAATCTTGATTAATCTTTACTAAACATGTTGCATTAGTTATCATATCAAGTTACAATATTATATATCACATATATAATATTTATTGTAACCAAATAAAATAATGCAATTAACATATATCGCATATATATCGATGTATTACCCGAGTGAGAAAAAGAATCTTTCAGTGAGCAAATATTAGTTAATGTAATTTAATATATCATATATATTATTATACATTAAATTATCGAATCAACACTTGATCCGACAATCCGGCTATATCGCATATAACCGACTAATATTTATCCGCACCGATTCATCGAATCAACACTTGATCCGATGACCCGGCTGAAATCAAATATCGCGAGAATACAATACGATATCACATACCGCATTATCCTCGGTCCCGCACATATCACATATGTGCTCCTACTCCATTTTGCCTGAGCCAAGAAACCTCTGTGTAGGACTCTAAAGAATCGTCAATACGCCGGCAGTAAATGATGATCATATCAAACACCCACAAGCTGCAAGCGGTCAGCTAAACATAACAGCTACCCAGGTATTGAGCGCTCAGAAGATCAACAAGCAAGCCTGTACATTCTCCTGTGAATCCAAACAGTAACACTCCCGTACAGTCCGGTCTCGTCGTCTGATATGTCGCATATCTCGCCTAGGGGTGGTAAACGTCAGACCCCAGTAGCTCGATAAGTCGTGTCGATATGAGGTCTATAACAGTTCGAGAAACTACTGATAACACTTACCAGTAAATCTCAGCAACCCTGGCCAAGGATTTCCGGTTATAGCCAATCGAACACAGCACAACATCAACTCCCTATACCGGGAGAGACGAATCCCCTCCTATCGCTCATTGCCCCCATGTGATTCGGGACTGTACCCAAAAGCCACCTTTTTGCACGCCCTCTTGGACGTGGTATGATGGAAATAAAAGCACAGTGGGAATCACACATGACTCTATGACGATCTCGGGTCAACAGACTACTCTGTACCAGTGTCACTGGAGAACTGCCATCTGACGTGAGGTATAATACCATTTGGGAGTTCTCGGCGAGTCCGTCCAGTGTACCCAGTCTCCACTGAGCACCCGTACACCATCCTTGATGTCAAACACCGATGGATATGGGATCATCCATCGCCCATCATATGGGTCAAGATGCGTATACGCTAGTCTACTCTGGTGCATCGATGCCCTGTCTCGATACACCCTCGACTAGGAACAGTTATAGGATGTACTCGTCGACTACCGTGGCCCCACTAGTATGATCTCATCATAGTCCCAGTAGTCGAGTACATATCCTGAGGGCTTTATCAACATGTAATATAGAGACAATCAGAGTACATGTTAAGATAAAGTACAACCAGATAGCATACTATCATGTCGAGCAAGAAAGTCCTCCCTATATATATCCAAGCATCCATTACAATATACATCGTATGTACAGTAATGGCCTCTAGGGCATACATATAACTAACAATCTCCCACTTGCACTAGGGCCATCTGTTGTGGTATCACATACCCAACAATTAGCTGCGGTTGAAGTATCTCATACTCAACCATCCCATAAAAGCCTCTACTGGGAAAAAGGCCTTCTTGAGTGGATCCGCGCTGTTGTCCTCTGTGTCTACTCTCCTAACCTCGATCTCCCTGGAGATCAACCATCTCCATGATCAGGTGATACTGCCTAAGAATTATATCTGGATTTCTGATGGGACGGTACTTCCTTGGCTAAAGCCACAACTCCATTGTCACACAATGGTAGGAACGAAGTTCATCTTATGAACTTATATATATCCAGACTGCCTCTTTGGTAGCTTCTTTGGTAACGATGTATCTTGCCTTTAATCGTCTAGAATGTCAGGGTATCTAGCTTGGAACTCTTCCAACATACCGTCCCTCCACTGAGGGTAAAGACAATGCCTGCGACTGACATTCAGTCATCCTTATCACCTTGGAACCTTTCCAGTGATTCTCCCCAGGATCGATTGATACCATCTCACTACAACTAGTGAGTATCCTAACATCCAATTAGATCTATCTCATAGATCCAAAACCCAGGATTTAGGAGATATCATTTTGATCCTATATGGAGAATCCTTGTGATAAGCGGAGATTGACCGAGTGTAGCATAGGAAACTCCTTCCCTATCAAGAGTATGTCATCCACGTACTCTACGAGGATCACCACCATACTCTCTACTACCCTTTTGTATATACAAAGTTCATCTACCATTTTGATGAAGTCAAACTCTTTGACTACCACATCAAAATAGACATTCCAACTCCGCGATGCCTGCTTTATCCTATAAAGCATCTTGCACACGTTTCCGCTGCTCCCACTGTCTACGAAGCCCTCTGGCTGTGTAATTATAGACGCTATCTTCTAAAACATCATTTAGAAAAGCAGTCATGACACCCAACCGCCAGATATCGTATTCATGGTATGTAGCCGTGGCAAGTAGGATCTGGATGGACTTAAGCATAGCTTTGAAAGTCTCAACTTTTCCATGCACACCAAGTAATCTTCTCAAGATATACTCGCTCCTGATGGGGATTTAACCCTTCAAATAAAGAAACCAAAGTCCATACTTTGTTGGTGTATAAGGATTCCATCTCAGATCGATAAGCATCCAGCCATTCTTACAGAGTCCCACTCCTGATGGCCAGCTCGAAACTAGTTGGGTCATCATCTCATGATGCAATCCTCGCTCCCACTGTCATAGAGAAACCGAAATATCTCTCAGGTGAGTGAGGAACCTTACTAGATCGGCGGAGAGGCTGAGGTACGTTGGAAACTATTGAATCCTTTGGTTCTACCAAATCATCAGCTGCAGTTTGTATGGCTGGAACATTTCCAGTTCTACATAACATACCTTGCCTCGAGCTTGTCCAGATTTTTCCTTTTAAACATAGGCCGGACAACCCTAAATCTTAACGAACTTAAGATATGGGCTCTTCCCTTTCCATATCATATATGAAGTGGTAGGCAACTGATTTGATTTGAACCCTATTCAATAGGTATGCAGCTTCTCAAGTGCATAACTCCCAAAAGGAAATAGGAAACTCAGTAGTACTCATCATAGAGCACACCATATCAAATAGGGTGCTATTGCTCCGCCCCGATATACCAACGTGCTGTGGTGTATACGGAGGAGTAATGCTGAGAGAGAATCTCATTCTCCTTTAGAATAGTCCAGGAATTCCGTGCTCAAGTATTCTCCTCCTTAATCACATCAAAGGACATAATACTTATACTCGTATTGGTTCTCTACTTCTAACTTATATTCTGTGAATATCTCAAAAGGTTCGGACTTGTGTTTCAACAGGAACATATGTCTGAATCTTGAGAGATCATCAGAGAATGTAATGAAGTACAAAGAGCATGTCTTGGCATATGTAGACAGGGGACCTTCATACATCAGCATGTATCAATCCCAAGAGTTCACTAACTCTTTCTCTGTTTCCAATAAATGGAGCTATGGTCATCTTATCTCTGTGACATGACCGGCAAGTTTCACAAGATGTAAATTCAAACTAATTTAAATATGCATCTTTATGTAACTTCAGCTAGTCGGGTCGTATTGATATGACCTAGTCTACAATGCCTCAAGAAGGATTCGTTCATCTCTGAACTCTTCCTCTCGTGTGTGTTCTGTATCTAAGAACTGCAGTTTGATTTAGAACGTCAATGCTTTTAGATAACGTGTCTGAACCGATCAACTCTTGATATAGGAAATGTTCAAAACATTATCCAACAATACAAAATTATATCCTTTCTTTACTAATAAAGAGACTGATATGATGTTGTATATCAGGTTCGATATCTAATAACATTTGTTCAAAATCAATGTATTCTGGTAATACAGGGTGATAGTGACCAACAGACTTGGCTGCAACACTTGCACCATTTTCTGTCTCATGAAACTTATCACCCGTTCTCAGTTCTCTACCTTTCTGTAGCCCATGTAACAGATTACATATGCGGGATCCTGATCTGGTATCTCATACCCAGGACGTAAAGGATACTGAGAAACAGTTCTCTGTAATGAACACACCCGAAGATGATGCATCAACATGCACTTTCTTCGTTTGGGCGGCATGGGAAATCTGGTATTCCCCAATTTCCTGCTCTATTCTTATAACAATTATAAGTTGGAGCGGGACCAACGTTCCCCAGCTCAGTATAACAAGCGGGTTCAGTCAATATATCTGTATTATTATCTTGATTAAGGCGTGATATAGTCGCTACCTGGAGAGAGAGAGAGAGAAGAAAACACTCAGCGTATGCTCTTGCAAGATTAGATTGGTTATCTAATATATCTAATCAGGATGTCTCCCACTGTCTTTATCAAATCTTCCTTCAAACCCTAAAAGGAAAGACTAGCTGGGATTAATTACACGCTACAAGTTCGCTAATCTTTTAGCCAGGCCAGTGTCGGTACTTTGAGGGAGGTCCCCCGTGCTTTCGCACGAACCTAATTAAAGTAAACCTCGTTTTCCCAAAGGCGTAACCCCGTTAACACCTTTCTAGACACCTACTTGATCGGCTAATTGTAATATGTAAAACTCTCCCAGGAGTAACTCTTACTCGCAGCGGGTATCGGGATCCAACTATCTCATAGAAGGTATGCAATCTCATTGCAAATTTCAACACTTGAAATTCCCAATAATATTTTGCCCCTAGCGATCTATGACCTTAACTAAGTCAACAAACCATAAATCGCAAGTCAAGTTCAACCCGTACATTTCCCGATTGAATTAAACCCGCCCGTACGACCCTTAACTGAGTCAACAAGACCGTACGAATACCCTAATCCAATCACATCTCATGTTTTAGCAGATAAACATTACTTAGCTACCGTACACTATGCCTTAACTAAGTCAACAAACATAGCACGGATACTAAATAATATCTATCTGAAATGACGGAGGGCTACGCAGGTTTTTCAGAAAACCCTGAGCGTAATGAACTTGATATCGTCGTAGAATCGAGTGATTTTAAATAGAGTGTTTTTGAGGCTTTTCTAGTTTTTCTAAAGGGGTCACTCCCGGTGAAGGGATCGTCGGCCCTTTCCTCATCGAATAAGGTGCAGGATATTTCACAAATACCACTATGCAAAGAAAGAACTATAGAAGCAATCAAAAGACAAACCGAGTTTGTAGCATTTGCCAGTTATTGCTAAAGGAGTCACTCCCGGTGAAAGGATCTCGGTCATTTCCTTATCGAATAAGGTGCAGGATGTTCTACAAGGAACACCGCTATGCAAAGCAAGAACTAGAGCTACCAGTTTTTAAACAAGTTTCTACAACATCTTAGGTTTCTTTTATTTCATTAATCTCATTAATGAAGTCCCATTTTAATATGCTTCACAAGCATCTCATTTGAAACGAAATCTGCAATATAACATATATCTCATATATAATATAAACATTCGTCTCAGGCAGTAATATGATCTCATCACAGAACATTGCAGCAGAAGAACATATATGAAATATTGGATATACTAGGACGTCCGTGTTTTCAATACGAGCCTGTATAAAACACGGATTCCACGGTCGCGACGAATAGCCAAACCCACATCCCAAGACCCCTACGAGAGCGGCAAGTAACACTGCCAATTCTAGGGTTAGGAGACCCGGTCTCGACTCCTCGAGATGGCCTCCCACTGGACCCTAGAACCCGGTTACTTGTGCTCCCCTCCTTGGGTCTACCTAATGCGGAAAAGTAAATAATATACAACGGTGACATCTTCCGCAACCTGGAAGTGCCCCAATAAAAGAATATTACATACAAATGAATTTTACATGAATGAAAAAGAAAAAACTCTCATCTCACATAAAACCCTCGGCTATTCAGAACGCGACGATCCAATAGAACATATCACAGCAACACATAATATCTCATATCATCAACGTAAGCAAGTATGCGTATCCCGATTGTCGTTGATGTATAGCAACGAAGCCGGCGATACACCACATACTACGCTTACGGACACAGAAAAGAAAGTGTAAAACTACAACAGTTGGAATCCGCAACCTCCTTAGACATCGCATGCCTAACCAAATGAATTCCTTAGACATCGCATGCCTAACTATTATAAATCCCGCATTTTAGTCTCATTATCGAAAACTCTTTTCAATATCAAGTCGGGCAATTCAACAAGATTCCCGACATTCTGATCGAATGCTCGTCGCAAACTTTAGTAGACGGCCGCACCCCCGATGCCGTCGACGAAGTGCACTAAGGCGGAACACCGCTGCCGCGAGCACCCGAAAGGATGCTTTCAGCGACGGGGTTCTCCTACAGTCACTTGGTCGGGGCTATGGGGCGTAGCTGTCTATTAAGTTTACCCGGCGAGTATCCGCGTACGCTACGTGATTGCGACGGACTTTTGATCGCATCAAAATTCCGTGGCAACCGATCTTCTGAGACTAAACTGCTATGTTTATAATATTCAAATCAGTTATCTCATAACTTTTTGTGGATTCCAAATATTGTATCACATTCCAGATAAATAGACAATGTTAAACTTTCCGATCGAATAATCAAACACCCAAGATTTCCCCAATATATCTCAACACTTGAAATCAGTTTAAAAACATCCATCACATGCCACAGTACTAATGGTCCAGCCGTAGAAGGGTCAAGCCAACGCCTCACATGTGGCACGCCGTACTGCCCCAAACCCTAAGGTTCAAAAGGCAGTTCAAGACGGTCACATAATCGAGTTAAGGTTTGTTGTCTTCTAGAGGGTCCACCGCGTTACTTGCACGACTTAGAACGTTCTTAAACACGAGAAAAAATCCAGCTTTCGAAAAAATTTCCGACAGGGGAAAAAGTGAGTTATTGATATCCGTTCGAACTTTTTAACAGTTTCTAAAAATTATCCGGACAAAACTAAACGAAATTAAATTATCCGATCGAATCAACGATTCCCCAATACAACCCTTGAAAACTCAACACTTGAGTGGAATTAAAATATTCCCAGAAAAAATTAACAAGAAAGGGCCTAAAAATAATTACATGAAATTTCAGGGACTAAGTCGAAATTTTAGGGACTAAGTCAAAATTTCAGGAACCTTTGAGACATGACTCGCAAGTTTCATAAAATGTAAATTCGAACGTATTCAAATATCCATTTTTATGCAACTTAGCTAGCCTTATCGCATTGATATGACCTAGTCTACAGTGCCACAAGAAGGCTTCGTTCATTTCTAAACTTTTCCTCTTGTGTGTGTTCTGTATGATTAGAACTGTTTTGTTATTTAGAATGTATATACCATTATACAACGTACCATACCCAATCAAAACTTGATTTCGGAAAACATTCACAATATTTTTGGTACGAAATAATAGTCGCTCAAAATCATTGTATTACCACTTGGTAATACAAGGTGATATTCGCCAACTGCCTTGGCTGCAACAATTGCACCATTCTCTTCTCTGAGGGACATATCACTTTTTCCCAGTTCTCTACCTCTACTTAACCCATCTAACAAATTACATACGTGGGATTCTGATCCGGTATCCAATACACAGGATGTAGAGCAAAATGAGAAACAGTTTTCGGTAACGAACTCACGCCGAAGAAGATGCATCAACATACTGTAAGTCTACGGTAGTGCCCCGGCCGTCGATCCGAGGCTAAAATACGGAAACGAAAACTTTTTATAAACATGAAACCGGCGCTATCGCAGACTTTAATCCCAGATCGAACCATTAACCTATAACTAGCTAACAAGAGAAGGGTTAGAAAAGCTATACCGATCGATCCGTGTCCTTCGGTCTTTGGCCACCAACCCAAGTTCCTCGCGCCATCTCCGATCTCCGGTCTCCTCGTCGGAAAGAGCACCACATCTTCGAATCCTTTTACGGGCTCCCGCTGTAGGGTTGCTAGGCACGCGCACAAGGGTCTACGAGGCATCAACCATGCCCGATTAAAATTTTAGCCGTGCCGAACAACCCGAATACGGATCTTTAAACTAGAGATTAGGCGAAAACTAACATGCTAAACACTTTAACACTTAGTAAGAGGGATTACAACCTTTGTAGATCCGGTCCTTCACTTCATATGCTCCGTATTGAGGTCCCTTCGCTGCGATCATCATGCTCCGGACTCTCAAGAGGCTCCACGAAGAGAAAGGTGCAGTCTTGCTTCCGATCTTCGATACAAAGATGATCTACCTTGAAGTTTCATTAACACAAGCTAACACTCACTAAAATTGAGTGAACACTCTCATCTAAAGGGCAAGGGAAGATGAGGATGATGAAGTAGGATTTTTGCTCTCTTTATTTATCTTTTTCTCACATATTTTCATCACAAATATCAAAACAAGAAAACTTTGCATGAAGAACTCAAGGAAGAAGAAAAATAGTGATCCATTTTCTTTTTGTGATGAATAATGAAAGGATTAATATGATAAATAATGCAACCATGGTTGACTTAACCATTGTAGAGAATTAACCAAGGGCTAGAGTTTGGGTTGAGTTAAGAATGAGTCACTTGAAAATATCTTTTCCAAAACAAAAAAGAAAACCTTCTAGAATCTACTAGAAATCATTAACCCAAATCAAACCCTAATCTTGATTAATCTTTACTAAACACGTTGCATTAGTTATCATATCAAGTTACAATATTATATATCACATATATAATATTTATTGTTACCAAATAAAATAATACAATTAACATATATCGCATATATATCAAAGTATTACCCGAGTGAGAAAAAGAATCTTTCAGTGAGCAAATATTAGTTAATGTAATTTAATATATCATATATATTATTATACATTAAATTATCGAATCAACACTTGATCCGACAATCCGGCTATATCGCATATAACCGACTAATATTTATCCGCACCGATTCATCGAATCAACACTTGATCCGATGACCCGGCTGAAATCAAATATCGCGAGAATACAATACGATATCACATACCGCATTATCCTCGGTCCCGCACATATCACATATGTGCTCCTACTCCGTTTTGCCTGAGCCAAGAAACCACTGTGTAGGACTCTAAAGAATCGTCAATACGCCGGCAGTAAGTGATGATCATATCAAACACCCACAAGCTGCAAGCGGTCAGCAAAACGTAACAGCTACCCAGGTATTGAGCGCTCAGAAGATCAACAAGCAAGCCTGTACATTCTCCTGTGAATCCAAACAGTAACACTCCCGTACAGTCCGGTCTCGTCGTCTGATATGTCGCATATCTCGCCTAGGGGTGGTAAACGTCAGACCCCAGTAGCTCGATAAGTCGTGTCGATATGAGGTCTATAACAGTTCGAGAAACTACTGATAACACTTACCAATAAATCTCAGCAACCCTGGCCAGGGATTTCCGGTTATAGCCAATCGAACACAGCACAACATCAACTCCCTATACCGGGAGAGACGAATCCCCTCCTATCGCTCATTGCCCCCATGTGATTCGGGACTGTACCCAAAAGCCACCTTTTTGCACGCCCTCTTGGATGTGGTATGATGGAAATCAAAGCACAGTGGGAATCACACAAGACTCTATGACGATCTCGGGTCAACAGACTACTCTGTACCAGTGTCACTGGAGAACTGCCATCTGACGTGAGGTATAATACCATCTGGGAGTTCTCGGCGAGTCCGTCCAGTGTACCCAGTCTCCACTGAGCACCCGTACACCATCGTTGATGTCAAACACCGATGGATATGGGATCATCCATCGCCCATCATATGGGTCAAGATGCGTATACGCTAGTCTACTCTGGTGCATCGATGCCCTGTCTCGATACACCCTCGACTAGGAACAGTTATAGGATGTACTCGTCGACTACCGTGGCCCCACTAGTATGATCTCATCATATTCCCAGTAGTCGAGTACATATCCTGAGGGCTTTATCAACATGTAATATAGAGACAATCAGAGTACTTGTTAAGATAAAGTACAACCAGATAGCATACTATCATGTCGAGCAAGAAAGTCCTCCCTATATATATCCAAGCATCCATTACAATATACATCGTATGTACAGTAATGGCCTCTAGGGCATACATATAACTAACACCCGCTTCGTCTGAAGCAACTCGGACACGAAGTTTGCTAGACGACGTGTCTTAGGCGATGTAGAGAATGTGTGTGATAACTTTGTCTCAAGCATCCATTAATTCTCAACACATGAGAGTGTATGGATGGAGGTTGAAGATGATGCCATTGGTAGAAATAGTGAGCTAGAGGAGGAAGAAGAAGAAAAGCCTTTTCTTTCTTGTGTGAGATGAAATATGAGAGAGAAAGTAAGAATGATAAACACAAGAGCAAACCCTTTTACATGGCTTCCCTCTCTCTCTCCATCTTTCATTTCACACTCAAATCCATCAATTAACATGACATGATCACCAAAAAAGAGACCATGAGTCACCAAATTGAACATGCCACATTAATTGCTTTTCATGATGAATTCCACTCACAATTTCCACCAAAATAAACATTAACCAAAATGTTTATGACAATAAAAAGAACCGGAAACATCTAAAGTAAACTCGTGACGGATCATAAGGATACCCCTCACCTGTATATACATACCTGCATCCGCATTCTAACTGAATACGAATACGATAAGACTAAAGTAATCCAACATATCTAATACTAGGATCCGGCTTAAACCAAAGCCCACTAGTATAATCCGCCCGATCATGATATGTGCACTACTGCACGTATATGATCGAACCCTGCTATATATCATACAGCCTCTACAACATTTCGCCCGAAACTTGAGAAACTGTCCGTCAGGGACTTTAAAGACTTGTTAATACTTTGGCTATGGATTTAATCACTAGCACGTCATAGGTACTAGCTGTACGTAACGGGCTACCAGTTATTGACCAAAAGGGAGGTCGATGAGCGAACTCATCCTGACACCCTACTGAGCCTGTCAGTGACTATATCCGTATAGTTCGGTCTGTTCGTCTATGTGTATCGCATGTCAGGCCTAGGGGGTTGGTGAAAGTCAGACCCCCAAAAGCGGTACAAGTCGTGTCGGAGTGTAGCCCAGAACACCCTGAGATACTACTGGAATACCTACCAGTAAATCTCCTGCCTTGGCCAAGGACTTCGTGTAATGGCTCTCCTAGACACAGCACGATCTCACCCCCAATACCGGGAGAGACGAAACCCCTGCCGATCCGCTCACTGCCTCCATGTGGCTTAGGACTGTACCCAACTAAAACTTGTTTGCACGACTCCTTTGAGCCGTGGTAGGGTAGTAATCAAAGCACAGTGGGAACTCACACGAGACAAATGACGATCTCAAATCGATAAACTAACCTGTACACATGTCACCAGGGAACTGCTATCTGACGTCAGGTATAATACCAACTAGCATGTTCCCGGCGAGTCCTGTCCGGTGTACTCATAACCTAATGAGCACCTGTATACATCTTCGGTGAACCAACTGACACCAATGGCTTGTGAGACCAGCCACCGCCCCTCGTCGGGGTCTCGACTGTATACACTAGTCTACTCCGGAGTATCGATGCCCTGTCTCAAAAACTCCCACGACTACGGACCTTTTAAGAATGTGCTTATAGACCCCAGCTCCCACGTATATGATCACCATCATACTACTGGCCGTCAAGCAAGAATCCTAAGGGCTCTATCAACGTGAAATAGTGACCTGTAATGTCACCTAAAGCATGCACACGATGATAAAGATAAACCAGATAGCATACTATCATCTCGAGTAAGACTGTCCTACCGGTATAGGTCCGCCCTCAATCATTGCAATCACGTGCCTGCGATCCAATAATTGACTTTGAGGGAACTATGTCCAACAATCTCCCACTTGCACTCAAAACTAATTATTGCGATGTCGCATACTCACAGCCCGTGTGATACCGAACACCCAACTCCTCTACTGATCAGTCTCACAAAACCCGTTTGCGAAACTATTGCGTTCGAGGAATAGCCTCAGTGAGTGGATCCGCCCTGATGTTTCTTTCTATGTCTCTTTTTATCTCAAGTTCGCGGAGAAAGCCATCTCCCGAAATGAGCAATACCTGTCTTAGAATATGTCTGGATATCTGATGGGACCTAGTTCATAAATGAACTCCAAATCCAAACTTCTTAGACTGTATCGTCAACTGAACTTAATCAGTATCTTGCGTCATGCCTCCCTCAGTGTCCGCTTGGATCACCTGTCCAAACTACTGCCCCTCGTCAGAGGGAAAACTATAACTCTGACAGTCACTCTGTCATCCAGGTCACCTTGGAAGCCTGGAATGATAATCGTCTCCCGAAAGAGGCTTTTGTTATCATATCTCTAGAACATCCACTTATGTTCTAAAACTGCTTCCGAACGTTTCTCCAAGATAGGATTAATATCAACTTATTGCATCTAGTGCAAAAACAACATCTGGTGTGGTACTTGACATCTCATGATTGGCTCAATTGCCTAAGCAAGTGATCTTCCAATCATGCACATCCCTCTCCCCTTTAGTCTGTAAGACACCTTTAGAGAGGGTGACTCCATCACCTGCAGGTACACTACCGTGCCAGGAGTCGTCCATTCTAAAACACCTGTAGAATGCTGTCTAAGTACCCAGATTGGGAAACTACCTAAATCTAGATCTAAAACCATAGATCTAGTAACCAGAATGTCTGATATTATATCTATATCCTATGTGGAGAAACCACTGTGTGACAACCAAAGTATAACCGATCGCAGTATAGGAATTTCACTTCCTACTATGTGTATGTCATCCATATACCAGGACATCACACCCTACTACCTTCTTAACAGATCCATCCCCTATTCTGATGAAGTCAAACCTATGACTGTCACATCAGAAATAGATGATCTATCTCCGTTATATCTGCTTTAGTCTATAAATAGACATAAGCTACTTGTCCACTATGCTTCCGCTGCTCCCACTGACTACGACAACCCTCTGGCAGAGTCATATACACGTACACTTCTAAAGCTAGTTTAGAACAACGCTATACTCATCCTCCTGCCAGGTCTCACAGTCTGGAACAACAACAATGGCAAGTCTGGGTAAACAAGAACCTCCCTGTCACCGTCCTTGAGGCTACCGGAGTACCTCTCGGGTGCCTGAGGTTACCCACCATATCTGCGGAGCGGCTAATGGAATGTCAATCCTGATTGAATCCTTAAGTCCCTATTAAATTTTCAGTAATCGTCTGTGGTTCTGGAATCACTTCCAGTTCTACCATACTCCCACTACTGTTTTCTAAAAAAATCTATTTTTATCAAAACTGTGGCGAGTCAAGAACAATATCACTATTGATCTTCCAGATGGTAGAAAGTCAACCCTCGTCATAGTCTGGGTCAATCCACAAATAGCCATTACAGAAACGCGCCTTGAGTTATCCAAAGTCTGGTTTTAAGCATAAGCCGGACAACTCTCCGTACCTTAACATTGTTAAGATATGAACTATTCTATATCCTAATATAGAAACAGAGGCACTGATTTAATTGGAACCAGATTCAAATCATGCAGCTGTCTCCAGTGCATGTCAACTAAGTGGAGAGAGGCCGATCAGAATTACTCAACTTAGGAATACATCCAGATATGAGTAACCTGAAAGAGAAGCAAGTTCTCATAATCATTACTATCAAATGAATACCATACACAAGTATCTACATCTTCGATCACCTTGAAGAATCCTGATACTTGCAACACCTGGTTCTCTACTTTATTCTTATACCTATAACTTCTCAAAACTTAGACCTTGCATTTCTACGAAACACATGTCTAAGAACTAGAGAAGTCACAAGTAAACAGAATATAGTACGAGTACTAACTCCTCTGTCCTCATGGACACTGGACAACATACAATACTCTGTATAAGTCCCCTGAGTCTAATAACTCATTCCCTGTATGTCGTAGGTTGAAAACTGTACTTATAGTTAAGAAGAATTACACCGCTGTTTAATGCTCCTTACCTAACCATCCACTGATATAGGTAAATATCATAGACATAATTTCAAAAAGTTATATCTCACATTATAAAAATAAACGTACAGATATATCAATTTGAAATTGGTGCATAACAACGGATATTCAAAACCAAATATTTGCCGTCCGGCAAACAACCCAGGCGATTTCCTCAAATATCACCAATTACAACGAATCCCGATCTAATAAGGATGATCACTCAATTCCCAATAACTTACTCCCACTCATCATCTGTAACACCATACAGATGTGAGAATCAAACCTGGTAAATACATACTCTGGAGCAAGGACTGATTGGGAAATCAGTTTTCTTTTAACAATACACAGTGAAACTGAAACATGTAAATGTTTCGAAGGGGTATCCGGGTATTCCTAGTAATTCCTCTTCCATTATCAGATTCACAACTGTAACCGTATATTTCTTTTCCATCTCTCCAAATCCCTTTATTTGTCTTTAGTCATTACCTTCTGTACACCACCTTTAGGACAAATGGTTTTCTTCTTTCCCTACCGTTCGGCACCAGCCTATAGTTTGGAAGAAGACTTCCAATAAGCATAATGGGTGTACTCTCCTAATCCTAGGAGTACTCGTAACCTGAGAGAAGGTGAAGATAAAAGAAAACCGAATAAAACCTTATTCCTATTTCTCCTGAACCAGAATCCATCCCCGAACTGGAACAAGTTCCTTCGAGTTCGTATATAACCATACGATGGAGTATCCAAATAACTGTGGATCTTCGTAGTGATACGGAGTGTCCTGGAGAAATACAAAGGTGAAGTAGGAGTTGCGATGAAATACTTGGTTTAGTCGTGAATAGTAGTCGCAGTTTACTCTGCCCTCTTTCTAATCCCTTTATTTTTCTTAACTTATTACCTTCTGTACACGATCGTTAGGCTAATTGGCTTTCTTCATTCCCTACCGTTCGGCACCTGCCTATGGTTTGGAAGAAGACTATCCAATTAGCGTAATAGGTGTACTGTCCTAATCCAAGGAGCACTCGCAACCTGAGAGAAGGAAAAAGAAAAAGACAACTGAATAGTCCTATTCATTTTCTCCAGAACCAGAAACCATCCTCGAATCTGGAACAAGTTCCTTCGAGTTCGTATCTAACCATACGATGGTTTTATCCAATAGAAGTGGATGTTCATAGTAATACGGGGTGTTCTGGAGAAAAGGGTAAAAGTAGGAGTGGCAATGAGGTATGCAACTCAGACAATCCAAAAGCCAGTGTTTTAAGAAAGTACGGTTAACTTGGTCACGGAGTCATAGTCAAGGGTTGGGTCATGGTTGCTGCCAAGAGAGAGAGAAAAGAAACACTCTGCGTGCACTCTAACCTAGATCAGAATGGTTATCAATTTATCTAATCAAGAAACCTCCCACTGTAAACTCAAATTCTCCTCCAAACCTAAAATAATAATTAGTCGGGAACACCCGAGGAGTAAACCAACTCATCAGTGGGAATCGGGATCCAACTATCATCGCATGATAACGTGATGGAATCCACTCACGTTATCACACTCCAGAAGGCATGCGCATATCTGGCAAGTTTCAGTTTCTTTAGAAACTCCCGATGTGATTTTTACCCCATGCTCTTATGACCTTGACGAAGGTCAACAAATCATACGTCACATGTCAAATTCTACCCGTCATTGTCCAGGTTAATTTGAACCCACCCGTACAAGCCTTTGATGAAGATCAACAAGGCTATACGACTGTCCCAAACCAACGCATCTATCTATGCAGCAGAAAAGTAACAAATAGCTACCATACACTATGCCATGACGAAGGCCAACAAACATAGCATGAATACTAAGTGCTACCCGTCTGAAATGACGGAGGGCTACGAATGGTTTTTGGCGAAAAACCTTTAACGTAATGAACTTGATATCGTTGAAGGAACCGGATAGCTTTTTATAAAAATATAGTGGCGAAAACCTTTGCTAAAGAGGTCACTCCCGGTGAAGGGATCTCGGCTCTTTCCTCGTAGAATGAGGTGCAGGATATTCCAACTGAATACCACGATGCAAAGCAAAAAGCAATCGACTATAGTGAAGTTATTACCCTGACACAAACTTCTGCCCAAGCGGTCACTCCCGGTGAAGGGATCTCGGCCCTTGCCTCGTCGACTGAGGTGCTGGATATTCATAACCGAATACCACTGTGCAAAGCAAAAGAGAACGTCCTTGCAATAACAGCTTTTTGAAAAATGTTCCAACAACATCAGAATAGGTTTGTTTAGCTTGCATTGATCCGAATCAATGCAGTCCCATCAATTAATCACACCACAAAAGAACGAAAATATGATGTACGTATATGCCATCCGCATTCGTCACTGGGTCCCGTCATCACCCGTTAGGTTACTTAACTAACGACAGAGCGGGGACTGGACTAGCGCGGGTGTAAAACATATACAACATCTACTAGTATATATGTCAATATATAATAATCGCTCAAGGCGTGATAAAAATGCAACATCACAAAAATGTAATAAGCATTACAGAACAATACAGATAATCTGGGATCCCCGGGTTTCCTTTGAGCTGCAAGTGAAACCCGACGTTCCCTTGGTCGTGTGGATAGCCTGTGCAATAAAAACCTAGACCCCTACGGGTGCGGCAAGTTACCCGCCAAAACCTGAAGCAAAGCAGTCCCCTTCAACAAAGTGAATGGACCACCCAGCACTTCACGGAATCCGGTAACTTGAGCACCCCTCCTTGGGTCAACCTATACCCCCTACGAGTGCGGCGAATAGCCCGCCAATTCTAGAGTGAAGCCCCCTCCGTCTCAAAGCCATGAGATGTGGGCGCATTGCCCTCTAGAACCCGGCTATCCGTGCACCCCACTGTGGGGTAATCCTAGTACAGAAAGTAAAATATATACAACGGGTATATCGACCTCAGCCCGGTCGTTCCCTAAAAGAATAATATACAAACAGGCAGTGATGGCAGTCCACATGTCGGACGCTCGCCCCGCAATATCAAATGTATAAATACAACCAAACTGTACTACCATTGTATCCAGGCTATCCACCACGACAAATCTGCAACATCACAGCACAACACAGAACATCAACGTGAATGTCACGTCCGCAAATCCGTCTAAAAGAACTATAGCAATTAAACAAGATTTACAGCTCGAATGACATTCACGGTCACAGATATAATGTAAGAACTGCGAACTAACTTATTTAAAATTTTTGATCGACAAAATTTCCTGAAGTAGGCCCCAAGTACAACTGCAGCACTCAAAATAATCTGGGCTAAAAATAAAAATTCCAGAAACCCCAATTCCAAGTTAAAGACCACAGTAGAAAATTTGGTGCAGAGAAGCCACAAAATGGCGGCGGAACCGCGGCCAAAACAGGGTTTTTGCCGCGGTTCCACGGCGTCACTGTAGTATCATGCTACCAAATTTTCACAGATGTCTTAGAAAAGCCTGCGTGATTTTCTGACGTACCCAAAATAATTTTTAGACCACAAAAAAAATTCGACAGAAACTTCATGAAATGGAATCGCGGTTTCAGAAATTTCGTTCGATCGATATTTTAAACACGTTAGAGCAAGCTAGTAAAGGTTAATGGCATGGCTCTGATACCATGTAAGTCTACGGTAGCGCCCCGGCCGTCGATTCGAGGCCAAAATGCGGAAATGAAAACTTTTTCTAAACTTGAAACCGGCGCTATCGCAGACTTTAATCCCAGATCGAACCATTAATCTATAACTAGCTAACTAGAGAAGGGTTAGAAAAGCTATACCGATCGATCCGTGTCCTTCGGTCTTTGGCCACCAACCTAAGCTCCTCGCGGTATCTCCGATCTCCGGTCTCCTCGTCGGAAAGGGCATCACATCTTCGAATCCTTTTACGGGCTCCCGCTTCGTCCGAAGCAACTCGGACACGAAGTTTGCTAGCCAACGTGTCCAAGATGATGTAGAGAATGTGTGTGATAACTTTGTCTCAAGCATCCATTGATTCTCAACACATAAAAGTGTATGGATGGAGGTTGAAGATAATGCCATTGGTGGAAATGGTGAGCTAGAGGAGGAAGAAGAAGAAGAGCCTTTTCTTTCTTGTGTGAGAAGAAATATGAGAGAGAGAGTAAGAATGATAAACACAAGAGCAAACCCCTTTACATGGCTGCCCTCTCTCTCTCCATCTTTCATTTCACACTCAAATCCATCAATTAACATGACATGTTCACCAAAAAAGAGACCATGAGTCACCAAATTGAACATGCCACATTAATTGCTTCTCATGATGAATTCCACTCACAATTTCCACCAAAATAAACATTAACCCAAATGTTTATGATAATAAAAAGAACCGGCAATATCTAGAGTAAACTCGTGACGGATCACAAGGATACCCCTCACCTGTATATATATATACCTGCATCCGCATTCCGATTGAATACGAATACGATGAGACTAAAGTAATCCAACATATCTAATACTAGGATCCGGCTTAAACCAAATCCCACTACTACGATCCGCCCGATCATGATCCGTGCACTACTGCACGTATATGATTGAACCTTGCCATATACCATACGGCCTCTACAAGGTTTCGCCCGAAACTTGAGAAACTATCTGTGGGGGACTCTAAAGACTCGTCAATACTTTGCCTGTGGATTTAACCACTAGCATGTCAGAGGTACTAGCCGTACGTAACGGGCTACCAGGTATTGACTAAAAGGGAGGTCGATGAGCGAACTCATCCTGACACCCTACTGAGCCTGTCAGTGACAATATCCGTACAATCCAGTCCATTCGTCTATGAGTATCGCATGTCGGGCCTAGGGGGTTGGTAAAAGTCAGACCCCCAAAAGCGGTACAAGTCGTGTCGGGGTGAAGCCCAGAACATCCTGAGATACTACCGGAATACCTACCAGTAAATCTCCTGCCTTGGCCAAGGACTTCGTGTAATGGCTCTCCTAGACACAGCGCGATCTCACCCCCAATACAGGGAGAGACGAAACCCCTGCCGATCCGCTCACTGCCTCCATGTGGCTCGGGACTGTACCCAACTAAAATCTATTTGCACGACTCCTTTGAGCCGTGGTAGGGTAGTAATCAAAGCACAGTGGGAACTCACACGAGACAAATGACGATCTCAGGTCGATGAACTAATTTGTACACATGTCACCAGGGAACTGCTATCTGACGTCAGGTATAATACCAACTAGCATGTTCCCGGCGAGTCCTGTCCGGTGTACTCATAACCCAATGAGCACCTGTATACATCTTAGGTGAACCAACTGACACCAATGGCTTGTGAGACCGGCCACCGCCCCTCGTCGGGGTCTCGACTGTATACACTAGTCTACTCCGGAGTATCGATGCCCTGTCTCGAAAACTCCCACGACTAGGGACCTTTTAAGGATGTGCTTATAGACCCCAGCTCCCATGTATATGATCGCCATCATACTGCTAGCCGTCAAGCAAGAATCCTAAGGGCTCTATCAACGTGCAATAGTGACCTGTAATGTCACCTAAAGCATGTACACGATGATAAAGATAAACCAGATAGCATACTATCATCTCGAGTAAGACTGTCCTACCGGTATAGGTCCTCCCTCAATCATTGCAATCACATGCCTACGATCCAATAATTGACTTTGAGGGCACTATATCCAACACATACTCCCACTTGCACTCAAGGCTAATTATTGCGATGTCGCATACTCACAGCCCGTGTGATACCGAACACCCAACTCCTCTACTGATCAGGAGAGACGAAACCCCTCCTATCGCTCATTGCCTCCATGTGACTCGGGACTGTACCCAAAATCCACCTATTTGCATGACTCCTTTGAGCCATGGTAGGGAGGAAATCAAAGCACAGTGGGAACCACACAAGACTCTATAATGATCTCGGGTCTACAGACTAACCTGTACCGGTGTCAACAGAGAACTGCTATCTGACGATAGGTATAGTACTATCTAGGAGTTCTCGGAGAGTCATGTTCGGTGTACCCATTCTCTAATGAGCACTTATGTACAATCTTTAATGTCAAACACCAATGGTTATGGGATCAACCATCGCCCCCATTCAGGGTCAAGAAACGTACACACTATTCTACTCTGGAATATCCATGCCCTATCTCGATATTCGCTCGAATAGGAACAATTGAAGGATGTGCTTGTGGACTACCCAAATCCCAGTAGTATGATCCACATCATAGTCCTGGCAGTCAAGCCAATATCCTAAAGGCTTTATCAACATGTATATGAGTGACAGTATAATAATACCAGTGAACATGTTAAGTAAAAGCAACCAGATAGCATACTATCATGTCGAGCAAGAAAGTCCTCATATATATGTCCAAGCATCCACTATATCAAACAATAATGGCCTTTAAGGTGTACATATTCCTAACACGGCAACCGCCCCTCGTCAGGGTCTCGAAAAGTATACACTAGTCTACTCCAGAATATCGATGCCCAGTCTCCATACTCCCTTGACTAGGGACATTTAAGGATGTGGTTATAGACCACCCCGCTCCTACGTATATGATCGCCATCATAATGCTGGTAGTCAATCAAGAATCCTATGGGTTCTATCAACATGTAATAGTGATATGTAATACCACATAATACATGTACATGATGATAAAGGAAAACCAGATAGTATATTATCATCTCAAGTAAAATTGTTCCACCTGTATAGGTCCTCCCTCAGTCATCACAATCGCGTGCCTGCGATTACAATAATTGACTTGAGGGCACTATAGCCAACAAGAACGCCATAGTGTCTCATATGTGTTCCCACTATACTTAGACTTCTATCCTAGCATGGCTCAAAGGAGTCATGCAAACAGGTTTTAGTTAGGTATAGTCCCAAAGCACGTGGAGGCAGTGAGCGGTCAAGTCGATTTGTCTTTCCCGGTATAGGGAGTTGATGTCGCGCGCAGGACATGACTGCAGCTACAAGTCGGTGGCCACCGTAGTGAAGATAAATTGATAAGTGTTATCAGTTGTATCTCCGGTTGGTTATAAGTCCTCTATCGCACGACTTATCGAGTTATTGAGGTCATATAGATTCCAAACCCTAGACCCGATATGCGATACTTGTTGACGAAGAGACCGGACTGTACCGTGACTGTCACTTATAGACTTTGTAGGCTCCGGATAAGTTTGCGCGTCAACCTGCTTTTATCTTGCTCATATCTGGGTAGCTGTTACATACAGCTAATGCAACTAACATGCTTGTGGGTTATCCCCTTAGGGGATTGGATCTGAAAGTATTTCGGATTCAATCGGATATGATCCTGTATAACCTACTGCCAGCGTATTGACACGTCTTTAGAGTTCCGCAATGAAAGTGTCAGCCCGGGAAAAATGTTGATGGGACGTGCGTATAGGATAAGTACGGAAGTTCGATTAAATGTATGATTTAATCGAATGTCCAAAAAATACTAGCCGGTCAAAAAACCGAAATATTAAGTCAAGCGTTGACTTAATATCCGTATTTCGATATGGTTTCTAGTATTATGTATTGGATACACACTCTCTCTATTTTTATTATATTATTAGTATGCGATACTGATATATTATTGTTGCGTATACGATACGTAATATGGAAATGTATTTGATACATGTTTTCTTCTTTTTATAAATATGTGTGTGTGTGTGTGTGTGTGTGTGTGTGTGTGTATAAAGTAAAGAGAATGATATAGATTAAGAATAAACATAAAGAGAAAAGAAAAGAAAAGAAAAGATTAGAAACGAAAAGAAATAAAATGAAAAAAATAAGAAGAGTGGACTACTTCTTACTTCTCTCTTCCTTTCTTTATTGAGTCATTTCTTCTTTTCTCTTCTTAATTCTTTTCTTTTAATGTTAATTCAACATCTTTTTCCGTGGTAGCCATTTATTAGCACACTTTTTGCGTGTCATTTTAAAGTTTGAAATAACCGCAATTAAAACGGTGTCGTGTGCAGCGAGCCGAGATGAGTACTGGTCGTCCGTAGGGAGATGGTATGTTTTTAAGCTTGTATTAACGAGTTAAGTCCGTAACATGGGTTGTTTTTATTCTAAGTGTTGAAAATATGATATGTTCAAGAAAAAGACTTGTTATGGATAGTTTAGGTTAGCTTGAGTTAGGATAATGTTTGACATTTCCTTATAGACCTAACTTTATATTGATGCTAAGCTAATCGGCAACAATGTGGATTATGAAACTTGAAGTACGGTAATTGCGATTGTGCGCTAAATGCGTATTTCTTGTCTCTTGTCCTTCCATTCTTGTCTCTTGGTCTTAGCCTCCGGCAAACCACTGGCAATCGGTCATGATTAGGAGTCACCGCTATCGTGGTAGGATAGGGTGCCTAACGGAGTGGATTGCGAATGTTTGGTCGGAGTTTCAATTACAAGTTAAGGGTTTTAAAGGATTTTAGCAAACACTTATCCTAAAAAAAAACCATATTCTACCCTTAACAAGTTAAACAATTACTCACACATATTTACAAGAACCAAATAAAAGATAAAAAGAGAAAGGCACATAGTAAAAATTGCAAAAAAAAAAAGGTAAAGCGAAGGTTTAAGAACTAAGAACCGATATATCCGATATGCAACTCTTCAAGTGTCCTTAAGTCCAAATCTCAATATGAAATCAAAATACCAAACTTTAAACTTGTAAGCTCACTTAAGAGCTTGCAAGATCAAAGAAAAGCAAAGGATTTCACTAGATCACAATTTTAGCAAGCACATGACATGAAATGAGGAAAAGAGAACTTTTTATTGATTAATAATGAAGATACAAGCTAATTTGATTTCAAGAATCTAAACCTTAAGCTTTTAAGTTCGGTGAAGAAGTTACAAGGTCAAGATAGAGGGCAAGAACTCAAGAGTACAAAAGGAAATACAAGTTAACATTTACAAAATGAAAAACTTGTTCTAAACTAAAAATATGGACACTTTAGCCTCTCTTCTGGTGTGTATTTATAGGCATCTCCACAGAATAAACAAACAATAAAAGAAGAGTGATGTGACAATGTGGATTTACCAGAAGAAAAATGAAGAACTTTTGAGCTAGATGGGCCGGTGGTAGTGGGTATTTTGGGGATTCTGCCGGTTTTTTCTCCAGTGTTGGGGCCCGTCTTCTTGTGATGATCTTATAGTCTCTTCATGATCTCTCTAAAAAAATTTAATTTTTTAATATAAGCTTGGTTTGCAATTTGTCGATTGGAGGGAAAATATGGCTTTAAATCACATCACACTTTTTTGCTTCACTCATCACACACCTACTTGCTCATCCACTTACACAAGTCATGATTCTTGTGTGTCTACTTGTGCTAGGCTGTCCCCACCATGGTTCATGCATCAAAAGATTTGCGTTCACACTTGGTATCTTGTAGTATCATGTTGGACTGTTCTTGAATAAAGATGTGTACACATTGATTTGTTTTTGCAAACTCTTGAATATTGATCGGTTTCCTATTCCGGTTGCAGTGTCGGCTCACAAATGTCGTATTCGTGAATTTTTGGTGTGTTTCTAGTGTTTTGACACGAGTACATGTATTCTGTATTTATTGAGCAGACCCGGATTAATAGTACCGATATATCACAAAAATAATAATGAATGAGCAGTATTGAAATGCAGTTTTTCATGGTGAACAAATACCCCCAAACTTATCTTTTGCTCGTCCCGAGCAAAACAAAATCCTAAGCTCACTTTCCCAGGAACCCGATTGCACTGAGCTCGTGCAACAAGCCGTTAAACCTCTAGGTGTCCCTAGTAGGAGGAGTGTTGTCTCCTGAGGCTTTTCAGCGGATTACATCCACAAAATCCAGTTAAGATAGCTTTTGCGAAATAACTGTCAATTCTAATCCTACGGTTTACTATCAAAGATAGAAATTCTATTATCCTATGTTTAGAATTATCGAACTCTTGTTTTTCACACCTCACTTCATATTCAACTTAAGATCCTATACGTCTTTTAACCTATGGTGCAATAGCGTCGTTATGTTTCGAAAAGTTCGATTTAAAGTCAACATGTCACAAAAGAAAAGACGGATTAAAACTTCAAAAGGATCATACCGGTTTACAAAGAGTTAAGTTTTTCTAAAGTTTCGTTTTCCAGCTAGTTTTCAATTCAGAATTTCTATCAGTTTTAACAAAAAATTTGGTCATATACTTCACTCCACCTTTTACTTGTTTTCGTTTCATACACACCTCGTGAACGTGCAATAGTCTTGATTATCAAATAAAACCTTCATATCTCCGTTTGAAAATAATTTTATAAAAACTTGTATTTTATCAAGATTATTTTCACACAAAGGACCGTTAGGAATTTTAACTCGGAGAGAACATTTGCTTGACTTTGTTTTAAATTGGACTTTCTATGCTTCCTAGCGAGCTTTGGGCCAATGCACCCAAACGAGTTGGTTTTCGGGCATTAAGTGTAAAAACACCCCGGCATACTTAATTGCCCAAGTTGCCTAGGTCCTAAAACAAAAGGACTCATTTTGGCGTGAGAATTATGACAATTCAATATGAAAAGAGATATAGCCGGTTGTTCAATTCTTTTTTCAAAATATAAGACGTGTTTTATGTAGGTAAGGTGTGCAATCACTCATATCAAATTTAGATGGGTTATTTTTCAGACTTAGTTTTTATTAAAACATCCAATAATATCCTTTTATATCCACTTTGCTTTATAAACTCTTCTCGATATTACATATCTCAGAAAAACCAGTTTGATCCTGACGGGGTTCACAAATTTTAAAGGTATTTTAAGACATATCAAACTTTTCATCTAATTTTTCAAAACTCACGACACGTGTAATATAATTGAAAAGACGTATATTAGCTACTGTTAAATTCCAAGGAGGGTTATCGTTCGGGTTTTCAATATCTAGACATAAGATTTAGTTATTCTTATCTTATCATATTAAACCGTCGATATTTTGAATTTAAGATTTTCCACCTGCTAACTTAACGACAAAGTTTTTATATTTTTTATTGGAAAATTTTCAATTTTTATGGTTTTTCAGTTTTTCTGATACAAACAGTAGAATGCAATACAAAAGTTAACATGCAATGCAACTACATGCAAAATAAAAGAAAAAATACATGATATGAAATGCTGAAATGCAGGAAATATGCAAATGCAATATTATATGCTTGATACAAGATAAAACCCATCTCAAATTCACCCTTAAACTTGAAGTGGATGATGTTCTCATCGTCGCTTGGCTTTTCCCTTTCCTTTGCTTTTGTCACTTCCACTTGCTTCTTCTTGGTTTGTTAGGATCTGGCTCAACTGCTGTTTAATTTTTTTTTGCCTGATCAGTGTCTTGATACCGCGGACTTCCATCCTGTGCAAATCATAAGGATCTGTCGGTATATTCCTTATCCAGGTGGATCTCTGATGATGTCTGTGGTGCCGCATGCTCGCCCGGGTCAGAGGGGTGACCATATATGTTGCTCACATCTGGTGTCTATATAACCCTGTGAGATCCTCTCAACCTTGACTGGGACTGTGTCGTACATGGTGACGCAGGAATCGAAGTCCCCCTCCTCTATATAGTAATGGCAGATCTGTGTGATGAGGACTGGAAGTAACGGTTTGCGCCCTGCGACACCCTCCATGATTGTTATGAACAACATGTTTACAGTGCAAAATTGATAGTTCTTCATTATTAGGAAATGGACGACATGACCCACAATCACCAGAAGAAGAGAAACTCGAATGAGCCCTTTGACATTTCGGTATACCCAGCGAAAAGCAGTATATACATTTTGATACATCTCCTGGGCGTTCAGCCCAGCATCTTGTAGTTCGCACCTCGATCCAACAATCGTTTTATACTCGGCGAGCTCTAATGGATATTGCAATCCTGGTCAGGTGGGGATGTTGGTGACTTTTGAAATTGTTTCTGCTGAGAACACCCTCCTCCTTTCCCGAAAATGAAAACAGACACGATCCTGCAATTGCTCGCCCGCTCGCAACGCATCGTTGAATTCATCTACCTAATTCTCGAATGGCACATAACCCCTTATCCCCATACAACAGAAATTCCCAACCTATTTGACAAATCGTATCATAGAAATAGATCCCATATAGCTCATGGGTGAACACAACGGCGCCATTTGATTAGCACACTTTTTGCGTGTCGTTTAAAGTTTGAAACAACCGCAATAAAAATAGTGTCGCGTATAGTGAGCTGAGATGAGTATGGGTCGTCCACAGGGAGATGGTATCTTTTTATGCTTTTTTAACGAGTTAAGTCCGTAACTTAAGTTATTTTTATTCTAAGTGTCGAAAATATGATATGTTCAAGAAAATGACTTGTTAGGGGTAGTTTTAGGTTAGCTTGAGTTAAGATAATGTTTGTCATTTCCTTATAGACCTAACTTTATATTAATGCTAAGGTAATCGGCAACAACGTGGATTAGGGAACTTAAAGCACGGTATTTGCGATTGTGCGCTAAATTCATATTTTTTGTCTCTTGTCCTTCCGTTCTTGTCTCTTGGCCTTAGCCTCTGGCAAACCACTCGCAATCGGTCACGATTAGGAGTTACCGCTATCGTGGTAGGATAGGGTGCCTAACGGAGCGGATTGCGAATCGTTTGGTCGGACTTTCAATTATAAGTTAAGGGGTTTTAAGGTTTTTAGCAAACACTTATCCTAACAAAAACTAACCATATTCTATCCTTAATAAGTTAAACACATTACTCACACATATTTACAAGAACCAAATAAAACATAAAAAGAGAAAGGAACATAGTAAAAATTGCAAAAAAAAAAAAGTAAAGCAAAGGTTTAAGAACTAAGAACCGATATATCCGATATGCAACTCTTCAAGTATCCTTAAATCCAAATATCAATATGAAATCAAAATACTAAACTTTAAATTTGTATGCTCACTTAAGAGATTGCAAGATCAAAGAAAAACAAAGAATTTCACTATATCACAATTTTAGCAAGCACATGACATGAAATGAGCAAAAGAGAACTTTTTATTGATTGATAATGAAGATACAAGCTAATTTGAATTCAAGAACCTAAATTTTAAGCTTGTAAGTTCTGTGAAGAAGTTACAAGGTCAAGATAGAGGGAAAGAACTCAAGAGTACAAAAGGAAATACAAGTTAACATCTACAAAATGAAAAACTAGTTCTAAACTAAAAACATGGACACTTTAGCCTCTCTTCTGGTGTGTATTTATAGGCATCTCCACAGAATAAACAAACAATAAAACAAGGGTGATGTGACAATGTGGATTTACCAGAAGAAAAATGAAGAACTTTTGAGCTAGATGGGCCGGTGGTAGCGGGTATTTTAGGGATTTTGTCGGTTTTTCTCCAGTGTTGGGGCCCATCTTCTTGTGATGATCTTATAGTCTCTTCATGATCTTTCTAGAATTGTTTGATTTTTTAATATGAGCTTGGTTTACAATCTGTAGATTTGGAAGGAAAATGTGACTTTAAATCACATCACACCTTTTTGCTTCACTCATCACACACCCACTTGCACAAGTCATGATTCTTGTGTGCCTATTTGTGCTAGGCTGTCCCCACCATGGTTCATGCATCCAAAGATTTGTGTTCACACTTGTATCTTGTTGTATCATGTTGGACCATTCTTGAATAAATATGTGAACACATTGATTTGTTTTTGCAAACTCTTGAATATTGATCGGTTTCCTGTTCCGGTTGCAGTGTCAGCTCACAAATGTCGTATTCGTGCATTTTGAGTGTTTTTTGCAGTGTTTTGACACGAATACTTATAATTTGTTTTTATTGAGCAGACACGGATTAATAGGATCGATATATTACAAAAATGATAATGAATGAGCGGTATTGAAATACCGTTTTTCATGTGGAACAACCATATTCTTCTTCTTCATACTTCTTACAAAAATTGTGGAGGTTAGAAACGAGGTTTGAATTTAAAAAGAGAGTGTTTTTCTTAATCACATCATCTCACACATTAACTTATCTAGTTCAATGTGTGAGTTTCTTCACTTGAGAAGTGAAGATGGAGATTCGGGTGGCCACTCTTCACCGTGGATCATCTACGGCGAGGCGGCCTGCTAGTAGACTCTCCGAAGATCGCGAAATCTAGCTTGGGTCCTCCGATGGCGATCAGACACGCTATAAAGGTTGTAGCACTCTAAACTTGCTCTCTTTTCTTTTTGCTATTGCAAGTATTTGATGATCTTGGTTAGGTTTTGGTTCTATATTTGAAAAATTATTGTTTTCAAATTCCTCCGCGGTCTGTGAATGTCATGGCCTTAGAAACGAAACCCTACAAATACACCTATGAGATCCACACGACTCATAGGGAGAAATACCTTTATGAGACCCTTACGGCTCGTAAAGTAAAAAAAAAGCCTTAGTTGGCAGGGATCTAAACCTGTTATCTAAGCCATATGGTCGAAATTAGCAATGGCATATGATGAGTTTCTCCTATAAATTTTCTAGTTGTGGCAATATTGATGCTGAATAAGGTATCAGATCCCAAGTCTCTAACTCACAATAAAACTGACAAGTATAAAAAAAGAGCCGAAATGATGGGACAACTCGCAATAAAAAGTAGCGAGTAAAAATAAAATAAAATAGCCGAAATGATTGGGCAATCGCGACTTTCATGATATGAAAAGTAGAAAGGGCAGAGCATCATGGAAAAAAGGTGAAAATGATAAAAATAAAATTTTTCTGCCTTGCAGATAGTTCGAATCTCGACTCCTGTAGGCAGTTCATGAATGAAAAGGAGCGATGTGTTTCCCTGTGCTTCGTCAAATGGATAACTGAGTCTGGATGGCATAACACAGAGACTACAGGGATGCCCGACTCATTTCGATGAAGTGCGATTGCGGAGCCGTTAAAGACCCAAGGGTTGAAATGAAGTGAAGTGATGGCATATTCCTAGCTTCGGGTCTTGATGGCAATACATACAAAACCGAATGACCATTGGATGTCATCCCACCTCAGAAGGGTTCACTCATGACTCCTTGGGGCTCCAAATCGAGCCTAACCTCAAGTAAAGCTGTTGGCTATAGTTCCCCCAAGTCAATTATTGGATCCCAGGCACATGATTGCAATGATTGAGGGAGGACCAATACCGGTAGAACAGTCTTACTCGAGATGATAGTATGCTATCTGGTTTGTCTTTATCATCGTGTGCATGCTTCAGGCGACAGTACAGATCACTATTACATGTTGATAGAGCCCATAGGATTCTTACTTGACTACCAGCAGTATGATGGCGATCATATACGTGAGAGCTTGGTGGTCTATAAGCGCATCCATAAAGTGTCCCTAGTCATGGGGGTTTCGAGACTGGGCATCGATACTCCAAGAGTAGACTAGTGTATACGGATCGAGACCCCGACGAGGGGCGGTGGCCGGTCTCACAAGCCATTGGTGCTAGTTGGTTCACCTAAGATGTATACAGGTGCTCATTGGGTTATGAGTACACCGGACGGACTTGCCGGGAACATGCTAGTTGGTATTATACCTATTGTCATATAGCAGTTCCCTGGTGACATGTGTATAGGTTACTCTATCGACCTGAGATCATCATTTGTCTCGTGTGAGTTCACACCGTGCTTTGATTACTACCCTATCACGGCTCAAAGGAGTCGTGCAAACAGGTTTTAGTTGGGTACAGTCCCGAGCCACATGGAGGCAGTAAGCAGATCGTCAAGGGATTCTTCTCTCCCGGTATTGGGGGTTGATGTCGCGGAGTGGACGGGTGTCCATTACTAGAAATCCTTGGCCAAGGTAGTCGAGAATTACTGATCTAGAATCGGTAGTTTCTCAAGTGGTGATAGGTTTCATACCAACACTAAATGTCGCGTTATTAGGGGTCTGACTTTATTCACCCCCTAAACTCGATATGCGATACTCATAGACGAACAGACTGGACTGTACGGAGATTGTCACTGTCAGGCTCAGTAGGGGTACGGATGAGTTTGTGTTGGAGATAGTGCCCTCAGAGTCAATTATTAGGTCACAGGTACGTGATTGTAATGATTGAGGGAGGACCTATCCCGGTAGGACAGTCTTACTCGAGATGATAGTATGCTATCTGGTTTACCTTTATCATCGTGTACTGCTTTAAGTGACCTGACATGTCGCTATTACACGTTGATAGAGCCCCTAGGATTCTTGCTTGACCACCAGCAGTATGAGGGCGATCATATAAGTGGGAGCTGGGGGTCTACAAGCATATCCTTAAAAGGTCCCTAGTCGTGGGAGTTTCGAGACCGGGCATCGATACTCCATTAGTAGACTAGTGTATACAGTCGAGACCCCGACGAGGGGCGGTGGCCGGTCTCACAAGCCACTGGTGTCAGTTGGATCACCTAAGATGTATACAGGTGATCATTGGGTTATGAGTACACCGGACTGGACTCGCCGGGAACATGCTAGTTGGTCATATACCAGACGTCAGATGGCAGTTCCCTGGTGACATGTGTGCAGGTTAGTTCATCGACCTGGGGATCGTCATTTGTCTCGTGTGAGTTCCCACTGTACTTTGATTACTACCCTACCACGGCTCAAAGGAGTCGTGCAAACAGGTTTTAGTTGGGTACAGTCCCGAGCCACATGGAGGCAGTGAGCGTATCTTCAGGGGTTCGTCTCTCCCGGTATTGGGGGTGAGGTCGTGCTGTGTCTAGGAGAGCCATTACACAAAGTTCTTGGCCAAGGCAAGGAGATTTACTGGTAGGTATTCCAGTAGTATCTCAGGGTGTTCTGGGCTACACTCCGACACGACTTGTACCGCTTTTGGGGGTCTGACTTTTACCAACCCCCTAGGCCCGCCATGCGATACTCATAGACGAACGGACCGGACTGCACGGATATTGTCACTGACAGGCTCAGTAGGGTGTCAGGATGAGTTCGCTCATCGACGTCCCTTTTAGTCAATTGCTGGTGGCCCGTTACGTATTGGCTTATACCTCTGACGTGCTAGTGGTTAAATCCACAGCCATAGTATTGATGAGTCTTTAGAGTCCGCCACACTTTCAGTTACTCAGCTTTCGGGCGAAACGTTGTAGAGGCCGTATGGAGATATGGCAGGGTCCGATCAGATACGTGCGGTATTGCGCGAATCAGGATCGGACGGTTTGTACTAGTAGCCGTATAGGTATATGGCAGGGTTCGATCAGATACGTGCGGTATTGCACGGATCAGGATCGAACGGATATTACTAGCCGGCTTTGGTTTAAGCCGGTCCTAGTTTAGTACAGTGTAGATTTTGTCTCTTTGCATTTGTATCCGGACGGAATACAGATGCGGGTGTGTATGCACAGTATCGGGGTTTTCCTGTAATTTATTACGGGACCAGTTTTCTGGAGTTGCCAGTTTGCATTCCGTTCCGGCCGGTTTTCCTTTGTTCTTTCCCAGCCGGACTTTTCTGATGGAGGGGGTAATTTGCAGTTTTGCAAATTACAATTGTGGAGGGGTTTTCTTGCAAAAGGGTTTGATATGATAAGAATCTTTGCTTTTCAACCATGCTTTTGCTTTATGAGATTTGAGAGGGTATGGGTTTAATAGTGATAGGTATGGTTGATGTTGTGGTCACCTCTTGACTTCTCCTACACTCACCTCCCTTCTTGCTTCATATTGTTTTTTCCTCCACCATTATTCATACTTGATGGAATAAGTTTTTTCCATGGTTGAGTGAGAAGAAGATGAGAGCTTCATCTTTGAGAGTGTTTTTCATTCTTGATCTCTTTTAATGCTAAGAAAAATGCAAGCACCATTTTTCTTACCTTATTTCCTCCATCATCTACAAATGGCAACAAACCCCAAAGTGAGACATCCACTCTACACTACACTTCCTACAGCATATCTTGAGCATGTCGAGTTGCCGGCTTCATGCGCGAGTTGCCTCGGTATTGAGGTGGGAGCCCGTAAAAGTACCCGGCTTCGTGGTGCCCTTTCCGACGAGGAGGAGACGGACGGAGATCCCGCGAGGAGATCGGAGTGGAGATGAAGACCGGAGGACTTGGATCGTCGGTATACATCTCTTCCCTTTCTTATTAGTTGCGTAGACTTGTTAATGGTTACGATCCGGAGTTTAGTGCGCGGTGGTGCCGGTTTGCAAAGTCCGCAAAATTTAAGTTTATCACCGTTTCCGCATTCCGGCGTCGGATTGACGGCCGGGGCACCGCCGTGCACTTACAGTGGTATCAGAGCCTCGCCATTAACTTAGTCTAGCTTTGTGTAATGTGTTTGCATTTCCGATCGATCAAAAAGTCCAAAAACCCGTATTTTTGCACATCAGTTTCTGTCGAATTTTTTTTGAGTCCAAAAATTTTTCAGGTTGTCTCAGAGTGATGTGCAGGGAATTTTAAGGTCACTGTAAAAAGTTGGTTCAACGATCTCATCATACCACCGTGGAAGGGCGGCCAAACCCCTGCTTTGGCCGCGCTTCCGCCGCGGATGTAACTGTTCACCCCCCCAAATTTTTTCAGTGTGTTCCTGAGTGATATATGTGGTTTTTGGAATGTTAAAATTGGGCCCAGGTTTTCTGTGGTTGCTACAGTTTTGTTTGGGGGCCCACTTGTTAATGTTTAATCAATCGGAAAATTTTAAACACATTTTTCACAGTATTTACATTATATCTGCGACCGTGAATGTCACTCGATCGGTAAATCCGGTCTAACTGCTTTAGCCCGGTTAGACGGATTTGCGAACGTGATTTTCACGTTGATGTTCTATGTATTTGCTGTGATGTTGCGGATTGGTCGTGGGGGATAGCCTGGATGCAATGCTAGTACTGTTTTGTTGTATTATGTACATTTGATATTGCGGGGCGAGCGTCCGACTTGTGGACTGCCGTCACTGCCTGTTTGTATTATTCTTTTGGGGCACGACCTGGTTGCGGTCGATGTACCCGGTGTATGTATATTTTACTTTCTGTACTAGGGTTACCCCGCGGAGGGGTGCACGGATAGCCGGGTTCTAGAGGGCAACAAGCCCGCATCTCATGGCATTGAGATGAAGGGGGCTTCACTCTAGGATTGGCGGGCTATTCGCCGCACTCGTAGGGGGTACAGGTTGACCCAGGAGGGGTGCCCAAGTTACCGGATTCCGTGAAGTGCTGGGTGGTCCATTCACGGCGCTGAAGGGGGCTGCCTCGCTTCAGGTTTTGGCGGGTGACTTGCCGCGCCCGTAGGGGTCTAGGATTTCATTGCACAGGCTATCCACATGACCAGGGGAACGTCGGGTTTCAGTAGTGGCTCTGTGAAACCCGGGGATCCCAGATATCTGTATTGTTCTGTGATGCTGTTCATTTCTGTGATGTTGCATTTTATTCACGCCTTGAGCGAATATAATATATTGGTATATATATTAGTAGATGTTGTATATGTTTTTCATCCGCGCTAGTCCAGTCCCCGCTCTGCCGTTAGTTAGCTAACCTAACGGGTGATGACAGGACCCAGAGGCGAATGCAGATGGCATATACGTACGTCAGTATATTTTCGTTCTTTTTGGTGTGATCAATTGATGGGACTGCGTTGATTCGGATCAATGCAACTTAAAACAAACCTAATCTGATGTTGTTGGAACATTTTTCAAAAAGCTGTTATTGCAAGGACGTTCACTTTTGTTTTGCATCGTGGTATTCATTTGGAATATCCTGCTCCTCAGTCGACGAGGCAAGGGCCGAGATCCCTTCACCGGAGTGACCCCTTGGACAGAAGTTTGCGTCAGGGCATTAACTTCACTATAGCCGATTACTTTTGCTTTGCACAGTGATATTCGGTTATGAATATCCAGCACCCCATTCTACGGGGAAAGAGCCGAGATCCCTTCACCGGGAGTGACCTCTTTAGTAAAGGTTTTCGTCACTATATTTTCAAAAAGCTATCCGTTCCTTCAACGATATCAAGTTCATTATGTTAAAGGTTTTCGTCAGAAACCATTCGTAGCCCTCCGTCGTTTCATATGGGTGGTCAATAGTATTCAAGCTGTGTATGTTGGCCAAAGTCAAGGCACAGTGATTGGTAGCTATTGGGGTATTCATATGCAGCATAGATAGATGCGTTGGTTTGGGACAGTCGTACTGCCATTTTGGCCAAAGTCAAGGGTATGTACGGGTGGACTCAAATTAACCTGGAGAATGACGGGTTGAACTTGACATGTGACTTATGATATGTTGGCCAAAGTCAAGGTCATAAGAGCATGGGGTAGAAATCACATCGGGAGTTTCAAAAGTACTGAAACTTGCCAGATATGCGCATACCTTCTGGAGTGTGATACCATGAGCGGATTCCGTCACGTTATCATACGATGAGAGTTGGATCCCGATTCCCACTGATGAGTTGGTATACTCCTCGGGTGACCCCGACTAATTCTTCTTTTAGGTTTGGAGAAGAATTTGAGGTACAGTGGGAGGATTCCAGATTAGATAAATTGGTAACCATTCTGATCTAGGTTAGAGTGCACGCTGAGTGTTTCTTTTCTCTCTCTCTTTGGCAGCGACCATTGACCCGACCCTAAGACTTTGACTCAGTGACCAAGTTGACCGAACCTTCTCAAACACCGGCTTTTGGATTGTCAGAGTTGCAAACCTCATTGCCACTCCTACTTTTACCCTTTTCTCCAGGACACCCCGTTTTACTACGAACGTCCACTTCCATTGGACAAAGCCATCGTATGGTTAGATACGAACTCGAAAGAATTTATTCGAGGATGGTTTCAGGTTCTGGAGGAAACGGATAGGATTATTCAGTTGTCTTTTCCTTTTACCCTCTCTCAGGTTACGAGTACTCCTTGGTTTAGGGGTAGTACACCTATTACGCAAATTGGATTGTCTTCTTCCAAACCTTAGGCTGGTGCCGACCGGTAGGGAATGAAGAAAACCAATTAGCATAACGATGGTGTGCAGAAGGTATTAAGTTCAGACAAAGCAAGGGATTAGTAAGAGGGCAAAGTAAATTGCAACAGATATTCACGACCAAACCAAATATTTCGTTACCACTCCCACATCACCTTTGTATTTCTCCAGGACACTCCGTATCACTACGAAGATCCACAGTTTATTTGGATACTCCATCGTATGGTTATATACGAACTCGAATGGAACTTGTTCCAGTTCGGGGATGGATTCTGGTTCAGGAGAAATAGGAATAAGGTTTATTCGGTTGTCTTTTATCTTCACCCTCTCTCATTGCGAGTGTTCCTAGGATTGGGACAGTACACCCATTATGCTTATTGGATAGTCTTCTTCCAAACCATAGGCTGGTGCCGAACGGTAGGGAAGGAAGAAAACCATTTGGCCTAAAGGGGTGTGCAGAAGGTAAAGACTAAAGACATATGAAGGGATTTGGAGAGGTGGCAAAGAACTATACGGTTACAGTCGTGAATCTGGAAGAGGCATTACTAGGAATACCAGAATACCCCATCGGAACATTTCAATGTTTCAGTTTCACTGTGTAATGTTAAAGGAAAACTGATTTCCCGATTAGATACTTACTCCAGGGTATGTATTTACCAGGTACGGTTCTCACATCTGTATGGTTTTACAGATGATGAGTGGGAGTAAGTTATTGGGAATTAGGTGATCATCCTCATTATATCGGGATTCGTTGTAATCGGTGATATTTGAGGAAGTCATCTGGGTAGTTTGCCGGTCGGCAAATATTTGGTTTTGAATATCCGCTGTTATGCACCAATTTCAAATTGATATATCTGTACGTCTATTTTCATAGAGTGAGATATACCTTTTGATATTATGTCGATGACATTTACCTATATCAGTGGATGGTTAGGTAAGGAGCATCAAACAGCGGTGTAATTCTTCTTAACCATAAGTACAGTTTTCAACCTACGACACACAGTGAATGAGTTATCAGACTCAAGGGACTTATACAGAGTATTGTATGTTGTCCAGGGTCCATCAGGACAGAGGGGTTGGTCCTCGTACTATATTCGGTTTACTTATGACTTCTCTAGTTCTTAGACATGTGTTTCGTAGAAACACAGGGTCTAAGTTTTGAGGAGTTATAGGTATTTGAATAGAGTAGAGAACCAAGTGTAGCAAGTATCGGGATTCTTCAAAGAGATCGAAGATATAGATACTTGTGTATGGTATTCAGTTGATAGTAATGATAATGAGATCTTGCTTCTCTTTCAGGTTACTCATAATTGGAAGTATTCCTAAGTTGAGTAACGCTGATCGGCCTCCTTCCATTTAGTTAACATGCACTGGAGACAGTTGCATGATTTGGATCTGGTTCAATTAAATCAGTGCCTCTGGTTCTATATTGGATATAGAACAGTTCATACCTTAACATTGTTAAGGTACGGGGAGTTGTCCGGTTTATGCTTAAAACCAGACACTGGACAACTCAAGGCACGTTTCTGTAATGGCTGTTTTGTGGGTTGACCCAGGCTATGACGCGGGTTGACTTTCTACCATCTGGAAGATCAATAGCAATATTGTTCTTGACTCGCCACAGTTTTAAATTAAAAAATGAATTTTTTCAGAAAACAGTAGTGGGAGTATGGTAGAACTGGAAGTGATTCCAGAACCACAAACGATTACTGAAGATTTGATAAGGAACCTAAAGATTCAATCTGGATTGACATTCCATTGGCCACTCCGCAGATAAGGTGGGTAACTTCAGGCACCCGAGAGGTACTGCGGTAGCCTCAAGGACGGTGACAGGGAAGTTCTTGCTTACCCACAAATACCATTGCTGTTGTTCCAGGCTGCGAGACCCGGCAGGAGGATGAGTATAGCGTCGTTCTAAACTAGTTTTAGAAGTGTACGTCTATATAACTCTGCCAGAGGGTTGTCGTAGTCAGTGGGAGCAGCGGAAGCATTGGTGGACAGGTTGCTTATGTCTATTTATAGACTAGAGCAGATGTAGCGGAGATAGATCATCTATTTCTGACGTGACAGTCATGGGTTTGACTTCATCAGAATAGGGGATGGATCTGTTGAGTAGGTAGTAGGGTGTGATATCCTGGTATTTGGATGATATACACAGAGTAGGAAAAGAAACTCCTACACTACGATCGGTTATACTTTGGTCGTCACACAGTTGTTTCTCCACAAAGGAAATGGATTTTATATCCGACATGCTGGTTACTAGATCTATGGTTTTAGATCTAGATTTGGGTGGTTTCCCAATCAGGGTACTTGACAGCATTCTAAGAGTATTTAGGATGGACGACTCCTGGCACGGTAGTGTACCTGCAGGTAATGGAGTCACCCTCTCCAAAGGTGTCTTACAGACTAAAGGGGAGAGGGACGGGCATGATTGGCAGATCACTTGCTCAGGCAATTGAGTCAATCGTGAGATGTCAAGTACCACACCAGATGTTGTTCTTGCACTAGATGCAATAAGTTGACATTAATCCAATCCTGGAGAAACAATCGGAAGAAGTTTTAGAACATAAGTGGATGTTCTAGCGATATGATAACGACAGCCTCATTCAGGAGACAGTTATCATTCCAGGCTTCCAAGGTGACATGGACGACAAGGAGGTTGTTAGAGTTATAGTTTTCCTTCTGATGAGGGGCAGTATTTTGGACAGGTGGTCCAAGGCAATACTGAGGGAGGCATGGCGCGCAGGATACTGATTAAGTTCAGTTGACGATACAGTCTAAGAAGTTTGGATTTGGAGTTCATTTATGAGCTATGTCCCATCAGACATCCAGACACATTCTAAGACAGGTATTGCTCATTTCGGGAGATGGGTTTCTCCGCGAACTTGAGATATAGAGAGACATAGAAAGTAACAACTAAGCGGATCCACTCACTGAGGCTATTCCTCGAACGCAATAGTTTCGCAAACGAGCTTTGTGAGACTGACTAGTAGAGGAGTTGGGTGTTCGGTATCACACGGGCTGTGAGTATGCGACATCGCAATAATTAGCCTTGAGTGCAAGTGGGAAATTGTTGGAGATAGTGCCCTCAGAGTCAATTATTAGGTCACAGGTACGTGATTGTAATGATTGAGGGAGGACCTATCCCGGTAGGACAGTCTTACTCGAGATGATAGTATGCTATCTGGTTTACCTTTATCATCGTGTACTGCTTTAAGTGACCTGACATGTCGCTATTACACGTTGATAGAGCCCCTAGGATTCTTGCTTGACCACCAGCAGTATAAGGGCGATCATATAAGTGGGAGCTGGGGGTCTACAAGCATATCCTTAAAAGGTCCCTAGTCGTGGGAGTTTCGAGACCGGGCATCGATACTCCATTAGTAGACTAGTGTATACAGTCGAGACCCCGACGAGGGGCGGTGGCCGGTCTCACAAGCCACTGGTGTCAGTTGGATCACCTAAGATGTATACAGGTGCTCATTGGGTTATGAGTACACCGGACTGGACTCGCCGGGAACATGCTAGTTGGTCATATACCAGACGTCAGATGGCAGTTCCCTGGTGACATGTGTGCAGGTTAGTTCATCGACCTGGGGATCGTCATTTGTCTCGTGTGAGTTCCCACTGTACTTTGATTACTACCCTACCACGGCTCAAAGGAGTCGTGCAAACAGGTTTTAGTTGGGTACAGTCCCGAGCCACATGGAGGCAGTGAGCGTATCTTCAGGAGTTCGTCTCTCCCGGTATTGGGGGTGAGGTCGTGCTGTGTCTAGGAGAGCCATTACACAAAGTCCTTGGCCAAGGCAAGGAGATTTACTGGTAGGTATTCCAGTAGTATCTCAGGGTGTTCTGGGCTACACTCCGACACGACTTGTACCGCTTTTGGGGGTCTGACTTTTACCAACCCCCTAGGCCCGCCATGCGATACTCATAGACGAACGGACCGGACTGCACGGATATTGTCACTGACAGGCTCAGTAGGGTGTCAGGATGAGTTCGCTCATCGACGTCCCTTTTAGTCAATTGCTGGTGGCCCGTTACGTATTGGCTTATACCTCTGACGTGCTAGTGGTTAAATCCACAGCCATAGTATTGATGAGTCTTTAGAGTCCGCCACACTTTCAGTTACTCAGCTTTCGGGCGAAACGCTGTAGAGGCCGTATGGAGATATGGCAGGGTCCGATCAGATACGTGCGGTATTGCGCGAATCAGGATCGGACGGTTTGTACTAGTAGCCGTATAGGTATATGGCAGGGTTCGATCAGATACGTGCGGTATTGCACGGATCAGGATCGAACGGATATTACTAGCCGGCTTTGGTTTAAGCCGGTCCTAGTTTAGTACAGTGTAGATTTTGTCTCTTTACATTTGTATCCGGACGGAATACAGATGCGGGTGTGTATGCACAGTATCGGGGTTTTCCTGTAATTTATTACGGGACCAGTTTTCTGGAGTTGCCAGTTTGCATTCCGTTCCGGCCGGTTTTCCTTTGTTCTTTCCCAGCCGGACTTTTCTGATGGAGGGGGTAATTTGCAGTTTTGCAAATTACAATTGTGGAGGGGTTTTCTTGCAAAAGGGTTTGATATGATAAGAATCTTTGCTTTTCAACCATGCTTTTGCTTTATGAGATTTGAGAGGGTATGGGTTTAATAGTGATAGGTATGGTTGATGTTGTGGTCACCTCTTGACTTCTCCTACACTCACCTCCCTTCTTACTTCATATTGTTTTTTCCTCCACCATTATTCATACTTGATGGAATAAGTTTTTTCCATGGTTGAGTGAGAAGAAGATGAGAGCTTCATCTTTGAGAGTGTTTTTCATTCTTGATCTCTTTTAATGCTAAGAAAAATGCAAGCACCATTTTTCTTACCTTATTTCCTCCATCATCTACAAATGGCAACAAACCCCAAAGTGAGACATCCACTCTACACTACACTTCCTACAGCATATCTTGAGCATGTCGAGTTGCCGGCTTCATGCGCGAGTTGCCTCGGTATTGAGGTGGGAGCCCGTAAAAGTACCCGGCTTCGTGGTGCCCTTTCCGACGAGGAGGAGACGGACGGAGATCCCGCGAGGAGATCGGAGTGGAGATGAAGACCGGAGGACTTGGATCGTCGGTATACATCTCTTCCCTTTCTTATTAGTTGCGTAGACTTGTTAATGGTTACGATCCGGAGTTTAGTGCGCGGTGGTGCCGGTTTGCAAAGTCCGCAAAATTTAAGTTTATCACCGTTTCCGCATTCCGGCGTCGGATTGGCGGCCGGGGCGCCGCCGTGCACTTACAGTTTGCTCGTCGGCCTTCCTTTTGCTCAATACCTAGATAGCTGTTACGTACAGCTAGTGCCGCTGACGTGCTTATGGTTAAACCCGCTGCCAGCGTATTGACGAGTCTTTAGAGTCCCACATAGAGGGTTTTCACAGTTCAGGCGATATGGTGTAGATGACGTATGTTGGTACATACAGGTGTCCGATTAAATTTGTGTACAGGTTGCACAGACTTTAATCGGACTGTTGATAATACTAGCGGCTTAGGACTGAGCCGGATTATTAAATCAGGTTTTGATTTCATAATTTATATATGTATTTATATATATGTATTCTAGTATTATTGTTCACTATTCATTTTCTCTCTTGGCTATTCGTATTTTTGTACGAATACGCGTATATATATTTCGATACGTATACCAGGTTGTATTCCGTATTTATACGGAATAGTTTCTAGAAGATTTAACACCTCATTATTTGATTTTTATTTTTGGAAAATCATTTTAGGAAATGAGGCGGAGGGGGTGAGGTGGCATGAACATTGTTTAGCATGTAGAGAGGTATGGCATGGACTTGTTTAGTTTATTAGTTAAATGAAAAGAGATATTGTGTGCATGATTGAGAGAGAGAGTGTATGGCGCAGCCATCATTTTTAGAAAATGGCCTTGCTCATTTCATGTTTCTTCACTTGCTTCTTTTTCTCACTTGGAGAAAAACACTTAGCCATTTCTTGAGTTGTTCATGCCACTTGTTTTCCTCACCTCCTCTTCATCTTCTATGGTTGCTCTTTGAGCATTTGTGATGAGAGAAAAACAATAGTGAGATAATCCTACACCTCCACTCCCCATTGCTAGCAACTTTGGAGCGTCGGTTGTCCCGCTTGGCGAGGCTGAAGCTTGCGCCGTTTCCCTCGGGTGGATCATCGTAGATGGAGGAAGACCGGCAACCAAATTCGTTCCGTGACCACTAGGAGCTTGGGATGATGGTTGAAGACCCGAAGGACTTGGTTCATTCGGTATAAACATCTAACTCCTCTTTATATGTTTTCTAGTATAGGGTTTTTGGTTCGATCTTGTGCGGGTTTTGTTTGCGCAAAAGTTTTGAAAATTTTTGTTCCGCATTTGGCCACGGTTTGATGGCCGGGGCGCCGGCAAAACCCAACAAAAGCACTATAGCAATACCTAACGCTGGATCTTCCGATGGTAGTATGAATATTCCAACCTTAAAAGACTACTTGAAGACGTTGTGTCCAGCATCAGAAGGAATTAGAGACACGACAAACGCGTGGCTACTAGAGCCGCAACCTAAGGGATTGCCCATTAGGGAAATATCAGCCAATGCGATGGTACGATGGACTTAATCCGGTACCACAAACCTATCGGACTCATATGATAAAAAGGGTTATGTATATTTAACGTTAGGAAAAGTTTACCTATAAGCATAATGGAAGGGTAAACTGAACACTCCAAAATGAGTTAATAAACTAATCTATACCATTTTAGGGCAATCAGGAGATAGAGAGATACAAATATGAAAAGAAATATCTTTTATTCATGAGTCAAAATTGTTAAGAGATATAACCTGTATAAGGGTACAAAAAAAATTAAGAAAGTGGAGCACTCAGCAAGTTGGAAAAATATTAGCTCCTCTCCTCAAGCTCATTTTCTCTTTCCTCTAAAATGGCTGGGCTTCAGCCTCTTCTTTATGGCGATGGCATTCGGCGAGCTTATTTTCGATTGCACTCTTATCAGTAATGTAGTTTTGCATTGCTGTTTCCATAGCCACGACTTCATTATCCAAGGCAAGCCCTCTGGCCAAGGCATAGGCAAGTGCTCTCCAAAATACATGCACACGATTAGCAGTGGTTATCCGCTCCTTTCTTAAACATATAAGTTCTCGGGAAGCTACTTCACCCTACGACTTTTTTCGGGTCAGCCGTTTCTCTTTGGACTTGATAAGGGCAATGCACCGCCTGACCCGTTCATTTTGCTCAGCCCTCAACAATGGTGCTTTTGTGGCAAAACGTTTAGACACGAGCTTATAAAGGCATGTTTCAATTTTCCTACAATAGTCAACCCAGGTACATACCGGGTTTTCTTCATGATAGATACTGAAGGTACCCAACATGAGATTGACCACTTCAGCAAATTCTTCTGCGGAATATGAAACCCCAGCATTCAGCTCCGCGACGAGGGCCATCAGTGACTGTATACTGTTCCCTTCCAATAGAGGAGACGTGCGTCGGGCAAAATTTCCTACAAGCATGATCACCCAGGGCTTAAAAGGGACTAAATCGGTCGGAGCTATTGAGTTAGGAAGTGCAACAAGTTCCTCTAAGTTCTCGTCTTCTATAAGTTGCAAAACTGCCATCAGAAATCACTCCTACTATGAGTATTAATCTTTGAAGGAGAACCGGAAAAGAACGGGCAGGAGATAAACTTACCAACACTAGACTCAGACGCCAGACGTAAGGATGAGTTGTGACCTAGCCTCTCCAGAATAATTCCGACGAGTTGTAATACTATTAGACTTATCTCTGAAGCTTTAGACGGTTGGCGTAAGAATTGAGTCGGTACAGAAAACGATAAATACTAAAATCGAAAGAAATGGTACCTTTCGCCATCATGCTGGGGGTGAGTCGTGGAATCACAGAGGAAGCAGGAGGAGCAACAATATTCATGATGCCGGCCAATGAAGACTCCCCAGTCTGTAAACCATCGATAGTCATAGAAGCAGAAGTCATTGATGTTGCAGACGATATAATTTCCGGCATGCCCGTACCCGAAAAAAAAAACATCAACAATTATGTCTGGCAGAGATGAAAATAAACGTAAGATAAATGCAATGAAAGATACCAATGGGTCCCATGGGAGTTTATGGGACAAGAGCCACATACGTATCCTGAATGCTACTAGCTTCAATGCCCGCCTCAATAGAGCCGCTTATGTCCACAGGGGAGGTGGAATCGGAAAGAAAATCCATGGCTCTCGAGTCAATGGCCGCTGTCTCTATTGTAGGGTTTCTTAGGCTCAACCATAAGGTTTCACAAGGCATCAAACATGCCGTATTTAAAAAATTAGTGTGCCAAACAACCCTAACCTAGGATCTAACTAGAGTTTTAGGAGCAAAACAACAAGTAAATCTAAGTGATAACGGAATACAACCTTTGTAAACCGGTCCTTCACTTTAATAGTTCCTTTTAGTGGTGCCTTCGCTGCGATCATGGAACTCCCGGACTCTTGCATGGCTTCTCAAGGTGAAAGGAACGATCTTGCTTGAAGTCTTCGAGGCCGAAGATGATCTACGTCGAGGAGACGCTAACTCAAGCTACCACTTCATTAATGAGATATTAGTGAAGCTAACACCCTATACTAAAGTGCTAATCTAGTAGAGGATGATGAAGTAGAAAATAATCTCAGTTTAGTTTTATTTTTCTCACAATATTTTCTCACTTGATCAAAACCTAGAGAGCTCTTAAGCTTTGAAAAAGAAAATGAAGTCAAGAGATGAGAATGAGCTAATGAGGTAAGAGAATCAACCATGGGTGAGTTTGTATCATATACTAACTCATGAATAGAGATAACCATAGCTAAATTATAATGGTTAGGTTAATAAATATCTTAACTAAAACAAAATGAGTGGACTAAGTCAATACATCCATAAGCTTCTACAAGCTTCATGCATGTGGCTAATTATCCACCAATTTTGGATTTACTTTAAATATTAAACTCTACATTATAATTAGTATGGTGTAAGTCTCATACACCCATGTAGTGTATATCATCAACCATGACACAAATTAGAACACAATTAATATATATCACATATATAATAAGTGTGCACATGTGAGAATAATAAATGCTTAAGTGAGCTAATATTAGTTAATATAAATTAGTATATCAAATATATAATTATACACTAAATTATCAAATCAACACTTGATTTAATAATCCGGCTATATCACATATAACCGACTAATATTTTATGTACCAACTCATTGTATCAACACTTGATTCGATAACCCGGCTATATCACATATAACCGACCGATACAAATATCGCGAGAATAGAATACGGTATCACATACTCGTATTATTCTCGGTCCCGCACATATCACATATATGCTCCTACTTCGTTTTGCCTAAGCCAGTAAAACCTCCATGTAGGACTCTGAAGACTCGTTAATACGCCGGCAGTAGGTGATGATCACACCAAACACCCATAAGCCGTCAGCGGTACTAGCTGGACGTAACGGCTATCCGAGTATTGAATGATCAGAAGATCAACAAGCAAGCCCGCTCTAGCTCCTGTAAAGCCTGTCAGTAACACTACTGTACAGTCCGGTCTCCTCGTCTGCTATGTCGCATATCCAGTCTAGGGGTGGTAAACGTCAGACCCCAATAACCGATAAGTCATGCCAATATGAGGCTCATAACGGGTCGAGAAACTACTGATAACACTTACCAGTAAATCTTTAAATCAGCCCTGGCCAGGGACTTCTCTGTTATGGCCAATCGAGCACAGCACAATATCAACCCCCAATACCGGGAGAGACGAAACCCCTCCTATCGCTCATTGCCTCCATGTGACTCGAGACTGTACCCAAAAACCACCGTTTTGCACGTCCTCTTGAACATGGTAAGGTGGAAATCAAAGCACAATGGGAATCACACAAGACTCTATGACGATCTCGGGTCTACAGACTAACCTGTACCAGTGTCACCAGAGAACTGCTATCTGACGGTAGGTATAATACCAACTAGGAGTTCTCGGCGAGTCCTTCCAATGTACCCAATCTCCACTGAGCACCCGTATACCATCTCTGATGTCAAACACCAATGGATATGGGATCATCCATCGCCCATCTCTTAGGTCGAGAAGCGTATACGCTAGTCTACTCTGGTATATCGATGCCATGTCTCGATACACCCACGACTAGGAACATTAAAGGATGAACTTATGGACTACCATGTCCCCACTAGTATGATCTGCATCATAATCCTGGTAGTCAAGTACACATCCTAAGGGCTTTACTAACATGCAACCATAAGACAGTATCAAGAGACAAGTATACATGTTAATATAAAGAGCAACCAGATAGCATACTATCAAGTCGAGCAAGAAAGTCCTCTCTATATATGTCCAAGCATCCACTATAATATACATCATATGTACAATAATGGCCTCTAGGGCATACATACAACTAACAATCCCCCAATTGCATTAGGGCCAGCTGCTGTAGTATCGCATACCCAACATCCCGAAGAGTCTCTCGAACTGTATTTTGGGAATGGCCTTCGTGAGTGGATTCGCTGTGTTGTTCTTCATGTCAACTCTCTTAACCTTGATCTCCCGGCGATCAACTATCTCCCGGATCAGGTGATACCACCTCAGAATATGCTTGGATCGCTGATGGGACCTGGGTTTCTTGGCTAAAGCCACTGCTCCATTGTTATCACAATACAAAGGTATTGGATACTCAATGGATGGAACCACTCCAAATTCAGTTATGAACTTCTTCATCCAGACAGCCTCTTTGGCAGCATCGTTGGCAGCGATGTATTCAGCCTCCATCGTCGAGTCTTCCACGGTTTCCTGCTTGGAACTCTTCCAGCATACCGCCCCTCCATTGAGAGTAAAGACAAATCCCGAGTGTGACTTAGAGTCGTCCTTATCACTCTGTAAGCTCGAATCGGTAAAGGACTCCACTTGGAGTTCTCCGTTACCATACACCAAGAGCATCTCTTTAGTCCTTCTCAAGTACTTGAGAATGCTCTTCATGGCTGTCCAGTGACTCTCTCCAGTATCTGCTTGATACCTACTCACTACACTTAGTGAGTGTGCTATATCGGGTCTGGTACATAGCATCGCGTACATGATAAAGCCTACTGCCGAAGCATAGGTGTCACGACCCGAAATATTAGCTCGTGACCAGTACTTAAATCACGCAACGTCTAGATGCGTAACGTAATTCAAGTAAGCTGAAACCCAGAAATCTAAACCTTTTTAAGAAAATAAAGGAGTTGAAGTTTTGAAATAAAGGTATAATGAAATCAAGTTTTCTTAATGCATAGAAAAGGAACATAAAAATGCAAGTGAAATTTACTAGTTTGAAAACGTGTTTCGTCTTTTAAAAATTTTGGCAGCACCTCCTTTGTATATTTTGATCAAAAACCACAAATACATAACAAGAATAATGGCATCCCCACGCGGGAGCTAGCTCTTCGCCAAACGGCGGATCACAACCACGCAAGACAATATATGTATGTATACGATGCCCAACGACGAAGTTCACCATAAAAGATAAAGAAATAAGCAAGACATCAAAACCACAAGTAGCGGAAAACCCCTCGCTCTAGGTCTCGCAACCGCAATCTCTCTAAGTCTCATTACTTACAATTTACTAATTTTGATTGATGGAGTTGACTAGATACAATGTGAAATATAAATACAAGAGTGGGTACGATATAAATGCCCCACCTACCAATGCAAAACACCCAAATGAAGCTACGTACCAGCGATGCCGCTACAGATCAATACGGTCAACCTGCAAGAACTGTGGCACAACGGGGGTGAGTTGCCAACTCGTGAATATAAAAACATCTACAAGTAGAAATCGAATAAGCAACGACTCCTAGGTCAACTATATCATGAAGGTAATACTATAATATCTAGGGTGACCGTATCTGTATATGTGCCAACAATGGAATCAAGGTCTATCTGTATGTGGATATCATCCAACAATATAATCAGTGTATGTATGCATGTGGATCTCGTCCACCCATATAATCAATGTATGTATGCGTGTGGATCTCGTCCACCCATATAATCAATGTATGTATGCATGTGGATCTCGTCCACGTGTCAACCAATGACACAACATCATGCATGTAAATATAATAAAAGCATATGCATGAAGGTATGAGGATATAAATCAATGTGTGTCCCTCGCGACACATCAAAATCATGGAACCTGAGTGTCTAGCATCGACACTCGAAAACATCATGAAACCCATGTCCAGCATCGACACGTAAATCCTCATATCTCGGGCTCCGTCAGTCCGGATCGGCCCTCGGGCTCCGTCGGTCCGGATCGGCCCATCTCATCTCTCGACTCCGGTCGGTATCCTCCAGATATCCGCCGAGCCCAAATACTGTCACCGGTAGGTAGTGCTCCCCTGCCAGGCTCACCATCTAACAATACGAGTCTTCTCGCCCTGGGGTACCTCACCAGGTCTACCATGTACCCGCAGACGGTGCCTACCGCTCCTCGAATCGGGTTTCGCATGCCACTCTCAGAACCGAGAAAACACATGGTGGACGCACTGAAATATCATATCAAGAGAAACCGGGTTTTTAAAACAGTACATGCTTTCTTTTGAAATCTCCACAATTCTTAAATCCAGAAATCTCATGAAAACAGCATATCTCAATGCATAAAAGCGTAAAGCATGATGCATGCGACATATAACAGAAATGTAAGCATATCCGCATATCATGCAATATGGAACAGTAATATGCACACATCAAGGAAAAACCGCTCTTTTAAATGAATCCAGTTTTAAAATATATCATGCGGTTCCCAAATCTCCAAAATCGAATGCAATACCGTATAAAGGTGCATATGTGCATGTACGCAAGTATGAATGTACAATATGTATGTACGCAATGTATGGGTGTACAATATGTATGTACGCAAGTATGAGTGTACAATATGTATGTGCGCCAATATGGGTGTACAATATGTATGTACGCAAGTATGAGTGTACAATATGTATGTGCGCCAATATGGATGTACAATATATATGTACGCAAGTATGGGTGTACAATATGTATGTACGCAAGTATGGGTGTACAATATGTATGTACGCAAGTATGGATATACAAGTTGGTATATACGCAAGTAAGTTATGCGAAGAGTCATATCATGATGCAGCAATCCTACTGTGTAGTGACATGGCAATTATCGATGATGAAGTGTGTGAGCCGGCCAATCTGCGTAAGTTTAATATACGCATCATCGATAATTGTGTAGGTGTACTAGCACAGATAATTATATATGATGCAATAAGAATAGCATGAAATGCAGTATAAGGTAAAAGTCAGCTAAAAGCTACAAGGTATACGTATTTAACATGACCAAGTCGGTGAATCTATCAATCGGCATCTAGCCACACAACATCACATACGGTATAATCCATCGTACAGCATCCTCTAGTCAATGGTAGGGATCAAACCTCAAGTCAAACTCATCACGTACGGAAAATCATCGTATGACGGCATTAAGCTATCAGGGATCCTATCAACCTATGCGACAATGAGGGGTACGGACCTAACGTCTCGTACGACATATCACACATGATTCACGACATTCTATATATATCTATATACCTATGTCCCAGGTCATATCCATAACAATCTCGTATCAGGGGACCGGCAAGGTATCAATCACCTCACTCGACTCGCATCCGTATACCAACATATCATCATATCACATATTAAATCGTATTCTTTTTTTATCATACTTATATCTCACATAAAGTCAAGTTTACATATACATTCTACCTTTACTATAAGCATAAGTATCTAATCTAACATACACACCCGAACCATACAAACAGTTTTTTGAAAGATGCGAATCGTAGTTTTGAAAGTAGGGGCTACGGTGTTTTTAAGGAATAGATATCATTTGAAAATACGTAACGTCCCTCAAGGTATCTGTTTAAAAGATGCATACGATTCTTCAGTTTGGAAATAGGTATGGTTCGGATGACACATCTACATCGACTATCTAGTCCTATAGTACCCTAAACGGCAATATCATCAAATATCATCCTCAAGTCCCGTCATCACATACTAGTCATATCATATCGCTTCTAACTATCCTTATTTTCTAATATGGTTCTTGATTGATGAGTCGCTTTGTGTATGTGCGTTTTTAAAATTAAGAATACCGCAATCAAGACGGTGTCGCTTGGGAGCTAGCCAGTTGAGTATGGGTCGGTCCACAGGGAAAAGGTGTTCTTTCTTTAAGTTCTAACGAGTTAAGTCATATTTTGGTAGGTTTTGTTTTAAAATCTAAGAATGAGATTCAATTGATTTAAAGTCTTGCTAGGGTTAGGATTAGGTTAGTTTGGAAAAGGAATTCTACTCACTGCTTTTAATGCCCAAGTTAAGAATATAGGTGTTAGGGTAATAGTCAACAAAGGGGATTAGCACGACTAGGAAGAAACTCAGTTTCTGTCACGACCCGAAAGTACGGAACATGACCGGCACTTAGACTACGAAACGACTCGAGGCGTACGTAATCTAAGTAAGCCGAAAACCCAGAAATCCAAACCAAGAAAAGTAGTAGAGTGAAGGAAAACCAATTTAAATCAAGTAGTTTTAATAGAATAAGCCGAATTATGCGTTTTTAAAAACATCAAATATTTACTGAAAATTTCGGCAGTCTCCTTTGTAAATACTGGCCCCCAAACGGGATACAACATGAATAGTATACGAAATCAATAAAAAGCATCCCCAAGCGAGAGCTAGCTCTTCGTCAATCGACGGTCACAACCACACAAGAAATATAATATACAACGCCAAGGGCGAGGATCAAAACTCAAAAGGAAACTCAAAACAACAAGAAATCCATAGAAATATAACGCGCGACTCTATGGTCGAAAGAATAACATCACTGGTCTCTATCTCAAAAATAAATACATGTTTGGCTGATGGAACTTCTAGATACAACTGAAATATAATATACAACATATAATGATGGGTACGATACAAGTAAACCCACCTACTAGCAAATCACCCGGAAATGGAAGTAGTGCCAGCAAAGCCGTAATGAAACCGGTATGGCAAAACCTGCAAGAAACTGGAGCACAACGGGGGTGAGTTGCCAACTCGTGAGTGGAAAAACATCTACGAACAGGAATCGCATGTATGACGCAATCCTAGGTCATACGATCATAATATATCCTCAATATATATAACCAGCAGCCTATAACAATAGCTAGGGTAAATATCTAACCCATGTGCAATCCCATATGCCCGTGTCCGTGCCTCAGGTAGAAATATATCATATGGATATGTATGAATGCATGAAAACAGAATACATGTACTAAAGAAACTGCTTTCATAATTTAGTGAGATTTCCTTTGCATATTTTAAAATGAGGTATCATAAATGAAATCAGCATAAACAGTGTCTATCATCGACGCAAAACATAAATCTCAATGTCTCAAAATCTCAGGCTCCGGCTATCCGAACTGGCCTGTATCATCAAATCTCAGTACCTCAATATCTCGAAATCTCAATGTCTCAATCTCAATATGTTGGGCGCCGTCAGTCCAGACCGGCCCCTACCAATCATCTCAAGACCACGACGGTATCCTCCAGATATCCGACGCGTCGGGTAAAATCACCGGTAGGTAGTCTCTCCCCTGCCAGGCTCAACGTCAACAACACGACCTTCTCGCCCCGGGGCACCTTACCGGGTCCACCATGTACCCGAAACGGTTCATCCAACTCCTCGAATCGGGTCTCGAAATCCATCAGCAAACTCATGGTGTACGACTCGTACATCATTGGAAAACCGCACTTTTTATTTAAAAGAGAGAAAAGAAGTTTATTTATGTTTTTGCGGTTTTCCTCCAAATCCAAGAAATCTCATGAAATCCAAATCCAAACCATCAATAGCCCATACAACAGTGAAAATAGGCATACAAATCCATGAATGCGACATTTCAATGAATAATAACATGCATGAAGTAGCAAGTATACTAATATCATGTCTAAACTATTAGCTAACAACCTATGTCGAACAATAGTAATTTCTAAGTGTACGTGACATGGTAATTACCGATGAAGATGTGTGTGAGCCGGCAAGTAAGTGTACGTGGTACATACGCATCATCGGTAATGGTGCTGGTGTCCTAACAGCATAATATCAACAATGCAATATGAAATAACAATATAAGTAGGCGATGCGGGGCGAACAGCAATAATGAGCGGGAGCTAAGTACTAGACACAACGGTAACTAATCTGCATTTAATATATATATACATCATACAATGGTGCCATTTGAAAAAACACAAATCGTGGGGTTTTGGAAATAAGGGCTACGGTGTTTTTTTAAGAAAAGATACGCCTTTTGAAATATCTGTAGAATCCCTTGACCTGTCTTTTAAAATACCCACGATCCGTTGGTTTTGAAATAGGTAGGAGTCTAATCTAGTCTAACAACTACACTAAACTATACGGCTGAACTAACAAGCTGAACTACAAGTAAGGAAACCGCCTAACATCTGAGTCGATACATATATATACCTGTATATATATAGTCGGTGATCCCGCCTCAATAATATCATATCCGATACCATATCTATAATCAGACATCCCAAGTCAAGAGTGTGGATCAATCATCAATATATAGCTCGTACGTAAATCCGTCGTACGGCATCCCTAAATCTTGGTACGGGTCAATATCACGTTATTCATCGAGAAAAACCCAAACGCACCCATTTGCGCACTCACAAACACTAATTATAAAATGAAATAGGTTAGAATTCACAAAAACCCCAAATTCACTTTAAAAGCTATTTTTCCGAAAACCTAGAAAGAAAAATTTACCATTTTAATACAACGTTTGATGTTTTAACAATTCTAATGGCCATAATACTTATTAAACAACTTAAATAAGCCATACAAACCATTTCCACAATTTAATTTCACCAAACTATATACGTTCAAAAAAAAACTAGTTTGCAATTTTAACTAATTTCGAACATTTTTGCAAAAATGCACATACAACAATCTAGCTTGGATTTGCATGATCTAAAGCATTAAACTACATTTTAAAATATTAATGAAGTCATGAAAAACCTAATTACATTTTTCTCTTAAACAAATTCATGGTTTACAAAAAAACTAGTTAGCAATATAGCTTAATTATTACAAATTTAATTTAACAATAATGCAAACTAGCAACTAGATTAATTTTAGCAAGCAATTACATGTTAATCTACCCATCACAACCACAATCCAATAATCAAACTCTAACCTTCATTCAAAACCATCCACTTGAAATTTCAAACTTGAATCCAAAACCCCTTTTTGTTTTTTTTTAAAACACCTAATTAAGCTTGATTTAAACATTCAATTAACAACTAACAAATATGGATGAATCTTTATACCTCATGATCAAGAGATCAACATGAAGATCATAGCCTCCAAAATGCCAAATTTCCTCCAAGATCCATGCTAGCTTAGGCAAAGAAATAATGGGTAGAGATTGGATTGAAGAAATATTGAATTTTTAGCTTGATTTTGAGGCAAAAAGATGAATTTTTTTGATGGAAAGAGATGGATTTGGGGGGGAGAGGAGCTGCTGCAGTTTGGGGAGGGATTCGGCCAGAAAAAGAGGAGGGGAGAGGTGAGTGGGATTTGTTGTTGTGAGGTCAAGAATTGACAAGTCAACCAAGCCCATATATATATATATATATATATATATATATATATATATATATATTCTCTTTCTTTTCATTTCTTTCATTTCTTTCATTTCTTTTCTTTGTGCAAGAAGTGTGGGGACATGGGGATGTGGCTGCTGAAAATTCAGCCAAGGAGAAGGAAAAATGGGGGTGTGTGAGTGTGGGTATGGGTGTGGGGTGATGGAAAATGATAAATACTATACCCAAAACATCCATTTACACTAAATTCACTATTTATGCCTTTTTCTTCCATATTTTTTAAACCGTTTAACAACTTCATTTCATTTCAGAAACAACATGTTAAAATTTTGCTTAATGTGTCATGATGCACAAAATTTGTTTCAACCCGTTCCAATTTGTAATTTTCCCTAATTAAATGTATTAGTGACGACTTAAAATAATATTAAAATAATTAATTTCGGAAATTTTTTTAGAAAATTAGAAATTTTACCAGTGGCTCAATAAACACCAAATACTAGCAATTACATAGCTAGAATATGTATATTTAATTTTATAATAAAATTATTTGTATTTTGACTTTTTACAGAAAACCCCCTTATTTTACCAATTTTTCCGAAATCTCACCGAAACGATTTTCAAAACGTTACAGTTTCTTCCTTTTGGTCCTTTTCCGCCCTTTCTCAACTCTTAGCCATAACCTCTATTTAAATCAACCACAACCGGTCTAATTAAGGAATCGCCACTATCTTGTAGGATAAGGTACCGTAGTGAGCGGTGTGTGGTTAATTTAAATAGAGTCCTAATTATAAAAATTATATGGGCAAAAAAAGGAGTGAGAGAGATTTTCTTCTCTCAAACCTTCCCTATCCTAACCCTAACAAGTGAGGAATTACTCACTCATTAGGAAAACTATGATAAAATTCATTTTTGTTTATTTATTTTAATAGGTGAACTAGAATGCAGAAAATAAAAGAACAGATAAAATAAATTGCTGGAATTAAAATTCATATATAAGAATGAGATAAAAGAATAACACTTACTTTATTGATACCTCTCAACAATGCATTACAACTTGAATAAAATTTTAATCTAGAAAATTAAAAAGAGGCATGCCTAATTAGGCTTCTGGCTTTCCTATTTATAGATAGGAGAAACCCTAGGTTTTACATCTGATCCATATTTGAATTTACAAGACTACCCTAAGAAAGCCGGGTCAAAGCACCGACACATGCTCCGACATGTGCACTGCACGGCCGAGGTTCCACGGCCGAGAGCCATGTTTGGTCGCGGTTCCCGGCCGTATTGTGGCCTCTTGGACTCAGTTATTTAGGGATGCTTCATGTTGCTTTTTCCTTCTGTTTTCTTCACTTGGTTCCTCAGAATCTTTTCTATTTTCTTCCAGATTTCCAACAGTGCAGAATTATGTGGACTTTTACCGTAAGCTTCGCGTTGAAGTCTTGAATCTTGTGCTGCCCTTGTGCTTTATGCATTGAACTGTTTACTGATCTTTATTTGTTCCTTGAACTGTTAGGCGGCATCATATGGATTTATCTTTTGTTGGTCGTAATCTTACTTTTGTAACATCTTTTCATGAATTTCACCGTATTGTTCTGAGAACCTGTAACCTGCAACTATTTAGCAGACATGGATCAGAAGCACCTATTTATTTGTAATATGATTAAGAATGGGCGATATAATAATGCAAAATTATGATATGAACAAATACCCCCAAACTTACCTTTTGCTCATTCCGAGCAAAGCCAATTTTATTCTCGAAAAAACCTAACCTCACTTTCGCAGGGAATCGCGATTGCACTGAGCTCGTGCAACAAGCCGTTAAACCCCTACGTGTTCCTAGTAGGAGGAGTGTTGTCTTCTGAGGGTTTCCAGTGGATACTACCCACAAAATCCGATCAATTTGGCATGTTGATTTTCATTCTTCAATTCAGTATTCTAGTAAGAAATTCTATTATCTTCAACTTAGAAATCATCAACCCATATTTTTCACACTCACTTATCATTTAACTTAAGATCGTATATGTTCTGCAAATTTATTAAGCTTTCAGCATCTTTTGAATTTTCCTTCTAAGGTTCCATCTCAACTTAGGAATTTCTATCATCTCTACTGAAAATATAAGCCCTATCTTTCATTCCTATCTCTCATCCAAACCCCAATCATATACCCCTACGTGTGTGTATGTATCACCCCTACACTTGGAAATTCAATTCAAGCTATCATACTCTTGTCCATCGTCCAAACTACATTTAGTTGTTGAATTTTAGATGAAATTGCTCACATATCATTCATGCGACCGTTAATACTTCTTGAGGTACTAACGACCGATTACAAAATATGTTCGCGCATTTAGGCGTAATTTCTCGTCTTGTAATACCCAAGGCTTTAGCAATGACTACCAAACCAGTTGGTTTAAGGCACTAGGTGATAAAGCACCCTCGCTATATATATTTTTTTTATTTTAGCCTTAAGTAATTACAAAACCAGTGTTCATTTTTTATATTTCTTTATTCACACTTATACTTTTTATTTTATTTTCCTTCATACTAAGGATTTTAGACAAGAGCATTTCAAGGTATCCTCTACTATCCCAAATTTCAAGGTGTGTGTTTGTGCGAGTTGTAGGGTACATATTTTCAGAATTTAGACTTAAGGTTCAGAATTATTTTTCAGACTTACTCTGCACATAAAAATTTCAATACTCTTCCCTTATTTTGATTTAGCCCAAGAACTGAACTCAAAATTTGCCTATTTCTAAATAAACTATAACGACATATATTTTCTACCGTTAAACTTTAAGAAAGGTTATTTTTAGGGTTTTTAATTTACTAAGTTTAAGATCTAGTTTTTCCTAGCTAGTCAACCGTCTTGTCGAACTTAAGTCAAATATGGCCAAAATTGAATTTTTCAATTTTTATAATTTTTTCAATTTTTTATTATATTTTATTTTTCCTATTTTTTTATTTTCATTTTATTAGTTTTTATATTTTTTTTTATAAAGATGCAATGCAGAATTAAATATGAAAAGAAAGAAAAAACAAATATGTACAAAAAATAAGAATATGCAATGCAATGATAACTATTTACAAACCACCTCCACCCCCAAACTTATCAAAAGCAGTGCCCTTACTGCTCATTGCCTCGCCGTCCCCTTGAACGTGAACGGGAACGTTCCTCTCTTGCCAGCAGAGTGGTCATGCCATACTCTATTTCTGTCACTCGGTGATCCAGGTTGGTCACTATCCCTATCAATTTGTCTATCCCCCTAGTGGCTTTCCTAAGTAAACGTGCATGTACTGCAGGGGTAAGCTCTTCCTCACTCGCTGTCGAGCTGGAGCTGGGTGTCTTGGCGGGTACGTCCTCGGCCGGCTCAGTGCGCGTCCATAAATCATTTAAGCGTGTGTAGGACGTGGATACGCCCTCGAGAAGAGGTCTAATGAGGATACCTCCATGCATATAAAACTCAAATTTCTCCACAGGGAGAAAATGGCGACACAGTTGTGTTACCAATATAGGGCATGGATAGTTGGCAGTCCTTTTGCCCGCACCAATCGAACGAAGTAATACTGTGCACATATCATAGCTTAGGTTCCTAGTCATCAAGGTGTGCACGATATGAAGGGATGGTGTTAAAAATGTCGTATTGTGCGAACTACCAAAAATATTATTTTATGCCCAACGGCACACAGTTAGTACATTCGCAAAGAGAGTTCTAGCCTGGATGCCCTTACGTGGCTCCCTCGAAAAGTCATTACCCATCAAGGGGAGGTAATCCTCGAATTGGAGGGGTTGGTCATGGGTAGGTAGTGTGGGTATTAAGGCGACTTCATGGATGAACTCCCTATCGATTATGATTTCCCTATTCCCCCAAGTTAGCCTAATGTATCCGTGTTGTGAGAGACAACCGTCTTCCATGCACTCGTAAAATCGGGTGACGAGATCTGGAAGAGCGAAGGAGTTTGGATGGTTAAAAAGTAAGAAATTCCACCCTCGCCTTCATATCTCTTCACCGAAATAGCTACCGTATATCGTGTGTGCAAAGATTTGGGAAAAGTCCCTCTCAAATTGTAGAGTTGGTGCCATCACAGAGAGCCAATTTAGAAATTTTAATTTTAACAGAGAGGGAAAAGAAGTGCAAACCTCCTCTAAAATTTTCAGAGGGTGAAGAGGCTAAGCAGCGGAGGATCGGCGGCAGAAGGGTGTCTTCGGCGGCGAAAGCGCGGCTACCTGGTGAGTTCTCCTAACTCTGGCTGCTGCGGCGGCTAGGGTTTTGAGAGGGGAAAATTTTAGGGTCTGGTAAAACACAAAGAGCGGTTGGGTTCTATTTATAGGGGGGTGTTTTAGTTATTTGCCAAAAGGACCTCTTAAAAAGAGGAATTTATTTGTAAATAAAATTTTTATTTTTTATTATTTATTATTTATTAAAAACTGAAAATTTACAAAAATATCCCAAAAATTTGATACTTTTTTATTTTTTTATTTTTTTAATTTTATGTTGTTTTTATATAATTACAAGTGGTACATACCCCCAAACTTATTTGGAACAGTGTTTCCACTGTTCAAGCGGTGAAGTTCAGGATTAGGGGGGAAAGAGAACAGTACAATCAATACAAGGCCATATACAGGCCAAAAGTGAGCACCAACTATTCAAATATTCTATCTCTGTAGTGTGTTGGTTGGTGAAAGAATGCGGAGAGGAAAGAATTGGAGAATACGTGAGACCATATGGGAAGGAAGATGAAATACGGTCTCGGTATATTAGGAGAAGAATGGCGGAAGAGAGAAAGAAGTGTAGTACGAACTTGAGGGTGTAAATTGAGTGAATAAATTAGCACAAATTGTGATGACCGATGTGTAAAAAGCGATTGTGCTAATCTATCAACCCGTCGAGAAATGGGGTCAAATCCCTCAAGATTCACGAGAAAACATGGGTACGTCGAACTTGGTAAACCAGACATTGAAAATGAAAGTGTAACGGTTTCTTGCAAGGTTGGAACGAGGATAGAGGGAAGTGATTGAGGAAGGGTATCGGGTAAGGATTCAGGAGGGTGTGCGCAGTCAATGAAAGGGATAGAATGAATTGGAAAATCCGACTCCTCAAGTAAAACTGTTTCATCCTCAATAATTTCCTCAATATTCTCCATGCAATTCTCATCAAAATCAAGACGCATATGAAATTCGGGAAAAACATTTAATGACTCGGGATGATGAATTGGAGAGAAAAATTCAGTCAAATCTGCGGGTTCATCATCCAAAGTATTCCCAGCGTCGATATCCTCAATCAAGTGAAAATCAATTTTCTTAGACACCTCATCAAAAGCTTGGATATTAAACAATTCAGGTTCTAGAGTGGAGGTGTAGAGGTCGAAAGGATTGGTTATTGTTTCACTCGAAAGGGACCCTTCACAATTAGGTAAATCAAACACTACAAAGTCACACAACTCATTAAACGTTTTATCTTCAACTGGTGAATCGCGTGGGACACTCGATAGACATTCAAAACCAGAGTTGTGGGATTCAATTGGGGATGGGTAGGTTTGATTTGGAAGGGTGTACAGCTCACTCTCACCACTCAAATTCTCAATCTGTCCAACCGCCTCATCATACATTGGAAAATTTAGAGCTTGTTGGAAACTGTTAGTTATATGTATGCCCTAGAGGCCATTGCTATACATAGGATGTATATTGTAGTGGATGCTTGGACATATATAGGGAGGACTTTCTTGCTCGACATGATAGTATGCTATCTGGTTGCTCTTTACCTTAACGTGTACACTGATTGTCTCTCTGTTACATGTTGGTAAAGCCCTTAGGATGTGTACTTGACTACCTGGACTATGATGCGGATCATACTAGTGGGGACATGGTAGTCCATAAGTACATCCTTCAAGGTCCCTAGTCGTGGGTGTATCGAGACGGGGCATCGATATACCAGAGTAGACTAGAGTATACCTTCTCGACCCATACAGATGGGCGATGGATGATCCCATATCCATTGGTGTTTGACATCAGAGATGATATACGGGTGCTCAGTGGAGACTGGGTACACTGGAAGGACTAGCCGAGAACTCCCAGATGGTATTATACCTTACGTCAGATGGCAGTTCTCTGGTGAACTGGTACAGGTTAGTCTGTAGACCCGAGATCGTCATAGAATCTTGTGTGATTCCCACTGTGCTTTGATTTCCACCTTACCACGTCTAAGAGGGCGTGCAAAACGGTGGTTTTTGGGTACAGTCCCGAATCACATGGAGGCAATGAGCGATAGGAGGGGATCCGTCTCTCCCGGTATACGGAGTTGATGTTGCGCTGTGTTCGATTGGCTATAACCGGAAATCCCTGGTCAGGGTTGCTGAGATTTACTGGTAAGTGTTACCAGTAGTTTCTCGAACTGTTATAGACCTCATATCGATACGACTTATCGAGCTGCTGGGGTCTGACGTTTACCACCCCTAGGCAAGATATGCGACATATCAGACGATCAGACCGGACTGTACGGTAAGTGTTACTGGTTGGATTCACAGGAGTGTGAGCGGGATTGCTCGTTGATCTTCTGATCGCTCAATACCCGGGTGGCCGTTACGTTTAGCAGACCGCTTGCGGCTTGTGGGTGTTTGATATGATCATCACCTACTACCGGCGTATTGACGAGTCTTTAGAGTCCTACACAGAGGTTTCCTGGCTCTAGCGAAACGAAATAGGAGCGCATATGAGATATGTGCGGGACCGAGAATAATGCGTGTATGTGATACCGTATTCTATTCTCGCGATGAATGTATCGATTGGTTGTATGCGATATAACCTAGTTATCGAATCGATGATTGATTCGATAAGTCGATACATTTGATATTAGTAAGTCATATGCGATATAACCGGATCGTTAAATCAAGTGTTGATTTAATGATTTAATGTATAATTATATATTTGATATATTACTTTGCATTAACTAATATTGGTTCACTCAAGATTGATTTTCTCACTTGAAATGCACAAGTTGTATATGTGATATATTTTTGTGCACTTGTTTGTATCATGTTTGATGATACATGCAAACTTGGGTTTGTGTTTACTTTAAACCATGTTTAAGTGAATGGTTAGGGTTTTATTATCTTCTCTTGATTATTTATTTTATTTATTTATTCTTTTTAGCAAGAAAAGAAATGGTTGCTTCTTTTGGATTTTCTTTGAAGCTTCATGAAGCTTTGAAAAGTTCAATCATTTTTGTTTCTTTTACTTAACCTAACCATTCACCTAACCCTAGTTTATTCTCTACACTTAACCATGGTTGCATTATGATAACCATCACTTGTTTTTCTATTATTAATAATTCTTTTTCATTCTTCTTCTTGATCTTCTTCATGAAGAGAAAAAGAAAAACCTTTGCTTGAAATTTCTAAGTGATGATTCCAAGTGAGAAATCCAAATCAAAAGTGAACCCACTTCCTATTTCTTCATCCTCTACCACTTTCCATGTAGTATAGGGTGTTTTCTTCACAAGTTTCATGACTTGGTGAAGGTGGAGCTTGATCTTGAGTTGCCTCGACGTAGATCATCTTCGGCATCGAAGTCGACGACCTAACCCGATCATTTCTTCGACGAAACCATCGCTAGAGTCCGGGATCCGATGATCGCAGCGGAGGGACATCATCATTGTTCCCCTCCGAATGGCGGCCGAGACATTGGACGTCTCGCCTGAGATTCGGGGCAGATGCTATTTGGTTTTATCCGTCTACCTCTCCGAAGATGCCAAGTTGATTTATGGCACCGTATATCGGAGGTTTAGACGGATGCGGCCGATGTAGCAGACTTCGTCAGATTCCCCCTCGCTTGAGGGGTTTTTGATTGTGGGGACGCTCTTGCCTGCAGGCGCAAGCCCCTGCAGTTAATTACGCTACCGCATCGCGGTAACAACATTCTCCTTCTCCAGAATTTCACTTCGTGTCGTGTGTGTTTGTTTTGTTTGTGGTTGCCCGTGGATTGTATACGGAGACTGAGTAATGCCGTCGCCCGTAGGACGTGGATTAGTCCAAATCCGTATTTACTTAGATTTGGGTTCGATATTTTAGTTTAAGGATGCGTTAGCCTCGTTGAGGCTAAGATCAACTTAAGCGTGATTCATTTAATATATGGCCGTCGGGACTCGTCACCTCTCTGACGTCATTGAGGAATTACAACGACAAGTGTCAGAGCAGTTTGGAGATGTACCCTCGAACCGAAGTTGATTTAGATTTTTATGGTCCATTTGAGTGTTTAAGGATACTTTTTATGATCCATTTAAGTGTTTAAGGATACATTAGCCGTGTTTGGGGCTAAGACCAGCTTAAACGGTTGTTAAGGATACATTAGCCCAGTTTGGGACTAAGATCGACTTAACGGGATCGTTTAGATCCGACAAAAGAGCATGTGGGCTCTATTATGCCAATTTAGGGACGTGGTGGTCCATCGCCAGTTTAAGGACGTGGCGGTCCAATATTAGTTTAGGGACGTCTCGGTCCGATATTAGTTTAGGGACGTCTCGGTCCAATGTTAGTTTAAGGACGTCTCGGTCCAATGTTAGTTTAAGGACGTCTCGGTCCACGAGTTTAAGGACCCCGCAGTCCATATGGGTGTGTGGTTGTTGGGACCCGTCACCTCTTTGACGTTGTTGAGGAATTACAATGATGGATGTCAAAGGAGTTCGGAGATGTACCCTCAAACCGGAGGTAGATTGATTTAGGAGAGCCATTTTGCTCAGTCAATTTAATTTAAGGGCTTATGGCCACGATTGGGCTAAGTCCAGTTGAGAATATCCAACATTGCTTTTGCATTTTTATTTGGGCCTTGCCCAGATAGGATGCAGAGCATCAATTTGTCTTGGGGTCTGCCCCTTTATAAATGATGCAGAGCATCAATTTTATTTGGGCTCAGCCCTTTTATTGCTTTGCAATTTATTTTGGCCTGCTAGGTCTTTTTGATTTGGGCCTGGCCCTTCAAATAGTGCAAAGCACCAAGAATCTTTTAGATTCAAGAAAATGAGTGCAGAGCACTTTTTAATGATCTAAATTTAGATCAAAGAAAAGAAAGAAAAGAAAATCTTTTCTTTCTTTCTGTCTCAGAGAACCAGAGGTTCATAGCAAGTGCAAGGCACTATTTTTATTATTTTTATTTATTTATTTATTTATTTAAGATCTTTGATCTTGTTTTTTTTTTTAGATCCATGATCTATTCCTAAGAGAATTTTCTCTTGTTTCAGAGGTTTTTACCTTCTCTTTTTTTTGTGTTCTCAAGAAGTTCTCAAGAGTTCTCCTCTCTCTTTTTTTTTAATCCAATCCTCTCTCCCTTTTGAAATGGGGTCTGGGGTCCTTTTTATAGTACTCAAAAATCAGTTAAATTTGTTAAAAGGATCTTTTTTGAGTGATTTGGGGAATTTTCCCCACCGTTGGATCTTTGATCCAAAGTCCCCTGTTTTACAGAAGAAATCTTCTTGTTTTAACAAGAACAGAAAAAACTTCCTTAAATCTTCATTTTGTTGTTGCGCAACTCACCAGCATGTGACACGTGTCGCGCAGTGAAGCGCTTGCGCAGCTGTGCTTGCGCAGCTGCGCAGACACTTGTGCAACAGCGCTTGCGCAACTGCGCAGACACGTGTCGCTCAGCGGTGCACTTGCGCAACAGCGCTTGCGCAACTGCGCAGACACGTGTCGCACAGCGGTGCGTTTGTGCAGTTGCGCTTGCGCAACTGCGCAGACACGTGGCGTGCTGTGGTGTACTTGCGCAACAGTGTGTGCGCAACTGCGCAGACACGTGTCGCGCAGCGGTGCGCTTGCGCAGTTGAGTGTTGCTTTTGATTTTTAAAGAGCCTTGCTCTGATTGGACAGACTGCCTCGGGCGTTGTGCTGCCGTGTCAACTTCTGACACGTGGCGCATTGCGCGCAGCGCACGGGATCTGAAGCGTTGCTTCGAAATTTGATTTTTTGAAATTCAAACAGAGCCTTGCTCTGATTGGGGGAACAAATGCCCCCCCACCGTTGCGCTCACGTGGCGCGCACGTGAGTGCAGCGGTGGCAAAATCTTGGCCGTTGGATCATGGAGGTCAGGTGAAGAGGCGCAGGCGCCTATAAATAGGACCCTTGGTCCTTAGTAATTCTTTACCATTTTCAAGAACTTGAATTTCAGAGCCTTGCTTTTGCTTAGGAACTTTCAGAGCCTTGCTCTTGTACTTTCCCAAGAACTTCAAAGTTCAGAATTTAGAATTACTTTAGGTAAAACAAAGTTTAAATTAAATTAAATTAAATTAACAGAGCCTTGCTCTTGTAGATCTTTGATCTAAAGAAAATCCCTTTGGGGTTTCTTCAACAGAGCCTTGCTCTCATAGATCTTTGATCTAAAGAAAACCCCTTTGGGGTTTCATCAGCAGAGCCTTGCTCTCAAAATTTTACAGAGATCTTGTTCGTGGGTTTTAACCCATGAACAGAGCCCTGCTCATAGATCAAATGTAGATCTCTCCTCCCCTTTTTTTATATAAAAAAATGGAGAACTCCCAAAAGTTTTTCATGAATTTTTAAGATCCCAAAATTTTTCTTTTTATCCTTAGGAGTTATAGTTTTCATTACTATTACAGAGCTAGGTTCTTTTTTAGGAAGTTTTATTCCCCTGAGACCAGAGTTTGACAAATGTCACTCTGTGATAGAGGTTTGCTCTAAAAGAGGAGATTTTCTCCTTGTTTTTAGGGATTTTCCCCCAATAAGGGTACTCCTTTGGGGGTCTTTTTCATTAACTGGCAGTCTCATCCAATGATGGGACTGTCTTATCAAATGATGCGCCGTCATCTTGATTTTGTGGGTCCCCCTTTGGTCCCCTACCCACTGCATTGTAGTGTGATGTAGGACTTTGAAATGTGAAGCACTGGAACACTAACGGTTATATTTTTTTTCTCTACAGGAAACATGTCTGAAGATTTGTCTTTCCCTTTCGTTCGCTCAGAAGGAGGGTTCCCACATTCGCCAGTGGACCGGATGGCGTTTGCTCTGATTAGAGATCACGATCCCGAGCGCAAGAAACTTCACCTATGGGGAAGGTGGTACAGCCAGATCATCCAAGGCCGTCGCAGCTTTAGCTCCGCCTCACCTTCGGAGCCCATAGTTACGATCCCTTACGCGGACAAGCCCCCGGTGGAGTATGCCGTGGAGGTTAAAAATTGGAATTCCGACGACCTCCTTCAGCCTGCAATCGGTACCATCCCGGTGCAGCCGCCGCCGGCTATAGATATCTTGGGGAGGCGAATCTGTCAGGGTGAAGCACGCCCTTGGGGACAGGCTTATAACATTGGACTGATCCCGCGGCCGCTTGCCGGGTATTTGCAATAGGCCCGTTATATTTTGGTGGCGAAGAGGGCTCACCTGACGGCGATTGGTTTATACTCGGCCGTCTACGTTTCGCTTTTCGAGTATCCCTCTCCTCCGACGTGGTGGATAAAGGCTTTCATCGAACAATGGAATATCCCCACCCATACCTTCCTGATAGCGAATAGGGAAGTCTCCATCTCTCTGGAGGAATTTGCTGAGATTTCAGGTCTGCCAATGAGGGGGGAACACTACGAGGAGCTGCTTCCTCCCGATGAGTATGTCTTCGCCAACAAGCAGCTGGTACTTGATTTAACTCCAGAGAATGCCATTCAGCATCAGCACCTGGGCTTGGTGAAGGTGTTGGAGATTTATGAGGAACTCCATTTGGAATCGGGCGACCGGGGCGTCAGTTTCGTGGATTTCATTGCTCGTTTTATCCGCCCAGAGTTCTTATTAGAGCAGGGCGAGAAGTTCGCTCAGCTTGCTGACCCCTTTGGTTTCGGCTTGGACCGCCGACCTACATCGGAAGGTGACCAGCGGAATTTTTATTTCCCCAACACTGCCAGCGTCCCTTTCTCAGAGATCGCCGTTCCTGGCATGGACGAGGAGACCTTTTTCATAGGGTTTTTGGGTTTATGGTTATGCAGCTTCGCGCTCCCTATGCACCCACGCCTCATGCGGCCCTCCGTCTTTTACCCAGCGCATCGGATGGTGGCTGGTTTACAGTTATCGGTAGGAATTGCCGGGCTGGCTTACCTATACAATGGACTTAGCGTAGCGGCGGACGCTAATGAGCCCGGGGTACAGCCTGCCAACTTCCCAATGCATTATTTCACCTCTTGGATAGAGATGCATGTACAAGGGGTGTTTGGTGCTCACAAGACCCCTCCATTCTTTGAGAGATGTAGACTTCCGAGGGTAATGCGTTTAATCGGTGCTTCCATCGTGGTTGCATCCCCGCGGGATTCTAGGGGACTACTCCTGCGTTCGCATCTAGTCGGAGCGAAGATCTCTTTTGTGGATAAGGTTATTACCATAGGCTCGGAGACCACTAAGTCAGTGGTGTCGCTGCGTGATGACTTCAAGGGCGGGGCTTCTGTACTGAAGGCTCGGGAAATCCTCCATCTTTACTCCATTCGGCCGGGCTACCTAGTATTTAGGCAGAATGAGATGGCTCTTTTTATGAGGTATAACCCACATCGATTTGCCCGACAATCGAGTTACAATCAAGGGATCCCGATGGAAGCCTTTCTGGCAACACCCGCGACCAACCAGGAGGGGATAAGGAATGCAATGCATCATTTCATCCGGCTCAATACAGGCTCTTATTTTTTTATCAGTGAGCCTAGCTGTGTCCCTAAAATAACTCATCCGTATGTAGCCTGGTATGCGCATGCTATGGGCCTAATCGTTTTAATGGAGAAATGGCTGCTGGTTGACCGTAGGGGTGCGCCTCCTGGTGGTGATCGTAAGGCTCCCTTGCGGCCAAGGATCTAGGTCACCGCCCCGATAAAAGATGCCGGAGGTGACCGACCACGCGTGTTGAGTCCTCCGCGTGGATTGCCACTGCCTACTACGGTAGATGTACCCCCGGCGCCCCGTGCTCCCACCGAGACGGTTAAAGTGGTATCGCTGGGGTCTGGCGCAGGAGCGGATATTGGGACTCGCCGCCCTAAAGTGACTGCCAAGTGCAAAGCTACTTCTGGTGGATCTAAAGCTGGCGGACAGAAGAAGAAGAAGAAGTCCACCCTATCCCTCGACGCGATCCTTAGTTTAAAGCCTGCGGCTCCTCCCGTCGAGGCCATATGTGAGTATGGCAGCAATGAGGGTTTTGTGGTAGACCCTGAGGATACTAATTTGGCTGCCGCCATTGCAGCTTCAGAACGATCGGCGAGGCTTGAAGCGATGTTGAGCAAACTCGCTGAGTCCGGTAATCATCAAACGCTTTATTTATCATTTTACTGCACTTTGTATTGTTATCTTTAACTAATATTTGCTCCATTTCCAACAGGTGTCTCCACTGAAGAGGCTATTGCTGCCTCCCTGAAAACCTTCCAGGAGGAGGAGGAGAAGCGTGCCCTAGCAGGCGTTGGTATGTTTCGCCCCTTTCTCTTTTATAAGGAAAGTTTGTTGTCTTTTTCTGATAGTCAACCTGACCTTCTTTTGTTTCTTTGCAGGCGCTGTATCAATTGACGCAGGGGTCCCTCCCAAGTCCGTTATCGAAGTCCCGGCTTCGTCGAAATTGCCACAAGAGCCTCGGCTTGACAAGACGACGAGGGATGCCTTGAAGAGTCTAGAGGCATCCCTATACACGGACGAAGAAGCCTCACTCAAGGAAGCCCTAGTGGCATCCGTCTCAACGGCTCGGGAGGAGAGGAAGCGGTTGAGGCGCGAAGCAAGGGCGCGCAGAGCTGCTTTGGCCGCGGGAGCGGGCCCTAGCACTATTCCTCGTGCCGACACTCCTTCCGAAGCAAAGGTGGGCAGAGCTGCTTTGGCTACGGGAGCGGGCCCTAGCACTATTCCTCCTGCTGACACTCCTTCTGAAGAGGCCCCTGTCGCCCTGTCTACTGCTCATAGGCAAGTGGCGCGCGCGGCTCAGAGTGCAAACGATAAGTCCTCTTCAGGTAACGTTTCTTTCAGAACCTTGTTGTAAGACTCATCAGGCCATTGGCTCATACACATTCCATCTTGCAGGGCCAAGTCGGACTGAGGGGGAAACGGAGACCGTCGAACCCAGGGGAATGGAGGAAGCGGTACTTGCCGAACCCGAGCCAACAGTGAGCACCGTCGTCGGGGCCACGGCACCTGAAACGGAAGCTGAAGGGTCCGCCGCCGAGAGGGTCATTGATTCCGCATCTGAAGTGGCGGCAGATGAGATGATTATCGAGCCGAAGGCGGTAGAAGTCGAAGCACTTGAGGCTGGAGACGTCACGGTGCCGATGGACGAAACAACCGTGACCGCAGAAACCGAGGGAGTATCGGGTGAGGCGGCCACGATTCCTGAGGAGGAGCGAACCGCTCTTTCCCAGGAATCTGGTAATACTCCGATCATAGCCCTCCCCGCGTATGGTTCCTTGCTGTCTTTCGGGCTCGCGAGCACAACAACGGTTCCCATCGAGTCGGGTGATGAGGCTACGGGCGGTGGTCTCATGTCGATGGACGAGGGGATTGCTTCAGTCTCTGCTGGCAGCTCGTCGGGTGAATTTTGAGTCACCAGCGTTCCCCTTTTTTTTTTATGTAACTTGCGATCTCTTTTAACAAGCTTGTCTTTGCAGGTGCGGCCAGTGCTGATGCTCCCTTGCTCGAAGGAGTACCGTCAACTACTGCCTTGGCGGTGGTCACCTCCCCGCCTTCCCTTATACCATCGCGGATGTTGGAAGGTATGGATTTACGACTCATGCGTTAATCTTTTAAACATGTAGCTTTTGTACTAACGTTATACCATTGTGCCCTTTCAGGAGTGCTCTTTGATCATTTATATCAAGTGTTGCTCCCACACTTCTCCTTCCCATCTGAACTCGCTTCTCTCTCTAGTGGCGCCGGTGAGTATACTTTCACTACAATGTATTTATTTACCCCTTTTTTTAGTAATGGGATGATTCCTTGACTTTTCCTTTTCCTTATTGCAGTGCCATAAATCGAAGGAGGGGATGCAAGATCTGCCATGCCACCGGCCCTTCCGGCTTTGCCGTCCGTTGCAGCTGGTATAGTAAATTTCCTTTTTTGGTAACCCTTCAACATCTTCTGAACCATCGTTTAACCATGTTTTGTTTTGCAGCTATTGTTCCGGCTCCGGTCCCCTTTGAGGTTCGCGTCCTTTCACCGGCAGGCCCTTTCTTGAGACGTCCATCTTCAAAGGGTGCTGTGATGAGTTTGGGCATGCTGAGCGGGTACATTGAAGAGCTCAATATGGACGCTCTCCCTTCTGCCGTAGATTTTGCTGCGGAAGTTAACCCGATGTTGGCGGCGCTCGTAAATTTTCATAACGAAGGCGTCGTAGAATCTTGGGTTAACCACTGCAGGGGGATCGAGGCTTGTCTATATCGGCTGGAGTCGACGCGCCCTTCTCCCGAAGTTTTAGCCCTGAGCACCCAACGCACAACTTGGCTCGAGCAAAGCACTTCGTACTTCCGCCACTTGGAACAAGAAGCAGCTTCAACACTAAGGGAATGTCAAAAGACCTCGAACGAAACGGCCCATCTGCGCGCTGAGGTTGAGGCAAATGCTGCCCAAGTGAAGACTATCTTCGAGGGTCTCTTGGAGCGTATCTCCCATGGGCTAAACTTGAAGCGGAAGCTTGACGTAGCTGAGCGCAATATCCCAAGTCGGGAAGCTTCCTATCAGGCCGTCAGGGAGCAGCTTGCGTCGGTCTTGCAGCAGCGAGCCCAAGTGGAGGCAGAGCTGGCGGTGGTAGCCGATCGAGAGAAGACGTGGAAGGAAGTATGCGAGCAATTGCTAAATCTATGCAAGACGCTTCCTTCCCAGTAATTTCTCCTTGTATCTTTTGTACTTATAAAATATATGTATATACATTTTTTTCTTTAGCACAATGTATCCTGTACTCGATCAATATTTATGAATAAAAGATGCACATTTTTGTAATGTCTTGTGTCATTTCTCCGTCTTTTCTTTCTTTTATTATCAGTATGCCACCTTAGTAACCATGATTGACGGATGATTAGGACGAGTATCCCGACCTTCTTAAGAAATAGCGATGGCTTAGGCCGCAGGTTCAGATCTGCTGCCTAAGACTTTTCAACTCTATAAGCCGTGAGGGTCTCGTAGAGACTTTTCTCCCTACGGATCGAGAGGATCTCGTAGGTGGATTTTCTCCTTAGGAATCGTGAGGATTCCTAAGTGTGGTTTTCTCTTATAAGTCGTAGGGATCTTATAAGAGGATTTTTCCTTCTCACGAGTCGAGAGGACCCATAAGCGGTTGTTTCCCTCCTCGTCGAAATTCGACTTCGGAGAGTGAGACCCGTGAATAGTATGCAAGAGACCATTTTGGATTGACTTGCAGGGTCCCATTGCTCAAGAAGCAAGCTTTTCAATCCTTGCTGTCTGAGACTTCTTCTTACAAATTGAGACGAATCGGGAATTTGCTCGCGGAGAGGGTGATGGCTCTGCGAGTTGACATGAGTTAAGAGGCTCTCATCACAGAGTGTTTGTATCCGTGAGTCGAGGAGTTTGCTAGGGATTATTTGTTTCCCGAGCACCAAGGATTATTTGTTTCCTTGGGGTTTGAAACGAGTCGAGGATTCCCACGGAGGCGCTGGTGGCTCGGCGGGTCGACGCGAATCAGGAGTCTCTCGTCAAGGAGTGTTTGTATCCGTGAGTCGAGGGATTTGCTAGGGATTATTTGTTTCCCGAGCGCCAAGGATTATTTGTTTCCTTGGGGTTTGAAACGAGTCGAGGATTCCCACGGAGGCGCTGGTGGCTCTGCAGGTCGACGCGGATCAGGAGTCTCTCGTCAAGGAGTGTTTGTATCCGTGAGTCGAGGAGTTTGCTAAGGATTATTTGTTTCCCGAGCGCCAAGGATTATTTGTTTCCTTGGGGTTTGAAACGAGTCGAGGATTCCCACGGAGGCGCTGGTGGCTCTGCAGGTCGACGCGGATCAGGAGTCTCTCGTCAAGGAGTGTTTGTATCCGTGAGTCGAGGAGTTTGCTAGGGATTATTTGTTTCCCGAGCACCAAGGATTATTTGTTTCCTTGGGGTTTGAAACGAGTCGAGAATTCCCACGGAGGCGCTGGTGGCTCTGCAGGTCGACGCGGATCAGGAGTCTCTCGTCAAGGAGTGTTTGTATCCGTGAGTCGAGGAGTTTGCTAGGGATTATTTGTTTCCTAAGCGCCAAGGATTATTTGTTTCCTTGGGGTTTGAAACGAGTCGAGGATTCCCACGGAGGCGCTGGTGGCTCTGCAGGTCGACGCGGATCAGGAGTCTCTCGTCAAGGAGTGTTTGTATCCGTGAGTCGAGGAGTTTGTTGGGAGAGTATGGCTCCCTCTTTGTTTACGCCCTTAGATTGTATACATGGATTGATGTGATCTTAACTGTAGGGCCAAAATTTTATCATCAATATTTTTTTTTTATTTCCGCGATGCTCTATCATTTCAGCTTTAATATCGCGAAGGTCGCGATCGCCCAATCATTTCGGCTATTTTTCGCGGTGCCCAATCATTTCGGCTGTTTATTTTATTTCCACTCGCTGCTTTTTATTGCGAGTTGCCCAATCATTTCGGCTATTTTGCATGCATACATTTTACTTGCTGCTTTTTATTGCAAGTTGCCCTATCATTTCGGCTATTTCGTATGCATGTGCGGCTTACTGGCTTTTCGCCGTAAACCTGAACTTGGACACTGATTCTGGCATCAGCACCGCTACAACTGGGATGTTGCCAGGAGCGAATCATCATTTGCCTCTGTCATTGTCGAACAAAGGAGGCTTAGCGACCAGGGTTAGGGTCCTGTCGACTAAGGCTTTTGACTTTATGAGCCGTAAGGGTCTCACAAAGCTATTTCTTCCTACAAGTCGTTAGGATCTTATAGGTGTATTTTCTCCCTAGGAATCGTGAGGGTTCCTAAGTGTTTTGTTCCTCTGTAAGTCGTAAGGATCCTACAGGAGGGTTTTCTCTTTGCAAATCGAGAGGATTTACAAGGGTTATGCGAATATATCCCCAGTCACGGATGGACCTTGGTTAGGGAAATGTTTATTCGCGCCCGTGGATTGTATACAAGGGTCAGTATTGAGCCACTTGTAGGGCAATATCGGAAGTTGTGGGGGTTGCTTAAGCACAGGTTTAGATCTCTGTAACTTAAGACTTTCAAACCTTACGAGCCGTGAGGGTCCCATAAGAGCGTTCTCCTTACGAGTCGTGAGGATCTCGTAAGTGTATTTTCTCCTAAGGAATCATGGGGATCCCTAAGTATGTTGCTCCCTTGTGAGTCGTAAGGATCTCACGCAGGTGGTTTCTCCCTACAAGGTCGAGAGGATCTTGTAAGTGTTCTTTAACGAGGTTGCGCCCTTTCAGGTTTTCACAAACACTCGTCGGTAGTCCTGCTGTTTTTACTCACGGAGCCCTTTCGGGTTTTCATCCGTGCCCATTTTGCTTATGGACATACCATCCTTTTTTTTTATTCTTTTTATTTCCTTTTTCTCTTTTTTTTTTACGAGGTCGCGCCCTTTCGGGTTTTCACGAACACTCGCCGGTAGCCCTGCTGTTTTTACTCACGGAGCCCTTTCGGGTTTTCATCCGTGCCCCTTTTTGCTTATGGACATACCGTTTTTATTTTATTTTATTTTTATATTTTATTTTATTTTTATTTTTTTTATCTCGTCAGCCTAAGGATGCTGCGGTATTAGTTTAAATACGTTTCGGTCTGCTATTAGTTTAAGGACATTTCGGTCCGCTGTTAGTTTAAGGACATTTCGGTCCGCTGTTAGTTTAGGGACATTTCGGTCCGCTATTGAGAAGCTGACTACTGCTTATAAAGTTTGAGCTTAGGAAGATAGCGAGCGGACATAGTCGTCGTCATCTATCGTTGACCTAGGCTGTGGCTCATTAAGCGTAGTATTTCTTTAGGAAGCGACCGTTTATTGGTCTGAAAGGCCTTTCACCGTGCATGTCTATGAGTAGATAGGCCCCACCCTGGTAAACTTTATCTATGATGTACGGGCCTTCATAGTTCGGCTCGAATTTTCCCCGCTTGGCGCGATTGGGGATCATAGGCCTTTTGACCATTAGCACGAGTTCGCCTTGGTGGAATGTCCTCGGTCGGGTCAATCTTTCGTATGAGCGCATCATCTTTGCTTTATAAGCTTCCAGATTTTGTTGCGCCATGAGCCTAGTTTCATCAAGGGCTTCAAGTTCCTCAAGCCGAAGGTGAGCATTTTCTTCGTCCATTAGCTCGTGGTGAACTGCCACTCGTAGAGAGGGTAACTCTATCTCGAGAGGGAGTACTGCTTCCGTACCGAACACCAACGCGTATGGCGTTGTGTTTGTGGCTGTCTTGAACGTGGTTCGATACGCCCAAAGAGCTTCTTGCAGTCTCTCATGCCAGTCTTTCTTATTTCGGGACACTGTTTTCTTTATAATTTTTGTCAAGGTCTTGTTGAAGGCCTCGGTGAGACCGTTAGCTCGTGGATTATAGACTGAGGAATATCTCCAGTCTATGTTATGCTGCTGTGCGAAGCGGCTGATTTTATGACTTCGGTAGGCTGGCCCGTTATCGGAGATGATCCACCTCGGAGTTCCAAACCGATATATGACGTGCGTTTTGAAGAAATGAAGGATATTCTCCGTCTTCACTTCTCTCAATGGTACTGCTTCTGCCCACTTAGAAAAGTAGTCAGTCGTCGCTAGAATGAAACGATGCCCTTTAGACGATGCTGGTTCGATGGGGCCGACTATATCAGTCCCCCACATTTCGAATGGCCAGCTAGCTACCGTTGGATGCAACGGATTTGGGTGCTGGTGGATGAAGTCCCCATGAATCTGGCATGAGTGACATTGCTTCGCATATTCGATGCAGTCTTGAATCATCGTGGGCCAGTAATAGCCCATCCGTTTGATCTTCAACTTCATCTTTGGACCTGCTTGGTGAGAACCGCAGATTCCGTCATGAACTTCCTGAACGACTCTTTCCGATTCGTCCGGTCCTAAGCATCTCAGCCACAGAGAATCGAATGACTTCTTGTATAGAGTATCATTGACGAAGGCGAAGGACAGAGCTTGTTTTATGAGTTGATGTCTTGCGGACGCATCTTCGGGCATTTGGTGGGACTTGAAGTAATCTATAAAGACTTTCCTCCAATCCTCAACCTTCTCATGTTCTTTTATTTGCAAGGTCGCTTGTTCAGTCACTCCCTTCTCTTCGGGTGATTCCGAAGGTATTTCTGCGGGTGCGAGCACCAGACGACTTTGTACCGTGATTCTAACGTCATCGAGGTTCTCGTCAGCCATTTCTTTAGCAAGTTTGGCCAACGCGTCCGCTTTGCTGTTATCCGCGCGTGGTATGCTCTCCAAAGTATAGGAGGGAATTTGGGTTAGCAGTTGTTGCACCTTTTCACCGTATTTTACCAATTCCGGTTTTCATGTTTGGTAATCGCGGTTTACTTGACTAACGACCAGTTGCGAATCTCCGTATATGAGGAGGTTTTCAATTCCCATGTCAATGGTGATCTCGAGACCTGCTATCAGAGCTTCGTATTCGGCTTCGTTGTTTGTCCTCGGTTCCGTCAGGGAGAACGCGTAGCGCATTATCCCTCCTTGTGGAGTTATAAAGATGAGTCCTACCCCCGATTTGATTATAGGGGTACTTTGTTTGCGCTTCTTCACGGAAGATGCTCCGTCAAAATAAAGCTCCCATCGGGTATTATCACCATCGATCGCATCAAACGCATGTTCGTCTGGAAGATCACAGTTTAAAGGAGAGTCGGCTGGTATCGGGTGCTCAGCAAGAAAGTCGGCGATGGCCTGGCCTTTTACTGCTTTGAGTGGTCGATATGCTATCGAGAACTCCATTAAGAGCAGGGCTCATTTAGCGAGTCGTCCTGTCAATATGGCCTTTGACATTAGATATTTGAGAGGGTCCACCTTTGAAATGAGATAGACTTCATGCGCTAATGTGTAATGTCTAAGCTTTGTTATTGCGAAGATCAACGCCAGGCAGTGTTTTTCAATGGGGGAGTAATTGCTTTCTGCCCCCAGCAGCACTCGACTTAAGTAGTAAAGTGCTCTTTCTTTCCCCTGGTCATTCTCTTGTGCCCATAATGCGCCCAAAGAACCTTCAAGGGCGGCCGTGTAAAGAATGAGAGGTTTTCCCTTCACTGGAGCAGGCAACACTGGAGGGTTTTGCAGGTACTGTTTGATCTCGTCTAGTGCGCTTTGGCACTTTTGATCCCAGACGAACGGGGTTCCCTTCTTCATCAAGTGACTGTAAGGGCGGCACTTTCCCGAGAGGTTGGCTATAAATCGCCGTATGTACGCGAGCTTCCCTTGGAGAGACCGCAGCTGTTTGAGAGTTCTCGGCGGAGGCATTCCCATGATTGCCTTGATCTTGGACGGATCTATCTCGATACCTCGGTGTCGAACGACGAATCCCAGGAATTTGCCTGAGGAAACCCCGAATGCACACTTCAGAGGGTTCATCTTCAAGTTGTATTGTCGAAGACGTTGAAATACGGTCTTCAAATGCTCGAGATGTTCCTCATATGATTTGCTTTTAACAACGAGGTCGTCGATATAGCACTCAACAATTTCATGTATAAGGTTATCGAAAATCTTCGTCATGGCCCTTTGGTAGGTTGCACCGGCGTTCTTTAAACCGAAGGGCATCACCTTGTAACAGAATATTCCCAAAGGAGTCCGGAAAGCCGTATGTTTCTGGTCTTCAGGGTGCATTTTTATTTGATTATATCATTATGAGCCGTCCATGAATGAGAAAATCTCATGCGTGGACGTGTTGTCTATCATTAGTTCGGTGACTGGTACTGGGAAATCATCCTTCGGGCAGGCTTTGTTGAGATCCCGAAAGTCCACGCATATACGCACCGTACCATTTTTCTTCATCACTGGGACGATATTAGCAATCCATTCAGGGTATTGAACCTCTTGGATAAATCCGGAGTCTATCAGCTTTTTGACTTCCGCGTTGATGCTCATTTCGAGCTCAAGCCGCATTCTTCTCGGCGCTTGTTTGACCGGATTGACACTCGGGGATATTGCCAGTCTATGTACAGCAACTTCTGGATCAAGTCCCGGCATCTCGGAATAGTTCCATGTGAAGCAATCTTTATGCTGTACAAGGACGTCCTTTAACGCAGCCACCTTTTCCTCGGACAGCAGCTCGCTGACGAATGTCGGTCGCGGATCGTTTATCGTCCCCAACTCAATTTTCTTGAGGTTATCCGCAGTGGTATGTATGCCGTCCTCCAGTTCTTTCGGAGCTGGGGGAAATTCTGAGATCACCTCATCATTGCTGTTTTCGAGGCACCAGGGAAGGCTGTCTATGTTCTCGGACTCTTCTTTTAGTATCGTTATCATATGACAGGTGCGAATTTTCTTCCAATCCCAATGCGGAGTTGGTTCTGTTCTTGTGTTTTCGGGTTCGTGCTTTTGTGGCGGCGCTACCCTCCAGTTGTCAGACAACGCGAATTTGCCAAGCTGATACTGGTCGTCAACCCAATTCTTAAAGGTAAAGCAATCTTCAAGCGGATGCCCTACTACTCGATGGTAAAAGCAATAATTTGGGTTAAATACCTCGCCTGCGTGCTCGGGGTGCTTGGACTCTGGCAGCGTAAGCATTTGATGTTTTAGAGCAAGATCAAATATCTTCCTTGTTTTGTTCCGAGGAAATGAGTATGCTCGACTCATTTTCTTCATGAGGGCTAAGTCGGTAACGCTCGACTCTCGGATACGTGGTTTCTTAGCTCTGCCTTGTGGTTGTTGAGCGTCTTTTCTGCCCTCTGACTTGTTTTTGCTTTCGCGTCGAACCTTTTTTGTAGCAGGTTGACAAGGAGCGGCCTTTTCATCCTTCACGGCCTGTCGGAGAAGGCGTTGCGTCTTGGCTTTCTCATAGATGGCCGTCTCGCGGTTGTGGTCATCTCGGACTTTTTGACCAGCTTCCCTTATAAGCCTGTCCATTTGTTCTTCAAATGATGGACCGGGCAATTTTTCATCAGGAACTTTTACTGGCTTAGGATTAGCGTCCTCCTATTGAGCGTCCGCATCTTCATCGAAGTCATACATGACATAACAGCTATTTACTAGCTCTCGTTTCTTTAGCCGGATGTACCCAAGCCCTTTTGTTTCCATTCTCCCGTTAGGCAGTTTGCGTTGGGTCCCGGGAACATTCCAGACCCTGTCATAGAATTTGGCCTCTCTAACGGTCTGTCTGAAGGATATCCCCTGGCGTTTCAGCAGTTTCTTCAAACCTTCGGTATAATATCTGGGAAGACGGATAGGCTGAAGCCTGTCGAGCGTGGGATCCACGCCATGCCTAACTTCTTTTTCCACCTTGTTTTCTTCAGAACGGTAGAATAGGATTGCCTTCTCGCCTTCCCATCCGGGAGGGATATAAAATGTCTGCAATTCTTCTACGCTGTTGGTGTTGAGTGCATCTAGTTCTTTGTAATGTTCAAGCGGTACCATGGTTATCTGCAGACTTCGCTCTTCATCAGCGGAAGCCCGTATTGAAGGCCGAGCAGAGAATACGACATGGACCTCATCCTCCGAGTCACTACCAAAGACCAATGTAGGAGTGGACGGTCCTGGCTTGTTATGTTGGGGCGGACCCGAATAAACGATCTCCTCTTCTTCCTCGGTATCACTGCCGAAGACAGGGATGGTGGCGTTAGTTTTATTTTCCGGCTTGTGACACTTCTCCGTGTCTTCGAAATCCGTCAAGAAGTATTTGGCATCTTCGTATTTGTGGACCTCGTTCACAGAGAACGGGTTCAGTTCTCCCGTCACGGTATACTCGAAACCATCCTTAAAATACTTCATACACTGATGTTGTGTAGAAGGGATGATGTTGTACTCGTGTAACCATGGTCGGCCGAGCAAAGCGTTGTAGCATGTCTTGGCATCTATGACGTGGAACTTAATGTCCGTGACGAGTAATCCGAAGCGTAGCGTCAGTATCACAGATCCAAGAGTCTTTGACGATTGGGAGTCGAACCCGGATATGGTGATCTTGTCCCGAGCAAGGTGCTGGACGCTCATGCAGATTTCCTTCAACACCCGCACGTTGAGTAGGTTAACAGACGACCCGTTATCGATCAGAATTTTGCCTATCTTTATATCATGGCAGTATCCCGAAACGTAGAGAGGGCGATTGTGTTCGCAAGTCCCAAGTAGAAGGTCCTCATCGCCAAAAGTAACATCAGCCGTGTGTACTTCCTCCAACTCATCCTTCATCTTTTCCTCAGCCAGGCATGCTTGGAATTGTTCCAGGTCTTGGAGTGCCTTAATCAATGAATCTCTCGCCTCTTTTGATAGCAAAAGGGCGTCGAGAATGCTGAGCTGCGAGGGCAGTTTCCTCAGATGTGCTAAAACGTTATAATCCACTTTATTCTTCTTTAGTGGGTTCTTAGCGGTTAACTCTCCCGCAACTTGGTCATCGAGAGTAATATCCTCAGAGACCTTTTCTTTCCCTTTATCTTTTCTGTTCAAGGGTCCGAGGTTCTTTTCAGGCAGCGTCCGATTTCGCAACCGGATATTTTCGCAGACCTTCGGTTCTTCTTCTTTTCCTGAAGCGGACTCTTTAAAGAGAGGGGAAAGTTCTAGCTCTTCATCAGAATCACTCCCGAATGTAGGCACTTGTGATCTACCGGCGTCAATCATGCAACAACCACTGCTAGTTTTATCAAGCACTTTGATCATTCCGTTCTGCTCTCGGCGGGCTTTGCGCTTTTCCCGCTTAAACTGTTGCCGGTGAGTAACATATCCTTGCCACCACTTACCGAAAGCTTTGCACTCTTCGGTGGGATGCAACACCTTCCGATGGTACAAGCAATAGGAGGGGTGGTTTTCCATTTCACCCGTAATGTTTTTCTCGGAGGGTGGTAGCTTTATACCCATTGACACAGCCTTAGCGAATCTCTTCTTTATCTTGAACTTGATTTTATCTGTGGTGGGTGTATTTTGTTCTAGCGGGAGTACCGCAATTCTTTCGTCAATGCGCTGGCGTTTGGCCCTTTCGAATATAACCGCTTCGTTATCCCGATCAGCTTTGCCCTTTAAGAACGCCTGATTTAGGAATGCATCAATCACTTCATCCGACGGCTCCAGCATTTTTAGTGCAGGCTCTGCCCCCAGCTTTTCAGCGCGAGGGGTCTCCTCATCGGTTGTGGACAAATGGGAAATCACATGGCAACCTGCCACATGTTCTTCAGATTCATTTGACGAACTACCTCCCTCATCTTCTGCTTGGAAGACGTGGTTGAGGAACTCTTGCAATGTAATGGGAGTCCGCGCCTTCTGGTTGTACTCTTCCAGCGCGTCAATTTGCTTTTGCAAGTCTGCGCGCCTATCGCTAGGCTTCACCGGTTTCTTGGCCTTCTTCTTTTTCTTCAAAGACTTTGACGACTGGCTACTAGTGCTTGAACCCCAATCATTGGTCTTTGGAGTTGGACGTGGCTTTAACATCCCCTCAATGACCTGCGGTTCCAATGGGCTTTTCCACTTGATCGCCGGACATGTCCGAAGATCATTTAGCATTCTCTTCGTTTTTGATGATAATACAACCTCCCACGGAGTTTCTTCAATGACAGAGCATGTTGCCCCCGGCGTATTCGTCCCTTTAGAGGTGTGGGGCTGCGGGGGATTCACTTTCCATTTGTCAGATAACGCAAATTTTCCCTGTCTATACTGGTTTTCAAGCCAATTTTTGAAACGTAGCAGTCCTCAATCGGATGGCCTAGCACTCGATGATAGGGGCAGTAATTAGGTTCGTTGACGTCACTTGGTTGCAACGGACGTTTTGGATCTGGCAGATTTATGAGTCTGTTGCGTAATGCCAGCTCGAATAACCTCTTTGTTTTATCGCGGGGAAAGGAATAAGGATGTCCCATCCTATCCTCAAGGGGTACGTAAGGGCGCGTATTGTTTGGACTAGCAACCGGCTTCAAGTCGTTCGGTTGTTGTTGAGTATTAGCGACAATGATCGCTTTTCCCTTTCCTTTGTCATTTCGGGAATCTGGCTTTGGGAGAGGGGGTTTATGACCCATCTGGTCCATTTGCGCTAGTTTGTCAATCAAAGCCTGGAAGGAAGTCGGCTTGAAAAACATCATAAACTGTGAGATGGTTGCCTGTGGATCAAGGGTTCCAACAAACATTCCCACCGCAGGGGCTTCTTCTATGCGCTGCTCACACTTTGACCATAGATTACGCCACCGTATAGCGTACTGAACCCATGTCTCGCCGGGTTTTACCCTAGCGTTAATTAGTGCCGTCATCGGGGTACGTTCACTGGCACTTGCAAAGCGTTGGGTAAACAGCAGCTCCATCTCCGCGAAGGTTTTAATAGAATCATTAGGGAGTTCAGAGTACCACTCGAACGCCGTATCTGATAGACTTCCGACAAACTGGCGGAGCAAAAGCTTGTCATCGCCGCCGGTGTTACCGCAAAGCGCCCTGAACTGGGCGACATGCTGATGGGGATTGCCAGTCCCTTTGTAGACATGAAACTTGGGAATTGTGTAACCCGGCGGGTACCTGATTTGGTCATACCAGCCTGGATATGGCCGCCCCGTTTTTACGACGTGGCCGGCTGCTTCGGCCGCATGATGAACCTTTATTTGCTGGGCTATGTATTCGTCCAGATCAGTCTTAGAGATTGTATCCTCTTTAGCTGTTAATAGAGCGGGCTGCGGATTTAATGTATCTCCCTTATCATCTCCAAGGACGGTTAGGGGTTCTTCAGCGGGAGGATCTTGTTGTATCATCATCCCTATCATGTCCTGGAAGAGGAGGCCCATCCGCTGTATGTTGGCCGCTTGTTCAGCAGCCTCTTTGTCCCTCTTCTCCAGTACTCGGCGAAGGAACTCGGCGTCGGTCTCTTCCTCCTGGCGCTCATCTAAGGACGTCTCAGGGTTCTCTTTTGGCCCAGTGAGTGCAGCCATTGTGGTCATCATCTCCTGGAGCTTTTGTTGCTGCTCCTGAGCCTTGGTCACTGATCGGGTGAGCGGTCGGTGACCCGTAGAAGTACGGCTTTCTTCCTTTCCAGAAGCCATATAAACCGTATGGACAATTATGCCCCCTGACTTGGGGCGTTTAGGTTCACCGCTTTTAAACTTTGCCGCTGACGCGGGAGCTTTCTCTGGCCTCCTTCTTTTGTGGGCCATCGAGGTTAAAGGAGCCGTTGGAGTGGGCATCCTAGCAATTGTTGCCCCCTGTTGTTTAATGGGGCGGTTTTTGTCTTTTTCCACCTTCGCCCTTTTCTGGCGATGAAAGTGGTCCGGGTCAATCACGGAGTCTTGAACTCTACGCCAAACCTTGTAAACTTTTGAGGATAGCCGTTGAGGGGGCTGTTCTTGTTTTGTTTCTGGAACTCTCTCCGCAGGTGGAAGAGATCTTTTCAAGGTAGCGGTTGGAGAGTTCTTACGCACTCTCCTCAGTAGTTCAAAGCTGTTCCCAGTTGGAACAGCAGCGTTGACTTCCACCATTGGAGCGGGTGGAGTTATCCCTGAGGGGGAGTTGCCCCCTGCTTTCCTCACTCGTCGCCAATGGCGACGTCGCGCACGACGAGCCGTTGGGACTGGCTCGGAAATCGAGATGGTTTCTTGTTGCCCCCTGTTTGAGTGTGGGGTAACTGCCGATGTCAGCCTCTCGAAGACTGATGCCTTTTGACCAGCCGGGGAAGGAGTGGGAACCGTCAATCTTGCGAAGACCGACTCTCTGATGGGAGAAGCCGCTTTAACGACTTCCGAAGCAGCGGCCGTTGCCCTCTTTGGGACAGCCACTTTATAGTTCTGACCTAGCCTGGTGAAAACCGAGGCTGTCGGTTTAGTAGCGGGCAACCCGTTGACAGGGGCTGTCGGAACAGTGAGCCGGTTGAAGACCGACTTTTTACCCACTTCCGGTGCAGGTATTGGTGCAGAAAAGCTTGCAGGTGGGATCATAGTCCCGAAGAACAAGCCGGTGGTGGCTTGGGTCACTTGGTCTACCGGCAGAGTAAGGAAGGAAGCCGCTTGGGGCCCATATGCTACACCTCCTGGTGGGGTGGAGCGTCCGTTGCAGCGGCATTTCGAGCAGTTGGTACAGCTAGAGGCCATTGAATCTTGAATTCTGCGCCAGGTAAAAGACCAAATCTTAGTAACTTGAAATCCGAAGACAACCATTTAATGAACCGCGATCGGTTCGCGAAGACGACACACGAAGTGTGGAGTGGAAAGAGGAAGAGGTCCCACCGGGCGTGCCAGAATCTGTTCCCCTCCGAATGGCGGCCGAGACATTGGACGTCTCGCCTGAGATTCGGGGAAGATGCTATTTGGTTTTATCCGTCTACCTCTCCGAAGATGCCAAGTTGATTTATGGCACCGTGTATCGGAGGTTTAGACGGATGCGGCCGATGTAGCAGACTTCGTCAGATTCCCCCTCGCTTGAGGGGTTTTTGATTGTGGGGACGCTCTTCCCTGCAGGCGCAAGCCCCTGCAGTTAATTACGCTACCGCATCGCGGTAACAAATTTCTCCTTCTCCAGAATTTCACTTCGTGTCGTGTGTGTTTGTTTTTTTTGTGGTTGCCCGTGGATTGTATACGGAGACTGAGTAATGCCGTCGCCCGTAGGACGTGGATTAGTCCAAATCCGTATTTACTTAGATTTGGGTTCGATATTTTAGTTTAAGGATGCGTTAGCCTCGTTGAGGCTAAGATCAACTTAAGCGTGATTCATTTAATATATGGCCGTCGGGACTCGTCACCTCTCTGACGTCATTGAGGAATTACAACGACAAGTGTCAGAGGAGTTTGGAGATGTACCCTCGAACCGAAGTTGATTTAGATTTTTATGGTCCATTTGAGTGTTTAAGGATACTTTTTATGATCCATTTGAGTGTTTAAGGATACATTAGCCGTGTTTGGGGCTAAGACCAGCTTAAACGGTTGTTAAGGATACATTAGCCCAGTTTGGGACTAAGATCGACTTAACGGGATCGTTTAGATCCGACAAAAGAGCATGTGGGCTCTATTGTGCCAATTTAGGGACGTGGTGGTCCATCGCCAGTTTAAGGACGTGGTGGTCCAATATTAGTTTAGGGACGTCTCGGTCCAATGTTAGTTTAAGGACGTCTCGATCCAATGTTAGTTTAAGGACGTCTCGGTCCACGAGTTTAAGGACCCCGCAGTCCATATGGGTGTGTGGTTGTTGGGACCCGTCACCTCTTTGACGTCGTTGAGGAATTACAACGATGAATGTCAAAGGAGTTCGGAGATGTACCCTCAAACCGGAGGTAGATTGATTTAGGAGAGCCATTTTGCTCAGTCAATTTAATTTAAGGGCTTATGGCCACGATTGGGCTAAGTCCAGTTGAGAATATCCAACATTGCTTTTGCATTTTTATTTGGGCCTTGCCCAGATAGGATGCAGAGCATCAATTTGTCTTGGGGTCTGCCCCTTTATAAATGATGCAGAGCATCAATTTTATTTGGGCTCAGCCCTTTTATTGCTTTGCAATTTATTTTGGCCTGCTAGGTCTTTTTGATTTGGGCCTGGCCCTTCAAATAGTGCAAAGCACCAAGAATCTTTTAGATTCAAGAAAATGAGTGCAGAGCACTTTTTAATGATCTAAATTTAGATCAAAGAAAAGAAAGAAAAGAAAATCTTTTCTTTCTTTCTGTCTCAGAGAACCAGAGGTTCATAGAAAGTGCAAGGCACTATTTTAATTATTTTTATTTATTTATTTATTTATTTAAGATCCTTGATCTTGTTTTTTTTTTAGATCCATGATCTATTCCTAAGAGAATTTTCTCTTGTTTTAGAGGTTTTTACCTTCTCTTTTTTTTGTGTTCTCAAGAAGTTCTCAAGAGTTCTCCTCTCTCTTTTTTTTTAATCCAATCCTCTCTCCCTTTTGAAATGGGGTCTGGGGTCCTTTTTATAGTACTCAAAAATCAGTTAAATTTGTTAAAAGGATCTTTTTTGAGTGATTTGGGGAATTTTCCCCACCGTTGGATTTTTGATCCAAAGGCCCCTGTTTTACAGAAGAAATCTTCTTGTTTTAACAAGAACAGAAAAAATTTCCTTAAATCTTCATTTTGTTGTTGCGCAACTCACCAGCGTGTGACACGTGTCGCGCAGCGGTGCGCTTGCGCAACTGCGTAGACACGTGTCGCTCAGCGGTGCACTTGCGCAGCAGCGCTTGCGCAACTGCGCAGACACGTGTCGCGCAGCGGTGCGTTTGCGCAGTTGTGCTTGCGCAACTGCGCAGACACCTGGCGTGCTGTGGTGCGTTTGCGCAACAGTGTTTGCACAACTGCGCAGACACGTGTCGCGCAGCGGTGCGCTTGCGCAGTTGAGCGTTGCTTTTGCTTTTTAAAGAGCCTTGCTCTGATTGGACAGACTGCCTCGGGCGTTGTGCTGCCGTGTCAACTTCTGACACGTGGCGCGTTGCGCGCAGCGTACGGGATCTGAAGCGTTGCTTCGAAATTTGAATTTTTGAAATTCAAACAGAGCCTTGCTCTGATTGGGGGAACAATCATGGAGCTAAGGAAGTGGAGGGCAGGATCTACAAAGGTTGTATTTCCATTCACTTAGTAGTTAAGTTGTTAACTTACTTGATGTTTCGCCTAAACTCTAGTTAACGATCGCATTAGGGTTTCTCGGCACCGGAAAATTTTGATTTTGGCATGGTTGATGCCTTGTGGAACCTCTTGGGTGTGCCTAGGAACCCTACAATGGTACCAGAGCCTAGCTAGAGCCTTAGGCGATGCGTAGACGAAGTTAGAAACCCGATCGAACCCGAAACCCTAATTTTCAACCCTTCTCTGTACATTTTTTCAAAACTGGGTTTTTTCCAAATTAAAAATATGAAGAAAAATCAGCAAGATTTTCTAGGGATTACTGTGCAGCACGTGCGCATGATTCGACTAAAGCGCGGCGGAACCGCGGCACTAGCATGGCTCGTGTGGCGGTTCCGTGGCCATTAAGTCACATTAGCTTTTGAAAATTGCACAGTAATTCCTATCTTTTAGTGCTGTATTTTCTGGGAATTTTTAACTTCTACTCAAGAGTTGAGTATTCTGGATTGTATTGGGAGTTCGTAGATTCGATCGGATTGTCAAACTTTGTCTATGTGTTTTTCCGGATAATTTTAGAATATGTTAAAAAGTTCGACCGGATATAAATACCCACTTTTTCCTCTGCCGGAAAATTTCCAAGTGTTGGATTTTTCCGTGGTTTAAAGACGTTCTAAGTAGTGCAAGTAACGCGATGGACCCTCTAGAAGACAACAAACCTTAACTCGATTATGTGACCGTCTTGAACTGCCCTTTGAACCTTAGGGTTTGGGGCAGTACGGCGTGCCACATGTGAGGCGTTGGCTTGACCCTTCTACGGCTGGACAGTTGGTACTGAGGCATGAAGTGAATGTTTTTAAACTTATTTCATGTGTTGAGCTGTTTCGGGAAAACTTGGGTGTTTGACTGTTCGATCGAAAAGTTTAACATTTTCTATTTATCTTGAATGTGATACAATATTTGGAATCCACAAGTAGTTATGAGATAACTGAATAAATGTTATAAACATAGCACTTTAGTCTCACTTGATCGGTTGCCATGGAATTTTGATGCGATCAAAAGTCCGTCGCAATCACGTAGCTTACGCGGATACTCGCCGGTAAACTTAATAGACAGCTACACCCCTTATCCCCGACCAAGTGACTGTAGGAGAACCCCGTCGCCGAAAGCATCCGTTCGGGTGCTCGCGGCAGCGGTGTTCCGCCTTAGTGCACTTCGTCGACGGTATCGGGGGTACGGCCGTCTACTTAAGTTTGCGACGAGCATTCGGTCAGGATGTCGGGAATCCTGTTGAATTTCCCGACTGGATATTGAAAAGAGTTTCGATAATGAGACTAAAATGCGGGGTTTATAATTGTTAGGCATGCGATGTCTAAGGAATTCATATGGTTAGGCATGCGATGTCTAAAGAGTTTGCGGATTCCAACTGTTGTAGTTTTACACTTTCTTTTCTGCGACCGTAAGTGTAATATGTGATATCGTCGGTTTCGTTGCTATATGTCAACGACAATTGGGATGGACATATTTACTTACGTTGATGACATGTGATGTTATGTGTTGCTGGATATGTTATATTGGATCATCGCGTTTGAATAGCCGGGGGGTTTTATGTGAGACGGGTGTTTTTCATTTTCATTCATGTAAAAACTTGTATGTAATATTCTTTTATTGGGGCACTTCCAGGTTGCGGATGTTGTCACCATTTGTATATTATTTTCTTTTCCGCACTAAGATAGACCCAAGGAGGAGAGCACAAGTAACCGGGTTCTGGAGTCCAGTGGGAGACCAACTCGAGGAGTCGAGTCCGGGTCTCCTAACTCTAGAATTGGTAGGGTTGCTTGCCGCTCTCATAGGGGTCTAAGGGTGTGGGTTTGGCTATTCATCGCGACCGTGGAATCCGTGTTTTATACTGGCTCGTATTGAAAACACGGACGTCTTAGTATATCCAATGTTTCATATGATTCTTCTGCTGGATATCTGTGATGTGATCATGTGATGTTCTGTGATAAATACTGTATATAGTATATATGATATATTATATAGGCTTTACTTATGTTTTACACCCGCGCCAGCCCTGTCCTGCTCTGCCGTTAGTTACCTAACCTAACGATGCACGAGGGGACATCGAGGCGAATGCGGATGGCATAAGTGTACGTCGTATTTATCTGTGATGTTTAGGTAACTTAAATGATGGGACTTCATTAATATGATTAATGAAAGAAAAAAAAACCTAAAGATGTTATGGAATCGAATTTCAAAATTAAAACAGGTAGCTACAGTTCTTGCTTTGCACAGCGGTATATATGATATATCCTGCACCTTATTTGATGAGGAAATGGCTGACGATCCCTTCACCGAGAGTGACCCCTTTAGCAATAACTGGCAGATGATACAACCCTCAGTTTGTCTTTTGATTTCTTTTAAGAGTTTTTGCTTTATACAGTGATATATATGATATATCCCGCACCTTATTCGATGAGGAAAGGGCCGACGATCCCTTCACCGGGAGTGATCCCTTTAGCAAAACTAGAAAAGCCTCAAAAACACTCCATTTTAAAATCATTTGATTCTACAACGATATCAAGTTCATTACGCAATAGGTTTTCAGAAAAACCTGTCGTAGCCCTCCGTCATTTCAGATAAGTACTAGTTAGTATTCGTGCTGCGGTAGTTTGGCATGCGTCAAGGCGTAGTGTACAGTAGCTAACTAGTGCTTATCTGCTAGCATACGATGCGATTGGATTAGGGTATTCGTACGGCGTTGTTTGGCATGCGTCAAGGGTCGTGCGGGTGGGTTTAATTCAATCAAGAAATGTACGGGTTGAACTTGACTAGCGGACTATGGGTTGTTTAGCATGCGTCAAGGTCATAGCACGCTAGGGGCAAAATATTATCGGGAATTTCAAGTGTTGAAATTTGCAATGAGATTGCATACCTTCTATGAGATAGTTGGATCCCGATACCCGCTGCGAGTAAGAGTTACTCCTGGGAGAGTTTTACACATTACAATTAGCCGATCAAGTAGGTGTCTAGAAAGGTGTCAACGGGGTTACGCCTCTGGGAAAACGAGGTTTACATTAATTAGGTTCGTGCGAAAGTACGGGGGACCTCCCTCAAAGTACCGACACTGGCCTGGCTGAAAGATTGGCGAACTTGTAGCGTGTAATTAATCCCGGCTAGTCTTTCCTTTTAGGGTTTGAAGGAAGATTTGATAAAAAACAGTGGGAGCCATCCTAATTAGATAAAATAATAACCAATCTATTCTTGCAAAAGCATACGCTGAGTGTTTTCTTCTCTCTCTCTCCAGGTAGCGACCATATCACGCCTTAATCAAGATAATAATACGGAATATTGACCGAACCAGCTTGTTATACTGAGCTGGGGAATGTTGGTCCCGCTCCAACTTATAATTGTTATAAGATAGAGAAGGAAATTGAGGATTACCAGAATTCCCGTGCCGCCCAAACGAAGAAAGTGCATACTGATGCATCATCTTCGGGTGTGTTCATTATACAGAACTGTTTCTCAGTATTCTTTACGTCCTGGATATGAGATACCGGATCAGGATCCCGCATATGTAATTTGTTACATGGGCTACAGACAGGTAAAGAACTGAGAACGGATGATAAGTTTCATGAGACAGAAAACGGTGCAAGTGTTGCAGCCAAGTCTGTTGGTCACTGTCACCCTGTATTACCAATACATTGATTCTGAACAAATGCTATTAGATACCGAACCTGATATACAAAATCATATCAATCTCTTTATTTATTAAAGAAGGATATAATTTTGTATTGTTGGATTATGTTTTGAACATTTCCTATATCAAAAGTTGATCGGTTCAGGCACGTTATCTAAAAGCATTGATGTTCTAAATCAAACTACAGTTCTTAGTATACGGAACACACAAGAGAGGAAGAGTTCAGAAATGAACGGATCCTTCTTGAGGTATTGTAGACTAGGTCATATCAATGCGACCCGACTAGCTAAGTTGCACATAGATGCATATTTAAATCTGTTTGAATTTACATCTTGTGAAACTTGCCAGTCATGTCACAAAGATAAGATGACCATAGGTCTGTTTAATGGAAACAGAGAAAGAGTTAGTGAACTTTTGGGATAATACACGTTGATGTATGAAGATCCCCTGTCTACACATACCAAGACCGGTTCTTTGTACTTCATTACATTCTCTGATGATCTCTCAAGATTCAGACATATGTTCCTGTTGAAACACAAGTCCGAACCTTTTGAGATATTCACAGAATATAAGTTGGAAGTAGAGAACCAAAACGGGTATAAGTATTATGTCCTTTGATGCGATCAAGGAGGAGAATACTTGAGCACGGAATTCCTGGATTATTCTAAAAGAGAATGAGATTCTCTCTCAGCATTACTCCTCCGTATTCACCATAGCACGATGGTATATCGGGATGGAGCAATAGCACCCTATGTGATATGGTGTGCTCTATCATGAGTACTGCTGAGTTACCTATTTCCTTTTGAGAGTTATGCACTTGAGAAGCTGCATACCTATTGAATAGGGTTGAAATCAAATCAGTTGCCTTCCACTTCATATTTGATATGATAAGGGAAGAGACCATCTCTTAAGTCAGTTAAGATTTGGGGTTGTCCGGGCTATGTATAAAAGCATAATCCGGACAAGCTCGAGGCAAGGTCTGTAATGTAGAACTGGAAAGGTTCCAGCTTTACAAACTACAGCAGATGATTTGATAGAACCAAAGGATTCAATAGTTACCAACGAACCTCAGCCTCTCTGCCGATCTAGTAGGGTTCCTCACCCACCAGAGAGATACTTCGGTTTCTCTATGACAGTAGGAGTGAGGATTGCATCATGAGATGATGACCCAACTATTTTCGAGATGGCCATCAGGAGTGGGACTCTGTAAGAATGGCTGGATGCTTAGCGATCTGAGATGGAATCCTTATACACCAACAAAGTATGGACTTTGGTTGCTATATCTGAAGGGTTAAATCCCCATCAGGAGCAAGTAGATCTTGAGACGATTACTTGGTGTACATGGAAAGGTTGAGACTTTCAAAGCTAGACTTGTTAAAGGTTTGCATCGTAGACCGGTTGTGGCTAATAATGAAACCTTTTCTGGGGCCTATGCTTAAGTCCATCCAGATCCTACTTGCCACGACTACATACCATGACTACGATATCTGGTGGTTGGGTGTCATGACAGCTTTTCTAAATAATGTTTTAGAAGAGGGTGTCTATAAGTACACAGCCAGAGGGCTTCGTAGACAGTGGAGCAGTGGAAACGTGCATAAGTTGCTTTATAGGATAAAGCAGGCATCGCGGAGTTGGAACGTCTGTTTTGATGTAGTAGTCAAAGAGTTTGACATCATCAAAATGGTAGATGAACCTTGTATAAACAAAAGGGTAGTAGGGAGTATGGTGGTGATCCTCATAGAGTACGTGGATGTCATACTCATGATAGGGAAGGAGTTTCCTATGCTACGCTCAGTCAATCTCCGCTTATCACAAAGATTATCCATATAGGATTAATGTGATACCTACTAAATCCTATGTTTTGGATCTATGAGATAGATCTAAATTGGATGTTAGGATACTCACTAGATGTAGTGAAATGGTATCAATTGATCCTGGGGAGAATCACTGGAAAAGTTCCAGGGTGATAAGGACGACTGAATGTCAGTCATAGGCATTGTCTTTACCCTCAGTGGAGGGACGGTATGTTGGAAGAGTTCCAAGCTAAATACCGTGGCTTAATAGACGATAAAGGCAGGATACATCGCTACTTAAGATGCTACCAAAGAGGCTGTCTGGGTGTATATTAGTTCATGAGATGAACTTAGTTCCTCCCATTGTGTGACAATGGAGTTGTAGCTTATGCCAAGGAACGTCCGTCCCATCAGTGATCCAGACATATTCTGAGGTAGTGTCACCTGATCATGGAGATGGTTGATCTCCAAGGGATCAAGGTCAGGAGAGTAGACTCAGAGGACGACACGACGGATCCACTCACAAAGGCCTTTTCCCAGAGAGAGACTTTTATGGGATGGTTGAGTATGAGATACTACAACCACTGCTATCAGATGGCCCTAGTGCAAGTGGGAGACTGTTAGTTATATGTATGCCCTAGAGGCCATTGCTATACATAGGATGTATATTGTAGTGGATGCTTGGACATATATAGGGAGAACTTTCTTGCTCGACATGATAGTATGCTATCTGGTTGCTCTTTACCTTAACGTGTACACTGATTGTCTCTCTGTTACATGTTGGTAAAGCCCTTAGGATGTGTACTTGACTACCTGGACTATGATGCGGATCATACCAGTGGGGACATGGTAGTCCATAAGTACATCCTTCAAGGTCCCTAGTCATGGGTGTATCGAGACGGGGCATCGATATACCAGAGTAGACTAGGGTATACCTTCTCGACCCATACAGATGGGCGATGGATGATCACATATCCATTGGTGTTTGACATCAGAGATGATATACGGGTGCTCAGTGGAGACTGGGTACACTGGACGGACTCGCCGAGAACTCCCAGATGGTATTATACCTTACGTCAGATGGCAGTTCTCTGGTGACACTGGTACAGGTTAGTCTGTAGACCCGAGATCGTCATAGAGTCTTGTGTGATTCCCGCTGTGCTTTGATTTCCACCTTACCACGTCCAAGAGGGCGTGAAAAACGGTGGTTTTTGGGTACAGTCCCGAATCACATGGAGGCAATGAGCGATAGGAGGGGATTCATCTCTCCCGGTATAGGGAGTTGATGTTGCGCTGTGTTCGATTGGCTATAACCGGAAATCCCTGGCCAGGGTTGCTGAGATTTACTGGTAAGTGTTACCAGTAGTTTCTCGAACTGTTATAGACCTCATATTGACACAACTTATCGAGCTGCTGGGGTCTGACGTTTACCACCCCTAGGCAAGATATGCGACATATCAGACGATCAGACCGGACTGTACGGTAAGTGTTACTGGTTGGATTCACAGGAGTGTGAGCGGGCTTGCTCGTTGATCTTCTGATCTCTCAATACCCGGGTGGCCGTTACGTTTAGCAGACCGCTTGCGGCTTGTGGGTGTTTGATATGATCATCACCTACTGCCGGCGTATTGACGAGTCTTTAGAGTCCTACACAGAGGTTTCCTGGCTCAAGCGAAACGAAATAGGAGCACATATGAGATATGTGCGGGACCGAGAATAATGCGTGTATGTGATACCGTATTCTATTCTCGCGATGAATGTATCGATTGGTTGTATGCGATATAACCTAGTTATCGAATCGAGGATTGATTCGATAAGTCGATACATTTGATATTAGTCGGTCATATGCGATATGACCGGATCGTTAAATCAAGTGTTGATTTAATGATTTAATGTATAATTATATATTTGATATATTACTTTGCATTAACTAATATTGGTTCACTCAAGATTGATTTTCTCACTTGAAATGCACAAGTTGTATATGTGATATATTTTTGTGCACTTGTTTGTATCATATTTGATGATACATGCAAACTTGGGTTTGTGTTTACTTTAAACCATGTTTAAGTGAATGGTTAGGGTTTTATTATCTTCTCTTGATTATTTATTTTATTTATTTATTCTTTTTAGCAAGAAAAGAAATGGTTGCTTCTTTTGGATTTTCTTTGAAGCTTCATGAAGCTTTGAAAAGTTCAACCATTTTTGTTTCTTTTGCTTAACCTAACCATTCACCTAACCCTAGTTTATTCTCTACACTTAACCATGGTTGCATTATGATAACCATCACTTGTTTTTCTATTATTAATAATTCTTTTTCATTCTTCTTCTTGATCTTTTTCATGAAGAGAAAAAGAAAAACCTTTGCTTGAAATTTCTAAGTGATGATTCCAAGTGAGAAATCCAAATCAAAAGTGAACCCACTTCCTATTTCTTCATCATCTACCACTCGCCATGTAGTATAGGGTGTTTTCTTCACAAGTTTCATGACTTGGTGAAGGTGGAGCTTGATCTTGAGTTGCCTCGACGTAGATCATCTTCGGCATCGAAGTCGACGACCTAGCCCGATCATTTCTTCGACGAAACCATCGCTAGAGTCCGGGATCCGATGATCGCAGCGGAGAGACATCATCATGGAGCTAAGGAAGTGGAGGACCGGATCTACAAAGGTTGTATTTCCATTCACTTAGTAGTTAAGTTGTTAACTTGCTTGATGTTTCGCCTGAACTCTAGTTAACGATTGCATTAGGGTTTCTCGGCACCGGAAAAATTTGATTTTGGCATGGTTGATGCCTTGTGGAACCTCTTGGGTGTGCCTAGGAACCCTACAGAAACTAGCTCCGGGGTCACTAGGTTGTATAAAGGCGACCATGGACGCATTCAAATCCATCATCTGTTGGCTTAACGCTACCATAAAATCTTCCAACGACTATTCCAGACTAGACATGGGTTTTTAAGGAGTTTCAGTAAAAGATTTAAAGTTGTTTGGATACTGGAAACTCCTAAATGGCTTTTAAGAAGCAATGTCTAGGGGAGGTGCAAAAGTCGGGTAGGACTGGTAGGAATTGAATGGTTGGACAGAAGTAGAATCAACATTTGGATAAGAAGGTAAATGGAATTGTTGATCCAAAGAATTCGCAGTGGTGAAAGGAGTAAAAGATCGGTTACGAGATTGTTCAATATGTTCAGCAATAGACATGGGTTTCGGAGTTACAACAGGACTCGAAAAAGGAGTATCAACGTAAGAAGGTGGTGAAGGTTGAAATGGTTGATATAATGTGGATTGCGGAGTCCAACTGGTTGTCCTAGACGCGCCTTTTCGATCTTTCAAAGAAATTTTGGGCATGGAGGGGTCGTTCGAAATTCGACCAAAACAAGAAGCGTAGAAAGTAATGTCTGGTTAGGGGTACTAAAGTTCGGCAAGAGTTTTGCGAGGTGGGGTACCCATGATGTGATGAGAGAAAGGAAAAGAATGTGAATATTTTTTTTCCATTTTTATTATTATTTTTTTTTATTTTTTTTAAAAAAATTGATTGTTTTTGGAGTTTTGAATTTGAAAGTGTTTTTTTTTCAAAAAGAGTTTTGCAAAATTTTTTACGGAACTACGGCACAATCTCAATTTAAGCATGCACAATCAAGCTTAGAGCTAGGGTCTCCTAAATCAACTAGACTGCTCCTAACTGTTCTAAAGCGACAAGTTGTGAGATATCTCTCAAATCGCCTCTTCACCGCTAATTGTGGCCAGGTAAGCACAAATGAAGAAAGGAGAGATCCGCTCACGAATCACCGTGAGACGGGCCTTTTAAAATTATATTTCTCACTTGTCTAGCCTAGGAACCACAAAATCAGGTTTAGATAAACGACTGAATGCCCACAACCTTCTTTTGTCCTAATGAGCGCGACAGTCCTTAATTGGCTGAGTCTAGATATTTTTTAATTAGCTCAAAAGTGATGTATATGCTTTTTAGTGATTTTTGGGGTCTTAGGAAGGGTAATAAAATCCCCACCCAATCTTAATTGGTGTTATAGCCCCTTAAAAGTCCGTATTAATTATGAAAAGCAGTTAACACACCAAAAATCTAAAACTCTTGCAAAATTTTTTTTATTTGGCAGCGCAAAGAATCCTGCACAAAAATGATTTATTGGAGAGGAAGAAAGATTTTGCGTAAAGAACCCTGCAGGAAAAATTTTCAGTGGAGATCAGAGTAGGAGAGGGGACAAAAATACTTACAGAAAATTTTGGGGTACTGACGTCCGCAATTGATCGCGAAACCGCGGTCAAACTCCTTCTTATGCTGCGTTTCCACGGCAGTTTGGTTGGTTTGGATCTCCTAAATTTTCCTGTTTGCTGTTATGGTTCTCATCTGTCTGTTCAGATCCTCTGTTTCTTGATTTGTTCAGTGGGCTTGCTCCAGATCTGTCAGTGTTTTCTCCAAGCCTGCATACTTGCACAAAAACCTTTCAAAAATAACAAGATGATTTTTATTTTTGTTTTTTTTTGTTTTTCAGTTTTTATAATTTTTTTTAAAATTTCAATTAACCCGAAATTACAAAAATCAAATAACTATCGTTTCCCCGGCGACGGTGCCATTTGATTGATGAGTCGCTTTACGTACGTGTGTTTTTAAAATTAAGAATACCGCAATCAAGACGGTGTTGCTTGGTATCTAGCCGGTTGAGTACGGATCGGTCCACGGGGAAAAGGTGTTCTTTCTTTAAATTCTAACGAGTTAAGTCCTATTTTTGGTAGGTTTTGTTTTAAAATCTAAGAATGAGATTCAATTGATTTAAAGTCTTGCTAGGGTTAGGATTAGATTAGTTTGGAAAAGGAATTCTACTCACTGCTTTTAATGCTCTAGTTAAGAATATAGGTGTTAGGGTAATAGTCAACAAAGGGGATTAGCACGACTAGGAAGAAACTCAGTTTCTTCCTTTTGGTCCTTATCCGTCCTTTCTCAACTCTTAGCCCTAACCTCTATTTAAATCAACCACAACCGGTCTAATTAGGAAATCACCACTATCTTGTAGGATAGGGTGCCGTAGTGAGCAGTGTGTGGTTAATTTAAATAGAGTCCTGATTATAAAAATTATATAGGCAAAGAAAGGAGTGAGAGAGATTTCCTTCTCTCAAATCTTCCCTATCCTAACCCTAACAAGTGAGGAATTATTCACTCATTAGAAAAACTATGATAAAATTCATTTTTGTTTGTTTATTTTAATAGGTGAACTAGAATGCAGAAAATAAAAGAACAGATAAAATAAATTGCTGGAATTAAAATTCCGATATAAGAATGAGATAAAAGAATAACACTTACTTTATTGATACCTCTCAACAATGCATTACAACTTGAATAAAATTTTAATCTAGAAAATTAAAAAGAGGCATGCCTAATTAGGCTTCTGGCTTTCCTATTTATAGATAGGAGAAACCCTAGGTTTTACATCTGATCCATATTTGAATTTACAAGACTACCCTAAGAAAGCTGGGTCAAAGCACCGATACCCACCGACACGTGCACTACACAGCCGCGGTTTCGCGGCCGAAAGCCATGTTTGGCCGCGGTTCCGCGGCCGTATTGTGGGCTCTTGGACTCAGTTCTTTAGGGATGCTTCATGTTGCTTTTTCCTTCTGTTTTCTGCACTTGGTTCCTCAGAATCTCTTCTACTTTCTTCCAGATTTCCAACAGTGCAGAATTATGTGGACTTTTACCGTAAGTTTCGCGTTGAAGTCTTGAATCTTGTGTTACCCTTGTGCTTTGTGCATTGTACTGTTTACTGGTCTTCATTTGTTCCTTGAACTGTTAGGCGGCATCATACGGATTCATCTTTTGTTGGTCGTAGTCTTACTTTTGTAACGTCATTTCATGAATTTCACTGTATTGTTCTGAGAACATGTATCCTACAACTATTTAGCAGACATGGATCAAAAGCACCTATTTATTTGTAATATGATTAAGAATGGGCGATATAATAATAAAAAATTATGATATGAACAGTTCTCTAACTACCTTTTTACTCTATCTATAGTTTTCTATTGAAGGTTTCATTAACCATAATGTATATATAAATCGGTTTCCATCAAGTTTGCGAGGGTGCTATACGCCTTCCACCCGACTTACTCCGTAGATATAGATCTACTCACATTGGTCTTCGCTTGCCGAAGTCGATGACGCCATGCTCCGTCGCATTGGAATCCATGGGAAGGTACCTACAATAACAACACATATCGCAACGCTATTAAAATCAAGTTCTGAAATCCAAACGACACGCGCATTGCTCATAGGTTAGAACCTATAGCTTACGCGTACAAAACCAACCAAACAATCCTTGTTGTTGATGTACAAACATCCAACAACCAAATACAAATCCAAATATCAAAACTAAATATTTCAAAATATGGAAAACATAACCAAAACCACACCAAAGTGCTTCCAGATTTTGACTCAGACCAAAACAAGGTGCACAAACAAGTCTAGGGTGCTGTACATGGTGTATATGAGCTACTAGACCAACCCCGACACCAAATTCCACAGATTGGCCGGCTACCTACCCACAAAATCCGGCCTCCTCGGCCCGCTAAGGTCCTCTGGGCTTTGTCTCGTCAAGGTGTTCTCCTAGTACTCTAATTTGGTCTCTGGAGTTGTTTGCTTTCCTCAAAAATTCCCCGGTTTCTCCAGATTTCCCTGCACACCCTATATACTCACAAAACCGACATGAACAAAATCCTGAATCTGTATTTTGGCTTCTATACTAAATTCCAGGTCTTTCAACAGCCACTAGAGTTCACTAATTCCCACAATCACCTAAACCTTTCTCTAGAGATTTTATCTTCACAACCACCAACCCAATTCAACTTCTAAACTATCTAAAACATAAGAAAACCAAAACTAACTAAATGGAAATGATTATACCTCATAGATGTCACTTAAGCAAACCGTAGAAGTCCCAATGTTGTCAAAATCCCACTTTGCTTGGTCCATTGCGATGAGGGTGAGGAGGTGATCATTTTTGTGAAAGGGGTATAGGGTTTTGACAAGGTTTTGGAGGTGATTTTTGGAGTTGTAGATGGAGGGAAGGGAGGTTGAGGAGGATGAAGAAGGAGATGAAAATGGTGGGGGAAAGGATAATGAGGCAGCCCCCCCTCTCTCAATTATTCTCACTCTCTCTCTCTAAGCATGCTTATTCTCATCATTGTGTCCCCCCCTCTCTCTCCAAATCATCATTACACCTTTTTCCCTTTCTTTTCTCACCAAAAACACATATACCCAAATAAAACAATACAAATGAAATAACATGTAACATGTCATGGTGCACTAACCATGAAAAACTGTAGAACACGGATTTGGCATAATCGCGATTAGCAGTGCACTAATCGGGTTTTATTTAAACTGCATATAATAAATTTTAAAAATACCAAATCCTTTAAATATATTTTTAAATGAATAAATAATTTTAATCTCTAATTATTTCACAATTATTGGCATATATTTATACCCTTTTTCGAAAACCCCAATTTCGCAAATTGGGCAGTTTTCGGGAAATATATTATTTTAATATTAAATTCCAAAAATAATATTTTACATTTTCTGAAATGTTACAATAGGGTATCCCTTGCATGCGAACTCTCTCCAAATCAGTATTGGGAGACATCTCTTTGGAGAGAGTGAGTCTTCAGATCGTGGGTAAAAACCCACGCTTGGATTCTTCCATACTAAACCTCTTTAGTATGGTGTCAATGTACCTGAATTGGGACAATCCCAGTATCCGTTTAGATCTATATCTATAGATATTAATCCCCAAGATGTAGAAGGCATCCCTTAGATCTTTCATTGAGAATCTTTGTGATAAGAAGAGCTTGACCGATTGCAGAATAGGAATGTCATTTCCTATCAAGAGTATGGCATCCACGTACAATACGAGGAAGACAACCTTACTCTCTGCCACCTTCTTGTATATACATGGTTCATCTATGTTTTTGACGAAATCAAACTCTTTGATAACGACATCAAAACAGATGTTCCAACTCCGCGATGCTTGCTTTAACCCGTAGATGGATTTAAGCAGCTTGCATACCTTTTTGCTGCTCCCACTATCTACGAAGCCCTCTGTCTGAGTCATGTACACGCACTCTTCCAAATTACCATTTAGAAAGGCGGTCTTAACATCCATTTGCCAGATTTCGTAGTCATGATATGCAACAATGACTAGTAGGATCCGGATGGACTTAAGCATAGCCACTGGGGAAAAGGTTTCGTCATAATCCACACTTGGTCATTGACGAAAACCCTTTGCAACAAGTCTAGCTTTGAAAGTCTCAACTTTTCCATCTACACTAAGTTTCTTTTTAAAGATCCATTTGCTCCCAATGGGTTTTAGCCCTTCAGGAGCAACTTCCAAAGTCCATACTTTGGTGGTGTACATGGATTCCATCTCAGATCGCATTGCATCCAGCCATTTCACAGAGTCCCCACTCGTGATGGCCTGCTCAAAGATAGTTGGGTCATCATCCTCCATGATGCAATCCTCGCTTCCACCATCAAAGAGAAAACCGTAGTATCTCTCAAGTGGATGAGGAACCCTACTAGATCGGCGGAGAGGCTAAGGTTCGTTGGGAGCCATCGAATCCTCTGGTTATACCAAATCATCTGTCGTAGTTTGTATTGCTGGAACTTCTTCCAGTTCTACCTCCTCGCCACTAATTTCCTTTGTAAGAAATTCCTTTTCTAAAAAGGTGGCATGTCGAGAAACAAACACCTTTTGTTCCTCGGGGTGGTAGAAGATATACCCGCGCGAATGTTTGGGATATCCAATAAACTTACACAGAAAAGACCTTGCCGCGAGCTTGTCCGGATGTTGTATTTTCACATATATTGGACAACCCCATATCTTAATATAATTAAGAAATGGTCTCTTTCCTTTCCATATCTCATATGGAGTGGTTGGTATAGATTTGGTGGGAACCATATTTAATAGGTCCGCAGCTGTCTCCAGTACATATCCCCAAAAGAAAATAGGCAACTCAGCAGTGCTCATCATAGAGCGCACCATATCTAATAGGGTATGATTCCTTCGCTCCGATACACCGTTGTGCTGTGGTGTATACGGAGGAGTAAGCTGAAAGAGAATCCCATTCTCTTTTAGATAATCCAAAAACTCATTGCTCAAGTATTCACCTTCTCGATCAGATCATAGGATTTTAATACTTTTACCCGTTTGGTTCTCGACTTCGATTTTATATTCCTTGAATTTCTCAAAAGTTTCAGACTTATGTTTCAACAGGAACGTATGTCCGAATCTTGAGAGATTACATGTGTAGACATGGGATCGCATACATCACTATGTATCAGTCCCAAAAGTTCACTAGCTCTTTCTCCGTGTCCTGTAAACGGGTTTTTGGTCATCTTGCCTTTGAGACATGACTGGCAAGTGTCATAAAATGAAAATTCGAACGGATTTAAATATCTATCCTTATGCAACTTAGCTACCCGTCTCGCATTGATATGACCTAGTCTACAATACCACAAGAAGGATTCGTTCATTTCTGAACTCTTCCTCTTGTATGTGTTTTGTACATTAAGAACTGTAGTTTGATCTCGAACGTATATGTCATTATTTAACGAGCCCGATCCAATCAAATTTTGATTCAGGAAGGTGTTCATAATATTATCCTGTACTACAAAATTATATCCTTCTTTACTTAATAAAGAAACTGATATAAGATTGCATATCAGGGTCGGAATGCAATAGCATTCGTTCAGAATCAATGTTTTACCATTTGGTAATACAAGGTGATATTCGCCAACTGCTTTGGCTGCAACATTTGCACCATTCCCTACTCTTACGGAATGATCACCCATTCCCAGTTCTCTACCTTTCCTTAGCCCATGTAACATATTACATATGTGGGATCCCGATCCGGTATCTAATACTCAAGACGTAGAGTGAACCGAGAAACAGTTCTCAATAACTAACACATCTGAAGAAGATGCATCAATATGCTTATTCTTCATTTGGGCGGCTTGGGAATCCGGATATTTCCCTATTCCCTGCTCAGACTTATAACAATTATAAGTAGGAGAGGGACCAACGTTCCCCTTCTCAGTATAACAAGCGGGTTCGGTCAATACATCCATATTATTATCTTGATTAAGGCCTGACATGGTCACTACCTGGAGAGAGAGAGAAGAAAACACTTTAGTGTATGCTTTTGCAAGATCAGATTGGTTATTATTTTATCTAATCAGGATGACTCCCATTGTTTTTATCAAATCTTCCTTCAAACCCTAAAATGAAAGACTAGCCGGGATTAATTACACCCAACAATTTCGCCAATCTTTCAGCCAGACCAGTGTTGGTACTTTAAGGGAGGTTTCCCGTGCTTTCGCACGGACCTAATTAAAATAAATCTCGTTTTCCCAGAGGCATAACTCCTTAAACACCTTTCTAGAAACCTACTTGATCGGCTAATTATCTTGTGTAAAACTCTCCCAGAAGTAACTCTTACTCGCAGTGGGTATCGGGATCCAACTATCTCATAGAAGGTATGCAATCTCATTGCAAATTTCAACACTTGAAATTCCCGATAATATTTTGCCCCTAGCGTCCTATGACCTTGACGCAGGTCAACAAACCATAGTCTGCTAGTCAAGTTCAACCCATCATTTTGTAGGGTTCCTAGGCACTCTAATGAGGTCTCACAAGGCATCAACCATGCCAATTTCTAATTTTACGAGTGCCGGGAAACCCTAATACGGATCGTTGACTAGAGGTTAGGGGAAACAAGAAGCTAGTTAACGACTTAACTAAGTGAACGGAAATACAACCTTTGTAGATCCGGTTCTCCACCTCCATAGCTCCATGATGAAGTCCCCTTGCTGTCAAAATCAAATCCCGGGCTCTAGCGTCGGCTTCACCGGAGAAATGGGCGGGCTAGGTCATAGACTAGGATGCCGAAGATGATCTATGTCGAGGCATCACAAGATCAAGCTCCCACTTCACCAAGTCATGAAACTTGTGAAGAAAACACCCTATACTACTTGGCAAGAGGTAGAGGATAAAGAAATAGGAAGTGGGTTCACTTTGGAATTGGATTTCTCACTCTTTTTCACTAGTTGCCATTGATGGTAGCTAGGTTTTCTTCATGTTGAAGATGAAGAAGAAGAAGAAGTATATTATGATAAGTTAATTAAAAACAAAAGAAAAAAGAATCCTTATCATAATATGAACCATGGTTATGTGTAAAGAATTGACTAAGGTTAGATGAATGGTTAGGGTTAAGGATGAAGACAAAATGGTCACTTTGGTCAAAGCTTCATGAAGCTTCAACAAGCTTCAAGAATTAAAGCAACCATTTTGTTTTCTTATCCCATTTCTTTTTAATCCAATTAAAAAGATAAATGAATGAATAACTAAATAAAAACCCTAACCATTTACTAACCAAGGTTTAATTCTTTACACATAAACAAGTAAGTATGTATCATCAATCATGATACAATCAAGTGCACAAAAGTATATCACATATACAACTTGTGTACTACAAGTGAGAAAATCCATTTAAAGTGAACCAATACTAGTTAATGCAAAGTAATATATCAAATATATAATTATACATTAAATCATTAAATCAACACTTGATTTAACGATCCGGTCATATCACATATAACCGACTAGTATTCAATGTATCGGCTTATCGAATCAATCCCTGATTCGATAACTAGGTTATATCGCATACAACCATTCGATACATTCATCGCGAGGATAGAATACGGTACCACATACACGCATTATTCTCGGTCCCGCACATATCTCATATGCGCTCCTATTTCGTTTCGCTTGAGCCAGGAAACCTCTGTGTAGGACTCTAAAGACTCGTCAATACGTCGGCAGCAGATAATGATCATATCAAACACCCACAAGCCGCAAGCGGTCTGCTAAACGTAACGGCCACCCGGGTATTGAGCGATCAGAAGATCGACGAGCAAGCCCGCTCACACTCCTGTGAATCCAACCAGTAACACTTACCGTACAGTCCGGTCTCGTCGTCTGTTATGTCGCATATCTCGCCTAGGGGTGGTAAACGTCAGACCCCAATAGCTCGATAAGTCGTGTCGATATGAGGTCTATAACAGTTCGAGAAACTACTGGTAACACTTACCAGTAAATCTCAGCAACCCTGGCTAGGGATTTCCGGTTATAGCCAATCGAACACAGCGCAACATCAACCCCCTATACCGGGAGAGACGAATCCCCTCCTATCGCTCATTGCCTCCATGTGACTTGGGACTGTACCCAAAAACCACCGTTTTGCACGCCCTCTTGGACGTGGTAAGGTGGAAATCAAAGCACAGTGGGAACCACACAAGACTCTATGACGATCTCGGGTCAACAGACTACTCTGTACCAGTGTCACCAGAGAACTGCCATCTGACGTAAGGTATAATACCAACTGGGAGTTCTCTGCGAGTCCGTCCAGTGTACCCAGTCTCCACTGAGCACCCGTATATCATCTCTGATGTCAAACACCACTGGATATGGGATCATCCATCGCCCATCTGAATGGGTCGAGAAGGTATACGCTAGTCTACTCTGGTATATCGATGCCCCGTCTCGATATATCCACGACTAGGGACTTTGAAGGATGTACTTATGGACTACCATGTTCCCACTAGTATGATCCGCATCATAGTCCAGGTAGTCAAGTACACATCCTAAGGACTTTACCAACATGTAACAGAGAGACAATCAGTATACACGTTAAGGTAAAGAGCAACCAGATAGCATACTATCATGTCGAGCAAGAAAGTCCTCCCTATATATGTCCAAGCATCCACTACAATATACATCCTATGTACAGTAATGGCCTCTAGGGCATACATATAACTAACAATCTCCCACTTGCACTAGGGCCATCTGATAGCAGTGGTTGTAGTATCTCATACTCAACCATCCCATAAAAGTCTATCTCTGGGAAAAGGCCTTTGTGAGTGGATCCGCCGTGTTGTCCTCTGAGTCTACTCTCCATAACCTCGATCACCCTGGAGATCAACCATCTCTAGGATCAGGTGATACTACCTCAGAATATGTCTGGATCACTGATGGGACGGGCGTTCCTAGGCATAAGCCACAACTCCATTGTCTCACAATGGTAGGAACGATGTTCATCTTATGAACTTTTATACACCCAGACTTCCTCTTTGGTAGCATCTCAAATAGCGATGTATCCAGCCTTTACGTCTAGTATGCCACGGTATCTAGCTTGGAACTCTTCCAACATACCGTCCCTTTACTGAGGGTAAAGACAATGCCTGTGACTGACTTTCAGTCGTCCTTATCACTCTGGAACCTTTCCAGTGATTCTCCCCAGAATCAATTGATACCGTCTCACTACAACTAGTGAGAATCCTAACATCCATTTAGATCTATCTCATAGATCCAAAATCCAGGATTTAGGAGGTATCATTTTGATCCTATATGGAGAATCATTGTGATAAGCGGAGATTGACCGAGCGTAGCATAGGAAACTCCTTTCTTATCAAGAGTATGTCATCCACGTACTCTACGAGGATCATCACCATACTCCCTACTACCTTTTTGTATATACAAGGTTCATCTACCATTTTGATGACGTCAAACAGTTTGACTACTATATCAAAACAGATGTTCCAACTCCGCGATACCTGCTTTATCCTATAAAGTATCTTGTACACGTTTCCGCTGCTCCCACTGTCTACGAAGCCCTCTGGCTGTGTACTTATAGACGTTCTCTTCTAAAACATCATTTAGAAAAGCAGTCATGACACCCAACCGCCAGATATCGTAGTCATGGTATGTAGCCGTGGCAAGTAGGATCTGGATGGACTTAAGCATAGCCACTTGAAAAGGTTTCATCATTATCCACGCCTGGTCGATGACGAAAAAGCTTTAACAAGTCTAGCTTTGAAAGTCTCAACCTTTCCATCTACACCAAGTAATCTTCTCAAGATATACTTGCTCCTGATGGGGATTTAACCCTTCAGATATAGCAACCAAAGTCCATACTTTGTTGGTGTATAAGGATTCCATCTCAGATCGCAAAGCATCCAGCTATTCTTACAGAGTCACTACTCTCGATGGCCTACTCGAAACTAGTTGGGTCATCATCTCATAATGCAATCCTTGCTCCCACTGTCATAGAGAAACGGAAGCATCTCTCAGGTGGGTGAGGAACCCTACTAGATCGGCGGAGAGGCTGAGGTTCGTTGGTAACTATTGAATCCTTTGGTTCTATCAAATCATCTATTGTATTTTGTATAGCTGGAACCTTTCCAGTTGTACATTACAGACCTTGCCTCGAGCTTGTCCGGATTTTGCTTTTAGACATAGCCCGGACAACCCCAAATCTTAACTAAGTTAAGATATGGGCTCTTCCCTTTCCATATCACATATGAAGTGGTAGGCAACAGATTTGATCGGAACCATATTCAATAGGTATGCAACTTCACAAGTGCATAACTCCCAAAAGGAAAATAGGAAACTCAGTAGTACTCATCATAGAGCACACCATATCAAATAGGGTGTATCTGCTCCGCCCCGATATACCATCGTGCAATGGTGTATTCGGAGGAGTAATGCTGAGAGAGAATCTCATTCTCCTTTAGAAAAGTCCAGGAATTCTATGCACAAGTATTCTCCTCCTTGATCTCATCAAAGGACATAATACTTTTACCCGTATTTTGGTTCTCTACTTCTAACTTATATTCTGTGAATATCTCAAAAGGTTCGGACTTGTGTTTCAACAGGAACATAGGTCTGAATCTCGAAAAATCATCAGAGAATGTAATGAAGTATAAAGAACCGGTCTTGGCAAGTGTAGACAGGGGACCTCTATACATCAACATGTATCATCCCAAGAGTTCACTAACTCTTTCTCTGTTTCCAGTAAACAGAGCTGGTGTCATTTAATCTTTGTGACATGACTGGCAAGTTTCACAAGATGTAAATTCAAACAGATTTAAATATGCATCTATGTGTAACTTCAGCCAGTCGGGTCGCATTGATATGACCCAGTCTTCAATGCCTCAAGAAGGAATCGTTCATTTCTGAACTCTTCCTCTTGTGTGTGTTCTGTATACAAGGAACTGTAGTTTGATTTAGAACGTCAATGCTTTTAGATAACGTGCCTGAATCGATCAACTTTTGATATAGGAAATGTTCAAAACATTATCCAACAATACAAAATTTTATCATTTCTTTACTAATAAAGAGACTGACATGATTTTGTATATCAGGTTCGGTATCTAATAACATTCGTTCAGAATCAATGTATTGGTAATACAGGGTGACAGTGACCAACAGACTTGGCTGCAACACTTGCCCCGTTTTCTGCATCATGAAACTTATCACCCGTTCTCAGTCTTTACCTATCTGTAGCCCATGTAACAAATTATGTTGGAGATAGTGCTCTCAGAGTCAATTATTAGGTCACAGGTACGTGATTGCAATGATTGATGGAGGACCTATCCCGGTAGGACAGTCTTACTCGAGATGATAGTATGCTATCTGGTTTACCTTTATCATCGTGTACTGTTTTAAGTGACCTGACACGTCGCTATTACATGTTGATAGAGCCCCTAGGATTCTTGCTTGACCACCAGCAGTATGAGGGCGATCATATAAGTGGGAGCTGGGGGTCTATAAGCATATCCTTGAAAGGTCCCTAGTCGTGAGAGTTTCGAGACAGGGCATCGATTCTCCATAGTAGACTAGTGTATACAGTCGAGACCCCGACGAGGGGCGGTGGCCGGTCTCACAAGCCACTGGTGTCAGTTGGATCACCTAAGATGTATACAGGTGCTCATTGGGTTATGAGTACACCGGACAGGACTCGCCGGGAACATGCTAGTTGGTCATGTACCAGACGTCAGATGGCAGTTCCCTGGTGACATGTGTGCAGGTTAGTTCATCGACCTGGGGATCGTCATTTGTCTCGTGTGAGTTCCCACTGTACTTTGATTACTACCCTACCACGGCTCAAAGGAGTCGTGCAAACAGGTTTTAGTTGGGTACAGTCCCGAGCCACATGGAGGCAGTGAGCGTATCTTCAGGGGTTCGTCTCTCCCGGTATTGGGGGTGAGGTCGTGCTGTGTCTAGGAGAGCCATTACACGAAGCCCTCGGCCGAGGCAAGGAGATTTACTGGTAGGTATTCCGGTAGTATCTCAGGGTGTTCTGGGCTACACTCCGACACGACTTGTACCGCTTTTGGGGGTCTGACTTTTACCAACCCCCTAGGCCCGCCATGCGATGCTCATAGACGAACGGACCGGACTGTACGGATATTGTCACTGACAGGCTCAGTAGGGTTGTCAGGCTGAGTTCACTCACAGACGTCCCTTTTAGTCAATACCTGGTAGCCCGTTACGTATTGGCTTATACCTCTGACGTGCTAGTGGTTAAATCCACAACCAAGGTGTTGACGAGTCTTTAGAGTCCCCCACATTCAGTTACTCAGCTTTCGGGCGAAAGGTTGTAGAGGCCGTATGGAGATATGGCAAGGTCCGATCAGATACGTGCCGTATTGCACGGATCAGGATCGGACAGTCTGTACTATAGGCCGTATGGTTATATGGCAGGGTTCGATCAGATACGTGCGGTATTGCACGGATCAGGATCGAACAGATATTACTAGCCGGCTTTGGTTTAAGCCGGATCCTAGTATAGTACAGTGTAGATTTTGTCTCATTGCATTTGTATTTCAGTCGAAATACAAATGCGGGTGTGTATGCACAGTATCGGGGTTTTCCTGTAATTTATTACGGGACCAGTTTTCTGGAGTTGGCAGTTTGCTTTCCATTTCGGCCAATTTCCATTGTTCCGTTCATTGGCCGAAAATTGGTGGAGGAGGGCGTATTTGCATTGTTGCAAATAAGTGTTTGTGGAGGGGGTTCTTTGCATCTTATTGCTTCATGATGACTTCACCATCATTGACTTGTTTTGACTCCATCATGGCTTGACTTTCTTTTAGTCATGGTTGTTGGTTGAGTGTTGGGATTGTTATGATGATGGATGATCATTGGTGTTTGAGTGTTGGACTTTCCTTGCTATCATTTCTTTTCACATGATAACCATTCCTCTCTCTCTCTTGGATATGGTTGGCTTTCTCTCTTTTTGAGAATACTCTCTCATTCACTCCCTCCCTCATCTAGCATGGCCGGCCACTCTCTTGATGGGGGCTGTCCAAAAATTGAGGTGGGGAAATGTTGTTCATTTCATGCACCAAAATTCTCCAAGCTCCTCCATATAGTTCTTGTATCATCCCTCCATCTAAAATGGCATCTCCATGAACCCCAAAGTGAGACTCGAGGACTACACATTCTACAGCGAACCTTGGGCACGTCGAGTAGCCGACTTCGTGCCCGAGTTGCCTCGGCATTGAGGTGGGAGCCGGTAAAAGAAGTAGGCGATGTGGTGCACTTCCGGCGACGAGGAGGAGACGGGACATTCCGCAGGAGATCGGGACGATGACGAGAAGACCGGAGGACTTGGATCGTCGGTATATCTCTATTCCCTTTCTTGTAGTTGGCTAGGACTAATTAATGGTTCGATCCGGGTATTAGTGCGCGGCGGTTTGCCGGTTCAAGAAAATTTAAAGTTTATCACCGCTTCCGCATTTGGCCGTCGGATTGACGGCCGGGGCGCCGCCGTGCACTTACAGTGGTATCAGAGCCTCGCCATTAACTTAGTCTAGCTTGGTTTAATGTGTTTGCAATTCGGATCGATCAAAAATCCCAAAACCCGCATTTCCTTCAGCATCAGTTTCTGTTGAAAATTTTTGGTCTCGAAAAAATTTTCAGGTTGTAAAATATTGATGTACTAGAAATTGTAAGACTACTGTACAAATTCGACGCACTGATCTTCTAACCAGAGCGCGGAACCGCGGCCAAAACCCACTTGTTGCCGCGGTTCCGCCGCAGTATGGAGGAATCAGTGGGTTGGGTTTTTACAGTGGGCTTCTGGGGAGATTTTAGGGGTTTTGGAATATTAACATTGGGCCCAGAATTTCCTTAACTGCTACAGTATTGCTTGGGGGCCCACTTGTTAAAATTTGATTGATCGGATATTTTAAACACATTATTTCACAGTATTTACATTATATCTGCGACCGTGAATGTCACTTGATCGGTAAATCCGGTCTAACTGCTATAGCCCGGTTAGACGGATTTGCGAACGTGACTTTCACGTTGATGTTCTGTTTTTGTTGTGATGTTGCGGATCGGTCGTGGGGGATAGCCTCGATGCAATGCTAGTACAGTTGTGGTTGTATTATGTACATTTGATATTGCGGGGCGAGCGTCCGACATGTGGACTGCCGTCACTGCCTGTTTGTATTATTATTTTGGGGCACGGCCAGGTTGCGGTCGATGTACCCGTTGTATGTATATTTTACTTTCTGTACTAGGCTTACCCCGCGGAGGGGTGCACGGATAGCCGGGTTCTAGAGGGCAACAAGCCCGCATCTCATGGCATTAGGACGGAGGGGGCTTCACTCTAGGATTGGCGGGCTATTCGCCGCACTCGTAGGGGGTACAGGTTGACCCAGGAGGGGTGCCCAAGTTACCGGATTCCGTGAAGTGCTGGGTGGTCCATTCACGGAGCTGAAGGGGGCTGCCTCGCTTCAGGTTTTGGCGGGTGACTTGCCGCGCCCGTAGGGGTCTAGGATTTCATTGCACAGGCTATCCACATGACCAGGGGAACGTCGGGTTTCAGCGGCTCTGTGAAACCCGGGGATCCCAGATATCTGTATTGTTTCTGTGATGCTGTTCATTCTCTGTGATGTTGCATTTTATTCACGCCTTGAGCGAATATAATATATTGGTATATATATTAGTAGATGTTGTATATGTTTTACATCCGCGCTAGTCCAGTCCCCGCTCTGTCGTTAGTTAGCTAACCTAACGAGTAATGACGGGACCCAGTGGCGAATGCGGATGGCATATACGTACATCAGTATATTTTCGTTCTTTTTGGTGTGATCAATTGATGGGACTGCGTTGATTCGGATCAATGCAAGTTAAAAACAAACCTAATCTGATGTTGTTGGAACACTTTTCAAAAAGCTGTTATTGCAAGGACGTTCACTTTTGTTTTGCATCGTGGTATTCAGTTAGAATATCCTGCTCCTCAGTCGACGAGGCAAGGGTCGAGATCCCTTCACCGGGAGTGACCCCTTGGACAGAAGTTTGCGTCAGGGCATTAACTTCACTATAGCCGACTACTTTTGCTTTGCACCGTGGTATTCAGTTAGAATATCCTGCACCCCATTCTACGGGGAAAGAGCCGAGATCCCTTCACCGGGAGTGACCTCTTTAGCAACGGTTTTCGTCACTATATTTTTAAAAAGCTATCCGTTCCTTCAACGATATCAAGTTCATTACGTTAAAGGTTTTCGCCAGAAACCATTCGTAGCCCTCCGTCGTTTCATATGGGTAGTCAATAGTATTCAAGCTGTATTTGTTGGCCATAGTCAAGGCACAGTGTTTGGTAGCTGTTGGGTATTCATATACTGCATAGATAGATGCGTTGGTTTGGGACAGTCGTATAGCCTTATTGGCCCTAGTCAAGGGCTTGTACGGGTGGGTTCAAATCAACCTGGATAATGACGGGTAGAACTTGACATGTGACTTATGATTTGTTGGCCTTAGTCAAGGTCATAAGAGCATGGGGCAGAAATCACATCGGGAGTTTCAAAAGAACTGAAACTTGCCAGATATGCGCATACCTTCTGGAGTATGATAGCGTGAGCGGATTCCGTCACGTTATCATGCGGTGATAGTTGGATCCCGATTCCCACTGATGAGTTAGTTTACTCCTCGGGTGACCCCGACTAATTCTTCTTTCAGGTTTGGAGGAGAATTTGAGGTACAGTGGGAGGATTCCAGATTAGATAAATTGGTAACCATTCTGATCTAGGTTAGAGTGCACGCTGAGTGTTTCTTCTCTCTCTCTCTTTGGCAGCGACCATTAACCCGACCCTAGACTATGACTCAGTGACCAAGTTGACCGAACCTTCTTAAACACTGGCTTTTGGATTGTCAGAGTTGCAAACCTCATTGCCACTCCTACTTTTACCCTTTTCTCCAGGACACCCCGTATTACTACGAACGTCCACTTCCATTGGACAAAACCATCGTATGGTTAGATACGAACTCGAAGGAATTTATTCGAGGATGGTTTCAGGTTCTGGAGAAAAACGGATAGGATTATTCAGTTGTCTTTTCCTTTTACCTTCTCTCAGGTTGCGAGTACTCCTTGGTTTAGGAGATAGTACACCTATTACGCAAATTGGATAGTCTTCTTCCAAACCTTAGGCTGGTGCCGACCGGTAGGGAATGAAGAAAACCAATTAGCCTAACGATGGTATACAGAAGGTATTAAGTTCAGACAAAGCAAGGGATTAGTAAGAGGGCAAAGTAAATTGCAACAGATATTCACGACCAAACCAAATATTTCGTTACCACTCCCACATCACCTTTGTATTTCTCCAGGACACTCCGTATCACTACGAAGATCCACAGTTTATTTGGATACTCCATCGTATGGTTATATACGAACTCGAATGGAACTTGTTCCAGTTCGGGGATGGATTCTGGTCCAGGAGAAATAGGAATAAGGTTTATTCGGTTGTCTTTTATCTTCACCCTCTCTCATTGCGAGTGTTCATAGGATTGGGACAGTACACCCATTATGCTTATTGGATAGTCTTCTTCCAAACCATAGGTTGGTGCCGAACGGTAGGGAAGGAAGAAAACCATTTGGCCTAAAGGGGTGTGCAGAAGGTAAAGACTAAAGACATATGAAGGGATTTGGAGAGGTGGCAAAGAATTATACGGTTACAGTCGTGAATCTGGAAGAGGCATTACTAGGAATACCGGGATACCCCATCGAAACATTTCAATGTTTCAGTCTCACTGTGTACTGTTAAAGGAAAACTGATTTCCCGATTAGACACTTGCTCCAGGGTATGTATTTACCAGGTATGATTCTCACATCTGTATGGTTTTATAGATGATGAGTGGGAGTAGGTTATTGGGAATTGGGTGATCATCCTCATTATATCGGGATTCGTTGTAATCGGTGATATTTGAGGAAATCACCTAGGCTGTTTGCCGGTCGGCAAATATTTGGTTTTGAATATCCGCTGTTATGCACCAATTTCAAATTGATATATCTGTACGTCTATTTTCATAGAGTGAGATATACCTTTCTAAAATTATGTCTACGACATTTACCTATATCAGTGGATGGTTAGGTAAGGAGCATTAAGCAGCGGTGTAATTCTTCTTGACCATAAGTACAGTTTTCAACCTACGACACACAGTGAATGAGTTATCAGACTCAAGGGACTTATACAGAGTATTGTATGTTGTCCAGGGTCCATCAGGACAGAGGGGTTGGTCCTCGTACTATATTCGGTTTACTTATGACTTCTCTAGTTTTTAGACAGGTGTTTCGCGGAAACACAGGGTCTGAAGTCTGAGAAGTTATAGGTATTTGAATAAAGTAGAGAACCAGGTATTGCAAGTATCGGGATTCTTCAAAGTGATCGAAGATGTAGGTACTTGTGTATGGTATTCAGTTGACAGTAATGATTAAGAGATCTTGCTTCTCTTTCAGGTTACTCATAATTGGAAGCATTCCTAAGTTGAGTAACGCTGATCCGCCTCCTTCCATTTAGTTGACATGCACTGGAGATAGTTGCATGATTTGGATCTGGTTCAGTTAAATCAGTGCCTCTGGTCCTATATGGGATATAGAACAGTTCGTATCTTAACGTTGTTAAGGTACGGGGAGTTGTCCGGCTTACGATTAAAACCAGACACTGGACAACTCAAGGCACGTTTCTGTAATGGCTGTTTATGGGTTGACCCAGGCTATGACGAGGGTTGACTTTCTACCATCTGGATGAACAATAGCAATATTGTTCTAGACTCGCCACAGTTTTATTAAAAATGGATTTTTTCAGAAAACAGTAGTGGGAGTATGGTAGAACTGGAAGTGATTCCAGAACCACAAACGATTACTGAAGATTTGATAGGAACCTAAAGATTCAATCTGGTTTGACATTCCATTGGCCACTCTGCAGATGAGGTGGGTAACTTCAGGCACCCGAGAGGTACTCCGGTAGCCTCAAGGACGGTGACAGGGAAGTTCTTGTTTACCCACAATTACCATTGCTGTTGTTCCAGGCTGCGAGACCCGGTGGGAGGATGAGTATAGCGTCGTTCTAAACTAGTTTTAGAAGTGTACGTCTATATGACTCTGCCAGAGGGTTGTCGTAGTCAGTGGGAGCAGCGGAAGCATTGGTGGACAGGTAGCTTATGTCTATTTATAAACTAAAGCATATGTAGCGGAGATAGATCATCTACTTCTGACGTGACAGTCATGGGTTTGACTTCATCAGAATAGGGGATGGATCTGTTGAGAAGGTAGTAGGGTGTGATGTCATGGTATTTGGATGACATACACAGAATAGGAAAAGAAACTCCTATACTACGATCGGTTATACTTTGGTCGTCACACAGTGGTTTCTCCACAAAGGAAATGGATTTTGTATCAGACATACTGGTTACTAGATCTATGGTTTTAGATCTAGATTTGGGTGGTTTCCCAATCAGGGTACTTAGACAGCATTCTAAGAGTATTTAGAATGGACGACTCCTGGCACGGTGGTGTACCTGCAGGTGACGGAGTCACCCTCTCTAAAGGTGTCTTATAGACTAAAGGGGAGAGGGATGTGCATGATTGGCAGATCACTTGCTTAGGCAATTGAGTCAATCATGAGATGTCAAGTACCACACCAGATGTTGTTCTTGCACTAGCTGCGATAAGTTGACATTAATCCAATCCTGGAGAAACATTCGGAAGCAGTTCAAGAACACAAGTGGATGTTCTAGGGATATGATAACGACAGCCTCATTCTGGAGACAGTTATCATTCCAGGCTTCCAAGGTGACCTGGACAACAAGGAGGTTGTCAGAGTTATAGTTTTTCCTTCTGATGAGGGGCAGTATTTTGGACAGATGGTCCAAGGCAATACTGAGGGAGGCATGGCGCAGGATACTGATTAAGTTCAGTTGACGATACAGTCTAAGAAGTTTGGATTTGGAGTTCATTTATGAGCTATGTCCCATCAGACATCCAGACACATTCTAAGACAGGTATTGCTCATTTCGGGAGATGGGTTTCTCCGCGAACTTGAGATATAGAGAGACATTGAAAGAGATAACAAAGCGGATCCACTCACTAAGGCTATTCCTCGAACGCAATAGTTTCGCAAACGAGCTTTGTGAGACTGACTAGTAGAGGAGTTGGGTGTTCGGTATCACACGGGCTGTGAGTATGCGGCATCGCAATAATTAGCCTTGAGTGCAAGTGGGAGATTGTTGGAGATAGTGCCCTCAGAGTCAATTATTAGGTCACAGGTACGTGATTGCAATGATTGATGGAGGACCTATCCCGGTAGGACAGTCTTACTCGAGATGATAGTATGCTATCTGGTTTACCTTTATCATCGTGTACTGTTTTAAGTGACCTGACACGTCGCTATTACACGTTGATAGAGCCCCTAGGATTCTTGCTTGACCACCAGCAGTATGAGGGCGATCATATAAGTGGGAGCTGGGGGTCTATAAGCATATCCTTGAAAGGTCCCTAGTCGTGAGAGTTTCGAGACAGGGCATCGATTCTCCATAGTAGACTAGTGTATACAGTCGAGACCCCGACGAGGGGCGGTGGCCGGTCTCACAAGCCACTGGTGTCAGTTGGATCACCTAAGATGTATACAGGTGCTCATTGGGTTATGAGTACACCGGACAGGACTCGCCGGGAACATGCTAGTTGGTCATGTACCAGACGTCAGATGGCAGTTCCCTGGTGACATGTGTGCAGGTTAGTTCATCGACCTGGGGATCGTCATTTGTCTCGTGTGAGTTCCCACTGTACTTTGATTACTACCTACCACGGCTCAAAGGAGTCGTGCAAACAGGTTTTAGTTGGGTACAGTCCCGAGCCACATGGAGGCAGTGAGCGTATCTTCAGGGGTTCGTCTCTCCCGGTATTGGGGGTGAGGTCGTGCTGTGTCTAGGAGAGCCATGACACGAAGCCCTCGCCCGAGGCAAGGAGATTTACTGGTAGGTATTCCGGTAGTATCTCAGGGTGTTCTGGGCTACACTCCGACACGACTTGTACCGCTTTTGGGGGTCTGACTTTTACCAACCCCCTAGGCCCGCCATGCGATGCTCATAGACGAACGGACCGGACTGTACGGATATTGTCACTGACAGGCTCAGTAGGGTTGTCAGGCTGAGTTCGCTCACAGACGTCCCTTTTAGTCAATACCTGGTAGCCCGTTACGTATTGGCTTATACCTCTGACGTGCTAGTGGTTAAATCCACAACCAAGGTGTTGACGAGTCTTTAGAGTCCCCCACATTCAGTTACTCAGCTTTCGGGCGAAAGGTTGTAGAGGCCGTATGGAGATATGGCAAGGTCCGATCAGATACGTGCCGTATTGCACGGATCAGGATCGGACAGTCTGTACTATAGGCCGTATGGTTATATGGCAGGGTTCGATCAGATACGTGCGGTATTGCACGGATCAGGATCGAACAGATATTACTAGCCGGCTTTGGTTTAAGCCGGATCCTAGTATAGTACAGTGTAGATTTTGTCTCATTGCATTTGTATTTCAGTCGAAATACAAATGCGGGTGTGTATGCACAGTATCGGGGTTTTCCTGTAATTTATTACGGGACCAGTTTTCTGGAGTTGGCAGTTTGCTTTCCATTTCGGCCAATTTCCATTGTTCCGTTCATTGGCCGAAGATTGGTGGAGGAGGGCTTATTTGCATTGTTGCAAATAAGTGTTTGTGGAGGGGTTTCTTTGCATCTTATTGCTTCATGATGACTTCACCATCATTGACTTGTTTTGACTCCATCATGGCTTGACTTTCTTTTAGTCATGGTTGTTGGTTGAGTGTTGGGATTGTTATGATGATGGATGATCATTGGTGTTTGAGTGTTGGACTTTCCTTGCTATCATTTCTTTTCACATGATAACCATTCCTCTCTCTCTCTTGGATATGGTTGGCTTTCTCTCTTTTTGAGAATACTCTCTCATTCACTCCCTCCCTCATCTAGCATGGCCGGCCACTCTCTTGATGGGGGCTGTTCAAAAATTGAGGTGGGGAAATGTTGTTCATTTCATGCACCAAAATTCTCCAAGCTCCTCCATATAGTTCTTGTATCATCCCTCCACCTAAAATGGCATCTCCATGAACCCCAAAGTGAGACTCGAGGACTACACATTCTATAGCGAACCTTGGGCACGTCGAGTAGCCCGCTTCGTGCCCGAGTTGCCTCGGCATTGAGGTGGGAGCCCGTAAAAGAAGTAGGCGATGTGGTGCACTTCCGGCGACGAGGAGGAGACGGGACATTCCGCAGGAGATCGGGACGATGACGAGAAGACCGGAGGACTTGGATCGTCGGTATATCTCTATTCCCTTTCTTGTAGTTGGCTAGGACTAATTAATGGTTCGATCCGGGTATTAGTGCGCGGCGGTTTGCCGGTTCAAGAAAATTTAAAGTTTATCACCGCTTCCGCATTTGGCCGTCGGATTGACGGCCGGGGCGCCGCCGTGCACTTACAGATTACATATGCGGGATCCTGATCTGGTATCACATACCCAGGATACAGAGGATACTGAGAAACAGTTTTATATAATGAACACACCCGAAGCTGATGCATCAGCATGCACTCTCTTCGTTTGGGCGGCACGGGAATTCAGGTATTCCTAAATTTCCTGCTCTGTCTTATAACAATTATAAGTTGGAGCGGGACCAACGTTCCCCATCTCAGTATAACAAGCGGGTTCGGTCAAATATCCGTATTATTATCTTGATTAAGGCGTGATATGGTCGCTACCTGGAGAGAGAGAGAAGAAAACACTCAGCGTGCGCACTTTCAAGAATAGATTGGTTATTATTTTATCTAATCAGGATGGCTCCCACTCTTTTTTATCAAATCTTCTTTCAAACCCTAAAAGGAAAGACTAGCCGGGATTAATTACAAACTACAAGTTCGCCAATCTTTCAGCCAGGCCAGTGTCGGTACTTTGAGGGAGGTCCCCCGTGCTATCGCACGAACCTAATTAATGTAAACCTCGTTTTCCCAGAGGCGTAACCTCGTTGACACCTTTCTAGACACCTACTTGATCGGCTAATTGTAATGTGTAAAACTCTCCCAGGAGTAACTCTTACTCGCAGCGGGTCTCGGGATCCAACTATCTCATAGAAGGTATGCAATCTCATTGCAAATTTCAACACTTGAAATTCCCGATAATATTTTGCCCCTAGCGTGCTACGACCTTGACGCATGCCAAACAACCCATAGTCTGCTAGTCAAGTTCAACCCGTACATTTCTTGATTGAATTAAACCCACCCGCACGACCCTTGACGCATGCCAAACAACGCCGTACGAATACCCTAATCCAATCGCATCGTATGCTAGCAGATAAGCACTAGTTAGCTACCGTACACTACGCCTTGACGCATGCCAAACAACCGCAGCACGAATACTAACTAGTACTTATCTGAAATGACGGAGGGCTACGACAGGTTTTTCTGAAAACCTATTGCGTAATGAACTTGATATCGTTGTAGAATCAAATGATTTTAAAATGGAGTGTTTTTGAAGCTTTTCTAGTTTTGCTAAAGGAGTCACTCCCAGTGAAGGGATCGTCGGTCCTTTCCTCGTCGAATGAGGTGCGGGATATATCATATATATCACTGTGCAAAGCTGAAACTATAGAAGCAATCAAAAAGACAAACCGAGGGTTGTAGCATCTGCCAGTTATTGCTAAAGGAGTCACTCCTTGTGAAGGGATCTCGGTCCTTTCCTCATCGAATAAGGTGCAGGATATATCATATATACCGCTGTGCAAAGCAAGAACTGTAGCTACCTGTTTTATTTTTTTTAGAAATTCGATTCTACAACATCTTTAGGTTTCTTTTATTTCATTAATCACATTAATGAAGTCCCATCATTTAAGTACCTAAACATCACCGATAAATACGACGTACACTTATGCCATCCGCATTCGCTTCGATGTCCCCTCGTGCACCGTTAGGTTAGGTAACTAACGGCAGAGCGAGACAGGGCTAGCGCGGGTGTAAAACATAAGTAACGTCTATATAATATATCATATATACTATATACAGTATCCATCACAGTACATCACATGATCACATCACAGATATCGCAGCAGAAGAATCATATGAAACATTGGATATACTAGGACGTCCGTGTTTTCAATACGAGCCAGTATAAAACACGGATTCCACGGTCGCGATGAATACCCAAACCCACACCCCTAGACCCCTACGAGAGCGGCAAGCAACCCTGCCAATTCTAGAGTTAGGAGACCCGGACTCGACTCCTCGAGTTGGTCTCCCACTGAACTCCAGAACCCGGTTACTTGTGCTCCCCTCCTTGGGTCTATCCTAGTGCGGAAAAGTAAATAATATACAAAGGGTGACATCTTCCGCAACCTGGAAGTGCCCCAATAAAAGAATATTACATACAAGTTTTTACATGAATGAAAATGAAAAACACTCATCTCACATAAAAAAAACCCGGCTATTCAAACACGACGATCCAATATAACATATCCAGCAACACATAACATCACATGTCATCAACGTAAGTAAATATGTCCATCCCAATTGTCGTTGACATATAGCAACGAAACCGGCGATATCACATATTACACTTACGGTCACAGAAAAGAAAGTGTAAAACTACAACAGTTGGAATCCGCAACCTCTTTAGACATCGCATGCCTAATCAAATGAATTCCTTAGACATCGCATGCCTAACAATTATAAACCCCTCATTTTAGTCTCATTATCGAAAACTCTTTTCAATATCAAGTCGGGCAATTCAACAAGATTCCCGACATCCTGATCGAATGCTCATCGCAAACTTTAGTAGGCGGCCGCACCCCCGACGCCGTCGACGAAGTGCACCAAGGCGGAACACCGCTACCGCGAGCACCCGAACGGATGCTTTCAGCGACGGGGTTCTCCTACAGTCACTTGGTCGGGGCTATGGAGTGAGGCTGTCTATTAAGTTTACCCGGCGTGTATCCGCGTACGCTACGTGATTGCGACGGACTTTTGATCGCATCAAAATTCCGTGGCAACCGATCAAGTGAGACTAAACTGCTATGTTTATAACATTCATTCAGTTATCTCATAACTACTTGTGAATTCCAAATATTGTATCACATTCCAGATAAATAGAAAATGTTAAACTTTCCGATCGAGCAATCGAATACCCAAGTTTTACCGAAACAGATCAACACATGAAACAAGTTTAAAAACATCCAGTTCATGCCTCAGTACCGACGGTCCAGCCATAGAAGGGTCAAGCCAATGCCTCACATGTGGCACGCCGTACTGCCCCAAACCCTAAGGTTCAAAGGGCGGTTCAAGACGGTCACATAATCGAGTTAAGGTTTGTTGTCTTCTAGAGGGACCATCGCGTTACTTGCACTACATAGAACGTCGTTAAACTACGGAAAGATCCAACACTTGGAAATTTCCCGACAGGGGAAAAGGTAGGTATTTATATCCGGTCGAACTTTTTAACATATTCTAAAAATTTACCCGGAAAACACATAGACAAAGTCCGATAATCCGATCGAAGCACCGAGTGCCCAATACAACCCAGAAATTTTAACTCTTGAATAATTATTAAAAATTCCCAGGAAAACCAGCACTGCTCAGTAGGAGTTACTGTGCAAAATTCAACGCATGAAAAGACAAATCGGCCGCGGAACCGCCGTACGAGCCATGCTCGTGCCGCGGAACCGCGGCGGCTTGATGGAATTAGGGCATCGAATTTTACAGTAACTCTTAGATATTCCTGCTGATTTTTCTGCATATTTTTAATTCTCAAAAATCCACAATTTTCAAAAATGTACAGAGAGCAATTTTTGGGTTAGGGTTTCGGTTCGATCGGACTTCTAACTCCGTCTACGCATCGCCTAAGGCTCTAGCTAGGCTCTGATACCACTATAGGGTTCCTAGGCACTCTAATGAGGTCTCACAAGGCATCAACCATGCCAATTTCCAATTTTACGAGTGCCGGGAAATCCTAATACGGATCGTTGACTAGAGTTTAGGCGAAACAAGAAGCTAGTTAACAACTTAACTAAGTGAACGGAAATACAACCTTTGTAGATCCGGTTCTCCACCTCCATAGCTCCATGATGAAGTCCCCTTGCTGTCCAAATCAAATCCCGGGCTCTAGCGTCGGCTTCATCGGAGAAATGGGCGGTCTAGGTCATCGACTACGATGCCGAAGATGATCTACGTCGAGGCATCACAAGATCAAGCGCCCACTTCACCAAGTCATGAAACTTGTGAAGAAAACACCCTATACTACTTGGCAAGAGGTAGAGGATGAAGAAATAGGAAGTGGGTTCACTTTGGAATTGGATTTCTCACTCTTTTTCACTAGTTGCTATTGATGGTAGCTAGGTTTTCTTCATGTTGAAGATGAAGAAGAAGAAGAAGTATATTATGATAAGTTAATTAAAAACAAAAGAAAAAAGAATCCTTATCATAATATGATCCATGGTTATGTGTAGAGAATTGACTAAGGTTAGATGAATGGTTAGGGTTAAGGATGAAGACAAAATGGTCACTTTGGTCAAAGCTTCATGAAGCTTCAACAAGCTTCAAGAATTAAAGAAACCATTTTGTTTTCTTATCCCATTTCTTTTTAATCCAATTAAAAAGATAAATGAATGAATAACTAAATAAAAACCCTAACCATTTACTTAACCAAGGTTTAATTCTTTACACATAAACAAGTAAGTATGTATCATCAATCATGATACAATCAAGTGTACAAAAGTATATCACATATACAACTTGTGTACTACAAGTGAGAAAATCCATTTAAAGTGAACCAATACTAGTTAATGCAAAGTAATATATCAAATATATAATTATACATTAAATCATTAAATCAACACTTGATTTAACGATCCGGTCATATCACATATAACCGACTAGTATTCAATGTATCGGCTTATGGAATCAATCCCTGATTCGATAACTAGGTTATATCGCATACAACCATTCGATACATTCATCGCGAGGATAGAATACGGTATCACATACACGCATTATTCTCGGTCCCGCACATATCTCATATGCGCTCCTATTTCGTTTCGCTTGAGCCAGGAAACCTCTGTGTAGGACTCTAAAGACTCGTCAATACGCCGGCAGCAGATGATGATCATATCAAACACCCACAAGCCGCAAGCGGTCTGCTAAACGTAACGGCCACCCGGGTATTGAGCGATCAGAAGATCGACGAGCAAGCCCGCTCACACTCCTATGAATCCAACCAGTAACACTTACCGTACAGTCCGGTCTCGTCGTCTGTTATGTCGCATATCTCGCCTAGGGGTGGTAAACGTCAGACCCCAATAGCTCGATAAGCCGTGTCGATATGAGGTCTATAACAGTTCGAGAAACTACTGGTAACACTTACCAGTAAATCTCAGCAACCCTGGCCAGGGATTTCCGGTTATAGCCAATCGAACACAGCGCAACATCAACCCCCTATACCGGGAGAGACGAATCCCCTCCTATCGCTCATTGCCTCCATGTGACTCGGGACTGTACCCAAAAAACACCGTTTTGCACGCCCTCTTGGACGTGGTAAGGTGGAAATCAAAGCACAGTGGGAACCACACAAGACTCTATGACGATCTCGGGTCAACAGACTACTCTGTACCAGTGTCACCAGAGAACTGCCATCTGACGTAAGGTATAATACCAACTGGGAGTTCTCGGCGAGTCCGTCCAGTGTACCCAGTCTCCACTGAGCACCCATATATCATCTTTGATGTCAAACACCAATGGATATGGGATCATCCATCGCCCATCTGAATGGGTCGAGAAGGTATACGCTAGTCTACTCTGGTATATCGATGCCCCGTCTCGATATACCCACGACTAGGGACTTTGAAGGATGTACTTATGGACTACCATGTCCCCACTAGTATGATCCGCATCATAGTCAAGTACACATCCTAAGGGCTTTACCAACATGTAACAGAGAGACAATCAGTATACACGTTAAGGTAAAGAGCAACCAGATAGCATACTATCATGTCGAGCAAGAAAGTCCTCCCTATATATGTCCAAGCATCCACTACAATATACATCCTATGTACAGTAATGGCCTCTAGGGCATACATATAACTAACACATTTCCTGATTGAATTAAACCCACCCGTACGACCCTTGACGCAGGCCAACAAAGTAGCACGACTACCCTAATCCAATCTCATCTTATGTTACAGATAAGCACTGGTTAACTACCACACACTACGCCTTGACGCAGGCCAACAAACGTAGTACGAATACTAAGTGGTACTTATCTGAAATGACGGAGGGCTACGACAGGTTTTTCAGAGAACCTTTTGCGTAATGAACTTGATATCGTTATAGAATCGAGTGATTTTGAAAAGGTGTGTTTGTAGGCTTTCACTAGTTTTGCTAAAGAGGTCACTCCCGGTGAAGGGATCTCGGCTCTTTCCTTATCGATTAAGGTGCAGGATATTTCATAAATATCACTATGCAAAGCAGAAACTATAAAAGCAATCAAAAGACAAACCGAGTGTTGTAGCATCTGCTAGCTTTTGCTAAAGAGGTCACTCGTGGTGAAGAGATCTCGGCTCTTTCCTTATCGAATAAGATGCTGAATATTCTACAAGGAATTCCACTATGCAAGGCAAAAACTAGAGCTGCCCTTTTTGAAAATTTGATTCTATAACATTTTTTGGTTTCTTTTCTTTCATTAATCTCATTAATGAAGTCCCATCATTTATGCTTCCTAAGTATCATAGAAGAAACGAAAATACAACGTACGCTTATGCCATCCGCATTCGCCACAGTGTCCCGTTATGCACCGTTAGGTTACTTAACTAACGGCATAGCGGGACGAGACTAGCGCGGGTGCAAAACATAAGCAACGTCTACTATATATCTCATATATAATGTATATCCATTTGTCTCAGAATCCACAGTGATCACATCACAGAGCAGCAGAAGAAACATATGAAATATTGGATATACTAGAAGGTCTGTGTTTTATTTTGAGCCTGTATAAAACACGGATTCCACGGTCACGATAAATAACCAAACCCACATCCCTATACACCTACGAGAGCGGCAAACCCTACAAATTCTAAAGTTAGGAGACCCGGACTCGACTCCTCGAGTTGGTCTCCCACTGGACTCTAGAACCCGGTTACCTATGCTCCCCTCCTTGGGTCTATCCTAATGTGAAAAGTAAATAATATACAACAATGGTAACATCATTCTCAACCCGGAAGTGCCCCAATAAAAGAATACTATATACAATTAATTTTACATGAATGAAAATAAAAACTCTCATCTCACATAAAACCCCCGGCTATTCAAAACGCGACAATCCAATATAACATATCACAGCAACATATAATATCACATGTCCTCAACGTAAGTAAATATACGTATCCTAATTGTCGTTGACGTATAGCAACGAAACCGGCGATACACCATATATTACACTTACGGTCGCAGAAAAGAAAATGTCAAACTACAACATTTGGAATCCATGATAACCTTAGACATCAAAAGCCAAAATATCGCATACTTTGGATTTCATGCCTAACTAAATGAATTTCATATATTGTATCACATTACAGAAAGCTAGACGATATTAAACAATTCGATCGAATCAACGAATTCCCAAAATTCCCAGAGAGCTCAACACTTAAGAAGAATTAAAAATGCCCAGAAGCATGCCCCAGTACCTACGGACCAACAGCTGAAGGCCCGACCCAAGCCTCTCAAGTAGCGCCGCGGATCCGCCGCTAAAACCATGTTTTGGCTGCGGATCCACGGTCACTTAGACGAATTAGGGTTTCGTTCTTCAGGTGTGTCTATAGAATTACCTGCATGATTTTCTGAATATTTTTAACATGAAAAAATCCAACTTTTTGAAAAATTTCCAGAGAGGGGGTCCGTTTCGGGTTTTCGGGGTTCGATCGGAATTCTAACTTCGCCTAGAATATTCCTAATGATGTAGCAAGGCTCTGATACCACTGTAGGGTTTCTTAAGCACAACTACAAGGTTTCATAAGATATCAAACATGCCGTATTTAAAAAATAGTGTGCCAAACAACTCTAACCTGGGATCTAACTAGAGTTTTAGGAGCAAAACAACAAGTAAATCTAAATGATAACGGAATACAACCTTTGTAGACCGGTCCTTCACTTCAATAGCTCCTTGTTGTGGTTCCTTCGCTACGATCATGGAACTCCCAGACTCTTGCATGGCTTCTCAAGGTGAAAGGAACGATCTTGCTTGAAGTCTTCGAGACCGAAGATGATCTACGTCGAGGAGACACTAACTCAAGCTACCACTTCGCTAATGAAAGATTAGTGAAGCTAACACCCTATACTAAAATGCTAATCTAGTAGAGGATGATGAAGTAGGAAGTGGGCTCACTTTAGTTTTATTTTTCTCACAATATTTTCTCACTTGATCAAAACCTAGAGAGCTCTTGAGCTTTCAAGAAGAAGATGAAGTCAAGAGATGAGAATGAGCTAATGAGGTGAGAGAATCAACCATGGGTGAGTTTGTATCATATACTAACTCAAGTAGAGAGATAACCATAGCTAAATTATAATGGTTAGGTTAATAAATATCTTAAGTAAAACAAAATGAGTGGACTAAGTCAATGCATCCATAAGCTTCTACAAGCTTCATGCATATGGCTAATTATCCACCAATTTTGGATTTACTTTAAATATTAAACCATACATTATAATTAGTATGGTGTAAGTTTCATACACCCATGTAGTCTGTATCATCAACCATGACACAAATTAGAACACAATTAATATATATCACATATATAATAAGTGTGCACATGTGAGAATAATAAATGCTTAAGTGAGCTAATATTAGTTAATGTAAACTAGTATATCAAATATACTATTATACACTAAATTATCAAATCAACACTTGATTTAATAATCCGGCTATATCACATATAACCGACTAATATTATATGTACCAACTCATCGAATCAACACTTTATTCAATAACCCGGCTATATCACATATAACCGACCGATACAAATAACGCGAGAATAGAATACGATATCACAAACTCATATTATTCTAGGTCCCGCACATATCACATATGTGCTCCTACTTCGTTTTGCCTGAGCCAGTAAACCTCTATGTAGGACTCTAAAGACTCGTCAATACACCGGCAGTAGGTGATGATCACATCAAACACCCACAAGCCGTCAGCGGTACTAGCTGGACGTAACGGCTACCCGGGTATTGAAGGATCAGAAGATCAACAAGCAAGCCCACTCTAGCTCCTGTAAAGCCTGTCATTAACACTACCGTACAGTCCGGTCTCCTTGTATGATATGTCGCATATCCAGTCTAGGGGTGGTAAACGTCAGACCCCAATAACCGATAAGTCATGTCGATATGAGGCTCATAACGGGTCGAGAAACTACTGATAACACTTACCAGTAAATCACTAAATCAGCCCTGGCCAGGGACTTCCCTGTTATGGCCAATCGAGCACAGCGCAACATCAACCCCTAATAACATGAGGGACGAAACCCCTCCTATCGCTCATTGCCTCCATGTGACTCGGGACTGTACCCAAAAACCACCGTTTTGCATGTCCTCTTGAATGTGGTAAGGTGGAAATCAAAGAACAGTGGGAATCACACAAGACTTTATGACGATCTCGGGTCTACAGACTAACCTGTACCGGTGTCGCCAGAGAACTGCTATCTGACGATAGGTATAATAACAACTAGAAGTTCTCGGCGAGTCTGTCCGGTGTACCTAGTCTCCACTGAGCACCCGTATACCATCTCTGATGTCAAACACCAATGGATATGGGATCATCCATCGCCCATCTCATAGGTCGAGAAGCGTATACGCTAGTCTACTCTGGTATATCGATGCCCTGTCTCGATATACCCACGACTAGGAACATTAAAGGATGAACTTATAGACTACCATGGCCCCACTAGTATGATCTGCATCATAATCCTGGTAATCAAGTACATATCCTACCTTACCAACAGGAAATCGACAAGGGCCCGGTTGCTGGAACTAGCGCCAGCTGTAGGAACATACATCAAGGGGTTAATAAAGTAATCACTTGGACCGAAATAAATAAAATAGAAGATCTTTTATACCCGAAGCATCATGAAGATCAGCTTCCTCATGGAGATAGCGTGCTTCCTCCGCTCAAGCCGTCCGAAGAGATCTTCTGTGGGCATGTGACAATTGGACCTCTTCGTCGTCAGTAGGTTCGGCATCGGAAGCGATTGGTATCGGCCGTTTAAGCGCTCTTTCCATGACAACCGGGAAGGACCATGAACGAGAGTCGGCAATCCTAAAGAGCACGCAATAGTTGTTCAGGGAAGGACATCCAAAATATGAATACCAGAGGGTCTTACACCAACATCTATTGTGGAAATCATGGAAATGCGAAATCAATACGTATACAAGATCAATTGTGCAAAGCATCAGCAGAATGGATCATAATATCATTTATCACAAAAAAAGTGTATGAATAAGAGGAGAATAAATATACTGGTTGCCTCATGCGCCCGTATCCTCTCTGCTTCTAGTGCATCTAGTTGTTTGGAGGCAGATAACGCCGCCTAAAGATTAACATCATCATCCTCTGCTATTGATGCTATCATGGCTGCCGCAACATCAACATCTTCTGCCATTGATGCTATCATGGCTGCCGCAACATCAATGCCAGCCATGGACGAATTCTTTCTCTTCTTACAAGAACCAGTGGCAGCTTGGGAAACCCTTTTCTTCCTTAAAGGCGCCTTCAGTCGGCGTTTTCTGATTTCTGAATGGGAAGGCGAGTCAGCCGCAGCGTCATCTCTAACCGGAGACCCCGTTTATGACTCAGGAACACCAATATCAGCTGGTAAAGTGTAAACACCCTAGCACAATCGTACAATATTAATTAGTATTTTAAATTTTGTTTTATTTATTATTTAGGATGTGAATGGTTTGAACAGTAGATGTGTTTATCAGACCCGATCCGCTCGCATGAAACTCGTTATGGTGCTAAATTATCTTTTATTAATATTTATCCGTAAACTAAATCTATATAAATCTTTAATAACAAATATATATTATTTAAATTATTTACATATATTTCATGGTAGCTACACGTTATGGATATTTAGATATATTAATTTTCAACATGTCTTAACTTATTTGAATATCTCATGTTATTATATTGGCAATTATCTATTGCAGGTAAATCTTAAATATCCTATATATATAAGATTTGAATATATTATTTTAACCTTTAGATTTATGGATAAGGGGGCTACGTATGTATATATTATTTCCAATATATTTTTTCGTGAGATTTAGTAGAGACGGATCGAAGAATTGTAATATCTTTTATAGTATTATTAAATATATATAGACTATATATGTATAATATACTATATAAAATATATAGATTTATATTTTTTACTTTATAAAAACTCTCTCTCTCTGTATCTCAATCTTCTCCCCCCCCCCACGTCTCTTTTCCTTCCTTCATCTCCCTCGCCACCACCTTAACCTCGTCTCCACCATCTTCATCCCCAACTCCATCGCCCTCCTCCGACTACGCAACATCCCTCATTCATCACCACAGCCCCTCAAGCACCTTCGTCGACTCCTCACCCTTGTCACCATCGTCATCGAAACCCACCACCACCAGCCATCTTCCTCTAGCCAGCAACCCAGAACCCAACACCTCATCGTCGACAATAGCCATCATCCTGGCATCCATCGTCTCCATCTCTTTCATCCCCGAGGATCCAAACTCTGGCCATCTTCATATTCATTCATCATCTCCTCCGCAACCCTCAACCCCCGACCTCACCTTCTTCATAACCTCGACAACACCCTTCTCCTCGCCGTCATCGCCAACTCCTCACACCAAAGCACCCATCACCAACACCATCACTTCACCTCGCCTAGAAATTCAGCCTCATCGACCCTCACCTTCATCTTCCTCCTCACCCCGATCAGCACTTCGAGCTCTTATCGTCATCATCTTCACCGACCGCATCAACTCATTCCTCTCGATCTCTCACCTTTAGAGCCACCCATCGCCACCCTCGCTCCATCCACGAATCCATCTTCCCCGAGCACCCAGTACAACCCATCACGACAGCCATTACTCCCCTCCTCTTTTTCCGTCGTCTCCTCACTTCGATATTCCCTCGCCTGCATCCCTTCAACCTCCAACATCAAACGAGGACCTAGCTCCTCTGGCCGTCTCCATCATCTTCGACCCAGAACCCCAAAATCTTAGAACCTACTGCTATAACCATCATCACTGCAACCCAACTCCTTCACCGCCGGCGTATCACCTTTACACAACCATCACCTCTCCCTTGAAACCCGTTAGCATCGAAAACTCATCTCGCCTGTGTTTCCGCATCTACAGCCGCCACCATCTTATTTTCACCAGCGCAACCAACTCCAGTCATTACCTCGTTTCATTGTTGCGGTGACTGTCTTCTTAATCGCCATCGTCTAGATCCCTTTTCTCTCGAACCATCACCTAGTCGACACTCCTAGCCTAACCTGAGCCCTAACCAAGCCAAATTCAGATTCAACCAGCACCCAATCACCGGGGCAACCTCGAGTGCCATCGGAAGTAGCCAGTCATCGTCAACTTCATCTCCAAGCCGAGCTCAAGCTTGGATTTTGGCTTCGTGTTGCCATTGTTCCATGTCTGTATTGCTCCGTTCATGTTTGTATGACATTTGTCGAGACCGAGGCAAGTTTACAACTTGCTACATTTTAGTTTACTTATATCTATATCTATAGTGTCTTGGTTTATTATTAATATACCGTTTTATTTATATAATCCGCATTTTATTAGTTAGTTAACACTAACATGTTTATAACTACAGTTTATAAAGTTTGTGCAAACTTATATCTATAACTAGAAATTATACGAACTATTCTAGTTTGGTCAAATGGTAAATCGAATGTAGGAATTAATATGTTAATTTGTTTCGTTACACTATTTATCACACCTAGAGAACCGCATTTCATTACGACTCGTTTGCACGATATTATTACGAATAGACACTTTATATAAATTATTATACTATTTTTTCATGCTTATAACCCATTATCTGGTTCCGGATATTTCTATTTTTCTTGTACCTGCTCACCTGTGATATTTATCGATGCCAACAATCTTAACTTGTTGTCCTGATGGATGTAACCTGTTGTCTAGTTAGACATAACCTATACCTTCCTGTTTCTGTATTGGCATTAGGTAGATATTATACTCATACCTGACTTGGAAAAAGAAACCTAGGGAAATGAGGAAATCAAAATTGTAACTTAAGTGTAATTTAAAAGGATATTACTTGATCCGTGGTTCCGGGGGGTAACGGAACATAATCATTCTTGATCCATATTACTTGATCCGTGGTTCCGGAGGGTAACGGAACAGAATCCTTCCTGATTCATATATCTTGATCCATGTTCCTAGGGAGTAACGGGATATATAGTTTTGAGTTACATGGAGGAGTACATTCATTAGTTTCAAATACTTGTAGGATATTTAACCTAGAAACGCAAACCTTATGATATACATGACATGTTTGAATACCTATAGCCTGCTGTTATAACACCCGTGATTGTTTGTTTATACTCATACTTTATTCTGCACGTGACATCCTGTATAGCACAATGTTTAGTTATTATTATTATGATATTTATGACGCATTAACGTTTGGGTTTTGCACGACCCAGATACTTGACTTTAGCATATAAGAATCGTGAGTACCTCGACAGGATCACCGATCAGTGAGGATCATTCCACTGATATATTTCTTATTTATTCTTTATGTATTCTCTTATTTCCTTGGATCTTTACTGCTTCCGCTATTGTTTCCTGTTATTGTTTATCATTGTTATTGGATATATTTAGAGATAGATAGTTATATTATTGTTCTTGATTACTGATTGGCAGCCGTAATGTGATTATGAGAGGATGTTTTCTTACCGTAGGTAGCATGGTTGGCCTTGTTACGTTCTCGATTTTATGTATTTTGTGAAGTGGGACGTGACAAGGTTTTGTTGGTATCAAAGCATAGGTTTTAGGTTAGTTGGGCTTGGTTCAATTTGTAGTTGGGTATGGTACCCAATACATTGTCCTTAAGACCCAGAATTATAGAAACATGTCCGGCCATATTATCGTTTTGTCATTCGAATTTTTGAATCTTATCTTTCTCTTAAACTCTTTTATCTTGACTATTTGGAAATGATATTGCATCATACCTTGGAATCCTTTTGATTCCTTATTGTTTCTCCCCTCTTATTCCCTCGACTCTGATAGTAGGATTTGGGCTACATGGATGGAGTTATGTGGTTGTAACTATGTACCGCGGTATGGTTACAATGCGGTACTCTATTTAGGTAACTTGGAGTCTTATTTTGATTCATTTTCTTGACTTATGTTCGCTTTGCTACTTTGTTTTCTCTCGGTTTCATTGCTTAAGAATTTATGTCTTATCGCGAACTTGAATCCAACAACCATGTTATATCTTTTCCCTTATCCCGTAGTGACCAATCTGTCTGTGTCTCGAAGAACAAGGAGAAACACAGGACAACATATGATGATAGAAGTAGTTCGAGATTGACCCCAGAGGAAGCTGGTACAAACCACTTCAAGGCCGATCAAGGGTAAGATGTTTTAGTGAAGAAGTTCAGATAGACCCGCATTAATTTATCAGAGTAGCACAGCAGAAGTGTGGTGGGCTAATAACCCACAAGTCTTAGAACAGACTTGTAAATTCATGATGAGGGGAACTATTTATGTGTACTGAAAGGTGAAGTTTGTGAACAAGTTACAGATAAAGTGTAGATAGTAGTTCGAGATTTCATCGATGTGCTCAAGAAAATCTCAGGTTTACCACCAAAACAAGATGTGGAGTTCGCGATTGATCTTATTCCTAGAGTAGCACGAATTTCAAAGGCTTATTATTCGATGGAACCTGTAGAACTGGAAAAGGAAAAGAAAAAAGTTTCTGAATTGTTAGAGAAGGGTTGGATTTGCAGCAGTGGTTCACCGTGGGGGAGCTCCAGTTCTTTTGATCAAGAAGAAAGATGGCACGTGGAGAATGTGCATCAATTATCGAGAGTTAAATCGGGTGACCATCAAGAATAGGTGCCCAATTCCTCGCATTGGCGAATTATTCGATTAACTTAGTGGCACGAGATTATTCTCGGAGTTGGATTTGCGATCTGGTTATCACCAAGTTCGGGTGAAAGCTGTAAGATGGCGTTCCGAACTCGATATGGGCATTACGAATATCTAGTTATGCCATTTATAGTTACTAACGCACCGGCGATATTTATGGACTTGATGAACCGGATCTTTTCACCATTTCTGGATCAGTTCGTAGTGGTATTCATCGATGATATTCTGGTTTACTCGATGAGAAAAGAAGATCATGAAGAACACTTAAAGATTGCACTGCAGACATTGAGGTAAGAAAAGTTGTACGCTAAGATGAGAAAGTATGAGTTTTGGCTCGATGAAGTGAATTTCTTGGGTCATGTTGTATCCGAAGATGGTATTGTAGTAGACCTTAAAAAAATTGCAGCTGTTCACGATGGGCCGACTCCAAAGAATGTAGGGGAGATCGGAAGTTTCTTTAGGCTTGCTGGATACTATAGAAGGTTTATGGAGAACTTTGCTCGGATTGCAGAACCCTTAACCAAGTTAACCCGAAATGAGGTACCGTTTGTTTCGTCCGAGAAGTGTCCGTTAGCTTTCGAGGCGCTGAAGCAAAGGTTGACAACCACTCCTATTTTTTAACAGTGCCAGATGGTTCCGGAGGATTATTTATTCACAGTGATGCATCTGGGAAAGGTTTGGGATGTGTTTTGATGCAGCATGGAAAGGTTGCAGCCTATGCGTCGAGGCAGTTGAAGACTCATGAGAAGAACTACCCAACTCACGACTTGGGATTAGTAGCGGTTATTTTTGTGCTTAAGATTTGGAGACACTACTTATTAGGCGAGAAGGTATAGGTGTTTACTGACCACAAGAGCCTACACTATGTGTTCATACAGAAAGAGCTCAACTTGAGGCAACGAAGATGGTTGGAGCTGATGGCCGACTATGATCTTGTTCCAGGGAAAGATAATATAGTACTGGATGTTTTAAGTCTGTTTCCAACAATACTGATGTTGATTTCACAGAAAGAGATTATAGCGGATTTTCAAAGATTCGAGTTAGAGCTCGTACTACCAGATTCTTCGTGACAGTTGATGCAGTTGCAAGTACAATCATCGTTGATCGATAACATTAAGAAAGCGTAGTTGCACGATTCTAGATTGCAGAAATTTCGAGAAAAAGTAGAGGCGGTGCTTCGAACGGATTTATTGATTTATGAAGATGTTCTTTGAGATATAGAAGTCGTTGTGTGTGCCAAAAGGAGAAGTTCATGAAGGAGGCTCATAGTTCCGCATATTCGGTATATTCAGGAGGCATGAAAATGTATGGAAATTCATGATAGCATTACCATGGAGTCCAAAGGACAACAACGCAGTATGGGTGATTGTCGATTGACTGACCAAGGCAGCTCATCAATTTCGAGTCGGTCAGTCGACGGAGGCTTTAGCAGAGAGGTACATGCAGGAGATTGTGAGATTGCATGGAGTATCAGTGAGTATTGTTTCTGATCATGAAACCCGGTTCCTATAACATTTTTTGGAGGAGTCTACAAGAAATTTTGGGAACTCGCTTAAAGTTTAGTACGGCCTATCATCCTAATACAAATGGACAGTCCGAGAGAACGATCTAAACTCTTGAAAATATGTTGAGTGCTTGCATGTTAGACTTCAAGGATTCGTAGAAGGATCATTTACTTTTACTGGAGTTCTCGTACAATAACAGTTTTCAGGAGACTCTACAGATGGCTCCATTTAAAGCATTGCACGGTTGTAAGCGTCGCTCGCGAGTATGTTGAGATGATGTTGGAGAAGGAATATTGTTGGAACCGGAACTGATTGTGCAAACTATGGAGAAATTTAACATGATTCGTAATCATATGATGGTGGCACAAGATCGATAGAAAACTTAAGCAGATACCGGAAGAAGATCATTAGAGTTTGCTATTGGTGATCATGTGTTCTTGAAGATATCACCGACTAGGAGAGTAATCCAGTTTGGTAGGCGAGGCAAGCTTAGTCCTCGATTCATGTGGCCTTTCGATATCATTGAGCGTATTGGAGAAATGACTTATCGATTGGCTTTACCACCACCCTTGGTGGGTATTCATGACGTATTTCATGTATCTCAACTTTGCAAGTATGTTCGAGATGAAACGTACGTCCTACACCACTCGAAATTGACAATAAGGGAGGAATTGTCTTATGAAGAGCTAACGATGGGTATTGTGGATTGACGAGAAAAGGTTCTCAAGAATAAATTGATCCCTCTAGTACTTGTTTCGTGAGAAGATCGTTTGCATGAAGAATCTACTTGGGAACATGAAGACGAAGTTCGACAAAAGTTTCCATATCTTTTTCCCGAGATCAGTATTTTTATTGTTCGTGTCTTTTCCTGTTTCGAGAATTTCGAGGAAAGAATTCTCTTTGTATCTGGGTATAATGTAACACCCTAGCACGATCGTACAATATTAATTAGTAGTTTAAATTTTGTTTTATTTATTATTGGGTTGTGAATGGTTTGAATAGTAGATGTGTTTATCCGATCCGACTCGCTTGTGTGAAACCCGTTATGGTGCTAAATTATCTTTTATTAATATTTATCCTTACACTAAATCCATATAAATCTTAAATAACAGACATATATTATTTAAATTATTTACATATATTTCTTGGTAGCCATAAGTTATGGATATTTACATATATTAATTTTCAGCATGTCTTATATTATTTGAACAACTCATGTTATTATATTGGTAATTATCTATTGCAGATAAATCTTAAACATCCTGGATACCATATATATATATATATATATATATATATATATATATATATATATATATATTACTTTATAAAAACTTACTCTCTCTGCATCTCAATCCTCTCTTTCTCCCTACGTCTCTTTTCTTTCCTTCATCTCCCTTGCCACCACCTTAACCTTGTCTCTATCATATTCATCCCCAACTTTATCGCCCTCCTCTGACCACGCAACATCCCTCAATCATCACCATAGCTTGACGAGCACCTTCGTCGACTCCTCACCCTCGTCACCATCGCCATCGAAACCTACCACCAGCAGCCGTCTTCCTTTAGCCAACAACCCAGAACCCAACACCTCGTCGTCGATAGCAGCCGTCATCCTGGCATCCATCGTCTCTACCTCTTTCATCCCTGAGGATCCAAACTCCAGCCATCTTCATATTCATTCATAATCTCCTCCGCAACCTCACTTCTTTCACAGCCTTGACCACCCATCTTTTCACCGTCGTCGCCACCTCCTCACACCTGAGAACCCATCACCAACACCATCGCTTCACCTTGCCTAGAACTTCAGCCTCTTCGACCCTCACCTTCATCTTCCTCCTCACCCCGATCAGCACTTCGAGTTCTCATCGTCATCATCTTCACCGACTGCAGCAAATCTTTTTTCTCGAGCTCTAGCCTCCAGAACCACCCATCACCACCCTCGCTCTAGCTACGAATCTATCTTCCTCGAGCACCCAACATAACCTATCGCGACAGCCATTTCTCCTCTCCTCTATCTCCGGCGTCTCCTCACTCCGGTATTCCCTCGCCTGCATCCCTTCAACCTCCAACATCACACGAGGACCTACCTCCTCTGGCCGTCTCCATCTTCTTTGACCTAGAACCCAAACAACCGAGAACCCACAGCTACGACCATCATCACCGCAACCCAACTCCTTCACCACCGGCGTAGCACCTTTATACAACCATCACCTCTCCCTTGGAACCCTCTAGCATCGAAAACTCATTTCGCTTACGTTTACTCATCTACAACTGCCACCCTCTTGTTTTCACCAGCGCAACCAACTCTAGCCATTACCTCGTTTCATCATTGCAGTGACGGTTTTCTTCATCACCATCGTCTAGATCCCTTTTCTCTCAAACCTCACCTAGTTGAGACTTCGAGCCTAACCTAAGCCCTAACCAAGCCAACTTTAGATTTGACCAGCACCCAATCACCGGGTAACCTCGAGTGCCTTCGGCAGCAGCCAATCGTCGTCAACTTCATCTCCAAGCCGAGCTCAAGCTTGGATTTTGGCTTCGTGTTGCCATTGTTCCGTTTCTGTATTGCCCCGTTCGTGTTTGTATCGGCATTCTTCGAGACTGAAGCAAGTTTACAACTTGCTGCATGCTAGTTTACTTATATCTATATCTATAGTGTCATAGTTTATTATTAATATAACGTTTTATTTATATATAATCCGTATTTCATTAGTTAATTAACACTAACACGTTTATAATTACAGTTTATAAAGTTTGTGCAAAATTATATCTATAACTAGAAATTATACAAACTATTCTAGTTTGGTCAATTGATAAATCGAATGTAGGAATTAATATGTTTATTTGTTTTGTTACACTATTTATCACACCTAGATAACTGCATTTCATTACGACCCATTTACACGATAGTATTATGTTGGAGATGAGCGTTGTCATGCTTTAAGAAGGTTATGGTTGTAAGGACGGGCGCGTCCCGCGCGTGCGCGGAGCGGAAGCGGGAACGGACGGAAAACAAAAATTCCGTTGGAGCACAATCGACCATACGCCAAAATCGTCCTAGTACTAGTTTCTTGCTAAATGTAAAGTACAAAAAGAAGAGTTCAGAGGTTCTACAACCTTTTAGTGTGTCCGCGTTGAAAGCGGGCTGCCCGAGTTCCAACTCTGTCACCGGGCAGAGAGACTTCCTCTAGAGGCTTGCTAGGCGTGAAGGAAAGTGATGTGAATAATGGATACTCTCTACTTTTTGCAAAATCTCACCATGGTAACACTTGCCATTTTCAAGTAAGCTTGAGCTCATCTTGTGAGGAAGAAGAAGATGTTTTAATGGCTTCGAAAAAAATAAAATGAATTATGTCATGTAATTTTTCCAACCCTGTCATGTATATACATGATACATACCCTATCTCCCACTCTCTCTCATGTGTGTGTCAACACACAAGAGAGACGGCGGGCCCCACCATTTTAATTAAATATATTAAATATATAATATATATACAGATATATATATATACATTTACATATATATATTTATTTGTATATTTATTTATACATAATTCATAATGGTGGAAATTAATATATATATATATATCAAATTAGTATTAGTCCATGTATCTTATACACGTACACATCGTGTATCACATATACGAAATGCCATCAATATCTTCTCAGTATCATATACTGTAGAGAATGTGTGTATCATATACACAATACTAGAAACCGTGTCATCAATACGGTTATCAAGTCCACACTTGACTTGGTATTCCGGCTTTGAAACCGGCTAGTATAACAGTCGTCAGATTGAACACGTATATACAATTTACATGTTTTATCGAACTCATGTACGTATACTTATACGTACGTCACATCGCGTTTTGCTCGGGCAGGCATTTTCGTTGCGGGACTATAAAGACCTGTCAATACGCCGGCAGTAAGTTATACAGGATCATATCCGATTGAATCCGAAACACTTTCAGATTCAACCCCCTTTGGGGTTAACCAACAAGCTTGTCAGTGGTACTAGTTGTACGTAACGGCTACCCAGGTATAAGCAAGATAATGGCAGGTCGACGAGCGAACTCATCCGTACCCAACAAAGTCTATAAGTGATAGTCACCGTACTATCCGGTCTCTTCGTCAATAAGTATCACATACCAGGTCTAGGGAGTGGAATCTGTCAGACCCCCAATAACCTGATAAATCATGCTGATAGAGAACTCATAACCAAAGAGATACAACTGGTAACACTTACCAGTTTATCTCTACTGCCGTGGCCATGGACTTTTGGTTATAGTCATGTCCTGCACAATGCGATATCGACTCCCAATACTGGGAGTGACGAACTCTCTCGACCGCTCACTGCCTCCATGTGCTTCAGGACTGTACCCAACTAAAAATCTATTTGCACGACTCAGTAGAGCCATGGTAGGGTAGTAATCTAAGTACAGTGGGAACACACATGAGACAGTATGGCCATTTCAGGTCTAGGGACTACCCTGTACTCATGTCACCAGAGAACTGCTATCTGACATTGGTATAATACCATCCAGGAGTTCTCGGCGAGTCTATCCAGTGTAACTCATCCAATGAGCACCTGTATACAATCATCAGTGTCAAACACCAATGCCTATGGGACCAGTCATCGCCCCGTATAGGGTCATGAAACGTATACAAAAGTCTAAACTAGAGTACCGATGCCCAGTGTCGATACTCGACTAGGGACATTTAAGGATATGCTTATAAACTACCACGCCCCACCAGTATGATCCTTATCATAATCCTGGTAGTCAAGAAAGGATCCTATGGGCTTTATCTCATGTATTTGCGCTACGTGATAACTAGTAACACGCATTCACATGACAGATAAAGATAAACCAGATAGCACACTATCATCTTGAGTAGGAATGTTCTTGGTATAGGCCCTCCTCGAATTCAGTAATTGTATTCCCGCAACTACGATAATTGCATTGAGGGCACCTATATCCAACAATCTCCCATTTGCACTTAAGGCTAATTATTGCAGTATCGCATGCACACATCTTATGTGCTACTGCATACCAAATTTTTGTATTAACAGTTTTGCTAACTTTGTTCGAGGAATAGCTTTAGTGAGTGGATCCGCTAATATGTTTCTAACTGTATCTCTTTGAATCTCAACTTCACGGAGATCAACTATCTCCCGAAATGAGCGATACTTACCCTAGAATATTGTTTGGATAGCTGTTGGGACCTAGTTCACAAATGTACGTATTTATCTAAACAAATACATAGGATGTATCCTCTGCTGATTCACAATCAGCATCTAGCACCTTGACTACCCCAATATCTCGATTGGAACTCTTCCAATACACTGCTCCTTATAAGAAGATAAACTAATGACTCATGACAAATATTGTCATCCTTGTCACTACGGAAGATGGAATCGGTAATCGCCTCTCTAATGAGACTGTCATTACCATACACCAAGATCATCTCATATGCTCTTCACTTCTTCCTATGTTTCTCCAGGATTTGATTAATGTCTGCTTACTACACCAAGTGTAAAAGCAATATATGGTCCGGTATATAACATCGCATGATTGACCTCACTGTCGAAGCATGTCAAATGTCATTCATGCGAGTTTCTCTTTTCATTAGACATGAAAAACATCATTTTAGAGAGAGTGACCCCATTACCTGCGGGTACATTATCTCACTAGGAGTCCTCCATTCTAAACTACTTTAGAATGGTGTCATTATACCTGAATTTGGATAATCCCAAAACCCCTACCAGGTCTAACTCTATAGACCTAGTCACCAGAATCATTGACATATGTACAATCCACAAAAAGAGAAATAAAAGTGACTACCAATGTTTGACCGAATCGTAGTATAGGAATATCACTTCCTATCAAGAGTATGTTATCCACAGTATGCAGAATTTGACAGTACTCTTTACACCTACAAATATCTCGTTCATCTCTTATTTTGATGAAGTCGAACACTTTGACCGTTGTTTCAAAAACAGATGATCCACCTTTGCTATGTCTGCTTTTGTCTACAAATAGGCTTAAGCAATTTTGCACACTTTCCGCTGCTCCCACTGACTAAGACAATCCTCTGGTAGAGTCCTATACATGTACACTTCTAAATACAATTTAGAAAGACTTTATAATCATACTCATACCAGATATCATAGTCATAAAAACAACAATTGGCAAATTTTATCCGTATGGACTACAGCATAGACTTCGAAGTAACTGTATCACCACAATCCACATCGGGTATTTGATGAATACTGTATACTATAAGTCTATCCTTTATTAGGTTAATACTTTTCCATTTGCACTGATCTCGAAAGATCTGCTTGCTCCTTATGAGTTTTACACCTTTCAAGAGCACACAACAAAGTCTATAATTTGTTGTAGTGCATAGAGTCCAATTTGGATCACTTGGCATCCAGCCATCAGTTGGAAGTCATCACTTCTTTTGGCATGCTGATAACTAGTAGGGTCATCATCGCATGATGCAAGCCTCCTATTCACCGTCTATGAGAAAACCGAAGTATCTCTCGGGTGGCTGTGGTCACTTACTAGATCCGCAGAGTAGCTATGTTCTGTTAGGGTCAATTTGATCATTAAGTTCTACTAAAATTTCGGTAACTATTTGTAGTTCTGGAATCACTTCCAGTTCTACCATACTCCCACTAATTTCTTTTGCAAGAAATTCCTTAACCAAGGAGGTGGCGAGTCAAGATCAAAACACTTTTGAACTTGAAAATGGTAGAAGCTATCCCACGCAAAATCTTAGGATAACCCAGAGACTGTTATTTCCGAAACGTGCCTCGAGTTTGTCCGGATTATGGATTTAAATACAAACCAGATAACCCCACATCTTAACAACTTTAAGATGAACACTATTCTATATCACATATAGAAAAGAGGCACTTGTTTAGGTGGAACTAGTATCAATTGATATGCATTTATCTCTAATGCATCCCTAAAATTGAAAAAGGCAACTCAACATTACTCATCATGGAGCGCACCAGCGGATGAGAAATTTGAGAGAATCAAATTCTCAATATGGAATACCTAGTACCAACCTATTTTCCGTATGGAGATTGGACAATATACATCAATATGTACAATTCCCTAGAGTTCTTCAACTCATTTTCCATATGATGTTAATCGAAAAACATTCTTTTGGTTAAATGAAACCAAAAGTTTGTTGTTTAGGCAAAATCTGATGATTTTCCTCAATAGCAACAATTGCTCTGAAAACCGACATTGAGGATAAAATCATCCATTCTCAATTCTCTGCTCCTTCTCAGCATCTGTAACGCCCTTGTAGATGTAGGATTCTAATTCGGTATCTATATACCCAGGATTTAGAGTTTATTGAGAAATAGTTTCTCAAAACACAAACGCACGAGAAGTCTGAAACATCAAAAATGTTTCAGTAGGGTTTAGACAGGTATTCTCAGTATTGTCTTTTCCATTGCCCAGGCTCATGACAGTAGTCGCGATTTCCTTTTCTCACTTCAACCCCTTTTGATGTCTCTTCATCTTACCTTCTTGTATACCAAATTAATGCTAGCTGGTTTTCTTCTTTCCATTCCTTAAGCACCGGCTTCGGGATTGGAAGAAGGCTATCCATTAAGCATAAATGGTATACAATCCTTATATGTAAGGAGCTCTCGAGCTTGAGAAAAGGTAGGAGGAATAGACAAAAGAACAATTCATCTAATCCAAAACCAGTGGCCATCCTCAGACTGAAACAGTTTCATCGAGTTCGTATCTAACTATACGATGGCCTTCCAAACAATATGGATCTATGTACCGAATACAGAGGGTTCTGGAGTTAGCAGAAGGGGAAGTAGGATATGTGAGGATATATGTGACTTTTGTCGTTGATTGGGGCAATCCAGACATTCTAAAGCTGTCAATGGTAAAAAGGTCGGTGAATATGGTTAAAGAGTCTTAGTCTAAGATCATTCCAGGGTCGCTGTCAGAGAGAGAAAAAAGAAACACGCAGCATGCACTCTAACCTAGATTAGATTGGTATATTTATCTAATCAGGATAGCTCCCATTATTCTGTCAAATTCTCCTTCAAATCCTAAATGGAGAACTGGTTGGGATTTCGTATAGAAAATCTCCCGGGAGTAACTATTACTCATAGTAGGAATCGGGACCCAATCTATCATGGCGTGGTAACCATGACTAAAGATCAAAAAATTACCCCACTCCATAGAAGGTATGCTATCTTATTGCAAGTTTCAACACTTGAAACTCCCGATATCATTTTTTCCTCTATGACTCTATGACCTTGACTAAAGATCAACAAATCAAAGAGTCCTAGTCAAGTTCGGCCCGTAATTTCGTGATTAGTTTAGACCCACCCGCACGACCCTTGACTAATGATCAACAAAGTCGTACGAATGTCCTAGCTAATCACATCATATGCAAGTAAGAAGACATCACTTAGTAACTGTACACTACGCCTTAACTAAAGATCAACAAACGCAGTACGAATACTAAGTACTTTACTTCCTGAAATGACAGAAGGCTACGGCTGGTTTTAAAGAAAACCCTTAACGTAATGAACTTGATCTCACTGAAGGAACCGAGTGGTTTTTTGAAAGTTTATAGTCGCGTAGACCTTTGCTTAAGAGTGAACTCCCCGTGAAGGGATCTAGACTCTTTTCCTCATCGAATGAGGTGCGGGATATTCCTAATCGAATATCATGACGCAAAGCAAAAGAATACGGCTACAAAAACAATTTTAGTGACACAAAATTTTACCCAAGAGTGAACTCCCAGTAACGGGATCAAGGCTCTTTCCTCATCGAATGATGTGCAGGACATTCCTTACCGAATGCCTCAATGCAAAGCAAAAGAATCGATTAAAATTTCCCCTTTATTAAAAAGTGGTTCCTACAACGTATAGGTTTATTTTACTTTGTATTAATACAATTAATACAATCCCATCATTTAGATAATCTCATTATCTAGTATTATCCTTCTCACACAAACATTACATAAAAGTATGAAAAGGAAAAATACAATGCACATATACGCCATCCGCATTCGTCACGGGTCATGCACCGTTAGGTTACTTAACTAACGGCAGAGCGAAGGCAGGGCTAGCGCGGATGCAAAATGGATATAGCATTAATATATATATATATATATATATATATATATATATATATCACATATATAAATATACCATCACACGCAAATAATCACATTACAGCATGAGGAAAAACAGCATCACAGAGTTTGGAATGGTCGGATCACCTAGGAATCCCGCGTTTCGTTCAAGCCAGTACGAAATACCCCGGTCGCGTGAATAGCCTGTGCATAGCCAAAAGCAGACCCGTACGAGTGCGGCAAGTCATCCTCTAACCCGAGAAACGAAGAAACCCGACATCATCACCATGATGGGGCCATCCAGCACTTTCTCGAATCCGATGACAAGAGCACTCCTCCGTAGGTCTATCCTAGCCCCCTACAAGCGCGGCAAGCAGCCTGCCAATTCTAGAATCGAGTGACCCGGTCTCAACTCCTTGAGATTGCCACCCGCTGCAATTTAGAATCTGGCTGCCAGTGTATTTCTTCATGGGGTAATCCTAATACCTGTATTAATACAACGGTGACATCGATCACAACCAGATCGAGCCCTGACAAATAATAATACATGAAAATGGAAACGACGGCCACATGTCGACCGCTCGTTCTGAATAAAAGAATATACATTTTCGGCTACAACATGAATGAAAAGAAACATATAACATCGCAACATCCAAATACGCACAAGGCTATTCATTTCGCGAAGATCCTATCCACACCAAACAAATTTAACATAGAACATCACAGACTCACAAATACATATCAACAAATATGTATCATCGTATCAACTGAGTTAAACACTTTAACATCATGAATACGGAAACGCTATGATGATACAGTTTTGATCGATAACTTTCCAATTCAATACGAGATCAAATCTCAATACTGGGAAAAAACAAACAATACCAAAAATCCTATTTCTTCAAGTTTAAGCCCCAACAGAAAATTGGGGGCATTTTGAAATATTTTGGCCGGTATGAAACCGGTGTGGCCGGCCAAAATAGAATGAACCCCCCCCCCCCAAATTTCACTCACCTCATTATCACATCCAAAATGATATTCTGCAGTTGTTTAAAAAAATTTAAAAGACTTTTGAAATTCGAACAGAGAAGGGGCTTAAACTAGGAAATCGGAAAATTGTCGATCGAAACTAAAACGTCGCCTAAGCTAGTCCTAGTACTTGGTTAGCTCTGATACTACTGTAAGGACGAACGTGCCCCGAGCGTGCGCGCAGCGGATGCGGGAACAGACGGAAAATAAAAATTCTGTCGGAGCGCGATCAACCGTACGCCAAAAGCGTCCAAGTACTAGTTTCTAGCTAAATGTAAAGAACAAAAAGAAGAGTTCAGAGGTTCTACAACCTTTGTAGCCTGTCCGGATGATCCCGGAAGACCCCGTCTAAACTCCCTGAGCTCTCGAACGCGTCTTCACGCCGACTGCCTCGCCGTAGATCATCCGCGTTGAAAGCGGGCTGCCTGAGCTCCAACTCTGTCACCGGGCGGAGAGATTTCCTATAAAGGCTTGCTAGGCAGGAGGAAGGCGATGCGAATAATGGGTACTCTCTACTTTTTGCAAAATCTCACCATGGCAACACTTGCTATTTTCAAGTGAGCTTGAGCTCATCTTGTGAAGAAGAAGAAGGTGTTTTGATGTCGAAATTAAATGAATTATGTCATGTAATTTTTCCAACCATGTCATGTATATACATGACACATACCCCCTCTCCCACTCTCTCTCATGTATGCGTCAACACACAAGAGAGAGGGTGGGCCCCACCATTTTAATTAAATATATTAAATATATAATATATATAAAGATATATATATATATATATATGCATTTACATATATATATATATATTTGTATATTTATTTATACATAATTCATAATGGTGGCAATATATATATATATATATATATCAAATAAGTATTAGTCCGTGCATCTTATACACGTACACATCATGTATCACATACACGAAATGCCATCAATATCTTCTCAGTATCATATACTGTAGAGAATGTGTGTATCATATACACAATACTAGAAACCGTGTCATCAATACGGTTATCAAGTCCACACTTGACTTGGTATTTGAAACCGGCTAGTATAACAGTCGTCCGATTGAACACGTATATCCAATATACATATTTTATCGAACTCATGTACATATCCCTATACGTACGTCACATCGTGTTTTGCTCGGGCAGGCATTTTCGTTGCGGGACTATAAAGACCTGTCAATTCATTGGCAGTAGGTTATACAGGATCATATCCGATTGAATCTGAAACACTTTCAGATTCAACCCCCTTTCGGGTTAACCTACAAGCTCGTCAGCGGTACTAGCTATACGTAACGGCTACCCAGGTATGAGAAAGATAAAGGAAGGTCAACGAGCGAACTCATCCGGACCCAACAAAGTCTATAAGTGACAGTCACTGTACAGTCCGATCTCTTCTCCAATGAGTATCACATACCGGGTCTGGGGAGTGGAATCAGTTAGACCCCCAATAACCTGATAAGTCGTGCTGACAGGGGACTCATAACCAAAGAGATACAACTGGTAACACTTACCAGTTTATCTCTACTGCCGTGACCACAGACTTCTGGTTATAATCGTATCCTGCACAGTGAGATATTGACTCCTAATACCTAGAGTGACGAATCCCCTCAACCGCTCACTGCCTCTATGTGCTTCGGGACTGTACCCAACTAAAAACTTGTTTGCACGACTCACTAGAGCCGTGGTTGGGTAGTAATCTAAGTACAGTGGGAACACACATGAGACACTTTGGAGATTTGAGCTCTAGGGACTACCCTATACTCATGTCACCAGAGAACTGCTATCTGACATTGGTATAATACCATCTAGGAGTTCTCGGTGAGTCCGTCCAGTGTAACTCATCCAATGAGCACCTGTATACAATCATCAGTGTCAAACACCAATGGCTATAGGATCAGCCATCGCCCTGTACAGGGTCATGAAACGTATACACTAGTCTAAACTGGAGTACCGATGCCCAGTCTCGATACTCCTATGACTAGGGACATTTAAGGATGTGCTTATAAACTACCAGGCCCCACTAGTATGATCCTTAGCATAATCCTGATAGTCAAGCAAGGATCATATGGGCTTTATCTCATGTATTTGCGATACGTGATAACTAGTAACACGCATTCACATGATAGATAATGAAAAACCAGATAGCACACTATCATCTCGAGTAAGACTGCTCTTGGTATAGACCCTCCTCGAATTCAGTAATTGCATTCCCGCAATTACGATAATTGCCTTGAGGGCACCTATATCAAACAATGGTTCATTATCGGATATGTCGGTTTTGTTTAAAAAGATAGCACGATGTGATTCTCAAGTTATAAATTATCGCAAGTGCACAGTGCGTTGACACAATCCGGTAAGTACAGGTTGATCCACAGGGAATGGATATCACGACGTTCTTTTTGAGTTAGGAACAAATGTTTTGAATTTTGTTTTGTCACGTTTTAATAAAAAGAATGTGATGTAAAAGATAAAAACGATATATAGAGAATATTTAGGCTAAGGTTTGGTAAATTGACTTGTGACTTTACCCCCAACTCTCATTCATGATTCAAACATCATTTCTAGTTTTTATTTGAATTTGAAAAGCATGCCGTATCTAAACTGATTACAAAGAATCGTTTAGGATACGATATCAAATCGAAACAAAAGAAATTACAAATTGCAAGGGATTTAGATTAAATGAGGATGAAATAAACTAAGTGAGGTTAGCAAATATAGGACTTATGCTTTTGTGGCTACATATCCTACCTAGCTAGTTCACTACACTTAGTTAAATTTAACCCTCCTTTCTACTTCAATCTTAATGTAACAAAAATGATATGTAAAGAAAGATTAGGATATGTGTTAAAGGTTGATTTATAATCATTCAAAACAATATATCCTATCAAGCAATAACACAATATATTGTAAATATTAAGAGAAGAAGTTCAATAAGTGCTAAGAATCAAGAATATGGGGTTGGAAGAGATACCATTCATCAACCTACCTCACCAATGCCTAAGTAAATAAACTATTCACAAATCAAAGTAAAGAGAGCATAAATAAACAAACAACACATAAATCAATTGCAGGAAAAGTAAAGAAGAGAATACAAAGTACCAAAAAATGAGCAAAAATGAAGCTTTTTTTTAGGTTGAATCCAAGTACAAGTTAATGAATTCAATTACCAAAATCTGACCTTGCAAGCTCACAATAGAAATTGCAAGATAAGAGGGAGGCAAAGAACTCAATTAATCACTAGAGCTATAAAGTTTCATCAAGAGTTATACAAGTATGGAAATGTGTTAGTTATATATGCTCTAGATGCTATTATTGTATAGTGCTAGACTGTATATTACATTTTGGAAGCTTGAAATATACACAGATATAATAACAGTCTTGCTCAAAATGATAGTATGCTACTTGGTTTGATTCCACCTCAATACGTGTATATGTTTCTTTTAGCATATCGCTAATACATATTGGTAGAGCCCTTAGGATTTTTGCTTGACTACCTGCGTTATGATGGCAGTCACACTAGTGGAGGCTGGATAGTCTATAAGCACATCCTTATAAAGGTTCCTAGTCATAAGATTATCGAGACGGGGCATCGATACTCCATAGTAGACTAGTGTTTATGCTTCTCATCACAGCAGAGGAGATGGTCTGTCCCATAGCCATTGGTATATCGTACCGGAGATAGTATACAGGTGCTCATTAGGTTATGAGTTACACTGGACAAACTCATTGGGAACTGCTGGTTGGTATTATACATATCGTCAGGTAGAAGTTCCCGGGTGGCATGAGTACAGGTTAGTCCGTTGACTTGCATCACTATTCGTCTTGAGTGTGTTCCCATTATACTTAGATTACTACCATACCATGGCTCAAAGAAGTCATGCAAACAGGTGGTAGTTGGGAGCAATCCCGAAGCACTTAGAAGCAGTAGCGGTTAGATAGGATTCATCTCTCTCGGTATTGGGGGTTAATTTCGTGCTGTGTTCGGAAAGCCATTACACAAAGCCCCTGATTAGAGCAAGCGAGATTTACTGGTAGGTACTCCAGTAGTTTCTCAGAATGTATTGGGCTCTACCCCGGCACGACTTATTGAGCTATTAGGGGTCTGATGGTTACCATCCCCCTAGGCCTGATATGAGAGTATCTTAGACGAACAGACCGGACTGTACGGAGATGGTCACAAATAGGCTCAATAGGAGTTCGGATGAGTTTGCTCATCGGCCTTCTTATCGACAGATACCTGGTTAGCCGTTACGTGCAGCTAGTACCGCTGACGGACTTGCGGTTAAACCCACTGCTAGCGTACTGTCGAGTCTTTAGAGTCCCACACAGAGGGTTTTCCTGCTTCGGGCGAAACGATATAGAGGCAGTATGGTTTTACGGCAGGGTTCCGATCATATACATGTACTGGCTACACGGATATTGTTCGGACGGAAAATACTAGTGGGCTTTGGTTTAAGCCGGATCCTAGTATTATATTATTGGATTATTATTATCTCATTGTATTCGTGTTTTTCAGAATACGAATACGAGTATGCATATACAGTGATGGCATTCTTGTAATTTCACAAGCGATACTTCTAGAAGGGGACACCTCATTATTTAAATTTATCTATTTTGAAAATAAATTAATGAGGTGGAAAATGAAGATATTTATGGCTTGGAGTGAAGCATGGCTCATGGTTTATTTTATTGGTATAGACTCACTATTCAGACATGGTTGATATTTTCAACTAGAAAATATTGCATGCTTGAGTGAGATGAGTGTAGGAACCATTCTTCACTTGCCTTTACCTTAGATCATTTGTAGTTTCACTTTCTCTCTCCTTTTTTTACTCCTTCTTCCTCAAGACCCTAATCCCTCACATGAGTTGTGAACCATAAGGTCAAGTGAGATTAAATACACTATTAAATACACTACATCTTCTAAGCTACCTAGCTTAGCGAACTAGGTACCTTAGTTACCTCGGTTTAGAGGTTGGAGCTTGAAGTATAGACTCTCAGGTGGATCATCTTCGACACGATGAAGCCGACGATCAAGCACGATCCGGATCTTCGAGGAGCTCAAGGAAAGCAAAAGAAGAAGACCCGAAGGAATAGAATCAAGGAGGTATAATACTATCATAGTAGTTAGAACCTCCTAGTGGAATAGCAAGTTAAGGTTTCTGTTAAGATCCTGAAGTTTTAATCGGTGTTGCATAGTACGAAAAATCGTTTTTTGTAAATTCCGCCTCCCCACAAGTGTGTGGGGTGTGCGATATCGACTTACAGTGGTATCAAAGCCTACTAAATCTTAACTAGCATGTTAGCAAGTGATTAGAATTTCGATCGATGGAAAAATACCCGAAATTAAATTTTCGAGATATGCTTGCTGTCGATTTTTTAAAACTGTTCAAAAATTATTTCAGTGACCCTAAAAATACCTGCAGGCATTTCTAAGACCTAGAAAAAAATTTGAGCACCTCACTCATCAACTTTGCGGCGGAACCGCCGCAATATAGGTCATTTGGCGGCAGAACCGCTGCCGAGTTGTTGCCGAGTTGCTCCCAATTTTTTATGTGCTTTTGGTTCTTAGAATTATAAATTTTGGAATATTTGGTTTTAACCCAGAATGTTTGTGTACTGGTTTGTGCATGGGGTAAACACGGATAAGTATTATCAATCGAAATTCTAAGTTCTTAGCTAATCGGTGTTTCTGTGTTTATATATGTGTTGCTAAACTGCTAATCGCTATATGTCAATTAGTGGGGGTTGCACATATCTGTATTGTGATGATTTGTGTATATGAAGTATTGGATCATCGCGGATGAATAGCCGGGGGATATGAGAAGAGTGTTTTCTTTTCTTTCATTCATGTAAATTTGTAAATTGATGTAATATTATTTTTGCGGGGCACATCCGGGTTGAGGTTGTAGCCACCGTTGTATTATTTCATTTACTTTTTCTTGTACCTAGGATAGACCCAAGGTGGGGTGCACAAACTACCGGGTTCTTGAACTTCCGAGTGGCCTACTCATTTTATTGAGAGAGGTTGCTTCACTTCGGGAATTTGGCGGGTAGTTTGCTGCACCCGTAGGGGTCTAGGGTGTGGTTTGGCTATTCATCACGACCGTGGAATCCGTCTTTCGTTATAGGCTAAAATGAAACACGGAATTCCTAGTATATCCAATATATTCATCTGTGATCTGTGATCTGGAATGCCTATTATTGTGTGAGACGAATGGCTATATATATATTATATATAATAAACATTGCTTATGTTTTGTACCCGTGCTAGTCCAGCCCCCGCTCTGCCGTTAGTTAAGTAACCTAACGGTGCATGACGGGGCCCCGTGGCGAATACGGATGGCATAAGCGTACGTTCTATTTTCGTTTCTTTTCTGCAATGATAGGCTTAAATGATGGGACCGCATTAATATTGATTAATGCAAGGAAAACAAACCAAAGTTTAAATCGTTTGAACAATTTCAAAACCACTCAGTTTTCTTGAAAAAAAACGTTTAAATGCGGAGCCTAAACCACTCCTTTAAAGCTATCATGTTTCCTTCAACTATATCAAGTTCATTATGTTCACGGTTGTGCCAAAACAATCCATAGCCCTCTGTCATTTCAGATAGGTATTCAGTAGTATTCAAGCTATATATTTTGACATTCGCCAAGGCATAGTGATTGGTAGCTGCCGGGTATTCATCTGTAGCATAGATAGATGCATTGATTTAGGACAGTCGTACAGCTATTTGGCCTTCGTCAAGGGTTTATATGGGTAGGTTCAAATTAACCTGGATAATGACCGGTAGAACTTGACTTGCGTCTTATGATATGTTGGTCTTCGTCAAGGTCATAAGCGCCTGGGGAAAAAATCCACATCGGGGGTTTCTAAGGAAAATGAAACTTGCTAGTGTTGCATACTATTTGGAGTGTGATGATTTTGGTAGGATTCCTTCAAGATTGTCACACGATGATATTTGGATCCCGATCCAACTATGAGGATCCGCTACTCTTCGGGAGATTTTTCACTAAACAATCAATGCTATAAACCAAGTAGGTTCTTAGAACGATGTTAGCGGGGCTATGCCTCCAGGGAAAAGAGGTTATGTAATTAAGGAACTTCGCGAAAGCATTGGAAAACCTGCCTCGATGTAGCAACACTAGCTTGACCAAAAGGTTAAGCAAGAATTGTAGGGTGAGATTAATCCTGACTAATTCTTCTTTTATGTTTTGAAGGAGGATTCAAGAAACAGTGGGAGCCATTCTATTTAGATACACTAATAACCAATATATACTTGCAAGAGTATCATGCTGATTGTTTCTTCTCTCTCTCCTGACAGCAGCAACCAAAATGACCGGGCTTAAGTTACTGCTAGATAATAATAAATTGATTGGGCCAAATTATAAAGATTGGCTAAGGAATGTCAAAATAGCCATTACCTATGACAAGCTGGGTTACCTCCTTACTACCAAAGCTCCCGCCGTCCCATGTCTAGATTCCACCGTCATAGATGTAGAAATTCGTAAGACATAGGAAAAAGATAGTGCGAGAGCCAAGTGTCTCATGTTGGCCTCAATGGATAATGAATACCAAAGGCGGAACGAGAAGATGGACTTAGCTTCCATCATCTACCATAACAAAGATTTATATGGAGAGCAGTCTCGTATCGCAAGATATGAGACCTCAAAAAAATTGTTTCAGGCGAGGTTGGCTGTCGGCCATCTGTTGGGAACCATGTCCTTACGATGATTAGCTATATTAAAAAGCTCGCTGACCTTGGGACCACGTTGGAGAACGAGTTATTTACTGACTTGATTCTACAGTCCTTCCCCTCTACTTACGCCCAGTTTATCTTGAATTTCAACATTCAAGTGAAGGAGTTTTACTTCCAGAACTCCTCAACATATTGAGGAGCGCTGTGGGCACCCTGCAGAAATCCAGGGAGACACCTGCTTTGCTTACTGGGGAATCTTCCTCTTCTAGATCCAAGGCGAAAGTCAAGGGAGAGAAAAAGAAGGCCTCCACCAAGCCGATAGGCGGTGTCAGTAAGGTAGAGAGTAAGGGCAGGGCAAAAGTTTCGGGACTAACAGTAGGGAAGGAGGAATGTTTCTATTGTCACGGGAAATGGCATTGGCAGAAGGACTGCAGGGCTTGGAAAGCCAGAACCAGGATTCGAAGCACGTTATAGCTTCGGCTTCATGTGTGTTTATGATTGAAAACTGTCTGTCAATTAACTCTACTTTCTGGGTACTAGATACCGGATCAGGATCGCATATCTGTAATTTATTACAGGCTCTGAGAAACCGTAGAGTTATCAAGGCAGGTGATATGACTCTCAGGGTTGCTAACGGATAGTGCATGGATGTTGTATCTGTAGAAGAATATCACCTAAGATTGACAAGTGGGCAGAGCAGATTTTGATTTTGAGTGATTGTTTGTGTGTACCTAGTCTGTCTTGTAATATCGTTTCTGTATCTTTAGTTTCTAAAGAAGGTTATGATTTTACATTTGTAAGCAATGTGGTCCACATCCACCTCAATCAAAATTTGATTGGGTCAGGTATACTAGATAACAGTATATACGTATTAAATCAAGCTCAGGTTTTCAACGTCCAGAACACACTTAAAAAAAGTCTCCAGAATTAAATCAGGCTTTCTTATGGTATTGTAAACTGGGTCACATCAATAAAACACGGTTGACGAAGTTACATAAAGATGGATATTTGGATCCATTAGAATATCAGTCCTATGCAACTTGTCAATCATGTCTCAAAGGAAAGATGACAAAAACTCTGTTCACTGGACACAGAGAAAGAGTCACTGAGCTCTTGGGACTCATACACAGTGACGTGTATGGTCCAATGTCTACACATGCAAGAAGTGGTCATTCCTATTTCATTACTTTTATGGATGATTTATCAAGGTATGGACATGTATTCTTGATAAAACATAAATCTGAGGCCTTTAAGAAATTCCGGGAATATAAGAATGAAGTGGAAAAAAACCGGCAAAAGTATCAAGACGTTTAGATCTGATCGAGGTGGTGAATACTTAAGTGCCGAGTTCCTGGTTTACTTAAAAGAGAATGAAATTCTCTCTCAGCTTACTCCTCCATACACACCTCAACACAACGGTGTATTGGAAAGGCAGAATAGACCCTTATTAGATATGGTACATTCCATGATGAGTAACACTGAGTTGTCGCTATCTTTCTGGGGTTATGCACTAGAATCAGCTGCATATATTTTGAAAAGGGTTCCTACTAAGTCAGTGCCTACCATACCATATCAGATGTAGAGTAGGAAGAAACCCTATGTTCAGTATCTAAAGATATGAGGATGTCCAGCTTTTGTAAAAAAGCAACATGCGGACAAGCTCGAGGTATGCTCAGTACTGTGTAAGTTTATGGGATACCCAAAGAACTCTAGGGGTATCTTTTCTATTACGCGGAGGAACAAAAAGTCTTTGTTTCTCGGCATGCCCACTTTTTGAAAACTCAATTTCTTGAAAAAGAAACAAGTAGGAGCGCAATAGAACTGGAAGAAATTCCAGTACCACAAGCTATTAGTGAAAGCATGGTGGAACCAAAAGTTTTGAAAGACCCGGACATCCCTGCGCCACTCCACAGGACTAGTAGGCAGTCTTATCTGCCCGAGAGATACTGAAATAATTATCCTTTTGTGCAAGTGGAAGATTATTGGATATAGTGCCCTTAAGTCAATTATTGTAATCGCAGGCAGGCGATTATGATATTCGAGGGAGGACATATACGGGTAGAATAGTTTTACTCGAGAAGATAGTATGCTATCTGGTTTGACTTTATTATCATGTACATGTATTATGTAGTATTACAGATCACTATTACATGTTGATAGAGCCCATAGGATTCTTTCTTGACTACCAATATTATGATGGCGATCATATACATGGGAGCTGGGTGGTTTATAAGCACATCCTTAAATGTCCCTAATCGAGAGAGTATCGAGACTGGGCATCGATACTCCGGAGTAGACTAGTGTATACTTTTTGAGACCTGGACGAGGAGCAGTGGCCAATCTCACAAACCATTGGTGTCAGTTAGTCACTTAAGATAGTATACAAGTTCTCATTGGGTTATGAGTTACACTTGATGAACTCGCCGGGAACATGCTAGATGGTATTATATCTATTGTCAGATAGCAGTTCTCAGATGATATGAGTACAGGTTAGTCTGTCGACCTGAGATCGTCATTTGTCTCATATGAGTTCCTACTATGCTTTGATTAGTATCTTACCACGGCTCAAAGAAGTCATGCAAACAGGTTTTAGTTGGGTACAGTCCCGAGCCATATGGAGGCAGTGAGAGGATCGTCGAGGATTCGCCTCTCCCGGTATTGGAGGTAGATGTCGCACTGTGCACGGGTGGCCATCACCAAAAATTCTTGGCCAAGGTGGACGAGGATTACTGATTTGGATCAGTAGTTTATCAGTGGGTGATGGGCTTCATACCGACACGAAATATCACGTTATTAGGGGTTTGACTTTATCCAACCCCTAGACCCGATATGCGATACTCTTAGACGAACAGACCGGACTGTATGGAGATTGTCATGGAAAGGCTCAGTAGGGGTACGGATGAGTTTTCTCATCAGCCTTCCTTTCGCTCAATACCTGGGTAGCCGTTACGTACAGATAGTATCGCTGAAGTGCTTGTGGTTAAACCCACTGCCAGCGTATTGACGAGTTTTTGGAGTCCAACACAGAGAATTTTCCCGGTTCAAGCTATATGATATAGATGACGTATGCTGGTACATACAAGTGTCCGATTAAATATGTGTACAGGCTACACGAATTTTAATCGGACGGTTGATAATACTAGCGGTTTAGGATTAAGCCGGTTTATTAAATCATGTTTTGATTTAATAATTTATATATATTTTTTATATATGTATTATAGTATAATTGTTCACTATTCATTTTCTCTCTTGGTTATTCGTATTTTTATACGGATACGCATATATGTATTTCGATACGTATACCGGATTGTATTCCGTATTTATATTGAATTTGTTCTAGAAGATGGACACCTCATTTGTGAATATTCATTTATGAATATTCATGAAATGAGGTGGAGGGTGAGATGACATTGAGCATGGTTGAAGACATGTATTGAAGAATAGGCTTCATTTGTTTATTCATAAATTGGTTATGATATATTTTGTATGGTTGTAAAATGAATATGAAGCCATTCTCTTTTCTATTCTTCATACTATCATTTACTCATGCCTTCAACACTTGCTTATGGCTATCTTTCCTCACCTCCTCCTCCATTTTCTTTGCTTTCTCTCTTGAGCTCAGATTTGAGAGAAAAGATAGTGTAAAATTCCTACATCTCCACTCTCCATTTCTAGCCAGCTTGGAGCGTCGGTTGCTTCACTAGGTGAAGCCGGAACATGGATCGGTTCCCTCGGGTGGATCATCTTCGATGAAGGAGGACCGTCTTACAAACGTGACCTGGAGAACTTGAGTGCATGCTAGAGTCCAACCCAATTGGTGCAAATGAAGACGCTACCAAGGTTGTGATTTATATCTTGTTATGGTTCTAGTTTAGGTGTTTGTTTTGATTCTTGAGTTTTTGTTTCTAGTGCCATAAAAAAAAATTGGATTCTGCATTAGCCGCGGATTAGCAGTGAGGGCACTAGGAACCAACACTCCATAGGTTATCCTAATACAAAAATGAATGAATATACAATGGTAACATCGACCTCAGCCCAGTCGTGTTCTAATAAAACAATATACAACAAGCGGCGGCGATGGCCACAATCCGGCCGCTCGCCCCGAATATCCGAATATACATCCATTTCTACGATGAGGAGATACCCACCATGACTATGTGTTTAATCCATCACAAGATATATAACAACAACAATAGAAAGTATTTGTAACCCTGTCTAATCGACCTATAGCAATTAGATGACATATACAAACACAAATACGAACTCAAAGACAATAAACGATGCTAAAGTTTTGAGTTTAGAACTTTCTGTATTACCCGAATACAAAAGATAACACCAAGTGAAATTTGGATAAAAAAGAAGTTTACCAAAAATCCCCATTTTCAATACCCAAGACACTGGAAAAATACGAGCCCAAACAGAGACAACAGAGCCGCAAATTGCGGTTTTATTGAATTTTTTGACGGTCCAAAAATTTTGGATTGGGCTCGTATTTGTACAGTGTCATATTCATTGTTCTACTATCTTTCTGCAATATTCAAAAAAAATTCAAGACCAATTTTTTTTTTTACAAAAACTTGGATATTGGGTTTTGAAAATACGGAAATTTGTCGGTTCGAAACTTTAAATATCGTCTAAACTAGTTCTAGTGTTTTAGTGGCTCTGATACCATGTATGTAGATGCTCATGCCGCTAACTAGCGACCAAGGCGGAATAAAAAACAAAAATTTCTATACAAAGAGCACGAACTTCTACGAGCTATAATCGAAACCAAACACTATACTAGTAAACAAGAGAAGGAGTTTAGCTACTCGGTTAGCAATAGCTACCTTTGTAATCCTGTCCTTCATCTTTAAACCACTTCTAGCGCTCCTAGGGAATTCGGGAGCGACCTTGGATGTCGGTCTTCGTTGTCAAAAAAGATCCACCCGAGAGAACACCAGCAAAGGCTATAGCTTCACAAAAAGTTACAAGTGAAACAACTAGTGAACTAAACTTGCTAAGAATATTTCACTAGGATGTAGTAATGGCTATCTATAAGTGTTTCTCTCTTTACCTTTTCCTTCTCTTTTTTCAAAAACTCAAGGAGAGAGGAAGAAGATGATAATGGTGATGAGGGTGAGCATGGAAACTAAAAGATAATCTTATCTATCTCTTTTTCCTTTTTCTCTTTTCGTTAATGTGTGAATGAGTATGTTTGTGACTCACCATAGTGAGTAATAAGCCTACACCATTCCATCACATACAAGAAGAGATGAAAAGAGAAGAAAGAGAGCTACCTCATTGTGTGTGTGTGTGTGTGTATACATACACTAATACAAGTATATGCTACAAATACATGCACCCGTATTCGTATCAAAATACATATACCCGTATTCGTATAAAATATAAATACCAATATTAGTATTAAGATAAAAATATCTGTATTTATATCAAAACACAAATTCACGTATTTATACAAATACCTGTATTCATAATACCATATTCTGTCAAAATACGAATAAGAAAAGAGAGATACTAAAAAGAGATATATAATACTAGCTCATATTTCATCCAAATGTGATAACATGGCTATCTTTCAAACCGGCTAGTATTAACAAAATGTCCGATTAAAAGTACGCCTACAAAAACGCGTATTTAATTGAACCCAAGTACGTATCAAAATACATACACTACATTGTTTCTCCTAACTGGGAAACCCTCCGTATGGGTTTCTAAAGACTCGATAATACACTGGCAGTGGGTTTAACCATAAGTACGTCAGTGGAACTAACTGTACGTAACGGCTACCTAGGTATTAAACGAAAGGAATGCTGACAAGCAAACTTGTCTGTATCCCTACTGAGCTTGAAAGTGACAATCTCCGTACAGTCCGCCCTCTTCGTCTGAGAGTATCGCATACATGGTCTAGGGGGTGGAAAATGTCAGACCCCTAATAACCTAATAAGTCATGTCGATGTGCCACAAAACCATCCCGAAAAACTACTGATCTCACAATCAGTAAATCTCAACTGCCTTGGCCAAGGTCTTATGGTGATGACCAACCGAACACGGCACCATATCAACTCTCTATACCGGGAGAGATGAATCTCTTCTATCGCTCACTGCCCCCAAGTGCTTCCGGACTGTACCCAACTAAAACATATTTTCATAACTCTGTAAAGCCGTAGTAGGGTAGTAATCTAAGTACAGTGGGAACACACTCGAGATGAATTACGATGTCAGGTCTAAAAACTAACATGTACCTATGTCACCAGAGACCTACTATCTGACGATAGGTATATCACCATCTAGAAGTTCTCGGCAAGTCCGTCCAGTATAACTCATAACCTAATGAGCACATATATACTATCTTTGGTACCGAACACCAATGGTTGTTGGAAAGGCCGCCTTCCCTCACTGGAATAAGAAACATATACACTAGTCTATTCCGAAGTATCAATTCCCTGTTTTGAAACTCCAACAACTAGGGAAAATTTAAGGATGTGCTATACAACTCTAGTAGTCAAGCAAAGATCCTACGGGCTTTACCAACATGTAATCGAGATACGTAATATAAAATGGAATATATACAAATGTTGAGGTAAAGGAAAACCATATAGCATACTATCATATCGAGTAAGACTGTCCTGTACATATATATCCCAATCATCCATATGTAATATACAATCCTGTACTATACAATAATGGCCTCTAGGGCATATACATCCAACAGACGGTTGTTAGCACCGAACGATGCCATCTGATATTTAACAACATTCGCGTAGTTTTATGACACGATGAACATCGAATGTATGTTAGCTGATAGACAGGGACTAAGGCGCGTTTTGATTTTCATATATGATTATCGATGAGAATATGAAAAAATCATCGAGCATCATATATATACTTAGTGTAATATTTAACTTGAATTGGTTTTACGTTTATGTTTCAATTTCACAGTTTTGATGTTTTTAGTTTAAGGTGAAGTTTTCTAAAATTAAAGGTTTTCATAATCAAGTTTAAGATTTTAGATTTACGTTTGGTGTTAAGTTTGGTTTTTAAACAATTCATAGGGGGTTTCAACAAATTTGCAAATAACAACACCCCTCACCTATAAACCCAGAAAAATAAAGGAATGAAACAGGAGATGAAGATTTAGGGTTAGGGTCAAGGTGTGATTTGACAAGATTTCAATGTAAAGGAGATTGATGATGAATAAAGGTTTTATCTCTCTCTCACACACACACACACAACCACACACTAACAACAACTTCTCCCCCTTCCCCACAGCCTCACTACTGCCCACCCCCGTCGAAGTCCCCCACATACCTTCTCCCCACTCCCCCACCCTTAACTCTACCCTCCCAACAGCTTCCCTGCCTTACCCTCAAGTCCGCCCTCCCTACTGCGTCCCTCCTCCTCCCCCTACCCCACACTTAGGCCAGGTCCATCCCTCCCCCCACCACCTCCCCCACCTAAGGTTCCAACAACAACAAAAACAACAACATCAAATTCTCCTCCTTCCCTACCGCCCACCCCCGCCAAATTCCCCTACCCTCAACTCCACCATCCCTACCGCCTCCCTCCTCCCATCATCTGCCCCACCCCAAGCTTAGGTCTACCTCTCCCCCATACCTCCCTTCCCCTACCCTCAGTTCCAGTACTCCCTTCTCCCCATCGCCTCCCCCTACCCTACCCTCAACCACGCAGCCTCCATCCGGATCTACCCCCAAAATTAAGCCCTAAATTACAAATTTTACAATATTTAAAAAAATTACCTGAATCGGCAACGACGAGCGGCGATGAACGGAGACGACGAGCAGCGACGAACGGAGATGAGTGGTGAAGAACGGTGACGATGAGCGGACGATGAGCGAGCGATGAGCAGTGACGACGAGTGGCAAAGGTGAAGTAGCTGGAGGCGACGATGACGATGAAGTAGCATGAGGCAGCGCTAGCGAACGGCGATGGAGGCGGCACCGGCAAACGATGGAGGCAGCGGCGACGATGGAGGCAGCGGCGATGATGAAGGCAGTGCTGGCGTACGGAAACAATGAAGTAGCTGGAAACAAAGACGATGAACTATCGATGGAGGTATCTTGGGAGGAAGTTTTGGGGCCAAGGAAATTTTGGGGGGAATTTTTTTAGGGGGGCGCAGGAGAGGAAGATGATCGATCGATATTGAGCGTTGGGAAAAGGATAAGGGGTTTATTTCTGTTTTATTTTTTTAATATCCTATCTCTGCCCCTTTCGTGCCTACAGTAGGGAATTCTCTTGCGGCACTGTAGGGGATGTTTACCGCAGACGGGTCTTAGGCGATGCTATTTGGAACATAACCATCCACCTCTCCGAACCACCTCTCCAAACCACCTCTCCGAAAATACCAAGTTGATTTATGGCACCGTACATCGGAGATTCGGATAGATGTGACCGTCGTAGCATGACTTATCAAATTTCCCTTCATATAGGAGGGTTTTTTTATTGTGGGGATGCTCTTCCCTGCAGGCGCAAGCACCTGCAATTAATTACGCTATCACATTGTGATAACAACTTTTAACTTCTCCAGGTAGATCACTTCGTGTCATGTTATATATTTTTTATTTTGGGGTTGCCCTTGGATTGTATACGGAGACTGGTTTATATCGTCTCCCGTAGGACGCGGATTAGTCCAAATCCATAAATATTAGATTTGGGATCAAACTTAAGATGTATATCTTGTGTAAACGAGCTCAATCAGTTCGAAATATGTCATCTGAGGACCTTTAGTCAAACTTGAGATTAAGATCAACTCGGGAATATGGTTAAGGACTTCTGATCCTATTTTGGGTTAAGATCAACTTAACAAATATAAACAAAGACCGCTAGTCATTTTTGAGACTAAGATCAACTTAAATTTATTAATATTTTGATCAATAGATTATATATGAGAAGAGAAAGCTTCAATACTTAATTTAATTTTAATTAAGTAATCAAACAGTAGCCTGTTGTCCAAGTGCGCAAGTGTGTATGGAACGCACATGCAAACTTTTTTTATCTAAAAAGGGTGCGAACGTGCTTTGCACATTTTTATGCACTTGTTTCAAGTCAGGGTATTGTGCACGTGTATATCACATAGGCTTGCACTTATTATCGGTTTAGAATCATATGTGAGCACGTATGTGTGCACACATGTATTTAAAATTCAACATGCATATCACGCGACACCCGCACATCTCTTCATTGGCAACATCCATCAAGTGCGCTGTCATAACTCAAAGTTTGGATGTGACCGACACTTAAATTGTATGATATCTAAAGATGTCGACACAATCTGAGTAAGCCAAAAACTAAGATCAAAACCCTTTTTGCGGAAATTAGAAAATATTTAGTTTTAAGTAAAAGAATGAAGTAGCATGCCAAATGATTTTTAAATAAAAGAAGTTTAAACAACTGGTTTTGAAACTTCGACAGTACTTCGTTTTTAATTATTAAATAAGCAGTTATATGATATGTGAATAGGTTGCATCCCTAGTTGGGAGCAAACGATGCCAACCAGCGGAAATCAATACACAAAAATAATACGACACTTAAAATGAAGAATCTCGAGCATAAGTAAAAGAAATATAATTTAACACAACTAAACGATCTCAACAGTCAAATTAAGATATATACAACCACATCTCGTTCTAAGTCAACTATACAGGGTCTGATAGAGCAATACTAGATCCAATATACAAAACCAAAATAGGAGGTTATACGTAGGTAACCCACATAATAAAAAGGAGCGATAAAAAACTGATAAGTGGATCCGCACTGCTACTACGCGTCCACACGGCTCCTGCAAGGAACTATGGCACAACGGGGGTGAGTTGCCAACTCAGTGAATAAAACTAACATATATCAGCTGATAATGTAAGTAAGCCGAACTAGAACTAATATCAACAACAATGAATGTGATGCATAATAACAGGTGGAAGCATGAATATGTACCACTCAATGTATAAATTAAAACAGAAATCTCATCAATTATTTTCCAAATAAGGTTCATTTTTCCGTGTCCAACATCGAAACAAATTTTCGGTGTTTCATCAGGCATCGTTCCCCGAACGATCCTGTCACTCAATAACACCGGTCGGTATCACCTAGATATCCGCCGTGTTCATAACTGTCTTCAGTATCGAGTATCCTCATTAGGCTCCCCGCCTAAAGTGCGGCTCTCCAGCCCCTTGGCCTCGACCGGGTCCACTATGAATCCGGCTGTATAGCTACCCCACTCAGCCCGGATATACGTAAAAATTCCGCAACCGTATAGCTACCCCACCCGGTTCGGAATAAAACCAAATCAAAAAAACAACATTTCATGGTGGACATCTCACATCAACATGAAAAATCACTGCATCTTTTCTATAGTGTATAAAGCTCAAAACAATAAATCCGTAGTAATCCAATGCATCTTATATCAAAACCACAAATACTTGAAGATAAAACATGATGACATTTATGAAAAATAACTACCATTCTTGATGTTTAAGGTATGATGGGAATCATATTTAGTATAATAAGTACTAAGTGTATATGTAACATGTTAATATCGACGAGGTATAGTGTAACATGTAGATATGTGCATGTGCAGCATGACTCGTCGATAACTTATGCAGTGTTCTAACAATTATTAACATGATGATATTTATATATATATATAAATGCTTACGATCAAACTTTATATTCAAGGGAACAATTATAATTTAAACTTAAACTACGGGCGTATCACGCCATCCATACACATTCGCCCGGTAGATGTTTAGTCTACTCACCGAAATACGTCGAATCTAGTCAGATATCACAAATCCCTTTCCTTTCCTTGCGGCATCCGAAGTTCCCTTACTCAAATCTAACATCGATATTAATTCGTATAAGAAACGGCTAAACTCCGATACGGAAAAAACATGAAAATACAAGTTTTACGTATTAACTATACTACGTACGACTATTGTAAACTATCTAATACCTATACTAACTGGAATTTAACCTATCGCTGTTCGTAACAGAAAACAGAACCGCATTACGAATCATACGTGTCGTGTTTTAGAATTTTAACTCCTATTTCAGATATTAGGTTCCAGATTCCATATACTGCTAAAATAACTTAAATAAACAATGCCAAACATCCTAATCCATGTACATAGACCTACCCTAAAAACCACAACACCCAACTCCCCGAGAAATCCGGCGAGCTCGAAAAATTTGTTATGGTCGCCGGCCAAAATCCGAGCAACATGGTTGTCTTCCTAGGGTTAATTCTATGTCCAGTTTATAAGATTAAGGTATTGTTTGGTTAGGTTAATTATTACCTAAGTTACAACAGATCTTCACAGAACCTATATTTTCATAAAATATCATATATCCGATATCCGATTTCTACTTTTAAACAGTTACTGAACTAAAATTCTACAGAGTTTAAGGATTATACCTACAGCAAGATCACTGGAAAATTCCCTCCAAGAAGCACAACTCAAGGATCCTAGTTTGAGGGTGATGTTGAAATCTTTAGCACCTAGCTTTTTCTTCTCTTCTCTTTTCATTTTTGTGTGTTCTATGTTTTTCCTTTTTCTTTTCTATATTCTGTTCTAAATTTAGTTTTATGAACTGAACAAGTTTGTATAGGATAAGGGGAGTGAGCTATGAGTTGTAGGAGGAGGTGTCACCAAGTAAGGGTGTGGTAGTTTCATGCAAGTAGGAGGTGTAGCATAAAAAATGGTGGGGTTTTCATGAAAGAATGAGGTGTATATATGAGGTGTCATATAGGATGTGTTATGCCATGGTTATAGCTTAAGCTTAACATGACCTTACCCTTTTTACACATAAACCCTCACAAATTTCCAATTTTCACAATTACCTAAAATTTTCACAAAACCCCTCACACTATATCATACCACAAATGAAGCTAGATTTTTCACTAAAACCCTTGTAATTTACTAATGTTACAACCTAAAATTTCAAATAAATTAGTTTCACACACTACTTATGAAAGTGTCCTATTTTGTTTCAATAACTTTTTAAATTAACATTTTATTATTTAATTAATTAAATTAATTTATTATCTAAAATTTTCAAAATGTTACAATATTCCCCCTTAAGAAAATTCGATCCCCGAATTTTAAAACTTAACTATACGTACCCTCAAAAAGATGTGGAAATTTCTTCTGCATCGCATCCTCGACCTCCCAAGTGATCTCCTTGCGATTCGTTCCTCGCCAAAGAACATTTACAGATGGAGGTACCCTCGATCTTAGTTTTATTTGCCTACAGGTCTAAAATAGCTACCGGCCGCACAGTATAGGATAAATCCTGCTCAAGCTGTAAGGTCTGATGCTGGATTCACGTGAGAGGGATCGTGAAGATACTTACAAAGTATAAACATAAGAAACACTGGATGCACATCGGGAAAATTCGGTGGAAGTGCTAAACGATAAGCTTCAGTACTCACTCTTTTCAGAATCTCGTAGGGTCCGACATATCTAGGGCTGAGCTTCCCCTTTCTTCCGAAACGCATCACACCCTTCATCGGAGATACATGAAAGAACACATGGTCTGCCACATCAACTCGAGTCTACGACGGCGTCGATCAACATATTATTTCTATCTACTTCGGGCCGCTCTCATTCTGTCCTGTATTAACTGGATCTTTTCTGTAGTTTCCTGCACTATCTGCGGTCCCAAAATGCTACTTTCGCTGAGTTCTGTCCAGCAAACGGGTGATCGACACCTTCTCCCATTCAAAGCTTCGAAAGGTGCCATTTGGATCGTCTCCCGGAAACTGTTGTTGTAAAAGAATTCTATCAACGGTAAGTGACGATCCCAACTGCCACAGAAATCAAGACTGCAGGCTCGAAGCATATCCTCTAGAGTCTGTATGGTCCGCTCTGACTGACCATCTGTCTGCGGTTGAAAAGCTGTACTAAAACTCGGTCGGGTACCTAGAGCCTCTTGAAGTTTCTGCTATAGTCGGCTGGTAAACTGTGTACCCCTATCGGACACTATTCATGTCGGAACTCCATGCAATCGCACAATCTCATCAATATAGATCTGAGCATACTACACATATCCAAACGTTATTTTCACCGGAAGAAAGTGAGCGGCCTTTATCAATCTATCTATAATCACCCAGATGGAATCATACCCTCTTCTTGTCCTGGGTAGACCAACAATGAAATCCATGGAGATCTGCTCCCATTTCCACTCCGGAATAGGCAAGGGTTGCAACTCTCCTGCCGGCCTCTGGTGCTCGACCTTGACTTGCTGACAAGTCAAGCATCTCAAAAACAACTCTGTGACATCTCTCTTCATTCCTTCCCACTAATAGACATCTCTCAAGTCATGATACATCTTGGTGGAACCAGGATGAATGCTATATGCTGATTGATGGGCCTCCTTTAAGAATTTAAGTCTCAGATTCTCTGAATCCGGCACACAAAGACGAGTCCCAAATTGTAATACTCCACGGTCATCTATCATGAACTCAGAATCTCTACCCTATCTGACCTGATCTATGATCTCCAACAAGCAAGCATCTATGGCTATGTCTCTCGGATGCAATCCAATAACTGGGGACAGGTGCAAATATGAGCTAACTGTCCTCCTGTCGAAATGAACTCGAACTGTACACGGCTATTACATAGAATCTGCCATTCTGCGGATGACTGTGTCTGCACTGTGCTCAAATAAGATAAGCTACCTCTGGGCCTCCGACTCAAAGCCTCTGCCACAACATTCGCTTTGCCCGGATGATAAAAAATCTCGCAATTATAATCCCTCACGAGTTCCATCCATCTATGCTGCCTCAGATTAAGATCTCACTATTGAAAGATATACCTTAAGCTTCTGTGGTCTGTGAGTATTTGGCATGACTCGCCGTATAGGTAATGTCTCCAGATCTTAAGTGCAAAAATCACCACGGGCATGTCTAAATCATGAGTGGGATAGTCCTGCTTATGCTTCTTCAACTGCTGAGAAGCATATGCAATAACCCTGCCGTGATGCATTAATACACAGTCTGGACCCACTCGAGAAGCATCACAATAAACCACAAAATCGCCCAATCCCGAAGGCAATGATAACCCTGGTACAGTAGTCAGACGAGTCTCCAACTGCTGGAAGCTATGCTCGCACGCCTCAATCCAAAGAAATGGAACCTCCTTCCTGGTCAACCCGGTCAACGATGCGGCGATACGACACAAACCATGCACAAAGAGTCGGTAGTAACCGGCCAAACTCAAGAAACTGCGAATCACCGTAACTGATACAGGTCTGAGCCAGTACTGTACTGCTTCGATCTTCTTTGGGTCCACACGTATACCATCTCTCGTAACTACATGGCCCAAAAATCCACACTATCCAGCCAGAAAACACACTTGGAAAATTTAGCGAACAGTTGATGCTCCCTCAAGGTCTCTAATATGATACGCAAGTGCTGCTCGTACAATCCTCGTCTACGGGAGTATACAAGGATGCTATCCATGAATAAACAAATTAACTGATCAAGAAATGGCCTGAAAATACGGTTCATCATATCCATAAAAGCTGAGCCCGAACGACATCGGTGAGCCCGAACGACATCACCAGAACTCATAATGCCCATATCATGTGCGAAAAGCAGTCTTCGGAATGGCATCCTTCCGAACTCTCAACTGATGATACCCTGACCGCAAATCAATCTTCGAGAAATAGCCAGCTCCCTGCAGCTGATCAAATAAGTCATCGATACAAGGTAGTGGATACCTATTTCGCATAGTAACTCGATTCAGCTGCCTGTAGTCGATGCACAGTCTCATGTCGCCGTCCTTCTTTTTAACGAACAAGCCAGGAGCTCCCCATGGTGATACACTTGGACGAACAAGTCCTCTATCCAACAACTCTTGCAACTGACCTTTGTGTTCTTTCAACTCTGTCGGGGCCATCCGATAAGGTGGTATAGAAATAGGCCCCGCACCCGGAATCAAGTCAATGCAAAATTCGATATCACGATCAAGCGGTAATCCTGGTAATTCAGCAGGAAACACATCTGGAAATTCTCGTGCGATCGGAACCTGGTCCAACGGAACTTCAGCGGCTCCTACGTCTCGAACAAACGCTAAGAACCCATGATAACCCTTCTTCAAGAGCCGTCCCGCACAAAGAGCAGAAATCATATTGGCAGGAGTTATACTACAATCTCCATGCACAACAAAAATCGGTTCGCCTGGAAAATAGAATCTGACCGCTTTCCCCCGACAATCTATATAAACATGACAAGCGGCCAACCAATCCGTACCAAGAAGTATATCAAAATATAACATATCTAGGAGAATCAAATCCACTAATGAATCCCTATCATCGATACTTACTGAACAAGACCTGAATACGTGTCGAGCTACAAAAGAATCTCCTACAGGAGTAATCAAAACTAGCGGCAACTTTAACAACGATGACTCTCTCACCAGAGAAAGTGCAAAGTGTGCAGATACGTAAGAATGCGTAGAACCGGGATTAAATAAAATATGCGCATTTAAGGAACATACTGAAGGAATACCTGTTACGACAACGTTCGTGTAGGGTTCCTGTGAACGACAGCAAGGTTTCAGGAGGCATCGTCCATGCCATTTTCAAAATTTTGCTGTTTTAAAGAACCCTAAACAAGAATCGATAACTAGAGAATCATACGAAACAACATGTAAACTACTTTACATCTAAGTGAACTAAGAATAAAACCTTTGTAGACCGGTCCTTCACTTCAATAGCTCCTTGTAGTGGTCCCTTCGCAGTGATCACGAAACTCCCAGACTCTAGAATGGCTTCTCAAGGTGAAATGAACGATCTTGCTTGAAGTCTTCAAGGCCGAAGATGATCTACGTCGAGGAGACACCAACTCGAGCTACTACTTCACTAATGAGAGATTAGTGAAGCTAACACCCTATACTAAAGTGCTAATCTAGTAGAGGATGATGAAGTAGGAAGTGGGCTTACTTTATATTTATTTTTCTCACAATATTTTCTCTCTTTAGAAAACCCTAGCAAGCTTTTTGCTCAAGGAAGAAGAAGATGAGCAAAAGAAATGAGAATGAACTAATAAGGTGAGAGAATGAACCATGGGTGAGTTTGTATCATATACTAACTCATGTAGAGACATAACCATGGCTATATTATAATGGTTAGGTTAATAAATATCTTAAGTAAAACAAAATTAGTGGACTAAGTCAATGCATCCACAAGCTTCATGAAGCTTCATGCATATGAGCTATTATCCATTAATTTGGAATTACTTTAAATACTAAAACCAAACATTATAATTAGTATGGCGTAAGTCTCATACACCCATATAGTGTGTATCAACAACCATGATACAAAATAAAACACAATTAATATATATCACATATATATTAAGTGTGCAATGTGAGAATAATAAATGCTTAAGTGAGCTAATATTAGTTAATATAAACTAGTATATCAAATATACAATAATACACTAAATTATCAAATCAACAGTTGATTTAATAATCTGGCTATATCACATATAACCGACTAATATAAAATGTACCAACTTATCGAATCAACACTTGATTCGATAACCCAGCTATATCACATATAACCGACCGATAAAAAAATCGCGAGAATAGAATACGGTATCACATACTCGCATTATTCTCGGTGCCGCACAAATCACATATGTGCTCCTATTTCGTTTTGCCTGAGCCAGTAAAACCTCTATGTAGGACTCTAAAGACTCGTCAATACGCCGGCAGTAGGTGATGATCACATCAAGCACCCACAAGCCGTCAGCGGTACTAGCTGGACGTAACGGCTATCCGGGTATTGAACGATCAGAAGATCAGCAAGCAAGCCCGCTCTAGCTCCTGTAAAAGCCTGTCAGTAACACTACCGTACAGTCCGGTCTCCTCGTCTGATATGTTGCATATCCAGTCTAGGGGTGGTAAACGTCAGACCCCAATAACCGATAAGTCATGTCGATATGAGGCTCATAACGGGTCGAGAAACTACTGATAACAGTTACCAGTAAATCTCTAAATCAGCCCTGGCCAGGGACTTCCCTGTTATGGCCAATAGAGTATAGTGCAACATCAACCCCCAATACCGGGAGAGACGAAACCCCTCCTATCGCTCATTGCCTCCATGTGACTCGGGACTGTACCCAAAAACCACCGTTTTGTACGTCCTCTTTAATGTGGTAAGGTGGAAATCAAAGCACAGTAGGAATCACACAAGACTCTATGACAATCTCGAGTCTACAGACTAACCTGTACAAGTGTCACCAGAGAACTGCTATCTGACGTCAGGTATAATACGATCTAGGAGTTCTCGACGAGTCCTTCCAGTGTACCCAGTCTCTACTGAACACCCGTATACCATCTCTGATGTCAAACACCAATGGATATGGGATCATCCATCGCCCATCACATGGGTCGAGAAGCGTATACGCTAGTCTACTCTGGTATATCGATGCCCTGTATCGATACACCCACGAGTAGGAACATTAAAGGATGCATTTGTGGACTACCATGGCCTCACTAGTATGATCTGCATCATAATCCTGGTAGTCAAGTACACAACCTAAGGGCTTTACCAACATGTAACCATAAGACAGTATCAAGAGACAAGTATACATGTTAAGATAAAGAGCAACCAGATAGCATACTATCATGTCGAGTAAGAAAGTCCTCTCTATATATGTCCAAGCATCCAATATAATATACATCATATGTACAATAATGGCCTCTAGGGCATACATACAACTAACAATCTCCCACTTACACTAGGGTCAGCTGCTGTAGTATCTCATACCCAACATCCCGAAGAGTCTTTCGAACTGTATCTGTGGAATGGCCTTGGTGAGTGGATTCGCTGTGTTATTCTTCGTGTCAACTCTCCTGACCTCGATCTCCCGGCGATCAACTATCTCCCGGATCAGGTGATACCGCCTCAGAATATGCCTGGATCGGTGATGGGACCTGGGTTCCTTGACCAAAGCCACCGCTCCATTGTTATCACAATACAAAGGTATTGGATACTCAATGGATGGAACTACTCCAAGTTCAGTTATGAACTTCTTCATCTAGACAGCCTTTTTGGCAGCATCATTAGCAGCGATGTATTCAGCCTCCATCGTCGAGTCCGCAACGGTTTCCTGCTTGGAACTCTTCCAGCAAACCGTCCCTCCATTGAGGGTAAAGACAAAATCCGAGTGCAACTTAGAGTCGTCCTTATCACTCTGGAAGCTCGAATCGGTAAAGGACTCCACTTGGAGCTCTCCGTTACCATACACCAAGAGCATCTCTGTAGTCCTTCTCAAGTACTTGATAATACTCTTCACAGCTGTCCAGTGACTCTCTCCAGGATCTGCTTGAAACCTACTCACTACACTTAGTGAGTGTACTACATTGGGTCTGGTACATAGCATCATGTATATGATAGAGCCTATTGCGGAAGCATAGGGTATCCCTTGCATGCGAGCTCTCTCCAAATCAGTCTTGGGAGACATCTCTTTGGAGAGAGTGAGTCCTGAGATCGTGGGTAAAAACCCACGCTTGGATTCTTCCATTCTAAACCTCTTTAGTATGGTGTCAATGTACCTGGATTGGGACAATCACAGTATCCGTTTAGATCTATCTCTATAGATCTTAATCCCCAAGATGTAGAAGGCATCCCCTAAATCTTTCATTGAGAATCTTTGTGATAAGAAGAGCTTAACCGATTGCAGTATAGGAATATCATTTCCTATCAAGAGTATGTCATCCACGTACAATACGAGAAAGATAACCTTACTCTCTGCCACCTTCTTGTATATACAAGGTTCATCTACGTTTTTGACGAAATCAAACTCTATGATAACGACATCAAAACAGATGTTCCAACTTCGCGATGCTTTTTTTAACCTGTAGATAGATTTAAGCAGCTTGCACACCTTTCCGCTACTCCCACTGTCTACGAAGCCCTCTGGCTGAGTCATGTATACGCACTCTTCCAAATCACCATTTAGAAAAGCGATCTTAACATCCATTTGCCAGATTTCATAGTCATTGTATGCAGCAATGGCAAGTAGGATCCGGATGGACTTAAGCATACCCACTAGAGAAAAATTTTCGTCATAATCCACACCTAGTCTTTTACGAAAACCTTTTGCAACAGGTCTAACTATGAAAGTCTCAACTTTTCCATCTACACCAAGTTTCTTTTTAAAGATCCATTTTCTCCCAATGGGTTTTACCCCTTCAGGAGCAACTTCCAAAGTCCATACGTGTACATGGATTCCATCTCAGATCGCATTGCATCCAGCCATTTCATAGAGTCTCCACTCGTGATGGCCTGCTCAAAGCTAGTCGGTTCATCATCCTCCATGATGCAATCCTCGCTCCCACCATCAATGAGAAAACCGTAGTATCTCTCAGGTGGGTAAGGAACCCTACTAGATCGACGGAGAGGCCGAGATTCGTTGGGAACTATCGAATCCTCTGGTTCCACCAAATCTTCTGTCGTAGTTTGTATCGCTGGAACCTCTTCCAGTTCAACCTCCTTGGCACTAATTTCCTTTGCAAGAAATTCCTTTTCTAAAAAGGTGGCATGTCGAGAAATAAACACTTTTTGTTCTTCGGGGTGGTAGAAGATATACCCGCGTGAATGTTTGGGATATCCAATAAACTTACACAGAAAAGACCTTGCAGTGAGCTTGTCCGGATTTTTTGTTTTCACATATGCCAGAAAACCCCATATCTTCATATAATTAAGATATGGTCTCTTTCCTTTCCATATCTCATATAGAGTGGTTGGCACAGATTTGGTGGAAACCATATTCAATAGATCTGCAGCTGTCTCCAGTGCATACCCCAAAAAAAATAATAGGTAACTCAGCGGTGCTCATCATAGAGCGCATCATATCTAATAGGGTGCGATTCCTCCGTTCCGATACACTGTTGTGCTGTGGTGTATACGGAGGAGTAAGCTGAGAGAGAATCCCATTCTCTTTTAGAAAGTCCAGGAACTCTGTGCTCAAGTATTCACCTCCTCGATCTGATCGTAAGATTTTAATACTTTTACCCGTTTGGTTCTCGACTTCGGATTTATATTCCTTGAATTTCTCAAAAGCTTCAGACTTGTGTTTCATCAGGAACACATGTCCGTATATTGAGAGATCGTTAGTGAATGTAATGAAGTACGAAGAACCATTCCTGGCATGTGTAGACATGGGACCACATACATCACTATGTATCAGTCCCAAGAGTTCCGTAACTCTTTCTTCGTATCCTGTAAACGGAGTTTTGATCATTTTTCCTTTGAGACATGACTGGAAAGTGTCATAAGATGAAAATTCGAACGGATTCAAATATCCATCCTTATACAACTTAGCTAGCCGTGTTGCATTGATATGGCCCAGTCTACAATACAACAAGAAGGATTCGTTCATTTCTGAACTCTTCCTCTTGTGTGTGTTTTGTACATTAAGAACTGTGGTTTGATTTATAATGTATATGCCATTACTTAACGAGCCTGATCCAATCAACTTTTGATTCAGAAAGATGTTCATAAAATTATCCTGTACTACAAAATTATATCTTTCTTTACTTAATAAAGAAACTGATATAAGATTGCATATCAGGGTCGGAATGTAATAGCATTTATTCAGAATAAATGTATTACCATTTGGTAATACAAGGTGATATTCGCTAACTGCTTTGGCTGCAACATTTGTACTATTCCCTACATTTACGGAATGATCACTCATTCCCAGTTCTCTACCTTTCCTTAGCCCATGTAACATATTACATATGTGGGATCCTGATCCGGTATCTAATACCCAAGACGTAGAGTGAACGGAGAAATAGTTCTCAATAACTAACACACCCGAAGAAGATGCATCAACATGTTTCTTCTTCATTTGGGCGGCGTGGGAATCCGGACATTCTCCAATTTCCTGTTCAGCCTTATAACAATTATAAGAAAGAACGGAACCAACGTTCCCCAGCTCAGTATAACAAGCGGGTTCGGTCGATACATCCATATTATTATCTTGATTAAGACGTGACATGGTCGCTACCTGGAGAGAAAGAGAAGAAAAACACTTTAGCATATGCTCTTACAATATCAGATTGGTTATTATTTTATCTAATCAGGATGGCTCCCACTGTTTTTATTAAATCTTCCTTCAAACCCTAAAAGGAAAGACTAGCCGGGATTAATTACACCCTACAATTTCGCCAATCTTTCAGCCAGGCCAGTGTTGGTACTTTGAGGGAGGTTCCCCGTGCTTTTTCACGGACCTAATTAAAATAAACCTTGTTTTCCTAAGGGCATAACCCCGTTAACACCTTTCTAGACACCTACTTGATCGGCTAATTGTCATGTATAAAACTCTCCTAGGAGTAACTCTTACTCGCAGTGGGTATCGGGATCCAACTATCACATAAAAGGTATGCAATCTCATTGCAAATTTCAACACTTGAAATTCCCCATAATATTTTTCCCCTAGCGTCCTATGACCTTGACGCAGGCGAACAAACCATAGTCCGCTAGTCAAGTTCAATGCGTCATTTATGATTGAATCAAACCCACTTGCACAACCCTTGACGCAGGCTAACAAGGACGTACGACTACCCTAATGCAATCGCATATCATGCTTTAGCAGATAAGCACTAATTAGCTACCGCACACTATGCCTTAACGCAGGCCAACAAACATAGCACGAATACTAATTAGAACCTATCCGAAATGACGGAGGGCTACGACAGGTTCTTCAGAGAACCTTTTGCGTAATGAACTTGATATCGTTGTAAAATCGAGTGTTTTGAAAAGAAGTGTTTTTGAGGCTTTCACTAGTTTTGCTAAAGCGGTCACTCCCAGTGAAAGGATTTCGGCTCTTTCCTTATCGTATAAGGTGCAGAATATTTCATAAATATCACTATGAAAAGAAGAAACTATAAAAGCAATCAAAAGACAAACCGAGTGTTGTAGCATCTGCTAGTTTCGCTAAAGAGGTCACTCCCGGTGAAGAGATCTCGGCTCTTTCCTTATCGAATAAGGTGCTGGATATTCTACAAGGAATACCGCTATGCAAAGCAAGAACTAGAGCTACCCTTTTTGAAAATTTGATTCTACAACATCTTTTAGGTTTCTTTTTCTTTCATTAATCTCATTAACGAAGCCCCATCATTTAAGCTTCCTAAGCATCACAGAAGAAACGAAAATACAACGTACGCTTATACCATCCGCATTCGCCACAATGTCCCGTTATGCACCGCTAGGTTACTTAACTAACGGCATACCGGGACGGAACTAGCGCGGGTGCAAAACATAAGCAACATCTACTATATATCTCATATATAATGTATATCCATTCATCTCAGAATCCACAGTGATCACATCACAGAGCAGCAGAAGAAACATATGAAATATTGGATATACTAGGAGGTCCGTGTCTCATTTCGAGCCTATATGAAACACGGATTCCACGGTCGCGATGAATAGCCAAACCCACATCCCTAGACCCCTACGAAAGCGGCAAGCAACCCTACCAATTCTAGAGTTAGGAGACCCAGACTTGACTCCTCGAGTTGGTCTTCCACTGGACTCTAGAACCCGGTTACTTGTGCTCCCCTCCTTTGGTCTATCCTAATGCGGAAAAGTAAATAATATACAACAATGGTGACATCATCCTCAACCCGGAAGTGCCCCAATAAAAGAATATTACATACATTGAATTTTACATGAATGAAAATAAAAACTCTTATCTCACATAAAACCCCCGGCTATTCAAAACACGACAATCCAATATAACATATACAACAACACATAACATCACATGTCATCAACGTAAGTAAATATGCGTATCCTAATTGTCGTTGACATATAGAAACGAAACCGGCGATACACCACATATTACACATACGGTCGCAGAAAAGAAAATGTAAAACTACAACATTTGGAATCCAAAATCACCTTAGACATCATAAATCCGAAATATCACATATTTCGCATTTCATGCCTAACTGTATGAATTCCACATATTGTATCACATTCCAGAAAAAGCTAGACGATCTTAAACATTCCGATCGAATCAACAAACACCCACAATTACCCAATAAGCTCAACACTTGAGCGTAGTTTGAAAGTATCCATCACATGCCACGGTACCAATGAACCAGCCGTAGAAGGGCAAACCAATGCCTCACCTATGGCACCGCTGAACTACTACAATCCCTAGGGTTCGTGGCGGTTCTGACGGTCACAGAATCGAGTTAAGGTTTCATTCTTCTAGAGGGTTCATCGAATAACTTGCACGATATTTGAATGTTTCAAACTTGGAAAAAATCCAACTCTTGAATGAATTTCCAGCGAGGGTTAAAGTGGGTATCTGATATCCGTTCGAACTTTTTAACACCATCTAAATAACCCGAAATATTGCTAGAATTACGACTAAGAAACACTCCGAGTTGCCTTTACAGTAAATCAACATCTTAAGCAAATTTAGCCAAAATAAACAACACCTGAAACACCAAAACCCATTCAATGGAACACTGAAAAAATTTGGAGGGGGTGCTCGGTTTTGGGCCGAGATGGGGGGGTATGTGGCCGACCAAAAATTCTCTCAAATGGCCCCAAATTTCACCAGTGTTCCTTTCATATCACATACAACATTCTGCACTTGTTTGAAAAATTTTTAGAGCTCATTTAAAATTCGAAAGATACTTGGTTTTGATGGGTCAAGTTTCGGAGTTGTTTCAGTTTCGTAAACCAATACAATCCGTCTAATTCTCTAGCTAGGCTCTGATACCACTATAGGGTTCCTATGAACAACAGCAAGGTTTCAGAGGTCATCGTCCATGCCATTTTCAAAATTTTGCTGTTTTAAATAACCCTAAACTAGAATCGATAACTAGAGAATCATACGAAATAACATGTAAACTACTTTACATCTAAGTGAACTAGAAATACAACCTTTGTAGACCGGTCATTCACTTCAATAGCTCCTTGTAGTGGTCCCTTTACTGTGATCACGGAACTCCCGGACTCTAGCATGGCTTCTCAAGGTGAAATAAACGATCTTACTTGAAGTCTTCGAGGCCGAAAATGATCTTCGTCGAGGAGACACTAACTCAAGCTACTACTTCACTAATGAGAGATTAGTGAAGCTAACACCCTATACTAAAGTGCTAATCTAGTAGAGGATGATGAAATAGGAAGTGTGCTCACTTTATTTTTATTTTTTCCACAATATTTTCTCTTTTTAGAAAACCTTAGCAAGCTTTCTGCTCAAGGAAGAAAAAGATGAGCAAAAGAAATGAGAATGAACTAATGAGGTGAGAGAATGAACCATGGGTGAGTTTGTATCATATACTAACTCATGTAGAGACATAACCATGGCTATATTATAATGGTTAGGTTAATAAATATCCTAAGTAAAACAAAATTAGTGGACTAAGTCAATGCATCCACAAGCTTCATGAAGCTTCATGCATGTGAGCTATTATCCACTAATTTGGAATTACTTTAAATACTAAACACAAACATTATAATTAGTATGGTGTAAGTCTCATACACTCATGTAGTGTGTATCATCAACCATGATACAAAATAAAACACAATTAATATATATCACATATATATTAAGTGTGCACATGTAAGAATAATAAATGCTTAAGTGAGCTAATATTAGTTAATGTAAACTAGTATATCAAATATACAATAATACACTAAATTATAAAATCAATACTTGATTTAATAATCCGGCTATATCACATACCGACTAATATAAAATGTACCAACTTATCGAATCAACGCTTGATTCGATAACCCGGCTATATCACATATAACCGATCGATACAAAAATCGCGAGAATAGAATACGGTATCACATACTCTCATTATTCTCGGTCCCGCACATATCACATATGTGCTCCTACTTCGTTTTGCCTAAGCAAGTAAAACCTCTATGTAGGACTCTAAAGACTCGTCAATACGCCGGCAGTAGATGATGATCACATCAAGCACCCACAAGCCGTCAGTGGTACTAGCTGGACATAACGGCTACCCGATTTTTGAACGATCAGAAGATCAGCAAGCAAGCCCGCTCTAGCTCCTGTAAAAGCCTGTCAGTAACACTACCCTACAGTCCGGTCTTCTCGTATGATATGTCGTATATCCAGTCTAGGGGTGGTAAACGTCAGACCCCAATAACCGATAAGTCATGCCGATATGAGGCTCATAACGGGTCGAGAAACTACTGATAACACTTACCAGTAAATCTCTAAATAAGCCCTGGCCAGGGACTTCCCTGTTATGGCCAATCGAGCATAGCGCAACATCAACCCCCAATACCGGGAGAGACGAAACCCTTCCTATCGTTCATTGCCTCCATGTGACTCGGGACTGTACCCAAAAACCACCGTTTTGCACGTCCTCTTGAACGTGGTATGGTAGAAATCAAAGCACAGTAGGAATCACACAAGACTCTATGACGATCTCGGGTCTACAGACTAACCTGTACAAGTGTCACCAGAGAACTACTATCTGACGTCAGGTATAATACCATCTAGGAGTTCTCGGCGAGTCCGTCCCGTGTACCCAGTCTCTACTGAGCACCCGCATACCATCTCTGATGTCAAACACCAATGGATATGGGATCATCCATCGCCCATCGCATGGGTTGAGAAGCTTATACGCTAATCTACTCTGGTATATCGATGCCCTGTCTCGATACACCCACGACTAGGAAAATTAAAGGATGAACTTATGGACTACCATGGCCCCACTAGTATGATCTGCATCATAATCCCGGTAGTCAAGTACACATCCTAAGGGTTTTACCAACATATAACCATAAGACAGTATCAAGAGACAAGTATACATGTTAAGGTAAAGAGCAACCAGATAGCATACTATCATGTCGAGTAAGAAAGTCCTCTCTATATATGTCCAAGCATCCAATATAATAAACATCATATGTACAATAATGGCCTCTAGGGCATACATACAGCTAACAGTTCGACGCCTATGCGTCCCGAGGAGTCAACACAAAAGTTAAAGCCTGGCCTCTTCCAGCGACCAACTGTCGTCTGCCTCTGCCTCCTCGTCCTCTCGAATTACGACCGTCTCGACCACGGCCTCTATGGGCGTTGATCTGGCATGGAACAACAGGTGTAGGAGGTAATGTGCTCGGAGGAGGTGGTGAAGGTGGTGAAGTCACATGTGAGTGCCTCACCCTGTCGCATCACAGAACAATTCCGGATAAATTGATACGGACACCCACACCTGAAACATCTTTGCGAGGGTTGTTGATCATATGGGTACAAGTAACATAACTGGTCCATAAAGAATCCACCACGACCTGTACGAACATGTCTAGGAGCTGATGTATTAGTATGAATTCACCTTGGTCTCTGAACAACTGTACGTGGAGTAATGACTGATCTCTGTGCTCGACTAATCTCTATCAAGCATCCGATCATTTGGTGCATCTCCTGAATACTCGCCTCCATCCTAGCTATACGATCAATAGAGGGTGGATCAATCTGTTCATGAAGGATAGGCGCACTGCCTTAGTCTGTCCTCGTCTCAGACGAGCCCGCTCCAATCTTATCTCTAACAGCGCCCCCCTGAGTCCTCATAGTCATTGATGACTTAGTGGCTAGAGTAAGAATGATAAGGACATTGCAATTGAATCACGGGATACATGGAATCAAGAAAGGAAGTACGAATAAATATATCCTAAGGTCACTAAGGCTGAGTATCGTAGTGTAAATATACCGCGGAATATATGTACGGTACTCTACTCATCCTAAATCACCTACTCCATCAACCAAGGGTCAATCTACCTAACAAAATTAAATCCTACTATATTCAATTCACTACTCGGTTCCGTAAGGTTAATACTAAGCTCTGATACCAACTTTGTCACGACCCAAAGTTTGGATGTGACCGAAACTTAGATTGTATGATATCTAAAGATGTCGACACAATCTGAGTAAGCCAAAAACTAAAATCAAAACCCTTTTTGTGGAAATTAGAAAATATTTAGTTTTAAGTAAAAGAATGAAGTAGCATGCCGAATGATTTTTAAATAAGAGAAGTTTAAACAACTGGTTTTGAAACTACGACAGTACTTCCTTTTTAATTATTAAATAAGCAGTTATAGGATGTGTGAATAGGATGTATCCCTAGATGGGAGAAAACGATGCCAACCAGCAGAAATCAATACACAAAAATAATACGACACTCAAAATGAAGAATCTCGAGCATAAGTGAAAGAAATATAATTTAACACAACTAAACGATCTCAACAGTCAAAATAAGATATATACAACCACATCTCGTTCTAAGTCAACTATACAGGGTCTGATGGAGTAATACTAGATCCAATATACAAAACCAAAATAGGAGGTTACTACGTAGGTAACCCACCTAGAAAAAAGGAGCGATAAAAAACTGATAAGTGGATCCGCACTGCTGCTACGCGTCCACACGGCTCCTGCAAGGAACTATGGCACAACGGGGGTGAGTTGCCAATTCAGTGAATAAAACTAACATATATCGGCTGATAATGTAAGTATGCCGAACTAGAACTAATATCAACAACAATGAATGTGATGCATAATAACAGGTGGAAGTATGAATATGTACTACTCAATGTATAAATTAAAACTGAAATCTCATCAATTATTTTCCAAATATGGTTCGTTTTTCCGTATCCAACATCGACACAAATCTTCGGTGTTTCATCAGGCATCGTTCCCCGAACGATCCTGTCACTCAATAACACCGGTCGGTATCACCTAGATATCCGCCTTGTTCATAACTGTCTTCGGTATCGAGTATCCTCGTTAGGCTCCCCGCCTAAAGTGCAGCTCTCCTGCCCCTCGGCCTCGACCGGGTCCACCATGAATCCGGCTGTATAGCTACCCCACTCAGCCCGGATATACGTAAAAATTCCGCAACCGTATAGCTACCCTACCCAGTTCAGAATAAAACTAAATCAAAAAAGCAACATTTCATGGTGGACATCTCACATCAACATGAAAAATCACTGAATCTTTTCGATAGTGTATAAAACTCAAAACCATAAATCCGCAGTAATCCAATGCATATTATATCAAAACTACAAATACTTGAAGATAAAACATGATGACATTTATGAAAAATAACTACCATTCTTGATATTAAAGTATGATGGGAATCATATTTAGTATAATAAGTACTAAGTGTATATGTGACATGTTAATATCGACGAGGTGTAGTGTGACATGTAGATATGTGCATGTGCAGCATGACCGTCGATAACTTGTGCAGTGTTCTAACAATTATTAACATGATGATATTTATATATATATAAATGCTTACGATCAAACTTTATATTCAAGGGAACAATTATAATTTAAACTTAAACTACGGGCGTATCACGCCATCCATACACAATCGCCCGGTAGATGTTTAGTCTACTCACCGGAATACGTCGAATCTTCTCAGATATCACCAATCCCTTTCCTTTCCTTGCGGCCTCCGAAGTTCCTGTACTCAAATCTAACATCGATATTAATTCGTATAAGAAACAGCTAAACTCCGATACGACAAAAACATGAAAATACAAGTTTTACGTATTAACTATACTACGTACGACTATTGTAAACTATCTAATACCTATACTAACTGAAATTTAACCCATCGCTGTTCGTAACAGAAAATAGAACCGCGTTACGAAAAATACGTGTCGTGTTTTAGAATTTTAACTCCTATTTCATATTTTAGGTTCCAGATTTCATATACTGCTAAAATAACTTAAATAAACAATACCAAACATCCTAATCCATGTACATAGACCTACCCTAAAAACCACAACACCCAACTCCCCAAGAAATTGGGCGAGCTCGGAAAATTTGTTATGGTCGCCGGCCAAAATCCGAGAAACATGGTTCGTCTTCCTAGGGTTAATTCTAAGTCCAGTTAATAAGATTAAGGTACTGTTTGGTTAGGTTAATTATTATCTAAGTTACAGCAGATCTTCACAGAGCCTATATTTTCATAAAATATCATATATCCGATATCCGATTTCTACTTTTAAACAGTTAATGAACTAAAATTTTACAAAGTTTAAGGATTATACCTACAGCAAGATCACTGGAAAACTCCCTCCAAGAAGCACAACTCAAGGATCCTAGCTTGAAGGTTATGTTGAAATCTTTAGCACCTAGCTCTTTCTTCTCTTCTCTTTTCTTTTTTGTGTGATCTAAGTTTTTCCTTTTTCTTTTCAATATTCTTATCTAAATTTAGTTTTATGAACTGAACAAGTTTGTATAGGATAAGGGGATTGAGCTATGAGTGGTGGGAGGAGGTGTCACCAAACAAGGGTGTGGTAGTTTCATGCAAGTAGAAGGTGTAGCATAGAAAATGGTGGGGTTTTCATGCAAGAATGAGGTATATATATGAGGTGTCATCTAGGATGTGTTCTGCCATGGTTATAACTTAAGCTTAACATGACCTTACCCTTTTTACACATAAACCCTCACAAATTTCCAATTTTCACAATTACCTAAACTATTCACAAAACCCCTCACATTATATCATACTACAAATGAAGCTAAATTTTTCACTAAAACCCTTGTAATTTACTAATGTTACAACCTAAAATTTCAAATAAATTAGTTTCACACACTACTTTTGAAAGTGTCCTATTTTGTTTCAATAACTTTTTAAATTAACATTTTATTATTTAATTAATTAAATTAATTTATTATCTAAAATTTTCAAAATGTTACATGCGCCCACACGCATGTCACGTAACGCACATGTCTCCATAGGTAGCATCCAACGAGTGTGCACATGCGCATGTCACGTGACACACATGCCTCCATAGGAAGCATCCAACGAGTGCGCACAAGTGCATATTGCGTGATGCGCTCATCTCTAGGGATTTTATTTTCCCATAAACAGTTTTTGATTATGTGCGCACTTAGTTTTGGTCCACACTTCTTTAGATCTTGTTTAGATCAGAAAGCAAAAGTTTTCAATCAGATGCAATGGCTTCTGTTCTTTGATTTTCTGCTATGTTCCTTCTTCTTTTACTTTCCAAGAAGCAAAAGCTTTGATTTACAGGAGCGTCTATGATGGGTTTTTTTAAACCTTTGAATTAACCTCTCATAAAAGTTGAAACTTTTGTAAAAGAGGGATCAACCCTAAGATATTTTGATCTTTTATTTGTGAATCAATGGATTCAAATAAAAAGCAAAGGGTTCTATATAAAAGAAAAATCTTTTCAGGAGAAAATAAACCTTCTTCTCTTTTTATTTTTACCTGTTTTGCGGTTGAAGAAAATGATTTTTTCTTGAGCTTATGGGGGGTCGGCTCTATGTGATTTCTGTGATTGGGGCTCCTACTTATAGGAAAGAAAAAATTACGGTTTGTTCCCTATAAATCAGCTTTGTGCTGATTTTATTTTGATTTAATTTAATCTACTTTTGATTTAATTTGGATTAAATTGATTTATATCACTTACGGGGCAAGTGCGCACCGTTGAATCGATCCGTAGAGCATGCGCACCGTCAGATCTCATGATCTCATATCAATTTGGTTAGATTTGTTTTAACGAAGAAGATTTTATTTCTTCATTTGGACGCATCTGCTTCAATTGGGCAGCTGCGCACTTCAAGGTAGTGCGCACGTACATTGCACATGTCGCTCCATCTAGTGTTAATATGTGCACTTGTTGGGGATGGATTTTAGCTATGTGTGCACCTGTTAATTCATTAATAGGTGCGCACTTGTGCCATCGTATGTTTTCGTGGTGATGACCAAGTTTCAAGCTGCAATCCGTTAGATTTGTCTTGAGATTCATCGAAATGCGAACCGTCTTCTAGACCCTATAAATAGGTGTCATCTTCTTCATTTCATTTAGAGTTATACTCTTTCTGAAGCCGTTGTTTTTTATTAGAAGTCCTTACTTCTTTATTAACTTGGTAAGTGTGCATGTGCACCTCTGCCTTTACGCACTTGACTTAACTTGAGCTTGCGCACCCTTTGAATTATGCACTTGACTTAACCTAAAATAACTTAAGTTTTTAACTTCTCAGATCGGTGGACTTACGCCTTCCCGGTTTCTTTTAGGTACCATGGTTGACCGTCTATATTCTGTCAGGGAGATTTTTTCCCATGCAGACACCCGCTTTTACGAATCGGCTTTTATTGATGCTCAATGCGAAGTCGTACTTCATCGTTATGAGGCTCATGGTGGTTGAAAGATTCATCGATGCTCCACTCTGCTCCAGTTGATATTTCAATCCATCCACAATTCTATTCCTAGGAGTATGGATGATATGCCCCTCCCCGATCTTGACCAAGCTGCGAATAAAGTGCATTCAGTTTTCCGGATGGGGCTTATCGATAGAAAGTTGAGAGACCGTGCAACCGCCCTTTTACATGTGATCTTCCAACAGAGAGCAATCTTGTCCACATATGATAGAGGAGAACAGACGCGTATAGCGATGGAGGATAAGGCTTTTGAGTCTATTTCTGAGTCCGTTCATGATTTTACTCATTCTTATAATTCAGTCAACCTATTGCCACTCTGAATCTTTAGACGATGTAACAGCTTTTTTTTTATTTGTCTTTCAATTTTCAGTATTTGTCTTCAATCTGTAATCCACCCTTTCGACGTTTGAATGAAAAGCATATCTTTTTTTATATTTGCACTTCTTTTTCATTTTTTGCTAAAATGGCTTTGCTTTTATTATAGGAGTCCATTGTCAGCAGCGCACATGTCTTACACGTGTCATGCATTAACCTTCACGTCTGCACGTATATAAGTGCAAATCATCAGAATCATTTTTCATTAAGTGCACACTTGGTTTAGGTGCGCACTTAGGTAGGTGTGAACAAATGCCCCCATCGATTGCGCACACGTGACCCACACGTAGGTGCGATCGGTGTGTCAAACCGTGAACCACTAGATTTGTCTCGAGATTCGTGGGAAACGAACCGACACTTGCCCCTTATAAATAAGGTCGCACTTCTTTCATCGAAGTGCGCCATCTTAACTTTCTTTTATGCAATCTAAGAACAATCCTTGTTGTGCACTTGTCTCTCCAGTGCTTATGCACACGTTTGAAGCCTTTGCTTCCAACAAAAGCTTTTGCTTCTTTAATCTTCAATTGGTAAGTGTGATACCTCTACCCTTGATGTGAAGCCTTTTGCTTCCATTTTTTTAGTGTGCACTTATGGGTTGCACACTTTCCATTATCTTGTTGGTTGCGCACTTGTTTTAACGTGCACTTGTGGGTAACTGGGCTTTAATTTTTAGCTTAAATGCTTAGAGAAACTTAAACACTTTTGCCAAAATATATTGTGGAGTTTCATAAGTTCATAGTTAAGAATTCCATTCTTCATCATTCACGGGATCTTCCATGCTTGCGATTGAACGCCCTTTGCTCTTCTTGCTTTTTAGGCATTATGGCATATCCATCAGATTTTGGGTATGAGCGACAGGAAAAATTGCGCCCAGGCGAGTCGACAGACCAGGAGATCTTCCAGATCATACGGGATCATGACACTCTGCAACAGTATCTTCATCAATAGGCTGGATGGTATAACCAGATAGTCCAAGGCCGGGTTAGCTTTCAATGTAAAGCGTCATCTGACCCTCTGAGGCCTATTCGGTATACCGAGCCTCCGGTAACTGCTTTCACGATGGAGATGGAAGACTGGGAAGCTTGTAATAGATTGCAGCCTTCTACGGAAGAAGTTACAACACCGACGCCAGTAGATCTTCTAGGACGTCGAATGAGCCAAAATGAGGCTAGACCATGAGGAATACCCTACCATGTAGGTATGATCCCAAGATATTTAGTCGGCTATGTCGGTGGGGAAAATACCCTACCAGTATTCGTACCAAAATATGAATACCCAAAAAGATAGATAACACAAAGAATATAATACTAGAATATACATATCGAAATACATATAAATAAATTATTAAATCAATACCTGATTTAATAATCCAGCCCAATCCTAAGCCGGCTAGTATTATCAATCGTCCGATCGAAATTTCGAGTAACTAGTACAATCATTCAATCGGAGCCCTGCACATATCAAAATATGGCTACTACATCATTTTGCCTGAACCAGGAAAACCTTCTGTATGGGACTCTAAGACTCGTCAATATGCTGGCAGTAGGTTTAACCACAAGCACGTCAGCGGCACTAGCTGTATGTAACAGCTACTCAGGTATTGAACGAAAGAAAGGCCGACGAGAAAACTCATCTGAAACCCTATTGAGCCTGTCTGTGACAATCTCTATACAGTCCGGTCTGTTTGTCTAAGAGTATCGCATATCGGGTCTAGGGGTGGATAAAGTCAGAGCCCTAATAATACGATATTTCGTGTCGGTGTGAAGCCCATCACCCACTGAGATACTATTGATCCAAATCAGTAATTCTCGTCTACCTTGGCCAAGGATTACTGGTGATGGCCACCCATGCATAACGGGACATCAACCCCAAATACTAGGAGAGACGAATCCCCGACGATCCGCTCACTACCTTCATATGGCTCGGGACTGTACCGAACTAAAAACTGTTTGCACGACTCGTTTGAGCCATGGTAGGGTAGTAATCAAAGAACAGTAGGAACTCACACAAGACAAATGACGATTTCAGGTCGACATACTAACTTTTACTCATGTCACCTGAGAGCTGCTATCAGACAATAGCTATAATACCATCTAGCATGCTCCCGGAGATTTCGTCCAGTGTAACTCATAACCCAATGAGCACCTGTATACTATCTTAGGTGACTAACTGACACCAATGGCTTGTGAGACTGGCCACCGCCCCTTGTCGGGGTCTCGAAAAGTATACACTAGTCTACTTCGGAGTATCGATGCCTAGTCTCGATACTCCATCGACTAGGGACATTTAAGGATGTGCTTATAGACCACCCAGCTTCCACATATATGATCGCTATCGTAATGCTGGTGGTCAAGTAAGAATCCTATAGGCTCTATCTACATGTAATAGTGATCTGTAATACCATATAATGCATGTACATGATGATATAGACAAACCAGATAACATACTATCATCTTGAGTAAGACTGTTATACCCATATAGGTCCTCCCTCAATCATCACAATCATCTGCCTGCGATTACAATAATTGACTTGAGGGCACTATAGCCAACAATCTCCTACTTGCACTTAAGGCTAATTATTACGGTGTCGCATACTCACAGCCCGTGTGATACCGAACACCCAATTTCTCTACTAATCAGTCTCGTAAAGCCCGTTTGTGAAACTATTGTGTTCGAGAAATAGCCTCAGTGAGTGGATCCGCTCTAATATTTCTATCTTTATCTATCTATATCTTAACTTCTCAAAGAAAGACTATCTCCCGAAATGAGCGATACATGTCTTAGAATTTGTCTGGATATCTGATGGGACCCAGTTCACAAACGAACTCCAAATCCAACAAACTTCTTAGACCGTATCTTCCACTGAATTTAACCAGTACCCTACGCCATGCCTTCCCAGTATCCGTTTGGACAACCAGTCCAACATACTGCCCCTCAAAAAAGGGAAAACTATAACTCTAACAGTCACTCTGTCATCCAGGTCACCTTGGAAGCCTGAAATGATAACCGCCTCCTGCAGGATACTGCCGTTACCATATACCAAGAATATCCACTTATGTTCATAACTGCTTCCCAATGTTTCTCCAGGATTGGATTAATATATACTTATTGCAGCCAGTGCAAAAGCAATATTTGGTGTAGTACTTGACATTTCATGATTAACTCAATTGCCTAAGCAAGTGATATGCCAATCATGCAATTCCCTCTCCTCGTCAGTCTAGAAAACATCTCTTTAGAGAGGGTGACTCTATCACCTACGGGGTACATGATTGAATGTTTTCCGGTGTGTATATAAGAAAATGTGTAGAAATCACAAACAAAGAAATTTGTAGACCGCAATTAATAACGGTGTCGATTGTAGTGCGTTAGCGAGTGCGGATCGTCCTCAGGGAAAGAGAGATCCGTTCGAATTTGAATTAGATGAGTCGAAAATTAAAGAAAGAAAAGAAAAGACAATTCAATTCAATTCAAGATTTAAAAGTGAATTTCAAGAATTAGCAAAATCTAGATCTAAATCTAAAATCAAGAAAACATTTAAAATCAAGAATGAAGAATTGATGATATCCAATCCAATAATCAATAATCGAAGTGAGGCTCGTAGGAATCGATCGAATATATAGACGTGATGAAATCTATTGATTACGTTTTCTTATCCATCGATGATTTGATACTAGATCGATGATGATCAACGAGAATTAGGGATTTCTTGCGGAAACTAGGGTTTCATCATCTATCCCTTGTCCTTTCGTTGATTTCATTCACATTCTAGCCTCTAGTAAATTCAAGAATCGATTGTGAATCCCTAATTAAGAGCGAACACAATCAAGAAAGCATCGCTCGAAACTAGGTCGTCGATTCTTCAATTTACAAGAGTTTACAAAACTCATAGGACTTAAGAATCGTTTCAAGATTTGTAACATCATCATCTATTGATCGTCTCGATTCCTCCACGAGCGGAGTTTTACTCAAACATCATAAAAAGAAACACAATCAAGAATTGAGATCGAATCATGATGCAAGAATGTAAAGAAAGCAAGATTAAAGAATTTCACCTTTTATTTATCAACAATTTTGTTACAATTCTCTCAAGATCTACAATGAGGAAAGAACTCGATCGTCGATTTGGCTTCGCTCGTCTTCGTGAGTCGCGGATCGTCTTGGATCACTTGCTCGGATGAAGATCGGCTTCGCTCCTAAAAGGTTGAAGGCTTCTCGCTTGAATTGGTACTCGGTGTTCTTGATTTTGGCTTTGGATTTTGAATTAGGGTTAGGGTTTGAATGCACAAGTTGTGTCACTCAACTTGTGTGTGTAATGATTGATGAGTAATGAACAACTCAAAACCCTAGATCTAGGTTTCCTTTTATAAGCCTCTCAACCTTAGATCTAGAATTCAAATTTCAAATTTCCCTCCAAAATAAACCACTTTTCCCTCCAAAATGAACAACTTTTCCCTCCAAAATGAACCACCTCATTTGAATTTTTCCTCCAAAATGAACTACCTCATTTGAATTTTCCCTCCAAAATAAGGTTGTTAGAAAGAATCTTCTAGAAGAAGTTTGTTGGAGGGAATATTCTAGAATGAGCTTGTTACAAGGAGGCTTCTAGAAGAAGGTTGTTATAAGGAGGCTTCTAGAAGAAGTTTGTTGGAGGGAATATTCTAGAATGAGGAATATTCTTGGGTAAGGTTGTTAGGCCGAGCCTTCTGGATGAAGCCACGTGGTCATTCTGGAGTCTTCTGGAAGTTTTGGCCGTTACAAGAAGCACATGTGAGAATTAGGAGGCAGCGATGTCATCATACAGCCGCGGATCCGCGGCGGGAAAGGGCATTGGGCCGCAGATCCGCGGTTTTTTAGAGCCCTCTTTGCATGATTTTCTCAGGCTTAAATGGTGCTGACTTTATGGTACTTTGTTTATGTGTTGAATATCATTTTGCTTTCTCTATTTCTGCCAGATCTCAAGTCTTGGACTTGGCGCATTTTTATCAGCACTTTTGACAGTTTCGGCTTTTCTCCTGAAATTTCCTGCACAGATTCTCGAAACAAGTGTTGCGCTATACAAAGATGATGCGATGCCATGATAAACACTCAATTTCCCTCAGAAATGCCGATTTTAATATATAACACAAGTTATTTGGTATTTTACAGTCAATTTGCTAATATGTGCTATATTAATACCGAACACCTCTAGATAAGTGCAAATGGTAGGGAAGTTGTCATTTTAAAAATGCAATATTTTCGACTGATCAAATTCCCCCAAACTTATTTTCGGTCGTCTCGAGTGAACTGTTTTATTAAAAAGAGAAGGAGAAAATAAAGAAAAAGAAAAACTAACTAGCACACTTTCGTAGGCAACACGATTGCACTGAGCACGTGCAACAAGCCTTTAAACCTCTAGGTGTCTCTAGTAGGAGGAGTGTTGTCTCCTGAGAGTTTTCAGCGGATTGCACCCACAAAATCCAATAATAAAAGGAAGACCGTGAAAGTTACATTTAAAGATAAGAATTGTAAAAGAAAGACTTTCAAAATTAGGGTTTCCAACTATGCTAGCTTTTCGGTTGTCATGAGCCCTATCTTAATAGTCATGAAAAGATGTCAGAAATCACATCATCTCTCAATAAAATATCGTCTTTATTCTTCATTTCTATCTTACTTCCAAACATCGATCATATAACCCTACGTGTGTGTGAAGAACATCCCTACACCCGGAGAATTCAATTCAAGCTATCATACTCTTGTCCATCTGCCTCAATACTTTTTAATTAATGAATATTTAGATGAAATTGCTCACACACTTTCATGCGACCGTTAATACTTCTTGAGGTACTAACCGACCGATTACTCATGTGCTTGTTTATTTGGTGTTTTTCCTCGTCTTGCACCATCTAAGGCTTAGCAGTGACTCCCAGACCAGTTGGTCTAAGGCACTAGGTGAAGAGGCACCCTCGCTATATTTTTTTATTGCTGCCTTGGCGATAACAAAAACAGTGTCCATTTTTCTCACCATTTTATATTTTCTTCATTTTTTTATTTCCTTCATACATCGGCTTTTAGACAAGAGCATTTCAAGGTATCCTCTACTATTCCGAGTTTCAAGACGTGTGTAAATGCATATAGTAGGGTATCAACGTTCAAAATGTTTGGCTTCCAGAATAGGAACTATTTTTCAGACTTATTTTTATCCTCAGATTAGTGACTTCTTTCATCTTACTAACCCTTGGGACAACGGCTCATAACTACTTATTACTAGTTCGTTTAAGAAAACTTCTAATTTTCTTGGTTTTCTTAAATTTTTCCAATCTTTTGGATGTAATTTTTCACTATCTAATCTTTTATTATCTTATTTATGTACAAATTTTTTTATATTTTATTTTTTTTGAAATTTTTTAAATTTTTATAGGTTTTTAAAGTGTTTTGTGCTTATGCAAAGTGATATGCAAATGATGCAAAAATAAGCACAAACCTCCCCCAAACTTGTTTTCAACAGTGTCCTCACTGTTGCTATCCGCTAAATCTCGAAAAAACTGAAAGCTTGGGAGGAAATTTATTAACGGGGGCAAAATATTTAAGTGAAGATCCTCCTCCAAACTTATTTTTGGCTCATTTTTTTTTGTGTAAAAATTTTCTTTTCCGGAGCCAAATTGTACCCCCCCCCAAACTTGAGTTAAGCAATGTTAATCTTTGAAAATCATATGAGGGGGTCAAAAATCATTGGTCGATGCTAAGCTTTGCAAAGACCGAAAGTTAACACCAACCATTCGAAAATTTTATCAATGCAGTGCTCTGGTTGGTGAAAGAAGAAGTGGGGAAAAGGTAAGTAGTGGAATAGAATGTGTGTGCGTCTCATTTTGGAGAGACGATGCAGTGAATGTGATGGATTACTCGCATTCTTTTTACAATCCAGAAGAAAGGGTGGAGGTTCAATTTCATTGATTGGGAGATGATTCATCTCAACACCCGTGTTTTTGAAAAATGCGAGTTCATCAGCGAAAATCTCCTCAAAAGTTCCATCAATACCCCGAAGAATAATGTCATCACAAAGTATGAGGAGATCTTCAGACTCTACAAGCAGTTCATAATCAGTGTTAGTTGTTGACCCGGACAACTCGGTGGAAGAGTCCGTATGTGTATGATACATAGTTGGGTCAAACAACAACGTATGAAAAGAGTCTAGATCAGTATCATGAGGATCATCAAATTCGCTGCTGTCGACATCCATTAATTCGACAGAACAGACCTGAGCAGTAGGTTCGGAGGGTACACTTCCCAACTTGTAAATGTTCAGCTCAATTGACCTATTCCCGAAGGATAGGGTCATAAAACCGTTACGACAGTTGATGATAGCGTTGGAAGTGGCCAAAAAGGGGCGACCTAAAATCACTGGAATTTGATTCCGTGGGTTAGCTACAGGCTTAGTATCAAGTACAATAAAGTCCACAGGAAATACAAATTCACCGATTTTTATTAACACATCCTCCAGTTCACCCCTATGTTTGGTGATTGATCGGTCAGCCATCTGGAGAGTTATGCTCGAGGGCTTTAACACTCCGATACCTAGTTGCTCGTAGACCGAGTATGGAAGCAAGTTAACACTAGCGCCAAGGTCTAGTAGAGCACGGTTGATGTGTTTTTCCCCGATAGAAATGGAAATAGTAGGACAGCCAGGGTCCTTACCTTTCCTCGGTAATTGCTGGGGGAAAGCTGTATCTACAGTCTTTGCCATGAATATCTTCTTGGGCACTTGAGTCTTCCTCTTCCTAGTGCACAAGTTCTTAAGAGTTTTCGCATAGGACGGAACTTTTTGGATAGCATCTAGAAGAGGGATGTTGATGTTAACTTGCTTAAACATGTCCATAATCTTCTTCATACGTGGACTCGATTTGTTAGCCCTTAACCGATTAGGATAAGGTGCTTTAGCAATAAGTGCTGGGTCCATCATAGGAGAAGGAAGTGTGTGTGGAACCGATCCCAAAATAGAAGTGGGGATCGTCTGTGGAGGAGTAGAAGAGGTGGGCTGAGGTGTCGAGCCTTTGGGAAAACGAAGAATAGGCTCGCAAGAAGGCGGTGGGGTAGAAGAACTGGGGTCAGAATTAGAAGTAGAAGTGGAAGGAAAGGTCCCAGCCGGGGTATCATTGATAGATTTTTCAGTGTCATCAATCTCTTCCCCAACATGATTGTCAAGCACTCTTCCAGATCTCAATGTGGTGATTGCATCCACATGATGTGAATAGCCAGGATTGGGTAAAGGTTGAGCTGGAAGTCTCCCTTTCTCTCTTGCACACATTTCGGCTTTTAGTTGTGCAATTTGTTCTTCTATCGATTTAATATTCTCATTTTGAGAGACAATGATCTTCATCACATTATCGAAGGAAGATTGCATTTTTGCCGTCCCTTGGATGGATTGTTTCATGAAAGTATCCAAGATTTGTGCTAGTGCAGAGGTATTATCTGTACCGGTCAATTGCAAAGAGTTTTCATGTGGTGCAAAAGTGTTGGCCGGATTTTGGAAGTTTTGTGATTGGTAGGGGTGCTGACTCAATTGAAGTGGTTGCTGTTGTGGTGGAGGGACCCTTTGGAAATTGTTTTGGGTTGGAACCGTGTTTTGAGATTGTGATTGGTTCCAAGCAAAGTTAGGATGGTTCCTCCAACCCTGATTATATGTGGAAGAAGATGGATCTTTTCTAAGTCGTTGATGGAAAGCAGCATTGGTATGCTCGTGACCTTGAAACGGAGAATTTAGTGGACATTCTTCCGTGAGATGTAATGGATCAGAACAGCATCCACATACAGTTTTGGAGAGTGACATTTGATTTAGGGCGGCGGCTAAAAATTTATTTTCCATAGTCTCGAGTTTCTTATTTATAGCTAAAATTTCAGCTCTAACTCCTATGGAAACATCCGATTGGTTATTGCCACCCCTAGACGATTGACTCCCACCCTCCCACTGTAAAGATTTTTCAGCGAAATCTTCTAAAAATTTCCAGGCTTCCCCATCATCTTTGGTCATGAAGTTGCCTTGACACATGGATTCAAGGGTCTATCTTGTGTTAGGATTAATGCCCTCATATATGATCCGGCACAGTTCCCATCTAGGGATTCCGTGATGTGGACATTGGACTAACAGATCCTTGAAGCGTTCAAGACATTTTGAAAATGGTTCATTTAGAAGCTGGGTGAATTGATTTATTTCGCTATGGACTCGAGCTGTCTTATGATGTGGGTAGAATTTTTTAAGGAACGCTTTGACGAATTCTTCCCAATTTGAAATGGAATGTGCGGTTGTGTTATACAGCCACTTCTCGGCTATATCACACAAGGTAAATGGGAGAAGACGTAGACGCATAGCATCCACAGAAAGCTGTGAAGTACCCATCATTGCGCATACATTTTCAAATTTGGTGATAAAGACATATGCGTCTTCAGACTCGAGACCGTGATATTTGGGTAGAAGGTTGATGTATTGGGGTTTAATCTGAAAATTGTCCCCGTTGGCTGGTGGAATGGAGAGACAGGTCGAAAGAGGACCTCGTGTAGGATAGCATCTCTCTTGGAGAGAGATGCGGGGTGGATTCTGCGCACCTACGGACGACGGCAGAGTAGTAGTAAAGAAATTCGATGGTGAAGGATCCATCGATATGGTGTGGTGGTGGGTAAAGAAAAGGTAAATGTAGAAATACCGACATCGGAGTCGATGGGGGAGACACGGACTAAACGGGCACTAGAATCCCGTGTCCAGCCTATCTTGCACTAAAAAGGTTTAGTACAAGTGGCAGCGTGAATATAATTAGAGAAAATGATGTGAAGTGTTGGTGTTTGTTTTGAAAAAGATACGGATTTTTTAAAAAAATGATGCAAATCACAACAAATGCAACAAGCAACCCCAAATCTAGTGGTCACCTAGGTCAAGGCTCTAGACCGCTCCTAACTGCCAAAAGACAAGTCGCAGGATCAATCCTCCACTGCCTCTTTATCTCCCCTGTGGCCAGGTAAGTGCCAGGTAAGTGGGAAGGTACTCCACTACGTAAGTAGTGGGCCTAATTAATAACCACTAGCCTTAGACACACTTGCCTTAGACACCACAAAAGAAACACGGATAAGCAATGAATTACCCACGGCCTTCTTCTGTCCTAAGTGAGCGCGACGGTCCTTAGAGTCAAGTCTAGATTTCTTTTAGTTAATGAGGGTAATGCGGATGCAAGTTTATGATTTTTAGGGTTTAGGAAGGGTAATGAACTCCACACCTAATCTGAATTTGGCTATGCCCCTTAATTTCTGTATTAATATGCAAACAACCAAAAGTCAAAAACACGCACAATTTTTATTGCTTTTTGCGGCGCTGCTTTTTATTTGCAAAGAAACCTGCAGCAAATTGTTAGTTGGAGCAGATTTAGGAGAAGATAAGAAAGTAGGAAATTTACAGAGCAAATTTCGTGCAGCACTACTACTGTAGCACCGCGGTTTAGCCACAGGAGTCGCCTAATGCCGCGGATGCGCGGTCAGTTCAGATGATCACTGTACAAAATTTCTTGTAGCAGCACCTGTTCACTTCCTGAGCTCTCTGCAATATTCTGAAAAAAATTTCCACAGCTCCACAAATTCCAGATTTTCTCGCAACAAATCACAACAACACGTTTAGAGTTTGCGCGAATTTTGATCTAAAAATATAGATGGAATAAACTTTTCAACTCAAATTTCAAAAAACGAACAATTAGCGCACTATAACCGACAACGGCGCCATTTGATTGAATGTTTTCCGGTGTGTATATAAGAAAATATGTAGAAATCACAACCAAAGAAATTTGTAGACCGCAATCAATAACGGTGTCGATTGTAGCATGTTAGCGAGTGCTGATCGTCCTCAGAGAAAGTGAGATCCGTTCGAATTTGAATTAGATGAGTTAAAAATTAAAGAAAGAAAAGAAAAGACAATTCAATTCAAGATTTAAAAGTGAATTTCAAGAATTAGCAAAATCTAGATCTAAATCTAAAATCAAGAAAACATTTAAAATCAAGAATGAAGAATTGATGATATCCAATCCAATAATCAAGAATCGAAGTGAAGCTCGTAGGAATCGATCGAATCTATAGACGTGATGAAATCTATTGATTACGTTTTCTTATCCATCGATGATTTGATACTAGATCGATGATGATCAACGAGAATTAGGGATTTCTTGAGAAAACTAAGGTTTCATCATCTATCCCTTGTCCTTTCGTTGATTTCATTCACATTCTAGCCTCTAGTAAATTCAAGAATCGATCGTGGATCCCTAATTAAGAGCGAACACAATCAAAAAAGCATCGCTCGAAACTAGGTCATCGATTCTTTAATTTACAAGAGTTTACAAAACTCATAGGACTTAAAAATCGTTTCAAGATTTGTAACATCATCATCTATTGATCGTCTCGATTCCTCCACGAGCGGAGTTTTACTCAAACATCATAAAAAGAAACACAATCAAGAATTGAGATCGAATCATGATGCAAGAATGTAAAGAAAGCAAGATTAAAGAATTTCACCTTTTATTTATCAACAATTTTGTTACAATTCTCTCAAGATCTACAATGAGGAAAGAACTCGATCGTCGATTTGGCTTCGCTCGTCTTCGTGAGTCGCAGATCGTCTTGGATCACTTGCTCGGATGAAGATCGGCTTCGCTCCTAAAAGGTTGAAGGCTTCTCGCTTGAATTGGTACTCGGTGTTCTTGATTTTGGCTTTGGATTTTGAATTAGGGTTAGGGTTTGAATGCACAAGTTGTGTCACTCAACTTGTGTGTGTAATGATTGATGAGTAATGAACAACTCAAAACCCTAGATCTAGGTTTCCTTTTATAAGCCTCTCAACCTTAGATCTAGAATTCAAATTTCAAATTTCCCTCCAAAATGAACCACTTTTCCCTCCAAAATGAACAACTTTTCCCTCCAAAATGAACCACCTCATTTGAATTTTCCCTCCAAAATGAACTATCTCATTTGAATTTTCCCTCCAAAATAAGGTTGTTAGAAAGAATCTTCTAGAAGAAGTTTGTTGGAGGGAATATTCTAGAATGAGCTTGTTACAAGGAGGCTTCTAGAAGAAGGTTGTTATAAGGAGGCTTCTAGAAGAAGTTTGTTGGAGGGAATATTCTAGAATGAGGAATATTCTTAGGTAAGGTTGTTAGGCCGAGCCTTCTGGATGAAACCACGTGGTCATTCTGGAGTCTTCTGGAAGTTTTAGCCGTTACAAGAAGCACATGTGAGAATTAGGAGGCAGTGATGTCATCATACAGCCGCGGATCCGCGGCGGGAAAGGGCATTGGGCCGCAGATCCGCAGTTTTTTAGAGCCCTCTTTGCATGATTTTCTCAGGCTTAAATGGTGCTGACTTTAGGTACTTTGTTGATGTGTTGAATATCATTTTGCTTTCTCTATTTCTGCCAGATCTCAAGTCTTGGACTTGGCACATTTTTATCAGCACTTTTGACAGTTTCGGCTTTTCTCCTGGAATTTCCTGCACAGATTCTCGAGACAAGTGTTGCACTATACAAAGATGATGCGATGCCATGATAAACACTCAATTTACCTCAGAAATGCCGATTTTAATATATAACACAAGTTATTTGGTATTTTACAGTCAATTTGCTAATATGTGCTATATTAATACCGAACACCTCTAGATAAGTGCAAATGGTAGGGAAATTGTCGTGTTAAAAATGCAATATTTTCGACTGATCAGTACACCACCACGCCAAGAGTTGTCTAGTCTAAACCACTTTAGAATAGTGTCAAAGTACCCAAATTGGGACACTTCCCAAATCTATATCTAAAACCATTGATCTAGTGACCAGAATCCCTGATATTTTATCCAAATCTTATGTGGAGAAATACCTTGTGACAACCACAGTATAACCGATCATAGTATAAGAAGATCGCTTCCTATCAAGAGCATGTCATCCAAATATCAGGACATCACTCCCTACTACCTTCTTACCTGGTCCATCTGTTATTCTGAGGGAGTCAAACTTTATGACTGTCACATCAAAAATAGATGATCTATCCCCGCTATACTTGCTTTAGTCTATAAATAGACATAAGCTGCTTTCCCATCATGCTTCCGCTGCTCCCACTGACTACAACAACCCTCTGGCAGAGTCATATACACGTGCACTTCTAAAGATAATTTAGAATGACGTCATAGTCATCCACTTGCCAAATCTCATAGTCTAGGACAGCAGTAGTGGAAAGCTTGGGTCATCAAAAGCTCCTTGTCACCATCCTTGAGGAGACCGAAGTACCTATCGGGTAGCTGAGCTTACCCACCAAATCTGTGGAGTGGCTAATAGATTGTCAAATCCAATTGAATCTATAGGTCCTACTAAATTTTCAGTAATCGTTTATGGTTCTGGAATCACTTACAGTTCTACCATACTCCCATTAATGTTTTTCTGAAAAGAATTCAGTTTACTAAACAGGTGGCGGGTCAAGAACAATTTAACTATTGATCTTCCAAATGGTAGAATGTTAACCCTTGTCAAAGCTCGGGAAAACCCACAAACTGCCATTACTAAAACATACCTAGAGTTTATCCGAATTCTGGTTTTAATCATAAGCTGGACAACTATATATACCTTAACTTCATTAAGATATGAATCTATTCTATATCTAATATAGAAACAAAGGCACTAATGTTATTGGAACCAGATTCAAAATACATGCAGTCATTTCTAGTGTATATCGACAAATGGAAGAAGGCCAAGAAATATTACTCATCAAGGAGCGTACTCACGGATGAGTAACCTGAGAGAGAAGCAAGTTCTCAAATATATTAGTTACAACGGAATACCAAGTATAAGTATCAACATCTTCGATCACCACGAAGAATCTTGATACTTGCAACATATGGTTCTCTACTTTATTCTTATACCTATAACTTCTTAAAATTTAGACCTTGTATTTCAAAGAAATGTTTGTCTAAAACCAGAGAAGTCATAGTAAACGGAATATAGTACGAGTACCAACCCATTTGTCCTGATGGACATCGGACAACATACAATACTTTGTATAAGCCCTCTGAGTTTAATAACTCAAACCCTGTGCATCGTAGGTTGAAAATTGTATCATGGTTAAGAAGAATTACACTGTGGTTGAATGCACCTTACCTAGCCTTCAACTGATATAGGTAAATGTTATAGACATAATTTCAAAAGATAATATCTCACTTTATAAAATAAACGTATTGATATATTGTTTGAAATTGGTGCATAACAACGGATATTCAAAACTAAATATTTTCCATTAGGCAAAACCCAGGTGATTTTCTCAAATATCACCAATTACAAAGAATTCTGATATATAGAAGATCTAATCACCTAATTCCCAATATCTTACTCCCACTCAGCATCTGTAAAGCCATACAAATGTGAGAATCAAGTCTGGTAAATACATACCCTGGAGTCAGAATCTAATTGGGAAAACAGTTTTCAATTAACACTGTACAGTAAAACTGAAACAAGAAAATGTTTCGAAGGGGTGGCTGGGTATTCCTAGTAATATCTCTTCCACTATCTAGATTCATGACAGTAGTCGCAATTTTCCTTGCCCTCACTCCAATCTTTAAATGACTTTACTTATTACCTTCTGTACACAACACTTAGGCTAATTGGTTTTCTTCCTTCCCTACCTTTCAGCACCTGCCTATGCTTTGGAAGAAGACTATCCAATAATAGTAATAGATGTACTCTCCTAACACTAAGAGCCCTCGCAACCTGAGAGAATGTAAAGAGAAAAGACAACCGAATAATCCTATTCAATTTCTCTAGAACCCGAAACCATCCTCGAAGTGAAATAAGTTTCTTCGAGTTCATATGTAACTATACGATGGCATACCCAAGCAATATGGATCTTCGTAGTGATACGGAGTGTTCTGGAGAAATGCAAAGGGAAAGTAGGAGCGGCAGGGATATATGCGACTTAATGACAATCCAAAAGCCAAACTGTTTTAAGAAGGTTCGGTTAACTTGGTTCATGAGTTTTAGTTTGAGGTCAGGCCATGGTCGCTGCAAAAGAGAGAGAGAGAGAGAAAAGAAACACTCGGCTTGCACTCTAACCTAAATTTGATTGGCTAATCATTTTATCTAATCAGGATGGTTCCCACTGTTTCCTCGAATTCTCCTTCAAACCCTAAAAGAAGAATTAGTCGGGATCATCTGAAAATCACCCGAGAAGTAACAACTACTCATCAGTGGGAATCGGGACCCAACTATTATCGCATGATAACTTGATGGAAGCCACTCAAGTCACCACACTCCAGAAGGTATGCGCATGCCTAGCAAGTTTCCTGTATATTTGAAACTCCCGATGTGGTTTTTTACCCCGAGCGCTTATAACCTTGACGGAGGTCAAAACATCATAAGTCGCAATCAAGTTCAACCCGTCATTATCCAGATTAATCTAGACCCATTCGTACAAGCCCTTGGCGAAGGTCAAAACAGCTGTACGCCTGTCCCAGATTAATGCATATGTTTATGCTATAGATAAGAACCCACTAGCTACCAAACATTATGCCTTGGCGAAGGTCAAAACACATAGCATGAATACTAGTATATACCTAGCTGAAATGACGGAGGGTTACGACTGGTTTTTGGCGAAAAACCTTTAACGTAATGAACTTGATATCGTTGAAGGAACCGAATAGCTTTGAAAAGGAGTGCTTTAAGCTCCGCTTTTAAAAACTAGTGGTTTTGAAGAAAACCGAGTAATCTACAGTATCATAAACTTTTTCTTAAGAGGTCACTTCCCGTGAAAATATCAAGGCTCTTGCCTTATAGAATGAGGTGCTGGATATTCCTGAACGAACACCACTATACAAAGCAAAAGAATCGACTATAGTGAAGTTATTACAATGACGCAAACTTTTACCCAAGAGGTCACTCCTCATGAAGGGATCTCGGCTCTTGCCTCGTCGAATGAGGTGCTGGATATTCATAACCGAATACCGCTGTGCAAAGAAAAAAGAAACATCTGTAATAATAGTTTTCAAAAATTGGTTCCAACAACATCATTTAGGTTTATTTTTTCCTTGCATTAATCAAAATTAACGCATTCCCATCAATTAATCCATATCACACCGGAAAAGAATGAAAATACAATGTACGTATATGCCATCCTCATTCGCTACGGGCCCCGTCATGCACCATTAGGTTACTTAACTGACGGCAGAGCGAGGGCTGGACTAGCGCGGATGCAAAACATATACAACATCTACTAGTATATATAAATATATATATATATATAACATTCATCCCAGGCATGATATAAGCAACATCACAGAAATGCGATAAGCAACACAGAATAACGGATAATCTAGAAGCTCCGGGTTTCCTTTGAGCCGCAAATGAAACTCGACATTCCCCGTCATGTGGATAGCCTATGCAATGTACAACCAAGACCCCTACAACTATGGCAAGTTACCTACCAATCGCAGAAGTGAGGCAACCTTAATCAACAAAGTGAATGGGCCACCCAGCACTTCACGGAATTCGGTAACATGAGCACCCCTCCATTGGTCATCCTATACCCCCTACGAATGCGGCGAATAGCCTACCAATTCTAGAGTGAGGCCCCTTCCGGCTCAACGCCATGAGATGCGGGCCCGTTTCCCTCTAGAATTCGGCTATTCGAGCAATCCACCGCAGGGTAATCCTAGTATAGAAAAGAAAAGTATATATACAATGGAAACATCGACCTCAACCCGGTCGTGCCCCAATAAAAGAATATACAAACTGGAGGAAATGGCAGTCCACATGTCGGACGTTCGCCCCGCAATAATGAATATAAAAATGAATTTAAACTGTACAACTACCATTGCACTAGAGGCTATCCCACACGACAATCTGAACATAGCTATCACAGATATCAACATCACGGCAGTATAAGCAAGTATGTGCAACCCCGTCTAAACGGCATATAGCAAATAAACAACGTTTGAAAAACACATACACCACATAACAGATATCAACGATGCAAAATTTCAACTTTTGAAACTTTCCAAGTTTTCCCAAAGCAAAAGACAACACTAAGTGAAATCTGGGGAAATCAAACAAGACCAAAACACCAATTTACAAAACCCAAGACACTGGATGAAAACGAGATACATTGGTGAATAGTAAAAAAGCAAAATAGGGAAAATGGGGATTTTGGCCGGCCATTTCACGATGGAATTCTCTCGTTTCCATCGTGTGTCACAAACATGTCTAGACTAAGTTTCTGAACATGTTTAAAAAAAATTTAGAGACCAAAAAATTTTCAGAACAGAGAGTGGGTTTTGAAATTGGAATTTTTCAGTTTTGAAACTAATGCATCGTCTATTGCTAGTTTCTAATGTTTGGGTGGCTTTGATACCAAGTTTGGGTTCCTGGCGCCCTAGTCGTCGACCGCGGCCGTTACGGAACGAAAAACATGGTATCAGAGCCACCAAACAGGACCGCATGCGGATAAATATGAAAAGTTCATGAATGATGCTAGAAGACCAATTTATGATGCAAAGTATTCCACCCTATCCTGGTCCATCCAACTTTTCCAGATTAAGTGCCTAAATGGATAGAGCAACAAATCATTCATGATACTTCTGAACTTCCTGAAAGATTCTATGCCCCCGGGAAATAACGTGCCCGACAGCTGGTACGAAGTCCAGAAGATGATGTCTGATTTGGGTTTGAAGTGTGAGGAGATTCATACATGTCCTAAAGATTACACGTTATACCGGAAAGAGAACTCGGATTTGAAAGAGTGTCCAACATGCAGAGAGGCCAGGTATAAGCCGAAAAAATCTAATAAGAAGCCCAATATACCTGTAAAGATAGCACGATACTTTTCCATAACACAGAGGCTGCAGAGGCTATTCAGGTGCAAGAAAACAGCCGAGGCAATGATTTGGCATTACCGTGCTGCTCCAAGCGAAGATAGAAAAATAAGTCGTTCAAAAGATTTACCGGCATGGAAGGATTTCAATAGGAGGCACGAAATATTCAGTAGTGATCCTCGCAATATCAGGCTAGTGATGGCTTCTACCCATTCAACTATATGGCGGGAATCCACAGCACATGGCCCGTTGTAATGACAGCTTATAATCTGTCGCCTTGGTTGGCTATGGATCAATCCTACTTTATGATGCCTCTTCTTATTGACGGACCAAACTCACCGGGAAACAATATCGACGTCTATCATCGACCTCTGATCAATGAGTTAAAATCTTTATTCATTGATGGTGTAGAGACTTATGATGCAAACACAGATACAACCTTCATAATGCGTGGGATTTAATGTGGACAATTAATGAGTTTCCTGCGTATGGAATGCTATCGGATTGGTCCGTACATGGTCACAAAGCATGCCCTTATTGCCATCAAAATACAACATCGAAATGGTTGAATTTTAGCAGGAAGGTTTGTTATTGCGATCATCGGCGTTTCGTTCCACTAGACCATCCTTATAGGTTAGACGCTACTCACTTTAATGGTCATCAGGAGCTTCTTAGGTCTCCAGCCTCATTGTTCGGAGAGGACGTGATTGCTCAGTGTGATGGCTACAATATTGTGACCTTCGGGATAGATCCGACAAAACAGGTCAAACCACCCTACTGGAATAAATTAAGCATTTTCTACGAGCTTCCGTACTGGTCAACAAATTTAGTGCATCATTGTCTGGACGTCATGCACATAGAGAAGGGAGTATCCTAGCACGTACTTAACTTGCTTCTTTATAAAGACGGAAAATCGAAAGACAACCTCCGTGCTTGGATGGATCTTCAGGACTGGGAAATTAGAAGTGAATTGCATCCTAAACCGATAGCGGGTAAACCAAGCAAGTTTATACTTCCCAATGCCGCATATCATATATCACAACCGGAGAAGAAAAGGTTCGTACAAGTGTTGCATGATTTGAAAGTTCTTACATGTTTCTCAGGATCATTTAGCAAGAATATAAAAATTGTGAAAGGCAAGATCGATGGGCTGAAAAGTCATGATCACCATGTTATTATGGAGCACCTTCTCCCATTAACCCTCAGGACTTCCCTTCCTGAATCAGTTGGTCTAGTAATCAATGACCTTTGTTGCTTTTTAAGAGAATTGTGCGCTAAAACCTTGGATGTTGTGACGCTGAACAATCTCGAAAATTCTATTTCAATGATACTTTGCAAGCTTGAGCGTATTTTCCCACCGTCATTCTTCGATATCATAATACACCTGACGGTTCATCTTACAACCGAGACTAACTTTGCCGGACCGGAACAATATCGATGGATGTATCCCGTCGAAAGGTACGTGGAATTTTTTGTTTCACGCAATTTGTAAAATTATTGTTGTCATATATGCCCGTATTTATTTATTTAACATATTTTTCTTTAGGTACTTCTATACTCTAAAAAAGTATATACGCAATAGATATCGACTAGAAGGTTCTATCATGCAAGGTTATATTCTAGATGAAGTAACCATATTTTGTTCCGGCTATCCGGACGAGAACATTGAGATGAAACTTAACCGGCCTCGGAGAATTCAGGATGAGCCATATGGTAAAACTGATTATAAGAGAGTAGACACTATATTTATCAACAATATATATCGATTTATCCTCCTCAATAGCGTATGTCTTGAAGAAATTAGAGAGTAAGTTTTTTTTGGATTAATTATTATATTTTTGTTTGTGTGTGTATGAAATGATATAATATTAATATCATAATTTATTGTTCAGAACAGAATTCATATTAATGAGGTACGTAAGGGGCATCCTGATTGGAATGATGAACGATTGGAAAAATATCATCAGGATAATTTTTGCGATTGGGTTGCAGATTATGTAAGTTGTTCGAATAACATGTTATTGCTACCAGTCTTAATCTAAACTTATATCGTTATGTATTCTCCGTAAAATTTATTTTGTCAGATCTACGATGCAAACTTATTTGCATCATTAGAGAGAGATTCAAGATATTTAGCTCAGTTTCCTAATATGGAGATTGCATATTATAAAGGATTCAGTGTCCTTGGACACAAATTTGAAGTTAAGGACATAGAAACATCTCGAACTACTCAGAATAGTGGGATTGCGATGGTAGGATCGGATGGTGTGATTTATTATGGATACTCAAATTGCATACTAGGCATCCAATATCCCAGAAGATCAGAACCGTTTTATATATTTCAGTGTATTTGGTACGATACACGAACCGATACGGATAAGTGGAGAAACAATCTCGAGACTTGGAAAGATGAATATGGATTGACTAGTGTGAATACACTTCAATTTTACGGTCAGGACGATCCATTTATCTTTCCGAACCAAGCGTTCCAAGTATACTACTCACAGTGCTTCAAACATCGAGGATGGAGTGTCGTATGCCGTTGGAAACCCAGGGATGTTTACGATGTCCCAGAATTCGAGGATCGTATGAAGGACAGCGATGAGGATGAAGAAGAGAGAATACTTAGAGTGCTCTGACCGTCTGTTTCAAAAGACGGGTTGTTTTCGGCTGATCGTGAAGTTCCGTGGGTTAGAAATGATATCGATGATGAAATCCAAGTAGATATGTCCAATGTGTTTATGAAACGAAAAAGGTTATCAGTAATATTATATTATTACTTCACATTTCTACGATCTATACATATATTGCATGCATATGTAATGATTGTACTCTTATCTAGGTCTGATGACGACGCCCGGAGTAGCGAGGGGCAGCAAGAGCACCAGCCGCGATAGAGGCAGAGGAAGAGCGGTTCTGCCACTCCAGGAGCTGCGTAGGGAGCTCTAGAGGGCCAGTCATGCACCCCTATCGGTATCCCCTTCAGATGACTCCTTCCGTGTGGAATTTGCCACACCTCCAGGTATATTGCAAGCATATTCATTTTGAATGTAATATTATAGATATACACGCATATTTATTTCAAAATTACTTATATAGTCAATGTTTAATTGTCTAGCTGTTGGTGGTGCATCCACATCAGAGGCAGAGGCCACTACCGTACCTGCAGGTATGTTTGTATATCCTATAATGCATGTATATTGATTTAGAATGTTATATCATAAATATACACACATTCATTTTTCTCTTACTTAGATAATCATTTTTTGATTGTCTATCTGTAGGTGGTGCCTCCACATCTCGGGCAGAGGCCACCACCGCACCTGCGGGTATGTTTATATATCCTATATTGCATGCATATTGATTTAGAGTGTTATATTATAAATATACACATTCTTTTTGCAATTACATATATAATATATTTTTAATTGTCTAATTATAGGTGGTGCATCCACAACTGGCGCAGAGGCCATCCCCGCCACTTCCGTACCGTTCGCTCAGTCTACAGGTCAGTATGAATAAATATAAAATATTTAGTCACTTTACATATCCTCTAAGAATAAACATGAACTTCATGTAATTTTATCGTCAATGTTTATTTTCTAATTGGAGGGGATGCATCCACATCCGGGTCACCGGCTGATCCTCATCGGTGGAACCATCGTCCCGCTCGTGCTGCTGTCCAGGCCTAGGCTCGTGCTGCTGTCCAGGCCTAGGCTCGTGCTGCTGTCGCCGGAGGTATATATCATAGCTCAATTTTCGTTAATCCTTGATTTCTTAATACCGTTTTTTTCTTAATATTGCTTGTCCTGATATTTCTTATTGATGCAGGGTAGCCCCATCCCGAGAGGGGGACTCGAGAGCCGAATCAGTCCCACAGGCTGAGGCCCGATAAAGCTAGGGGGAGGCACTATTCCCCCTCTTCTTTACCCCCGATTATCGCTATACTGGCGATTATTCCGAGCAGTTCGGCTGGTATATGGAGGATGAGAGCCACATCCAAAAGAAGTATCCACTTCACGTTAAGTGGGGTGATCAGCACCGGCGCTCATTTGCCCTCTTCTGGGATCAGGCTCGGGTATTAATATATATTTTCATTTGAATTATCCAATAAATTTATTATTATTTAACACTTGTAATTTAAATATATTATTTTTTTGTATTTGCAGTTGGATTACGAATTTCAGCCTGTACCCGACCCTAATCACCCTAAGAGAGTGCTCGATTTTCATGCTCTGTACCTTAGCCTGATGAAGAACATGAAATCTAAGGTCCGATACAATAGGAACGAGCTGAAGATTGACTGCTATTTGGTATGGCTGGTGACCCCCAAGGCAGAGAGAGTCGACGTAGATACATAGACTCTCTTGTGCCAATATTACGACTCTCAGCGCAAACAGGTTTGTAATTTAAATGTAATTTATTGTTTAGTATATATTTTATTTTTTTGTGTTTCTTAATTAGATAACTAAATCTGAATGTGTTGTGCAGAAACAGGCCGATCAAAATAAGGAGAATAGGAAGTCGGCGAAGAGGGGTCGCCCCACTTATACAGGTGGCTCGAGAAACATTACTCGTGCCATGGAGGCATCGGTAAATTACAATAGATATATTTTGATATAATGTAATATTAAGAGTTATTTTATAATATATGTAAATTTTTGGCGAATTGCAGAGAGCTCAGACCCTGGCGCAGGGTGGTACACCGAATGTGCTGACCGCATATCTTGCCGTCCACGGCACCTCGACAGATCCCGCCATGGGCGAGCTTCGATTCCCTGACACCGCTACCCAGGAGTATTGCGTAAGTATAAATATTTATTCTAATTCGAATGAAATTTTTGTTTTGATAAGTTCAAATTTAAATGATATACTTATATTTTAATGGTTAATGTGGGTGTAGGAGCGGGTGGTGGAGCAGGCGGAGCCATCGGGGATCGATTTTAGTGGACAGACTGATCCGATGCTACTGACCCCAGTCCTAGATGTCGTACACGGAGGGCACCACGGAGGTTGGGAGAGAGGCTGAGGACTGGGTCCTAGCAGGGCCCATATGAGGTTGGTCTCCACTCTAGCGGTTGCTTCCCCTACCCCTCGTGAGCGACATCTGGAGCATGATGTTGCCGCCTTGAAGACCACTGTAGAGGAGTTGAAGGAAATGTTAGTACGTATATTACTTAATAGTAAAATATTATATCACATTATAGATAGTAACATATGCAATATTAGTAGTCTGAGCTTATTTGGTTTTAGACTTAGTTATGATTAATCATACTTACATAAAACTATCTAATTAAAATAAACTACGGTTTTCCAAACTAGATACCCAAACTAGGCCTAAGTCCCTAAGTATTCTTAGATTGTGGTTTTTTAATAACCTGATAATGATACGAATTCGACTAAAATCTAATACACCGTTCTTAATCGTTTATTACACATAAAATTTAACAGATTTGGCAAGATACTTCGGTTGCGGCTCCATATGCATCTCCTTCGGCTGCAGCTTCGTAAGCCACTACCTCGGCTGCGGTTACGCAGACCACTCCTATAGCTCCACAACCCGCTTAGACTCCCGCACAGTCTGCTCCTTCATTAGTCGAGTTTTTGACGACTCAGGGCTGCACCGAGGAGCAGATGCGCCAAATTACGGCGATTGTCAGAGGTGGAGGAGCTGGACCGAGGTAGGCTAGCTTTTTTTTATATTTTGAGGATGTATGTACTTATCTGGTACATATTGTATATATTTTGGACGATATTGGTGGTTTTTTTCTTGTTCACGATGATTTAGATTGATATCGTATTCTTTTTGTTTATTTCTTTTATATATTATGCGTGAGATGTTGATTATGAATATTTCTGTATTTAGTTATATGATGTATATATTATTGTGCATAGGGCGGGGAAAAAACAGAAAGCCTTTTTTTTTAAAAACCCTGATATTTTGTCCCTATGGACTCAGTAACAAGGGTAAAACTTGCCCCTGCGGATTAATCCGGAGGGGCATTTATCTAAACTTATGGATAAATCCGTAGAGGCATTTATCATACCCTATGGATAAATCCGTAGGGGCAAGCATTTTATTGTATAAACCAATAAATTAAATAAAGATTATTTCCCTACGGAGTAATCCGATGGGATAAATGTCCCTACGGAGTACGGCGTAGGGGCAATTATTACTCCGTAGGGGCATGTTCAGGATGAAAACTTGCACCTGCGACCTTTCGACCTACAATTGAGTTTTATGTCCCTACGGATATATCTGTAGGGGCAGTGGTTTGCCCCTACGGCTAAATCCGTAGGGGCAACCCATTATTGTAGTAGTGCATACTAAAGAGATATAGTATAGAAGATTCCAAGTGTGGTAATCTACCAGCTTGTCACAGAATCACCCTCTCAAAAGAGATGTCTCCCAAGACTGATGAGGAGATGGCTCACCTGAGCATTATAACCTACGCTTCGACGGTGGGATATATAATGTATGTGATGTTGTGTACCAGACCAGATACAGCTTATGCACTTAGCGTAGTAAGCCGGTATTAGTCAAACCCAGGGGAGAAGTATTGGACAGTTGTGAAGAACATTCTGAAGTACCTGAGAAGGACTAAGGATATGTTCTTAGTGTACTTACGGTAATGGAGACCTCCAGATGGAATCCTTTACTGATTCAAGATTCCAAAGCAATAAGGACGACAGCAGGTCTATCTCGGATTATGTGTTCACCCTCAATGGAGGGGCGGTCTGTTGGAAGAGTTCCAAACAGGACACCGTAGCAGACTCGGCGATGGAGGCTGAATACATTGCTGCCAGCGATGCTGCATAAAACCTTTCTGGATGAGAAAGTTCATTCATGAATTTGAGGTGGTTCTGTCTATTATTGATCCAATACCTTTGTATTATGACAACAATGGGGCTATAGCGTTAGCGAAGGAACCACGGTCCTATCAGAAATTCAGACACATCTTAAGGCGGTGTCACCTGATCAGGGAGATCATTGATCGCCGGGATATCAAGGTCGGGAGAATAGACACAAAGGACAATACGGTGGACCTACTCACAAAGGCACTTCCTCAGACTCAGCTGGAACGGCTATTAGAGATGATTAGTCTTCGATATGCCAATACATGGCCTTAGTGCAAGTGGGAGATTGTTGGATGTATATGCTCTAGAGGCCATTATTGTATAGTACGGGATTGTATAGTACATGTAGATGCTTGGGATATATATGTATAGTATAATCTTGCTCGATATGATAGTATACTATCTGGTTTGCCTTTAGCTCAACATGTGTATATGTTATATTTTATATTATGTATCTCGATTACATATTGGTAAAGCCTATCGGATCTTTTGCTTAACTACTAGAGTTTTGATGGCGATCATACTCGTAGGGTCTAGATAGTCTATAAGCACATCCTTAAATTGTCCCTAGTCGTTGGAATTTAAAGATGGGGCAGTGATACTCCGGAGTAAAATAGTGTATACATTTCTTATTCCCATGAGGGAAGGTGGCCTATCTTAATATTGCAAAAAATGGAAAATATTATTTTAGATTTTAAATAATAATATAATGAGTTTTACGGATACCGGGTATGGATTTGAGTTTTCGTAGATTGGTATAATTATATACCTCTATTTTAGAAAATAATTAGAGTTTAAAATGAATTATTATTTATAAAAGCCATTATTTATTTGGACTTTTCTTAAATTATCATATAATTATATTCATGTAAGATTAGCATGTTAAAGCTAAATTGTGTTTTCCTATTTTGAACACTAAACCAAGTTTTATTTTTGGTAAACATGCTTTAAAGTGACATGACATATTTATATGAGAGGGTTAACATTTTACTTGTGTTTTAAAATGGTGGTTTTTAATTGTTTTATTTTGATAAAGTAAAGAAAAGAAAAGAAAATGAAAGAGAAGGGAGACATGAAAGTATGGTGGTTATTTTAATGAAGTATGGGCATGTGAGAGAGAGAGAGTGAAGGGGTTATGGTTGGCACCATTCATTCCTTCTTCATTTCCTTCTGTTCTTCATCATCTTCTTCTCCTTCTCATACTCCTCCACCTCCTGCACCATCATCTAAAACCACAAACATCCACACAAAACCCCTCAAAACTTATTGTAGCCTTCACAAAAAATGTCCAAATTCTCATCCTACACATGAAGATATGATCAGGTCTCTATTTTGAGGCCCATTGCAAGCTTGGAACTTTCCCTAGTCTCAATCTTGAGGTAAAAACCCCATTTTTAAATAATTTTTCATAACACTTTCCATGACACAACTAGTTTAGAGTTAAAAGTTTATGTTTTCTAGACTTGAGATTTCAAATAAGTTTTTGGTGGATACAACTTGTGGTGGTGGTGTAGTAAAGGATTAGTGAGTGATTAAAACTTCTTTAGTGATAGATGGGGGTATGTAAGTGCTATTATTCTTGGTGTTAATGAGTTTTGAAGTTTCAAACATGGTTTTTCATTGAGTTTTTGATATTCAATTGGAATCTGGGACAACTAGGAATCTATGAAAATTATCTAGAAGATACTGTGAGATACTTGGACCAGTAAAAGACCACCGTAGAAGCCCGAGCCCCCAATTCAATTCCCAAACCACAGATTTATCCCATATAGCCGCAAATTTCGGCCAAGTTGTGGAATTAGGGTTTAGGATTTGTTCTGTAGCTCACTTACTTGATAACTAAGCCCCATTTATATGCTAATCTTCCCCATATTCCCTGAGTAAAAATCTGGGACCATTTTGACTTGATTTTGGCGATGTTTCGTGATATTTGAAACTTGGATTTCATATTTTTATGTCTTGACTCGGTTGTTCAACGTTCGTACGTCGACGTCAGGGAGTATTTTTTTGTTTTAGCACGCGTAGACCATAGGTTCTAACCTATGTGCGCTTAGCTCGTGATTTCAATTTCGATATGGATTTTTATGTGATACGGTATGGTTTCGAATGTAGGTACAATCGTGGGGACTTCCAGGACGACGAAGAAGGGCGAGGCGTTTAGATGAGTAGATGTATATCTACAGGGGAAGTCAAGTGGATATCATATAGTATCACCGCAACCGTACTAGTTTGGATACTATATATATTAGAATCATATACCTAGTCTAACCATATACATATATTAGTATACTTAGTAGAAGATTTTATACCTAGTATCTATTCCTTAGCCTTTGAGTTATATCTACATATGTAAATATATATATATATATATATGTATGTATGTATGTATGTATGTATGTATGTATGTATGAGTATGTTATATGATATAAGTATATATATGACATAAGAATGGATATGGTATGAGTATACATGACATGGTATGATATGATATGATATAATATGATATGATTTGGCGTATGTGACTATTGATCCGTACCGCGTTGATTGGATGATATCGTACGAGGGATATTCTATATGTGATATAATGAGGATTGATTGTCGAATACGGCCGATATTTATTTCGACTCGAGGAGTCTTGCTAAAATCACAAAAGGAAAATTCATGAGATATTTAGAGTCATACTTACTTTCAAAACCAACGATTTGTTACGTACTTTTAAATGATAACGTCAAGGGTGCGCTACGATTTCTCAAATGATATCTATTTCAAAACATCATAGTCCCTTATTTCCAAAACAACGTTTCATGCTATTTTAAATTATAATTGTATGGCTCATACGAAGTTGGATATTTTAATATTTATCCATGTTATGATTTCATTATTCTGTATACGCTCGCATTTCGATTTCCTTATTTCTGCATAAGCTTGCGCTCCGATTACTTACGATATATACCTTGTTTATACCATTAGCTTTATTTAACTTCATTTGCTACGGCACGCGCACCATTACCAATAATTCATGTTGCACTTGCACATTCTCGCATGTTATATCTACACCTCATCGGTAATTACCATGCCACGTACACATATAGAATTTGCTATGTTACCCATATCACACTATACCCTGTTAGCATCATATTACTTTTTAGTACCCAGCACCACGTACTGTTCCGGAGATTGTACTTTCTTTACATTGCTTATACGCGCACGCTTATATGAACACACTTGTCATGCTATTTCACATCATACTATATCCCTACCAGTACCTTAGATTGCTGCTCAATTCACATCGGCTTGCATTATATTACTGTTCTGTGCCTTTACATGTTGTCCATTATTGCCATGTTTTTATGAGATAGTGTTTTCATGGGATTTCTGAGATTTGAGAAACCGCGGATACGATTTTATAAAACTTGTGAATGTTTTAAAAATGCGGTTTTCTCTTGATATGATATTTTGGCATCCACCATGAGTTTTCTCGGTTCTGAGCTATAAGTATTATCCGATTCAAGGAGTGAGGAGTCACTATTTGCGGATACATGGTGGAGCCGATATGGTACCAAAGGGCAAGAAGATCGTATAGAAAGGTGTTGAGCTTGGCTGGGAACACTACCTACCGGTGATAGTATAGGACTCAGCGGATATCCGGAGGATATCGACCGGAATGATATGATGCAGATGGATATGAGGGCCGATCCGATGAGACGGCGCCTGAGAGAGGGCCAATCCAATTAGACAGCGCCTAAAATATGAGGATTTTATGTGTCGATACTAGACACGGGATTTATGAGTATTTCGAGTGTCGATACTGGACACACAGTTGTTTTATGAGAATTTTGAGTGTTGTTGATTGACACTCATTGGATGATACATATATAAATATACCATGGATGACATGTTACCACATATTGACACAGATACGATATTATATATATATATATATACACGTTCACCTTCGTTACCACATAGCATGATATTATTATACAGTATGAACTAAGTAGATTGTTATGCATTCAATTTCTACCTGATGCTATCTTCTACTCATGAGTTGGCAACTCACCCCCGTTGTGACATAGTTTTCTTGCAGAACCAACCGCTCAGATCAGTAGCGGCTTGCTGACACGTTTTTTCTTTTGGGTGATTGCTTGGTAGGTGGGTTATATTACAGATCATAACCGCCGCTTGTATATTCATTACCTTTTGTAATCTAGTTAAAAACTCTATCGACCAAACTTATATATTCTTTTGTACTTAGAGACGATACTTGTACGTTATATTTTTTATATTGAGTTGATGATGATATAGTTGCGTTTTTATGATATTTTTGGTATTTCTTTTACTTTCTTTCTTGTGTTGATCTTCACCTTGGATATCGTATATATTGTGTGGTTGTGATTCCACCGATTGGGCGATAAGATAGCTCCCGATTGGGGATGCAGATTATATTTATGTGTATGTACTAATTTTTATCAAAATTTACAAAGGAGGTGCTGTCAAAATTTTAAAGGACAAAAATGTTTTCAAACCTTAGTCTATAACCCACTTGCATTTTCAACAAACTTTACTTAGGCGTTAAGAAGGGAACTTGATTTCATTTATACCCCTTTTTCCAAAACATCACCTCTATTATTTTCTTAAAGGTTTAAATTCCTGGTTTTCGACTTACTTGGGTTACAATGGGGTCCTATAGAATTCACGTGATTCAAGTGCCGGTCACGTGTCATCTCCCGGTTGTGATACCCACAGCCATTGGTGTTCGGCACCAAAAATAGTATACAGGTGCTAATTAGGTTATGAGTTACACTATACGGACTCGCCGAGAACTTTTAGATGGTATTATACCTATCATCAGATAGTAGTTCTCTGCTGACATAGGTACGGGTTAGTTTTTAGACCTAACATCATCATTCTTCTCAAGTGTGTTCCCACTGTACTTAGATTCCTACCCTACTACGGTTTTAAAGAGTCGTGCAAACAGGTTTTAGTTAGGTACAGTCCCGAAGCACTTGGGGGTAATGAACGATAGAAGGGATTTGTCTCTCCCAGTATAGGGAGTTGATGTCACGCTGTGTTCAATTGGTTATCACCATAAGACCTTGGCCAAGATAGTTGAGATTTACTCATTGTGAATCAGTAGTTTCTCAAAGATGGTTTTGGGCCACATCAACACGACTTATTGGGTTATTAGGGGTCTGACGTTTTCTACCTTCCTAGACCCAGTATACGATACTCTCAGACGAAAATACCGGACTGTACTAAGATTGTCACTTTCAGGCTCGGTAAGGATATAGACGAGTTTGCTTGTAGACCTTCCTTTTGATCAATACCAGGGAAGCCATTACGTACAGCTAGTGCCACTGACGTGCTTGTAGTTAAACACACTAGCAGCGTATTGTCAAGTCTTTAGAGTCCCACACAGTGTGTTTCCCAGTTTAGGCGAAACGATGTAGTGTACGTATTTTGATACGTACATGGGTTCGATTAAATACGTGTTTTTACACGTACTTGTAATTAGACAGTTTGTTAATATTAACAGATTTGAAAGATAACCAAGTTATCACATTTAGATGAAATGTGAGCTAGTATTATTTATCTCTTTTTAGTATCTCTCTTTTTCGTATTCGTATTTTGACAGAATATAGTATTTATACGAATACGGGTATTTGTATAAATATGTGTATTTGTGTCTTGATATAAATACGGGTATTTGTATCTTAATACAAATACGGGTCTTCATAATTTATACGAATACGTGTATATGTATTTTGATACGGATATGGATGTATGTATTTGTAGCATATACTTGTATTAGTGTATTTGTATATATTTATATATACATATACATATGTGTACATATGAGGTGGCTCTCTTATTTCTTCTCTTCTCTTCTTGAATGTGAGAGAAGAGTGTGGGCTTGTGACTCACCATGGTGAGTCGCAAGCCCACACATCTTCGTATTTAAGAAAAAGGAAAAAGGAAAGAGATGAAGATAAGTTTTATCTTTAGTTTGCCATCCTCACTTGATTACCATCACCATTATCATCCTTTTCCTCTCTCTTGAGTTTTTTGATTTGGAGAAAGGAAAAAGATTAAGAGAGAAAAATATTAGAGATTAGCCTCTATTACATCCTAATGAGTTATTCTTAGCGGGTTTAGTTCATTAGTTTCTTCACTTGGTTTTTTAGTGTGAAGATATAGCCTTTGCTAGGGTTCTATCGTGTGGATCACGTTCGACAAGGAAGGCCGACCCCAAGCTTGTTCCCGGAGTCTCAAGGAGCGAAAGAAGAGGAAAGAAGACGAAGGACACGAATACAAAGATAGCTATCGTCTATCCGAGTAGTTAACTCCTTCATAGTTACTAGTTTAGTATTTGGTTTCGATTCTAGCTCATAGAAGTTCGTGATCTCGTTGTAAAAAAATTTGTTTTGTATTTCGCATTTATCACTGGTTTATGACACGAGCATGAGCATCTACTTACAGCTGAGTGATACTTATCTGTTTCATAGAGATGTGATTGATTGGGACAGTCGTAAAGCTTTGTTGGCAAGTGTCAAAGGTGAGTGCGGGTGGGCTCAAGTTAATCAAGATGACGGGTTGAACTTGACTAGGGCCTATGATTTTTTAGCAAGCATCAAGGTCATAGGTCGTTAGGGGTAAAAACCATATCGGGAGTTTCAAATATAAGGGAAACTTGCAAACCATTCACATACCTTCTGGAGTGTGGTGAATTTGGTTGGTTTCCATCAAGGTTATCACACAATGATTGTTAGGTCACGATTTCCACTGATGAGTAGGTATTACTACCGGGAGATTTTCACTTCACAACTAGCTAACACATTAAGTGTTTAGAAAGGTGTTAATGGGGTTATGCCTCTGCGGAAATGATGTTATTTAATTAGGTCCATGCGAAAGCATAGGGAGCCTCTCTCGGAGTACCAACACTGGCATGGCTGAACGGTTAGCGAACTTGTAAGATGTACATGATCCCGACTAGTTCTCCTTTAAAGAAGAATTCGAGAAAATAGTGGGAGCCATCCTGATTAGATGTATGGATAAACCAATATAATCTTAATAGAGTGCACACCGATTATTTCTTTTCTCTCTTTGGTAACGAACAGGACTGGCCTTAAACTAAAACTCATAAACCAAGTTAACCGAATCTTTTTACATTTGGCTTTGGTTTTTCATGATTCATGACAAAGTCACATATATCTCTGCTACTCCTGCTTTACTCTTTGCTTTCTCCAAAATACCCCGTATCACTATGGAGATCCATATTGCTTGGAAGGCCATCATATGATTAGATATGAATTCAAAGAAAATTGTTTCAGTTTGAGGATGGCCACTAGCTCTAGAGAAATTGAATTGTATAATTCTGTTGTCTCTTCTTCTTCACCTTCTCTCAAGTTATGAATTCCTTAAATTAGGAGGGTACACCAGTTACGCTTATTGGATAGTCTTCTTCCTAACCTTAGGCTGGTGATGAAAGGTACAGAAGAAAGAAAATCAACTAGCCAAAGTTGGTGTACAGAAGATAAGATATAGAGACATATAAAGGGTTGCAGTGAGGGCAAAGGAAATTGCGATTACTATTGTAAATATAGGCATTAGAAGAGGCATTAATAGAAAACCCAGCCACCCCTTAAAACATTTATGTTTTATTTTTCCTATGCGGTTGTAATTGAAAATTGTTTCCTAATTAGTTCTGACTCCTGGGTATATGGATACCAGATTAGAATCCCAAATCTGTAGAACGTTACAGATGCTGAGAAGGAGTGGAATATTAAGAAATAGGTGATTTCATTCTCAATATCGGAATTCATAGTAATTGGTGATATTGGATTAAATCACCTGACTTTGGCTTACAACAAATATTGTGTTTTAAATAACCGTTGTTATACACCAATTTTTAAAATGATATATCTGTATCTTTATTTTATAAAGTGTGATATAATTTTTTGAAAATTGTATTCCAAATATTTACTTTTATCAGTTGAGAATAAAATAAGGTGCATCGAATAACTGTATGGACGTTCTTAACCAAAATATAGTTCTTAACTTACAACACACGGAGTTTGAGTTAGTATACTCCTGGGACTTATGCATGATAATGTATGTTGTTCGGTGTTCTTTAGGACAAGGGGTTGGTATCTTACTTCATTCCATTTTACCTATAAGATCTCTTGTTTTAGACACGCGTTCGTTAAAATGTAAAGTCTAAAGATTTTGAGAAGTTCATAAGGTAAAAGAATAAAGTATAAAGAACCGGACATTGGAAGTATCAAATTTCTTTCAAGTGATCAAAGATGTAGATACTTATGCTAGGTATTCCGTAATAGTATACTTGAGAATTTTGATTCTTTCTCAGATTACTCATCCGTAGGTGTGCTCCTTGATGAGTAATTCTGTATTGAAAGCTTATGGATTTCAATGATCCATTTATTTAGTTTTGATGATAGTTTAAACATGAATAGTTTGTTTAGTGTTACTTGCTTATCTTGCTTATCATATCGACACTAAACTCGTATACACTTGTTGTTTAGCTTGCTTATCCTATATCTTGTGTATTCCAAGTAATATATCAATATCTTATGCTATACTTGTGTTATATTCTTGATATCGGTATATTACTCTCATTAATTGTTTTGGTAATTCACAATATGAATTTGTATATGCATGTGATCTATATCTTGCTTCTCTTATACCATGTATATATATTTAGTATATCAATATCTCATGTTTTGAGTTTGAGTTATACATTGATATTGATATACTATTCATGATTGTGATATCAAAAACAACGAATGTTCATATACTTGTGTTTACTATTTTGCTTATATTTCATAACACTGTATATGATGAGCTTGGTCGTTTGAGATAGCATTTCAGGATATCGAATATCTCACGACACATGTGTATAATGGAGGATGGAGAAAATTGAGCTTAACCAATATATCTAATGGAGGTTGGAGGATACAGACGAGTGCTTCACAATTTACATATTCAAGCTTCATGATGCGAAGTAGCCAAGATTCAAGGGATTCAAGAGTTCAAGGTATGAATAGCCAAGAAGCTAGAAGCCAAGTCTAAGTTTGAAGCGTCAAAGATCGAAGTCAAAGCGAGGTTTATTTGAAAATCAAATATTGATTTCAAGATGCAAGTGAGTGAAATGGCATTTTCGAATTTGAAGCGTCAAGTGTCGAACCCAATTTGAAGATCAATCAACCAACGCAAGTTCAAGCGAAAAGACAAAATTTCAAGAGCTCGGGTCGAGACGACGAAGATTCAAGATTTCGAAGAAAGCGATACCGACATAGGAATCTTTGTAAGTACTCGATTGATTATGGTTTATATCAATTAGAGCTCTTGAACACTCATGATTGCATAAAATTTTTACAAACATCGGGTTTATCATTTTCGAAGTTTTCATTTTTCAGAAAACCCAAACTGCTGTTTTTCTGCCATGCCAGACATCTGCCTCGTTGAAGTTAAGATGTTTGTGTGCTGTTGATATCTGATATTTTAGATATGTTTTCCAAAATTGAGATGAGACGGACGTCTGAAGGTCAATAGACCAGACGTCTGATAAAGGTTTTCTAAATGGCATTTTTAAACTTCAGACGTCTGCCCATTTAAACTTCAGACTTCTGGTTTTGGCTCTGTACTTTCCAGTAAGGAACAAAAACTTCTGCAGTTCATCAGGGCAGACGTCTGATATTATGGTTTTGCCAAAACTTTTTTCTGCTTCAGACGTCTTCCCATTGTTCTTCAGACGTTGGTGCAAAAGTCTTAGGTTGAAAATAGTTTTAATGTATGAAGGTCATTGTGACAGACATCTGAAGAAGAAAAGTTTTCAAAAATATAGCCGTTGGGTTACTTTATCTAAAAGGCCAGACGTCTGCCCTGATGTTCTTTATACGTCTGTTGTGAGCGTTTTCTGCTGATTTTGACCCCATAACGGCTAGTTTTCTTTGGGGCCTATGAAAAGGTTTTGTGTTGGTTTTGTGAGCCTCAATCGCTCGGAGATTTCAGTGGCCTATATTCTAAAGTGATCTTCAAAAGAAAAATCCCATCTCTAGTGAGAGTTTGATCAAATATTCACTTGCTTATCTAAAATCACTCTCACACACAAAATCACTCAAGAGATTCTAGTTTGATATTCCATTCTTCTTGAGTATTAGTACTTCAATTGTAGAACTCCTTTGAGAGTAATCTTGGGCTTGTATTTTGCCTTCTTTCTTCATCGAGAGAATTCTTGAATGCAAGAGGGCCTTGTAAAAGAGAAGATCTTGTTAAGAGAAGAAGTTCTCAAGTGGGAGCATGAGTGGTTGTATTGAGAGAGAGGCGGAAAGAGCTTGTAAGAGGTGTTGTTCGTAGTATAGTCTTTTGAGGAGACATGTTGGTTTGGCCTCCATCGAAAGTGAGGTTGTGGGTTGCTTTTGGGCAACGCGTTTGTCTTCGAAAAAGACGTGTTTAGTAGAATGGGCTCATACGCCTAAAGAAAGTGGACTAGGGGATCTCCTGAACCACTATAAATCGCCTCATGTTTGCATTTGCAATTTCTTATCTCTGATTTTCTCATTTTCTTAGGAATTGCATTTCTATCTCTTATGCCATCTATATACTCATTCTTGCTTGATTGTGATTCATTGTGCTTGCTATATGTTTTAATTTCACAATTGTATGTGTGCTTAGCTATATCTCTATTAGCATATCATTAGTCTACATTTACAATTGTGACGTGAATTAGCAAGCGTTTGATAGAATTTTTAATTTGGGCATATCGGTAATGTATTCTTATTCACCCCTCCTCTAGGAATATTTTCAGTTGGGATCAGAGCTTGGTGCTCTTCTTGTTTGGACTTACATCCTAGAGTGTCATGACTCGGAATTGGCATGTGACCGGCACTTGAATCACGTTAAGGCTATAGGACCCCACCGTAACCCAAGTAAGCCGAAAGCCCAGAAATCTAAACCTTTTTAGGAAAATAATGGAGGTGAAGTTTTGAAATAAAGGTATAATATAATCAAGTTCTTTCTTAGAAAATATAAGTAATGTTATATGAAAATACAAGCGGGATGTATACTATAGTTGAAAACATTTTCGTCATTTGAAATTTGAGCAGCACCTCCCTTGTAAATTTTGATCCAAAAACCAATACATATACAATAATAATATGGCATCCCCAAGCGGGAGCTAGCTCTTCACCAATTGGCGGAATCACAACCACGCAAATAAGAATATACGACGTCCAAGGCGAAGATCAACCACAGAAAAAAATAGAGAAAACCAAAACACTATCAAAACCAATATAGGAATATATACAAGTCTCAACTCGAAATACAAAGAATATATAAACCGGTTTCTAGGTCTACTAAATATATATAGTCTGGTTGATAGAGCTTTTAACTAAATACAAATGAATAATAAATATACAACGGTAGTTACGCTCTGTACTGTAACCCACCTACCAATGCAAATCATCCAGAAAGGAGCAATGTGCCAGCAAGCCGCTACTGAATCCGAGCGGTCGATCCTGCAAGAAAACTGTGGCACAACGAGAGTGAGTTACCAACTCGTGAGTAGAAGACATCATCAGGTAGAAATCGAATGTAGGACGATCTCCTAGGTCATACTGTAATATAATAATATAATACCGTATAGTAGCAAGGGTGATTGTGTATACATAAATATAATGATGATGATGATGATGATATCATGCCTGTGGTAATATATGATACTATGCCATCTATGTCCTACAAAAGTATAGATATATATGTATCATCCAACGTGTGCCCATCAACGACACATCAAATTATCATAAAACCTGAGTAGCAAGTATCGACACTCGAAATCATTATAAAACCCGTGTCCAGCATCGACACATAAATTCTCATATCTCAGGCGCCGTCTTATCGGATCAGCCCTTATATCCATCTGTCTCAAATCGCTCCGGTTGGTATCCTCCGGATATCCGCTGAGTCCAGTATTGTCACCGGTAGGTAGTGTTCCCCTGCATGGCTCAACGTCTCTCTATACGACCTTCTTGCCCCGGGGTACCGTACCGGTTTCACCATGTACCTGCAGACGGTGCATCCTCTCTCCCGAATCGGGTATACACATAACTCAGAACCGAGAAAACTCATGGTAGACGCCAAACATCATATCAAGAGAAAACTGCATATTTTTAAATAAATCATAAGTTTTTAAAATATATCTGCGGTTTCTCAAATCTAGAAATCTCATGAAAACCGAATCTCATAAGCATGAAACAATATGTACAGGCACAGAACAAATCTGTAATACATGACCAGTGTGTTTATATGAGCGTGGCGTTTAACTAGGTAAGGAAATGCAATAACTGAACTAGTAAGTATGGTACAGGTTTACTAAATAATAACTTAAATGTTACCGGTTATAAGGTGATACGGTGAAATAGCGATTTCTAATATGTACATGGCATGGCAATTACCAATGATGAGTGTGTGAGCAGGCGAGTATGTTTACGTGCAACATGCGCATCATCGATAATAGTGCGTGTGTCCTAGCGAAACAAGTCATACAAAGATAAGGACAAGGAATATAGTATGTATGTCGCAAATAAAAATAATACGAGCGTAACAGAAAGAGGAAAGCATAAATACAAGCAGTATAAAATACGTAATTACATATGAGCCATACAGTTATAGTTTAAAATAGCACGAATCGTTGTTTTTGAAAATGGGGGCTACGGTGTTTTTGAGAAAAAGATACCATTTGAAAATCCATAGCGTCCCTTGAGGTTGTCATTTTAAAGTGCATAACGATTCGTTAGTTTTGAAAATAGGTATGACTCTAAATATATCCTAATATCTACTTAAGTGATTAAAAAAACAATATTTTTCCGAGTCGATACATACATAAGTCGGCGATCCATCCCCATAGTATCACGTACGGTATAATCCATCGTATGGTATCATCAAATTAAGAGTACGGATCTATCGTCACGTGCATCATATCATCTCATCTCATCATATATCGTCACATGTCATATCATCTCGTATCGCATCATGAATATGTATCATCTCATGTCATCATATAATATATCATATCGACTTGTGTCATCATAGCATATCATATCCTCATCTCATGATGTTATATCGAAATTATCCTCATATGTGTGTGTGTAACAACATATATACAAATGGCTCAAGGCTAAGAGAAATAAGAACTAAGGATATTCCTCCCTACGAGTATACTTATTATTGCTTATAGTATCCTAGATCCCTATTAGTTAGGTAGACATATCTAATATTTATATATATAATTATATACTTAGTATCCTAGTACTACGGTTGCGGGAGTGCTATACGCCATCAATCCGACTTCCCCAGTAGATATATATCTACTCACCTACTATTCTCGCTCTAGCCGAAGTCGAGGAACGCCTTGCTCTCCTTTGTCGTCCCGGAAGTCCATGCGAATGTAGCTGTAAATCAATGCATATCGTATCGAAATCAAAATCAAATCCGAAAACCGATACGGCAAGCGAAGCGCACATAAGTTAGAACCTATGGTCAACGCATTCTAAAACAACAAAACAACCCCCGACGTTGACGTACGAACGTCAAACGATCGAGTCAAAACTCAAATATCAAAAACCAGGTTTTCAAAAGTCTGAAAATTCTATGTTTGACTTTGAACATTCTAAACTCATTTTAATCAAGGCTACCATCACTACTAGGCCATTAGTCACTCTCTATATCCTCTACTACACCTCCAATACAAGTTTTATCCACTAATTCTCACCCTAGAATTTTCCAAGTTTACTTAACATAACTTATTTAACTCTAAACTATAAAATGAGGTTAGGAAACTAAATACTTGAAGAAAGATGAGTATTTTATCTCAAAGGAGCAACTCAAGAAAATTCTTAGATGGTCCAAAGTGCTCAAAACAAGAACTTGATCCCACTATGGGGTGTAGGATGGGATGAGGAACAATTTTGTGAAGGTGGTGTAAGATTTTGATGAAGTTTTGGACGTGGTGCATGATGGTGGTGAGGAGTGGTGGAGGAGATAGAGAAAACGAAGGAGGAGGTGAACAAAAGAGATGAGGAAGAAGAAGAAAATCTAATGGTTAAGGAGCCATGACATCTCTCTCTCTCCCTCACTCTCATGCCCATACCTTGGTGTCCCCTCCATGTCTTATATCTTTTATTCTTTTTTCTTTTATTTTATCTTTTCTAATCTTTTCTTTTTTTCTTTTTAAAAAACAAACCATAATACAAATCTTAATCAAAATGTTACATATCATGCACACAAAGCATATTTAACAAAATAAATTTGGTTTAATGCACAATTAGTGAAATACTAATCAAGTTTAACATTAAACTTATATGTAAATAATTATATATTGATTTTTAAAATGCCCTAGTCAAATAAATGCTTTCATAAATAATATTTTATTTTTAAATTCCAATTTTATTCCAAAAATATAGGTATATAATTATACCATTCTACTAAAACTCATTTTCATACTTATATAATATTCATAAAATTTATTATTTTATTATTTAAATTCCAAAAATAATAATTATATTTTTCTGAAATGTTACATAGAGTGATCTCATGGCATCGTATTTACCTTCTTATTCTTATCATGATGAACCATCTATTCATAACCCTCCATATTTTGATAGTTCAAAATTTGATTTTTGGAAAATTATGATGCAATGCTTTTTAAAATCTCTTGGTAAAAGTATGTAGCTAATTGTTGATTGTGGGTATTCAATACCTTCAATTGCTAAATATATTTGGAGTACTCATGAAAAATATTTATTTTTTTGAACATTAAACCTATTAAAATTCTTCATGTTGCTTTAAATATCGATGTTCTTAACAATGTCTCTTCTTGCATGATGCTCATGACTTATGGTGCTCCTTGAAAAATATCTATGGAGAGCAAGCCATTTGCAATAAAGAAGAGAAAACCAAGAGAACGACGATTATAGAGACTTTGGAGACATCTCAACAAAATGCAAATCAAAAGAGACGATCTGACTCTATGGAGTCGGAAAAGAGATGTCTTGATCTTGGGGTTTTTAGTAATCCATCTTTCGATTATTGTATACTTACCCATGATCAATTTCTAGTTGATTTCAATACTATTCATTGTAGTTTCAATTTGATGGCTTCTAGAAATGATTTGTTAGATGAGCAAATTTCTTCTCTCATTGATGAGAAAAATGATTTGATTTTATTTTGCAATTTCTTTGAGATGTTGAACAAAAACTTGATTGCCAAATGTAGCACTTTAACTTCCATTCATGATTCTCAAACCGCTTTAATTGATATATTAGAAATTAAGAAGAATGAGCTAATTTCAAAACTCAATTTGCAATGCATTTCCATTGATGCTTTGAAAGTAGAAAACAAGAATTTGGTTTTAACTTCAATGCTTTGAGAAAGGAAAATGATGATATGATTTCAAGTTTTAAAAGCGAAATTTATCTATTGAAATCTTCTCTTGTTTCTCTTGATGCATTGGCTTGTGATTTTGCGTCTCTTCAAAAGGAAAAACAAGAACTAACTTTTATATTGCGAAATCTTGAGAAAAGAAAACATCGATTTGATTTCAAGTTCTAAAAGTGAGATTGGTATTTTGAAATCATCTATTTTATCTTAAGAATCGCTTGTTTTGGAAAATGTTTCTCTCAAAGAGAAAAATGAGATTTTGAGTTCTTCTCTTGCTAAGCTTTCAAGTGTTGATTCTTTACATGGTAAGGAGAAGAAAGTTTTAAACCGAAAAGAAGTTGGTTTTAAAAATAATTTGAAATTTCAAAAACCCTCCTCTATTAGACGTGGCAAACATGCTTCCATTCATGCTCTTATGTTCATTCACATGCATATCTTTATAGATTTAGCTCAAAACGAACTTTCAAGAAGCATGCGCATCCTACACTTGCATTATCTCAGGCTATTGACACTTCTAGGATTTCTATGCATGCACATACACGCATTTTTCATTCTTGTGGTGAACATGGACACTTAGCATTTGCATGTAGCTTAAAGAAAAATATTTCATTGCATGCCAATTTGATTTGGGTCCCGAAAGCTAACCCAATTGGATCCAAGAAAGCTTGGATACCGAAATCCTCTTCCATATCTTCTTTTGTAGGTGGACAATTCGACAAAGTGAAGGATTCAGATTCATGATGAGCAAGAGCAATCAAATGAAAATATTTTCTTGGCTCATCAATTTGTGAGGGGATAATGTATTTCTTTTCTATACTTGTTTAGAATATCGTTTATTCATTTGCACTTAAATGTTGATATTCTATTTGAGTATATTTTGTTGATATACCCCTTGTGATGCACATGTACTTATTCTTGTTTATATCTATTTTGAGCTTGTTCATGTATGAGATGCTATTCATAGGATATTTCAATTGGTATTTACAATTGGTATCATTTGTATGCTCATATGTGATTTCTTGTGCTAATATGCTTTAAACTTGCTATCTTTTAAACTTGAGCACAATATGATTTCAAAACTTATTTAGATTTGCATATCCTTGTGTTTTCTTTCCATAAACCATTCGCACTTACTTATAATGTGATTTTAATCTTATAACTTATAGTTTGTATCCATATAGTTTTAATTTGTTTAAATCTTTTTCATATGGATATAATTAGACACTTATTCTAACTTGAACTAATTTTCAATTGGTATCTTTATTTTGTGTCTCGTTGATGTGTGTTTATACCTAAACTTGATTATTTATTGTTGCACACACATTTCTTGCATGAGTAAAATTATTCATTGATATTGAATTCTTAGCTCATCTTCCCAAATGGCTTCTGCAACCCTTTTAGGGGACTCACTTGTGGATTTTGTTAATTACAACGAATCCTACAGATATAGCAGAGAGAATTAGAGACCCTTCACCTTGTAGTCGATACTTAAGATGAGACGGTTATTCATGCTTGCACTCACATACAGTTCTCAATTATTTCCAATTGGTATCATGTTGTTTTCAATTGGTATCTTTTTCTATGTGAGTTCTTTGGACATTTGTACCTTTCATTGGTATCATCTTGATTATATGTGCATATTTTGATCCGTTCATTAGTTAGTATCATTAAAATTCTATCACTTGTATTTCATTATATATTACTTTTGAGCTCTAATGGTTTGGTATTCAAGTGATTGTAAGATAGGACTTATGAATGAATTGTTTGGGCTTGCTTCTCATACTTGGAAGACTCAAGCATTTGGGGGGGTTAATTTTTCGTATTTACTTCCCAATTTCTTGTGTTGTGCACATTTTAAAATTCCCTTTTAAAGAAACATTCACACTTTGTACATACGTAATACGATTATGATTTTCATTGATATCCTATTGTTCGTATTACGACATGTATTTTAAATCATAAGTTCCAAATTTTTTTTTTACTTATTATGAGTTAGCGCATGTTTTTTCAGCTTTTCATTGAATATTTTTTTTAAAACATGCTTTTATGTATGAGTTGAGCTCCACTTTCAAAAGTGTTCATTTTCAATTAATATCAACTCATACTTGCCTCCACATGCCATTAGAACTTGTTTATATCTTGCTCATGTGGATATTTATTGCATGTATACTTACTTTATTTTGCATATCACTTATATACATGCATTTGAATACGAGTTGAGCTTCATTTTTGAAATTTGCATTTTACTTGTGCTCGTATCCATTTCCTATTGTTCTCCTATGCATACATTTAGGACGAGTGATTCAAACGTTTTATTCGCTTTAGGTGTATGTATATATTTGGTTTTATTTAATAATAGGAGTTCAAATGTTCATGTTTTTCCATCATCAAAAAAGGGGAGAATGATAGCTTATGGATTTCGATGATCAATTTATTTAGTTTTGATGATAGCTTAGATATGAATATTTCCTTTAGTATCACTTTCTTATTTTGCCTATCATACGACACTAAACTCGTATACACTTGTTGTTTAACTTGCTTATCCTATATCTTGTGTATACCGAGTAATATATCAATATCTCATACTATACTTATGTTATATTCTTAATATCGATATATTACTCTCATTAATTGTTTTGGTAATTCACAATATAAATTTGTATATACATGTGATCTGTATCTTGATTCTCTTTTATATATATATATATATATATATATATATATATATATATATATATATATTATATCAATATCTCATGCTTTGAGTTTGAGTTATACCTTGTTATTGATATACTATTCATGATTGTGATATAAAAAACAATGAATGTTCATATACTTATGTTTACTATCTTGCTTATATTTCATAACACTGTAAATGATGAGCTTGGTCATTTGAGATTGCATTTCAGGATATCGAATATCGCACAACACAAACGTATAATGGGGGATGGAGGAAATTGAGCTTAACCGATATATCTATTGGAGATTGGAGGATACAAATGAGTGCTTCATAATTTGCATATTCAAGCTTCATGATGCTAAGTAGCCTAGGTTCAAGGGATTTAAGAGTTCAAGCTACAAATAGCCAAGAAGCTAGAAGCCAAATCCAACTTTGAAGCGTCAAAGATCGAAGTCGAAGCGACATTCATTTGAAAATCAAATATCAACTTCAAGATGCAAGTGAGTGAAATGGCATTTTCTAGTATGAAGCGTCTAGTGTTTAAACCAATTTGAAGATCAATCGACCAACGCAAGATCAAGAGAAGCGCCAAAATTTCAAGAGCTCGAGTCGAGATGACGAAGATTCAAGATTTTGAAGAAATGCGATACCAACATAGGAATCTTTATAAGTATTCGGTCGATTATAGTTTATATCAATTATAGCTCTTGAAAACTTGCACACGATTGCACAAAAGTTTTACAAACATCGAGTTTTTCGTTTTCAAAGTTTTCAATTTTCAGAAAACCCAAATTGTTGTTTTTGTGCCAGGCCAGACGTCTGCCTTGTTGAAGTTAAGGCATCCGTGCGCTATTGATATCTGATATTTCAGATATGTTTTTCAAAATTGAGATGAGACAGACGTCTGAAGGTCAATGGACTAGACGTCCGATGAAAGTTTTCTAAATGGTATTTTTAAATATCAGACGTCTTTTTTTGGCTCTATGCTTTCCGGTAAGGAACATAGATGTCTGCAGTTCATCAGGGTAGACGTCTGATATTATGTTTTTGCCAAAACTTTTTTCTACTTCAGACGTCTTCCTATTATTCTTCAGAAGTTTGTGCAAAAGTCTCGGGTTGAAAATAGTTTTAACTTCATACATCTGAAGGTCATTGTGACAGATGTCTGAAGAAGAAAAGTTTTCAAAAATATAGCCATTGGGTTACTTTTTCTAAAAATCCAAACGTCTGCCCCGATGTTCTTCAGACGTCTGCCGTGAGCATTTTCTACTGACTTTGACCCATAACGGCTAGTTTTTTGGGGGCTATAAAAAGGTTTTGTGTTGAATTTTTGAGCCTCGATCACTCAGAGATTTCAGTGGCCTATATTCTAAAGTGACCTTCAAAAGAAAAATCTCATCTCTAGTAAGAGTTTGATCAAATATTCATTTTCTTATCTGAAATCACTCTCACACACAAAATCACTCAAGATATTCTAGTTTGATATTCTATTCTTCTTGAGTGTAAAACTCCTTTGAGAGTAATCTTAGGCTTGCATTTTGCCTACTTTCTTCATTGAGATGATTCTTGAGTGCAAGAGGGCCTTGTAAGAGAGAAGAGCTTGTTGAGAGAAGAAGTGCTTAAGTGTGAGCACGTATGGTTGTATTAAGATAGATGCGGGAAGATCTTGTAAGAAGTGTTGTTCATAGTGGCGAACAACGTATAGTCTTTTAAGGAGACGTGTTGGTTTATCCTCCACCGGAAGTGGGGTTGTGGGTTGCTTGTGGGCAACGTGTTTGTCTCCAAAAAAGACGTGTTTAGTGAAACGGGCTCGTGTGCCTAAAGAAAGTGGACTAAGGATCTCCTGAACCACTATCTCGTGTTTGCATTTGCAATTTCTTATCTCTTATTTGCCCATTAGCTTAGGAATTGCAATGCTATCTCTTGTGCCATCTATATGCTCATTTTTGCTTGATTATGATTCATTGTGCTTGCTATATATTTCAATTTCACAATTGTATGTGTGCTTAGCTATATCTCTATTGCCATATCATTAGTTTAAGTTTACAATTGTGAATTTTATTAGCAAGTGTTTGATAGAATTTTTAATTTGGGTATATCGGTGGTGTATTCCTATTGAACCCCCCCCCCCACACACACACACACTCTAGGAATATTTTCATGTATGGCCTTTTTCTATTTAGTGATATGCACTGAAAACACCTGCATGCCAATTGAACATGATTTCATCTAAATTAGTTCCTTTGATTCTATTTGGACATAGAATGGTAACATATCTTATGGTTGTTAAGACATGGAGTTATCCGAATTTTTTTTAAAAGCATGATCCGGACATACTCAAGGCACGATTCAGTAATGAAAGTTTGTGGGTTATCCTAACCTTTAGCAACGGTTTAACTTCTACCATTTTCAAGATTAAAAATTGGTTTGTTCTTGACTCGCCACCTTTTTATAAAAAGGACTTCTTTGCAAAAGAAACTCGTGGGAGTATGGTAGAACTGAAAGGTATTCTAGAACAACAAACGATTACTGAAAATTTAGTAGAACCTAAGAATTCAATTGGACCCGACAAACCATTAGCCACTCCGCAGATTTTTGTAGGTCACCTTATCCGCCCGAGTGATACTTCGGTTTCCTCGTAGACGGTGACAGGAATATCAGCATCATAGCCCTACGTGCCACTGCTGTTATTCATGACTATGATATCTGGCAGGTGGATGATTACAACATCTTTCTAAATGGGAATTTAGAAATGCGCGTATATAAGAATCTGCCAGAGGGTTATCGCAGTCAGTGGGAGCAGCGGAAGGTGTGCAAATTGTTTATGTCTCTTTGTAGACTAAAGAAAGTATAGCGGAGACGAATCTTCTGTTTTGATGTGAGAGTCAAGGTATTTGACTTCATCAAAATAACAGATGAACCTGATAAGAAGGATATATAGAGTACCGTCTTGGTATTTAGACGACATACTCCTAATAGAAAGTGATGTTCCTATACTACCATCGGTTAAAATTGTTAGTAATATGTATACCCTAGAGGTCATTATTGATGATATAGTGGATGCTTGGACATATATATAAAGGACTTTCTTGCTCAACAAGATAGTATGATATCAGGTTACCTTTATCTTAACATATAGATTGGTATTTATATTGTCTGTCTCTTACATGTTGATAAAGCCCTTAGGATATGTACTTGACTACCAGGATTATGATAAGATCAAACTAGTGGGGCCAGGGTGGTCCACAAGTACATCCTTTAATCAGTTCCTAGTCGAGTGAATATCGAGACTAGGGCATCGATATTCCAGAGTAGACTAATGTGTACATTTCTTGTCCCTTAGAGGGCGATGGGTGATCCCACAACCATTGGTGTGTGACATCAAAGATTGTACATAGGTGCTCATTGGAGAATGGGTACACCGAACAGGACTCGCCGAGGACTCCTATATGGTATTATACCTATCGTCAGATAGCAGTCCTCTGGTGACACTGGTACAGGTTAGTCTGTAGACCCGAGATCGTCATAGAGTCTTGTGTGGCTCCCACTGTGCTTTGATTTCCTCCCTACCACGGCTCAAAGGAGTCGTGCAAAAAGGTGGATTTTGGGTACAGTCCCGAGTCACATGGAGGCAATGAGCAATAAGAGGGGTTTCGTCTCTTCCGGTATTGGGGGTTGATGTTGCGCTTTGCTCGAGTGGCTATAACTGGAAGTCCCTGGCTAGGGCTGCTGCCGGGATTTACTGATAAGTGTTATCAGTAGTTTTTCGAACCGTTATAAGCCAGACATCGGCATGACTTATCATGTTACTGGGGCCTGATGTTTACCACCCCTCGACATGATATGCGACATGTCAGACGAAGAGACCGAACTGTACGGTAGTGTTACTGATGGGCTTCATGGAGAGTATGGATGAGCTTGCTTGTTGATCTTCATATCGCTCAATACCCAGGTAGCCGTTATGTCCAGCTAGTACCGCTGACGACTTGTAGGTAATTGATGTGATCATCACCTACAGCTTGCGTATTGACGAGTCTTTAGAGTCCCACATAGAAGTTTCCTGGTTCGAGCGAAACGAAATAGGGCACATATGTTGATATGTGCGTGGGCCTGATTAAATATGAGTATGTGATACCGTATTATAATCTGGCAGTTATCCGTTATCGATTCGGTTATATGTGATATAACTACATTGTCGAATCAAGTGTTGATTTGATAATGTGATATACAGATGAATGATATTAGTCGGTCATATGTGGTATAACCGGATTATTAAATCAAGTGTTGATTTAATAATATGATATATATGATATATGATATAATTATATCTTAACTAATATCATTAGCTCACTAATTATTCTTCATTATATATATATATGATATATATATATATATATATATATATAATAATGAAGCATGGCTTGATTTTCTATTTTTGAGAAAAATAGAAATGAGGTGTAAATTGATAGCATGGTTGCAAGCATGGGAGTTATATTTGTTTATTCATCTTGGCTCACTATTCAAGCATGGTTGCAATTTTATATTGCAAAATTACATGCTTGAATGAGTGGGGGTTAAGAGTTGCCATTCATTTCTTTGCTCATTCTCAACACTTAGCTATTTGCATGCTTTTCTCCCATGGTTGCTCTCTAGCTTCTTCTTCACCTCACTTCCAAGTTCAAACCCTCACATGTGATGTGAATCATTGAACTTGTGAAAATCATAGTGAGCAAATTAAACCCCTACTTCACCATCTCACATTAGATTGGCAATTTGATGTGGAGTGGTGCCTTCACTAATAAGATTAGTGAAGGGTTAGCTTGAGCTAGTGTACTTCGGGTGGATCTTCTTTGGCGCAAAGATCACGAAAGAGGTTCGTTCAACTCGAAGAGGAGCCTAATTGAGTCGCGTGGACATCGACCCGGAGCTATTGAAGAGAAGGACTCGAACTACAAAGGTTGTATACTCTTTTCTTCTCTTTAGTTCATCACATCACAAAGGCAAACCCTTAATAATCAAGTAAAGATCTTCTTAGTCTAACTTAGTACCTAATAAAAATTAAAATTTGGCATGCTTGATGCCTCTAGAACCTCATGGTGGTTCTAAGGTCGACTTTCATGGTATCAGAGCCAAGATAGAACATTAGGGTAACTTGTAGCGACGTTAGAAATCCGCCATTTTTGTCGCACAAAAACTGCCGATAAAAACAGTTTCAAAAATGATGTTTTGAGTTGTTTGCACACCCCGAGGGCTCACGGTTTGAACCGAGAAGCCGCGGGGTGGAGCGTGCGTACCCCGGGGACACCCCAGGGAGGACCGAAAGGCTGAGCCCACTCTCCAAGACCACCACAAAGTGGTCTTGGCGGTGGAGACCCGAAATTGCCCCACCTTAGGCAGTTTCGGGTCTACCTCACCCGTGGCCACCTCGTGGTGGCCTCGGGGGTGGGGTGGCCTTAGGGGTGGGGTATCCCTTCTAGGCCCTCCATTCGATAGTTAATTTTGGGATCTTCGCCCCCGCGAAGATTCGGGCGGGTTTCGAGTTCGTTTCGACTCCCGAATTGGCTTAAAACGATCGGTTTTGGAACTTTAGCTCACTGGATTTTTCATGTCTTGGAAAAATTGGTTAAGTTTGCTAATTACGTGCGGAATTATAATGCCGCGGTTACTTTACAAGCTTTGTAATGTGTGTGATAAAATTATTAGAATCCGGATTAATTATTTTTATGAAAACTAGTTAGTATATTGTAAAGCTAGCCGTTTAGTCTCAATTGATCGATTGCCACGAAATTTTGATTCGGATCAAAACTCCGTCGCAATTACGTATTGTACGCGATCACTAAGTTGGGAATCTTGTTTAATTATCCGACAACCAATAGAAAAGAATTTTCAATTTAAGACTAAAATGCAAGTTTTATAAGTTAGGCATGAAATCCGGAATATGAGATATTCCAAGTTTATGATGTCTAAGAAAATTGCGGATTTTAATTATTATAGTTTTATGTTTCTTTTTCTGCGACCGTAAGTGTAATATGTGGGGTATCCCAATCTCGTTGCTATATGTCAACGAGTTTTAGAGATACACATATTTGCTTATGTTGATGATATGTGATATCATGTGTTGCTGTTGATATGATTTATTGGATCGTCGTGAAAGAATAGCCAGGGGATTTTATGTGAGATGAGGGTTTTTATTTTCATTCATGTAAAATCTGTATGTAATATTCTTTTATTGGGGCACTTCCGGGTTGAGGATGATGTCACCACTGTTGTATATTATTTACTTTTCCGCATTAGGATAGACCCAAGGCAGGGAGCATAAGTAACTGGGTTCTAGAGTTCAGTGAGAGACCATCTCAAGGGGTTGAGACCGGGTCTCCTAACTTTAGAATTGGCAGGGTTACCTGCCGCTCTCGTAGGGGTCTAGGGATGTGGGTTTGGCTATTCATCACGACTGTGGAATCCGTGTTTTACATTATTGGCTAAATTTAAAACATGGACATCCTAGTATATTCAATATTTCATATGTTGCTTCTGCTACTTGATTCTGTGATGTTGATCATATAACTACATGAGACGAATGTAATATTATATATATGATATATAATAAACGTTGCCTATGTTTTGCACCTGCGCTAGTCCAGCCCCCGCTCTGCCGATAGTTAAGTAACCTAACGGTGCATGACGGGACCCCGTGGAGAATGCGGATGGCATAAGCGTATGTTCTATTTTTGTTTCATTTTTCTGTAATGTTTAGGAAACATTAAATGATGGGACTTCATTAATGAGATTAATGAAAAGAAAGAAAACAAAAGATGTTGTAGAATCAAATTTTCAAAAAGGGTAACTCTAGTTTTTGCTTTGCATAGTGGTATTCCTTAATGAATATCCAGTACCTCATTCGATGAGGAAAGAGCCGAGCTCTCTTAACCGGGAGTGACCTCTTTAGCGAAACTAGCAAATGCTACAACCCACTCAGTTTTGTCTTTTGACTGCTTATCTAGTTCTTGTTTTGCATAGTGGTATTCATGAATATCCAGCACCTCATTCGATGAGGAAAGAGCCGAGATCCCTTCACCGGTAGTAACCTCTTTAACGAAGCTAGAAATGCCACAAAAACACTCCTTTATAAAATCACTAGATTCTACAACGATATCAAGTTCATTACGCTCATTGTTTTCTTAAAAATCTGCGTAGCCCTCCGTCATTTCAGATAAGTACTATTTAGTATTCGTGCTGCGTTTGTTGACCTTGTCAAGGCGTAGTGTGCGGTAGCTGATTAGTGCTTATCTGCCAGCATGAGATGCGATTGGGCTAGGGTAATCGTGCGGCCTTGTTGACCTTGTCAAGGGTCGTGCGAGTGGGTTTAATTCAATCAAGAAATGACGGGTAGAACTTGACTAGCGCTTATGGTTTGTTGACCTTGTCAAAGTCATAAGTGGCTAGGGGTAAAAACCATTATCGAGAGTTTTAAGTATTGAAATTTGCAATGAAATTGCATACCATTTGTATGATAGTTGGATCCCGGTACCCACTGCGAGTAAGAGTTACTCCTGGGAGAGTTTTTCACTTTACAATTAGTTAATCAAGTAGGTGTCTATAAAGGTGTCAACGGGGTTGTGCCACTAGGAAAACGAGATTTATTTTAATTAGGTCTGTGCGAAAGCACGGGGAACCTCCTTCGGAGTACCGATACCTGCCTGGCCGAACGATTGGCGAACATGTAAGGCATAATTAATCCCGGCTAATCTTACCTTTTATGGTTTGAAGGATGATTTGATAAAAACAGTGGGTGCCATCCTGATTAGATAAAATAACCAATCTAATCTTGCAAAGAGCGCACGCAAAGTGATTATCCATCTCTCTCTCCTGATAGCGACCAATGACATTCCTTAATCAAGATAATAATATGGATGTTTTAACCGAACCTACTTATTATACTGGGCTAGGTTCCGCTCTATCTTATGATTGTCATAAGTCTGAGCAAGGAATAGGGGAATATTCGGATTCCTACACCATCCAAACAAAGAAAAAGTATGTTGATGCAGTGTCTTCGGGTGTGTTCGTTACGAAGAACTGTTTCTCAGTTTACTCTACGTCCTGGGTATTGGATACCGGATCAGGATCCCACACATGTAACTTGTTACATGGGCTATAGAAATGTGGAGAACTAGGAAAGGGTGATATGTCTCTAAGTAGTAGAGAATGGTGCAATTGTTGCAGCCAAAGCAGTTGGCAGATATCACCTAGTGTTACCAACTGGTAATACATTGATTCTAAGTGACTGTTATTCCGTACCAAAATATTGTGAATATTTTTCTAAATCAAGTGTTGATTGGGTAAGGTACATTGTATAACAGTGTACACGTTCTGAATCAAACTACAGTTCTAAACGTACATAACACACACAAGAGGAACAGTTCAGAAATGAATGAAGTCTTCTTGAGGCATTATAGGCTAGGACATGTCGATGAAACAAGACTAGCTGAAGTTCCATAAGGATGCATATTTGAATCCGTTCGAATTTACATCTTATGAAACTTTCCAGTCATGTCTCAAAGACTTGGTGACCAAATCTCCGTTTAATGGAAACGGAGAAAGAGCTACTGAACTCTTGGACAGATACATAGTGATGTATGCGGTCCTATGTTTACACATGCCAGGGATGGTTCCAAGTGCTTTATTACATTCACCGATGTTCTCTCAAGATACGGACATGTATTCTTGTTGAAACATAAATCTGAATCTTCTGAGAATTTCAAGGAATATAAGTACGATGTTGAGAACCAGATGGGTAAAGGTATTCATATCCTTCGATATGATCAGGGAGAAGAATACTGGAGCACGGAATTCCGAGACTATTTAAAAGAGAATGAGATTCTCTCTCAGTTTACTCCTCCATATACACCACAGCACAACGGTATATCGGGGTGGAAGAATCGCACCCTATAAGATATGGTGCGCTCTATAATGAGTACTGCTGAGCTGCCTATTTCCTTTCGGGGACATGCACTTGAAAAGATGCATGCCTATTGAATAGAGTTCCGATCAAATCCATTTCCTACCACTCCATATGAGATATGGAATGGGAAGAGACCATCTCTTAAACGAGCTAAGATATGGGGTTGTCCGGGCTATGTTGAAAAGCGAAATCCGGACAAGCTCGAGGCAAGGTCAGTTCTGTGCAAGTTTGTAGGATATCCAAACCATTCGCGAGGGAATATCTTCTACCAAACCAAGGAACAAAAGATGTTTTGTTTCTCGACATACTACCCTTTTAGAAAAGGAATTTCTTATGGAAGAAATTAGTGGCAAAAGGTAGAACTGGAAGTAGTTCCAGCAAACACAAACTATAACTGATGATTTGTTGGAACCGGAGGATTCAATAGTCCCTGACGAACCGAAGCCACTCCACAGATCTAGTAGGGTTCCTCATCTACCTGAGAGATACTACGGTTTTCTCGTAAACGGTAGGAGCGAGGATTGCATCATGGAGATGATGACCCAACTAATTTCGAGTAGGCCATCACAAGTGGAGACTATGTGAAATGGCTGGATGCTATGCCATCTGAGATGAAATCCATGTACACCAACAAAGTGCTGACTTTGGATGTTGCTCCTGAATGGGTAAAACCCATCGGGAGCAAGAGGATCTTTGAGAAAGATAATTTTGTGTAGATGGAAAATTTGAGATTTTCAAAGTTATGCTTAAGTCCATTAGGATCCTACTTGCCATTGCTGCATACCATGACTACGATATCTGGCAAACTGCATCAAAACCGCTTTTCTAAATTGTGATTTAGAAGAGAGCTTGTATATGACACTACCAAAGGGCTTCGTAGATAGTGGGAGCAGTGGAAGCATATGCAAGCTGCTTAAATCCATCTACGGGTTAAAGCAGGCATCGCAGAGATGGAACATCTATTTTAATGAAGCTGTCAAAGAGTTTGACTTCATCAAAAAGGTAGACGAACCATGTATAAATAAGAAGGTTGTAGAGAGTATGGTTGTCTTTCTCGTATTGTACGCAGATGACATACTCTTAATAAGAAAGGGTGATTCTATGCTACACTCGGTCAAGCACCTCTTATCATATAGGTTCTCCATAAAAGATCTAACGGATGTCTCCTACATCCTGGGGATATAGATCTATAGAGATAGATCTAAATGGATTTAGGATTGTCCTAATCCTAGTACATAGACACCGTGCTAAAAGGGTTTTAGTATGGATGATTCTAAGCGTGGTAATGTACCCACTTGTTCAGGAATCACTCTCTCCAAAGAGATGTCTCTCGAGACTGATTTGGAGAGGGCTCGCATACAAAAGAAACCCTATGCTTTGGCAGACGGGTCAACCATGTATGCGATATTATGTACCAGACCAGATGTAGCTTACTCACTAGGTATAGTGAATAAGTATCGAAAAGATCTTTGGGAAAACCACAGGACAGCTGAAGAACATTCTTAAGTGCTTGAGAAGGACTAAAGAGATGTTCTTGGTGTATGATAATAGTGAACTCCAGATGGAGTCCTTTACCGATTCAAGCTTCCAGAGGGATAAGGATGACCGAAAGTCAGTCTCGAGTTTTGTCTTCACCCTAAGTGGAGGGACGGTATGTTGGAAGGGTTCCAAGCTATATACCGTAGCAGACTCGTTGATAGAGACTAATTACATCGCTACCAACGATGCTGCCAAAGAGGTTGTCTTGATGAATAGAGTTCATGAGATGAACTAGGTTCCTACCATTGGGCATCCAATACCTGTGTATTGTGATGACAATGAAGCTGTGGCTTTGGCCTAGGAACCCCAGTCCTGTCAGCGATTCAGACATATTCTTAGACAGTATCACCTAATCAGGGAGATAGTTGTATCTCCAGGAGATCGAGGACAGGGGAGTTGACACAGAGGATAACACAGCGGATTCACTCACTGAGGCCATCCCCCAGATGCTATTCGAAAGACTTTTGGGACGTTGGGTATGAGATACTACAACAACTCAAGTGGGAGATTGTTAGTAATATGTATGTCCTAGAGGCCATTATTGATGATATAGTGGATTCTTGGACATATATATAGAGGACTTTCTTGCTCGACATTATAGTATGCTATCAGGTTACCTTTATCTTAACATGTAGACTGGTATTTATACTGTCTGTCTCTTACATGTTGATAAAGCCCTTAGGATATGTACTTGACTACAAGGATTATGATCAGATCATACTAGTGGGCCCAAGTTGGTCCACAAGTACATCCTTTAATCAGTTCCTAGTCGAGGGAATATCGAGACTAGGGCATCGATATTCCAGAGTAGACTAGTGTGTACGTTTCTTGTCCCTTAGAGGGCGATGGTTGATCCCACAACCATTGGTATGTGACATTAATGATTTACACAGGTGCTCATTGGAGAATGGGTACACCGAACAGGACTCGCCGAGGACTCCTATATGGTAGTATACCTATCGTCAGATAGCAGTCCTCTGGTAACACTGGTACAGGTTAGTCTGTAGACCCGAGATCGTCATAGAGTCTTGTGTGGTTCCCAATGTTCTTTGATTTCCTCCCTAGTACGGCTCAAAGGAGTCGTGCAAACAGGTGGATTTTGGGTACAGTCTCGAGTCACATGGAGGTAATGAGCGATAGGAGGGGTTTCGTCTCTCCTGGTATTGGGGATTGATGTTGCGCTATGCTCGATTGACTATAACTGGATGCCCCTGGTCAGGGTTGCTGCCGAGATTTACTGATAAGTGTTATCAGTAGTTTCTTGAACCGTTATAGGCCAGATATCGGCATGACTTATCACGTTATTGGGGCCTGACGTTTACCACCCCTAGACATGATATGTGATATATCTGACGAAGAGACCGGACTGTACGGTAGTGTTACTGATAGGCTTCATGGAGAGTATGGATGAGCTTACTTGTTGATCTTCATATCGCTCAATACCCAGGTAGCTGTTACGTGCAGCTAGTACCGCTGACGGCTTGTCGGTGATTGATGTGATCATCACCTACTGCTGGAGTATTGACGATTCTTTAGAGTCCCACACAGAAGTTTCTTGGTTCGAGCGAAATAAAGTAGGGGACATATGTTGATATGTGCGTGGACCTGATTAAATATGAGTATGTGATACCGTATTGTAATCTGGCAGTTATCTGTTATCGGTTCGGTTATATGTGATATAACTACATTGTCGAATCAAGTGTTGATTTGATAATGTGATATACAGATGAATGATATTAGTCGGTCATATCTGATATAACCGGATTATTAAATCAACTGTTGATTTAATAATGTGATATATATTATATATGATATAATTATATCTTAACTAATATCATTAGCTTACTAATTATTCTTCATTATATATATATTAATATATATGATATATATATATATATATATAATAATGAAGCATGGCTTGATTTTCTATTTTTGAGAAAAATAGAAATGAGGTGTAAATTGAGAGCATGGTTGCAAGCATGGGAGTTATATTTGTTTATTCATCTTGACTCACTATTCAAGCATGGATGCAATTTTATATTGCAAAATTCCATGCTTGAATGAGTGGGGGTCAAGAGTTTCCATTCATATCTTTGCTCATTCTCAACACTTAGCCATTTTCATGCTTTGCTCCCATGGTTGCTCTCTAGCTTCTTCTTCACCTCACTTCCAAGTTCAAACCCTCACATGTGATGTGAATCATTGAACTTGTGAAAACCCTAGTGAGCAAATTAAACCCCTATTTCACCATATCACTGTTCCCCTCCGAACGGCGGCGCACAAGACTGCGAAGTCCTGGCGCTGAGATTCGGGGCAGATGCTATTTGGTTTTATCCGTCTACCTCTCCGAAGATGCCAAGTTGATTTATGGCACCGTATATCGGAGGTTTAGACGGATGCGGCCGATGTAGCAGACTTTGTCAGATTCCCCCTCGCTTGAGGGGTTTTTGATTGTGGGAACGCTCTTCCCTGCAGGCGCAAGCCCCTGCAGTTAATTACGCTACCGCATCGCGGTAACAACTTTCTCCTTCTCCAGAATTTCACTTCGTGTCGTGGGTGTTTGTTTTGTTTGTGGTTGCCCGTGGATTGTATACGGAGACTGAGTAATACCGTCGCCCGTAGGACGTGGATTAGTCCAAATCCGTATTTACTTAGATTTGGGTTTGGTGTTTTTAGTTTAAGGATACATTAGTCGCGTTGCGACTAAGATCAACTTAAACATTCGTCAAGGATACGTTAGTCCTGTTTTGGACTAAGATCAACCTGACGTGGTGATTCCTTTAATTTATGGCCATCGGGACTCATCACCTCTCTAACATCGTTGAAGGATTACAACGATAGGTGTCAGAGGAGCTCAGAGATGTACCCTTGAACCAGAGTTGATTGGGAGTTTTATAATCCATTTGAATATTTAAGGATACGTTAGCCGTGTTTGGGGCTAAGATCAACTTAAACGTTTGTTAAGGATACGTTAGTCCAGTTTGAGACTAAGATCAACTTAACGGGACCGTTTAGATCCGATAAAAGAGCATTTGGGCTCTATTGTGCCGGTTTAGGGACGTGGTGGTCCGATGTTAGTTTAGGGACGTTTCGGTCCGATATTAGTTTTATGGACGTTTCGGTCCGTTATTAGTTTAGGGACGTTTCGGTCCGATGCCAGTTTAGGGACGTAGTGGTCCATTATTAGTTTAGGGACATTTCGGTCCGATGCCAGTTTAGGGACGTAGTGGTCCATCATTAGTTTAAGGACGTCTCGGTCCAATATTAGTTTAAGGACGTCTCGGTCCGATATTAGTTTAAGGACGTCTCGGTCCACGAGTTTAAGGACCCCGCAGTCCATAGCGATGTGTGGTCGTTGGGACCCGTCACCTCTTTGACGTCGTTGAGGAATTACAACGATAGATGTCAAAGGAATTCGGGGATGTACCCTCGAACCGGACGTAACTTGATTTAGGAGAGCCATTTTGCTCAGTCAATTTAATTTAAGGACTTACGGCTAAAATTGGGCTAAGTCCAGTTGAAAATGTTCAACACCATCATTTTTTTTTTTATTAGACCTGTGCTAGGGCTTTGCCCATACTTAAATAATGCATTGCATTACTTCAGGCCATTTATGCCCATTTTGATTGGGATCTGCCCTTTTTATTATGATGCAGATCGTTTATTTTGGTCCATTGGACCTTTCAATTGGGCTCTGCCCTTCCAAATAATGCACAGCATTTTATTTATTAAGTTTGTTAAGCCTTTTAATTGGGCTTGGCCCTTTAGGAAGTGAAATGCATTGCATTTGTCAGGCGCTTTGCGCCGATCACTGAGCGCAAGCTCATATGGTGATGACACGTGTCATGCTCTGGGGAGCGCAAGCGCAACAGTGCAGCGCGCTACGCTGTTGCGCTGCGTTGTTGCGCTGGAGACACGTGGCGTGCTCTCAGCGAGTTGCACCAATTCTAGAGAGCAAAGCTCTATCTTAAGGGCGCTTAGCGCAAGTGGTTTTATAGCCGACACGTGGCGCGCTCTGGTGAGTTGCGCCAGTTCCAGAGAGCGAAGCTCTATTTCAAGGCGCGTAGCGCAAGTTGTTCTGCAGCTGACACGTGGCGCGCTCTGGTGAGTTGCGCCCGTTCCAGAGAGCGAAGCTCTATTTCAAGGCGCGTAGCGCAAGTTGTTCTGCAGCTGACACGTGGCGCGCTCTGGTGAGTTGCGCCAGTTCCAGAGAGCAAAGCTCTATTTCAAGGCGCGTAGCGCAAGTTGTTCTGCAGCTGACACGTGGCGCGCTCTGGTGAGTTGCGCCGTTCCAGAGAGCAAAGCTCTATTTCAAGGCGCGTAGCGCAAGTTGTTCTGCAGCTGACACGTGGCGCTCTCTCAGGAGCGCAACAGCGCAGTTTGGAAGTGCAAAGCACTAATAATCTTTTTAGATTACAGAACAGAAGTGCAAAGCACTATTTGTTTTCTTTGATCTAATTAGGATCAAAGAAAAATGAGTTTTTCTCTTTATTTCAAGAACCAGAGGTTCATAAAAGTGCAAAGCACTATTTTTTTTATTTTTTTTTATTTTTGTTTTAAAGAACCAGTGGTTCATACGAGTGCAAAGCACTATTTTTATTTATTTTTATTTTCTTCTTTGTTTTAAAGAACCAGTGGTTCATACGAGTGCAAAGCACTATTTATTATGTGAAGATCATTGATCAATGATTTATCAAAAGAGATTTCTTTTCTCTCGTGAAGGTTTTTACCTTCTTCTTGAAATTTTTCTCAGAGTTCTCTCTGTTTGAAGCTCTTGATTTTTTTTTTTCAAGAAATGTTGATGCCTTCTCTTCTCTTCTTGGCTCCTATTTATAGGAGAAGGAAAAGAATCAATTTGTTTAGCAAATCTCTCATTGAAAGATATGATTTGATCGTTGAGAGATTTGATTTATATTTATCATTAATCTGGGCCTTTAGATCATTCAGTGAATTTTATTCACCGTGGATTTTAAATCCAAAAGATATTCTATTTGTTATTCTGGTGAGATTTTCAGGGAAATCTTTCCTTGTCCAAGATTTTTCCATAAATTGATGATTTTTAATCATCTTTGGATCTTTAATCCAACGGTTCCCATAATTCTTTTCCATTTGGAAAGATTTAGAAGCTTTTAGAATTTTAATTCTATTTCGAAAGATTTTTAGAGAAATTTAGAATTTTAATTCTACTAGTCTGTAAGGCTTTCAAAGCCTGTCACGTGCTGGCACGTGACCCTTGGTCACGTGTGAGCACGTAACCCCGAAATTGGTTCCTTTAACAGTCGCTTGTTCATATTGTTGTTTTAACCATCACGTGTCAACACGTGACCATTGGTCACGTGTGAGCACGTGATATTTCATTGAGATAACTTCTGATTTTTAATCAGGGAACAGATTTTAGAATTTAATTCTATTCATTATTTTAGAGGCCTTAAGAGCCCATCACGTGTCTGCACGTGGCCCATGGTCACGTGTGAGCACGTGATGCCCCATTGGGGTCTTTTCTAAGTTTTTATTATATCTTCTAACTCCTCCACCGGATTCTTAAAAGCCCATCACGTGTGAACACATAATGCCTCATAACTTTTGATCCCGGATGAATTATGAAGCCCATAATATATCAAATCGAAGGGTTTTTCGAGACGCTTTCAATACAATCAGAATTTATCCGTTTCTCCTTCAGGAGTTTGTCAAAAAACAGCCCGGAAGATACTGGTTCGTATTTCCTTAAGCGTATCGCTGCCATTTGATACCTTGGACTCTTTTGCGCAGAAATTTTTGGCGGGAACAAATGCCCCCCACTACTTTGCCCACGTAAGTATGTACGTGGGTGAAGTAGTGCAGAGTTCTGCAGAGTTATGCATGGCGTATGACCAGTTTTGGGTTGATGTATCACTTTCAGAATATTGATCTGAGAAGATAACGAGCGGACACAAGCGTCGTCATTTATCATTGACTCAAATCTCAACTCTTAAGGGATATAGTTCCAACCCTTAACTCCATGAGCCGCATCCTTCTATTTCTTTTTTTGTCTCACTCTGGCGTGGAGTAGTTCATACGCTTATGAGTAAGTTCTCCATTTCAGTGGCATGTAGCTTTGGCAAGTGTGGCCCATAGATGGTCGGCCCATCTTGACTTCTTTGCAGGGCAGTGATGGCTTAGGAGACAGGGGTAGGATCTGCCACCTAAGGCTTTTCAACTTTACGAGCCGTGAGGGTCTCATAAAGACTTTTCTCCCTACGAGTCGTGAGGATCTCGTAGGTGTATTTTTTCCTTGGGAATCGTGAGGATTCCTAAGTGTGTTTTCTCTTATAAGTCGTAAGGATCCTATAAGTGAGTTTTCCCTCTTACGAGTCGAGAGGACCCGTAAGCGGTTGTTTCCCTCCTTATCGAGATTCGACTTTGGAGAGTGTGACCCGTGGATAGTATGCAAGAGACCGTTTTGGGCCGACTTGCAGGGTCCCGGTGCTTAGGAAACAGGTTTTTTAATCCCTACTGCCTAAGGCTTTATCTCACGAGTCGAGACGAATCGAGAAAATATCGCAAAGACATCAATTTCCTCACGAGTCGAAACGGATCGAGCAGATCTCGCAAGAACATCTTAACGTCGCATTTAACCTCTGCTCTTTACGACAGAAGCCCGTTAAGATTGGTGGTACTTAGGGTTTTGGCCATCGTACCGTCGCATAAGCTGATATAGTCCTCGATAGGCAATCGTGCTGTTCGAGTAGCCCTGCGACTGCCGTGTCTCTGATCCCTTCGGGGGCTGGACAAGACGTCTTCAAGCAATCCTCCTTGGCAGTTTGACCGTCAGAAGAGCAAGCGCTAGGAATTTGCCATGCCGCTTTTTACTTGAGGTTAGGCTCATTTTGGAGAGCCCCGATGAGTCATAACCACTCCGCGCTGGTGTGGGGATGATCTCCGATAGTCTTTCGGGCTTTATATGAGTTGCCGTTAAGACCCTGAAGCTAGGAATTTGGCCTTTGCTTCGTTTGCTGGCATTGCGTCTGCTGTATCGAGACGAATGTTGCGATGGGAACTAAGGATTTTGCCATGGCTCCGTTTGTTTGATGACGTTACGTCTGCTGTGTCGAGACGAACGTTGGGGTGACATCTCGTCTGCTGTATCGAGACGGACGTCGAAGTGGTGACCACTCCACACTGGTGCGAGATGATCTCCGATTATCTTTCCGGTTTTATATGACTTGCCGTTAAGATCCTGAAGCTAGGAATTTAGCGTTCGCTTCGTTTGCTGGCATTGCGTCCTCTGTATCGAGACGAATGTCGTGGTTGTCTCTAGGTTACTGGTGAACCGCCGAGGTTTGGAACTAGGGATTTTGCCGTGGCTCCGTTTGTTTGATGACGTTACGTCTGCTGTGTCGAGACGAACGTTGGGGTGACATCTCGTCTGCTGTATCGAGACGGACGTCGAAGTGGTGACCACTCCACACTGGTGCGAGATGATCTCCGATTGTCTTTCCGGTTTTATATGACTTGCCGTTAAGACCCTGAAGCTAGGAATTTAGCCTTCGCTTCGTTTGCTGGCATTGCGTCCTCTGTATCGAGACGAATGTCGCGGTGGGAACTAGGGATTTTGCCGTGGCTCCGTTTGTTTGATGACGTTACGTCTGCTGTGTCGAGACGAACGTTGGGGTGACATCTCGTCTGCTGTGTCGAGACGGACGTCGAAGTGGTGACCACTCCACACTGGTGCGAGATGATCTCCGATTGTCTTTCCGGTTTTATATGACTTGCCGTTAAGACCCTGAAGCTAGGAATTTAGCCTTCGCTTCGTTTTCTTTGGTGTGTCCGGATCCTGTTGGAGGAAGGATGCTGTAGTGACATTTCGTCTGCTGTATCGAGACGAATGTCGTGGTGGTGACCACTCCATGTGGGATGATCTTTGTCTGTCTTTCCGGTTTTATATGACTTACCGTCAAGATGTTGAAGCTAGGAATTTGGCCTTCGCTTCGTTTGCTTTGACTGTGTCTGCTGTATCGAGACGAATGCTGAGGTGGAGCTGAGATTTTGCCGTCACTCCGCTTTGTTTTGACCATGAGGTCTTTTGTTGATGTTGCTTCTGCATCCCGTTGGACTGCGAAAGAACGCCATTGTTGACATCTCGTCTACTGTATCGAGACGGATGTTGAGGTGGAGCGGGGATTTTGCCGCCACTCCGCTTTACTGATCATGGGGTCTTTGGTTGACGTTGCATCTACATCCTGCTAGACTGCGAAGGAACGCCGTTGTTGACATTGCGTCTGCTGTAACGAGACGAACGCTGAGATGGAGCTGGGATTTTGCCATTGCTCCGCTTGATGGTGTAACATCTGTGTCCTGCTGGAATGAGGAGGCACGCCGTTGTTGGTCTCCAGGCTGTAGATGTAGCCATTGAGACCCTGAAGCTCGGGATCTTCCTTTTGCTTTGTCTGTTGACATTATGTCTGGGATATTGCGACAGATGTCGAGGTTGTCTTTGGGTTATCTATGAACCGTCGAGATTTGGCTTCGCTTTCTGGTGGAGCCTGTTGGGAAGGTATTGTTCCCTTTTTATCTGTGCCCCTGGATTGTATACAGGGATCGATGTGATTTCACTTGTAGGGCAAAAAGTTTCATTTTTTCATTTTTTTTTATTCTTTCCGCGATGCTCTATCATTTCAGCTTTTTATATCGCGAAAATCGCGATTGCCCAATCATTTCGGCTATTTTTCGCGGTGCCCAATCATTTCGGCTATTTTTCTTTTTACTCGCTCCTTTTTATTGCGAGTTGCCCAACCATTTCGGGAATTTTGCATGCATACATTTTTACTTGCTGATTTTGTTTGCAAGCTGCCCCATCATTTCGGCTATTTCGTATGCATATATATATATATATGTATATTTTTTTTTTTGGCTCGCTGATTTTATTTTATTTTTTTTTGCGAGTAGGGGATTTGGGATCTGATACCAATCTTGGCATCAGCATCGCTGCGACAGGAATATTGCCAGGAGCGAATCATCATCTGCCGTAAAAGGACTTGGAATTTGATACCGGTCTAGGCATCAGCATCGCTGTAACTGGAATATTGCCAGGAGCGAATCATCATCTGCCATGAAAGGACTTGGAATTTGATACCGATTTAGGCATCAGCATCGCTACAACTGGGATATTGTCAGGAGCGAATCATCATCTGCCATGAAAGGACTTGGAATTTGATACCGATTTAGGCATCAGCATCGCTACAACTGGAATATTGCCAGGAGCGAATCATCATTTGCCTTTGTCGATCTCGAACAAAGGTGGCTTAGTAAACAGGATTAAGGGTTCTGTCGGCTAAGGCTTTTGACTTTATGAGCCGTAAGGGTCTCACAAAGGTATTTCTCCCTACAAGTCGTGAGGATCTTGTAGGTGTGTTTTCTCCTTGGGAATCGTGAGGATTCCTAAGTGCATGTTCTCTTATAAGTCGTAAGGATCTTACAAGAGTGTTATCTCCTTATGAGTCGAGAGGACTCACAAGGGTTGTTCACCGTGTGGACATATCCCCAGTCACGGATGGGACTTGGTTAGGAAAATGTTTATTCGCGTCCGTGGATTGTATACAAGGGCCAATATAGGACCACTTGTAGGGCAATGTCGAAAGTTGTGGGGGCTGCTTAAGCACAGGTTTAGGTCTCTGTAGCTCAAGACTTTCAAATCTTATGAGCCGTAAGGGTCCCACAAGAGAGTTCTCCTTACGAGTCGTGAGGATCTCGCAAGTGTATTTTCTCCTTAGGAATCGTGTGGATCCCTAAGTGTGTTGTTCCTTTGTGAGTCGTAAGGATCTCACGCAGGTGGTTTCTCCTTACAGGGTCGAGAGGACCCTATAAGTGTTTCTTAACGAGATTGCGCCCTTTCGGGTTTTCACAAACACTCGCCGGTAGTCCTGCTGTTTTTACTCACGGAGCCATTTCAGGTTTTCATCCGTGCCCGTTTTGCTTATGGACATACCTTTTTTTTTATTCTTTTTTTTTTTTTTTTACGAGGTCGCGCCATTTCGGGTTTTCACGAACACTCGCCGGTAGTCCTGCTGTTTTTACTCACGGAGCCCTTTCGGGTTTTCATCCGTGCCCTTTTTGCTTATAGACATACCGTTTTTTTTATTTTTTTTTTTTAATCTTGTCAGCCTAAGGATGCTGCGGTATTAATTTAAAGACGTTTCGGTCTGATATTAGTTTAAAGACATTTCGGTCCGCTATTAGTTTAAGGACATTTCGGTCCATTGCAAGTTTTAGGACATTGCGGTCCATCATTAGTTTAAGGACATCTCGGTCCGTTGTTAGTTTAAGGACGTTTCGGTCCGCCGTCGCCGTATTTGAGGCGAACATCTAGTTTATTGACTTTTCGGTCTAGCGTCTCCGTATTTGAGGAGAATTTCTAGTTTACTGACTTTTCGGTCTGTGGGTCCTTCCCCATGAATGAGCATGATGCTCCCGGCGTATCCGTCTTTTTCGGAGCGTGCGGTTGCGGCGGACTCACCTTCCAGTTTTCAGACAGCGCAAACTTGCCATGTTGGTATTGGTCTTCAACCCATCCCTTAAAGACGAAACAATCCTCAATCGGGTGACTTACCGTTTGGTGGTAAGGGCAATAGTTAGGATTATTAAGATCGCCTGGCTGCGACAGACGCTTTGGACTCGGCAGATTGATAAGTCTGTTACGCACTGCCAGCTCAAACAGTCTTCTCGTTTTATTCTGCGGAAACGAGTAAGGACGTCCCAGCCTCTCTTCGAGGGATGGGCGTGGGCGCACGTTGTTTTGGCGAACGACCGGCTTTGAGTTGTTCGACCGTTGTTGAGTATTGGCAACGAAGATTGCCTTCCCTTTTCCTTTCTCATCTCGGGAATCTGATTTTGAAGGAGACGGTCTATGGCCCATCTGGTCCATTTGGCCTAATTTGTCAATCAAGGCCTGGAAGGTGGTCGGCCTGAAGAACATCATGAATTGTGAGATGGTCGCCTGCGGATCGAGAGTGCCCACAAACATGCCTACCGCAGGTGCCTCTTCTATGCGTTGTTCGCATTTCGACCATAGGTTCCGCCATCGTGTTGCGTATTGAACCCACGTTTCGCTTGGCCTTATCCTGGCATTTATTAGTGCTGTTATCGGGGTGCGTTCACTAGCACTCGCGAATCTTTGTGTAAACAGCAGTTCCATCTCTGCAAATGTTTTGACAGAGTCGTTAGGTAGCTCCGAATACCATTCAAAGGCTGTTTCTGCTAAGCTGCCGACGAATTGACGTAGCAACAATTTGTCATCTCCTCCAGTATTGCCGCATAAGGCCCTGAATTGAGCGACATGCTGATGCGGATTCCCTGTCCCTTTATATACGTGGAATTTAGGGATCGTATATCCTGGCGGGTAACTGATTTGGTCATACCAGCCCGGATACGGTCGTCCGGTTCTAACAATTTGCCCAGCCGCTTCATTCGCCTGATGAACCCGGATCTGCTGAGCTATATATTAGTCTAGGTCAACTTTGGAGATTGCCTCCTCCTTGGCTGTTGACAGAGCCGGCGGAGAATTTGACGTTTCTCCCCTGTCGCCTTCAAGGATGATCGGAGGATCTTCAGCAGGAGGGTCCGGCTGTAACATCATCCCTACCATATCTTGGAAGAGGAGCGCCATCTGTTTTATGTTAGCCGCTTGCTCTGCAGTTTCTTTGTCCCTCTTTTCGAGGACTCTGCGTAAAAAGTCAGCGTCGGTTTCTTGTTCTTGACGCTCATCCGAAGATGTTTCAGAGCTTTCTTTTGGCTCAGTGAGTGCAGCCATTGTAGTCATCATTTCCTGAAGCTTTTGTTGTTGCTCCTGGGCTTTCGTCACGGATCGGGTGAGCGGTCGGTGGCCCGTAGAAGTGCGGCTTTCCTCCTTCCCGGAAGCCATATAAACTGTGTGCACTACCATGCCCCCGGACTTGGGGCGTTTGTGTCCAGCGCTTTTATGGTGTGCCTTATTCACAGGGGCTTTTTGTGGCCTCCTTTTCTTTTGAGTGATTGGCGTTGAGGGTGTCGCTGCAGCAGACACCCGAGTAGCCGTTGCTTCTTCTGGCTTGACAGAGTAATCTTTCTTTTGCCGAACCTCTGTCTTTTTCTGTCGATGAAGATAGTTTTCATTAATCACTGACTCCTGGACCTGTCGCCAGACCTTGTAAATTTTAGAGGATAGCCGTTGAGGGGGCTGCTCTAACTTCTTCTCTTGAATATTCTCCACAGGTGAAGGAGTTCGCTTTAGCACCGCAATAGGAGAGTTTCTGCGCACCGAGTTCAGCAACTCAAAGCTGTTCCTGGTTGGAACAGCAGTGTCGATCCTCACCATCGGAGCTGGAGGAGTAAGTCCAGAGGGGGAGTTGCCCCCAGCCTTCCTCACTCGGCGCCAGTAGCGACGTCGGACATGTCGTGCTGATGGAGTTGTTTCAGCTATAGGGGCGACCTCCTCATGCCCCCTGTGTTGGTCAGAATATACTGGTACCAGCTTTTTAAAGATCGACGTCCGTTGAACGGGGACGGCCAACTTGTCAGAAGCGGACTTCTGAATATGGGGAGCAACCTTGGTGATTTTGCCAGGAACGGGAGTTAGAATGGCTATCCGTTTCGGGATAACGCCTTCTGGTATGGCAGGCTTCTTCATGAGCCTGTTAGAGCTCTGGCCTAGTCCATTAAAAACTGAAGCAGTGGAGTTGGACGACCCGTTGAGAGGGGTCGCGGCAGTGGTAAGTCGATCGAAGACCGACTTCTTTAGAGCTTCTTGCAATGTCATTGGGGCGTTGAAGCTCATTGGTGGGAGCATGGTCCCAAAAAATAGTCCAGTGGTGGCTTGAGCCATCTGCTCCACCGGCATTTTGAAAAGGGAGGCCGCTTGGGGCCCATAAGTCACTCCTCCAGCAATGACGGAGCGAGAGTTATCGCTGCGGGCGGTGCAGTTCGAAGCCATCGATTTTCTGTTTTCTGCATAAAGCAAGACACCAAATCTTAGTACCTTGAATCCACAGGCAATCACAGCAAACCACGATTTGTTCGCGAGCACGACACACGAAGTGTGGAGTGGAAAGAAGAAGAGGTCCCACCGGGCGTGCCAGAATATGTTCCCCTCCGAACGGCGGCGCACAAGACTGCGAAGTCCTGGCGCTGAGATTCGGGGCAGATGCTATTTGGTTTTATCCGTCTACCTCTCCGAAGATGCCAAGTTGATTTATGGCACCGTGTATCGGAGGTTTAGACGGATGCGGCCGATGTAGCAGACTTTGTCAGATTCCCTCTCGCTTGAGGGGTTTTTGATTGTGGGGACGCTCTTCCCTGCAGGCGCAAGCCCCTGCAGTTAATTACGCTACCGCATCGCGGTAACAACTTTCTCCTTCTCCAGAATTTCACTTCGTGTCGTGGGTGTTTGTTTTGTTTGTGGTTGCCCGTGGATTGTATACGGAGACTGAGTAATACCGTCGCCCGTAGGACGTGGATTAGTCCAAATCCGTATTTACTTAGATTTGGGTTTGGTGTTTTTAGTTTAAGGATACATTAGTCGCGTTGCGACTAAGATCAACTTAAACATTCGTCAAGGATACGTTAGTCCTGTTTTGGACTAAGATCAACCTGACGTGGTGATTCATTTAATTTATGGCCATCGGGACTCATCACCTCTCTAACATCGTTGAAGGATTACAACGATAGGTGTCAGAGGAGCTCAGAGATGTACCCTTGAACCAGAGTTGATTGGGAGTTTTATAATCCATTTGAATATTTAAGGATACGTTAGCCGTGTTTGGGGCTAAGATCAACTTAAACGTTTGTTAAGGATACGTTAGTCCAGTTTGAGACTAAGATCAACTTAACGGGACCGTTTAGATCCGATAAAAGAGCATTTGGGCTCTATTGTGCCGGTTTAGGAACGTGGTAGTCCGATGTTAGTTTAGGGACGTTTCGGTCCGATATTAGTTTTATGGACGTTTCGGTCCGTTATTAGTTTAGGGACGTTTCGGTCCGATGCCAGTTTAGGGACGTAGTGGTCCATTATTAGTTTAAGGACATTTCGGTCCGATGCCAGTTTAGGGACGTAGTGGTCCATCATTAGTTTAAGGACGTCTCGGTCCAATATTAGTTTAAGGACGTCTCGGTCCGATATTAGTTTAAGGACGTCTCGGTCCACGAGTTTAAGGACCCCGCAGTCCATAGCGATGTGTGGTCGTTGGGACCCGTCACCTCTTTGACGTCGTTGAGGAATTACAACGATAGATGTCAAAGGAGTTCGGGGATGTACCCTCGAACCGGACGTAACTTGATTTAGGAGAGCCATTTTGCTCAGTCAATTTAATTTAAGGACTTACGGCCAAAATTGGGCTAAGTCCAGTTGAAAATGTTCAACACCATCATTTATTTTTTTTTATTAGACCTGTGCTAGGGCTTTGCCCATACTTAAATAATGCATTGCATTACTTCAGGCCATTTATGCCCATTTTGATTGGAATCTGCCCTTTTTATTATGATGCAGATCGTTTATTTTGGTCCATTGGACCTTTCAATTGGGCTCTGCCCTTCCAAATAATGCACAGCATTTTATTTATTAAGTTTGTTAAGCCTTTTAATTGGGCTTGGCCCTTTAGGAAGTGAAATGCATTGCATTTGTCAGGCGCTTTGCGCCGATCACTGAGCGCAAGCTCATATGGTGATGACACGTGTCATGCTCTGGGGAGCGCAAGCGCAACAGTGCAGCGCGCTACGCTGTTGCGCTGCGTTGTTGCGCTGGAGACACGTGGCGTGCTCTCAGCGAGTTGCACCAATTCTAGAGAGCAAAGCTCTATCTTAAGGGCGCTTAGCGCAAGTAGTTTTATAGCCGACACGTGGCGCGCTCTGGTGAGTTGCGCCAGTTCCAGAGAGCAAAGCTCTATTTCAAGGCGCGTAGCGCAAGTTGTTCTGCAGCTGACACGTGGCGCGCTCTGGTGAGTTGCGCCCGTTCCAGAGAGCGAAGCTCTATTTCAAGGCGCGTAGCGCAAGTTGTTCTGCAGCTGACACGTGGCGTGCTCTGGTGAGTTGCGCCAGTTCCAGAGAGCAAAGCTCTATTTCAAGGCGCGTAGCGCAAGTTGTTCTGCAGCTGACACGTGGCGCGCTCTGGTGAGTTGCGCCAGTTCCAGAGAGCAAAGCTCTATTTCAAGGCGCGTAGCGCAAGTTGTTCTGCAGCTGACACGTGGCGCTCTCTCAGGAGCGCAACAGCGCAGTTTGGAAGTGTAAAGCACTAAGAATCTTTTTAGATTCCAGAACAGAAGTGCAAAGCACTATTTGTTTTCTTTGATCTAATTAGGATCAAAGAAAAATGAGTTTTTCTCTTTATTTCAAGAACCAGAGGTTCATAAAAGTGCAAAGCACTATTTTTTTTATTTTATTTTATTTTTGTTTTAAAGAACCAGTGGTTCATACGAGTGCAAAGCACTATTTTTATTTATTTTTATTTTCTTCTTTGTTTTAAAGTACCAGTGGTTCATACGAGTGCAAAGCACTATTTATTATGTGAAGATCATTGATCAATGATTTATCAAAAGAGATTTCTTTTCTCTCGTGAAGGTTTTTACCTTCTTCTTGAAATTTTTCTCAGAGTTCTCTCTGTTTGAAGCTCTTGATTTTTTTTTTTCAAGAAATGTTGATGCCTTCTCTTCTCTTCTTGGCTCCTATTTATAGGAGAAGGAAAAGAATCAATTTGTTTAGCAAATCTCTCATTGAAAGATTTGATTTGATCGTTGAGAGATTTGATTTATATTTATCATTAATCTGGGCCTTTAGATCATTCAGTGAATTTTATTCACCGTGGATTTTAAATCCAAAAGATATTCTATTTGTTATTCTGGTGAGATTTTCAGGGAAATCTTTCCTTGTCCAAGATTTTTCCATAAATTGATGATTTTTAATCATCTTTGGATCTTTAATCCAACGGTTCCCATAATCCTTTTCCATTTGGAAAGATTTAGAAGCTTTTAGAATTTTAATTCTATTTCGAAAGATTTTTAGAGAAATTTAGAATTTTAATTCTACTAGTCTGTAAGGCTTTCAAAGCCTGTCACGTGCTGGCACGTGACCCTTGGTCACGTGTGAGCACGTAACCCCGAAATTGGTTCCTTTAACAGTCGCTTGTTCATATTGTTGTTTTAACCATCACGTGTCAACACGTGACCATTGGTCACGTGTGAGCACGTGATATTTCATTGAGATAACTTCTGATTTTTAATCAGGGAACAGATTTTAGAATTTAATTCTATTCATTATTTTAGAGGCCTTAAGAGCCCATCACGTGTCTGCACGTGGCCCATGGTCACGTGTGAGCACGTGATGCCCCATTGGGGTCTTTTCTAAGTTTTTATTATATCTTCTAACTCCTCCACCGGATTCTTAAAAGCCCATCACGTGTGAACACATAATGCCTCATAACTTTTGATCCCGGATGAATTATGAAGCCCATAATATATCAAATCGAAGGGTTTTTCGAGACGCTTTCAATACAATCAGAATTTATCCGTTTCTCCTTCGGGAGTTTGTCAAAAAACAGCCCGGAAGATACTGGTTCGTATTTCCTTAAGCGTATCGCTACCATTTGATACCTTGGACTCTTTTGCACAGAAATTTTTGGCAGGAACACTCACATTAAATAAGCAATTTGATGTGGAGTGTTGCCTTCACTAATAAGATTAGTGAAGGGTTACTTCGGGTGGATCGTCTTTGGCGCGAAGATCATGAAGGAGGTTTGTTCAATTTGAAGAGGAGCCTAGTAGAGTCGCGTGGACTTCGACCCGGAGCTATTGAAGAAAAGGACTCGAACTACAAAGGTTGTATGCTTTTTTCTTCTCTTTAGTTCATCACATCACAAAGGCAAACCTTTAATAATCTAGTAAAGATCTTGTTAGTCTAACTTAGCACCTAATAAAAATTAAAATTTGGCATGCTTGATGCCTCTAGAACCTCATGGTGATGCTAAGGTCGACTTTCAAAAATATGGTTGTCACAGATGTTTATCCACATAAGATCTGGATAATGTATCAAGAATTTTGGTGACTAGATCTATGTCGATAGATCTAGATTTGGGAAGTGTCCCAATCCGGGTACTTGACACCATTCTAAAAGGGTTTAGAATGGACAACTCCTAGCGTGGCGGTGTACCCGCATGTGATGGGGTCATCCTCTCTAAAAAGATGTCTTCTAGACTGATGAAGAGAGAGACTTGCGTGAATGACATTTCAATTACTTTGACAATTAGGTCAATCATGCAATGTCATGTACCAATCCAGATGTTGCTTTTACACTTTCTATAGTAAGCGGATATTAATCCAATTCTTGAGAAACAAAGGGAAACAATGAAGAACATATTAGGATGTTCTTGTTATATGGTAACGGCAGCCTCCTATAAGAGACGGTTACCGGTTCTGGCTTCCAAGGTGACCTGGGTGGCAGAGTGGCTGTCAGAGTTATAAATTTACTCTCTTCTGAGGGGCAGTATGTTGGACTGGGTTCCAAGAAAATTCTGAGGCAAACATGGCGCAGGATGCTGATTAAATTCAGCGGAGGATACAGCTTAAGAAGTTTGTTGGATAAAATTGTTCATTTATGAACTGGGTCCCATCTGATATCTAGGCAAATTCTAAGGCAGATTATCGCTCAATTCAGAAGATAGTTGATCTCTGCGAATTTGAGATATAGAGGGATAAAGTTAGAAACATTATAGCGGATCCACTCACTGAGGCTATTTGTTGAAGACATGAGCTGTTAGTAGAGAAGTTGGGTATTCGATAGCACACGAGCTGTGGGTATGCGATACCGCAATAATTGGCCTTTAGTGCAAGTGGGAGATTGTTGGATATAGTATGCTCAAGGCAATTATTGTAATTGTAGGTAGGCAATTATGGTAATTAAAGGAGGACCTATACGGTTAGAACAGTCTTGCTCGAGATGATAGTATGCTATCTGGTTTGTCCTTATCATTAATGTGTATATGTTTTACTCGTTATTACGTGTCACTAATACAAGCCTGTAGGATCTTTGCTTGAATACCAGATTTGTGATGGTGATCATACTTGTAAGAGCTAGGTAGTCCATAAGCACATCCTTAAATGTCCATAGTCGTGGGAGTATCAAGACTGGGCATCGATATTCTAGAGTAGACTGGTGTATATATTTCTAGACTGCGACAAGGGGCGGTGGCAGGTGTTATATCCATTGGTGTGTTGCACCTAAGATTGTATACAGGTTCTCACTGAAGGTGAGTACACCGGACGAACTTGCCGAGAATTTCTAGATGGTACTATACCTATCGTCAGATAGCAGTTCTCTGGTGACATAAGTACTGGTAGTCTATTGACCTAAGATTGTCATTTGTCTCGTGTGAGTTCCCACTGTACTTAAATTACTACTCTATCATAGTTATACTGAGTCATGCAAATAGGTTTTAGTTAGGTACAGTTCCGCGCCACATGGAAGCAGTGAGTGATCAGAAAGGATTTGTCTCTCCCGGTATAGGGAGTCGATGTTGCGTTGTATTCGGTTGGCTATCACTATAAATCCCTAAACAGGGTGAATGAGATAAACTGATAGGAGATCAGTAGTTTCTCGGTAGGTGATGAGCTTGATGCCGGCATGACTTATCGGGTTATTAGGGGTCTGACATTATCCACCCCCTAAACCCGGTATGCGACACTCTTAGACGAAGAGACCAGACTGTACAGTTATTGTCACTTACAGGCTCAGTAGGGGTATGGATGAGCTTGCTTGTCGACCTTCTATTCAGTGTATTGTCGAGTCTTTAGAGTTCTACACAGAGGGTTTTCCCGGTTCAGGCGAAGCGATGTAGAGGTTGAATGTTGATACGTGCATGAGTCTAATTAAATACGTGTACTGGATACACGAGCTTTAATCGAACATTTTGATAATACTAGCAGGTTTAAAAGATAGCCAAATCATTGTAAGCTGGTATTATATCTCTTGTTTTCTCTCTTTCTGTAATCGCATTTTTATACGAATACGGATATTTGTATTTTGATATGAATACGGGTATTTATACGAATACGGCTATTTGTATGAATATGGATATTTGTATCTTGATTCGAATACGGGTATTTGTATGAATACAGTATTTTTATTTTGATATAAATACGGGTGTATGTGTATTTAGTACATATACGGATGTATGTATGTATGTATGTATTCATATTCATACATATCTTCTCTTTTCTTTTGGAAGCTCGGATGTCACGACCCGAATGTGTGGAACGTGACTAGCACTTAAATCACGCAACGTCTAGAGGCGTAACGTAATCTAAGCCAAAGCCCAGAAATCTAAACCGTTTAATAAAATGGAGTGAAGAAATACTTGTTTAAAAAGGTGATTTTAATAAAATAAAGTCACATAAAACATTTTTAAAGCTTCAAGTTTTCCCGAAAATTTCGGCAGAGTTTCCTTTGTAAAAACTGGCCCCAAACGGGTACAAAACAAGAATATGTAAAAATAATGAAATAAGGCATCCCCAAGTGGGAGCTAGCTCTTCGCCGAATGGCAAAAGACAACCACATGCAAGATACATCATAATAGTGTAAAATAAGCATATAAAAGCAAGAAATAAGAAAGCACCAAGTCGGCTCACATGAGCTCGGCACCAGAGAACAAAATATACAAATTTCGCTGTTCAGTCTTTAGGTCACATATACACAAAGTCGATGGAGTATACTGGATACAAAATAAATATACATAGTGGAAACAAAAGAATATCCTCCCAAAAATCCACCTATGCACAAGTCCTCGAGTCGAAGCAATATGAAGCAAAAGAAGAAAAAGTATGCCCGCCGCTATTATGTTGACGAGTCGGTCTGCAAGATACTGTGGCACAATGGGGATGAGTTGACAACTCATGAGTAGAAAGTAACATCTAATAAGGCTATCACAAGCATGCATGCAAATGCGTTGCAACCTGTGTATACCATAATGATGCTATGCACTAAAATGAATGCAACATGAATGAATGATCAAGCACGAAATCTAATTATATATCTGGTATGAGAAAAATCTGTGTTCTTATCTTAGTAAAACTTTTGTATAATAAAGCCGGGGTATTATCAAATGAAATCGACAAAAAACTTTCTCAATATCGACACCATATATATGTCAAATCTTGGTAGTCGTCTCTCATATCGACCCACAAATCTGTCAAATCACATGACTCCGGTCGGTATCCTCCGGATGACCGTCGGGTCAAAAATCACCGGTAGGTAGTTCTCCTCTGTGAGGCTCAACTTCTCGTTATAAGGCCTTCTTGCTCCGGGGTACCTTACCGGGTCCACTATGTACCCGCAGACGGCGTCTCTCTGCTCGAATCGGGTATATGTACATACGCGGCTCAAGAACCGAGAAATCTCATGGTGGACGCCACACACATCATATCACGAGAAAACCGCACTTTATATTTGAAATCTTTATAAGTTTATGAAATTCCTTTGCGGTTTTCCCCAAATCCAAAAATCTCATGAATACGAAAATCTCCAAGAAAGTCACAATATATGAATATGTGGATAACTATGAATGTCCATGATACCAACATGATGCAATGCAATGTATGACTAGAAGACTATATATAAATGATGATGCAATGAAGCATATGACTAGAAAACTACATATCATACATGATGCAAATGCACAAATACCGATTATTAAGCAAGTTCTGAAGTGTATCGTGACAGAGAAATTACCAATGGCGGGTGTGTTCATATAAAAATGGTGCACATGCGGCATAAACCATTGGTAATAGTGCAAGTGTCCTAGATTATAATATAAATGTGCATGATGATGCAAAAACTACATGAAAATAACATACGCATATGAACACAAGAATTATAACTAATTCCTAACTATCAGGCACTTTACGCCATTCAAGTGATTTCCCCGTAGATGTGTACATCTACTCACCGGAACGCCTCGGCTAGTCGAATCCGATCACGGCCTTGCCTTTCCTTGCTGCGTCCGACGTCTCCGTGACCGATCCTATAATCGCACAAATAATACATATGAGGCTAAACATTTAAATAGACGCGAACACAAAACGTTACGAAGCAACCAATGCGCAAGCTAGACGCGCGTGCACTTGGTGCACAAAACGCGCGTAACATCGCCACGAACCACAATTAGGGGTTGCTATGCATAGTAACACCAAACCTAGAGTCTAAACGTTCGAATTGCACAAGACATTACACTAACAAATTTAGGAAAAAGGTTGTAGATCAAACACAACCTAAAACTTAACTAAAGCCTTTCTTTTAAAAAACCTAGTTAGCAACCTTATGGTATTTTAGTGTAACACAAGGTGGATTAGTAAGTCTAGTAGCCACTAATCACACTTAAATATCCTAATTAAGTCATACAAATATTAACTAAATTTAACCCTCACTTAAACACGCTAATCATGCAATTAATCTACAAAAACACCTAATTAAAACAATTAAAAGCAAGATTAGCAAAGTAACATTTAGATTAGATATATACCTCAAAATGGTTTAGGAAAAGATCCAAATTTGCTAGCCAAAAAGAAGAGTTGAATCAAAGAACCTTGCTTAGATTTGAAAAAATAGAATTTTGTGATGATTTTAGATAGGAATTTGTGTTGATTTGAGGATGTTGTAATGAGGTAGTGAAGTTTTAGCAAAGAAAAAGGAGATTAGGAAGGGGGCTGCGGTTTTGGGGAAGGGAGGGGGGGAGAGAGTGTGAGTTCAAGTCACACACACACCATACCTCATAAACAATACACCATACCTCTTTTCTTTTCTCATTTTATTTTATTATAGTTTTTATTTTTCTCTTTATCTTAACCATACAAAAAAACAAAACCAGAACCATCTTGATTACCATTTTTTTTAAAAGAACATGTTACAATTTGTGTTTAGTTGTGTCATGGTGCACTAACATTATTAACCTATAATAATTTGTAATTGACATTAATTTAGTGTGTATGTGCAAGTTTAAAATAATATTTATTAATTAAAAATTAAGTAAAATAACTAAGTAAACTAGCAATTAAATAAGTAACTAATTAAATACCAATATATAAGCAATTACATAACTAAAATATGTATATTTATGTCTATGTGGAAAAATAATCATAACTAGCTTTTATGGAAAACACGAGTTGCACTACTAATTATCATACAATTAACCTAAACGATTTTTTAAAACGTTACAATCTCCCCCCTTAAAGAAATTCGGCCTCCGAATTTAAAAATCTAGCTATGCGTACCTTCGAAAAATGGGGAAACTTCTTCCGCATCTCGTCCTCGGCTTCCCAGATGACCTCTTCACTATTCAGGCCACGCCAAAGAACCTTTACGGACGGTATGATCTTCGACCTCAGTTTCTTCACCTGCCGATCTAGAATGACTACCGGCTGCTCGGTAAAAGAAAGATCGCGCTCCAGCTGGATCGTCTAATGCTGAATCGGGTGAGAGGGGTTATGAAGGTACTTGCGGAGTATCGATACATGAAACACGAGGTGAACATGAAACACGGGGTGAACATCTGGGAAGTTGGGTGGAAGAGCCAAACGATAAGCAACTGCACCGACTCACTCGAGAATCTCGAAGGGACCCACGTATCTGGGACTAAGCTTCCCTTTCTTCCTGAACCTCATCATGCCCTTCATCGGTGAAACCCGCAAGAAAACATGATCACCCACGGCGAACTCAAGTCTGCGACGATGTCTATCAGCATAAGATTTCTGCCAGCTCTGGGCCGCTCTCATCCTGTCCGGAATCAACTGGATCTTTTCTGTCGTCTCCTACATAAGCTGTGGTCCCAAAATACCGCTCTCACCGAGCTCTATCCAACCAACTGGTGATCGACATCTCCTCCCATACAATGCCTCGAAGGGTGCCATCTGGATCGTCTCCTAGAAGCTGTTATTGTAGGAGAACTCTATCAAGGGAAAGTGACGATCCCAACTGCCACTAAAATCTAGAACGCAAGCTTAGAGCATATCTTCAAGAGTCTGTATGGTCCGCTCTGACTGACCGTCGGTCTGCAGATAGAAAGTTGTACCGAAACTCAATCGCGTGCCCAAAGCCTCTTGAAGTTTCTGCCATAGTCGGCTGGTGAAATGGGTGCCTCTATCGGACATAATGCAAGTCGAAACGCCGTGTAGTCGCACAATCTCATCAACATATATCTGATCGTACTAAGAGAATCCGGAAGTGGTCTTCACTGGAAGAAAGTGAGCCACTTTCGTCAATCGGTATACGATCACCCAAATAGAGTCATATCCTCGGCTGGTCCTAGGTAGACCCACGATGAAATCCATAGATATATGTTCCCATTTCCACTCCGGAATGGGCAAAGGCTGTAACTCTCCTGCCGGCCTCTGATGCTCGGCCTTGACTTGCTGACAAGTCAGGCATCTCGAAACAAAATCTGTGACATCTCTCTTCATCCTTTCCCACCAGTAGACATCTCTCAAGTCATGATATATCTTGGTGGAACCCGGATGAACACTGTAAGCTGACTGATGCGCCTCCTCTAACATCTCGCGTCTCAGTCCCTCGGAATCTGGCACACACAATCGAGTCCCAAATCGTAGCACTCCCTGATCATCGATCACAAACTCTGAATCTCTACCCTGTCGAACCTGCTCCATGATCTCTGACAAACGAGCATCACCGGACTGTGCCTCACGGATACGATCAAGTAACTGTGGACGGGTGCGGACATGAGCAAGTTATCCTCCGGTCAAAGTAAACTCAAACTGTACTCGGCTGTCACATAGGATCTGCCAATCTGTGGAAGACTGTCTCTGAACTGTGCTCAAATAAGACAAGCTACCTCCGCGCCTTCGACTCAAAGCATCTGCCACATTTTCCTTGCCCGGATGATAAAGAATCTCCCAGTCATAGTCCTTCACAAGCTCCATCCAACGGCGCTTTTTCAAATTCAGATCCCGCTGCTAGAAGATGTACTTTAAGCTCTTGTGGTCTGTAAATATCTAGCACAACTCGACGTATAAGTAATGCCTCCAAATCTTAAGTGCAAAGACCACCGCGGACATCTCTAAGTCATGAGTAGGATAGTTCTGCTCATACTTCTTCAACTGCCGAGAAGCGTAGGTGATGACCCTACCGTGCTGCATCAACACACAGCCTAAACCCACTCAAGAAGTATCGCAATAGACAACAAAGCCGCATGAACCTGAAGGCAAGGATAAAATTGGCGCAGTCGTCAAACGAGTCTTCAACTGCTGAAAACTCTGCTCGCATGCCTCGGTCCAAAAAAAAGGAACTCCGTTCCAGGTCAACCCGGTCAACGGTGCAGTGATACAAGAAAAATCCTGAACAAAGCATCAGTAGTAGCTGGCCAAACCCAAGAAGCTGCGAACCTCCGTCACTGATACAGGTCTGGGCCAGTATTAAACAGCCTCGATATTCTTCAGGTCCACACATATGTCATCTCTCGTAACCACGCGACCCAAGAAATCGATGCTGCCAAGCCAGAAGGTGCACTTGGAGAATTTAGCGAACAGCTGGTGCACCCTCAAAGTCTGCAACGTAATCCTCAAATGCTATTCATGCTCCTCTCGACTCTAGGAGTATACTAGGATATCGTCAATGAACACGATGATGAACTGGTCAAGAAACGGCCTGAAGATGCGGTTCATCAAATCCATGAATGCAGCTAGGGCATTGGTGAGTCCGAACGACATCACCAAAAACTCATAATGCCCATAACATGTGCGAAAAGCAGTCTTCGGAATGTCATCCTTCCGAACCCGCAATTGATGATAACCCGACCGCAAGTCAATCTTCGAAAAATGTCCCGCACCCTGGAGCTGATCAAACAAATCGTCAATGCAAGGTAGGGGATATCTATTCTGCACAGTAACTCGATTCAATTGACGATAATCGATGCACAATCGCATACTGCCGTCCTTCTTCTTGACGAACAGGACAGGAGCTCCCCAAGGCAACACACTCGGATGAATGAGCCTTTTATCCAGCAAATCTTACAACTGATCCTTCAGCTCTCTAGGCTCCGCCGGGGCCATCCGATAAGGCGGTATAGAAATAGGCCCCGTGCCAGGGATCAAGTCAATGCAGAACTCGATATCGCGCTCTGGCGGCAATTCAGGTAACTCGTCAGGAAAGAGATCGGAAAACTCGCTCACAATCGGAACCTGGTCTAGCGGGACCTCTGCGGCTCCAGTATCATGTATATACGCTAAGAATCCCTGACATCCTTTCCTCAAGAGCCAACTAGCGTGAAGGGAAGAAATCAGACTAGGATGGGTGGCACTATGGTCTCCCTGAACAACAAGAACTGGCTCACCCGGAAAACTAAATCTGACCGCCTTCTCACGGCAGTCCATGGACACATAACATGTGGCTAACCAGTCCATGCCCAGAAAAACATCGAAATCTAGCATATCGAGAAGAATCAAATCAACAGAAGAATCCCTATCTCCGATACGAACAAAACACGATCGAAATACATGTCGAGCGACAAAATACTCGCCTACGGGAGTAATACCAACCAACGGCTGATCAAGCAAAGATGACTCTCGGCCCAACCTAGGTACAAAGTGTGTAGATACATAAGAATGCGTAGAACCTGGGTCGAATAATACAAGCGCGTCAAAGGAACACACTGGAAGAGTACCGTCACCACTGTGTTCGATGCCTGCGCACCTGAGGAGTCAAAGAGAAAACTCGGTCCTGTCCTTTGCTGGTACCTGGCTGTCCTGGGCTTTTTCCGCCTCGTCCTCTCTGAACCGGACCGCCATGACTACGGCCTCTTGGGGCATCTATCTGGCATGGAACAACAACAGGTGTAGGAGGTAAAGCGCTCGGAGGAAGGGGTGAAGGTGGTATGGTCACATGTGGAACTGTCGCCTCGCCCTAGCGCCTCATGGGACAATGTCTGATACGGTACTGCGGACTCCCAAATCGGAAACATCCTGGCGACGGCTACTGTCCCGATAAGTATGAGCTGAATAACTGGCCTCACATCATGCCTTGACCACCACCACGGCCTCTGCCTATCATATCTCTGCCCAAAAGCACTGGAGTTGATATACCTGTACGAATCCTCTTCAGCACTATAGCTTCAGAAATATGCTACTCAACTAATATAGTTGCGTCTATCGCTGCAGCGTAGGAATCAAAGTGCTGGGCGCCGATAGAAAGAAACAGCTGTGTGTCAAGACCTCGTACGAATCTCTTTATGCGTTTCTTTTCAGTGTCCACCAGGTAAGGAGCATATCTGGACAGCTGAGTAAACTAAATGTTGTACTCGAACATGGTCATCCCAGGAGTCTTGCGCAAAGACTCAAAACTACAGGCTCGAGCATCCCGGACTCTCTCAGGAAGGAAACGAGCGAGAAACACCATTGTGAACTCATCCCAGGTCATAGGAGGTAGACCTGCAGCTCGACCTCTCTCAACTGACTCGCACCACGTCTGATCAAGACCTCTAGACGAAAGCTCACAAGCTCAACCAATCTCTCATCGGAACACCTCAGTGAACGGCAAATCCTGGCCATCCTATCAAGGAATGTCTGTGGATCCTCCGTTGCATCTGTGCCGATAAAAACTGGAGGCTTCAGCCTCATAAACTCCTGTAATGATACGGGGATAGTCACGGCAGCAGCAAGAACAGCTGTCTGGGCAGCAGGTACTATCACAGTCCCTGTAGTAGGAGAAACAACATCGGATCTCGGTGCTCGGCTGGCCTCAACTAGGGATCCAACCATCTGGTGCAAATCTTGAATGCTCGCCTCCTGCCTAACTATCCTGGAGAAAAGGGATCAGTCTGTCCCTGAGGGGTAGGCATACCCCCTGGTCGGTCCTCTTCTTAGACAAGCCCGCTCTAATCTCATCTCTGGCGGCAGCCCTCTGGGCCCTCATAGTCTTCGGCGGTATAGTGACTAGAGCAAGAAACAGGATTTGATGAGAATATTGCAATAGAATCAAAAGATATATAGAATCAAGGAAGGAAGTACAAGAAATTATATACCCTAAGGTCACTTAGGCGGAGTATCATATCGTGAGTATGCCTCGGAACATACATACGCCATGTCACTCTTCTTAAGTCACTTACTCCATCATACCAAGGGTCATCCTACACTCAGAAAGGTAAAACCTAATGCTCTGATACCAACTTTGTCACGACCCGAATGTGTGGAACGTGACTGGCACTTAAATCAAGCAACGTCTGGATGCGTAACGTAATCTAAGTAAGCCAAAGCCCAGAAATCTAAACCTTTTAATGAAATGGAGTGAAGAAATACTTGTTTAAAAAGGTGATTTTAATAAAATAAAGTCACATTAAACATTTTAAAAGTATCAAGTTTTCACAAAAATTTTGGCAAAGTTTCTTTTGTAAAAACTGGCCCAAAACAGGTACAAAACAAGAATATGTATAAACAATGAAATAAGGCATCCCCAAGGGGAAGCTAGCTCTTCGCCGAATGGCGGAACACAACCACATGCAATATACATCATAATAGTGTGAAATAAGCATATAAAAGCAAGAAATAAGAAAGCACCAAGTCGGCTCACATTGAGCTCGACACCAGAAAACAAAATATACAAATCTCACTGTCCAGTCTTTAGGTCACATTTACACATGGTCGATGGAGTGTACTAGATACAAAATAAATATACATGGTGGAAACAAAAGAATATCCTCCCAAAAACCCAACTATGCACAAGTCCTCAGTCGAAGCAAAAGGAATCAGAAGAAGAAGAAGAAGAAGTATGCCCGCCGCTACTATGCAAACGGGTCGGTCCTGCAAGATACTGTGACACAACGGGGATGAGTTGCCAACTCGTGAGTAGAAAGTAACATCTAATAAGGCTATTACAAGTATGCATGCAAATGCGTCGCAACCTGTGTATACCACAATGATGCTATGTACTAATATGAAGGCAACATGAATGAATGATCAAGCACGAAATCTAGTTATATATCTGGTATGAGAAAAATCTGTGTTCTTATCTTAGTAAAACTTTTATATAATAAAACTGGGGTATCATCAAATGAAATCGACAGAAAACTGTTTTAATATCGACACCATATATATATATATATGTCAAATCACGGTAGCCGTCTCTCAGATCGGCCCTCAAATCTGTCAAATCACACGACTCCGGTCGATATCCTCCGAATGACCGCTGGGTCAAAAATCACCGGTAGGTAGTGCTCCCCTTCCAGGCTTAACTTCTTGCTATAAGGCTTTCTTGCCCCAGGGTACCGGGTCCACCATGTACCCGCAGACGGCGTCTCTCTCATGGAATCGGGTATATGTACATACGTGGCTCAAGAACCGAGAAATCTCATGGTGGACGCCACACACATCATATCACGAGAAAACTGCACTTTATATTTGAAATCTTTAAAAGTTTATGAAATTCCTTTGCGGTTTTCCCTAAATCCAGAAATCTTATGAATACGGAAATCTCAAAGAAAGTCACAATATATGAATATGTGGGTAACTATGAATGTCCATAATATCAACATGATGCAATACGATGTATGACTCGAAGAATATATATAAATGATGATGCAATGAAGCATATGACTAGAAAACTACATATCATACATGATGCAAATGCACAGATACCGATTATTAAGCAAGTTCTGAAGTGTATCGTGACATAGAAATTACCAATGGCGTGTGTGTTCACATAAAATAGTGCACGTGCGGCATAAACCATTGGTAATAGTGCAAGTGTCCTAGGTTATAATATCAATGTGCATGATGATGCAAAAACTACATGAAAATGACATATGCATATGAACACAAGAATTATAACTAAGTCCTAACTATCGGGCGCTTTACGCCATCTAAGTGATTTCCCCGTAGATGTGTGCATCTACTCACCAGAACGTCTCGGCTAGTCGAATCCGATCACTTCCTTGCCTTGCCTTTCCTTGCCGCGTCCGACGTCTCCGCGACCGATCCTATAATCACACAAATAATACATATGATGCTAAATATTTAAATAGACGCGAACACAAAACGATATGAAGAAACCAACGCGCACTAGCTAGACGCGCATGCACTTGGTGCATAAAATGCGTGTAACATCGCCACAAACCACAACTAGGGGTTGCTATGCGTAGCAATACCAAACCTAGAGTCTAAACGTTCGAATCGCACAAGACATCACACTAACTAATTTAGGAAAAATGTTGTAGATCAAACACAACCTAAAACTTAACCAAAGACTTTCTTCTAAAAAACCTAGTTAGCAACCTTATGGTATTTTAGTGCACCACTAGGTGGATTAGTAAGTCTAGTAGCCACTAATAACACTTAAATATCCTAATTAAGTCATACAAATATTAACTAAATTTAACCCTCACTTAAACACGCTAATCATGCAATTAATCTACAAAAACACCTAATTAAAACTATTAAAAGCAAGATTAACAAAGTAACATTTAGATTATATTTATATCTCAAAATGGTTTAGAAAAAGATCCAAACTTGCTAGCCAAAATGAAGACTTGAATCAAAGAATCTTGCTTAGATTTGAAAAAATAGAATTTTGTGATGATTTTAGATTGGAATTTGTGTTGATTTGAGGAGGTTGTGATGAGGTAGTGAAGTTTTAGCAAAGAAAAAGAGAAAGGAGATAAGGAGGGGGGCTGCGGTTTTTGTGAGGGGAGGGGGAGAGAGAGTGTGAGTTCAAGTCACACACACACACCATACCTTATAAACAATGCACCATACCTCTTTTCTTTTCTCATTTTATTTTATTATAGTTTTTATTTTTCTCTTTATCTTAACCATACAAAAAAACAAAACTAGAACCATCTTGATTACCATTATTTTTTAAAAGAACATGTTACAATTTGTGTTTAGTTGTGTCATGGTGCACTAACATGTATTAACCTATACTAATTTGTAATTAACACTAATTTAGTGTGTATGTGCAAGTTTAAAATAATATTTATTAATTAACAATTAAAGAAAATAATTAAGTAAACTAGCAATTAAATAAGTAACTAATTAAATACCCATACATAACCAATTACATAACTAAAATATGTATATTTATGTCTATGTGGAAAAATAATCATAACTAGGTTATACGGAAAACACGAGTTGTACTACTAATTATCATACAATTAACCTAAACGATTTTTTAAAATGTTACAATCTTCCCCGCTTAAAGAAATTCAGTCTCCGAATTTAAAAATCTAGCTACGCGTACCTTCGAAAAGATGGGGAAACTTCTTCCGCATCTCGCCCTCTGCTTTCCAGGTGACCTCTTCGCTGTTCGGGCCACGCCAAAGAACCTTTATGGACGGTATGACCTTGGACCTCAGTTTCTTCACCTGCCGATCTAGAATGACTACCGGCTGCTCGGTGAAAGAATGATCGCACTCCAGCTGGATCGTCTGATGCTGAATCGCATGAGAGGGGTCATGAAGGTATTTGCAGAGCATTAATACATGAAACACAGGGTGAACATCCGGGAAGCAGGGTGGAAGAGCCAAACGATAAGCAACTGCACCGACTCGCTCGAGAATCTCGAAGGGACCCACGTATCTGGGACTAAGCTTCCCTTTCTTCCCGAACCTCATCACACCCTTCATCGGCGAAACCCGCAAGAAAACATGATCACTCACGACGAACTCAAGTCTGCGATGACGTCTATCAGCATAAGATTTCTGCCTGCTTTGGGCCGCTCTCATCCTGTCCCGAATCAACTGGATCTTTTCTGTCGTCTCCTGCACAAGCTGCGGTCGCAAAATACTGCTCTCACCGAGCTCTGTCCAACCAACTGGTGATCGACATCTCCTCCCATACAATGCCTCGAAGGGTGCCATCTGGATCGTCTTCTGGAAGCTGTTATTGTAGGAGAACTCTATCAAGGGCAAGTGACGATCCCAACTGCCACCGAAATCTAGAACGCAAGCTCAGAGCATATCCTCGAAAGTCTGTATGGTCTCTGACTGACCGTCGATCTGCGGATGGAAAGCTGTACTGAAACTCAATCGGGTGCCCAAAGCCTCCTGAAGTTTCTGTAATAGTCGGCTGGTTTACTGGGTGCCTCTGTCGGGCACAATGCAAGTCCGAACACCATGCAGTCGCATAATTTTATCAACATATATCTGAGCATATTGAGCAAATCCGAAAGTGATCTTCACTGGAAGAAAGTGAGCCGGTTTTGTCAATCGGTCTACGATCACCCAAATAAAGTCATATCCTCGGCTGGTCCTAGGTAGACCCATGATGAAATCCATAGAGATATGTTCCCATTTCCACTCTAAAATGGGAAAAGGCTGTAACTCTCCTGCCGGCCTCTGATATTCGGCCTTGACTTGCTAGCAAGTCAGACATCTCGAAACAAAATCTGTGACATATCTCTTCATCCTTTCCTACCAGTAGACATCTCTCAAATCATGATACATCTTGGTGGAACCCGGATGAACATTGTAAGCTGACTGATGCACCTCCTCTAAGATCGCGTCTCAGTCCCTCGGAATCTTGTACACACAGTCGAGTCCCAAATCGTAGCACTCCCTGATCATCGATCACTAACTCTGAATCTCTACCCTGTCGAACCTGCTCCATGACCTCTGACAAACGAGCATCACCGGACTGTGCCTCACGGATACGTTCAAGTAACTGTGGACAGGCGCGGACATGAGCAAGCTGTCCTCCGGTCGAAGTAAACTCAAACTGTACTCGGCTGTCACATAGAATTTGCCAATCTGCGGAAGACTGTCTCTGAACTGTGGTCAAATAAGACGAGCTACCTCCGGGCCTCCGACTCAAAGCATCTGCCATGACATTTGCCTTGCCTGGATGATAAAGAATCTCGCAGTCATACTCCTTCACAAGCTCCATCCAACGGTGCTGTCTTAAATTCAGATCCCGTTGCTGGAAGATGTACTTTAAGCTCTTGTGGTCCGTAAATATCTGGCACGACTCACCGTATAAGTAATGCCCCCAAATCTTAAGTGCAAAGACCACCGCGGACATCTCTAAGTCATGAGTGGGAAGTTCTGCTCATGCTTCTTCAACTGCCGAGAAGCGTAGGCAACGAACCTACCGTGCTGCATCAACACACAGCCTATACCCACTCGAGAAGCATCGCAATAAACAAAAAAGCCGCCGAACCTGAAGGCAAGGATAAAACTGGTGCAGTCGTCAAACGAGTCTTCAACTGCTGAAAACTCTGCTAGCATGCCTCGGTCCAATAAAAAGGAACTCCCTTCTGGGTCAACCCGGTCAACGGTGCAGCGATACGAGAAAAATCCAGAACAAAGCGTCGGGAGTAGCCGACCAAACCTAAGAAGCTGCGAACCTCCGTCACTGATACAGGTCTGGGCCAGTGCTGAACGGCCTCGATTTTCTTCGGGTCCACACATATGCCATCTCTCGTAACCATGTAACCCAAGAAATTGACGATGCCAAGCCAGAAGGCGCACTTGGAGAATTTAGCGAACAGCTGGTGCTCCCTCAAAGTCTACAACGTAATCCTCAAATGCTGCGCATGCTCCTCTCGACTCCGGGAGTATACTAGGATATCGTCAATGAACACGATGATGAACTGGTCAAGAAACGGCCTGAAGATGCGGTTCATCAAATCTATGAATGCAGCTGGGGCATTGGTGAGTCCGAACGACATCACCAAAAACTCATAATGCCCGTAACGTGTGCGAAAAGCAGTCTTCAGAATGTCATCCTTCCGAACCTGCAATTGATGATAACCCGACTGCAAGTCAATCTTCGAGAAATGTCCCGCACCCTAGAGCTAATCAAACAAATCGTCAATGCGAGGTAGGGGATATCTATTCCGCACAGTAACTCGATTCAATTGACGATAATCGATGCACAATCGCATACTTCCGTCTTTCTTCTTGACGAACAGGGCAGGAGCTCCCCAAGGTGACACACTCGGACGAATAAGCCCTTTATCCAGCGAATCTTGCTACTGATCCTTCAGCTCTCTAAACTCCGCCGGGGCCATCCGATAAGGCGGTATAGAAATAAGCCCCGTGCCGGGGATCAAGTCAATGCAGAACTCGATATCGCTTTGGCGGCAATCCAGGTAACTCATCAGGAAAGACATCGGAAAACTCGCTCAAATTCGGAACCTGGTAGCTAGCCCCCTAAACTCCTAGTATATTATGATTGGTTTTCTAGTTTTTGTTTGGAATCGATCGCTAGGTTTAGTTGCCTCATGCTTGCTTGAAAATTTTTGTTTGATATTTGTTTCTACATTAGCTGTGAGCACTAGGGAACCCTTCATGTAGCGTGTCCGCCTAATCACAGAAGACCCCTCCTTTGCTCCTACGTCTACCGGGAACGAGCTTGCAAGCCGTTCGTTTTTCTTCAAAGATGATCCACGCGATTGAAGTCGATCCAAGCTATAGCTCAACTCTATATGACTAGTGAAGCAACTCACAAACTAAGCTTGATAGAAATAATGTGAAAGTGATGTAGAGATGATCACAATCTATTATATTTATCTTTCTCTCCTTTAATCTCAATATATGAGAGGAGGAAGTGAAAGAGGAGCCAAGAGAGGAGAAAGAATGAGAAGAAGAAAATGAAAGCTTGGAGAGAGAAATGAACCATGCCACAATAGTTTTAGCAAATGAATTTCCAAATAAAAAGTATGATCATTCCTCTCACCCATGCCTATATCCATACCAATCATACCCCTCACCCTCCACCTCATTTCTATATTTTCTAAATAAAGAAAATATCAAATGAGGTGCCCTCTTTCTAGAAGTGTATTTATATATAAATATAAAACACACTCCCCTGTATATACATCATATACATACTAGTATTCATATTAAAATACGAGTACCAAAGAGAGAGAAATATAAATGAATATAATACTAGAATATATATATATATAATAATGGAGGAAAGATGCCATAGGAGATAATTTCCTCCTACGGCGTTGAAAAAATACAACCTCCATCATTTTTTCCGACGATCAGGACTCATCATCATCATCGTTATCATCTAAGATGCGCACACACCAAATTTCATGTGATTCCACCATTTCTTCACCGTTGAATTAGAAATGTAAAATGTTCTATTGTTGGTAAACCATTAATTTTGTACCAACTAAATCAACGGTGAAAAAATGGTAATAATCATATAAAATTTGGTGTATCCACATCTTAGATAATAAAGATGGAGGTGATGTATGCCGATCGTCGAAAAAATCATGGAGGGTGCATTTTTCCGACGCCATAGAAGAAAATTCCCTCTTATATATATGTATGTATGTATGTATGTATGTATATTGTTAAATCAATACTTGATTTAATAATCCGGCTAGTATTATCAACCGTCCGATTAAAACTCGTATATCTGGTACATGTATTTAATCAGACCCCTGAACGTATCAACATACGGCATCTACATCATTTCGTCTGAACCGGGAAAACCCTCTGTGTGGAACTATAAAAACTCAACAATACGCTGCCAGTAAGTTACTGGATAGAATCTATAACCATAAGCACGTCAGTGGCACCAGCTGTATGTAATGACTACCCATGTATCTATTGAAAGGAAGGTCGACAAGTAAGCTCATCTATACCCCTACTGAGCCTATAAGTGACAATAACCATACAATCTGGTCTCTTCGTCTGAGAGTATCGCATACCGGGTCTAGGGGGTGGATAACGTCAGACCCTTAATAACTTGATAAGTCGTGCCGATGTTAGGCTCAATACCATCCGAGAAACTACTGATCTCACTATCAGTAAATCCCATCTGCCCTGGCCAAGGTCTTATGGTGTTGGCCAACCGTACACAGTGCGACATCGACTCCCATTACTGGGAGAGATGAATCCCTTCTATCACTCACTACTTCCAAGTGCTTCGGGATTGTACCCAACTAAAACCTATTTGTACGACTCTTTAAAACCGTGGTAGGGTAGTAATCTAAGTACAGTGGGAACACACTCGAGACAGATGACGATATTAGGTCCACAGACTACCCTGTACTCATGTTACTAGAAAACTGCTATCTGACGATAAGTATAATATCATCTAGAACTTCTTGGCGAGTCCGTCCAGTGTAACTCATTCTCCAATGAGTACCTGAATACAATCTTTAGTTCCATACACCAACGAGTGTAGGACCGGGCATCGCCCCTTTCGGGGACAAGAAACGAATGCAATAGTCTACTCTGGTATATCGATGCCCGGTTTCGATACTCCTACGATTACGGACATTTAAGGATGTGCTTATGGACTACCCAACCCTCACAAGTATGATAGCCATCATAATCCTAGTAGTCAATCAAGGATCCTACGGGCTTTATCAATATGTATTAACATACGTAATAACCAGTAAAACATATTCATAAGATAAAATCAAACCAAATAACATACTATCATATCGAGCAAGACTGTTCTGTACATACATATCCCCAATATCCAATACAATAATAGCCTCTAAGGCATATATATCCAACAGCTGTGAACGTTCACAGCCCCATTAACCGCATTAATTATAATGGCGAGTAAAGGAGGATGGCGACCGCAGTCTACAGCGGTGGGTGTTGGGGATTTTTATAGTCTCCAAATTTAACCGCAAATATATAGCTTATCTCAGTCGTATTTGAGGATCGTTCCTACAGAAAAGTGTGTTAACTACTTTTAAACTAAGTTAAAGTTGAGTTGTTATTAAATGCAAATAAAAGTGGGTTTTTTTATGAGAGAGAAAGTTCTAGGGTTTTTGTATTGCTTATCTTTCTATGGTTGGTTTAAAAGATACTACTTCTTTTCTTTATCTATTTCTAATATGTTTTCTATTACTTAATTTAAAAGCATAGGTTATATTAAATTAATTAAAAATAGCCTATCAATTATAAAAGATCATTTAGAAACTATATTAAAACCTTAGTTCTAGATAATTAAGAATGACCTAGATTGAATTTTTAATTAATAGTAATAGGTAGTTGATCTAAAATGTCATGTTGATTAACCTAAAACTCTTTAACTATCTAGGTTGAATTTATTTTAATAAAATCCATATCTTTTACCGTCCCTAATTAGGGTTCTAGTTTTTCAAATCTTCATTATCCTAATTAGTTTTTAGGTGCATCATCAATCCCTAGATCTAATTCAAAGCGTCAATTATCCCTATAAGATCTAGTTTATATGATGAAAACTACAAGAAATGAATTATATCAAAAGCAATTCATGATGAAGTAAAAAAAAAATAAGATCATAAACACATCCAACCATAGAATGAAAGACAACATAAAATCCTAAAAAAATAATTAGTTACTCATAAAAAGGAAATTATAAATTTTATTCATTATAAAACTTACAATTACTCTTGATCTCTCCCACTTTTGCAAACCCTAATTTTTTAAGCCTATAGAAGAGATATATCAAACCCTAAGGCTATCCAGATACTTATATAGGGCTAAGAAAGTTTGGAGAACAAGTAATAAAAAATATAAGAGAATCAACTTGTTGACAACTATGAAAATCTAATCAATGGGAATTTAATTGCTCTGTTGGATATTGTTGTGTGCCTTCAGAATCTTCAAAAGACGAAATTCTACATCTCATATTAATCTATGTGGAAAGCCGATCGTGCCCATAAAAAATCTCATCGAATGGCCCAAAATCCACCGTTGATCCGCCGCTAATTGACTTGATTCGCCGCCGAATTTTGGCTTCGTGGGTCCATATTTTTTCTATGGTTTTATCATCAATTTAGATGATTTTTGAACTCATAAAATCTTGAATACCTCGCTGTCTTTCTGTAGTTGTGTGTATTTTCGAATTGTTCCCAAATTTGGTATATAATTAGGCAGGTTGATTTGTTGCTTTTGATTTGATTTGGTGTCTCCAACTGATTTGTTGTTGTGATGATTGATTCACCTCTATTTATTGTAACCTTTGTTGATTTGTAATGATATTGCCAAATTTGTTCCAAATTTGTAAATTATTCTTTTGATTTTCTGAATAACTCCCTTAAGTCTCCATTGTACGCAAGTAATCCTCATTTTAGCACAATTTTACGTTTTCTTGCATCCAAGCACTGTTATCTATAATAATTCATAAAAAATACCCGGAACAACATAATATATGACAATAAAATGATAAATGGGTTAGAAAAATGTGTAATAAATTACACATATCAAAGGCCCCCATACTTATCTTTTGCTAGCTCTCGAGCAAATCTAGGATTCCAAACTCTACTAAACTAAATTAACAATTTAACTAAATTCTACTCCTACTCCTACTCCTACAAAAGAATATAAAGGAAATAAAAGTAAGAAAATGAAAACTATATACAAAGATAGGAATAGATAAGAAAAATACGAAAAACAAGAGTTTAAACCTCACTAGATTTTCAGTCGTCATGAACCATACCTTAATAGATTTTGATCTATGCCGAAAATTACTTTCTCATCATTCTTCCAATCTTTCCTACCTATCTTGCTTCCAAACATGATCATATATCTCTACGTGTGTGTAAAATCATTCTTACCCTCGGAGAATTCAATTCAAGCTCGCATACTCTTTCCTTTAGCTCCCTATTACTTTTTCATTGATGATTATATTGATATGTTTGTTCCTACATTTTTCATGCGACCGTCAATACTTTATGCAGCACTAACCAACCGATTACCGAATATGATCACTTATTGGGCGTAAATAGCAGTATCCTAATCTTACAATACGTAAGGCACAGTAAATGATCCCAAACCAGTTGGTGTAAGTCACTAGGTGATGAATCACTCTCGCTAAAAAATTTTATGCTGCCTTGATAATTGCAAGGCAATGTTCATTTTTTTGGAATATTAATAATTTTTTTCGTACTAGGGCATTACAGATAAGAACATGACAGGTCTTTTCTACTATCCCAACCTTAAAGATGTGTGCATGTGCATATAGCAGGGTATCAACGTTCAAATATTTGGACTCAAAAATAGGCTCCACTTATATCTTCCCAAACCTAATAACCCATTCATGATACTAGCCTTTTGGGAACAGGCTCATGACAACTTATTATTAGATCCATTTAACCTTCTATTTTCTCTTTTTTCTTAAAATCTATTTCTCTCATTTATATACATTTTTCATTTTTTATTTCTATTTTCAAAATTTTCTATTATTATTTTTTTCAAAGAAAAGTAGTTTTTATTTTCCAAAGAAAAGAAGAAGAAAATTTTTGTACAAAACCAACTCCTCCCCCCCTCCCCCAACCCACACACACACTTAAATCAAATAATATTCTCATTGTGTTAGAGTACATACTTTGTTACATCCGCATAATTGTGCTTACCTTTTCCGAAATCTTTCCGGTTTTAAATTCTCAATTCCTACAAAAGAAGATATGAGTGTGTATTATGGTACCCAAACTAACTTGGGTTTATGGAGGTTAGTTTTAGGGACCCATTTAAAATTTGCATATAAAGATTTATTTCTTTTCAACTCACAAGAATATACAAAGTGATCATGTGCACCACAATAGTGACAAGTGTGATTAGATATACTCATGGAACTAGATTTATGTTCAGAATAATGGTTGACAAATTTAGATGAAGGGCATTTTTGAATCTTTGAAGTTTTAATATTAGCATCACTTTTATTTAAAAATTTCTTCCCTTTATTTATTAAAGGAATCGTTTCCTGTCTTTTTGAAAACTTAGCAAAAGAATCTGTTAAATCATTATTTTGTTTCTTGAGGGAAGCAATTTCCGCGATCGAACTTTTCTTGAGAAATACAAGACAGTTTTAAAGAATCAATTTCTGTTTTAAAAGATGATACCAAATTTTCATGATCATTTCTCAAAATATCACATGAGTGTAGGGTTCCTAGGCACGCTAATGAAGTCTCACAAGGCATCAACCATGCCAATTTCAAAATTATCCGGTGCCGAGAAACCCTAATACGGATCGTTAACTAGAATTTTAGACGAAACATTAAGCTAGTTAACATCTTAACTAAAAGTGTGAAGCTACAACCTTTGTAGATCCGGTTCTCCACTTCCTTAGCTCCACGTAGACGTCCTCTCGCTGTCCTAGTCGGATCTCGGACTCTTGCATCGGATTCATCGGAGAAATGAGCGGACAAGTCGTCGGCTACGATGCCGAAGATGATCTACGTCGAGGTTACACAAGATCAAGCTCCAACTTCACCAAGTTGTGAAACTTGTGAAGAAAACACCCTATACTACTTGGCAAAAGGTAGAGGGTGAAGAAATAAGAGGTGGGTTCACTTTAGAATTGGATTTCTCACACTTTTGCTCAAGATGCCATTAATGGTGGCAAGCATTTTCTTGAAGAAGAAGAAGAAGCTCAAGATAGAATATGATAAGCTATTTAAAAATGCAAAAGAAAATGAATACTTATCATAATATGAACCATGGTTAGGTGTAGAGAATTGACTAAGGTTAGATGAATGGTTAGGGTTAAGCATGAAGACAAAATGGTCATTTTGGTCAAAGCTTCATGAAGCTTGAACAAGCTTCAAGAATGAAAGCAACCATTTTGTTTTCTTTTGCAATTTCTTTTTAATCCAAATTAAAAAGATAAATGAATGAATAAATAAAAACCCTAACCATTTACTTAACCAAGGTTTAATTCTTTACACTTAACCAAATGAGCAAGTATCATCAAACATGATACAAACATGTGCACAAAAGTATATCACATATACAACTTGCACATCAAGTGAGAAAATCCATTTAAAGTGAACCAATACTAGTTAATGCAAAGTAATATATCAAATATATAATTATACATTAAATCATTAAATCAACACTTGATTTAACGATCCGGTCATATCGCATATAACCGACTATTATCCTATATATCGGCTTATCGAATCAATCCTTGATTCGATATCTAGGTTATATCGCATATAACCAATCGATACATTCATCGCGAGAATGGAATACGGTATCACATACACGCATTATTCTCGGTCCTGCACATATCTCATATGCGCTCCTATTTCGTTTCGCTTGAGCCAGGAAACCTCTGTGTAGGACTCTAAAGACTCGTCAATACGCCGGCAGCAGATGATGATCATATCAAGCACCCACAAGCCGCAAGCGGTCTGCTAAACGTAACGGCCACCCGGGTATTGAGCGATCAGAAGATCGACGAGCTAGCCCGCTCACACTCCTGTGAATCCAACCAGCAACACTTACCGTACAGTCCGGTCTGTTCGTCTGATATGTCGCATATCAAGTCTAGGGGTGGTAAACGTCAGACCCCAATAACCGATAAGTCGTGCAGATGTGAGGCTCATAACGGGTTGAGAAACTACTGGTAACACTTACCAGCAAATCTCTGATCAGCCCTGGCCAGGGACTTCCCTGTTACGGCCAATCGAGCACAGCGCAACATCAATCCCCAATACCGGGAGAGACGAAACCCCTCCTATCGCTCATTGCCTCCATGTGACTCGGGACTGTACCCAAAAACCACCGTTTTGCACGCCCTCATGGACGTGGTAAGGTGGAGATCAAAGCACAGTGGGAATCACACAAGACTCTATGACGATCTCAGGTCTACAGACTAACCTGCACAAGTGTCACCTGAGAACTGCCATCTGACGTAAGGTATAATACCATCTGGGAGTTCTCGGCGAGTCCGTCCAGTGTACCCAGTCTCCACTGAGCACCCGTATACCATCTCTGATGTCAAACACCAATGGATATGGGATCATCCATCGCCCATCTCATGGGTCGAGAGGCGTATACGCTAGTCTACACTGGTATATCGATGCCCTGTCTCGATACACCCACGACTAGAGACCTTGAAGGATGTACTTATGGACTACCATGTCCCCACTAGTATGATCTGCATCATAGTCCAGGTAGTCAAGTACACATCCTAAGGGCTTTATCAACATGTAACTATAAGACAGTTTAAAGAGACTAGTGTACATGTACAGATAAAGAGCAACCAGATAGCATACTATCATATCGAGCAAGAAAGTCATCTCTATATATGTCCAAGCATCCAATATAATATACATCATCTGTACAATACTGGCCTCTAGGGCATACATACAACTAACAATCTCCCACTTGCACTAGGGCCAGCTGCTGTAGTATCGCATACCGAGCATCCCGAAGAGTCTCTCAAACTGTATCTGGGGAATGGCCTTCGTGAGTGGATCCGCCGTGTTGTTCTTCGTGTCAACCCTCCTGACCTCGATCTCCCGGCGATCAACTATCTCCCGGATCAGGTGATACCGCCTCAGAATATGCCTGGATCGCTGATGGGACCTGGGTTCCTTGGCCAAAGCCACTGCTCCATTGTTATCGCAATACAAAGGTATTGGATGCTCAATGGATGGAACCACACCAAGTTCAGTAATGAACTTCTTGATCCAGACAGCCTCTTTAGCAGCATCGTTGGCAGCGATGTATTCAGCCTCCATCGTCGAGTCTGCCACGGTTTCCTGCTTGGAACTCTTCCAGCTAACCGCCCCTCCGTAAAGGGTAAAGACAAATCCCGACTGCGACTTAGAGTCGTCCTTATCACTCTGGAAGCTCGAATCGGTAAAGGACTCCACTTGGAGTTCTCCGTTACCATACACCAAGAGCATCTCTTTAGTCCTTCGCAAGTACTTGAGAATGCTCTTCACAGCTGTCCAGTGACTCTCTCCAGAATCAGCTTGATACCTGCTCACTACACTTAGTGAGTATGCAACATCGGGTCTGGTACATAGCATCGCGTACATAATAGAGCCTACAGCCGAAGCATAGGGTATCCCTTGCATGCGAGCTCTCTCCAAATCAGTCTTGGGAGACATCTCTTTGGAGAGAGTGACTCCAGAGATCGTGGGCAAGTTCCCATGTCACGCCCCGCTTCCCAGTGTACGGCGAAATGGACGCGACGAGGTCCGCTACGTATGTACTCAGAAGTACATACGCTAAGCGTAGCTAAGCAATATAAAATGATCACAAGAGACAAATGATATTGAAATAGCAGCAACTTTTATTAATAACATTCTTTGTACAATGCATGAAATGAAAATACAACTGGAATGAAAAAGCAATGCCTAAACAGTGGCATAACAGAAATGAAAAATACTGGAAAGAACAAGGTACAATTATCTAGAGCTCTGGGTCTTCTTGGAACTGCTCCAAATCTTCACCGGTGGGCTCGATCTCAGCTTGGTCCAACGCACCTGACGACATTCAAAGAAGAAAGAAATAGAATGTCGTTAGCGAACAGGTCGCTCGGTAAGTCCCAAAGAATAAGAAGAATGAGAATGACAGAGTAACAGTATTTTCTAAAGTATTATATTGTTGAATATTATGGAACATTGTGTAACGCTGTTGTTTGTAGCTTGGTACAGAAGGATGCCAGTGTATACGAGGGGGATCTCTATATGCTAGAGATCAGGGCAAAAGGAAAGTACAAGGAACCGTTATGCCACGGTACAACAGCAACAGAATTCAGGTTAGGTGTCTTAATCTGACCACCTCGTGCCACCTTTAACACCTTCCGTACCAATCTACCCCTTAAACTCCATAGTGTTTTAACAGTATTATAGTATTGGAATGTGTAAATTGAGTGACTGACCAAAACCATGATATCAGTAAGCATGTTGTAACTGTATAATCAGGTAAATGGACTATCAGGATAATGGATGAATATCCATGGTTTGATTCAGTCAAAAAGAATATATTGTTAACTGGATTCAGGGTTTCATGTATTCAAATTATGTTGGAATATAAAAGAATATAGATTGACTTGAATCGTATTCAAGTCAGAAATAGTCAGACTCTAACCCGAGTCAGACTAAATGAAAGATAATTTGAAGTTCAATATTAGCTAGGGGCCTTTTTGTAATTTGTAAAACTTGAGGGGGTTTTCTGTAAAAAGTATAGTTTTCAAAATACACCTCAAGTATTTAATAATCGTCTTATTTGTTATAATGAATGTGCATTTTATTTGTGTTATTCTAGTGAATATATCCTAATAAAAGTATTAATTGTTTTATTTGAAATTCATGGTATTTTAACGTAACTTTTAATCTTGGAATTTTAGGAAGAAGTGGAAACTTTATATTATGATAAAATAGGTGTTTAAATGATAATTATATATATATTAACACATGAATAATTTAATATAAATATTTTATTTAGAAAAATCTCATTTTTCCTTAATATTGTATTTTAAACCTTTCGAGACCGAATGCTCCTTGCGGAGGTCTGAATCTCGCACTACTAGCCTGCGGGTGCACGATGAACCGTACTATCCCTAACAGGTTCCCCAAAAGTGGGTTGTAGCGGCGCTTTGCTTAGGTTTAATAAATACTTTTCATTTTGGAAAACAGTTTAAAAATATGGGGTATTTAATTGCAAAAGTATAGTTTTCCGTATTTTAGTTGTTAGGGTTTCCTAAGCCAACTAGCCTACTTCTAAGGTCTAAACGATAAGTCATTAGAAGCCTCAAATCTCCTCTTCACCGCCAATTGTGGCCAGGTAAGTACAAGTGAGGAGGGAGGGATCCGCTCACGAATCGTGAGACGGGCCTTTTAAAGTTACCCAAGCTCACTTGCCTAGCCTAGACACCACAAAATCAGTTTAGATAAAAGATCGATGTCCATGACCAATCGTGCTTTCATTTTATTAAAAGATTTTACATAGAAATGTTTACAACTTAAAGCTTTCAATAAAGGTTATAAAGATTAGGGTATTTTAGCGAAAAGTCCTGTAATTTCGTATTCTGTATTTTTTGATATTTATCAATTAGGGTTATATTGAGTGTGTGTAGGGGTAGGTCATTACCCCGTGACTTATATTAAGTTTTGGTGAAGTTTAAAGGGAAAACATGCTATGTTAAACTTAAAGGTATTATAGCGCAAGAATACGGTATTCGAAAACGTTATCATTTTATGTGTGAAATTTCATTCAAATTGGGTTCTACAAGTTTAGTGATCAAGATAAACCTATTTATGAGTGAGGGAAATAATTAAACTAAGAAAAATGAACTTCATGGTATTTTTATGAAAAGAGTACGGTTTTGCAAAGAACTTATCATTTCATGTGAAAAAGTTTGATTAAATTGGTTTATGGGTGATTAATAATCAACATGAATATGGGTAGATATTATGTATTAGGTGACAAGTGGAAATTTATAGAAAAACCGAATCGGAAATCGGTTTGTCCGATTTCCGTCGGGTTCCAAAAAGTCGTATTTTTATCTTAAAGAAAAGAGAGATAGAAGAAGGTGGGACTTACGATTTGGACAAGCTAAGGAAGCTAGAGGTCATGGTGGTTGTCGATTCGTTGAAAACGTCGCGAAGGTCCTGATCCGGTCGCCGGAATCCGTTGTCGATTTCGGCAACGCTTCGCTTCTCGCTCTTCGTACCGAGTTCTCGAGAATTTGGGAGAGTGGACTTAGAGTTGTGAGGTGAAATGGTAGAGGGTAGGGGTCTTTATATAGGGCTAGGCTAGGGTTAGGGTTAGGATAAAAAAATATTAAAATAAATATAAAAATCATTAAAATTTCATTAATTTTGGTCTTAAAAGGGATTTATTGAGAATTGGGTAACAGTAAAAAAAATTTAGAGTATGCAGGGATGAAGACCAGGTCAACACGAAGATTTTTCGTGTTGACGACTCGGCCGACCGGCCGAGTCCGGCCGGCGGCGCCGGCCGATTCGGCCGAGTCGCCGGCCGAGTCAGGGCCGAGTCGGGCGCCAATGGGTCGGGTCTGGTCTGGGGGGAATTTTGGTATAGTCTAATTTTTTTTAATTTGCAATAAATTGTGAGTTATGGCTGTTTGACCGTTTGACTTCACAAAAATTTAAAACAAAATGATATAAAAATTATGTGGGGCATGGGATTCGAACACTGGTGGCTTGGTTCAGCAATGCAAGGTATTACCAATGAGCTACAAGCTCTTTCTTGTAACTATTGTGTTATTTAATTACTTAAAATGATAGCAGTAAGAGTAAATACTCCAAGTATACATTAAATTTTAAAGTGATTTCTTGTACACTAAAAATGGAGTTATTTCATTCTTGTAGCTTGTAATTAAAAACAAAAATAATTACCTAAATCTTGTGCTCAGGCTAAAATACCCCTTTGTGGATTTTTAAAAAAAATATTTTGAAAACAAAAATTGTATAGGAAAAAGTGTATAAAAATTAGGGTTGTTACATCCCACGCTTGAATTCTTCCGTACTAAATCTCTTTAGTATGGTGTCAATGTACCTGGATTGAGACAATCCCAATATCCGTTTGGATCTATCTCTATAGATCCTAATTCCCAATATGCAGGAGGCATCACCAAGATCTTTCATTGAGAATCTTTGTGATAAGAAGAGCTTGACCGATTGCAGCATAGGAATATCATTTCCTATCAAGAGTATGTCGTCCACGTACAATACGCGGAAGACAACCTTACTCTCTGCCACGTTCTTGTAGATACAAGGTTCATCTGGGTTTTTGACGAAATCAAACTCTTTGATAACGACGTCAAAGCAGATGTTCCAACTCCGCGATGCTTGCTTTAATCCATAAATGGATTTAAGCAGCTTGCACACTTTCCCGCTGCTCCCACTGTCTACGAAGCCCTCTGGCTGAGTCATGTATACGCACTCTTCTAAATCACCATTTAGAAAGGCGGTCTTAACATCCATTTGCCAGATTTCGTAGTCATGATATGCAGCGATGGCAAGCATGATCCGGATGGATTTAAGCATAGCCACTGGAGAAAATGTTTCGTCATAATCTACACCTGGTCTTTGACGAAAGCCCTTTGCAACAAGTCTAGCTTTGAAAGTCTCCACTTTCCTATCTACACCAAGTTTCTTCTTGAAGATCCACTTGCTCCCAATGGGTTTTACCCCTTCAGGAGCAACTTCCAAAGTCCATACTTTGTTGGTGTATATGGATTCCATCTCGGACCGCATAGCATCCAGCCATTTCACTGAGTCCCTACTCGTGATGGCCTGCTCGAAGCTAGTTGGGTCATCATCCTCCATGATGCAATCCTCGCTCCCACCATCCATGAGAAAACCGTAGTATCTCTCAGGTGGGCGAAGAACCCTACTAGATCGTCAGAGAGGCTGAGGTTCGTCGGGAGCTACTGAATCCTCTGGTTCCACTAAATCTTCAGTTTGAGTTTGTGTAGCCGGAATTTCTTCCAGTTCTACCTTATCCCCACTAATTTCTTTTGCAAGAAATTCCTTTTCCAAAAAGGTGGCATGTTGAGAAACAAACACTTTTTGTTCCTCTGCATGGTAGAAAAGATATCTATGTGAATGTTTGGGATATCCCACAAACTTGCATAGAACTGACCGTGCCTTGAGTTTGTCCGGATTTTACCTTTTGACATAGGCCGGGCAACCCCATATCTTAACTCGTTTAAGACATGGTCTCTTCCCACTCCATATCTCATATGGTGTGGTAGGTACAGATTTAGTTGGAACTTGATTCAATAGGTATGCTGCTGTTTCCAGTGCATATCCCCAGAAGGAAATAGGTAACTCAGCTGTGCTCATCATAGAGCGCACCATATCTAATAGGGTGCGGTTCCTCCGTTCTGATACACCGTTGTGCTGTGGTGTATATGGAGGAGTCAGCTGAGAGAGAATCTCATTCTCTTTTAGGAAGTCCAGGAATTCATTGCTTAAGTATTCACCTCCTCGATCAGATCGAAGGATTTTAATACTTTTTCCGGTTTGGTTCTCGACTTCTTGTTTATATTCTCTAAATTTCTCAAAAGCTTCTGATTTGTGTTTCATCAGGAACACATATCCGAATCTAGAGAGATCATCAGTGAATGTAATGAAGTACGAAGAACCATCCCTGGCATGTGTAGACATGGGACCGCATACATCACTATGTATCAGTCCCAAGAGTTCGGTAACTCTTTCTCCGTGTCCCGTAAATGGAGTTTTGGTCATCTTGCCTTTGAGACATGACTGGCAAGTGTCATAAGATGAAAATTCAAACGGATTTAAATATCCATCCTTATGCAACTTAGCTAGTCGTGTCGCATTGATGTGACCCAGTCTACAATGCCACAAGAAGGATTCGTTCAGCTCAGAACTCTTCCTCTTGTGTGTGTTTGTTATGCTCAGAACTGTTGATTGATTTAGAACATAAATGCCATTGCACAACGTGCCTGATCCAACCAACTTTTGGTTACGGAAAATGTTCATAACATTGTCCTGTAATACAACATTATATCCCTCTTTACTTAACAAAGAAACCGATATAATGTTGCATATCAGGTTCGGCATGTAATAGCATTCGTTCAGAACCAATGTATTACCAGTAGGTAATACAAGGTGATATTCCCCGACAGTCTTAGCTGCAACAATTGCACCATTTCCAACTCTAATGCCTTTATCACCTTCTCCAAGTTCTCTACCTTTCCTAAGCCCATGTAACTGATTACATATATGGGATCCTGGCCCGGTATCTAATACCCAGGACGTAGAGCAAATGGAGAAACAGTTCTCTGTAACGAACACACCCGAAGAAAATGCATCAACATGTACTTTCTTCATTCGGGTGGCATGGGAATCCTGGTATTCCCCTATATCCTGTTCATTCCTATAACTCTTATAAGAAAGAACGGAACCAACGTTCCCCAGCACAGTATAACATACGGGTTCGGTCAATACATCCATATTATTATCTTGATTAGGGCATGAAATGGTCGCTACCTGGAGAGAGAGAGAAGAAAACACTTTAGCGTATGCTCTTGCAAGATTAGATTGGTTATTATCTTATCTAATCAGGATGGCTCCCACTAGTTTTTATCAAATCTTCCTTCAAACCTTAAAAGGAAAGACTAGCCGGGATTAATTACACCCTACAACTTCGCCAATCTTTCAGCCAGGCTAGTGTCTGTACTTTGAGGGAGGTTCCCCGTGCTTTCGCACGGACCTAATTAAAGTAAATCTCGTTTTCCCAGAGGCGTAACCCTGTTGACACCTTTCTAGACACCTACTTGATCGGCTAATTGTAATGTGTAAAACTCTCCCAGGAGTAACTCTTACTCGCAGGGGGTATCGGGATCCGACTATCTCATAGAAGGTATGCAATCTCATTGCAAATTTCAACACTTGAAATTTCCGATAATATTTTGCCCCTAGCGTCCTATGACCTTGACAAAGGCCAACAAATCACAGGATGCTAATCAAGTTCAACCCGTCATTTCTTGATTGAATCAAACCCACCTGCACGACCCTTGACAAAGGCCAACAAGGTCGTACGACTACCCTGAAACAATCTGCATCACATGCATAAGCAGATAAGCATTATTCAGCTACCGCACACTACGCCTTGACAAAGGCCAACAAACGCATCGCGAATACTAAACAGTACTTATCTGAAATGACGGAGGGCTACGACAGGTTTTTCTGAAAACCTATTGCGTAATGAACTTGATATCGTTGTAGAATCAGGTGAAGTTTTGAAATGGAGTGATTTTGAGGCTTTTCTAGTTTTGCTAAAGGGGTCACTCCCGGTGAAGGGATCGTCGGCCCTTTCCTCGTCGAATGAGGTGCGGGATATATCATATATATCGCTGTGCAAAGCAAAACTCAAAAAAACAATCAAAAGCATACCGAGTGTGCAGCATCTTCCAGTTATTGCTAAAGGAGTCACTCCCGGTGAAGGGATCTCGGTCCTTTCCCCATCGAATAAGGTGCAGGGTATATCATATATACCGCTATGTAAAGCAAAACTGTAGCTACTCATTTTATTTAAAATTTGATTCTACAACATCTTAGGTTTCTTTTCATTCATTAATCACATTAATGAATTCCCATCATTTAAGTCACCTAAACATCACAGATAAATACGACGTACACTTATGCCATCCGCATTCGCCTCAATGTCCCCTCGTGCACCGTTAGGTTAGGTAACTAACGACAGAGCAGGGCAGGGCTAGTGCGGGTGCAAAACATAAGTAACGTCTATATAATATATCATATATACTATATACTGTATCTAAGATAGAACATCACATGATCACATCACAGATATCGCAGCAGAAGAAACATATGAAACATTGGATATTCTAGGACGTCCGTGTTTTCAATACGAGCCAGTATAAAACACGGATTCCACGGTCGTGATGAATAGCCAATCCCACACCCCTAGACCCCTACGAGAGCGGCAAGCAACCCTACCAATTCTAGGATTAGGAGACCCGGACTCGACTCCTCGAGATGGCCTCCCACTGGACCCTAGAACCTGGTTGCTTGTGCTCCCCTCCTTGGGTCTATCCTAGTGCAGAAAAGTAAATAATATACAAAAGGTGACAGCTTCCGCAACCTGGAAGTGCCCTAAATAAAAGAATATTACATACAAGTTTTTACATGAATGAAAATGAAAAACACTCATCTCACATAAAAACCCCCGGCTATTCGAACACGACAATCCAATATAACATATCCAGCAACACATAACATCACATGTCATCAACGTAAGTAAACATGCATATCCTAATTGTCGTTGACATATAGCAACGAAACCGGCGATATCACATATTACACTTACGGTCACAGAAAAGAAAGTGTAAAACTACAATAGTTGGAATCCGCAACCTCTTTAGACATCTCATGCCTAATCAAATGAAATACTTAGACATCACATGCCTAACAATTATAAACCCCGCATTTTAGTCTCATTACCGAAAACTCTTTTCAATATCAAGTGAGACTAAACCGCTAGATTTATAACATTCATTCAGTTATCTCATAACTGTGTGTGAATTCCAATTATTGTATCCCATTCCGGATAAATAGAAAATATTAAACTTTCCGATCGAACATTCGAACACCCAAGTTTTCCCGAAACCGTTCAACACATGAAATAGGTTCAAAGACATTCACTTCATGCCTCAGTACCAACGGTCCAGCCGTAGAAGGGTCAAGCCAACGCCTCACATGTGGCACGCCGTACTGCCCCAAACCCGAAAGTTCAAAAGGCAGTTCAAGACGGTCACATAATCGAGTTAAGGTTTGTTGTCTTCTAGAGGGACCATCGCGTTACTTGCACTACTCAGAACGTTTTTAAACCACAGAAAAATCCAACACTTGGAAATTTTTTCGGCAGGGGAAAAGTTGGGTATTTATATCCGGTCGAACTTTTTAACATATTCCAAAATTATCCGAAATCCACATAGACAAAATCTGATAATCCGATCGAATCATTGAATCCCCAATAAAACCCCAGAAAATACAACTCTTGAATAAATATTAAAAATTCCCATAAAACTCAGCACTGTCAAAGAGGAATTACTGTGCAGATATGGAGGGGTGACGTCACCAGAGAGCCGCGGAATCGCCGCAGAAGCTAGGCTTCTGCCGCGGTTCTGCCGCATGTTAGAGGTATCAATGGTCAAATTTTGCACCGTAATTCTTATAATTCCCTGCTGAATTTTTTAAGCATTTTTAATCTGGAAAAAACCCAGTTTTTAGAAAAAGGCCAGAGAGCATTTTGGTTTTTAGGGTTTCGGTTCGATCGGGTTTCAAACGTCGTCTACACTTCGCCTAAGGCTCTAGCTAGGCTCTGATACTACTGTAGGGTTCCTAGGCACGCTAATGAAGTCTCACAAGGCATCAACCATACCAATTTCAAAATTATCCGGCGCCGAGAAACCATAATACGGATCGTTAACTAGAATTTTAGACGAAACATTAAGCTAGTTAACATCTTAACTAAAAGTGTGAAGCTACAACCTTTGTAGATCCGGTTCTCCACTTCCTTAGCTCCACGTAGACGTCCTCTCGCTGTCCTAGTCGGATTTCGGACTCTTGCATCGGCTTCATCGGAGAAATGAGCGGACAAGTCATCGGCTACGATGCCGAAGATGATCTACGTCGAGGTTACACAAGATCAAGCTCCAACTTCACCAAGTTGTGAAACTTGTGAAGAAAACACCCTATATTACTTGGCAAGAGGTAGAGGGTGAAGAAATAGGAAGTGGGTTCACTTTAGAATTGGATTTCTCACACTTTTGCTCAAGATGCCATTAATGGTGGCAAGCATTTTCTTGAAGAAGAAGAAGAAGCTCAAGATAGAATATGATAAGCTATTTAAAAATGCAAAAGAAAATGAATACTTATCATAATATGAACCATGGTTAGGTGTAGAGAATTGACTAAGGTTAGATGAATGGTTAGGGTTAAACATGAAGACAAAATGGTCACTTTGGTCAAAGCTTCATGAAGCTTGAACAAGCTTCAAGAATGAAAGCAACCATTTTGTTTTCTTTTGCAATTTCTTTTTAATCCAAATTAAAAAGATAAATGAATGAATAAATAAAAACCCTAACCATTTACTTAACCAAGGTTTAATTCTTTACGCTTAACCAAATGAGCAAGTATCATCAAACATGATACAAACATGTGCACAAAAGTATATCACATATACAACTTGCACATCAAGTGAGAAAATCCATTTAAAGTGAACCAATACTAGTTAATGCAAAGTAATATATCAAATATATAATTATACATTAAATCATTAAATCAACACTTGATTTAACGATCCGGTCATATCGCATATAACCGACTAGTATCCTATGTATCGGCTTATCGAATCAATCCTTGATTCGATATCTAGGTTATATCGCATATAACCAATCGATACATTCATCGCGAGAATGGAATACGGTATCACATACACGCATTATTCTCGGTCCTGCACATATCTCATATGCGCTCCTATTTCGTTTCGCTTGAGCCAGGAAACCTCTGTGTAGGACTCTAAAGACTCGTCAATACGCCGGCAGCAGATGATGATCATATCAAGCACCCACAAGCCGCAAGCGGTCTGCTAAACGTAATGGCCACCCGGGTATTGAGCGATCAGAAGATCGACGAGCTAGCCCGCTCACACTCCTGTGAATCCAACCAGCAACACTTACCGTACAGTCCGGTCTGTTCGTCTGATATGTCGCATATCAAGTCTAGGGGTGGTAAACGTCAGACCCCAATAACCGATAAGTTGTGCCAATGTGAGGCTCATAACGGGTTGAGAAACTACTGGTAACATTTACCAGCAAATCTCTGATCAGCCCTGGCCAGGGACTTCCCTGTTACGGCCAATCGAGCACAGCGCAACATCAATCCCCAATACCGGGAGAGACGAAACCCCTCCTATCGCTCATTGCCTCCATGTGACTCGGGACTGTATCCAAAAACCACCGTTTTGCACGCCCTCATGGACGTGGTAAGGTGGAGATCAAAGCACAGTGGGAATCACACAAGACTCTATGATGATTTCGGGTCTACAGACTAACCTGCATAAGTGTCACCTGAGAACTGCCATCTGACGTAAGGTATAATACCATCTGGGAGTTCTCTGCGAGTCCGTGCAGTGTACCCAGTCTCCACTGAGCACCCGTATACCATCTCTGATGTCAAACACCAATGGATATGGGATCATCCATCGCCCATCTCATGGGTCGAGAGGCGTATACGCTAGTCTACACTGGTATATCGATGCCCTGTCTCGATACACCCACGACTAGGGACCTTGAAGGATGTACTTATGGACTACCATGTCCCCACTAGTATGATCTGCATCATAGTCCAGGTAGTCAAGTACACATCCTAAGGGCTTTATCAACATGTAACTATAAGACAGTTTAAAGAGACTAGTGTACATGTTAAGATAAAGAGCAACCAGATAGCATACTATCATATCGAGCAAGAAAGTCATCTCTATATATGTCCAAGCATCCAATATAATATACATCATCTGTACAATACTGGCCTCTAGGGCATACATACAACTAACAATGAGAAAATTAAAATTTCATTTTCAATGTTTAAAGCATTAATAGTTTTTTTATTGAATATAAATTTTTGAAAAAAAAACTCAATTTTCTCCTTCTCGAATTTATCGATTTGTTCCAAAAAATCATTTTTCTATTTTTCTAATATATCAATTAAAACATCATTTCTCAAAACTTCTTGTAAACTAGTAGAAAATTTTAAAATATCAATTTCACTAGTAAAATTTCAATCAAATTATTATTTTCTTCTCTTAAAGAATTGCAAGATAAAATCAACATCTCTTTTTCGCTTTTCAAAGATTCATTCAATGAAACCAATTCATTTTTCTCCTTTTCTAACAAAAAAATTTATTTTCAAGGAAACTGTCTCGAGACATTACCATATTAAGTTCATTATGAAGATTAGGAAAAGTATCAATAAGTTGATCATGTGTACCATCAAATGAAGCATCGCATTCCTTAAAATCAAATAAACACTCATCATCGTCACTTGTTTTCTCGTTAGACAATTCAAATAAAGTGTTGATGTCACGTGGTAAATCATAAGAATCTTCCTAGATTGAAAATATTTATATCAACTGTCATGTTTCCAAATGAAATTTTCATTGAACCATTTCCATAGTTAATCAAAGCGTTAGCGGTAGCTAGGAATGGTCGTCCTAAGATTGCCGGAATTTGATTTTTTGGGTTAGAGACAGGTTATGTTTCTAAAATGATGAAATCTATAGGGAATATAAATTTACCTACTTTGATTAACACATCCTTAATCTCTCCCTTTGGCTTCTTAATGGAACGTTCTGCCAATTGTAAACTGACTTTTGTTAGTTCAAACTCACCTATCCCTAACTGTTCATACACCGAAAAGGGAAGAAGGTTTACACTAGCATCTAGGTCAAGTAAAACTCTATTAATAACCTTACCTCCGATAATGCATGAAATTATAGGATAGTCGGGGTCCTTATAGTTTATGGGTAATGCATTACGTAGGACGCCACTAACAATACCTGCTAGAAAAACCCTCTTAGGCACATGTGTTTACCTTTTTTTAGTGCAAAGGTTTTTAAGAAATTTAGCATAGGATGGAATTTAGTCAATTACATCTAGTAGAGCAATGTTGACCTTGACTTGTTTAAATGTCTCCATCATCTTCACTACTTTAGCATCATACTTCTTAGCCTTTAAACATTTTGGATATGGTGCTCTAAGCTCAAGAAGGATATCTGTAGAAGATGGATGAAATGTGGATATGGGTGTAGGAATGGATGCCAGCTGTGTAGGAATATCAGGAGTTTGTTACTCCTCATCAGCCGATATCTCAACAGAATTATCAGGCATCCTAGCCTGGTTATCAACCTATTTTCCCGACCTCAAAGTGGTTATAGTATTTATTTGAGCGGGATTTATACGTGTATCTTTTGGATTTTTTACAGGTTGGTTAGGTAAGGTGCCCATCTCACGTCCTCCTAATACTGCAACTAGCTGGCCAATTTAATTTTCAATATTTTCCAGCCGCTTTTCAACCTTATTAAGTCTAGTATTCTCGTCCTCATATCCTTGTTGTGTGTTAGATTGGGTTGGGTTGGATGGAGGACCTTGTCTTATATTTTGTAATTGTTGGCTAGTGTTACTTTTATTCCTATGTAAATTAGGATGGTTCCTCCATCCTTGGTTATAAGTTTGAGAATGAGAATTATTATCATTATTTTAATATACAACATTGGTGGTCTCTTGCCCTTGAGGACCTCCTAAAAAGGGACAATCTTCAGAAAGGTGGAAAGAGTCTTGACAGTTTAGGCAAAGAGAGGATTTTCTAATTTGTTGGACAGAGACGGTTGTAGTTAATACCTTTTCTATTGATTTTCTTATTGTTGCTAGCTCGGCTTGCATCCCTATAGTAGTTTCAACTGTGTGTAACCCTCCCTTAGATGTGGTCGAACCTCTCTAACTAGTACTCTCCCATTTCATGGTTTTATCAGATAAATTTTTTAGAAAATTCCATACGTCATCTTCCTTTTTCATCATAAACTCGCCTTGATACATCGACTCTATCATAAGTTTAGACTCTGTACCATCATCCACTATCTGGCATAATCCCTACTTGGCTATATTGTGATGTGGGTATTTAATGAGAAGGTCTTTGAAACGATCAAAATATTTCCAAAAAGATTGCCCCTGTTTTTGTGAAAATGTCCTAATTTCATTTCTGAATTTTGCGATTTTAAAATGCAGGTAGAATTTTTTAATGAAAGGTTTAGTAAACCGGCCCCTCCCATGTGCGAATAGTGTTGGCTGACACACTGTAAAGCCAATGCTTGGTTTTATCAGTGAAAGCAAATGGTATCAGTTTAAGTTTTACAACATCTTGATTTAACTGCTTCAATTTAAACAATTGGCATAAGTCCTCAAATTCCCTTATAAAGACATAGGCATCTTCTGATTTTAGGCCATGAAATTTGGGAAGTGGGTTTATGAGAACAGGTTTAATTTCATAGTCATCGGCAACAATCGGTAAGACTATGCAAGATGGCAGTGATGTGCGGACAGGATAGCATCTATCATGTAGGGTAGGTGTAGCGAGAACGATCTCAGCCATAGTATCTATAAAATAAAGACAAAAAAAAACGGTTTGTTTCGTCTCGACCCCACACATGCATACACCGTACGTAAAATATTTTTTTTAGGCTTTTTTATATGAAAAAACTAAGATGCAAAAACAAAACTAGTGATTCTAGGAAATCACAATCGAAGATGCGCAAAAAACGTAGATCTAAGGTTACCTAGGTCAAGTTACTAGATCCGCTCCTAACTGCCAAGAGACAAATTGCAGAATAGATCCTCTAATAGCTCTTTAACAATCTTGAAATCAGATCAGTGCCAGTTTAGTAGGAGGGTTCTGCTATACGAATTACCGAAATAGCGGGCCTTAATTAAATAACTACAACTAGTCACAAGTCACTAGACATCTCAAAAATGAATCGGATAACCGTTAGATTACCAACAATCTCTTTTTGTCCTATTGAGCACGATATGTCCTTAAAGGGTCGAAATCTAGATATTTTTTAATTTAATGTAGATTAATGTGGATGCTCAGTTGTGATTTGTAGGACATATGAAGGGTGGTGAAATCCCCATCTAACCTAGATTTGGGTTGTTGACTCTTAGAATCTTTTTAAATATGCAATACAATTTAAAACAATCTAAAATCTAAACTAAATTTTTATTTTTATGGCGCAAAGGATCCTGCAAAAATCTGTTAATTGGAATAAAATCGAGATTTTGGGAAGAACGAGATTTTACCTAAATTTGCCTCCTATTTGTCTCGATCTTCTCTTCCAGTAAGTTCATCTCGATTTCTAAAATTTTAAACAGAATTTTACTGAATCAAATTCGCTAAAGGAAATCTAATTTAATTTACAACTAAAATCTAAAACTTAAATTTAAATGTAATTAAACTACACCTTCGCGGTAACGACGCAAAAAACTTAATGGGGATTTTTATAGTCTCCAAATTTAACTGCAAATATACAGTTTATCACAGCCGTACTTGAGAATCGTTCTCACAGAGAGATGTGTTAACTACTTTTAAACTAAGTTAAAATTGAGTTGTTTTTAAATGCAAATAAAAATGGGGTTTTTTATGAGAGAGAAAGTTCTAAGGTTTTTGTATTGCTTATCTTTCTATGGTTGGTTTAAAAGATACTATTTCTTTTTTTTTATCTATTTCTAATATGTTTTCTATTACTTAATATAAAAGTATAGATTATATTAAATTAATTAAAAATATCCTATGAATTATAAAAGATCATTTCGAAACTATATTAAAAACTTAGTTCTAGATAATTAAGAATGACTTAGGTTGAATTTTTGATTAATACTAATAGGTAGCTTATCTAAACAATCATGTTGATTAACCTAGAACTCTTTAACTATCTAGATTGAATTTATCTTAATAAAAACCATATCTTTTACCGTCCCTAATTAGGGTTCTAGTTTGTCAAATTTTCATTATCCTAATTAGTTTTTAGGCGTATCATCAATCCCTAAATCTAATTCAAAACGTTAATTATCCCTATAACATCTAGTTTATATGATGAAAAGTACAAGAAAAGAATTATATCAAAAACAATTCATGATGAAGTAAAAGAAAAGAAAATCATAAAATACATCCAACCATAGAATGATAGACAATACGAAACCATAGAAAAACAATTAGTTACTCACCGAAAGGAAATTATAAACTTTATTCATCATAAAAACATACAATTACTCTTGATCTCTCTATCTTTTGCAAACCCTAATTTTTGAAGTCTATGAAAGAGATATATCAAATCCTAAGGCTATACATGTGTTTATATAGGGCTAAGGAAGTTTGGAGAACAAGTAATAAAAAATACAAGAGAATCAACTTGCTAATAACTATGAAAATCTAATTAATGAGAATCTAATTGCTCTGTTGGATATTGTTTCATACCTTCAGAATCTACGAAAGACGAAACTCTACATCTCATATTAATCTCTGTGGAAAGACGATCGTGTCCATAAAAAATTTCATCGAACGGACCAAAACCAACCGCTGATCTACCGCTAATTGACTTAATTCGCCGCCGAATTTGGGCTTCCTATATTTTCTGTGGTTTTATCGTCAATTTAGATGCTCATAAAATCTTGAATATCTCATTGTCTTTCTGTAGTTGTGTGGATTTCCGAATTGTTCTCAAATTTGGTATATAATTAGACAGGTTGATTTGTTACTTTTGATTTGATTTAATGTCTCTAACTGATTTGTTGTTATGATGATTGATTTATCTCTATTTGTTGCAATCTTTACTGATTTGTAATGATATTCCCAAATTTGTTCCAAATTTGTAAATTATTCTTTTGATTTTATGAATAACTCCCTTAAGTCTCCATTGTACGCACGTAATTCTCATTTTAGCACAATTTTTTATCTTTTTGCATCCAAGTCCTGTTATCTATAATAATTCACAAAAAATACCCGGAACATCATAATATATGACAATAAAATGATAAATGGATTAGAAAAATATGCAATAAATTACACTTATCAATGGGTGGAGGGGATTGCTATGGTGAAGGAGGGCCGCAGCGAAGGTGATGAAAAAGCTAAGGGTATGGTATGGTTTGACTAGCGCAGCATAAGAAATGATGGTGGAGATTGAGGGAGGGGCAAAGCTGGGGACCCGGATGGTGAGGTCGATGACTGGGAGAGGGGGAACAATGGCGGGGTGAAGGGAAAGACGGATGTGGAGAGGGAAGAGTGATTTGGAGACGGTGGTGGAGGAAGATGAAATATAGGTTTTGGGTTAGGGATTTGGAGGTTGGATGGACGAAAAAGAAAAAGCTAGAAAAGAAGGAGTGGGAGGAGGAGGAAGAGGGTAAGATGGTGGCCAAAAAGAGGAAGCCAGCACTGACATTGTCAGCGGCAATAGTGGCACGTAGATGTGGGAGGAGGATTATAATTAGGGTTAGGAAGGAGAAGAAAGCGTTAATTTTAGGTTTTTAAAATTTCATGTTGATGTGGCAACTTAATAACATAACACTGATGAGCCACCAATATCCGTAATCAATTTCTCTAGATTCCATATATATTTGATAGTTTTCTATCACGGGTTCAAAGTTATTGGTAGACTTTTTATATAAAAGCCTTATTTTTATCCTCGTCTATGTACACAGAGAAAAAAGAACAAGATTCGTCAGATTACATTAGAATATCTATCGTCACCAGAAATGTCCTCATGCTTGCACATATATATAAGTTAGATAATGTGAGAAAGGATTTGAAGATATTATTAAATTGTTTTCTAATATAGCAAGGATATTTCTGTACAAGTTTAATAAATTCAAAGAGTTTGAATTACAAGTTTAAATGTTATTTTCTTGAACATTTATGGCAATCTTCCTTGTGGCGTGCCATTTTGAGAATCAAAATAGAATTTCTATTGACACTATTCCTATTTAATTTTTTAAAGTTAGATTAATATTTTCTAGATGGAGCGGATCTAGACAAAGAGATCCATGAAATAGCTGGAATGGAAGGATTTGTACGACTTATCTCCCAAGCTTGATGAGGAATGCAAAAGCCACTGATTATGACCGCGGCATACAATTAGCAAATATTTTCAGTGGTAACTTGACTCAAGCCAGAGCTCTCATTCTAAACACATTTGAGGAGGTAGAATTTCAGTGCCTTCTTATATCCGCTCTTTGTGTCCGATAACGTACACTCTTGGACCTCTTCATGTTCTCTGTCAGAATATTGCAAACCCTAATTTTTCTTCTAATAATCCAAGCTTGTGGCAAGAGGATGAACATCACTTAAAATGGCATGATTCTTTGCAACATAAATCAGTGGTTTATATCTGCTTCAGAAGCAGCCTCATTATGTCACAGGAGGAGCTTCTTGAGTTATGGCATGGCCTCGTTAATGTTGGCTAGCATTTCTTATGGGTGATGCGGCATGATTTGATTCAAGGTTGCGGGGATCAGGAAGATAATAATCCCCTCAAAGCTAGAGGAAGCTACGAGAAAAAGGGATGCTTGGTAGGTGGGCACCACAACGGGGGTGTAGCCCATCCCGCCAGGATGCTTCTTTACACAAAATGGATGGAACTCAACTACGGAAAGCATAAAGACAAGCGTTCCAATGATCTGCCATCCTTTTCTCGTAGATCAGCCCATAAACAGCAGGTATGTGAGCGAGGCATGGAAGATTGGAGTGGGTATGAAAGACATGTGTGGAAGTGATATTGTGGATAGGATGATCAGAGAAGTGATGGAAGGGGAGAAGGCCGACCAGTTTCGAAGATCGATAAATGATTTGGCAAAGTTAGCATATAAAAGTGTAGAAAAAGGAGGTGCTTCCTATAACAATTTGCAAAATTTAATTGAACATATCAAATCATTGAGTTCAGTAACAACTGATTCAAGGAAATTCAAACGATCGAATGAACACCAAAGCCTACACTCGATCATTGTCCTTGAAAATGATGGAGGTGATATGTGTTATGGGCTGGCCCTAATATAGATTTCAAGGGCTATATAAAAAATTTCCCCATCTTGGCCTGTGGATTAAGAAAGTACACAGGTTTGAGTTCTTTAATTTATGTAGAAAGTTTTGTTTCTCTTATGATGGTTTAATTGTCATATATGCTACCATGTACTACAACTAAATAATTTCAACATAGTTTATCTCCATACATACCATTTCTTAAATGAAAATTTGAACCATAACTCATTTTAAAGAAATATGTTAATAAAAGTAAAGTCTAAGTACATCAAAACCGATAAGGCTGATACAAGCAAACAACAAATTACGGAGGAAAAATTGGAAATCATTTCGATCTGATAGACTAATACAGCTGCATGCATTTCTTGACTCATATTTTATCTCATCAAAATGAAGCATGACCACAACATACAGAGCAAGATATCCATGATTGGTGGCTGCAAGTCCATAAATCCAAACAACCCACTTATGACTATCAAACAAAACTCTTGCAACAACACTAAACTATCATCACCAGTTTCACCACATCACTGTCACAAACATAAATAATAAAACCTAAAAGTGAGAAAAAAAGGATACAAAGTGCCGAGTCTCTTGAACTACACCAATAATTGAGGAAGTGGTTCACCAAACTCTGGAACCAATCTGATCTGCCTTGTTGACCTTTAATTGGACGCCAAACAAATCTTGTCCAGTATACTGCTAGATGAGAATCCTAAGATCTTTCTTTAGCTTTTAATAGATGCTAAAAGTTGTTATATTTATACATCAAACCATGCTGGGTTAATTGCTTAATAATACCACAATGTTTCACATTTATTGCATAATAATACCGGAATGTTTTTTCCCTGCATTTAAATACCATAATGTTTTAAATTCCATCGCGGTGTTAACATCAGAGACAAAATGACTAAAATACCTCTAGTTATTTTGGATTTAAAAAAGAAAAAAAACTAACCCTAAACCTAATGACCTGGCCTAACCCTAACTTTCATCCTGATTAGCTAACCTTAACATTAATTACCCAACACAAACCATATCCATGGATACCAGCTCCACCACCGTCAACTCCGCCCTATCATCTTCGCCGCAACATCACAGCCTCCACCCTATGGACACCTCCACAGTCGTCATCTCTGCCGCATCATCTTCGCCGCAGCATCACCACCACCTCCGCTCCATCACCTCCGCTGCCGCATCACCACCTTCACCTCCCCCCATAGCCATCTCAGCCTCCACCTCGCCCCATGGCCGTCGCCCCTCCGCCCCAATGCCCGCCATCAACCTTTATCGCTGCCCCCCATCGCCACCGCCGCCACCTCTACCTCTGTCCCTTCGCCATCGTTTCCTCCCCCCATCACTCCCATAGACACCACTTCCTCCATGTTTGCCCCCTTCGCCATCAGTCTCCTCCCATCACTCCATGGTCACCGCCTCTTCCATCCCCGCCCCAATCGCCACCATCAACCTCCACCTCTGCCCCCATTGCCACCTCCACCACTTACGTCCTCTTGCTGTCGCCTCCTTCCCATCACTCTCATGGCCTCCTCCTCCTCCTCCTCCTTCGCCACCCATCACCACCACCGTTCACTCCACGGCTACCATCAATCTCCACCTCGTCTCCATAACCACCATTATCATCACCTCTTCCCCATCGTTTCCAAGGCCGCCACCTCCACCTCCATCACATCGTATCGTCGCCACCTTCCTGCGTGGCCACATCCATCCCCATCTCCCTCTGCCATCGACGTGCCGGAAACTAGCACTTCTAGGATCTCAATAAAGCTAGAGGAAGAAGACAAATTAGAGTTAAGCTAGGGTTAGGTTTTTTTTTTCCTTCTTTTGTCTTTTTTAAATTTAAAGGGGAGAAGGGTAAAATTGTCCAAACTGCAAATGGAGCTAAACATTAATGTGGAATCTAAGTGCTAAAAAATAAATATTGTGATATTATTCTGCAGAACATGTGAAACATTTTGGTATTATTAAGCAATTTACCTAGGAGTAAGACTTAAACCCAAACCTCCCGTGGGTTAGCAAAATATTCTTTACCAGTTTTCTGTAGTGGCACAAGAATCGTAAATTTAGAGAACAACAGTCATTACAAGGAGGAAATGCCTTGTGTAAAGCTGGGAAAATCCTTCTGACAAGTATAAGCCTGATTTACTTAATCTAGTAAGTGTAAATATTGTGTAGTGCCCCGTTGAGAAATGTAAATGAGAAAAAAATTGTAACTTAGATGATACAGTAGTCTTCTTGCATAAAATTTCCTTGAAATGTCATCGTATATTCCGTTCTCTAGTACGTATATCAAATCCTAGATACATTTAGATGATACAGTAGTCTTCTTGGAGCCGGGCCCTCACTGTGCAGTACAAAACTCAAGACCAATATGTGTCAGGAAAAATCTATTATGCAAGGGCTTGAATGGTGCAAGCCCTTGTATAACTTTTGGATGGGCTCCCCCCATATGTAACGGGAGCCCATCTAAGGGTTCTAGAGGGGCTTGCATAGTGCAAGCCCTTCTAGAGTAGATTTTTTGTGTGCACCTGGAGTTCTTGGTAGCCCTCTGACAACCTTTTATACCAAAATCATATAATTTCATTATTTCATAAGCAATGAATACATGTCATGGTTGCTTCAGGAATATTTCCCCCTTGAGAGTCTTCTAGTAGTTGGTAGCATGAGTATACTACAAATAAATGCGACTAAAATGTGAATCTGCTGCATACTCACTTTATACGACTGCCACTAGAAAAGACTCCATTCACTGAAGTAATGATAAGAATGAATGGTTATACCACGGCATCAACTATCTTCCTACATCTTTATTTTATTCTTGGAAATATCAAGGGGATATGTTGAATTGGAAGAAGAAGAAAGGACCTCTTTTCGGTCAATGAGAACATTTATCATATTTATGTCATAATCTATCCTAAGAGTAGAGTAGAAAACCATAATGTCGGCTTTGCTGGAGTAGAGTGGGATTAATCCTTTATTGTCATGTAATTCATATCATCTTGATGGTGTCGGTCGTGGGATGGAGTTTTCCATCGGAGTAGAGTGTGAATTCATCGCCAGTGATGATTCATTTCCGGCCGACACTAGTATCCTAAAATTGTGAAGTTGGTTGAGGTGGTATAGTGTGGATGCATGCATTTAGGGTTCAACTTAAGAGAGGAGCAAGTTAAGGCTTGAATGTTCATGCAAGGCTTGCACAATGCAAAACCCTGTACACCGACTCCCTGTATACACTACTACAATCTAGGGCTACCCCTACGGTAAGGACCGTAAGAGAAAAGCACTGCCTCTACGGTTGTCACCGTAGGAGTAAAATATCAACCGCAGATCGAAATGGTATAGGAGCAACTATTTATCCCTACAGATGTAACTTTTCCCCTACAAGGAAAATCGTAGGGAAACTGTACCTACGGTTTCCAATGTAGGGATAGTTATTTTTTTAAATTTATTAAAAAAATAGTAACATCTTGCCTCTACGAATTAACACCTAGGGACCAAAGTTCATTCTTTTTTAGTTTTTTTTAAAAAATAGTTGTCATCGTACAGATTCCATCGTAGGTGCACAATATCAGGTTTTTTCAGATATTATGCCCCTACGAGTTGACCCGTAGAGGCATATAGTTGCTCCTATTGTGGCAACCGTAGGGACAAAAAATATAATTTTTTTAAAAAAATACTTTCTCCATTTTTTCCCGTCCTATATATATATATATATATATATATATATATATATATATATATATATATCGTATACCTGAATATTAGAAATATTAATATTAATCAATAATATTACATGCGTAATATATAACTGAATAAACAAATATAATACAAAATCAATCTAAAATCAGGATCATAATCAACATATACAACAACTGAGCTCCAAAATATACAATATGTATCAAATAAAGTACAGCCATCCAACAAAAATAAAAATATATAAATAAATCACTACTGCCTTGGTCCAAGTGCGCCACCTTGAAATATTTGGGAAATCTGATGCATCTGCTCCTCGGTGCAGTCCTAAGACGACAAAAGCTTAAGTACTGAAGCTGCAAGAGTAGGAGTGGCATGTAGAGCCAGAGCCAAAGGAGTGTCCTGTGCAGAAGAAGCTGAATGAGTGGCCTGCTGTCACGACCCGAAAATGACACGTGACCGGCGTCTGAATCACATAAAGTCTATAGGACCCTACCGTAACCCAAGTAAGCAAAAAGTAGGAATCTAAACCATTTGTAAAAGAAATAGTGGAGGTGAAGTTTTGAAAAAGGTTTAATAAAATAAAATCAAGTTTATTTTGAAAGTGTTATCGTTTTAAAAGTGTAAATAAAGTTTGACTGAAAACATTTCCATCGTTTAAAAATCGGGCAGCAGCTCCTTTGTAAATTTTGAAGAAAACCCTGTACAATACATATATATAAATAAGCATCCCATATGGGAGCTAGCTCACGTCCAACGGAGGAGACATGACCATGCAATAATATACGATGCCTATGGCGAAGATTAACAATCGGAAAACCATAAACATAATATAATCAATATCAGGTCGACTCCACCCGAGTATGACATCCAAAACAATTTACATCTAGGTTTCATGTATAGCTTACCGATATACAAGTGGTTGATGGACACACACACATACACACACAAAAGGCGGTTACGATGCAACGCATAATCCATCTAGCAAAAGCAATCACCCGATGAAAAGAGATGTGCCGGCAAGCCGCTACTACTCCAAACGGTCGGTCTTGCAAGAAACTAAGGCACAACAGGGGTGAGTTGCCAACTCATGAGTAGAAAAATATCGCAAAATAGAAATCGTATGAATAACGACCTACCTAGATGTTATAACATATAATATGACATAATATGTGATAATATAGTTATATACAGCAATATTAATATCAGCGCATCTTAACGGATCGCGCTATCATGGAAATACACCATCCATAACATCATCATCATCAAATGAGTGTCCATCTTCGACACTCAAAATCTTAATCTCGTCATCAAATGAGTGTTCATCATCGACACTCGAAATCTCAATCTCGTGAGGCGCTGTCCCCGGACTAGCTCTCATCTCTATCTCATCATAATACACCGGTCGGTACTCCGAATATCCGCCGTGTTCCAAATAATCACCAGTATCGATCAATCTCGCCAAGCTCCTCGTATCTATCCTCACAGACTTCCTGCTCCTGGGTTATCGTACTAGGTCCTCCATGTATTCTGAAATCGGTTTTCTGCCCCCTTCCTCGATTTCGGATATTTATCAATCATAAATATCATGAAAACTCATGGTGGACGTATCATCAATTCAAGAGAAAACCACATATTCAAACATACGCCAGTTTTATAAATCACACCGCGCCTTCTCAAATCCATGGAAAACATCAATTTCTGAAGAACACAATCCATAATTCATTTTTGCCACAGTTGGCAACAATCATATACGAACATCCATGACGATGGTATTCGTATATCGAAGTCATAATAAGTATCATGCATATTAGCATGATTAACTAAAACACGAATAAGCATGGCAGTTTTTATAGTGTCATGGCAATACTAATAATTTGTAGTATAACATACACGTTTATGATCGTGCAACATTGAAATCATTAGTAGTTGTGCAAGTGTTCTATCAAGTATGTTCGTACAAGAATATCTTTCAATTCCCATCGAAACATCAATATCATAATCATCAACAATGCATCATATATTTTCCTTCAGTTGACGATTAAATACATGGATATATCAATCAATCACATTCATATAACGACATCAACATGGATATAATTAGAACACTATTGAGCATGGCAATTCTACAGTGTTATGGCAGTACCAATGATGTGTTTGTGTAGCATGTAAGTCTGTGATTGTGCCACATGGAAATCATTGGCAGTTGTTTAGTTTTCTATAAGGTGTTCATACAAGCGTGGTATCGTAAACTAAGTATACGAAGTATCTGAGAATGAATAATATAAACACATCGTAACTTAATAAAATAATCGAAGCGCGAACATATAACGAGTAAATTAAACATAACGTAAACAAGTGTTGTAATAGGAATAATGCTTACGAATAATTACAATTATGTAGTTTAAAATAGAACGAAACGTTGTTTGGAAAGGAGGAGGCTGCTATGTTTTTAAAATAGATATTCATTTGAAATTAGCAGCACATCCTCGACATTAAGGTTTAAAAGTTGGAAATGAAACTTTAATTTAAAATGAATATAATCTAGCATTTCATAATTTCCCAATCGGGATAAATAAAAAGATTCCCCGAGTCGAATAAACATAGGCCGCATTTAGCAATCTATCCACATCACATCTAGTACGGAATCTCCCCTATACGATGTCAATCAATCATTCAACCACTATTAGTACGGACCACTAGTCACGTACGCAAATACATATAGCTTATATAGTACGGACGTCTAGTCGCGTACGACATATACAGTAATCATAAACACACACACATAGTCTATAATTCATAACCAGTATGCTATATATAGTTATGAATTATAAACTAAGTGTGTGTGTGTGTGTGTGTATGTCTATATGTCTATATATATATATGTAGGGTTGCTAGGCACACGCACAAGGGTCTACGAGGCATCAACCATGCCCGATTTAAAATTTAGCCGTGCCGAACAACCCAAAGCCGGATCTTTAAACTAGAGCTTAGGAGAAAACAAGCATGTTAAACACTTTAATACTAAGTGAGAGGGATTGCAACCTTTGTAGATCCGGTCCTTCACTTCTTAAGCTCCATGTTGAGGTCCCTTCGCTGCGATCATCATATTCCGGACTCTCGAGAGGCTCCACGAAGAGAAAGATGCAGTCTTGCTTTCGATCTTCGATAACATAGATGATCTACCTTGAAGTTTAATTAACACAAGCTAACACTTACTAAATGAAGTGAACACCTTCATCTAAAGGGCAAGGGTAGATGAGGATGATGAAGTAGGATTTTTGAAGTCATTTGTTTTCTTATTCTCACTCATTTATCATCACTTGGAAAAAGCAAGAAAGCTTTTTTTCCATGAAAGAAAAAGAAAGAAGAAGATGAATAATAATTAGAATTCTTTTGTGATAAATAATGAAAAGATAAATATGATGAATAATGCAACCATGATCAACTAAACCCTTGTAGAGATTTAACTAGGGTTAGGGTTTGGGTTAGGTTAAAGGTGAGTCACTTGAAAATATCTTTTTCATGACAAAATAAAAACCTTCTAGAAACTTCTAGAAAACATTAACCCAAATCAAACCCTAATCTTGTTTAATCTCCACTAATCATGTTGCATTAGTTATCATATCATGTTACAATATTATATATCAGATATATAATATTTATTGTAACAAAATAAAATAATACATTTAACATATATCGCATATATATCAATGTATTACCGGAGTGAGAAAAAGAATCTTTTAGTGAGCGAATATTAGTTAATATAATTTAATATATCATATATATTATTATACATTAAATTATCGAATCAACATTTGATCCGACAATCCGGCTATATCACATATAACTGACTAATATTTATCCGTACCGATTCATCGAATCAACACTTGATCCGATGACCCGGCTGATATCAAATATCGCGAGAATAGAATACGGTATCTCATATCGCATTATCCTCGGTCCCACACATATCACATATATGCTCCTACTCCGTTTTGCCTGAGCCAAGAAATCTCTGTGTAGGACTCTAAAGAATTGTCAATACGCCGGCAGTAGGTGATGATCATATCAAACACCCACAAGCTGCAAGCGGTCAGCTAAACGTAACAGCCACCCAGGTATTGAGCGCTCAGAAGATCAACAAGTAAGCCTGTACATTCTCCTGTGAATCCAATCAGTAACACTCTCGTACAGTCCGGTCTCGTCGTCCGATATGTCGCATATCTCGCCTAGGGGTGGTAAACGTCAGACCACAGTAGCTCGATAAGTCGTATCGATTTGAGGTCTATAACAGTTCGAGAAACTACTGATAACACTTACCAGTAAATCTCGGCAACCCTAGCCAGGGATTTCCAGTTATAGCCAATCGAACACAGCACAACATCAACTCCCTATACCGGGAGAGACGAATCCCCTCCTATCGCTCATTGCCTCCATGTGATTCGGGACTATACCCAAAAGCCACCTTTTTGCACGCCCTCTTCGACGTGGTATGATGGAAATCAAAGCACAGTGGGAATCACACAAGACTCTATGACGATCTCGGGTCAACAGACTACTCTGTACCACTGTCACCGGAGAACTGCCATCTGACGTGAGGTATAATACCATCTGGGAGTTCTCGGCGAGTCCGTCCAGTGTACCCAGTCTCCACTGAGCACCCGTACACCATCCTTGATGTTAAACACCGATGGATATGGGATCATCCATCGCCCATCATATGGGTCAAGATGCGTATACGCTAGTCTACTCTGGTGTATCGATGCCCTGTCTCGATACACCCTCGACTAGGAACAGTTATAGGATGTACTCGTCGACTACGGTGGCCCCACTAGTATGATCTCATCATAGTCCCAGTAGTCGAGCACATATCCTAAGGGCTTTATCAACATGTAACATAGAGACAATCAGAGTACATGTTAAGATAAAGTACAACCAGATAGCATATTATCATGTCGAGCAAGAAAGTCCTCCTTATATATGTCCAAGCATCCATTATAATATATATCATATGCACAGTAATGGCCTCTAGGGCATACATATAACTAACAATCTCCCACTTGCACTAGGGCCATCTGTTGTGGTATCACATACCCAACAATTAGCTGTGGTTAAAGTATCTCATACTCAACCATCCCATAAAAGTCTCTACTGGGAAAAAGGCCTTTGTGAGTGGATCCGCGCTGTCGTCCTCTGTGTCTACTCTCCTAACCTCGATCTCCCTGGAGATCAACCATCTCCATGATCAGGTGATACTGTCTAAGAATTATATCTGGATTTCTGATAGGACGGGGGGTTCCTTGGCAAAAGCCACAACTCCATTGTCACATAATGGTAGGAACGAAGTTCATCTCATGAACTTATATATATATCCAGACTGCCTCTTTGGTAGCATCCTTGGTAACGATGTATCTTGCCTTTAATCGTCTAGTTAGTTACGGTATCTAGCTTGGAACTCTTCCAACATACCGTCCCTCCATTGAGGGTAAAGACAATGCCTGCGACTGACATTCAGTCGTCCTTATCACCCTGAAACCTTTCCAGTGATTCTCCCCAGGATCGATTGATACCATCTCACTACAACTAGTGAGTATCCTAACATCCAATTAGATCTATCTCATAGATCCAAAACCCAGGATTTAGGAGGTATCATTTTGATCCTATATGGAGAATCCTTGTGATAAGCGGAGATTGACCGAGCGTAGCATAGGAAACTTCTTCCCTATCAAGAGTATGTCATCCACGTACTCTACGAGGATCACCACCATACTCCCTACTGCCTTTTTGTATATACAAGGTTCATCTACCATTTTGATGAAGTCAAACTCTTTGACTACCACATCAAAACAGATGTTCCAACTCCGCGATGCCTTCTTTATCCTATAAAGCATCTTGCGCACGTTTCCGTTGCTCCCACTGTCTACGAAGCCCTCTGGCTGTATACTTATAGACGCTCTCTTCTAAAACATCATTTAGAAAAGCTGTCATGACACCCAACCACCAGATATCGTAGTCATGGTATGTAGCCGTGGCAAGTAGGATCTGGATGGACTTAAGCATAGCTTTGAAAGTCTTAACTTTTCCATGTACACCAAGTGATCTTCTCAAGATATACTTGCTCCTGGGGAGACACGAGTCAAAGCAATCGGTCCTAATTGTAGGAGGTGGAGGGGCTCTATGAGCGTAAAGGGAAAGCGAAATGTAGGCGCGCTTCTTTGGGGTCCATTACAATTCTACCGCGGTCTCCGGTCTCCCTTTTTGGGCTCAACTCCTCGCTTTACGTTAGCGGACCCATAGGTCGGGCCGGGGCTCCGGATTTAACCCTTCAGATAAAGCAACCAAAGTCCATATTTTGTTGGTGTATAAGGATTCCATCTCAGATCACTAAGCATCCAGCCATTCTTACAGAGTCTCACTCCTGATGGCCTGTTCGAAACTAGTTGGGTCATCATCTCATGATGCAATCCTCGCTCCCACTGTCATAGAGAAACCGAAGTGTCTCTCAGGTGGGTGGGAACCCTACTAAATCGGCGGAGAGGCTGAGGTTCGTTGGAAACTATTGAATCCACATTCAATAGGTATGCAGCTTCTCAAGTGCACAACTCCCAAAAGAAAATAAGAAACTCAGTAGTACTTATCATAGAGCACACCATATCACATAGGGTGCTATTGCTCCGCCCCGATATACCATCGTGCTATGGTGTATACGGAGGAGTAAAGCTGAGAGAGAATATCATTTTCCTTTAGAATAGTCCAGGAATTCCGTGCTCTAGTATTCTCCTCCTTGATCTCATCAAAGGACATAATACTTATATCCGTTTTTGGTTCTCTACTTCTAACTTATATTCTGTGAATATCTCAAAAGGTTCAGACTTGTGTTTCAACAGGAACATATGTCTGAATCTTTAGAGATCATCAGAGAATGTAATGAAGTACAAAGAACCGGTCTTGGCATGTGTAGACAGGGGACTTTCATACATCAGCATGTATCAATCCCAAGAGTTCACTAACTCTTTCTCTGTTTCCAATAAACAGAGCTGTGGTCATCTTATCTCTGTGACATGACCGGCAAGTTTCACAAGATGTAAATTCAAACTAATTTAAATATGCATCTATATGTAACTTCAGCTAGTCGGGTCACATTGATATGACCTAGTCTACAATGCCTCAAGAAGGATTTGTTCATTTCTGAACTCTTCCTCTTGTGTGTGTTTTGAATACTAAGAACTGTAGTTTGATTTAGAATGTCAATACTTTTAGATAACGTGCCTGAACCGATCAACTCTTGATATAGGAAATGTTCAAAACATTATCCAACAATACAAAATTATATCCTTCTTTACTAATAAAGAAAAAGATATGATGTTGTATATCAGGTTCGGTATCTAATAACATTCGTTCAGAACAATGTATTCTGGTAATACAGGGTGATAGTGACCAACAGACTTGGCTGCAACACTTGCACCGTTTCTATCTCATGAAACTTATCACCCGTTCTCAGTTCTCTACTTATCTGTAGCCCATGTAACAGATTACATATGCGGGATCCTGATCGGGTATCTCATACCCAGGACGTAAAGGATACTGAGAAACAGTTCTATGTAAAGAACACACCCGAAGATGATGCATCAACATGCACTTTCTTCGTTTGGGCGACACGGGAATTCTTGTAATCCCTTATTTCCTGCTCTGTTTTATAACAATTATAAGTTGGAGCGGGACCAACGTTCCCCAGCTCAGTATAACAAGCGGGTTCGGTCAATACATCCGTATTATTATCTTGATTAAGGCGTGATATGGTCGCTACCTGGAGAGAGAGAGAAGAAAACACTCAGCGTGCACTTTTACAAGATTAGATTGGTTATCAATTTATCTAATCAGGATGTCTCCCACTGTTTTAGTCAAATCTTCTTTCAAACCCTAAAAGGAAAGTCTAGCCGGGATTAATTACATTCTACAAGTTCGCCAATTTTTCAGCCAGGCCAGTGCCGGTACTTTGAGGGAGGTTCCCCGTGCTTTCGCACGGACCTAATTAAAGTAAACCTCGTTTTCCCATGGGCGTAACCCCGTTGACACCTTTCTAGACACCTACTTGATCGGCTAATTGTAATGTGTAAAAATCTCCCAGGAGTAACTCTTACTCACAGCGGGTATTGGGATCCAACTATCTCATAGAAGGTATGCAATCTCATTGCAAATTTCAACACTTGAAATTCCCAATAATATTTTACCCCTAGCACTTATGACCTTAACTAAGGTCAACATATCATAAGCACTAGTCAAGTTCTACCCATCATTTCATGATTAATCAGACCCACCCTACATGACCCTCAACTATGGTCGACATAATCACATGAATATCCTAACTAATCGCATCATATGCTGTGTAGGAAGACATCACTTAGCTACTGTACACTACGCCTCAACTAAAGTCGACATACGCAGCACGAATACTAAGTACTCTACTTCTTAAAATGACGGAGGGTTACGACAGGTTTTTAAGAAAACCTTTTTGCGTAATGAACTTGATATCGTTGTAGAATCGAGTGATTTTAATGGAGTGTTTTTTAGGCTTTTCTAGTTTTGCTAAAGGGGTCACTCCCGGTGAAGGGATCGTCGGCCCTTTCCTCATCGAATAAGGTGCAGGGTATATCATATATACCACTATGCAAAGCAAGAACTATAGAAGCAATCAAAAGACAAACCGAGTTTGTAGCATCTGCTATTTTCACTAAAGAGGTCACTCCCGGTGAAGGGATCTCGGCTCTTTCCTTATCGAATAAGGTGCTGGATGTTCTACAAGGAACACCGCTATGCAAAGCAAGAACTAGAGCTACCAGTTTTTAAACAAGTTTCTACAATATCTTTAGGTTTCTTTTTATTTTCATTAATCTCATTAATGAAGTCCCATTTTATTATGCTTTACAAGTATCACATTTGAAACGAAATCTGCAATATAACATATATCTCATATATATAATATAAACATTCGTCTCAGACAGTAATATGATCTCATCACAGAACACTGCAGCAGAAGAACATATATGAAATATTGGTATACTAGGACGTCCGTGTTTTAATACGAGCCTGTATAAAACAAGGATTCCACGGTCGCGAAGAATAGCCAAACCCACATCCCTAGACCCCTACGAGAGCGGCAAGCAACACTGCCAATTCTAGGGTTAGAAGACCCGGTCTCGACTCCTCGAGATGGTCTCCCACTGGACCCTAGAACCCGGTTACTTGTGCTCCCCGCCTTGGGTCTACCTAATGCGGAAAAGTAAATAATATACAATGGTGACATCATCCTCAGCCCGGAAGTGCCCCAATAAAAGAATATTACATACAAATAAATTTTACATGAATGAAATAGAAAAAACTCTCATCTCACATAAAACCCTCGGCTATTCAGAACGCGACGATCCAATATAACATATCAAGCAACACATAATATCTCATATTATCAACGTAAGCCAGTATGCGTATCCCGATTGTCGTTGATGTATAGCAACGAAGCCGGCAATACACCACATACTACGCTTACGGTCACAGAAAAGAAAGTGTAAAACTACAACAGTTGGAATCCGCAACCTCCTTAAACATCGCATGCCTAACCAAATGAATTTCTTAGATATCGCATGCCTAACAATTATAAACCCCGCATTTTAGTCTCATTATCGAAAACTCTTTTCGATATCAAGTCGGGCAATTCAACAAGATTCCCGACATTCTGATCGAATGCTCGTCGCAAACTTTAGTAGACGGCCGCACCCCCGATACCATCGACGAAGTGCACTAAGGCGGAACACCGCTGCCGCGAGCACCCGAAGGGATGCTTTTGGCGACGGGGTCCTCCTACAGTCACTTGGTCGGGGCTTAGGGGCATGGCTGTCTATTAAGTTTACCCGGTGAGTATCCGCGTACGCTACGTGATTGCGACGGACTTTTGATCACATCAAAATTCCATGGCAACCGATCATCAGAGACTAAACTGCTATGTTTATAATATTCAAATTAGTTATTTCATAACTACCTGTGGATTCCAAATATTGTATCACATTCCAGATAAATAGACAATATTAAACTTTCCGATCGAATAATCAAACACCCAAGTTTTCCCAATAGTTCTCAACACTTGAAATTAGTTTTAAAATATCCATCACATGCCACAGTACCAATGGTCCAGCCGTAGAAGGGTCAAGCCAACGCCTCACATGTGGCACGCCGTACTGCCGCAAACCCTAAGGTTTAGAGGCAGTTCAAGACGGTCAAATAATCGGGTTAAGGTTTGTTGTCTTCTAGAGGGTCCACCGCGTTACTTGCACGACTTAGAACGTTCTCAAACTACGGAAAAATTCAACACTTGGAAATTTTCCGGGTCGGGAAAAAGTGAGTTATTGATATCCGGTCGAACTTTTTAACAGTTTCTAAAAATTATCCGGACAAACTAAACAAAGTTAAATTATCCGATCGAATCAACGAGTCCCTAATACAACCCTAGAAAACTCAACACTTAAGTGGAATTAAAAAATTCCCACAAAAAAATGACAAGAAAGGACCTAAGAATAAATATATGAAGTTCCAGAGACTAATTCAAAATTTTGGCCGTGGAATCGCCGCCAAACCCTTGGTCTGGCCGCGGTTCCGCGGTCAAATCAGCGCATTACAGGTCCGTACTTCACAGTAATTTTTAGTTTTTCCTGCTTAATTTTCTGAGCATTTTTAATTCATAAAAAATCATATTTTTGAAAAATATCCAGAGAGGGGTTCAAATTAGGGTTTCGGTGTTCGATCGGACTTTAAACTTCGTCTAAACTTCGCCTAAAGCTCTAACTTGGATCTGATACCACTGTAGGGTTGCTAGGCACACGCACAAGGGTCTACGAGGCATCTACCATGCCCGATTTAAAATTTAGCCGTGCCGAACAACCCAAACCCGGATCTTTAAACTAGAGTTTAGGAGAAAACAAGCATGTTAAATACTTTAACATTAAGTGAGAGGGATTACAACCTTTGTAGATCCGGTCCTTCACTTCTTAAGCTCCATGTTGAGGTCCCTTCGCTGGGATCATCGTGTTCCGGACTCTCGAGAGGCTCCACGAAGAGAAAGATGCAGTCTTACTTCCGATCTTCGATAACATAGATGATCTACCTTGAAGTTTCATTAACACAAGCTAACACTTACTAAGTGAACACCCTCATCTAAAGGGCAAGGATAGATGAGGATGATGAAGTAGGATTTTTGCTCTCATTTGTTTTCTTATTCTCACTCATTTATCATCACTTGGAAAAAGCTAGAAAGCTTTTTTTCCATGAAAGAAAAAGGAAGAAGAAGATGAATAATAATTAGAATTCTTTTGTGATGAATAATGAAAAGATAAATATGATGAATAATGCAACCAGGTCAACTAAACCCTTGTAGAGATTTAACTAGGGCTAGGGTTTGGGTTAGGTTAAAAGTGAGTCACTTGAAAATATCTTTTTCATGACAAAATAAAAACCTTCTAGAAACTTCTAGAAAACATTAACCCAAATCAAACCCTAATCTTGTTTAATCTTCACTAATCATGTTGCATTAGTTATCATATCATGTTACAATATTATATATCACATATATAATATTTATTGTGACAAAATAAAATAATACATTTAACATATATCGCATATATATCAATGTATTACCGGAGTGAGAAAAAGAATCTTTTAGTGAGCGAATATTAGTTAATATAATGTAATATATCATATATATTATTATACATTAAATTATCGAATCAACACTTGATCCGACAATCCGGCTATATCGCATATAACCGACTAATATTTATCCGTACCGATTCATCGAATCAACACTTAATCCGATGACCCGGCTGATATCAAATATCGCGAGAATAGAATACGGTATCTCATATCGCATTATCCTCGGTCCCGCACATATCATATATGTGCTCCTACTCCGTTTTGCCTGAGCCAAGAAATTTCTGTGTAGGACCCTAAAGAATCGTCAATACGCCGGCAGTAGGTAATGATCATATCAAACACCCACAAGCTGCAAGCGGTCAGCTAAACGTAACAGCCACCCAGGTAATGAGCACTCAGAAGATCAACAAGTAAGCCTGTACATTCTCCTGTGAATCCAATCAGTAACACTCCCGTACAGTCCGGTCTCGTCGTCTGATATGTCGCATATCTCGCCTAGGGGTGGTAAACGTCAGACCCCGGTAGCTCGATAAGTCGTATCGATTTGAGGTCTATAACAGTTCGAGAAACTACTGATAACACTCACCAGTAAATCTCGGCAACCCTGGCTAGGGATTTCCAGTTATAGCCAATCGAACACAGCACAACATCAACTCCCTATACCAGGAGAGACGAATCCCCTCCTATCGCTCATTGCCTCCATGTGATTCGGGACTGTACCCAAAAGCCACTTTTTTGCACGCACTCGTCGACGTGGTATGATGGAAATCAAAGCACAGTGGGAATCACACAATACTCTATGACGATCTCGGGTCAACAGACTACTCTGTACCAGTGTCACCGGAGAACTGCCATCTGATGTGAGGTATAAAACCATCTGGGAGTTCTCGGCGAGTCCGTCCAGTGTACCCAGTCTCCACTGAGCACCCGTACACCATCCTTGATGTTAAACACCGATGGATATGGGATCATCCATTATATGGGTCAAGATGCGTATACGCTAGTCTACTTTGGTGTATCGATGCCCTGTCTCGATACACCCTCGACTAGGAACAGTTATAGGATGTACCCGTCGACTATCGTGGCCCCACTAGTATGATCTCATCATAGTCCCAGTAGTCGAGTACATATCCTAAGGGCTTTATCAACATGTAACATAGAGACAATCAGAGTACATGTTAAGATAAAGTACAACCAGATAGCATACTATCATGTCGAGCAAGAAAGTCCTCCCTATATATGTCCAAGCATCCATTATAATATACATCATATGCACAGTAATGGCCTCTAGGGCATACATATAACTAACAATATATATATACTACTAGTTATGAATTATAGACTAAGTATACGACTTACAAACTATAAACTAATTTATAACTATAGACTAAATATACGGGTTAAGTATATACGTTTTCTAACATAACATTATAGGCTAAGTATATGAGATGCGAACTATAAAAGAATACTAAGTGTTCTAACGTGACATTATACGCTAAGCGTATAGGTTACGTATCTATACCAGCTAAATGTTCTCTAGAATTAGTTTCGGGCATGATATACTTCATCCATCCGACTTTCTCCATAAATATAAATCTACTCACTGAAGTGTGTCCTGCTCTATTTGAAGCCGACGACCATCTTTCCTTTCATTGATGCCTTAGAAATCGCCGGAATCATCCCTAAACATATAGAGATCAGCCAAGAAGGACAGAAAAAACATCAAACCAAAATATCAAATTAGCCACCAAAAAATGCACGGCAAACGTCTGGCCTTACACAAGGAAAACGTCTGGCCTCAAAACAAAATCCAAACAGGGACTTACAACCAGACGTATGAAGGACTCTCAGACGTCTGAAGAACAAAACCAATCCATTCAGGAACTTTCAAGCAGACGTTTGGAAGACTCCTAAACTTCTGAAGAGCAAAGTGGAAGACGTCTGTTGCTTGTTTCCATACATCTGACCCACAAAATCCAACAAAAATATATATCAGGCAGACGTTTGAATCTTGTGAGCCCAGACGTCTTCACAAGAAAACTGTAGAAACGAAATTTCTGAAAATTGGTTAACTTTAAAAATCTAAATTCTTATATCAAAATACCCCATACTTCCCAAAATAAAGTGTAATCACCAAGTAAACCATAATAGGTCCATCGAAACTAGTGGATCACTTTAAAAGCAAAGTTGAAAGTGTTTTAACCAATTAAAATACCATTTTATGTAGAAAAATATATTTTTCCATGGCTAACACTTTAAAAACTGAATGAAACTTGCTGAAAATGGGATCTTTACCAAATTTAGTAGATAAAAGAGGAGATCCAAGCTTTTGATTGGCCACTTGAAGAACTTGAGGGTGTTGTGGCTCCACTTGAAGGCTTGGAACGCTCTAGTTTGAAGAACTAGGCAAAGGGGTGGTTTTGATGAAGAGGAGATAGGGTTTTGGAGTTGGGTTATGAGAGTTTCGGAGTTGGGAGATAGTTTTAGGAGAGATGGTATTTTTAGGATGAGGAGGAAATGAAAGGATGAGTGACAAAAGGAACGAGAGAATGAGAGGATAAGGAGAGAGGGTGTGAGTATTTGCATATGGGCTCTCTCTTTCCCCAAATAATTTAGCAAATATCACAAAATTCCCATATCTTTTCAATGTACATGCCATTCCAAATAAATACTTTATTTCCCAAATTCCAAAACTAAAGTTATATAATTATACCAATTTATGGAAACCTGATTGCACGCTTTTGGTGTGTCGTGCATTTGAAGTTCTAAACTTAACCGCAACCAGGATGGTGTCGATTTGCAACTAGCCGGGATAAGTACGGGTCGATCCACAGGGAGACGAAGCGTTTTACGTTCTTGTTTTCACGAGTTAATTCGCGTGGGCGGAAAGTTCGTATCTATCCTATGTGTATATATGCACAAGTAAAATTTGTTAGGAATAGATAGATTAGTGTAAATTAGGGAATTCCGTACTCAATCTTTTGAGCCGAACTTAACCATTGAAGCTAAAGCAATCGGCAACAACGTTGATTAGAGTATTAAGCACGGTATTAGTGAAATCCGGCTTATTGACCCTTGTCTATTGATTTAGAGAGGTTTTATCGATCAAAAATATTTACCGCAATCAAGAACGGCGTCGCATGAAGCTAGCCGGTGAATACGGGTCGGTCCACAGGGATGTTGTAAATCTCCTTTAAGTTCTTACGAGTTAATTCCAAATGATGTTTGGTCTTATAAATAAACCTAAAAATTGAAGTTGTATGATACTAGAATTAGAAACTTGCTAGGATTAGGTTTAGGTTTAGGGAAAATTTGGTAAACAAAGATCTACATCTCTTTCCATTGCCTTTAATTAAATATATCATATTAGTGTTATGGTAAATTTTAACAAAGGGGATTAGGATGATTGGGAAGATTGATTCTCCCTCTAGATCCTTGTCTTTCCTTTCTTAATCTTTACCCTAACCTCCATGGAAAACCTTAAAATCCAGGCCTTTATACTACGGAATCACCGTTACCTCGAGGGTAGAGTGCCGTAGGGAGCGGAATAAGAAGGTATGCATGGAGTTCTAATGTTCATAAAAGATTGGCAACGAAAAGAGATGAGAGATCTTCATCTCTCAAATCCTTCCCTATTCCTAACCCTAACAAGCGAGGAAACTACTCGCTCATTGAGGGGATGAAGAAAGACATGATTTTATTAAAGAGAAGAAACATCTATTGCAAGTTAATAAAATTCTAAACTAAATTAAACTAAGGCAAGAAAATAATTTACCGAGGGCAGATATGAAAAACTATAACTAGGGCAAGAAAAATAATCTACTTACGATTGATGCGCTCTAACTTCAAGAAAACTGAATTTTATTCATGAATAGAGGCATAAGAAAATACAAGGCTTTGGGTTCTACTTATAGGACATAGAAAACCTAGGTTTACAATTGCTCCGCATGTCTAAAATTACAAATATACCCCCAGGAAATCTTTCCATAGCCGTCTCAACATTATGGTAAAATTTTCTGCGCATGAGGGCTTCATACGGCCGCGGAACCGCGGCAATGGCGTGCTTGGGCCGCGGTTCCGCGGCCCATTAGTGAGGTCAACTGTTGGGTTTTTCTGGGCTGCTTTAGGTTTCTCTGGACTTTTTATTTCTTCAGTTATTTTTCCATTTGGGCTTCTACAGTGATTCCAGATCTTCAGTGAACACTTGTACCGATCTTTTAACCGTTTGCTTTGACAGTTTGGACCTTGCGTTGCCTTGTTGACTGTGAATTATTCTTCGTTTAGGCTTGACTAAGATCCTCCTATTTGTTGGTCAAAAATCCTTCTTTTGTGTCGTCTTTTGTGTTTTTCACTGTTTTTGCTCCCAGAACCTGTAACCTGTAACATGTAGCAGATATGGGTCAAAAGCACCTGTTTTTATTCTTAAATGCATAAGAATGGGGAATACAAAATGCAATATTATGTTATGAACAAATACCCCCAAACTTATCTTTTGCTCGTCCTCGAGCAAACTTATTATTTTATTCTCAAAAAAAATCTAACCCGGCCGCACTTTCGTAGGGAAACGCGATTGCACTGAGCACGTGCAACAAGCCGTTAAACCTCTAGGTGTCCCTAGTAGGAGGAGTGTTGTCTCCTGAGGGTTTTCAGCGGAGTACACCCACAAAATCCTATCAATTCGGCTGTTCGACTTTTGTTTTCTAATTAGGTTTTCTAACAAGGAATTCTATTATCGTCGACCCGCAAATTATCCACCCATATTCTTCACACTTCCTCATCATTTAACTTAAGATTATATATGTTCTGTAGAATTACTTAGCTTTCGGCATTTCTTAAGTTTTCCTTCTAAAATTCCATCTCCACTTAGGAATTTCTATCAACTTTACTAAAGATACAAGTTTTATTCTTCATTCCTTTCTCTCATCTAAACTCCAATCACATACCCCCACGTGTGTGTAAATATCACCCCTACACTTGGAAATTCAAATCAAGCAATCATACTCTCGTCCATTGTCCAAAGCACTTATTAGTTGGTGAATTTTTACTTGAATTTCGCTTACACATCCTTCATGCGACCGTTAATACTTCTTGAGGTACCAACAACCGATTACAAGATGCGTTAGCACTTTAAAGCGTACTTCCTAGTTTTGCAACACCCAAGGCTTTTAGCAGTGACTCCCAAACCAGTTGGTCTAAGGCACTAGGTGATGAGCACCCTCGCTAAATATTTTTCTATTTTTACAGCCTTATGTAATCACAAAAACCAGTGTCCATTTTTTCCTTTATTCACTTTTTTTTCTTCTATTTTCATTGTACTACGGACTATAGACAAGAGCATTTCAAGGTCTCCTCTACTATTCCAAGTTTCAAGGTGCGTGTTTGTGCATTTTGTAGGGTATACGTTTTCAGAATCTAGACTTAAACTAGGAATTATTTTTCAAACTTATACTCCAATAAAAGTTTTAATACTTTTCCTTCGTTTCGACTTAGCCCAAGAAGTGAACCCAAAATTTGCCTATTTTTAAATAATCTACAAAGACATATACTTTCTACCGCTAAATTCTAAGGAAGGTTATTTTTAGGGTTTTTAATTTGCTAAGTCTAAGATCTAGTTGTTTCTAGTCAGTTAACCTATTTATCAAACTCAAGTCAATTAACCAGAATTGAATACATTAATTTTTTTAATTTTTGAAATTTTTCAATTTTTATGGGTTTTTTTTTTTCATTTTGTAATTTTTTTTATTTTTCAAATTTTTCAAATTTTTATGATTTTTTATATAAAGATGCAATGCAGAAATGTACATATGAATGCAAAGGAAAAACTTACCGAACATACCCCCAAACTTAAAATGGACAGTGTCCTCACTGTCATGCTGCACCAAGTGGGTTGAAAAGTCGGCGAGTTCATGCTTACTATTATATTTACATATTATACACACCCCCAAACTTATTTGAAATAAAGTTTTGAAAAAAAAAATTGATTGGAAGTTCGGGGGTGAAAGTGGAGGAAAATCAATCAGTGTAAATCGGCTCCTGTAAAAACAGGAGCTCCTCCGAATGGTCCGCTGAGAAGAATGGTTTCAATCGATGTCCATTTACTTTGAATAGAGTACCGTCTTCTGGATTCTCAAGATCAACCGCACCGTACGGATAAACGGTGCGGACTACAAAAGGTCCTCTCCACCTAGAACAGAGCTTGCCGGGGTGATAATGTAACCGAGTATCATAGAGTAAAACCTGTTGACCGGGTTTAAATGTCTTTCGCAAAAGGTTTTTATCATGGAACACCTTAGCTCGGTTCTTAGCAATCACGGTATTATCATATGCCTCGTCCCGCAGCTCTTCTAGTTCATTTAACTGCAGCTTTCGGTTGCTGCCCGCATCTCCTAAAGATAGATTCAGCTTTTTGATGGCCCAAAATGCCTTGTTCTCAATTTCTACTAGGAGGTGGCAAGCCTTCCCGTAAACAAGCCGGTATGGAGACATGCCAAGATCGGTTTTGTATGCAGTACGGAAAGCCCATAGTGCATCGATCAATTTTAGTGACCAATCTTTACGGTTTTTAGAAACCGTTTTCTCCAAGATTTGCTTAATTTGCCTGTTCGAGACCTCGGCTTGCCCACATGTTTGGGGGTGGTATGGCGTTGACAGCTTATGGGTGATAGAATATTTGCGCATTAAGGACTCAAAAGTCCTATTGCAAAAGTGAGAACCATTATCACTTATTATCGCGCGAGGGTGCCCAAATCGAGAAAAGATGTGTTCTTTAAGAAATCGAACGACAACCTTGTTGTCATTCGTTCGACTAGGCACAGCCTCGACCCATTTTGAAACATAGTCAACGGCCAAAAGAATATACACATTTCCAAAAGAGTTAGGAAATGGTCCCATGAAGTCTATACCCCAAACATCAAAAATGTCTACAACCAAAATTGGTTGAAGCGGCATTTCGTTTCTCCGCGATATCCAGCCCAAGTGTTGGCACCGGGAGCAAGTCTTGCAGTATTCGTATGCATCCTTGAAGAGTCGTGGCCAATAGAAACCACACTGCAAAACTTTCTCGGCTGTCTTCTTTGGGCCAAAGTGCCCGCCACATGCTTGATCGTGGCAAAAAGACAACACACTCTTAACCTCATTTTCCGGTACGCACCGACGAATGATTTGGTCGGAACAGTATTTAAAAAGATAAGGTTCATCCCAGTAAAAATGCTTTACTTGGGAAAAGAAGCGAAGTTTATCTTGTTTCGACCAATCGTTAGGTATCAAGCCGGTGGCTAAGTAGTTTACAATATCGGCGAACCATGGTTCGCAAGAAACGGTCAAGAGTTGCTCATCGGGAAAAACATCAGTGATTGGAAGTTCAAGTGTAGGCGAAGAAGGAAGTCGTGAAAGGTGATCGGCCACTACGTTTTCACATCCTTTTTTGTCCTTTATGACAAGGTCAAATTCTTGTAGCAAAATGATCCAACGAATTAGCCTCGATTTAGCATCCTTCTTCGCAAAAAGGTGGCGAAGAGCTGAATGGTCCGTGTATACTATAACCGGTGAGCCGATTAAATAAGGCCGAAAATTTTCAAGTGCAAACACAACCGCTAAAAATTCTTTTTCTGTAGTTGTGTAGTTTAGTTGGGCCTCATTTAGTGTTCGGCTAGCGCAGTAAATTACATGCGGCATCTTGTTAATGTGCTGTCTAAGAACAACACCAATGGAAAAATCTGATGCATCGCACATAATTTCAAAAGGGTGCGTCCAGTCTGGAGATGAAAGAATGGGCGCAGAAATGAGAGAGTGTTTCAAAGACTCGAACGCTTCCATGCAAGTTGAGTCGAAAACAAAAGTAGTGTCCTTGGCCAATAAGAGAGTCAAGGGTCTAGCAATCTTGCTAAAGTCCTTGATGAACCGTCTATAAAAACCGGCATGGCCAAGGAAAGCTCGGATATCTTTGACGCATTTAGGAGGGGGAAGATTAGAAATGACTTCAATTTTAGCTCTATCAACCTCTATGCCATTTTGCGAGATGACATGTCCTAAGACAATGCCTTCTCGTACCATAAAGTGGCATTTCTCCCAATTCAAAGTTAGGTTCTTCTCCCTACAGCGGGTAAGAACCGCGTCAAGATGTCGTAAACACTCGTCGAAGGAGTCACCAAAAATGGAGAAATCATCCATAAAGATTTCCAAAAACTTCTCCACCATGTCAGAAAAGATCCCCATCATACACCGCTGAAATGTAGCGGGTGCATTGCATAACCCAAAGGGCATGCCACGATAAGCAAAAGTGCCAAAGGGACAAGTAAATGTGGTCTTGTCTTGATCCTCTTTGGCTATGGGGACTTGGTTATAACCGGAATAGCCATCTAAAAAGCAGTAGAACTCGTGCCCCGCCAATCGTTCTAGCATTTGGTCAATGAAAGGTAAAGGAAAGTGGTCCTTCCTTGTCACGGCATTGAGTTTTCGGTAGTCGATGCAAACTCGCCACCCTGTTTGGGTGCGAGTAGGAATTAACTCATTTACCTCATTGGTAATGACCGTGATGCCCGATTTCTTTGGCACGACATGAATGGGGCTAACCCATTGGCTATCCGAGATAGGGTAAATGATACCGCTATCAAGACATTTAACAATCTCCTTCTTGACCGCCTCTTTCATAATGGGGTTGAGGCGTCTTTGTGGATCCCTTACCGGCTTGGCATCATCCATCAAGTGTATATGATGTTCAACTATGAGGGGACTAATCCCCTTGATGTCCTCCATAGACCAGCCGAAAGCTTGCCGATTATTGTGTAAGGCCGTTAAAAGAGCCTTCTCTTGCTCAAGAGTTAGAGAGGCCGATATGATAACTGGTAAGGTCTCATTCTCACCTAGATAAACATATTTTAGGTGCGACGGCAAAAGCTTTAGTTCGAGTTTAGGTGGTGAAACAATAGATGGTAACAATGGAGTAACTGTTTCAAACTCGAAGGATTCCATCAAAGGTTCAAATCGAGTGTACGCTACCGAGTCGGATGGTTCAACTAACTCATTCGAAAAAGCAAAAGACTCAAACTCGGGTGGAGAGTCTTCAAGATTGTCAACAAAGGTGAAACACTCATAATCTTTGTCCATTGTGAAAGCTGTGTCGGATTCTAGGAGGAACGCACTAGTGGCGTCAACATTGCTGTGATCAAACATAAAATTTTCGAACTCACATTCCTCCTCCGCGATCTCATTGATCGAGAAAACATCAAGTACGCTAGAATTAGGCTCGCAAGGCTGACTTCCTAACTTGAAAATATTGAGTTCAACTGTCATATTGCCAAAAGATAGATTCATTGAACCGTTACGACAGTTGATTACCGCGTTAGAAGTCGCGAGGAATGGTCGACTAAGTATCACCGGAATTTGATTTCGGGGGTTAGCGACAGGTTGTGTATCCATAACAATAAAGTCAACGGGAAAAATGAAATCCCCTACTCTAATTAACACATCCTCCAACTCTCCCCTAGGGTGGGTGATTGATCGGTCGGCCATTTGGAGAGTGCAATGAGTGGGCTTAAGCTCTCCAACGCCTAATTGTTCGTACACCGAATAAGGTAGCAAATTGACACTAGCACCAAGATCTAATAGTGCTCTATTGATGGTCTTGTTCCCAATTGTGATCGAAATAGTAGGACAACCGGGGTCCTTGTGCTTTGGGGGTAAAGAATTGACAAGAGCATCACTAACAGAACTAGCCACGAAAACTTTCTTTGGTACTTGTGACTTCCTCTTTTTGGTGCATAAGTCCTTTAAGATTTTTGCATATGAAGGAACTTGTTGAATTGCATCCAAAAGAGGGATATTTATGCTAACCTGTTTGAACAACTCTACAATCTTCTCCATCTGTGGAGTTGGTTTATTGGATCTCAACCGATTTGGAAAAAGGAACATTTTGAAAAGTCGTCGAGTCCAATTTTTGCGGATCAGATTGTTGAGTTGGAACGTAACCCCGTATAGATGTGTTCGTGTTGTGAGAAGAGGGTCCGTTCGAGTTAGAAGGAGTAGAGCTGTTGGAAGGGTGGAGAATAGGCTCTAACGAAGAAGAAGAAGAAGAAGAAGAAGAAGAAGAAGGTGAAGAAGATGAAGAAGGACCACCGGCAGGGGTGTCATGGTTAATACCTACATTGTTATGCAACACTTTTCCGGATCTCAACGTGGTCACCGCATTTACGTTATGATTCTGTTCATATGCAACATGTGCGTGACCGGGATTTGGAAGTGGTTGAGACGGAAGCTTTCCTTTCTCTCGCTCTTTCAACGCAGCATTGAGTTGTGCAATTTGTGCCTCAATAGATTTGATGCTTTGATCGTGTGAGGCACTGTTTTGCACCAAAGATTGAATAGAAGTCTTTAATCTTGCTGTAGATTGTGTAGATTGCTTTAGGAAAGCCTCTAGACTTCTTTCGAGCGAGCAAACCTTGTCATTATTAGGTTGAACAAAATTGTTTGGTGGATAAGAATTGGTAGGCACAAAATTGTTCACTTGATTAGGGTAAGGTTGCTGTTGGAAAGGTTGTTGAAATTGAGTTTGTGGAGGTGCTTGTTGTTGTGGAGGAGGAGGCCTTTGAAAATTGTTATTTCCTTGGAATTGTTGATTTTGGTTCCAAGCGAAATTTGGGTGGCTCTTCCATCCCGGATTGTATGTTGAAGAATATGGATCGTTTCTTTGTCGTTGCTGAAAGGCAGCATTGACTTGATCCTGTCCTTGAGTAGATGCGGATTAAGGACATTCTTCTGTGAGATGTGATGGATCCGAACAACAAGCACAAACAGTTCATGGAAGCACAACAGGGGCAGGAGAAGGTGCTGAGATTTTGGTCTCAAGCGCTTCTAGCTTTTTCGTAAGAGCGGCCATCTCGGCCTTCATAGCAATCGACATCTCTACTTGATGTATGCCTGCCCTAGGTTGACCAATAGAAGAAGATGATGATGTGGTCTTGGTGCTCTCCCACTGAATTGTTTGTTCACTAAGATCCTCAAGAAACTGCCACGCTTCCTCACTAGACTTGGATAGAAAGTGACCTTGACAAATGGTTTCTAGCAAGTGCTTCGTTGCCGGGTTCAATCCCTCGTATAATGTTTGGCAAAGTTGCCAACTTTCAATCCCATGGTGAGGGCATTGAACGAGTAGGTCTTTGAATCTTTCAAAACATTTCCAAAATGGTTCGGAAGGAAGCTATGAAAATTGTATAATCTCATTACGGATTTTAGCAGTTTTGTGATGAGGATAGAACTTTTTAAGAAAAGCTTTCACAAACTCGTCACAATTTCTAATTGAATGTGATGCGGTGCTGTATAGCCACTTCTCGGCTAGGTCACATAAGGTGAAAGGAATGACCCTTAGCCTTATAGCGTCATCACTTAATTGGGTAGTTTTCATCATGGCGCAAACGTTTTGGAATTTGTTGATAAAGATATATGCATCTTCGGATTCCAAACCATGAAACTTAGGCAGCATATTGATGAAGTGGGGTTTAATCTCAAAATTGTCCCCATTAGCCGGTGGGAGGGAATGACAAGTAGGAAGGGCGATGCGGACGGGGTAGAAAAGATCCTGGAGCGCGACTCGTGCGGGCGCTTCAACAGGCTGGTGATTCGGGTTATTCGCACCTAACGGAGGTGGAATCATTCCCGTCGGTAAGGTGTTGTTAGGATCGTATCCCGACATACCTTCGAAAGAAGAATGTGATGGTAAAAGTGAAGAAGTGGACAGGATTTCGACTTCGGAGTCGAAAGGTTCGTCGGTCGGTACCAACGAAACACGGACTAATCGGGTGCTAGGGTCCCTAGTCCAACTGGACATACACTAAAATGGTTAGTGTAGTCGAAAGATGAAAGACAGAATGTGGAGGTAAGAAAACGTCAATGAGAAGAAGTGGTGTAAGTGAGTGCAAAGATTCTTTAGCGACAAGTTACAAGTTTTGAAAAGATTTTTTTCCTTTTTTTCTTTTTAAGTGAGCTTTTTCAAAAAGATTTTTGAAAAGAGACTTGTGACACAAATGTAATTAACCACACATGCACAATCAGGCCTAGATCTAGGTCACCTAGGTCAGCTAGACAGCTCCTAACTGTTCCAAAGGGCTAGAGATAGGACCTCAAACCGCCTCTTCACCGCCAATTACGGCCAGGTAAGTGCCATGTAAGTGGGAAGGAACCACGCTGTGGGCCTAATTAAAAACCACTAGCCTTGACACACTTGCCTAGGCAACGCAAAGTCAGGTTAGGATAAACGGCCGATGCCTATACTAGTCCTCTGTCCTATTGAGCGCGACGTCCTTAGGGCTGAGTCTAATATTTTTTAATTAAGAGTGGTCAATGCAAATGCTTTAAGTGATTTCTGGGGTCCTGGGAAGGGTGATGAAATCCCCACCCAATCTGAATTGGTCAATAGCCCCTTAAAGCCGGATTAAAGTATGCAAAGCAGTAAATCACTTGCAATCAATTTGCTATTTAGCGCGGCGCAAAGAATCCTGCAGAAAATCAATTATTGGAAGGGCGAAGAAGATTTTTAGCGCAAAGAATCCTGCAGAAGATTTGACAAAAGATATATGGGGATTTGCAGAGAAGAAGGAAAAAAATCAAACCATGCAAATTTCAGGCAGAGAAGAGGTTAAAGGGCCGCGAAACTGCGGTTTTGACCATGTATTTGCCGCGGAAACGCGGCTCTTTGGGGACTTTAGGTCTCCAAATTTCTTCAGCTGCCCTGTACTTTCAATCTCCTCCTGTTTTGATGTACTCTTTTCTGATTTGCCTTCTGTATTGTTTCAGATTCGTCAAACCTGCAAAGATTCACAAAGAAAACCTTTCAAACAATAAAAGATGATAGAATTTTTATATTTTTGATTTTTTTTTCTTCAGATTTTTATGATTTTTTGAATTTTATATTAACCCGAAATTACAAAAAGAAAAATTTTACGCCATCCCCGGCAACGGCGCCATTTGATTTAGAGAGGTTTTATCGATCAAAAATATTTAACGCAATCAAGAACGGCGTCGTATGAAGCTAGCCGGTGAATACGGGTCGGTCCACAGGGATGTTGTAAATCTCCTTTAAGTTCTTACGAGTTAATTCCAAATGATGTTTGGTCTTATAAATAAACCTAAAAATTGAAGTTGTATGATACTAGGATTAGAAACTTGCTAGGATTAGGTTTAGGAAAAATTTGGTAAACAAAGATCTACATCTCTTTCCATTGCCTTTAATTAAATATATCATATTAGTGTTATGGTAAATTTTAACAAAGGGGATTAGGATGATTTGGAAGATTGATTCTCCCTCTAGATCCTTGTCCTTCCTTTCTTAATCTTTACCCTAAGCTCCATGGAAAACCTTAAAATCCGGGCCTTTATACTACGGAATCACCGTTACCTCGAGAGTAGAGTGCCGTAGGGAGCGGAATAAGAAGGTATGCATGGAGTTCTAATGTTCATAAAAGATTGGCAACGAAAAGAGATGAGAGATCTTCATCTCTCAAATCCTTCCCTATTCCTAACCCTAACAAGCGAGGAAACTACTCGCTCATTGAGGGGATGAAGAAAGACATGATTTTATTAAAGAGAAGAAACATCTATTGCAAATTAATAAAATTCTAAACTAAATTAAACTAAAGCAAGAAAATAATTTACCTAGGGCAGATATGAAAAACTATAACTAGGGCAAGAAAAATAATCTACTTATGATTGATGCGCTCTAACTTCAACAAAACTGAATTTTATTCATGAATAGAGGGATAAGAAAATACAAGGCTTTGGGTTCTATTTATAAGACATAGAAACCCTAGGTTTACAATTGCCCCGCATGTCTAAAATTACAAATATACCCCCAGGAAATCTTTCCATAGCCGTCTCAACATTGTGGTAAAATTTTCTGCGCATGAGGGCTTCATACGGCCGCGGAACCGCGGCAATGGCGCGCTTGGGCCGCGGTTCCGCGGCCCATTAGTGAGGTCAGCTGTTGGGTTTTTCTGGGCTGCTTTAGGTTTCTCTGGACTTTTTATTTCTTCAGTTATTTTTCCATTTGGGCTTCTACAGTGATTCAAGATCTTCAGTGAACACTTGTACCGATCTTTTAACCGTTTGCCTTGACAATTTGGACCTTGCGTTGCCTTGTTGACTTTGAATTATTCTTCGTTTAGGCTTGACTAAGATCCTCCTATTTATTGGTCAAAAATCCTTCTTTTATGTCGTCTTTTGTGTTTTCACTGTTTTTGCTCCCAGAACCTGTAACCTGTAACATATAGCAGACATGGGTCAAAAGAACCTGTTTTTATTCTTAAATGCATAAGAATGGGGAATACAAAATGCAATATTATGTTATGAACATCTGTCCGTTCTTATCTCTTGCTTTCGCCTCCGGCCAAATCGAACGCAACTGGTCGCAGTTATGAATCACCGATATTTTGGTAGGGTAAGGTGCCTAATGGAGCGTTTGCGTAAGCTTTGGACGGAGTTTCAAATGGAAAATACGGGAAAAGGAAATGGGAAACGAAAAACCTAACTTACAATATCGTATTCTTTTCCCAACAACACATATTCACAACAATTCATAATAATAAACCAAAAAGAGCACAAGAAAAGATAAAGAGAAAAGAGAAGACAACATTACAAGAAAGTAAATTGCAAATAAGTAAAGCATGTAATTAAAGAGAAAGTAATAAAAAGAGCAAGAATAAAAAGAGCAAAAAAGTAATACTAAAAACCATAGAACACAATACAAGCCATGGATTCAATAACCTAATCTTAAACTTGCAAGCTCAATTAAGAGATTGCAAGATCAAGAAGAGGCAAAGAACTCATGTGAAATGAAGACAAAGAAGAAAGCTTTATTAATCTTGAAGTAATGATATAACCCCTTGAGATCAATAACCAAAACTTAAACTTGCAAGCTCAATCAAGATGTTACAAGATCAAGTTAAGGCAAAGAGCTCAAGGGGTTAGCCATGTACAAAAGAACAAAAGAAAACAAAAGCGTTAAAGTGTAAAATGAAAGACAAAATTGGACCCCTTGACCCCTTGTTCACTGGCCTGCTTTTATAGGCTCAAAAATTGAATAAACAAACAATAAAAATATGATGACAAGGCAGCAAGGGAGGGACCACAGAAGACTGGGTCCCATTGGGCACTGCAGGGCCGGCCAGCTCGGCCAAGATAGGAAAGTGCTCGGCCAAAATCCGAGGTCTTGGGTTCGTATTTATTGTGATGGCTTGTGTTTTCCCCGATATCACTTTGGTGCTGCTAGTTTTCTTTAATTTGACCCAGTCTGCACTCTTGGATTTGGAGGGAAACTTGATGCAACACATCACATCATATCTTTATGCATTAACTACCCATCATCACTTCTTATACCCACTTGTGCCATGATTTATGGCAGCCCCATCATGGTCCATGTGCCAAAGAGCATGTGTGCACTTGCATTGTGTTGGACCAAAATATTGTGCACACACTTTATTTTCAAAATCTCTTTGGATATCGGTCGGTTTCTAGTTCCGGTTGCAGTGTCGACTCACAAATGATATATCCATGATTTTAAATGTATTTCTAGTATTTTATCACGGATACATGTAATCTGTATTACTGAGCAGACACTGGTTTATAGTACCGATATATAATAAAATAGATAAAGAATGAGCGATATTAAAATGCAATATTCTGGTATGAACAAATACTCCCAAACTTATCTTTTGCTCGTCCCGAGAAAAAAAAAATCCTAGCCTCACTTTCGCAGGAAATGCGATTGCACTGAGCTCGTGCAACAAGCCGTTAAACCTCTAGGTGTCCCTAGTAGGAGGAGTGTTGTCTCCTAAGGGTTTTCAGCGGATTACACCCACAAAATCCCGTCAAGCTGGTTTCCTAAGTTAATATCAATTCTACTCCTACAGTTTAGTATCTACGTTAGAAATTCTATCATCCTAAGTTAGAAATATCCAACCCTTATATTTCACGCCTTCTTTTATTCAACCCTAGATCCTATACGTTTTACAGTTTAGAAAGATCTCGACATCTCTTAAGTTTTCCTTCTAAAGTGCGGTCTCATATCAGGGATTTTTATCAACTTTAATGAAAACATAAGTCTTATTTTTTATTTCTATCTTTCATCCAATCATCGATCGTATACCCCTACGTGTGTGTATAATTTCACCCCTACACTTTTCCCTTGTCTTCATTCACTTTTGAGCTCATCATCCGTCAATTCAAGGTATAGTACCCTTACCCTAATACCTAATACTACTTCTTTTCTTTAATGATGGACGGTGTTGCTCACACACCTTTCATGCGACTTGTAACAACTCCAATTTTAGTGTATAAAAATTTGTTTAAAAATTAATGTATACTTGGGGTATTTGCATTTACTGTGATTACTATAAGTAATTGTTTTGCTTTTTAATAGCAAGAACGAACTTGTAGCTCACTGGTAAGACTTTACACTGCTGAACCAAAGCAACAGAGTTCAAATCCCATACCCCACATTATTTTTTAATATTATTTTCTTTTAAACTTTTAGAAGTCTAAGGGTCTACACGTGCATAACTCGTAAAAACCCCACTACACAAATAAAAAAAATTGTCCCAAGGGGTAGATGATACGACGAGGAACCCAAGGCACACCGGAATCGGCCGAATCGGCCGGCGACTCGGCCTGCCGCCGCCGGCCGGACTCGGCCGGACCGCCGATCCTCCAACACAAAAGTTGTGTCTCTTGACCTTCCCAGTATCCCTGTATACTTTAAATATCCTACACAGTAATAGAGCCCCTTTAAAACCCTATTTACTCCATTTTTAATACATTTTTAATACAATTTTTAATTCAACCTTTCACCTACTCTAACCCTAGCCTTACCCTATAAATACCACCCCTAGACACACACCCCCTTACTCACAATTCTGTCCAAACTCTCAAGAAATTCCTCTAGAAATTTTAGTGTCCAATTGAAGTTAGCAAAGGGGTAAAATATCGGCAATCTTCTGACGACGACTCTAGGAGCTTCCGGTGACGAAACGACGCACCGGCGCCTCCTACTGTTTCCTCTTCCTCATCCCTAACCTACAAACCCATAAGTCCCACCTCCTTCTTCTCTATACTTTTCTAAAAACATGTATTTCTAAAAGCCGACGGAATCGGGGTTAATCCGATGTTCGATTCGGTTCTTCCTAAAATCTCACTTTTTCTTAAATACAATCATACTAAACCATTACATGTTGACTATTAAACATTAACAAGTCATATTGAACAAGTTCCATATCAAAAGGATTTCTATTTAAATTTTTATCGTACTTTTTCACTATAATACCATGTAGTTTCATTTCGACATTTAAAACATCACAATTTTGCTATATCTTTAAATAGATCACCAGGTAATGACCTACCTCCTCACAACACTCATATTCAACATAGCACAATACCTTTCGGGAACATAGAATACGGGCAAACGAAACTTTACATATAAATACCACTAATTATTAAAACCGTTTTCTATAAGAATTCGTATTTTTATAAATCTTTGCAAAGCGCCGCTACAACCCATTTTGGGGAACACGACTGGGATGGTGCGGATTATCACACATCCCTGGACTTAGTAGTGCGAGATGCAGACCTTCGCAAGGAGCATTCGGTCTCGAAAGATTTAAAATATAAATATCTTAAGAAAATGAGATTTCTAGAAATATAATATATATTAAAATTATTTTTATATAAATATATATATATATATTAAAATTATTTATATATATATATATATATATATATGTATGTATGTATGTATGTATGTATGTATCATTAAAATATCTATTTTTGTGGTAATATAAATATTCCAACTTTTCCTAAAATCACAAGAATCGCCTTACATTAAAATACAATGAATTCCATACAAGTTCAATATTACAATTAAATACCCTATATTATAAAATTAGGTTATTTTTATTAGAAATATCACAAAAATAAAATCTACATCTATGACAACTCTAAAGACGATAATTAAATACTTGGGGTATATTTTGAAAATTATACAAAAGTATTTTTATATAAAAACCCTTCAAGTTCTATAAACTACCTTAAGGACCCTAGTAAATATAGGTTTAAATGAGACTAATCTCTTGAGCCTCAGAGAGCCGGAGAAGTGGGTGCTTGCCTATTTAAGGTAGACAACTTAACAAACGGTGTTATCAACACGGTAATCGTTTTTGAAAAAGACACAAATTCTGCCGTCCATGTGCAGCGGTTACTGATAACATCAAAACCAAATTCAGGACTTCAATTTCCTTTCTAATTATTCTGACTCAGACTAAATCACATTATAATAATCTGACATGAATATGATTCAAGTACAAACTACAATTCAACATGAATCCATATATTCAATATATTCAATCTATATTGACTGAACCAAACCATGGATATACTATCATTTACATGATTCTCCAGTTAAATCCATTTACTGATATCATGGTTTTGGCAAGTCATCCAATTGAACAATCTATATTACAAGACAATACAAGTTGCAATACAATACAAACAATACAATACTTCACGGGGTTTAAGGGGTAGATTGGTACGGAAAGTGTTAGAAGTGGCACGAGACTGCAAGATTAAGACACCTAACCTATATTCTGTTACTGTTGAACCGTGCCATAACGGTTCCTTATACTTCCATTTGCCCTAGTCTCTAGCATATAGAGACTCCTCTCGTATACACTTACGTCCTTCTGTACGAAGCTACAAACAACAACGTTAACACTATTTACAACTTTAAAAGTTATACTCTCTCTTTTACTCTCTGTCGGTTATCCTTCTCCTTTATCTTTGGGACTTACCGAGTGATTGTTCGCTGACGACATTCCTTCTCTTTCTTCTTTAGAATGTTGTTAAGTGATCTGGACACCCGGGAGATCGAGCCTACTAGTGAGGACTTGGATCAGCTTGCCTACGACCCAGAGCTCTAGCTTCATTGTACACATTTTTATTTCTGTACTTTTCATTTCTGTTATGCCACTGTTTAGGCATTGCTTTGTTTCAGATTTATTTACTTTTCCATGCATTGTACAAAAGAATGTGAATAAATAAAGTTGTTGTTTTATTATATCTTGTCTCTTTTGCATTTATATTTATATTGCTTAGATACGCTTAGCGTATTTACTTCACAGTAAATACATAGCTGCCAGTCGTGCCCTCTGCCCGTACACCGGGAAGCGGGGCGTGACATGACTATAAATACTTCTTGAGGCACTAACAGCCGATTACTAAATGTGTGGGATTAAAGCGTAAATAGCAGTTTCCGGATCTTGACTTTATTTATTTATTTATTTATTCTTTATTTTTCTTTTTCAAGACCGGATATATTTTTCAATATGCTCTTTTGGTGTTTAGCTTTAAATACCATTTTTTTCTTTCATATTAGGTTTTTAGGCAAGAGTATTTCTAGGTATCCTCTACTATCCCAAGTTTCAAGGTGCGGGTATGTGCAGTTTGTAGGACTCAAGAATAAAAACTATTTTCAGACTTATCTTTCAATAAAGCTTCAATACTTTCCCTTTATCTTAACTTAACTCAAGAACTGAACTCAAGATTACCTACTTCTATAACAAAATCTGCAAGGACGTATACTTACCAAGGTTAAACAGAAGGAGGGTTATTTTTAAGGTTTTCAATTCCTAAACCTAAGATTTAGTTATTTCTAACGTATCAACTAAACTTTCGGAATAAAAGTCTAAGTTACCCTATTAGCTAACTTGACGACAAAGTTTTTTCATTTTTTGGAAATTTTTTCGATTTTATGGGTTTTTAAATAAGAATGCAAATGCAGAATATACAAATGAATGCGGAGGTAGAAAGCTTACCGAGTACACCCCTAAACTTAAACTTGACAGTGCCCTCACTATTAGGCTATACCAAGAGGGTCAAAATTGTCGGCGCTTCCTAAAAGAAATATATACAAAGCAAACCAAAAATATATACACCAAAAAGGTTCCCCCGAAACTTAAGTGAAACAGTGTTTCCACTGTTTAAGCGGTGAAGTTCAGGATTAGGGGGAAAGAGAATAGTATCAATCTATACAAGGCCTTACACAGGCCAAAAGTTAGCACCGACCATTCAAAAATTTTATCGCTATAATCTGCAGGTTGGTGAAAGAATACGGTGAGAAAAGAAATGGAGAATACGCGAGACCGTATGGGGATAAAAGTGGTATACGGTCCCGGTATATGAGAAGAAGAATGGCGGAAGGGAAAAAGAAATGGTGTGCGAACTTGAGGGTGAAAATGGAGTGAATAAATTAGCACAATTTGTGATGACCGATGTGTAACAAGCGATTGTACTAATCTATTAACCCATTAAGAAATGGGGCCAAATCCCTCAAGATTCGTGAGAAAACATGGGTAATCCGAACTTGGTAAACCAAACACAGGAAATGAAAGTGATACGGTATTTTGTAAGGTCGGAACGATGGAAAGGATAGAGGTGAGTGATTGAGGAAGGGTCAAAATTAAAGGTTCAGGAGGGTGTACACAGTCAATGAAAGAGATAGGATGAATTGAATGATCCGACTCATCAACTAAAACTAGTTCATCCTCAAAGCTATCCTCAAAAGTCTCCTTAAAATTCAGCTTATCCATGCAATTATCATCAAAATCGAGACGCATATGGAGTTCGGGAAAAACAGTTAATGACTCGGGATGATGAATTGGAGAGAAAAACTCATCCAAATATGCGGGTTCATCATCCAAAATATCCCCAGCGTCGATATCTTTAATCAAGTGAAAATCAATATTCTCAGACACCTCATCAAAAGCATGGATTTAAATCAATTCGTGTTCTAAAATGGAGGTGTAGAGGTCAAAAGGTTTGAGATTGGTTTCACTTAGAATGGACCCTTCACAATCGGGTAAATCAAACACTATAAAGTCGCACAACTCATTAAACATTCTATCTTTAATTGGTAAATCATTTAGGATGCTTGATAGACATTCAAAACTGGAGTTGTGGGATTCAATTAGGGATGGGTAGGTTTGATTTGGAAGGGTGTACAGCTCATTCTCACCACTCAACTTCTCAACCTGTCCTACCGTCTCATTATACATTGGAAAATGTGTAGCTAGTTGGAAACTAGCTACCGGGTCACTAGGTTGTATGAGGGCGGTCATGGACGCATTCAAATCCATCATCTGTTGGCATGAAACTACCCGAAATGCTTCCAATGACTGTTCAAGATTAGACATGGGCTGTGAAGGAGTTTCAGGAAACGATTCAAAGTTGTTTGGATACGTGAAACTCCCAGATGACGGTTCAGAAGCATTGTCTAGGGAAGGTGTAAAAGTCGGGTAGGATGGATAGGAATTGAATGGTTAGACAGGGTTAACATCAACGTTATGATATGAAGGTGAATGGAATTGTTGATCAAAAGAATTGGAAGTGGTGAAAGGAGTGAAAGATCGGCTACGGGATTGTTCAATTCTGTCGGCAATAGATATAGGTCTTGGAGTTACAAAAAGACTCTCAAAAGGAGTATCAACGTAAGAAAGTGGGGTAGGTTGAAATTGTTGATACAAAGTGGGTTGTGGAATCCAGTTGTTCGTCCTAGATGCGTCTATCCGATCTTTCAAAGAAATTCTGGGCATAGATAGATCGTTCGAAGTTTGACCAAAGCAAGAACCGTAAGAAGTAATGTTTGGTTGTGGATACCAAAGTTCGGTAAGAGTTTTCCGAGGTGGGGTACCCATGATATGAAGAAAGGAAGGAAAGAAAAGGAAAAAGAATATGGATTTTTTTTATATTTTTATTTTATTTAAGTTAGTTATCAACAAAAGTATGAAATACACAAAAAGAATCTTAACAAAAACAATCACAACACAAAAATACCACACATCTAATCGGTCTAGGGCTTACTTAAGTCAACTAGAGCTGCTCCAGAACTTGATTGTTGAAGTAAAACTGTGTCGAGAAGTGGGCTCAAGATATACTGATCACGAGGCCAGGTAAGTGCAGAGATAAGGGGAGGTTTTCCGACGCTTTCGCAAGGGTCCTTAATTAAATAACTCTATCTCTTTTGGCGGTTTCGCCGTAAACACTTTCCTAGACACCCCAGGAATGATATACCGTCAAGCGGTGTTCTAAACACAGTTAACTTTTTCTAGTGAGCACGAAATCCTTAAGGCTTAAAGTCTAGTTTCTTTTAAAAATTTGTGTGGGTATACGTTATGCTCAATTCATGATTTGTGGGCCACGGAAAAGGTGATGAAATCCTTTACCGTATGTTGTGGGGTTTGCTTGCCCTTAAGTCCATATTTAATGGATGCAATGCGTAATTCAATAAAAATTATTCAAAGAATCAAACAATCGTTTTTTATGTTAAGCACAGCACTGCAACAAATACGGGTTAGTCAATTTTGGCGTTTGCTAGCGAACTTGCAAAGAATCCTGCAAAGATAATATAGTGGATGCGTCGGATTTGAGAAGAAGGTGTTCGTAAAGTACGTACCGATAAGTTTTTGGGTTAAGAAACCCTCGTTGAAGTTAAATCCAAATAGCTTGGAATGTTCGCTTGCGCGGGTCAAACTATCCGAATCTTTAGCACTATATTTCGTAATCACCTTAGCTTAGAATGTACACTTTGCTCCCCACAATCGCAGTTCGCAAATCCGTAAAAATCTACAAATGTCGGAAAACGGATATTAGTGCGAAAAAATGATACGGATGCCCAAATACCTGCACACCAAAAATTATAAAAAACAAGCAATAAAAATGTGACACAAACAGAACACTGGAGCAAAAGACAAAATTTTGGAGCATATGGGGGATCTTGGGCCGGCGAGCTCGGATGAGGATGGAATGTCGCCGGTTCTGTCTTGGAGATGGGGCTCCAAACTTCTTCTGCAGTCACAGTGCTCCACTAGTGCCTCACTGGTATTGTTTATCTTTTCTGTTTAGTTACAGAGTGGTTGCAGGTATAAAATCCAGAGAACAAAAATTGGTTAGATGTGTTAATTTTTATTTTGGTTTTCGTTTTTTTTTTCGAAATTTTTAGTTTGTTTTGAAAATAGGGTTAGTTGTATAAATGAGATGTACAATGATTAACCCGAAATAATAAGAATTAAATGTTACCGTCTCCCCCGGCAACGGCGCCATTTGATTGCACGCTTTTGGTGTGTCGTGTGTTTGAAGTTCTAAAGTTAACCGCAATCAGGACGGTGTCGCTTTGCAGCTAGCCGCGATGAGTACGGGTCGATCCATAGGGAGACGGAGCGTTTTACGTTCTTATTTTCACGAGTTAATGCGCGTGGGTAGAAAGTTCGTATCTATTCTATGTGTATATATGCACAATTAAAGTTTGTTAGGAATAGATAGATTAGTATAAGCTAGGGAATTCCGTACTCAATCTTTTGAGCCGAACTTAACCATTGAAGCTAGAGCAATCGGCAACAATGTGGATTAGGGTATTTAAGCACGGTATTAGTGAAATCCGGCTTATTGACCCTTGTTTGTTCGTTCTTATCTCTTGCTTTCGCCTTCGGCCAAACCGAACGCAACCGGTCGCAGTTAGGAATCACCGATATCTTGGTAGGGTAGGATGCCTAACGGAGCGCTTGCGTAAGGTTTGGGCAGAGTTTCAAATGGAAAATACGGGAAAAGGAAATGGGAAACGAAAATCCCTAACTTACAATATCGTATTCTTTTCCTAACAACACATATTCACAACAATTCATACCAACAAACCAAAAAGAGAAAAAGAAAAGATAAAGAGAAAAGAGAAGATAACATTACAAGAAAGCAAATTGCATGGAAAGTAAATTGCAAGTAAGTAAAGCATGTAATTAAAGAGCAAGTAATGAAAAGAGCAAGAATAAAAAGTGCAAGAAAGTAATACTAAGAACCATAGAACACAATACAAGCCATGGATTCAATAACCTAATCTTAAACTTGCAAGCTCAATTAAGAGATTGCAAGATCAAGAAGAGGCAGAGAACTCATGTGAAATGAAGACCAAGAAGAAAGCTTTATTAATCTTGAAGTAATGATACAACCCCTTGATATCAATAACCAAAGCTTAAACTTGTAAGCTCAATTAAGATATTGCAAGATCAAGTTAAGGCAAAGAGCTCAAGGGATTAGCTATGTACAAGAGAACAAAAGAAAACAAAAGAGTTGAAGTGTAAAATGAAAGACAAAATTGGACCCCTTGACCCCTTGTTCACTGGCCTGCTTTTATAGGCTCAAAATTGAATAAACAAACAATAAAAATATGATGACAAGGGAGCAAGGGAGGGACCACAGAAGACTGGGGCCCACTGGGCACTGCAGGGCCGGCCAGCTCGGCCAAGATGGGAAAGTGCTCGGCCAAAATCCGAGGTCTTGGGCTCGTATTTATTGTGATGGCTTGTGTTGTCCCCAATATCACTTTGGTACAGCTAGTTTTCTTTAATTTGACCCGGTCTGCACTCTTGGATTTGGAGGGAAACTTGATGCAACACATCACATCATATCTTTATGCATTAACTACCCATCACTTCTCATGCCCACTTGTGCCATGATTTATGGCAGCCCCATCATGGTCCATATGCCAAAGAGCATGTGTGCACTTGCATTGTGTTGGACTAAAATATTGTGCACACACTTTATTTGCAAAATCTCTTTGGATATCGGTCGGTTTCCAAATCCGGTTGCAGTGTCAACTCATAAATGATATATCCATGATTTTAAATGTATTTCCAGTATTTTGTCACAAATACCTGTAATCTGTATTACTGAGCAGACACTGGTTTATTGTTCCGATATATAACAAAATAGATAAAGAATGAGCAGTATTAAAATGCAATATTCTGATATGAACAAATACCCCCAAACTTATCTTTTGCTCGTCCCAAGCAAAACAAAATCCTAGCCTCACTTTCGCAGGGAACGCGATTGCACTGAGCTCGTGCAACAAGCCGTTAAAGCTCTGGGTGTCCCTAGTAGGAGGAGTGTTGTCTTCTGGGGGTTTTCAGCGGATTACACCCACAAAATCCCATCAAGCTGGTTTCCTAAGTTAACATCGATTCTACTCCAACAGTTTAGTATCTACGTTAGAAATTTTATCATCCTAAGTTAGAAATATCCAACCCTTATGTTTCACGCCTTCTTTTATTCAACCCCAGATCCTATACGTTTTACAGTTTAGAAAGATCTTGGCATCTCTTGAGTTTTCCTTCTAAAGCGCGGTCTTAAATCAGGGATTTTTATCATCTTTACGGAAACATAAGTCTTATTCTTTATTTCTATCTTTCCTCCAATTATCGATCGTATACCCCTACGTGTGTGTATAATTTCACCTCTACTCTTCAGAATTCAATTCAAGGTATAGTACCCTTGCCCTAATACCTAATACTACTTCTTTTCATTAATGATGGATGGTGTTGCTCACACACCTTTCATGCGACTATTAATGCTTCTTGAGGCACTAACAGCCGATTACTGAATGTGTGGGCTTAAAGCGTAAATAGCGGTTTCCGGGTCTTGACTTTATTTATTTATTTATTCTTTATTTTTCTTTTTCAAGACCGGATATATTTTTCAATATGCTCTTTTGGTGTTTAGCTTTAAATACAATTTTTTCTTTCATACTAGGTTTTCAGGCAAGAGTATTTCTAGGTATCCTCTACTATCCCAAGTTTCAAGGTGCGTGTATGTGCAGTTTGTAGGGTATATACTTTCTAAATTTGGACTCAAGAATAGAAACTATTTTTCAGATTTATCCTTCAATAAAACTTCAATACTTTCCTTTCATCCTGACTTAACTCAAGAACTAAACTCAAGATTACCTACTTCTATAAAAAAAGCTGTAAGGACGTATAATTACCAAGGTTAAACAAAAAGAGGGTTATTTTTAGGGTTTTCAATTCCTAAGCCTTGGATTTAGTTATTTCTAACGTATCAACTAAACTTTCGGAATAAAAATCTAAGTTACCCTATTAGCTAACTTGACGACAAAGTTTTTATATTTTTTGGAAAAAATTTCGATTTTTATGGGTTTTTAAATAAGAATGCAAATGCAGAATATACAAATGAATGCGAAGGTAGAAAACTTACCTAGCACACCCCCAAACTTAAACTTGACAGTGCCCTCACTGTTAGGTTACACCAAGAGGGTCAAAATTGTCGGCGCCCCCAAAAAGAAATATATACAAAGCAAACCAAAAATATATACACCAAAAATGTTCCCCCTAAACTTAAGTGAAACAGTGTTTCCACTGTTTAAGCGGTGAAGTTCAGGATTAGGGGGAAAGAGAACAGTATCAATTTATACAAGGCCTTACACAGGCCAAAAGTTAGCACCAACCATTCAAAAATTTTATCGCTATAATATGCAGATTGGTGAAAGAATACGGTGAGGAAAGAAATGGAGAATACGCGAGACCGTATGGGGATAGAAGTGGTATACGGTCCCGGTATATGAGAAGAAGAATGGCGGAAGGGAAAAAGAAATGGTGTGCGAACTTGAGGGTGAAAATGGAGTGAATAAATTAGCACAATTTGTGATGACCGATGTGTAACAAGCGATTGTACTAATCTATTAACCCATTGAGAAATGGGGCCAAATCCCTCAAGATTCGTGAGAAAACATGGGTAATCCGAACTTGGTAACCCAGACACAGGAAATGAAAGTGATACGGTGTTTTGTAAGGTCGGAACGATGGAAAGGATAGAGGGGAGTGATTGAGGAAGGGTCAAAATTAAAGGTTCAGGAGGGTGTACACGGTTAATGAAAGAGATAGGATGAATTGGAAGATCCGACTCATCAACTAAAACTGGTTCATCCTAAAAGCTATCCTTAAAAGTCTCCTTAAAATTCAGCTTATCCATGCAGTTATCATCAAAATCCAGACGCATATGGAGTTCGGAAAAAGCAGTTAATGACTCGGGATGATGAATTGGAGAGAAAAACTAATCCAAATCTGTGGGTTCATCATCCAAAATATCCCCAGCGTCGATATCTTTAATCAAGTGAAAATCAATATTCTCAGACACCTCATCAAAAGCATGGATTTCAATCAATTCAGGTTCTAAGATGGAGGTGTAGAGGTCAAAAGGTTTGGGATTGGTTTCACTTAGAATGGACCCTTCACAATCGGGTAAATCAAACACTACAAAGTCGTACAACTCATTAAACATTCTATCTTTAATTGGTAAATTATTTAGGATACTTGATAGACATTTAAAACCGGAGTTGTGGGATTCAATTTGAGACTGGTAGGTTTGATTTGGAATGGTGTACGGCTCATTCTCACCACTCAACTTCTCAACCTGTCCTACCGTCTCATCATACATTGGAAAATGTAGAGCTAGTTGGAAACTAGTTACCGGGTCACTAGGTTGTATGAGGACAGTCATGGACGCATTCAAATCCATCATCTGTTGGCATGACGCTACCTGCAATGCTTCCAATGACTGTTCAAGACTGGACATGGGCTGTGAAGGAGTTTCAGTAAACGATTTAAAGTTGTTTGGATACGTGAAACTCCCAAATGGCGGTTCAGAAGCAATGTCTAGGGAAGGTGTAAAAGTCGGGTAGGATGGATAGGAATTGAATGGTTGGACAGGGTTAAGATCAACGTTATGATAAGAAGGTGAATGGAATTGTTGATCAAAAGAATTGGAAGTGGTGAAAGGAGTGAAAGATCGGCTATGGGATTGTTCAATTCTGTCGGCAATAGATATATGTCTTGGAGTTACAACAACACTCTCAAAAGGGGTATCAACGTAAGAAGGTGGGGTAGGTTGAAATGGTTGATACAAAGTGGGTTGCAGAGTCCAGTTGTTCGTCCTAGACGCGTCTATCTGATCTTTCAAAGAAATTCTGGGTATGGATGGATCGTTCGAAGTTTGACCAAAGCAAGAACCGTAAGAAGTAATGTTTGGTTGTGGATACCAAAGTTAGGCAAGAGTTTTCTGAGGTGAGGTACCCATGATATGAAGAAAGGAAGGAAAGAAAAGGAAAAAGAATGTGGACTTTTTTTATATTTTTATTTTATTTAAGTTAGTTATCAACAAAAGAATGAAATACACAAAAAAGAATATGGACAAAAACAATCAGGACACAAAAATACCACACACCTAATCGGTCTTGAGTTCACCTAGGTCAACTAGACCTGCTCCAGAACTTGATTGTTGAAGTAAAACTATGTCGAGAAGCGGGCTCAAGATATACTGATCACGAGGCCAGGTAAGTGCAGAGATAAGGGGAGCTTTTCCGACGCTTTCGCGAGGGTCCTTAATTAAATAACCCTTTCTCTTTTAGCGGTTTCACCGTGAACACTTTCCTAGACACCCCGGGAACGATATACCGTTAAGCGGTGTTCTAAATACAGTTAACTTCTTCTAGTGAGCGTGAAGTCCTTAAGCCTTAAAGTCTAGTTTCTTTTAAAAATTTGTGTGGGTATACGTGAAGGGTTCTGGCAGCGCCCCGGCCATCGAAACGCGGCCAAAATGCGGAACAAAAATTTCTAAAACCGGCGCTCGTTACCCGAAACCCGGATCGACCTTAAACCCTAAACTAGCAAGCTAAACTAAGAGTTAGAATCGTTATACCGAGTTGATCCGTGTCCTTCGGTCTTCATTCCAAGCTCCTAGCGGTTCCTTGATTTGGTTTGGTCGTCGGTCTTCCTCTATCTCCGATGATCCACCCGAGGGATGTAATTCCGGCTCTAGCTCCACGATATGATGCTTATGGAGCAACTAGGGTCTCTAGGATGCTACCCTAGAGAGCCTAGGATGTAGTGTGAATGTTTCTTAGTGTTAGCTATCTCAAAAACTTGAAGGTGGAAGTAAAAGAAAGAAAGCTAGAGGAAGGTGAAGCTCATGGTGAATGAGGAGCTCAAGAAAGAAAAACAATGAACAAAACCTTCATGCTTCAAAAATGAACTCTTTTTTGAAAAAGAAATTAGCACCTTTTGTTTTGTTAAAAGCCTTTTTCCAATTTTAAATTCCTCCCATGCTTAAATAGTGAACACAAATGAATTAACAATTCATTTGTGTGCACTATTGCAAGCATTGTTGTCACCATACCTCCTCATGCAATTTCCATCTCATTTACCATTTTAATAAAATGGTCAAATCAAGAAATGAGGTGGCACCTTCTAGAATGTTATTCGATAAAAAATACGGATTGCATTCAACTGTAAATACATACCTGTATCCGTACCGAAATACGAATACCCAAAGAGATAAAATAACACCAAGAATATAATACTAGAATATACGCATCGAAATACATATACGTAAATTATTAAATCAATACCTGATTTAATAATCCGGCTCAAAACCGAGCCGGCTAGTATTATCAACTGTCCAATCGAAAACCTGAGTACAATGTACATCAATCGATCGGAACCCTGCACGTATCCAATACGGCTACTACATCATTTCGCCAGAACCAGGGAAACCCTCTGTGTGGGACTTTTAAGACTCGTCAATACGCTGGCAGTGGGTTTAACCATAAGCATGTCAGCGGCACTAGTTGTACGTAACGGCTACCCAGGTATTGAGCGAAAGGAAGGCCGACGAGCAAACTCATGCAGAACCCCTACTAAGCCTGACAGTGACAATATTCGTACAGTCCGGTCTGTTCGTCTAAGAGTATCGCGTATCGAGTCTAGGGGGTGGATAAAGTCAAATCCTCAACAACGCGATATTTAGCGTTGGTATGAAACCCATCACCACCTGAGAAACTATCGATCCTGGATCGATAATTCTCGTCCACCGTGGCCACGGATTTATGGTGATGGCCATCCGTACACAACGCGACATCAACCCCCAATACCGGGGGAGACGAATCCCCGACGATCCGATCACTGCCTCCATGTGGCTCGGGACTGTACCCAACTAAAACCTATTTGCATGACTCCTTTGAGCCGTGGTAGGGTAGTAATCAAAGCACGGTGGAAACTCATACGAGACAAATGACGATCTCAGGTCGACAGACTAATCTGTACACATGTCACCTGGGAACTGCTATCTGACAATAGGTATAATACCAACTAGCAGGTTCCCGGCGAGTCCGTCCAGTGTACTCATAACCCAATGAGCACCTGTATACTATCTTAGGTGAACAAACTAACACCAATGGCTTGTGAGACCTGGCCACCGCTCCTCGTCGGGGTCTCGATCAGTATACACTAGTCTACACTGGAGTATCGATACCCGGTCTCGATACTCCTATGACTAGGGACATTTAAGGATGTGCTTATAGACCCCAGCTCCCACATATATGATCGCCATCATAATGCTGGCAATCAAGCAAGAATCCTATGGGCTCTATCAATATGTACATGATGATAAAGACAAACCAGATAGCATACTATCATCTTGAGTAAGACTGCTTTATCGATATAGGTCCTCACTCAATCATCATAATCACAAGTCCGCGACTATGATAATTGCCTTGAGGGCACTATAGCCAACAATCTTCCACTTGCACTTAAGGCCAATTATTGCGATGTCGCATACTCATAGCCCGTGTGATACCGAACACCCAACTTCTCTACTAATCAGTTTCGCAAAGCCCGTTTGCGAAAATGATTGCGTTCGAGAAATAGACTCAGTGAGTGGATCCGCTCCAATGTTTCTTTCTGTATCTCTTTGTATCTCAACTTCGTGGAGAAAACTATCTCTCGAAATGAGCAATACATGTCTTAGAATTTGTCTGGATATCTGATGGGACCCGGTTCACAAACGAACTCCAAATCCAGCAAACCTCCTAGACTGTATCGTCCACTGAATTTAATCAGTATCCTGCGCCATGCCTTCCCTCAGTATTCGCTTGGACCACCTGTCCAACATACTGTCCCTCAAAAGAGGGAAAACTATAACTCTGACAGTCACTCTGTCATCCAGGTCACCTTGGAAGCCTGAAATGATAACCGTCTCCTGAAGGAGGCTGTCGTTATCATATCCCTAGAACATCCATTTATGTTCAATAACTGCTTCCCAATGTTTCTCCAGGATTAGATATGTTTATTGCAACTAGTGCAAAAACCAACATCTGGTCTGGTACTTGACATTTCATGATTAACTGAATTGCCTAAGCAAGCAATATGCTGATCATGCAAATCCCTCTCCCCTTTAGTCTGTAAGACACCTTTAGAGAGGTTGACTCCATCACCTGCAGGTTCACCACCATGCCAGGAGTCGTCCATTCTAAAATATCTTTAGAATAATGTCAAAGTACCCATATTGGGATACTTCCCAAATCCAGATCTAAAACCATAGATCTAGTAACCAGAAAACTTTATATTATATCCATATCCTATGTGGAGAGACAACATTGTGATAACCACAGTATAACCGATCGCAGTATAGGAATATCTCTTCCTATCAGGTGCATGTCATCCCAATACCTGGACATCACTCCCTACTACCTTCTTACCAGATCCATCTCCCATTCTGATGAAGTCAAGACCTATGACTGTCACATCAAAAATAGATGATCTATTTCCGCTATACCGGCTTTAGTCTATAAATAGACATAAGCTACTTGCCTACTATGCTTCCGCTGCTCCCACTGACTACAACAACCCTCTGGCCGAGTTATATACACGTGCACTTCTAAAGCTAGTTTAGAACGACGCTATACTCATCCTCCTGCCGGGTCTTATAGTTTAGAATAGCAGCAATAGCAAGTCTGGGTAAACAAGAACCTCCCTATCACTGTCTCTGAGAAGATCGAAGTACCTCTCGGGTGCCTGAGGTTACCCACCAAATCTGCGGAGTGGCTAATGGAACATCAAATCCAATTGAATCCTTAGGTTTTATTAACTTTCCAGTAATTATTTGTGGTTCTGGAATAACTTCCAGTTCTACCATACTCCCACTTCTGTTTTCTGAAAAAATCCATTTTATTAAAACTGTGGCGAGTCAAGAACAATATAAATATTGATCTTTCTGATGGTAGAAAGTTAACCCTCATCAAAGCCCGGGATAACCCACAAACAGCCATTACTGAAACGTGCCTTGAGTTTATCCGGATTCTGGTTTTAAGCATCAGCCGGACAACTCCCTATATCTTAACATCGTCAAGATATAAATTGATTCTATATATCTGATATAGAAACAAAAGCGCTAATTTAATCAGAACCAGATTCAAAATCATGCAGCATTCTCCAGTGCATATCAACCAAATGGAAAGAGGACAATCAGTATTACTCATCTAGGAGTGCATCCATATATGAGTAACCCGAAAGAGAAGCAAGTTCTCAAAACCATTACTATGAGCGGAATACCAAACATAAGTATCTACATCTTCGACTTCATCGAAGAATCCTGATACTTCCAACAAATGGTTCTCTACTTTATTCTTATACCTATAACTTCTCAATATCTGGACTTTGCATTTCAACGAAATGCTTGTCCATAACTGGAGAAGTCACAAGTAAACAGAATATAGTATGAGTACCAACCCCATTGTCCTAACAGACACTGGACAACATACAATACTTTGTATAAGTCCCCTGAGTCCAATAACTTAAACTCTGTGCGTCGTAGGTTGAAAAACTGTACTTTGGTTAAGAAGAGTTACACCACTGTTGAATGCACCTTACCTAATCACCAACTGATATAGGTAAATGTCATAGACACAATATCAAAAAGTTATATCTCACTTTATAAAATAAATGTACAGATATATCAGTTTGAAATTGGTGCATAACAACGGATATTCAAAACCAAATATTTGCCATCCGGCAAAATCCAGATGATTTCCTCAAATATCACTAATTACAACGAATTCCGATATAATGAGGATCTAATCACCCAATTCCCAATATCTTACTCCCACTCACCATCCGTAATAACATGCAGATGTGAGAAACTGATATGGTAAATACATACCCTGGAGTTAGATTCCAATTGGAAAACAGTTTTCAATTAAGATCATACAGTGAAACTGAAACATGAAAATGTTTCAAAAGGGGTTAACTGGTATTCCTAGTAACGCCTCTTCCATTATCCTGAATCATGACAGTAACCATATACTTACCTGCCCTCACTCCAATCCCTTTATTATGTCTTTACTTATTACCTCCTGTACACCTTCTTTAGGCTAATTGGTTTTTTTCTTTCCTTACCCTTCGGCACCAGCCTAAGGTTTGGAAGAAGACTATCCAATAAGTGTAATAGGTGTACTCTCCTAATCCTAGGAGCCCCCGCAACTTGAGAGAAGGTAATGGGAAAAGACATCTGAATAATCCTATTCTATTTCTCCTGAACCAGAATCCATCCTCGAAAAAATTCCTTCGAGTTCGTATGTAACTATACGATGGATTTATCCAATGGAAGTGGATATCCATAGTGATACGGAGTGTTCTAGAGAAAAGCAAAGTGAATGTAAGAGTGGCAGGGGTATACACGGTCTTTGTCATAAATGATGGTGATTGCAATTTCCTTTGCCATTATTCTAATCCCTTGTCTTTACTTATTACCTTCTGTACACCACAGTTAAGCTTGTTGGTTTTCTTCCTTCCTTACCGTTCGGCACCTGCCTATAGTCTGGAGGAAGACTATCCAATAAACTCAATAGGTGTACCCTCTCCTAATCCTAGGAGCCCTCACAACCTAAGAGAAGGTAAAGAAAAAAGACAACCGAATAATCCTATTCAATCTCTCCAGAACCAGAATCCATCCTCGAAAAAGTTCCTTCGAGTTCGTATGTAACTATACGATGGATTTATCTAATGGAAGTGGATGTTCGTGGTGATACGAGGTGTTCTGGAGAAAAGCAAAGGTGATATAGAAGTGGCAATGATATATGCGACACCTTGACATTCTAAAAGTCAAAGTGTTTTAAGAAGGTTCGGTTAACTTGGTTTCATAAGTTTTAGTCAAAGGTCGGGTCATAGTCGCAGCCAGAGAGAGAGAGAGAAGAAACACTCAGTGTGCACTCTAACCTAGATTAGAATGGTTAATCATTTTATCTAATCAGGATGGCTCCCACTGTTTCCTCGAATTCTCCTCCAAACCCAAAAGGAGAATTAGTCGGAATCACCCGAGGAGTAATCCTACTCATCAGTGGGAATCGGGATCCAACTATCACCGCATGATAACCTGATGGAAGCCACTCAAGTCACCACACTCCAGAAGGCATGCGCAAGCCTGGCAAGTTTCCTGTATGTTTGAAACTCCCGATATGATTTTTACCCCAAGCGGTTTATGACCTTGACTTTGGCCAACAAATCATAACCCGCAAGTCAAGTTCTACCCGTCATTGTCCTGATTGATTTAGACCCACCCGCACACACCCATGATTTTGGCCAACAAAATGGTACGACTATCCTAAACCAATGCATATCCATGCAACGGACAAGCAACACACAGCTACCGCACACGATGCCTTGACTTTGGCCAACAAACACTGCACGAATACTATGCGCTACTTATCCGAAATGACGGAGGGCTACGGCTGGTTTTTGGCGAAAAACCTTTAACATAATGAACTTGATATCGTTGAAGGAATCCAAGTGGTTTTACAAATATATAGTGGCGAAAACTTTTGCTAAAGAGGTCACTCCCGGTGAAGGGATCTCGGCTCTTTCCCCGTAGAATGAGGTGCAGGATATTCCAAACTGAATACCACGATGCAAAACAAAAGAATCGACTATAGTGAAGTTATTACATTGACGCAAACTTTTACTCAAGGGGTCACTCCCGATGAAGGGATCTCGGCCCTTGCCTCGTCGAATGAGGTGCTGGATATTCATAACCGAATACCACTGTGCAAAGCAAAAGAGAACGTCTGTAATGTCAGTTTTTAAAAACTTGGTTCCAATAACATCATATATATAGGTTTGTTTTATCCTTGCATTGATAAGAATCTATACAGTCCCATCAATTAATCACACCAGAAAAGAACGAAAATAAAATGTATGTATATGCAATCCGCTTTCGCCACTGGGCCCCGTCATCACCCGTTAGGTTAGTTAACTAACGACAGAGCGGGGACTGGGCTAGCGCGGATGCAAAACATATACAACATCTACTAGTATATATAAATATATATATAACATTCGTCCCAGGCATGATATAAAGCAACATTACAGAAATATCACAGAAGTAACACAGAATGGTGGATAATCTGGAGCCCCGAGTTTCACTTGGGCCGTAAGTGAGACCCGACGTTCCCTGTCGTGTGGATAGCATGTGCAATGAAACCTAGACCCCTACGAGCGCGGCAAGTTACCCGCTAAAACCAGAAGTGAGGCAACCCCCTTCAACAACGTGAATGGGCCACCCAGCACTTCTCGGAATCCGGTAACTTGAGCGCCCCTCCGTGAGTCACCTATACCCCCTACAAGTGCGGCGAATAGCCCACCAATTCTAGAGTAAGGTCCCCTCCGTACTAACGCCATGAGATGTGGACCCGTTGGCCTCTAGAATCCGGCTATTCTTGCACCCCACCGCGGGGTAATCCTAGTACAGAAAAGAAAATAATATACAAGGGTGACATCGACCTCAGCCCGGTCGTGCCCTAAAAGAATAATATACAAACTGGCACTGACGGCAGTCCACATGTCGGACGCTCGTCCCGCAATATCAAATGTACAAATGAAATAAACTGTACTAACATTGCACCACTGGCTATCCATCATGACGATCCAACCAACATCACAGCACAACACAGAACATCAACGTGAATGTCACGTTCGCAAATCCGTCTAAAAGATATATAGCAATTAGACGAGTTTACCGATCAAGTGACATTCACGGTCGCAGATAGAAATGTATGTACTGTTAAACGCACACTTAAAATATCGATCGACTAAATTCCAATTTGGCCCCAATACCAAAAACAACACTTCACTGAAACCTGGGCCAAGACAGTATACGTCGAAAATCAAAATTCTAAGTCACCGAGCTACAGAGAAAATTTGGAAGCTCGTCGCCACTAAATGGCCGTGGAACTGCCGCCAAAAGGGGGTAAGTGCGGCGGTTCCGCGGCGAGTTGGAGGCTTCAGGAGCTAAAATTTTTTATGCAGCCTTAAAATTGCCTGCACGGATTTTTAAGCCGCTGGAAAATATTTTTTGAACACTTTTGAAAATCGACAGCAAACACAAAAATGAAATCGTGATTTTGGAAATTTCCGTCGATCGATCTTTTAAGCACGTTTAAACAAACTAGTAAGGGGTTTAAAGGGTGGCTCTGATAACATGAAGGGTTCCGGCAGCGCCCCGGCCATCGAAACGCGGCCAAAATGCGGAACAAAATTTTTTAAAACCGGCGCTACCGTTACCTCAAACCTGGATCGACCTTAAACCCTAAACTAGCAAGCTAAACTAAGAGTTGGAATCATTATACTGAGTTGATCCGTGTCCTTCGGTCTTCATTCCAAGCTCCTAGCGGTTCCTTGATGTGGTTTGGTCGCCGGTCTTTCTCCATCTCTGATGATCCACCCGAGGGATGTAATTCCGGCTCTTGCTCCACGATATGATGCTTATGGAGCAACTAGGGTCTCTAGGATGCTACCCTAGAGAGCCTATAATATAGTGTGAATGTTTCTTAGTGTTAGCTATCTCAAAAACTTGAAGGTGGAAGTAAAAGAAAGAAAGCTAGAGGAAGGTGAAGCTCATGGTGAATGAGGAGCTCAAGAAGGAAAAACAATGAACAAAACCTTCATGCTTCAAAAATGAACTCTTTTTTTAAAAAGAAATTAGCACCTTTTGTTTTGTTAAAAGCCTTTTTCCAATTTTAAATTCCTCCCATACTTGAATAGTGAACACAAATGAATTAACAATTCATTTGTGTGCACTATTGCAAGCATGGTTGTCACCATACCTCCTCATGCAATTTCCACCTCATTTACCATTTTAATAAAATGGTCAAATCAAAAAATGAGGTGGCACCTTCTAGAATGTTATCCGGTAAAAAATACAGATTGCATTCAACTGTAAATACATACCTGTATCCGTACCGAAATACGAATACCCAAAGAGATAAAATAACGCCAAGAATATAATACTAGAATATACGCATCGAAATACATATACATAAATTATTAAATCAATACCTGATTTAATAATCCGGCTCAAAACCGAGTCGGCGAGTATTATCAACTATCCAATCGAAAACCCGAGTACAATGTACATCAATCGATCGGAACCCTGCACGTATCCAATACGACTACTACATCATTTCACCAGAACCAGGGAAACCCTCTGTGTGGGACTCTAAAGACTCGTCAATACGCTGGTAGTGGGTTTAACCACAAGCACGTCAGCGACACTAGCTATACGTAACGGCTATCCAGGTATTGAGTGAAAGGGAGGCCGACGAGCAAACTCATGCAGAACCCCTACTGAGCCTGACAGTGACAATATCCGTACAGTTCGGTCTGTTCGTTTAAGAGTATCGCATATCGAGTCTAGGGGGTGGATAAAGTCAGACCCCCAACAACGCGATATTTAGTGTAAGTATGAAACTCATCACCACCTGAGAAACTATCGATCCTGGATCGATAATTCTCGTTCACCGTGGCCACAGATTTATGGTGATGGCTATCCATACACAACGCGCCATCAACCCCCAAGACCGGGGGAGATGAATCCCTGACGATCCGATCACTGCCTCCATGTGGCTCGGGACTGTACCCAACTAAAACCTGTTTGCACGACTCCTTTAAGCCGTGGTAGGGTAGTAATCAAAGCACAGTAGGAACTCACATGAGACAAATGACGATCTCAGGTCGACAGACTAACCTGTACACATATCACCTGGGAACTGCTATCTGACAATAGGTATAATACCAACTAGCAGGTTCCCGGCGAGTCCGTCCAGTGTACTCATAACCCAATGAGAACCTGTATACTATCTTAGGTGAACAAACTAACACCAATGGCTTGTGAGACCTGGCCACCGCCCCTTGTCGGGGTCTCGATCAGTATACACTAGTCTACACTGGAGTATCGATACCCGGTCTCGATACTCCTACGACTAGGGACATTTAAGGATGTGCTTATAGACCCCAGCTCCCATATATATGATCGCCATCATAATGCTGGCAGTCAAGCAAGAATCCTATGGACTCTATCAACATGTACATGATGATAAAGACAAACCAGATAGCATACTATCATCTTGAGTAAGACTGCTTTATCGGTATAGGTCCTTACTCAATCATCATAATCACAAGTCTGCGACTATGATAATTGCCTTGAGGGCACTATAGCCAACAATACGTTATGCTCAATTCTTGATTTGTGGGCCACGGAAAAGGTGATGAAATCCTTTACCGTATGTTGTCGGGTTTGCTTGCCCTTAAGTCTATATTTAATGGATGCAATGCGTAATTTAATAAAAATTATTCAAAGAATCAAACAATCGTTTTTATGTTAAGCATAGCACTGCAACAAATACGGGTTAGTCAATTTTTGCGTTTGCTAGCGAACTTGCAAAGAATCCTGCAAAGATATTATAGTGGATGCGTCGGATTTGAGAAGAAGGTGTTCGTAAAGTACGTACCGATAAGTTTTCGGGTTAAGAAACGCTCGTTGAAGTTAAATCCGAATAGCTTGGAATGTTCGCTTGCGCGGGTCAAACTACCCGGAACTTTGACACTGTACTTTGTCTTAGCTTAGAATGTACACTTTGCTCCCCACGATCGCAATTCGCAAATCCATAAAAATATATAAATGTCGGAAAACGGATATTAGTGCGAAAAAGCGATACAGATGCCCAAATACCTGCACACCAAACAAGCAATAAGAATGTGACACAAATAGAACAATGGAGCAAAAGACAAAATTTTGGAGCAAATAGGGGATCTTGGGCCGGCGAGCTCGGATGAGGATGGAATGTCGCCGGTTCTGTCTTGGAGTTGGGGCTCCAAACTTCTTCTACAGTCACAGTGCAACACTAGTTCCTCACTGGTATTGTTTATCTTTTCTGTTTAGTTACAGAGTGGTTGCAGGTATAAAATCCAGAGAACAAAAATTGGTTAGATGTGTTAATTTTTATTTTGGTTTTTTTTTTTTTAAATTTTAGTTTGTTTTCAAAATAGGGTTAGTTGTATAAATGAGATGTACAATGATTAATCCGAAATAACAAGAATTAAAACGTTACCGTCTCCCCGGCAATGGCGCCATTTGATTGCACGCTTTTGGCGTGTCGTGTATTTGAAGTTCTAAAGTTAACCGTAATCAGGACGGTGTCGCTTTGCTGCTAGTCGCGATGAGTACGGGTCGATCCACAGGGAGACGAAGCATTTTACGTTCTTGTTTTCACGAGTTAATGCGTGTTGGCGGAAAGTTCATATCTATCCTATGTGTATATATGCACAAGTAAAGTTTGTTAGGAATAGATAGATTGGTGTAAGCTAGAGAATTCCGTACTCAATCCTTTGAGCCGAACTTAACCATTGAAGCTAGAGCAATCGGCAACAACGTGGATTAGGGTATTTAAGCAAGGTATTAGTGAAATCCGGCTTATTGACCCTTGTCTGTCCGTTCTTGTCTCTTGCTTTCGCCTCCGACCAAACCAAACGCAACCGGTCGCGGTTAGGAATCATTGATACCTTGGTAGAGTATGGTGCCTAACGGTGCTCTTGTGTAAGGTTTGGGCGGAGTTTCAAATGGAAAATACAAGAAAAGAAAATGGGAAACGAAAATCCCTAACTTACAATATCGTATTCTTTTCCTAACAATACATATTCACAACAATTCATAACAACAAACAAAAAGAGCAAAAGAAATATAAAGAGAAAAGAGAAGACAACATTACAAGAAAGTAAATTGCGTGGAAAGTAAATTGCAAGTAAGTAAAGCATGTAATTAAAGAGAAATAATGAAAAGAGCAAGAATAAAAGGAGCAAGAAAGTAATACTAAGAACCATAGAACACAATACAAACCATGGATTCAATAACCTAATCTTAAACTTGCAAGCTCAATTAAGAGGTTGCAAGATCAAGAAGAGGCAAAGAACTCATGTGAAATGAAGACAAAGAAGAAAGTTTTATTAATCTTGAAGTAATGATACAACCCCTTGATATCAATAACCAAAACTTAAACTTGCAAACTCAATTAAGATATTGCAAGATCAAGTTAAGGCAAAGAGCTCAAGGGGTTAGCTATGTACAAGAGAACAAAAGAAAACAAAAGATTTGAAGTGTAAAATGAAAGACAAAATTGGACCCCTTGACCCCTTGTTCGCTGGCCTGCTTTTATAGGCTCAAAAATTGAATAAACAAACAATAAAAATATGATGACAAGGCTGCAAGGGAGGGACCACAGAAGACTGGGGCCCATTGGGCACTGCAGGGCCGGCCAGCTCGGCCAAGATGGGAAAGTGCTCGGCCAAAATCCGAGGTCTTAGGCTCGTATTTATTGTGATGGCTTGTGTTGTCCCCAATCTCTCTTTGGTTCTGCTAGTTTTCTTTAATTTGACCCGATCCGCACTCTTGGATTTGGAGGGAAACTTGATGCAACACATCACATCATATCTATATGCATTAACTATCCATCACTTCTCATGCCCACTTGTGCCATGATTTATGGCAGTCCCATCATGGTCCATGTGCCAAAGAGCATGTGTGCACTTGTATTGTGTTGGACCAAAATATTGTGCATACACTTTATTTGCAAAATCTCTTTGGATATCAGTCGGTTTTCAGTTCTGGTTGCAGTGTCGACTCATAAATGATATATCCGTGATTTTAAATGTATTTCCAATTTTTTGTCACGGATACCTGTAATCTGTATTACTGAGCAGACACTGGTTTATAGTACCGATATATAACAAAATAGATAAAGAATGAGCAATATTAAAATGCAATATTCTGATATGAACAAAACCCAAATCCATACTTATTACTATCTCCGTAAAACTCATAATAATATTAGTTAAATTCTAAAATAATATTAATAATTTTCAAAATGTTACACCTGTAGAGCCACTACCGAAGGAGTGGTCTGTCTAATCTGTAAAGTTTTTAAGTTTGTGTAATAAAAGAATAAAGAACGGTGTACTAGATTCAATCTATATGTCTTGTTGTGAAATTCTAAGTCTTCAAATTAAGTATTTTGAATTGAAATGATATGTTATTAATTTATAGAATTCGTGTTGGATTCATATCAATATCGGATTCTTGCGAATCCACAAATCCTACTTGTATCCGTATTTGAATCCGTGCTATATTATTTAGAACTATAAAGATATAAGTATACACAAACAGAATTAACATACGTACCATCATCTCCTTCAACTCCTCGACTTGGGAGTTCAGTGTGGCCATCTGCTTTTCCAGACGTCGCTCGCAGGAGGTAGCAGAAGTAACCGCTGGAGAGGAGGAAAACCTCAGTTGGGCCCTGCTGGGACATCCGTGCTATATTGATTAGAACTATAATGATATAAGTTTGCATCAAACCCCCCCCCTAAATTTCACCCCTGTCATTTTTACATCCAAAGTGACATTCTGCAATTGTTTAAAAAAAATTAAAACGCTTTTGAAATTCGAACGGAAAAGGGCTTAAACTAGGAAATCAGAATCGGAAAATTGTCGATCGAAACTAAAATGTTGCATAAGGTATTCCTAGTGTTTGGTTGGCTCTGATACCACTGTAAGGACGGACGCACCCCGCGCGTACGCACAGTGGAAGCGGAAACGGACGGAAAACAAAAATTCCGTAGGAGCGCGATCGACCATACGCCAAAATTGTCCAAACCGTCACGCCCTGCTTCCCGGTGTATGGTAAGGAGATGTGACTGGCCCACTACGCATTTACTTAGAAGCAAACACGCTAAGCGTAAATAAGCAATATAATGAAATACACAAGAAAAATGACAAGAGATATAATTGAACAGCAAATTTTATTTATTAAACATTTCTTTACAATACAACTGGAAAGTAAAATACAATACTGAAAAGCGAAGACTAAACAATAGCATGAACTGAAAGTAAAGTAAGTATAAGTATAGCCTAATGGTCGTGCTGCTCAGTGGTCTGCTACAAGTGCTCTTGGCTAGTCTCGAACTCCTCAGAGTCGGGTCCTCCTGACAACATTCCAAAGAAAGAAGAGAAATAGGAATGTCTTCAGCGAACAGTCGCTCGGTCAGTCCCAAAGAGATAGAAATAGAATAGAAAAATAAGAGAATGTAACTGGTATAATGGTTCATTGTTATGCTAGTGCAGTTGTTTGTAGCTTGGTACAGAATATGCCAATGTATACGAGAGGAGTCCAACTTACACCGTGGACTATGGTAACCCGTAGTACTAGGCTCCGTCGATAAAACCATGGAACAACGGCAATGGATGTATAGTTACGCCTTTTAATAACTATTTCGTGCCACTTTTAACGCATTTCGTGCCAGTCTACCCTTTTAAAACCCCGTAATGTATTATGTATTGATTGTATATTATTTTGTTTAATAGATGTACGACTTGCCAAAACCATGATATCAGTAGTTCATGTAAATGGAAATGATATAGCAAATAGTCATGTAGACCAGTCAAATGTATATCCATGGTTCGGTCAAATCATGTTCATGTTGATATAGATTGAATTCTGGTATAAATGGATTCATATTGAATTGGATTTATACTTGAATTGTATTCAAGTATGGATCGATTGATTTCAGATTAGACTGAGACTCTGTCTGAGTCAGATACTTTAAAACGAATTGAAGTCCCGAATTAATTTTGGAGTTATCGGTAACTGCTGTACATGGACGGCAAGATTTGTGTTTTTTTCCAAGACAATTACCGTATTGATAACACCGTTTTTAGGTTGTCTACCTTAGATAGGCAAGCACCCATATTCTCCGGCTCCCTGAGACTCAAGAGAACCGGTCCCGCTTAAACCTATATTTACTGAGGTCCTTATTGTAAATTAATATAACTTGAGGGGGTTTTATGAAAAATAGTTTTGATATATTTTCAAAATACACCTAAAGTATTTAATTATCGTCTTTAGGGTTTTCATAGTTGTAATTTTTATAAAAATGAAATATTCTAGTGGATATAAACCTAACTTTGAATAGTATATGGTATTTTCTTATAATTTGACTTGTATTGAATGTGATGGTATTTTCATGATCTTTTATGATTCTTTTCTTTTGATTAGAAAATATGGAATATATATTATATTTAAAATAGATATTTTGATAATATATATATAATTATTAAAAAATAGAATTTATTTATTAATAGAAATCACGTTTTCTTAGAAATTGTAATAAAATTCCATCGAGATCGAATGCTCCGTGAGGAGGTCTGCATCTCGCTCTACTAGTCCCAAGGGCGTGCGATAACAAGCACCATTTCGATCCGGTTCCCCAAAATGGGTTGTAGAGGCTTATTTGCAAGGAATTAATTATAACAATTTAAAGAATACGGGTTTTGATAGTTTAAGGTATTTTAATGTAAATTGTGTTTTGTCCCACAAAAATTGTTACAAAAGCCATCGTTCTATGTCAAGTTGTGTGTTGTGATGAGATAGGTCATTACCTCATGCAATTTCTAAAGGTATTATTGTTGGCTATAGTGCCATCAAGGCAATTATCATAGTCGCAAGCAGGTGATTATGATGATTGAGGAAGGACCTATACCGGTAGAACGGTCTTACCCGAGATGATAGTATACTATATGGTTTGTCTTTATCATCATGTACAACATTGGGTGACATTTCAGATCATTATTACATATTGATAGAGCCCATAGGATTCTTGCTTGACTACCAGCATTATGATGGCGATCATATACGTAGGAGCTGGGTGGTCTATAGGCTCATCCTTAAATGTCCCTAGTCGATGGAGTTTCAAGACTGGGCATGGATACTCCAGAGTAGACTAGTGTATACTGATCGAGACCCCGATAAGAGGCGGTGGCTGGTCTCACAAGCCATTTGTGTCAGTTTGTTCACCTAAGATAGTATACAAGTGCTCATTGGGTTATGAGTACACCGGACGGGCTCGCCGGGAACTTGCTAGTTGGCATTATACCTACTGTCAGATAGAAATTCCCAGGTGACATGAGTAGAAGTTATTCTATCGACCTGAGATCGTCATTTATCTCGTGTGAGTTCCCACTGTGCTTTGATTACTACCCTACCACAGCTTAAAGAAGTCATGCAAATAGGTTTTAGTTGGGTACAGTCCTGAGCCACATGGAGGCAGTGAGCGAATCGTCAGGAGGTTCGTCTCTCCCGGTATTGGGGGTTGATGTCGCGTTGTGCACAAGTGGCCATCACCAGAAATCCTTGGCCAAGATAGTCGAGAATTACTGATCTAGGATCTGTAGTTTCTCAGGTGGTGATGGGCTTCATACCGACACGAAATGTCGCGTTATTAGGGGTCTGACTTTATCCACGCCCCTAAACTCGATATGCGATACTCATAGACGAACGGACCGGACTGTACAGATATTTTCACTATCAGGCTCAGTAGGTGTTTCAGTATGAGTTTGCTCGTCGGCCTCCCTTTCGCTCAATACCTGGATAGCCGTTATATACAGCTAGTGCCGCTAACGTACTTGTGGTTAAACCCACTGCCACCAAAACAAACAAAAACACACACGACACGAAGTGAACTTCCGGAGAAGGAGAAAGTGGTTATCATGATGCTGTAACGTAATTAACTGCAGGGGCTTATGCCTGCAGGGAAGAGCGTCCTTACAATTAAAAACCTCTCGCAAAACGAGGGGGAATCTAATGAAGTCACGCTACAACGGCCGCATCCATCCAAACCTCCGATATACGGTGCCATAAATCAACTTGGCATCTTCGGAGAGGAGGACAGATAAATCCAAATAGCATCTGCTCCCAAATTCAGGCCAGACGTCCCAACTTCTCGGTCCGTCTTCCGGCGGTGAACAGATTCTGGCATGCCCAGTGGTACCTCTTCCTCTTTCCACTCCATACTTCGTGTGTCGTGTTCGCGAAAAAAATTGCGGTTTGCTATGGTTGCCTTTGGATTCGAGGTACTAAGATTTGGTGTCTTGTTCCTGTGCAGAAAGAAGAAGTGAACATCAATGGCTTCCAAATGCACAAACTGCAAGTGCAACTCCTGCTCCGCCCCAACTAGAGGAGTAATATACGGGCCCAATGCGGCCTCCATCTTTTCAATGTCGATGGGGCAGGTGACTCAAGCCACCACTGGATTGTTCTTCGGGACCATGCTCCCGCCAGCAAGCTTCAGCGCCTCAGTGCCACCACAGGAAGATCCCAAGAAGTCGGTCTTTGGTCGACTTGCAACCACCACGACCCCTCTCTACGAGCCATCCAAGTCTGCCAACTCAGTCTTCAACAGGCTAGGTCAATGCTCAAGTGAGCCCGCAAAAAGGCTCGCGATACCTGAAGGGGCTATCCCAAAATGGATAGTCCTTTCAACTCCTGCTGCAGGTGAAGTCGTCAAAAGTGCTTCCTCTACTAGGAAGTCGGCTTTCGAAAGATTGGTCGTTCCCTCTCAACGGACGTCAGTCTTCGACAGGCTGGCACCAACAGTAGCCCCTTATCAAAGCCGAAGGAATGATGGAGCCGCTTCCACAACTGAGGTAGTCCCGTCTGCAAGACACGCTCGACGTCACCACTGGCATCAAGTGAAGAAAGACGGGGGCAAATCCCCTTCTGGATTTACTCCACGAGCTCTAATGGTGGAAGTTGACGCTGCTGTTCCAACCGGGAACAACTTTGATATGCTTAGGAGGGTGCGAAAGAACTCTCCAACCGCGGTGCTGAAGAAATCTCCCCCGCCTGCTGAAAACATAATGCAGGCAAAGCCGGAGCAGCCCCCTCAACGGCTCTCCCAAATCTCCAGGTTCTGGCGAAAAATCCAAGATTCTGTGATCAACAAGAACTACTCTCGTCAGCCGAAGAATTTAAAGGTTCGACAAGAGGAAAACTATCCCTCTGCCATACAGTGAGGGACGTCTTCAATATAGGAGCCTGATACAATGGCTCCTTCAACTTCAACCTCCCACAAAAGGAAAAGGTCGGAGAAAATCCCACTGCCCGCGGCAAATTCCAAAGGCGACGGATCCAAACGCCCTAAGTCTGGGGGCATGATAGTGCACACGGTTTACATGGCTTCCGAGAAGGAGAAAAGTCGTACTTCCGTGGGTCATTGGCCGCAAACTCGGTCGTTGAAAAAAGCTCAGGAGCAACAACAAAAGCTCCAGGAAATGCTGATAAAAAATGTCAGCACTCACCGGGCAGAAAGAAAACCTGGAATCGGCATTTGAACAACGCCAGGAGCAGGAGACCGATATAGAGTTCCTGCGAAGGGTGCTAGAAAGAAAAGACAAGGAGGCCGCGGAACAAGCTGCTAATATAAAGCAGATAGTGCTTTTGTTCCAAGATATGGTTGGAATGATGATCCAGTCATAACCTCCAGCTGAAGATCCACTGATAATCGTCGATGATGACAGAGGGGAAATATCAAACCCTCTTCCGGCTCTATCAACAGCTAAAAAGGTAACAATCTCCAAGGATGCTCTCGATGACTAAATAGCTCAACAAATATTAGCTCATCAAGCTAGTGAAGCGGCTGGCCAAACTGTCAAAACTGGGTGACCGTATCTGGGCTGGTATGACCAAATCAAGTACCCACCGGGATATATGATCTCCAAGTTTCATGTGTACAAAGGGACAGGCAATCCGCATCAGCATGTCGCTCAGTTCAAAGCTCTATGCGGCAACATAGGAGGTGACGACAAACTGCTACTTCGCCAGTTTATCGGTAGCCTGTCGGAGACGGCATTCGAATGGTACTCGGAGGTCCTAAATGACTCCGTCAAAACATTCACTAAGATGGAACTGCTATTCACACAGCGGTTCGCCATCGCAAGCGAGCGCACCCCGAGCACGCCATTAATGAATGCCAGGGTGAAGTCAGGAGAAACCTGGGTCTAATATGTGATCCGGTGGCAGAACCTATGGTCGAAATGCAAACAACGCATCGAAGAATCTCCTGCCGTGGGTATGTTCATCGGGACACTAGATCCTCAAACAACGGTGTCCCAGTTCATGACGTTCTTCAAGCCGACCGCATTCTAGGCTCTGATCGTCAAACTGACCCAAATGGACTAGATGGGCCACGGTCCTTCCCTCTCAAAAATGGACCCTCGAAATGCCAAGGGTAAAAGGAAAGCGTCCTTTGTTGCCAATACTCAACAACAACAAAATGACCCGAAACCGGTTGCTCGCCAAAACAATGCACGTCCACGCTTATCCCTGGAAGAAAGGCTAGGACGCGCCTACTCGTTTCCCCATGACAAGATAAGGAGACTGTTTGAGCCAGCAGTGCGCAACAAACTTATCACATGCCGGACCCACGATGTCCACCGCAACCTGGTGATGTCAATAATCCCAACTACTGCTCCTATCACAGAATGGTAAGCCACCCAATTGAAGATTGCTACATCTTCAAAATTTGGGTCGAGGACCAGTATCAATGGAGGAAATTCATGCTTTCTGAGAACTGTAAGGAGAACCCACCACAGAAGCACGCTCCTAAAAAGGTGGATACGCTAGGGGCATCATGCTCGCTCATAGAAGAAGCTCCATGGGAAGTTGTCCTTTCAGCTAAAACTAAAAGAATGCTGAAAGATCTCCAGGCATGTCCGGCAATCGGGTGGAAGAGCCCGCTTGAACTGGAAATCATCGAAGGGATGCTGAAACTGCGTCCCATACCGAAAACTGTCAACAAAGGACAAGATCCCCAAGTCGAACATTCAAAGTTTTCGAAGAAAAAAAAGAAGACCAAGAAGCCTGTGCAACCTGCCGAGTATGACGACAAACGCACAGACATACAAAGTACATCGATGCACTGGAGGAGTATAACCAGAAGGCACGGACACCGATCATGCTCGAAGAGTTCCTCAAGCATAGTCTTAAGAACGAAGAGAGTGACAACGATGACGAAAATAACTCATCAGAAGAAACCAAAGACTATGTAGCAAGTTGCCACATGGTCACCCATTTGTCGTCAAATGGCGAAGAAGCTCCTTCGGCGTCAGAAAACAACGCAGAGGAGCTGGAGGCAGGATCGGCGCCAAAATCCCCGGAAACATTAGAAGACCTAATCGATAGGTTGTTAAATGAATCCTTTCGAAAAAGAAAAGTTGACCAAGAACGCGAAACAGACATATACATAAAAGCTAAGCGTCGGCGTCAGGATGAAGAAGCCGCGGTAAGGATGAGTCATAAAATACTCCAACCAAGCCAAAGCACACCTGCCACAAACAAGAGCAGGATCAAAGAAGAGAAGCAGTTCGCCAAAGCCACGTCAATGGGAATGAAGCTGCCCCCTCTCGTAGAAAACACTCCTGGGGTCATGTGCCTCGACGGAGTGGATATACATCCAAACTACTGCCTATATCATCGAAAGGTTACCCACCACCGAGGAATGCAGTGCCTTCAAGAAGTGGTGGTAAGGATACGTTGCCCATCAACAACACTTCAAGAGGATGAAATGCGAAGCTCGTCGACAGCAAATAAGTTCGACAAGTGCATATAAGAAAACAACTGGCAACTGTCATATGGTTGATACCAGTCGGAAAAGAGAAAAACTCTAAGTTCTTACCTTCGGGAGCGATTCTGAAGAAGAAATGACTCTAGGCCCTCTCTTTAAGAACTCCACCTCTAAAAAAAGAGGAGGAGAAGAACTGTGAGAACATTCAGCTGCGTAAGCGCACGCTGTCTGAGAAGAACCTCGAACCTGGAAATAAAGGTTTGAGTAAAAGAGACAAAGGAAAAGAAAAAGTCCCTGGGGAGATCACCCTTGATGATGGAGTCGTTAAGGAGCTCGCTGCCAAGGACCCACCTAGGAAAAATAAGGTGGATTACAATATCCTAGCGCATCTGAGAAAAATGCCTTCACAACTAAGCATACTGGATGTTCTCCTCCTGTCTAAAGAAGCACGAGATTCTTTGATTAAGGCATTGCAAGATCCTGATCAATTCCATGCTTCTAAGCTGAAGAAAGGATGAAGGAAGAACTAGCAGAGGCTCACACAGCTGACATCACATTCAACGATGATGATCTCCTCCTCGGAATGTGCGAGCATAACCGCCCATTTTACGTCACTGGGTACTTTCACGGTATCAAGATAGGCAAAATACTTGTTGACAATGGGTCTTCTATCAACCTCCTCAATATGAAGGTGCTGAAGAAGATTTGCATGAACGTTCAGCATCTAGCCTGAGATAAAATTACCATCTCTGGTTTTGATTCACAATCATCACGGATGCTCTGGGCGATAATACTGACGTTACGTTTCGGGCTACTCGTCACTGACATCAAATTTCACGTCATTGACGCCAAGACTTGCTACAACGCTCTGCTCGGCAGGCCTTGGTTACATGAGAACAACGTCATCCCTTCTACACAACACCAGTGTATGAAGTATTTCAAAGACCGCCTTGAGTACACCGTTATGGGGGAGCTAAATCCATTCTCTGTAAACGAAGTCTGAAAATATGAAGATGGAAAGTACTTCCTACCAGACTTCAAAGATACGGAAAGATGTCATAAGCCGGAGGATACACGGAAGTCCGTTGTCACCATCCCGATCTTTGGGCGTGACACCGAGGAAGATGAGGAAATAGTCTACTCAGGGCAACCCCAATGCAACAGGCCCGGACCATCTACTCCTATTTTGGTCTTTGGCAGTGACTCTGAGGACGAGGCCAACGCCGTGTTCTCCACTCGTCTGTCAGCACAAACCATTACTGGAGCTGATCAGAGTTTACAGATCACCATGGTTCCGCCACGACATTACAAAGAAATTGATGCGCTTGATACATACAGCGTACAAAAGCTGCAGACTTTCTACATCCCTCCCAGGCGAAGAGGTGAAAAGGCGATCCTCTTCTATCAATCTATGGAGACCAAAGTGGAGAAAGAAGTCTAGTATGGTGCTGAGCTTGAGCTTAACAGGATTCAACCAATCCGTTTGCGCAGATATTACACAGAGGGATTGAAAAGGCTATTAAAATGCCAAGGCGTTTCCTTCAAACAAACCGTTCGACAAGCCCAGTTCTACAAAAAGATCTGGGATGTTCCCGGGACTCAGCGAAAGATGCCTAACGGAAGGATGGAGATGACTGGGCTTGGATACATTCGTTCAAATAAACGGAAGCAATTCCACAACTGTCGCGCCATAAATAACTCCGGTGGAGAAAGGAATGCTTTTCCAGATAGCTGTGACGTTGAAACGAAGTAAAATCCCGCTATAAGAACGTCAAGTCTGTCGTTCGAAGAGCAAGTGGACAAGCTAATAAGAGAAGCCGATCAAAAGGTTCGGGATGATCACAACTGTGAAATGGCTATTTATGAAAAGTCCAGGACGCAACGTCTCAATCAGCAATCTGCGGAAAGAGAAGATTACGATGCCCTTCACCCTCAGCTCGCTGTACGTTCTCGCGACAAGAGAAAAGCCCGAAACACGGGCAAAAACAAAGTGAAGAACGAGAATGACGTTCGGAAACAGCGAAGCAGATCCAAGAAGCCACACAATCAAGAAAAAGTTAGCTGGAATCCGTCTTTTATGAAGAAGATGTGACGGGAATATTCTTTCCCTCAAGACAAGACAAGGAAAATATTCAACCTTGTCATGAAGCATCAAATGATGATGCTCCTGGAGTCTCGGTACCCCAAACAAATAAATGAGGTCCATCATCCGGATTATTGCTCCTATCATCGAGCAATAGGACATCCTCTTGAAGATTGCTTCACCTTTAAAGACCGAGTCGAAGACCAATATCAACAGGGCAGATTCGCTTTATCCGACAGCTAGAAGGTGACCCCACCGTAAAAACATGAGCCAATGAGAACCTATATCATGAAGGTGGGACCAGCTCAACACCAATAATGGAAGCGAACTCGTATTTGCCACATGATAACACTCTCAAAGGAGGGAGAGCATGAGAATATGGATGACCTTTTTAAGTGCTTCGCAAATGAGGATGAGGAGGAGGTGATCTCAGAGTTTCCACCGGCACCAAAAGAGTTGGAAGATGGGATACATACTACGGCGGAAAACCTAAGAAAAATTGACCTAGAGATGGAAAATGAACCGAGGCCCACGTTCGTCAGTGAGCTGTTGTCTAAAAAACAAGTGGCCACACTAAAGGATGTGCTTATGCAATATAAAGACTGCTTCGTATGGAACTATTCCAAGATGCCGGGACTAGATCCAAAAATAGCGGTGCATAAACCGGATATATCGTCGGACGTCAAGCCAGTCAAACAAGCGCCAAGAAGAATGCGGCTCGAACTCGAGATGAGTATCAACGCCGAAGTCAAGAAACTAATTGACTTCGGTTTCATAGAAGAAGTTCAATAGCCCGACTGGATTGCCAACATTGTTCAGTAATGAAGAAAAATGGGACGGTGCGCATCTGCGTAGACTTTCAGGACCTCAATAAAACTTGCCCAAAGGATGACTTCTCAGTACCAGTTACCGAGCTGATGATAGATAACACGTCTACCCATGAGGTCTTCTCCTTCATGGATAGATCTTCAGAGCATAACCAAATAAAAATTCATCCTGAAGACCAAAAGCATACCGCCTTCTAGACTCTGTTGGGTATATTCTGCTACACGGTAATGCCTTTCGGTCTGAAGAACGCTGGCGCTACCTATCAGAGGGCCATGACGAAGATCTTCGATGACCTCATACACGAGATTATCGAATACTATATTTACGACCTTGTGGTGAAAAGAAAATCGTATGAGGAACACTAGGAACATTTGAACATAGTGTTCCAACGGCTTCAGAAATACAATCTGAAGATGAATTCTTTAAAATGTGCGTTTGGAGTCTCTTCAGGCAAATTCCTAAGATTCATCATACGACACTGAGGCATCGAAATAGACCCATCAAAGATCAAAGCGATTACGGAAATGCCCATGCTAAGAACTCTCAAACAACCGCGGTCTCTCTAAGGAAAGCTCGCGTATATCCGGCGGTTCATTGCCAACCTCTCCGGAAAATACCGCCCCTACAGTCATCTAATGAAGAAGGGGACCCCATTCATTTGAAATCAAAAATGCCAGAATGCACTAGACAAGATTAAACAGTACCTGCAAAATCCACCAGTATTGACCGCCCCGGTTAGAGGAAGGCCCCTCATCCTATATACAATGGCCCTTGAAGGTACTCTGGGTGTGCTATGGGCATAGGAGAATGACCAAGGAAAGGATAGAGCTCTGTACTATTTGGGTCGAGTTCTCCTGGGGGAAGAAAACAACTACTCCCCCATCGAAAAGCATTGACTGATGCTGATCTTCGTGATAACAAAGCTCAGACAGTACGCTTTGGCACATGAGGTCCATCTCATATCAAAGGTGGATCCTCTAAAATATTTGATGTCATGGGCCATACTAACAGGAAGGCTTTCCAAATGGGCCCTCCTCCTGATGGAATTCTCGATAACGTATCGACGTCTCAAAACAGTGAAGGGCTAGGCCATCCCCGACTTTCTCGCTGAGCATCCAATACCCACCGACTCCCCCTTAAATTGTGAGTTACCGGATGAACATGCGTTCGACGCAAAGGAAGAAGACAATGATGCCCGATGGGAACTCTACTAGATGGAGCATCTTCCATGAAAAGGCGGAAGCATGATACCCCCATAATCAAGCTAGGGTAGGTCTCATCTTCGTGACTCCGCAAGGAGGAATACTGCGTTACGCCTTTTTCCTGACGAAGCCAAGGACTAACAACGAAACTGAATAAGAAGGTTTGATAACAGGTCTTGAGATCGATGTTGACATGGGAATCAAAGACCTCCTCATATATGGAGACTCCCAGCTCATTATCAGCCAAGTAAATGGAGACAATCAGACATGCAAGCCAGAACTGATTAGGTATAGTGAAAGAGTGCAGCAACTACTGACATAAATCCCCTCCTACAGCATACCGCGTGCGGAAAACAGGAAAGCGGATGCGTTGTCTAGATTAGCTAAAGAATTGGCCGACGAAGACCTCAATGACGTAAAGATCATCGTGCAAAGCCGCCGGATTCTCGCGCCAGCAGGGATACCTTTGGAGGATTTAACATAATTGTCTGAAGAAAAGAAACGACCAAACAAGCATTCCTCCAAATAGAAGACGAAGAAAAGATCAAGGATTGGAGGGAAGTCTTCATAGACTACTTCGAATCCCATCGAACGCTCGAAAACGCGTTGTCAAGACATCAGCTCATGAAACGGGCTCTGTCTTTCACTTTCGTCAATGATACTCTATACAAAAGATTGCTTGACGGTTTGTGGCTAAGGTGCTTGGGGCCAGAAGAAGCAAGGAGAGTCGTTCAAGAAACTCACGATGAACTCTGTGGTTCTCATCAAGACGGGATAAAGATGAAGCTGAAGATCAAAAGGATGGGTTATTATTGGCCCACAATGATTCAGGACTGTCTCAAATATACGGAGCAGTGTCACTCGAGCTAAATTCACGGGGACTTCATCCACCAACATCCAAATCCGCTACATCCAACGGTAGCTAGCTGGCCGTTCGAAATGTGGGGAACTGATATAATCGGCCCTATTCAGCGAGCATCATCGAAAGGACATTGGTTCATACTGGTAACGACCGACTACTTTTCTAAGTAGGCAGAAGCAGTACCACTAAGGGAGGTGAAGACGGAGAATATTCTCCATTTCTTCAAGACACATGTCATCTACCGGTTCGGCACTCCGTGACGGATAATTGACCAGCTTATAGAAGCCATAAAATCAGCTGCTTCGCAGAACAGTATAAAATAGACTGGAGATACTCTTCCGTCTATAATCCCCGAGCTAACGGTCTAGCTGAAGCTTTCAATAAGATCTTGACCAAGATTATATAGAAAACAGTGTCCAGAATCAAAAAAGATTAGCACGAAAGGATGCACGAAGCTCTTTGCGCATACTGGACGGCATTCAAAACAGCCATGAATACGACCCCATACGTATTGGTATTCGACACGGAAGCAGTCCTTCCTTTGGAAATAGAACTCCCTCCTCTCCGAGTAGCGGTTCAATATGAGCTAACAGATGACGAAAATGCTCATCTCCGGCTTGAGGAGCTCGATGCCCTCAACGAAACCCTCCTTAAAGAGCAGCAAAATCTGGAGGCTTATAAGGCAAGGATGACGCGGTTATATGAAAGACTAACCAGGCCGAGAACATTTTGCCAAGGTGAACTCGTGCTAGTCGTCAAAAGACCTATGATCCCCAATCGTGCAAAATGGGGGAAATTCGAGCCGAACTATGAGGGCCTGTAAATCATAGACAAGGTCTACCAGGGTGGGGCCTACCTACACATGGATATACATGATGAAAGACCCTTCCGATCAATAAATAGTCGATTCCTCAAAGATACTACGCCTAACGGGTTATGATTCAGGTCAATGATAGATGATGACGCCTATGTCTGCTCGCTATCTTCCTGAGTTAAAACCCTGAAAGTAGTATCCAGAAGATCTGTTGCCTCGAAAATGGTAACAGTGGACCACTACGTACTTAAACTGGCCAAGGACCAAGATGTCCTTAAACTAAAACTTCGGACCGAGATGTCCTTAAACTAAAAATTCACCTCAAACATGGCGATAATGGACCCAGAAGTCCTTAAACTAGAAATTATTTGCCTGAAACATGGCGATAACGGTCCGAGATGTCCCTAAACTAGCATGTCGCCTCCAAAACGGTGATATGCTTCCTTGAGATCTACATTGCAATCGAAGCCCCAACGGCGAAGACTGCAACTCAAGTCCTACTGGCTACACAGCTACTCCAGCGGTGAAGTCACCCCTAAGTCCCAATGGCAAACAGATGGGTCAAGAAAAAGGTATGTCCACAAGCAAATGAGCATGGATGAAAACCCGAAAGGGCGCTGTGAGTAAAAATAGCAGGGCTACCGACAAGCTTGTGAAAACCCGAAAGGGTGCAATCTCATTAAAATAAAAAAAATGGTGTGTCCACAAGGAAAATGGGCACGGATGAAAATCCGATAGGGCGCCGTGAGTAAAAACAGCAGGACTGCCGACGAGTTTGTGAAAACCCGAATAGGGCGCAAACTCGTAAAATAAAAAAAATTCATATGCGCTTGCAAGGTCCTCTTGATCTTGTGAGGAGAAAATACCTACGTGAGATCCTTATTATTCACAAAAGAGCAACACACTTAGGAATCCTCATGATTCCTAAGGAGAAATTACACTTACGGGATCCTCACGACTTGTAAGGAGAATTCCCCTTGTGAGACCCTCACGGCTCATAAGATTCAAAAGCCTTAAACTACAGAGATCTGAACCTGTTCTTAAGCCGTCACATCCCCCAAATTACCCTACAAGCGGTCCAATATTGACTCTTGTATACAATCCACGGGCATGAATAAATACTCCCCCACCAAGTTCCTCCAATGGTGAGAAATGTTCCTATATGGTGAACGGCACTTGTAAGTCCTCTCGACTTATAAGGAGAAAACACTCTCGTAAGATCCTTACAACTTGCAAAAGAGAATACCACTTAGGAGTCCTCACGACTTCTAAGGAGAATCTACACCTACGAGATCCTCATGACTCGTAGGGAGAAATAATTTTGTGAGACCCTTATGGCTCATAGAGTAAAGCCTTAGTCGACAGGATCCTAACCCTGTTTACTAAACCATCTTTGTTCAAATCGACAAAGGTAAATGATGATTCGCTCCTGGCAACATTCCAGTTGTAGCGATACTGATGCCTAAACAGGTGTCAAACTCTAAGTCTTTTCACGGCAAATAATGATTCTCTCCTGGCAACATTCCAGTCGTAGCGATGCTGATACCAAGGTTGGTATCAGATCCCAAACTTGCAATAAAAACAGCAGCGAGTAGTAAACAAAAATATGCACATGGAATAGCCGATATGTTTGGGCAACTCGCAATAAAAAGCAGCGAGTAAAAAAATAAAAGAAAATAGCCGAAATGTTTGGGCAACTCGCAATAAAAAGCAGGGAGTAAAAAAATAATAATAGCCGAAATGATTGGGCACCGCGAAAATAGCCGAAATGATTGGGCAATCGCAACTTTTGCGATATGAAAAGCTAAAAAGATAGAGTATCGCGGAAATCAAAAATAAAATAAAATAAAAGGAAATTTTCTTTGCCCTGCACGTGAGTCTACACCGAGCCCTGTATACAATCCATGGGCACAAATGAAAAAGGGAACCTGTTTTCTCACCAGGCTCCATCAAAGGGAGAGCCAAATCTTGATGTCATTATTTACAGCCTAGAGATCAGCCTGATGTTCCTTCTTAGTGCAGACGCAACGTCAACAAAGGCCCAAAGGTCGAAACAAAATGGAACCATGGCAAATTCCTAGCTCCAAGTCTTGACGTTTCATATACAACCTAAAGACAATCCCGACATACCTTCTCATTCCGACAGGATGCAGACACGACGTCAACAATGGCCCAAAGGTCGAAACAAAACAGAGCCACGGCAAACTCCTAGCTCTAAGTCTTGATGGTTCATATACAACCTAAATACTCCTCCGGTGTACCTTCTCATTCTATCAGAGGGTGCAGATGCGACGTCAACAAAGGCTCCAATGAGCAAAATCAAAAAGGAGTGACGACAAAATTCCAGCTCCAGCTCGACATTCTTCTCATTACAGCAGACGCAATGTCAAGAAAGGCTCTAAATAGCCAAATCAAGATGGAGTGATGGCAAAATCCCAGCTCCAGCTCGACATTCTTCTTGTTATTGCAGACGCAATGCCAACAAAGGCTCCAAATAGCCAAATCAAGATGGAGCAACGAAAAACTCCTAGCTCCAAGTCTTAACGGTTCATATGCAACCTAAAGACTATCTCGGCATTCCCTCTCATTCCATCAGGGTGCAGATGCGACATCGACAAAAGCTCCGACGAGCCAAATCAAATTGGAGCAAAGGCATATTCTTAGCTCCGGACTTCAACTGCAATATATAAAGCATAGAAGTCCCATAGATGTCTACCCTATTTCAGCAAAGTAACGGCACGGCATCGCCAAATCACATTGAAGCAACGGCATATTCCTAGCTTCAGGGTATCGACGGAAAGTCATATAAATTCTAAGAGACTATCAGAGATCATCCCACACCAGCGCGGAGTGGTTATGACTCATCGGGGCTCCAAACTGAGCCTAACCTCAAATAAAAAGCGACATGGCAAATTCCTAACTCTTATTCTTCCGACGGTCATATAGCCAAAGGAGATTACCCGAAGGGATTAGAGACACGACAGTCGCGAGGTGTTCATCACTGAAAACTGTATTTTAATACCGCTCATTCATTATCTATTTTGTTATATATCGGTACCATTAACCAGTGTTTGCTCAGTAATACAGATTACAGGTGTTCGTGATAAAATACTGGAAACACTCAAAATCACGAATATAACGTTTGGGAGCCGACACTGCAAACAGAATAGAAAACCGATCGATATCCAATAAGTTCTTTTGCAAACAACAAAGTGTACACAAATTTTGGTCCAACACAATGCAAGTGAACACTAGACAATGATGGGGGCTGCCTGGGCACAACAACATGTGAAAAATGGGCACAAGTGAGTGTGATGTGCAATAAATGCTAAAAGAGGTGATGTGATTTAAAGCATCATGATTTCCCTCCAAAAGCTACTAAGCAACCCATGTTATTATCAAGAAATCAAACAATTCCAGTAGACTTGTGGAGTGCACACAACATCACAAAACCAAGACGAGACCCATTAGCCAACACAAAACCAGCGACATCTTCAGAATGACTGGCGGTGCCGGGCCCACCAAAGAGAAATGGCTTCATCTTTTGTCTGTTCACTCATGGTTGTCCCATCTTCCTATTTTTATTATTTGTTTATTTTGATTTTGAGCCTATAAATACCAGGTCATGGGCAAGGGGAGTGGATACTTTTTTCTTTAGTTTTAGTCTAGAACAATTGTAATTTGTCTTTCCTTTGAACTCTTGAGCTCTTGCCCCTTTGTCTTGACCTTGCAACTTTTTCATTGAACTTGCAAGCTTAAAATTTAGGTTCTTGAATTCAAGATTAGTTGTATCTTACTTGAAAATCAATAAAAAGTTCTCATTGTTCATTTGATGTGTCTTGCTTTCTACAAACTTCAAACTTGTGAAATCTTTACCTTGCTTTGATTTTGCAACCTCTTAAGTGAGCTTGCAACCTTAAAATTTGGTATTTTGATTTCATATTGGTACGGGCTTAAGAATATTTGAAGATATTCGCACGTTGAATTTATCGGTTCTTAACTTTCTTTAGTTTTCTTGCAATTTTTTATATGCCTTACTCTTTTCTTTCTTTTTAGTTTTGGTATTGTAAATATGTGTGAGTAATTGATTTACATTTTAAGGGTAAAATATGATTAGTTTGTGTTAGGAGATGTGTTTTCTAAAACCTTAAAAATCTTAATTTTGTAATTGAAAGTTCGACCAAACGACTCGCAAGTCCGCTCCGTTGGCACCCTATCCTACCAAGATAGTTGTGAATCCTAATCGTGACCGGTTGCGAGTAGTTTGCCAAAAACTAAGGTCAAGAGACAACAACGGAAGGACAAGTGACAAGAAATACGGATTTAGTACCGTTCTCTGCCGAAAACAGGGACGAGACCGCATAGGTTCGTCTTGCCTGAATTTCGAGGGCAGATGCTATTTGGTGCTATCCATCCACCTCTCCGAAGATACCAAGTTGATTTATGGTATCGTGTATCGAAGGTTTAGACGGATGCGGCCGATGTAGCATACTTCGTCAGATTCCCCCTCGTTGAGGGTTTTTTGATTATGGGGACGCTCTTCCCTGCAGGCGCAACCCTCTGCAGTTAATTACGCTACCGCATCGCGGTAACCACTTTCTCCTTCTCCAGATGGTCACTTCGTGTCGTGGCTATTTGTTTTGTTTTTGGTTACCCGTGGATTGTATACGGAGACTAATTTATGTTGTCGCCCGTAGGGCGTGGATTGGTCCAAATCCGTATTTTTCTTCGACTTGGGTTTGGGGTTGGGTTTAAGGATACGTTAGTCTCATTTGAGACTAAGATCAACTTAAACGTTAGCTAAGGATACGTTAGTCTAATTTTAGACTAAGATCAACTTAACGGGATCGTTTAGATCCAACAAGAGATCATTTGGGATCTGTTGTTTAGTTTAGGGACATTGCGGTCGATAATTAGTTTAAGGACATTACAGTCCAAGGTTAAGGACATCATAGTCCAAAGGCTTAAGAACCCCACGGTCCGAGGTTAAGGACATCATAGTCCATGGGCTTAAGGACCCCACAGTCCGAGGTTAAGGACATCATAGTCCATGGGTTTAAAGACCCCATAGTCCAAGGTTAAGGACATCATAGTCTATGGGTTTAAGGACTCCACAGTCCATGGAATGTTTGGTTGTCGGGACCCGTTACCTCTCTGACGACGTTGAAGGATTACAATGAAAAATATCAGAGGAGTGAAGAGATGCACCCTTGAACCAATATTGGTTGGGATCTGTAGTCCAATTTGGGACTAAGATCAAGGATTTATGAGCATATAGGCTCAATTAATCTGAATGAGGGTTTTGTGGCCACTTTGGGATCGGTCCATTCAGTTAAAATGTTAAACATTTGACAATGCTGAGCATTGCTTTGAATTATGACAATATTTTTGTCGTTTATTGAATGCTGAGCATTCATCATACCTCTGGGCTTTACTTATAGAACAATTTATGTTCTTTCAACGCACACGTGAGGAGTGCTTGGCGCTTTGCGCCGGTCTATGAGCGCAGTGCGCTATATTTGGAGCGCTGAGGCGCTGCAGCGCTTTGCGCTAAATGTGGAGCGCTGAGGCGTTTCGGTTAAGTAGCGCACACGTGAGGAGCACGTGGCGCGCTTGGCGCTGAGCGCCAGTTTATGTGTGCAGTGCGCTATATTTGGAGCGCTAAGGCTCTTTAAAATTAAGAGCACCAAGGCTCTTCTGTTAAGTGGCGCACACGTGAGGAGCACGTGGTGCGCTTGGCGCTTTGCGCCAGTCTTGAGCGCAGAGCACTTCTTTAAATTTGGAGCGCTAAGGCTTCTTTTAGATTAAGAGCGGTAAGGCTCTACAGTGCTTTGCGCTAAATGTGGAGCGCTAAAGCTCTTTTAAATTAGGAGCGCCAAGGCTCTTCTTTTATGCAACTTAGATTAGTTTGCGCCCTGAGAATTAAATTCTCTTTTTATAAGAGACTTTGTCTCAAGGTTCTAAGAACAAAGTTCTTATTTTATAGGAGATGTTTCAATCTCTTATTTTGGTGAAAGGTTTTGCCTTTATGGATCTGTGATCCTAAGAGAACTGAATTATTCTCCCCCTTATAATGAGATACTATAATCTCTTTGTGAAAGACTTTAGTCTTATAGATCTATGATCTGTGAGAAGAATTTATATTCTTCTTCTTATTTTTTTATGATGAGATCCTTTGATCTCTTTGTGAAAGACCTTGGTCTTATAGATCTATGATCTGTGAGAAAGAAGTGAATTCTTCTTTTTAATATGAGATGATTTCATCTCTCTGTTTATTTTTACCTTGAAGAAAATATTCTTCTTCTACTGAGAGCTTGGCTCTTCTTTCTGAGATTTCTCAAAGTTTGTGGGGGGTTCCTCTATATGTTTCTGTATCTCAGAGACTGGAAGTCTTAGGGCCTTTATATAGGGCGAGCTGATTTGTTCAATCAGTTAAGGAGATCTTTCCTCCAATTGATTAGGGGATTTTCCCATCGTTGGATCTTTGATCTAAGGGCTTCTGATTTACAGAAAGCAATTTTCTTGTTTTTAACAAGATTTGGAAATCTTTCCCCATACAGAATTTATTCTGTATTTTGGTGATTTTTAATCACCTTTGGATCATTGATCCAACGGTGCTCTGATTTACAGAGCACAATCTTTTTGTTTGGAAAGATTTTGAGGAATCTCTCCTTAACAGAATTTTATTTTGATTAATTGATGATTTATCATCTTTATTAGATCTTTGATCTGACGGTGGGGAGCTTTTAATTCCAGCGCTAGTGCACCCGTGCTTTGCACGTGGTGCGCTGCTTAGAGTGCAGCGCATTTAGCGCTAGCGCACCCGTGCTTTGCACGTGGTGCGCTGCTTAGAGTGCAGCGCATTTAGCGCTATCGCACACGTGCTTTGCACGTGGTGCGCTGCTTATAGCGCAGAGCTCTTAGCGCTAGCGCACCCGTGCTTTGCACATGGTGCGCTACTTAGAGTGCAGCGCACTTGGCACTGCTATGAAGCGTTGCCTCATTTTAAAATTTGAAATTTGAACAAAGCTTTGCTCTTATTGGGGGAAACAAATGCCCCCTACCGTTGCGCTCATGTGGCCCGCATGTAAGTGCAGCGGTGGCAGCACCTGCGCCCTTAGATCAACTCAGAAGCTGAAACGTTATGTTAGTGCCTATAAATAGGACCCTTGGCCCTTAGGATGATTTCTGTTCATCTTCATTTTTGTCTTCTGAGAATTTTTATTCTCTTTCAGAGTATAGCTCTTCATTTTAAGAACCTTCAAGAGTCAAAACTCTGCTAAATATTTGGTAAGATTTGAACTTTATCAATAGAGCTTTGCTCTTCCTCAGATCATAGATCTCAAAATGTTTGTAGGGTTTTACCCATTAACAAAGTTTTGCTCTTCATAGATTTTAGATCTAAAGAAAACCCTTTTTGGGTTTCATTAACAGAGCTTTGCTCTCAGAGATCTAAAGAGATCTTTCTTGGGGTTTCTTAACCCATTAGCAGAGCTTTGCTCTCTTGAATAATGGAGATTTGTTAATCTCTTATGAAGAACTCTTAAGAGTTTGTTCATGGATCTTGAAGATCATGAAATTTTATTTTAAGTTTTCTGATGAGTAATTCCATCATTTTTACAGAGCAAGACACTTGAGGAGTTCTCTTTGGGGAATTTTTAATTCCCCTCATAATTGCCTTTGATAGGTGTCATTTCTGTCTGCAGAGTATTGCTCTCGAGGAGTTTAACTCCTTGGCCCGAGGAAACCTTTCATTAAATGTGAAATCCTTTTTAGGATTCCTTCCTTAATTGCACAGAATTAATTTCATTGAGTGATTTAATTAGTACTTATTTCCTCCTCGGGGATATCATGAGTTGTTTAAATCTCGTGTCTGTTTTTAATAAGGATTTTCTCGATCAGTCTGTCCACAAACTCCTGCTGATTTTCTTTTTCAGACGTTATGGACGCTCATATGTATGATCTCGATGAAATTATTTCTTACGGAGACATTAGCGCAGTCGGTCATTCTCAAAACCAGGAATTCACAAACACCCAGTATGCTGAAATTATGGGTCGCTTTGATGCATACAATGGTCGAATGCTTCATCGCCGTTCCACTCTCTTGAAACTTATTGTGGGAGCGATCTGGGGAGCACTTCCTCTATTTTACGCCAGCATGCCGCTTAAGGCATTGGATGATGCTGAAGATAAGGTCCACTCGGTGTATCTGATAGGCTTAATCTCAAAGAAAAGGCGAGACAATCTTGTTGATATCCTGCATCAAGCTTTTCAGCAGGCGGCGATACTCGCTGCCTATCGAAGGGTGGAGGACATCAGTGGGGATCCTGACGCTTGTGATCGTGAAAGGATGCACACGAAGATGGTCCGAGAGGCTCGAAAATTTTTGGATGGCCTCACTTTTGAATTTCTCAATCCATGTCCTGGATTTGATGTCTTGCCTTTATAAACATTTTAATGACATTTTTGTTTACTGTTTTCATCAATGTAGGAATTTTCTAAATTATGAATAGCAAGCTTTTCCATTTCCATGTATTTATTTTATGCATTAAACCTTTTCGCACATGCACGAATGAGTACGCTTTGAACGCTTAACTGAATGCGAATCAGATGTTCTCCTTACTGTCGCTTTCTTCTCTTTGCTGTGTCGTTGCCATGTGATTTTAGCAAGTGTGGCCTGTAAATAGTAAGTGACGGTCCATCTTGGACTCTTTGTAGGGTAACGATGACTTAGGAAACAGGTTCAGGTCTGCTGCCTAATACTTTCCAATTTTATGAGCCGTGAGGGTCTCATAAAGAATTTTCTCCCTACAGGTCGAGAGGATCCCGTAGGTGTGTTTTCTCCTTAGGAATCGTGAGGATTCCTAAGTGTGTTTTCCCTTGTGAGTCGTAAGAATCTCCCGAGAGAATTTTCTCCCTTACAAGTCGAGAGGACTTGTAAGTGGTTGTTTCCTTTTTTGTCGATGTTTGACTTAGGAGAGTGTGGCCTATAGAAAATCTACCTTGACCTCTCTGCGAGGCAATGATAGCTTGGGAGACAGGGTTAGGATCTGCCACCTAAGACTTTTTAACTTTATGAGCCGTGAGGGTCTCATAAAGACTTTCCTTCCTACGAGTCGAGAGGATTTCGCAGGTGTGGTTTCTCCTTAGGAATCGTGAGGATTCCTAAGTGTGTCTTCTCTTGAGAGTCGTAAGGATCTCCTAAGAGAATTTTCTTCCTTACAAGTCGAGAGGGCTTGTAAGTGGTTGATGAGTTGACTTGCTCCTGAATCAAAGAATTGCTTTGACGGGAAAGTCAAGGGTTGACTTTATCCGCATTTCACAGAGTCAGGGTTGACCTTTTCCGCATTTCACGGGGTCAGGGGGTTGACTTTATCCGAATTTCACGGAGTCGGGATTTGCTCTGGACGCTTACCACAGGGTCAGGATTGACATTAGCCATGTTCCACGGAACCATGATTTGCTCTGGACGCTTCCCACGGGGTCAGGATTGACATTAGTCGTGTTTTATGGGACCAGGATTTGCTCCGGGCACTTCCCACGGGGTCAGGATTGAAATTAGTCGTGTTCCACGGGACCAGGATTTGATCTGGGCGCTTCCCACGTGGTCAGGATTGACATTAGCTGTGTTCTACGGGACCAGGATTTGATCTGGGCACTTCCCACGGGGTCAGGATTGACATTAGCCGTGTTCCACGAGACCAGGATTTGCTCTGGGCGCTTCCCACGGGGTCAGAATTGACATTAGCTGTGTTCCACGGGACCAGGATTTGCTCTGGGCGCTTCCCACAGGGTCAGGATTGACATTAGCCGTGATCCACGGGACCAGGATTTGCTCTGGACGCTTCCCACGGGGTCAGGATTGACATTAGCCGTGTTCCACGGGACCAGGATTTACTCTGGGCGCTTCCCATAGGGTTAGGATTGATATTAGCCGTATTCTACGGGACCAGAATTTGCTCTGGGCGCTTCCCACGGGGTCAGAATTGACATTAGCCGTGTTCCACAGGACCAGGATTTGCTCTGGGCACTTCCCACGGGGTTAGGATTGACATTAGCCATGTTCCACGGGACCAGGATTTGCTTTGGGCGCTTCATACGGGGTCAGGATTGACATTAGCCATGTTCCACGGGACCAGGATTTGCTCTGGGCGCTTCCCACGGGGTCAGGATTGACATTAGCCGTGTTCCACGGGACCAGGATTTATTTTGTACACCTCCTATGGGGTCATAATTGACATTAGCCGTGTTCCACTAGACCAGGATTTGCTCTGGACACTTTCCACGGGGTTAGGATTGACATTAGTCGTGTTCCACGGGACCAGGATTTGCTCTGGGCACTTCCCACGGGGTCAGGATTGACATTAGCCGTGTTCCACGGGACCAAGATTTGCTCTGGGCGCTTCCCACGGGGTCAGCATTGACATTAGCCGTGTTCCACGGGACCAGGAGGGGTTGACTCTCGGTTGTCTGTGCATCATCGAGTCATGCAACTGGGAACTTTGCCGTGGCTCCGATTTGCTGATGTTGCGTCTGCTGTAATGAGACGAATGTTGAGATGATCTCCAGGCTGTCTGTGAACCGTCGAGATTTGGCTTCTTTTTCTGATGGAGCCTGGTGGGAAGGTATGGTTCCCTCTTTGTTTGTGCCCCTGGATTATATACAGGGATCGATGTGATCTCACCTGTAGGGCAAAAAGTTTCATTTCATTTCATTTTTTTATTTCTTTCCGCGATACTCTATCATTTCATCTTTTTATATCGTGAAGGTCGTGATTGCCCAATCATTTCGGCTATTTTTCGCAGTGCCCAATCATTTCGGCTATTTGTTTTACTTACTTGCTGCTTTTTATTGCGAGTTGCCAAACCATTTCGGCTATTTCGTATGCATATATTTTACTTGCTGATTTTGTTGCAAGTTGCCCCATCATTTCGGCTATTTCATATGCATTTGTGGATTGCTGGCTTTTCGCTGCGAATTTAGGATTTGATACCGATTTAGGCATCAGCATCGCTACAACTGGGATATTACCAGGAGCGAATCATCATTTACCTCTGTCGATGTCGAACAAAGGCGGCTTAGCGAACAGGGTTAGGATCCATCGACTAAGGCTTTTAACTTCATGAGCCGTAAGGGTCTCATGAAGGTATTTCTCCCTACGAGTCGTGAGGATCTCGTAAGTGCATTTTCTCCTTAGGAATCATGAGGATTCCTAAGTGTGCGTTCTCTTATAAGTCGTAAGGATCTTACAAGAGTGTTTTCTCCTTATAAGTCGAGAGAACTTATAAGGGCTGTCCACTGTGCAAACATATCCCTAGTCGCGGGTGGGACTTTGTTAGGGAAATATTTATTCACGCCCATGGATTGTATACAAGGGTCAGCATTGAACCGCTTGTAGGGCAAAATCAGGATGTATGACTGCTTAAGAATAGGTTCAGATCCCTGTAGGTTAAGGCTTTTGAATCTTATGAGCCGTGAGGGTCTCATAAGAGGGTTCTCCTTACGAGTTGTGAGGATCTCGCAAGTGTAATTTCTCCTTAGGAATCGTGGGGATCCCTAAGTGTGTTTCTCCTTTGTGAGTCGTAAGGATCTCACGCAGGTGGTTTCTCCTTACAGGGTCGAGAGGACCTTGCAAGTGTCTTTTAATGAGATTGCGCCCTTTCGGGTTTTCACAAAACTCGCCGGTAGTCCTACTGTTTTTACTCACGGAGCCATTTCGGGTTTTCATCCGTGCCCATTTCGCTTATAGACGTAACGTATTTTTTTTGACATCAGCCTTGGGATGCTGTGATCAGTAGTAGTTTATAGACGTCTCGGTCAACAGCCGGTTTTAGGACATAGTGGTCCATCGTTAGTTTAAGGATGTTTCGGTCCGTTTGCTGGCTACTACTTATAGAGTTTTGGGCTTAGGAAGATATCGAATGGACATAGGCGTCATCATCTATCGTTGACCTAGGCCATGACTCGTCGGGCGTAGTATTTTTTCAGGAAGCGACCGTTTATTGGCCTGAAAGGTCTTTCACCATGCATGTCCACGAGTAGATAGGCTCCACCCTGGTAAACTTTTTCTATGATGTACGGGCCTTCATAGTTTGGCTCGAATTTCTTCCGTTTGGCACGATTGGGGATCATAGGTCTCTTGACCACTAACACGAGTTCGCCTTGGCGAAATGTTCTCGGCCTTGTCAATCTTTCGTATGAGCACGTCATCTTTGCTTTATAAGCCTCCACGCTTTGTTGCGCCATGAGCCGGGTTTCATCAAGGGCGTCAAGCTCCTCAAGCCGAAGGTGTGCATTTTCTTCGTCTGTTAGTTTGCTTTGAACCGCCACTCGTAGAGAGGGTAACTCTATCTCGAGGGGGAGTACCGCTTCTGTGCCGAATACCAATGTATACGGCGTTGTGTTTGTGGCCGTTTTGAACGTAGTTCGATACGCCCAGAGAGCTTCATGCAGTCTCTCGTCCTGTCCTTCTTATTTTTGGACACCGTCTTCTTCACGATCTTTGTCAAGGTCTTGTTGAAAGTCTCAGCTAGACCGTTAGCTCGGGGATTATAGACTGAAGAGTATCTCCAGTCTATGTTATGCTGTTGTGCGAAGCGGCTGATCTTGTAGCTTCTGTAGGCTGGTCCGTTATCGGAGATAATCTGTCGTGAAGTGCCGAACCGATAAATGACGTGTGTCTTGAAGAAATGGAGGATATTCTTCGTCTTCACTTCTCTTAACAGCACTGCTTCTGCCCACTTGGAGAAGTAATCAGTTGTCGTGAGAATAAACCGATGTCCTCTGGACGACGCTGGTTCGATGGGCCCGATTATATCAGTTCCCCATATTTCGAAAGGCCAGCTAGCCACCGTTGGATGTAGCGGATTTGGATGCTGGTGAATAAAATCCCCGTGAATCTGGCACGAGTGGCATCGCTTCGTATATTCGAGGCAGTCTCGGATCATCGTGGGCCAATAGTAGCCCATCCTTTTGATCTTCAATTTCATATTCGGCCCGGCTTGGTGAGAACTGCAGAGTCCGTCGTGAGTTTCTTGGACGACTCTCTTTGCTTCTTCTGGCCCCAGGCATCTTAGCCATAGAGAGTTGAACGATCTTATTGTACAGAGTATCATTGACTAAGGGGAAAGACAGAGCTCGTTTCATGAGCTGATGTCTTGATGATGCATCTTCATGCGTTCGACGGGATTTGAAGTAGTCTATAAAGACTTCTCTCCAATCCTTAACCTTTTCCTGGTCTTTTATTTGTAGGGCCGTTTCCTCAGTTGCTCCCTTTTCTTCAGAATATTCCGGAGATATTTCTTCCCGTGCAAGAACCCAACGGCTTTGCACAATGATCCTCACATCATCGGGGTTTTCGTCAGCCAGTTCTTTAGCGAGTTTGGCTAATACATCCACCTTGCTATTTTCCGCGCGCGGTATGCTTTCCACGGCGTAGGAAGGGATTTGAGTCAGCAGTTGCTGCACTCTCTCACCGTACTTTACCAACTCTGGTTTGCACGTTTGATAGTCGTCTTTTACTTGACTAACGACCAACTGGGAGTCTCCGTATATGAGAAAGTATTCAATTCCCATATCGACAGCGATCTTAAGACCTGCTATCAAAGCTTCATATTCGGCTTCGTTATTTGTCCTCGGCTCTGTCAAGGAAAAGGCAAAGCGCATTATCCCTCCTTATGGTGTCACGAAGATGAGGCCTACCCCTGATTTCATTACGAGGGTGCTGTGTTTTCGCTTTTTCATGGAAGATGCTGCGTCAAAGTAGAGTTCCCAACGGGTATCATTCTCTCTTCTCTCCCCGTCGATCATGTCAAACGCTGCTCGTCAGGCAATTCACAGTTCAAAGGAGAGTCGGCAGGTATCGGATGCTCAGCGAGGAAATCGGCGATGGCCTGGCCTTTCACTGCCTTGAGGGGTCGGTATATCACCAAGAATTCCATTAAGAGTAGGGCCTATTTAGTGAGCTGTCCCGTCAATATGGCCTTTGACATCAAATATTTGAGAGGATCCACCTTTGATATGAGATGGACCTCATGTGCCAACGCATAGTGTCTGAGCTTCGTTATCGCGAAGATCAACGCCAGGCAGTGTTTTTCGATGGGGGAGTAATTTTTTTCTTGCTCCAGGAGAACTCGACTTAAATAGTAAAGGGCCCTCTCCTTCCCTTGGTCGTTTTCTTATACCCATAATGCGCCTAGAGAACCCTCAAGGGCGGTTGTATACAGAATGAGAGGCTTTCCCTTGACCGGAGCGGTTAGCACCGGAGGATTTTGCAAGTATTACTTGATTTCGTCGAGTGCGCTTTGGCATTTGCAATCCCAGACGAAAGGGGTTCCTTTCTTCATCAGGTGACTGTAGGGGCGGTATTTGCCAGAGAGATTGGCTATAAATCGCCGGATATACGTGAGCTTTCCTTAGAGAGACCGCAGTTGCTTAAGATTCCTCGGCCGAGGCATTTCCATGATCGCCTTGATCTTCGACGGGTCTATCTCGATCCCTCGATGTCGGACGACGAATCATAGGAACTTGCCTGAGGAAACTCCGAACGCGCATTTGAGAGGAATCATCTTCAAGTTGTATTTCCGATGGCGCTGAAACACGATCTTCAGATGCTCTAAATGTTCCTCGTATGATTTGCTTTTAACTATGATGTCGTCAATATAGCATTCGACGATTTCATGTATGAGGTCATCGAAAATCTTAGTCATGCCCCTCTGATAGGTGGCACCGGCGTTCTTTAGACCGAAAGGCATCACCTTGTAGCAGAATATGCCCAAAAGGGTCCGGAAAGCGGTATGCTTCTAGTATTCGGGATGCATCTTTATCTTATTATACCCTGATGATCCGTCCATGAAGGAGAAGACTTCGTGAGTGGACGTATTATCTATCATCAGCTCGGTGATTGGTACTGGAAAGTCGTCCTTCAGACAAGCTTTGTTGAGATCCCGGAAGTCTACGCATATGCGCACCATCCCATTTTTCTTCATCACTGGGACAATGTTGGCAATCCAATCAGGATACTGAACCTCTTGGATAAAGCCGGAGTCGATTAGCTTCTTGACCTCGGCGTTGATGCCCATCTCAAGATCGAACCGCATCCTTCTCAGCGCTTGTTTGACTGGCTTGACGTCCGTAGATATCGCCAATTTGTGCACAGCGATCTCTGGATCGAGTCCCGGCATCTCTGAATAGTTTCATGCGAAGCAGTCTTTATACTGCATGAGCACGTCTTTTAGCATGACTACCCTTTCTTGAGACAACAGCTCACTGACGAATGTCGGCTGTGGGTCGCTTGCCGTCCCCAAGTCAATTTTCTTGAGGTTATCTGCAGTAGTATGTATCCCATCTTCCAGCTCTTTTGGTGCCGGTGGAAACTCTGAGATCACCTCGTCATCATTGTTTTCGAAGCACCATGGGAGGTCAACCATATTCTCGGGTTCTTCTTCTGACAGCGTTATCACGTGACAGGTACGAGATCGCTTCCAAGACCAATGTTGGTCTGGTTCTACTCCCGCCGCATACGTGGCTTTCGGTTCATGCTTCTGTGGTAGGGTTACCTTCCAACTGCTGGATAGAGCGAACCTGCCTTGCTGATACTGGTCTTCGACCCAGTTCTTAAAGGTGAAGCAGTCTTCGAGAGGATGTCCTATTGTCGATGATAAGAGCAATAGTCTGGGTAAGAGACCTTGTCTGCTTGCTCGGGGTGTTTGGACTCCGGGAGCGTCATCATCTGATGTTTTATGACAAGATCGAATATCTTCTTTATCTTATCTTGGGGAAAAGAATACGCTCGACCCATCTTCTTTATAAGAGACGGATCCCGGCTACTCATTTCTGCTTCGCGTGGCTTTTTGGACCCGCTACACTGCTGTCGAACTTGTTTTCCGTTCATCAGTTTATTTTTGCCTCCGCATCGAGTCTTTTTTATGATGGGCTAGCAACGAAGGGCATCGTCGTTCTTTGTAGATTGCTGAAGGAGGCGCTGCGTCCTGGTTTTCTCGTAAATAGCCATTTCACGATTATGGTCGTCTCGAACCTTTTGACCCGCTTCCCTTATAAGTTTGTCCATCTGTTCTTTGAATGACGGACTTGGCATTTTCAAGGTGGGACCTCGTTTTGCTTCAGGGTTAGCATCTTCCCACAGAGCATCTCCTTCTTCATCGAAGTCATGTATGACGTAGCAGCCATGGAATCCCCGTTTCTTGGATTGAACATATCTAAGCCCGCTCATTCCATTCTCCCATTGGGCAATTTCTGCTGAGTTCCGGGGACGTTCCAGATCCTGTTGTAAAACTGGGCTTGTTGAGCAGTCTGTTTGAAAGGTACGCCTTGGCATCTCAACAGTCTTTTTAATCCTTCTGTGTAGTATCTGGGTAGACGGATGGGCTGGAGCCTGTCAAGCGTGGAATCGGCGCCATACCAGATTTCTTTCTCCACTTTGGTTTTTGCCGATCGATAATAGAGGATCTCCTTTTCATCTTTTCGCCTGGGAGGGACGTAGAACGTCTGCAGTTCTTGCACACTGTAGGCATCAAGTGTGTCGAGCTCTTTGTAGTGCTCTTGTGGGACCATGGCGATTTGAAAACTCCGATCATCGTCAGTGAAGGCTTGTATCGATGGTCGAACAGAAAATACGATATTGACCTCATCTTCGGAGCCGCTGCCGAAGACCAGAATAGGGGTGGATGGTCCCGGCTTGTTGCATTAGGGTGCCTTGAATAAATTATTTCTTCTTCTTCCTCGGTATCGCTCCCGAAGAACGGAATGGTGGTGATAGCTTTGTTCTTCGGTTTGTGACATCTTTCCGTGTCTTCGAAATCTGGTAAGAAATATTTCGCATCTTCGTACTTTCGGACTTCATTCACGGAGAATGAGTTCAACTCCCCCGTCACGGAATACTCGAGACCATCCTTGAAATACTTCATACACTGATACTGTGTAGAAGGGATGATGTTGTACTCGTGTAACCAAGGCCTGCCGAGCAAAGCGTTGTAGCAATTCTTCGCGTCAATGACGTGGAACTTGATGTCGGTGACCAGTAACCCAAAGCATAACGTCAGAATCACAGACCTGAGCGTCCTTGATGACTGGGAGTCAAACCCGGAGATAGTGATCTTATCCCGAGCGAGGTGTTGAACGCTCATGCAGATTTCCTTCAACACTCTTACATTGAGGAGGTTAACGGAGGACCCATTATCAACCAGGATTTTTCCTATCTTGATATCATGACAGTATCCGGAGACATAAAGGGGGCGGTTATGTTCGCACGTCCCGAGGAGGAGATCTTCATCTTTTCTTCGGTGAGGAAAGCTTGGAACTGCTCGGGCACTTGTAGTGCCTTGATCAAAGAATCTCTCGCCTCTTTAGATAGCAGAAGGGCGTCGAGAATGCTTAGCTATGAGGGTATCTTCCTCATGTGTGCCAGAACGTTGTAATCCACCTTGTTTTTCTTGGGCGGGTCCTTGGCTGCCAGCTCTTCGACAACTCGATTATCGAGGGCGATATCCTCAGGGATCTTTTCTTTCCCCTTATCCTTTTTATTCGACCCCTTATTTATGGTTCCGAAATTCTTTTCAGGTAATGTGCGATTGCGCAGCTGAATGTTCTTGCAGCTCGTCGGTTCTTCCTCTTTTCCTGAGGTGGATTCTTTGAAGAGAGGGCTGAGAGTCATTTCTTCTTCAGAATCACTCACGAAGGTGAGAACTTGCGATCCCCTGCTATCAACCATGTGACAGTTGCCGGTAGCTCTTCCACGTTCGTCTGTCGCATTTTTTCGCTGTCGACGAGCTTCGCGCTTCATCCTCTTGAAGTGCTGCCTGTGAGCGACATACCCTTGCCACCAATTTTTGAAGGTGTTACATTCTTCAGTAGGGTGTGAGATCTTCTAATGATATAAGCAGAAGTTAGGATGTACATCCGCTTCACCGAGATGTATACCACCAGGAGAATTTCCTCTGAACGAGGGCAGCTTCATTCCCATCGATATGGCTTTGGCGAACCTTTTCCTTGTCTTGAATTTGCTTTTATTTACGGCGGATGTACTTTAATCTAGTGGGGGTGTTTCAACCCTTTAGTCCAGTCGCCGGCATTTGGCCTTTTCGAATATGGCCATCTCGTGCTCCCGATCAGCTTTGCTTTTCAAAAGAGCTTCGTTCAGGAATGCGTCAATCATTTCGTCTGATGGTCCCAGAAGTTCCGGCTTAGGATCTGCCCCTAGTTTCTCTGCGTCTAGAGCTTCTTCACTATTTATTAACGAGTGAAAGATCACATGGCAGCTTTCCACATAATCCTCAGGTTCATCCGCCGAGTCTTCTCCATTGTCATCATCTTCGTCCTCAAGGACGTGGCTGAGAAATTCTTGGAGTGTGACAGGGGTCCGCACCTTCTGGTTATATTCTTCCAGCGCGTCAATATGTTTTTGCAGGTCCGTGCGCTTGTTATCAGGCTTCACGGGCTTTTTGGTCTTTTTCTTCTTCTTCGAAGACTTTGATGGCTGGGTGTGGGAGTTTTGACTATCACCACCAATTTTTGGCGTCGGGTGCGGCTTCAGCATTCCCTTGATGATTTTGAGTTCCGGTGGACTTTTCCATTTAATCGCCGGACATGTTTGGAGATCCTTCAGCATTCTTTTTGTTTTGGCTGAAAGAGCAACCTCCCATGGAGCTTCTTCGACAAAAGAGCACGATGCCCCCGGTGGGTCCCCCTTTTTAAGAGCGTGCGGTTGAGTCGGGCTTACTTTCCAATTCTCGGACAGTGCGAATTTCCCTGTTGGTATTGGTCTTCAATCCAGCCTTTAAAGACGAAGCAATCTTCAATTGGATGGCCTATCGCTTGGTGATAGGGGCAATAATTGGGATTATTAGCCTCACCGGGTTGTAATGGGCGTTTTGGATTCGGCAAATTAATGAGCCTGTTGTGCACCGCTAGTTCAAACAATCTTCTAGTTTTATCCCGGGGAAACGAATAAGGACGCTTCATTTTCTCATTAAAGAATCGCCGTCTCTCGTCTAGGCGATCTGTTAGTTTTGGGCCACTGAGCTGCTGTTGTGCATTGGCGAAGAAGGTCTCTTTCCCTTTCCCTTTCTCATTCCGTGGCTCCGGCTTTGAAGAGGAAGGCATGTGGCCCATCTGGTCCATTTCGTCCAACTTGTCAATCAAGGCCTGGAAAGTAATTGTCTTGAAGAACATCATGAATTGTGAAATGGTCGCTTGAGGGTCAAGGGTCCTTACGAACATGCCTACCACAGGCGCTTCTTCAATGCGCTGCTCGCACTTCGACCATAGATTCCGCCACCGTATCGCATACTGGACCCAAGTTTCGTCTGGCTTCACCATGGCATTGATTAATGCTGTGATTGGGGTACGTTCGCTAGCGCTCACAAAACGCTGGGTGAATAGCAGCTCTATCTCTGCAAACGTCTTAATGGAGTCATTCGGGAGCTCGGAATACCGCTCGAATGTCGTCTCTAACAAGCTGCCAACGAATTGGCGAAGCAGTAACTTATCGTCCCCTCCGGTGTTGCCGCACAGGGCCCTAAATTGAGCAACGTGCTGGTGTGGATTTCCCGTCCCCTTATATACGTGGAATTTAGAGATCATGTATCCCGGCGGGTACTTTATTTGGTCATACCAACCCGGATAGGGTCTTCCAGTTTTAATAATTTGCCCAGCCGCTTCATTCGCCTGATGAACTCGTATCTACTGAGCGATGTAATCATCCAGGATGACTTTAGAGATGGTCTTTTCTTTGGCTGCTGATAGAGCCGGCAGAGGATTTGATGTCTCTCCTATATCATCTTCAATTATTACTGGAGGGTCTTCGGCTGGAGGGTCCGGCTGGATCATCATTCCCACTATATCTTGGAATAGAAGGGCCATTTGTTTTATATTGGACGCTGTTCCGCGGCCTCTTTGTCCTTCTTCTCAAGCATTCTCCGAAGGAATCCAGCATTAGTTTCCTGCTCACGGCGCTGCTCCGAGAATGTCTCCGGGCTTGCTTTTGGTCCCGTAAGTGCGGCCATAGCTGTTAGCATTTCTTAGAGCTTTTGTTGTTGTTGCTCCTGAGCCTTGATCACTGATCGCGTAAGCGGTCGATGACCCGTGGAGATACATCTATCCTCTTTTCGGGATGCCATATAGACGGTATGCACCACCATACCCTCAGACTTAGGACGTTTGGGTACAGTGGTCTTGCGATTCGTTGCAGACTCCAGGATTTTCTCCAGCTTTCTCCTCTTGTGGGTGGTCGAAGTTGAGGGGGCCGTTGCAGTGGGCACCCAAGTAGCTGTCGCCTTCTATGGCTTGACAGGGTGGTCCTCTTCTTGCCCAACCTTTATCTTTTTCTGTCGGCGGGAGTAATTTGGATCAATTATCGAGTCTTGGACTTGACGCCAGACCTTATAAACTTTGGAGGACAGCCGCTGAGGGGGCTGCCCCGGCTTCGCCTTTGTGATCTTTTCAACAGCCGGAGAAGACTTTTTTAGCACGGCAGTTGGCGAATTCCTGCGCACCTTGTTAAGTAGTTCAAAGTTGTTCCCAGTTGGAACAGCGGTATCAATTTTCACCATTGGAGCTGGCGGAGTCAGTCCAGAAGGGGAATTGCCCCCAGCCTTCCTCACTCGGCGCCAGTGGCGACGTTGAGCATGTCGTGCAGCCGGGATCACCTCCGCTGTTGGATGAGCTTCTTTATGTCCCCTGCTTTGAGGAGAGACTGTTATTGGTGCTAGCCTGTCGTAGACTAACACCCGTTGAGAGGGGGTAGTCAGTCTTGCAAAGGCCGACTTTAGAATAGGGGAAACAGCCTTTATGACTTCACGTGGAGTAGGAGCTGAAACGGCCAGTCTTGTGAAGACCGACCCCTTAGCAGGAGAAGCCGCCTTGGGGACTTCAGGAGTAGGAATGGCTAACCACTTAGGAATAACACCTTCAGGAATTGCGGGCTTCTTTATGGGCCCATCTGAGCTTCGGCTCAACCTGTTAAAAACTGAGGTAGTGGACTTAGGCGACCCGTTGAGAGGGGCCGCAGTAGTTGCAAGCCGATCAAAGACCAACTTCTTGGGAGCTTCTTGCGATGGTACAGGGGCGTTGAAGCTCGTTGGCAGGAGCATGGTCCTGAAGAACAATCCAGTGGTGGCCTGAGTCACCTGTTCCACCGGCATAGCGAAGATGGAGGCCGCTTGGGGCCCGTAAGTCACTCCTCCGGACGGGACAGAGCGAGAGTTGAAGTTGCAGTTAGTGCAGTTTGAAGACATTGATCTTCTGTTTTCTGCACGGAGCAAGACACCAAATCTTAATACCGTGAATCCAGGGGCAACCATGTCAAACCGCGATTCGTTCGCGAACACGACACACGAAGTGTGGAGTGGAAAGAGAAAGAGGTCCCACCGGGCGTGCCAGAATCTGTTCTCCACCGAAAATGGGGATGAGACCGCATAGGTTTGTCTTGCCTGAATTTCGAGGGCAGATGCTATTTGGTGGTATCCGTCCACCTCTCCGAAGATGCCAAGTTGATTTATAGCACCGGATATCGAAGGTTTAGACGAATGCGGCCGATGTAGCAGACTTCGTAAGATTTCCCCTCGTTGAGGGGTTTTTGATTGTGGGGACGCTCTTCCCTGCAGGCGCAAGTCCCTGCAGTTAATTACGCTACCGCATCGCGGTAACCACTTTCTCCTTCTCCAGATGGTCACTTCGTGTCGTTGGTGTTTGTTTTGTTTTTGGTTGCCCGTGGATTGTATACGAAGACTAATTTATGTTGTCGTCCGTAGGGCGTGGATTAGTCCATATCCGTATTTTTCTTAGATTTGGGTTTGGGGTTGGGTTTAAGGATACGTTAGTCTCATTTGAGACTAAGATCAACTTAAACGTTAGCTAAGGATACGTTAGTCTAATTTTAGACTAAGATCAACTTAACGGGATCGTTTAGATCCAACAAGAGAGCATTTGGGCTCTGTTGTTTAGTTTAGGGACATTGCGATCGATAATTAGTTTAAAGACATTATGGTCCAAGGTTAAGGACATCATAATCTATTGGCTTAAGGACCCCACAGTCCGAGGTTAAGGACATCATAGTCCATGGGTTTAAGGACCCCACAGTCCAAGATTAAGGACATCATAGTCCATGAGTTTAAGAACCCCATAGTCCGTGGAATGTTTGGTTGTCAGGATCCATGACCTCTCTAACGACGTTGAAGGATTAAAACGACAAATATCAAAAGAGTGAAGAGATGTACACTTGAACCAATATTGGTTAGGATCTGTAGTCCAATTTGGGACTAAGGTCAAGGATTTATGAGCATATGGGCTCAATTAATCTGAATGAGGGTTCTGTGGCCATTTTGGGCTTGGCCCATTCAGTTAAAATGTTAAACATTTGACAATGTTGAGCATTGCTTTGAATTCTGATAATATTTTTGTCTTTTATTGAATGCTGAGCATTCATCATAGCTCTGGGCTTTACTTATAGAACAATTTATGTTCTTTCAGCGCACACGTGAGAAGCACGTGGCGCGCTTGGTGCTTTGCGCCGGTCTATAAGCGCAGTGCGCTATATTTGGAGTGCTGAGGCGCTGCAGCGCTTTGCGCTAAATGTGGAGTGCTGAGGCGTTTCGGTTAAGTAGCGCACACGTGAGGAGCACATGGCGCTCTTGGCGCTGAGCGCCAGTTTATGAGCACAGTGCGCTATATTTGGAGCGCTAAGGCTCTTTAAAATTAAGAGCACCAAAGCTCTTCTTTTAAGTGGCGCACACGTGAGAAGCACGTGGTGCGCTTGGCGCTATGCTCCAGTCTTGAGCGCATAGCACTTCTTTAAATTTGGAGTGCTAAGACTTCTTTTAGATTAAGAGCGCTAAGGCTCTACAGCATTTTGCGCTAGATGTGGAGCGCTGAAGCTCTTTTAAATTAGGAGCGCCAAGGCTCTTCTTTTATGCAATATAGATCAGTTTGCGTCCTGAGAATTAAATTCTCTTTTTATAAGAGACTTTGTCTTAAGGTTCTAAGAACAAAGTTCTTATTTTGTACAAAAAACTAACTTTCTAACACATTTAACGGATAAAATACATTCTTTTTAAACCGACACAATAACTAAACAAATGATGTTCTCTGGATTTGTGTTCTGCTAACACACTGTCTTTTAAAATGAAATTCAAAGTATAAAAATGGAATACTATTATCACATTGAGGAAACACACAAAATTTGAGCACCAAATTTTAGAAAACGACCGGCGAGAGCTTGAAGATTCCCGATGTCGCCGGCCCATTTGTGAGGTTTTGAAAATAATTTTTTTGTGTTGCCTCCAGTGTTCTGTTAGTGTTCTATTTTTATTGTTTGATTTTCTTAATTATTTGTGTTCAGAACTTTGGCTATCTATATCGCTTTCTAGCTCAAATATCTGTATTTTCCCGATATTTGCAAATTTGACGGATTGATGAGCAGCGATCGTGCGGAGAAAGGGGGTTTTCAAGTATAAGGTGATTGAACACTTAGTGCTAAAGAACCGGGTAGTTTGACCCGCGCAAGCATACCATTCAAACACTCGGAGGCAAAATCAATACGAGTTTCTTAAACTCGACTCTTTTGGTATGTCTTTTTCTAAAAACTTCCTCTTCTCAAATCCGACGCTCTATTATTCATAACTTTGCAGGATTCTTTGCAGCATCGCCGCAATATCCAAAGAAAAACTAACCGTATTTGTTGCAGCACCACATTTAAAGTAAAAGAAAAATTGATTGATTGTTTGATAACAAAACTTTGTTGATTTGCGCATTGCATAATTAATATGGAATTAAGGGGCTATAACACCAATTCAGATTGGGTGGGGATTTTATAACCCTTCCTAAGACCCCAGAAATCAATAATTGCATAAATGTCACCTCAAGCTTAATAAAAAATATCTAGACTCAGCCAACTAAGGACTTGTCTAGCTCAATAGGACAAAGAAAGATTGTGGGCATTCGGTCATTTATCTAAACATGACTTTTGTGGTGCCTAGGCTAGACATGTGAGGAGGTAACTTTAAAAGGCCCGTCTCACAGTGATTCATGAGCGGAACCCTCTTTACCTCACGTGTGCTTACTTGGCCACAACTGGCTGTGAAGAGGCGATTTGAGGGTTATCTTACAATTTGTCACTTTGGAACAGTAGGAGCAGGTCTAGTGGACTTAGAGAACCCTAGTCTAGGTATTTATTGTGCATTTGTAACAGTGCATTTGTGATTGTGTTTGTTGAACTGTCGTTTCATTTTCACATTCTTGCGAAACAAACACAAATTCGCCATTTTTACCACCTTCACCCAATTTTTTCTCCACTTTCGCTTTCTTACCCTCACATTCTATGCTTTGACTACACTAAACTCGTTTAGTGTATGTCCGCTTGGACTAGGGACCCTAGTGCCCATTTAGTCTGCGTTTCGTTAGTCGCTACGAACTACATGATTGACACCGCAGTCGAAACTTTTTCCATGCCTCTTTCACCTTTACCCTTGCCGGTCAACTCCGACGTTGACTGTGATTCTGTCCATACTTCTTCACCTTCACTTTCACCAGACTCTTCTTTCGAGATGTCGAGATTTTCTCCTAACATCCCTTTACCTCCCCCGGGAATTATTCCACCTCCATTAGGTTTGAATAACCCGCGACCACCTCTTGTTGAAGCGCCACAGCGAATTGCGCTCCAAGATCGATTCTATCCTACCTACGCCGCACTCCCTACCTGTCTTTCACTTCCACCGGCCAATAGGGATAATTTTGAAATTAAGCCCCACTTCATCAACATGTTGCCCAAAATTCACGGGCTTGAATCCGAAGATGCCTATATCTTCATCAATAAATTCCAGAACGTTTGTGCGATGATGAAGACAACCCAACTGTCTGATGATGCTATACGACTATAAGTTATTCCTTTCACTTTGTGTGACCTTGCTAAAAAGTGCTTGTATAGTACCGCATCTCATTCGATAACCAGTTAGGATGAGTTTGTGAAAGCGTTTCTAAAAAAATCTACCCAAATCATATGACCGTACGGATTCGAAACGAGATATTCTTTGTATTAAATGACTTAGACGAACTGAATTAGAATTTAGAACTTCTTTGGAAATTGCATTGATTCATTTTCCACCTATCTCGGAAGAACAATGTTTTCCCAATTCACCGAGCTTCCAACCGAATCTTTTTGGAAGTGCTTTGACCGGTACAAGGACCTCCTTGTTCAGTGTCCTCATCACGGTATAGAGAAATGACAAATTTGCCAAACTTTATATGAGGGCCTGAATCCAGCAACTAAGCAGTTGCTGGAAACCGTTTGTCAAGGCCACTTCCTATCCAATTCTGATGAGGAGGCTTGGCAATTATTTGACGATCTTGCGGAGCAAACGCTGCAGTGGGAGAGCACCCGACCGAACACCATAACTTCTTCTTCTTCTTCAGGTCTCTTTAGGGTAGGAGTTCATCAACTCAACATCTCAATTGCAATGAAGGCTGAGATGGCTGCAATCACGCGGAAACTGGAAGCAATTGAGAGAAAATTCACATCTCCTTCTCCTACCCATGTTCTTCCCCCTCGTACCATTTGCGCTTGTTGTTTGGATCCATCTCATTTGACCGAAGAGTGTCCTTACAATCCACAATCTCAAAGACAGGATTAGGTTAATGCTGCATTTCAGTAAAGACCAAGAAACGATCCATACTCTTCTACATACAATCCCGGTTGGAGGAACCATCCTGACTTCGCCTGGAATTAGAACCAGCATCAATTCTAAGGCCACAACAACTTTCAGAGGCCTCCATCTCCTCAGCAACAAGCTCAACAACAATTTCAGCAGCCTTTCCAACCCTAACCTTTTCAGAATCCGATGAACAACTTTGCACCCTGCAACAAATCTTTTCCTCAAAACAATTTTGTTCTGTCAAACAACGATAAGGTTTCCACGCAAGAACGGAGTCTAAAGTCTTTTTTAAAGCAATCGACTCAATCCACCGCCAACATCCAGTCTTCTATTCAGTCTCTGGTGCAACACTCCGCTGCATACAGCCAAAGCATCAAGGCCATTGAAGTCCAGATTGCACAACTGAACGCGGATTTAAGCGAGCAAGAGAAAGGAAGGCTTCCATCTCAACCACTCTCAAATCCTGGTCACCCACATAATGTAAATGTTGCTCTTGAACAATAGAACCATAATGTGAGTGCCGTGACTACGTTGAGATCTGGAAGAATGCTGAACAAAAACATCGGCACACAAATTATTGATGACGACACCCTGGCCGTTTCTTCTACTTCTTCTTCTTCTTCTGAGCCTATTCTCCATTCTTCAAAAGGCTCTTCTTCTTCTTCAATCGCTGCTCCGAACAGATCCGCATCTCACTCCACTCAAACTCCAGTTTTAGGATCCGTTCCAACTCAATAATCTCCTCCACAAGTATTGGATTCAACCAATTTCAAAAATGTTCCATTTCCAAACCGTTTAAGGTCCAATAAACAAAATCCACAAATGGAGAAGATTCTGGAGTTGTTCAAACATGTTAACATCAACATTCCCCTCTTAGATGCAATCCAGCAAGTCTTGTCTTACATAAAAATCTTGAAAGACTTGTGCATTAAGAAGAGGAAAACTCAGGTACCAAAGAAAGTTTTCTTGGCTAGTAACGTGAGTGATGCTCTTACCCAAAATTTACCATAAAAACGGAATGACCCTGGCTTTCCTATGATTTCAATAACCATTGGGGATAAGAGCGTCAACCATGCTCTTTTGGATCTTGGGCCAGTGTTAACTTGCTTCCTTATTCTGTATATGAGCAACTGGGTGTAGGAGAACTGAAACCTACACATTATACTATTCAAATGGCCGACCGATCTATCACCCATCATAGGGGTGAGCTAGAGGATGTGTTAATAAAGGTTGGGGACTTCATATTCCCCGTTGACTTCATTGTTTTAGATACACAACATGTAGCTAACCCGCGGAATCAAATTCCGGTGATACTCGGTCGCCCATTCCTTGTAACCTCAAATGCTATGATCAATTGTCGAAATGGTTTGATGAACCTATCTTTTGGCAACATGACAATTGAACTCAACGTTTTTAGGTTAGGGAATCATCCATCTAAACCAAGTGCTCATATACTAGATGTTTGTTCCATCCAGGAGATCGCCCCAGAAGACTGTGAATTTGAGGAATTCTTATTTGATCATAGTAATCTTGACGCCGCTAGTGCGTTCCTCTTTGAAGCTGCTGCTGCTTCCGCTTCCAACAACGATTACGAGTGCTTCACATTTTCGAATGATCTTGGCTTGTCGCTGCCTGAGTTTGAATCTTTCAAATTTTCGGATGCGTTAGTTGAACCATCCGATTCGGTCGCATACACTCACTTTAAACCCCTGTTGGAATCTTTTGAGTTCGAGACATTTTCTCCAATCTTGTCTTCGGTCATTTCACCTCCTATGCTCGAACGCAAGTCTCTGCCATCTCACCTCAAGTATGCTTGCTTAGGTGAGAACGAGACCCTCTCAGTCACCATCTCAGCTTCTCTAGCTCTAGAGCAAGAGAAAGCCCTTCTGACGGTCTTGCAATCCAATCGGCAAGCATTCGGCTGGACGATCGCGGACATCAAGGGGATTAGTCCCCTGATCGTTGAACAAAACATTCACCTGATGGATGATACCAAACAATCCAGGGATCCACAGAGGCGATTAAATCTAGTCATGAGGAGGCTGTGAAAAAGGAGATCGTCAAATGTCTGGATAGTGGTATCATTTACCCTATTTCAGACAGCCAATGGGTCGGTCCTATACACGTTGTCCCTAAGAAGTCGGGCATTACGGTCAGCACAAACGAGGCGAATGAGTTGATCCCTACTCGCATCCAGACCGGGTGGTGAGTATGCATTGATTATTGAAAACTCAACGCCGCAACGCGGAAGGATCACTTTCCGCTGCCATTCATTGACCAAATGCTCGAAAGATTAGCTGGATATGAGTATTAGTATTTTCTGACGGTTACTCAAGCTACAACCAGATTCCCATCGCCGAGAAAGACCAGGACAATACCACTTTCACTTGTCCTTTCGGCACGTTCGCATATCGCCGTATGCCTTTTGGGCTATGCAATGCTTCCGCTACCTTCCAGTGGTGTATGATGAGAATTTTCTCTGATATGGTTGAGAAATTTTTGGAGATATTCATGGATGATTTCTCCATCTTTGGCGATTCTTTCGACAAGTGTCTGCAACAGCTTGACGCTATCCTTGCCCAATGTAAGGATACAAATCTCACTTTAAACTGGGGAAAATGCCACTTCATGTTGTGCGAAGGTATTGTTCTAGGACATATCATTTCGCAGAATGGCATTAAGGTTGACAAAGCAAAGATTGATGTCATTTCCAACCTCCCTCCTTCCAAATGCGTCAGAGATATCCGATCCTTCCTTGGCTATGCCGGTTTTTACAGACGGTTTATCAAGGACCTTAGCAAGATTGCTAGACCCTTGACTCTTTTTCTGACCAAGGATACCACGTTCAACATCGACTCGGGCTGTTTGACTGCTTTCGAATCACTGAGAAGCTCACTCACCATTGCTCCCGTTCTTTCTTCACCCGACTGGACACATCTTTTCGAGATTACGTGCGATGCATCCGACTTTGCAATCGGTGCGGTCTTAGGATAGCACATCAATAAAATGCCGCACGTAATCTACTACGCGAGTCGGACCCTGAATGACGCCCAAATGAATTACACAATAACTGAGAAAGAGTTCTTAGTTGTTGTGTTTTCTTTAGAGAAATTCAGGCCCTATCTGATCGGCTCCCTAGTTATTGTCTACACCGATCATTCAGCTTTGCGACATCTTTTTGCAAAAAATGATGCAAAATCTCTATTAATACGTTGGATCCTCTTACTTCAAGAATTTGACCTTGTCATTAAGGAAAAAAGAGGATGTGAAAATGTAGTAGCCGATCATCTTTCACAACTTACTTCTTCGCCGACGCTCTCTCCCCCAATCAACAATACATTCCTTGATGAGCGACTCTTGACGGTATCTTGCGAACCGTGGTTTACAGATATTGTGAACTACTTGGCTACTAGACTCATACCTAACGATTAGTCGAGTCAGGACAGACTTAGATTCTTATCCGAGGTGAAACACTTTTACTGGGACGAGCCCTACCTGTTCAAGTACTGTCCAGACCAAATCATCCGCTGGTGTGTTCCGGAAAACGAATTTAAGAGTGTGTTGTCTTTTTGCCACGATCAAGCATGTGGCGGGCACTTTTGCCCAAGAAAGACAGCTGAGAAAGTCTTGCAGTGTGGTTTTTACTGGCCAAAATATTTCAAAGATGCACATGAATACTGCAAGACTTGCTCCCGGTGCCAACATTTAGGTCGGATTTCCAGGCGGAAGGAGATGCCACTCCAACCAATCTTGGTTGTTAAGAAGTTCGATATTTGGGGGATAAATTTCATGGGCCCGTTTCCCAACTCTTTTGGAAAACTGTACATTCTCTTGGTTGTTGATTATGTCTCTAAATGGGTCGAGACAGTACCGAGCCGGACTAATGACAATAAGGTTGTCATTAAATTCCTTACAGAAAACATCTTTTCCCGGTTCGGGCACCCTCGCACTATCATTAGCGACAATGGGACGCATTTCTGTAATAGGTCATTCGAGACCTTGATGCAGAAATACTCAATTAATCATAAACTATCCATGCCTTACCATCCCCAAACATGTGGGCAAGCCGAACTTTCAAATCGGCAGATCAAGCAGATTCTGGAGAAAACGGTTTCCAAGAACCGTAAAGATTGGTCTTTGAAATTAACCGATGCCCTTTGGGCATTTCGAACTGCATATAAGACAAATCTTGGCATATCTCCTTATCGGCTTGTGTACGGGAAGGCTTGCCACCTCCCTATAGAAATTGAACATCTTGCTATTTGGGCGATCAAAGAGCTGAATCTCAATCTTGAAGATGTGGGCAGCTATCGGAAGCTGCGGGCAGCTATCGGAAGCACTGCAACTGAATGAACTAAACAAGCTTTGGGATGAGACTTACGACAACGCGGTTGTTGGAAAGAAACGAACGAAGGTATTTTATGATAAACACGTTACGCGCAAAACCTCCACGCCTGGATAACATGTACTTCTTTATGACACCCGACTCCATTTCCATCCCGGTAAACTTCGATCTCCCTGGAAGGGGCCTTTTCTTGTGCGGTGTGTGTACACGCACGGCGCAGTGGATTTGAAGAATCCAAAGAACGGTTCATTTTTTAAAGTAAACAGACACAGAGTGAAACCGTTTCTTAGCGCAGAACCATCAAAAGAACTCCTGATATTGCAGGAGCCGGTTTACCCTGCATAATCTTCCTCTATTTACCACCAAATTTCGGTGATCCAGCCATAAACAATGGAAACACTGTTTCAAATAAGTTTGGGGGTATGTATATACTATTTTTGGTATATATATGTGGATACTCTTGTCTTGTGCATACCCTTTTTTTTCTTTTTGACGAGCAATCTTGTCTTGTGTTGCTCGGTCTTTGTTCATACAAAAAAAAGGAGAACCGCTGCTTTTGACCCTTCAACAATTTTTCCCTCTTGATGTACATTGACGGTGAGGGCACTGTCCAATTTAAGTTTGGGGGTGTGCTCGGTAAGCTTTCTCCCTTCGCATTCATTTGTATATTCTGCATTTGCATACATATTTAAAAACCCGTAAAAATCGAAAATAAATTACAAAAATATAAAAACTTTGTCGTCAAGTTAGCTAGTGGGAGAACTTAGATTCGATATTTCGACGGTTTTGTTTGATAAGATAGGAACAGCTAAATCCTATTTTTAGATTTTGAAAACCTGAAAGATAACCCTCTCTTGAGTTTAACTATAGCTAATATACGTCCTTATATCACACTACACGTGTCGTGAGTTTTCAAAATTAAATAAAAAGTCTAATAGGTCTAAAAACTTTTAAATTGATAAACTATTTTTTGAGGATCAAATAGGTTTGTTCTGAAATAAGTAATATCAAGAATAGTTTCGAAAGTGAAGTGGAAATGAAGGGATATTATAGATACCTTAATAGGAACTAATTCTGAAGAATAACCCATCTGAAACTTGATTGAAGTGATTACACACCTGATCCACTAAACACGTCTTTTATCCTAAAAATAATTGAACAACTGGTTATATCTCCGTTCGCATTAAATCATTAGGATTTTCCCGCTAAAATAGGCCTTTTGTTTTAGGACATAGGTAACTTGAGCAATTAAGTCGGCCGGGGTGTCTCTACACCTAATGCCCTAAAATCAACTGGCTTGGGAGCATTGGCCCAAAGCTCGATAAGAAGCCTAGAAAGTCCAAATTAAAACAAAGTCAAGCAAGTGTTCATTCCAAGTTAAAATTCCTAACGGTTCTTTGTGTAAGAATAATCTTGACAAAAGACGGGTTTTTATAAAAATATTTTTAATGGAGATATGAAGGTTTTATCCTATGAGAAAGACTATTGCACGTTCATGAAGGTGTGTATGAAACGAAAACAAGTAAAAGGTGTAGTGAAAAATAAGGCCTGGTTTCCAATTAAGGAAGATAGAAATTCTGAATTTGAAACCTAAAGTGGAAAACGAAACTTGAAAAATACTTAACTCTTTATAAAATTTGTGTGATCCTTTTTTAAGTTTTTATCTGGGCTTTATTTTGTGATAAGACGACTTTAATCGATCCTTTTGAAACTAAACAACACTATTTGCACTGCACGTAAAGATGTATAAGATCTTCAGATTAAATAAAAAGTGAGGTGTGAAAAATAAGGGTTCGATACTTCTAAATTTAGGACAATAGATTTGCTAGCTTTGAAGCAAAACCTTAAGATTAGAATCATAGTTATTTCGCGAAACTAGCTTGATGGGATTTTATGGGTGAAATCCACTGAAAACCCTCAGGAGACAACACTCCTCCTACCAGGGACACCTAGAGGTTTAACAGCTTATTGCACAAGCTCAGTGTAACCGCGTTCCCTGTGAAAATGAGCTTAGGATTTTGTTTTGCTCGGGACGAGCAAATGATAAGCTTGGGGGTAATTGTTCATCACTGAAAACAGTATTTTAATACCGCTCATTCATTATCTATTTTGTTATATATTGGTACTATTAACCAGTGTCTGCTCAGTAATACAGATTACAGGTGTTCGTGATAAAATTCTGGAAACACACTCAAAATCAAGAATATAACGTTTGGGAGCCAACACTGCAAACAGAACAGAAAACCGATCGATATCCAATAATTTCTTTTGCAAATAACAACAACTTGTGCAAAATGGGCACAAGTGAGTGTGATGTGCAATAAATGCTAAAAGAGGTGATGTGATTTAAAGCATCATGATTTTCATCCAAAAGCTACTAAGCAACCCATGTTGTTATCAAGAAATCAAACAATTCCAGTAGACTTGTGGAGTGCACACATCACAGAACCAAGACGAGACCCATTAGCCTACACAAAAACGGCGACATATTCAGAATTACCGGCGGCACCGGGCCCACCAAAGAGAAATTGTGGGGATGCTAGGCACTCTAACAAGGGTCTATAAGGCATCAACCATGTCCAATTTAAATTTTAGCCGTGCCGAACAACCCTAAACCAAAATCCTAGACTAGAGATTAGGGGAAACAAAGCATGTTAAACATTTTAACACTAAGTGAGAGGGATTACAACCTTTGTAGATCCTGTCCTTCACTTCTAAAGCTCCGTATTGAGCTCCCTTCGCTGCGATCATCGTGGATCCAGACTCTAGAGAGGCTCCACGAAGAGAATGATGCAAACTTGCTTCCGATCTTCGATAATAAAGATGATCTACCTTGAAATTTCATTAACACAAGCTCTCACTCACTAAATGAAGAATGGCTAGGATAAATTAGGATGATGAAGTAGGAATTTAGCTCTTTTTTTTTTCATTTACTCACTCATAATCATCATATGGCAAAAAGCTAGAAAGCTTTTTCCAAGGAAGAAGAAGAAGAAGAATATCCAATTCCATTTGTGATGAATAATGAAAAATGTAATTATAATAACTTATGCAACCATGATTGCTAAATGAAAAGGCTAACCAATGTAGAGAATTAACCAAGGGTGAAGGGTGTGGGTTGAGTTAACCATGAGTCACTAAAATATCAACCATAATATCTTAGCACAAAACAAAAGAAAACCTTCTAGAAGGTTCATGAATGGACTAACCCAATTCAAACCCTAACCTTGTTTAATCTCCACTAATCATGTTGCATTAGTTATCATAACTTGTTACAATATTATATATTACATATATAATATATTTTGTAACAAAATAAAATAATACAATTAACATATATCGCATATATATCAATGTATTACCCGAGTGAGAAAAAGAATCTTTTAGTGAGCTTATGTTAGTTAATGTAATTGAATATATCACATATATAATTATACATTGAATCATCGAATCAACATTAGATCCGACAATCCGGCTATATCGCATATAACCGACTAATATATCATTTACCGATTCATCGAATCAACACTTGATCTAATGACCCGGTTGATATCAAATATCGCGAGAATAGAATACGGTATCACATACACGTATTGTTCTCGGTCCCGCACATATCACATATGTGCTCCTACTCCGTTTTGCCTGAGCCAAGAAATCTCTATGTAGGACTCTAAAGAATCGTCAATACGCCGGCAGTAGGTGATGATCATATCAAACACCCACAAGCTGCAAGCGGTCAGCTAAACGTAACAGCCACCCAGGTATTAAGCGATCAGGAGATCAACAAGCAAGCCTGTACATTCTCCTGCGAATCCAATCAGTAACACTCCCGTACAGTCCGGTCTCGTCGTCTGATATGTCGCATATCTCGCCTAGGGGTGGTAAACGTTAGACCTCGGTAGCTTGATAAGTCGTGTCGATATAAGGTCTATAACAGTTCGAGAAACTACTGATAACACTTACCAGTAAATCTCAGCAACCCTGTCCAGGGATTTCCAGTTATAGCCAATCGAACACAACACAACATCAACTCCCTATACCGGGAGAGACGAATCCCCTCCTATCGCTCATTGCCTCCATGTGATTCGGGGCTATACCCAAAAGCCACCTTTTTGCATGCTCTCTTGGACGTGGTATGATAGAAATCAAAGCACAGTGGAATCACACAAGACTCTATGACGATCTCGGGTCTACAGACTAACCTGTACCAGTGTCACCAGAGAACTGCTATCTGACGTGAGGTATAATACCATCTGGGAGTTCTCAGTGAGTCCGTCCAATATACCCAGTCTCTACTGAGCACCCGTACACTATCCTTGATGTTAAACACAAATGGATATGGGATCATCCATCACCTATCATATGGGTCAAGATGTGTATATGCTAGTCTACTCTGGTGTATCGATGCCCTGTCTCGATATACCCTCGACTAGGAACAGTTATAGGATGTACTCGTCGACTACCGTGGCCTCACTAGTATGATCTCATCATAGTCCCATTAGTCGAGTACATATCCTAAGGGCTTTATCAAAATGTAACATAGAGACAATCAGAGTACATGTCAAGATAAAGTGTAACCAGATAGCGTACTATCATGTAGAGCAAGAAAGTCCTCCCTATAAATGTCCAAGCATCCACTACAATATACATCGTATGTACAGTAATGGCCTCTAGGACATACATATAACTAACAATCTCCCACTTGCACTAGGGCCATCTGTTGTGGTATCGCATACCCAACAATTAGCAGTGGTTGAAGTATCTCATACTCAACCATCCCATAAAAGTCTCTACTGGGAAAAAGGCCTTTGTGAGTGGATCCGCGCTGTTGTCCTCTGTGTCTACTCTCCTAACCTCGATCTCCATGGAGATCAACCATCTCCATGATCAGGTGATACTGCCTAAGAATTATATCTGGATTTCTGATGGACGGTAGTTCCTTGGCTAAAGCCACAACTCTATTGTCACACAATGGTAGGAACGAAGTTCATCTTATGAACTTATATATATCCAGACTGCCTCTTTGGTAGAATTTTTGGTAACGATGTATCTTACCTTTAATCTTCTAGTATGTCACGGTATCTAGCTTGGAACTCTTCCAACATACCGTCCCTCCACTGAGGGTAAAGACAATGCCTGCGTCTGACATTCAGTCGTCTTTATCACCCTGGAACCTTTCCAGTGATTCTTCCCAGGATCGATTGATACCATCTCACTACAACTAGTGAGTATTCTAACATCCAATTAGATCTATCTCATAGATCCAAAACCCAAGATTTAGGAGGTATCACTTTGATCCTATATGGAGAATCCTTGTGATAAGCGGAGATTGACCAAGCGTAGCATAGGAAACTCCTTCCCTATCAAGAGTATGTCATCCACGTACTTTACGAGGATCTTCACCATACTCCCTACTGCCTTTTTGTATATACAAGGTTCATCTACCATTTTGATGAAGTCAAACTCTTTAACTACCACATCAAAACAGACGTTCCAACTCCGCAATGCCTGCTTTATCACATAAAACATCTTGCACACGTTTCCACTGCTCCCACTGTTTACGAAGCCCTCTGGCTGTGTACTAATAGACGCTCTCTTCTAAAACATCATTTAGAAAAGCAGTCATGACACCCAACCACCAGATATCGTAGTCATGGTATGTAGCAGTGGCAAGTAGGATCTGGATGGACTTAAGCATAACTTTGAAAGTCTCAACTTTTCCATGTACACCAAGTAATCTTCTCAAGATATATTTGCTCCTGATGGGAATTTAACCCTTCAGATAAAGCAACCGAATTCCATACTTTGTTGGTGTATAAGGATTCCATCTCAGATCACTAAGCATCCAGCCATTCTTACAGAGTCTCACTCCTGATGGCCAGCTCGAAACTAGTTGGGTCATCATCTCATGATGCAATCCTGGCTCCCATTGTCATAGAGAAACCGAAGTATCTCTCAGATGGGTGAGGAACTCTACTAGATCAGCGGAGAGGCTGAGGTTCGTTGAAAACTATTGAATCCTTTGGTTCTACCAAATCATCTGCTGTAGTTTGTATAGCCGGAACTCCTTCCAGTTCTACCTCATGACCACTAATTTCTTCACAAGAAATTCCCTTTCACAAAGGTGGCATGTTGAGAAACAAAATATCCTTTGTTCCTCGGTTAGGTAGAAGATATTCCCTTGCGTCTGCTTGGGATATCCAACAAATTTCCACAGATCTGACTTTGCCTCGAGCTTGTCCGGATTTTGCTTTTTAGTCATAAGCCGGACAACCCCAAATCTTAACTTACTTAAGATATGGGCTCTTCCCTTTCCATATCACATATGAAGTGGTAGGCAACTGATTTGATTTGAACCCTATTCAATAGGTATACAGTTTCTCAAGTGCATAACTCCCAAAAGGAAATAGGAAACTCAGTAGTACTCATCATAGAGCACACCATATCACATAGGGTGCGATTGCTCCGCCCCGATACACAGACGCGCTGTGGTGTATACGAAGGAGTAATGCTGAGAGAGAATCTCATTCTCCTTTAGAATAGTCCAAGAATTCTGTGCTCAAGTATTCTCCTCCTTGATCTCATCAAAGGACATAATACTTATACCCGTTTTTGGTTCTCTACTTCTAACTTGTATTCTGTGAATATCTCAAAAGCTTCGGACTTGTGTTTCAATAGGAACATATGTCTGAATCTTGAGTGATCATCAGAGAATATAATGAAGTACAAAGAACCGGTCTTGGCATGTGTAGACAGGGGACCTTCATACATCAGCATGTATCAATCCCAAGAGTTCACTAACCCTTTCTCTGTTTCCAATAAACAGAGCTATGGTCATCTTATCTTTGTGACATGACCGGTAAGTTTCACAAGATGTAAATTCAAACTAATTTAAATATACATCTAAATGTAACTTAGCTAGTCGGGTCGCATTGATATGACCTAGTCTACAATGCCCCAAGAAGGTTTCGTTCATTTCTGAACTCTTCCTCTTGTGTGTGTTCTGTACACTAAGAACTGTAGTTTGATTTAGAACGTCAACGCTTTTAGATAACGTGCCTGAACCGATCAACTCTTGATATAGGAAATGTTCAAAACATTATCCAACAATACAAAATTATATCTTTCTTTACTAATAAAGAGACTGATATGATATTGTATATCAGGTTTGGTATCTAATAACATTCGTTTAGAATCAATGTATTTGCTAATACAGGGTGATAACTACAACAGACTTAGCTGCAACACTTGCACTGTTTTTATCTCATGAAATTTATCACCCGTTCTCAGTTCTCTACATATCTGTAGTCCATGTAACAAATTACATATGTGGGATCCTGATCCGGTATCAAATACCCAAGACGTAAAGGACATTGAGAAACAGTTCTCTGTAATGAACACACCTGAAGATGATGCATCAGCATGCACTTTCTTCGTATGGGCGGCACGGGAATTCTAGTAATCCCCTATATCCTGCTCTGTCGTATAACAATTATAAATTGGAGCGGGACCAACGTTCCCCAGCTCAATATAACAAGCGGGTTCGGTCAATACATCCGTATTATTATCTTGATTAAGGCGTGATATGGTCGCTACCTGGAGAGAGACAGAAGAAAACACTCAGCGTATGCTCTTGCAAGATTAGATTGGTTATCTAATATATCTAATCAGGATGTCTCCTAATGTTTTAGTCAAATCTTCCTTCAAAGCCTAAAAGGATAGACTAGCCGGGATTAATTACACGCTACAAGTTCGCCAATCTTTCAGCCAGACCAGTGCCGGTACTTTGAGGGAGGTTCCCCGCGCTTTCGCACGGACCTAATTAAAATAAACCCCGTTTTCCTAGGGGCGTAACCCCGTTGACACTTTTCTAGACACCTACTTTATCGGCTAAATGTAATGTGTAAAACTCTCCCAGGAGTAACTCTTACTCGCAGCGGGTATCGGGATCCATCTATCTCATAGAAAGTATGCAATCTCATTGCAAATTTCAACACTTGAAATTCCAAATAATATTTTACCCCTAGCAGCTATATGACCTTAACATAGTCAACAAATCATAAGTACTAGTTAAGTTCAACCCGTCATTTCCCGATTGAATTAAACCCACCCGCACGACCCTTAACATAGTCAACAAAGTCGCACGACTACCCTAATCCAATCGCATCATATGCTTATACAGAAAAGCACTAATCAGCTACTACACACTCCGCCTTAACATAGTCAACAAACGTAGCACGAATACTAACTAGTACTTATCTGAAATGACGGAGGGCTATGACAGGTTTTTAAGAAAACCTTTTGCGTAATGAACTTGATATCGTCGCAGAATCGAGTGATTTTAAATGGAGTGTTTTTTGAGGCTTTTCTAGTTTTGCTAAAGAGGTCACTCCCGGTGAAGGGATCGTCGGCTCTTTCCTCATCGAATAAGGTGCAGGATATTTCACAAATATCACTTTGCAAAGAAAAAACTATAGAAGCAATTAAAAGACAGACCGAGTTTGTAGCATCTGCAAGTTTCACTAAAGAGGTCACTCCCGGTGAAGGGATCTCGACTCTTTCCTTATCGAATAAGATGCTGGATGTTCTACAAGGAACAATGCTATGCAAAGCAAGAACTAGAGCTACCAGTTTTTAAATAAGTTTCTACAACATCTTTAGGTTTCTTTTATTTCATTAATCTCATTAATGAAGTCCCATTTTATTATGCTTCACAAGTATCACATTTGAAACGAAATCTGCAATATAACATATATCTCATATATAATATAAACATTCGTCTGAGGCAGTAATATGATCTCATCACAGAACATTGCAGCAGAAGAACATATATGAAATATTGGATATACTAGGACGTCCGTGTTTTAATACGAGCCTGTATAAAACATGGATTCCACGGTCGCGATGAATAGCCAAACCCACATCCCTAGACCCCTACGAGAGTGGCAAGTAACACTGCCAATTCTAGGGTTAGGAGACCCGGTCTCGACTCCTCGAGATGGTATCCCACTGTACCCTAGAACCCGGTTACTTGTGCCCCCCTCCTTGGGTCTACCTAATGCGGAAAAGTAAATAATATACAATGGTGACATCATCCTCAGCCCGGAAGTGCCCCAATAAAAGAATATTACATACAAATGAATTTTACATGAATGAAAACAAAACTCTCATCTCACATAAAACCCCCGGCTACTCAAACACGACGATCCAATATAACATATCACAGTAACACATAACATCTCATATCATCAACGTAAGTAAGTATGCATACACCGATTGTCGTTGATGTATAGCAACGAAAACCGGCGATACAACTACATACTACACTTACGGTCACAGAAAAGAAAGTGTAAAACTACAACAGTTGGAATCCCAAGCTCTTTAGACATCGCATGCCTAACCAAATGAATTCCTTAGACATCGCATGCTTAACAATTATAAACCCCGCATTTTAGTCTCATTATCTAAAACTCTTTTCAATATCAAGTCGGGCAATTCAACAAGATTCCCGATATTTTGATCGAATGCTCGTCGCAAACTTTAGCAAACGGCCGCACCCCCGGATACCGTCGACGAAGTGCACTAAGGCGGAACACCGCTGCCGCGAGCACCCGAACGGATGCTTTTGGCGACAGGGTTCTCCTACAGTCACTTGGTCGGGGCTATGGGCGTGGCTGTCTATTAAGTTTACCCGGCGAGTATCCGCGTACGCTACGTGATTGCGACGGACTTTTGATTACATCAAAATTCCGTAGCAACCGATCAATTGAGACTGAACTGCTAGATTTATAACATTCAAATTAGTTATCTCATAACTACATGTGGATTCCAAATATTGTATCACATTTCAGATAAATAGACAATGTTAAATTTTCCGATCGAATAATCAAACACCCAAGTTTTCCCAAATAGTTCTCAACACTTGATATTAGTTTAAAAACATCCATCACATGCCACAGTATCAATGGTCCAGCCGTAGAAGGGTCAAGCCAATGCCTCACATGTGGCATGCCGTACTGCCCCAAACCCTAAGGTTTAGAGGCGGTTCAGACGGTCACATAATCGAGTTAAGGTTTGTTGTCTTCTAGAGGGTCCACCGTGTTACTTGCACGACTTAGAACGTTCTTAAACTACGGAAAAATCCAACACTTGAAAATTTTCCGGCAGGGAAAAAATGAGTTATTGATATCCGTTCGAACTTTTTAACAGTTTCTAAAATTATCCGGAAAAACTTAAACGAAGTTAAATTATCCGATCGAATCAACGAGTCCCCAATTCAACCCAGAAAACTCAACTCTTGAGTAAATATTAAAAATCCCCAGAAGCATCAGGAAGTACCTACGATTATTACTGTAGAAAAAACTAACATTAATTCGTCCGTACGGCCGCGGAACCGCCGCGCGACCCATGGTCCTGCCGCGGTTCCGCGGCGCTTTATATGAATTACTGTGTCGTTTTTTACAGTAGTCCATATATTTCCCTGCTGATTTTTTTGAGTATTTTTAATATGAAAAAAACAACATTTTTGAAAAATATCCAGAGAAGGGTATAAATCGGGGTTTCCGGGTTCGATCGGACTTTAAACTTCGTCTAGACTTCGTCTAAAGCTCTAGCTTGGCTCTGATACCACTGTAGGGATACTAGGCACTCTAACAAGGGTCTATAAGGCATCAACCATGCCCGATTTAAAATTTAGCCGTGCCGAACAACCCTAAACCAAGATCCTAGACTAGAGATTAGGCGAAACAAAGCATGTTAAATATTTTAACACTAAGTGAGAGGGATTACAACCTTTGTAGATCCTGTCCTTCACTTCTAAAACTCCGTGTTGAGGTCCCTTTACTGCGATCATCGTGCATTCGGAATCTAGAGAGGCTCCACGAAGAGAATGATGCAAACTTGCTTCCGATCTTCGATAACAAAGATGATCTACCTTGAAGTTTCATTAACACAAGCTCTCACTCACTAAATGAAGAATGGCTAGGATAGATTAGGATGATGAAGTAGGAATTTAGCTCTCTTTTGTTTTCATTTACTCATTCATAATCATCATATGGCAAAAAGCTAGAAAGCTTTTTCCAAGGAAGAAGAAGAAGAATATCCAATTCCATTTGTGATGAATAATGAAAAATGTAATTATAATAACTTAAGCAACCATGGTTGCTAAATGAAAAGGCTAACCAATATAGAGAATTAACCAAGGGTGAAGGGTTTGGGTTGAGTTAACCATGAGTCACTAAAATATCAACCATAATATCTTAGCACAAAACAAAAGAAAATCTTCTAGAAAGTTCATGAATGGACTAACCCAATTCAAACCCTAACCTTGTTTAATCTCCACTAATCATGTTGCATTAGTTATCATAACTTGTTACAATATTATATATCACATATATAATATATTTTGTAACAAAAGAAAACAATACAATTAACATATATCGCATATATATCAATGTATTACCCGAGTGAGAAAAAGAATCTTTTAGTGAGCTTATATTACTTAATGTAATTTAATATATCACATATATAATTATATATTAAATCATCGAATCAACACTTGATCCGACAATCCGGCTATATCGCATATAACCGACTAATATATCATTTACCGATTCATCGAATCAACACTTGATCCGATGACCCGGCTGATATCAAATATCGCGAGAATAGAATACGGTATCATATACACGTATTGTTCTCGGTCCCGCACATATCACATATGTGTTCCTACTCCGTTTTTCCTGAGCCAAGAAACCTCTGTGTAGGACTCTAAAGAATTGTCAATACGCCGGCAGTAGGTGATGATCATATCAAACACCCACAAGCTGCAAGCGGTCAGCTAAACATAACAGCCACCCAGGTATTAAGCGATCAGGAGATCAACAAGCAAGCCTGTACATTCTCCTGCGAATCCAATCAGTAACACTCCCGTACAGTCCGGTCTCGTCGTCTGATATGTCGCATATCTCGCCTAGGGGTGGTAAACGTTAGACCTCGGTAGCTTGATAAGTCGTGTCGATATGAGGTCTATAACAGTTCGAGAAACTACTGATAACACTTACCAATAAATCTCAGCAACCCTGGCCAGGGATTTCCAGTTATAGCCAATCGAACACAGCACGATATCAACTCCCTATACCGGGAGAGACGAATCCCCTCCTATCGCTCATTGCCTCCATGTGATTCGGGACTGTACCTAAAAGCCACCTTTTTGCACGCCCTCTTAGACGTGGTATGATGGAAATCAAAGCACAGTGGGAATCACACAAGACTCTATGACGATCTCGGGTCTACAGACTAACCTGTACCAGTGTCACCAGAGAACTGCCATCTGACGTGAGGTATAATACCATCCGGGAGTTTTCGGCGAGTCCGTCCAGTGTACCCAGTCTCTACTGAGCACCCGTACACCATCCTTGATGTCAAACACCAATGGATATGGGATCATCCATCGCCCATCATATGGGTCAAGATGCGTATACGCTAGTCTACTCTGGTGTATCGATGCCTTGTCTCGATACACCCTAGACTAGGAACAGTTATAGGATGTACTCGTCGACTACCGTGGCCCCACTAGTATGATCTCATCATAGTCCCAGTAGTCGAGTACATATCCTAAGGGCTTTATCAACATGTAACATAGAGACAATCAGAGTACATGTTAAGATAAAGTGTAACCAGATAGCGTACTATCATGTCAAGCAAGAAAGTCCTTCCTATATATGTCCAAGCATCCACTACAATATACATCGTATGTACAGTAATGGCCTCTAGGGCATACATATAACTAACAGAAATGGCTTCATCTTTTGTCTGTTCACTCATTGTTGTCCCATCTTCCTGTTTTTATTATTTGCTTATTTTGATTTTGAGTCTATAAATACCAGGTCATAGGTAAGGGGAGTGGATACTTTTTTCTTTAGTTTTAGTCTAGAACAATTGTAATTTGTCTTTTCTTTGAACTCTTGAACTCTTTCCCCTTTGTCTTGACCTTGCAATTTCTTCATTGAATTTGCAAGCTTAAGATTTAGCTTCTTGAATTCAAGATTAGTTGTATCTTACTTGAAAATCAATAAAAAGTTCTCATTGTTCATTTGATGTGTCTTGCTTTCTACAAACTTCAAACTTGTGAAATCTTTGCATTGCTTTGAGTCTTGCAACCTCTTAAGTATGCTTGCAACCTTTAAGTTTGGTATTTTGATTTCACATTGGTACAGACTTAAGAACATTTGAAGATATTCGCACATTGAATTTATCGGTTCTTAACTTTCTTTACTTTTCTTGCAATTTTTGTTATGCCTTACTCTTTTCTTTCTTTTTAGTTTTGATATTGTAAATATGTGTGAGTAATTGATTTACTTGTAAGGGTAGAATATGGTTAGTTTGTGTTAGGAGATGTGTTTTTAAAACCTTAAAAATCTTAACTTCGTAATTGAAACTTCGACCAAACGACTCGCAACTCCGCTCCGTTAGGCGCCCTATCCTATCAAGATAGCTGTGAATCCTAATCGTGACCGATTGCGAGTAGTTTGCCGAAGACTAAGGTCAAGAGACAATAACGGAAGGACAAGGGACAAGAAATACGGATTTAGCACACAATTGCAAATACCGTGGTTCAAGTTCCATAATCTCCATTGTTGCTTATTTTCTTAGTGTCAATATCAGAATTAAGGTGTATAAGGAAGCGGCAAATATCATCCTAACACAAGCTAATCTAAAACTACTCCTAACAAGTCTTTTTATTAAACATATCATTGTTACGAAACTAAGTATAACAAACAACCCAAGTTATGGTATTAACTAGTTAAAACAAGCTAAAAAGCCTACCATCTCCCTGTGGATGACCCGTACTCATCGCGGCTCGCTACACGTGACACCGTCTTTGATTGCGGTAATTTCAAATTCTTTCTAAATATGACACGGTGAAAACATATCAATCACGGAGCTACTCGATCAACGGCTTAAAAACCGCATATCGAGGAATACATCAGCCAACGCGACGGTACCACAGACCAAATTCCTAGTACCACAAAACCTAACGAATCTCTGTCGCAAAGAGTATGGGTTACTACATATAACGTTAGGATAAATTTGCATGTAAATCTAAGGGAGGTAAACTAAACAAACTCCAAAATGATTCCATAAACTAAACAAACTCCGAAATGAGTACATAAACTAGAGACTCTAAAACGAGTGAATAAACTACAAACTCCGAAATGAGTACATAAACTAGAGACTCCGAAATGAGTTCACAAACTAGAAACTCTGAAATAAGTTCATAAACTAGAGACTCCGAAACGAGTGAATAAACTACAAGCTCCGAAATGAGTTCATTAACTAGAGACTCCGAAACGAGTGAATAAACTACAAGCTCCGAAATGAGTACGTAAACTAGAAACTCTGAAACGAGTGAATAAAATACAAACTTCGAAACGAGTAAATAAACTAATTAGCACCACATTAAGACACGGATAAGTGCATGCAAAAAATGTATATTCTTATTCATGAATCAAAGTATTTAAGAGATACAATTAATACAAAAAGGGGAATACAATTACAATTGTTAAGAAGGAGGGGCTTTTAACAAGTTGGCAACCCGCTCACGCGCTCCCTGCAGCTCCTCCTCGCATGCTTCTACTGCGGCCCCGTTATTGCAAGCATGATGAAATCTTCTCAGCCATTTCCTGCTTGGCAACTTCACAATCTTGCATGCCCCGCTCAGTAAAATCCAGCTTCTGCCTCAGCGCCAGCCCATCAGAAATACATTTTTAGAGGTTTTCGAAAATAACTTACAGCTGTGTGGCATTCACTTCAAACTGGGCGCGTAATTTGATGGATTCACCAGAAGCCGTATCATGCTCCATTCGCTTCAGGGTCAACTTTTGTTCAAAATATTGAATGAAATCGGTACTTTGCTTGATCCATGTGACCCGTTGATCCTTCAAGGTCAATAGCTCAGGAGCGAGACACTTGAGCTCGATCTTATGCAGACAAGCCTCGATCCTTTTACAATAGTCGACCCAAAAGCCGGCGAAATCTTCGCTGTGGAAGTTCACAAGCGTTGCCAACATAGGATTGACTTCATCAGCGAAATCCGCAGTAGAGGTGAGAGCTTCAGCATCAAGATCTTCAATAAATTCGCATAACATTCGCTTGCTAGTTGTCGCACCCCTGGAAGATTGACGCTTAGTAAAAGACCCCATAGGCATGGGAATGTGAGACTCAAAAGGAACCGAAGCCGGTGTATTCGCTGCAAAATAAATCACGCACAAATGAGGGTTAGATTTCAATTTGAAAAAATAAAGAAGATGACTGATGGACGAGATCTACCGTACCATCTGTTGAAGGCGGCATGACAGGGAGTACAGAGACTCGGCTATCCCTTCACTTCCTCCCTCGAGCCATGGTGCTGTAGTCAATATGGGGAAAGCTTAGCAACAGAATGAAAAGAAGAAACACCAAGAAAAGATTATACTAACCAATGCTGGAAAGAGGAACGAATTCCGACCGGAAGGAAAAATGCGGGCTTAACACCTAGTGTAAGCGATCAAAGAGCACTCCTGCAGAATTGCAAAAATATATGTTCAATACAGGAAAATAGTATGTATACTGAAGCAAAGAAATGAGAAATCTTCCCCTTCCAGAGTTCGGAGAGACGCAGAAGAAAGGGGTGGAACCGTGGCAGTCAGAGCTATGACCGGCGGCAATTCTTCAGTCAATACAGCATTTGGGTCTACTGCACCTATACTCAGGATAAAGGAGATATCATTAGATGCCTAGTGGGATTAAAAACTCAAAGATAATAACTCAAGGAGTACCTGACAGAGTAGAAACTGAAACAGTGCCCTAAACGTCACCAGTTGTGACGGCTTCCTCGGTTGCCACTGGGAAAGTGGATTCAGCACCCCCACCTTCATCCCCTGAATCGGTAAGGGCAGTTGTAATGCTGGCATCCCCCATAGATATTAAGGATCCACAGGGAGAAGAAGCGACAGTCGGAGCGGTCTCAGATTCCAGAGAAAGGTTGGATACTTCAGGCTCTTTAGTCGCCGGCACTTTACCTGCCAGGCCACCACCAGAACCTGGACTGCTTTAAAACAAAAAAAAATGTGTCATGATTCGAAGAAAAGCGGTTACTAAGTTCTAATAAGGGACTGCGCGTTGTTATGCCTTGAAGCAACCGCTCGGCGTCTTCCCGAGCCGCATGCGCAACTCGTCTATGAGCAATAGACAAGTCAGAAGGGACATTCACCATGGGAATGACAGAAGGTCGAACTTCACTTGAACCTGCGCCCGTGGCCAAAACAGCCTGACGTTCCCTCGCAGCATGCTTTCTACGCTTCCTTTTAGCCTGGGCTGTATGAACTGACCTCCTTAAAACTTCTGACAGGAGGACGTCGTCATCCAAATCGAGCTCGGCTTTCGGATCCGCTGTGGCATCCATCATAGGAAACTTCAGCAACACCTCCTGCAATGGCCTTGGGAGGGCCTCAGCCATAACCGATGTCTCTGAAGGCTTTTCTACATCACCACCCAGGGCTGGCATTATATTCAGAACAACCTGGGTTGTGGTGGTTCCTGTAATAGGATAAAGAAAAGGGTCAGATCATAAATAAAAGGAACTAAAAATATAAAAGTGTAGTGAAGCGAAGCATACCAAGGTCCAAAGAGACACGGAGCCTCTCCTCCTCCTCAAATATCTTGAGGGAAGCCGAGAGAGCCTCTTCAGCAGATATACCTATTAAGGAAGAGAGCGTTAGTAAAACATAATAAATTAAAAAAGGATGGGATATATACAAGAGAGTATAAATAAAGTATACCAGACTCCGCAATAGAGTCTAACGCCGCCTGTTCACGGGCCAGTCGTTTCGACGCTTCAATGGCGGCCTGAAGATCGGTATTAGTTATAGGCGTATCAAACAGACTGACATTAGTGCCAAACTTGCACAAGCCCTCACTATAGGGAGCATGGGGCTCCTGGTTGAATACAACGTCAGCAGAAAATAAGGATTTCTTTTTCTTTTGCGAACTGGCACCAACACCTACTGATAAGAGTTTTCGCTTGACGGGTCTCTTCAAACGGCGAGTCCCAATCTCTGAACCAATGCCCGACTTAGGGGAAACCACGGCTACCGCAGTCGCAGGAACATTGTTAGTTATACATATGTCCTAGAGGCCATTGTTGTACATAAGATGTATATTATAGTGGATGCTTGGATATATATAGAGAGGACTTTCTTGCTCGTCATGATAGTATGCTATTTGGTTTCACTTTGTCTTAACATGTTGACTTATATTAGTTTACTGTCTTACTCTCACATATTGATAAAGCCCTTAGGATATGTACTCGACTACTGGGACTATGATGAGATCATACTAGTGGGGCCAGGGTAGTCAACGAGCACATCCTATAACTGTTCCTAGTCGAGGGTGTGTCGAGACAGGGCATCGATACACCAGAGTAGACTAGCGTATACGCATCTTGACCCATATGATGGGCGATGGATGATCCCATATCCATCGGTGTTTGACATCAAAGATGGTGTACGAGTGCTCAGTGGAGACTGGGTACACTGGACGGACTCGCCGAGAACTCCCAGATGGTATTATACCTCCCGTCAGATGGCAGTTCTCTGGTGACACTGGTACAGGTTAGTCTGTAGACCCGAGATCGTCATAGAGTCTTGTGTGATTCCCACTGTGCTTTGATTTCCATCATACCACGTCCAAGTGGGCGTGCAAAACGGTGGCTTTTGGGTACAGTCCCGAATCGCATGGAGGCAATGAGCGATAGGAGGGGTTTCGTCTCTCCCGGTATAGGGAGTTAATGTTGTGCTGTGTTCGATTGGCTATAACTGGAAGTCCCTAGCCAGGGCGGATATTGAGTACTACTGATAGGTGTTATCAGTAGGTTCTCGACCTGTTATGAGCCTCACATCGACACGAATTATCGGTTACTGGGGTCTGACGTTTACCACCCCTAGACTAGATATGCAACATATTAGACGAAGAGACCGGACTGTACGGTAGTGTTACTGACTGGATTTACAGGAGAATGAACAGGCTTGCTTGTTGATCTTCTGATCGCTCAATACCTGGGTGGCTGTTACGTTTAGCTGACCGCTTGCAGCTTGTGGGTGTTTGATATGATCATCACCTACTGCCGGCGTATTGACGGTTCTTTAGAATCCTACACAGAGGTTTCTTGACTCAGGAAAAACGGAGTAGGAGCACATATGTGATATGTGCAGAACCAAGGATAATACGATATGAGATACCGTATTCTATTCTCGCGATATTAGATATCAGCCGGGTATATAAGATATAGCCGGATCATCGGATCAAATGTTGATTCGATGAACTGATACAGTTTATATTAGTCGGTTATTTGAGAAATAGCCGGATTGTCGGATCAAGTGTTGATTCGATAATTTAATGTATAATTATATATGTGATATATTACATTACATTATCTAATATTGGCTCGCTTTATTGATTCATTTTCTCACCGGGTAATACATTGATATATATGCGATATATTTTAATTGTATTATTTTCTTTTGTTACAAAAATATATTATATATATGTGATATATAATATTGTAACAAGTTATGTTTACAAATGCAACATGATTAGTAGAGATTAAACATGGTTAGGGTTTGATTTGGGTTAGTATTTTCTTGAAGCTTCTAGAAGCTTTTGTTTTGTTTTTAAGCTAAGATATTATGTGTTGATATTTTGAAGATATTATTTAAACCAACCCAAACCCTAGTAAACTCTCTACATGAGTTAATACTTCATATTATTAACTCAAGGTTCATTTGTAAGCATAGTAACTTTTCATTATGCATCACAAAAGAAATCATCTTCTTCTTCCTTCATGAAAGCTTTCTAGCTTTTTGATTTTGTGATGAATTAGTGTGAGATCTTGAAAATAAAAGAGAGCATAATTCCTACTTCATCATCCTCATCTAATCTAGCCAATTAGATTAGGGTGTTCACTTTATTAATACTTGATTATAAAAGTGAGAGCTTGAGTTAAAAAACTTCAAGGTAGATCATCTTCAAAAAGGAAGACTTCAAGAAAGCATAGATCGTTCGGCCTGTGGAGCTTCTCTTGAGTCCGGGAGATCATGGATCGCGGCGAAGGGACTACTACTCGGAGATTATGAAGCGAAGGAGCGGACTACAAAGATTGTAATCTCTCTCTCTTAGTTGTAAAGATGTTTACTTGCATGTTTAACCCTAATTATCTAGCAAAGATCCTCGCTTTAGATTGTTCGGCACGTTGTTCCCTGATTAAAAATCAGGAAAAAGCTTCAGAAGAGGCATCACGTGCTCACACATGACCAATGGTCACGTGTTGGCACGTGATGGTTAAGCAGCGGCCAGAGAACAGAGCGCAGAAGAAGAGAAGCCCATTCCAACGGTCACGTGGCCACACGTGACCAACGGTCACGTGGCCACACGTGACCGGCTTTAAAAGCCTTATTCTTTAACAGAATTAAATTCTGAGAAGAGATCATTCAAATCTTTCCAAAATGGAGAAGATTTATCTGAAACCGTTGGATCAAGAATCTGAGGGTGATTAAATATCACCAATTTATGGAAAAATCTTGGACATGGAAAGATTTCCCCCTAAATCTAACCGAAATAACAAAGAGATATCTTTGGACTTAAAATCCAATGGTGAATAAAATTCACCTAATAATCTAAAGGCCCAGATTAATGATGAAGATAAATCAAATCTCTCAATAAACAAATCAGATCTTTCAATGAAAAATTCACTAAAACAGATTGATTCTTTTCCTTCTCCTATAAATAGGTGCCAAGGGAGAGAGTTAAAAAAAAAGAGGGATATAGAGCCTTGGAATCTTAAAAATTCAGAAGGAAGAATTTGATTCTCTGCAAAAAAAAAACCCTGTGTAAGAAAAGAGAGGCTTCGAAAGAGAATTTAATTCTCAAAAGAGTTTAACTCTTATATAAAGAAAAGAACTTAGTTCTTTCTCTGGTGGAAGATTTGCAAAGTGCACATCTCCCCATAAATTGAGAATTTAATTCTCATTGGGTTAAAATCCTGCCATGCAGATCTAAAATATAGAGGAGGAAATGAGTTTTGAGAATTTAATTCTCACAGAATTATAGGAATTTAATTCCTTTGAGATAAAATTAGGGTTTAACCCTATATTATAGGAATTTAATTCCTTCAGAGTGGACAGAACTAGGGTTTAACCCTAATTGAGAACTTAATTCTCTCAAACTCACAGGAATTGAATTCCCTTAGAAAAGAAATTAGGGTTTAACCCTATCTAAGAATATAATTCTTCAGAAGAAAATAGGAATTTAATTCCTCTAAAGTTTATTGCTAGGGTTTAACCCTTTGAAGAATTTAATTCTTAAAAGATGAACAAATCTTTAAAACATGCAAAGAACCAAAGTCACGTGCTACCACGTGACCTCTGTAAAGATCCACAGAAAAGAACTTTGAGGCAACGTCTCACGTGCCCCACGTGACCCCTGAAGGATAAAAACAAAAAGCAAACAGAAGCTATGGGCGCCCTCACGTGCTACCACGTGACCCCTTGGCAAAGGCTTTAACAGTTAAAAACCCACATTCCCACCACGTGACAGCACGTGATGCTCCAAGAGCAATTATAGAAAGTATTCAATACTTTTGGCATAATAAAATAAGGGGAATCAGGCCGCTCTCACGTGTCCACACGTGACCCCTCTCTCCTTAGTGTTTAACACTAATTTGAAAACTTTGTTCCCAGTGTTTAACACTGATTTGCTTTAGTGTTTAACACTAATTTGAAAGCCCTGTTGCTAGTGTTTAACACTGATTATCTTTTAGTGTTTAACACTAACTTGTTAATCTTATTCCCAGTGTTCAACACTGTTGGTCTTTAGTGTTTAACACTAGCTTTAGCCCAATTGGCTAAGTTTCTGGAGGCAAGGCCTCTCCTTCAATGAACCAACAGAGGGCCAATATTCTAAACATGATTGGACTTAGCCCAAGCTGGCCATAAGTCCTCAATTCAAACTTAACTGGGCTAATGGGCTCATAATATAATTAATTAGTCTTAGTTCCAAATTGGGCTAAAGATTATTTAATCTACCTTGGTTCAAGGGTACATCTCTGTAAGTCCACGTTGCGACCCCCGGTTCTTACGGGGAGGCGGAAACGGTATAAAAAACGAATTTTTATCGCAAGAGGCAACATGGACTAAACTATGGTCGGGATCGTTGTCTAAACTAAAACTAGCAAACTAAGCTAAAGATATTTAGCTACTCGGATGAAGATGGTTATACCTAAACTTGAACTCCTTCTCTTCAAGCTCCGATGGTGGTTCGATGGCTCCTTCTCGTTGTCTCCGTACGCCGAAGATAGATCCACTTGAAAGCTCCAACCTTTAGCTCCTTCTTCGTTCTTTGAAGAAACTAGTTCACTTGGTTTGCTAAACCTAGTGAACTAGAATGAGTAGAGATGATTTAGAATGGGATTTTATCTATGGTTCTTGATTCTCAACTCATGAGACAAGAGAACCATAGATCAAGAGAGGGAGCAAGAGGTTGAGGGTGAGAGCAAGAGGAGAGCTCAAGAACAAGAGAGAGAATGAGCAAGAAAGAATGAGGCTCTCTTTTCTCTCTCACCCTCTCATAATCCAAAGCAATGATAACTCATCATATCAACAAAAGTCTTATGGTAATGGTTAGAAGCAACCATAAGGTTATCATATCATGCACTCATTTTACTCAAAAAAGCAAGCAAGAAAAAAGTCTTTGGCATGAAATGATAACCATGGTCATCATGATGGTCAACTAGTCAAGCCTAGTCAACCGGTCAACAAGTCAACAAAAGTCAACAAGTCACCAAAGTCAACAAGTCAACAAAAGTCAACAAGTCAACAACCATATCACCATAATACTTAATTAATATAATAGTCAATCACAAATCATATTCTCATTAGGGTTGAGCATAAAGTCAAAAAATCAACGGTCAACTGTCAACAACCCTAATGAGAATCCGCTGCCTCTGCCTCCCTGTCAACTGTGCATACACACCCGCATCCGCGTTCCGAGGAACACGAATGCAAACTGGATAAATCCAATCCCATAAGGTACACTAGGATCTGGCTTAAACCAAAGCCCGCTAGTGTAAACTGTCCGGACACTGTACGTGCACAAGTGCACGGATGTGACCGAACCCTGTCGCAAAACCATGCGACCTGTCGCAATACCATGCGACCTCTACTCTTTTGCCTAAAGGCGAAAAGCTTTCTGTGTGGGACTCTAAAGACTCGACACTACGCTGGCAGTGGGTTTAACCACAGACCGCAAGCGGCACTAGCTGTGCGTAACGGTCCCCAGGTAATGCCGACAAGAAGACCGACGAGGCGAAACCCATCTGAACTCCTACTGAGCCTGAGTGTGACATTCTCCGTACAGTCCGGTCTGTTCGTCTGATACATCGCATGGCGGGCCTAGGGGGCGGTAAACGTCAGTCCCCCAATAGCGGTACAAGTCGTGCCGGAGTGAAGCCCAATACACCCTGAGATAACACTGGAAACCTACCAGTATATCTCGTTTGCCCTGGCCAGGGACTACTCGTGTAATGGCTCTCCTAGACACAGCGCGATGTCAACCCCCAATACCGGGAGAGACGAATCCTGTCTAACCGTCACTGCCTCCAAGTGCTTCGGGACTGCACCCAACCACCGCCTGTTTGCACGACTCCTTTGAGCCGTGGTAGGGTAGTGATCAAAGTACAGTGGGAACACACCCGAGGCGAAGTGACAGTGTCAAGTCAGCGGACTAAGCTGTACTCATGTCACCTGGGAACTGATAACTGACGATAGGTATAATACCAACTAGTCAGTTCCTGACGAGTCCTGTCCAGTGTACCCGTAACCTAACGAGCACCCGCATACTATCTCAAGTACGACGTACTGACGGCTGTGGGACAGACCGTCTCCCACACTGGGATGAGAAGCGCATGCGCTGGTCTACTCCGGAGTATCGATGCCCTGTCTCGATAGTCCTGCGACCAGGGACCTGCATAAGGATGTGCTTATAGATTACCCAGCCCCACTAGTGTGACGGCCATCACATCGCTGGTAATCAAGCAAAGATCCTAAGGGCTCTACTAATGTGTATAGGCGATATACAAAAATAAACACATGTACACATTGAAGTAGAAACAAACCAAGTAGCATACTACTATTTTGAGCAAGATTGTATATACAAGGTGAATATCCCAAGCATCCATTAAGTAATATACAAACCAGTATGATACAGTAATGGCCTCTAGGGCATATACACTAACAATCTCCCACTTGCACTAAGGCCATGTACTGGCGTATCGAAGACCTATCATCTCGATCAGCCGCTCGAACTGAGTCTGGGGCAGGGCCTTGGTGAATGGATCAGCAGTGTTGTCTTCTGAAGCGACTCTCCGAACCTCGATCTCCTGGCGATCTACGATCTCCCTGATCAGGTGATACCGCCTTAAGATGTGCCTGGATCTCTGATGGGACCTGGGTTTCTTCGCTAAAGCTATAGCCCCGTTGTTGTCGCAATACAGAGGTATTGGATCAACAATGGACGGAACCACCTGAAGTTCTTTCAAGAACTTCCTCATCCAGACAGCTTCTTTTGCGGCATCAGATGCAGCGATGTATTCCGCTTCCATCGTCGAGTCTGCAACGGTTTCTTGTTTGGAACTCTTCCAACACACCGCCCCTCCATTGAGGGTAAAGACAAAACCCGACATGGACTTGGAATCATCCTTGTCACTCTGGAAGCTGGAGTCAGCAAAGGCCTCAATCTGGAGGTCTTTTCCGCCATACACCAAAAACATCTCCTTAGTCCTCCTCAGGTACTTGAGAATGTTCTTTACCGCTATCCAATGTTTCTCCCCAGGGTTTGACTGATACCGGCTTACTACACTCAGTGCATAAGCTACATCCGGTCTGGTACACAACATCGCATACATTATAGAGCCTACCGCAGAAGCGTAGGGTATAATAGACATGCGATCCCTCTCCAAATCAGTCTTGGGAGACATCTCTTTAGAGAGGGTGATCCCGTGACAAGCCGGTAGGTTACCGCGCTTGGAATCTTCCATACTGAATCTTTTCAGTACGGTGTCGATGTACCTGGACTGAGAAAGTCCCAATATCCTCTTGGATCTATCACGATGGATCCGGATCCCCAGGATGTATGAGGCATCACCCAGGTCTTTCATGGAGAACCTTTGTGACAAGAACCCCTTGACAGATTGTAGCATAGGAATGTCATTTCCTATTAAGAGAATGTCATCCACGTATAAAACGAGGAATACTACAGTTCTCGCTACAAATCTACTATAGATGCATGGTTCATCTGGATTTTTGATAAAGCCAAATTCTTTGACCGTCTCATCAAAGCAGATGTTCCAACTCCGCGATGCCTGCTTTAGTCCATAGATGGACTTAAGCAACTTGCACACCTTTCCGCTGCTCCCACTCTGAATGAAACCCTCTGGCTGGTCCATATAGACACACTCCTCTAAATTTCCATTTAGAAAAGCTGTCTTTACGTCCATTTGCCAGATCTCATAATCGTGGAAGGCAGCAATGGCAAGAAGGATCCGAATGGATTTCAGCATGGCTACTGGAGAAAAGGTTTCGTCGTAGTCCAAGCCAGGTCTTTGATGAAAACCCTTTGCTACCAGCCTAGCTTTATAGGTCTCAACCTGTCCATCTACACCAATCTTCCTTTTGAAGATCCACTTGCATCCTACGGGTTTTACCCCGTCTGGAGCAATGTCCAACGTCCATACCTTGTTGGTGTACATGGACTCCATTTCGGTCCGCATTGCATCCAGCCATTTCACCGAGTCAACGCTCTGAACGGCCTGCTGGAAGCTAGTAGGCTCATCATAATCTATGATGCAATCCTCTCTATCCCCGTCTATGAGAAAACCGTAGTATCTCTCAGGCGGATGAGACTGCCTACTACTTCTGCGGAGCGGCGTAGGAATGTCCTGTTCTTCCGAACCTTCTGGTTCCACTAAACTTTCAGTAACAGTCCGTGGTTCTGGAATTTCTTCCAGTTCTACTGTGCTCCCACTTATCTGGTTTTCCAAAAACTCAGTTTCCAAGAAGTAGGCATGACGAGAAACAAGAACTTTTTGTTCCTCTTCACAGTAGAAGAAATATCCTTTTGAGTTCTTTGGATACCCCACAAACTTGCACTGTACTGAGCGTGCCTCGAGCTTGTCCGCATGCTGCTTTTTGACAAAAGCCGGACATCCCCATGTCTTAATGTGCTTAAGATAGGGTCTCTTCCCACACCACATTTCATATGGTGTGGAAGGCACAGTCTTAGTCGGAACTCGGTTCAAAAGGTACGCTGCTGATTCTAGCGCATACCCCCAGAATGATCGCGGTAACTCAGCATTACCCATCATGGACCGCACCATATCCAATAGGGTGCGGTTCCGTCTCTCCGATACACCGTTATGTTGCGGGGTGTATGGAGGAGTAAGCTGAGAGAGAATTCCGTTCTCTTTTAAATAGTCCAGGAACTCGGCACTTAAGTATTCTCCACCTCGATCCGATCTTAGAATCTTAATACTTTTGCCGGTCTGTTTCTCTACTTCATTCTTATACTCCTGGAATTTTCCAAAGGCCTCGGACTTATGTTTCATCAAGAAGACATAACCGTACCTTGAGAAGTCATCCGTAAAAGTAATGAAGTAAGAATGTCCGCTTCGGGCATGTGTAGACATTGGACCGCACACGTCACTGTGTACGAGTCCTAAGAGCTCGCTCGCTCTTACTCCTTGTCCAGTAAACGGAGTCTTTGTCATCTTTCCTTTGAGACAAGATTGACAAGTGGCATACGATTGATATTCGAACGCATTCAAATATCCTTCTGTATGTAACTTAGTCAACCTTCTCTCATTGATGTGACCCAATCTACAATGCCATAAGAAAGTCTGATTTATTTCCAGAGACTTTCTTTTGTGTGTATTCTGGACGTTGAAAATCTGTGGTTGGTTTAACACGTATATACCATTACTCAATGTACCTGACCCAATCAAAACTTGATTAAGGTGAATGTTTACAACATTACTTACAAACGCAAATTCATAACCTTCTTTAGAAACTAAAGATACAGAAATGATATTACAAGTTGCGTTGGGTACAAAAAAGCAATTACGCAAAACCAAAACATGTCCATCTGACATTCCCAGGTGATAGTCCCCCACGGCTTTAGCATCCATGCTAGCTCCGTTCGCAACTTTGAGGGTCATGTCACCTGCCTTCAAAACCCTACGGTTTCTCAACGCCTGCAAAGAATTACAGATATGAGATCCTGATCCGGTATCCAATACCCAGGAAGTAGAGTTTATTGAAAGACAATTTTCAATAACATACACACCTGAAGCTGAAGCTGCAACCTGCTTCAATTCCTGTGTTCTGGCCTTCCAGGCCCTGCAATCATTCTTCCAGTGTCCTTTCTTATGACAATAGAAGCATTCTTCTTTATCCACAAGCTTCCCCGCTATCTTTGTTGCTTTACCTTTTCCCTTCGTATCCACTTTACTAACACCGCCCCTTGGTTTGGCGGGGGCCTTCTTCTTCTTTCCCTTGGCTTTCGCCTTGGACCTAGAAGAAGATGATCCTCCTACAAACAAAGTGGATGTTTCCCTACCTTTCTGTAGGGTGCCCTCTGCGCTCCTCAGCATGTTGAGGAGCTCTGATAGTTCAACCTCTTTTTCTTGTAGGTTGAAGTTCAGTATAAACTGGGCGTAAGTGGAAGGAAGGGACTGGAGAACTATATCCGTATATAGCTCACTCTCCAATGTGATCCCTAGGTCAGCGAGCTCCTCAATATAGCCGATCATCTTTAGCACATGCTCGGCTACTGATGATCCGACGGCCATTCTTGTCGAAAATAACTTTTTCGACGCTTCGTATCTTGCGATACGTGATTGCTCTCCATACAGTTCTTTTGTATGGAGCAATATGGACTCCATGTCCATATTCTCATGCCTCCTCTGATGTTCGTTGTCCATCGAGGCAAGCAGGAGGCACTTGGCCTTCGCGCTATCAATCTCCCAAGTCTTGCGGATTTCCTTATCCGCGACACTGGAAGTTGGACCAGGGACAGGGGGAGCTTTGGTGGTAAGAAGATACCCCAGCTTGTCATAAGTGATTGCTATCGTGACATTCCTGAGCCAATCTTTGTAGTTTGGCCCTGTCAGTTTGTTTTTATCTAGGAGTAACTTAAGTCCAGTCATGTTGATTGGTCGCTGCAATTAGGAGAGAGAAGAAGAAACACTCAGCATGATGCTCTTGCAAGTTTAGAGTGGTTTTTAGTTTGTCTAAACAGGATGGCTCCCACTGTTTCTCGAATCCCTCCTCAAACCATAAAGGAAGAATTAGTCAGGATCAATCCCACCGTACAATACTTGCTTAACCGTTCAGCCAGGCCGGTGTCGGTACTTCGAGGGAGGTTTTCCAACGCTTTCGCGAAGTTCCTTAATTAGAGAACCTCTTTTCCCTGGGGGCGTAGCCCCGCTAACACCTTTCTAGGCACCTACTAGGTTTATAGCATTGATCGTTAAGTGAGAAATTTCCCGAGGAGTAGCATATACTCACAGTAGGATCGGGATGCAAATATCATCGCGTGACGAAACTGAAGGAATCCTACCAGAATCATCACACTCCAAATGGTATGCAAATCTAGCAAGTTTCAGTACTTATGAAACTCCCGATGTGGATTTTTGCCCCATGCTCTTATGACCTTGACTTTGGCCAACAAATCATAAGTCACATGTCAAGTTCTGCCCGTCGTTCTCCAGGTTAATTTGAATCCACCCGCACCTACCCTTGACTTTGGCCAACAAGGCAGTACGACTGTTCCAAACCAACGCATCTATCTATGCTGCACATGAATACCCAATAGCTACCAATCACTGTGCCTTGACTTTGGCCAACAAACACAGCTTGAATACTATTGACTATTCATGTGAAACGACGGAGGGCTACGGATGGTTTTGGCGAAACCGTGAACGTAGTGAACTTGATTTAATCGATGGAACGAGATAGCTTTTAGAAGGAGTGGCTCAAGCTCCGCATTTAAAAGTTATTTTGAAAAGAACCGAGTGGTTTTTCGAAAGTGTTCCAACGACTTTAACTTGGTTTATTATCTTGCATTAGTTCTTTTAATGCGTGATATTCTTGCATTAGTACTTTTAATGCGTCCCATCATTTAACCCTACCATTGCAGAAAACAACCAAAATATGACGTACGCTTATGCCATTCGCATTCGCCACTGGGCCCCGTCATTACCCGTTAGGTTACTTAACTAACGACAGAGCGGGGGCTGGGCTAGCGCGTCTGTAAAACATAAGCAACGCCTAAATAATAAGCAATGATAGACATTACAGATCACAGATGAATGCATTGGATATACTAGCAATCCGCAATCCTTTCGAGCCTGAAACGAAAAGCGGATAACACGGTCGCGGTGAATAGCCAAATACCCCACCCAAGACCCCTACGGGTGCGGCAAACTACCCGCCAAGTACTCGGTAGTTTGTGCACCCCTCCATGGGTCTATCCTAGGAGCAAAAACAGTAAAAAGAATTATACAATGACGGCTACAACCCCGACCCGGTTGTGCGGCCAAACAAATAATAATTATTACATCAATTTACATTTACAATGAATGAAAGAAAAACAAAAGCTCATCTCACATCCACCCCGGCTATTCACCCGCGACAGTCCAACACATTCATATACACATTCCAGCACATTACAGATCATGTATAACCCCGACTAATCGACTTATAGCGATTAGCCGACGTTCAATACATGCAAGCGTCACAGATATAACTATCATAGTCAAAGTGCAGTGAAGTTCGGAAAAAATACGGAATTATAGGACCCCAAAAGGAAATTTCTTTTCTGGAAAATCTGGGCACATATAATATATTTTAAAAATCCCAAAACCAACACACAAACACACTGCACGAAAAACGATGCAGAGAAGACACCAAGTCGCGGCGGTTCCGCGGCGTCTAAGAAGGATCACGCGGCGGAAGCGCGGCACTTTAGGCGAATCACTGTATCGTTTTTCTTGGGTGTTCACACAAAACCCTGAGCCGAATTTAGGAGTATAAAGTTTTTCATTTTGAGCAGAAAAAATTTCAACAGAAACTCAGTTTTTGTGATTATCCGGTTTTGTGATTTTTTTCGGTTCCGAACTTCATTACACTTCACTACCAAGCTAGTTTAAGTTTAGTTAGGCTCTGATACCACTGTAAGTCCACGTTGCGACCCCCGGTTCTTACGGGGAGGCGGAAACGGTATAAAAAACGAATTTTTATCGCAAGAGGCAACATGGACTAAACTATGGTCGGGATCGTTGTCTAAACTAAAACTAGCAAACTAAGCTAAAGATATTTAGCTACTCGGATGAAGATGGTTATACCTAAACTTGAACTCCTTCTCTTCAAGCTCCGATGGTGGTTCGATGGCTCCTTCTCGTTGTCTCCGTACGCCGAAGATAGATCCACTTGAAAGCTCCAACCTTTAGCTCCTTCTTCGTTCTTTGAAGAAACTAGTTCACTTGGTTTGCTAAACCTAGTGAACTAGAATGAGTAGAGATGATTTAGAATGGGATTTTATCTATGGTTCTTGATTCTCAACTCATGAGACAAGAGAACCATAGATCAAGAGAGGGAGCAAGAGGTTGAGGGTGAGAGCAAGAGGAGAGCTCAAGAACAAGAGAGAGAATGAGCAAGAAAGAATGAGGCTCTCTTTTCTCTCTCACCCTCTCATAATCCAAAGCAATGATAACTCATCATATCAACAAAAGTCTTATGGTAATGGTTAGAAGCAACCATAAGGTTATCATATCATGCACTCATTTTACTCAAAAAAGCAAGCAAGAAAAAAGTCTTTGGCATGAAATGATAACCATGGTCATCATGATGGTCAACTAGTCAAGCCTAGTCAACCGGTCAACAAGTCAACAAAAGTCAACAAGTCACCAAAGTCAACAAGTCAACAAAAGTCAACAAGTCAACAACCATATCACCATAATACTTAATTAATATAATAGTCAATCACAAATCATATTCTCATTAGGGTTGAGCATAAAGTCAAAAAATCAACGGTCAACTGTCAACAACCCTAATGAGAATCCGCTGCCTCTGCCTCCCTGTCAACTGTGCATACACACCCGCATCCGCGTTCCGAGGAACACGAATGCAAACTGGATAAATCCAATCCCATAAGGTACACTAGGATCTGGCTTAAACCAAAGCCCGCTAGTGTAAACTGTCCGGACACTGTACGTGCACAAGTGCACGGATGTGACCGAACCCTGTCGCAAAACCATGCGACCTGTCGCAATACCATGCGACCTCTACTCTTTTGCCTAAAGGCGAAAAGCTTTCTGTGTGGGACTCTAAAGACTCGACACTACGCTGGCAGTGGGTTTAACCACAGACCGCAAGCGGCACTAGCTGTGCGTAACGGTCCCCAGGTAATGCCGACAAGAAGACCGACGAGGCGAAACCCATCTGAACTCCTACTGAGCCTGAGTGTGACATTCTCCGTACAGTCCGGTCTGTTCGTCTGATACATCGCATGGCGGGCCTAGGGGGCGGTAAACGTCAGTCCCCCAATAGCGGTACAAGTCGTGCCGGAGTGAAGCCCAATACACCCTGAGATAACACTGGAAACCTACCAGTATATCTCGTTTGCCCTGGCCAGGGACTACTCGTGTAATGGCTCTCCTAGACACAGCGCGATGTCAACCCCCAATACCGGGAGAGACGAATCCTGTCTAACCGTCACTGCCTCCAAGTGCTTCGGGACTGCACCCAACCACCGCCTGTTTGCACGACTCCTTTGAGCCGTGGTAGGGTAGTGATCAAAGTACAGTGGGAACACACCCGAGGCGAAGTGACAGTGTCAAGTCAGCGGACTAAGCTGTACTCATGTCACCTGGGAACTGATAACTGACGATAGGTATAATACCAACTAGTCAGTTCCCGACGAGTCCTGTCCAGTGTACCCGTAACCTAACGAGCACCCGCATACTATCTCAAGTACGACGTACTGACGGCTGTGGGACAGACCGTCTCCCACACTGGGATGAGAAGCGCATGCGCTGGTCTACTCCGGAGTATCGATGCCCTGTCTCGATAGTCCTGCGACCAGGGACCTGCATAAGGATGTGCTTATAGATTACCCAGCCCCACTAGTGTGACGGCCATCACATCGCTGGTAATCAAGCAAAGATCCTAAGGGCTCTACTAATGTGTATAGGCGATATACAAAAATAAACACATGTACACATTGAAGTAGAAACAAACCAAGTAGCATACTACTATTTTGAGCAAGATTGTATATACAAGGTGAATATCCCAAGCATCCATTAAGTAATATACAAACCAGTATGATACAGTAATGGCCTCTAGGGCATATACACTAACAATCTCCCACTTGCACTAAGGCCATGTACTGGAGTATCGAAGACCTATCATCTCGATCAGCCGCTCGAACTGAGTCTGGGGCAGGGCCTTGGTGAATGGATCAGCAGTGTTGTCTTCTGAAGCGACTCTCCGAACCTCGATCTCCTGGCGATCTACGATCTCCCTGATCAGGTGATACCGCCTTAAGATGTGCCTGGATCTCTGATGGGACCTGGGTTCCTTCGCTAAAGCTATAGCCCCGTTGTTGTCGCAATACAGAGGTATTGGATCAACAATGGACGGAACCACCTGAAGTTCTTTCAAGAACTTCCTCATCCAGACAGCTTCTTTTGCGGCATCAGATGCAGCGATGTATTCCGCTTCCATCGTCGAGTCTGCAACGGTTTCTTGTTTGGAACTCTTCCAACACACCGCCCCTCCATTGAGGGTAAAGACAAAACCCGACATGGACTTGGAATCATCCTTGTCACTCTGGAAGCTGGAGTCAGCAAAGGCCTCAATCTGGAGGTCTTTTCCGCCATACACCAAAAACATCTCCTTAGTCCTCCTCAGGTACTTGAGAATGTTCTTTACCGCTATCCAATGTTTCTCCCCAGGGTTTGACTGATACCGGCTTACTACACTCAGTGCATAAGCTACATCCGGTCTGGTACACAACATCGCATACATTATAGAGCCTACCGCAGAAGCGTAGGGTATAATAGACATGCGATCCCTCTCCAAATCAGTCTTGGGAGACATCTCTTTAGAGAGGGTGATCCCGTGACAAGCCGGTAGGTTACCGCGCTTGGAATCTTCCATACTGAATCTTTTCAGTACGGTGTCGATGTACCTGGACTGAGAAAGTCCCAATATCCTCTTGGATCTATCACGATGGATCCGGATCCCCAGGATGTATGAGGCATCACCCAGGTCTTTCATGGAGAACCTTTGTGACAAGAACCCCTTGACAGATTGTAGCATAGGAATGTCATTTCCTATTAAGAGAATGTCATCCACGTATAAAACGAGGAATACTACAGTTCTCGCTACAAATCTACTATAGATGCATGGTTCATCTGGATTTTTGATAAAGCCAAATTCTTTGACCGTCTCATCAAAGCAGATGTTCCAACTCCGCGATGCCTGCTTTAGTCCATAGATGGACTTAAGCAACTTGCACACCTTTCCGCTGCTCCCACTCTGAATGAAACCCTCTGGCTGGTCCATATAGACACACTCCTCTAAATTTCCATTTAGAAAAGCTGTCTTTACGTCCATTTGCCAGATCTCATAATCGTGGAAGGCAGCAATGGCAAGAAGGATCCGAATGGATTTCAGCATGGCTACTGGAGAAAAGGTTTCGTCGTAGTCCAAGCCAGGTCTTTGATGAAAACCCTTTGCTACCAGCCTAGCTTTATAGGTCTCAACCTGTCCATCTACACCAATCTTCCTTTTGAAGATCCACTTGCATCCTACGGGTTTTACCCCGTCTGGAGCAATGTCCAACGTCCATACCTTGTTGGTGTACATGGACTCCATTTCGGTCCGCATTGCATCCAGCCATTTCACCGAGTCAACGCTCTGAACGGCCTGCTGGAAGCTAGTAGGCTCATCATAATCTATGATGCAATCCTCTCTATCCCCGTCTATGAGAAAACCGTAGTATCTCTCAGGCGGATGAGACTGCCTACTACTTCTGCGGAGCGGCGTAGGAATGTCCTGTTCTTCCGAACCTTCTGGTTCCACTAAACTTTCAGTAACAGTCCGTGGTTCTGGAATTTCTTCCAGTTCTACTGTGCTCCCACTTATCTGGTTTTCCAAAAACTCAGTTTCCAAGAAGTAGGCATGACGAGAAACAAGAACTTTTTGTTCCTCTTCACAGTAGAAGAAATATCCTTTTGAGTTCTTTGGATACCCCACAAACTTGCACTGTACTGAGCGTGCCTCGAGCTTGTCCGCATGCTGCTTTTTGACAAAAGCCGGACATCCCCATGTCTTAATGTGCTTAAGATAGGGTCTCTTCCCACACCACATTTCATATGGTGTGGAAGGCACAGTCTTAGTCGGAACTCGGTTCAAAAGGTACGCTGCTGATTCTAGCGCATACCCCCAGAATGATCGCGGTAACTCAGCATTACCCATCATGGACCGCACCATATCCAATAGGGTGCGGTTCCGTCTCTCCGATACACCGTTATGTTGCGGGGTGTATGGAGGAGTAAGCTGAGAGAGAATTCCGTTCTCTTTTAAATAGTCCAGGAACTCGGCACTTAAGTATTCTCCACCTCGATCCGATCTTAGAATCTTAATACTTTTGCCGGTCTGTTTCTCTACTTCATTCTTATACTCCTGGAATTTTCCAAAGGCCTCGGACTTATGTTTCATCAAGAAGACATAACCGTACCTTGAGAAGTCATCCGTAAAAGTAATGAAGTAAGAATGTCCGCTTCGGGCATGTGTAGACATTGGACCGCACACGTCACTGTGTACGAGTCCTAAGAGCTCGCTCGCTCTTACTCCTTGTCCAGTAAACGGAGTCTTTGTCATCTTTCCTTTGAGACAAGATTGACAAGTGGCATACGATTGATATTCGAACGCATTCAAATATCCTTCTGTATGTAACTTAGTCAACCTTCTCTCATTGATGTGACCCAATCTACAATGCCATAAGAAAGTCTGATTTATTTCCAGAGACTTTCTTTTGTGTGTATTCTGGACGTTGAAAATCTGTGGTTGGTTTAACACGTATATACCATTACTCAATGTACCTGACCCAATCAAAACTTGATTAAGGTGAATGTTTACAACATTACTTACAAACGCAAATTCATAACCTTCTTTAGAAACTAAAGATACAGAAATGATATTACAAGTTGCGTTGGGTACAAAAAAGCAATTACGCAAAACCAAAACATGTCCATCTGACATTCCCAGGTGATAGTCCCCCACGGCTTTAGCATCCATGCTAGCTCCGTTCGCAACTTTGAGGGTCATGTCACCTGCCTTCAAAACCCTACGGTTTCTCAACGCCTGCAAAGAATTACAGATATGAGATCCTGATCCGGTATCCAATACCCAGGAAGTAGAGTTTATTGAAAGACAATTTTCAATAACATACACACCTGAAGCTGAAGCTGCAACCTGCTTCAATTCCTGTGTTCTGGCCTTCCAGGCCCTGCAATCATTCTTCCAGTGTCCTTTCTTATGACAATAGAAGCATTCTTCTTTATCCACAAGCTTCCCCGCTATCTTTGTTGCTTTACCTTTTCCCTTCGTATCCACTTTACTAACACCGCCCCTTGGTTTGGCGGGGGCCTTCTTCTTCTTTCCCTTGGCTTTCGCCTTGGACCTAGAAGAAGATGATCCTCCTACAAACAAAGTGGATGTTTCCCTACCTTTCTGTAGGGTGCCCTCTGCGCTCCTCAGCATGTTGAGGAGCTCTGATAGTTCAACCTCTTTTTCTTGTAGGTTGAAGTTCAGTATAAACTGGGCGTAAGTGGAAGGAAGGGACTGGAGAACTATATCCGTATATAGCTCACTCTCCAATGTGATCCCTAGGTCAGCGAGCTCCTCAATGTAGCCGATCATCTTTAGCACATGCTCGGCTACTGATGATCCGACGGCCATTCTTGTCGAAAATAACTTTTTCGACGCTTCGTATCTTGCGATACGTGATTGCTCTCCATACAGTTCTTTTGTATGGAGCAATATGGACTCCATGTCCATATTCTCATGCCTCCTCTGATGTTCGTTGTCCATCGAGGCAAGCAGGAGGCACTTGGCCTTCGCGCTATCAATCTCCCAAGTCTTGCGGATTTCCTTATCCGCGACACTGGAAGTTGGACCAGGGACAGGGGGAGCTTTGGTGGTAAGAAGATACCCCAGCTTGTCATAAGTGATTGCTATCGTGACATTCCTGAGCCAATCTTTGTAGTTTGGCCCTGTCAGTTTGTTTTTATCTAGGAGTAACTTAAGTCCAGTCATGTTGATTGGTCGCTGCAATTAGGAGAGAGAAGAAGAAACACTCAGCATGATGCTCTTGCAAGTTTAGAGTGGTTTTTAGTTTGTCTAAACAGGATGGCTCCCACTGTTTCTCGAATCCCTCCTCAAACCATAAAGGAAGAATTAGTCAGGATCAATCCCACCGTACAATACTTGCTTAACCGTTCAGCCAGGCCGGTGTCGGTACTTCGAGGGAGGTTTTCCAACGCTTTCGCGAAGTTCCTTAATTAGAGAACCTCTTTTCCCTGGGGGCGTAGCCCCGCTAACACCTTTCTAGGCACCTACTAGGTTTATAGCATTGATCGTTAAGTGAGAAATTTCCCGAGGAGTAGCATATACTCACAGTAGGATCGGGATGCAAATATCATCGCGTGACGAAACTGAAGGAATCCTACCAGAATCATCACACTCCAAATGGTATGCAAATCTAGCAAGTTTCAGTACTTATGAAACTCCCGATGTGGATTTTTGCCCCATGCTCTTATGACCTTGACTTTGGCCAACAAATCATAAGTCACATGTCAAGTTCTGCCCGTCGTTCTCCAGGTTAATTTGAATCCACCCGCACCTACCCTTGACTTTGGCCAACAAGGCAGTACGACTGTTCCAAACCAACGCATCTATCTATGCTGCACATGAATACCCAATAGCTACCAATCACTGTGCCTTGACTTTGGCCAACAAACACAGCTTGAATACTATTGACTATTCATGTGAAACGACGGAGGGCTACGGATGGTTTTGGCGAAACCGTGAACGTAGTGAACTTGATTTAATCGATGGAACGAGATAGCTTTTAGAAGGAGTGGCTCAAGCTCCGCATTTAAAAGTTATTTTGAAAAGAACCGAGTGGTTTTTCGAAAGTGTTCCAACGACTTTAACTTGGTTTATTATCTTGCATTAGTTCTTTTAATGCGTGATATTCTTGCATTAGTACTTTTAATGCGTCCCATCATTTAACCCTACCATTGCAGAAAACAACCAAAATATGACGTACGCTTATGCCATTCGCATTCGCCACTGGGCCCCGTCATTACCCGTTAGGTTACTTAACTAACGACAGAGCGGGGGCTGGGCTAGCGCGTCTGTAAAACATAAGCAACGCCTAAATAATAAGCAATGATAGACATTACAGATCACAGATGAATGCATTGGATATACTAGCAATCCGCAATCCTTTCGAGCCTGAAACGAAAAGCGGATAACACGGTCGCGGTGAATAGCCAAATACCCCACCCAAGACCCCTACGGGTGCGGCAAACTACCCGCCAAGTACTCGGTAGTTTGTGCACCCCTCCATGGGTCTATCCTAGGAGCAAAAACAGTAAAAAGAATTATACAATGACGGCTACAACCCCGACCCGGTTGTGCGGCCAAACAAATAATAATTATTACATCAATTTACATTTACAATGAATGAAAGAAAAACAAAAGCTCATCTCACATCCACCCCGGCTATTCACCCGCGACAGTCCAACACATTCATATACACATTCCAGCACATTACAGATCATGTATAACCCCGACTAATCGACTTATAGCGATTAGCCGACGTTCAATACATGCAAGCGTCACAGATATAACTATCATAGTCAAAGTGCAGTGAAGTTCGGAAAAAATACGGAATTATAGGACCCCAAAAGGAAATTTCTTTTCTGGAAAATCTGGGCACATATAATATATTTTAAAAATCCCAAAACCAACACACAAACACACTGCACGAAAAACGATGCAGAGAAGACACCAAGTCGCGGCGGTTCCGCGGCGTCTAAGAAGGATCACGCGGCGGAAGCGCGGCACTTTAGGCGAATCACTGTATCGTTTTTCTTGGGTGTTCACACAAAACCCTGAGCCGAATTTAGGAGTATAAAGTTTTTCATTTTGAGCAGAAAAAATTTCAACAGAAACTCAGTTTTTGTGATTATCCGGTTTTGTGATTTTTTTCGGTTCCGAACTTCATTACACTTCACTACCAAGCTAGTTTAAGTTTAGTTAGGCTCTGATACCACTGTAAGTCCACGTTGCGACCCCCGGTTCTTACGGGGAGGCGGAAACGGTATAAAAAACGAATTTTTATCGCAAGAGGCAACATGGACTAAACTATGGTCGGGATCGTTGTCTAAACTAAAACTAGCAAACTAAGCTAAAGATATTTAGCTACTCGGATGAAGATGGTTATACCTAAACTTGAACTCCTTCTCTTCAAGCTCCGATGGTGGTTCGATGGCTCCTTCTCGTTGTCTCCGTACGCCGAAGATAGATCCACTTGAAAGCTCCAACCTTTAGCTCCTTCTTCGTTCTTTGAAGAAACTAGTTCACTTGGTTTGCTAAACCTAGTGAACTAGAATGAGTAGAGATGATTTAGAATGGGATTTTATCTATGGTTCTTGATTCTCAACTCATGAGACAAGAGAACCATAGATCAAGAGAGGGAGCAAGAGGTTGAGGGTGAGAGCAAGAGGAGAGCTCAAGAACAAGAGAGAGAATGAGCAAGAAAGAATGAGGCTCTCTTTTCTCTCTCACCCTCTCATAATCCAAAGCAATGATAACTCATCATATCAACAAAAGTCTTATGGTAATGGTTAGAAGCAACCATAAGGTTATCATATCATGCACTCATTTTACTCAAAAAAGCAAGCAAGAAAAAAGTCTTTGGCATGAAATGATAACCATGGTCATCATGATGGTCAACTAGTCAAGCCTAGTCAACCGGTCAACAAGTCAACAAAAGTCAACAAGTCACCAAAGTCAACAAGTCAACAAAAGTCAACAAGTCAACAACCATATCACCATAATACTTAATTAATATAATAGTCAATCACAAATCATATTCTCATTAGGGTTGAGCATAAAGTCAAAAAATCAACGGTCAACTGTCAACAACCCTAATGAGAATCCGCTGCCTCTGCCTCCCTGTCAACTGTGCATACACACCCGCATCCGCGTTCCGAGGAACACGAATGCAAACTGGATAAATCCAATCCCATAAGGTACACTAGGATCTGGCTTAAACCAAAGCCCGCTAGTGTAAACTGTCCGGACACTGTACGTGCACAAGTGCACGGATGTGACCGAACCCTGTCGCAAAACCATGCGACCTGTCGCAATACCATGCGACCTCTACTCTTTTGCCTAAAGGCGAAAAGCTTTCTGTGTGGGACTCTAAAGACTCGACACTACGCTGGCAGTGGGTTTAACCACAGACCGCAAGCGGCACTAGCTGTGCGTAACGGTCCCCAGGTAATGCCGACAAGAAGACCGACGAGGCGAAACCCATCTGAACTCCTACTGAGCCTGAGTGTGACATTCTCCGTACAGTCCGGTCTGTTCGTCTGATACATCGCATGGCGGGCCTAGGGGGCGGTAAACGTCAGTCCCCCAATAGCGGTACAAGTCGTGCCGGAGTGAAGCCCAATACACCCTGAGATAACACTGGAAACCTACCAGTATATCTCGTTTGCCCTGGCCAGGGACTACTCGTGTAATGGCTCTCCTAGACACAGCGCGATGTCAACCCCCAATACCGGGAGAGACGAATCCTGTCTAACCGTCACTGCCTCCAAGTGCTTCGGGACTGCACCCAACCACCGCCTGTTTGCACGACTCCTTTGAGCCGTGGTAGGGTAGTGATCAAAGTACAGTGGGAACACACCCGAGGCGAAGTGACAGTGTCAAGTCAGCGGACTAAGCTGTACTCATGTCACCTGGGAACTGATAACTGACGATAGGTATAATACCAACTAGTCAGTTCCCGACGAGTCCTGTCCAGTGTACCCGTAACCTAACGAGCACCCGCATACTATCTCAAGTACGACGTACTGACGGCTGTGGGACAGACCGTCTCCCACACTGGGATGAGAAGCGCATGCGCTGGTCTACTCCGGAGTATCGATGCCCTGTCTCGATAGTCCTGCGACCAGGGACCTGCATAAGGATGTGCTTATAGATTACCCAGCCCCACTAGTGTGACGGCCATCACATCGCTGGTAATCAAGCAAAGATCCTAAGGGCTCTACTAATGTGTATAGGCGATATACAAAAATAAACACATGTACACATTGAAGTAGAAACAAACCAAGTAGCATACTACTATTTTGAGCAAGATTGTATATACAAGGTGAATATCCCAAGCATCCATTAAGTAATATACAAACCAGTATGATACAGTAATGGCCTCTAGGGCATATACACTAACAATCTCTTCACTCCTTTGATACTTGGCGTTGTAATTCGTCAACGTCTTCAAAAAGGTGACGGGTCCCGATGACCACACATTTAGACGGACTGTGGGGTCCTTAAACTCATGGACTATGATGTCCTTAACCTTGACCGTGATGTCTTAAAAACTAATGCCGGACTGTGGAGTCCTTAAAATCCATGGACTATGATGTCCTTAACCTTGACCGGGATGTCTTAAAACTAACAGCGGACTATGATGTCCTTAACCTTGACCGTGATGTCTTAAAACTAACGCCGGACTGTAGAGTCCTTAAATCCACGGACTATGATGTTCTTAACCTTGACCGCAACTTCTTAAAACTAACATTGGACCGCAATGTCCTTAAACTACCTATCGACCGCTGTAAGTCCACGTTGCGACCCCCGGTTCTTACGGGGAGGCGGAAACGGTATAAAAATCAAATTTTTAGCGCATGGGGCAACATGGACTAACAAAGTCGGGATCTTTTCCTAAACTAAAGCTAGCAAACAAGCTAAAGAGAGTTAGCTACTCGGAAAGATGGTTATACCTAAACTTGAACTCCTTCTTCTTGAAACCTTGTAGAGGTTGATGGTTCTCTTCTCGTCGCCTTCTTCCGTCGAAGATGGATCCACCTGAGGGTTCAACCTTCGGGCTCTTTCTCGAACTTTGAGTGAACTAGAATCTCCGGCTTGCTAAACCCTTGATCCTAGAGTGAGTAAAAGGTGTCTAAGGGGTGCTTTTCTTTTAAGGAGAGGGATTCTCAACACATGAGAAGGATTCTCCTTTGGCTAGAGGAAGAAGAAGATGAAGTGAGGAGAGAGAAGCTAAATGATAGAATGAGCTTTCTTTTTCCTTTTTGCAACCATATCAAAAGAAAAAGAATTATCTAATTAGTAATAATAATTCAAATGAGAATAGTTGATGGTTGTTTTGGAATGACCACTATCATACTTCATTAAATGAATGTTGGCAAGAATCAAGGAGCATCCTTGCAAAATAATGATGATGGTCAAACATTCAACCATGGTCAACAAGTCAACCATGGTCAACAAGTCAACAAAACCAACCATAAAATAATTTCATTTAATTAATATTATTAATAGATATCTCACTAATTCATTAGGGTTTGGAAAAAAGACGACTGTCAACTGTGCATGCGCACCCGTTCCGAAACCCTAATGAAAAACCTCTTCTTCCGCCTCAAACAACTGTGCATACACACCTGTATTCTCGTTCCGAGGAACAAGAATACCGATAGATAAAAGCAACCCCAAAACATATACCAGTATCCGGCTCAAACCAGAGCCCGCTGGCAATATCCGTCCGGACTCCAAACGTGCACAAGTGCGCGGATGAGAACGAACCCTGTCGCAAAACCATGCGACCTCTACTCTGTTTTGCCCAGAGGCGAATACCCTCTGTGTGGGACTCTAAAGACTCGACACTACGCTGGCAGTGGGTTTAACCACAGACCGCAAGCGGCACTAGCTGTGCGTAACGGTCCCCAAGTAGACGCCGACAAGAAGGCTGACGAGGTGAACCCCATCTGAACTCCTTCTGAGTCTGAATGTGACATTCTCCGTACAGTCCGGTCTGTTCGTCTGATACATCGCATGTCGGGCCTAGGGGGCGGTAAAACGTCAGTCCCCCAATAGCGGTATAAGTCGTGTCGGAGGGAAGCCCAAAACACCCTGAGATAACACTGGAAGCCTACCAGTATATCTCGCTTGCCCTGGCCAAGGACTACTCGTGTAATGGCTCTCCTAGACACAGCGCGATGTCAACCCCCAATACCGGGAGAGACGAATCCTGTCTAACCGTCACTGCCTCCAAGTGCTTCGGGACTGCACCCAACCATTACCTGTTTGCCGACTCCTTTGAGCCGTGGTAGGGTAGTAGTCAAAGTACAGTGGGAACACACTCGAGGCGAAGTGCCAGTGTCAAGTCAGCGGACTAAGCTGTACTCATGTCACCTGGGAACTGATAACTGACGATAGGTATAATACCAACCTGTCAGTTCCCGACGAGTCCTGTCCAGTGTACTCGTAACCCAACGAGCACCCGTATACTATCTCCAGTACGACGTACTGATGGCAACCCTCCGAACCTCGATCTCCTTGCGATCCACGATCTCCCTGATCAGGTGATACCGCCTCAAGATGTGCCTGGATCTCTGATGGGACCTGGGTTCCTTCGCTAAAGCTATAGCCTCGTTGTTGTCGCAATACAGAGGTATTGGGTCAACAATGGACGGAACTACCTGAAGTTCTTTCAAGAACTTCCTTATCCAGACAGCTTCTTTTGCGGCATCAGATGCAGCGATGTATTCCGCTTCCATCGTCGAGTCTGCAACGGTTTCCTGTTTGGAACTCTTCCAACACACCGCCCCTCCATTGAGGATAAAGACAAAACCCGACATAGACTTGGAATCATCCTTGTCACTCTGGAAGCTGGAGTCAGCAAAGGCCTCGATCTGGAGGTCTTTTCCGCCATACACCAAGAACATCTCCTTAGTCCTTCTCAGGTACTTGAGAATGTTCTTTACTGCTATCCAGTGTTTCTCCCCAGGGTTTGACTGATACCGGCTTACTACACTCAGTGCATAAGCTACATCCGGTCTGGTACACAACATCGCATACATTATAGAGCCTACCGCAGAAGCGTAGGGTATAATAGACATGCGATCCCTCTCCAAATCAGTCTTGGGAGACATCTCTTTAGAGAGGGTGATCCCGTGACAAGCCGGTAGGTTACCGCGCTTGGAATCTTCCATACTGAATCTTTTCAGTACGGTGTCGATGTACCTGGACTGTGAAAGTCCTAATATCCTCTTGGATCTATCACGATGGATCCGGATCCCCAGGATGTATGAGGCATCACCCAGGTCTTTCATGGAGAACCTGTGTGACAAGAACCCCTTGACAGATTGTAGCATAGGAATGTCATTTCCTATTAAGAGAATGTCATCCACGTATAAAACGAGGAATACTACAGTTCTCGCTACAAATCTACTATAGATGCATGGTTCATCTGGATTTTTGATAAAGCCAAATTCCTTGACCGTCTCATCAAAACAGATGTTCCAACTCCGCGATGCCTGCTTTAGTCCATAGATGGACTTAAGCAACTTGCACACCTTTCCGCTGCTCCCACTCTGAATGAAACCCTCTGGCTGATCCATATAGACACACTCCTCTAAATTTCCATTTAGAAAAGCGGTTTTTACGTCCATCTGCCAAATCTCATAATCGTGGAAGGCAGCAATGGCAAGAAGGATCCGAATGGATTTCAGCATAGCCACTGGAGAAAAGGTTTCGTCATAGTCCAAGCCAGGTCTTTGACGGAAACCCTTTGCTACAAGTCTAGCTTTATAGGTCTCAACCTGTCCATCTACACCAATCTTCCTTTTGAAGATCCACTTGCATCCTACGGGTTTTACCCCGTCTGGAGCAATGTCCAACGTCCATACTTTGTTGGTGTACATGGACTCCATTTCGGTCCGCATTGCATCCAGCCATTTTACCGAGTCAATGCTCTGAACGGCCTGCTGGAAGCTAGTAGGCTCATCATAGTCTATGATGCAATCCTCTCTATCCCCGTCTATGAGAAAACCGTAGTATCTCTCGGGCGGATGAGACTGCCTACTACTCCTGCGGAGCGGCATAGGAATGTCCTGTTCTTTCGAACCCTCTGGTTCCACTAAGCTTTCAGTAATAGTCTGAGGTTCTTGAATTTCTTCCAGTTCTATTGCGCTCCCACTTACTTCTTTTTCCAAGAACTGATGTTCCAGAAAATGGGTATTACGAGAAACAAGGACTTTTTGTTCCTCTGCGTAATAGAAAAGATACCCCCTGGAGTTCTTTGGGTATCCCACAAACTTGCACAGTACTGAGCGTGCCTCGAGCTTGTCCGTATGCTGCTTTTTGACATAAGCTAGACATCCCCAAATCTTCAGGTACTGAAGATAGGGTTTCTTCCCACTCCATAACTCATATGGTGTGGTAGGCACAGTCTTAGTAGGAACTCGGTTCAAAAGGTATGCAGCTGTTTCTAGCGCATACCCCCAGAATGATCGCGGTAACTCAGCGTTACTCATCATGGACCGTACCATATCCAATAGGGTCCGGTTCCGTCTCTCCGATACACCGTTATGTTGTGGAGTGTATGGAGGAGTAAGCTGAGAGAGAATCCCATTCTCTTTTAAGTAATTCAGGAACTCGGCACTTAAGTATTCTCCACCTCGATCCGATCTTAGAATCTTGATACTTTTGCCGGTTTGTTTTTCAACTTCATTCTTATATTCCTGGAACTTTTCAAAGGCTTCGGACTTATGTTTCATTAAGAAGATATAACCGTACCTTGAAAAGTCATCCGTAAAAGTAATGAAGTAAGAATAACCGCTTCGCGCATGTGTAGACATTGGACCGCACACGTCGCTGTGTACGAGTCCCAAGAGCTCGCTTGCTCTTACTCCGTGTCCAGTGAACGGAGTCTTTGTCATCTTTCCTTTGAGACAGGATTGACAAGTGGCATACGATTGATATTCGAACGGATCCAAATACCCTTCTGTATGTAACTTAGTCAACCTTCTCTCATTGATGTGACCCAGTCTACAATGCCATAAGAAAGTCTGATTGATTTCCGGAGACTTTCTTTTGTGTGTATTCTGGACATTAAAAAATCTGTGGTTGGTTCAATACGTATATACCATTGCTCAATGTACCTGACCCAATCAGAACTTGATTAAGGTGAATGTTTACAACATTACTTACAAACGCAAATTCATAACCTTCTTTAGAAACCAAAGATACAGAAATGATATTACAAGTTGCGTTGGGTACAAAAAAGCAATTACGCAAAACCAAAACATGCCCATCTGACATTCCCAGGTGATAGTCCCCCACGGCTTTAGCATCCATGCTAGCTCCGTTCGCAACTCTGAGGGTAATGTCACCCACCTTCAAAACCCTACGGTTTCTCAACGCCTGCAAAGAATTACAGATATGAGATCCTGATCCGGTATCCAATACCCAGGAAGTAGAGTTTATAGAAAGACAGTTTTCAATAACATACACACCTGAAGCTGAAGCCGCAACCTGCTTCAGTTCCTGTGTCCTGGCTTTCCAAGCCCTGCAATCTTTCTTCCAGTGTCCACTCTTGTGACAATAGAAGCATTCCTCTTTACCAACAAGCTTCCCCGCAATCTTTGTTGCCTTTTCCTTTCCCTTCGTACCCACTTTACTAACACCGCCTCTTGGTTTGGCGGGGGCTTTCTTCCTCTTTCCCTTGGCTTTCGCCTTGGACCTAGAGGAAGAAGATCCTCCTACAAACAAACCGGGTGTTTTCCTACCCTTCTGTAGGGTGCCCTCTGCGCTCCTCAGCATGTTGAGGAGTTCTGAAAGTTCAACTTCCTTTTCTTGCAAGTTAAATTCAGTATGAACTGGGCGTAAGTGGATGGAAGGGACTGGAGAATTAAATCCGTATAAAGTTCACTGTCCAACGTGGTCCCAAGTTCCGCGAGCTCCTCAGTGTAGCCAATCATCTTAAGCAAGTGGTCCGCTACCGATGATCCGACGGCCAACTTTGTCGAAAATAACTTCTTCGACACTTCGTATCTTGCGATACGAGACTGCTCTCCATACAGTTCTTTTGTATGGAGAAATATGGACTCGATGTCCATATTCTCATGCCTCCTCTGATGTTCATTGTCCATAGAGGCAAGCACGAGGCACCTGGCCTTCGCGCAATCAATCTCCCAAGTCTTACAGATTTCCTTATCCGCGACGCTGGAGGTGGGACCTGGGACGGGGGGAGCTTTGGTGGTAAGAAGATACCCCAGCTTGTCGTAAGTGATTGCCAATTTTACATTCCTGAGCCAATCTTTGTAGTTTGGCCCTGTCAGTATGTTTTTATCTAGAAGTAACTTAAGTCCAGTCATTTCGATTTGGTCGCTGCAGGGGGGAGAGAAGAAACACTTTAGCATGATGCTCTTGCAAGTTTAGAATGGTTTTTAATTTATCTAAACAGGATGGCTCCCACTGTCTCTCGAATCCCTCCTCAAACCATAAAGGAAGAATTAGCCGGGATCAATCCCACCCCACAATACTTGCTTAACCGTTCAGCCAGGCCGGTGTCGGTACTTCGAGGGAGGTTTTCCAACGCTTTCGCGAAGTTCCTTAATTTAAGAACCTCTTTTCCCTGAGGGCGTAGCCCCGCTAACACCTTTCTAGGCACCTACTAGGTTTATAGCATTGATCGTTTAGTGAGAAATTTCCCGAGGAGTAGCATATACTCACAGTAGGATCGGGATCCAAATATCATCGCGTGACGAAACTGAAGGAATCCCACCAGAATCATCACACTCCAAATGGTATGCAAATCTAGCAAGTTTCAGTACTTGTGAAACTCCCGATGTGGATTTTTGCCCCATGCTCTTATGACCTTGGCGTGAGGTCAAAATGTCATAAGTCACATGTCAAGTTCTTCCCATCATTATCCTGGTTAATTTGAACCCACCCGTACCTACCCTTGACGTAGGCCAAAATGGCAGTACGACTGTCTCAAACCAACGCATTCTATCTATGCAACAGATAAATATCCGGCAGCTACCAATCACTATGCCTTGGCGTGAGGTCAAAATACATAGCTTGAATACTACCGTATATTTAACTGAAATGATGGAGGGCTACGAATGGTTTTGGCGAAACCGTGAACGTAGTGAACTTGATATAATCGATGGAACGAGATAGCTTTTAGAAGGAGTGGCTCAAGCTCCGCATTAAAAAGTTAGTTTTGAAAAGAACCGAGTGGTTTTTCGAAAGTGTTCCAACGACTTTAGCTTGGTTTATTATCTTGCATTAGTTCTTTTAATGCGTGATATTCTTGTATTAGTTCTTTTAATGCGTCCCATCATTTAATCCTACCATTGCAGAAAACAACCAAAATATGACGTACGCTTATGCCATTCGCATTCGCCACGGGGTCCCGTCATCACCCGTTAGGTTACTTAACTAACGACAGAGCGGGGGCTGGGCTAGCGCGGCTGTAAAACATAAGCAACGCCTAAATATAAAGCAATGATAGACATTACAGATCACAGATGAATATATTGGATATACTAGTGATCCGCAATCCGTTCGAGCCTGCAACGAAAAGCGGATTACACGGTCGCGGTGAATAGCAAATATCCCACCCAAGACCCCTACGGGTGCGGCAAACTACCCGCCAAGTACCCGGTAGTTTGTGCACCCCTCCATGGGTCTATCCTAGGAGCAAAAACAGTAAAAAGAATTATACAATGACGGCTACAACCCCGACCCGGTTGTGCGTCCATACAAATAATATTATTACATCAATTTACATTTACAAATGAATGAAAGAAAAACAAAAGCTCATCTCACATCTACCCCGGCTATTCACCCGCGACAGTCCAACACATTCATATACACATTCCAATATCAAACACAGATCACAGAGATGTATAACCCCGACTAATCGACTTATAGCGATTAGCCGACGTTCAATACATGCAAACATCACAGATATAACCATCATAGTCAAAGTGCAGTGAAGTTCGGAAAAAAATACGGAATTATAGGACCCCAAAAGTAAATTTCTGTTCTGGAAAATCTGGGCACATATAACATATTTGAAAAATCCCAAAACCCTACCAGAAGAACACTGCACGAAACCCGATCACGAGAGGACCCCACACGGCGGCGGTTCCGTGGCAAATGCCTACCTCATGCCGCGGAAACGCGGCTGTTTGAAGGAATCAGGGGATCGTTTTTCTTGGGTGTTCACACAAAACCCTGAGCCGATTTTAGGTGTATAACAAATCTTGTTTTGACCAGAAAAATTTTTAACAGAAACTAGGGTTTTGTAAAAGTTTGGATTTTGGATTTTTTCGGTTCCGAACTTCGATACACTTTACTACCAAGCTAGTTTAAGTTTAGTTAGGCTCTGATACCACTGTAAGTCCACGTTGCGACCCCCGGTTCTTACGGGGAGGCGGAAACGGTATAAAAATCAAATTTTTAGCGCATGGGGCAACATGGACTAACAAAGTCGGGATCTTTTCCTAAACTAAAGCTAGCAAACAAGCTAAAGAGAGTTAGCTACTCGGAAAGATGGTTATACCTAAACTTGAACTCCTTCTTCTTGAAACCTTGTAGAGGTTGATGGTTCTCTTCTCGTCGCCTTCTTCCGTCGAAGATGGATCCACCTGAGGGTTCAACCTTCGGGCTCTTTCTCGAACTTTGAGTGAACTAGAATCTCCGGCTTGCTAAACCCTTGATCCTAGAGTGAGTAGAGAGTGTCTAAGGGGTGCTTTTCTTTTAAGGAGAGGGATTCTCAACACATGAGAAGGATTCTCCTTTGGCTAGAGGAAGAAGAAGATGAAGTGAGGAGAGAGAAGCTAAATGATAGAATGAGCTTTCTTTTTCCTTTTTGCAACCATATCAAAAGAAAAAGAATTATCTAATTAGTAATAATAATTCAAATGAGAATAGTTGATGGTTGTTTTGGAATGACCACTATCATACTTCATTAAATGAATGTTGGCAAGAATCAAGGAGCATCCTTGCAAAATAATGATGATGGTCAAACATTCAACCATGGTCAACAAGTCAACCATGGTCAACAAGTCAACAAAACCAACCATAACATAATTTCATTTAATTACTATTATTAATAGATATCTCACTAATTCATTAGGGTTTGGAAAAAAGACGACTGTCAACTGTGCATGCGCACCCGTTCCGAAACCCTAATGAAAAACCTCTTCTTCCGCCTCAAACAACTGTGCATACACACCTGTATTCTCGTTCCGAGGAACAAGAATACCGAGAGATAAAAGCAACCCCAAAACATATACCAGTATCCGGCTCAAACCAGAGCCCGCTGGCAATATCCGTCCGGACTCCAAACGTGCACAAGTGCGCGGATGAGAACGAACCCTGTCGCAAAACCATGCGACCTCTACTCTGTTTTGCCCAGAGGCGAATACCCTCTGTGTGGGACTCTAAAGACTCGACACTACGCTGGCAGTGGGTTTAACCACAGACCGCAAGCGGCACTAGCTGTGCGTAACGGTCCCCAGGTAGACGCCGACAAGAAGGCTGACGAGGTGAACCCCATCTGAACTCCTACTGAGTCTGAATGTGACATTCTCCGTACAGTCCGGTCTGTTCGTCTGATACATCGCATGTCGGGCCCAGGGGGCGGTAAAACGCCAGTCCCCCAATAGCGGTACAAGTCGTGTCGGAGTGAAGCCCAAAACACCCTGAGATAACACTGGAAGCCTACCAGTATATCTCGCTTGCCCTGGCCAGGGACTACTCGTGTAATGGCTCTCCTAGACACAGCGCGATGTCAACCCCCAATACCGGGAGAGACGAATCCTGTCTAACCGTCACTGCCTCCAAGTGCTTCGGGACTGCACCCAACCATTACCTGTTTGCACGACTCCTTTGAGCCGTGGTAGGGTAGTAGTCAAAGTACAGTGGGAACACACTCGAGGCGAAGTGCCAGTGTCAAGTCAGCGGACTAAGCTGTACTCATGTCACCTCGGAACTGATAACTGACGATAGGTATAATACCAACCTGTCAGTTCCCGACGAGTCCTGTCCAGTGTACTCGTAACCCAACGAGCACCCGTATACTATCTCCAGTACGACGTACTGATGGCTGTGGGATAGACCATCTCCCACACTGGGATGAGAAGCGCACACGCTAGTCTACTCCGGAGTATCGATGCCCTGTCTCGATAGTCCTGCGACTAGGGACCTGTATAAGGATGTGCTTATAGATCACCCAGCCCCCACTAGTGTGACTGCCATCACAACGCTGGTAATCAAGCAAAGATCCTAAGGGCTCCACTAATGTGTATAGGTGATATCGCAAAATAAACACATGTACACATTGAAGTAGAAACAAACCAAGTAGCATACTACTATATTGAGCAAGATTGTTTATACAAGGTGAATATCCCAAGCTTCCATTAAGTAATATACAAACTAGTATGATACAGTAATGGCCTCTAGGGCATATACACTAACAACCGCAACGTCGCTAAACTAAACAACAGGGCTCCCTTAATTGCTCCCTTGTTGGATCTAAACGATCCCGTTAAGTCAATCTTAGTCTAAAACTAGACTAACGTATCCTTAACAAACGTTTAAGTTGATCTTAGTCTCAAAAGAGGCTAACATATCCTTAAACCTAAACCCCCAAACCCAAATCTAAGATAATACGAATTTGGACTAGTCCACGCCCTACGGGCGACGACATAACTCAGTCTCCGTATACAATCCACGGGCAACCAAACATAAAACAAACACACACGACATGAAGTGATCATCTGGAGAAGGAGAAAGTTGTTACCGCAATGCGGTAGCGTAATTAACTGCAGGGGCTTGCGCCTGCAGGGAAGAGCGTCCCCGCAATCAAAAAAACCCTCAAGCGAGGGGGAATCTGACGAAGTCTGCTACATCGGACACATCCGTTTAAACCTTCGATACATGGTGCCATAAATCAACTTGGCATCTTCGAAGAGGTAGACGGATAGCATCAATTAGTATCTGTCCCGAATTTCAGGTAAGACGTCCATGTCGCGCCGTCTTTCGGAGGGGAACAGATTCTGGCACGCCCGATGGGACCTTTTCCTCTTTCCACTCCACACTTCGTCTGTCGTCTTCGCGAACGAATCGCGGTTTGTTAATGGTTGCCTTTGGGTTTCAAGTTACTATGATTTGGACTTTTGCCTGGCGCAGAAATCAAGCATCAATGGCATCCAACTGCTCGAGCTTCTCGAAATGCAAGTGCAACAGACACTTCGCCTCACCTGGAGGTGTAGCCTATGGGCCTCAAGCGGCCTCCGTCCTTGCCATGCTGGTGGAACAAGTGACTCAGGCCACCACCGGTCTGTTTTTCGGGACCATGCCCCCAAGCTTCACCATTCCAATGCCCGTACCGGAAGCGCAAAAGAAGTCGGTCTTCGATCAGCTCACTACTATTACGGCCCCCTCAACAGGTCGTCCAATGCCAAGCCGGCAGCCTTGGTCTTTACCAGGCTGAACCTGAACTCTGATGGGCCTGCCAAGAAGCCCATAACCCCTGACGTGGCCATCGCGAAGAAGACAGCCATCTCTATTCCTGAAGTCGTCAAGACGGCTTCTCCTGCTAAAGAGTCGGTCTTTTCAAGGCTGACTATTCCGTCTCCTGTTCCTGCTCGAAGGTCTGTCTTTGACAGATTGGATACCGCTACTGAAAAGACAACATCAGTCTTTAAGAGGCTGGCACCAGCGGCGCCTCATCCGGATAGGGGGCAAGACGAGACTATCCCTATCGCAGAGCCAGTCCCAACAGCTCGTCACGCTCGACGTTGCCACTGGCGCCGAGTAAGGAAGGCCGGGGGCAACTCCCCCTCAGGGCTAACCCCACCAGCTCCAGTGGTGGAAGTTAATGCTACTGTTCCAACTGGGAACAGTTTTGAACCGCTAAGGAGGGTACGCAAGAACTCTCCGACTGCCACGCTAAAAAGATCTCCTCCCCCTGCGGAGAGAGTTACAGAAACAAAGCTGGAGCAGCCCCCTCAACGGCTGTCCTCCAAAATTTATAAGGTCTGGCGGAGGGTTCAAGAGTCCGTAATCGATCAAGATCACTCTCGCCAGCAGAAAAGGGCGAAAGTGCAGGAAGAAAAGAGCCGTCCTGTCAAACAGTAAAGGACGACAACTACTTGGGTGCCCGCGGCAACGGCCCCCTCAACTTCGACGGCCCACAAAAGAAGAAGGCCGGAGAAGGTCTCCACGCCTGCGGCAAATGCCAAACGCGGTGAGCCCAAACGCCCTAAGCCCGGGGGCATTGTGGTGCATACCGTTTACATGGCATCCGGGAAGGAGGACAGCCATGTTAGTGTATATGCCCTAGAGGCCATTACTGTATCATACTGGTTTGTATATTACTTAATGGATGCTTGGGATATTCACCTTGTATATACAATCTTGCTCAAAATAGTAGTATGCTACTTGGTTTGTTTCTGCTTCAATGTGTACATGTGTTTATTTTTATATATCGCCTATACACATTAGTGGAGCCCTTAGGATCTTTGCTTGATTACCAGCGATGTGATGGCCGTCACACTAGTGGGGCTGGGTAATCTATAAGCACATCCTTATGCAGGTCCCTGGTCGCAGGACTATCGAGACAGGGCATCGATACTCCGGAGTAGACCAGCGCATGCGCTTCTCATCCCAGTGTGGGAGACGGTCTGTCCCACAGCCGTCAGTACGTCGTACTTGAGATAGTATGCGGGTGCTCCTTAGGTTACGGGTACACTGGACAGGACTCGTCGGGAACTGACTAGTTGGTATTATACCTATCGTCTGTTATCAGTTCCCAGGTGACATGAGTACAGCTTAGTCCGCTGACTTGACACTGTCACTCCGCCTCGAGTGTGTTCCCACTGTACTTTGATCACTACCCTACCACGGCTCAAAGGAGTCGTGCAAACAGGTAGTGGTTGGGTGCAGTCCCGAAGCACTTGGAGGCAGTGACGGTTAGACAGGATTCGTCTCTCCCGGTATTGGGGGTTGACATCGCGCTGTGTCTAGGAGAGCCATTACACGAGTAGTCCCTGGCCAGGGCAAACGAGATATACTGGTAGGTTTCCAGTGTTATCTCAGGGTGTTTTGGGCTTCGCTCCGGCACGAATTGTACCGCTATTGGGGGACTGACGTTTACCGCCCCCTAGGCCCGCCATGCGATGTATCAGACGAACAGACCGGACTGTACGGAGAACGTCACACTCAGGCTCAGTAGGAGTTCAGATGGGTTTCGCCTCGTCGGTCTTCTTGTCGGCACTACCTGGGGACCGTTACGCACAGCTAGTGCCGCTTGCGGTCTGTGGTTAAACCCACTGCCAGCGTAGTGTCGAGTCTTTAGAGTCCCACACAGAAAGCTTTGCGCCTTTAGGCAAAAGAGTAGAGGTCGCATGGTATTGCGACAGGTCGCATGGTTTTGCGACAGGGTTCGGTCACATCCGTGCACTTGTGCACGTACAGTGTCCGGACAGTTTACACTAGCGGGCTTTGGTTTAAGCCAGATCCTAGTGTACCTTTTGGGATTGGATTTATCCAGTGTGCATTCGTGTTCCTCGGAACGCGGATGCGGGTGTGTATGCACAGTTGACAGGGAGGCAGAGGCAGCGGATTCTCATTAGGGTTGTTGACAGTTGACCGTTGACTATTTGACTTTTTGCTCAACCCTAATGAGAATATGATATGTGATTAACTATTATACTAATTAAGTATTATGGTGACATGGTTGTTGACTTTTGTTGACTTTGTTGACTTGTTGACTTTTGTTGACTTGTTGACTTTGTTGACCGGTTGACTAGGCTTGACTAGTTGACCATCATGATAACCATAGCCATCATTTCATGGCAAATACTTTTACTTGCTTGCTCATTTGTGTAAAATGAGTGCATGAAATGATATGGTTATGGTTGCTTCAACCATCACATAAGACTTTTGTTAGTATGATGAGTTATGATTGCTTTGGATTATGAGAGGGTGAAAGACAAAAGAGAGCCTCATTCTTTCTTGCTCATTCTCTCTCTTGTTCTTGAGCTCTCCTTTTGCTCTCACCCTCTTGCTCATTTTCCCTCTCTTTAATCTATGGTTCTCTTGTCTCATGAGTTGAGAATCAAGAACCATAGATAAAATCCCATTCTAATTCTACTCTACTCATTCTAGTTCACTAGGTTTAGCAAACCAAGTGAACTAGTTTCTTCAAAGAACGAAGAAGGAGCTAAAGGTTGGAGCTTTCAGGTGGATCTATCTTCGGCGTACGGAGACGACGAGAAGAAGCCGGTCCGGACCACCATCGGAGCTTGAAGACGAAGGAGTTCAAGACAAGCAAGGTATAACCCCCTAACCGAGTAGCTAGAAACTCATAGTTAGGTTGTTAGATAGATGTTTAACCAAGATCCGGGTTTTAGGTCCATGTTACCATCTTTAAGAAAATCGTTTTTTACCAAATTCCGCATTCCCGAAAGTACCGGGAGAGGTAGCATGGACTTACAGTGGTATCAGAGCCTAGTTAAACTCTATCTAACATGTTAGCAAGTAACTAGAAGATCGATCAAAGGAAAAGTCCCAAAAACGAACCCATGAATTTTCAACTTTCTGTCGATTTTAAAAGTGCTGGAAAACTTTTTTGAAATACACCTAAAATCGACTCAGGCTTTTTTTAAAGAAACTGCAAAAATTTGGGCCCCTGACTCGATCAAAGCGCCGCGGTTCCGCGGCGGGAGCACGCTCCCGCCGCGGAAACGCGGCCGAGTTGACTCGGTCAAGGGTTTTCTTTTCTGCAGTTTGCTAATTGGGGTATTTTGGGATTTTTGGTATATATATTTTCAACCCAGATTTTCCAGAACGAAAATTTTATTTTGGGGTCCCGAAAATCCGTATTTTTGATCGAACTTCTAAAAGACTTAAGCTAACGGGTTTTTCTGTAATGTGATATTTGTATTGAACGTCTACTAATCGCTATATGTCGATTAGTGGGGGTTATACAAATCTATGATCTGTATTGTTGCTGGAATGTGTATATGAATATGTTGGATTGTCGCGGGTGAATAGCCGGGGGGTTGTGAGACGAGAGTTTTCTTTTCTTTCAATTCATGTAAATTTGTAAATTGATGTAATAATTATTTGTATGGCCGCACAACCGGGTCGGGGTTGTAGCCGTCATTGTATAATTTCTTTTTACTGTTTTTGCTCCTAGAATAGACCCATGGAGGGGGTGCACAAACTACCGGGTATGCCGAAGTGTCGAGTGGCCTACTCATGGAGATGAGGGAGGTTACTACGCTTCGGGTACTTGGCGGGTAGTTTGCCGCACCCGTAGGGGTCTTGGGTGGGCTCTTGGCTATTCACCGCGACCGTGTAATCTGTCTTTTGTTACAGGCTCGTACAAATTACAGATTCCTAGTATATCCAATGTATTCATCTGTGATCTGAAATGTTTATCATTGCAGTATATCTATATATGATATTATTTAGGCGTTGCTTATGTTTTACAGACGCGCTAGCCCAGCCCCCGCTCTGTCGTTAGTTAAGTAACCTAACGGGTAATGACGGGGCCCCGTGGCGAATGCGAATGGCATAAGCGTACGTCATATTTTGGTTGTTTTCTGCAATGGTAGGATTAAATGATGGGACGCATTAAAAGAACTAATGCAAGAATATCACGCATTAAAAGAACTAATGCAAGATAATAAACCAAATTAAAGTCGCTGGAACACTTTCGAAAAACCACTCGGTTCTTTTCAAAACAACTTTTAAATGCGGAGCTTGAGCCACTCCTTTTAAAAGCTATCTCGTTCCATCGACCAAATCAAGTTCACTACGTTCACGGTTTTGCCAAAACCATTCGTAGCCTTCCGTCGTTTCGTATGAATATTCAATAGTATTCAAGCTGTGTTTGTTGACCTTCGTCAAGGCATAGTGATTGGTAGCTATTGGGTATTCATATGTAGCATAGATAGATGCGTTGGTTTGGAACATTCGCATTACCTTGTTGACCTTCGTCAAGGGTATATACGGGTGGATTCAAATTAACCTGGATAATGACGGGCAGAACTTGACATGTGACTTATGATTTGTTGACCTTCGTCAAGGTCATAAGAGCATGGGGCAAAAAATCCACATCGGGAGTTTCATAAGTACTGAAACTTGCTAGATTTGCATACCATTTGGAGTGTGATGATTCTGGTAGGATTCCTTCAGTTTCGTCACGCAATGATATTTGGATCCCGATCCTACTGTGAGTATATGCTACTCCTCGGGAAATTTCTCACTAAACTATCAATGCTATAAACCTAGTAGGTGCCTAGAAAGGTGTTAGCGGGGCTACGCCCCCAGGAAAAAGAGGTTCTCTAATTAAGGAACTTCGCGAAAGCGTTGGAAAACCTCCCTCGAAGTACCGACACCGGCCTGGCTGAACGGTTAAGCAAGTATTGTGCGGTGGGATTGATCCCGGCTAATTCTTCCTTTATGGTTTGAGGAGGGATTCGAGAAACAGTGGGAGCCATCCTGTTTAGACAAACTAAAAACCACTCTAAACTTGCAAGAGCATCATGCTGAGTGTTTCTTCTTCTCTCTCCTAATTGCAGCGACCTAATCGACATGACTGGACTTAAGTTACTCCTAGATAAAAAAAACTGACAGGGCCAAACTACAAAGATTGGCTCAGGAATGTCAAGATAGCAATCATTTACGACAAGCTGGGGTATCTTCTTACCACCAAAGCTCCCCCTGTCCCTGGTCCAACTTCCAGCGTCGCGGATAAGGAAATCCGCAAGACTTGGGAGATTGATAGCGCGAAGGCCAAATGCCTCCTGCTTGCCTCGATGGACAACGAACATCAGAGGAGGCACGAGAATATGGACATGGAATCCATATTGCTTCATACAAAAGAACTGTATGGAGAGCAATCTCGTATCGTAAGATACGAAGCGTCGAAAAAGTTATTTTCGACAAGAATGGCCGTCGGATCATCAGTAGCCGAGCACGTGCTAAAGATGATCGGCTACATTGAGGAGCTCGCGGACCTAGGGATCACATTGGAGAGTGAGCTATATACGGATATAGTTCTCCAGTCCCTTCCTTCCACTTACGCCCATTTTATACTGAACTTCAACTTACAAGAAAAAGAGGTTGAACTTTCAGAGCTCCTCAACATGCTGAGGAGCGCAGAGGGCACCCTACAGAAAGGTAGGGATACATCCACTTTGTTTGTAGGAGGATCACTTCTTCTAGGTCCAAGGCGAAAGCCAAGGGAAAGAAGAAGAAGGCCCCCGCCAAACCAAGGGGCGGTGTTAGTAAAGTGGATACGAAGGGAAAAGGTAAAGCAACAAAGATAGCGGGGAAGCTTGTGGATAAGGAAGAATGCTTCTATTGTCATAAGAAAGGACACTGGAAGAATGATTGCAGGGCCTGGAAGGCCAGAACACAGGAATTGAAGCAGGTTGCAGCTTCAGCTTCAGGTGTGTATGTTATTGAAAACTGTCTTTCAATAAACTCTACTTCCGGGGTATTGGATACCGGATCAGGATCTCATATCTGTAATTCTTTGCAGGCGTTGAGAAACCGTAGGGTTTTGAAGGCAGGTGACATGACCCTCAGAGTTGCGAACGGAGCTAGCATGGATGCTAAAGCCGTGGGGGACTATCACCTGGGAATGTCAGATGGACATGTTTTGGTTTTGCGTAATTGCTTTTTTGTACCCAACGCAACTTGTAATATCATTTCTGTATCTTTAGTTTCTAAAGAAGGTTATGAATTTGCGTTTGTAAGTAATGTTGTAAACATTCACCTTAATCAAGTTTTGATTGGGTCAGGTACATTGAGTAATGGTATATACGTATTGAACTAACCACAGATTTTCAATGTCCAGAATACACACAAAAGAAAGTCTCCAGAAATAAATCAGACTTTCTTGTGGCATTGTAGACTGGGTCACATCAATGAGAGAAGGTTGACTAAGTTACATACAGAGGGATATTTGAATGCGTTCGAATATCAATCGTATGCCACTTGTCAATCCTGTCTCAAAGGAAAGATGACAAAGACTCCGTTTACTGGACATGGAGTAAGAGCGAGCGAGCTCTTGGGACTCGTACACAGTGACGTATGCGGTCCAATGTCTACACATGCCCGAAGCGGACATTCTTACTTCATTACTTTTACGGATGACTTCTCAAGGTACGGTTATGTCTTCTTAATGAAACATAAGTCCGAGGCCTTTGTTAAATTCCAGGAGTATAAGAATGAAGTAGAGAAACAGACCGGCAAAAGTATTAAGATTCTAAGATCGGATCGAGGTGGAGAATACTTAAGTGCCGAATTCCTGAATTACTTAAAAGAGAATGGTATTCTCTCTCAGCTTACTCCTCCATACACTCTGCAACATAACGGTGTATCGGAGAGACGGAACCGAACCCTATTGGATATGGTTCGGTCCATGATGAGTAACGCTGAGTTACCGCGATCATTCTGGGGATATGCACTAGAAGCAGCTGCATATCTCTTGAAAAAGGATCCCACCAAGACTGTGCCTACCACCCCATATGAGATGTGGACTGGGAAGAAACCCTGTCTTAAGTATCTTAAGGTATGGGGATGTCCAGCTTTTGTAAAAAAGCAGCATGCGGACAAGCTTGAAGCACGTTCAGTACAGTGTAAGTTTGTGGGATACCCAAGGAACTCCAGGGGGTATCTTTTCTTTTCCGCTGAGGAACAAAAGGTTTTTGTTTCTCAGCATGCCCGCTTCTTGGAAACTGAGTTTTTGGAAACCCTGATAAGTGGGAGCACAATAGAACTGGAAGAAATTCCAGAACCACGGACTATTACTGAAAGTTTAGTGGAACCAGAGGGTTCAACAGAACAGGACATTCCTACGCCGCTCCGCAGGAGTAGTAGGCAGACTCATCCGCCCGAGAGATACTACGGTTTTCTCATAGACGGGGATAGAGAGGATTGCATCATAGATTATGATGAGCCTACTAGCTTCCAGCAGGCCGTTCAGAGCGTTGACTCAGTGAAATGGCTGGATGCAATGCGGACCGAAATGGAGTCCATGTACACCAACAAGGTATGGACGTTGGACATTGCTCCAGACAGGGTAAAACCCGTAGGATGCAAGTGGATCTTCAAAAGGAAGATTGGTGTAGATGGGCAGGTTGAGACCTATAAAGCTAGGCTGGTAGCAAAGGGTTTCCGTCAAAGACCTGGCTTGGACTATGACGAAACCTTTTCTCCAGTAGCCATGCTGAAATCCATTCGGATCCTTCTTGCCATTGCTGCCTTCCACGATTATGAGATCTGGCAAATGGACGTAAAAACCTCTTTTCTAAATGGAAATTTAGAGGAGTGTGTCTATATGGACCAACCAGAGGGTTTCATTCAGAGTGGGAGCAGCGGAAAGGTGTGCAAGTTGCTTAAGTCCATCTATGGACTAAAGCAGGCATCGCGGAGTTGGAACATCTGCTTTGATGAGACGGTCAAAGAATTTGGCTTTATCAAAAATCCAGATGAACCATGCATCTATAGTAGATTTGTAGCGAGAACTGTAGTATTCCTCGTTTTATACGTGGATGACATTCTCTTAATAGGAAATGACATTCCTATGCTACAATCTGTCAAGGGGTTCTTGTCACACAGGTTCTCCATGAAAGACCTGGGTGATGCCTCATACATTCTGGGTATCCGGATCTACCGTGACAGATCCAAGAGGATATTAGGACTTTCTCAGTCCAGGTACATCGACACCATACTGAAAAGATTCAGTATGGAAGATTCCAAGCGCGGTAACCTACCGGCTTGTCACGGGATCACCCTCTCTAAAGAGATGTCTCCCAAGACTGATTTGGAGAGGGATCGCATGTCTATTATACCCTACGCTTCTACGGTAGGCTCTATAATGTATGCGATGTTGTGTACCAGACCGGATGTAGCTTATGCACTGAGTGTGGTAAGCCGGTATCAGTCAAACCCTGGGGAGAAACACTGGATAGCGGTAAAGAACATTCTCAAGTACCTGAGAAGGACTAAGGAGATGTTCTTGGTGTATGGCGGAAAAGACCTCCAGATCGAGGCCTTTGCTGACTCCAGCTTCCAGAGTGACAAGGATGATTCCAAGTCCATGTCGGGTTTTGTCTTTACCCTCAATGGAGGGGCGGTGTGTTGGAAGAGTTCCAAACAAGAAACCGTTGCAGACTCGACGATGGAAGCGGAATACATCGCTGCATCTGATGCCGCAAAAGAAGCTGTCTGGATGAGGAAGTTCTTGAAAGAACTTCAGGTGGTTCCGTCCATTGTTTATCCAATACCTCTGTATTGCGACAACAACGGGGCTATAGCTTTAGCGAAGGAACCCAGGTCCCATCAGAGATCCAGGCACATCTTGAGGCGGTATCACCTGATCAGGGAGATCGTGGATCGCCAGGAGATCGAGGTTCGGAGAGTCGCTTCAGAAGATAACACTGCAGATCCATTCACCAAGGCCCTGCCCCAGACTCAGTTCGAGCGGCTGATCGAGATGATAGGTCTTCGATACGCCAGTACATGGCCTTAGTGCAAGTGGGAGATTGTTAGTGTATATGCCCTAGAGGCCATTACTGTATCATACTGGTTTGTATATTACTTAATGGATGCTTGGGATATTCACCTTGTATATACAATCTTGCTCAAAATAGTAGTATGCTACTTGGTTTGTTTCTGCTTCAATGTGTACATGTGTTTATTTTTATATATCGCCTATACACATTAGTGGAGCCCTTAGGATCTTTGCTTGATTACCAGCGATGTGATGGCCGTCACACTAGTGGGGCTGGGTAATCTATAAGCACATCCTTATGCAGGTCCCTGGTCGCAGGACTATCGAGACAGGGCATCGATACTCCGGAGTAGACCAGCGCATGCGCTTCTCATCCCAGTGTGGGAGACGGTCTGTCCCACAGCCGTCAGTACGTCGTACTTGAGATAGTATGCTGGTGCTCGTTAGGTTACGGGTACACTGGACAGGACTCGTCGGGAACTGACTAGTTGGTATTATACCTATCGTCAGTTATCAGTTCCCAGGTGACATGAGTACAGCTTAGTCCGCTGACTTGACACTGTCACTCCGCCTCGAGTGTGTTCCCACTGTACTTTGATCACTACCCTACCACGGCTCAAAGGAGTCGTGCAAACAGGTAGTGGTTGGGTGCAGTCCCGAAGCACTTGGAGGCAGTGACGGTTAGACAGGATTCGTCTCTCCCGGTATTGGGGGTTGACATCGCGCTGTGTCTAGGAGAGCCATTACACGAGTAGTCCCTGGCCAGGGAAAACGAGATATACTGGTAGGTTTCCAGTGTTATCTCAGGGTGTTTTGGGCTTCGCTCCGGCACGACTTGTACCGCTATTGGGGGACTGACGTTTACCGCCCCCTAGGCCCGCCATGCGATGTATCAGACGAACAGACCGGAATGTACGGAGAACGTCACACTCAGGCTCAGTAGGAGTTCAGATGGGTTTCACCTCGTCGGTCTTCTTGTCGGCACTACCTGGGGACCGTTACGCACAGCTAGTGCCGCTTGCGGTCTGTGGTTAAACCCACTGCCAGCGTAGTGTCGAGTCTTTAGAGTCCCACACAGAAAGCTTTGCGCCTTTAGGCAAAAGAGTAGAGGTCGCATGGTATTGCGACAGGTCGCATGGTTTTGCGACAGGGTTCGGTCACATCCGTGCACTTGTGCACGTACAGTGTCCGGACAGTTTACACTAGCGGGCTTTGGTTTAAGCCAGATCCTAGTGTACCTTTTGGGATTGGATTTATCCAGTGTGCATTCGTGTTCCTCGGAACGCGGATGCGGGTGTGTATGCACAGTTGACAGGGAGGCAGAGGCAGCGGATTCTCATTAGGGTTGTTGACAGTTGACCGTTGACTATTTGACTTTTTGCTCAACCCTAATGAGAATATGATATGTGATTAACTATTATACTAATTAAGTATTATGGTGACATGGTTGTTGACTTTTGTTGACTTTGTTGACTTGTTGACTTTTGTTGACTTGTTGACTTTGTTGACCGGTTGACTAGGCTTGACTAGTTGACCATCATGATAACCATAGCCATCATTTCATGGCAAATACTTTTACTTGCTTGCTCATTTGTGTAAAATGAGTGCATGAAATGATATGGTTATGGTTGCTTCAACCATCACATAAGACTTTTGTTAGTATGATGAGTTATGATTGCTTTGGATTATGAGAGGGTGAAAGACAAAAGAGAGCCTCATTCTTTCTTGCTCATTCTCTCTCTTGTTCTTGAGCTCTCCTTTTGCTCTCACCCTCTTGCTCATTTTCCCTCTCTTTAATCTATGGTTCTCTTGTCTCATGAGTTGAGAATCAAGAACCATAGATAAAATCCCATTCTAATTCTACTCTACTCATTCTAGTTCACTAGGTTTAGAAAACCAAGTGAACTAGTTTCTTCAAAGAACGAAGAAGGAGCTAATGGTTGGAGCTTTCAGGTGGATCTATCTTCGGCGTACGGAGACGACGAGAAGAAGCCGGTCCGGACCACCATCGGAGCTTGAAGACGAAGGAGTTCAAGACAAGCAAGGTATAACCCCCTAACCGAGTAGCTAGAAACTCATAGTTAGGTTGTTAGATAGATGTTTAACCAAGATCCGGGTTTTAGGTCCATGTTACCATCTTTAAGAAAATCGTTTTTTACCAAATTCCGCATTCCCGAAAGTACCGGGAGAGGTAGCATGGACTTACAGTGGTATCAGAGCCTAGTTAAACTCTATCTAACATGTTAGCAAGTAACTAGAAGATCGATCAAAGGAAAAGTCCCAAAAACGAACCCATGAATTTTCAACTTTCTGTCGATTTTAAAAGTGCTGGAAAACTTTTTTGAAATACACCTAAAATCGACTCAGGCTTTTTTTAAAGAAACTGCAAAAATTTGGGCCCCTGACTCGATCAAAGCGCCGCGGAAACGCGGCCGAGTTGACTCGGTCAAGGGTTTTCTTTTCTGCAGTTTGCTAATTGGGGTATTTTGGGATTTTTGGTATATATATTTTCAACCCAGATTTTCCAGAACGAAAATTTTATTTTGGGGTCCCGAAAATCCGTATTTTTGATCGAACTTCTAAAAGACTTAAGCTAACGGGTTTTTCTGTAATGTGATATTTGTATTGAACGTCTACTAATCGCTATATGTCGATTAGTGGGGGTTATACAAATCTGTGATCTGTATTGTTGCTGGAATGTGTATATGAATATGTTGGATTGTCGCGGGTGAATAGCCGGGGGGTTGTGAGACGAGAGTTTTCTTTTCTTTCAATTCATGTAAATTTGTAAATTGATGTAATAATTATTTGTATGGCCGCACAACCGGGTCGGGGTTGTAGCCGTCATTGTATAATTTCTTTTTACTGTTTTTGCTCCTAGGATAGACCCATGGAGGGGGTGCACAAACTACCGGGTATGCCGAAGTGTCGAGTGGCCTACTCATGGAGATGAGGGAGGTTACTACGCTTCGGGTACTTGGCGGGTAGTTTGCCGCACCCGTAGGGGTCTTGGGTGGGCTCTTGGCTATTCACCGCGACCGTGTAATCTGTCTTTTGTTACAGGCTCGTACAAATTACAGATTCCTAGTATATCCAATGTATTCATCTGTGATCTGAAATGTTTATCATTGCAGTATATCTATATATGATATTATTTAGGCGTTGCTTATGTTTTACAGACGCGCTAGCCCAGCCCCCGCTCTGTCGTTAGTTAAGTAACCTAACGGGTAATGACGGGGCCCCGTGGCGAATGCGAATGGCATAAGCGTACGTCATATTTTGGTTGTTTTCTGCAATGGTAGGATTAAATGATGGGACGCATTAAAAGAACTAATGCAAGAATATCACGCATTAAAAGAACTAATGCAAGATAATAAACCAAATTAAAGTCGCTGGAACACTTTCGAAAAACCACTCGGTTCTTTTCAAAACAACTTTTAAATGCGGAGCTTGAGCCACTCCTTTTAAAAGCTATCTCGTTCCATCGACCAAATCAAGTTCACTACGTTCACGGTTTTGCCAAAACCATTCGTAGCCCTCCGTCGTTTCGTATGAATATTCAATAGTATTCAAGCTGTGTTTGTTGACCTTCGTCAAGGCATAGTGATTGGTAGCTATTGGGTATTCATATGTAGCATAGATAGATGCGTTGGTTTGGAACATTCGCATTACCTTGTTGACCTTCGTCAAGGGTATATACGGGTGGATTCAAATTAACCTGGATAATGACGGGCAGAACTTGACATGTGACTTATGATTTGTTGACCTTCGTCAAGGTCATAAGAGCATGGGGCAAAAAATCCACATCGGGAGTTTCATAAGTACTGAAACTTGCTAGATTTGCATACCATTTGGAGTGTGATGATTCTGGTAGGATTCCTTCAGTTTCGTCACGCAATGATATTTGGATCCCGATCCTACTGTGAGTATATGCTACTCCTCGGGAAATTTCTCACTAAACTATCAATGCTATAAACCTAGTAGGTGCCTAGAAAGGTGTTAGCGGGGCTACGCCCCCAGGGAAAAGAGGTTCTCTAATTAAGGAACTTCGCGAAAGCGTTGGAAAACCTCCCTCGAAGTACCGACACCGGCCTGGCTGAACGGTTAAGCAAGTATTGTGCGGTGGGATTGATCCCGGCTAATTCTTCCTTTATGGTTTGAGGAGGGATTCGAGAAACAGTGGGAGCCATCCTGTTTAGACAAACTAAAAACCACTCTAAACTTGCAAGAGCATCATGCTGAGTGTTTCTTCTTCTCTCTCCTAATTGCAGCGACCTAATCGACATGACTGGACTTAAGTTACTCCTAGATAAAAACAAACTGACAGGGCCAAACTACAAAGATTGGCTCAGGAATGTCAAGATAGCAATCATTTACGACAAGCTGGGGTATCTTCTTACCACCAAAGCTCCCCCTGTCCCTGGTCCAACTTCCAGCGTCGCGGATAAGGAAATCCGCAAGACTTGGGAGATTGATAGCGCGAAGGCCAAATGCCTCTTGCTTGCCTCGATGGACAACGAACATCAGAGGAGGCACGAGAATATGGACATGGAATCCATATTGCTTCATACAAAAGAACTGTATGGAGAGCAATCTCGTATCGCAAGATACGAAGCGTCGAAAAAGCCTCCACCGGCTCTGTCAACAGCCAAGGAGGAGACAATCTCCAAAGCTGACTTAGACGAATATATAGCTCAGCAGATACGAGTTCATCAGGCAACTGAGGCAGCCAGCCAAGTTGTCAAGACGGGGCGACCGTATCCAAGCTGGTACGATCAGATCAAGTACCCGCCGGGCTATACAATACCGAAATTCCATGTCTATAAGGAGACCGGCAATCCCCATCAACATGTTGCCCAGTTCAAGGCTCTTTGTGGCAACACCGGCGGCGATGATAAGCTCTTGCTTCGCCAATTCGTTGGCAGCTTATCAAAGACGGCATTTGAGTGGTACTCCGAACTCCCAAATGACTCCGTCAAGACGTTCGTTGAAATGGAGTTTCTATACACTCAGCGATTCGCGAGCTCCAGCGAACACACCCCGATAACGGCGTTGATTAATGCCAGGGTGAAACCAGGCGAGACGTGGGTCCAGTACGCTATACGCTGGCGAAACTTGTGGTCGAAATGCGAACAACGCATTGAGGAAGCACCCGCGGTGGGAATATTCGTGGGCACCCTAGATTCTCATGCAACTATCTCACAGTTCATGATATTCTTTAAGCCAACCTGTAAGTCGATGTGCAACACCCCACTACTTGCGGGGAGGCGTAAATATGAAAAACGATCTTGTTCTTTGCTTAAATATCGACTAACCGCGAGAATCGAAGCTAAACTATAACTAACAAGAAACCATAGAAGTTCTAAACTAATATGTTAAGTGATTATACCTAAAGAACCGAATCCTTCGTCTTGTCGTTCTCCACGTCCTCTCCGGCCTTCTCTATATAGCAGAAGATCCACCCGAGAGCTTTACTACAAGCTTCACCTCAAACTAGAGGTAACTAGGTTTCTTAAAGTGCTAATCCAAGTAACCTAGGTGATATAGAGTTGGGTTATGGATTAAGTAGTCTAATCTAATTCTTGATCTCAACACATGAGAGGGGAGGATTAGGGTTTGAAGAGAGAGAGCTTGAGGAGAGAGAAGGTGAGCATAAGAATGAGATGAGATAATGATGTATCATAATATATATCAAGCATCATCATTTATCCAATAAAAGAAAATAAAGGATTTACAACCATGCTTGATAAATATCAAAGGGTGATTCATCTCCATGAGTCATTAAGCATTTATGATGCATTAATGACATGGATGAATCACTCATATGACTCACTAATCTCATTTAATGCATATGCCACCTTAACCCCCAAGTCATCATCTTCTAGAAGCTTCTCGCGTAATTACGAGAACGCCCCTCCTATCCGTGAAAACACGAAAAATTTTTAGACTGTATAAATCCAATAACCGGATACTAGAAACTGGCTTAAACCAAAGCCGGCTAGTAAAAACTGTCCGGATGTCGTACGTGCGTAAACACACGTATGTGTCCGAACCCTTATCGTAAAACCATACGACCTCTATATCGTTTCGCCTGGAATAGGGAAACTCTCTGTGTGGGACTCTAATGACTCGACTACTACGCTGGCAGTGGGTTTAACCACAGACCGCAATCGGCACTAGCTGTACGTAACGGTCCCCAGGTAGATGTCGATAAGAAGGCCGATGAGGAAACCCATCCGAACTCCTACTGAGCCTGATGTGGCAATCTCCGTACAGTCCGGTCTGTTCGTCTAAGACTATCGCATATCAGGCCTAGGGGGAGGCAAGCGTCAGTCCCTTAATAGCGGTATAAGTCGTGTCGGAGCGAAGCCCATTACACCCTGAGAAACTACTGGAACCTACCAGTAAATCTCGCTTTCCCTGACCAGGGACTTTGCATAATGGCTCTCTGACACAGCGCGATATCAACTCCCAATACCGGGAGAGACGAATCCTGTTTAACCGCCACTGCCTCCAAGTGCTCGGGACTGCACCCAACTGCTACCTGTTTGCACGACTCCTTTAAGCCGTGGTAGGGTAGCAATCTAAGAACAGTAAAACACACTCGAGGTGAAGTAGCAGTGTCAAGTCTGCGGACTATGCTGTACTCATGTCACCTGGGAACTGTTAACTGACGACTGGTAAAAAACCCAACCAACAGTTCCCTGCGAGTCCTGTCCGGTGTACCCATAACCCAACGAGCACCTGTATACTATCTCCAGTACGACGTACTAACGGTTGTGGGATAGACCATCTCCCCAACTGGGATGAGAAGCGTGCACACTAGTCTACTCCGGAGTATCGATGCCCTATCTCGATAATCCTACGACTAGTGACCTGAATGAGGATGTGCTTGTAGACTACCCAGCCCCCACTAGTATGACTGCCGTCACAATGCTGGTAGTCAAGCAAGATCCTAAGAGCTCTATCAATACGTATACTCACATATTAAGATAGAAAAACCAAGTAGCATACTACCATATTTAGCAAGACTGTTATATACATGTGAATATCCCGAGCTTCCATTAAGTAATATACAAACTAGTATGATACAATAATGGCCCCTAGGGTATATACACTAACAATCTCCCACTTGCACTAGGGCCATGTACTGGCGTATCGAAGACCGATGATCTCGAGTAGCCTCTCAAACTGAATCTGAGGTAGGGCCTTCGTGAATGGATCAGCAATGTTATCCTCTGATTTTACTCTCTTTACCTCGATCTCCTGGCGATCTATGATCTCCCTGATCAGGTGATACCGCCTTAAAATGTGTCTGGACTTCTGATGGGACCTGGGTTCCTTCGCTAAAGCTATAGCGCCATTGTTGTCGCAATACAGAGGTATTGGACCAACACTGGTAGGAACCACCTGATGTTCTGTGAGGAACTTCTTCATCCAGACAGCTTCTTTTGCGGCATCGCAAGCAGCTATGTACTCCGCTTCCATCGTTGAGTCAGCAACGGTCTCCTGCTTGGAACTCTTCCAACAGACCGCCCCTCCATTGAGGGTAAAGACATAACCCGACATGGATTTGGAGTCATCCTTGTCACTCTGGAAGCCGGAATCAGTAAAGGCCTCGATCTGGAGGTCTTTTCCGCCATATACCAAGAACATCTCCTTAGTCCTCCTTAGGTACTTGAGAATGTTCTTTACTGCTATCCAGTGATTCTCCCCTGGGTTTGCCTGATACCGGCTTACAACGCTCAATGCGTTTGCTACATCTGGTCTGGTACATAACATCGCATACATTATAGAGCCTACCGCAGAAGCGTAGGGTATAATCGACATGCGATCCCTTTCCAAATCAGTCTTGGAAGACATCTCTTTGGAGAGGGTGATTCCGTGACAAGCCGGTAGGTTACCGCGCTTAGAATCTTCCATACTGAATCTTTTCAATATGGTGTCTATGTACCTGGACTGTGAAAGTCCCAACATCCTATTTGATCTATCACGATAGATCTGGATCCCCAGAATGTAGGTGGCGTCACCCAGGTCCTTCATGGAGAATTTCTGTGACAAGAATCCTTTGACTGACTGTAGCATAGGAATATCATTTCCTATTAGGAGAATGTCATCCACGTACAGGACAAGGAATACAACAACTCTCCCTACAATCTTACTGTATATGCATGGTTCATCTGGATTTTTGATAAAGTCGAATTCTTTGACAGTATCATCAAAACAAATGTTCCAGCTCCACGATGCCTGCTTTAGTCCATAAATGGACATAAGCAGCTTGCATACTTTACCGCTGCTCCCACTCTGATTGAATCCCTCTGGCTGATCCATATAGACGCTTTCTTCCAAATTTTCATTTAGAAAGGCCGTCTTTACGTCCATCTGCCAGATCTCATAATCATGGAAGGCAGCAATAGCAAGAAGGACCCGAATGGATTTGAGCATAGCCACTGGAGAAAAGGTTTCGTCATAGTCCAAACCAGGTCTTTGACGGAAACCCTTTGCAACAAGTCTAGCCTTATAGGTTTCAACCTGTCCATCTACACCAATCTTCTTTCTGAAGATCCACTTGCATCCTACGGGTTTTACCCCATCTGGAGCAACGTCCAAAGTCCATACTTTGTTAGTGTACATGGACTCCATTTCGGTCCGCATTGCATCCAGCCATTTTACCGAGTCGCCGCTCTGAATGGCTTGCTAGAAGCTAGTAGGGTCGTCATTATCAATGACGCAATCTTCTCGATCCCCGTCTATAAGAAAACCGTAGTATCTCTCGGACAGATGAGACTGCCTACTACTTCTGCGGATAGACGCTGGTATGTCCCTTTCTTCTGAAACTTCTTGTTCTACCAAACTTTCAGTAACAGCTTGTGGTTCTGGAATTTCTTCCAGTTCTACTGCGCTCCCACTCTTCTGATTTTCTAAAAATTCAGTTTCTAAGAAGCGGGCATGACGAGAAACAAAAACCTTTTGTTCCTCTGCGTAGTAGAAGCAATATCCCATGGAGTTCTTTGGATATCCCACAAACTTACACTCTACTGAGCGTGCCTCGAGCTTGTCCGGATGCTGCTTTTTTACGAAAGCTGGGCATCCCTATGTCTTCAGGTACTGAAGATAGGGTTTCTTCCCACTCCACATCTGATATGGTGTGGTAGACACAGTCTTGGTTGGAACCTTGTTCAAAAGATATGCCGCTGATTCTAGTGCATAACCCCAGAATGATCACGGTAACTCAGCCTTACTCATCATGGAACGAACCATATCCAATAGGGTTCGATTCCTCCTTTCCGATACACCGTTGTGTTGTGGTGTGTATGGAGGAGTAAGCTGAGAGAGAATTCCATTCTCTTTTAAGTAACCTAGGAACTCGGCACTTAAGTATTCTCCACCTCGATCAGATCTCAGTGTCTTAATACTTTTGCCTGTTTGGTTTTCCACTTCACTCTTGTATTCCCGGAATTTCTCAAAAGCCTCGGATTTATGCTTCATTAAGAAGATATGTCCATACCTAGAGAAATCATCCGTAAAAGTAATGAAGTAGGAATAACCATCTCGCGCATGTGTAGACATTGGACCGCACACGTCACTGTGTACGAGTCCTAAGAGCTCGCTCGCTCTTACTCCGTGTCCAGTAAACGGAGTCTTTGTCATCTTTCCCATGAGACAAGATTCACAAGTGGCATAAGATTGATATTCGAACGGATTCAAATATCCTTCTCTATGTAACTTCGTTAATCGTGTTTCATTGATGTGACCTAGTCTACAATGCCATAAGAAAGCCTGATTTATTTCTGGAGATTTTCTTTTAAGTGTGTTCTGGATATTGAAAACCTGAGCTTGATTCAATACGTATATACCGTCATCTAATGTACCGGACCCAATCAGAACTTGATTTAGGTGGATGTGAATTACATCGCTTACGAATGTAAAGTCATATCCCTCTCTCAAAAGTGTGGATACTGATATGATATTACAAGTCAAACTAGGTACATACAGACAGTTACGTAGAATCAATATCTGCCCACTTGTCAAACCTAGGCGATATTCTCCCACGGATTCAGCGTCCACGCTCATTCCGTTTGCAACTCTGAGAGACAAATCACCTACCTTTATAACTTTACGGTTTCTCAAAGCATGTAAAGAATTACAGATATGAGATCATGCTCCGGTATCTAGTACCCAGGAAGTAGAGTTAATTGACAAACAGTTCTCAATTACAAACACACTTGAGGCTGAAGCCACAACATGCTTCGTATCCTGGCTACTGGCTTCCAAAGCCCTGCAATCCTTCTGCCAATGCCCGTTCCCACAACAATAGGAACATCCCTCCTTACCTACACCAAGTCCCGAAACTTTTGCTCTTCCCTTTCCTCCTACTTTACTGACACCGTATATCGGCTTTATAGAGGTCTTCTTCTTTTCACCCTTTGCTTTCGCCCTGGATGTAGTAGAAGAAGGTCCCCCATTAAGCAGAGCTTGTATCTCCCTGGTTTCTTTCAGGGTGTAAGTAGAGGGTGGGGACTGTGGAAATAAGTCAGCGTATGACCTGTTTCTCAACGTGGTCTCCAGGTCCTTGAGCTCATCAATATAGCTAGTCATCGTAAGGACGTCGTCCCCTATAGATGACCCGTCAGCCGACCTCGCTTGAATTAATTCGTTCGAGGCCTCATATCTTGCGATATGAGATTGCTCTCCATATAAATTTTGTTATGGGGAAAGATGGAAACTGAGTCCATCTTCTCGTGCTGCTTCTGGTATACATCATCAACTGAAGCCAACACGAGGCACTTGGCTTTTGCTTTAACCTTTTCCTTTGTCTGGCGGATATCCATATCCACGACGATGGAAACTGGACCTGGGACGGCGGGATCTTGAGTAGTAACAGGGTGGTCCAGCTTGTCATAGGCAATGGACATCTGGACAGACCTTTGCCAGTCATATAAGTTAGATTCGGTCAACTTGTTATCTAGATGTAACCTAGTCATGGTCACAAGGTCGCTGCAATGAGAGAGAGAGAAGAAAACACTTTAGCATGATGCTCTTGCAAGTTTTGATTGGTTTTTAATTTATCTAAACTGGATGGCTCCCACTGTTTCTCGAATCCTTCCTCAAAGCATAAAAGAAGAATTAGCCAGGACTATTCTCACTGTACAATACTTGCTTAACCGTTCAGCCAGGCTAGTGTCGGAACTTCGAGGGAGGTTTTCCAACGCTTTCGCGAAGTTCCTTAATTAAATAACCTCTTTTCTCTGGGGGCGTAGCCCCGCTAACACCTTTCTCGACACCTACTTGGTTATAGCATTGATCGTTAAGTGACGAATCTCCTGATAAGTAGCATATACTCACAGTAGGATCGGGATCCAAATATCATCGTATGATAATGTTGAAGGAATCCTACCAACATTCATCAAACTCCAAATGGTATGCAACACTAGCAAGTTTCAGTTTCTTTAGAAACTCCCGATGTGGATTTTTGCCCCATGTTCTTATGACTTTGACGAAAGCCAACAAATCATAAGTCACATGTCAAGTTCTGCCCATCATTATCTTATTAATTTGAACCCACCCGTACATACCCTTGACGAAAGCCAACAAGGTAATACGACTGTCCCAAACCAACTCATCTATCTATGCAACAAATGAATACCCCAGCAGCTACCAAACACTATGCCTTGATGAAAGCCAACAAACATAACTTGAATACTACTGACCATCCATAAGAAATGACGGAGGGCTACGACTGGTTTTGGCGAAACCGTGAACGTAGTGAACTTGATATAATCGAAGGAACCTGATAGCTTTTTAAAAGGAGTGGTTAAAGCTCCGCAATTAAAATTACTGCTCTTTTAAAAATAACCGAGTGGTTTCTTTTAAATTTGTTCCAACGATTCAACTTTGGTTTATTTTCTTTGCATTAAAATAATGTGTCCCATCATTTAACCTATCATTGCAAAAAACAACGAAAATACAACGTCCTCTTATGCTATCCGCATTTGCCACTGGGTCCCGTCATCACCCGTTAGGTTACTTAACTAACGACAGAGTGGGGGCTGGGCTAGCGCGGGTGTAAAACATAAGTGACGTCTAAATAGCTATCATATATAGATATTGTACATTCGTCTGACACAATAATAGGCATTCCAGATCTCATATGAACTTTATTGGATTTGCAAGCAATCCGCGTTTGTTTAGAGCCTGCAACAAAAGACGGATTACACAGTTGTGATGAGTAGCCATTACCCTACCGTAGACCCCTACGGGTACGGCAAACTACCCGCCAAATACCCGGAGTGAAGCGGTCTCCTTCAACAAAGTGAGTAGGCCACTAAACACTTCAAAGTACCCGGTAGTTTGTGCACCCCACCTTGGGTCTATCCTAGGAGCAAAAACAGTAAAATGAAATAATACAACGGTGGCTACAACCGCAACCTGGATGTGCCCCGCAAAATAATATTACAACATATTACAATTATATTGAATGAATGAATATAACAACCCATCTCAAACCCCGGCTAATCATCACAACAGTCCAATACAGTTCACATCCACAAACAGTAAAAACCATTACAGAAATGTGCAACCCCCTGCCAACCGACATACTAGCAGTTAGGGGAGGTTTACGAACACATTATACAATCACAGATATAATCATATTAGCAAACATCGTAAAATTTCGATCGAGCAAAACACTTTAGATTCTACTGCAAAACTTCTCTGTGCACCTGAGATCTTAGTAAAAAATAAAATATCCAGAAATATCACTGTTAACAAAAAGGGGTTACTGGAAAAATTTGGGCCGACTCGGCCCTAACTCGACCGCGGATCCGCGGTGGATCGCATGGATCCGCCGCGGTTCCACGGTGAGTTAGTCGAGTTGGGAGTCCAAATTTCTTCAGTAGCCCTATAATTTCATGCTTGTTAATCTGCAGGTCCCTGAAAAAATTTTAGGGCCTGTTTTAAAATCGACAGAAACTGTGTTAATACGATGATCTTTCCTGTTCTTTTTGCGTTCGAAATACTTACGACTTTGTAAATGAGTTAATTATTGTTTAGCGAGGCTCTGATACCACTGTAAGTCGATGTGCAACACCCCACTACTTGCGGAGAGGCGGAAATATGAAAAACGATCTTGTTCTTTGCTTAAATATCGACTAACCGCGAGAATCGAAGCTAAACTATAACTAACAAGAAAACATAGAAGTTCTAAACTAATATGTTAAGTGATTATACCTAAAGAACCGAGTCCTTCGTCTTGTCGTTCTCCACGTCCTCTCCGGCCTTCTCTATGTAGTAGAAGATCCACCCGAGAGCTTTACTACAAGCTTCACCTCAAGCTAGAGGTAACTAGGTTTCTTAAAGTGCTAATCAAAGTAACCTAGGTGATATAGAGTTGGGTTATGGATTAAGTAGTCTAATCTAATCCTTGATCTCAACACATGAGAGGGGAGTATTAGGGTTTAAAGAGAGAGAGCTTGAGGAGAGAGAAGGTGAGCATAAGAATGAGATGAGATAATGATGTATCATAATATATATCAAGCATTATCATTTATCCAATAAAAGAAAATAAAGGATTTACAACCATGCTTGATAAATATCAAAGGGTGATTCATCTCCATGAGTCATTAAGCATTTATGATGCATTAATGACATGGATGAATCACTCATATGACTCACTAATCTCATTTAATGCATATGCCACCTTAACCCCCAAGTCATCATCTTCTAGAAGCTTCTCGCGTAATTACGAGAACGCCCCTCCTATCCATGAAAACACGGAAAAACTTTAGACTGTATAAATCCAATAACCGGATACTAGAAACTGGCTTAAACCAAAGCCGGCTAGTAAAAACTGTCCGGATGTCGTACGTGCGTAAACACACGTATGCGTCCGAACCCTTGTCGTAAAACCATACGACCTCTATATCGTTTCGCCTGGAATAGGGAAACTCTCTGTGTGGGACTCTAATGACTCGACTACTACGCTGGCAGTGGGTTTAACCACAGACCGCAAGCGGCACTAGCTGTACGTAACGGTCCCCAGGTAGATGTCGATAAGAAGGCCGATGAGGAAACCCATCCGAACTCCTACTGAGCCTGATGTGGCAATCTCCGTACAGTCCGGTCTGTTCGTCTAAGACTATCGCATATCGGGCCTAGGGGGCGGCAAGCGTCAGTCCCTTAATAGCGGTATAAGTCGTGTCGGAGCGAAGCCGATTACACCCTGAGAAACTACTGGAACCTACCAGTAAATCTCGCTTGCCGTGGCCAGGGACTTTGCGTAATGGCTCTCTGACACAGCGCGATATCAACTCCCAATACCGGGAGAGACGAATCCCGTCTAACCGCCACTGCCTCCAAGTGCTCGGGACTGCACCCAACTGCTACCTGTTTGCACGACTCCTTTGAGCCGTGGTAGGGTAGCAATCTAAGAAAAGTGGGACACACTCGAGGCGAAGTAGCAGTGTCAAGTCTGCGGACTATGCTGTACTCATGTCACCTGGGAACTGTTAACTGACGACTGGTATAAAACCCAACCAACAGTTCCCTGCGAGTCTTTTCCGGTGTACCCGTAACCCAACGAGCACCTATATACTATCTCCAGTACGACGTACTGACGGCTGTGGGGCAGACCATCTCCCCAACTGGGATGAGAAGCGTACACACTAGTCTACTCCGGAGTATCGATGCCCTGTCTCGATAATCCTACGACTAGGGACCTGAATAAGGATGTGCTTGTAGACTACCCAGCCCCTACTAGTGTGACTGCCATCACAACGCTGGTAGTCAAGCAAGATCCTAAGAGCTCTATCAATACGTATACTCACATATTAAGATAGAAAAACCAAGTAGCATACTACCATGTTTAGCAAGACTGTTATATACATATGAATATCCCAAGCTTCCATTAAGTAATATACAAACTAGTATGATACAATAATGGCCCCTAAGGCATATACACTAACACAACCACGTTCCAGGCTCTGATCGACAAGCTGGCCCAGATGGACCAGATGGGTCACAGACCGTCTCCCCCGAAGCCAGAACCATGGAATGACAAGGGTAAAGGGAAGGCAATCTTCGTTGCGAACGCTCAGCAGCAACCCAGCGCCCCAAAGCTGGCAGATCAACTGGAAGAAAGACGGCGGTATTATAATGAGAAAATGAAGCGCCCCTACTCATTCCCGCGGGATAAGACGAAGAGGTTATTCGAGCTGGCGGTATGCAACAGGCTTATCAACTTGCCAAACCCAAGGCGACCGCCGTAACCCAGTGAGGTGAATAACCCCAATTATTTCCCTTACCATCAAATGGTAAGCCATCCGGTTGGGGATTGCTTCGTCTTCAAAGGATGGATTGAAGATCAATACTTACAGGGAAAGTTTGCGATGTCCGAGAAGTGGAAGGTGAACCCGCCACAACCGCACACTCCCAAGAAGACGGACACACCGGGGGAAACTTGTTCTTTCATTGAAGAAGCTCCATGGGAAATCGTGCTTTCAGGAAAAACCAAAAGAATGCGGAATGAGCTCCAGACGTGCCCGGCGATCAGGTGGAAGAACCCGCTGGAACCCCAGATCATTGAAGGGATGCTGAAGCCGCGCCTAACTCCAAAGACCAGTGGTGATGGCCCGAGCACTCACAACCAGCCGTCAAAATCTTCAAAGAAAAAGAAGAAGAAATCCAAGAAGCCCATGAAGCCTGGAGACAAGCGCACGGACTTGCAGAAATAGATTGACGCGCTGGAGGAATACAATCAAAAGGCGCGGACTCCCATCATACTCCAAGAGTTCCTCAACCACGTCTTTCAGGAGGAAGATAATGGAGAAAGCTCGTCGGATGAATCCGAGGGATATGTGGCGAGTTGTCATGTGATCTCCCACTCATTTACGGACGATGAAAAAAATCCTGGCACTGAGAAACTGGGGGCACAGCCTGAACCAGAACTTGTGTGGCCGACAGACGAAATGATCGACGCCTTTCTAGACGAGATTCGTTTGAAAAGTAAAGCCGATCAGGAGCGTGAGATGGCCGCATCAGAAGGAGCCAAACATAAGCGACTAAACGAAAGAGTCGAAGCACTCCCGCCAGATCAAAAGACATCCGATGCGGATAAAAACATATTCAAGACGAGGAAAAGGTTTGCCAAAGCCATGTCAATGGGAATGAAACTACCACCCTCGGAAGAAAACACGCTCAATGGGGCGGAGAGGCACCCTAATTACTGCTCATATCATCGGAAGATTTCATACTCCACTGAGGAGTGCGACGCTTTTAAGATATGGTTGCAGGGATATGTTGCTCACCGGCAACATTATAAGCGAATGAAACGCAGGACTCGTCGGGAGTAGAGAAGTACAACCGACAGGCACAAAAGAACTACCGGCAACTGTTACACGGTCAACGCCGGAGAATCACAAGTTCTCACCTTTGGGAGCGACTCTGACGAAGAAATGGCTCTTGGCCCTCTCTTTAAAGAATCCATCTTAGAGAAAGAGGAAGAACCAGCGGCCTGCGAAAATATTCAGCTGCGCAATCGCACTCTTCCAGAAAAGAATCTCGGACCCGCGACTAGAAAAGATAAGGGAAAGGAAAAGGCCGCTGAGGATATCGCTTTAGATGACCAAGTCATGAAAGAACTGACTGCCAAGGACCCTCCCAGGAAGAGTAAGGTGGACTACAACATCCTAGCGCACCTGAGAAAGCTACCCTCACAGCTCAGCATTCTCGACACCCTCTTATTATCAAAAGAAGCGAGAGATTCATTAATCAAGGCGCTGCAAGAGCCTAAACAATTCCAAGCCTTCCTTGCTGAAGAAAGGATGAAGGATGAATTGGAAGAAGTGCACACGGCCGATATCACTTTCGGTGATGAGGAGCTTCTCCTTGGGACGTGCGACCACAACCGTCCCCTATACGTCTCTGGATACTGCCACGATATCAGGATAGGCAAAATCCTGGTTGATAATGGATCCTCCGTCAATCTCCTTAATGTTCGGGTGTTGAAGGAAATCTGCATGAACGTCCAGCACCTCGCTCGTGATAAAATTACCATCTCCGGTTTTGACTCCCAGTCGTCACGAACTCTCGGATCTGTAATACTAACATTACGCTTCGGACTACTCGTCACGGACATCAAGTTTCACGTCATTGATGCCGAGACATGCTACAATGCTTTGCTCGGTTGTCCCTGGTTACATAAGTACAACATCATCCCTTCTACACAACATCAGTGTATGAAGTATTTCAAGGATGGTCTTGAGTATACCGTAACAGGTGAGCTGAACCCGTTCTCCGTGAACGAAGTCCGCAAGTACGAAGATGCAAAGTACTTTTTGCCAGATTTCGAGGACACGGAGAGGTGTCGCAAACCGGAGAACAAAGCCGCCGCCGCCATTCCTGTTTTCGGGAGTGATACCGAAGAAGAAGAAGAGATAGTTTACGTTGGACCGTCTCGACGCAACAACCCGGGACCGTCCGCCCCCATATTGATCTTCGGAAGCGACTCGGAAGATGAAGTTAATGCTGTTTTCTCCAGTCGGCCGCCAATACAAGAATTCCCTAGTGATGATCAAAGTTTGCAAATTACCATGATTCCGCGGGAGCACTACAAAGATCTTGAAGCACTTGAAGCTTACAATGTGCAAGACCTGCAGACGTTTTACGTCCCTCCCGGGCGAAAAGACGAAAAGGCAATTCTATTCTACCGCTCTGAGGAAACCAAAGTGGAGAAAGAAATCTGGCACGGCGCAGATCCTACGCTTGACAGACTTCAGCCCATCCGTCTGCCCAGATATGATACAAAAGGCTTGAAGAGGCTGTTGAGGCGCCAGGGGATATCCTTCAAACAGACCGCTCGAAAGGCTAAGTTCTACAACAGGATTTAGGATGTCCCTGGGACTCAGCGCAAATTGCCCAATGGGAGAACGGAAACGCTTGGGCTTGGATATGTGAGATCCGGGAAACGGGAACGAGTCCACGGCAGCTATGCCATATATAACTTTGATGAAGAAGAGGATGCCCTGTCGGGAAATGCCGACCCCTTATCAAAACTAGATCCCGCAATCGAAATGCCGAGTCCGTCATTTGAAGAACGAATGGACAAGCTTATCAGGAAAGCAGGTCAAAAAGGTTCGAGACGACCATAATCGCGAAATGGCCATCTATGAAAAAGCCAGGACGCAACGTCTTCTTCAACAGGCTGCAAGAGACGAAGATGCTCCTCCCTGTCAACCTGCTGTGCAAAAGGCCCGACGCAGAGGCAAAAATAAGTCAAAGAGCGGAAAAGGGAGTCGACAACTACAACGCGGGATCAAAGAGTCATGTGATCAGGAATTGCGCGGGCCGGATCTGTCCTTCATGAAGAAGATGAGTCGAGCGTATTCTTTCCCTCAAGACAAGACGAAGAAGATACTTGATCTCACTTTAAAACATCGAATGATTACACTCCCGGAGTCTAAGCACCCTGAGCAAGCTAACGAGGTCTCTCATCCGAGCTATTGCTCTTATCACCGAGCCATAGGACACCCTACCGAAGACTGCTTCACCTTCAAGAATTGGGTCGAAGACCAGTACCAGCAAGGCGGGTTTGCTCTATCCAGTAGCTGGAGGGTAACGCCGTCACAAAAGCACGAACCCAAAGCCACAAGAGCAGAACCAGATCCACATCGGTCTTGGAAGCGAGCTCGTACCTGTCATATAATAACAATATCAAAAGGAGAGCCCGAGAATATGGATGACCTTCCTTGGTGCTTCGAAAACAATGACGACGAGGTGATCCCAGAATTTCTACCAGCGCTGAAAGAGCTGGAAGATGACATACATACTACTGCAGATAATCTCAAGAAGATTGAGTTGGGGACGGTAGACGACCCGCGACCGACATTTGTCAGCGAATTGCTATCGGAAGAAAGGGTGGCTGCATTAAAAGACGTGCTTATGCAGTATAGAGACTGCTTCGCATGGAACTATTCAGAAAAGCCAGGACTGGATCCAGAAATAGCTGTCCATAAATTGGCAATATCCCCGGACATCAAGCCAGTCAAACAAGCGCCGAGAAGAATGCGACTCAAGCTTGAGATGAGCATCAATGCTGAAGTCAAGAAACTGATCGACTCTGGGTTTATCCGGGAGGTTCACTACCCTGATTGGATCGCCAACATCGTCCCGGTAATGAAGGAAAATGGGACAGTGCGCATATGCATTGATTTCCGGGATCTTAATAAAGCTTGCCCGAAGGACGATTTCTCGGTACCAGTCATCGAGCTGATGATAGATAACACGTCCACTCACGAGGTTTTCTCCTTCATGGACGGCTCATCAGGATACAATCAGATAAAGATGCACCCTGAAGACCAGAAGCATACCGCTTTCCGGACTCATCTAGGTATATTCTGCTACAAAGTTATGCCCTTTGGTTTAAAGAACGCCGGTGCCACCTATCAGAGGGCCATGACGAAGATTTTCGATGACCTCATACATGAAATCGTCGAATGCTATATCGACGACCCCGTGGTTAAGAGCAAATCGTACGAGGAGCATTTAAAGCATCTGAAGACCGTATTTCAACGCCTTAGACAATACAATTTAAAGATGAACCCTCTCAAATACGCATTCGGGGTGTCCTCAGGTAAATTCCTAGGATTCATCGTCCGGCACCGAGGCATTGAGATATATCCGTCAAAAATCAAGGCGATCATGGAAATGCCACCGCCAAAGACTCTCAAACAATTGCGGTCTCTCCAAGGAAAGCTCGCGTACATCCGGCGATTTATAGCTAACCTTTCAGGCAAGTGCCACCCTTACAGTCACCTGATGAAGAAGGGAACCCTTTTCGTCTGGGATCACAAATGCCAAGGCGCACTGGACGAGATCAAGCAGTACCTGCAGAACCCGCCGGTGTTGGCTGCTCCAGTCAAGGGAAAACCTCTTATTCTTTATACAACTGCCCTCGAAGGTTCCTTGGGTGCATTATGGGCACAAGAGAATGACCAAGGGAAAGAAAGAGCACTCTACTATTTGAGTCGAGTTTTGCTGGGGGCAGAAGGCAACTATTCCCCCATTGAAAAACACTACCTGGCGCTGATCTTTGCGATAACAAAGCTCCGGCACTATGCATTGGCACATGAAATCCGTCTCATATCGAAGGTGGACCCTCTCAAATATTTGATGTCGAAGGCCATATTGACAGGTCGGCTCGCTAAATTGGCCCTACTCTTGATGGAGTTTTCAATAACCTATCAGCCTCTTAAGGCAGTGAAAGGCCAAGCCATCGCCGAATTCCTCGCTGAGCATCCAATACCTGCCGATTCCCCTTTGAATTGCGAACTGCCAGACGAACACGCATTTGATGCGATTGACGGTAGTGGTACCCGATGGGAACTCTATTTTTACGGAGCGTCTTCCATGAAGAAGCGCAAACAAAACACGCCTATAATCAAATCGGAGGTAGGCCTCATCTTCGTAACCCCACTAGGAGGGATAATGCGCTTTGCTTTCTCCTTGACAGAGCCGAGATGTTAGTTATATGTATGCTCTAGAGGCCATTACTATACATAGGATGTATATTGTAGTGGATGCTTGGACATATATAGGGAGGACTTTCTTGCTCGACATGATAGTATGCTATCTGGTTGCTCTTTACCTTAACGTGTACACTAATTGTCTCTCTGTTACATGTTGGTAAAGCCCTTAGGATGTGTACTTGATTTCCTGGACTATGATGTGGATCATACTAGTGGGAACATGGTAGTCCATAAGTACATCCTTCAAGGTCCCTAGTCATGGGTGTATCGAGACGAGGAATCGATATACCAGAGTAGACTAGCGTATACCTTCTCGACCCATACAGATGGGCGATGGATGATCCCATATCCATTGGTATTTGACATCAGAGAAGATATACGGGTGCTCAGTGGAGACTGGGTACACTGGACGGACTCGCCGAGAACTCCCAGATGGTATTATACCTCACGTCAGATGGCAGTTCTCTGGTAACACTAGTACAGGTTAGTTTGTAGACCCGAGATCGTCATAGAGTCTTGTGTGATTCCCAATGTGCTTTGATTTCCACCTTACCATGTCCAAGAGGACGTGCAAAACGGTGGTTTTTGGGTACATTCCCGAATCACATGGAGGCAATGAGCGATAGGAGGGGATTCGTCTCTCCCGGTATAAGGAGTTGATGTTGCGCTGTGTTCGATTGGCTATAACTGGAAATCCTGGCCAGGGTTGCTGAGATTTACTGGTAAGTGTTACCAGTAGTTTCTCAAACTGTTATAGACCTCATATCGACACGACTTATCGAGCTATTGGGGTCTGACGTTTACCATCCCTAGGCAAGATATGCGACATATCAGATGACGAGACCGGACTGTACGGTAAGTGTTACTGGTTGGATTCACAGGAGTGTGAGCGGGCTTGCTCGTTGATCTTCTGATCGCTCAATACCCGGGTGGCCGTTACGTTTAGCAGACCGCTTGCGGCTTGTGGGTGCTTGATATGATCATCATCTGCTGCCGGCGTATTGACGAGTCTTTAGAGTCTTACACAGAGGTTTCCTGGCTCAAGCGAAACGAAATAGGAGCGCATATGAGATATGTGCAGGACCGAGAATAATAACAGTATTTGATACTGTATTCTATTCTCGCAATTTGTATCATTGGACGGTTATATGAGATATAACCGGGTTACCGAATCAAGTGTTGATTCGATACATTGATACACTTGTATTAGTCGGTTATTTGCAGTATGACCGGATCATTAAATCAAGTGTTGATTTAATGATTTAATGTATAATTATATATTTGATATATTACTTTACATTAACTAGTATTGGTTCACTTAAGATGGATTTTCTCACTTGATGTGCACATTGTATATATGGTATAGTTTTGTGCACTAGATTGTATCATGTTTGATGATACATGCAAACTTGGGTGTGTATGATTAAACCATGATTAAGTTAATGGTTAGGGTTTGTTTTACTTATTTATTTATTTCTTTTCATATATTTTTGGACAAGAAATGAAATGGTTGCTTCTTTTGTTTTTTTGTTGAAGCTTCATGAAGCTTTGAAAGCTTGACCATTTTGTTTCTTTCCTTAACCCTAACCATTTACTTAACCCTAGTTTATTCTCTACACTTGTTAACTCACCCATGGTTGCTAAATGATAACTATCACTTCATTTTCTTTTTGAAAAAGCATTATCATTTTCTTCTTCTTCTTCTTCTTCTTCAAGAAGAAAGAAGCTTGCTAGCTTCAATGGTGACTTGAGAAAAAGAGTGAGAAATCCAATTCTAAAGTGAACCCACTTCCTATTTCTTCATCCTCTACTACTTGCCATGTAGTATAGGGTGTTTTCTTCACAAGTTTCATGACCTGGTGAAGTTGGAGCTTGATCTTGAGTTGCCTCGACGTAGATCATCTTCGGCATCGAAGTCGACGACCTAGCCCGATCATTTCTTCGACGAAACCATCGCTAGAGTCCGGGATCCGATGATTGCGGCGGAGGGACATCATCACGGAGCTAAGGAAGTGGAGGACCAGATCTACAAAGGTTGTAGTCTCTTTCACTTTAGAGTAAAGTTGTTTATTCGCATTTGTTTTCGCCTATTCTCTAGTTAACGATCTAGTTTAGGGTTTCTCGGCACCGGAAAAATTTGAATTTGGCATGGTTGATGCCTTGTGAGACCTCTTGAGTGTGCCTAGGAACCCTACACGAGGACGAACAATGAAGCTGAATACGAAGCTTTGATAGCAGCCCTTGAGATCGCCATCGACATGGGAATTGAAAACCTCCTCATATATGGAGACTCTCAACTGGTCGTTAGCTAAGTGAACGGCGACTACCAGACAAGCAAGCCAGAGCTGGTGAAGTATGGCGACAGAGTACAGCGATTGCAGACTCAAATTCCCTACTACATGCTAGAAAGCATACCGCGTGCGGAAAATAGCAAGGCGGACGCGTTAGCCAAGCTCGCTAAAGAACTGGCTGATGAGAACCTCGATGACGTCAGAATCGTGGTACAAAGCCGTCGGGTCCTCACACCGGCGGAAATATCTCCGGAATCATCCGAAGAAAAGGGAGCGACTGAGCAGACGACCCTGCAAATAAAAGACCAAGAAAAGGCTGGAGATTGGAGAGAAGTCTTCATAGACTACTTCAAATCCCGTCGAACGCCTGAAGATGCGTCCTCAAGGCATCGGCTTGTGAAACGAGCTCTGTCCTTCGCCTTCGTCAATAATACTCTATACAAGAGGTCATTTGATTCTCTGTGGTTGAGATGCTTGGGACCTGACGAAGCGAAAAGAGTCGTTCAGGAAGTTCACGACGGACTCTGTGGTTCTCACCAAGCAGGCCCGAAGATGAAGTTGAAGATTAAACGAATGGGCTACTATTGGCCCACGATGATTCAGGACTGCCTCGAATATGCGAAGCAATGCCACTCATGCCAGATTCATGGAGACTTTATCCATCAGCACCCGAATCCTCTACATCCAACAGTGGCTAGCTGGCCGTTTGAAATGTGGGGAACTGACATAATCGGCCCCATCGAACCGGCATCGTCCAGAGGACATCGTTTCATCCTAGCGACCACTAATTACTTCTCCAAATGGGCAGAAGCAGTACCGTTGAGGGAAGTGAAGACGGAGAATATCCTCCATTTCTTCAAAACGCACGTCATTTATCAGTTTGGAACGCCAAGACGGATCATCTCCGATAATGGGCCAGCCTACAGAAGCCACAAGATCAGCCGCTTCGCACGACAACACAACATAGACTGGAGATATTCCTCAGTTTATAATCCGCGAGCTAACGGTCTAGCTGAGGCTTTCAATAAGACCTTGATGAAGATCGTAAAGAAGACGATGTCCCGAAATAAGAAGGACTGGCACAAGAGATTACAAGAAGCTCTCTGGGCATATCGAACTACGTTCAAGACGGCCACGAACACGACGCCGTACGCGTTGGTATCCAGTACAGAAGCGGTACTTCCCCTCGAGATAGAGCTACCTTCTCTACGAGTGGCAGTCCACTACGAGCTGACGGACGAAGAAAATGCTCACCTTCGGCTTGAGGAACTTGACGCCCTTGATGAAACCCGGCTCATAGCGCAACAAAATCTAGAGGCTTATAAAGCAAAGATGACGCGCTCATATGAAAGATTAACCAGGCCGAGGACATTCCGCCAGGGCAAACTCGTGCTAGTTGTCAAAAGACCTATGATCCCCAATCGTGCCAAGCGGGGAAAATTCGAGCCGGACTATGAAGGCCCGTACATAATAGACAAGGTCTACCAGGGTGGAGCCTATCTACTCATGGATATGCACGGTGAAAGGCCTTTCAAGCCAATAAATGGTCGCTTCCTGAAGAAATATGATTTATGGCATCTTCGGAGAGGTAGACGGATAAAACCAAATAGTATCTGCCCCGAATCTCAGTGCCAGGACCCAGCGGTCCTATGCGCCGCCGTTCGGAGGGGAACAGATTCTGGGTCCTGGCACTGAGATTCGGGGCAGATGCTATTTGGTTTTATCCGTCTACCTCTCCGAAGATGCCAAGTTGATTTATGGCACCATGTATCGGAGGTTTAGACGGATGCGACCGATGTAGCAGACTTCGTCAGATTCCCCCTCGATTGAGGGGTTTTTGATTGTGGGGACGCTCTTCCCTGCAGACGCAAGCCCCTGCAGTTAATTACGCTACCGTATCGCGGTAACCACTTTCTCCTTCTCCAAAATTTCACTTCGTGTCATGTGTGTTTGTTTTGTTTGTGGTTGCCCGTGGATTGTATACGGAGACTGAGTAATGCCGTCGCCCGTAGGACGTGGACTAGTCCAAATCCGTATTTACTTAGATTTGGGTTCGGTGTTTTTTAGTTTAAGGATACGTTAGTCGCGTTGCGGCTAAGATCAACTTAAACGTTCGTTAAGGATACGTTAGTCCAATTTGAGACTAAGATCAACTTAACGTGATAATCCATTTAATATCTGGCCATCGGGACTCGTCACCTCTCTAACGTCGTTGAAGGATTACAACGGCAGATGTCAGAGGAGTTCAGAGATGTACCCTTGAACCAAGGTTGATTTGGAGCTTTCTAGTCCGTTTGAATGTTTAAGGATACGTTAGCCGTGTTTGGGGGGGCTAAGATCAACTTAAACGAGATCGTTTAGATCCGGCAAAAGAGCATTTGGAGGCTCTATTGTTCCAGTTTAGGGACGTAGTGGTCTATAGATGGTTTAGGGACGTTGCGGTCCATGCTCCAGTTTAGGGACGTGGTGGTCCATGTTCCAGTTTAGGGACGTGGTAGTCCATATTCCAGTTTAGGGACGTGGTGGTCCGACATTAGTTTAAGGACGTTTCGGTCCGATATTAGTTTAAGGACGTTTCGGTCCAACATTAGTTTAAGGACGTCTCGGTCCGACATTAGTTTAAGGACGTCTCGGTCCGATATGTGGTCGTCGGGACCCGTCACCTCTCTGCCGTCGTTGAAGGATTACAACGATAAGTATCAGAGGAGCTCGGAGATGTACCCTCGAACCGGATATAAATTAATTTAAAAGAGCAGTCGTGCTCAGTCAATTTAATTTAAGGACTTATGGCCAAAATTGGGCTAAGTCCAGCTTCAATATTTTTTTGTCTTCGGCCTGTTCTAGGGCTTTACCCCTTTTTAGTAATGCACTGCATTATTCTTGTTTTGATTGGGCTCTGCCCTTTATAAATGATGCAGAGCATCTATTTTGTTTGGGCTCTTCCCTTTTTAAAATGCATAGCATATTTGATTGAGCCTGTTAGGCCTTTTAATTGGGCTCTGTCCCTTTTCTTTATGATGCAGCGCATCTGTTTTAGTTTGGGCTCTGCCCCCTTTTTTTTTAAAGTAATGCGTTACATTTTATTAGGCCCGTTAGGCCTTCTTTAATGGGGCTTGGCCCTTTTGTAAGCAATACAGTGCATTTGTTTGGCGCTTTGCGCTAAGTAATGAGCGCAAGCTCATATGATGATGACACGTGTCATGCTCTGGTGAGCGCAAGCGCAACAGCGCAGTGCGCTGCACTATTGCGCTGCTGACATGTGGCGCGCTCTGGTGAGTTGCGCCAATTCCAGAGAGCAAAGCTCTATTTCAAGAGCGCAAGTTGTTTTACAGCTGACACATGGCGCTCTCTCAAGAGCGCAACAGCGCAGTTTGGAAGTGCAAAGCACTAAGAATCTTTTAGATTCAAGAACAGGAGTGCAGAGCACTATTTAATTTCTTGATCTAATTTAAATCAAAGAAAATAAATTTTTCTTTTTTGTTTCAGGAACCAGAGGTTCATAAAAAAGTGCAAAGCACTACTTTTTCTTTTTATTTAAAAATTATTGATCTTGTTCTTAGATCCATAATCTGTCCATAAGAGAATTTTCTCTTTTTCCTAAAGGTTTTTTATCTTTTGTTGTTCTTGAGGAATTCTTCAAGAGTTCTCTTCTCTTTTTCTTTTAGCAAGATGTTCCTTCTTTTAATTGAGGCCTAGGGTCCTTTTTATAGTGCCCATAAATTAGTTAAATTTGTTAAAGAGATCTTTCTCTGAGTGATTTGGGGAATTTTCCCCACCGTTGGATCATTGATCCAAGGGCTTCTGCTTTGCAGAAGAAAATCTTCTTGTTTTAACAAGAACAGAGAAGATTTCTTGGAAATTTAATTCTGTTTGGCGCAGATGCCCCAGCGCGTGACACGTGTCGCGCAGCGCAGAGCGCAGCGCAACTGCGCTAGCGCATCTGCGCTGACACGCGTGCAGCGCAACTGCGCTAGCGCATCTGCGCTGACACGTGTCGCGCAGCGCAGTGCTTGCGCAGCTGAAGCGTTGCTTCATTTGTTATTAAATTTTAAATTTTCAAAGCAGAGCTTTGCTCTGATTGGGGGAAGATGAAGCGTTGCTTCATCTCCCGCCTCGGAATTTGAACAGAGCTTTGCTCTGATTGGGGTGAACAAATGCCCCCCCACCGTTGCGCTTACGTGGACCCAAACGTGAGCACAACTGTGGCGGAATTCCAACTGCCGCGACAACTTTTGGAAGTCGAAGAGGCACTTGATGCCTATAAATAGGACCTTTGGTCCCCCACAGATGCTTATCATCTTTCAGATTTCATTTTCAAAAAACTTCAGAGCTTTGCTCTTGCCTTCAAGAACTCCTGAGCTTTGCTCTCTTTTCCAAAGTTTTTAGAAAAACTTTAGGTAAAATTGATTCTTAGATTAAATTAACTTTAATTAATCTTAACCGGCAGAGCTTTGCTCATTTTCAAAGTTAGAAACTTTAGGTAAAATTAATGTAAATCAAATTAATTTAAATTAATCTCAGTCAAAGAGCTTTGCTCTCACAGATCTTTTGATCTAAAGAGATCCCCATTGGGGTTTCATAAACAGAGCTTCGCCCTCAAAAAGAAAAACTTATAGATCTGCAGAGCTTTTGTTCATGGGTTTTAATCTCTGAACTGAGCTCTGCTCTCTAGGAATTTAGCCCTCTATGTATATTATTTTTCTTCTATCGCTAATCTTCCTGTGGTATTTCCTCCAGGCATAATGGCGGTGCATCTATACAGTTTGCACGAGTTCATCACCTATGACGACATCCGCGCACAGGGTCGTCAATAAAACCAGGAGTTTACAGACGCTGAATGTGCAGAAGTCATGAGTCGTCTGAACGCAAGCGGTGGTTGGCTGTTGCCTCGTCGTTCGGCCCTTTTGAAAATCGTGTTGGGAGCCATATGGAGAGCACTTCCGGGTCTTCATGAGGCCTTACCGCTCAACGCGCTGGATGATGCCGAAGACAAGGTGCATTCAGTGTACCTGACAGGGCTGATTTCAAAGAAACGACGGAACAGCCTTATTGACATCCTACACCAAGTCTTCCAGCAGACGACGATAGTTGCTGCTTATCAAAGGCCAGGAGGGCTCGCCGATGATCTCGATACAGAGGAGCGAGAAAGACTGCGCATAAGAATAATTAGAAAGGCCAGAAGAACTCTGGATGGCCTTACTTTTGATTTCCTCAATCCGTGCCCCGGATCTGAGGTTATACCGTTGTAATAATTTGAATAATGTTTCTTATTCATTGCTCTTGTGATTGTAAGAATTCTTAGCAATATGAATGGAAACCCTCCTTTTTTTTTATTTCAGCTTGTCTTATTTCTCGTCCTGAGTCTTCTGCCCATGCATAAATGAATGCGTCTCGAACGCCTGATCAAATGTAAATCGGATGTTATTTATGTTGCTTTCTTCTTTTTCTTATTATCGGCATGCTATCTTAATAAACATGGTTGACGGATAATAGAGTACGCATCTTGACTTTCTTAAGAAATAGCGATGGCTTAGGCCGCAGATTCAGATCTGCTGTCTAAGACTTTTCAACTCTATAAGCCGTGAGGGTCTCATAGAGACTTTTCTCCCTACGGATCGAGAGGATCTCGTAGGTGGGTTTTCTCCCTAGGAATCGTGGGGATTCCTAAGTGTGGTTTTCTCTTATAAGTCGTAAGGATCCTATAAGAGAATTTTCCCTCTTACGAGTCGAGAGGATTCGTAAGCGGTTGTTTCCCTCCTTGTCGAAAATCGACTTTGGAGAGTGAGACCCGTGAATGGTATGCAAGAGACCATTTTGGATTGACTTGCAGGGCCCCATTGCTCAAGAAGCAAGCTTTTCAATCCTTGCTGTCTGAGACTTCTTCTTACAAATTGAGACGAATCGGGGATTTGCTTGCGGAGAGGGTGGTGGCTCTGCGAGTTGACATGAGTTAAGAAGCTCTCGTCACGGAGTGTTTGTATCCGTGAGTCGAGGAGTTTGCTAGGGATTATTTGTTTCCCAAGCGCCAAGGATTATTTGTTTCCTTGGGGTTTGAAACGAGTCGAGAATTCCCACGAGGGCACTGGTGGCTCTGCGGGTCGACACGGATCAGGAGGCTCTCGTCAAGGAGTGTTTGTATCCGTGAGTCGAGGAGTTTGCTAGGGATTATTTGTTTCCTAAGCGCCAAGGATTATTTGTTTCCTTAGGGTTTGAAACGAGTTGAGAATTCCCACGGGGGCACTGGTGGCTCTGCGGGTCGACGCGGATCAGGAGGCTCTCGTCAAGGAGTGTTTGTATCCGTGGGTCGAGGAGTTTTCTAGGGATTATTTGTTTCCCAAGCGCCAAAGATTATTTGTTTCCTTGGGGTTTGAAACGAGTCGAGGATTTCCACGGAGGCGCTGGTGGCTCTGCGGGTCGACGCGGATCAGGAGGCTCTCGTCAAGGAGTGTTTGTATCCATGAGTCGAGGAGTTTGCTAGGGATTATTTGTTTCCCAAGCGCCAAGGATTATTTGTTTCCTTGGGGTTTGAAACGAGTCGAGGATTTCCACGGAGGCGCTGGTGGCTCTGCGGATCGACGCGGATCAGGAGGCTCTCGTCAAGGAGTGTTTGTATCCGTGAGTCGAGGAATTTGCTGGGATTATTTGTTTCCCGAGCGCCAAGGATTATTTGTTTCCTTGGGGTTTGAAACGAGTCGAGGATTCCCACGGAGGCACTGGTGGCTCTGCGAGTAGACGCGGATCAGGAGGCTCTCGTCAAGGAGTGTTTGTATCCGTGAGTCGAGGAATTTGTTGGGAAGGCATGGTTCCCTCTTTGTTTATGCCCTTGGATTGTATACAGGGATCGATGTGATCTTAACTGTAGGGCAAAAGTTTTATCATCATTTTTTTTTGTTTTATCTCCGCGATGCTCTATCATTTCAGCTTTATATCGCAAAGGTCAAAATTGCCCAATCATTTCGGCTATTTTTCGCTGTGCCCAATCATTTCGGCTGTTTATTTCATTTTTACTCGCTGCTTTTTATTGCGAGTTGCCCAATCATTTCGGCTATTTTTATTTTTACTCACTGCTTTTTATTGCGAGTTGCCCAATCATTTTGGCTGTTTATTTCATTTTTACTCGCTGCTTTTTATTGCGAGTTGCCCAATCATTTCGGCTATTTAGCATGCATACATTTTTACTTGCTGTTTTTATTTATTTCAAGTTTTCCTATCATTTCGGCTATTTCGTATGCATGTGCAGCCTATTGGCTTTTCGCCGTAAACCTGAAATTAGACGTCAATTTCGGCATCAGCACCGCTACAACTGGGATATTACCAGGAGCGAATCATCATTTGCCTCTGTCGATGTCGACCAAAGGTGTCTTAGCGAACAGGGTTAAGGTCCTGTCGACTAAGGCTTTTGACTTCATGAGCCGTAAGGGTCTCACAAAGGTATTTCTCTCTACAAGTCGTGAGGATCTTGGAGGTGTATTTTCTCCTTAGGAATCGTGAGAATTCCTAAGTGTTTGTTTCTCTGTAAGTCGTAAGGATCCTACAGGAGGGTTTTCTCCTTGTAAATCGAGAGGATTTTCAAGGGTTGTTCACCATGCGAACGTATCCCCAGTCTCGGATGGGACTTAATTAGGGAAATGTTTATTCGCGCCCGTGGATTGTATACAAGGGCCAGTATTGAGCCACTTGTAGGGTAATATCGGAAGTTGTGGGGGTTGCTTAAGCACAGGTTTAGGTCTCTGTAACTTAAGACTTTCAAATCTTACGAGCCGTGAGGGTCCCATAAGAGCGTTCTCCTTACGAGTCGTGAGGATCTCGCAAGTGTATTTTCTCCTTAGGAATCGTGGGGATTCCTAAGTGTGTTGTTCCCTTGTGAATCGTAAGGATCTCACGCGGGTGGTTTCTCCTTATAGGGTTGAGAGGACCCTACAAGTGTTTCTTAGCGAGGTTGCGCCCTTTCGGGTTTTCACAAACACTCGCCGGTAGTCCTGCTGTTTTTACTCACGGAGCCCTCTCGGGTTTTCATCCGTGCCCGTTTTGCTTATGGACATACCGTTTTTTTTTATATTCTTTTTTATTATTATTTTTTTTATTATTATTTTTTTTTACGAGGTCGCGCCCTTTCGGGTTTTCACGAACACTCGCCGGTAGCCCTGCTGTTTTTTACTCACGGAGCCCTTTCGGGTTTTCATCCGTGCCCTTTTGCTTATGGACATACCGTTTTATTTTATTTTATTTTTATATGTTTTTTTTTATATCTCGTCAGCCTAAAAGATGCTGCGGTAGTAGTTTAAAGACGTTTAAGGACATTTCGGTCCGCTATTAGTTTAAGGACATTTCGGTTCGACATTGAGAGGTTGGCTACTACTTATAAAACTTGAGCTTAAGAAGATAGCGAGCGGACATGGTCGTCGTCATCTATCATTGACCTAGGCTGTGGCTCATTAAGCGTAGTATTTCTTCAGGAAGCGACCGTTTATCGGCCTGAAAGGCCTTTCACCGTGTATGTCCATGAGTAGATAGGCCCCACCCTGGTAAACTTTATCTATGATGTACGGGCCTTCATAGTTTGGCTTGAATTTTCCCCGCTTGACGCGATTTGGAATCATAGGCCTTTTAACCACTAGCACGAGTTCGCCTTGGTGGAATGTCCTCAGTCGGGTCAATTTTTCGTATGAGCGCGTCATCTTTGCTTTATAAGCTTCCAGATTTTGTTGCGCTATGAGCCTAGTTTCATCAAGGGCGTCAAGCTCCTCAAGCCGAAGGTGAGCATTCTCTTCGTCCGTTAGCTCGTGGTGAACTGCCACTCGTAGAGAAAATAACTCTATCTCGAGAGGGAGTACTGCTTCCGTACCGAACACCAACGCGTACGGCGTTGTGTTCGTGGCCGTCTTGAATGTAGTTCGATATGCCCAAGGAGCTTCTTGCAGTCTTTCGTGCAAATCTTTCTTATTACGGGACACCGTTTTCTTTATGATTTTTGTCAATGTCTTGTTGAAGGCTTCAGCTAGTCCATTGGCTCGCGAGTTATAAACCGAAGAATATCTCCAGTCTATATTATGCTGTTGCGCGAAGCGACTGATCTTGTGGCTTCTGTAAGCTGGCCCGTTATCGGAAATGATCCGTCTCGGAGTTCCAAACCGATATATGACGTGCGTTTTGAAGAAGTGGAGGATATTCTTGTTAGTTGTATGTATGCCCTAGAGGCCAGTATTGTACAGATTATGTATATTATATTGGATGCTTGGACATATATAGAGATGACTTTCTTGCTCGACATGATAGTATGCTATCTGGTTGCCATTTATCTTAACATGTACACTAGTCTCTTTATACTGTCTTATAGTTACATGTTGGTAAAGCCCTTAGGATGTGTACTTGACTACCTGGACTATGATGCAGATCATACTAGTGGGGACATGGTAGTCCATAAGTACCTCCTTCAAGGTCCCTAGTCCTGGGTGTATCGAGACGGGGCATCGATATGCCAGTGTAGACTAGCGTATACGCTTCTCGACCCATGTGATGGGCGATGGATGATCCCATATCCATTGGTGTTTGACATCAGAGATGGTATACGGGTGCTCAGTGGAGACTGGGTACACTGGACGGACTCGCCGAGAACTCCCAGATGGTATTATACCTCACGTCAGATGGCAGTTCTCAGGTGACACTTGTACAGGTTAGTCTGTAGACCCGAGATCGTCATAGAGTCTTGTGTGATTCCCACTGTGCTTTGATCTCCACCTTACCACGTCCATGAGGGCGTGCAAAACGGTGGTCTTTGGGTACAGTCCCGAGTCACATGGAGGCAATGAGCGATAGGAGGGGTTTCGTCTCTCCCGGTATTGAGAGTTGATGTTGCGCTGTGCTCGATTGGCCGTAACAGGTAAGTCCCTGGCCAGGGCTGATCAGAGATTTGCTGGTAAGTGTTACCAGTAGTTTCTCGACCCGTTACGAGCCTCACATCAGCACGACTTATCGGGTTATTGGGGTCTGACGTATACCACCCATAGACTTGATATGCGACATATCAGGCGAAGAGACTTGACTGTATGGTAAGTGTTACTGGTCGGATTCGCAGGAGTATGAGCGGGCTAGCTCGTCGATCTTCTGATCGCTCAATACCCGGGTGGCCGTTACGTTTAGCAGACCGCTTGCGGCTTGTGGGTGCTTGATATGATCATCATCTGCTACCGGCGTATTGACGAGTCTTTAGAGTCCTACACAGAGGTTTCCTGGCTCAAGCGAAACGAAATAGGAGCGCATATGAGATATGTGCAGGACCGAGAATAATGCGTGTATGTGATACCGCATTTCATTCTCGCGATATATGTTTCGATTGGTTATATTCGATATGACCTAGTTATCGAATCATTGATTCGATAAATCGATGCATTGAATACTAGTCGGTTATGTGCGACATGACCGGATCATTGAATCAAGTGTTGATTTAATGATTTAATGTATAATTATATATTTGATATATTACTTTGCATTAACTAGTATTGGTTCACTTTAAACGGATTTTTCTCACTTGATGCACATTGTATATGTGATATGCTTTCGTGCACTTTTATGTATCATGTTTGATGATACTTGACCATATTGTTAAGTGTATAAAATTAATCCATGGTTAATATGATAATTAGGGTTTTGCATTTTCATTTATTTATTTATTTATTTATTTATTTATTTGAAATGAGTTATGATAAGAATGGTGGCTAAGTTTGTTTTATATTGAAGCTTCATGAAGCTTTGACTTTGCTAACCATCCTTATCTTCATGCTTAACCCTAACCCATCAAAGTGACCATGGTTAATTCTCTACACTTAACCCTAGTTCAAGTTATGATAAGTATTTGATTTATTTTTATTTTTAAGATAAGACTTATCATAATCTTTTCTTGAGCTCATCTTCTTCTTCTTCTTCTTCAAGCTTTCTACTCCAATGGCAACTTGAGTTTTAGTGAGAGAAATCCAAATCTAAAGTGAACCCACCTCCTATTTCTTCACCCTCTACCTCTTGCCAAGTTGTTTTGGGTGTTTACTTCACAAGTTTCACAAGTTTGTGAAGTCGGAGCTTGAGTTTGTGCAACCTCGACGTAGATCGTCTTTGACACAAAGCCGACGACCTATTCCGCTTGCTTTCCCGATGAAGCCGATGATCGAGTCGAGGATTCATGATGGACAGCGAGAGGACGCCCTTGCGGAGCCGTGGAGGTGGATATCCGGATCTACAAAGGTTGTAATTTCCGTATCACAGTAGTTAACTGTTAACTAGCTTTTAGTTTCGCCTAGAATTCTAGCAACGATCCGTAGTCTAGGGTTTCTCGGCACCAAAAATTTTAATATGGCATGTTCGATGCCTTGTGAGACCTTACTAGAGTGCCTAGGAACCCTGCAATTCTCAGTCTTCACTTCTCTCAACGGTACTGCTTCTGCCCACTTAGAGAAGTAGTCAGTCGTCGCTAGGATGAAACGATGTCCCCTAGACGATGCTGGTTCGATAGGGCCAACTATGTCAGTCCCCCACATTTCGAATGGCCAGCTAGCCACCGTTGGATGTAGTGGATTTGGGTGCTGGTGGATGAAGTCCCCATGAATTTGGCATGAGTGACATTGTTTCGCATATTCGAGGCAGTCCTGAATCATCGTGGGCCAGTAGTAGCCCATCCGTTTGATCTTTAACTTCATCTTTGGGCCTGCTTGATGAGAACCGCAGAGTCCGTCGTGAACTTCCTGGACGACCCTTTTCGCTTCGTCCGGTCCTAAGCACCTCAGCCACAGAGAATCGAATGACCTCTTGTATAGAGTATCATTGACGAAGGCGAAAGACAGAGCTCGTTTCATGAGCTGGTGTCGTGCGGACGCATCTTCGGGCATTTGGTGGGATTTGAAGTAGTCTATAAAGGCCTCCCTCCAATCCTCAACTTTCTCATGGTCTTTTATTTGTAAGGTCGCTTGTTCAGTCACTCTCTTTTCTTCGGGTGATCTCAGAGGTATTTCTGCGGAGGCGAGCACCCGACGACTTTGCACCATGATTCTAACCTCATCGAGGTTCTCGTCAGCCAGTTCTTTAGCAAGCTTAGCTAACGCGTCCGCTTTGCTATTTTCTGCACGTGGTATACTTTCCAAAGTATAGGAGGGAATTTGGGTCAGCAGTTGCTGCACCTTTTCCCCGTATTTTACCAATTCCGGTTTGCATGTTTGGTAATCGCCGTTCACTTGACTGACGACTAGCTGGGAGTCCCCATATATGAGGAGGCTTTCAATTCCCATGTCAATGGCGATCTCGAGACCTGCTATCAAAGCTTCATATTCAGCTTCATTATTCGTTCTCAGTTCTGTCAAGGAGAAAGCGAAGCGCATTATTCCTCCTTGTGGGGTCACGAAGATAAGGCCTACTCCCGATTTGATCATTGGCGTACTTTGTTTGTGCTTTTTCATGGAAGATGCTCCATCGAAATAAAGCTCCCAACGGGTATCACTACTGTCGACTGCGTCAAACACATGTTAGTCTGGCAAATCGCACTTTAGGGGAGAATCGGCAGGTATCGGGTGCTCAGCAAGGAAGTCGGCGATGGCCTGGCCTTTCACTGCCTTGAGAGGTCGGTACGTTATCGAGAACTCCATTAAGAGCAGGGCCCATTTAGCGAGTCGTCCCGTCAATATGGCCTTTGACATTAGGTATTTAAGAGGGTCCACCTTCGAAATGAGGCGGACCTCATGCGCCAACGCATAGTGCCTGAGCTTCGTTATCGCGAAGATCAACGCTAAGCAATGTTTTTCAATGGGTGAGTAGTTGCTTTCTGCCCCCAGTAGAACTCGACTTAAGTAGTAGAGTGCTCTTTCTTTCCCTTGATCGTTCTCTTGTGCCCATAATGCGCCTAAAGAACCTTCGAGGGCGGCTGTATAAAGAATGAGAGGCTTTCCCTTAACCGGAGCGGCCAACACTGGAGGGTTTTGCAGGTACTGTTTGATCTCGTCTAGTGCGCTTTGGCACTTTTGATCCCAGATGAACGGGGTTCCCTTCTTCATCAGGTGGCTGTAAGGACGGCACTTTCCTGAGAGGTTGGCTGTAAATCGCCGTATGTACGCGAGTTTCCCTTGGAGAGACCGCAGCTGTTTGAGAGTTCTCGGCGGAGGCATTTCCATGATTGCCTTGATCTTGGACGGATCTATTTCGATACCCCGGTGTCGAACAATGAATCCCAGAAATTTTCCTGAGGAAACTCCAAATGCACACTTGAGCGGATTCATCTTCAAGTTGTATTGCCGAAGACGTTGAAATACGGTCTTCAGATGCTCGAGATGTTCCTCGTATGATTTGCTTTTAACAACGAGGTCGTCGATATACCATTCGACGATTTCGTGTATAAGGTCATCGAAGATCTTCGTCATGGCCCTTTGGTAGGTGGCACCGGCGTTCTTTAAACCGAAGGGCATCACCTTGTAACAGAATATTCCCAAAGGAGTCCGGAAAGCCGTATGTTTCTGGTCTTCAGGATGCATTTTTATTTGATTATATCCTGATGAGCCGTCCATGAATGAGAAAATCTCATGCGTTGACGTATTGTCTATCATCAGTTCGGTGACTGGTACTGGGAAATCATCTTTCGGGCAGGCTTTGTTGAGATCCCGAAAGTCCACGCATATGCTCACCGTACCATTTTTCTTCATCACTGGGACGATATTAGCAATCCATTCAGGGTATTGAACCTCCTGGATGAAGCCGGAGTCTATCAGCTTTTTGACTTCAGCGTTGATGCTCATCTCGAGCTCGAGCCGCATTCTTCTCGGCGCTTGTTTGACTGGCTTGACACCCGAGGATATCGCCAGTCTATGTACAGCAACTTCTGGATCTAGTCCCGGCATCTCGGAATAGTTCCATGCGAAGCAATCTTTATGCTGTACAAGGACGTCTTTTAATGCAGCCACCCTCTCTTCAGACAGCAGCTCGCTGATGAATGTCGGTCGCGGATTGTTTATCGTCCCCAACTCAATTTTCTTGAGGTTATCTGCAGTGGTATGTATTCCATCCTCCAGTTCTTTCGGAGCTGGATCACCTCATCATTACTGTTTTCGAGGCACCAGGGAAGGCTGTCCATGTTCTCGGATTCTTCTTGCAGTATTGTTATCATGTGACAGGTACGAATTCGCTTCCAATCCCAATGTGGAACTGGTTTTTCTTTCGTGGCCTTAGGCTCGTGCTTTTGTGGTGGTGCTACCCTCCAGTTGTTGGACAGAGCGAATTTACCAAGCTGATATTGATTTTCGACCCAATTCTTGAAGGTGAAGCAATCTTCAAGAGGATGACCTACTACTCGATGGTAAGAGCAATAGTCCGGGTGTGAGGCTTCGCCTGCTTGTTCAGGGTGTTTAGACTCCGGCAATGTAAGCATTTGATGTTTCAGGGCGAGATCAAGTATTTTCTTCGTCTTGTCCCGAGGAAACGAGTATGCTCGCCCCATTTTCTTCATAAGGGATAGATCAATAACGCTCGACTCCCGTTTGCGTGGCTTCTTAGCCCTGCTTTGTTGTTGTTGAGTGCCTTTTTGGCCTTCCGACTTATTTCTGCTTTTGAGCGGAGCCTTCTTTATAACAGGTTGACAAGGAGCGGCATTTTCATCCTTTACAGCCTGTCGGAGAAGGCGTCGCGTCTTGGCTTTCTCGTAGATGGCCATCTCACGGTTGTGATCATCTCGGACCTTTTGACCAGCTTTCTTTATAAGTCTGTCCATTTGTTCCTCGAACGACGGACCGGGTTCTTTTGCATCTGGAACTTTCACTGGCTTAGGATTAGTGTCCTCCCATTGAGCATCCGCTTCTTCATCAAGGTCATATACGACGTAGCAGCCGGGTAGTAACTCTCGTTTCTTTGAACGGATGTATCCAAGCCCTCTTGTTTCCATTCTCCCGTTAGGCAGTTTGCGTTGGATCCCGGGAATGTTCCAGACCCTGTCATAGAATTTGGCCTCTCTAACGGTCTGTTTGAAGGATATCCCCTGGCGTTTCAGCAGCTTCTTCAAACCTTCTGTATAATATCTGGGAAGACGGATAGGCTGAAGCCTGTCGAGCGTGGGATCCGCGCCATGCCAGACTTCTTTTTCCACCTTGTTTTCTTCAGAACGGTAGAATAGGATTGCCTTCTCGTTTTCTCGCCTGGGAGGGATATAGAATGTCCGCAGCTCTTCTACACTGTAGATATTAAGTGCGTCCAGTTCTTTATGATGTTTAGGCGGCACCATGGCGACTTGCAGACTTTGCTCTTCGTCAGCGGAAGCTTGTATTGAAGGTCGAGCAGAGAATACGACTTGGACCTCATCCTCCGAGTCACTACCAAAGACCAATGTAGGAGTGGACGGTCCTGGATTATTATGTTGGGGCGGACCCGAATAAACGATCTCCTCTTCCTCCTCGGTATCACTGCCGAAGACAGGGATGGTGGCGTTAGTTTTATTTTCCGGCTTGTGACACTTCTCCGTGTCTTCGAAATCCGGCAAGAAGTATTTGGCATCTTCGTATTTGCGGACCTCGTTCACAGAGAACGGGTTCAGTTCTCCCGTCACGGTATACTCGAAACCATCCTTAAAATACTTCATACACTGATGTTGTGTAGAAGGGATGATGTTGTACTCGTGTAACCATGGTCGGCCGAGCAAAGCGTTGTAGCATGTCTTGGCGTCTATGACGTGGAACTTAATGTCCGTGACGAGTAGCCCGAAGCGTAGCGTCAGTATCACAGATCCAAGAGTCTTTGACGATTGGGAGTCGAACCCGGAGATGGTGATCTTGTCCCGAGCAAGGTGCTGAACGCTCATGCAGATTTCCTTCAACACCCGCACGTTGAGTAGGTTAACAGAAGACGCGTTATCGATCAGGATTTTGCCTATCCTTATATCATGGCAGTATCCCGAGACATAGAGAGGGCGATTGTGTTCGCACGTCCCAAGTAGAAGGTCTTCATCACCAAAAGTAACATCAGCCGTGTGTACTTCCTCTAATTCATCCTTCATCTTTTCCTCGGCCAGGCATGCTTGGAATTGTTCCGGGTCTTGGAGCGCCTTAATCAACGAATCTCTCGCCTCTTTTGATAGCAAAAGGGCGTCAAGAATGCTGAGCTGTGAGGGCAGCTTCCTCAGATGCGCCAAAACATTGTTGTCTACCTTATTTCTCTTCGGCGGGTTCTTGGCGTTTAACTCTTCCGCCGCTTGGTCATCTAAGATGATATCTTCAGAGACCTTTTCTTTCCCTTTATCTTTTTTGTTCAAGGGTCCGAGGTTCTTTTCAGGCAGCATCCGATTCCGCAGCCGGATATTTTCGCAGACCTTCGGTTCTTTTTCTTTTCCTGAAGCGGACTCTTTAAAGAGAGGGGCAAGTTCTAGATCTTCATCAGAATCACTCCCGAATGTAGGCACTTGTGATCCACCGGTGTTAACCATGCGACAATCGCCAGCAGTTCTTTTAAGCCCTTCGGTCGTATTTCTCTGCTCCCGACGAGTTTTACGTTTTTCCCGCTTAAAGCGTTGTCGATGAGCAACGTATCCTTGCCACCATCTATCGAAAGCTTTGCACTCTTGAGTGGGGTGCGAAATCCTCTGATGATATAAGCAATACGATGGGTGTGTTTCCACTTCACCGGCGATGTTTCCTTCAGAGGATGGTAGCTTCATGCCCATTGATATGGCTTTAGCGAACTTTTTCCTCATCCTGAGTTGGCTTTTGTCGGTAGCGGAGGCGTTTTGCTCCAGCGGGATTGTCTCAGCTCCTTCATCAAGTCGCTGGCGCTTGGCCCTTTCAAATATAGCCGCCTCGTGCTCCCGATCAGCTTTACTTTTCAACCGAGCTTCATTAAGGAGTGCATCAATTACTTCATCTGATGGCCCCAGAACTTTTGGTTTAGGATCTGCCCTCAGCTTTTCGGTGCAAGGAATCTCCTCATCATTCGTGATCGAATGGGAAATCATATGACAGTTCGCCACATATTCCTCGGATTCATCTGATGAACTTTCTCCCTCATCCTCTTCTTGAAAGACATGGCTGAGGAACTCTTGGAATGTAATGGGGGTTCGTGCCCTCTAATTGTATTCCTCCAGCGCGTCAATTTGCTTCTGTAAGTCCGTGCGCTTGTCGCCAGGCTTCACGGGCTTCTTAGATTTCTTCTTCTTCTTTTTCGAAGATTTTGACGGCTGGTTATGAGTGTTTGGGCCACTTCCACCAATCTTTTGAATCGGACGAGGTTTTAGCATTCCCTCCATAATTTGTGGCTCCAATGGGTTCTTCCACTTGACCGCTGGACATGTCTGAAGATCGTTTAGCATCCTCTTTGTCTTGGCTGATAATACGACCTCCCAAGGAGCTTCTTCGATGACGGAGCATGTTGCCCCTGACGTATAAGTCCCCTTAGAGGTGTGGGGCTGCGGGGGATTCACCTTCCATTTGTCAGATAACGCAAACTTGCCCTGTCGGTATTGGTTTTCAAGACAATTCTTGAAAACGTAGCAATCTTCGATCGGGTGGCCTAGTACTCGATGATAAGGACAGTAGTTAGGCTCGTTGACGTCACTTGGTTGCAACGGACGTTTTGGATCCGGCAGATTTATGGGTCTGTTGCGCAACGCCAGCTCGAATAACCTCCTCGTTTTATCGCGGGGGAAGGAATAAGGACGTCCCATCCTATCCTCAAGGGGTACGTACGGACGCGTATTGTTTAGACGAGCAACCGGCTTCGAGTCGTTCGGTTGTTGTTGAGCATTAGCGACAACGATCGCTTTTCCCTTTCCTTTGTCATTTCAGGAATCCGGCTTTGGGAGAGGGGGTTTATAGCCATCTGGTCCATCTGCGCTAGTTTGTCAATCAAAGCCTGGAAGGTAGTCGGCTTGAAGAACATCATAAACTGTGAGATGGTTGCTTGTGGATCAAGGGTTCCAACAAACATTCCTACCGCAGGGGCTTCTTCTATGCGCTGCTCACACTTCGACCATAGATTACGCCACCGTATAGCGTACTGAACCCATGTCTCGCCGGGTTTTACCCTAGCGTTAATCAGTGCCGTCATCGGGGTACGTTCACTGGCACTTGCAAAGCGTTGGGTAAACAGCAGCTCCATTTCCGCGAAGGTTTTAATAGAATCATTAGGGAGTTTAGAGTACCACTCGAACGCCGTATCTGATAGACTTCCAACGAACTGGCGGAGCAAAAGCTTGTCATCGCCGCCGGTGTTACCGCAAAGCGCCCTGAACTGGGCAACATGCTGATGGGGATTGACGGTCCCCTTGTAGACATGGAACTTGGGAATTGTGTAACCCGGCGGGTACTTGATTTGGTGATACCAGCCTGGATATGGCCGCCCCGTTTTTACGACGTGGCTGGCTGCTTCGGCCGCATGATGAACCCTTATTTGTTGGGCTATGTATTCGTCCAGATCAGTTTAAGAGATTGTATCCTCTTTAGCCGTTGATAGAATGGGCTGAGGATTCGATGTCTCTCCCCTATCGTCTCCAAGGACGATCGGAGGTTCTTCATTCGGCGGATCTTGTTGTATCATCATCCCTATCATGTCCTGGAAGAGGAGGCCCATACGCTGTATGTTGGCCGCTTGTTCAGCAGCCTCTTTGTCCTTCTTTTCCAATATTCGGCGAAGGAACTCGGCGTCGGTCTCTTAGTCTCGGTGCTCATCTAAGGACGCTTCAGGGTTTTCTTTTGGCTCTGTAAGCACGGCCATAGCATTCATCATCTCCTGGAGCTTTTGTTGCTGCTCCTGAGCCTTGGTCACTGATCGGGTGAGCGGTCGGTGACCCATAGAAGTGCGGCTTTCCTCCTTTCCAGAAGCCATATAAACCGTATGAACCGTTATGCCCCCTGACTTGGGGCGTTTAGGTTCACCGCGTTTAGACTTTGCCATTGTCACGGGAGCTTTCTCTGGCCTCCTTCTTTTGTGGACCGTTGAAGTGGGCATCTTAGCAATTGTTGCCCCCTGTTGTTTAATAGGGCGGTTTTTGTCTTTTTCCACCTTTGCCTTTTTCTGGTGATGAAAGTGGTCCGGGTCAATCACGAAGTCTTGAACTCTACGCCAAACCTTGTATATTTTTTACGACAGCCGTTGAGGGGGCTGTTCCTGCTTTGTCTCTGGAGCTTTGTCTATAGGCGGAGGAGATCTTTTCAATGTAGCGGTTGGAGAGTTCTTCCGTACCCTTCTCAGCAGCTCAAAGCTGTTCCCAGTTGGAACAGCAGCGTTGACTTCCACCACTGGAGCCGGTGGAGTTAGCCCTGAGGGAGAGTTGCCCCCTGCCTTCCTCACTCGTTGCCAATGGCGACGTCGTGCACGACGAGCCATCGGGATTGGTTCGGAATTTGAGATAGTTTCTTTTTGCCCCCTGTTTGAATGTGGGGTGACTGCCAATGTCAGCCTATTGAAGACTGATGTCCTTTGACCAATAGGGGCAGGAGTGGGAATCGTCAATCTCGCGAAGACCGATTCTTTGATGGGAGAAACCGCTTTAACGTCTTCCGAGGCAGCGGCCGTTGCCTTCTTTGGGACGGCCACTCTATGGTTCTGATCTAGCCTGGCAAAAACGGAGGCTGTTAGTTTGGTAACGGGCGACCCGTTGACAGGGGCCGTCGTAGCAGTGAGCCGGTCGAAGACCGACTTTTTGCTTACTTCTGGTGCAGGTATTGGTGCAGAGAAGCTTGTAGGTGGGATCATGGTCCCGAAGAACAAGCCGGTGGTGGCCTGGGTCACCTGGTCTACCGGCAGAGCGAGGAAGGAAGCTGCTTGGGATCCATATGCTACACCTCCTGGTAAGGTAGAGCGTCCGTTGCAGTGGCATTTCGAGCAGTTGGTGCAGTTAGAGGCCATTGAATCTTGAATTCTACGCCAAGTAAAAGACCAAATCTTAGTAGCTTGAAATCCGAAGACAACCATTTAACAAACCGCGATTGGTTCGCGAAGACGACACACGAAGTGTGGAGTGGAAAGAGGAAGAGGTCCCACCGGGCGTGCCAGAATCTGTTCCCCTCCGAACGGCGGCGCACAGGACCGCTGGGTCCTGGCACTGAGATTTAGGGCAGATGCTATTTGGTTTTATCCGTCTACCTCTCCGAAGATGCCAAGTTGATTTATGGTACCATGTATCGGAGGTTTAGACGGATGCGGCCGATGTAGCAGACTTCGTCAGATTCCCCCTCGATTGAGTGGTTTTTGATTGTGGGGACGCTCTTCCCTGCAGGTGCAAGCCCCTGCAGTTAATTACGCTACCGCATCACGGTAACCACTTTCTCCTTCTCCAGAATTTCACTTCGTGTCATGCGTGTTTGTTTTGTTTGTGGTTGCCCGTGGATTGTATACGGAGACTGAGTAATGCCGTCGCCCGTAGGACGTGGACTAGTCCAAATCCGTATTTACTTAGATTTGGGTTCGGTGTTTTTTAGTTTAAGGATACGTTAGTCGCGTTGCGGCTAAGATCAACTTAAACGTTCGTTAAGGATACGTTAGTCCAGTTTGAGACTAAGATCAACTTAACATGATAATCCATTTAATATCTGGCCATCGGGACTCGTCACCTCTCTAACGTCGTTGAAGGATTACAACGGCAGATGTCAGAGGAGTTCAGAGATGTACCCTTGAACCAAGGTTGATTTGGAGCTTTATAGTCCGTTTGAATGTTTAAGGATACGTTAGCTGTGTTTAGGGGGGCTAAGATCAACTTAAACGAGATCGTTTAGATCCGGCAAAAGAGCATTTGGAGGCTCTATTGTTCCAGTTTAGGGACGTAGTGGTCCATAGATAGTTTAGGGACGTTGCGGTCCATGCTCCAGTTTAGGGACGTGGTGGTCCATGTTCCAGTTTAGGGATGTGGTAGTCCATATTCCAGTTTAGGGACGTGGTGGTCCGACATTAGTTTAAGGACGTTTCGGTCCGACATTAGTTTAAGGACGTGTCGGTCCAACATTAGTTTAAGGACGTCTCGGTCCGACATTAGTTTAAGGACGTCTCGGTCCGATATGTGGTCGTCGGGACCCGTCACCTCTCTGCCGTCGTTGAAGGATTACAACGATAAGTGTCAGAGGAGCTCGGAGATGTACCCTCGAACCGGATATAAATTAATTTAAAAGAGCAGTCGTGCTCAGTCAATTTAATTTAAGGACTTATGGCCAAAATTGGGCTAAGTCCAGCTTCAATATTTTTTTGTCTTCGGCCTGTTCTAGGGCTTTACCCCTTTTTAGTAATGCACTGCATTATTCTTGTTTTGATTGGGCTCTGCCCTTTATAAATGATGCAGAGCATCTATTTTGTTTGGGCTCTGCCCTTTTTAAAATGCATAGCATATTTGATTGAGCCTGTTAGGCCTTTTAATTGAGCTCTGTCCCTTTTCTTTATGATGCAGCGCATCTGTTTTAGTTTGGGCTCTGCCCCCTTTTTTTTTAAAGTAATGCGTTACATTTTATTAGGCCCGTTAGGCCTTCTTTAATTGGGCTTGGCCCTTTTGTAAGCAATACAGTGCATTTGTTTGGCGCTTTGCGCTAAGTAATGAGCGCAAGCTCATATGATGATGACACGTGTCATGCTCTGGTGAGCGCAAGTGCAACAGCGCAGTGCGCTGCGCTAGTGCGCTGCGCTGTTGCGCTGCTGACACGTGGCGCGCTCTGATGAGTTGCGCCAATTCCAGAGAGCAAAGCTCTATTTCAAGAGCGCAAGTTGTTTTACAGCTGACACATGGCGCTCTCTTAAGAGCGCAACAGCGCAGTTTGGAAGTGCAAAGCACTAAGAATCTTTTAGATTCAGGAACAGGAGTGCAGAGCACTATTTAATTTCTTGATCTAATTTAGATCAAAGAAAATAAATTTTTCTTTTTTGTTTCAGGAACCAGAGGTTCATAAAAAAGTGCAAAGCACTACTTTTTCTTTTTATTTAAAAATTATTGATCTTGTTCTTAGATCCATAATCTGTCCATAAGAGAATTTTCTCTTTTTCCTAAAGGTTTTTTACCTTTTGTTGTTCTTGAGGAATTCTTCAAGAGTTCTCTTCTCTTTTTCTTTTAGCAAGATGTTCCTTCTTTTAATTGAGGCCTAGGGTCCTTTTTATAGTGCCCATAAATTAGTTAAATTTGTTAAAGAGATCTTTCTCTGAGTGATTTGGGGAATTTTCCCCACCGTTGGATCTTTGATCCAAGGGCTTCTGCTTTGTAGAAGAAAATCTTCTTGTTTTATCAAGAACAGAGAAGATTTCTTGGAAATTTAATTCTGTTTGGCGCAGATGCCCCAGCGCGTGACACGAGTAGCGCAGCGCAGAGCGCAGCGCAGAGCGCAGCGTAACTGCGCTAGCGCATCTGCGCTGACACGTGTCGCGCAGCGCAGCGCAACTGCGCTAGCGCATCTGCGCTGACACGCGTGCAGCGCAACTGCGCTAGCGCATCTGCGCTGACACGTGTCGTGCAGCGCAGTGCTTGCGCAGCTGAAGCGTTGCTTCATTTATTATTAAATTTTAAATTTTCAAAGCAGAGCTTTGCTCTGATTGGGGGAAGATGAAGCGTTGCTTCATCTCCCGTCTCGGAATTTGAGCAGAGCTTTGCTCTGATTGGGGTGAACAAAATACTACGCTTAATGAGCCACAGCCTAGGTCAATGATAGATGACGACGACTATGTCCGCTCGCTATCTTCCTAAGCTCAAACTTTATAAGCAGTAGCCGGCCTTCTCCTGAACGGACCGAAACGTCCTTAAACTAAGAGCGGACCGAAACGTCCTTAAACTAACAACGGACCGAAACGTCCTTAAACTAACGATGGACCGAAACGTTCTTAAACTAACAATGGACCACTATGTCCTAAAACTGGCTGTTGACCACTATGTCCTAAAACTGGCTGTTGACCGAGATATCGATAAACTACGGTGGATTGCAGTATCTCGAAGCCGATATAAAAAAAATTTTAAAAAAAGAAAAAATAAAGATGGTATGTCTATAAGCAAAGTGGGCACGGATGAAAACCCGAAAGGGCTCCGTGAGTAAAAACAGCAGGGCTACCGGTGAGTGTTTGTGATAACCTGAAAGGGCGCAACCTCGTTAAAAGACACTTGCAGGGTCCTCTCGACCTTGTAAGGAGAAACCACCCGCGTGAGATCCTTACGACTCACAAGGGAGCAACACACTTAGGGATCCTCACGATTCCTAAGGAGAAATTACACTTGCGAGATCCTCACGACTCGTAAGGAGAACTCTCTTATGAGACCCTCACGGCTCATAAGATTTGAAAGTCTTAAGTTACAGAGACCTGAACCTGTTCTTAAGCAACTCCCACAACCTTCGATAGTGCCCTATAAGTGGCTCAGCACTGACCCTTGTATACAATCCACGGGCGTGAATAAACATTTCCCTAACCAAGTCCTACCCGTGACTGGGGATATGTTCGCATGGTGAACAACCCTTGTAAGTCCTCTCGACTTACAAGGAGAAAACCCTCTTGTAAGATCCTTACGACTTATAAGAGAACATACACTTAGGAGTCCCCACGATTCCTAAAGAGAAAACACACCTACGAGATCCTCATGACTCGTAGGGAGAGATACCTTTGTGAGACCCTTACGGCTCATGAAGTCAAAAGCCTTAGTTGACAGGACCCTTAACCCTATTTACTAAGCCACCTTTGTTCAACATCGACAGAGGAAAATGATGATTCGCTCCTGGCAACATCCCAGTTGTAGCGGTGCCGATGCCGAAATCAGTGTATAAATCCAAGCTTGCAGCGAAAAGCCAACAAGCCACACATGCATACGAAATAGCCGAAATGATGGGGCAACTTGCGACAAAATCAGCAAGTAAAAATATATGCATAAAAAATAGCCGAAATGATTGGGCAACTCGCAATAAAAAACAGCGAGTAAAAAAAATAAAATAAATAGACGAAATAATTGGGCACCGCGAAAAATAGCCGAAATGATGGGGCAGTCGCGACCTTCGCGATATAAAAGCTGAAATGATAGAGCATCGCGGAAAAAGAAATAAAATAAAAATGAAACTTTTGCCCTACAGGAGATGTTATATCAATCCCTGTATACAATCCAGGGGCGCAAACAAAGAAGGGGTCATACTCCTCCCCTAGATTTCATCATAAGAAGAAGCCAAATCTCGACGAGCCATAAAGATCGTCTCAACATTCGTCTCATTGCGGCAAATACGACCTCGAGCAGAGTGGAACAGCGGCAGCTCCCAGTTCTATGACTCGGCGCTGTACAGATCACCGAAAGTCAAATCCCAACCCCAAGAAATGCGGATATAATCAACAAAATTCCTGGTCACGTGGAACGCGGATAACGTCACTCTTTGACCCTATGGGAAACGTCCAGAGCGGAGCCTGGTCCTCGCAGAACACAGCAGTGAACCCGTGGGAAGCATCCAGCGCAAAATTCCTGGTCACGTGGAACGCGGATAATGTCACTCTTTGACCCCGTGGGAAACGTCTAGAGCGGGGCCTGGTCCTCGCAGAACACGGCAGTGAACCCGTGGGAAGCATCCAGAGCAAAATTCCTGGTCACGTGGAACGCGGATAACGTCACTCTTTGACCCCGTGGGAAACGTCCAGAGCGGATCCTGGTCCTCGCAGAGCATAACAGTGAACCTGTGTGAAGCATCCAGAACGGAGCCTAGTCCTCGCCGAACACGGCAGTGAACCCGTGTGAAGCATCTAGTGCAAAATTCCTGGTCACGTGGAACGTGAATAACGTCACTCTTTGACCCCGCGGAAAACGTCCAGAGCGGAGCCTAGTCCTCGCCGAACACGGCAGTGAACTCGTGTGAAGCATCTAGTGCAAAATTCCTGGTCATATGGAACGCGGATAACGTCACTCTTTGACCCTGCGGAAAATGTCCAGAGCAGAGCCTGGTCCTCACAGAACACGGCAGTGAACCCGTGGGAAGCATCCAGAGAAAAATTCTTGGTCACGTGGAACGCGGATAACATCACTCTTTGACCCCGTAGAAAACATCCAGAGCGGAGCCTGGTCCTCGCAGAACACGGCAGTGAACCCGTGGGAAGCATCCAGAGAAAAATTCCTGGTCACGTGGAACGCGGATAACGTCACTTTTTAACCCCATGGAAAACGTCCAGAGCGGATCCTGGTCCTCGCAGAGCACGGCAGTGAACCCATGTGAAGCATCTAGAGCGGAGCCTAGTCCTCGCCGAACACGGCAGTGAACCCGTGTGAAGCATCTTGTGCAAAATTCCTGGTCACGTGGAACGCGGATAACGTCACTCTTTGACCCCGCGGAAAACATCCAGAGCAGAGCCTGGTCCTCGCCAAACACGGCAGTGAACCCGTGTGAAGCATCCAGAGCAAACATCGGACTGTGGAGTCCTTAAAATCCACGGACTATGATGTCCTTAACCTCGACCGTAATGTCTTAAAACTAACGATCAACCACCATGATTCTAGACTGAATTTACCTTGGTTCAAGGGTACATCTCTTCACTCCTTTGATATTCGTCGTTGTAATTCCTCAACGTCTTCAAAGAGACGGGTCCCGGTAACCACACATTGGACTGTGGTGTCCTTAAATCCACGGACTATGATGTCCTTAACCTTGACCGTGATGTCTTAAAACTAACATTGGAGTGTGGAGTCCTTAAATCCACAGGCTATGATGTCCTTAACCTTGACCGTGATGTCTTAAAACTAACATTGGACTGTGGAGTCCTTAAATCTACGGACTATGATGTCCTTAACCTTGACCGGGATGTCTTAAAACTAATATCGGACTGTGGAGTCCTTAAATCCATGGACTATGAGGTCCTTAACCTCGACCGTGATGTCTTAAAACTAACATCGGACTGTGGAGTCCTTAAATCCACGGACTATGACGTCCTTAACCTTGACCGTGACGTCTTAAAACTAACGTTGGACTGTGGAGTCCTTAAACCCACGGACTATGAGGTCCTTAACCTTGACCGTGACGTCTTAAAACTAACATTGGACTGTGGAGTCCTTAAACCCACGGACTATGAGGTCCTTAACCTCGAACGCGATGTCTTTAAACTACGGTACCCTGGAAAACATCCCAAAGCAACCCTTGATCCCGTGGAATACGGATAAGGGCGACCGCACCTAGCACTTGCGGGTCCTCACGACCGGTAAGGAAGAAAACTCTCTTGTGAGATCCTTACGACTCCCAAGGGAAAACCCACTTAGGAATCCTCACGATTCCTAGGGAGAACTTACACCTACGGGATCCTCTCGACCTGTAGGGAGAAAAACTCTTTATGAGACCCTCATGGCTCATAAAGCTCAAAAGTCTTAGGAGGCAGATCTTAACCCTGAATCCTAAGCCATCGCTACCCTGCAAGGAGACCAAGATAAATTGTCCGCAGAACGTATTCAAAAAGAATAGACACACCATTGAGAAGAAAAATATGTCTTTTATTCATAAACCAAAATGGATACAAGTACAATTCATGAAAAAACAAAAAGAATATACTCTCATTCAGGAGTACATACAAAAAGAAAGGAAAAGATACAAGTCTTCAAGCCGGCGGGCGGTTTAGCAATTTTACTAGCTCATCCTTGTTTTGCTGGGTCACGGCTTCATGTTTCAGTATCGCCAGAAGACGGGCCTCCGCCTGAGCCTGCTGGGCCTGATACGAGGCAAGCCGGCCTTCGAGCTCTTTCTCGGTAGCCTTGTGAGCCTCAACCCTTTCGCGAGTAAACACGATAGCTTTATCGAGGGCCACCACCTCTTTGATAGAATCTTGAAGCACTCTCCAGAGTTCATACGCTCTGTTGGCTTTGGCTGTAAGACTGGTGTGGAGCTCATTCAGCGCTTTAGAGGCCAACCCCCTCTCCGAGAATTTGCGGCCGAACCTCTTCTTGCACGACACCATGTTCGCCGCACATCACTCTATCAGACCATGCAAGCACGCCTTCGCAGCCGCAGCCTTTGAAATAGGACATGTACGCTCAAGACCGTATAAACAAGCCTCCGTTCGACGGCAATAGTCGATCTAAAGCACGCGCACATCACCTGGTTTGGGAAGCAACAAGAAAAATTTCCGATGTATATCCTATCAAGCATGCATTCGCAACTATATGAATATTTGAAAAGCAATGATACCCGAAGCTCTGATGTGCACGCAACATGATGATAGCGTTCGCAATTAAAGAAAGTTCTCATGGGAAAAATATGAAGCTCATTTACGCAAGCAAGACACACATACGAGTACCCAACATACATGAAGATTCAACATAAAGCATGTGAAAACTAATGATAAAAAGAGTACACTGATTTGAATATACTGCGCTAACGGGAAAAGGTCGCCAAACAAAGGATCAGTAGCACAAGGGTTAACAAAACAAAGAACAAAATTCTCCATCTCTCTCTCTGCTTTCTCCAACACATCGGAACGACGGTTCTCGCGAGGAGTCACTCCCCACCGATTGGCGCCATGTTCATCCGCAAAAGCAGACATAATAGCCCGCCGGGCTCTTATCTGACCCAACAGGTGAACCGAGCAATCTTTCAAAGCCTGAGTAATCAGGCACGCTTCGTGAAAACACTCGAGCTTGTCTTCAGCCGCGTCAAGCATCGCCAGAGTCATCTCCGCTGGGTGAGGAGGGATGTCATCAAGCACAGCAGCAAGAATCATCCGAAGCCAAAGGGACCCCATTGGGAGGGGGGACCCCCTGCGGATCAAGAGATCATATATCGCCGAAGCACATTCGTCGTCGGTAAGAAGGGGATCCACCAGTCGTGCAATAAAGTGAGGAATCATCTCCTCGATAGGTACTTCCTATGGCTGTCGATGAGCATGGGGGCGGTTGCAGGCCATGGAACTCAGTTGTTTCCTCAAGATAAATCACAATAAATTGAGAATAAGTTTCTCTATGAAGAGAAAAAGAAGGCCATGGCCTCAGGTTGTAAAGAGGGGAATTAAATACTACGCACGGAGAATATTGCATGGGGGTACTATTTCCGAGGCCCAAAAAAGGGAAAGTATTGGAAATCAAGGAGATGAAACTATTTCCAAGGCTCCTTTTCAGTATCTAATGCTGTACACAGAAAATATGGCATGCAAAATTAAACAGCCCCATAAAAGGGCCCTACGTGTGGAGCACGGACACCACGCTAGGTGTGTGCTGAAAAGTGAAATAGTGCCCTACACGCTAAACACATCAGTAGCAACAATAGCTAAAATGACAAAATCCCACAAAAGGGCATGCAGACACAGAAGGGCACCATAAAACTTATCACTCATACTTTAAAAGTTCATACAAAATAAAAAAAACGATTACAACGGCAAGACCTCAGACGCGGGGCATGGATTGAGAAACTCGAACGTAACTTTGTCCAAGATCTTCCAGGCATTTCGAACCATCCTAGTATGTTTTCTCTCGCGATCACAAGCATCAGGGTCCTCACGAATGTCCTCCACCCTCCGATAGGCAGCAAGTATGGCCGACTGCTGAAAGGCCTGGTGCAAGATATCAATGAGATTGTCTCGCCTCCTCTTCGAGATTAGGCTCATCAGATATACCGAATGCACTTTATCCTCGGCGGCATCCAATGCCCCGAGCGGTACGCCGGTGCAAAAGAGAGGGAGCGCCTCTCAGATCGCCACCACGATGAGTTTCAAAAGAGAAGAGCCACGAGAGAGTAACTGACCATTGTACTCGTCGAAGCGGCTCATGACCTCAGCACACTGAGCGTTGGTGAACTCCTGGTTCTGGCTATGGCCCAGTGCGTGAATATTTCCGTAAGAAATGATTTTGTCAAGATCATACAAATGGGCATCCATAATACCTGAAATAACGATCATGAAGATTCATTACAAACTTCTTCTTGATTTTGAAGAAGACGACTCAGGGCAAGAAAACCCTAAGAAGCCTCCATGGGAAGAACTTAGTTCTTCGTAGGAATTAAATTCCTTTTGAAAAGAGGAATTAAATTCCCAGAAATATTTTTTGGGAAGGAATTAAATTCCATGGATTTGAACCGTCACCATCATCTCCCTAAAGATCATATGAACCCTAAAAGATCTACTGTTCGAAGATTAAATAGTTTTCTATTTTTGTTGGTGAACTTGAAAAAATGGGTTCATGTTAAAAGGGGTGAAACCCTTGGTGTGGATTTAATATCCAGAGAGTTTTTGAAAAATATATAAAAGGGTTCTTCGATCGTTCAAAGATCACTACCTGAAAAGATGGGTTTTCACTGAACAGAGTTAAACTCTGAAGATTGTGGAGCAGAGAACTAAGCTCTGGAAAAGGAGAATTAAATTCTCAGAAAAAAAGTTTGCAAGGAGGAAGATGAAGCAAAGTGGAGGCACTTCTGAAAGGACATGGGCATTTATAGGATAGGATGGAAAAAGTTTCATCTACCGTACTCCCAAGGCAGATCTAACGGTCACAAAAGTGACAGCGTTGCACTCACGTGCAGACACGTGAGAACAACGCTGTGGGGGCATTTGTTCCCTGATTAAAAATCAGGAAAAAGCTTTAGAAGAGGCATCATGTGCTCACACGTGACCAGTGGTCACGTGTTGGTACGTGATGGTTAAGCAGCGGCCAGAGAACAGAGCGCAGAAGAAGAGAAGCCCATTCCAGGGGTCACGTGGCCACACGTGACCAGCGGTCACGTGGCCACATGTGATCGGCTTTAAAAGCCTTATTCTTTAACAGAATTAAATTCTGAGGAGAGATCATTCAAATCTTTCCAAAATGGAGAAGATTTATCTGAAACCGTTGGGTCAAGAATCTGAGGGTGATTAAATATCACCAATTTATGGAAAAATCTTGGACATGGAAAGATTTCCCCCTAAATCTAACCGAAATAACAAAGAGATATCTTTGGACTTAAAATCCAACGGTGAATAAAATTCACCTAATAATCTAAAGGCCCAGATTAATGATGAAGATAAATCAAATCTCTCAATAAACAAATCAGATCTTTCAATGAAAGATTCACTAAAACAGATTGATTCTTTTCCTTCTCCTATAAATAGGTGCCAAGGGAGAGAGTTAAAAAAAAAAAAGAAGAGAGGGATATAGAGCGTTGGAATCTTGAAAATTCAGAAGGAAGAATTTGATTCTCTGCAAAAGAAAAACCCTGGGTAAGAAAAGAGAGGCTTCGAAAGAGAAGAGTTTAACTCTTATATAAAGAAAAGAACTTAGTTCTTCCTCTGGTGGAAGATCTGCAAAGTGCACATCTCCCCATGAATTGAGAATTTAATTCTCATTGGGTTGAGATCCTGCCATGCAGATCTAAAATATAGAGGAGGAAATGAGTTTTGAGAATTTAATTCTCACAGAATTATAGGAATTTAATTCCTTTGAGATAAAATTAGGGTTTAACCCTATATTATAGGAATTTAATTCCTTCAGAGTGGACAGAACTAGGGTTTAACCCTAATTGAGAACTTAATTCTCTCAAACTCACAGGAATTTAATTCCCTTAGAAAAGAAATTAGGGTTTAACCCTATCTAAGAATATAATTCTTCAGAAGAAAATAGGAATTTAATTTCTCTAAAGTTTATAGCTATGGTTTAACCCTTTGAAGAATTTAATTCTTAAAAGATGAACAAATCTTTAAAACATGCAAAGAACCAAAGTCACGTGCTACCACGTGACCCCTGTAAAGATCCACAGAAAAGAACTTTGAGGCAACGTCTCACGTGCCCCACGTGACCCCTGAAGGATAAAAACAAAAAGCAAACAGAAGCTATAGGCGCCCTCACATGCTACCACGTGACCCCTTGGCAAAGGCTTTAACAGTTAAAAACCCACATTCCCACCACGTGACAGCACGTGATGCTCCAAGAGCAATTATAGGAAGTATTCAATACTTTTGGCATAATAAAATAAGGGGAATCAGGGCGCTCTCACGTGTCCACACGTGACCCCTCTCTCCTTAGTGTTTAACACTAATTTGAGAACTTTGTTCTCAGTGTTTAACACTGATTTGATTTAATGTTTAACACTAATTTGAAAGCCATGTTGCTAGTGTTTAACACTGATTATCTGTTAGTGTTTAACACTAACTTGTTAATCTTATTCCCAGTGTTCAACACTGTTGGTCTTTAGTGTTTAACACTAGTTTTAGCCCAATTGGCTAAGTTTCTAGAGGCAAGGCCTCTCCTTCAATGAACCAACAGAGGGCCAATATTCTAAACATGATTGGACTTAGCCCAAGCTGGCCATAAGTCCTCAATTCAAACTTAACTGGGCTAATATGCTCATAATATAATTAATTAGTCTTAGTTCCAAATTGGGCCAAAGATTATTTAATCTACCTTGGTTCAAGGGTATATCTCTTCACTCCTTTGATACTTGGCGTTGTAATTCCTCAACGTCTTTAAAGAGGTGACGGGTCCCGATGACCACACATTGAGACGGACTGTGGGGTCCTTAAACTCATGGACTATGATGTCCTTAACCTTGACCGTGATGTTTTAAAACTAATGCCGGACTATGGAGTCCTTAAAATCCATGGACTATGATGTCCTTAATCTTGACCGGGATGTCTTAAAACTAACAACGGACTATGATGTCCTTAACCTTGATCGTGATGTCTTAAAACTAATGCCGGACTGTGGAGTCCTTAAATCCACAGACTATGATGTCCTTAACCTTGACCGCAACGTTTTAAAACTAACATTGGACCACAATGTCCTTATACTACCTATCGACCGCAACGTCGCTAAACTAAACAACAGGGCTCCCTTAATTGCTCTCTTGTTGGATCTAAACGATCCCGTTAAGTCGATCTTAGTCTAAAACTAGACTAACGTATCCTTAACAAACGTTTAAGTTGATCTTAGTCTCAAAGAAGGCTAACGTATCCTTAAACCCAAACCCCCAAACCCAAATCTAAGATAATACGGATTTGGACTAGTCCACGCCCTACGGGCGACGACATAACTCAGTCTCCGTATACAATCCACGGGCAACCAAACATAAAACAAACACACACGACACAAAATGATCATCTGGAGAAGGAGAAAATTGTTACCGCAATGCGGTAGCGTAATTAACTGCAGGAGCTTGCGCCTGCAGGGAAGAGCGTCCCCACAATCAAAAAACCCCTCAAGTGAGGGGGAATCTGACGAAGTCTGCTACATCGAATGCATCCGTTTAAACCTTCGATACATGGTGCCATAAATCAACTTGGCATCTTCGAAGAGGTAGACGGATAGCACCAATTAGCATCTTCCCCGAATTTCAGGCAAGACGTCCATGTCGCGCCGTCTTTCGGAGGGGAACACACGTCTAAATTTTAAATCGGGTATGGTTGATGCCTAGACCCTTGTGACAGTGCCTAGTAACCCTACAGTGGTATCAGAGCCAAACTAGAGCATTAGGCGACGTGTATACGAAGTTAAAAGTCCGATCGAACCCCGAAACGTCGGTTTTGAACCCCTCTCTGGAAACTTTTTAAAATGTTGATTTTTTCTGTATTAAAAGTACTCAGAAAATTAAGCAGGGAATTCTAAAGGATTACTGTGAAAAACGACATCCTAATTCCCTTAAAGCACCGCGGAACCGCGGCAATACCATGCCTTGCGCGGCGGTTCTGCGGCCGTACAGGGGTATTAGGGTTAGCTTTTTTCACAGTAACATCCGTAGGTATTTTTGCATACTTTTGGGAATTTTTAATTCTACTCAAGTGTTGAGTTTTCTGGAGATCTTTTGCATTCGTTGATTCGATCGGAAAGTTTAACTTCGTTAAGTTTTCCGGATAATTTAGAACGTGTTAAAATGTTCAAACGGATAACAATAACTTATTTTTTCCCGACACGAAAAACTTTCAAGTGTTGAATTTTTCTCGAGTTTAAAACTTTCGGAAAAACATGCAAGCATATCTGTGGACCCTCTAGAAGAACGTAACCTTAACTCGATTATGTTGTTAGTTATATGTATGCCCTAGAGGCCATTACTGTACATGAGATGTGTATTGTAGTGGATACTGGGACATATATAGGTAGGACTTTCTTGCTCGACATGATAGTAGGCTATCTGGTTGCTCTTTATCTTAATATGTATACTTACTGTCTCTCTGTTACATGTTGATAAAGCCCTTAGGATGTGTACTCGACTTGCAAGACTATGATGTAGATCATACTAGTGGGGCCTGGGTAGTCCATGAGTACATCCTTCAATGTTCTTAGTCGTGGGAATATCGAGAAGGGGCATCGATATTCCAGAGTAGACTAGCGTACATCTTCTCGACCCATGTGATGGGCGATGGATGATCCCATATCCATTGGTGTTTGACATCAGAGATGGTATGCGGGTGCTCAGTGGAAACTGGGCACACTGAACGGATTCGCCGAGAACTCCCAGATGGTATTATACCTCACGTCAGATGGCAGTTCTCTGGTGACATTGGTACAGCTTTGTCTGTTGACCCGAGATCGTCATAGAGTCTTGTGTGTCTCCCACTGTGCTTTGATTTCCACCCTACCATGGCTCTACTGAGACGTGCAAACAGGTGGTTTTTGGGTACAGTCCCGATTCACATTGAGGCAATGAGCGATAGGAGGGGATTAGTCTCTCCCGGTATTGGGGGTTGATGTTGCGCTATGCTCGACGGGCCATAACTGGAAATCCCTGGCCAGGGTTGCATTGATTTACTGGTACGTGTTATCAGTAGTTTCATGTTTGTTGTGGACCTTACATCGGCATGACTTATCAAGCTACTGGGGTCTGATATTTACCACACCTAGGCAAGATATGCGACATATCAGACGAACAGACCGGACTGTGCGGTAAGTGTTACTGGTTGGATTCGCAGGAGTGTGAGCAGGCTTGCTCGTTGATCTTATGATCGCTCAATACCCGGGTGGCCGTTACGTTTAGCAGACCGCTTGCGGCTTGTGGGTGAGTGATATGATCACCACCTACTGCCGGCGTATTGACGAGTCTTTAGAGTCCTACACAGAGGTTTCCTGGCTCAAGCGAAACGAAATAGGAGCGCATATGAGATATGTGCGGGACCGAAAATAATACCAGTATGTGATACTGAATTCTATTCTCGCGATTTGTATCATCAGACGGTTATATGAGATATAGCCGGGTTACCGAATCAAGTGTTGATTCGATACATTGATACACTAGATATTAGTCGGTTATATGCGATATGACCGGATCATTAAATCAAGTGTTGATTTAATGATTTAATGTATAATTATATATTTGATATATTACTTTACATTAACTAGTATTGGTTCACTTAAGATTGATTTTCTCACTTGATGTGCACAAGTTGTATATGTGATATATTTTTGTATACTAGATTGTATCATGTTTGATGATACATGCAAACTTGGGTGTGTGTATGACTTACACCATATTTAAGATAATGGTTTTGGATTTTTATTTATTTTGGTAAAACAAAATGGTGGCTTTCTTTGTCTTTGCTTGAAGCTTCATGAAGCTTTCAAGCATCTTTGACAAAGTCCACTAATTTTGTTTTGCATAAGATTTTCATTAACCTAACCATTATCTCAAACTATGGTTTAGTCTCTACAAAGGTAAACTCACCCATGGTTGCAATATGATAGACTTCACTTGATTATTCTTTTGTGATAATTCATTATTCATTCTTATTCTTTTCTTCTTCTTCTTCTTCTTCTTCTTCAAGAAGAAGAAAGCTTGCTAGAAAAATTTTCAAATGAAGATTTAGAGTGAGAAATCCAAATCTAAAGTGAACCCACTTCCTATTTCATCATTCTCTACTACTTGCCATTTAATTTAGGGTGTTCTCTTCACAAAGTTCTTGACCTAGTGAAGATGGAGCTTGAGTTTGAGTCTCCTCGACGTAGATCATCTTCGGCCTCGAAGTCAACGACCTAGCCCGCTCATTTTTCCGAAGAAACCATCGCTAGAGTACGGGATCCTGATGATCGCAGCGAAGGGATGTCAACACGGAGCTTTAGAAGTGAAGGACCGGATCTACAAAGGTTGTAATTCCTTTCACTTAGTGTTAAAGAGTTTAACTTGCTAGTTTTCGCATAATCTCTAGTATACGATCTTGGTTAGGATTATTCGGCATGGCTATTTTTTTTGAATCGGGCATGGTTGATGCCTTGCTGAACCTTGTTAGAGTGCCTAAGAACCCTACAGTGGTATCGGAGCCAAGCTAGAGCTTTACACGAAGTCTAGGCGAAGTTTAAAGTCCGATCGAACCCGTAAACCCCGACGAATACCCTTCTCTGGACAATTTTCGAAACTGTGATTTTTTATGAATTAAAAATGCTCAGAAAATTAAGCAGGAAAAACTAAGAATTACTGTGAAGTACGGCCCACTGATTTGTCTATATGACCGCGGAACCGCGGCCAAACCAAGGGTTTGGCGGCGGTTCCGCAGCCCAAATTATGACTTAGTCCCTCAGACTTCATATATTTATTCTTGGGTCCTTTCTTGTCAATTTTTTCTGGGAATTTTTTAATTCCACTCAAGTGTTGAGTTTTCTTAGGGTTGTATTGGGGACTCGTTGATTCGATCGGATAATTTAACTTTGTTTAGTTTGTCCGGGTAATTTTTAGATCTTGTTAAAAAGTTCGACCGGATATCAATAACTCACTTTTTCCCCTGCCGGAAAATTTCCAAGTGTTGGATTTTTCCGTAGTTTAAGAACGTTCTAAGTCGTGTAAGTAACGTGATGGACCCTCTAGAAGACAACAAACCGTAACTCGATTATTTGACCGTCTTGAACTGCCTTTTGAACCTTAGGGTTTGGGGTAGTACGACGTGCCACGTGTGAGGCGTTGGCTTGACCCTTCTACGGCTGGACCGTTGGTACTGTGGCATGAAATGGATGTTTTTAAACTTATTTCAAGTGTTGAGCTATTTGGGAAAACTTGGGTGTTTGATTATTCGATCAGAAAGTTTAACATTGTCTATTTATCTGGAATATGATACAATATTAGGAATTCACAAGTAGTTATGAGATAACTAATTTGAATGTTATAAACATAGCAGTTTAGTCTCATTTGATCGATTGCCACGGAATTTTGATGTGATCAAAAGTCCGTCGCAATCACGTAGCGTACGCGGATACTCGCTGGGTAAACTTAATAGACAGCCATGCCCCATAGCCCCGACCAAGTGACTGTAGGAGAACCCCGTCGCCAAAAGCATCCGTTCGGGTGCTCGCGGCAGCGGTGTTCCGCTTTAGTGCACTTCGTCGACGGCATCCGGGGGTGCGACCGTCTACTAAAGTTTGCGACGAGCATTCGATCAGGATGTCGGGAATCTTGTTGAATTGCCCAACTTGATATTGAAAAGAGTTTTCGATAATGAGACTAAAATGCGGGGTTTATAATTGTTAGGCATGCGATGTCTAAGGAATTCATTTGGTTAGGCATGCGATGTCTAAGGAGGTTGCGGATTCCAGCTGTTGTAGTTTTATACTTTCTTTTCTGCGACCGTAAGTGTAATATGTGATATCGCCAGTTTCGTGCTATATGTCAACGACAATTGGGATGGGCATATTTACTTACGTTGATGACATGTGATGTTATGTGTTGCTGGATATGTTATATTGAATCGTCGTGTTTGAATAGCCGGGGGGTTTTATGTGTGATGAGTGTTTTTTCATTTTCATTCATGTAAAAACTTGTATGTAATATTCTTTTATTGGGGCACTTCCGGGCTGAGGATGATGTCACCATTGTATATTATTTACTTTTTCGCATCAGGATAGACCCAAGGAGGGGAGCATAAGTAACCGGGTTCTAGGGTCCAGTGGGAGACCATCTCGAGGAGTCGAGTCCGGGTCTCCTAACTCTAGAATTGGTAGGGTTGCTTGCCGCTCTCGTAGGGGTCTAGGAGTGTGGGATTGGCTATTCATCACGACCGTGGAATCCGTGTTTTATACAGGCTCAAAATAAAACACGGACGTCCTAGCATATCCAATATTTCATAGGTTATTTTCTGTTGCGTTATCTGTGATGTGATGATGTGATATGTTCAAATAGACATTATATATAGTATATATGATATATTATATAGACGCTGCTTACGTTTTACACCCGCGCTAGCCCTGCCCCGCCCTGTCGTTAGTTACCTAACCTAACGGTGCAGACGGGACATCAAGGCGAATGCAGATGGCATAAGTGTACGTTATATTTATCTGTGATATTTAGGTGGACTTAAATGATGGGACATTCATTAATGAGATTAATGAAAGAAAATAAACCTAAATGATGTTGTGGAATCGAATTTCAAAAATCAGGTAGCTCTAGTTGTTGCTTTGCATAGTGGTGTTCCTTGTAGAACATCCAGCACCTTATTCGATAAGGAAAGAGCCGAGATCCCTTCACCGGGAGTGACCTCTTTAGCAATAACTAGCAGATGCTACAACCTTCGGTTTGTCTTTTGATTGCTTTTCTAGTTCTTGCTTTGCATAGTGGTATTGTGAACATCCTGCACCTCATTCGATGAGGAAAGAGCCGAGATCCCTTCACCGGGAGTGACCTCTTTAGCGAAACTAGCAAAAGCCTCAAAAACACTCCATTTAAAACCATTTGATTCCGCAACGAGATCAAGTTCAAAGCGTTAAAGGTTTTCTTAAAAACCATCCGCAACCCTCTATCATTTTAGGAAGTAGAGTACTTAGTATTCGTGCTGTGTTTGTTGATCATAGTCAAGGCACAGTGTACGGTAGCTAAGTGATGTCTTCCTACACCGCATATGATGCGATTAGTTAGGACAGTCGCGTGACTTTGTTGACCTTAGTTAAGGGTCATGTGGGTGGGTCTAATTAATCACGAAATGACGGGTAGAGCTTGACTAGTGCTTATGATTTGTTGACCATAGTTAAGGTCATAAGTGCTAGGGGTAAAAACCATTATCGGGAGTTTCAAGTGTTGAAATTTGCAATGAGATTACATACCTTCTATATGATAGTTGGATCCCGATACCCACTGCAAGTAATTGTTACTCCTGGGAGAGTTTTGCACTTTACAATTAGCCGATCAAGTAGGTGTCTAGAAAGGTGTCAACGGGGTTACGCCCCTGGGAAAACGAGGTTTATTTTAATTAGGTCCGTGCGAAAGCACGGGGAACCTCCCTCAAAATACCGGCACTGGCCTGGCTGAAAGATTGGCGAACTTGTAGAGTGTAATTAATCCCGGCTAGTCTTTCCTTTTAGGGTTTGAAGGAGGATTTGATAAAAACAGTGAGAGCCATCCTGATTAGATAAAATATATAACCAATCTAATCTTGCAAGAGCGCACGATGAGTGTTTTCTTCTCTCTCTCTACAGGTAGCGACCATGTCACGCCTTAATCAAGATAATAATATGGATGTATTGACCAAACCCGCTTGTTATACTGAGCTGGGGAACGTTGGTCCCGCTCCAACTTATAATTGTTATAAGACAGAGCAGGAATTAGGGGAATACCAGGATTCCCGTTCCACCCAAACGAAGAAAGTGCATGATGATGCATCTTCTTCGGGTGTGTTCATTACAAAGAACTGTTTCTCTGTATCCTCTACGTCCTGGGTATTAGATACCGGATCAGGATCCCGCATATGTAATCTGTTACATGGGCTACAGAAAGGTAGAGAACTGAGAATGGGTGATAAGTTTCATGAGACAGAAAACGGTGCAAGTGTTGCAGCCAAGTCTGTTGGTCACTATCACCCTGTATTACCAGAATACATTGATTCTGAATGAATGTTATTAGATACCGAACCTGATATACAACATCATATCAGTCTCTTTATTAGTAAAGAAAGGACATAATTTTGTATTGTTGGATAATGTTTTGAACATTTCCTACATCAAAAGTTGATCGGTTCAGGCACGTTATCTAAAAGCATTGACGTTCTAAATCAAACTACAGTTCTTAGTATACAGAACACACACGAGAGGAAGAGTTCAGAAATGAACGAATTCTTCTTGAGGCATTGTAGACTAGGTAATATCAATGCGACCCGGCTAGCTGAAGTTACATTTAGATGCATATTTAAATCAGTTTGAATTTTCATCTTGTGAAACTTGCCAGTCATGTCACAAAGATAAGATGACCATAGCTCTGTTTACTGGAAACAGAGAAAGAGTTAATAAACTCTTGGGATTGTTAGATGATGATGTATGTGGTCCCCAGTCCACATATGCCAGGATTGGTTCTTTGTACTTCCTTACATTCACTGATGATCTCTCAAGATTCGGACACATGTTCCTGTTGAAACACATGTCTGAAGCTTTTGAGAAATTCAAAGAATATAAGTCAGAAGTAGAGAACCAATACAGGTATAAGTATTATGTCCTATGATGAGATCAGGGAGGAGAATACTTGTGCATGGGATTCTTGGACTATTCTAAAGGTGAATGAGATTCTCTCTCAGTATTACTCCTCTCAATACACCACAGCACAACGGTGTATCGGGGCGGAGCAATCGCATCCTATATGATATGGTGCGCTCTATGATGAGTACTACTGAGTTACCTGTTTCCTTTTGGGGGTTATGCACTTGAGAAGCTGCATACCTATTGAATAGGTTTTCAATCAAATCAGTTGCCTACCACTTCATATGTGATATGGAATGGGAAGAGCCCATATCTTAAGTATGTTGAGATTTGGGGATTGTCTAGCCTATGTCTGAAAGCAAAATCCGGACAAGATCAAGGCAAGGTCAGTTCTGTAGAACTGGAAGGATTTCCAGCTATACAAACTATAGCTGATGATTTGACAAAACCAAAGGATTCAATAGTCCCCGACGAATCTCAGCCTCTCCGCCGATCTAGCAGGGTTCCTCATCCGCCTGAGAGATACTTCGGTTTCTCGATGACAGTGGGAGCGAGGATTGCATCATGAGATGATGACCCAACTAGTTTTGAGCAGGCCATCTAGAGCAAACTTTGTAAGAATGGCTGGACGCTTAGCGATCTGAGATGGAATCCATGTACACCAACAAAGTATGGACTTTGGTTGCTATATCTGAAGGGTTAAATCCCCATCAGGAGCAAGTATATCTTGAGAAGATTACTTGGTGTAGATGGAAAAGTTGAGACTTTCAAAGCTAGACTTGTTAAAGGTTTTCGTCATCGACCAGGCGTGGATAATGATGAAACCTTTTCCAGTGGCTATGCTTAAGTCCATCCGGATCCTACTTGCCATTGCTACATACCATGACTACGATATCTGGTGGTTGGGTGTCATGACTATTTTTCTAAATACTGATTTAGAAGAGAGCGTCTATAAGTACACAGCCAGAGGGCTTCGTAAACAGTGGGAGCAGCGGAAACGTGTGCAAGATGTTTTATGGGATAAAGCAGGCATCGCGGAGTTGGAACATCTGTTTTGATGTGGTAGTCAAAGAGTTTGACTTCATCAAAATAGTAGATGAACCTTATACATACAAAAGGGTAGTAGAGAGTAAGATGGTCATCCTCGTATTGTACGTGGACAACATACTCTTGATAGGAAAAGAGTTTCCTATGCTACGCACGGTCAATCTCCGCTTATCACAAAGATTCTCCGTATAGGATAAAGGTGATACCTCCTAAATCCTGGATTTTGGATCTATGAGATATATGTAAATGGATATTAGGATTCTCACTAGATGTAGTGAGATGGTATCAATCGATCCTGGAGAGAATCACTGGAAAGGTTCCAGGGTGATAAGGTTGACTGAATGTCAGTCACAGGCATTGTCTTTACCCTCAGAGCAGGGACGGTATGTTGGAAGAGTTCCAAGCTAGATATCGTGGCAAACTAGACGATAAAGGCTGGTGACATTGCTATCAAAGATACTACCAAAGAGGCAGTTTGGGTGTATATTAGTTCATGTGATGAACTAGGTTCCTACCATTGTATGACAATAGAAGTGTGGCTTTGGCCCAGGACCCCCGGTCCCATCAGTGACCCAGACATATTCCAAGGTAGTACCACCTGATCATGGAGATAGTTGATCTCCAGGGTGATCGAGGTTAGGAGAGTAGACACAGAGGACAACACGGCGGATCCACTCACAAAGGCCTTTTCCCAGAGAGAGACTTTTATGGGATGGTTGAGTATAAGTTACTACAACCACTGCTACAGATGGCCCTTGTGCAAGTGGGAGATTGTTAGTTATATGTATGCCCTAGAGGCCATTACTGTACATGAGATGTGTATTGTAGTGGATGCTGGGACATTTATAGGTAGGACTTTCTTGCTCGACATGATAGTAGGCTATCTGGTTTCTCTTTATCTTAACATGTATACTTACTGTCTCTCTGTTACATGTTGATAAAGCCCTTAGGATGTGTACTCGACTTGCAGGACTATAATGTAGATCATACTAGTGGGGCCTGGGTAGTCCATGAGTACATCCTTCAATGTTCCTAGTCGTGGGAATATCGAGACGGGGCATCGATATTCCAGAGTAGACTAGCGTACATCTTCTCGACCCATATGATGGGCGATGGATGATCCCATATCCATTGGTGTTTGACATCAGAGATGGTATGCGGGTGCTCAGTGGAGACTGGGCACACTGAACGGACTCGCCGAGAACTCCCAGATGGTATTATACCTCACGTCAGATGGCAGTTCTCTGGTGACACTGGTACAGCTTAGTCTGTTGACCCGTGATCGTCATAGAGTCTTGTGTGTCTCCCACTGTGCTTTGATTTCCACCCTACTACGGCTCTACTGAGTCGTGCAAACATGTGGTTTTTGGGTACAGTCCCGAATCACATGGAGGCAATGAGCGATAGGAGGGGATTCGTCTCTCCCGGTATTGGGGGTTGATGTTGCGCTAGGCTCGACTGGCCATAACTGGAAATCCCTGGCCAGGGTTGCACTGATTTACTGGTAAGTGTTATCAGTAGTTTCATACTTGTTGTGGACCTTACATCGGCATGACTTATCAAGCTACTGGGGTCTGACGTTTACTACCCCTAGGCGAGATATGTGACATATCAGATGAACAAACCGGACTGTGCGGTAAGTGTTACTGGTTGGATTCGCAGGAGTGTGAGCAGGCTTGCTCGTTGATCTTCTGATCGCTCAATACCTGAGTGGCCGTTACGTTTAGCAGACCGCTTACGGCTTGTGGGAGATTGATATGATCACCACATACTGCCGGCGTATTGACGAGTCTTTAGAGTCCTACACAGAGGTTTCCTGGCTCAAGCGAAACGAAATAGGAGCGCATATGAGATATGTGCGGGACCGAGAATAATACCAGTATGTGATACTGAATTCTATTCTCGCGATTTGTATCATCGGACGGTTATATGAGATATAGCCGGTTACCGAATCAAGTGTTGATTCGATACATTGATACACTAGATATTAGTCGGTTATATGCGATATGACCGGATCATTAAATCAAGTGTTGATTTAATGATTTAATGTATAATTTTATATTTGATATATTACTTTACATTAACTAGTATTGGTTCACTTAAGATTGATTTTCTCACTTGATGTGCACAAGTTGTATATGTGATATATTTTTGTGCACTAGATTGTATCATGTTTGATGATACATGCAAACTTGGGTGTGTGTATGACTTACACCATATTTAAGATAATGGTTTTGTGTTTTTATTTATTTTGGTAAAAAAAAATGGTGGCTTTCTTTATCTTTGCTTGAAGCTTCATGAAGCTTTCAAGCATTTTTGACAAAGTCCACTAATTTTGTTTTGCATAAGATTTTCATTAACCTAACCATTACCTCAAACTATGGTTTAGTCTCTACAAAGGTAAACTCATCCATGGTTGCAATATGATAGACTTCACTTGATTATTCTTTTGTGATAATTCATTATTCATTCTTATTCTTTTCTTCTTCTTCTTCTTCTTCAAGAAGAAGAAAGCTTGCTAGAAAAATTTTCAAGTGAAGATTTAGAGTGAGAAATCCAAATCTAAAGTGAACCCACTTCCTATTTCATCATCCTCTACTACTTGCCATTTAGTTTAGGGTGTTCTCTTCACAAAGTTCTTGACCTAGTGAAGATGGAGCTTGAGTTTGAGTCTCCTCGACGTAGATCATCTTCGGCCTCGAAGTCAACGACCTAGCCCGCTCATTTCTCCGAAGAAACCATCGCTAGAGTCCGAGATCCCGATGATCGCAGCGAAGGGACGTCAACACGGAGCTTTAGAAATGAAGGACCGGATCTACAAAGCTTGTAATCCCTTTCACTTTGTGTTAAAGAGTTTAACTTGCTAGTTTTCGCATAATCTCTAGTATACGATCTTGGTTAGGGTTGTTCGGCATGGCTTTTTTTTTGAATCGGGCATGGTTGATGCCTTGCTGAACCTTGTTAGAGTGCCTAAGAACCCTACATATGTGACCTTCAATACTGCCACTGAACCCTACGGTTTGTGGTAGTTTGGCATTGCCATATATGAGGCGTTGGTTTGACCCTTCTACGGCTGGTTCACTGGGGCGGTGACATGTTCTGGGATTTTTGAACTCCGCTCAAGTGTTAAGCTATTTGGGAAATCTTGGGTATTTGATTATTCGATCGGAAAGTTTAATATTGTCTATTTATCTGGAATGTGATACAATATGTGGAATTTATATAGTTAGGCATGAAATGCGAACTATGTGATATTTCGGATTTAAGATGTCTAAAGTATTTGTGGATTCCAAATGTTGTGGTTTTACACTTTCTTTTCTGTGACCGTAAGCGTAGTATGTGGTGTATCGCCGGCTTCGTTGCTATACATCAATGACAATCGGGATACGCATACTTGCTTACGTTGATGATATGAGATATTATGTGTTGCTGTGATATGTTATATTGGATGGTCGTGTTCTGAATAGCCAGGGGTTTTATGTGAGATGAGGGTTTTAATTTTCATTCATGTAAAATTCATTTGTATGTAATATTCTTTTATTGGGGCACTTCCGGGATGAGGTTGATGTCACCATTGTATATTATTTACTTTTCCGCATTAGGTAGACCCGAGGAGGGGAGCACAAATAACCGGGTTCTAGGGTCCAGTGGGAGGCCATCTCGAGGAGTCGAGACCGGGTCTCCTAACCCTAAAATTGGCAGTGTTACTTGCCGCTCTCGTAGAGGTCTAGAGATATGGGTTTGGCTATTCATCGCGACCGTGGAATCCGTGTTTTATACAGGCTCGATGTAAAATACGGACGTCCTAATATATCCAATATTTTATATGTTATCTTCTGCTGCAATGTTCTGTGATGAGATCATATTACTACCTGAGACGAATGCTTATACTATATATATATTGATATATAAATATTACAGCTTTCGTTTCTTCTGTGATGCTTAGGAAGCATAACTGATGGGATTTATTAATGAGATTAATAAAAGAAAAAAAACCTAAAAGATGTTGTAGAATCAAAAACTTTCTAAAAAAGGGTAGCTACAGTCTTTCTTTGCACAGCGGTATATATGATATACCCTGCACCTTATTCGATGAGGAAAGAGCCAAGATCCCTTCACCGGGAGTAACCTCTTTAGCAAAATTGGCAGATGCTACAAACTCACGGTTTTGTTTTTGATTGCTTCTATAGTTCTTGCTTTGCACAGCGGTATTTATGAAATATCCTGCACCTTATTCGATGAGGAAAGAGCCGAGATCCCTTCACCGGGAGTGATCTCTTTAGCGAAACTAGAAAAATCTCAAAAAAACCACTCCTTTTCAAAATCACTCGATTCTACGACGATATCAAGTTCATTACGCTCATGGTTTTCTGAAAAACCTGCGTAGCCCTCCGTCATTTCAGATAGACACTAGTTAGTATTCGTGCTGCGTTTGTTGACCTTAGCCAAGGCGTAGTGTACGGTAGTTAATTAGTATTTATCTGTTAAAACATGAGATGTGATTGAGTTAGGGCAATCGTACGACTTTGTTAACCTTAGCCAAGGGTCGTACGGGTGGGTTTAATTCAATCGGGAAATGACGGGTTGAAGTTGGCTAGCACTTATGATTGGTTGACCTTAGCCAAGGTCATGAGTTGCTAGGGGCAAAAGTATTATCGGGAATTTCAAGTGTTGAAATTTGCAATGAGATTGCATACCTCCTATGAGATAGTTAGATCCCGATACCCACTGCAAGTAAGAGTTACTCCTGGGAAAATCTTACACAGGACAATTAGCCGATCAAGTAGGTGTCTAGAAAGGTGTTAACGGGTTTATGCCTCTGAGAAAACGAGATTTATTTTAATTAGGTCCGTGCGAAAGCACGGGGAACCTCCTTCAAAATACCAACACTGATCTGGCTGAAAGATTGGCGAACTTGTAAGGTGTAATTAATCCAGGCTAGTCTTTCCTTTTAGGGTTTGAAGGAAGATTTGATAAAAACAGTGGGAGACATCCTGATTAGATAAGATAATAACCAATCTAATCTTGTAAGAGCATACGCTAAAGTGTTTCCTTCTCTCTCTCTCCAGGTAGCGCCCATGTCAGGCCTTAATCAAAATAATAATATGGATGTATTGACTGAACCCGCTTATTATACTGAACAGGGGAACGTTGGTCCCGTTCTTTCTTATAAGTGTTATAAGACTGAGCAGAAAATAGAAGAATATTTGGATTCTCACGCCGCCCAAATGAAGAACAAGTATGTTGATGCATCTTCTTCGGGTGTGTTTGTTATCGAGAACTGTTTCTCAGTTCACTCTACGTCCTGGGTATTAGATACCGGATCGGGATCCCACATATGTAATTTGTTACATGGGCTACGTAAAGGTAGAGAACTGGGAAAGGGTGATCATTCCGTAACAGTTGGGAATGGTACGAATATTGCAGCCAAAGCAGTTGGCGAATATCACCTAGTATTACCAAGTAGTAATACATTGATTCTAAACGAGTGCTATTATATACCGAACATGATGTGCAACATTATATCAGTTTCTTTATTAAGTAAAGAAGGAAATAATTTTGTAATACAGGATAATGTTATGAACATCTTCCTAGATCAAAAGTTGATTGGATCAGGCTCGTTACATAATGGTATATACGTTATCAATCAAACTACAGTCTTTAATATACAAAACACATACAAGAGAAAGAGTTCAGAAATGAATGAATCCTATTTATGGCATTGTAGACTTGGTCATATCAATACGACACGGCTAGCTAAGTTACATAAGGATGGATATTTGAATCCATTCGAATTATCATCTTATGAAACTTGCCATTCATGTCTCAAAGGTAAAATGACCAAAACTCCGTTTAGTGGACACGGAGAAAGAGTTGAGGAACTCTTAGGACTGGTACATAGTGATGTATGCGGTCCCATGTCTACACATGCCAGGAACGGTTCTTCCTACTTCATTACATTCACTGACAATCTATCAAGATATGGACATGTGTTCCTGATGAAACACAAGTTTGAAGCTTTTGAGAAATTCAGAGAATATAAGCATGAAGTAGAGAAGCAAATGGGCAAAAGTATTAAGATCCTTCAATCTGATCGAGAAGGAGAATATTTAAGCAATGAGTTCCTGGACTATCTAAAAGAGAATAGGATTCTCTCTCAGCTTACTCCTCCTTATACACCAAAGCACAACGGTGTATCGGAGCGGAGGAATCGCACCCTATTAGATATGGTGCGCTCTATGATGAGCAATGCTGAGTTGCCTATTTCCTTTTGGGGGTATGCGCTTGAGACAGCCATATATCTATTGAATAGAGTTGCAACCAAATCAGTGCCTACCACTCCATATGAGATATGGAATGGGAAGAGACCATCTCTTAAACGAGTTAAGATATGGGGTTGTCCAGCCTATGTTAAAAAGCAAAATCCGGACAAGCTCGAGGCAAGATCTTTTCTTTGCAAGTTTGTGGGATATCCAAGTAATTCGTATGGATATCTATTCTACCTAAGTGAGGAACAAAAAGTGTTTGTTTCTCAACATGACACCTTTTTGGAAAAGGAATTTCTTGCAAAGGAAATTAGTGGCAATAAGGTAGAACTGGAAGAAGTTCCAGCAACACAAATTGTGACAGAAGATCTGGTGGAACCAGAGGATTCAGAAGCACCCCACGAACCCCAGCCTCTCCGCCGATCTAGTAGGGTTTCTCATCCACCTGAGAGATACTACGGTTTTCTCGTTGATGGTGGGAGCGAGGATTGCATCATGGAAGATGATGACCCGACTAGTTTCGAGCAGGCCATCACGAGTGGTGACTCTGTGAAGTAGCTGGATGCAATACGATCTAAGATGGAATCTATGTACACCAACAAAGTATAGACTTTGGAAGTTGCTCCTGAAGGGGTAAAACCCATTGGGAGCAAATGGATCTTTAAGAAGAAACTTGGTGTAGATGGAAAAGTGGAGACTTTCAAAGCTAGACTTGTTGCAAAGGGTTTTCGTCAACGACCAGGTGTGGATTATGACGAAACCTTTTATCCAGTGGCTATGCTTAAGTCCATCCGGATCTTACTTGCCATTGCTGCATACTATGACTACGAAATCTGAAAAATGGATGTTAAGACCGCCTTTCTAAATGGTGATTTAGAAGAGTGCGTGTACATGACTCAGCCAGAGGGCTTCGTAGACAGTGGGAGTAGCGGAAAGGTGTGCAAGCTGCTTAAATCCATCTATGGGTTAAAGCAGGTATCGCGGAGTTAGAACATCTGCTTTGATGTTGTAGTCAAAGAGTTTGACTTCATCAAAAACGTAGATGAACCTTGTATATATAAAAAGGTTGCAGAGAGTAAGATTGTCTTCCTCGTATTGTAGGTCGATAACATACTCTTGATAAAAAATGATGTTCCTATGCTGCAATCGGTCAAGCTCTTCTTATCACAAAGATTCTCAATGAAAGATCTTGGAGATGCCTCCTGCATACTGGGAATTATGATCTATAGAGATAGATCTAAACGGATATTGGGATTGTCCCAATTCAGGTACATTGACACCATACTAAAGAGGTTTAGTATAGAAGAATCCAAGCGTGGGAACCTACCCACGATCTCTGGACTCATTCTCTTCAAAAAGATGTCTCCGAAGACTGATTTGGAGAGAGCTCGCATGCAAGGGATACCCTATGCTTCGGCAGTAGGCTCTATCATGTATGCGATGCTATGAACCAGACCCGATGTAGCATACTCACTGAGTGTAGTGAGTCGGTATCAAGCAGATCCTGGAGAGAATCACTGGATAGTTGTGAAGAACATTCTCAAGTACTTGAGAAGAACTAAGGAGATGTTCTTGGTGTATGGTAACGGAGAACTCTAGGTGGAGTCCTTTACCGATTCAAGCTTCCAAAGTGATAAGTACGACTCTAAGCTGCACTCGGGATTTGTCTTTACCCTAAATGGAGTGGCGGTGTGTTGGAAGAGTTCCAAACAGGAAACCGTTGCAGACTCGACGATGGAGGCTGAATACATCGCTGCCAACGATGCTTCAAAAGAGGCTGTCTGGTTCATCACTGAACTTGGTGTGGTTCCGTCCATTGAGCATCTGATACCTTTGTATTGCGATAACAATGGAGCTGTGGCTTTGGCCAAGGAACCCAGGTCCCATCAGAAGTCCAGACATATTCTGAGGCGGTATCACCTGATCCGGGAGATAGTTGATCGCCGGGAGATCGAGGTCAGGAGAGTTGATACAAAGGACAACACTGCGGATCCACTCATGAAGGCCATTCCCCAGACACTGTTTGAGAGACTCTTCGGGATGCTGGGTATGAGATACTACAACAGCTGGCCTTAGTGCAAGTGGGAGATTGTTAGTTATATATATGTCCTAGAGGCAATTGTTGTACATATGATGTATATTATAGTGGATGCTTGGATATATATAGAGAGGACTTTCTTGCTCGTCATGATAGTATGCTATTTGGTTTCACTTTATCTTAACATGTTGACTTATAATAATTTACTGTCTTCCTCTCACATGGTGATAAAGCCCTTAGGATATGTACTTGACTACTGGGACTATGAAGAGATCATACTAGTGGGGCCAGGGTAGTCAACGAGCACATCCTATAACTGTTCCTAGTCAAGGGTGTGTCGAGACAGGGCATTGATACACTAGAGTAGACTAGCGTGTACGTATCTTGATCCATATGATGGGCGATGGATGATCCCATATCCATCGGTGTTTGACATCAAAGATGGTGTACGGGTGCTCAGTGGAGACTGGGTACAATGGACGGACTCGCCGACAACTCCCAGATGGTATTATACCTCCCATCAGATGGCAGTTCTCTGGTGACACTGGTACAGGTTATTCTGTAGACCCGAGATCGTCATAGAGTCTTGTGTGATTCCCACTGTGCTTTGTTTCCATCATACCACGTCCAAGAGGGCATGCAAAATGGTGGTTTTTGGGTACAGTCCCGAATCGCATGGAGGCAATGAGCGATAGGAGGGGTTTCGTCTCTCCCGGTATAGGGAGTTGATGTTCTGCTGTGTTCGATTGGCTATAACTGGAAGTCCCTGGCCAGGGCGGATATTGAGTACTACCGGTAAGTGTTATCAGTAGGTTCTCGACCTGTTATGAGCCTCACATCGACACGACTTATCGGTTACTGGGGTCTGACGTTTACCACCCCTAGACTAGATATGCAACATATTAGACGAAGAGATCGAACTGTACGGTAGTGTTACTGACTGGATTCACAAGAGAATGTACAGGCTTGCTTGTTGATCTTCTAATCGTTCAATACCTAGGTGGCTGTTACGTTTAGCTGACCGCTTGCAGCTTGTGGGTGTTTGATATAATCATCACCTACTGCCGGCGTATTGACGATTCTTTAGAGTCGTACACAAAGGTTTCTTGACTCAGGCAAAACGGAGTAGGAGCACATATGTGATATGTGCATAACCAAGGATAATACGATATGAGATACCGTATTCAATTCTCGCGATATTAGATATCAGCCGGGTATATGTGATATAGCCGGATCATCGGATCAAGTGTTGATTCGATGAACTGATACAGTTTATATTAGTCAGTTATTTGAGAAATATCCGAATTGTCGGATCAAGTGTTGATTCGATAATTTAATATATAATTATATATGTGATATATTACATTAAATTATCTAATATTGGCTCGCTTTATTGATTCATTTTCTCACCGGGTAATACATTGATATATATATGCAATATATGTTAATTGTATTATTTTCTTTTGTTACAAAAATATCTTATATATATGTAATATATAATATTGTAACAAGTTATGTTTACAAATGTAACATGATTAGTAGAGATTAAACATGGTTAGGGTTTGATTTGAGTTAGTATTTTCTTGAAGCTTCTAGAAGCTTTTGTTTTGTTTTAAGCTAAGATATTATGTGTTGATATTTTGAAGATATTATTTAACCCAACCCAAACCCTTAACCCTAGTAAACTCTCTACATGAGTTAATACTTCATATTATTAACTCAAGATTCATTTGTAAGTATAGTAACTTTTCATTATTCATCACAAAAGAAATCATCTTCTTCTTCCTTCATGAAAGCTTTCTAGCTTTTTGATTTTGTGATGAATTAGTGTGAGATCTTGAAAATAAAAGAGAGCATAATTCCTACTTCATCATCCTCATCTAATCTAGCCAATTAGATTAGGGTGTTCACTTTATTAATACTTGATTATAAAAGTGAGAGCTTGAGTTAAAGAAACTTCAAGGTAGATCATCTTCGAAAAGGAAGACTTCAAGAAAGCATGTATCGTTCGGCTTGTGGAGCCTCTCTTGAGTCCGGGAGATCATGGATCGCGGCGAAGGGACTACTACTCGGAGCTTATGAAGCGAAGGAGCGGACTACAAAGGTTGTAATCCCTCTCTCTTAGTTGTAAAGATGTTTACTTGCATGTTTAACCCTAATTATCTAACAAAGATCCTCGCTTTAGGTTGTTCGGCACGTCTAAATTTTAAATCAGGCATGATTGATGCCTTATAGACCCTTGTGACGGTGTCTAGTAACCCTACAAACATATGGTTGAAGCTTATCAAGAAAAGCTCGTGGTACTACAGCCGTAGCAGTCTCCCTTAAAGAAGTACGAACGATTATCCGTCGCTTCAGCGGGACCGCTAGATTACTAACAGGAACGACATCCTTATGGTCAAGCAGCAGCCGCCTCTCCTCCCTAATGATAGCACCCGTTGCATGTTGATACCAAGCAGCGTAAGCATTCGATGGCCTTGGAGTATAACCCGGCTCACTGACAAGGAAGTGGGACCCCGTATTTAGACGCATGAAGTAATGCGTCGTGTTATGAATACATTCCTCGGTAGTGACGGGGTCCACAATGAACACCTCAAGAGGAACGCCTTGGTTGTAACCCAATTGCTGAGCGAAGCAATGCGGGTTATACCTCATAAAAAACATCGAAGCATTCTGTCTAAGTACTAGAAAATCCGGCCTGATAGAATACAGGTGTATAACCTCTCGAGCCCTAAACACAGAAGCCCCGTCCTTTGAAACATCGTGCAACGGCTGTACCGTTGTTAAAGGTTCTTTGCAAATAGTCAGGACTTTGTCGAGGAAGGTCATGCTATCCCCGACCATGCACGAGCGAAGGAGCAGTCACCAAGTCTCCCGTTGTGTCGGGTCGGATGAAGAAGCATCAACTAAGTGCATGACCCGAGGAAAATTGTATTCTTCATAAAATTTGGGTCATTTATACAAACCAAAGGCACCCAGTGCATGCATCTCAATCCATGAGGTGAAGTAATGCAGTGGGAGATTGACGGGCTTCAGACCTGGCTGAGTAGTGTCGGCTGCTAAGCTCAGGCCTTGATATAAGTGAGCTAATCTCGTGACCCCCAATGTCCACGCGCATCCCCGCGGAGATACGATGAGCCGAATAAAAATTAGATGGTCTCATGTAGCGGGGGTGCAACAAAAGCGCAAACCATCTCAACCACAAGCCGACAAACCCTATAAAGAACGTCTCTTTGTCAACGTCCAGGGCGGCAATCTCTGTGAAGGGGATGACTGAAGTATCTGGAATAAAGAATTTATTTAAATCCACCTCCGCAGTAAAAAAGTTGTCTAAACCAAATCCGAACGGGTCTTCGAGTTTGGAATTTAACATTTCAGAAAATATAAAATATTATTTTTGGAATTTAATATTAAAATAATATATTTCACGAAAACTACCCGATTTGCGAATTTGGGATTTTCGTAAAATGGTATAAATATATACCAATATTTATGAAATAATTGGAGATTTAAAATGATGTATTCATTTAAAAATATATTTATTGGATTTGGCATTTTTATAATTAATTATACGCAGTTTAAATAAAAATTGATTAGTGCACTACTAATCACGATTAGGCCAAATCCGTATTTCTACATTTTTACATGGTTAGTGCACAATGACATGTTGCATTTTGTTGCATGTTGTTTCATTTTATTTGTTCTATATATTTGGTTTTAATTGAGTGAGGGGAAAAGAAAAGGAAAGGAAAAGATAAGAGAGTATAATTGAGGGGAGAGAGAGGGGGACCCATGTAGCATAGCATGCCATATAAGAGAGTGAGGGTGAGAGAGAGAAAGAGAGAGAGACTTTGACCTCATTATTTTCCCTTCATCATCTTCATCTCCTTCTTCATCTCTTCCTCTACCTCCTTTACCTTCATGTTTCATCTCCAATCCTTCACCAAAACCCTATACTCTCTTCATTAAAAAGATGCACAACTTCATCCTCAACACTTTGGACCTTTCAAAATTGGATTTTGAAGACTTTGAGCAACTGAAGAAAATTCTTGAGTTGCTAAACGAGATAATTTCTACACTTCTAGTTTATATTTTTAGTTTCCTAGCACCCTATAGTAGTTTAGAGTTAAATCGATATAGATTAGCGATGTTTGGAAATTTCAAGAGAGGGTTTGGGTGATTGTGTGGACTTATGATGTTTAGTGGCTGTTTACAAGACCCTGGTGTTGATTTTATGGCCTAGAACACGGAATAGAAACCAAAATACGAACTTAGAAACTTCCCGTATCGGTTTTCCGGATTTGGTTTTCACAACGTAGCAATATGTGTTGATTTGTAGGTACCTTCGCATGGATTCCGAGACGATGAAGCACATCGACTACGGCTGAACAAGCAGTTCCGCAGGTGAGTAGATTTATATCTACGGGGGAAATCGGGTGGATGGCGTATAGCACCCCCGCAATTATAATGGAAACCGATATATATAGAATATGGTTAAGGAAACCATGTTAGGAACTCAGGGATATAGTTAAAGAATTAGTAGGAGACAAGATATACCACAAATTAAGGTTATAGTGTATGGTTTAGTGTGATATGATATGATGGAAATGATGTCTCGAATGGATATATAAGGATGTGAAACGTGAATGTGAATCACGATATATATATGTAATGAAAGAGAATAAGTATGAAATATAGAGTAGCATGATTGAGATCGATAATTACGATATGAGATTATTAAGACAGAATGTATATGTAAGATAACTTGATGTGAGATATTGATGTGATGAAAATAGTATACGATAAGATATGAAATGAGATGTATAAGGATATGACATGAGATCAATGAATATGATAAGATTGAAATGGATGTGTTATGAGATCGGTAAAACGAGATATTTATATATAATTATGATAATAATGAGTGATATGCCGTACGAGACTTAGATCCGTACCCTCATTGTTGTATAGGTTAATAGAATCCCTAATTGTTTAATTCCGTCGTATGATGGATTACCGTACGTGATGAGTTTTACCTGATGATTGATCCATATCCTTGATTAGAGGATGCCGTACATAGATTGTACCGTACGTGATATGGTGAGACTGGATGCCGATTGACAGATTCACCGACTCGGATAGGTTATAGATATTTAATCCCTGTCTACACCGCTTAGTTTAGCTTTTACGTAGATGTTGGATTAGATACGTGTACCTATTAGCATTGCGCTTACGATTTAGTTACTGCTACGTTCATGATATTCTCATTTCATTATATATATGCCTGTGCTAGTATACCTACACCATTATCGATGATGTGTATGTTACACTTACACAGATTTGCCGGCTCACACACTTTCTTCATCAATAATTGCTATGTTACTTATACGTAGAGTTGCTACATCATGCTATGATATATTGCTATGCTCACATCACGATGCTATGTTGCATGATATTTGCTATGCTCACATCATTATGCTATATTGTATGATATACCTGCTATACTCATATCACTATAGTATGTCGCATGATCTACTTGATATGCTCATATTTCTGTTCTATGTTGCATACATCATGCTTTATGATTATACGCATTGAGATGTTGTTTTCATGAGATTCCGGATTTGAGAACCGTGGTTATATTTCAAAAGAAAGTATGTATTTTTTTTAAAACCCGGTTTCTCTTGATATGATATTTCGAGACGTCCACCATGAGTTTTCTCGGTTCTGAGACTTGTGTTAGAAACCCGATTCGAGGAGCGGTTGGGACCGTCTGCGGGTATATGGTGGACCCGGTATGGTACCCCGGGATAAGAAATGATTTTCGTGGTGTAGATGATGAGCCTGACAGAGGGAGCACTACCTACCGATGACAGTATTGGGACTCATCGGTTATGTGGAGGATACCGACCGGAGTCATGAGATGGATATGAGGGCCGATCAGAGTATACGGCGCCTGAGATGAAATAGATATGAGGGCCGATCTGAGGATGCGGTGCCTGAGGTATGAAGATTTACGTGTCGATGCTGGACACGGGTTTTTCATGATGTTTCGAGTGTCGGTGTTGGACACTCAGGTTCCATGATTTTGATATGTCGTTGATAGACACACGTAGTTGATATCCTCATACATACAGATATGTGTTTCATGTTATGGATTGTGTCGTTGATAGACACATGTAGTTGATATCTTTATATTTACATGCATATGTTTTCATGTTGTTGTGTCATTGATGGACACGTGGATGATATCCACATGCATACAGATATTGATTATATTGTTGGCATATATGCAGATACAGTCACCCTAGATACCATAGTATTACCTTTATGATATAGTTGAACTAAGAATCGTTGTTTTATTCGATTTCTACCTGCTGATGTTTTCTACTCACGAGTTGCCAACTCACCCCCGTTATGCCACAGTTCTTGCAGGTTTGACCGCGTGGAGCAGTAGCGGTATCGCTGGCACACAGCTTGCTTTTGGGTGATTTGCTTTTGTAGGTGGGACATATTGTTTCGTGCCCACTTTTGTATTATTATTCCTGTTGTATCTAGTCAACTCCATCAATCAGAAACTAGTATTTGTATAAGTAGTAAGACTTAACAAGACTTGTGGTTGCGGGACTTAGAGCGAGGGGTTATATGTTCGTTTGGTGGGTTTGATGTCTTGCTTTACATTATCCATTTGTGTTGATCTTCGCCGTTGGGCGTCATATACATATATTTCTGTCTTGCGTGGTTGTGATTCCGCCGATTGGCGAAGAGCTAGCTCCCTCTTGGGGATGCCTTTTATATTATCATGTATATGTGGTTTTGGATCAAAATATACACGGGAGGTGCTGCCCAAATTTTTAAAAGACGAAACATGTTTTTCAACTAGTAAAATCCACTTGCATTTTTCATGTTCCATTATCTATGAATTTAAGAAAACATTTGATTTCATCATACTTTTATTTCAAAACTTCACCTCTTTTATTTTCTTTAAAAGATTTAGATTTCTGGGCTTCGGCTTACTTAATTTACGTTACGCCTTTAGACGTGGCGTGATTTAAGTGCCGGTCACGAACTAAATTTCAGGTCATGACAAAGTTGATATCATAGTGTTAGATTTAACCTTGGTTTGAGTCTGGATTTGACTATGCGGAGTCTAGGGCGTATATATTTTGGAACCTAGGCTTGACCTTACGGAACTTAGACTTGAACAGGAGGGTATTAGACCCGAACTTTCATTACATAGGTTGACCCTGATTGATGGAGTAGGTAACTTAAGTAGAGTGACGTACCGTGCATATGTTCCGCGGCATACTTACGATACGATATTCCGCTTAAGTGACCTTAGGATGTATATATCTTGAGACTTGTGTTTCTCTTCGTTCTCTTGATCATACATCCATTTGAGATCCTTGATTCTATTCGTTCCTATGATCATACTCTCATTGATTCCGTTCCTCCTTATGATCATGTATCCATTCTGGATCTGTTGATTCCTTTCGTTCCTTTGATCTATCTTCATTGATACCTGCTCGAGGTTGTTGTCACCATGGTTTGAGCGCAGATTGAGCTGCTGCTAGTGATGCGGCCAGGGCGAGCTTGTCATGGACGAGGACGGACCGTCATATTTTCTAATGACATGGGAACGTATCGATTTAGTATTTGTGTTGTGACCTCTCGTTTAAGGCGAGTGTTCGGTTTTGCACCGGATGATCGGGCCATTGTTAGAGATTGCCTGTATGGGAGGACTGTTGATGTACAGCCTACATCAGAGATCGTGATATTGTCTACCGTGCAGACGGATGACCCAGATGTTGCTGAGATTGATGGGATGTCGCTTCCAGAGTTTACGAGCTGAGATCGCTGGAGATTTCAGGCAGAGATGCAACAGTTGATAGCTAGCCTATCTAAGTTGAGTTGAGAGATGACGGTGATTCGTCTGATTTGATGCGCCGATGCAGGCCCAATAGAGTTGAAGATTTCCAGTGCGGAAAATCTTACTCAGATCTAGAGTAGATCGACCCAGAGATGACATTGTTCGTTGGATGATCTGATATGAGATCAGTAAGTTGACCAGCTTCGGATAGAGGACCTCACCCAGATACGTTGTGAGTTGATCGAGAATGGACGAATATCGAGTATTCCTCCGATGGTTGGGACGAGTTCCCGAGGACGAGTATGGCTAGATGTCTTCTACAGAGTGATGAAGATACCGAGTTCGTAGTTTTGAGTCCGTGTGAGAGACTCCGGATTGACTGTAGCCGAGAATAATTGCAGTACGCGGATAGAAAGACGTGACGTCGAAGTGGACGATAATAAAGACGAGTGGAACAAGAGGTTCGAGCGAGATGTTAACGAGCTGTTGTTACTCCCTGTTGAGATTAGAGATCTGATATGTATACAGAGGTGTTGGGATACAGCCAATTCCCAAGGAAATGTTATGCTGAGAACGCAGATGTCCAGAAAACGAGAAAAGATTTGTAAGAGTATGTAACATTTCAAAAAAATAAAATATTATTTTTGGGAATTTGCATAATTAAATGTTAATTTTTAATGAATATTTTAATAGTCGGTATAATTAAATACCGATAAATGGTGAAAATTCCGGAGAAAATTATGGAAATTCTAAATTTGGGCATTTTGTAGAAATTTTACAGTTTTTATGATGGATTATATGTTATTTTGGGTGTTAATCGCGATTAAAAATCGCTAAGTGGATTTTTGGAGTTTTGTGCAAAAATGTGCCCCTGACATTTTTACACTTGTTTCATGTTTTGGGCTCATGGTAGCCTAGGGTGGAACCATGCTTAGATGACCATGGTGGGTTGAACCAATTGGTTAGGTTAGTGGGGTTACTTAAGGGTTGTTAGCTTGTGTTAGGGTGATTGGGGTTAGGTGGACTTGTGTAGGAGAGAGTGTGAGCCATGATGGCTTGTGGGTGCTAACATGTTTCAAGAGTGAGAGAGAGGTGGCTAGAATGTGTCATGATCCATATCATTCCATAATCCCTTGTGTTCTTTTACCCCCTCTCACACATCAGCCCCCAAATGCAACAACTTCAGCCCATAGAAACACTTCAGCTGCTACATCAGCCAACACCAGCAGCTGAAGCAATATTTCAGCAGCCCTACACCAGCCCCTAGCACCCTAGCCCACATCTACACACTCCCATCAACACTTTTCAGCCCCCATATCAACCCAACAGCACACTTCAGCCCCTCCATCAACACCTTTCAGCCACATCTGCTACAATAGCAGCTGATGTAACAGCTTCAGCCCCCCTTTTCATCACTTCAGCCCCCTTTATCACCACATTAGCCCCCATATCAACTCATCCTTATGCTGGAACCATACATCAGCAGCAGCCCCTTCAACACAACACCAATAAAACAGTCTCAGCACATTTTCAGCCACATTTTCTATCAGCCACAGCAGCAGCAACCTTATTCCAACCAACACCCCACAACACCATCATCATACTACAACCCCACACCCTTATCATACCACAACTCAACCCCCACAACAAAACCACAGCCCCAACTGCTGCTACAACAGCAAAGGAAAAGCAAAAGAGAAGTTGCAAGCAGCAGATGCAGCATCAGCAACTGCAACCAGACAGGAGATCAGCTTCAGGCAGGAACTTCAGCAGCAACCACCCCTCCTCCTTCCATCATCTTCCCTTCTCCTTCATTCCAGGACTCCCTTGAGGTATAATCTCATAACCAAATTCCTATCTGGCAAGTTATAGTGTCTAGCTGAAAGTTACTGTTATATTTGAGATCTAGTGCTAGTTTTAGTGAAATTGAGTGAGGTTTGGCCAAGAGATGGTTTCGATTGTCAGGGTAACCTTATTAGGTGTATTTGAGACCATTGTAACCAAGAAACCCCAGATCTCTAGTTAGTTACCAGAGTTGTTCGACTTGGTGTAAATTAGCGTTTTCGTCGATTTTGTGACCTTTCTGAGACCTACTTTAACCGGGACCTCCTAGAGTAAAATTGACTTGGCAGTGAACTGTGCAGGCACCCTGGAACCACTACCCAAAGCCCTAGCCACCATCTCAAAGTCCCAGCCGCAAATTTAAGCCCCCTGGCCGCAATTTGCGGCCAGAGCAGGGTAAAACTGCATCGTTTTGCGTGCACAGCCCTATTTCATGTAAAACTTGACCCCCGGTATGTCTAGTTTTGACTGTTTCCGGTTAGGGTAAAATCTGGGTTGAATTTCATGAGTTGGCGTATGATTTACGACTCGTTTTCGTATGGATTTTGATATTCGATGATTCGTATCTGTCGGGTGGCGTTTGGACGTCAACGACAGTGGTGATTGGCTGTGTTTGCACACAAGGTCACAGGTTTTTTACCTATGGGCATAGTGTGCACCATTTTGGTTTCCGACATGGTTTTCATGAGTTTTAGCGTGTGATATCCTTGTAGGTACCCCACGTGGCGTCGAGGCGTTGGAGATGCAAACGGCGACATCGGCACCGGCACACATAACTAGGTGAGTAGATTTATATTTACGGGGAGAAGTCGGGTGGATGGCGTATAGCACCCCCACAGTCCGTGGTGATGTATACGGATGCGTATACACACCAACAATTTATTACATGTTGTTGGGATTAATTATTGATGTTTAAATGGATATCGGTATGTTGGATTGGTGAAAGGTTACGGACCCTAGGGTAGTGGGTGCACTACACATACATACACACATATACATACTTGCATACATTCTTATTTCATATGTGATTATGGGATTCTATATCGAGATGTGTTCACATGGGTTTGGGATTATGTGTTCACATACAGATTTGAGGATGATACTTGGGATTTAAATGAGTCGATGAGAGTGGATCTGAGATTATGATATCGGTGATACGGTAAAATTCATACTTGAGATACGTTTGATGATTTAGAGGACTTTGGGGATGATGATGCCATAAGGATAGTGACATAAATAGGTAAATGGTCGACAGGTGATTATGATACGTGATATGATATGATATGATATGGCAAGATAATTATGATAGACCGCATTCAGTAATGTGCACTCTTTTGTGACGATATTTGAGGATGATATCGATTTGCTAGAGACTGCTGATCAGTAGTCAGATTATGATTATAGTGATGATTTTAGTATTGTACTAGACGTAGGCCAGTACCCGGATTATGATATTTGATAAAGAGAATACTTGATGAATGATAGGACGAATGTGATATTGACCCGTACCCAGATTTGGGGATTCCGTACGACGGATTCACGTACGAGCTATATTTTGATGTTTGATCCGCCTACTTGATTTAGGAATAACTGATTATAGAGGTATGTTATCGGATGTAATATTATCGAGGCGGGATCACCGACTATATGTATATATTTATATGTATCGACTCAGAGATTAGGCGGTTTTCCTTACCTACTGTTAGCTTTAGTTCAGCCTTGTAGTGGTGTAGCTATGTGACTTTTATGACCTTAGATACAGTTTGGCGATCATGGTGTTTAGTATTTCAGCTCCCGCATATTATTATTGTTGCTCTGCATCGCATACTGTTGTGATTCATATTCTATTATTGATATCCTGCTGCTAGGACACCAGCACCATTACCGATGATGCGTATGTACCACGTACACTTATTTGCTGTCGCACACACATCTTCATCGGTAATTGCCATGTCACGAACACTTAGAAAATATTATTGCTTGATTCAGCTTGCTAGCTAGTAGTGACATGATATTAGTATGCTTGCCTTATATGTTAACTTGACATTGTAGCTATCACTTGTCACTTCATGCATACTGTTATTCATTATATGCTGCATTCATGGATTCTCATGCTTATATTCATGATTTCACATGCTATTGATGATTGGATTCGGGTTTCCATGAGATTTTCTGGATTTGGAGGAAAACCGCAAAACATATATAAACTGCTTTCTCCTTTTAAATAAATGCGGTTTTTCCATGATGTTTGAGTCGTCCACCATGAGTTTTGCTGATGGATTTCGAGACCCGATTCGAGGAGGCGGATGAACCGTTTCGGGTACATGGTGGGCCCGGTGCGATACCCCGGGGCAAGAAGATCGCAGGAGATGGCGTTGAGCCTGGCAGGGGAGCACGACCGACCGGTGATATTACCTGACACGTCGGATATCCGGAGGATACCGTCGTAGTCATGACATGCATGGTAGGGGCCGATCTGGACTGACGGCGCCCTGGATATTATGATTGAGACATTGAGATTTGAGATATTGAGCTACAGAGATTGTGATACAGAGATATCGAGATATTGAGATTTATATTTTGTGCCGATGCTAGGCACTGTTTTATGCTGATTTCATTATGATACCTCATTTTAAAAATACAGGAATCTCACAAAATTTATGAAAGCAATTTTCTTCAGTATATGCATTCTGTTTCATGCATTCATACATCATTCATATGATATATTGCCACCTGATGCACTGACACAGGCACATGGGTTTACACTTGGGTTAGATATTTACACTAGCCATGGTTTTAGATTGCTGGTTATATATATTTGAGGATTATATATTTTGATTGTATGACCTAGGATTGCGTCATACATGCGATTTCTATTCGTAGATCTTTTTCTACTCACGAGTTGGCAACTCACCCCCGTTGTGCCCCAGTTTCTTACAGGTGTTACCGTACGGGTTTCATTACGGTTTTGCGGGCACGGTTTCTTTTCGGGTGACTTGCTATCTGCTAGTAGGTGGGTTATTGTATCGTACCCATCATTATACATTTTATATTATATTTCAGTTGTATCTAGAAGTTCCATCAACCAAACATGTATTTATTTTTGAGATAGCGACCAGTGATGTTATTCTTTCGACCTTAGAGTCGCGTGTTATATTTCCATGGGTTCTTGCCGGTTGAGTTTCATTTCTGTTGTGATCCTCGCCTTTAGGCGTTGTATATTTTGTTGCATACAGGTTGTTTTGATATGGTTCTTCCTACACTCTACTACTTCTCTTGGTTTGGATTTCTGGGTTCGGCTTACTTAGCTTACGTACGCCTTGAGACGTTCGTAGTCTAAGTGCCGGTCATGCTCCGTACTTTCGGGTTGTGACAAAGTTGGTATCAGAGCGTTAGGTTTTACCTTCGGGAGTATAGGATGACCCTTGGTTGATGGAATAGGTAACTAAAGTAGAGTGACGTACCGTGGTATGTCCGCGGCATATTTACAATACGCCACTCCACTTAAGGAGCCTTAGGATGTACATTTCCTTGTTCAGTATCATATTCATTCCTGATCTAGCCTCATCGGTACCAGTTATGGTTTTGCTGCCACGATTACTGGCAGGGAGAGCTACGGCTAAGAGTTGCGGTCAGCATGAGCTCGTTGCGAACAAGGACTGACCAGAGCATAATTCCGGCGACACACGATTGCAGAGATGTGTCTTTTGATTGTGTTTTTGCGCCACGAGCGTTGGATGGATCGCTGTATGAGATTACTCGGACGTGCAGATCAGCACCAGAGGATTGAGCTACTGACAGAGGCCAGCCAGATTTTGATGACTGTTGGTGTATTGCTCATTCATGATGATTGAGGCACTGTTCAGCGTGCAGACGAATGAGCCAGTTATTGCTACGAACGACGAGATATCGCCCCAAATGTTGGAGCTATTACAGTGCGAGATTGTACTAAGAGATGATAGAAGGTCGCTAGTCACCGAGGGTGAATGACTAGAACATGTGGATCGTTCGCTACCCCGATGCGAGGCCATCAGATAGATTGATTCCAGCTAGAGACGACTTCACGTGGAGACATTGAGAGTCAACAGAGACGATCGAATTTCAGAAGCTTATTATCCCAAGTTTAAAGTATTCAGAAAGACATGCAGGCAATTCTATGGTCCCTCTAGAAGAATGAAACCCTAACTCGACTTAATGACCGTGTGAAAGCCTTTGAACCTTAGGGTTTACGGCAGTTCTGCGGCGCCATTAGTGAGGCTTGGGTTTGCCCTTCTACGGCTGGACCACCGATACTGTGGTATGTACTCGACACTATTATACTGTACCCAAGATGTTGAGCTCTTGGGGGATTATGAGGTTTTGACGACTCGATCGGATGGCTCGACTTAATTCGGATGCTAGATGGTGAGATGCATTTCTTGGGAGACTCCAGACACGAGGATAGTTGACCAGGCTTTGATAAAGGACTTCACCCAGATGCATTGTGAATTGATCAAGGACGGACCAGTATTGAGTATTCCTTCGATGGTTGGACGTGTTTCCGAGGACCTGTTCAGCCAGACATCTTCTACAGTATGATGGAGCTACAAGTACGCGATTTTGAGTCCGTGCGAGAGACTTCGGATAGACCGTGGCCGAGAGCAGTTACAGTGCATAGATAGCACGGCGTGACGTCACAGTGGATGACGATAAGACGAGCAGAACCAGAGGTTCGTGCGAGGCGCTGACGAGCTGTCATTACTTTCCGTCGAGGCTAGAGAGCTGATATACTTACAGAAGCATTGGGATACAGGCAGTTTTCGAGAAGATGCGATGCGGAGGACCCAGATGACCTGGAAAGAGAAAGGATTATATAAGAGTACCGGCCTCCGTACAGTTGGCAGAGATGAGACTTGGAAGAGACCTTGAGCAGGATTCTTTCCAGGACACTGCTGCAATGATACTTGCACCCAGGATCAGATGTGTCACGTACATTCAGAGAGCCAGAGGCCGACGCCAGTGACATGCTGCTTTACGAATGGTCACGATGATTGACCGAGAGATGACCAGAGAAGTGCCAGAATGGAATCGACCCCGTTAGCACACCTGACAGGGCCGATGAGCCGATGGATCGTGAGGTTGATAATTCACAGAGGAGACTTGGACCCAGGAGTGGTCAATGTTACGCACACCAGCAGGCCAGAGTTCATGATCATCGACGAGACGTCCCACTAGTGACCACGACAGTTGGCCAAAGATTCTTAGAGGACGTGCTTGAGCGGAACTAGTCCGCCATTCTTGATTCGGTATTTTGGCGATTTATTCGCATGACTTGATTTTGATGATTGAGGATTTACGATTTTCACACAGTCGTTGCACTTGATATCGTTTTCGTGCCTTGGTTTCACATGTTTGTGATTTTATGGGGTTTCATACAGTTGAGTTGATTTTGTGCGTACGCACGCACACGATTTGGTTTTTGCACTCGGTATAGTTCACATATGCTGCAGTGCAGTGACATGTATTTTGTGCACTTGGATGCACTGGACTTCGATTTCGAGGGTGATGCTCAATATTTGTTTTGTGCATTTTATGCACCTAATTGGATTTTGCGCGTGTTCGGCGCTTGATATTGGATTTCATGAGTTCATGCCTGATGGATGCACCGGATTTGGATTTTTTTAGCGCATGTTGGGCGCCTGTTATGAGATGCGAATTGGTGCACACCAGATGCACTAATTCGAGATTTTTCGTGCATGTCAGATGCACCTGATTTTGCGGTCAGGCACGCACGTTGCCTATGACCGATGTTGTGTGCACAATCATTGCACCTTGATGTTGTTTTGTGCCCCTGCTTTGCGCAGGTGTGGATTTTGATTTCCGTGCGCACCAGACGCACGTAGTATTCATATGCACTTTGGGATTGATTTCTTATGGAGCAGTACATTTTTATGATATTTGCCATGTGTTTTCGTACTGAGCAGGACTAGTCAGAGGACAGTGCCTGGATATATTTTGCATCCATTGATAGATTTCAAAGGGATTTCCAAAAGCGAGCTATAGTCTCATTATTTACATACGTGTCCGTTATGACACAGAACATTTAAAATGAGAGAACCCTTCTAAATTGTTTTCAAAAAAAAAATAGAAAAAAAGAAAAGCGGCTGTTCGTGAATATTAAACAAAACGTATATAAGTATGTGGCTATTTTCTTATAGAGACGTCCGCCACTGTGCAGTGTTATGTGTATTGCACAACGATTTTTAAAGAAATCTGGTATGCATTCCCTTTAGGTATTTACATGTACGGATTTGGTATTCACATGCATAGTTCCGATTCATAGCATATCGGCTTTGCTTTGGATTTGGTATTCGTGTTTTACCTCGACTCCGATGATTGCGAGATGCTTGACGGAGTTTTGTTTTTGAGTTATCTGCTCGTTACGCATGCGCATGTATTGCGCTATGATGCGTTCTATGGATTGATGATTTCGGAGCCCCGTTGGCTTGGATATTTTATTGAAATGTTTTGGAATTTGGAGGTTTAAATTTAAATTCGGGGACCGAATTTTTTTAAGGGGGGAAAACTGTAACATTTCAAAAAAACAAAATATTATTTTTGGGAATTTGCATAATTAAATGTTAATTTTTAATGAATATTTTAATAGTCGGTATAATTAAATACCGATAAATGGTGAAAATTCCGGAGAAAATTATATTTTATTTTTTTGAAATGTTACAGTTTTTATGTTGGATTATATGTTATTTTGGGTGTTAATCGCGATTAAAAATCGCTAAGTGGATTTTTGGCGTTTTGTGCAAAAATGTGCCCCTGACATTTTTACACTTGTTTCATGTTTTGGGCTCATGGTAGCCTAGGGTGGAACCATGCTTAGATGACCATGGTGGGTTGAACCAATTGGTTAGGTTAGTGGGGTTACTTAAGGGTTGTTAGCTTGTGTTAGGGTGATTGGGGTTAGGTGGACTTGTGTAGGAGAGAGTGTGAGCCATGATGGCTTGTGGGTGCTAACATGTTTCAAGAGTGAGAGAGAGGTGTCTAGAATGTGCCATGATCCATATCATTCCATAATCCCTTGTGTTCTTTTACCCCCTCTCACACATCAGCCCCCAAATGCAACAACTTCAGCTCATAGAAACACTTCAGCTGCTACATCAGCCAACACCAGCAGCTGAAGCAATATTTCAGCAGCCCTACACCAGCCCCTAGCACCCTAGCCCACATCTACACACTCCCATCAACACTTTTCAGCCCCCATATCAACCCAACAGCACACTTCAGCCCCTCCATCAACACCTTTCAGCCACATCTGCTGCAATAGCAGCTGATGTAACAGCTTCAGCCCCCCTTTTCATCACTTCAGCCCTTTTATCACCACATTAGCCCCCATATCAACTCATCCTTATGCTGGAACCATACATCAGCAGCAGCCCCTTCAAGACAACACCAATAAAACAGTCTCAGCACATTTTCAGCCACATTTTCTATCAGCCACAGCAGCAGCAACCTTATTCCAACCAACACCCCACAACACCATCATCATACTACAACCCCACACCCTCATCATACCACAACAAAACCACAGCCCCAACTGCTGCTACAACAGCAAAGGAAAAGCAAAAGAGAAGTTGCAAGCAGCAGATGCAGCATCAGGAACTGCAACCAGACAGGAGATCAGCCTCAGGCATGAACTTCAGCAGCAACCACCCCTCCTCCTTCCATCATCTTCCCTTCTCCTTCATTCCAGGACTCCCTTGAGGTATAATCTCATAACCAAATTCCTATCTAGCAAGTTATAGTGTCTAGCTGAAAGTTACTGTTATATTTGAGATCTAGTGCTAGTTTTAGTGAAATTGAGTGAGGTTTGGCCAAGAGATGGTTTCGATTGTCAGGATAACCTTATTAGGTGTATTTGAGACCATTGTAACCAAGAAACCCCAGATCTCTAGTTAGTTACCAGAGTTGTTCGACTTTGTGTAAATTAGCGTTTTCGTCGATTTTGTGGCCTTTCTGAGACCTGCTTTCACCCGGGACCTCCTAAAGTAAAATTGACTTGGCAGTGAGCTGTGCAGGCACCCTGGAACCACTACCCAAAGCCCTAGCCACCATCTCAAAGTCCCGGACGCAAATTTAATCCCCCTGGCCGCAATTTCCGGCCAGAGCAGGGTAAAACTGCCTCGTTTTGCGTGCACAGCCCTATTTCATGTAAAACTTGACCCCCGGTATGTCTAGTTTTGACTGTTTCCGGTTAGGGTAAAATCTGGATTGAATTTCATGAGTTGGTGTATGATTTACGACTCGTTTTCGTATGGATTTTGATATTCGATGATTCGTATCTGTCGGGTGGCATTTGGACGTCAACGACAGTGGTGATTGGCTGTGTTTGCACACAAGGTCACAGGTTTTTTACCTATGGGCGTAGTGTGCACCATTTTGGTTTCCGACATGGTTTTCATGAGTTTTAGCGTGTGATATCCTTATAGGTACCCCACGTGGCGTCGAGGCGTTGGAGATGCAAACGGCGACATCGGCACCGGCACACATAACTAGGTGAGTAGATTTATATCTACGGGAAGAAGTCGGGTGGATAGCGTATAGCACCCCCGCAGTCCGTGGTGATGTATACGGATGCGTATACACACCAACAATTTATTACATGTTGTTGGGATAAATTATTGATGTTTAAATGGATATCGGTATGCTGGATTGGTGAAAGGTTACGGACCCTAGGGTAGTGGGTGCACTACACATACATACACACATATACATACTTGCATACATTCTTATTTCATATGTGATTATGGGATTCTATATCGAGATGTGTTCACATGGGTTTGGGATTATGTGTTCACATACAGATTTGAGGATGATACTTGGGATTTAAATGAGTCGATGAGAGTGGATCTGAGATTATGATATCGGTGATACGGTAAAATTCATACTTGAGATACGTTTGATGATTTAGAGGACTTTGGGGATGACGATGCCATAAGGATAGTGACATAAATAGGTAAATGGTCGACAGGTGATTATGATACGTGATATGATATGATATGATATGATATGGCAAGATAATTATGATAGACCGCATTCGGTGATGTACACTCTTTTGTGACGATATTTGAGGATGATATCGATTTGCTAGAGACTGCCGATCAGTAGTCAGATTATGATTATAGTGATGATTTTAGCATTGTACTAGACGTAGGCCAGTACCCGGATTATGATATTTGATAAAGAGAATACTTGATGAATGATAGGACGAATGTGATATTGACCCGTACCCAGATTTGGGGATGCCGTACGACGGATTCACGTACGAGCTATATTTTGATGTTTGATCCGCCTACTTGATTTGGGAATAACTGATTATAGAGGTATGTTATCGGATGTAATATTATCGAGGCGGGATCACCGACTATATGTATATATTTATATGTATCGACTCAGAGATTAGGCGGTTTCCCTTACCTACTGTTAGCTTTAGTTCAGCCTTGTAGTGGTGTAGCTATGTGACTTTTATGACCTTAGATACAGTTTGGCGATCATGGTGTTTTGTATTTCAGCTCCCGCATATTTTTATTGTTGCTCTGCATCGCATACTGTTGTGATTCGTATTCTATTATTGATATTCTGCTACTAGGACACCAGCACCATTACCGATGATGCGTATGTACCACGTACACTTATTTGCTGTCGCACACACATCTTCATCGGTAATTGCCATGTCACGAACACTTAGAAAATATTATTGCTTGATTCAGCTTGCTAGCTAGTAGTGACATGATATTAGTATGCTTGCCTTATATGTTAGCTTGACATTGTAGCTATCACTTGTCACTTCATGCATACTGTTATTCATTATATACTGCATTCATGGATTCTCATGCTTATATTCATGATTTCACATGCTATTGATGATTGGATTCGGGTTTCCATGAGATTTTCTGGATTTGGAGGAAAACCGCAAAACATATATAAACTGCTTTCTCCTTTTAAATAAATGCGGTTTTTCCATGATGTTTGAGTCGTCCACCATGAGTTTTGCTGATGGATTTCGAGACCCGATTCGAGGAGGCGGATGAACCGTTTCGGGTACATGGTGGGCCCGGTGCGGTACCCCGGGGCAAGAAGATCGCAGGAGATGGCGTTGAGCCTGGCAGGGGAGCACGACCGACCGGTGATATTACCCGACACGTCGGATATCCGAAGGATACCGTCGTAGTCATGACATGGATGGTAGGGGCCGATCTGGACTGACGGCGCCCTGGATATTATGATTGAGACATTGAGATTTGAGATATTGAGGTACAGAGATTGTGATACAGAGATATCGAGATATTGAGATTTATATTTTGTGCCGATGCTAGGCACTATTTTATGCTGATTTCATTATGATACCTCATTTTAAAAATACAGAAATCTCACAAAATTTATGAAAGCAGTTTTCTTCAGTACATGCATTCTGTTTCATGCATTCATACATCATTCATATGATATATTGCCACCTGATGCACTGACACAGGCACATGGGTTTACACTTGGGTTAGATATTTACACTAGCCATGGTTTTAGATTTCTGGTTATATATATTTGAGGATTATATATTTTGATTGTATGACCTAGGATTGCGTCATACATGCGATTTCTATTCGTAGATCTTTTTCTACTCACGAGTTGGCAACTCACCCCCGTTGTGCCCCAGTTTCTTGCAGGCGTTGCCGTACGGGTTTCATTACGGCTTTGCGGGCACGGTTTCTTTTCGGGTGACTTGCTATCTGCTAGTAGGTGGGTTATTGTATCGTACCCATCATTATACATTTTATATTATATTTCATTTATATCTAGAAGTTCCATCAACCAAACTTGTATTTATTTTTGAGATAGCGACCAGTGATGTTATTCTTTCGACCTTAGAGTCGCATGTTATATTTCTATGGGTTCTTGCCGGTTGAGTTTCATTTCTGTTGTGATCCTCGCCTTTAGGCGTTGTATATTGTGTTGCATACAGGTTGTTTTGATATGGTTCTTCCTACACTCTACTACTTCTCTTGGTTTGGATTTCTGGGTTCGGCTTACTTAGCTTACGTACGCCTTGAGACGTTCGTAGTCTAAGTGCCGGTCATGCTCCGTATTTTCGGGTTGTGACAGAGTACCAGCCTCCGTACAGTTTGGCATAGACAAGATCGGAAGAGACCTTGAACAGGTACCTTCCAAGGCACTGCTGCGATAAGATTTGCACTCAGGATCAGTTGTGTCATGTGTATTTAGAGGGCCAGAGGCCGACGCCAGTGACGTGCTGTTGTACGAGTGGTCATGGTAATTGGCCGAGAGATGAGCAGACGAGTGCCAGAGCGGAATCGTTTCCGTTAGCACACCTGGCCGGGCCGACGAGCCGATGAATTGCGAGATTGGTAATCTACAGAGAAAATGAGAACCAAGAGACAGCGGATGCTAGACCGTGAGCAGGAGGCAAGCGGATGTTCTTGCTACGCCAGTTTTGGGCGCACCGATATTTTTCGATATTGTAGAAGGTGTACCTCAATGTCATTGTTATAATTTGTGTTTTGTGATCCGAGTATCACATTTTTATCGCTTGGATTTGAGTTTTGATAATTGAGTTTCATGATATTGATTTCATGGACCATGGCTGCACCTACTTGGTATTTACATTTTGTGCATAGTTATTGCACTTGATTTATGTTTATACACCGCTACATCCGTTTGCTACATCGGTTTGCGATTTGTGCATATCTATTACACTTGATATCGGTTTTGTGTCTTGGCTGCACGTGTTTATGATTTCGTGGATTTCATACGGTTGATTTGATTTTGTGCGTATGGTACGCACTCGATTTGGTGTTTGCACTCGGTATAGCTCACATATGCTTGCAGTGCATTGATACGTGTTTTGTGCACGCAGTTGCACACGCTTATGATTTTTATACACCTTGTTACACTCGGTGTTGTTTTTATACCCATTTGAGTTATTGATGAGTTTCCGTGCACTTGTTGCACCCGATTTATATTTTGTGCATTTGTTACACTAGATTTATACTCCATGCATTTGCTGCACTAGATTTGTATTTCGTGCATTTGTTGCACTAGAATTATATTTTGTGTATTGGTTGCACCAAATTGGTATTTCGTGCATTGGTTGCACTAGATCTATACCCCGTACATTGGTTGCACCGATTTATTTCTTGAGCATTTATTTCACCAGATTTATGTTTTTGTGCACGTTTGCGCTTGACGTTCGTTTTTGTGCATGCTACTGCACTAGATACTTTATACGGAATTGATGCGCTTGGGTTGGATTTTTGCACATATTAGGTGCCTGGTATTGAATTTTGTGCGCATTGGATGCACTTGAGTGAGATTTTATTCGTGCATGTTGGATACACTTGATTTAGATTTTATTTGTGCATGTTAGATGCACTTGATTTTGATTTCATTCGTGCATGACGGATGCACTTGATTTGGATTTTCGCGCATGTTGGGCGCATGATATGAGATGTGATTTTGTGCACACCGGATGCACTCGATTGGGATTTTCATTCGTGCATGTGGGTTGCACTGGGTTGAAATTTTCGTGCACTATAGATGCACTTGATATTGTTGTCGTGCACATCCGTTGCACTGAACAGATACTTTCGTGCACACCCGTTGCACTTAGTTGGTTTTTTGTTCGTAGCACTTATGTTTGGCTTTAGTTTTCATGCGCACCAGACGCACGTGATTGTTGGATACGCCTTTTGAGGCTGATTTTGCTCTTGAGCACCTTATTTTCATGATGGGCACTATATTATGTAGTAGCCGAATAGAACTGATCTGAGGACAGTACCTGAGTACTTTTCATGTATTAAAAGGTTGACCAAAAGGTTTTCAAAAAGGAGCTATAGTCTCGCTATTTCCTACGTGTCCATGAGTGACGCGAAATTTTACAAGGAAAACCTTCTGAGATATTTCCAAAAGGGCGGAACGTATATTTGAGCAAAACATATATGAACGTATATTTATTACTTTACAAATGAGCGTCCGTCACTTGTGCCGTGAGTTAAGCATCACACAGTGATTCAGAAAAGATTTTTGCATGTGTTTTATTCTGTTTTAAGAGATTTTTCCAAGGATGTGTATTATATACGTATTATAGTATTCGTCTAGTGTATATTGGATTTCAGTAGTGGATTTCGAGATTTGTATCTCCATTATAACTCCAGTAATTGCGTTACGCTTGACAGAGTTCGATTTTGAGTTTCATACTCGTTTTCAGGCGCACACGATGCGCTGTGGTATTTCTGTATCTTTCGTGATTTCGGAGCCCCGTTGATTTGAGCTGATTATTGAAATGTTTTAGCATTTGGGGGTTTAAATTTAAATTCGAGGACCGAATTTATTTAAGGGGGGAAGATTGTAACATTTCAGAAAATATAAAATATTATTTTTGGAATTTAATATTAAAATAATATATTTCGCGAAAACTACCCGATTTGCGAATTTGGGGTTTTCGTAAAATGGTATAAATATATACCAATATTTGTGAAATAATTGGAGATTTAAAATGATTTATTCATTTAAAAATATATTTATTGGATTTGGCATTTTTATAATTAATTATATACAGTTTAAATAAAAATTGATTAGTGCACTACTAATCGCGATCAGGCCAAATCCGTGTTTCTATATTTTTCCATGGTTAGTGCACCATGACATGTTGCATTTTGTTGCATGTTGTTTCATTTTCTTTGTGCTATGTGTTTAGTTTTAATTGAGTGAGGGAAAAAGAAAAGAAAAAGAAAAGATAAGAGAGTATAATTGAGAAGAGAGGGGGGGACCCATGTGGCATGGCATGCCACATAAGAGAGTGGGGATGAGAAAGAGAGACTTTGACCTCATTATTTTCCCTTCATCATGTTCATCTCCTTCTTCATCTCTTTCTCCACCTCCTCTACCCTCATGTTTCATCTCCAATCCTTCATCAAAACCCTATACTCGCTTCATTAAAAAAATGCACAACTTCATCCTCAACATTTTGGACCTTTCAAAATTTGGTTTTGAAGACTTTGAGCAACTCAAGAAAATTCTTGAGTTGCTAAACGAGTTAATTCCTACGCTTCTAGTTTAGATTTTTAGTTTCCTAGCATCCTATAGTAGTTTAGATTTAAATCGATATAGATTAGCGATGTTTGGAAATTTCAAGAGAGGATTTGGGTGATTGTATGGACTTGTGATGTTTAGTGGCTGTTTACAAGACCCTAGTGTTGATTTTATGGCTTAGAACACGGAATAGAAACCAAAATACGAACTTAGAAACTTCCCGTATCGGTTTTCCGGATTTGGTTTTCATAACGTGGCGATATGTGTTGATTTGTAGGTACCTTCGCATGGATTCCGAGACGACGAAGCACATCAACTACGGCTAAAAAAGCAGTTCCGCAGGTGAGTAGATTTATATCTACGGAGGAAGTCGGGTGGATGGCGTATAGCACCCCCGCAATTATAATGGAAATCGATATATATATATATAGAATATGGTTAAGAAAACCATGTTAGGAACTTAGGGATATGGTTAAAGAATTAGTCGGAGACAAGATATACCACGACTTAATTGTTAGTTATATGTATGCCCTAGAGGCCATTACTGTACATAGGATGTATATTGTAGTGGATGCTGGGACATATATAGGGAGGACTTTCTTGCTCGACATGATAGTATGCTATCTGGTTGCTCTTTACCTTAACGTGTACACTGATCGTCTCTCTGTTACATGTTGGTAAAGCCCTTAGGATATGTACTTGACTATCTGGACTATGATGCGGATCATACTAGTGGGAACATGGTAGTCCATAAGTACATCCTTCAAGGTCCCTAGTCGTGGGTATATCGAGACGGGGCATCGATATACCAGAGTAGACTAGCGTATACCTTCTCGACCCATACAGATGGGCGATGGATGATCCCATATCCATTGGTGTTTGACATCAGAGATGATATACGGGTGCTCAGTAGAGACTGGGTACACTGGACGGACTCGCCGAGAACTCCCAGATGGTATTATACCTCACGTCAGATGGCAGTTCTCTGGTGACATTGGTACAGAGTAGTCTGTTGACCCGAGATCGTCATAGAGTCTTGTGTGGTTCCCACTGTGCTTTGATTTCCATCTTACCACGTCCAAGAGGGCGTGCAAAACGGTGGTTTTTGGGTACAGTCCCGAATCACATGGAGGCAATGAGCGATAGGAGGGGATTCGTTTCTCCCGGTATAGGGGGTTGATGTTGCGCTGTGTTCGATTGGCTATAACCGGAAATCCCTGGCCAGGGTTGCTGAGATTTACTGGTAAGTGTTGCCAGTAGTTTCTCGAATTGTTATAGACCTCATATCGACACGACTTATCGAGCTATTGGGGTCTGACGTTTACCACCCCTAGGCGAGATATGCGACAGATCAGACGGACAGACCGGACTGTACGGTAAGTGTTACTGGTCGGATTCACAGGAGTGTGAGCGGGCTTGCTCGTCGATCTTCTGATCGCTCAATACCCGGGTGGCCGTTACGTTTAGCAGACCGCTTGCGGCTTGTGGGTGTTTGATATGATCATCACCTGCTGCCGGCGTATTGACGAGTCTTTAGAGTCCTACACAGAGGTTTCCTGGCTCAAGCGAAACGAAATAGGAGCGCATATGAGATATGTGCGGGACCGAGAATAATGCGTGTATGTGATACCGTATTCTATTCTCGCGATGGATGTATCGATTGGTTATATGCGATATAACCTAGTTATCGAATCAAGGATTGATTCGATAAGCCGATACATAGGATACTAGCCGGTTATATGCGATATGACCGGATCGTTAAATCAAGTGTTGATTTAATGATTTAATGCATAATTATATATTTGATATATTACTTTGCATTAACTAGTATTGGTTCATTTAAAATGGATTTTCTCACTCGGGTGTGCGCATTGCATATGCGATATGATTTTGTGCACTTGCTTGTATCATGTTTGATGATACATGCCTTATTTGTTAAGTGTATAGAATTAAACCTTGGTTAATGGAATGGTTAGGGTTTACTATTTGATTATTCATTTTTATTCATTTGTTTATTCTTTTTGGAAAAGAAAAAGAGCATGATAAAATGGTGGCATTTTTGTTTTGTTCATGAAGTTTCTTGAACACTTTGACTTTGTAACCCTTTTGTCTCATGCTTAAACCTAACCACTTCATTTAACCCTAATTAGTTCTCTACACTTAACCATGGTCATGTTATGATAAGAATTGATTTCTTTTCCTTTTTAATAATAACTTATCATAACTTTCTTCTTCTTCTTCTTCATATCTATCATGAAGAAAGCTTAGGTCATCAATGGTGATTGATGATAAAGAGTGAGAAATCCAATTCTAAATTGAACCCACTTCCTATTTCTTCATCCTCTACCTCTTGCCAAGTAGTAGAGTGTGTTTTCTTCACAAGTTTTCATGACTTGGTGAAGTTGGAGCTTGATCTAGCGATGCCTCGACGTAGATCATCTTCGGCATGGACATCGACGACCTAGCTTGCCCATTCTCCGACGAAGCCGACGCTAGAGCCCGGGAACTCATTTGGACAGCGAGGGGACTTCGTTGCGGAGCTATGGAGGTGGAGCACCGGATCTACAAAGGTTGTATTTTCGTATTCTTTATAGTTAAGTTGTTAACTAGTTTTCTTTTCGCCTAGAAATCTAGCCAACGATCCGTTCTAGGGTTTCTCGGCACCGTCTAAATTTGAAATTGGCATGGTTGATGCCTTGTGAGACCTCATTAGGATGCCTAGGAACCCTACAGTGGTATCAGAGACTAGCTAGAGCCTTAGGCGAAGTCTAGACGGAATTTGAAGTCCGAACGAACCGAAACCCCAAAATTTTCATGCTCTCTGGACATTTTCTAAAATCGTGGTTTTTTCCAAATTAAAAATATGCAGAAAACCCAGCAGGAAATTGTAAGAATTACTGTGCAAATATGATATTGTTTGGATTTTAAACAAGCGCGGAACCGCGGCACGAGCATGCCTCGTGCGGCGGTTCCGCCGCCACTTGATGACGTCAGCCATACCTATTTTCACAGTAATTCCTATTTAACTGTGCTGAGTTCTCTGGGTATTTTTTAAATTTTATTCAAGAGTTGTATTTTCTGGGGTTGTTTTGGGGATTCGGTGTTTCGATCGGGGTATCAGATTTTGTCTAAGTGGCTTTCCGGATAAATTTAAGAATATGTTAAAAAGTTCGACCGGATATAAATACCCAATTTTTCCCCTGTCGAGAAATTTCCAAGTGTTGGATTTTTCCGTGGTTTAAAGACGTTCTAAGTAGTGCAAGTAACTCGATGGACCCTCTAGAAGACAACAAACCTTAACTCGATTATGTGACCGTCTTGAACTGCCCTTTGAACCTTCGGGTTTGGGGCAGTACGGCGTGCCACATGTGAGGCGTTGGCTTGACCCTTCTACGGCTGGACCGTTAGTACTGAGGCACGAACTGAATGTTTTTAGACTTGTTTCATGTGTTGATCTGTATCGGGAAAACTTGGGTGTTCGATTGTTCGATCGGAAAGTTTGACATTTTCTATTTATCCGGAATGGGATACAATAATTGGAATTCACAAGTAGTTATGAGATAACTGAATGAATGTTATAAACGTAGCACTTTAGTCTCACTTGATCGGTTGCCACGGGATTTTGATGTGATCAAAAGTCCGTCGCAATCACGTAGCGTACGCGGATACTCGCCGGATAAACTTAATAGACAGCCTCACTCCATAGCCCCGACCAAGTGACTGTAGGAGAACCCCGTCGCCGAAAGCATCCGTTCGGGTGCTCGCGGTAGCGGTGTTCCGCCTTGGTGCACTTCGTCGTCGGTGTCGGGGGTGCGGCCGCCTACTGAAGTTTGCGACGAGCATTCGATCAGGATGTTGGGAATCTTGTTGAATTACCCGACTTGATATTGAAAAGTGTTTTCGATTTTGAGACTAAAATGCGGGGTTTATAATTGTTAGGCATGCGATGTCTAAGGAATTCATTTGGTCAGGCATGCGATGTCTGAGGTGGTTGCGGATTCCAACTGTTGTAGTTTTACAATTTCTTTTCTGTGACCGTAAGTGTAATATGTGATATCGCCGGTTTCGTTGCTATATGTCAACGACAATTGGGATGCGCATATTTACTTACGTTGATGACATGTGATGTTATGTGTTGCTGGATATGTTATATCGGATCGTCGTGTTTAAATAGCCGGGGGTTTTTATGTGAGATGAGTGTTTTTCATTTTCATTCATGTAAAAACTTGTATGTAATATTCTTTTATTTGGGGCACTTCCAGGTTGCGGAAGTTGTCACCTTTTGTATATTATTTACTTTTCCGCACTAGGATAGACCCAAGGAGGAGGGCACAAGTAACCGGGTTCTGGAGTCCAGTGGGAGACCAACTCGAGGAGTCGAGTCCGGGTCTCCTAACTCTAGAATTGGTAGGGTTGCTTGCCGCTCTCGTAGGGGTCTAGGGGTGTGGGTTTGGCTATTCATCACGACCGTGGAATCCGTGTTTTATACTGGCTCGTATTGAAAACACGGACGTCCTAGTATATCCAATATTTCATATGTTTCTTCTGCTGCGATATCTGTGATGTGATCATGTGATGTTCTGTGATAGATACAGTATATAGTATATATGATATATTATATAGACGTTACTTATGTTTTACACCCGCGCTAGCCCTGCCCCGCTCTGCCGTTAGTTACCTAACCTAATGGTGCACGAGGGGACATCGAGGCGAATGCGGATGGCATAAGTGTACGTCGTATTTATCTGTGATGTTTAGGTAATTTAAATGATGGGACTTCATTAATGAGATTAATGAAATAAAAAGAAACCTAAGATGTTGTAGAATCGAATTTCAAAATAAAACAGGTAGCTACAGTTCTTGCTTTGCACAGAGGTATATGTGATATATCCTGCACCTTATTCGATGAGGAAAGGACCGAGATCCCTTCACCGGGAGTGACTCCTTTAGCAATAACTGGCAGATGCTACACATTGGGTTTGTCTTTTGATTGCTTTTAAGAGTTTTTGCTTTGCACAGTGATATATATGATATATCCCGCACCTCATTCGACGAGGAAAGGACCGACGATCCCTTCACCGGGAGTGACTCCTTTAGCAAAACTAGAAAAGCTTCAAAAACACTCCATTTTTAAAATCATTTGATTCTACAACGATATCAAGTTCATTACGCAATAGGTTTTCAGAAAAACCTGTCGTAGCCCTCCGTCATTTCAGATAAATCCTGTTTAGTATTCGTGCTGCGTTTGTTGACCTTGTCAAGGCGCAGTGTGCGGTAGCTAACCAGTATTTATCTGCTTATGCATATGATGCAGATTGGGTTAGGGTAGTCGTGCGGCCTTGTTGACCTTGTCAAGGGTCGTGCGGGTGGGTTTGATTCAATCAAGAAATGACGGGTAGAACTTGACTTGCGATCTATGGTTTGTTGACCTTGTCAAGGTCATAGATCGTTCGGGGCAAAATATTATCGGGAATTTCAAGTGTTGAAATTTGCAATGAGATTGCATACCTTCTATGAGATAGTTGGATCCCGATACCCGCTGCGAGTAAGAGTTACTCCTGGGAGAGTTTTACACATTACAATTAGCCGATCAAGTAGGTGTCTAGAAAGGTGTCAACGGGGTTACGCCTCTGGGAAAACGGGGTTACGCCTCTGGGAAAACGAGGTTTACATTAATTAGGTTCGTGCGAAAGCACGGGGGACCTCCCTCAAAGTACCGACACTGGCCTGGCTGAAAGATTGGCGAACTTATAGTGTGTAATTAATCCCGGCTAGTCTTTCCTTTTAGGGTTTGAAGGAAGATTTGATAAAAAGCAGTGGGAGCCATCCTGATTAGATAAAATAATAACCAATCTATTCTTGAAAGAGCGCACGCTGAGTGTTTTCTTCTCTCTCTCTCCAGGTAGCGACCATGTCACGCCTTAATCAAGATAATAATACGGATATTTGACCGAACCCGCTTGTTATACTGAGCTGGGGAACGTTGGTCCCGCTCCAACTTATAATTGTTATAAGACAGAGCAGGAAATTGGGGATTACCAGATTTCCCGTGCCGCCCAAACGAAGAGAGTGCATGCTGATGCATCATCTTCGGATGTGTTCATTACAGAGAACTGTTTCTCAGTATCCTTTACGTCCTAGGTATGTGATACCAGATCAGGATCCCAGATATGTAATATGTTACATAGGGCTACAGATAGGTAAAGAACTGAGAACGGGTGATAAGTTTCATGAGGCAGAAAACGGGGCAAGAGTTGCAGCCAAGTCTGTTGGTCACTGTCACCCTGTATTACCAATACATTGATTCTGAACGAATGTTATTAGATACCGAACCTGATATACAAAATCATATCTATCTCTTTATTAGTAAACAAATGATAAAATTTTGTATAGATGGATAATGTTTTGAACATTTCCTATATCAAAAGTTGATCGGTTCAGGCACGTTATCTAAAAGCGTTGATGTTCTAAATCAAACTACAGTTCTTTAGTATACAGAACACACACAAGAGGAAGAGTTCAGAAATGAACGAATTCTTCTTGTGGCATTGTAGACTAGGTCATATCAATGTGACCCGACTAGCTGAAGTTACATAAAGATGCATATTTAAATGAGTTTGAATTTACATCTTGTGAAACTTGCCAGTCATATCACAGAGATAACATGACCACAGCTCCGTTTACTGAAAACAGAGAAAGAGTTAGTGAACTCTTGGGATGATACATGTTGATGTATGTAGGTCCCCTGTCTACACATGCCAAGAATGGTTCTTTATACTTCATTACAATCTCTGATGATCTTTCGAGATTCAGACCTATGTTCTTGTTGAAACACAAGTCCGAACCTTTTGAGATATTCACAGAATATAAGTTAGAAGTAGAGAACCAATACGGGTATAAATATTATGTCCTTTGATGAGATCAAGGAGGAGAATACTTGAGCATGGAAATCCTGGACTATTCTAAAGGAGAATGAGATTCTCTCTCAGCATTACTCCTCCGAATACGCCACAGCACGTCGGTGTATCGGGGCGGAGCAGATACACCCTATATGATAAGGTGTGCTCTATGATGAGTACTACTGAGTTACCTATTTCCTTTTGGGAGTTATGCACTTGAGAAGCTGCATACCTATTGAATAGGGTTCCAATCAAATCAGTTGCCTACCACTTCATATGTGATATGGAAAGGGAAGAGCCCATATCTTAAGTTGATTAAGATTTGGGGTTGTCCGGGCTATGTCTGAAAAGCAAAATCCGGACAAGCTCGAGGCAAGGTCTGTTATATAGAACTGGAAAGGTTCCAGCTATACAAAACTGCAGATGATGATTTGACAGAACCAAAGGATTCAATAGTTACCAACGAACCTCAGCCTCTCCGCCGATCTAGTAGGGTTCCTCACCCACCTGAGAGCTACTTCGGTTTCTCTATGACAGTGGGAGCGAGGATTGCATCATGAGATGATGACCCAACTAGTTTCGAGCTGGCCATCAGGAGTGTGACTCTGTAAGAATGGCTGGATGCTTATCGATCTGAGATGGAATCCTTATACACCAACAAAGTATGGACTTTGGTTGCTATATCTGAAGGGTTAAATCCCCATCAGGAGCAAGTATATCTTGAGAAGATTACTTGGTGTAGATGGAAAAGTTGAGACTTTCAAAGCTAGACTTGTTAAAGGTTTTTCGTCATTGACCAGGCGTGGATAATGATGAAACCTTTTTTCCAGTATCCATGCTTAAGTCCATCCAGATTCTACTTGCCACGGCTACATACCATGACTGCGATATCTGGTGGTTGGGTGTCATGACAGCTTTTCTAAATAATGTTTTAGAAGAGGGAGTCTATAAGTACACAGCCAGAGGGCCTCGTAGACAGTGGGAGCAGCGGAAACGTGTGCAAGATGCTTTATAGGATAAAGCAGGCATCGCGGAAATGGAACATCTGTTTTGATGGATTAGTCAAAGAAGTTGACATCATCAAAATGGTAGATGAACCTTGTATAAACAAGAAGGTAGTAGGGAGTATGGTGACGATCCTCGTAGAGTACGTGGATGACATCCTCTTGATAGGGAAGGAGTTTCCTATGCTACGCTCGATCAATCTCCGCTTATCACAATGATTCTCCATATAGGATCAAAGTGATACCTCCTAAATCCTGGGTTTTTGGATCTATGAGATAGATCTAATTGGATGTTAGGACTCTCACTAGTTGTAGTGAGACGGTATCAACCGATCCTGGGGAGAATCACTGGAAGGGTTCCAGGGTGATAAAGACGACTGAATGTCAGTCACAGGCATTGTCTTTACCCTCAGTGGAGGGACGGTATGTTGGAAGTGTTCCAAGCTACATACCGTGACATACTAGACGATAAAGGCAGGATACATCACTACTTAAGATGCTACCAAAGAGGCTGTTTGGGTGTATATTGGTTCATGAGATGAACTATGTTCCTCCTATTGTGTGACAATGGAGTTGTGGCTTATGCCAAGGAACGCAGGTCCTATCAGTGATCCAGACATATTCTAAGGCAGTATCACCTGATCATGGAGATAGTTGATCTCCAGGGGATCGAGGACAGGAGAGTAGACTCAGAGGACAACACAGCGGATCCACTCACAAAGGCCTATTCCCAGAGAGAGATTTTTATGGGATGGTTGAGTATGAGATACTACAACCACTGCTACAGATGGCCCTAGTGCAAGTGGAAGATTGTTAGTTATATGTATGCCCTAGAGGCCATTACTGTACATAGGATGTATATTGTAGTGGATGCTGGGACATATATAGGGAGGATTTTCTTGCTCGACATGATAGTATGCTATCTGGTTGCTCTTTACCTTAACGTGTACACTGATCGTCTCTCTGTTACATGTTGGTAAAGCCCTTAGGATATGTACTTGACTATCTGGACTATGATGCGGATCATACTAGTGGGGACATGGTAGTCCATAAGTACATCCTTCAAGGTCCCTAGTCGTGGGTATATCGAGACGGGGCATCGATATACCAGAGTAGACTAGCGTATACCTTCTCGACCCATACAGATGGGCGATGGATGATCCCATATCCATTGGTGTTTGACATCAGAGATGATATACGGGTGCTCAATAGAGACTGGGTACACTGGACAAACTCGCCGAGAACTCCCAGATGGTATTATACCTCACGTCAGATGGCAGTTCTCTGGTGACACTGGTACAGAGTAGTCTGTTGACCCGAGATCGTCATAGAGTCTTGTGTGGTTCCCACTGTGCTTTGATTTTCATCTTACCACGTCCAAGAGGGCGTGCAAAATGGTGGTTTTTGGGTACAGTCCCGAATCACATGGAGGCAATGAGCGATAGGAGGGGATTCGTCTCTCCCGGTATAGGGGGTTGATGTTGCGCTGTGTTCGATTGGCTATAACCGGAAATCCCTGGCCAGGGTTGCTGAGATTTACTGGTAAGTGTTACTAGTAGTTTCTCGAATTGTTATAGACCTCATATCGACACGACTTATCGAGCTATTGGGGTCGGACGTTTACCACCCCTAGGCGAGATATGCGACAGATCAGACGGACAGACCGGACTGTACGGTAAGTGTTACTGGTCGGATTCACAGGAGTGTGAGCGGGCTTGCTCGTCGATCTTCTGATCGCTCAATACCCGGGTGGCCGTTACGTTTAGCAGACCGCTTGCGGCTTGTGGGTGTTTGATATGATCATCACCTGCTGCCGGCGTATTGACGAGTCTTTAGAGTCCTACACAGAGGTTTCCTGGCTCAAGCGAAACGAAATAGGAGCGCATATGAGATATGTGCGGGACCGAGAATAATGCGTGTATGTGATACCGTATTCTATTCTCGCGATGGATGTATCGATTGGTTATATGCGATATAACCTAGTTATCGAATCAAGGATTGATTCGATAAGCCGATACATAGGATACTAGCCGGTTATATGCGATATGACCGGATCGTTAAATCAAGTGTTGATTTAATGATTTAATGCATAATTATATATTTGATATATTACTTTTCATTAACTAGTATTGGTTCATTTAAAATGGATTTTCTCACTCGGGTGTGCGCATTGCATATGCGATATGATTTTGTGCACTTGCTTGTATCATGTTTGATGATACATGCCTTATTTGTTAAGTGTATAGAATTAAACCTTGGTTAATGGAATGGTTAGGGTTTACTATTTGATTATTCATTTTTATTCATTTGTTTATTCTTTTTGGAAAAGAAAAAGAGCATGATAAAATGGTGGCATTTTTGTTTTGTTCATGAAGTTTCTTGAACACTTTGACTTTGTAACCCTTTTGTCTCATGCTTAAACCTAACCACTTCATTTAACCCTAATTAGTTCTCTACACTTAACCATGGTCATGTTATGATAAGAATTGATTTCTTTTCCTTTTTAATAATAACTTATCATAACTTTCTTCTTCTTCTTCTTCATATCTATCACGAAGAAAGCTTAGGTCATCAATGGTGATTGATGATAAAGAGTGAGAAATCCAATTCTAAATTGAACCCACTTCCTATTTCTTCATCCTCTACCTCTTGCCAAGTAGTAGAGTGTGTTTCCTTCATAAGTTTTCATGACTTGGTGAAGTTGGAGCTTGATCTAGCGATGCCTCGACGTAGATCATCTTCGGCATGGACATCGACGACCTTGCTTGCCCATTCTCCGACGAAGCCGACGCTAGAGCCCGGGAACTCATTTGGACAGCGAGGGGACTTCGTTGCGGAGCTATGGAGGTGGAGCACCGGATCTACAAAGGTTGTATTTCCGTATTCTTTATAGTTAAGTTGTTAACTAGTTTGCTTTTCGCCTAGAAATCTAGCCAACGATCCGTTCTAGGGTTTCTCGGCACCGTCTAAATTTGAAATTGGCATGGTTGATGCCTTGTGAGACCTCATTAGGATGCCTAGGAACCCTACATTAAGGTTATAGTGTATGGTTTAGTGTGACATGATATGATGGAAATGATGTCTCGAATGGATATATAAGGATGTGAAACGTGAATTTGAATCACGATATATATATATATATATATATATATATATAATGAAAGAGAATAAATATGAGATTTAGAGTAGCATGATTGAGATCGATAATTACGACATGAGATTAATAAGATAGAATGTATATGTAAGATAACTTGATGTGAGATATTGATGTGATGAAAAAAGTATACGATGAGATATGAAATGAGATGTATAAGGATATGACATGAGATCAATGAATATGATAAGATTGAGATGGATGTGTTATGAGATCGGAAAAACTAGATATTTATATATAATTATGATAATAATGAGTGATATGTCGTACGAGACTTTAGATCCGTACCCTCATTGTTGTATAGGTTGATAGAATCCTTAATTGTTTAATGCCGCCGTACGATAGATTACCGTACGTGATGAGTTTTACCTGATGATTGATTCATACCCTTGATTACATGATGTCGTACGATAGATTGTACCATACGTGATGTGGTGAGGCTGGATGCCGATTGACAGATTCACTGACTCGGATAGGTTATAGATATTTAATCCCTGTCTACACCGCTTAGTTTAGCTTTTACGTAGATGTTGGATTAGATACGTGTACCTATTAGCATTGCGCTTACGATTTAGTTGCTGCTACGTTCATGATATTCTTATTTCATTATATATATGCCTGTACTAGTACACCTACACCATTATCGATGATGCGTATGTTACACTTACACAGATTTGCCGACTCACACACTTTCTTCATCGATAATTGCTATGTTACTTATACAGTACAGTTGCTACATCATGCTATGATATATTGCTATGCTCACATCACGATGCTATATTGCATGATATATTGTTATGCTCATATCATTATGCTATGTTGCATGATATACTTGCTATGCTCATATCACTATACTATGTCGCATGATATACTTGATATGCTCACATTTCTGTTCTATATTGCATACATCATGCTTTATGATTATACGCATTGAGATGCTGTTTTCATGAGATTCTGGATTTGAGAACCGTGGTTATATTTCAAAAGAAAGTATGTATTGTTTTAAAACCCGGTTTCTCTTGATATGATATTTCGAGACATCCACCATGAGTTTTCTCGATTCTGAGACTTGTGTTAGAAACCAGATTCGAGGAGCGGTAGGCACCGTCTGCAGGTACATGGTAGACCCGGTATGGTACCCCGAGGCAAGAAATGATTTTCGTGGTGTAGACGATGATCCTGGCAGAGGGAGCACTACCTACCGGTGACAGTATTTGGACTCGTCGGTTATGCGGAGGATACCGACCGGAGTCATGAGATGGATATGAGGGCCGATCAGAGTATGCGGCGCCTGAGATGAGATAGATATGAGGGCCGATCTGAAGATGCGGCGCTTGGGGTATGAGGATTTACGTGTCGATGCTGGACACGGATTTTTCATGATGTTTCAAGTGTCGATGTTGGACACTCAGGTTCCATGATTTTGATGTGTCGTTGATAGACACACGTAGTTGATATCCTCATACATACAGATATGCATTTCATGATATGGGTTGTGTCATTGATAGACACACGTAGTGATATCCTCATATTTACATGCATATCCATGCAGGTCAGTTTGTTTTACATGTGTAGTGGGGTTTTTACGAGTTATGGACGTGTAGGCTCTTGGGCTTCTAAAAATTTAAAAAAAAACAATATTAAAAATAATGTGGGTGATGGAATTTGAACTCTGGTGCTTTTGTTCAGCAGTGCAAGGTCTTACCAATGAACTACAAGCTCTTTCTTGCTATTAAAAAGCAAAACAAACTTATATCTTGTGCTCAGGCAAAATTACCCCTTTCTGTATTTTTTGAAAAATTTGTACAGAAAGTTGTACAGAAAGTTTAGGGTTGTTACAGTTTTCATGTTGTTGTGTCATTGATGGACACGTAGATGATATCCGCATGCATACGGGCATTGATTATATTGTTGGCATATATGCAGATACGGTCACCCTAGATATCATAGTATTACCTTTATGATATAGTTGACCTAGGAATCGTTGTTTTATTCAATTTCTACCTGCTGATGTTTTCTACTCACGAGTTGGCAACTCACCCCCGTTGTGCCATAGTTATTGCAGGTTTGACCGCGTGGAGCAGCAGCGGTATCGCTGGCACACAGCTTGCTTTCGGGTGATTTGCTTTGGTAGGTAGGACATATTGTTTTGTGCCCACTCTTGTATTATTATTTCTGTTGTATCTAGTCAACTCCATCAATCAGAAATTAGTATTTGTATAAGTAGTAAGACTTAGCAAGACTTGTGGTTGCGAGACTTAAAGCGAGGGGTTATATGTTCGCTTGGTGGGTTTGATGTCTTGCTTTACATTATCCTTTTGTGTTGATCTTCGCCATTGGGCATCGTATACATATATTTCTGTCTTGCGTGGTTGTGATTCCGTCGATTGGCGAAGAGCTAGCTCCCGCTTGGGGATGCCTTTTATATTATCAATGTATGTGTGGTTTTGGATCAAAATATATAAGGGAGGTGCTGCCCAAATTTTTAAAAGACGAAACATGTTTTTCAACTAGTAAAATCCATTTGCATTTTTCATGTTCCATTATCTATGCATTTAAAAAAACATTTGATTTCATCATACCTTTATTTCAAAACTTCACCTCTTTTATTTTCTTTAAAAGGTTTAGATTTCTGGGTTTCGGCTTACTTAATTTACGTTACGCCTTTAGACGTGGCGTGATTTAAGTGCCGGTCACAAACTAAATTTGGGGCCGTAACAGTTTGGCAATGCACTGAAGAATCGTTGGTTGTTGGGACCCGCCACCTCTCTGAAGACATTGAGGAATTACAACAACGTATATCAGAGGTGTAGAGAGATGTACCCTTAAACCAAAACCCGTATTTGAGGGAGACGGGTTATGGTGGCCCTAGGAATCGTTAGTCATATTTTGAGACTAAGATTACCTTAAGAGATATGGGATGAATATCATTTTGGATATCATCAGTTGAAAGATCAATAATCATATGTGAGACTAAGATCAGTTTAGGCAATCATGAGTATATGGGCTCGGTTGATTTGAATCAAGGAGGTTCTATCCTCAGAGGACCTAGCCAATTTGGCTTGATCTGCTCAGTGGTCTTTTTTTTATTGAAAAACAAGAGTGCTAAGAACTTGCTTGAGCTCTGTTTAATCAGTCCCCCTTTTATGCAAAAAAGTGTTGAGCACTTATATAAGTTCTGACGCCCACATATCATCATGTGGAGCTTTCAGTCATGAGGGATTACCCAATAAGTGTAAAACACTTTACTTCTTTTGTCTTTATATAGAGTGCTAGGCACCCTTTATGGCGTCCACGTGCAAAGCACGTGAAGCGCTAGGCGCTGGGCGCTGCCAGTGAGTGCTAAACACTTTTTTCTTCTATGGCGCCCACTTGAGAGACACGTGAGGCGCTGGGCGCTGCCCAGTGAGTGCTGAGCACTCTTTTCTTCTGTGGCGCCCATTAATGATCAAGCTTTCATTTTTTTAAGAACCGGGTTCTTTTATGAGAACCGGGTTTCTCTTATATATTTCGTTTCAAAGAATTCAATTCCTGGTCCCTTTCTGAATCTTCTATTCTCAAGAACAAATTCTTCCCGATGAGAATTAAATTCTCAACTTATGAGAGACTTATCTTATGGATCTCAGATCCATAAAAAGAACTAAGTTCTTTTTAAAATGGTTAAACCCTTAGATATGTAAATGAGATGTTTTGATCTCTGTTCTTTTTATTTACCTAGAGTTTTTGAGGAGGGAGATCTTCTTCTCTGTTCCCTTTTGAAGCTTTCTGCTTTAGTTTTTTAGGAGCTTATGAGGGGGTTCCTCTGTGTCAGACTTGAAGTCTTGGGTCCTTTATATAATAGAAGCAATTTGTTAATTAACTCTGAAGAAATCTCTCATTAAGAGATTCTAATTGATTTGGGATTTTTACCCACCATTGGATCTTTGATCCAAGGATTTCTATTTTACAGAACATATTTTCTTGTTTCTAAAAAGATTGGGGAAATATTTTCCCTTACATAGAATTTATTCTGTAAAACGGTGATTTTTTAAATCACCGTTGGATTTTTAATCCACCGGTTCTCTGTTTTGCAGAGGGCAATCTTTCTTGTTTAGAAAGATTGAGAGAATATATCCTAAAATAGAATTTTATTCTATAATCCAATTTGGGAGATATTTTCTCCTGACAGAATTTAATTCTGTATTTTTGAAGATTTATCATCTCCGTTGGATCTTTGATCCAACGGTTCTGTTTAACAGAGAGTAGAATTTAATTCTACTTGGGCGCCGGCACTCACGTGTTGTGCACGTGGGCGCTACTTAAGATTTTAATTATTATAATGGATATTCATGTGCTTTGTACATTAGCGCCCGCGCTGCACATTGGCGCCCACGTGAGGAGCACGTGAGGCGCCACCATAGGATTAATTCCTATCAGATTGGTCTTGGCGCTAGCGCTCTCATGCGAAGCACGTGAGGCGCTGCCTCATTTTTTAACGGAGCTCTGCTCTTTTATTGGGGAAACATAGTGCTACACCGTCTAAAGACACATCATGGTGGAACGAAAAAGCAAAGACTGCTGCTAAAATCAAGAGGGATTCTTATAAAGGTTTGAAGAAAAGCAGAGATATAGAGAGATTTGAGAAATATAAATTGGCTAAAAAGAAAGTTAAGAAAGCTATTTGGAAAGCTAAATCTAAGATATATAAGGAGGTGTACGAGAATTTGAACACTAAGAAAACTGAAAATGATATATACTGGATTGCTCGGATGTGGGAAAAGAAGACCAGAGACTTATGTGCAGTGAAGTGTGTCAAAGATGAAGATCGGAAGATTTTAGTTCGATATGAGAATATCAAGAAAATGTGGAGAGATTATTTTGACAAATTATTCAATAAGAGCTTTACTAAGAATTTGGGTGGACTTGACATTCAATCTCAAGATATAAACCGTGATTTCATGCTCAAAAGAAAAACACCAGAGGTTAAAGAGACATTGAAGAGAATGATATCAAGAAAAGCGGTTGGTCCAGACAGAATTCCTATCGAGATTTGGAGATACTTAGGAGAAATAGGCGTTAAATGGCTGACAGATCTGTTTATTAAGATTTGGCAGACCAAAAAATGCCAAATGAGTGGAGGAAAAGTACCCTTGTTGTTAGTGTATATGCCCTAGAGGCCATTACTGTATCATACTAGTTTGTATATTACTTAATGGAAGCTTGGGATATTCACAGTTGTATATACAATCTTGCTCGAAATGGTAGTATGCTACTTGGTTTGTCTCTGCTTTAATATGTGCATGTGTTTCTTTTAGCATATTGCTGGTATACATATTAGTAGAGCCCTTAGGATCTTTGCTTGATTACCAGCGTTGTGATGGCGCTCGCACTCGTGGGAGCTGGGTAATCTATAAGCACATCCTTATACAGGTCCCTGGTCGTTGGACTATCGAGACAGGGCATCGATACTCCGGAGTAGACTAGCGTATGCGCTTCTCATCCCAGTGTGGGAGACGGTCTGTCCCACAGCCGTTAGTACGTCGTACTTGGGATAGTATGCGGGTGCTCGTTAGGTTACGAGTACACTGGACAGGACTCGTCGGGAACTGTTGGTTGGTAATATACCTATCGTCAGTTATCAGTTCCCAGGTGACATGAGTACAGCTTAGTCCGCTGACTTGACACTGTCACTTCGCCTCGAGTGTGTTCCCACTGCACTTTGATTACTACCCTACCACGGCTCAAAGGAGCTGTGCAAACAGGTAGTTTTTGGGTGCAGTCCCGAAGCACTTGGAGGCAGTGACGGTTAGACAGGATTCGTCTCTCCCGGTATTGGGGGTTGACATCGCGCTGTGTCCAGGAGAGCCATTACACGAGTAGTCCCTGGCCAGGGCAAGCGAGATATACTGGTAGGTTTCCAGTGTTATCTCAGGGTGTTCTGGGCTACACTCCGACACGACTTGTACCGCTATTAGAGGACTGACGTTCACCGCCCCCCTAGGCCCGCCATGCGATGTATCAGACGAACAGACCGGACTGTACGGAGACTGTCACATACAGGCTCAGTAGGAGTGCCGATGGGGTTCACCTCGTCAGTCTTCTTATCGACATCTACCTGGGGACCGTTACGTACAGCTAGTGCCGCTTGCGGTCTGTGGTTAAACCCACTGCCAGCGTAGTGTCGAGTCTTTAGAGTCCCACACAGAGAGCTATTCGCCTTTAGGCAAAATGAGTAGAGGTCGCATGATTTTGCGACAGGGTTCGTTCACATTCGCGCACTTGTGCACGTTTGCTGTCCGGACAGTTTATACTAGCGGGCTTTGGTTTAAGCCGGATCCTAGTATATGATTTGAGATTGGTTTTTCTCATTGTGTTCGTGTTCCTCGGATCACGAATGCGGGTGCGTATGCACAGTTGCTTGAGATTGAGGGAGAGGACCTTGATTAGGGTTAATGGCTATTGTCATTTTATTAACCCTAATATTTATGTGTGTGTTATTGTTAATTAGTAATTAGTTTAATAATTATCCATGGTTGTGGTTGTTGACCATTTGACTTCTTTGACTTGTTGACCTAGGTTGACACTTTGACCATCATAATTTCTTTTGGAAGATGCTTTTTGATCTTTGCAATTTGAAATGATAATGGTCATGTCATGATTTACCATGATAATTATCTAGCTAATTATTCAATTAAATTAATTCACACATATTAGTGAGAAGAGCTCTATTATTTTCTCATTTCTCTCATATCATTTCTCTCTCTTGTTCATCCTCTCCCTCAAGCTCTCTCCCTCTCATGTGTTGAGAAACAAAAAGCTTGAGAAAAACCTTCACTTGATCCTCTCTACTCTCTTCTAGGGTTCAAGTCTTAGCATTTCTTGCACTCTAGTTACTCCTAGCTTGGAGTTGAAGCTAAAGGTGGTGGCTTTCAAGTGGATCTTTCTTTGACGGAAGAAGACAAGCAAGGTGAGGCCTTTCTACCATTCCGACGAGCAAGGAGAGAAGGACTAAAGACCAAAGGTATAACCTTTCTACAACTTAGTTAGTTGTTAGTTTACTTTAGCTAGTTTTCGTTTAGCAAAGATCCTCACAAGCAAAGTCCATGTTGCCTAAGTCATTAAAAATCCGTTTTTTATTATGTTTTCCGCCTCCCGTAAGCACCGGGATGGGCAACACGGACTTACAGTGGTATCAGAGCCTAACTAAACCTAAACTAGCTAAGTAGTTAAGTGTAACGAAGTTTCGAAACCGGAAAATCGAAAAACCAAACTCGCAAAACCCTAGTTTCTGTTAATTTTTTTTCTGGTCAAAATGAAAAACTTTATACTTCAAAAATTATCTCAGGGTTTTGTGTGAAATACCACCAAAGACGAACCAGAGAGGAGTCTAGAGGACCGCGCTTCCGCGGCATAAGGAAGCTCTTGCCGCGGAAGCGCGGCCGTCTTGTCCCCTCTCTGTATCGTTTTTGGTGCAGTATGTTTCTGTGTTGGTTTTAGGATTTTTAGGATATGTTATATGTGCCCAGTTTTTCCAGAACTAACATTTACTTTTGGGGGCCTATAAATCCGTATTTTTCGGAACTTCACTACACTTTAACTACATCGGTTATATCTGTAATGCTTGCATGTATTGAACGTCGGCTAATCGCTATAAGACGATTAGTCGGGGTTATACATGATCTGTGATTGTTATTGGTTTGTGGATATGAATGGATTGGATTGTCGCGGGTGAATGGCCGGGGTGGATGTGAGATGATCGTTTTTTTCTTTCATTCATTTGTAACATGTAAATTGATGTAATAATATTCTTTGTATGGCCGCACAACCGGGTCGGGGTTGTAGCCGTCATTGTATAATTCTTTTTACTGTTTTTGCTCCTAGGATAGACCCATGGAGGGGGTGCACAAACCACCGGGTATCTCGAAGCGCCGAGTGGCCTACTCACGGTGGTGAGGGAGGTTGCTTCGCTTCGGGTGCTTGGCGGATAGTTTGCCGCACCCGTAGGGGTCTTGGGTGGGGTTTTGGCTATTCACCGCGACCGTGTAATCCGCTTTGCGTTGCAGGCTCGAACGCATTGCGGATTCCTAGTATATCCAATGTATTCATCTGTGATCTGTAATGTCTATCATTGCTATATATTTATATATAATAACTATTTAGGCGTTGCTTATGTTTTACAGCCGCGCTAGCCCAGCCCCCGCTCTGTCGTTAGTTAAGTAACCTAACGGGTGATGACGGGGCCCCGTGGCGAATGCGAATGGCATAAGCGTACGTCATATTTTGGTTGTTTTCTGCAATGGTAGGATTAAATGATGGGACGCATTAAAAGAACTAATGCAAGAAATAAACCAAGTAAAAGTCGATTGGAACACTTTGAAAACCACTCGGTTCTTTTCAAAACTAAACTTTTAAACGCGGAGCTTGAACCACTCCTTTTAAAAGCTATCTCGTTCCATCGATTATATCAAGTTCACTACGTTCACGGTTTCGCCAAAACCATCCGTAGCCCTCCATCATTTCGGTTAAATATTCGGTAGTATTCAAGCTATGTATTTTGACCTCACGCCAAGGCATAGTGATTGGTAGCTACCGGATATTTATCCGTTGCATAGATAGAATGCGTTGATTTGAGACAGTCGTACTGCCGTTTTGGCCTACGTCAAGGGTAGGTACGGGTGGGTTCAAATTACCCAGGATAATGATGGGAAGAACTTGACATGTGACTTATGACATTTTGACCTCACGCCAAGGTCATAAGAGCATGGGGCAAAAATCCACATCGGGAGTTTCATAAGTACTGAAACTTGCTAGCGTTACATACCATTTGGAGTGTGATAATTCTGGTAGGATTCCTTCGGTTTTATCACGCGATGATATTTGGATCCCGATCCTACTGTGAGTATATGCTACTCCTCGGGAAAACTCTCACTTAACGATCAATGCTATAAACCTAGTAGGTGCCTAGAAAGGTGTTAGCGGGGCTACGCCCACAGGGAAAAGAGGTTACTTAATTAAGGAACTTCGCGAAAGCGTTGGAAAACCTCCCTCGAAGTACCGACACTGGCCTGGCTGAACGGTTAAGCAAGTATTGTACGGTGAGAATGATCCCGGCTAATCCTTTTCTTTACGGTTTGAGAAGGGATTCGAGAGACAGTGGGAGCCATCCAGTTTAGACAAACTAAAAACCACTCTAAACTTGCAAGAGCATCATGCTAAAGTGTTTCTTTTCTCTCTCCTAATTGCAGCGACCATTCAAGATGACCGGACTTAAGTTACTATTAGATAAAAACATATTGACAGGGCCAAACTACAAAGATTGGCTCAGGAATGTCAAGATGGCTATCACTTATGACAAGCTGGGGTATATACTTACCACCAAAGCTCCCCCTGTCCCAGGTCCCACCTCCAGCGTCGCGGATGTTGAAATCCGTAAGACATGGGAGATAGATTGCGCGAGGGCCAGATGCCTCGTACTAGCCTCGATGGACAACGAACATCAGAGGAGGCACGAGAATATGGACCTAGAGTCCATATTTCTCCATACAAAAGAACTGTATGGAGAGCAGTCTCGTATCGCAAGATACGAAGTGTCGAAGAAGCTCTTTTCGGCAAGGTTGGCCGTCGGATCATCGGTAGCGGACCACGTGCTTAAGATGATCGGCTACATAGAGGAGCTCGCGGACCTTGGGACCACGTTGGAGAATGAACTCTATACCGATTTGATTCTCCAGTCCCTTCCTTCCACTTACGCCCAGTTCATTCTTAACTTCAACATGCAAGGAAAGGAGGTTGAACTTGCCGAACTTCTGAACATGTTGAGGACTGCTGAGGGCACCCTACAGAAGGGTAGGGAGACATCCACTTTGTTTGTAGGAGGATCTTCCTCTTCTAGGTCCAGGGCGAAAGCCAAGGGCAAGAAGAAGAAAGCCCCCGCCAAACCAAGAGGCGGTGTCGGTAAAGTGGATACGAAGGGAAAGGGTAAAGCAACAAAGGTAGCGGGGAAGCTGGTGGGGAAGGAAGAATGCTTCTATTGTCACAAAAGTGGTCACTGGAAACAAGATTGCAAGGCTTGGAAAGCCAGAACACAGGATTTGAAGCGAGTTGCAGCTTCAGCTTCAGGTGTGTATGTTATTGAAAATTGTCTATCAATAAACTCTACTTCCTGGGTATTGGATACCGGATCAGGATCTCATATCTGTAATTCTTTGCAGGCGTTGAGAAAGCGTAGAGTTTTGAAGGCAGGTGACATGACCCTCAGAGTTGCGAACGGTGCTAGCATGGATGCTGAGGCCGTGGGGGACTATCACCTGGGATTATCAGATGGACACTTTTTGGTTTTGCGTAGTTGTTATTATGTACCAAATGCAACCTGTAATATCATTTCTGTATCTTTATTATCTAAAGAAGGTTATGAATTTGCATTTGTAAGTAATGTAGTGAACATTCACCTTAATCAAGTGTTGATTGGGTCAGGTACATTGAACAACGGTATATATGTTTTAAACCAACCACAGATTTTCAATATCCAGAATACACACAAAAGAAAGTCTCCAGAAATTAATAAAACTTTCTTATGGCATTGTAGACTGGGTCACATCAATGAGAGAAGATTGACTAAGTTACATACTGAAGGATATTTAGATCCGTTCGAATATCAATCGTATGCAACTTGTCAATCCTGTCTCAAAGGAAAGATGACAAAGGCTCCGTTTTCTGGACACGGAGAAAGAGCGAGCGAGCCCTTGGGACTCGTACACAGCGACGTGTGCGGTCCAATGTCTACACATGCGCGAAGCGGTTTTTCTTACTTCATAACTTTTACGGATGATTTCTCAAGATTCGGACATGTCTTCTTAATGAAGCATAAATCCGAAGCTTTTGATAAGTTCCAGGAATATAAGAATGAAGTAGAAAAACAAACAGGCAAAAGTATCAAGATCCTAAGATCGGATCGAGGAGGAGAATACTTAAGTGCCGAATTCCTGAATTACTTAAAAGAGAATGGAATTCTCTCTCAGCTTACTCCTCCATACACTCCGCAACATAACGGTGTATCGGAGAGACGGAACCGAACCCTATTGGATATGGTACGGTCCATGATGAGTAACGCTGAGTTACCGCGATCATTCTGGGGATATGCGCTAGAAACAGCTGCATATCTTTTGAACCGTGTTCCCACTAAGACTGTGCCTACCACACCATATGAGTTATGGAGTGGGAAGAAACCCTATCTTCAATACTTGAAGATTTGGGGATGTCCAGCTTATGTCAAAAAGCAGCATGTGGACAAGCTCGAGGCACGCTCAGTACTGTGCAAGTTTGTGGGATACCCAAAGAACTCCAGGGGGTATCTTTTCTATTACGCAGAGGAACAAAAAGTCCTTGTTTCTCGCAATGCCCACTTTCTAGAACATCAGTTCATAGAAAAAGAAATAAGTGGGAGCGCAATAGAACTGGAAGAAATTCCAGAACCACAAACTACTACTGAAAGTTTAGTGGAACCAGAAGGTTCAAAAGAACAGGACATTCCTATGCCACTCCGCAGGAGTAGTAGGCAGTCTCATCCGCCCGAGAGATACTACGGTTTTCTCATTGACGGGGATAGAGAAGACTGCATCCTGGATTGTGATGAGCCTACTAGCTTCCAGCAAGCCATTCAGAGCGTCGACTCGGTAAAATGGCTGGATGCAATGCGGACCGAGATGGAGTCCATGTACACCAACAAAGTATGGACGTTGGACATTGCTCCAGACGGGGTAAAACCCGTAGGATGCAAGTGGATCTTCAAAAGGAAGATTGGTGTAGATGGACAGGTTGAGACCTATAAAGCTAGACTGGTAGCAAAGGGTTTTCGTCAGCGACCTGGTTTGGACTATGACGAAACCTTTTCTCCAGTAGCTATGCTGAAATCCATTCGGATCCTTCTTGCCATCGCTGCTTTCCACGATTATGAGATTTGGCAGATGGACGTAAAGACAGCTTTTCTAAATGGTCATTTAGAGGAGTGTGTCTATATGGACCAGCCAGAGGGTTTCATTCAGGGTGGGAGCAGCGGAAAGGTGTGCAAGTTGCTCAAGTCCATTTATGGACTCAAGCAGGCATCGCGGAGTTGGAACATCTGTTTTGATGAGACGGTCAAAGAATTTGGCTTTATCAAAAATCCAGATGAACCATGCATCTATTGTAGATTTGTAGCGAGAACTGTAGTATTCCTCGTTTTATACGTGGATGACATTCTCTTAATAGGAAATGACATTCCTATGCTACAATCTGTCAAGGGGTTCTTGTCACACAGGTTCTCCATGAAAGACCTGGGTGATGCCTCCTACATTCTGGGTATCCGGATCTACCGTGACAGATCCAAGAGGATATTAGGACTCTCACAGTCCAGGTACATCGACACCATACTGAAGAGATTCAGTATGGAAGATTCCAAGCGCGGTAATCTACCGGCTTGTCACGGGATCACCCTCTCCAAAGAGATGTCTCCCAAGACTGATTTGGAGAGGGATCGCATGTCTATTATACCCTACGCTTCTGCGGTAGGCTCTATAATGTATGCGATGTTGTGTACCAGACCGGATGTGGCTTATGCACTGAGTGTGGTAAGCAGGTATCAGTCAAACCCTGGGGAGAAACATTGGATAGCAGTAAAGAACATTCTCAAGTACCTGAGAAGGACTAAGGAGATGTTCTTGGTGTATGGCGGAAAAGACCTGCAGGTTGAGGCCTTTGCTGACTCCAGCTTCCAGAGTGACAAGGATGATTCCAAGTCCATGTCGGGTTTTGTCTTTACCCTCAATGGAGGGGCGGTGTGTTGGAAGAGCTCCAAACAGGAAACCGTTGCTGACTCGACTATGGAAGCGGAATACATCGCTGCATCTGATGCCGCAAAAGAAGCTGTCTGGATGAGGAAGTTCTTGAAAGAACTTCAGGTGGTTCCGTCCATTGTTGACCCAATACCTCTGTATTGCGACAACAACGGGGCTATAGCTTTAGCGAAGGAACCCAGGTCCCATCAGAAATCCAGACACATCTTAAGGCGGTATCACCTGATCAGGGAAATCGTAGATCGCCAAGAGATCGAGGTCCGGAGAGTTGCATCAGAGGATAACACAGCAGATCCATTCACGAAGGCCCTACCCCAGACTCAGTTCGAGCGGCTGATCGAGATGATAGGTCTTCGATACGCCAGTACATGGCCTTAGTGCAAGTGGGAGATTGTTAGTGTATATGCCCTAGAGGCCATTACTGTATCATACTAGTTTGTATATTACTTAATGGAAGCTTGGGATATTCACAGTTGTATATACAATCTTGCTCGAAATGGTAGTATGCTACTTGGTTTGTCTCTGCTTTAATATGTGCATGTGTTTCTTTTAGCATATTGCTGGTATACATATTAGTAGAGCCCTTAGGATCTTTGCTTGATTACCAGCGTTGTGATGGCGCTCGCACTCGTGGGAGCTGGGTAATCTATAAGCACATCCTTATACAGGTCCCTGGTCGTTGGACTATCGAGACAGGGCATCGATACTCCGGAGTAGACTAGCGTATGCGCTTCTCATCCCAGTGTGGGAGACGGTCTGTCCCACAGCCGTTAGTACGTCGTACTTGGGATAGTATGCGGGTGCTCGTTAGGTTACGAGTACACTGGACAGGACTCGTCGGGAACTGTTGGTTGGTAATATACCTATCGTCAGTTATCAGTTCCCAGGTGACATGAGTACAGCTTAGTCCGCTGACTTGACACTGTCACTTCGCCTCGAGTGTGTTCCCACTGCACTTTGATTACTACCCTACCACGGCTCAAAGGAGCTGTGCAAACAGGTAGTTTTTGGGTGCAGTCCCGAAGCACTTGGAGGCAGTGACGGTTAGACAGGATTCGTCTCTCCCGGTATTGGGGGTTGACATCGCGCTGTGTCCAGGAGAGCCATTACACGAGTAGTCCCTGGCCAGGGCAAGCGAGATATACTGGTAGGTTTCCAGTGTTATCTCAGGGTGTTCTGGGCTACACTCCGACACGACTTGTACCGCTATTAGGGGACTGACGTTCACCGCCCCCCTAGGCCCGCCATGCGATGTATCAGACGAACAGACCGGACTGTACGGAGACTGTCACATACAGGCTCAGTAGGAGTGCCGATGGGGTTCACCTCGTCAGTCTTCTTATCGACATCTACCTGGGGACCGTTACGTACAGCTAGTGCCGCTTGCGGTCTGTGGTTAAACCCACTGCCAGCGTAGTGTCGAGTCTTTAGAGTCCCACACAGAGAGCTATTCGCCTTTAGGCAAAATGAGTAGAGGTCGCATGATTTTGCGACAGGGTTCGTTCACATTCGCGCACTTGTGCACGTTTGCTGTCCGGACAGTTTATACTAGCGGGCTTTGGTTTAAGCCGGATCCTAGTATATGATTTGAGATTGGTTTTTCTCATTGTGTTCGTGTTCCTCGGATCACGAATGCGGGTGCGTATGCACAGTTGCTTGAGATTGAGGGAGAGGACCTTGATTAGGGTTAATGGCTATTGTCATTTTATTAACCCTAATATTTATGTGTGTGTTATTGTTAATTAGTAATTAGTTTAATAATTATCCATGGTTGTGGTTGTTGACCATTTGACTTCTTTGACTTGTTGACCTAGGTTGACACTTTGACCATCATAATTTCTTTTGGAAGATGCTTTTTGATCTTTGCAATTTGAAATGATAATGGTCATGTCATGATTTACCATGATAATTATCTAGCTAATTATTCAATTAAATTAATTCACACATATTAGTGAGAAGAGCTCTATTATTTTCTCATTTCTCTCATATCATTTCTCTCTCTTGTTCATCCTCTCCCTCAAGCTCTCTCCCTCTCATGTGTTGAGAAACAAAAAGCTTGAGAAAAACCTTCACTTGATCCTCTCTACTCTCTTCTAGGGTTCAAGTCTTAGCATTTCTTGCACTCTAGTTACTCCTAGCTTGGAGTTGAAGCTAAAGGTGGTGGCTTTCAAGTGGATCTTTCTTTGACGGAAGAAGACAAGCAAGGTGAGGCCTTTCTACCATTCCGACGAGCAAGGAGAGAAGGACTAAAGACCAAAGGTATAACCTTTCTACAACTTAGTTAGTTGTTAGTTTACTTTAGCTAGTTTTCGTTTAGCAAAGATCCTCACAAGCAAAGTCCATGTTGCCTAAGTCATTAAAAATCCGTTTTTTATTATGTTTTCCGCCTCCCGTAAGCACCGGGATGGGCAACACGGACTTACACTTGTACCTATCTATAAGAACAAGAGTGACATTCAAAATTGCTCAAACTACCGTGGAATAAAACTTATGTATCACACCATGAAGTTTTGGGAGAGAGTAATTGAACACGGGCTAAGGAAGGATATTAAGATAACAGAGAACCAGTTTTGGTTCATGTTTGGACGATCGACGACAGAAGATATTCATTTGCTTCATCAACTTGTCGAGCGTTTTCGAGACAGAAGAAGAGATTTGCATATGATATTTATTGATTTAAAAAAAGCGTACGATAAGGTACTTAGAGAGGTATTATGGGGGAAAATGATGAAGAAGGGGGTCCCTGTCAAGTACATTGACATAATCAAGAATATGTATGATGGAGTAATGGAAAATGTCAGAACTTGTGGCGGTCTAATGAGTGATTTTCCGATTACAGTTGGCTTACATTAAGAATCTACATTAAGTCCATTTCTATTTACAATCGTGATGGATGAGCTTACTAGAACTATCCAAGATGAGATATCTTAGTGTATGCTATTTGCTAATGATGGTGTCCTAGTAAATGAGACGAAAGTAGGGGTTAATGCAAATTTAGAGTTATGGACGCTAACGTTGGAATCTCGGGGTTCAGATTGAGCAGGTCTAAGACAGCATATATGCATAGCAAATTTAGCAAACAAAGAATTCAAGACCACATCGGTATAACACTGGAAGGACAAAAGATATCACCGAGCGATCAGTTTAAATATCTAGGTTCCATCATCCAAAAGGATGGGGAGATCGATAACGATGTTAATCAAATGATCTAAGCTGGTTGGTTGAAATGGAGGAGTACAACAGGGATTGTGTGATCGTAATTTTCCGTTAAGGTTGAAAGGGAAGTTTTATCGGAGCGCTATTCGGCCTGCCTTATTATACAATACAGAATGCTGGGCTCCTAAGAAGTATCACAGAAAATGCATGTAGTAGAGATGCGTATGCTTTGTTGGATGTGTGGTAACACTAGAAAAGATAAGATGCGAAATGAGGATATTCGTGCAAAAGTTGGTGTAGCACCTGTGGAGGAGAAGATGCTGGAAAACCAGATAAGATGGTTTGGTCATGTGCGACGCAGACCTATGTAAGCACCGGTTCAAAAAATGGATACTATCGATATAGGCAATGTCAAAATGGCAAAAGGGAGACCAAAGAAAATATGGATGGTGATGATACGAAAAGATATGGTTGCCAAAGGCATCGATGAAAGTATATTGTTCGATAGAAGTGAGTGAAGGCGGAGGATTCATGTGCTGGACCCGGCGTGATTCTCATGTTGGTTCATGTAGCCTACCCCATATGCTTGGGATAAAAGTCTCAGTTATTGTTGTTGTTGTTTTTCCTTGTAGCTATTTGTGTCTAGAAGTACTCCATCAAAAACCAAGTCTAGTTTTGTCGAGATGTTAGAGTTATATATTTTGTTGTTTTCAGACTCGTGGGGAGTCGACTTGATGTATATTTATATTGTTTGCTTTCCGCTTATTAATCCTTCACCATTTGGCGTCGTATATTACTGCGTGGTTGTGATTCCGCCCTTTGGACGATAATTTAGCTCCCGCATGTATGGATGCTTGTTATATATTTATCATTGTATCTGTTTTGTTCAAAATTTATAAAGGAGGTGATGTCCGTTTTTTTTAAAATCTTTCGAAACAAGCTTTACTTTTTATAAAACTTTTCTAAAACTTCAGCTCTACCTGTTATTATCTATTGCCTTATATATATAGTTTAGATTCCTGGTTTTAGCTTTCTTGGGTTACGATTAGGTCTACTTAACTTCATGTAATCCTTGTGCCAGTCATGTGACTTTTTCGGGTCGTGATAGGAACTTTCAAATCATGTAACACCTGCAGGAACCTTTTCTTCTCTGGTTGTGACAAATGATACGCGGTATTGGGAAGTAAAAATTTGCCTGATTTACCCGCTATCGGTTTAGAATACAAATCACTTCTAATTTCCCAGCCCTTAAGATCCATCCGAGTATGGAGGTTGTCTTTCGATTTTCTATCTTTACAAAGAAGCAAGTGTAGGGTTCCTAGGCACACTATAGAGGTCTCACAAGGCATCAACCATGCCAATTTCAAATTTTACGGGTGCCGAGAAACCCTAATACGGATCGTTAACTAGAAATTTAGGCGAAAAACGAATCTAGTTAACAACTTAACTAAAGATAAGAAGCTACAACCTTTGTCGATCCGGATATCCACTTCCTTAGCTCCACATAGGCGTCCTCTCACTGTCCATCTCGAATCCCGGACTCAATCGTCGGCTTGATCGGAGAAATGGGCGGACTAGGTCGTCGGCTTCGTGCCGAAGATGATCTACGTCGAGGCATCACAAGTTCAAGCTCCGACTTCACAAATTTATGAAACTTGTGAAGAAAACACCCAAAACAACTTGGCAAGAGGTAGAGGGTGAAGAAATAGGAGGTGGGTTCACTTTAGAATTGGATTTCTCACTTTAGATCTCAAGTTGCCATTGATGGCATCAAGCTTTCTATCTTGAAGAAGAAGATGATGAAGCTAGAATTATGATAAGTGTTGAGTTAAAATGAATAAATAAATGAATACTTATCATAAACTAACTAGGGTAGAGTGTAGAGAATAGACCATGGTTACTTGGATGGGTTAGGGTTAAGCATGAAGACAAGAATGGTTAAGAAGTCAAAGCTTCATGAAGCTTCAACTAGAAACAAACATAGCCACCATTCTTATCTAAATCCTTTCCAAATAAATAAACAAATAAATAAATGAAAAAGCAAAACCCTAATCATCTCTTAACCATGGTTTAATCCTTTACACTTAACCACATGATCAAGTATCATCAAACATGATACAAATATGTGCACAAAAGCATATCACATATACTTCTTGCACATCAAGTGAGAAAATCCATTTAAAGTGAACCAATACTAGTTAATGCAAAGTAATATATCAAATATATAATTATACATTAAATCATTAAATCAACACTTGATTTAACGATCCGGTCATATCGCATATAACCGACTAGTATCCTATGTATCGGCTTATCGAATCAATCCTTGATTCGATATCTAGGTTATATCGAATATAACCAATCGATACATCCATCGCGAGAATGAAATACGGTATCACATACACGCATTATTCTCGGTCCTGCACATATCTCATATGCGCTCCTATTTCGTTTCACTTGAGCCAGGAAACCTCTGTGTAGGACTCTAAAGACTCGTCAATACGCCGGTAGCAGATGATGATCATATCAAGCACCCACAAGCCGCAAGCGGTCTGCTAAACGTAACGGCCATCCGGGTATTGAGCGATCAGAAGATCGACGAGCTAGCCCGCTCACACTCCTGTGAATCCAACCAGTAACACTTACCGTACAGTCCGGTCTGTTCGTCTGATATGTCGCATATCAAGTCTAGGGGTGGTAAACGTCAGACCCCAATAACCGATAAGTCGTGCCGATGTGAGGCTCATAACGGGTCGAGAAACTACTGGTAACACTTACCAGCAAATCTCTGATCAGCCCTGACCAGGGACTTCCCTGTTACGGCCAATCGAGCACAGCGCAACATCAACCCCCAATACTGGGAGAGACGAAACCCCTCCTATCGCTCATTGCCTCCATGTGACTCGGGACTGTACCTAAAGACCACCGTTTTGCACACCCTCATGGACGTGGTAAGGTGGAGATCAAAGCACAGTGGGAATCACACAAGACTCTATGACGATCTCGGGTCTACAGACTAACCTGTACAAGTGTCACCTGAGAACTGCCATCTGACGTGAGGTATAATACCATCTGGGAGTTCTCGGCGAGTCCGTCCAGTGTACCCAGTCTTCACTGAGCACCCGTATACCATCTCTGATGTCAAACACCAATGGATATGGGATCATCCATCGCCCATCTCATGGGTCGAGAAGCGTATACGCTAGTCTACACTGGTATATCGATGCCCTGTCTCGATACACCCACTACTAGGGACCTTAAAGGATGTACTTATAGACTACCATATCCCCACTAGTATGATCTGCATCATAGTCCAGGTAGTCAAGTACACATCCTAAGGGCTTTATCAACATGTAACTATAAGACAGTTTAAAGAGACAAGTATACATGTTAAGATAAAGAGTAACCAGATAGCATACTATCATATCGAGCAAGAAAGTCATCTCTATATATGTCCAAGCATCCAATATAATATACATCATCTGTACAATACTGGCCTCTAGGGCATACATACAACTAACAATCTCCCACTTGCACTAGAGCCAGCTGCTGTAGTATCGCATACCGAGCATCCCGAAGAGTCTCTCAAACTGTATCTGGGGAATGGCCTTCGTGAGTGGATCCGCCGTGTTGTTCTTCGTGTCAACCCTCCTGACCTCGATCTCCCGGCGATCAACTATCTCCCGGATCAGGTGATACCGCCTCAGAATATGCCTGGATCGCTGATGGGACCTGGGTTCCTTGGCCAAAGCCACCGCTCCATTGTTATCGCAATACAAAGGTATTGGATGCTCAATGGATGGAACCACACCAAGTTCAGTAATGAACTTCTTGATCCAGACAGCCTCTTTAGTGGCATCGTTGGCAGCGATGTATTCAGCCTCCATCGTCGAGTCTGCCACGGTTTCCTGCTTGGAACTCTTCCAGCTAACCGCCCCTCCGTAAAGGGTAAAGACAAATCCCGACTGCGACTTAGAGTCGTCCTTATCACTCTGGAAGCTCGAATCGGTAAAGGACTCTACTTGGAGTTCTCCGTTACCATACACCAAGAGCATCTCTTTAGTCCTTCGTAAGTACTTGAGAATGCTCTTCACAGCTGTCCAGTGACTCTCTCCAGGATCAGCTTGATACCTGCTCACTATACTTAGTGAGTATGCTACATCGGGTCTGGTACATAGCATCGCATACATGATAGAGCCTACAGCCGAAGCATAGGGTATCCCTTGCATGCGAGCTGTCTCCAAATCAGTCTTGGGAGACATCTCTTTGGAGAGAGTGACTCCAGAGATCGTGGGCAAGTTCCCACGCTTGGAATCTTCCATACTAAACATTTTTAGTATGGTGTCAATGTACCTGGATTAGGACAATCCCAATATCCGTTTGGATCTATCTCTATAGATCCTAATTCCCAATATGCAGGAGGCATCACCAAGATCCTTCATTGAGAATCTTTGTGATAAGAAGAGCTTGACCGATTGCAGCATAGGAATATCATTTCCTATCAAGAGTATGTCGTCCACGTACAATACGAGGAAGACAACCTTACTCTCTGCCACCTTCTTGTAAATACAAGGTTCATCTGGGTTTTTAACGAAATCAAACTCTTTGATAACGACGTCAAAGCAGATGTTCCAACTCCGCGATGCTTGCTTTAATCCATAAATGGATTTAAGCAGCTTGCACACCTTCCCGCTGCTCCCACTGTCTACAAAGCCCTCTGGCTGAGTCATGTACACGCACTCTTCTAAATCACCATTTAGAAAGGCGGTCTTAACATCCATTTGCCAGATTTCGTAATCATGATATGCAGCGATGGCAAGCATGATCCGGATGGATTTAAGCATAGCCACTGGAGAAAAGGTCTCGTCATAGTCCACACCTGGTCTTTGACGAAAACCCTTTGCTACAAGTCTAGCTTTGAAAGTCTCCACTTTCCCATCTACACCAAGTTTTTTCTTGAAGATCCACTTGCTCCCAATGGGTTTTACCCCTTCAGGAGCAACTTCCAAAGTCCATACTTTGTTGGTGTACATGGATTCCATCTCGGACCGCATAGCATCCAGCCATTTCACTGAGTCCCTACTCGTGATGGCTTGCTCGAAGCTAGTTGGGTCATCATCCTCCATGATGCAATCCTCGCTCCCTCCATCCATGAGAAAACCGTAGTATCTCTCAGGCTGGCGAGGAACCCTACTAGATCGGTGGAGAGGCTGAGGTTCATTGGGAGCTACTGAATCTTTTGGTTCCACTAAATCTTCAGTTACGGTTTGTGTATCTGGAACTTCTTCCAGCTCTACCACTTTGCCACTAATTTCTTTTTCAAGGAATTCCTTTTCTAAAAAGGTGGCATGTTGAGCAACAAATACTTTTTGTTCCTCACTGTGGTAGAAAAAATACCCATATGAGTTCTTTGGATATCCCACAAACTTGCAAAGAACTGACCGTGCCTCGAGCTTGTCCGGATTTTGTCTTTTTACATAGGCTGGACAACCCCATATCTTAACTCGTTTAAGATATGGCATCTTCCCACTCCATATCTCATATGGTGTGGTAGGTACAGATTTAGATGGAACTTGATTCAATAGGTATGCTGCTGTCTCCAGTGCATATCCCCAGAAGGAAATAGGTAACTCAGCTGTGCTCATCATAGAGCGCACCATATCCAATAGGGTGCGGTTCCTCCGTTCAGATACACCGTTGTGCTGTGGTGTATATGGAGGAGTCAGCTGAGAGAGAATCCCATTCTCTTTTAGGAAGTCCAGGAATTCATTGCTCAAGTATTCACCTCCTCGATCAGATCGAAGGATTTTAATACTTTTTCCGGTTTGGTTCTCGACTTCTTGTTTATATTCTCTAAATTTCTCAAAAGCTTCTGATTTGTGTTTCATCAGGAACACATATCCGAATCTAGAGAGATCGTCAGTGAATGTAATGAAGTACGAAGAACCATCCCTGGCATGTGTAGACATGGGACCGCATACATCACTATGTATGAGTCCCAAGAGTTCGGTAACTCTTTCTCCGTGTCCCGTAAACGGAGTTTTGGTCATCTTGCCTTTGAGACATGACTGGCAAGTGTCATAAGATGAAAATTCGAATGGTTTCAAATATCCATCCTTATGCAACTTAGCCAGTCGTGTCGCATTGATGTGACCCAGTCTACAATGCCACAAGAAAGATTCGTTCGGTTCTGAACTCTTCCTCTTGTGTGTGTTTGTTATACTTAGAACTGTTGATTGGTTTAGAACATAAATGCCATTGCACAACGTGCCTGATCCAACCAACTTTTGGTACGGAAAATGTTCATAACATTATCTTGTAATACAAAATTATATCCCTCTTTACTCAATAAAGAAACCGATATAATGTTGCATATCAGGTTCGGCATGTAATAACATTCGTTCAGAACCAATGTATTACCAGTTGGTAATACAAGGTGATATTCCCCGACAGTCTTAGCTGCAACAATTGCACCATTTCCAACTCTAATGTCTTTATCACCTTCTCCAAGTTCTCTATCTTTCCTAAGCCCATGTAACTGATTACATATATGGGATCCTGACCCGGTATCTAATACCCAGGACGTGGAGCAAATGGAGAAACAGTTCTCTGTAACGAACACACCCGAAGAAAATGCATCAACATGTACTTTCTTCATTCGGATGGCATGGGAATCCTGGTATTCCCCTATATCCTGTTCAGTCCTATAACTTTTATAGGAAAGAACGGAACCAACGTTCCCCAGCACAGTATAACATGCGGGTTCGGTCAATACATCCATATTATTATCTTTATTAAGGCATGAAATGGTCGCTACCTGGAGAGAGAGAGAAGAAAACACTTTAGCGTAAGCTCGTGCAAGATCAGATTGGTTATTATCTTATCTAATCAGGATGGCTCCCACTGTTTTTATCAAATCTTCCTTCAAACCCTAAAAGGAAAGACTAGCCGGGATTAATTACACACTACAAGTTCGCCAATCTTTCAGCCAGGCCAGTGTCGATACTTTGAGGGAGGTCTCCCGTGCTTTCGCACGAACCTAATTACTATAAACCTCGTTTTCCCAGAGGCGTAACCCCGTTGACACCTTTCTAGACACCTACTTGATCGGCTAATTGTAATGTGTAAAACTCTCCCAGGAGTAACTCTTACTCGCAGTGGGTATCGGGATCCAACTATCTCATAGAAGGTATGCAATCTCATTGCAAATTTCAACACTTGAAATTCCCGATAATGCTTTTGCCCCAAACGATCTATGACCTTGACAAGGTCAACAAACCATAGACCGTAAGTCAAGTTCAACCCGTCATTTCTTGATTGAATTAAACCCACCCGCACGACCCTTGACAAGGTCAACAAGGCCGTACGACTACCCTAACTCAATCTGCATCATATGCATAAGCAGATAAATACTGGTTAGCTACCGCACACTGCGCCTTGACAAGGTCAACAAACGCAGCACGAATACTAAACAGGACTTATCTGAAATGACGGAGGGCTACGACAGGTTTTTCTGAAAACCTATTGCGTAATGAACTTGATATCGTTGTAGAATCAAATGAAGTTTTGAAATGGAGTGATTTTGAGGCTTTTCTAGTTTTTGCTAAAGGGGTCACTCCCGGTGAAGGGATCGTCGGCCCTTTCCTCGTCGAATGAGGTGCGGGATATATCATATATATCGCTGTGAAAAGAAAAAATCCAAAAGCAGTCAAAAGCAAACCGAGTGTGTAGCATCTGCCAGTTATTGCTAAAGGAGTCACTCCCGGTGAAGGGATCTCGGTCCTTTCCTCATCGAATAAGGTGCAGGATATATCACATATACCGCTTTGCAAAGCAAGAACTGTAGCTATCTGTTTTGTTTAAAATTTGATTCTACAACATCTTAGGTTTGTTTTCTTTCATTAATCACATTAATGAAGTCCCATCATTTAAATACCTAAACATCACAGATAGATATGACGTACACTTATGCCATCCGCATTCGCCTCGATGTCCCCTCGTGCACCGTTAGGTTAGGTAACAAACGACAGAGCAGGGCAGGGCTAGTGCGGGTGCAAAACATAAGTAACGTCTACATAATATATCATATATACTATATAAACTATCTATCACAGAACATCACATGATCACATCACAGATATCGCAGCAGAAAAAACATATGAAATATTGGATATACTAGGACGTCCGTGTTTTCAATACGAGCCAGTATAAAACACGGATTCCACGGTCGTGATGAATAGCCAATCCCACACCCCTAGACCCCTACGAGAGCGGCAAGCAACCCTACCAATTCTAGGGTTAGGAGACCCGGACTCGACTCCTCGAGATGGTCTCCCACTGGACCCTAGAATCCGGTTACTTGTACTCCCCTCCTTGGGTCTATCCTAATGCGGAAAAGTAAATAATATACAAAAGGTGACAACTTCCGCAACCTGGAAGTGCCCCAAATAAAAGAATATTACATACAAGTTTTTACATGAATGAAAATGAAAAACACTCATCTCACATAAAAACCCCCGGCTATTCAAACACGACGATCCAATATAACATATCCAGCAACACATAACATCACATGTCATCAACGTAAGTAAATATGCGCATCCCAATTGTCGTTGACATATAGCAACGAAACCGGCGATATCACATATTACACTTACGGTCACAGAAAAGAAAGTGTAAAACTACAACAATTGGAATCCGCAACCTCTTTAGACATCGCATGCCTAATCAAATGAAATACTTAGACATCACATGCCTAACAATTATAAACCCCGCATTTTAGTCCCATTATCGAAAACTCTTTTCAATATCAAATGAAACTAAACCGCTAGATTTATATCATTCATTCAGTTATCTCATAACTGTTTGTGAATTCCAATTATTGTATCCCATTCCGGATAAATAGAATATATTAAACTTTCCGATCGAACATTCGAACACCCAAGTTTTCCCGAAACCGTCCAACACATGAAATAGGTTCAAAGACATTCACTTCATGCCTCAGTACCAACGGTCCAGCCGTAGAAGGGTCAAGCCAACGCCTCACATGTGGCACGCCGTACTGCCCCAAACCCGAAGCTTCAAAGGGCAGTTCAAGACGGTCACATAATCGAGTTAAGGTTTGTTATCTTCTAGAGGGACCATCGCGTTACTTACACTACTCAGAACGTCCTTAAACCACAGAAAAATCCAACACTTGGAAATTTTCCGGCAGGGGAAAAGTTGGGTATTTATATCCGGTCGAACTTTTTAAAATATTCTAAAGTTATCCGGAAAGCCACATAGACAAGATTTGATAATCCGATCGAATCGTCGATTCCCAATACAACCCCAGAACACTCAACTCTTGAGTCAAATTAAAAATTCCCAGAAAATTCAGCATAATAAAATAGTAATTACTGTGCAAAACGGGAGTGATGATGTCATCATCTTGCCGCGGAACCGCCGCAGAAGCCAGGCTTCTGCCGCGGTTCCGCCGCACTTTTTACTGTTCATGGGATAAATTTTGCATCTTAATTCTTAGATCTCCCTGCTGAATTTTTTAAGCATTTTTAATATGGAAAAATCCCATATTTTAGAAAAAGTCCAGAGAGTACTTGGGTTTTAGGGTTTCGGGTTCGTTCGGGTTTCAAACGTCGTCTAGACTTCGCCTAAGGCTCTAGCTAGGCTCTGATACCACTGTAGGGTTCCTAGGCACACTATAGAGGTCTCACAAGCCATCAACCATGCCAATTTCAAATTTTACGGGTGCCGAGAAACCCTAATACGGATCGTTAACTAGAAATTTAGGCGAAAAACGAATCTAGTTAACAACTTAACTAAAGATAAGAAGCTACAAGCTTTGTAGATCCGGATATCCACTTCCGTATCTCCACGTAGGCGTCCTCTCGCTGTCCATCTCGAATCCCGGACTCAATCGTCGGCTTGATCGGAGAAATGGGCGGACTAGGTCGTCGGCTTCGTACCGAAGATGATCTACGTCGAGGCATCACAAGTTCAAGCTCCGACTTCACAAATTTGTGAAACTTGTGAAGAAAACATCCAAAACAACTTGGCAAGAGGTAGAGGGTGAAGAAATAGGAGGTGGGTTCACTTTAGAATTGGATTTCTCACTTTAGATCTCAAGTTGCCATTGATGGCATCAAGCTTTCTATCTTGAAGAAGAAGATGATGAAGCTAGAATTATGATAAGTGTTGAGTTAAAATGAATAAATAAATGAATACTTATCATAAACTAACTAGGGTAGAGTGTAGAGAATAGACCATGGTTACTTGGATGGGTTAGGGTTAAGCATGAAAACAAGAATGGTTAAGAAGTCAAAGTTTCATGAAGCTTCAACTAGAAACAAACATAGCCACCATTCTTATCTAAATCCTTTCCAAATAAATAAACAAATAAATAAATGAAAAAGCAAAACCCTAATCATCTCTTAACCATGGTTTAATCCTTTACACTTAACCACATGATCAAGTATCATCAAACATGATACAAATATGTACACAAAAGTATATCACATATACTTCTTGCATATCAAGTGAGAAAATCCATTTAAAGTGAACCAATACTAGTTAATGCAAAGTAATATATCAAATATATAATTATACATTAAATCATTAAATCAACACTTGATTTAACGATCCGGTCATATCGCATATAACCAACTAGTATCCTATGTATCGGCTTATCGAATCAATCCTTGATTCGATATCTAGGTTATATCGAATATAACCAATCGATACATCCATCGCGAGAATGAAATACGGTATCACATACACGCATTATTCTCGGTCCTGCACATATCTCATATGCGCTCCTATTTCGTTTCACTTGAGCCAGGAAACCTCTGTGTAGGACTCTAAAGACTCGTCAATACGCCGGTAGCAGATGATGATCATATCAAGCACCCACAAGCCGCAAGCGGTCTGCTAAACGTAACGGCCATCCGGGTATTGAGCGATCAGAAGATCGACGAGCTAGCCCGCTCACACTCCTGTGAATCCAACCAGTAACACTTACCGTACAGTCCGGTCTGTTCGTCTGATATGTCGCATATCAAGTCTAGGGGTGGTAAACGTCAGACCCCAATAACCGATAAGTCGTGCCGATGTGAGGCTCATAACGGGTCGAGAAACTACTGGTAACACTTACCAGCAAATCTCTGATCAGCCCTGGCCAGGGACTTCCCTGTTACGGCCAATCGAGCACAGCGCAACATCAACCCCCAATACCGGGAGAGACGAAACCCCTCCTATCGCTCATTGCCTCCATGTGACTCGGGACTGTACCTAAAGACCACCGTTTTGCACGCCCTCATGGACGTGGTAAGGTGGAGATCAAAGCACAGTGGGAATCACACAAGACTCTATGATGATCTCGGGTCAACAGACTAACCTGTACAAGTGTCACCTGAGAACTGCCATCTGACGTGAGGTATAATACCATCTGGGAGTTCTCGGCGAGTCCGTCCAGTGTACCCAATCTTCACTGAGCACCCGTATACCATCTCTGATGTCAAACACCAATGGATATGGGATCATCCATCGCCCATCTCATGGGTCGAGAAGCGTATACGCTAGTCTACACTGGTTTATCGATGCTCTGTCTCGATACACCCATGACTAGGGACCTTGAAGGATGTACTTATAGACTACCATGTCCCCACTAGTATGATCTGCATCATAGTCCAGGTAGTCAAGTACACATCCTAAGGGCTTTATCAACATGTAACTATAAGACAGTTTAAAGAGACAAGTGTACATGTTAAGATAAAGAGTAACCAGATAGCATACTATCATATCGAGCAAGAAAGTCATCTCTATATATGTCCAAGCATCCAATATAATATACATCATCTGTACAATACTGGCCTCTAGGGCATACATACAACTAACAGCAAGTTAAGTAAGTACTCGGATACTCCTTTCTCGATGTGCATGACGTTCAGACAATGACGCACTAAATTTGTTGACCGGTACGGTGGCTCGTAGAAAATGCTTAACTTGTTCTAGTAGGATGGGTTATCCTGTCTTACCAGATCTATCCCGAAAATCATGTTATCGTAACCATTCTACTAAACAATCACGTCCTCTCCAGACAATGGGAATGGAGGCCCAAGAAGCTCCTGATGACCATCAAAGTCAGTACCGTCGAACATGTAGGGATGATCTAGTGGCAGGAAACACCGATGACCGCAATAACAAACGTTGTTGCTATAATTCAACTGTCTCGAGATTGTATCTTGGTGGCAGTAAGGGCATATTTTGTAACCATGTATGGACCAACCTGATAGCATTCCATACGCAGGAAAGTCATTAATTTTCCATATTAAAGTCGTACACATCATGAAGGTAGTATCTGTGTTTACATCGTAAGACTCCACACCATCAATGAATAAGAATTTTAACTCATCGATCAGAGGTCGGAGGTAAACGTCGATATTTTTTCCTCATGATTTCGGTCCGTCAATAAGAAGAGGTATCATAAAGTAGGACCGATTCATAGCCAACCACGACGACAGATTATAAACTATCATTATAATGGGCCACGTGCTGTGACCTCTACCCATATAGTTGAATGGGCAGAAGCCATCACTAACCAGTCCGAGCCTGATATTGCGAAGATCACTACTGAATGTCGGGTGCCACCTATCGAAATCTTTCCATGCTGGCGAATCTCTTAGATGACTCATTATTCCATCTTCGCTTGGAGCAGCACGATGATGCCAAGTCATTGCCTCTGCTATCTTCTTACACTTGAATAGTCTCTGCAGCCTCTCTGTTATGGAAAAGTATCGTACTATTTTGAAAGGTATATCTAACTTCTTATCAGATACTTTCGGTTTATACTTGTCATCTCCGCAAGTGGGACACTCTTTCAAATCTAAATTCTCTTTCTGGTACAACACACAATATTTAGGACATGCATGAATCTTTTCTCAGTTCAGACCTAAATCAGACATCATCTTTTGGGTTTCGTACCAGCTCTCAAGCACGTTATTTCCCGGGGGTATAGAATCTTTCAAGAACTTGAGAAGTATCGTGAATGGCTTATTGCTCCATCTATTTAGGCATTTAATCCGGAAAAGATGGATGAATCATGATAGTGTGGAATACTTTGCATTCTCATAGATTGGTCTCCTGGCATCAGTCATGTACTTCTCATACTTATCTGCATGCTGTCCTTGACCGAAAGGAATGTCTTCTTCGGTAGGATTACTATCACTGAGAGCGGTCTCTACCATATCCTCCATTTTCTCTCCTAGAAAGAACTTTTCTTCTTCTTCTTCTTCTTCTTCTTCTTCTTCTCCTTCCTCGTGATATAACCGAGTTGTATAAAATCTGGTAAAACCATGCTTAACGATGTAAAGCTCTACCAGTTCTATTTTCTGGTACAACTTATTCCCACACCTTTCGTACGGGTAAAGGATCTTCTCCAAAATTTCCTTATGATGTTCGCGTGCAAATTCGATGAAAGCAGCAATTCCTGCACCGAACTTAGGGTTCATGCGTTGCTGCCAATCTACGTACATCCAATCCTTAACTCTGATGTACACTTTGGCCATGTTATATTGTATAACATATAAATTATAATGGTTTTTTTATGGTGACTATATCAAGCAATATAAGAACGAGATGGTTATTGACAAGAGTAGAATGGAAGTAAGTAGTGCAGTGTATGATTTATGTATGTGTTAGTGTATATGTTCTTTGTGTATGTGAATTTCAATTTATGATTTCGCTTAAGTGTAGGGTGTTGGCTATAGTGCCCTCAAGTCAATTATTGGATCGCAGGCACATGATTGCAATGATTAAGGGAGGACCTATACCGGTAGAACAGTCTTATTCGAGATGATAGTATGCTATCTGGTTTGTCTTTATCATCGTGTATATACTTCAGGTGACATTACAGATCACTATTACATGTTGATAGAGCCCATAGGATTCTTGCTTGACTACTAGCAGTATGATGGCGATCATATACGTGAGAGTTGGGTGGTCTATAAGCACATCCTTAAAGTGTCCCTGGTCGTGGGAGTTTCGAGACCGAGCATCGATACTCCAAGAGTAGACTAGTGTATACGGATCGAGACCCCGACGAGGGGCGGTGGCCGGTCTCACAAGCCATTGGTATTAGTTGGTACACCTAAGATGTATACAGGTGCTCAATGGGTTATGAGTACACCGAACGGACTCGTCGGGAACATGCTAATTGGTATTATACCTATTGTCAGATAGCAGTTCTCGGGTGACATGTGTACAGGTTAGTCTATGGACCTGAGATCGTCATTTGTCTCGTGTGAGTTCCCACTGTGCTTTGATTACTACCCTGCCACGGCACAAAGGAGTCGTGCAAACAGGTTTTAGTTGGGTACAGTCCCGAGCCACATGGAAGCAGTGAGCGGATCATCAAGGGATTCGTCTCTCCCGGTATATTGGGGGTTGATGTCGCAGAGTGCACGGGTGACCATCACCATAAATCCTCAGCCGAGGTATACGAGAATTACTGATTCGGATCAGTAGTTTCTCAGGTGGTGATAGGCTTCATACCAACACTAAATGTCAAGTTATTAAGGGTCTAACTTTATCCACCCCGCTAGACTCGATATGCGATACTCATAGACAAACGGACCGGACTGTACGGATATTGTCACTGTCAGGCTCAATAGGGTTTCAGGATGAGTTCGCTCGTCGGCCTCCCTTTCGCTCAATACCTGAGCAGCCGTTACGTATAGCTAGTGCCACTGGCGTGCTTATGATTAAACCTATTGTCAGCGTATTGACGAGTCTTTAGAGTCCTACACAGAGGGTTTCCCTAGTTCGGGCGAAACGTTGTAGAGGTCGTATGGTTTTATGGAAGGGTTCGATCATATACGTGCACTTGTGCACGGATCATGATCGGATGGATAATACTAGTGGGCTTTGGTTTAAACCGGATCCTAGTATTATATTGTTGGATTACTTTCATCCCATTGTATTCGTATTCAGTCGGAATACGGATGCAGGTATGTATATAAGGATGAGGGGTATTCTTATAATTCGTTATGAGTTTACTTTAGGGTTGCCATTTCTTTTCTTTGTATTAAACATTTAGTTTAAATGTTAACATGTGTTAAAAGTGTGAAGTTAAGTTTTGGTTTGTGAGTGTGAGTTTTGGTTTTGTGCATTGATGGTGCATGTGCTCACTTGGTGACTCATGGTGTTGGGTGTTGGGTGCATTGATGTTTCTTGTGATGGTGGCTGTAGAAATTCTTAAGTTGCTTATCACAACAATTCACACACAACATACTAGAAAAAGAACAGAGAGCATTTTTCTTCTTCACAAGCCAAAAACTTGCCTCACACTTTCTTCACTTGGCAACTCTTTAACCTCCATCCATTCCATCTCATGTGTTGAGAATCATTGGGTGTTTTGAGACAAAGTATTCACACACTATCTCTACTTTATCTTGTGCAGCTAGGCTAGCAAACTGGATGCTCGAATTGCTTCGGTTTTGAAGCGGGAACCTGTATTACTAATTCTCGACGTGGATCGTCTTCGACGAGGGAGACCGGAGATCGAACATCATCAGGGCAGCCGCGATGAGCTAAGGACAGAGGTTGAAGACCGAAGAACACGGATCGATCGGTATAATCTCTTAAACTCCTTTATATAGAACTAATATAGGGTTAATGGTACGGTCCATCGATTAGGCTTCCGTTAGCGTCGGTTCTTTAAAAGTATTTGTTCCGTGTTTGGCCACGGATTGATGGCCGGGGCGCTGGCGTAGCCCTACACAGGGTTGTTAGTGTGTATGTGCTTTGTGTATGTGTGTGTTGTGTATTCGTATTGTATGTGTGTGTTTCGGCTCTCGGGAGTTAGGTTTCTATCCCATTAAGAATGTATAGAGCAGACACCGATTCGCTTGTCCTTTCATCTGTTTCGAGAAAATTTCAATAGCATCTCCCCGCTGTTCTCCGAGTACACTGTAATAGAATAGATAATCATTTCAATACTGTGAAATAATATTGAAATGAGCATCTTATCTATCTTTGTACATGGAGAACCAGCAGAAAGGAGCCGAGAAAATAACTCGAAACGAATAAAAACACAAGTGAATGCATGTGTTTGCTCTATACATTCCTAACTTATCCAAACTGGACAAATCTATCGGTTATCATACAATTGAATCTTCTCGTCACATACACTACACGACAGTTGTTAGTATCGAACGATACCATCCGATATTTAACAAGTTTCGTGTAGTTTTATATCACGACGAATATCGAACGTATGTTAATCGATAGACGGGGACTAAGACGCACTTTAATTTTCACATATGATTATCGATGAGAATATGAAACTTTCATATTATCATCGAGTATCATATATACACTTAGTGTAAGATTTAATTTGAATTGGTTTTACGTTTATGTTTCAATTTCAAGGGTTTGAAGTTTTTAGTTTAGAGTAAAGTTTTTTAAAGTTAAGGGTTTTTTTAATCAAGTTTAAAATTTTGGATTTAGTTCTGATATTATGTTTGGGATTAAATAATTCATAGGGGTTTTTGACAAATTTGCAAATAACAACATCCCTCACCCATAAACACGGGGAAAAAAACGAAACAGGAGATGAAGATTTAGGGTTGGGATTAGGGTCAGTTTGATAAGAGTTCAATATAGAGGAGAATGATGATAAATTAAGGTTTAGCTTTGTTTGATATGAGAGCTCATCATCATCGTTATCTCTCTCTCTCACGCCCACACACACATAGAGACACATACACACACATATCATCATCATCGTTATCACAAACACGCGCACGCACGCACACATATCATCATCTCTCACACACACACATCGTCATCATTATCACACACATATATTAAACTAATTAAACTTTCTAAAAATCCTAATATTAACAAAAATTTAAAATCCTAATATTAACTTAACAAATTCAACTTAACATGAAAAAATTAAACTTAATTTAAAATCCTAAAATTAACAAAAATTTGTAATTTTTTTACCTCGTCATTTTGCGGGTAGGGATCGCTTTGGAGGGTGGTTGAGGCGATGGCGATACGGTGGAGGATGCTGCAGGCCGCGGTGGCGACGCTTTTGAGCCGGTGGAGGATGCTGGTGGTGACGCTTGAAGGCGGTGGTGACGCTTGACGAGGAGGAGGCCGGGAAGGAGGAGGGTGGCTGCGGTGATTGGCGACGAGAGGAGAAGCCGAAGGCGTGGAGACGAGGAAAAGCGCCGGAGGTGGCGACGAGGAGAAGAATAGGGTGCGGGAGAAGGTAAAATTTGGGGGAAAATCAATTTGGGCGTAGAAAAGGGGGAATGAACATTAGCGGCTAATTTTTTTTTTTAATACTTCAATTTTGTCCCTATGGTGTGCACCGCAGGGGTTTCTCTTGCGGTACCATAGGAGTAATTATAAATGTTGATTTCTATTAATTTTTTTATATATAACCGTCCTTATGGTGGGAATCGTAGGAACTAAAATTGCCTTTACGGGTTTTCCATCCGTAGGGGCAACTCGTCTTTGGTATTAGTCATAACATGAATCCCCTACATGGGACGTAAGAACAAGCCTCCATTGAGGTCCCATCAACCCTGTCAACCAGCAGTTACTTCCAAGCATTATGTTTTCCACATAACTTCCCATGAAGAGCTATATGTCGATGTATTTCGTATAAACTTTCCTCACACTTTCTTCACTTAGCAACTCTTTAACCTCCATCCATTTCATCTCATGTGTTGAGAATCATTGGGTGTTTTGAGACAAAATATTCACACACTATCTCTGCTTCATCTTGTGCATCTAGGCTAGCAAACTGGATGCTCGAATTACTTCGGTTTGAAGAGGGAGCCTGTATTACTAATTCTCGACGTGGATCGTCTTCGACGAGGGAGACCGGAGATCGAACTTCTGTTAGTTATATGTATGCCCTAGAGGCCATTACTGTACATAGGATGTATATTGTAGTGGATGCTGGGACATATATAGGGAGGACTTTCTTGCTCGACATGATAGTATGCTATCTGGTTACCCTTTACCTTAACGTGTATGCTCATTGTCTCTCTGTTACATGTTGGTAAAGCCCTTAGGATCTGTACTTGACTACCTGGACTATGATGCGGATCATACTAGTGGGGACATGGTAGTCTATAAGTACATCCTTCAAAGTCCCTAGTCGTGGGTGTATCGAGACGGGGCATCGATATACCAGAGTAGACTAGCGTATACCTTCTCGACCCATACAGATGGGCGATGGATGATCCCATATCCATTGGTGTTTGACATCAGAGGAGATATATGGGTGCTCAGTAGAGACTGGGTACACTGGACGGACTCGCCGAGAACTCCCAGATGGTATTATACCTCACGTCAGATGGCAGTTCTCCGGTGACACTGGTACAGAGTAGTCTATTGACCCGAGATCGTCATAGAGTCTTGTGTGGTTCCCACTGTGCTTTGATTTCCATCTTACCACGTCCAAGAGGGCGTGCAAAACGGTGGTTTTTGGGTACAGTCCCGAGTCATATGGAGGCAATGAGCGATGGAGGGGATTCGTCTCTCCCGGTATAGGGGGTTGATGTTGCGCTGTGTTCGATTGGCTATAACAGGAAATCCCTGGCCAGGGTTTCTGAGATTTACTGGTAAGTGTTACCAGTAGTATCTCGAATTGTTATAGACCTCATATCGACACGACTTATCGAGCTATTGGGGTCTGACGTTTACTACCCCTAGGCGAGATATGCAACATATCAGACGATCAGACCGGACTGTACGGTAGTGTTACTGGTCGGATTCACTGGAGTGTGAGCGGGCTTGCTCGTCGATCTTCAGATCGCTCAATACCCGGGTGGCCGTTACGTTTAGCAGACCGCTTGCGGCTTGTGGGTGTTTGATATGATCATCATCTGCTGCCGGCGTATTGACGAGTCTTTAGAGTCCTACACAGAGGTTTCCTGGCTCAAGCGAAACGAAATAGGAGCGCATATGAGATATGTGCGGGACCGAGAATAATGCGTGTATGTGATACCGTATTCTATTCTCGCGATGATTGTATCGAATGGTTGTATGCGATATAACCTAGGTATCGAATCAAGTATTGATTCGATAAGCCGATACATTGAATACTAGTCGGTCGTGTGCGACATGACCGGATCATTGAATCAAGTGTTGATTTAATGATTTAATGCATAATTATATATTTGATATATTACTTTGCACTAACTAGTATTGGTTCACTTTAAACGGATTTTCTCACTTGGTTTGTGCACATTGTATATGTGATATACTTTTGTACACTTGATTGTATCATGTTTGATGATACATGTTTAACTATAGTTAAGTGTAATGAATTAAGCCATGGTTAAACTAATGATTAGGGTTTTCTTTTTATTGCTTATTTATTTATTTATTTATTTAGAATAGATAAGAAAAGAATGGTTGCTAATTTTGGAGTTTAGTTGAAGCTTCATGAAGCTTTGACTTTGTAACCATTCTTGTCTTCATCTTTAACCCTAACCATTAATCTAACCTTAGTTAATTCTCTACACTTGACCATGGTTCTAATATGATAAGTATTCATTTTCTTTTCCAAATATAATTAACTTATCATAACAATTTCCTTCTTCTTCTTCATTTCTTCAAGTGAAGAAAGCTTGCCTCCTTCAATGGCAAGTGATGAAAAAGAGTGAGAAATCCAAAACTAAAGTCTACCCACTTCCTATTTCTTCATCCTCTACCTCTTGCCAAGTAGTAGAGTGTGTTTCCTTCACAAGTTTTCAAGACTTGATGAAGGTGGAGCTTGATTTAGCGATGCCTCGACGTAGATCATCTTCGGCATGGACATCGACGACCTAGCTCGCTTTTTCTCCGACGAAGCCGACTCTAGAGCCCGGATTCCTTTTGGACAGCGGAGACGACTCTGTTGCGGAGCTATGGAGGTGGAGCACCGGATCTACAAAGGTTGTATTTCCGATATCCCTTTAGTTAAGTTGTTAACTAGATTGTCTTTCGCCTAGATTTCTAGCAAACGATCCGTAGTCGGGTCTCTCGGCACCTAGAATTTTTGAAATTGGCATGGTTGATGCCTTGTGAGACCTCACTAGTGTGCCTAGGAACCCTACAGTGGTATCAGAGCCTAGCTAGAGCCTTAGGCGAAGTCCAGACGGAATCTGAAACCCGAACGAACCCGAAACCCATCACAAGATGTGCTCTCTGTACTTTTTCCAAAAACAGGGATTTTTCAGTATTAAAAATATGTAAAAATATCAGCAGGAAAATATAAGAGTAACTGTGCAATTCGTAACCCTAATTCCATTAAAGCGCCGCGCTTCCGCGGCACGAGCATGGCTCGTGCGGCGGAACCGCGGCCTGTTTGTCGTTTTGTGTGGTGATGTTTGCACAGTAACTCCTATTTAACAGTGCTGGTTTTCCTGGGTATTTTTAATATTTATTCAAGTGTTGAATAATTCTGGGGTTATTTTGGGGATTCGAATGTTTGATCGGATTATCAAATTTTGTCTGTGTGGCTTTCCGGATAAATTTTAGAATATGTTAAAAAGTTCGACCGGATATAAATACCCAATTTTTTCCCTGTCGGGAAATTTCCAAGTGTTGGATTTTTCCGTAGTTTAACGACGTTCTAAGTAGTGCAAGTAACGCGATGGTCCCTCTAGAAGACAACAAACCTTAACTCGATTATGTGACCGTCTTGAACTGCCCTTTGAACCTTCGGGTTTGAGGCAGTACGGCGTGCCACATGTGGGGCGTTGGCTTGACCCTTCTACGGCTGGACCGTTGGTACTGAGGTACGAACTGAATGTTGTTAGACTTATTTCATGTGTTGATCTGTATCGGGAAAACTTGGGTGTTCGATTGTTCGATCGGAAAGTTTAACATTTTCTGTTTATCTGGAATGGGATACAATAATTGGAATTCACAAGTAGTTATGAGATAACTGAATGAATGTTATAAACGTAGCACTTTAGTCTCACTTGATCGGTTGCCACGGAATTTTGATGTGAGCAAAAGTCCGTCGCAATCACGTAGCGTACGCGGATACTCGCCGGGTAAACTTAATAGACAGCCTCACTCCATAGCCCCGACCAAGTGACTGAAGGAGAACCCCGTAGCCGAAAGCATCCGTTAGGGTGCTCGCGGCAGCGGTGTTCCGCCTTGGTGCACTTCATCGACGGCGTCGGGGGTGCGGCCGTCTACTGAAGTTTGCGACGAGCATTCGATCAGGATGTCGGGAATCTTATTGAATTGCCCGACTTGATATTGAAAAGAGTTTTCGATAATGAGACTAAAATGCGGGGTTTATAATTGTTAGGCATGCGATGTCTAAGGAATTCATTTGGTCAGGCATGTGATGTCTGAGGTGGTTGCGGATTCCAACTGTTGTAGTTTTACACTTTCTTTTCTGTGACCGTAAGTGTAATATGTGATATCGCCGGTTTCGTTGCTATATGTCAACGACAATTGGGATGCGCATATTTACTTACGTTGATGACATGTGATGTTATGTGTTGCTGGATATGTTATATTGGATCGTCGTGTTTGAATAGCCGGGGGGTTTTTATGTGAGATGAGTGTTTTTCATTTTCATTCATGTAAAAACTTGTATGTAATATTCTTTTATTGGGGCACTTCCAGGTTGCGGAAGTTGTCACCCTTTGTATATTATTTACTTTTCCGCACTAGGATAGACCCAAGGAGGGGAGCACAAGTAACCGGGTTCTGGAGTCCAGTGGGAGACCAACTCGAGGAGTCGAGTCCGGGTCTCCTAACTCTAGAATTGGTAGGGTTGCTTGCCGCTCTCGTAGGGGTCTAGGGGTGTGGGTTTGGCTATTCATCACGACCGTGGAATCCGTGTTTTATACTGGCTCGTATTGAAAACACGGACGTCCTAGTATATCCAATATTTCATATGTTTCTTCTGCTGCGATATCTGCGATGTGATCATGTGATGTTCTCTGGTAGATACAGTATATAGTATATATGATATATTATATAGGCGTTACTTATGTTTTACACCCGCGCTAGCCCTGCCCTGCTCTGCCGTTAGTTACCTAACCTAACGGTGCACGAGAGGACATCGAGGCGAATGCGGATGGCATAAGTGTACGTCGTATTTATCTGTGATGATTAGGTACATATATATGATGGGACTTCATTAATATGATTAATGAAATAAAAGAAACCTAAGATGTTGTAGAATCGAATTTCAAAATAAAACAGGTAGCTACAGTTCTTGCTTTGCACAGCGGTATATATGATATATCCTGCACCTTATTCGATGAGGAAAGGACCGAGATCCCTTCACCGGGAGTGACTCCTTTAGCAATAACTGGTCGATGCTACGCCCTCGGTTTGTCTTTTGATTGCTTTTAAGAGTTTTTGCTTTGCACAGTGATATATATGATATATCCCGCACCTCATTCGACGAGGAAAGGACCGACGATCCCTTCACCGGGAGTGACTCCTTTAGCAAAACTGGAAAAGCCTCAAAAACACTCCATTTTAAAATCATTTGATTCTACAACGATATCAAGTTCATTATGCAATAGGTTTTCAGAAAAACCTGTCGTAGCCCTCCGTCATTTCAGATAAATCCTGTTTAGTATTCGTGCTGCGTTTGTTGACCTTGTCAAGGCGCAGTGTGCGGTAGCTAACCAGTATTTATCTGCTTATGCATATGATGCAGATTGGGTTAGGGTAGTCATGCGGCCTTGTTGACCTTGTCAAGGGTCGTGCGGGTGGGTTTGATTCAATCAAGAAATGACGGGTTGAACTTGACTTGCGGTCTATGGTTTGTTGACCTTGTCAAGGTCATAGATCGTTCGGGGCAAAACATTATCGGGAATTTCAAGTGTTGAAATTTGCAATGAGATTGCATACCTTCTATGAGATAGTTGGATCCCGATACCCGCTGCGAGTAAGTGTTACTCCTGGGAGAGTTTTATACATTACAATTAGTCGATCAAGTAGGTGTCTAGAAAGGTGTCAACGGGGTTACGCCTTTGGGAAAACGAGGTTTACATTAATTAGGTTCGTGCGAAAGCACGGGGGACCTCCCTCAAAGTACCGACACTGGCCTGGCTGAAAGATTGGCGAACTTGTAGTGTGTAATTAATCCCGGCTAGTCTTTCCTTTTAGGGTTTGAAGGAAGATTTGATAAAAAAGCAGTGGGAGCCATCCTGATTAGATAAAATAATAACCAATCTATTCTTGCAAGAGCGCACGCTGAGTGTTTTCTTCTCTCTCTCTCCAGGTAGCGACCATATCACGCCTTAATCAAGATAATAAAACGGAATATTGACCGAACCCGCTTGTTATACTGAGCTGGGGAACGTTGGTCCCGCTCCAACTTATAATAGTTATAAGACAGAGCAGGAAATTGGGGATTACCAGAATTCCCGTGCCGCCCAAACGAAGATAGTGCATGATGATGCATCATCTTCGGGTGTGTTCATTATAAAGAACTGTTTCTCTGTATCCTCTACATCCTGGGTATATGATATCGGATCAGGATCCCAGATATGTAATCTGTTACATAGGGCTACAGATAGGTAGAGAACTGAGAACGGGTGATAAGTTTCATGAGGCAGAAAACGGGGCAAGAGTTGCAGCCAAGTCTGTCGGTCACTGTCACCCTGTATTACCAATACATTGATTCTGAACGAATGTTATTAGATACCGAACCTGATATACCAAATCATATCACTCTCTTTGTTAGTAAAGAAATGATATAATTTTATATTGTTGGATAATGTTTTGAACATTTCCTATATCAAAAGTTGATCGGATCAGGCACGTTATCTAAAAGCATTGATGTTCTAAATCAAACTACAGTTCTTAGTGTACAGAACACACACAAGAGGAAGAGTTCAGAAATGAACGAATCCTTCTTGAGGTATTGTAGACTAGGTCAGATCAATGCGACCCAACTGGCTAGAGTTACATATAGATGTATATTTAAATCAGTTTGAATTTACATCTTGTGAAACTCGCCAGTCATGTCACAAAGATAAGATGACCATAGCTCCGTTTATTGGAAACAGAGAAAGAGTTAGTGTACTCTTGGGATGATACATGTTGATGTATGTAGGTCCCCTGTCTACACATGTCAAGACCGGTTCTTTTACTTCATTACATTCTCTGATAATCTCTCAAGATTCAGACATACGTTCCTGTTGAAACATGAGTCCGAACCTTTTGAGATATTCACAGAATATAAGTTAGAAGTAGAGAACCAATGAGGGTATAAGTATTATGTCCTTTGATGAGATCAAGGAGGAGAATACTTGAGCACGAAAATCCTGGATTATTCTAAAGGAGAATGAGATTCTCTCTCAGCATTACTCCTCTGTATACACCATAGCACGATGGTATATCGGGGCGGAGCAATAACACCCTATATGATAAGGTGTGCTCTATGATGAGTACTACTGAGTTACCTTTTTCCTTTTGGGAGGTATGCGCTTGAGAAGCTGCATACCTATTGAATAGGGTTCGAATCAAATCTGTTGCCTACCATTTCATATGTGATATGGAAAGGGAAGTGCCCATGTCTTAAGCTAGTTAAGATTTGGGGTTGCCCGGCCTATGTTTTAAAGCAAAATCCGGACAAGCTCGAGGCAAGGTCTGTTATGTACAACTGGAAAGGTTCCAGCTATACAAACTGCAGCTGATGATTTGAAAGAACCAAAGGATTCAATAGTTACCAATGAACCTCAGCCTCTCCGCCGATCTAGTAGGGTTCCTCACCCACCTGAGAGATACTTCTGTTTCTCTGTGACAGTGGGAGCGAGGATTGCATCATGAGATGATGACCCAACTAGTTTCGAGCTGGCCATCAAGAGTAAGACTCTGTAAGAATGGCTGGATGCTTGGTGATCTGAGATGGAATCCTTATACACCAACAAAGTATGGACTTTAGTTGCTATATCTGAAGGGTTAAATCCCCATCAGGAGCAAGTATATCTTGAGAAGATTACTTGGTGTAGATGGAAAAGTTGAGACTTTCAAAGCTAGACTTGTTAAAGGTTTTCATCATTGACCAGGTGTGGATCATGATGAAACCTTTTCAAGTAGCTATGCTTAAGTCCATCCAGATCCTACTTGCCACGGCTACATACCATGACTACGATATCTGGTGGTTGGGTGTCATGACAGCTTTTCTAAATGATGTTTAGAAAAGAGTGTCTATAAGTACACAGCCAGAGGGCTTCGTAGACAGTGGGAGCAGCGGAAACGTGTGCAAGATGCTTTATAGGATAAAGCAGGCATCGCGGAGTTGGAACATCTGTTTTGATGAAACGGTCAAAGAAGTTGACATCATCAAAATAGTAGATGAACCTTGTATAAACAAAAAGGTAGTATGGAGTATGGTGGTGATCCTCGTAGAGTACCTGGATGACATACTCTTGATAGGGAAGGAGTTTCCTATGCTACGCTCGATCAATCTCCGCTTATCACTATGATTCTCCATATAGAATCAAATTGATACCTCCTATATCCTGGGTTTTGGATCTATGAGATAGATTTAATTGGATGTTAGGACTCTCACTAGTTGTAGTGAGATGGTATCAATCGATCCTGGGGAGAATCACTGGAAGGGTTCCAGGGTGATAAAGACGACTGAATGTCAGTCACAGGCATTGTCTTTACCCTCAGTGGAGGGACGGTATGTTGGAAGAGTTCCAAGCTAGATACCGTGACATACTAGACGATAAAGGCTGGATACATCGCTACTTAAGATGCTACCAAAGAGGCTGTTTGGGTGTATATTGGTTCATGAGATGAACTATGTTCCTCCCATTGTGTGACAATGGATTTGTGGCTTATGCCAAGGAACGCCGGTCCCATCAGTGATCCAGACATATTCTAAGGCAGTATCACTTGATCATGGAGATGGTTGATCTCTAGGGAGATCGAGGTTAGGAGAGTAAGCTCAGAGGACAACACAGCGGATCCACTCACAAAGGCCTGTTCCCAGAGAGAGACTTTTATGGGATGGTTGAGTATGAGATACTACAACCACTGCTACAGATGGCCCTAGTGCAAGTGGGAGATTGTTAGTTATATGTATGCCCTAGAGGCCATTACTGTACATAGGATGTATATTGTAGTGGATGCTGGGACATATATAGGGAGGACTTTCTTGCTCGACATGATAGTATGCTATCTGGTTACCCTTTACCTTAACGTGTATGCTCATTGTCTCTCTGTTACATGTTGGTAAAGCCCTTAGGATCTGTACTTGACTACCTGGACTATGATGCGGATCATACTAGTGGGGACATGGTAGTCTATAAGTACATCCTTCAAAGTCCCTAGTCGTGGGTGTATCGAGACGGGGCATCGATATACCAGAGTAGACTAGCGTATACCTTCTCGACCCATACAGATGGGCGATGGATGATCCCATATCCATTGGTGTTTGACATCAGAGGAGATATACGGGTGCTCAGTAGAGACTGGGTATACTGGACGGACTCGCCGAGAACTCCCAGATGGTATTATACCTCACGTCAGATGGCAGTTCTCTGGTGACACTGGTACAGAGTAGTCTGTTGACCCGAGATCGTCATAGAGTCTTGTGTGGTTCCCACTGTGCTTTGATTTCCATCTTACCACGTCCAAGAGGGCGTGCAAAACGGTGGTTTTTGGGTACAGTCCCGAGTCACATGGAGGCAATGAGCGATAGGAGGGGATTCGTCTCTCCCGGTATAGGGGGTTGATGTTGCGCTGTGTTCGATTGGCTATAACAGGAAATCCCTGGCCAGGGTTCCTGAGATTTACTGGTAAGTGTTACCAGTAGTATCTCGAATTGTTATAGACCTCATATCGACATGACTTATCGAGCTATTGGGGTCTGACGTTTACCACCCTTAGGCGAGATATGCGACATATCAGACGATCAGACCGGACTGTACGGTAGTGTTACTGGTCGGATTCACTGGAGTGTGAGCGGGCTTGCTCGTCGATCTTCAGATCGCTCAATACCCGGGTGGCCGTTACGTTTAGCAGACCGCTTGCGGCTTGTGGGTGTTTGATATGATCATCATCTGCTGCCGGCGTATTGACGAGTCTTTAGAGTCCTACACAGAGGTTTCCTGGCTCAAGCGAAACGAAATAGGAGCGCATATGAGATATGTGCGGGACCGAGAATAATGCGTGTATGTGATACCGTATTCTATTCTCGCGATGATTGTATCGAATGGTTGTATGCGATATAACCTAGGTATCGAATCAAGTATTGATTCGATAAGCCGATACATTGAATACTAGTCGGTCGTGTGCGACATGACCGGATCATTGAATCAAGTGTTGATTTAATGATTTAATGCATAATTATATATTTGATATATTACTTTGCACTAACTAGTATTGGTTCACTTTAAACGGATTTTCTCACTTGGTTTGTGCACATTGTATATGTGATATACTTTTGTACACTTGATTGTATCATGTTTGATGATACATGTTTAACTATAGTTAAGTGTAATGAATTAAGCCATGGTTAAACTAATGATTAGGGTTTTCTTTTTATTGCTTATTTATTTATTTATTTATTTAGAATAGATAAGAAAAGAATGGTTGCTAATTTTGGAGTTTAGTTGAAGCTTCATGAAGCTTTGACTTTGTAACCATTCTTGTCTTCATCTTTAACCCTAACCATTAATCTAACCTTAGTTAATTCTCTACACTTGACCATGGTTCTAATATGATAAGTATTCATTTTCTTTTCCAAATATAATTAACTTATCATAACAATTTCCTTCTTCTTCTTCATTTCTTCAAGTGAAGAAAGCTTGCCTCCTTCAATGGCAAGTGATGAAAAAGAGTGAGAAATCCAAAACTAAAGTCTACCCACTTCCTATTTCTTCATCCTCTACCTCTTGCCAAGTAGTAGAGTGTGTTTCCTTCACAAGTTTTCAAGACTTGATGAAGGTGGAGCTTGATTTAGCGATGCCTTGACGTAGATCATCTTCGGCATGGACATCGACGACCTAGCTCGCTTTTTTTCCGACGAAGCCGACTCTAGAGCCCGGATTCCTTTTGGACAGCGGAGACGACTCTGTTGCGGAGCTATGGAGGTGGAGCACCGGATCTACAAAGGTTGTATTTCCGATATCCCTTTAGTTAAGTTGTTAACTAGATTGTCTTTCTCCTAGATTTCTAGCAAACGATCCGTAGTCGGGTCTCTCGGCACCTAGAATTTTTGAAATTGGCATGGTTGATGCCTTGTGAGACCTCACTAGTGTGCCTAGGAACCCTACAACTTCATCAGGGCAGCCGCGATGAGCTAAGGACAGAGGTTGAAGACCGAAGAACACGGATCGATCGGTATAATCTCATAAACTCCTTTATATAGAACTAATATAGGGTTAATGGTACGGTCCATCGATTAGGCTTCCGTTAGCGCCGGTTCTTTAAAAGTATTTGTTCCGTATTTGGCCACGGATTGATGGCCGGGATGCTGGCGTAGCCCTACACAGGGTTGTTAGTATGTATGTGCTTTGTGTATGTGTGTGTTGTGTATTCGTATTGTATGTGTGTGTTTCGGCTCTCGGGAGTTAGGTTTCTATCCCTTTAAAAATGTATAGAGCAGACACCCATTCGCTTGTCCTTTCATCTGTTTTGAGAAAATTTCAATAGTATCTCCCCGCTGTTCTCCGAGTACACTGTAATAGAATAGATAATCATTTCAATACTGTGAAATAATATTGAAATGAGCATCTTATCTATATTTGTACACGGAGAACCAGCGGAAAGGTGCCGAGAAAATAACTCGAAACGAATGAAAACACAAGTGAATGCATGTGTTTGCTTTATACATTCCTAACTTATCCAAACTGGACAAATCTATCGGTTATCATACAATTGAATCTTCTCGTCACATACACTACACGACAGTTGTTAGTATCGAACGATACCATCCGATATTTAACAAGTTTCGTGTAGTTTTATATCACGACGAATATCGAACGTATGTTAATCGATAGACGGGGACTAAGGCGCACTTTAATTTTCACATATGATTATCGATGAGAATATGAAAATTTCATATTATCATCGAGTATCATATATACACTTAGTGTAAGATTTAATTTGAATTGGTTTTACGTTTATGTTTCAATTTCAAGGGTTTGTAGTTTTTAGTTTAGAGTAAAGTTTTTTAAAGTTAAGGGTTTTTTTTACTCAAGTTTAAAATTTTGGATTCAGTTCTGATATTATGTTTGGGATTAAATAATTCATAGGGGTTTTTGACAAATTTGCAAATAACAACATCCCTCACCCATAAACACGGGGAAAAAAAACGAAACAGGAGATGAAGATTTAGGGTTGGGATTAGGGTCAGTTTGATAAGAGTTCAATATAGAGGAGAATGATGATAAATTAAGGTTTAGCTTTGTTTGATATGAGAGCTCATCATCATCGTTATCTCTCTCTCTCATGCCCACACACACATAGAGACACATACAAACACATATCATCATCATCGTTATCACAAACACGCGCACGCACGCACACATATCATCATCTCTCACACACACACATCGTCATCATTATCACACACATATATTAAACTAATTAAACTTTCTAAAAATCCTAATATTAACAAAAATTTAAAATCCTAATATTAACTTAACAAATTCAACTTAACATGAAAAAATTAAACTTAATTTAAAATCCTAAAATTAACAAAAATTTGTAATTTTTTTACCTCGCCGTTTTGCGGGTAGGGATCGCTGTGGAGGGTGGTTGAGGCGATGGCGACGCGGTGGAGGATGCTGAAGGCCGCGGTGGCGACGCTTTGAGCCGGTGGAGGATGCTGGTGGTGACGCTTGAAGGCGGTGGTGACGCTTGACGAGGAGGAGGCCGGGAAGGAGGAGGGTGGCTGCGGTGATTGGCGACGAGAGGAGAAGCCGAAGGCGTGGAGACGAGGAAAAGCGCCGGAGGTGGCGACGAGGAGAAGAATAGGGTGCGGGAGGAGGTAAAATTTTGGGGGAAAATCAATTTGGGCGTGGAAAAGGGGGAATGAACATTAGCGGCTAATTTTTTTTTTAATACTTCAATTTTGTCCCTATGGTGTGCACCGCAGGGGTTTCTCTTGCGGTACCATAGGAGTAATTATAAATGTTGATTTCTATTAATTTTTTATATATATAACCGTCCTTATGATGGGAATCGTAGGAACTAAAATTGCCTTTACAGGTTTTCCATCCGTAGGGGCAACTCGTCTTTGGTATTAGTCATAACATGAATCCCCTACATGGGACGTAAGAACAAGCCTCCATTGAGGTCCCATCAACCCTGTCAACCAGCAGTTACTTCCAAGCATTATGTTTGCCACATAACTTCCCATGAAGAGCTATATGTCGATGTATTTCGTATAAACTTTCCTCACACTTTCTTCACTTAGCAACTCTTTAACCTCCATCCATTTCATCTCATGTGTTGAGAATCATTGGGTATTTTGAGACAAAATATTCACACACTATCTCTGCTTCATCTTGTGCATCTAGGCTAGCAAACTGGATGCTCGAATTACTTCGGTTTTGAAGCGAGAGCCTGTATTACTAATTCTCGACGTGGATCGTCTTCGACGAGGGAGACCGGAGATCGAACTTCATCAGGGCAGCCGCGATGAGCTAAGGACAGAGGTTGAAGACCGAAGAATACGGATCGATCGGTATAATCTCTTAAACTATTTTATATAGAACTAATATAGGGTTAATGGTACGGTCCATCGATTAGGCTTCCGTTAGCGCCGGTTCTTTAAAAGTATTTGTTCCGTGTTTGGCCACGGATTGATGGCCGGGGCGCTGGCGTAGCCCTACACAGGGTTGTTAGTGTGTATGTGCTTTGTGTATGTGTGTATTGTGTATTCATATTGTATGTGTTTGTTTCGGCTCTCGGGAGTTAGGTTTCTATCCCATTAAGAATGTATAGAGCAGAAACCCATTCGCTTGTCCTTTCATCTGTTTCGAGAAAATTTCAATAGCATCTCCCCGCTGTTCTCCGAGTACACTATAATAGAATAGATAATCATTTCAATACTGTGAAATAATATTGAAATGAGCATCTTATCTATCTTTGTACACGGAGAACCAGCGGAAAGGTGCCGAGAAAATAACTCGAAACGAATGAAAATACAAGTGAATGCATGTGTTTGCTTTATACATTCCTAACTTATCCAAACTGGACAAATCTATCGATTATCATACAATTGAATCTTCTCGTCATATAGACTACACGACAGTTGTTAGTATCGAACGATACCATCCGATATTTAACAAGTTTCGTGTTGTTTTATATCACGACGAATATCGAACGTATGTTAATCGATAGACGGGGACTAAGGCGCACTTTAATTTTCACATATGATTATCGATGAGAATATGAAAATTTCATATTATCATCGAGTATCATATATACACTTAGTGTAAGATTTAATTTAAATTGGTTTTACGTTTATGTTTCAATTTCAAGAGTTTGAAGTTTTTAGTTTAGAGTAAAGTTTTTTAAAGTTAAGGGTTTTTTTAATCAAGTTTAAAATTTTGGATTTAGTTCTGATATTACGTTTGGGATTAAATAATTCATAGGGGTTTTTGACAAATTTGCAAATAACAACATCCCTCACCCATAAACACGGGGAAAAAAAACGAAACAGGAGATGAAGATTTAGGGTTGGGATTAGGGTCAGTTTGATAAGAGTTCAATATAGAGGAGAATGATGATAAATTAAGGTTTAGCTTTGTTTGATATGAGAGCTCAACATCATCGTTATCTCTCTCTCTCTCACGCCCACACACACATAGAGACACATACACACACATAGCATCATCATCGTTATCACAAACACGCGCACGCACGCACACATATCATCATCTCTCACACACACACATCGTCATCATTATCACACACATATATTAAACTAATTAAACTTTCTAAAAATCCTAATATTAACAAAAATTTAAAATCCTAATATTAACTTAACAAATTCAACTTAACATGAAAAAATTAAACTTAATTTAAAATCCTAAAATTAACAAAAATTTGTAATTTTTTTACCTCGCCGTTTTGCGGGTAGGGATCGCTGTGGAGGGTGGTTGAGCCGATGGCGACGCGGTGGAGGATGCTGCAGGCCGCGGTGGCGACGCTTTGAGCCGGTAGAGGATGCTGGTGGTGACGCTTGAAGGCGGTGGTGACGCTTGACGAGGAGGAGGCCGGGAAGGAGGAGGGTGGCTGCGGTGATTGGCGACGAGAGGAGAAGCCGAAGGCGTGGAGACGAGGAAAAGCGCCGGAGGTGGCGACGAGGAGAAGAATAGGGTGCGGGAGAAGGTAAAATTTTGGGGGAAAATCAATTTGGGCGTGGAAAAGGGGGAATGAACATTAGCGGCTAATTTTTTTTTTTAATACTTCAATTTTGTCCCTATGGTGTGCACCGCAGGGGTTTCTCTTGCGGTACCGTAGGAGTAATTATAAATGTTGATTTCTATTAATTTTTTTATATATAACCATCCTTATGGTGGGAATCGTAGGAACTAAAATTGCCTTTACGGGTTTTCCATCCGTAGGGACAACTCGTCTTTGGTATTAGTCATAACATGAATCCCCTACATGGGACGTAAGAACAAGCCTCCATTGAGGTCCCATCAACCCTGTCAACCAGCAATTACTTCCAAGCATTATGTTTGCCACATAACTTCCCATGAAGAGCTATATGTCGATGTATTTCGTATAAACTTTCCTCACACTTTCTTCACTTAGCAACTCTTTAACCTCCATCCATTTCATCTCATGTGTTGAGAATCATTGGGTGTTTTGAGACAAAATATTCACACACTATCTCTGCTTCATCTTGTGCATCTAGGCTAGCAAACTGGATGCTCGAATTACTTCGGTTTTGAAGCGGGAGCCTGTATTACTAATTCTCGACGTGGATCGTATTCGACGAGGGAGACCGGAGATCGAACTTCATCAGGGCAGCCGCGATGAGCTAAGGACAGAGGTTGAAGACCGAAGAACACGGATCGATCGGTATAATCTCTTAAACTCCTTTATATAGAACTAATATAGGGTTAATGGTACGGTCCATCGATTAGGCTTCCGTTAGCGCCGGTTCTTTAAAAGTATTTGTTCCATGTTTGGCCACGGATTGATGGCCGGGACGCTGGCGTAGCCCTACACAGGGTTGTTAGTGTGTATGTGCTTTGTGTATGTGTGTGTTGTGTATTCGTATTGTATGTGTTTGTTTCGGCTCTCGGGAGTTAGGTTTCTATTCCATTAAGAATGTATAGAGCAGACACCCATTCGCTTGTCCTTTCATCTGTTTCGAGAAAATTTCAATTGCATCTCCCCGCTGTTCTCCGAATACACTGTAATAGAATAGATAATCATTTCAATACTGTGAAATAATATTGAAATGAGCATCTTATCTATCTTTGTACACGGAGAACCAGCGGAAAGGTGCCGAGAAAATAACTCGAAACAAATGAAAACATAAGTGAATGCATGTGTTTGCTTTATACATTCCTAACTTATCCAAACTGGACAAATCTATCGGTTATCATACAATTGAATCTTCTCGTCATATAGACTACACGACAGTTGTTAGTATCGAACGATACCATCCGATATTTAACAAGTTTCGTGTAGTTTTATATCACGACGAATATCGAACGTATGTTAATCGATAGACGGGGACTAAGGCGCACTTTAATTTTCACATATGATTATCGATGGGAATATGAAAATTTCATATTATCATCGAGTATCATATATACACTTAGTGTAAGATTTAATTTGAATTGGTTTTACGTTTATGTTTCAATTTCAAGAGTTTGAAGTTTTTAGTTTAGAGTAAAGTTTTTTAAAGTTAGGGGTTTTTTTAATCAAGTTTAAAATTTTGGATTTAGTTCTGATATTATGTTTGGGATTAAATAATTCATAGGGGGTTTTAACAAATTTGCAAATAACAACATCCCTCACCCATAAACACGGGGAAAAAAAACGAAACAGGAGATGAAGATTTAGGGTTGGGATTAGGGTCAGTTTGATAAGAGTTCAATATAGAGGAGAATGATGATAAATTAAGGTTTAGCTTTGTTTGATATGAGAGCTCATCATCATCGTTATCTCTCTCTCTCTCACGCCCACACACACATAGAGACACATACACACACATATCATCATCATCGTTATCACAAACACGTGCACGCACGCACACATATCATCATCTCTCACACACACACATCGTCATCATTGTCACACACATATATTAAACTAATTAAACTTTCTAAAAATCCTAATATTAACAAAAATTTAAAATCCTAATATTAACTTAACAAATTCAACTTAACATGAAAAAATTAAACTTAATTTACAATCCTAAAATTAACAAAAATTTGTAATTTTTTTACCTCGCCGTTTTGCGGGTAGGGATCGCTGTGGAGGGTGGTTGAGGCGATGGCGACGCGGTGGAGGATGCTGCAGGCCGCGGTGGCGACGCTTTGAGCCGGTGGAGGATGCTGGTGGTGACGCTTGAAGGCGGTGGTGACGCTTGACGAGGAGGAGGCCGGGAAGGAGGAGGGTGGCTGCGGTGATTGGCGACGAGAGGAGAAGCCGAAGGCGTGGAGACGAGGAAAAGCGCCGGAGGTGGCGACGAGGAGAAGAATAGGGTACGGGAGAAGGTAAAATTTTGGGGGAAAATCAATTTGGGCGTGGAAAAGGGGGAATGAACATTAGCGGCTAATTTTTTTTTTTAATACTTCAATTTTGTCCCTATGGTGTGCACCGCAGGGGTTTCTCTTGCGGTACCCTAGGAGTAATTATAAATGTTGATTTCTATTAATTTTTTTATATATAACCGTCCTTATGGTGGGAATCGTAGGAACTAAAATTGCCTTTACGGGTTTTCCATCCGTAGGGGCAACTCGTCTTTGGTATTAGTCATAACATGAATCCCCTACATGGGACGTAAGAACAAGCCTCCATTGAGGTCCCATCAACCCTGTCAACCCGCAGTTACTTCCAAGCATTATGTTTGCCACATAACTTCCCATGAAGAGCTATATGTCGATGTATTTCGTATAAACTTTCCTCACACTTTCTTCACTTAGCAACTCTTTAACCTCCGTCCATTTCATCTCATGTGTTGAGAATCATTGGGTGTTTTGAGACAAAATATTCACACACTATCTCTGCTTCATCTTGTGCATCTAGGCTAGCAAACTGGATGCTCGAATTACTTCGGTTTTGAAGCGGGAGCCTGTATTACTAATTCTCGACGTAGATCGTCTTCGACGAGGGAGACCGGAGATCGAACTTCATCAGGGCAGCCGCGATGAGCTAAGGACAGAGGTTGAAGACCGAAAAACACGGATCGATCGGTATAATCTCTTAAACTCCTTTATATAGAACTAATATAGGGTTAATGGTACGGTCCATCGATTAGGCTTCCGTTAGCGCCGGTTCTTTAAAAGTATTTGTTCCGTGTTTGGCCACGGATTGATGGCCGGGGCGCTGACGTAGCCCTACACAGGGTTGTTAGTGTGTATGTGCTTTGTGTATGTGTGTGTTGTGTATTCATATTGTATGTGTTTGTTTCGGCTCTCGGGAGTTAGGTTTCTATCCCATTAAGAATGTATAGAGCAGACACCCATTCGCTTGTCCTTTCATCTGTTTCGAGAAAATTTCAATAGCATCTCCCCGCTGTTCTCCGAGTACACTGTAATAGAATAGATAATCATTTCAATACTGTGAAATAATATTGAAATGAGCATCTTATCTATCTTTGTACACGGAGAACCAGCGGAAAGGTGCCGAGAAAATAACTCGAAACGAATGAAAACACAAGTGAATGCATATGTTTGCTTTATACATTCCTAACTTATCCAAACTGAACAAATCTATCGGTTATCATACAATTGAATCTTCTCGTCACATACACTACACGACAGTTGTTAGTATCGAACGATACCATCCGATATTTAACAAGTTTCGTGTAGTTTTATATCACGACGAATATCGAACGTATGTTAATCGATAGACGGGGACTAAGGCGCACTTTAATTTTCACATATGATTATCGATGAGGGTATGAAAATTTTATATTATTATCGAGTATCATATAAACACTTAGTGTAAGATTTAATTTGAATTGTTTTACGTTTATGTTTCAATTTCAAGGGTTTGAAGTTTTTAGTTTAGAGTAAAGATTTTTAAAGTTAAGGGTTTTTTTAATCAAGTTTAAAATTTTGGATTTAGTTCTGATATTATGTTTGGATTTTAAATAATTCATAGGGGTTTTTGACAAATTTGCAAATAACAACACCCCTCACCCATAAACACGGGAAAAAAAACGAAACAGGAGATGAAGATTTAGGGTGGGATTAGGATCAGTTTGATAAGAGTTCAATATAGAGGAGAATGATGATAAATTAAGGTTTAGCCTTGTTTGATATGAGAGCTCATCATCATTGTTATCTCTCTCTCTCTCTCTCCGCCACGCCCACCACATACAAATAGAGACACATACACACACATATCATCATCATTGTTATAACAAACACGCGCACGCACGCACACATATCATCACCTCACACACACACATCGTCATCATTATCACACACATATATTAAACTAATTAAACTTTCTAAAAAATCCTAATATTAACAAAAATTTAAAATCCTAATATTAACCTAACAAATTCAACTTAACATGAAAAAATTAAACTAATTAAACTTAATTTGAAATCCTAAAATTAACAAAAATTTGTAATTTATTTACCTGGTTGTTTTGCGGGTAGGGATCGCTGCGGAGGATGGTTGAGGCGATGGCGACGCGGTGGAGGATGCTGCAGGCTGCGGTGGCGACGTTTTAAGCCGGTGGAGAATGCTGGTGGCGACGCTTGAAGGCGGTGGCGACGCTTGACGAGGAGGAGGTCGGGAAGGAGGAGGGTGGCTGCGGCGATTGGCGACGAGAGGAGAAGCCGAAGGCGTGGAGACGAGGAAAAGCGCCGGAGGTGGCAACGAGGAGAAGACTAGGGTGCGGGAGAAGGTAAAATTTTGGGGGGAAATCAATTTGGGCGTTGAAAAGGGGGAATGTTTAATACTTCAATTTTGTCCCTATGGTGTGCACCGCAGGGGTTTCTCTTGCGGCACTATATGAGTAATTATAAATGTTGATTTTTATTAATTTTATATATATATAACTGTCCTTACGGTGGAAACCGTAGGGACTAAAATTGCCTTTACGGGTTTTCCATCTTCCATCCGTAGGGGCAACTCATCTTTGGTAGAAAAAGCCTCCATTGAGGTCCCATCATCCCTGTCAACCAGCAGTTACTTCCAAGCATTATGTTTGCCACATAACTTCCCATGAAGAGCTATATGCCGATGTATTTCGTATAACCTATGCACAAACGTGAAAATCAATCTATTGGCCGATAAATATCGTATGCTTGATAATTCTTGCATGCCCAATTTAAGTGGTGCCTAAATGGAATTGTACAAATGTAAACTGACGGCCGCATATATAGGTGTTCGCTATTTGCAATTTTCAAGCATGACGTATGATGTCTTCTTAGCCAATAAATTATGGGTTATAATGATCGACTTATATTGTTTTTCTCTGATGGTTTGACTTAATGGTTATTAGTTATTTCGGTTGTTATAAATATTGATGATAACTTTCCACAGATCCACTAAGTTTGTTTTTACTGATGTGTGCTGTAAATATTATATTAGCAGAAACTAATTGTTTTGCTTATAGAAAATATAATACTATTGATTAATTTCAGCTAAAAAAAAGTTCCTAGCAAGCATGAATCTTATCAAAATCCGAGTTGAGTGGTTGTTCGGGCGTCTATTCTAAAACATGGTGGATGTAGGTGGCTCTCACATGGGGGAAGGGAGGGAAAGATTTGCAATTTGCAATTTTAATTTTGTAAAGATTCCGACATCTCAACTAAACATTTGATATTACAATTTACATGCAGATGGATCCCAAGGAATCCTGGTGTATATAGTTTAAGGGGAAATTGTCAAAAAGCTTCCGGAAAATTCAGAAGTAGTCTAAAATCCGTAATTTTCATAATTGTCGGAAATAACCTGCTGTTCAAAAATCTTTATGGAAAAAAACCTAAAAACATCGTACCGACTGAGCTGTTATTTTGATGCCAAAACCAAAAAGACTCGGTCAAAAAGACAAGGAAAAAGAAGCACGCCTCAAAAATAACACAGCAAAGCAATAGCCGCAGAATAAAAGAAAGAAAAGGCACGTACAGTCTTCGAGGCCTCCACGTTCCTTCACGCTTAAGCCATAATCTCTTTGAGCCCCACAGGAGCTCAACACAAAAAGCTCCATCATAAAAAATTTAGATTCAAATTACAAATATCAAACATCATTCCACTAAAAATAGAAGCACATATCAAGCCCAAAAACATTAAGAAAGCAGTAATTTCATTCATAACATAAACCTTTCAACTTCATTTATTTTCCCATTACAGATTCAACTCTGCAGCTTACATTAAGCTTGCATTAGACAAAGAGGTTCCCTAAACCAAAAAGAACCCACATCTTATTACAAAATAACCCCTCCATTTTTAAAACAACACAACCAAACATTATTCATTTCATTTCATATCCCTATACTTTTTTACCATTCCCTTCACCAAAAAATTTACAATATTCTTTTACTAATAAGAATTCTCCTTCACTATATCATTTTCATAACTTTTCTACTAAAAATACTAGCAGTAAAAATGTTAGCATTTTTTTATTATTAATAAGTCCATTCTTTTGGAAGTCGCATCTCTGGGCTTGGGCTTGAAGCTACAGCTGCTGCATAATTTTTCTTAAGGTTGCTTCTTCCAATCGCAGCTTCTGCAAATAAATTTTTATAAGAAATCACACCGAAAATTTTTTTATTTGCTATAAATTACAATAAAATACCCTTAACCATCATGTGTTTTCAATGATATCTCATAGTAAAAGGGTGTTTTTAGAATATTAATGAAAATTATTGATAGTTAAGGGTATTTTAATGTAATTTAACCTTATAATTGAAAATTTACCATGATCGAGAGCTTGAACGACTCTCGCTGGTAGCAAAACAGTGGAGCTAGCTGCAACAAATAATTTAAATTTATTAGAACAAAAAAATTTCATAAGACCCTAAATAAAAAAGGAACTTTAAAAAGATAAGTTACCGGGCTTTTTCTGGGGCTCGTTGGGGGTCCCACCGCGCCGAGGCAAGAAGACGCCGGTGCCGGCCGACTGCCGTCTACCGCCGTTAAGAATAACGGCCGTCATCCCAGCACCGTTATGCTGCAGCTGTAACGGCGGCCATGCTGAGCTGGACAAGGCCTGCGGCCTGACGCCAATACCTCCGCTCCGTTGCGGTCCGTAAAGGGCGTTAATCTGCTGCTGCCGCTGCTTCATTAGCTGCTGCCTCTTCAGCTGATAAAACTGAAAAAATCCCCAAAAAATCAGCAAAATATCGAAGTATTTTTTTTTTGAAAAAATTGGTTAAAATTGGAAAATCAACATACTCGTGCAGCTCGAAGCTGTTGCTGGATCAGATCTTGATTTGGGGAAAGCCCCATGCGTTGATTCTGTAACCCTAACCTCTCGACTTGGCCGGCAGCAGCGTAGAGGAGATCCAAAGCGTCGTCTCTCCTAGGGTTTTGAAACGGTGTCGACGGCGTCTCAGGGCTGCCGTTGCTCGAGTTGAACGACCAGCTCCCGATTCCACACAGCGTCGATTGAGGCGACGTCGCCATCAACGAGCTCTGCAACAACAAAAGGTACCATCTTTCTCAGAAATTAGTTCCTAAATCTTGCAAAATACGAAGAAATTAAGCTTAATTACCTTTGGGGCTTCGCTTTTGAGGAAGGATTGGGTCCGCAGGCGATGGGTCAAGCTCGAGATGCTGGGGTCGTCTTCATCGCTCAGGAGGTCGTTGGCCTTTTCGCCGCCGGCGAAGAAGTCGTCGGAAAGGAAGTCGGCGGGGAGCCAGAACTCGCCGGAGTCGAACTTCTTCTCCATCATTTTAGGGTTAGGGTTTCCCTCGAATTAGGGTTTTGGGCTCAAAAGGAAATGGAGGCAAAAATATAGGAAGAGTGGCCTCAAGATGTGGCTTTTATGAGAGAGTAGGGAGTCTAGGGACGCAATTTTTTATTAATTTAAATTTTTATAAAAAATAATCAAAAAAAGTTGGAGGTTTGAAGAAGGAAAACCTAACCCTAATCTGGCCGTTGATTTGTTTCCCTTTTGTTGGTGATGACACTGCTGAGCACATTTGTGCCTCTTCCCCTAGAAACTAGCCATTTGTGTCTTGTTCAATTTTTGGGGCTTATTTTATAAATTATCAAGTGATTATATAATTAAATAAAAATTAAGGTGATTACTTTTACTTAAAATGATAGCAACAAGCCCCCTTTGTTTTACCCTCCTCAACATGGCAAAAGACCGTAGCGTCGTTAACCTATTTACTTATACGGCATCTATATGTTTTAGAATGACATGACATAAATCTTTTTACTATGATTTTAAGAGTTTTCAAATGAATTTCTAGTAAAAACATGTGGCTACTATCTTTTTTCAAAAAATAAATATGTTTGAATCGCAAAAAAGATCACAACCATTGACAAAATGTTATTTAGACCGAAAATGTCCAAATTTAAAGGATATGCACAGGTTGGAAGTATTTTTTTTTTAAAAATAGTTTAAACTATCGCTGTAATCAGTCAGGCAGTAATATTTAATCAAAGACCAGGACTAATAGGAGTAAGAGAAGTAGTTTACCAAAACTTTGACGAGGGGTCAATGTCTTGGAAATGGAAGACGTTCACCAACCCAGCGAGTGTTGCTAGGCCGTACAAATTTTTTATTTCACATTAGCTTCCCTCAATAATCTAAACAAATCCACTTTCATTATAATAATTAATTACTTCTACTAATTGATTAGAACTCAAGATTGGTTCTTGCCCTGACGATTAGGGAATAAATCCATCCAAAAAAATTTTACTAGCATAACTTAAACTTAAGAGGGGTCATATGTCATCTTCTAATTTTTACCAAAAAATCTAAATTTAAGGAGGTAAATCCAGTAAGTCATCGTTACGCCGTAAGATGTTTGTCTTATTTTTCTCTCTTCCTTCTTTTGATTAGGGGTGGTAATTGAACGAGCCAGCTCGGCGTCGATTAAGGTTCAGCTCGGTATCAGCTCGTTCAAATTCGGTTCATTTATTAATGAGCCGGATATGAGCCAGAAAGCCTGCCTCGTTTATTAAATGAGCCGGACTCGAGCTTAGCCAGGCTCGTTCGGTATTGACTCGGGTTCGACTGGGTTACACAGTTTGAAAAAAAAACAGTAATATGTAATATATAGCAGATTCTATACAACCCTCAGAACACTTAATTCAATTAAATGACAGTATATAAAGTGTACTGAGATAAATATAAAACCCAGCATTTAGACACATTCAATGCCCTAGATGTTAATGTTTTTAATTTTTCCACATCTCAAAACCCTGTGTTTTAGGCATTATTGTTAATTATGTTTTTTTTCTTGGAAGATACTATTATTATGAGTAAATGGGCTGAAAACGAGCCGAGCTCACAAACGAGCTCTAAATGAGCTCAATTGAGCTCGGCTCGTGAACTTGACTTGTTTAGTTAATGGGGCACAAATGAACCGAACACGAGCTGGGCATGGTTAATCGAACTGGACTTGAGCTGAGCATCTCTAACTCGATTAACTAAACGAGCAGGACTTGGACCGACAAAAAGAACCCTGAACCGAACTCGAGCCGAGCTCGGCTCGCTCAAGCTCGGCTCGTTTACACCCCTACTTTTGATAATCTAAATTTGCCTTTTGCACTTATTTTACAGGCAAACGTGTAAAGGTATTTAGATATGCATCGTATCTAAAGATGTTAAAATATATAGGAATGTATACAAGGACTTCAATTTAACCATTATGATTTTTATTTTAGAGTTTTATGCAAGGTATCCACATGTTTTAACAAATATTTAATAAAAATAGATTCGAAGTTTCATCTTTGAAGAAATTGATAGAGAATTCTTTAAGAATATCAATACATTGATGGTGAGTGGGACGACAAATCAATCTCCAATTCATAAACGAAACGGAAGGCCTGGAATACCGGTAGTAATAAAAGAAGATCGAGAATTTATTCGGTGTAACAAATTCAAAACAATCGAGACAAGAGAGAGAGATGACATCTGTGGGATACCTTTTCGGACAACGGATAATCACCCTACCCATCCAAGGATTCTCAGATTCAATGACGCTCAAAAACTGAGTCGTGTTTGGAGAGCGGTGACAGTAACCCCCGAGAGTGACGCCGCCACCACTTTCTTGCCGTTGAAGGCGAAGCGGTGACCCATCTGGGGATTCCAGTGGATGAATCTGAATCTTTCTCGCTGACGTGGCGGTTCCAAAGATCCTCACACCACAAAACCTCAGAAAACTCCATCCGTTACATCTAACGGCCGTTAACATCCCTGTCGCCACCCTGACAAGCAAACGTCCCACGTTGCTTTCCCAGGGCTCTGCCGGCATCAGACGGCGTGCCGTTCGCGTCCGCGGACGCCACTTGCCTCCATCAAATCCGATTAAATCCGCTTCCCACCAAAATAGTAATAAAAAAACGTAATAATGAGAAAAGAACAGGGCCTGGGAGGAAAAGGTTACGCCAAATTGATTTTTTGGTGTAAACACGAAAATTGATTGATAAATTAATCTTTAAAAAGTGAAGGCGCTGCTTTTGGCGATCTCTTTTCTTGAAATTCCCGCCCAAAGAGCTGTCGCTGTCGAGGAAATTTCGAATTTTTGAGTGCGGCAAATTTTTTTCCTTTTAATAAAACGGACGTTGGAGATTGATCCCCCGACATGGCACCGTATGTTTCGGGTGTTGGTAACTGCACTTTACCACCGTAAATTGGGGTTGCGAGCACTAAATTACAAGGGTTTTTTAAAGCATGTATTATCCTACTATTATAACGGCAATCCGGTGAAAGAATCATAATTGATTTTATAGTTAATACATTTTTAGATTTCACGGAAAAACAAGATGAAAAAATATCACCAGTCATTCTCAAGTATAGAGTGACATGTCATCAATAATATAATAAATTTATACACTTCTTTTAAGAAATAGAAAAACTTCGTCCGTCCCTCTTTAATAGCCGTTTTGATATTTCTTATCCTTATTAAGATGTTAAGTTATGACTGGTTCAATTTACCGTAATACCCTTAATTAAAGTAATCTCAATCACAAAAATAAAATGCAACAAGTCACATGCATGGGATTTTAATGAAATGTAAATTCGGTAATCATTTGATAAAGTAACATCAATTACATAAAATGACTAAAATTGTGGGATAAAAAAAGTCTCTAAAACGGTATTAAAATGGGACGGAGGGAGTAATAGATAAGAGAAAGGCTACTTTACTCACAATTTCAAAATTCAAACCTAAAAGATAAAACCCAACCATCATCTAGAGTTTTATTCATAACAAATTAATCAAGTTATTAATTTGCTATGCACAACGATAGTTTGGCTAAAATTTTCTTATATACATTACCGCAAGCTGCAAAGTACTTCTATATATGACATAAACTAAAGAATGTAAGGCTTTAGCTTGGTTAGTAATGAATTTTGTTGTCCAAGAATAGGCCTTGGGTTCAATGAGGCCGAGGATTTCGTTAAGCTTTTATTTTTATATTGCAAAAGCTATTTTTTCTGTATTATAATTGGCTTATTTAAACTTTTATCACTGCTCTGCAAATTATCTGACAAGTTTATATAACATTTATTTTTAATTTCTAATGTAAGCTTGTTTTGTTTGATGTCCCCTCTGATGAAAATTCCTACGTCCCCCTATCTACTATATCTCTGCTGTCATGCTTTGAAATTGTTCCAAAAACTTCAATATTTCTGAAGTATATTGTAGTTGCCTCGTTTAAGAATATTGAATTTGATACTTAAATCAGAAATGTTGTTGTTTATTGAACCAAAATGGTTATTAAGAACATTTTCGTATATCCCCATAAAAGCATGCACCAAAAGGCCAGGTGTTGTCGATTTGGATCATCTTTTGTTGAGAGTCAAACTCATTGAGCAATAGCTGATCATAACGAGCACATAAGAGTGATCAAGAGGGGAATCCTTGATTCCCACCAATAAAAAATATAAAAACACCATGTTTGTAGCCCAAAAGTATTTTCAAGAATTTAAGATTTCTACGAGAATGAGATGTTATCAAATAATGGGAATCTTATTCCTCATTCTACATATGTATATCCAAATATTTTCATCAATTTACACAACAAGCGCCAAGATTGTCGCCATTGCTGGCTATGGCCGGAGGCCGTTCACCGCTAACCATCGCTACTTTGTGCCGATCATCACCACGGCTCAACGATAGACACTAAAAAGCCAACACTTAATGCCAACCTTCGACAACTCTCCATTTGTTGGTTGCCGCCGTTACACATCAATGCATGTTGATCGCCAACTTCGGCCCCCGCCCTTCATTGCCATTGGTCATCGGCCTCCGTCGTTACCGGCTAGTGCACCCCACCACCGTCGCCCCGTCACTCTTCGTCTCCATTGCCCTCCAACACCGGTCGTTGCCCTTCACGCCTATGCCGACCACTATGTCGGTCATCATCAGCCATTGGTGGCCCTCGCCATCGCTCGTCGCCGGTCACCACCGGCTGTCGTTGGCCTCCTCCTCTGGCTAGTCCCTTTTTTTTTAACAGCCCCTTATCACAAGAGCAGCCATTTCTTTTTGTGCATATATATTACTGTGAAAGGTCAAACTACACCAATTACATCAATGTAGCATTCCCTTTATATTTCTCGGTATCACACTATGATTTTCTTTCTATTCTGTGTGCCATGTGCCTAGTTGATGATGCTCAATATTGGCGATCTTCAAGATCAGGACACGTGGCAGATGACGTGTCCCGAAACTCGGAAGAAAAGGCCCACAGGAGCCGACCAAGCCAGTCATGTACCCGACCTGCAAGCCCAAGCTGGCTCTCCTCAGAGGCCCCTGAAAATTGGCCTCCTCGGCCTCTCAGCTCACCCCGAGCTGCCACAAGACTAAGACTTCTCGGCTCTCTTGCTCGCTTCCGAGCTCCCCAGCCGAGACAGTCTTCCTCGGCCCCTCCGACCGACCAACTCCACAACACGCAGGCGTAACCACCGCTCCGCAAATCTCGCCACGCGCAGATTCTCCGCCAGCAAGGCCCCACGTTCCACGCCATCACGATCCCCATTAATGGGCGATCCGCCTTTTACGCGGGCTTGACGTCGGGAGCGTAACTGCCGGCGAGATTCTCACGCCTGCTGCTGCGTGCGGCCCCCGCTATATAAACCCCCATCACAGAGAGATCAAGTAAGCCATTTTTATTCCACTTAGCCGTTACGCTGCTCGGATCTAGTACTAACTTGATCGTCGGAGGGTCCTCGGTGGTACCAAAACCCCCCGGGACTTCCTTGCAGGTACTCGGCGCTAAACTTCTCAAATCACCAATCTCCTCAAAACCCATTGAGACCCACACACAAGAGGAGATCACCTCCAAAATCCACCGGGAGATCGACGGAAGACAACATCTGAAGGAAACCCGAAAAGGACCTCTATCAGTTGGCGCCGTCTGTGGGAAACAAACTCCACAAGAAAACAAAGTTGGCCTTCCGATCTCCATCCACATAGCGAGCGACCATCCTGAAGATCCAGGTACCAGCCGTCGCCTCCCCATAACCGGAAGGGCGGATGAACCTCCCCCAGCGGCTATCATCTACACCCTCACCAGCCGAATAGATCGGCTACAGTCTCTCGTGGAGGCACTCGTCCGCGTCCAAACGACCGGGTCAGGGCCCCAGATCGCCGCTCCTCCGCCTCCAGAAGACTCTGCTCTCGCCGGCACGACTGACCACCGGCAGATTACGGCCCCTGGCCATAGATCTCATAGGCCGATACTTCTTGAGATCCGCTGGGCGCCCCATGGCTCCACACCAATATCCGCCGCCAGAGCGCCCCGCCTCGAGCCTCCTCGCAACCCTTACCCCCCTGAGGAGATGTCGGTCAGCTCGCCCATCCACAGGCATGATCGACACCCTCTCCCCAGACAGGGTCGCACAGAGGGGACTCGATACGACGGCTCGAGGGCCACTTCGCCCGGGGATCTGAGGAACCTCATCGAGAGGAACCGGGGCCGCGCCCAGACGCAGGTCTCCCCCAGCAGAGGCCCGGGATTACAAGGCGCCGAATCCTCGGGGTACCACAGCCGACTCGACGCCCTTGAAAAGAAGATCGAGGGCATGGGCCAGGAAGGTCACCTCTCGGCCGGCAGGGCTAAGTACGCCGCCGACTCGCTCACCAAGCCGTTTACCAAGGGACTGCTCGCTGTCCATGTCTCCTCGCGCAACAAGCCCCCGAAGGTCTCTCTATTCGACGGAAAAACCGACCCGAAAGACCACTTGGACGCTTTCACTGCAGGGATGAGTTTCCAGGACCATTCCGACGCCGCCCAGTGCAGGGCCTTCCCAGCCACCCTCATCCGCTCTGGTCGGGACTGGTTCCGAGGACTCGAGCCTCCCTCAATCTTGACCTTCGACGAGCTGGCTACTCAGTTCCTCGGCCATTTCGTTGGGAACCGTCGGCAGAAGCGCACGGTAGACGACCTCTTCACCATTAAGAGCGGGGACAAGGAGACGTTCAAGGCTTACATCACCCGCTTCTACAATGCCCTCCTCGAGGTCCCCGAGCACCGGGACGAAACCGTCATCACGGCGCTCAGATCTGGTCTTAGACACAAGGAGTGGTTGCGCTCCTTTGCGTTGGCACAGCCTAAGACCATGGCCGAGGTCAAGGCGTGGACCGAGCGCGAGGTTCAACTGGAGTCCGAGATGAACGCGAACCTCCCCCGAGCAGAACGGTCCGACCAGAAGAAGAGGGCTCGGGAAAAGAGGCCAGAGCGTCAGCAACCCTATCACCCAAAGTTCCAGGAGTACACCCCGCTCAACGTCTCCCTCGCAGTGTTACTAGAGGAGGCCCAGGGCGAGGGGTTCTTCAAATTCACTCCAATCCCGCGCCAGGCCTCGAAGCGAACCCGGGCCCCTTATTGCGCCTTCCACCGGACACTGGGCCACACCACGGAGGATTGTAAGCAACTCCGGGACTACATCAAGGAGCTCATCCGATCGGGGCACCTCGCCGCCTACCTAAGGGACAAACGGCCGGCCGACCCCGAGCAGGAGCAGCGTCCTCCTCCCGCCGAGCTGACCATCGGCCAGATCATGCTCGTTTCGGCAGATGACCAGTCTGGAGCTCAGGGAGCCCCATACCCGGCGCCGAGCATGGGGACCAACAAGCCTTCGGGGAGCTTGGGCCGCGCTAATAAGATCATCTATTAGCATGTACTTTTCATCTAGGTCAATGTAAACTCTTCCTAGGGTCTGTTGTTAATTTAACAAAGGTCAATGGAATATTGCGAAAAGAAGGAAAGTTCTCGTTTATTCAAAAAAGGTATTATAGGCTCCTCAGCTATACATACAAAAAGGAAAAAAAAGAAAATTATAACAGCGGGGGAAAGGGGTGCAGAGAACACTGCACATGATACTCGGTAAGGATCTCCGCCAGCCGAGGCCTCACGAGATCCAACCTCTGTCCTCGGTTCCTCCCGCGCGTGTTGACCCCGAGTCTCAGCTCGTAGCACTCGCGGACGAGCGCCTCTGAGTGAGCCAGACGGTTCAGGGAGATCAGGCCGAAGCGCCTCAGAGACCGCAGCTTGCCCATGGCCTCGTCATAGAGCTGCTCGGACAGGTGGTTGTAAAGCCCCGGCGATGCCCTCCAGATGGAGTACATCAGCAGCTGTAGCAGGGAGGAGCGTCGGGGGAGCAGCCGGCCGAAGTGGCCCTCGATGCTCCCATAGACCAACTGCACCGTGTCCTGGGTGCAGTTCTGGTCATAGAGGTATACGTCTTCGAAGTGGATGATCTCGGGGATGGTAAAGGGGAAGTCTTGCATTCTCGATGATCTGTTTACAAAGAAAGGAAGGACCAGTACTCCTTCAGCCTTATATAGCCCATTGCGCCCCAACGGAGCTTAACAGTCGCCCGCTTTCGCCCAAGAGGTCGCTGCCACGCGGTGATCGTCGAGCCTTCCCTGGCAGAATCGAAACGACGCGACCCTGGCGCTTCGCCTCCCCCCATATTCAATGCGCATGCTACGCGCACGGTCGCCGTGACCGTTCCTGTTCCCCATACCTGCAACTGGATGGTCGGGCAAAACCTCATGAAGAATCAACCGAGCAGCTACCCTGCTCGGCTATCCCTGGCCGGTAGCTTCCCTACTCGCAACGCCAGGGATCAAAGCCCTCGCCAAGAGGTAGCCGCGCAGCTTCACTGCCCGGTTATCCTTAGCAGGCCTCCTACGGCCCCTCCAATGCTAAGGATCAAAGTCCTCCTTAGAGGCAGCTCAACAGCTACCCTACTCGGCTATCCCCGGCCGGTAGCTTCCCTACTCGCAACGCCAGGGATCAAAGTCCTTACTAAGAGGCAGCCGCGCAGCTTCCCTGCCCGGTTATCCTTAGCAGGCCTCCTACGGTCCCTCCAACACTAAGGATTGAAGTCCTCCTTAGAGGCAGCTGAGCAGGTACCCTGCTCGGCTATCCCCGGCTGGTAGCTTCCTACCACGACCAACAGGGATCAAAAGCCCTCCAAGAGGCGGTCGAGCCCGAGGATCCCTCGCTCGGCTATCCTTCAGGACAAAAGCCCTCGCCAAGAAGCACCGGGTAGTAACCCTGCCCGGCCAAGGGTCCTTGGTAGGCTTCTTACAGCCCCTCCCGTGTTAAGGACCAAATTCCTCCCGGAGGTAGTCGAGTCCTTGCTCGGCCATCCCCGGCTGGTAGCTTCCTACCACAACCGACAGGGATCAAAGTCCTCGCCAAGAGGCACTAGGCAGTAACCCTGCTCGGTCCCCGTCCTAAAGGATCAAAGCCCTCGCAAGAGGAAACCAAGCAGCTACCCTGCTCGGTCATCTCCGGCTGGTAGCTCCCTATCCATGACGCCAGGGATCGAAGCCTTCGCAAGAGGCATCCGAGCGGCTACCCCGCCCGGTCATCCCAGGCTAGTAGTTGCCTACCCACGACGCCGAGATCAAAGCCCTCACCAAGAAGCAACCGCGCAGCTTCACTGCCCGGTCATCCTTAGTGGGCTTCTTACAGCCCCCAACGCTAAAGGTAAAAGTCCTTCTTAGAGACAGCTGAGTAGCTACCCTTCTCGGCTATCTCCGGCTGGTAGCTCCCTACCCATGATGCCAGGGATCGAAGCCCTCGCGAGAGGCATCCGAGCGGCTACCCCGCTCGGTCATCCCAGGCTAGTAGTTGCCTACCCACGACGCCAGAAATCAAAGGCCCTCGCCAAGGACAACCTAGCAGCTTCCTATTCATGCTCAGCACGAATACGGCGGACAACCCTCTGCCCGCCATATGCAAAGATTCCGAGGCCCCACAGGGGACATCGAGTCTATCCGAGTCTGAGCGATCCCACCCGACTTCGGGGCTATGGAGACTCCTTCTCGGCAACGCTTGGCACGCTTGGCAAGTGATCGAAACCAACTCGACGAATGATCGCTAGACAGATAGCCGACCTGACATAGAAGCCCATCAGTGCAAGCAGAGATATTTTACAAGCACTTTTCAAAAACAGAAGGCAAAGTGCAAACCGATGAAACCAAAGAAAAAGTTTTTATTACTAAAAGGCAAAGTCTTTACAAAGGGTATTTTGGGCTCCCCAGTCTTACAAAATATCCGGAGGCTTACAAAATTTCAGAAGCAACAAAACAAAAGGAGGAGGAAGACGGGGGCTTTAGGCCTCGGGGACAGGCGCGGCTTCGAGGCCCTCGACATCCACCACGAGACGAGCTGGGTCCTTGGCGACTTCCTCGTCAGGAATCTCCTTCCCTGGCTCATCAGCATCCACGAGGGGGTATTCGGCGCGGAGCTCTTCGTCGGCGAACCCCGGCATCCGGGCCTTAACGGCGTCGAGGGCCTCATGCCAGATGAGGGTCATGGCAACGGCCAGGTCATCATAGAAGTCTTTCGAATTCTTGTAGCCTCCACCGCCTTCGCCGCTGAGAGATCGACCAACTTCGCCGCTCTCAGGTCGGCCAACTTCGCCGACTCGACCGCCGCCCCCAGCTCCTTCCGGAGGGTTTTCACTGTCTTCTTCAGGTTGCCGGCAAGCACCTGAGCGTTCTCAAGCTTGGCCTCGGCGGCCTCACGGTACCGGGCAACTTCCCGCTTCTCGGCCTCCACCTCGCCCTCCAGGGCGGCGACCCTCACCATCACCACCTCCAGCTCCCGCTTGGAGCTCTCTTCCAGCGAGGTGAGCTGGCCCGCAGCCTTCAACGCTAGGGTTACCACCTCGGCCTCCATACGTAAGGCGAGGGCAACGTGCTGGAGAACCTGAAAGATAGGAAAGGGATCAGAAAAATGCTAAGGATTCTTGGTAGGGATCGAAACCAAAGTCGACGAACGATCGCTAGATAGATAGCCGACCTTACACTCGGCAACGCTTAGCACGCTTAGCAAGTGATTGAAACCAACTCAACGAACGATCGCTAGACAGATAGCCGACCGGACATGGAAGCCCACCAGTGCAAGCAGAGATATTTTACAAGCACTCTTCACAAACAGAAGGCAAAGTGCAAACCGATGAAACCAAAGAAAACGTTTTTATTACTAAAAGGCAAAGTCTTTACAAAGGGTATTTTAGGCTCCCCAGCCTTAAAAAATGCCCGGAGGCTTACGAAATTCCAGAAGCAACAAAACAAAAGGAGGAGGAAGACGGGGGCTTTAGGCCTCGGGGCTAGGCACGGCCTCGGGGCCCTCGACATCCACCACGAGACGAGCTGGGTCCTCGGCGAATTCCTCGTCAGGAATCTCCTTCCCCTGCTCATCGGCATCCGCGAGGGGGTATTCGGCACAGAGCTCTTCGTCGGCGAACCCCGGCATTCGGGCCTTAACGGCGTCGAGGGTCTCGTGCCAGATGAGGGTCGTGGCAACGGCCAGGTCATCATAGAAGTCTTTCGACTTCTTATAGCCCTCTACCGCCTACGCCACCGAGAGATCGGCCAACTTTGCCGCTCTCAGGTCGGCCGACTTCGCCGACTCGACCGCCGCCCCCAGCTCCTTCCGGAGGGTTTTCACTGTCTTCTTCAGGTTGCCGGCAAGCACCTGAGCATCCTCAAGCTTGGCCTCGGTGGCCACGGCGGCCTCGCGGTACCGGGCAACCTCCCGCTTCCCAGCCTCCACCTCGCCCTCCAGGGCGGCGACCCTCACCATCACCGCCTCCAGCTCCCGCTTGGAGCTCTCTTCCAGCGAGACGAGCTGGCCCTCAGCCTTCAACGCTGGGGCTACCTCTTCGGCCTCTATACGTGAGGCGAGGGCAACGTGTTGGAGAACCTGAAAGATAGGAAAGGGATCAGAAAAACGAAGGAGGCACCGAATCTCACAAAAGACCAAAATCTTACCTGCACGGACTCCTGGGCGATGGACGCCAGCTGAGCCCTGAAGGTCCCCCGGGGACTCTATTCCCGGCCGATGTCTCTATTTCATGCAGCAAGCTATCCTCAACGGATAGCCCTGAAGGCACTGTGAACTGGAGGCCCCCTCCCTCCAACATGATCGGCGAGGCCGGGCCCCGGGAGGATCTCCTTCTAGAACTCCTCTTAAGCGGCTCCGAGGGAGAGCCGATCTGCTCCTCCGAAACTGGGTCCTCCAGAATCCGAGCCCGCTTCCTGCCCGACACTCTGCTAAGCCCCGGGGCAGGATCCGCCCCCGAACGCTCACGGGACGCGACCACCAGAGGAGAAGGAGCCAGGGCAGGCTTTGAGTGGGAAGAGCTGGCGCCCCCAGCCTTCGCGACCTTCCTCGGCTGGCGCATGGAAGATCGGAGCGAGTCTATGTCCATTGGTCCTACACAAAACCAAATGTAAAGAATTCAGCAACACAAACAGTATACAAGCTAAAAAACAAGCCTAAACTTACCGACGAACTCAACGGGGCTGAGCTCGGCCCAACTCAGGACCCTCTCTGACAGCAGCACGTCGTAACGGGGGATGGGCTCCCACGACGCCATTCTCACCGCAACGGGGTCACTGGACTGGTTCCTCGGCAAGCGTTTCTCCCCCGACTACTTTGTAGGCACGGGCCAGTCCTAGCCCTCGGGAGGGGAAATGAAGAAGAAATTCTTCTTCCAGTCATGAATGGAAGAAGGCAGGGCCACAACCCCCGTCCCGGCGGTGCCCCCCTGTCGCTTTCTGAAAGAGAGGTAGACCCACCTCGGGTCACCCGCTCGACCACCAGCTTGATTTTTGAAGACGAGGGAAGAATCAAGGAGGGAGAGGATGAAGGAAACCGCCTGTAATTTCAGGCGGATCGGGAACCCGAGGAGAATCCTTCACGAGTTCGGCACTAACTGGTTAGGGGCTAACCCGAACAAGTTCAGCGCTTCGACGACCTCAGGAGAGAAGCGCAGGCGCATTCCACCCCAAAAAGCTTCCAAATACAGGGCAATCTTCCTGCCCCGTACTTGGTTTGCCCTCTCTCCCTCCTTTGCTAGACGAAGCGTATAACGTGAGGGGATGTGGAAGCGAGCCCGAGCATTGGAGAGCTCGTCCTCATGCCTCACCCAACACGAGGCGCCGGGGGCGGCATCTACCGCCTCCTCCCTGGAGGCTGCCCCCGCCGCACGATCCCGGGAAGAGGATCCGTCCCCTGCTCCCCAGGAGGACTCAGGCTCAACTAAAGGGTCCCTAGAACCTACCCCTACGACACCTACTGACTCTATAAAGGAAGACATCTAACCTTGAGAAGAGGGATCCTCGGGAAACGAAAGAAAGGAGATGAGCGCCGAGCAACCAGGACTTAGAATGAGAAATATGAAGGAGTAGGGGCCCTGGAACGGGCCCCATCCCTATTTATCACCGCGAGCGGCCTCATCCAACGGCGCCCTTCGTCTCCCGCCAAAACCCCTCCTCGCGTCCAACGGCTCCGATCGCTCCACATGCCATGCCCACACTGGGCCGTACCCTATCAGACGCCATAGGTATGCATACGTCGCATCAGCCAACCGATACTTAACACGTGGACCGTCACTTCAGTGGCAGGATGCACGAACCGGCGCACCTTCCTTAAATGCAGAGATCTCGCCCTGATTCGCTGGCAGAAAAGACAGCTGACAGCTCGGGGACGCGTCCTGACGAAACCTTAGGAGGGAGCTTACCCCGGGCGGCCCGGCAGTCCACTCCTGACCCGACCCGCTAGCTGGTCGGGACAAGAGTGGGGAGCTAATGATGATGCTCAATATTGGCGATCTCCAAGATCAGGACACGTGGCAGATGACGTGTCCCAAAACTCGGAAGAAAGGACCCATAGGAGCCGACCAGGCCACCCTTGTACCCGACCTACAAGCCCAAGCTGGCTCTCTTCAGAGCCCCCTGAAAATTGGCCTCCTCGGCCCATCAGCTCGCCCCGAGCTGCCACAAAACCAAGACTCCTCGGCTCTCTTGCTCGCTTCCGAGCTCCCCAGCCGAGGCCGTCTTCCTTGGCCCCTTCGACCGACCAACTCTATCACTCGCAGGCATAACCGCCGCTCCGCAAATCTCGCCACGCGCAAATTCTCCGCCAGCAACGCCCCACGTTCCACGCCATCACGATCCCCATTAATGGGTGATCCGCTCTTTACACGGGCATAACGTCGGGAGCGTAACTGCCGGCGAGATTCTCGCGCCTGCTGCTGCATGCTGCCCCCGCTATATAAACCCCCCATCACACAGGGGTCAAGTAAGCCATTTTTATTCCACTTAGCCGTTACGCTGCTCGGATCTAGTACTAACTTGATCGTCGGAGGATCCTCGGTGGTACCAAACCACCCAGGGACTTCCTTGCAGGTACTCGGCGCTAAACTCCTCAAATCATCAATCTCCTCAAAACCCATTGAGACCCATACGTAAGAGGAGATCACCTCCAAAATCCACCGGGAGATCGACGGAAGACAACATCCGAAGGAGACCCGAAAAGGACCTCCATCACTAGTAATCTTAGTATGGTCTAGTCCATTTGAAATCTTCCGGGAGGATAGAAAAAATATTACTCTCTTTTGTTCTTAAACTTTCAAAAAAAAAAATTTTGAAATAATAAGTTGTAAACTAATCCAAGCGGGAACCGAACCCTAAAGCTCTTGCTCAACTAGAAGAGGCTTTATCATTAATCCAAGCGGGAACCGAACCCTAAAGCTCTTGCTCAACTAGAAGAGGCTTTACCATTATCCTCCAGTGGCATTAACTTTATCTATTCATTTTGGGTAAATTGTTGAAAAACCCTCAGCCTTTTAAAAACTCGTCAAAAAATCCCTGGGCTTTACTACCATATAGAAAAAACCTTAGGGCCATAAAGAATTTCCTGAGATGTTAAAGGCTATTTGCATTTTAGTATGTCCCATGAATGTCCCTGCTTACCCATGTGCTTGAAGTACACATGACGGTTGCCAATTCATGGCAATAATGATGCAGAAACGTTGCCTGTGACATCTGCGGGTTTGCCTGTAACATCCAATCTGTGTTAATTTTTGTTTAAAAGATTAAGTATTAAATATTGCTATCGATTCTTTTTTCTCCAAATTCACTACTTTTCCCATCAAAAACTTAATTTTCCACCAGAACTAGAATTAACTTATCTCTTTTCATTTACTCCATTATCCATTGTCTTCTCTCATTTACTACCCCAACAAACTTCCTCTTCATTTACTATCTTGCTTATTGGTGATGACTCAAACTTGAACATTAATGTGTTTTGTGAGTGGATGGTAAAGGTACGGTCTTGACCATCTAAGAGGTCACAATATTGTTTGAATTGAAAAGAACAATCTCATTTCAACTTGATATACCGGTTGATAAGTTAAAACTTTCATATAAAATGGAAAAATATGCAGATCATATGGTTATGATGATAAACAAAGATGACTATATAAATATGGTATGTATCTGTTGGCTAGATTGCCCTCAAGGTAATTATTGTGATTACAGACAAGCGATTATGATAATTGAGGGAGGGCCTATACGGGTAGAACAGTCTTACTCGAGATGATAGTATACTATATGGTTTTACTTTATCATCATGTACATGTCTTGTGTGGTATTACGTATCGCTATTATATGTTGATAGAGCCCATAAGATTCATGCTTGAGTACCATAGTTATGATGACGATCATACTAGTGAGGCCTGGGTAGTCAATAAGCACATCCTTAAACGTCTCTAGTCGTAGGAGTATCGAGACCGGGTATCGATATTCCAGAGTAGACTAGTGTATACGTTTCTTGACCCCGACATAGGGCGATGGCCGGTCTCACAGCCATTGGTATTAGTCAGCCACCAAAGATTGTATACAGGTGCTCATTGAGTTATGAGTTAACACTGGACGGATTCTTCGGGAATATACTAGATAGTATTATACCTGTCGTCATGTAGCATTTCTTTGGTGACATGAGTAGAGATTGGTCTGTCGACCCGAAATTATCATTTGTGTTGTGTGAGTTCCCACTGTACTTTGATCACTAGCCTACCACGGCTCTACCGAGTCATGCAAATAGGTTTTAGTTGGGTACAGTCCCGAACCAGATGGAGGCAGTGAGAGGATTGTTAGGGATTCATCTCTCCCGGTATTGGGGATAGATGTCGTGTTATGTTCGGTCGGTTATCACCATAAGTCTCTGGCCAGAGCGGATGAGATTTACTGATTATAGATCAGTATTTTCTCGGTGGGTGATGAGCTTGACACTGGCATGGCTTATCGCATTACTAGGGGTCTAACATTGACCATCTCTCTAGACTCGATATGCGACATTCTTAGACGAACAGACTGGACTGTATGGAAACTGTCACTTATAGACTCGGTAAGGTTTTGGACGAGTTTGCTTATCGACCTTCATTTCACTCAATATCTGAGCAGTCGTTACGTACAGCTAGTGCCGCTAACGTACTTGTAGTTAAACCCACTGCCAGCGTATTATCGAGTCTTTAGAGTTCCACACAGAGGATTTCTGACTTTGGCAAAATGTTGTAGTGGCTGTACTGGGTACATGCAGGGGTCCGGTTAAAACTAATGTATTAGATACCCTGAAGGTAATCGGACGGTTGAAATACTAGTCGCTCTTGTTAGAAAGACGGATATTAAATCGGGTGTCGATTTAATATTTAATACATTTTTTGTATCCAAAAACTTGTTAGGACTTCACCTGCGCGTGCTTTTGTGGTTTTGAAAGAAAAGGTTTTGGAAATGTAGCGCACGTGTGCTCGATCTCATTTAAAAATTTATAAACCACAAATGCAGCGTGCCAGAAATTACGGGTCGATCCACAAGAAATTGGTGATTAGGAGTTGTCATTAAAAGTTCAAGGAGAAAAGAAAGAGTTTTTGTCACAAGAATTAGAAAATATGAAAATATAGAACGAAGTTAAGAAAGACAGCCGTGGCTCCGGTTCGGATGGTTGAATAGTGGAGAATTCGTCGACGTTCTCTTGATCATGAGTTGTTCCGTCCTTATGTTGGCTTCAACATGAAGTATGGCTTGTCAAGGTGTTTGCGAAGTACAAGTCAACAAGATATCGAAATTCAACGTTAGAAACGAAACGAATCCGTATTGTTCTCACTTACTGTTGTATGTCCAATCTTGAAGTATCAACATTAAGCACAAGGGTTAGCAAGCATACATCAACAACAAATACACAAATTAGCACATGAGAGCAAGTGGTTTTAGTATTAAGCTTGCTAAGTGAGTTGTGATAGTATGGGGTATATGAAATGAAGAAGAGTGTCAATCAACTTGTTAACAAAATACCATATCTAATACTTAGCAATCTTAACACTAGTTGATTCTAACTTAAACATTGTAAAATGGAGACTTAGAGAGAGTATGGTATATGATGAGGTTACCAAGTGACCATGAAATCAAAATACCATATCACACCAATGCCATGAAACAATTTTGAAGTTATAATCTCCTTTTAAGCACATTAAACATTTACAAGAGGATGAGGAAGGAAAAGCAATTCATCTCACATTCTCACCATCACCACAACCATAAAGTTATACAAACATTACAAAATAGAAAAGGAAACACAAGAGAAAGAACATATAAGAAAACACAAGAACAAAGAGTTAATGTAAAAGAAAGTGCAAGTTCTTTATTAACAAAATAGAGGGCTTGAGTTACAAGATAGATAGCAACTTCAACCTCCTTAATGGAGCACTCAAGTGAGAGCTTAAAGAGGGAAGAAGAAGATCCTATCAAGAGTTGAACATTATTCTCACTTAAAAAAGCCAACCCGGAACTTAATCTGACACTTGCTATATATAAGCAACTAAATATCAAAAATTGTATATGACAATGGACTGACAAGACCACCAGAGACCTACAGAAGAAGCACGAGCCAAAATGGCTAAGACTTGGCCGCAAATTGCAGCCAAGATGAATATATTTGCGGCCCAATTTTGGAGTGTGGGGGCCACCTTGGTACAGTAGTCTTCTATCATCAAGAGCATATCTCTGTAATTGCAATTTGGATGCAATCTGGAGCAATGAACAGAGAGAGAAGTGATCAAGTAACATTGTGTTCACACCTCACATAAATTTTTTTTATCCCCACTTATAACACAACCACTTGCATGCCCACTTGCATGACACCATGATGTTGTTTGCAACTTGATACCTCATGATGGCTCATGCCCACTTGATCCATGATGGCTTATGCCCACTTGTCGACATGATGGTTCATACTTGATCATGTTGGACCAAAAATCAAATATTATTGTACCCAACTTAATTTGTTTGCAAAACACAATGACTTGATCTGTTATCTGTCCCGTTTGCAGTTCCGGCTAAAAACCGTCGTTTCTGTTTATATTGTGTATCGTCTCTAGTGTTCTGCCTGTGTATGTTGAAGATTCACGATGTCGTGTTTTTGAAAAGGATATGGTCAATATAGAATATGTCGGTTTTTTGATAAAAAGTAGTGCACGACGTGATTCTTGAGTTATAAAAATACCGCAAGTGCACGGTGCGTTGATGCAAGTCGGCAAGTACGGGTCGATCCAAAGGGAGTGGATATCACGACATTCTTTTGAGTTAGAAAACAATGGTTTTGAGTTGAAGTTGTCACGTTTTTATACAAATGAAACACTGAAGGGATAAAGCGAAATTTATGGAAAACTTAAGATAAGGTTTGGTAAATTGAAATATGACGTTACCCCCAACTTTCAATCTTGATTCAAAGTCCATTTCTAGTTTCTAATTGACTTAAAAAAGCATGTCGCATCTATCCCGATAACAAGTATCGTTTTAGGATACGATATCAACATTAGGTACAAAAGAAACTAAAAATTTAAGATTTTAAGATGAAATGAGCTAAAGGAAGTTAGCAAGCATAGAACATATGCTTGTATGTCTATATGTTCTATCTAGCTAGTTTACTACACTTAGCTAAATTTCATACTCCTTTCAATTTCAAATCTTAATATAACAACAATAATATGCAAAGAAGGAATAGGATATATATTAGAGGTTGATTTGCAACCATTTAAAACAATAATATGTGATACCATGATGAAGTTTCTAGTGCCATTGCAGCTAACCCTCGGCCGATGAGGAATCCAAAACTTTAATTTTTAAAACTAGCAATAGAAACTAAACCCTAAAGATCCATTCCAAACACTAACTAGTAACAACAAAAGAAACTGTACTACTTGGTTAGCAACAACCACCTTTGTAGTTGTGTCCTTCATATTCAATTCCCCTTCTTAAGATCCTTGGAACTCCGGGATCGAGTTTATAGACCGGTCTTCCTTTGTTGAAGATTCCACCCGAGAGATGCGATTCAAGCTCTAGTTTCACCTCGTGAAGCAATTAAGGGTCACAACTTGCTAGGAAGTGAAGTTTAGGGATGTAGAGAAAATCAAAGTCTAGTGTATATCTTTTTATGTTTACTCTTTGAAAATCAAGTAAGCCTTTTCCCTTTGTGCTCAACACATGAGAAAGGGAAGGATGAAGGAGGAAAAGAGGAGAGAGAAGTTCAAGGTGAGAATGAGCTACTGGAGAGAGAAATGAGATATCCTTTTTAGTTTTACGAAAAACATTTTACAATAAAGAAATGCAACCATACTTCAATAGTAACTCCAAATTTAATAAATAAAAGCAAAGCCATTCCTCTCACCATTCCTCAAAACACTTCACCCCTCCACCTCAATTCCATTTTCTAATAAATGGAAAACACTAATATAAGGTGTCCTCCTTCTAAAAGCATTCTTATATAAATACAAGAATACAACTCTGTATATACATACTCGTATTCGTATCAAAATACGAATACCAAAAAAGATAGAAAAAGGACAATGACCATAAAACTACAATATTTATATATATATATACACACACACATATATATATGTAAATTATTAAATCAATACTTGATTTAATAATCCGGCTTAATTCTAAGCCGGCTAGTATTACCAACCGTCCGATTAAAATTCGTGTAGCCAGTACATGTATTTAATCGGACCCCTGCACATAACATACGACGTCTACATAATTTTGCTTGAAACGGGAAAACCCTATGTGTGGAACTCTGAAGACTCGAAAATACACTGGCTGTGAGTTAATGGATAAATCCATAATCACAAGCATGTCAGCGGCACTAGCTGTACGCAACGGCTACCCAGATATCTGTTGAAAAGAAGGTCGACAAGTAACCTCGTCCATACCCCTACTGAGCCTATAAGTGAAAGTCTCCGTACAGTCCGGTCTCTTCATCTGAGAGCACATACCGGGTCTAAGGGGTGGATAACGTCAGATACGAAATAACCCGATAAGTCATGCCGATGTGGCTCAGCACCAACCGAGAAAGTTCTGATTTCACTATCAGTAAATCTCATCTGCCTTGGCCAAGATCTTATGGTGCTGCCCAACCATACATAGCGCAACATCGACTCTTTATACAGAGAGAGACGAATCCGTTCCGATCGCTCACTACCTCCATGTGGCTCGGGACTGTACCCAACTAAAAGTTGTTTGCACGACTCCTTTAAGCCATGATAGGGTATTAATCTAAGTTCAGTGGGAAGTCACATGAGACAAATGACGATCTCAGGTCTAAAGAGTGCCCTGTACTCATGTTACCAGAGAACTGCTATCTGACGATAGGTATAATACCATATAGAATTTCTCGGCGAGTCCGTCCGGTATACTTACCTCTAGTTAGCACCTGTATACAATCTTAGATGGTACACACTAATGGCTGTGGGACCAACCACCGCCCCCCGTCGGGGTCTAGAAACGTATACACTAATCTACTCTAGAATATCGATACCCAATCTTGATATTCCAACGACTAGGGACATTTAAGGATGTATTTATGGACTACTCATTCCCCGCAAACATGATCGCCATCATAATGCTGGTAGTCAAAAAAGGATTCTAAGGGCTTTATCAATATGTTTTAGCGATACGTAATAACAAGTAAAATATATACACATGTTAAGATAAAAGCAAACCAAATATCATACTATCATATCGAGTAAGACTTTCATGTATATACATATCCCCAACATTCAATACAATAATGGCTTCTAGGACATATATATCCAACACCCACTACTACAATAATGGGTTGTCACTACGGAATTAGCCGTAGGGGCAAATCACTGCCTCTGCGGAGATATCCGTAGGAACATAAAACTCCACCGTAGGCCCAAAAGCCAATGGTGCAAGTCTTCAGCCTGAACATGCCTTTACGGAGTAATAATTGCCCCTACGTCTTACTCCATAGGGGCACTTATCCCTACGGATTACTCCGTAGGGACATAATCTTTATTTATTTATTGGTTTATAAAATAAAATACTTGCCCCTACAAATTTATCCGTTGGGCCTGATAGATCCCCCTACGGATTTATTCGTAGGTCCAGATAAATACCCCTATGGATTAATCCGTAGGGATAAGTTTTACCCCTGTTACTGAGTCCATAGGGACAAAATATCAGGTATCCTGATATTTTTTCCCTACGACGAACTGTGTATGTGCAAACATTGCACCTACGGATTAATCCGTAGGTGCAACTGTTGGGGTCAAAAATTGCACCCCGGTTGATCAAGTCAAAGTCAAGGTCAAGGCCAAGCCAGGTGGGCCCAAACCCAGATTGAGTGGGCTCATGCCCGAGTCGAGTGTAGGGTGTTTTTCGTCACCCCATTGAGATGGGAATACACGCACGCTTGTCAGGCATACTACAGATTCCCCCTGCCTAGGGTAGGCGGGGGTTTAATGATTGTGGGGATCTGAATCTCCGGCAGCCGTGGACTAAGCTGCCGTTAATTACCCCTTGCCTTTGGAGCGAGGGAACCTCCGATTGACGGGTTAAACTGGTCATGCGAACTCAATGTGCTGAAGGAGTTTCTACAGCACCACTACAAGGGTTTGGTAGTATCACACATGCCATATTTAAATTTTTGGGTGCTAGAGAAACTAACCTGAGGATCACACTAGAAAAGCTAGGGTAACAAGACTTTAACACTAACACAAGTAGCAAAAACTAGGGTTTTGAGAATACAACCTTTGTAGCTCCCTACGCTAGACTCCTTGGCCACTTGGGGTTTGAAAGAAGCTTGCTTGAGGTCCTCTAAGTCCAAGACGATCCACCCGGAATCCTCTTTGTCCAAGCTAGAAGCTTTACTAGATCAAGAGAAATAGTTGAAGCCAACACTCTAAACTAGTTGGTTAGAGTAGTATAGAATGTTGATGTGGTTTCTTTTCTCACTTAAAGACCCTAACTTTAACACTCTTTCACTCACTAATGGAAGCTAGAGAGCAAGAGAGAGAAAGAAGAAGATGAAGGCAATATGAGAGCTCAAGATAATGATGAGCTTAGGTTAAAAGATGAGAAATGAAAATATATATATTTTCTTCTTCTCACCTTTAACCCTAGTTAAAAAATATCTATATATTTTCTTTTGGATGAAAAATGGCCAAGGAAATATAACTCATGGTTAAGGCAAGGGTAAGTGGAATAAAATAATTAACCATGAATTAATTTCACTTTCATTTTCTTTTCCAAAAGGAAATATCATTATATTAAATAACAAGGTGTGAGTCTTATATTGCCACCATCTCATATATCAACAACCATGATAGAATAAGTGTATGCATGTATGTGTGCATGCACATCCATATATGCAACAAAAAGAATATGTGCATACATGCATGCATACTATAAAAGACAAAAGGGTCTAAAGTGAAAAGCTAATGGTCAAAGATAAATCAACACTTGATTTAGCAAACCGGTCATATCACATACGACCCGACCAATAGCAAACTGCCCGATTAATATACGGTATCACATACGCGCATTTAATCGGGTTCCCGCGCATATCTCATATGCACACCACATCGTTTCTCCTGGACTAAGTAACTCCATTGTGGGACTCTAAGATTCGTCAATACGCTGGCAGTGGGTGATGATCATATCAAGCACCCCCAAGCCGCAAGAGGTTAGCTAAACGTAACGGCCACCCGGGTATTGAGCGATCAGAAGAAAACAAGCGAACCTGTCACAACTCCCGTCGAGCCAACCGGAAACACTACCGTACAGTCCGGTCTCTTCGTCAGATATGCTGCATATCGAGTCTAGGGATGGTAACGTCGACCCCAATAACTCAATAAGTCGTGTCGTGGAATGGTCTATAACAGATCGAGAAACTACTGATAACACTTATCAGTAAATCTCAACAGCCATGGCCAGGGACTTACTGATATAGCCAATCGAGCACTGCACAACATCAACTCCCAATACCGGGAGAGACGAAACCCCTCCTATCGCTCATCGCCTTCGTGTGTCTCGGGACTGTACCCAACAGCCACCTGTTTGCACGACTCAGTGGAGTCGTGTTAGTTATATGTATGCCCTAGAGGCCATTACTGTACATACGATGTATATTGTAGTGGATGCTAGGACATATATAGGGAGGACTTTCTTGCTCGACATAATAGTACGCTATCTGGTTGCTCTTTATCTTAACGTGTACTCTGATTGTCTCTATGTTACATGTTGATAAAGCCCTTATGATATATACTCGACTACTGGGACTATGATGAGATCATACTAGTGGGGCCACGGTAGTCGGCGAGTACATCCTATAACTGTTCCTAGTCGAGGGTGTATCGAGACAGGGTATCGATACACCAGTGTAGACTAGCGTATACGCATCTTGACCCATATGATGGGCGATGGATGATCCCATATCCATCGGTGTTTGACATCAAGGATAGTGTACGGGTGCTCAGTAGAGACTGGGTACACTGGACGGACTCGCCGAGAACTCCCAAATGGTATTATACCTCACGTCAGATGGCAATTCTCCGGTGACACTGGTACAGAGTAGTCTGTTGACCCGAGATCGTCATAGAGTCTTGTGTGATTCCCACTATGCTTTAATTTCCATCATACCACGTCCAAGAAGGCGTGCAAAAAGGTGGCTTTTGGGTACAATCCCGAATCACATAGAGGCAATGAGCGATAGGAGGGGATTCGTCTCTCCCGGTATAAGGAGTTGATGTTGCGCTGTGTTCAATTGGCTATAACTGGAAATCCTTGGCCAGGGTTGCTAAGATTTACTGGTAAGTGTTATCAGTAGTTTCTCGAACTGTTATGGACTTCATATCGACATGACTTATCAAGCTACTGGGGTCTGACGTATACCACCCCTAGGAGAGATATGCGACATATCAGACGACGAGACCGGACTGTACGGGAGTGTTACTGACTGGATTCACAGGAGAAAGTACAGGCTTACTTGTTGATCTTCTGAGCGCTCAATACCTAGGTGGCTGTTACGGTTAGCTGACCGCTTGCAGCTTGTGGGTGTTTGATATGATCATCACCTACTGCCGGCGTATTGACGATTCTTTGGAGTCCTACACAGAGGTTTCTTGGCTCAGGCAAAACGGAGTAGGAGCACATATGTGATATGTGCGGGACCGAGAACTATACGTGTATGTGATACCGTATTAGATTCTCGCGATATGAGATATCGGCCGGGTATATGTGATATAGCCGGGTCATCGGATCAAGTGTTGATTTGATGAACTGATACAGATTATATTAGTCGGTTATTTGTGAAATAGCCGGATTATCGGATCAAGTGTTGATTCGATAATTTAATATATAATTATATATTTGATATATTAAATTGCAGTAACTAATATTAGCTCACTAAAAGATTCTTTTTCTCACTCGGGTAATACATTGATATATATGCGATATATGTTAATTGTATTATTTTATTTTGTTACAATAAATATTGTATATGTGATATATAATATTATAACATGTTAGGCTTATTAATGCAACATGTTTAGTGGAGATTAAACATGGTTAGGGTTTGATTTGGGTTAATCATTTCTAGAACCTTCTAGAAGGTTTTGTTTTGTTTTGTGCATAGATATTTGTTTAGATATTTTTGCAAGATATTTGTTTAACCCAACCCAACCCTATAACCTTAGTTAAATCTCTACAACCTGTTAGGTCCACGTTAGCTCTCCTGGTACTTTCGGGGTTGCGGAAACGGTAAAACAAAAATTTTCTTGACTTGGTAACATGGACCGTAAAAGCCGGATCTTTGGTAAACTAAAAACTAACAAACTACAAGAGGTGTTAACTTCTAAGCCGTAGAAATTATACCTCACGATACTGGTCCTTCGGGTATTCATTCCGCTGTCCCGCTCGTCCATCCATGCTCCGAGGGTTGATCCGGACTTTGGTCACCTCCGCGGCCTTCTTGAGTCGAAGACGATCCACCCGAGAGTTGTACACCGAGCTCCACCTCGAGCCGAGGCAACTAGGGCAACAAGATCGCTAGTCTTGATACCCTAGGATGTGTAAAAGAGAAAGATGAAGGTGTTTGTCTATGTGGATTCTTTTTCTCTCAACACATGAGATCAAAAGAAGAAATCAAGAGGAAAAGGAAGAAGGAGAACTTAGCAACCATGAGAGCTCATTTTTCTTTTCTTCTCACAAGAGAGAGAATGAGAAAAAGAAAATGAAAAAGGTTAACTAAAGAAAATGAACCATGGTTGCAAATAATACTAAACATCATCATTACAAATCCAATCATGATAAAGTTGATGCTACATTGAATTGACCATTTTCATAATCCAAAATGAAAAAGAAAACCAAAGAAGAGTGTAGACCTCTCATGAAGGTCAATGGTCAACTTTGGTCAACGGGTCAACAAAGTCAAGAGTGGTCAAGGTGGTCAAATGGTCAAAGCAATTAGCCATCACATAATTATCACTAAAAGGATTAGTAAATAATGTCTCCGGCTCATAATGGTTTTGACCGAACGAATTGTCAAAACCCTAATGAGTCTGCCTCAAAATGGTTTTGACCGAATCAACTGTCAAAACCCTAATGACGCACCTCCTCCTTCATCGCTCCTCAAAAACTGTGCATACACACCCGCATCCGCATTCCGTAGAATGCGAATGCACAGAAGACAAAACAAATCTATCCGTGCAATACTAGGATCCAGCTTAAACCAAAGCCCACTAGTATTGCCTGCCCGAACAGCATACGCACACAAGTGCACGTAAGTGATCGCAGCCCTGCCGTAAAACCATACGGCTTCTACACGTTTCTCTCAGTGCAGGGAAACTCTCTGTGTGGGACTCTAAAGACTCGACACTACGCTGGCAGTGGGTTTAACCACAGACCACAAGCGGCACTAGCTGTACATAACGGTCCCTAGGTAGATGTCGATAAGAAGGCCGATGAGGTAAACCCATCCGAACTCCTACTGAGCTTGTATGTGACAATCTCCGTACAGTCCGGTCTGTTCGTCTGATACATCGCATGGCGGGCCTAGGGGGTAGCGAACGTCAGTCCCCTAATAGCGGTACAAGTCGTGTCGGAGTGAAGCCCAGAACACCCTGAGATAACACTGGAAACCTACCAGTATATCTCGCTTTCCCTGGCCAGGGACTACTTGTGTAATAGCTCTCCTAGACACAGCATGATGTCAACCCCCAATACCGGGAGAGACGAATCCTGTCTAACCGTCACTGCCTCCAAGTGCTTCGGGACTGCACCCAACTACTACATGTTTGCACGACTCAGTAGAGCCGTGGTAGGATAGTAATCAAAGAACAGTGGGAACGCACTCGAGGCGAAGTGACAGTGTCAAGTCAGCGGACTAAGCTGTACTCATGTCACCTGGGAACTGTTAACTGACGATAGGTAATATACCAACCAACAGTTCCCGACGAGTCCTGTCCAGTGTACTCGTAACCTAATGAGCACCCGCATACTATCTCAAGTACGACGTACTAACGGCTGTGGGACAGACCGCCTCCCGCACTGGGATGAGAAGCGCATACGCTAGTCTACTTCGGAGTATCGATGCCCTGTCTCGATAATCCCATGACTAGGGACGTGCATAAGGATGTGCTTGTGGATTACCCAGCCCCCACGAGTGTGATCGCCATCACAACGCCGGTAATCAAGCAAAGATCCTAAGGGCTCTACTAATGCGTATAGGTGATATAATAAAAGAAACACATGTACACATTAAAGCAGAGACAAACCAAGTAGCATACTACTATTTCGAGCATTTGTCTATACAACTGTGAATATCCCAAGCTTCCATCAAGTAATATACATACTGGTATGATACAGTAATGGCCTCTAGGGCATATACACTAACAATCTCCCACTTGCACTAAGGCCATGTACTGGCGTATCGAAGACCTATCATCTCGATCAGCCGCTCGAACTAAGTCTGGGGCAAGGCCTTCGTGAATGGGTCTGCCGTGTTGTCCTTTGTGTCCACTCTTCGCACCTCGATCTCCTGGCGATCAATGATCTCCCTGATCAGGTGATACCGCCTTAAGATGTGCCTGGATTTCTGATGGGACCTTGGTTCCTTCGCTAAAGCTATAGCCCCATTGTTATCGCAATACAAAGGTATTGGGTCAAAAATGAATGGAACCACCTGAAGTTCACTAATGAACTTCTTCATCCAGACCGCCTCTTTTGCGGCATCGCTTGCAGCAATGTATTCAGCCTCCATCGTCGAGTCTGCGACGGTATCCTGTTTGGAACTCCTCCAACATACCGCCCCTCCGTTGAGGGTAAACACAAAATCCGAGACAGACTTGCTGTCATCTTTGTCACTCTGGAAGCTTGAATCGGTAAAGGACTCGAGCCTGAGGTCTCCATTACCGTAAACCAGGAATATCTCCTTAGTCCTTCTCAGGTACTTGAGAATGTTCTTCACTGCCGTCCAGTGGTCCTCACCTGGGTCAGACTAATACCGGCTCACCACGCTCAGTGCGTAAGCTACATCTAGTCTTGTACATAGCATCACATACATTATAGATCCTACCGCCGAAGCGTAGGGTATAGTGCTCATGCGAACCCTCTCCTCGTCAGTCTTAGGAGATATCTTCTTGGAGAGGGTAATTCCGTGCAATGCGGGTATGTTACCGCACTTGGAATCCTCCATACTAAATCTCTTTAGTACGGTCTCTATGTACCTGGACTGCGAAAGTCCCAATAGTCTCTTAGATCTATCTCTGTAGATCTTGATCCCCAGAATGTACGAGGCATCACCCAGGTCCTTCATGGAGAACCGTTGTGACAAAAATAGCTTGACCGATTGTAGCATAGAAATGTCATTTCCTATCAAAAGAATGTCGTCCACGTACAAGACTAGGAATACGACAGTTCGTTCTACAATCTTCTTATAGACACAAGGTTCATCTTCGTTCTTGATGAAATCAAATTCCTTGATTGCCTCATCAAAACAGATGTTCCAGCTCCGTGATGCCTGCTTTAATCCATAAATGGATTTAAGCAACTTGCACACCTTCCCGCTGCTCCCACTTTCTACGAAACCTTCTGGCTGATCCATGTAAACGCACTCTTCCAAACAGCCGTTTAGAAAATCCGTTTTAACGACCATCTGCCAGATTTCATAGACATGGAAGGCAACAATGGCAAGTAGGATTCGAATGGATTTGAGCATAGCCACCGGAGAAAAAGTTTCGTCATAGTCCACACCAGGTCTTTGACGAAAACCTTTTGCAACGAGTCTAGCCTTATAGTTGCCCATCTACACCAAGTTTCCTTTTGTAGATCCATTTGCATCCAACGGGTTTTACCCTAGGTGGAGCAATATCCAAGGTCCACACTTTATTGGTGTACATGGACTCCATTTCGGATTGCATTGCTTCCTGCCACTTATCAGAGTCCCTACTGATAATGACCTGCCTGAAACTGGTAGGGTCATCTTCTTCCAAGATGCAATCCTCTCGATCCCCGTCTATGAGAAAACCGTAGTATCTCTCGGGCGGACGAGAAATCCTACCAGATCTGCGGAGTGGCTGAGGTTCGTCTGGGGTTATTGAATCCTGAGGTTCTGTCAAATTTTCAGTTTCAGTTTGTGGTCGCTGAATTTCTTCCAATTCTACCATGCTCCCACTAATTTCTTTTGCAAGAAACTCCGTTTCTAAGAAAACGGCATGCTGAGCAACAAACACCTTCTGTTCCTCGGTGTGGTAGAATAGATATCCATAACCATTCTTTGGATATCCCACAAACTTACATAAAACTGACTGTGCCTCTAGTTTATCCGGTTTATGCGTTTTAACATAAGCCGGACAACCCCATATCTTAAATCTTTTAAGATATGGCCTTTTTCCATTCCATATCTCGAACGGAGTCTTAGGCACTGATTTAGACGGAACATCATTCAATAGATATGCTGCTGTCAATAGCGCATGTCCCCAAAATGAAAGAGGCAACTTGGCATTACTCATCATGGAGCGAACCATATCCAGTAGGGTACGATTCCTCCGCTCCGATACACCGTTGTGCTATGGTGTCTAAGGAGGAGTAAGCTGAGAGAGAATACCATTCTCTTTTAAGTAATCTAGGAATTCCGTGCTTAAGTACTCCCCTCCTCTATCAGACCGGAGGATCTTGATACTTTTGCCAGTCTGGTTCTCTACTTCGTTTCTAAATTCCTTGAATTTCTCAAAAGCTTCAGATTTGTGTTTCATCAGATACACATATCCGAATCTAGAGAGATCGTCAGTGAATGTGATGAAGTACGAGAACCCACCTCTTGCATGTATAGACATCGGACCACATACATCACTGTGTATGAGTCCCAAGAGCTCTGTTGCTCTTTCTCCATGTCCGGTGAACGGAGATTTGGTCATCTTCCCTTTGAGGCAAGACTGACAAGTTTCATAAGATGAAAACTCGAACGCATTCAAGAGTCTATCTTTATGCAACTTACTTAGTCTTTTCTCTCCGATATGATCAAGTCTACAATACCACAAGTAGGATTCATTCGTATCTGAATTCTTCCTCTTGCGTGTGTTTTGTATATTGAGAACTGTATTCTGATTTAGAACGTAGATACCATTACACAGTGTACCCTCTGCAACCAGTACCTTATGAAGGTAAATGTTCATGATATTTCTATCAAGAACAAAGTTATATCCATCTTTATCGAGTAAAGAAACTGATATGATGTTGCAAACCATGGAAGGTACATAGTAGCAATCGTTCAAAATCATAGTCTTGCCATTTGGCAATACTAGGTGATATTCACCGACGGCTGCAGCATTTACTTGTGCTCCGTTTGCTACTCTGAGCGACATATCACCAGGTGCAACTTTCCTACTTTTTCTCAGTCCTTGTAATAAATTACAGATATGAGATCCTGATCCGGTATCAAGTACCCAGGAGGTAGGGCTGACCGTAAAGCAGTTCTTAATTACAAGAACACCTGAAGTAGATGCAAAACCATGCTTCTTCTTCAACTGGGTATCTTTGGAATCCATACAATCCCCTTTCCCTTTCTCATACTTATGACTGTTGTCACAAATTAGAGCCGAACCAACGTTCCCTATCCCAGAATAAGAATTCGGATCGGTCAAGCGATACATTTTATTATCTTGATTAGGGCTTGAAATGGTTGCTACCTGGAGAGAGAGAAAAGAAACACTCAGCGTGCGCTCTTGCAAGATTAGATTGGTTTATTAGTTTATCTAACCAGGATGGCTCCCACTTTTTCCTCAAATTCTTTCTTAAAACCTTTTAAAAGAAGAACTAGTCGGGATTTAATTCACGTCACAATACTTGATTAACCTTTCAGCCAGGCTAGTGTCGGTACTTCGAGGGAGGTTTTCCAACACTTTCGCGAAGTTCCTTAATTTAAGAACCTCTTTTCCCTGGGGGCGTAGCCCCGCTAACACCTTTCTAGACACCTACTAGGTTTATAGCATTGATCGTTAAGTGAAATAATCTCCCGAGAGTAATCCAACTCATCAGTGGGATCGGGATCCAACTATCATTGTGTGATGACCTAGATGGAATCCACTCTAGTCACCACACTCCAGAAGGTATGCTAAATCTGCAAGTTTCAGTTTCTTTAGAAACTCCCGATGTGGTTTTTGCCCCTAACGGTTTATGACCTTGACTAGGTCAACAAACAATAAACCGTTAGTCAAGTTCTACCCGTCATTATCCTGATTGCATTAGACCCACCTGTACGTGCCCTTGACTAGGTCAACAAGGCCGCACGACTGTCCTAACCAATCACATTTGCAATCCACAGAAAAATATCATCTAGCTACCGTTCACTACGCCTTGACTAGGTCAACAAACGCAGCACGAATACTAAATAATATCAATCTGAAACGACGGAGGGCTACGGCTGGGTTTTTGGCGAAAAACCCGTTAACGTAATGAACTTGATATCGTTGAAGGAACATCATTGCCTTTTTGAAAATATAGTGGCAAAAACTTTTGCTAAAGAGGTCACTCCCTGTGAAGGGATCTCGGCTCTTTCCTCGTCGGGTGAGGTGCTGGGCATTCATAAGATGAATACCTCGATGCAAAGAAAGAATAATCGACTATAGTGAAGTTATTACCCTGACGCAAACTTTTGTCCAAGGGGTCACTCCCGATGAAGGGATCTCGGCCCTTGCCTCGTCGAATGAGGTGCTGGGCATTCATAACCGAATACCTCTATGCAAAACAAAAGTGAACGTCCTTGCAACAACAGCTTTTTGAAAAATTGTTCCAACAACGTCTTTTAGGTTTATTTTCTTGCATTAATTTAATGCGTCCCATCAATGAATTCTACCATTGCAGAAAACAACCAAAATATGGCATACGCTTATGCCATCCGCATTCGCCACGGGGCCCCGTCATCACCCGTTAGGTTACTTAACTAACGACAGAGCGGGGGCTGGACTAGCGCGGATGAAAAACATAAGCAACACCTAAATAGATATCATATATAAATATATAGCAATGATAGCCAATCCAGATCACAGATGAACACTTTGGATATACTAGGAATCCGCGATTCGTTCGAGCCTGCAACGAAAAGCGGATTACACAGTCGCGATGAATAGCCAATACCCCACCCTAGACCCTTACGGGTGCGGCAAACTACCCGCCAAGTACCCGAAGCGAAGCAACCTCCCTCAACCCGTGAGTAGGCCACTCGGCACTTCGAGATACCCGGTAGTTTGTGCACCCCACCTTGGGTCTATCCTAGGAGCAAAAACAGTAAAACGAATTATACAATGGCGGCTACAACCTCATCCCGGATGTGCGGCCAAATAAATAATATTACATCAATTTACAAATTTTACAATGAATGAAAGAAAAAGAAACTCTCATCTCACATCCACCCCGGCTATTCATCCGCGACAATCCAACGAGTTCATATACACAAACCATCAGCATTACAGATCACAGATATGTATAACCCCCACTAATCGACATATAGCAATTAGCAGACGTTCAATACATATATCACAGCACAGATAATGTCCATTAGCCAAAGTCTACGGAACATCGATCAAAATACGGATTTGTAACCACCCGAAAAATCAATTTCTTCTCTGGAAAATCTGGGTAGAAACAACATATACTAAAAATGCCAAAACAGCCAAATAAAAACACTGCAAAAAACCAGGTCCACGACCAAGTCAACTCGGCCGCAGATCCGCGGCAAGAAGCATGTTCTTGCCGCGGAACCACGGCGCGTTGACCGGTTCAGTGGACCATGTTTCTTCTGTGTTTTTACAAAACCCTGAGCCGATTTTTCATGTATGTGAAATAATTTTTTGAACAGTATAAAAAATCGACAGAAAGTTCATTTTAGCCGGACTTGGTTTTGTGATTTTTTTTTATCGAAGTTCTATATACTTTGCTAACTTGCTAGTTTATGTTTAGCTAGGCTCTGATACCACTGTTAGGTCCACGTTACCTCTCCCGGTACTTTCGGGGTTGCGGAAATGGTAAAACAAAAATTTTGTTGACTTGGTAACATGGACCGTAAAAGCCGGATCTTTGCTAAACTAGAAACTAGCAAACTACAAGAGGTGTTAACTACTATGCCGTAGAAATTATACCTCACGATACCGGTCCTTCGGGTCTTCATTCTGCTGTCCCGCTCGTCCATCCATGCTCCGAGGGTTGATCTGGACTTTGGTCACCTCCGCGGCCTTCTTGAGTCGAAGACGATCCACCCGAGAGTTGTACACCGAGCTCCACCTCGAGCCGAGGCAACTAGGGCAACAAGATCGCTAGTCTTGATACCCTAGGATGTGTAGAAGAGAAAGATGGAGGTGTTTGTCTATGTGGATTCTTTTTCTCTCAACACATGAGATCAAAAGAAGAAATCAAGAGGAAAAGGAAGAAGGAGAACTTAGCAACCATGAGAGCTCATTTTTCTTTTCTTCTCACAAGAGAGAGAATGAGAAAAAGAAAATGAAAAAGGTTAACTAAAGAAAATGAACCATGGTTGCAAATAATACTAAACACCATCATTACAAATCCAATCATGATAAAGTTGATGCTACATTGAATTGACCATTTTCATAATCCAAAATGAAAAAGAAAACCAAAGAAGAGTGTAGACCTCTCATGAAGGTCAATGGTCAACTTTGGTCAACGGGTCAACAAAGTCAAGAGTGGTCAAGGTGGTCAAATGGTCAAAGCAATTAGCCATCACATATTTATCACTAAAAGGATTAGTAAATAATGTCTCCGGCTCATAATGGTTTTGACCGAACGAATTGTCAAAACCCTAATGAGTCTGCCTCAAAATGGTTTTGACCGAATCAACTGTCAAAACCCTAATGAGGCACCTCCTCCTTCATCGCTCCTCAAAAACTGTGCATACACACCCGCATCCGCATTCCGTAGAATGCGAATGCACAGAAGACAAAACAAATCCATCCGTGCAATACTAGGATCCGGCTTAAACCAAAGCCCACTAGTATTGCCTGCCCGAACAGCATACGCACACAAGTGCACGTAAGTGATCGCAGCCCTGCCGTAAAACCATACGGCCTCTACACGTTTCACTCAGTGCAGGGAAACTCTCTGTGTGGGACTTTAAAGACTCGACACTACGCTGGCAGTGGGTTTAACCACAGACCGCAAGCGGCACTAGCTGTACGTAACGGTCCCCAGGTAGATGTCGATAAGAAGGCCGATGAGGTAAACCCATCCGAACTCCAACTGAGCCTGTATGTAACAATCTCCGTACAGTCCGGTCTGTTCGTCTGATACATCGCATGGCGGGCCTAGGGGGTGGCGAACGTCAGTCCCCTAATAGCGGTACAAGTCGTGTCGGAGTGTAGCCCAAAACACCCTGAGATAACACTGGAAACCTACCAGTATATCTCGCTTGCCCTGGCCAGGAACTACTTGTGTAATGGCTTTCCTTGACACAGCACGATGTCAACCCCCAATACCGGGAGAGACGAATCCTGTCTAACCGTCACTGCCTCCAAGTGCTTCGGGACTGCACCCAACTACTACCTGTTTGCACGACTCAGTAGAGCCGTGGTAGGGTAGTAATCAAATAACAGTGGGAACACACTCGAGGCGAAGTGACAGTGTCAAGTCAGCGGACTAAGCTGTACTCGTGTCACCTGGGAACTGTTAACTGACGATAGGTATAATACCAACCAACAGTTCCCGACGAATCCTGTCCAGTGTACTCGTAACCTAACGAGCACCCGCATACTATCTCAAGTACGACGTACTGACGGCTGTGGGACAGACCGCCTCCCGCACTGGGATGAGAAGCGCATACGCTAGTCTACTCCGGAGTATCAATGCCCTGTCTCGATAATCCCACGACTAGGGACATGCATAAGGATGTGATTGTGGATTACCCAGCCCCCACGAGTGTGATCGCCATCACAACGCCGGTAATCAAGCAAAGATCCTAAGGGCTCTACTAATGCGTATAGGTGATATAATAAAAGAAACACATGTACACATTAAAGCAGAGACAAACCAAGTAGCATACTACTATTTCGAGCAAGATTGTTTATACAACTCTGAATATCCCAAGCTTCCATCAAGTAATATACATACTAGTATGATACAGTAATGGCCTCTAGGGCATATATACTAACACAACCATGGTTGCATTTCTAACCTTATCATAACTATCATTATTCATCATAAAAGGATTAAGGCTTCTTCTTCTTCTTTCTTCTTTTCATAGAAAAGCTTTCTAGCTTTTTCATTAGTGATGAAAATGAGTGAGTTAAAGAAAAAAAATGAGAGCAAAAATCCTACTTCATCATCCTCATCTACCCTTGCCATTTAGATGAGAGTGTTCACTTCATTTAGTGAGTGAGAGCTTGTGTTAATGAAACTTCAAGGTAGATCGTCTTTGTTATCGAAGATCGGAAGCAAGCTTGCATCTTTCTCTTCATGGAGCCTCTCTAGAGTCCGGATGCATGATGATCGCAGTGAAGGGACCTCAACACGGAGCTTAAGAAGTGAAGGACAGGATCTATAAAGGTTGTAATCTCTCTCACTTAGAGTTAAAGTTTTTAACATGCTTTGTTTCGCCTAATCTCTAGTTTAAGATCTTGGTTTAGGATTGTTCGGCACGGCTAAATTTTAAATCGGGTATGGTTGATGCCTTATAGACCCTTGTGCGTGTGCCTAGTAACCCTACAGTGGTATCAGAGCCAAGCTAGAGCTTTAGGCGAAGTCCAGGCGAAGTTTAAAGTCCGATCGAACCCCGAAACCCCGGATTATACCCTTCTCTAGAAATTTTGTAAAAATGTTGATTTTTTCGTATTAAAATATTCAAAAAATCATGCAGGGAAATATAGGAATTACTGTGAAGTACGGAGCACTGAATCGATCACGTGACCGCGGAACCGCGGCTAAACCACGCACGTGGCCGCGGTTCCGCGGCTGAACTATGCCATTGGGGCCCACTACTTCACAGTTTCATTCTTGGGTTCTTTTGCACTATTCTGGGAATTTTTAATTCCACTCAAGTGTTGAGTTTTCTGGATTGTAATGGAAGCTCGTTGATTCGATCGGAAAGTATAACTTCGTTTAGTTTGTCCGGGTAATTTTTTAGAAACTGTTAAAAAGTTCGAACGGATATCAATAACTCACTTTTTTCCCTGCCGAAAAATTTCCAAGTGTTGGATTTTTCCGTAGTTTAAGAACGTTCTAAGTCGTGCAAGTAACGCGGTGGGCCCTCTAGAAGAACACAAACCTTAACTCGATTATGTGACCGTCTTGAACTGCCTCTAAACCTTAGGGTTTGGGGCAGTACGGCGTGCCACATATGAGGCGTTGGCTTGACCATTCTACGGCTGGACCATTGGTACTGTGGCATGTGATGGATGTTTTTAAACTAATTTCAAGTGTTGAGAACTATTTGGGAAAATTTGGGTGTTTGATTATTCGATCGAAAAGTTTAACATTGTCTATTTATCTGGAATGTGATACAATATTTGGAATCCACAAGTAGTTATGAGATAACTAATTTGAATGTTATAAATCTAGCGGTTTAGTCTCAGATGATCGATTGCCTCGGGATTTTGATGCGATCAAAAGTCCGTCGCAATCACGTAGCGTACGCGGATACTCTCCGGGTAAACTTAATAGATAGCCATGCCCCATAGCCCCGACCAAGTGACTGTAGGAGAACCCCGTCGCCAAAAGCATCCGTTCGGGTGCTCACGGCAGCGGTGTTCCGCCTTAGAACACTTTGTTGACGGCATCGGGGGTGCGGCCGTCTACTAAAGTTTGCGACGAGCATTCGATCTGGGTGTCGGGAATCTTGTTGAATTGCCCGACTTGATATTGAAAAAAGTTTTCGATAATGAGACTAAAATGTGGGGTTTATAATTGTTAGGCATGAGACGTCTAACGAATTCATTTGGTTAGGCATGCGATGTCTAAGGAGGTTGCGGGTTCCAACTGTTGTAGTTTTACACTTTCTTTTCTGCGACCGTAAGTGTAATATGTGGTATATCGCCGGTTTCGTTGCTATACATCAACAACAATTGGGATACGCATATTTACTTACGTTGATGATATGAGATATTATGTGTTGCTGTGATATGTTATATTGGATTGTCGTGTTTTGAATAGCCGGGGGTTTTATGTGAGATGAGAGTTTTTCTTTTTCATTCATGTAAAATTCTTCTGTATGTAATATTCTTTTATTAGGGCACTTCCGGGCTGAGGATGATGTCACCATTGTATATTATTTACTTTTCCACATTAGGTAGACCCAAGGCAGGGAGCACAAGTAACCGGGTTCTAGGGTCCAGTGGGAGACCATCTCGAGGAGTCGAGACCGGGTCTCCTAACCTCAGAATTGGCAGTGTTGCTTGCCGCTCTCGTAGGGGTGTAGGGATGTGGGTTTGGCTACTCATCGCGACTGTGGAATCCGTGTTTTATACAGGCTCATGTTAAAACACGGACATCCTAGTATATCCAATATTTCATATATGTTCTTCTGCTGCAATGTTCTGTGATGAGATCATCTTACTGCCTGAGACGAATGTTTATATTATATATATGAGATATATGTTTTATTGCAGATTCCGTTTCAAATGTGATGCTTGCGAAGCATAATAAAATGGGACTTCATTAATGAGATTAATGAAATAAAAGAAACCTAAGATGTTGTAGAAACTTGTTTAAAAACTGGTAGCTCTAGTTCTTGCTTTGCATAACGGTGTTCCTTGTAGAACATCCAGCACCTTATTCGATAAGGAAAGAGCCGAGATCCCTTCACCGGGAGTGACCTCTTTAGTGAAACTAGCAGATGCTACAAACTCGGTCTGTCTTTTGATTGCTTCTATAGTTCTTGCTTTCCATAGTGATATTTATGAAATATCCTGCACCTTATTCGATGAGGAAAGAGCCGACGATCCCTTCACCGGGAGTGACCTCTTTAGCAAAATTAGAAAAGGCCTAAAAAACATTCCATTTAAAATCACTCGATTCTACAACGATATCAAGTTCATTACGCAAAGGGTTTTCTTAAAAACCTGTCGTAGCCCTCCGTCATTTCAGATAAGGACTGTTTAGTATTCGTGCTGCGTTTGTTGGCCTTTGTCAAGGCGTAGTGTGCGGTAGTTGAATAGTACTTATCTACTTATGCATATGATGCAGATTGGATTAGGGTAGTCGTGCGACCTTGTTGGCCTTTGTCAAGGGCCGTGCGGGTGGGTTTAATTCAAACAGGAAATGAAGGGTTGAACTTGACTAGCAGCCTATGGTTTGTTGGCCTTTGTCAAGGTCATAGGAGGCTTGGAGTAAAATTTTATTGGGAATTTCAAGTGTTGAAATTTGCAATGAGATTGCATACCTTCTATAAGATAGTTGGATCCCGATACCCGCTGCGAGTAAGAGTTACTCCTGGGAGAATTTTACACATTACAATTAGTCGATCAAGTAGGTGTCTAGAAAGGTGTTAACAGGGTTACACCCCTGGGAAAACGAGGTTTATTTTAATTAGGTCCGTGCGAAAGCAAGGGGAACCTCCCTCAAACTACCGGCACTGGCATGGCTGAAAGATTGGCGAAATTGTAGGGTGTAATTAATCCCGGCTAGTCTTTCCTTTTAGGGTTTGAAGGAAGATTTGACTAAAACAGTGGGAGACATCCTGATTAGATAAATTGATAGCCAATCTAATCTTGTAAAAGCGCACGCTGAGTGTTTTCTTCTCTCTCTCTCCTGGTTACGGCTATGTCACGCCTTAATCAAGATAATAATACAGATGTATTGACCGAACCCGCTTGTTATACCGCGCTAAGGAACGTTGGTCCCGCTCCAACTTATAATTGTTATAAGACGGAGCAGGAAATATGGGATTACCAGAATTCCCGTGCCGCCCAAACGAAGAAAGTGCATGCTGATGCATTATCTTCGGGTGTGTCATTACCAAGAACTGTTTCTCAGTATACTTTACGTCCTGGGTATGAGATACCGGATCAGGATCCCAGAAATGTAATTTGTTACATGGGCTACGGATAGGTAGAGAACTGAGAACGGGTGATAAGTTTCATGAGATAGAAACGGTGTAAGTGTTGCAGCCAAGTCTGTTGGTAGTTATCACCCTGTATTACCAGAATACATTGATTCTGAACGAATGTTATTAGATACCGAACCTGATATACAACATTATATCAGTCTCTTTATTAGTAAAGAAGGATATAATTTTGTATTGTTGGATAATGTTTTAAACATTTCCTATATCAAGAGTTGATCGGTTCAGGCACGTTATCTAAAAGCATAGACGTTCTAAATTAAACCACAGTTCTTACTATACAGAATACACACAAGAGTAAGAGTTCAAAAATGAACGAATACTTCTTGAGGCATTGTAGACTAGGTCATATCAATGCGACCTGACTAGCTAAAGTTACATATAGATGCATATTTAAATTAGTGTGAATTTACATCTTGTGAAACTTGCCGGTCATGTCACAAAGATAAGATGACCGTAGCTCTGTTTATTAGATACAGAGAAAGAGTTAGTGAACTCTTGGGATTGATACATGCTGATGTATGAAGGTCCCCTGTCTACACAAGCCAAGACCGGTTCTTTGTACTTCATTACATTCACTGATGATCTTTCAAGATTCAGACATATGTTCCTGTTGAAACACAAGTCCGAAACATTTGAGATAATCAAAGAATATAAGTTAGAAGTAGAGAATCAAAAACGGGTATAAGTATTATGTCCTTTGATGTGATCAGGGAGGAGAATACTTGAGCACGGGATTCCTGGACTATTCTAAAGGAAAATAAGATTCTCTCTCAGCATTACTCCTCCGAATACACCACAGCACCTCGGTGTATCGGAGCGGAGCAATCACACCCTATGTGATATGGTGTGCTCTATGATAAGTACTACTGAGTTTCCTATTTCCTTTTGGGAGTTATGCACTTGAGAAGCTGCATACCTATTGAATAGGGTTTAAATCAAATCAGTTGCCTACCACTTCATATGTGATATGGAATGGGAAGAGCCCATAGCTTAAGTTTTTTAAGATTTGGGGTTGTCCGGCCTATGTCTAAAAAGCAAAATCCGGACAAGCTCGAGGCAAAGTCAGATCTGTGGAAGTTTGTTGGATATCCCAAGCATACGCAAAAGAATATCTTCTACCTAACAGAGGAACAAAAATATGTTTTGTTTCTCAACATGCCATCTTTGTGAAAGGGAATTTCTTGTGAAGAAATTAGTGGTCATGAGATAGAACTGGAAAGAGTTCCAGCTATACAAAACTGCAGCTAATAATTTGGTTGAACCAAAGGATTCAGTAGTTTCCAACGAACCTCAGCCTCTCCGCCGATCTAGTAGGGTTCCTCACCCACATGAGAGATACTTCGTGTCACGACCCAAATTATTAGCTCGTGATCAGCACTTGAATCACGCAACGTCTACGGGCGTAATGGAATTCAAGTAAGCTGAAACCCAGAAATCTAAACCTTTTAGAAAAAAAAATAAAGGAGGTGGGGTTTTGAAATAAAGGTATATGAAATCAAGTTTTCTTAATGCATAGAAAAGGAACATAAATGATGCAAATGAAATTTTCTAGTTTGAAAACATGTTTCGTCTTTTGAAAAATTTTGGCAGCACCTCCTTTGTATATTTTGATCCAAAACTACAAATACATAATAAGAATAATGGCATCCCCAAGCGGGAGCTAGCTCTTCGCCAACCGGCAGATCACAACCACGCAAGATAATATAAACAAGTATACGACGCCCACCGGCGAAGTTCACCACAAAAAGACAATGAAAAGAGCAAGATATAACCCCAAAGGGAAAATAAAACCCATCGCTCAAATCTCGCAAATACTAGTCTCACTAACTCTCATCACTTATACAATTACAATTTTTGATTGATTGATGGAGTTAACTAGATACAATATGAAATATAGTACAAGAGTGGGTACGATACAATGTCCCACCTACCAATGCAAAACACCCGAATGGAACTGTGTGCCAGCGAAGCCGCTACTGATCCAATCGGTCAACCTGCAAGAACTGTGGCACAACGGGGGTGAGTTGCCAACTCGTGAATAGAAATATATCTATAATAAACAACGACTCGTAGGTCAACTATATCATACAGGTAATACTATGATATCTAAGGTGACCGGGTCGTATATGTGCCAACAAGGTAGTCACTACCTAAATACATGCGAATAACATCCAACAATAATAATCAATGCATGTATGCATGTGGATCTCGTCCACCCATGTAATCAGTGTATGTATGCATACCGGTGGATCCCGTCCAACCATAATATCAATGTCTGTATGCACGTAGATGTCATAAAAGGGCGTGCATGAAAGTATGAGGATATATATATCAACGGTGTCCATCCCGACACATCAAAATCATGGAACCTGAGTGCCCAGCATCGACACTCGAAAACATCATGAAAACCGTGCCCAGCATCGGCACATAAATCCTCATATATCGGGCATCCGTCAGTCCGGGTCAGCCCACGGGCTCCGTCTGCGGTATCGGCCCTTGGCCCCGGTAGTACGAGTCGTCCCGTATCCATCTATCGACTCTGATCAGTATCCTCCGGATAACCGCCAGGTCCAACCAATCACCGGCAGGTAGTGGTCCCACTGCCAGGCTTACCGTCTAGCTACACAGCAGATCCGTTCTCGCCCCGGGGTACCATACCGGGTCCACCATGTACCCACAATCGCCCTCGTCCGCTCCTCGAATCGGGTTCCACATGTCACACATCTCAGAACCGAGAAAACGCATGGTGGACGCACTGAAATATCATATCAAGAGAAACCGGTTTTTTTAAAACAACACATAATCTCTTTTGAAATATCCACGGTTCTCAAATCCAGAAATCTCATGAAAATAGTATATCTCAATGCGTAAAATAATAGAGCATGATGTATGCGACATGTAAAAAGAAATGTGAGCATATCCATGTATCATGCAATATGGAATAGTGATATGACATATTAAGGGGAAAACCGCTCTTTTAAAATAATTCCAGTTTTTTAAAGCATAGCATGCGGTTTCCAATTTTACAATAAAACTGGTTATCTATGTAGGTACAATATGTATATGCGCAAGTGTGAATGTATCAATGTATATGTGCACGAATATGGATATACCAATGTGTATATCCGCAAGTATGAATGTATCAATGTATATATCATGATGCAGCAGCAGTGTAGTGGCATGGCAATTATCGATGATGAAGTGTGTGAGCCGGCAAATATGTGTACGTGTAACATATGCATCATCGATAATGATGCAGGTGTACTATCAAAGTTATATGCGATGCAATAATAATATCATGAATGCAGCAAGTAAATCATCAGCTAACAGCTATAAGGTATGCATAACTATCATATGTCCGAGTCGGTGAATCTATCAATCGGAATCTAGCCCAATAACATCGCGTACGGTATAATCCATCGTACGGAAACCTCTAGTCAAGGGTAAGGATCAACCATCAAGTCAAACTCATCACGCACGGAATATCATCGTGCGGCGGCATTATACTAAAAAGGATCCTATCATCCTATACGACAAATGTGGGTACGGCCTAATATCGCATACGGCCTATCATCCATGATTCACAACATTATATATATATATATATATATATAACCCTATATACCAATGTCCCAGGTCACATCTGCAATAATCTCATATCAGGGGACCGGCATGGTATAAATCATTTCGATCGACTCGCATCCGTATACCATCATATCATATCATCAAATTCGCCTTGTATTCTTTCATCGCATTTATGTCTCATATCATGTCAAGTTTACATAAACATGTTATCTATACTAAGTATAAATATCTAATCTAATAAACACACCCGAACCATACAATCAGATTTTTAAAGAAGTGAATCGTAGTTTTGAAAACAGGGGTTACTGTGTTTTTAAAGAAAAGATATCATTCGAAAATCCATAACATCCCTCAAAATATACATTTAAAATATACATACGATTCTTTGGTTTAGAAAAAGGTATGGTTCGGATGACGCATCTATATCGACTATCTAGTCCTACAGAACCCTAAGCGGTAATATCGTTAAACGTCATCCTAGGGTATTAGTAGTAGCATATTACACTTAACTATCCTCTAGTTTCTAATATGACTACATAGCTATCTATATTCTAACCCTAGTTTCCTAATCTAGGTTTCCTAACCATACTCTATAAATCAGTTTTCCATCAGAAGTTTGCGGGGGTGCTATACGCCATCCACCCGACTTCCCCGGTAGATATAGATCTACTCACCTGGTCTTCGCTCGCCGAAATCGATGACGCCATACTTCTTCGCCTTGGAATCTATGCGAAGGTACCTACAATAATAACCAATCGCAATACGTATTAAAATCGATGCAGAAAACCGATACAGCGCACAGTGTGCTCATAGGTTAGAACCTATGGCCTAAACGTGCAAATCAGTCAAACAACCCCTGTTGTCGATGTACAAACACCCGACAACCAAATACAAATCCAAATATCAAGAAAATGCATTTTAAAATACGAAAAACATAGCCTAAAACACACCAAAAAACTTCCAGATTTTTCCCAGGTGACAATTAGCCAAAACTACATATAGGAGGGGTCTAATTTAGTGCAAAAGAAGCCATGGACCAAATCTGGAACCATTCCATCCTACTCTGGCCACAAATTGCGGCCAGAATTAATATATCTGCGGCCATAGGTTTGAATTAGGGTCCATAGGTTTGAATTAGGGGCTCGGGTCTTAGTGGTTGCTTCCTAGGTGCCTGCACGACTCCCAGTAATCCCGAAATCATTTATGGTGTCCCCGGGTTGCTCCAGATTCCAAAATACCTCCACAGATCACACGTTTATCCGATGTCGGGTTTCTAAATCCGTGTTTTGGGGTTTCTAAGGTGTGGTCCAGGTCACTAAACAACACCTAAGTTTAGTTAACAGCTACTAGGCATCACCCAATTCAAACCAACACTCAATTCCTCACTAGGGTTTCCCAATGTCCACTAATCTCCACAATATCATATCTAAACACATAGGAATGCTAAAGTAAAGGAAAAACTACCCTAATTAGTGAAGGGATTACCTCATAAAACACCCATGAATCCCCCAAGATCATCAAAACTGAATTTTTCTTGGTCCCATGTATAGAGGTTGAAGAAGGGATTAATATTTGTGAAGGGTGTGTAGGGTTTTGAAGCATGGTTGGAGATAAATCTAGGGTTTTTAGTGGAGGGTTGTGGCTTGAGGGAGATGAAGAAGGAGTAAAATGGTGGGGGATTTGATAATGGCTGCAGCCCCCCCTCTCTCTCACCATAATTCATACACACACACTCTCTCTCTCACTAGTACACCTAACTACTCATTATGTCCCCTTGACTTTTTCTTTTTCCTTTTTTCTTTTCTCTCCACCAATAAACCCTAATACAAAGCCTAAAAGAAATGAAACATGTAACAAAATGAACATGTCATGGTGCACTAACCATGGAAACTGTAAAAACGCGGATTTGGCTTAATCGCGATAAGCAGTGCACTAATCGGGTTTTTATCGAAACTGCATATAATAAATTTTTAAAAGTGCCAAATCCTCTAAATATATATTTAAATGAATAAATCATTTTAATTTCTATTTATTTCACAATTATTGGTATATATTTATACCTTTTTTTCGAAAACCCCAATTTCGCAAATCGGCAGTTTTCGGGAAAAATATTATTTTAATATTAAATTCCTAAAAATAATATTTTATATTTTCTGAAATGTTACACTTCAGTTCTCTATGACAGTGGGAGCAAGGATTACATCATGAGATGATGACCCAACTAGTTTCGAGCAGGCCATCAGGAGTGTACTCTGTAAGAATGGCTGGATGCTTAGTGATATGAGAAGGAATCCTTATACACCAACAAAGTATGGACTTTGGTTGCTTTATCTGAAGGGTTAAATCTCCATCAGGAGCAAGTATATCTTGAGAAGATTATTTGCTGTACATGAAAAAGTTGAGACTTTCAAAGCTATGCTTAAGTCCATCCAGATCCTACTTGCCACTGCTACATACCATGATTACGATATCTGGTGGTTGGGTGTCATGACTGCTTTTCTAAATGATGTTTTAGAAAAGAGCGTCTATAAGTACACAGCCAGAGGGCTTCGTAGACAGTGGGAGCAGCGGAAACGTGTGCAAGATGTTTTATGTGATAAAGCAGGCATCGCGGAGTTGGAACATCTGTTTTGATGTGGTAGTCAAAAAGTTTGACTTCATCAAAATAGTAGATGAACCTTGTATATACAAAAAGGTAGTAGGGAGTATGGTGGTGATCCTCGTAGAGTACGTGGATGACGTACTCTTGATAGGGGAGGAGTTTCCTATACTACGCTCGGTCATTCTCCGCTTATCACAATGATTCTCCATATAGGATCAAAGTGATACCTCCTAAATCCTAGGTTTTATATCTATGAGATAGATTTAAATGGATGTTAGGATTCTCACTAGTTGTAGTGAGATGGTATCAAACGATCCTGGGGAGAATCACTGGAATGGTTCCAGAGTGATATGGACGACTGAATGTCAGTTGCAGGCATTGTCTTTACCCTCAGTGGAGGGACGGTATGTTGGAAGAGTTCCAAGCTAGATACCGTGACTTACTAGATGATTAAAGGCAAGATACATCGTTACCAAGGATGCTACCAAAGAGGCAGTCTGGATATATATAAGTTCATGAGATGAACTTCGTTCCTACCATTGTGTGACAATGGAGTTGTGGTTTATGCCAAGGAACCCCCGTCCAATCAGAAATCCAGATATAATTCTTAGGCAGTATCACCTGATCATGGAGATGGTTGATCTCCAGGGAGATCGAGGTTAGGAGAGTAGACACAGAGGACAACATCGCGGATCCACTCGCAAAGGCCTTTTTCCCAGTAGAGATTTATGGGATGGTTGAGTATGAGATACTTCAACCGCAGCTAATTGTTGGGTATGTGATACCACAACAGATGGCCCTAGTGCAAGTGGGAGATTATTAGTTATATGTATGCCCTAGAGGCCATTACTGTACATACGATGTATATTGTAGTGGATGCTAGGACATATATAAGGAGGACTTTCTTACTCGACATAATAGTACGCTATCTGGTTGCTCTTTATCTTAACGTGTACTCTGATTGTCTCTATGTTACATGTTGATAAAGCCTTTAGGATATGTATTCAACTACTGGGACTATGATGAGATCATACTAGTGGGGCCACGGTAGTCGGCGAGTACATCCTATAACTGTTCCTAGTCGAGGGTGTATCGAGACAGGGCATCGATACATCAGTGTAGACTAGCGTATACGCATCTTGACCCATATGATGGGCGATGGATGATCCCATATCCATCGGTGTTTGACATCAAGGATGGTGTATGGGTGCTCAGTAGAGACTGGGTACACTGGACGGACTCGTCGAGAACTCCCAGATGGTATTATACCTCACGTCAGATGGCAGTTCTCCGGTGACACTGGTACAGAGTAGTCTGTTGACCCGAGATCGTCATAAAGTCTTATGTGATTCCCACTGTGCTTTGATTTCCATCATACCACGTCCAAGAGGGCATGCAAAAAGGTGGCTTTTGGGTACAGTCCCGAATCACATGGAGGCAATGAGCGATAGGAGGGGATTCGTCTCTCCCGGTATAGGGAGTTGATGTTGCGCTGTGTTCGATTGGCTATAACTAGAAATCCCTGGCCAGGGTTGCTGAGATTTACTGGTAAGTGTTATCAGTAGTTTCTTGAATTGTTATGGACCTCATATCACACGACTTATCAAGCTACTGGGGTCTGACATATACCACCCCTAGGCGAGATATGCGACATATCAGACGACAAGACCGGACTGTACGGGAGTGTTACTGACTGGATTCACGGGAGAAAGTACGGGCTTGCTTGTTGATCTTCTGAGCGCTCAATACCTGGGTGGCCGTTACGTTTAGCTGACCGCTTGCAACTTGTAGGTGTTTGATATGATCATCACCTACTGCCGGCGTATTGACGATTCTTTAGAGTCCTACACAGAGCTTTCTTGGCTCAGGCAAAACGGAGTAGGAGCACATATGTGATATGTGCGGGACCGAGAACTATACGTGTATGTGATATCGTATTAGATTCTCGCGATATGAGATATCGTCCGGGTATATGTGATATAGCCGGGTCATCAGATCAAGTGTTGATTCGATGTACTGATACAGATTATATTAGTCGGTTATTTGTGAAATAGCCGGATTATCAGATCAAGTGTTGATTCGATAATTTAATGTATAATTATATATTTGATATATTAAATTGCATTAACTAATATTAGCTCACTAAAAGATTCTTTTTCTCACTCGGGTAATACATTGATATATATGCGATATATGTTAATTGTATTATTTTATTATGTTACAATAAATATTGTATATGTGATATATAATATTGTAACATGTTAGAGTTATTAATGCAACTTGTTTAGTGGAGATTAAACATGGTTATGGTTTGATTTAGGTTAATCATTTCTAGAACCTTCTAGAAGGTTTTGTTTTGTTTTGTGCATAGATATTTGTTTAGATATTTTTGCAAGATATTTGTTTAACCCAACCCAACCCTATAACCTTAGTTAAATCTCTACAACCATGGTTGCATTTATAACCTTATCATAACTATCATTATTCATCACAAAAGGATTAAGGCTTCTTCTTCTTCCATCTTCTGTTAATGGAAAAGCTTTCTAGCTTTTTCAATAGTGATGAAAATGAGTGAGTTAAAGAAAACAAATGAGAGCAAAAATCTTACTTCATCATCCTCATCTACTCTTGCCATTTAGATGAGGGTGTTCACTTCATTTAGTGAGTGAGAGCTTGTGTTAATGAAACTTCAAGGTAGATCATCTTTGTTATCGAAGATCGGAAGCAAACTTGCATCTTTCTCTTTGTGGAGCCTCTCTAGAGTCCGGATGCACGATGATCGCAGCGAAGGGACCTCAACACGGAGCTTAAGAAGTGAAGGACAGGCTCTACAAAGGTTGTGATCATTCTCACTTAGTGTTAAAGTGTTTAACATGCTTTGCTTCTCCTAATCTCTAGTCTAAGATCTTGGTTTAGGGTTGTTCGACACGGCTAAATTTTAAATCGGGCATGGTTGATGCCTTATAGACCCTTGTGCGTATGCCTAGTAACCCTACAAGCCGTGGTAGGGTGGTAATCAAAGTACAGTGGGAGAACACACAAGACTCTATGACGATCTCGGGTCTACAGACTAACCTATACCGGTGTCACCTGAGAACTGTTATCCGACGATAGATATAATTCCATATAGGAGTTCTCGGCGAGTCCGTCCAGTGTACCCAGTCACTACTGAGCACCCGTATACGATCTCGATGTCAAACATCGATGAATGTGGGAACATCCATCGCAAAATATATAGGTCTAGTATCATATACGCTAGTCTACTCTGGTATATCGATGTCCCGTCTCGATACACCTACGACTAGGGACTTTTCAGGATATGCTTATAAACTACAGATGTCCCACTACTATGATCTCCATCATAATCACAGTAATCAAGCAAATATCCTCAGGGCTTTATCAACATGTGTAAATGAATAAAAGCATGATCAAATCAACATGTCAGATAAAGAAGAACCAGATAGCATACTATCATGCCGAGCAAGAATGCACACTGAATACACACACACACACACACACACACACACACACACACATACATGTATAAATACATCCACTATCATATAATGGCCTCTAGGGCATACATATATCCAACAATCTCCCACTTGCACTAAGGCCAGTTATTGGCGTATCTCATACCCAACAGCTCAAAAAGTCGCTCATGCTGCGGCTGAGGGAGGGCCTTAATGAGTGGATCCGCAGTGTTATTCTTTGTGTCTACTCTCATAATCTCGATCTCGCGGCGATCTACAATCTGCCGGATCAAATGAAACGCCTCAGGATGTGTATGGATCGCTGATGGGACCTGGGCTCCTTGGCTAACGCCATAGCCCCATTATTATCACAATACAATGGTATTGGATCAATAATGGTTGGAACTACTCCTAGATCCGAGACGAACTTCCTCATCCAAACGGCTTCCTTGGCGGCATCATTCGCAGCAATGTACTCAGCCTCCACCGTAGAGTCTGCAACGGTATCTTGTTTGGAACTCTTCCAACTTACCGCCCCTCCATTGAGGGTAAATACAAACCCAGAGATAGATTTGCTATCGTCCTTATCATTCGGGAAGCTCGAATCGGTAAAGGCCTCCATTTGGAGATCTCCATTACCATACACCAAGAACAATTCTTTAGTCCTTCTCAAGTACTTTAGAATGTTCTTCACAGCTATCTAGTGATTCTCCCCTGGGTTGGATTGATACCTGCTTACTACACTAAGTGCATAAGCTACATCTGGGCGTGTACATAACATCGTATAAATTATAGATCCTACTGCCGAAGCATAGGGTATAATGCTCATGCGAGCTCTCTTTTCATCGGTCTTTGGGCAAGAGTCCTTAGAGAGAGTGACCCCATGGCAGGCGGGTAAGGCACCCCGTTTGGATTCTTCCATACTAAACCTTTTTAGGATGGTATTGATGTACCTGATTTAGAACAATCCCAATAACCTTTTGGATATATCCCTATAGATCTGTATGCCCAGAATGTATGTGGCATCACCCAGGTCCTTCATGGAGAACCTTAGTGATAAGAAAGATTTGACCGACTGTAGCATAGGAATATCATTTGCTATCAGAAGAATGTCATCCACGTACAATACGAGGAATGTGACAGCTCTCCCTACAGCCTTCTTATAAACATAAGATTCATCTGGATTTTTGATGAAATCAAACTCTTTGATAATATCATCGAAATAGATGTTCCAACTCTGTGATGCCTGCTTTAATCCATAAATGGATTTAAGCAATCTACATGCTTTCCCGCTGCTCCCACTGTCAATGAAGCCCTCTGGCTGATCCATATAAACGCATTCTTCTAAATCTCCATTTAGAAATGCCGTTTTAACGTCCATCTGCTAGATTTCATAGTCGTAGTGAGCAGCAATAGCAAGTAGGATCCGAATGGATTTAAGCATGGCTACAGGAGAAAAAGTTTCGTCATAGTCCAAACCTGGTCTTTGACGAAAACCCTTCGCCACAAGTCTTGCCTTATAGGTCTCTACCTGCCCATCTACACCAATCTTTCTTTTAAAGATCCATTTGCATCCCCACAGGTTTTACCGCAGTGGGTACAACGTCCAAAGTCCATACTTTGTTGGTGTACATAGACTCCATTTCGGATCTCATGGCATCCAGCCACTTCACAGAGTTTCCACTCGTGATAGCTTGCTGAAAGCTGGTAGGATCATCGTCCTCCATGATGCAGTCTTCTCTGTCACCATCAATGAGGAAACCGTAGTACCTCTCCGGTGGGCGAGTAGTCCTACCAGACCTACGGAGTGGCCAAGGTTCTTCAGTTTCTGTTGCAACAGCCGGTTTAACCAAGTCGTCATTCGTAATCTATGTTTCTAGAGCTTCTTCTAGGTCTACCACACTGCCATCTGCATCATTTGTGAAAAACTCTTTTTCCAAGAACGTGGCATACTGAGAAACAAACACCTTTTGTTCCTCTTTGTGGTAGAAAATATATCCATAAGAATTCTTTGGATATCCCACAAAATTATACATGACCGACCGTGTCTTGAGTTTGTCCGGATTCTGCTTTTTAACATAGGCCGGGCAACCCCAAATCTTAATTCTCTTAAGAGATGGTCTCTTCCCATGCCACATCTTATATGGCGTGGTAGACACGGTTTTGGTTGGGACCCTGTTCAATAGAAACGCTGCAGTCTCCAATGCATGCCCCCAAAATGAGACGGGTAACTCAGCATCACTCATCATGGAACGGACCATATCTAAAGGGGTCTGATTCCATCGTTCTGACACACCGTTGTGTTGTGGTGTGTAAGGAGGAGTGAGCTGAGAGAAAATCCCATTCTCTTTTAGAAAGTTTGCAAACTCTGTACTCAGATACTCTCTACCTCGATCTGATCGAAGCATTTTGATGCTCAAGCCGGTTTGTTTTTCTACTTCGAGTTTATATTCAGTGAATTTCTCGAAGGCTTCGGACTTGTGCTTTAATAAAAATACATGACCGAATCTTGAGAAATCATCAGTGAAGGTAATGAAGTATGAAAAACCGCCTCTAGCTTGTGTATACATTGGCCAGCATACATAACTATGCATGAGGCCTAAGAGCTCAGTAGCTCTTTCTCCGTGTCCTGTAAACGGAGTTTTGGTCATTTTACCCTTGATACAAGACTGGCAAGTCGCATAAGATTTATATTTAAAAGGGTTTAAATATCCATCTTTGTGTAACTTGTTTAGTCTTGTTTCGTTAATATGACCAAGTCTACAATGCCAAAGAAAAGCTTCATTTATTTCTGAAAGTTTTCTTTTATTAGTGTGTTGTATGCTGAAAACTGTGTGTTGATTTAGGACGTATATCCCGTTATTAAGCGTACCATACCCAACCAACATTTGATTCAGGTGAATGTTCATAACATTATTCTGCAATACAAAATTATATCCTTCATTGTCTAACAAAGAAACATATATTATATTACAAAGCATACTAGGTACATAATAACATGGGTTCAAAACCAATATACACCCAGACGGCAACCCCAAGTGATACTCTCCCACTGCAACTGTATGTACATTGGAACCATTTCCAACGCGGAGAGTATGGTCACCTGTCTTCAAAACCTTGCTATTTCTCAGCCCCTGCATAGAATTGCAAATGTGAGAACCTGAACCGGTATCTAATACCCAGGAAGCAGAGTTTATTGAAAAACAGTTTTCTGTCACAAACACACCTGAAGCGGAAGCATCCCCATGCTTCTTCTTGAGATCCAAGTACTCCGTATAGTTGCGCTTCCAGTGTCATGTTTTATGGCAATGATAACATTCCCCTTTCCCCGATTCCCCAGCTTTGGACTTGTCTTTCCCCTTAACCTTTTTAACTCTACCCTTAGGTTTGGTGGGTTTCTTCTTTATCTTTCCCTTGGCCTTAGCCTTCGGGCGAGAAGAGGAAGATTGCCAAACACTCAAAATGGGAGTTTTCACTGATTTCAGTGTGCTCTCTGTGCTCCTTAACATATTAAGGAGTTCAGGTAGTTCCTTCTCCATGTTGTGCATATTGAAGTTAACTATAAATTGAGCAAAGGTGGAGGGGAGAGAATGCAGAATAATATCCGTATATTGTTCATTGTCCATCGTCCATCCAAGGTCCTCAAGCTCTTCTATGAGAGCTATCATCTTCAGAACATGGTCTCCTACTGGTGTGCCCGGGGCCATCGCATCTGAAACAATTTTCTTGATGCTTCGTATCGTAATACGCGGGATTGCTCTCCATACAACTCCTTTGTATGGAGGAATATGGCGTGAACGTCCATATTCTCATGCTGCTTTTGATGTGTGTTATCCATCGATGCAAGCGCAAGGCATTTGACTGTGGCACAGTCAGCGTCCTATGTCTTGCGGACTTCAATATCCGCAACTGAGGATTTAGGACCTGGGACGGGCGGGGCTGGAGCCGTGAGGACATATGATACCTTATCATAAGTCAAGGCAATATTAAGGTTCCTCAGCCAGTCTTTATAATTGGTCCCATTCAGTTTATTTTTATCTAGTAGAAGCTTGGGTCCTGTTATTGGTATCTGCCATTAAGAGAGAGAAAAGAATACACTCAGCGAAAGCTCTTGCAAAGATCAGATTGGTTATTATCTTATCTAATCGATGTCTCCCACTGCTTTAATCAAGTTTTTCTTTCAAACCTTTAAAAAGAAAACTAGCCAGGATTAATTACAGTCTACAACTTCGCTAACCGTTCAGCCAGGCCAGTGTCGGTACTTGAGGGAGGTTCCCCGTGCTTTCGCACGGACCTAATTAATATAAACCTCGTTTTCCCAGAGGCGTAGCCCCATTTAACACCTTTCTAGACACCTAATGAGTTAGCTAATTGTAAACTGCAAAACTCTCCTGGGAGCAACTATTGCCCACAGTGGGATCGGGATCCAACCATCATATGGAAGGTATGCAATCTCATTACAAATTTCAACTTTTGAAATTCCCGATGTGGTTTTTACCCCTAGTACCCATGACCTTAACTATGGTCAACAAATCATAAGCGCTGGTCAAGTTCTACCCATCATTTCTTGATTAATTAGACCCACTCACATGGCCCTTAACTATGGTCAACAAAGTCACATGAATGTCCTAATTAATCTGCATCATATGCAGTGTAGGAAGACATCACTTAGCTACCGTACACTACGCCTTAACTATAGTCAACAAACGTAGCACGAACACTAAGTACTCTACTTCCTAAAATGACGGAGGGTTGCGGATGATTTTTAAGAAAATCTTTAACGTTTTGAACTTGATATCGTCGTGGAATCAAATAGTTTTTAAAAGGAGTGGCTTAAGCTCCGCAGTTTTGAAGTGTAGCATTTTCATAAAAAGCCGAGTGGTTTTCAAATCCGATCCTACAACTTTTTTTTAGGTTTATTTTCTTTACATTAATCATATTAATGTAGCCCCATCATTTAAGTCCTTAAGCCAATCACAGAAAAGAAACGGAAATATAACGTACGCTTATGCCATCCGCATTCACCGCAATGTTCCGTTATGCACCGTTAGGTTACTTAACTAACGGCATACCGAGACAGGACTAGCGCGGGTGTAAAATATAAGCAACGTCTATTATATATCTCATATACAATATAACATTCATCTCAGATATATTAAGCGATCACATCACAGAATACTGGCAGCGGAAACATAGATATGATAATATAGGATATAGTAGGACGTCCGTATTTAGTATTTAACCAACAATAGAAAATACGGATTCCACAGTCGTGATGATTAGCCAATCCCACACCCTAGACCCCTACGAGAGTGGCAAGTGACCCTGCCAATTCTAGAGTTAGGAAACCCAGTCTCGACTCCTCGAGATGGTCTCCCACTGGACTCCAGAACCCGGTCACTTGTACTTTCCTCCTTGGGTCTATCCTAATACGAAAAAGTAAATAATATACAACAATGGTGACATCATTCTCAACCCGGAAGTGCCCCGAATGAAAGAATATTAAATTACAAATGAATTTTACATGAATGAAAAATAAAACTCTCATCTCACATAAATCCCTCCCCCGGCTATTCGATCACGACAATCCAATACATCATAACACAACAACACATAACATCACATGTCATCTACGTAAGTAAGTATGCGTACCCCAATTGCCGTTGACATATAGCAACGAAACCGGCGATACACATACTATGCTTACGGTCGCAGAAACAAGTATCACATACTACTAGGCGATGTTAAACCCTTCGATCGAATTAATGAACGCACACATTCCTTAGCAAGGTCAACACTTGAGCGCCGCTAAACAATACCCAAAGTCTATACCACAATATTTAATGGACCAACCGTAGAAGAGCAGACCCAAGCCTCATTTGTGGCGCCACTAACCACGACAAACCCCAAGGTTCAGTCGTAGTTTGGTGGTCACATCTCGAGTTAGGGTTACTTTCTTCTGGAGGGTCCATAGGAATACCTGCATTAGTTATCGAGTATGTTCAACCTAGAAAACACAAGTGTTTGATAATTCGTTTGAACTGCTTAACGTCGCCAAAGTTACCAATACGATGCTATAAGATACGAATACGAACTATTCCGCAAAGAGCCCAATACAAACTTACATCACATGCAATTCTGGACTACTTAAACAAAACCAGAAACCCCAGAACACAATATACAAAACACTGGAGAAAAACGAGAAGGAGAGGAGCACAGTGGGTCGGCGACGCCGGAAAAATTGGCTCTGTCGCCGGCCCATTCCGAGCCCCCCCTTCGTACTTCACCAGTGTTCTTGTATCATTCTAAATACCACTCTGCAGTTGTTTAAATAATTTTCAGGTCACTTTTAAAAAAAATTACAGAGAGCATTTTTCAAGGGTCTATAATTTCGTATTTTGCGGAAGTTTTCGTTTTCGTATTCTTGTAACATCGCCTAGGCTTCTAGTTAGGCTCTGATACCATGAAGGAGTTTCTACAGCACCACTACAAGGGTTTGGTAGCATCACACATGCCATATTTAAATTTTTGTATGCTAGAGAAACTAACCTAAGGATCACACTAGAAAAGCTAGGGTAACAAGACTTTAACACTAACACAAGTAGCAAAAGCTAGGATTTTGAGAATACAACCTTTGTAGCTACCTACGCTAGACTCCTTGGCCACTTGGGGTTTGAAAGAAGCTTGCTTGAGGTCCTCTAAGTCCACGACGATCCACCCGGAGTTCTCTTTGTCCAAGCTAGAAGCTTTACTAGATCAAGAGAAATAGTTGAAGCCAACACTTTAAACTAGTTGGCTAGAGTAGTATAGAATGTTGATGTGGTTTCTATTCTCACTTAAAGACCCTAACTTTAACACTCTTTCACTCACTAATGGAAGCTAGAGAGCAAGAGAGAGGAAGAAGAAGATGAAGGCATTATGAGAGCTCAAGATAATGATAAGCTTAGGTTAAAAGATGAGAAAAGAAAATATATATATTTTCTTCTTCTCACCTTTAACCCTAGTTAAAAAATATCTAGATATTTTCTTTTGGATGAAAAATGGCCAAGGAAATATAACTCACGGTTAAGGCAGTGGTAAGTGGAAGAATAAAATAATTAACCATGAATTAATTTCACTTTTATTTTCTTTTCCAAAAGGAAATATCATTATATTAAATAACAAGGTGTGAGTCATATATTGCCACCATCTCATATATCAACAACCATGATAGAATAAGTGTATGCATGTATGTATGCATGCGCATCCATATGTGCAACAAAAAGAACTTGTGCATACATGCATGCATACTACAAAAGACAAAAAGGTCTAAAGTGAAAAGCTAATGGTCAAAGATAAATCAACACTTGATTTAGCAAACCGGTCATATCACATACGACCCGACCAATAGCAAACCGCCCGATTAATATACGGTATCACATACGCGCATTTAATCGGGTCCCCGCGCATATCTCATATGCACACCACATCGTTTTACCTGGACTAGGTAACTCCATTGTGGGACTCTAAGACTGTTCAATACGCCGGCAGTGGGTGATGATCATATCAAGCACCTCCAAGCCGTAAGAGGTCAGCTAAACGTAACGGCCACCCGGGTATTGAGCGATCAGAAGAAAATAAGTGAACCTGTCACAACTCCCGTCGAGCCAACCGGCAACACTACCGTACAGTCCGGTCTCTTCGTCAGATATGCTGCATATCGAGTCTAGGGATGGTAACGTCGACCCCGATAACTCAATAAGTCGTGCCGTGGAATGGTCTATAACAGATTGAGAAACTACTGATAACACTTATCAGTAAATCTCAACAGCCCTGGCCAGGGACTTACTGATATAGCCAATCGAGCACTGCACAGCATCAACCCCCAATACCGGGAGACGAAACCCCTCCTATCGCTCATCGCCTTCGTGTGTCTCGGGACTGTACCCAACAGCCACCTGTTTGCACGACTCAGTAGAGCCGTGGTAGGGTGGTAATAAAAGTACAGTGGGAGAACACAGAAGACTCTATGACGATCTCGGGTCTACAGACTAACCTGTACCAGTGTCACCTGAGAACTGATATCCGACGATAGATATAATTCCATATAGGAGTTCTCGGCGAGTCCGTCCAGTGTACCCAGTCACCACTGAGCACCCGTATACGATCTCGATGTCAAATATCGATGAATGTGGGAACATCCATTGCCCAATATATGGGTCTAGTATCATATACGCTAGTCTACTCTGGTATATCGATGCCCCGTCTCGATACACCTATGACTAGGGACTTTTCAGGATATGCTTATAAACTACAGATGTCCCACTAGTATGATCTCCATCATAATCACAGTAGTCAAGCAAATATCATCAGGGCTTTATCAACATGTGTAAATGAATAAAAGCATGATCAAATCAACATGTCAGATAAAGAAGAACCAGATAGCATACTATCATGTCGAGCTAGAATGTACACTGAATATATATATATATATATATATATATATAAATACATCCACTATCATATAATGGCCTCTAGGGCATACATATATCCAACATGTGCAGTGTACGTGTGTTTTGTTTTGGATGGGACTTGGATATATCGGGGGGCCCGCAGAGTTTTTATGGGGGTCCCGCTACCCGGATAGCGGGCTGGGGGTCAAGAGGGCGAGCAGCCCCCTTGCGGGGTGCGGGGCAGCGCCCTGACCCAAATTTTTTTTAGGGGGACAGCGTTGTAGAGTATGTGTGTGTGTGTGTGTGTCTATATATATACATATATATATATAAAGGGAAAGGGCATCCAAAGGATGCGTTGGAGAAAGCGCCAGTACTTTGAGCGCTAGCGCACCACGTGTCAGCACGTGGGCGCTCAGGCGCTAGCGCTTTGGGCGCTAGCGCTCTGAGTGCAAAAGCGCTAGCGCTTTGAGCGCTAGCGCACCACGTATCAGCACGTGGGCGCTCGAGCACTAGCGCTTTAGGCGTTAAGGCTCTGAGCGCAAGAGCGCTAGCGCACCACGTGTCAGCACGTGGGCACTCGGGCGCTAGCGCTTTGGGCGCTAGCGCACTGAGCGCTAGCGCACCACGTGTCAGAACGTGGGCGCTCGGGCGCGAACGCTTTGGGCGCTAGCGCTCTGAGCGTAAGAGCGCTAGCACTTTGAGCGCTAGCGCACCACATGTCAGCATGTGGGCGCTCGAGCACTAGTGCTTTGGGCGCTAGCGCTCTGAGCGCAAGAGCGCTAGCGCACCACGTGTCAGCACGTGGGCGCTCGAGCAGCAAAAGAGACTTGGTCCCTGCAATAGGAGTTGTACTCCCAGAAAGGAGCACTTATTATTTTGTGTGTATGTATATATATATGAGGAGTTAAACTCCTAGGATGTTTTGAAGCTGATGAAGGGCTTCTCCTCTTGAGCCTTAGTTCTTCCCCAAAGTGGGGTTTCTGGAGATGGGTCTCCTTCTTTTTCCTTTGTTGCCGGATCTTGAAGATCAAGAAATAGGAGATCTTAAAAATCTCTCCTTTTTGAGATCTGATGGAAGATCTGAGTTCCCCTTTGTGGGTTTTGTGGTGAAAAACTACTTATTTTTGGAAAAGAAAGAGTAAAACTCTTGATTTAATTCAAAAGAAATGAGAAGGTTTAGAACCTTGGAGAAGGAGCAGGAGGCACAAAGAACCCTAGTTTTTGGGGGAATGAAAAAAGTATTCTTTTATTCATCATCATGTTGCCTTATAGAGGCTTACATATTTACATATAGCCCTTTGGGCTTTACAAAATGGCATTTTGCACATCCCATGGCTCATGTGCCATTTATTTTTGCACATAAGCCATGGGCTTTACAAAAATTTGGCTTGATGCCTATTTTGCTTACATTCATGCACAAAAAATTACATCAAAATTATTTGTTACATGATTTCTATGTTGGCATGGGTAGGCTGGCCGCGGGCTCAACTTGGGCATGGGCCCGCTTGCTTGGGCTTGGGCCTACCTGGCTTGGGGTTGACCTTGACTTTGACTTGACCAACCGGAGTGCAAATTTTGACTTCAACATCGAGCCCGAACATGAAGCGGCCGGCCTCCCCCATGCTGAAATAAAAAATCATGTAATAAATAATTTTGATGTAATTTTTTATGCATGAATGGGCATAAAGCCAAATTTTTGTAAAGCTCATGGCTTATGTGCAAAAAGAAATAGCACATGAGATATGGGATGAGCAAAATGCCATTTTGTAAAGCCCAAAAGGCTATATGTAAATGTGTAAGACTATATAAGGCAACATGATGATGAATAAAAGATATACTTTTCATTCTCCCCAAAAACTAGGGTTCCTGTGCCTCCTTCTCCTTCTAAAAGGTTCTAAAACCTTCTTTCCTTCTTTTGAATTAAATCAAGAGTTTTACTCTTCCTTTTCCAAAACTAAATAGTTTTTTACCACAAAACCCATAAAGGGGAGCCCAGATCTTTTATTGGATCTCAAAAAGGGGAGATTTTTAAATCTCATACCTCTTGTTCTTCAAGATCCGGCCAACAGAGGAGGAAGAAGGAGACCCATCTCTGAAAATCCCACTTTGGAGGAAATCCAGGGCTCAAGGGAGAAGCCCCTTCATCAGCTCCAAAAATATCTTAGGAGTTTAACTCTTCAAAATACACACACACACACACACACAAAATAATAAGTATTTCTTTTTGGGAGTACAACTCCCAGTGCAGGGACCAAGTCCTTTTTTGCCGCCCAGCGCCCGATCGCCCACGTGCTTGGCATGTGAGGCGCTAGCGCCCAAAGCGCTAGCACCCAAGCGCTCAAAGCGCTAACGCCCGAGTGCCCACGTGCCGGGCACGTGGTGGCGCTAGCGCCAATGCCCGAGCGCCCGCGTGCTGGGAACGTGGGGTGCTAGCGCCCAAAGCGCTAGCGCCAGCGTCCGAGCGCCCGTGTGCCGGGCACGTGGGGGCGTTCGCGCCAGCGTCTGAGCGCCTAAACGCTCGCGTGCCGCTCATATGAGGCGCTGGCGCCTTCTCCCACGCATCCTATGGATGCCCTTTCCTTTATATATATATATATATATATATATATGAACACACACATACTCCACCACACTGTTCCCGTTAGAAAAAAATTCTAACGGGGCGCTGCCCTGCATCCCGCAAGAAAGCTGCTAGCCCCCTTGACCCCCAGCTCGCTATCCGGGTAGCAGGACCTCCGTAAAAACTCTGCGGGGCCCGTGATATATCCAAAACCCCTTCAAAGCACAACACTGCACATTGAGTTCGCATGACCAGTTTAACCCGTTAATCGGAGGTTCCCTCGCTCCAAATGCGAGTGGTAATTAACGGCAGCTTAGTCCGCGGCTGCCGGAGATTCGGATCCCTAGGATCAATAAACCCCTGCCTACCCTAGGTAGGGGGAATCTGTAGTACGCCTGACAAGCGCGCGCATATTCCATCTCAATGGGGTGATGAAAAACACCCTACAGATTCTGGCACACCCGGTGGGATATATCTCTCCTCCCATATTTTGGGTTAAATATCCATGCGAACTCAATCAACATATACATTGATTGCCTGTACTGAAATCGTGTTTCTATTTGCAGGTTAACAATCTCCAATTGCAATCTTTAGACGCAGCAAAAATGTCTCCAAGAATCAGCTCAGCTCTCGACACAGCTCCCATCTCTTACACGATGAAGATGGACGCCAGGACGGTCCTCCCGGCCAGTCTCGGGAAACAATGGGAGGAGCCGCCGCTACCATTTGGTTATATTCTGTTCGTGTCAGCTAACGTCGTCCCATCTCTTCAAGCTCCGGTAACAGACAAACCGGTCTCAAAAGGGAAAAGGCCGAATGTCATGGTCGCGAGGGCACCTCATCCCAAGCACAAATCCATTTCCGAATGACTCTCCATCGCTCCAGCTGGGGGCAAGGCCATCAATGCCAACGAAGCAAAGGGGCATCTCGGGCAAGCTCCAGCGGCACCCTCGACAACTGCTCGATCGGGTATCTTCTTTAAGCTCCCTATCAATTGACTTACGGTGGCTTCCCAGAAAACGGATGCCCACCAAGCCCTCAAAATCGAGAAGCTAAAGCAGAAAAGGCTCAGATACAGAGCCAACAAAAGGGCTAGGGCTCATGCTAGGCTGAGCTTCATGAGGCTTCAAGAATGGGGTTACCCCGCCAAAGATAAAGAGACGGCTGGATATGTGGTCTGCACCGTCTATATGGCCGGATGATTGATACAAAATTTTTGCGTGCATGCTTAAAATCAAATAATTAACCGCAATCAATAACGGTGTCGCTTGGTAGCTAGCCGGTTGAGTACGGGTCGGTCCACAGGGAGATGGATTCCTATTCTTTATGTTCTAATGAGTTAAGTCCAAAAAATTGGTGGTTTTGTTGTAGATCTATGAATGATAAAAAATTGATAAAAAGGCTTGCTGGGGTTAGGATTAGGTTAGTTCGAAAAAGGGATTCTTCTCGCTGCTTTCAATGCCCTAATGAAGAATATAGGTGTTAGGGTAATAGTCAACAAAGGGGATTAGCACGACTAGGAAGAAACTTCGTTTCTTCCCTTTGGTCCTTGTCCGTCCTTTCTTAACTCTTATCTCTAACCTCTATGTAAATCAATCACAACCGGTCTAACTAGGGAATCACCACTACCTCATGGGATAGGATGCCGTAGCGAGCGGTGTGTGATTCATTTAAATAGAGTCCGTATTGATTAAAATTATGGGGGCAAAGAAAAGAGTGAGAGAGATTTCCTTCTCTCAAATCTTCCCTCTCCTAACCTTAACAAGTGAGGAATTACTCACTCATTAGGGTGTTAACGATAGAATTCATTTTTTTATATTAGAAAACTAAATTGCAAATATTAAAGGAACAGATAAAAAATGCAAGAATTAAATTCAGAAAAGGAATGCGAGATAAAAATAAAAATACCTTTCTTTATTGATGCACTCTTGACGATTACAGAGGAATTAAAATTTTATCTAGAAAAATAAAAAGTGGCATCTCAAAAGAGGCACCCAAAAGAGGCACATCTTATTTGGCTTTGAGCCCTCCTATTTATAGATAGGAAAACCCCTAGGTTTACATTCTGATCCATACATGAAATTACAAAACAACCCCAAAGACCGAGTCAAAGCACCGACACATGCATTGCACGGCCGCGGAACCGCGGTAGAATAGCCTGTTTGGCCACGGATCCGCGGCCATTTGGTGGGCTCATAGGCCCATTTCTTTAGGGTTTCTTCAAGTTGCTTTTTCCTTCTTTTTTCTTCACTTGGTTCCTCAGAACCTTTTTTACTTTCTTCCAGATTTCCAACAGTGCAGAATTAAGTGGACTTTTACCATGAGCTTTGCGTTGAAGTCTTGAATCTTGTGGTACCTTTGTGCTTTGTGCATTGAACTGTTTACTGATCTTCTTTTGTTCCTTAAACTGGTAGGTGACATCATATGGATTCATCTATTGTTGGTTGTAGTCTCACATTTGTAGCGTCTTTTCCTGAATTTCACTGTATTGTTCTGAGAACTTGTAACCTGCAACTATTTAGCAGACATGGATCAAAAGCACCTATTTATTTGTAAAATGATTAAGAATGGGGAATATAATAATGTAAAATTATGATATGAACAAATACCCCCAAACTTATCTTTTGCTCGTCCCGAGCAAAACCAATTTATTCTCGAAAAAACCTAACCTCACTTTCGCAGGGAATCACGATTGCACTGAGCTCGTGCAACAAGCCGTTAAACCTCTAGGTGTCCCTAATAGGAGGAGTGTTGTCTCCTGAGGGTTTTCAGCGGATACTACACACAAAATCCGATCAATTTAGCCCGTTGACTTTAATTCTTCAATTCAGTATTCTAGCAAGAAATTCTATTATCTTCAACTTAGAATCATCAACCCATATTTTTCACACTCACTTATCATTTAACTTAAGATTGTATATGTTCTGCAAATTTATTAAGCTTTCAGCATCATTTGAATTTTCCTTCTAAGATTACATCTCAACTTAGGAATTTTTATCATCTCTACTGAAGGTATAAGCCCTATCTTTCATTCCTGTCTCTCATCCAAACCCCAATCATATACCCCTATGTGTGTGTACGTATCACCTCTACACTTGAAAATTCAATTCTAGCTATCTTACTCTTGTCCATCATCCAAAATACTTTTAGTTGGTGAATTTTTAGATTAAATTTGCTCACACATCTTTCATGCGACCGTTAATACTTCTTGAGGTACTAACGACCGATTACAAAATGTGTCCGCGCATTAAGTCATAATTCCTCGTCTTGTAATACCTGAGGCTTTAGCAGTGTCTCCCAAACCAGTTGGTCTAAGGCACTAGGTGATAAAGCACCCTCGCTATATATTTTTATTTTTACGCAGCCTTAAATAATTACAAAACCAGTGTTCATTTTTTTTATATCTCTTTATTCACACTTATACTTTTATTCAATTTTTTTATACTAAGGATTTTAGACAAGAGCACTTCAAGGTATCCTCTACTATCCTAAGTTTCAAGGTGCGTGTATGTGCGAGTTGTAGGGAATATACTTTCAGAATTTAGACTCAAGGTTCGGAATTATTTTTCAGACTTAAATTTCAATAAAAATTTCAATACTCTTCCCTTATTTTGACTTAGCCCAAGAACTGAACTCAAAATTTTGCCTATTTCTAAATAAACTACAAGTACATATATTTTCTACCGTTAAACTTTAAGAAAGGTTATCTTTAGGGTTTTTAATTTACTAAGTTTAGGATCTAATTTTTCCTAGCTAGTTAACCGTCTTGTCAAACTTAATTCAAATACGGCCAAAATTGAACTTTTCAATTTTTATAATTTTTAAAAATTTTCAATTTTTATGGGTTTTAAAATAAGTATGCAAATACAAAAATATACATATGAATGCGAAGGAAGAAAGCTTACCGAGCATACCCCCAAACTTAAACTTGACAGTGTCCTCACTGTCATGCTATACCAAGAGGGTCAAAATTGTCGGCACTCCCATGTTTTTTTCTATTTATTGTTAACAGAAAACGAAAAAAATATATATATACATAAAGGTCCCCCCAAACTTAAGTGAAACAATGTTTCCACTGTTTAAGCATTAAAGTTTAGAGTTAGGGAGGAGAAAAACATAGTATCAAGCCATACAAGGCCTTACACAAGCCAAAGGTTAGCACCAACCATTCAAAAAATTTATCGTTATAATGGTGTGGTTGGTGAAAGAATGGAGTGTAGAGAAAAGAAATGAGAGACACACGAGACCATGTAGAGATAGAAGCAGTATATGGTCTCAGTGGAGGAGAAGAATGGCGGAAGGGAAAAAGAAATGGTGGTGGTTCGACTTCTTCAGGTGGAGGTTGATTAATCACAAAATCCGTGTCGTTTAAGAATGTGAGTTCGTCGACGAAAATATCTTCGAAACTTTCATCGAAGGTTCGATTGAACGTTTCAATGTCAATAAGTATCGCGCTAGAATTCAACACACTTGATTTTTCAAAAATTATGGAGGTAGGAGACTCCTAAGGCTCATTTACCTTATTTTCAAAAGAGTCTAAATCAAGTTGTTTTTCTAGAATTATTGAACTCAAAATATCGGATTGTGATTCATTAATACTCGCTATCATCAAAGGAAGATTAGAAAAAGAACCAGAGAAAGTGGGAGAAAGAAGTGGAATACGAACTTGAGAGTGGAGATGGAGTGTATAAATTAGCACAATTTTTAATGAACGATGTGTAAAAAGCGATTGTGCTAATCTATCAACCCACTGAGAAATGAGGTCAAATCCCTCAAGATTCATGAGAAAACATGGGTACGTTGAACTTGGTAAACCAGACATTAAAAATGAAAGTGTAACGGTTTCTTGCAAGGTCGGAACGAGAATGGAGGGAAGTGAGTAAGGAAGGGTATCGGTTAAAGATTTAGGAGGGTGTACACAATCAATGGAAGGGACATGATGAATTGAAAAATCCAACTCATCAAATAAAACTGGTTCATCCTCAATATTATCCTCATAATTCTCCTCAAAAGTTATCTCATCCATGCAATTATCATCAAAATCAAGACGCATATGAAGTTCAGGAGAAACATTTAATGACTCGGGATAATGAATTGGAGAGAAAAATTCAGTCAAATCTACGGGTTCATCATCCAAAATATTCCCAGCGTCAATATCCTCGATCAAGTGAAAATTAATTTTCTCAGACACCTCATCAAAAGCATGGATATCAATCAATTCAGGTTTTAGAGTGGAGGTGTAGAGGTCAAAAGGATTGGTGATGGTTTCACTTAAAAAGGGCTCTTCACAATCAGGTAAATCAAACACTACAAAGTCATACAACTCATTAAACGTTTTATCTTCAACTGGTGAATCACTAGGAATACTTGATAGACATTCAAAACCGGAGTTATGGGATTCAATTGGGGATGGGTGGGTTTGATTTGGAAGTGTGTACAACTCACTCTCACCACTCAAATTCTCAATCTGTCCAACCGCCTCATCATACATTGGAAAATTTGGAGCTAGTTGGAAACTAGCTACCGGGTCATTAGGTTGTAATAGGGCGGCCATGGACGCATTCAAATCCATTGTCTGTTGTCTTGACGCTGCCATAAAATCTTCCAACGACTGTTCCAGACTAGACATGGGTTGTGAAGGGGTTTCAGTAAAATATTCAAAGTTGTTTGGATACTGGAAACTCTCAAATGGTTGTGTAGAAACAATGTCTAGGAAAGGTGTGAAAGTTGGGTAGGACTGGTAGGAATTGAATGGTTGGACAAGAGTAGGATCAACATTTGGATAAAAAGGTGAATGGACTTGTTGATCCTAAAAACTGGAAGTGTTGAAAGGAGTGAAAGATCGGTTACGAGATTGTTCAATATGTTCAGCAAGAGACATGGGTTTCAGAGTTACAACAGGACTCGAAAAAAGAGTATCAACGTAAGAAGGTGGTGAAGGTTGAAATGGTTGATACAAAGTAGATTGCGGAGTCCAACTGTTTCTCCTAGACACGTCTATTCGATCTTTCAAAGAAATTTTGGGCATGGAAGGGTCGTCCGAAATTCGACCAAAACAATGCGTGTAGGAAGTAATGTCTGGTTGAGAGTACCAAAGTTCGGCAAGAGTTTTGCGAGGTGGGGTACCCATGATGTGAGAAAGGAGAAGAAAAAGAATGTGATGATTTTTTATTTTTTTTTTAAATTTTTTTTAAAAGAAATTGTTTATTTTTGGAGTTTTGAAATTTTTGAAAGTGTTTTTTTTTCTTTTTAGAAAGAGTTTTGCAAAAGTTTGTACGGAACTACGGCACAATTTCAAACAATCACAATTTATACATGCACAATCAAGCCTAGAGCTAGGGTCTCCTAAGTCAACTAGACTGTTCCTAACTGTTCCAAAGGATAAGTTGTGAGATATCTCTCAAATCGTCTCTTCACCGCCAATTGTGGCCAGGTAAGCACAAATGAAGAAAGGAGAGATCCGCTCACGAATCACCGTGAGACGGGCCTTTTAAAATTACCTTTCTCATTTGTCTAGCCTAGACACCATAAAGTCAGGTTTAGATAAACGACCGATTGCGCACAACCTTCCTTTGCTCTAATGAGCACGACAGTCCTTATTGGCTGAGTCTAAATATATATTTTTTATTTAACTCGAGGGTTGATGCATATACTTTTTGTAATTTTTGGGGTCCTAGGAAGGGTAATGAAATCCCCACCTAATCTCGATTGGTGTAATATCCCCTTAAAAGTCCGTTTTAAAAATGCAAAGCAATTAGCACACAAAATCTAAAACACTTGCAAATTTTTTTTTATTTGGCAGCGCAAAGAATTCTGCACAAAAACAATTTATTGGATAGGAGAAAGATTCTGTTGTGCAAAGAATCCTACAGAAATTTTTTTTAGTGGAGTGCAGAGGAGAGTAGATGAGAAATGAGATACTCACAGAGATTTTTGGGTGCTGACGTCATCAATTGACCGCGGTTCCGAGGTCAAACCCTTGAATCTGCCGCGGTTCCGCGGCGGTTTGGTTGGTTTAGATCTCCAAAATTTTTCTCTGTGCTGTTTGGATTCTCCCCTGTCTGTTCAGATGCTCTGTTTCTTGATTTGTTCACTGGCTTGCTCCAGATCTGAAACAGAGTTTGCTCCAAGCCTGCACACTTGCACAAAAACCTTTCAAAAAGAACAAGATGATTTTTATTTTTATTTTATTATTATTTTTTTGTTTTAAAATTTTTTAATTTTTTTAATCCGAAATTACACAAAGAAAGAGACTACCGTCTCCTCGGCAACGGCGCCATTTGATTGATACAGAATTTTTGCGTATGTGTTTGAAATCAAAGAATTAACCGCAATTAATAACGGTGTCGCTTGGTAGCTAGCCGGTTGAGTACGGGTCGGTCCACAGGGAGATGGATTCCTATTCTTTATGTTCTAACGAGTTAAGTCCAAAAAATTGGTAGTTTTGTTGTAGATCTATGAATGATAAAAAGGCTTGCTAGGATTAGAATTAGGTTAGTTCGAAAAAGGGATTCTTCTCGCTGCTTTCAATGCCCTAATGAAGAATATAGGTGTTAGGGTAATAGTCAACAAAGGGGATTAGCACGACTAAGAAGAGACTTCGTTTCTTCCCTTTGGTCCTTGTCCGTCCTTTCTTAACTCTTATCTCTAACTTCTATGTAAATCAATCACAACCGGTCTAACTAGGGAATCACCGCTACCTCATGGGATAGGGTGCCGTAGCGAGCTGTGTGTGATTCATTTAAATAGAGTCCGTATTGATAAAAATTATGGGGGCAAAGAAAGGAGAGAGAGATTTTCTTCTCTCAAACCTTCCCTCTCCTAACCCTAACAAGTGAGGAATTACTCACTCATTAGGGTGTTAACGATATAATTCATTTTTTTATAAATTTTTATATTAGAAAAGTAAATTGCAAATATTAAAGGAACAGATAAAAAAATGCAAAAATTAAATTCAGAAAAGGAATGCGAGATAAAAATAAAAATATCTTTCTTTATTGATGCACTCTTAACGATTACAAAGGAATTAAAATTTTATCTAGAAAAATAAAAAGAGGCATCTCAAAAGAGGTACCCAAAAGAGGCACACCTTATTTGGTTTTGAGCCATCCTATTTATAGATAGGAAAAACCTTAGGTTTACATTCTGATCCATACATGAAATTACAAAACAACCCCAAAGACCGAGTCAAAGCACCGACACCTGCACCGACACGTGCATTGCACAGCCGTGGAACCGCGGCATAATAGCCTGTTTGGCCGCGGATCCGCGGCCATTTGGTGGGCTCATGGGCCCATTTCTTTAGGGTTTCTTCAAGTTGCTTTTTCCTTCTTTTTTCTTCACTTGGTTCCTCAGAACCTTTTCTACTTTCTTCCAGATTTCCAACAGTGCAGAATTATGTGGACTTTTACCGTGAGCTTTGTGTTGAAGTCTTGAATCTTGTGCTACCTTTGTGCTTTGTGCATTGAACTGTTTACTGATCTTCTTTTGTTCCTTAAACTGGTAGGTGGCATCATATGGATTCATCTATTGTTGGTTGTAGTCTCACATTTGTAGCGTCTTTTCCTGAGTTTCACTGTATTGTTCTGAGAACCTGTAACCTGCAACTATTTAGCAGATATGGATCAAAAGCACCTATTTATTTGTAAAATGATTAAAAATGGGGAATATAATAATGCAAAATTATGATATGAACACCGGACATGAAGAAACAAACCCTCCTATGCTTCACAGCCATGGTGATGGTATGGTTGACGCTACCCAGTACCGGCTCGGTCTAAATGATGAAGAGCTCGCTCAGGCCGATAAGCCAAAGGAGCCCGGGGTTCCTACGGAATTGAGCTCAGGCAATAAGGATGACCTGGTTGTCATATCCGGAGCTGCAGAACAAGCATTATTCCGATGGCTTCAGAGGCAACTTCAGGATAGGGATGAGAAGTTAGCCAAAGTACAGTCTGAGGTCGACGAACTGGCAAACGTCGCGGTAGATCTCGCGACCCAAGTCGCCTGATTGCAATTACAGCAGAATCAAATTTTGGTTCATGAGCCAGGGATTGATACCCGGAGGCAGCCAACTGATACCCCATTCAGCCTAAGAGCGGAGCGCCTTCGCGAAAAACGGCCGCAATCAGCCTCCAGTCCCTCCGATACATACACCGAAGGGGAATCGCCTCTGAAAGAGAAACTGGATAAGGTCTATTCCTTCAAAAGGGACAAAGTCCACAAGATATTTAAGGACGCTCTAAGAAACGGTCTACAACTGCCAGAATCAAACCGGTCTTCAAAAGGGACAAAGTCCACAAGATATTCATAAAACTTAAGTTTCTGAAAGACCAAATTTTTCTGTAGAGATTAATCTCTCAAAACTTGAAGTTTGACGCCACATGGCACCAGTGTCAGAAAAGAACTCACCCGAGCATAAGCTCTATGTTGAGCTGCGCATCAAGTACCAAGCGCTAACGAGATTTAAGTCTTCCCATATTGGCTTTGCCAAGCCGACCAAGCTGCCAGGTGCTAAAAGCTAAGCACCAACCAAACTTTGTCCCACCATGCGCCACGTAAAGTGCATATGAAGATGCATTCATGCCATGCCAAGCGCCAAACTATGTCAAGCAGATCCAATTCTTAGCCCAAATTGGCTAAGTCTTGAAGCGTAAGCTTCATTGATCTTAAAATCAATTGAGCCTATATGCTCAAAACATCTAAGTTGATCATAGTATCAAACAAGACTAATGATCCTTAGATAAAGTCCAAGTATCCTGTGAACTAATAGACCTCACAAATGTGAGAAATGCGACCTAAGTTCACTCCCTTAGCAAACCAAGATAACAACGGGGACCCAAATCACGAAAATATAAAGTATGGATTTGGCCTAATCCTCTCACTACAGATGACAATATAAATTAATCTCTATATACAATCCAAGGGCAACCCAAAGTAAATAAACCAAAACACGACACATGAAGCTAAAAACTTGGAGTGCAGAAAGTAGTTATCGTTCGCGATAACGTAATTAACTGCAGGGGTTTGTGCCTGCAGGAAAAATGCGTCCCCACAATCAATAAACCTTTCGCCCTGAGAGGGAATCTGAAGTCGGTTATCTCGGTCGCATCTTTCCAAACCTCTAATATACGACACTATAATCACTAAGTGTCTTTGGAGAGGTGGATGGATCAAACCTTTGCGTCTGCCCCCAAATTCAGGAAAAACATTCAATCCCGGTTCGTCTCTGTTTTCGGTGGTAAACACCGGGCACCCACATAATGCACATATCATCCTTGATCCACAAAATCATAATTTAAGTGTCATGACAACGTTGAGATTCGGACGAGTGTTGAACAGCAAAGTTGGCATACCAATTGATGTCGATGATGAAACCCCGGAGGCAACTTCTTCTTCTATTCTACCTACCTTATCTTCCGAGCCCGTTCTTCATTCTACATCAAGCTCTATTTCTGCTTCATCGAATAGACCTACATCTCACTCTACTCAAACACCAGTTTTGGAATCCGTTCCATCTGCACAATCTTCTCCATAAACGTTGGACTTAATCTCTTTAACAAAACCACCTTTTCTAAATAGGTTGAGGTCCAACAAACTAAGTCCACATATGGAGAAGTTTGTGGTGTTGTTTAAGCAATTTAACATTAATATCCATCTCTTAGATGCTTTCCAACAAGTCTCATATTATGCAAAAATTCTCAAAGACTTGTGCAATAAGAAGGGGAAAACTCAAGTACCGAAGAAAGTACTTTTAGCAAGCAACGTGAGGGATGTTAATCCAACATGAGTGATGTTATTACCCAAACTTTAGCCAAAAATGCAAGGACCCTGGTTGTCCTATAATTTCAATAACTATTAGGGATAAGCACATCAACCACGCTCTTCTAGATCTCGGTGCTAGTGTTAACTTGCTTTGTTATTCTGTATATTAACAGTTTGGTGTAGGGGAATTAAAACACACACATTGTACACTCCAAATGGCCGACAGATCAGTCACCTATCAATGGGGTGAGCTCGAGGATGTGTTAATTAAAGTCGGGGATTTCATTTTCCCTGTGGACTTCATCGTCTTAGATACACAACCCGTCGCTAACCCCCGAATCAAATTCCAAAGATTCTCGGTTGACCATTTCTCGCAACCTCAAATGCTGTGATTAATTATTGTAATGGTTCTATGAACTTATCTTTTGGAAAAATGACAATCGAACTCAACATTTTTAAGTTGAGGAATCAGCCCTTTGAACCGTATGCTTATATACTAGATGTTCGCTCCGTCCATGAGATCGCTTCTGACAGCTGTAGGTTTGAAGAGTTCTTATTCAATCACGATGATCCTGACGCCACTAATGTGTTCCTGATTGATCTGAATGCTTCTGACACCGAAAGAGCGTATGAATGTTTCACCTTCGTTGATAATCTTGAGTCTTTATACCCGTCTATTGATGAGTCATCTCCTGAGTCTGAATCTTTCGTTTTTGCGGATGAGTTAATGGAACCATCCGATTCCGTTTCGTACACTCAGTATGAACCCCTCTTAGATTCCTTCGAGTTCGAGCATCGATCCCCGACTTTACCTTTCATTGTTCACCCACTAACGCTTGAACTAAAGATTTTGTCGTCCCACCTAAATTATGCATACTTGGGTGAGAACACAACACTTCCGATCATCATATCGACTTCTCTACTTTTAGAGAAAGAGAAAGCCTTTCTATTTGTTTTGCGATCTAATCGGAAAGTTTTTGGTTGGACGATGGAGGACATCAAAGGGATTAGTCTCTTGACTGTAGAACATCATATACATGTGATGGATGATTCCAAACCAACCCGGAACCTACAAAGACTGTTGAATCCAGTTATGAAAGAGGCGGCCAAAAAGGAAATCGGTGTAGGAACAAGAACCTCACTTTGAACTAAGAGAAGTGTCACTTCATGGTTCAAGAAGGTATTTTCTTAGGACATATCATTTCTCAAAGTGGCATTGAGGTTAACAAAGTAAAAATAGATATCATTTCCAACCTCCCTCCCCCCACTTATGTCAAAGATATACGATCTTTCATTGGCCATACCGGTTTTTCTAGATAGTTTATCAAGGATTTTAGCAAGATTTCTAGACCCTTGACTTTGCTCATAGCCAAGGACTCTACGTTTGACTTCATCTCGGATTGTCTCTTTACTTTTGACTCATTGAAACACTCCCTCGCTTATGCTCTTGCACTTTCTTCTCCCGACTAGAATTACCCATTCGAGATTATGTATGATGCATCTGACTTTGCTATTGGTACGGTCTTAGGAAAACATATCGATAAGATGCCACATGTAATCCATTATGCGAGCCGGGCCCTGAATGATGCCCAGTTGAACTATACAACAACCGAGAATGAATTCTTGGCTATTGTATTTGCCTTAGAAAAATTCAAGCCCTATCTAATTGGCTCACCAATCATTTTTATACCGATCACTCAGCTTTGCGGTACCTTTTGCGAAGAAGGATACCAAATCTCGGCTCATTCGTTGGATTCTTTTGCTTTAAGAGTTTGAATTTGTCATTAAGGACGAAAGAAGATGTGAAAATGTTGTATCCAACAATCTCTCACGTCTTCCTTCTTCGCCGACTATTCCATTGCCGATCAACTATTCGTTCCTCGAAGAGCATCTCTTGGCAGTATCTTGCGAACCTTGCTTTGTAGATATTTTGAACTACTTAACTACGAGACTGATACCTATTGAATGGTCCAATCAGGACAAGTGTTGATTTTTGTCCTAAGTTAAACACTTTTACTAGGATGATCCATGCCTGTTCAAATACTGTTCAGATTAGATCATTTGTCGGTGTTTACCAAACAAGGAAATCAAGAGTGTGTTGTCCTCTTACCATGATCAAGCATGTAGCGGACATTTCGGTCCTAAGAAGACAGCAGAAAAGGTCTTGCAATCTTGATTTTATTGGCCAACGCGATTCAAAGATGGAAATGATTATTGCAAGACTTGTATCCACTGTCAGTGTTTAGGACGAATCACTCCGAGGAATGAGATGTCGCTCCAACCAATCTTGGTTATGGAGATATTCAACATTTGGAGTATTGACTTTATAGGGTCTTTTCCCAACTCTTTTGGAAACTTATACATCTTACCGGCGGTTGATTATGTGTTGAAATGGATCGAGATAGTACCTAGCCGAACGATATTTTATTTATAGGGTTTTCAGATTGATATCTATATATTTATATTATTTTGGGGAAATTTAATATATGAAATATTTTAAATATGATAGGTATTTTGTTTTGAGAATGATAAAGGATTTTGGTGTAAAGTTAATATTTTATTTGGTTAAGAGAGAGGGAAAATGTTAAGTTTGTATTATACCCTCACCGTCACCACAACACAACACAAATATCTAACAAAATATCCTACTTATTATGGCTATTTCCTCTCATTCTCTCATTTATTCTCATAACAAACATATCCTAACTCCTCCACCCTCATCCAGACCCCAGCCTGTCTTCACCAAATCTCTATGGATCTTAATGATTCCTTCACATAGCTTATTCAAGATACCAAGCTAGGCCTATTCCTATTCAAAGATCCTCACCAAGTCATTCCTTGATCTTGATCCCTCTTCCATTCACCACAAGATGTAAAAATCCCATTTTTGTTCAAGTTTTTCTTATTGTACTGAGTTTAGTAGGGTTTAGTTGTTAATCACTACTTGTTAGAGGAAGATGGTGGTGTTTTGATACTTGTGGATTAAGTTTTGAAGTAATAGTGAGTTTTAAAAACATGGATTTCATGAAGTTTTTTATGTTCAAATTGAATCTAGAACAAGTAGGGTTTTCTGAAAAATAAAAAAAAGATTATTTTGAACTCCTAAGGACCCCTTGAGACTACCCTAGAAGCCCGAGCCCCTAACTCATCTCCTTGGCCACAGATTTAATCATTATGGCCGCAATTTGCAGCCAGACCATCAAGTTTTGGTTTGAATTTTGTTCAGTAGCTCACAAACATGATAACTTAGCCCCTGGTATACCCCTTTTTATCCTAGATTCCCTATATCAAAATCTAGGAGCACTTCGAATAGTTTTTGACTACATTTTCCTATTTTTAAACTAGGTTTTTGGGATTTCTATATCTTGACTTGATCGTTCAACATTCGTACGTCGATATCAGGGGTATTTTTTGCATTTATCGTACATTGGCCATAGGTTCTAACCTATATGGGACTCGCTCGTCGTGACATTTTCGATTTGGATATTTATGCAGTTGTATTATGATTTCGATTGTAGGTATGATCGAGGGGACTTCCGAGACGGCGAGACGTTCGTAAGTTTCGACCGGCTCGAGACGTCGGTGAGTAGATTTATATCTTCAGGGGAAGTCGGATGGATGGCGTATAGTACCCCCGCAACCAATTAACTAGAATACTTATACTATATACCTTGGCTATAGTGTTATGTTAGATAACTTAGTTTATAACTAAGTTAGTATATAGTTAATAAACTAAGTTAGTATATAGTTTGTATCTAGTAGGCTATATGTATGTGTGGATATATATTTATATATGATTATTCTTATATGCGTACGCGACTATAGATCTGTATGATATTGATTGGATATTTGATGGATATCGAGGATAGTTTGCCGAATATGGCCGAGATTCATTTGGACTCGCGAAGTCATGCGTTTATCCTGATTGGAACATTTCGATTGCTTGAGCTATACTCTTTTAAAAACCAACAATTTTTTTTCCACTTTTAAATGATAAATGGTAAGGATGCACTGCTAATTTTAAATGGGTCTATATTTTAAATATACTGCAGGTTCCTTATTTGCAAAACAAAGTTTCGTTCTATTTTAAACTATAATAGTATAGCTTATAATAGTTAGCCATATTTAATGATTCTTCACGTTACGATTGGGTTACACTTTATACGCTCGGGCTTCAATTACCTATTATATATGCTAGTTGTGTTGCTATTCTCGTATGAACACACTGATAGAACATTGCATAAATACCAATGATTGCTATGTTGCACAAATTATAGACGTGCATGTTACACCACACCTCATTGGTACTGCTATGACACCGTAGGATTACCACGCTTGATAGCGTTGATGTTATTATATGAATGCGATGATTGACATATCCGTGTGATTAATCATCAACTGACGTAGATGTATGACGCATTGTTGATGATTATGATAGCAATGTTCGAACACATTAATAGAACACTTGCACAATTATTAATTATTTCCATGTGAGACTAGCACAGATGCATATACTACACTACACATCATTAGTATCATCATGACACACTAGAAACTGCCATACCTACTCGTGTTCTAGATATCCATGATAGATGTGATGATACTTATCATAATTTTGATATACGAATACCATTACTATGGATATTCTTATATGATGGTTTCCAATTGTGGCAAAGATGAATTATATGAGTTCTTCGAAACTTGTTATTTTCCATGGATTTGAGAAACCACGGGTATCTTTTTACAAACCGATTATATTTTCAAAAGTGTGGTTTTCTCGTGATATGATGATTTGACGTCCACCATGAGTTTTGGTTTTCATAATGAGATATCTGAATCGAGGTAGGGGTTAACTGATTACGGGTATATGGTGGACCCGGTACGGCTCCGAGGGGCAGGAAGACCATACGGAGGTACGGCGAGCCTGGCGAAGATGGTCGATACTAAAGGTGACATTGGAGCACAGCGGATATCCGAAGGATTCCGACCATGGCTGAGTTGATATCCGGAGAGGGCCGATCGGTGATACGGTACATGCGCTATCTAGATTTTACGTGTTGATGATAAACACAGGATTTATGATGATTTTGAGTGTCGGTGATGGACACTCGGTGGATAATGGGTTAGAGTGTCGATGATGGACACTCGTGAGATTTTGAGTGTTGATGCTAGACACTCATATGCTAATATTTGTGTGATCCGTCGTGATGCACTGTTATAGATTATGCTATATAGTAGCTGATCAGGACCGATCCATGGGACAGTACCTGAATACTATTTTCACACAACGATGTACATTAAATAGGTTTCTAAATGAGCTATAGTCTCACTATTTTGATGTTTCTAAGACGACACAAGAATCTTTCAAATTAAAACCCTCTTAAAATTTATTTCTAAAAAGCGAGATGTATACTTTAAACAAAACGCATATAATGCTTCATAAACCTATGTCTGCTACTTGTGTCGTAATATAAGTATCATACGACTATTTTGAAAGAATTTTACATACATCTTTCAATTATTTTATAGGCTTATACATGAATGCATGCTATATATATATCCATGTTTACGTGATCAATATTGACGCGTTTATAGTACTTGTGTATTATACATACATTAGTATAGGATATGATAGTAAAATACTTTATTACCTAGGTAGATCGTTATGCATTTTGATTTCTATCTTGCGATATATTTTTATTCACTGAGTTGGCAACACATCCCTGTTGTGCCCCAGTTTCTTGCAGGATTGACCGCTCGGATCAGTAGTGGCTTGCCGACACAATTCTTACTTCGATAATTGTTTTGGTAGGTGGGTTACTTGTTGGATCGTAACCGCCCTTTTGTATATGTATTTTCATTTGGATCTAGTTAAAAACTCCATCGGCTAAAATTTGTATATTTGTGGACTTAGAGGCAAGACTTAGATGTTTATGTGATTTTAGATGTCGCACTCATTTGGAATTGACTTTATATTTTTTTCTTCATGTTTCGCTCTCTATTCTTCGCTTTGGGCATCGTATATTAACTGCGTGGTTGCTCCGCCGTTTGGACGTGGAAGCCAGCTCCCGTTGGGGATGCTTATTATATATTATGCTTGGTATGTAGTTTTATTCAAAATTTACAAAGGAGGTGCTGACCAATTTTTAAATGACATGTGTTTTCAAATAAATTTATTTATACTTTAAAAAGGAATTTGATTCCATTTAGTAACCCTTTTTAAAACTTCACCTCCTCTATTTCTTTTAAATGATTTAGATTCCGGATTTTTGGCTTACTCGGGTTACGGTGGTGTCCTATTGACTTCATGTTATACAAGTGCCGGTCACGTGTCTTTTCTGGATCATGACAGTAGGTCCTATTAAGCTTTTAGAAAACTGGTGAAGTAATAAATGATCATCTTGCACCAAGTCCCCGCAAGTCACTATATAATGTGCTAAATGTTGCTTGGGACTTCCTGTTCCACTATACATGCGAAAGTTAGGGACCACGTATCCTTTGGCGGAAGGAACACGGTTATAGTCATCAAGATACAGTTGACTAGCCACAGGCATTTCTTCTTAAGCATTAATCTGTTCAAGTTGGTCAGTAATTACCATATCAAGATTGGTGATCTCTGAAGATACCTTCACGGAATCAGATGATAGGGTGGAATAATTGCCGGGGCAAGAGTAGAAGCCGCCGTTAGGGTAACTGGTGATTTTGGAGCAAGCACGGACCTTGCTACTATGACCGGCGTCGGAACTGTGCGAGCTTTTGTGGTCGGCTGTCTCACCTGTGGCGCTTTTGGTGCTGGTTTAAGTGCAGCATTCGTTGCATCAACTTTATCTGTCGGCGTATTAAACCTCGGCATCTCTGTTATACTCTGAATCCGAGCCATCATATCCTGGAGAGCTGCAGATATCTCAGCTACTTGTTCTTTTACTTCTTCAACTTCTGATTATGATTTGTTATCGGATGTTCTATCGAAACCTCATTGGCCTCTTCTTTGCCATTGTTGCCTTCTTCGCTTTCCTCATTCATGGGATTATTATAGAGATTCTGAGGTTGTGGTTGTTCATTATCATCTTGAGCTTCTCCTTCTATATGCCCATCTGGTGCATTAAGGTTTTCATGAGGGTGATTAAGTCGAGAAGATCGCCTGAGACTTTCCGCTTGGCTCGTTTGAAGCTCATTTGCATTTGAATGAGACGTCATTCGACATGAAGATTGCTCTACAGACATGGGTGATAGGGTGCAAAGCAGATTCTTCTTTTCCTTTTCATGAATGCCCTAAGAATTTCTGATAATTCTGAGGTATTGAAACTGGTACTTGAACTTTGCTTGCCAGTCTATTTAAAATCTGCTTCGTTCTCCTATAAAGTACTTTCAGAGGAACATTCCTTTGGACGTCCTTTGCCTTCTTATAGGCTACATATACTTTCTGATACGTACTTTTCTTCTCTTCATATGAACTTTGCTCAAAAGGCCTTGCATGATCCATTTTCCCCTGGAGTGGAGCGAAAGAGTTCCTCGTGTGAATACCTGGAACCTTACGGTATATAAGGTTTGGAATTCTGCCCTCCATTCGTGCCTTTTTAGCAGCATGCTTTTTCGGTGATGTGACCGAAGCAAAGCAATCAGGAGAGAAAGTAATGCCCTCATCATCTTGGGTGGGGGGGGGGGGGGGGGGGGTCATTCTTAGTGTAAGAAAGTCTTTCTTAAACTGACTTCCTCTTCATTATAGCATCGAGAGCTGGCACCCTCTTAGGTTGCCCCGGGCTTGAAGTAATGGTGTCAGAAACGAATACTTTGTCGTATACGAGTAACTTGGCTCGAAATGTCTGGTGAGTTCAACACTGGGTTAACATTGGCAATCATAGCCTTGTTAGCAGTTTGAGGATGAGCAGAAGATTGCCCGACCTCAAAGTTGAGCCTAGCCTTAACAGGCTTCCTTTGAATGATCTGGATCCTTTGAGCAGCTTGCAATGTCAAGAAGTCATTTATCATCCCGAAGGGGCATTGCTCCGGATCATAGCCAACCAGTACCAGTTGCGGGCAGCACAAACTGGGGGTTGGCACCAGTAATGAGAAACATCGACCTTGCGATCTTGGCGTTCGCGATAAGGTCAGCGGGCGGAGCACTACTTTTGTTGTAAGACATTGAATCGGAACCTGAAAATGCACCATCTTTATATCAGAAATCTTTAAGTTATAGTGGGCTCATGAACTTGTTAAGCCTCACTCAATTTGACAAGCACGTCATTTTCAATGCTTCATGTTGAGATTTTGCCAAAAGTGCTAATTTGGATTTGGCAAATTTGCTAGTACATAACCCTTATGAATTATTATAGAATTCAGGGGTTTTCATTATTGCAAGTATTTGTGATCCTTTTACGCCCAATGAATAAGGCATTGTGTAACTGTGGATGGAACTAGTCTACGAAACCAGAGATCCAGGAGGAATATACTGATGTGATTCAATAGCAACCTAGAGAGAAGTCTTGTTCCCTGGCGGAGTCGACAATTCTTTTTACCATCTTTATATATTCTAAAAAATAAACATTAAGAGAAAGACAAAGTATAAATAAAACAAATTTAAAAGTTTGTGAGTTTGATCAGAAAACCTTTGGGTTCGAAACTTTCGATAAGAATAAGCACTTATATTTAATTATGCTTTATTGTCTAAAGAATTAATCTAAATAGGATACCTTATTAGACTGCTTTAAATCACATCATATTAGAGAAAATATCACATCATGTATGTATATACTTGCAAAGGAAGAAATATAGAGCAAAATAGATTTCATTGGTATCATTTATATTACAAATTTGGATACAAATATATTCTTTTGACTTTTTGTGCAATTTTGTTTTGTATCGGTACATAAATAAATAAAGAGATTTGCCTAAGTAACAGATATGAGGAAGCATCATTTTCAAAGATTAGGAGGGGATCCGACCATTCGGATGGCCACCTGACCTCTCAAACGGGGACCCGACCACTCGGGTGGGGGAGCAGACCATCAGCTGTCTCCATCATCAGATGGGCAGCCGATATTAGAGATGTATTTTTGTCGTTTGTATCATTCTATTTATATGTCCTCTGTGTTGAATATGAATTTTAACACAGAGTTTCATAATAAATTCAATATTTGATAGAAACAATATTGTAAATCATTTCTATGTGTTGGGTTTTGTTTGAAATCAATATGAAAATAGTATTGCTACTATTTCAAGAATTTGATTTCTGTAAAATAGAATTTAGAGTTTATTTCCAATTGATGAAGCCATAGGATGTTAACCTATGATTCATTCGTGAAGGATAATGAAATTTTCTTTCATTTCCTTGTATTTAGTGAGGGGGGGGGGGGTAATGATTTATCATCCATATCCTTAAAATATTAAAGAACCTTGGGGTTAGCCATATTTTTGATTATTTATGTGTCCTTTATAAGTCAAATGAAAATAAGAGTCATGAACTTAATCATACTCTTTAAAGTTTTTATTCAAGAACTATGCATATATATAGGGAAAAGGAGATAATAAATGGGGTTCCTTATTCTTGACCAAATTCAGTGAAAGGGAGAGAAATGAGAAAGAGATCTTAAAGAAGCAAGAGATTTATATCTCTTATTTCTACCTTCTCTTCTCTCATTTTCCTTCACTTTTTCTTCTTTTTTCAAACTTTTTTGTACTCACTTAATTGTCCATTCCTTCTTTTTTGGTCTAAGGAAGAAGTATTTTTACATCTTCTAGGCAATGGGGTGGTTTCCTAACCACCCCCATCATTTGGGGTTAGTGGGGAGTGAAATAACTCCCCCACATAACTGACTCGGGTGCCTCTGGAGAGCCACCTGAACCCGCCTATGATAGGCTATCAGGTGCTTCTCAAAGGGCACCCGATGAGGGGGCAGCCGAGGGGGTCGGCTGGGCACCCGAAAAGGCAGCCGACCCTTCCCTCCACTTCATCATTTCTTCACAATTGCTTCGTATGTTTTAAAATATCTCTTCGGTGGTTTATTTTTTTTATTGTCGGCACATGTAACATCTAAGCTGTTGCATGCCCTGATATCTAAGAATAGTTGCCTGTAATATCTAATAAGTTACCGGTAATATGTACACAGATGAAAATAATAATATGCTAACATTAGAGTTTTCTATGTAACAGTCAATACGCATCATCGTTTTCCACTCTAGCAATTGCATATGGCCGAGGCCATGACCTAGAGTCAAGTTTACCATCGGTGAGGCAAGATGATCAATTGATGCAGAACAATATTCCGGTTGCTTAGCATGATGCAATTGAGGGCACATTTCAGATTTTCAAGAGTTCTTATGAAGTTAAGATGGCTATTTACCAATTTGCTATTGCGAAACAATTCAACTTTGACTATATTAAGAACAGTGGCTTGAGGGAAACAGTGGCTTGTTTCCAAAGGGATAAAAGATATCTATGGAGATTGCATGCATTGCCTTCTACAATTGAATATTTAATGGCTAGTTATGCGAATACAATATACCCAATACCTACATTTGACAAGCCGACAATGACGGAAGAAAGCATTGAGATTCAGCCTTCTCTGACAAGAAAATGACCAGGTAGGATCACTACAAGGCGCATAAACAACATGAATATTCAAAAAAGGAAGATGAATTGTGGTAGGTGTGGTAACGAGCGTCACAATAGACAGACATGCATTGCTCCAATCGACTAAATTTAGAATAGCTCCATGTTGTTTGATTTTTTTTATGTTTATATATCCAATGGTAAGTTTCTTGGCCCTTTTGTACTAAAACATTATGATATTTGTATAATTTTGCTGTAAAAATTGCTCATGGTAAAGCATGCATCTGAATGAAATTTAGAAGCTTTTTCATAAAATGCATTTGCGGTTGTCTGTAACATCTAAGCAATTACCTATAACATCTACTAAGTTTCCTATAACGTCTAAAAAAGTTGCCTGTAATATCTAAGCAGTTGCCTGCAACATCTAAGTAACTGCCTATGTGCATCCTCTCAACAAAAGTATCGGGCAAGTGTTAACACTAATAAAGTAAAATTTACTAAATTGCATGTAACATCTACTGACTTGCATGTAACATCTACTAAGTTGCCTTTAACATTTATAAAAGTTGCATGTAACATCTAAGAGGTTGCTTGTAACATCTACTAAGTTGCATGTAACATCTACCGATTTGATTGTAACATCTACTAAGTTTCATGTAACATCTAAGCAATTGCCTATAACATCTATAAAAGTTGCCTGTAACATCTAGACAATTGTCTGTAATATCTATTAAATGCATTAAAAATTGTTACACATTCATAACACAATCCACACCATCGGCCAACATCGGTGAAATAAAAGTAAATGCATCAATAATTGTTTGACATTCATAACATAATCCACACCATCGACCAACATCGGCGAAATAAAAGTAAATGTATCAATAATTGTTTGACATTCATAACATAATCTACACCATCGACCAATATTGGAGAAATGAAAGTATATCAATACATCTCCGAATAAACTCTCAAACTCACAAAAGTTTCAGCTGTTAACATAAAATTGGCAGGTGAAATTTCAAAACTTTTTTGCCACAATAGAATTTAGTCAGCTAACATCGGCCGCCATTGCTCCAAAACTTTCTCCTCTAACGCATCTGCTATGTCCCGACCCTCAATCAAGGACTTCATGAACAAGTACACAAACACCCCTACAATCTGTTCTGTTAAAAGACATGGTTATCAAACACATATAATTATAATTGTTAATATAATAGTGTCTATTCTCTATAAAAGTTTGTATACAAAATAGAGTACTATTCTTGTTAGTGATATATATGTCTTAGAGGCCATTACTATACATACGATGTATATTGTAGTGGATGCTTGGACATATATATGGAGGACTTTCTTGCTCGACATGATAGTATGCTATCTGGTTGCTCTTTATCTTAACATGTACTTTGTTTGTCTCTATGTTACATGTTGGTAAAGCCCTTAGGATGAGTACTTGACTACCAGGACTATGATGTAGATCATATTAGTGGGGACAGTGTAGTCTCTAAGTACATCCTTCAAATGTTCCTAGTCGTAGGTATATCGAGACAGGGCATCGATATACCAGAATAGACTAGCGTATAGCTTCTCGACCCATGTAGATGGGCGATGAATGATCCCATATTTATTGGTGTTTGACAACAGAGATAGTATACGGGTCCTCAGTGGAGACTGGGTACACTGGACGGACTCGCCGAGAACTCCCAAATGGTATTATACCTCACGTCAGATGGCAGTTCTCTGGTGACACTGGTACATGTTAGTCTGTAGACCCGAGATCGTCATAGAGTCTTGTGTGATTCCCACTGTACTTTGATTTCTACCTTACCAAGTTCAAGAGAACGTGCAAAACGGTGGCTTTTGGGTACAGTCCCGAATCACATGGAGTCAATGAGTGATAGGAGGGGTTTCGTCTCTCCCGGTATTGGGAGTTGATGTTGCGCTGTGTTCGATTGGCTATAACCGGAAATCCCTGGCCAGGGCTGCTGAGATTTACTGGTAAGTGTTATCAGTAGTTTCTCGAACTGTTATGGACCTCATATCGACACGACTTATCGGTTACTGGGGTCTGACGTTTACCACCCGTAGACTAGATATGCGACATATCAGACGAAGAGACCGGACTGTACGGGAGTGTTACTGATTGGATTCACAGGAGAATGTACAGGCTTGCTTGTTGATCTTCTGATCGCTCAATACCTGGATGGCTGTTACGTTTAGCTGACCGCTTGCAGCTTGTGGGTGTTTGATATGATCATCACCTACTGTCGGCGTATTGACGATTCTTTAGAGTCCTACACAGAGGTTTTCTGGCTCAAGCAAAACGGAGTAGGAGCACATATGTGATATGTGCGGAACCGAGACTAATACGATATGAGATACCGTATTCTATTCTCGCGATATGTGATATCGGTCGGGTATATGTGATATACCCGAGTCATCGGATCAAGTGTTAATTCGATGAAAGGTTACTAGTTATATTAGTCGGTTATATGTAATATAGCCGGATTATCGGATCAAGTATTGATTCGATAATTTAATGTATAATTATATATTTGATATATTACATTACATTAACTAATATATGATCACTTACAGATTCTTTTTCTCACTTGGATAATACATCGATGTATATGCGATATATGTTAATTGTATTATTTTATTTTGTTACATTATATATTATATATGTGATATATAATATTGTACCATGTTGGTTACAAATGCAACAAAGGTTTTGAGATTTAACCATGTTAGGGTTTGGATTAGGGTTAAGCTTTTGGATTAGGTTTTGGATGAGCTTTGAGGAAGCTTCATGAAGGTTTGACTTTGTCCATTTTCTTTGATATTTTGGAGAGATATTTGTTAACCCAACCCAAAGCTTAACCCATGGTAAAGTCTCTACAAGGGTTAAGCATGTCATGCTTAACCCTAAGTTGCATTTCTAACCTCAACAATTAATTCATTATTCATGACAAAAAGAAATTCTTCTTCTTCCTCTCTTGAAAGCTTTCTATCTTTTCATTTGTGATGGATATTTTGTGAGAAATTGAAAACAAAAGAGAGAAAAATTCCTGCTTCATCATCCTCATCTATTCTAGCCACTTAGATTAGGGTGTTTGCTTCACTAATACTTGATTAGTGAAGGAAGAGTTTGGGTTAGTATTTCTTCAAGGTAGATCATCTTAGTTTTTGAAGATTAGAAGCAAGGTTGTATCATTCTCTTCATGGAGCCTCTCTAGAGTCCGGGTACTTGATGATCGCAGCGAAGGAACCTCAACTCGGAGCTTATGAAGCGAAGGAACAGACTACAAAGGTTGTAATCCCTAACTCTTAGATGTTAAAGTGTTAACATGCTAGTTTTGTTTGATTCTCTAGTTAATGATCTAGGTTTAGGGTTATCTATAATGGCAAAATTTGAAATTGGCATGAGAGATGCCACCTGAAACCTTACTGCCGTTGTAGGTAACCCAACAGTGGTATCAGAGCCTAACTAGAGAATTAGATGGATAAGTGTAGGATTACGAAACCGAAACAACTCTGAAACACCCGATATCAAACCCTAGTTTCTGTCGATTTTAAAATGAGCTCTAAAAATTTTTCAAACAAGTGCAGAATCATGTATGAGATAAATAGTGAATATACCCCAAACCTGGACCCATGTGCTCGGATTTTGGCCGAGCACATGGCAAGGAAATCCGAGCAGGCCGGCCCCCAGGTGGGTTTTGAGCTCCAGTTTTGGGTGGTGTTCTAATCTCTAGGGTTTGGTACTTTAGGTGTTGTTTGTTTTTGCTAAAATTGCATGTGATGTTAATTTACCGCATTAACTAATTCAGAGTGTTTCGTATTTGCAATTCTAGCTTTGTTTCGGTTTGTTTAGACAGTGTTAAAAAGTTCGAACGGATATCAATAACTCATTTTTTCCCCTGTCGGAAAATTTCCAAGTGTTGGATTTTTCTTTAGTTAAAGAACATTCAAATACCGTGCAAGTGACACAGTGGACCCTCTAGAAGAACGAAACCTTAACTCGATTATGTGACTGTCAAAATCGCCTCTAAACCCTACGGTTTGTGGCAGTTCGGCGTTGCCACATGTAAGGCGTTGGTTTGACCCTTCTACGGCTGGTCCATTGGTACTGTGGCATGTGATGGATGCTTTTAAACTAAGTTCAAGTGTTGAGCATTTAGGGAAAGTTTGGGTGTTTGTTGATTCGATCGGAATGTTTAATATCGTCTAAATTTTTCTGTAATGTGATACAATATTTGGAATCCACTTGTAGTTATTGTTGGCTATAGTGCCCTCAAGGCAATTATCATAGTCGCAGGCATGTGATCATGATGATTGAGGGAAGACCTATACCGATAAAACAGTCTTACTCGAGATGATAGTATGCTATCTGGTTTGTCTTTATCATCATGTATATGTTGATAAAGCCCATAGGATTCTTGCTTGACTGCCAGCATTGTGATGGCGATCACATACGTGGGAGCCGGGGTCTATAAGCACATCTTTAGATGTCCCTAGTCGTAGGAGTATCGAAACTGGGCACCGATACTCCAATGTAGACTGGTGTATACTTATCTAGACCCTGATGAGGGGCGGTGGCCGGTCTCACAAGCCATTGGTGTCGGTTGTTCACCTAACACCTAAGATAGTATACAGGTGCTCATTGGATTATGAGTACACTGGACGGACTCGCCGGGAACATGCTAGTTGGTATTATACCTATAGTCAGATAGCAGTTCCCTGGTGACATGTGTACAGGTTAGTCTGTCGACCTGAGATCGTCATTTGTCTCGTGTGAGTTCCCACTGTGCTTTGATTACTACCCTACCACGGCTCAAAGGAGTCGTGCAAACATGTTTTAGTTGGGTACAGTCCCGAGCCATATGAAGGCAGTGAGCGGATCGTCAGGGATTCATCTCTCCCGGTATTGGGGGTTGATGTCGCTCAGTGCACGGATGGCCATCACTAGAAATCCTCGGTCGGGGTATGTGAGAATTACCGATCCAGGATCGATAGTTTCTCAGGTAGTGATGGGTTTCATACCGACACGAATTATCGCATTGTTAGGGGTCTGACTTTATCCACCCCCCTAGACTCGATATGCGATACTCTTAGACAAACAGACCGGACTGTGCGGATATTGTCATTAACAGATTCAGTAGGGGTTCGGATGAGTTTGCTCGTCGGCCTTCCTTTCGCTCAATACCTGGGTAGCCGTTACGTACAGCTAGTACCGCTGACGTGCTTATGGTTAAACCCACTACCAGCGTATTGGCGAGTCTTTAGAGTCCCACACAGAGGGTTTTCACGGTTCAGGCGATATGGTGTAGGTGACGTATGTTGATACATACAGGTATCCGATTAAATATGTGCATGGACTGCATAAAATTTAATCGGGCGGTTGATAATACTAGCGGTTTAGGATTAAGCCAGATTGTTAAATCAAGTTTTGATTTAATAATTTACATATGTATTTATATATATGTATTCTAGTATTATTGCTCACTATTTATTTTGTCTCTTTGGCTATTCGTATTTTCGTACGAATACACGTATGTGTATTTCGATACATGTACCGGAAAGTATTCCGTATTTATACGGAAAGGCTTCTAGATGATGCCAACTCATTATTGATTTTCTTTAGAAAATCATTTGTTTTAGATGGGGTGGAAATGGTGACTTGGCATGGGTATCGGTTATTTGGTCAAAGCATGGACTTTGGCATTGTAGTGATTGGTATGGTGCTTTATTTATTGAAATTTGAAAATGACATTTTGTGGGGGCATGTGAGGAAGGGCCGACCACTTCTTTGTGGGGTCTTGCTCATTTTTGTTGGATGATTTTTGGTGCTCTCTCCCACTCTCATGCTCACACAAAATACTTAGCCAATTTTCTATGCCATCTCTTTTGATCACCTCTTCTTCATCTTCACTTGATGCTTTCTTAAGCTCAAGGTTGAGAGAAACAATTATAGTGACACTATCCTACACTCTCCACTCTCCACTACTAGCAATTTTGAAGAGTCGGTTGGTTCGCTTGGCGAACCTGAAGTTTGCGCCGTTTCCCTCGGGTGGATCATCGGAGATGAAAGAAGAACGGCGACCAAACTCGATCCGCATCACTTGGAGCTTAGAAATGGTTGAAGACCCGAAGGACTTGGTTCATTAGGTATTACCATTCTATCTCCTTTTGTTAGATTGCTAGTTTTAGGGTTAATGGTTTCGATCTTGCAAAACGGGTAATGGTAGCCCCGGGTTTTAAGAATTTTTTTTTCCGCATTTGGCCACGGTTGGATGGCCGGGGCGCTCCCACTACCCAACAATGGTATCAGAGCCACCCATTAAACCCTACTAGCTAGTTTGCACAAGCTTAAAATCTCGATCGATCAAAATTTCAAAAACAATTTTCCGATTTGCCAAGTTTCTGTCGATTTTAAAACTTGCTCGAAATTTTTTTCTGTATAGCTTAAAAATCCATGCAGGCAAATATACGGCACCACAAGAACTTTGGAAACATGATTCAAGATTTTGGCCGCGGAACCGCCGCACAACATGCCATTTGGCGGCGGTTCCGCCGCTCTTTTCTGGCTTCATGACTCCAAATTTCTTCTAGAGCTATCTGACAAGGAAAAATGATTTTTGTGATGTTTTGTTTTGGCTCAGAATCTTTTGAGTACTGGATTTGCTTTTGGGGCCTTTGCGAATAAATTTAGTCGATCGAAATTTTAACTGTGTAATTTTTCAGTACTTTACATTTCTATCTGTGACCGTGAATGTCATTTGATCGGTAAACCTTGTCTAATCGCTATAGTCCTTTTAGACGGGTTTGCGAACGTGAAATTCACGTTGATGTTCTGTGTTGTGCTGTGATGTTGCGGATTGTCGTGGTGGATAGCTTGTGTGCAATGGTAGTGCAGTTCAGATTTATCTGTACATTTGATATTGCGGGGCGAGAGTCCGACATGTGGACTGCCGTCACTGCCTGTTTGTATATTATTCTTTTGGGGGCACGACCGGGCTGAGGTCGATGTCACCCTTGTATATTATTTTCTTTTCCGTACTAGGATTACCCCACGGAGGAGTGCACGGATAGCCGGGTTTTAGAGGGCAACAGATCCACATCTCATGGCGTTGAGATGGAGGGGACCTTACTCTAGAATTGGCGGACTATTCGCCGCACTCGTAGAGGGTATAGGTTGACCCAAGGAGGGGTGCTCAAGTTACCGGATTCCTTGAAGTGCTGGATGGTCCATTCACTTTGTTGAAGGGGGCTGCCTCGCTACAGGTTTTGGCGGGTAACTTGCCGCGCTCGTAGGGGTCTAGGAGTTCATTGCACAGGCTATCCACACGACCAGGGGAACGTCGGGTTTTCAGTTGTGGCTCAAAGGAAACCCAGGGCTCCCAGATTATCTGTATTGTTCTGTGATGCTTATTACTTTTCTGTGATGTTGCATTTATCATGCCTGGGACGATTGTTATATATATATATATATATATATATATATATATATACTAGTAGATGTTGTATATGTTTTGCACCCGCGCTAGCCCAGTCCCCGCTCTTTCATTAGTTAAGTAACCTAACGGGTGATGACGGGACCCAGTGGCGAATACGGATGGCATATACGTACATTTTATTTTCGTTCTTTTCTAGTGTGATTAACTGATGGGACTGTGTTGATTCTTATCAATGCAAGGAAAACAAACCTATATATATATATATATGATGTTGTTGGAACCAAGTTTTTAAAAACTGACATTACAGACGTACGCTTTTGCTTTGCACAGTAGTATTCAGTTTGGAATATCCTGCACCTCATTCGACGAGGCAAGGGCCGAGATCCCTTCATCGGGAGTGACCCCTTGAGTAAAAGTTTGCGTCAACGTAATAACTTCACTATAGTCGTTTACCTTTTGCTTTGCATCGTGGTATTCAGTTTGGAATATCCTGCACCTCATTCGACGGGGAAAGAGCCGATATCCCTTCACCGGGAGTGACCTCTTTAGCAAAAGTTTTCGCTACTATACTTTTATAAAAACCACTTGGATTCCTTCAACGATATCAAATTCATTACGTTAAAGGTTTTTCTCCAAAAACCAGCCGTAGCCCTCCGTCATTTCAGAAAAGCAGCGCCTAGTATTCGTGCTATGTTTGTTAGCTTCCGTCAAGGCATAGTGTGCGGTAGCTATGTGTTACTTTTCTTTAGCATGGATATGCATTAATCTAGGACAGTCGTGCAGCCTTGTTGGCATCCGTCAAGGGCGAGTACGGGTGGGTCTAGATTAATCAGGACAATGATGGGTAGAACTTGACTTGCAACTTATGATTTGTTGGCATCCGTCAAGGTCATAAGCAGCTTGGGGTAAAAATCATATCGGAAGTTTCAAACATACAGGAAACTTGCCAGGCATGCGCATACCTTTTGGAGTGTGGTGACTTGAGTGGCTTCCATCAAGTTATCATACGATGATAGTTGGATCCCGATTACCACAGATGAGTAGGATTACTCTTCGGGTGATTCCGACTAATTCTCCTTTTAGGTTTGGAGGAGAATTTGAGAAAACAGTGGGAGCCATCCAGATTAAATAAAATGATTATCTATTCTGATCTAAGTTAGAGTGCACACTGAGTGTTTCTTTTCTCTCTCTCTTTGGCATCGACCATGCCCCGACCTTAGACATTGACTCAGTAACCAAATTAACCGAACTTTCTTAAAAACACCGGCTTTTGGATTGTCCAAGTTGCATACATCATTGCCACTCCTTCTTTTAATGTTTGCTTTTCTCCAGAACACCCCGTATCAGTATGTATATCCACTTCCATTGGATAAAACCATCGTATGGTTATATACGAACTCGAAGGAACTTTTTCGAGGATGGTTTCTGGTTCTGGAGAAAAAGAATAGGATTATTCAGTTGTCTTTTTCTTTTACCTTCTCTCAGGTTGTGAGGGCTCCTAGGATTAGGAGACTGTACACCTATTACGCTTATTGGATAGTCTTCTTCCAAACCATAGGCAGATGCCGAAAGGTAGGGAATGAAGAAAACCTATTAGCCTAAGTGAGGTGTGCAGAAGGTAATAAGTAAAGACAAATAAAGAGATTAGAAAGAGGGCAAAGTAAAATGCGACTGCTATGATTCACGACCAAACCACGTATTTCATCGTCACTCCTACTTCACCTTTGTATTTCTCCAGAACACCCCGTATCACTACAAACATCCAATTCCATTGGATAAATCCATCGTATGGTTATATACGAACTCGAAGGAACTTTTTCGAGGAAGGGATTCTGGTTCAGGAGAAATAGGAATAAGGTTTATTCAGTTGTCTTTTATCCTTACCTTCTCTCAAGTTGCGAGTGCTCCTAGGATTAGGAGAGTACACCTATTATGCTTATTGGATAGTCTTCTTCCAAACCATAGGCTGGTGCTGAACGGTAGGGAAGGAAGAAAACCACTTAGCCTAACGATGGTGTACAGAAGGTAATGAGTAAAGACAAATAAAGGGAATTGGAGAGATGGCAAGGAAATATATGGTTTCAGTCGTAAATCTGATAATGGAAGAGGCATTACTAGGAATACCGGGATACCCCTTCGAAACATTTTCATGTTTCAGTTTCACTATGCGTTGTTAATAAAAAACTGATTTCCCAATTAGATACTTACTCCAGGGAATGTATTTATCAGGCTTGATTCTCACATCTGTATGGTTTTACAGATGATGAGTGGGAGTAAGTTATTGGGAATTAGGTGATCATCCTCATTATATCGGAATTCGTTGTAATTGGTGATATTTTAGGAAATTGCCTGGGTACAGTTTTAAACCTACAACGCACAGGGTTTGAGTTATTAAACTCAGGGACTTATACAAAGTATTGTATGTTGTCCAGTGTCAATTAGGACAAAGGGGTTGGTCCTCGTACTATATTCTGTTTACTTGTGACTTCTCAAGTTTTGGACAAGTGTTTCGTAGAAATACAAAGTCCAAGTTTGAGAAGTTATAGGTACAGGAATAAAGTAGAGAACCATGTGTTGCAAGTATCAGGATTCTTCAAGGTAATTGAAGATGTAGATACTTGTGTATGGTATTCAGTTGATAGTAATGGTTTTGAGAAACTTGTTTCTCTTTCGGGTTACTCATAATTGGATGCACTCCTAAGTTGAGTAATGCTGATCGGCCTCTCTCCATTTAGTTGACATGCACTGGAGACAACTGCATGATTTGAATCTGGTTCCAATTAAATTAGTGTCTTTGTTTCTATATTAGATATATATAGAATCAATTTATATCTTAACGATGTTATGGTATAGGGAGTTGTCCGGTTGATGCTTAAAACCAGAATCCGGATAAACTCAAGGCACGTTTCAGTAATGGCTGTTTGTGGGTTATCCCGGGCTTTGACGAGGGTTAACTTTCTACCATCAGGAAGATCAATAGTGATATTGTTCTTGACTCGCCACAGTTTTAGTAAAATGGATTTTTTCAGAAAACGGTAGTGGGAGTATGGTAGAACTGGAAGTGATTCCAGAACCACAAACGATTACGGAAAATTTAATAGGACCTAAAGATTCAATCAGGATTGACATTCCATTAGCCACTCCGTAGATATGGAGGGTTACCTCAGGCACCCGAGAGGTACTTCGGTAGCCTCAAGGACTGTGACAGGGAGGTTCTTGTTTACCCAGACTTGACACTACTGTTGTTCCAGACTATGAGACCCGACAGGAGGATGAGTACAGCGTCATTCTAAACTAGCTTTAGAAGTGCATGTGTATATGACTCTGCCAGAGGGTTGTCGTAATCAGCGGGAGCAGCGGAAGCGTAGTGGACAAGTAGCTTATGTCTATTTATAGACTAAAGCGGATATAGCGGAGATAGATCATCTATTTTGATGTGACAGTCATAGGTTTTTGACTTCATCAGAAAGGAGATGGATCTGTTAAGAAAGTAGTAGGGTGTGTGTCCTGGTATTGAGGATGACATACACAGAGTAGGAAGTAAAATTTCTATCTACGATCGGTTATACTTTGGTTGTCACACAGTAGTTTCTCCACATATATTATGGATATTATATCAGACATTCTGGTTACTAGATCTATGGTTTTAGATCTAGATTTGGGAAGTGTCCCAATCTGGGTACTTAGACAGTATTCTAAAGATATTAAGAATGGACGACTCCTGGCATGGTGGTGAACCTGCAGGTGAAGGAGTCACCCTCTCTAAAAGTGTCTCACAGACTAAAGGGGAGAGGGATGTGCATGATTGGCATATCACTTGTTTAAGCAATTGATTCAATCATAACATGTCAAGTACAACACCAGATGTTGTTTTTGCACTAGATGCAATAAGTTGATATATTAATCCAATCCTGGAGAAAAAGATTGGAAGCAGTTTATGAACATAAGAGGATGTTCTAGGGATTTGATAACGGCGGCCTCCTTCTGTAGAGGCTTATCATTTCAGGCTTCCAAGGTGACCTGGATGACAGAGTGACTGTCAGAGTTATAGTTTTCCCTCTGACGAGGGACAATAGTTTGGACAGGTGGTCCAAGCGGATACTGAGGAAGGTATGGCGCGGCATACTGATTAAGTTCAGTAGTCGATACAGTCTAAGAAGTTTGCTGGATTTGGAGTTCATTTATGAACTGGATCCCATCAGATATCCAAAAATATTCTAAGACGGGTATTGCTCATTTCGGGAGATAATTTTCTCCGCGAAGTTGAGATAAAGAGAGACATAGAAAGAAACACTGGAGCGGATCCACTCACTGAGGCTATTTCTCGAACGCAATAGTTTTACAAACGAGGTTTGTGAAACTGATTAGTAGAGGAGTTGGGTGTTCGATATCACACGGGCTGTGAGTATGCGACATCGCAATAATTAGCTTTAAGTGCAAGTGGAAGATTGTTGGCTATAGTGCCCTCAAGACAATTATCATAGTCGCAGGCATGTGATCATGATGATTGAGGGAGGACCTATATCGATAAAACAGTTTTACTCGAGATGATAGTATGCTATCTGGTTTGTCTTTATCATCATGTATATGTTGATAAAGCCCATAGTATTCTTGCTTGACTGCCAGCATTGTGATGGCGATCACATACGTGGGAGCCGGGGTCTATAAGCACATCCTTAGATGTCCCTAGTCGTGGGAGTATCGAAACTGGGCATCGATACTCCAGTGTAGACTGGTGTATACGTATCTAGACCCTGACGAGGGGCGGTGGCCGGTCTCACAAGCCATTGGTGTCGGTTGTTCACCTAAGATAGTATACAGGTGCTCATTGGGTTATGAGTACACTGGACGGACTCGCCGGAAACATGCTAGTTGGTATTATACCTATAGTCAGATAGCAGTTCCCTGGTGACATGTGTATAGGTTAGTCTGTCGACCTGAGATCGTTATTTGTCTCGTGTGAGTTCCCACAGTGCTTTGATTACTACCCTACCACGGCTCAAAGGAGTCGTGCAAACAGGTTTTAGTTGGGTACAGTCCCGAGCCACATGGAGGCAGTGAGCGGATCGTCGGGGATTCATCTCTCCCGGTATTGGGGGTTGATGTCGCGCAGTGCACGGATGGCCATCACTAGAAATCCTCGGCCGGGGTATGTGAGAATTACCGATCTAGAATCGATAGTTTCTCAGGTAGTGATGGGTTTCATATCGACACGAATTATCGCGTTGTTAGGGGTCTGACTTTATCCACCCCTTAGACTCGATATGCGATACTCTTAGACGAACAGACCGGACTGTGCGGATATTGTCATTGACAGGCTCAATAGGGGTTCGGATGAGTTTGCTCGGCGGCCTTCCTTTCGCTCAATACCTGGGTAGCCGTTACGTACAGCTAGTGCCGCTGACGTGCTTGTGGTTAAACCCACTGCCAGCGTATTGACGAGTCTTTAGAGTCCCACACAGAGGGTTTTCACGGTTCAGGTGATATGGTGTAGGTGATGTATGTTGATACATACAGGTGTCCGATTAAATATGTGTATGGACTGCACAAAATTTAATCGGGCGGTTGATAATACTAACGGCTTAGGATTAAGCCAGATTGTTAAATAAAGTTTTGATTTAATAATTTACATATGTATTTATATATATGTATTCTAGTATTATTGCTCACTATTTATTTTCTCTCTTTGGCTATTCGTATTTTCGTACGAATACGCGTATGTGTATTTCGATACATGTACCGGGAAGCATTCCGTATTTATACGGAATGGCTTCTAGATGATGCCGCCTCATTATTGATTTTCTTTAGAAAATCATTTGTTTTAGATGAGGTGGAAATGGTGACTTGGCATGGGTATGGGTTATTTGATCAAAGCATGGACTTTGGCATTGTAGTGATTGGTATGGTGCTTTATTTATTGAAATTTGAAAATGACATTTTGTGGGGGCATGTGAGGAAGGGCCGGCCACTTCTTTGTGGGGGCTTGCTCATTTTTGTTGGATGATTTTTGGTGCTCTCTCTCACTCTCATGCTCACACAAAATACTTAGCCAATTTTCCATGCCATCTCTTTTGATCACCTTTTCTTCATCTTCACTTGATGCTTACTTAAGCTCATGGTTGAGAGAAACAATTATAGTGACACTATCCTACACTCCCCACTCTCCACTACTAGCAATTTTGAAGAGTCGGTTGGTTCGCTTGGCGAACCTGAAGCTTGCGCCGTTTCCCTCGGGTGGATCATCGGAGATGAAGGAAGACCAGCGACCAAAGTCGATCTGCATCACTTGGAGCTTGGAAATGGTTGAAGACCCGAAGGAATTGGTTCATTAAGTATTACCATTCTATCTCTTTTTGTTAGATTTCTAGTTTTAGGGTTAATGGTTTCGATCTTGCAAAACGGGTAATGGTAGCCCCGGGTTTTAAGAAATTTTTGTTCCGCATTTGGCCACGGTTGGATGGCCGGGGCTCTCCCACTACCCAACAGTTATGAGATAACTAGTTTGAATGTTATAAATCTAGCACTTTAGTCTCAGTTGATCGGTTACCACAGGATTTTGATGCGATCAAAAGTTCGTCGATCACGTAGCGTACACGGATACTCGCCGGGTAAACTTAATAGATAGCCAAGCCCCATAGCCCGACCAAGTGACTGCAGGAAAACCCCGTCGCCAAAAGCATCCGTTCGGGTGCTCGCGGCAGTGGTGTTCCGCCTTATTGCACTTCGTCGATGGCATCGGGGGTGCAGCTATCTACTAAAGTTTCCGACGAGCATTCGATCTGGATATCGGGAATCTTGTTGAATTGCCCGACTTGATTTTGAAAAGTGTTTTCGATATTGAGACTAAAATGCGGGGTTTATAATTGTTAGGCATGCGATGTCTAAGGAATTCACTTGGTTAGGCATGTGATGTCTAACAAGGTTGCGTATTCCAACTGTTGTAGTTTTACATTTTCTTTTCTGCGACCGTAAGTGTAATATGTGGTGTATCACCGGTTTCGTTGCTATACATCAACGACAATTGGGATACACATATTTACTTACGTTGATGACATGTAATGTTATGTGTTGTTGTGATATGTTATATTGGATCGTCGTGTTTTGAATAGCCGGGGGTTTTATGTGAGATGAGAGTTTTTATTTTCATTCATGTAAAATTCATTGTATATAATATTCTTTTATCGAGGCACTTCCGGGTTGAAGATGATGTCACCATTGTATATTATTTACTTTTCCGCATTAAGATAGACCCAAGGCGGGGAGCACAAGTAACCGGGTTCTAGGGTCCAGTGGGAGACCATCTCGAGGAGTCGAGACCGGGTGTCCTAACTCTAGAATTGGTAGGGTTGCTTGCCGCTCTCATAGGAGTCTAGGGGTCTGGGATTGGCTATTCATCATGACCGTGGAATCCGTGTTTTATACAGGTTCGCAATAAAACACGGACCTCCTAGTATATCCAATATTTCATATGATTCTTCTGCGGCGATATCTGTGATGTGATCATTTGATATATTGATGAGATGAATACATGATATAGTATATGTGATATATTATATAGACGTTACTTATGTTTTACACCTGCGCTAGCACTGCCCCGCTCTGCCGTTAGTTACCTAACCTAACGGTGCACGATGGGACATCGAGGCGAATGCAGATGGCATAAGCGTACGTTGTATTTATCTGTGATGTTTAGGTAACTTAAAATGATGGGACTTCATTAATAAGATTAATGAAATAAAAGAAACCTAAAGATGTTGTAGAAACTTGTCTCGAAAACTGGTAGCTCTAGTTCTTACTTTGCATAGCGGTATTCTTTATAGAATATCCAGCACCTTATTCGATAAGAAAAGAGCCGAGATCCCTTCACCGGGAGTGACCTCTTTAGCGAAACTAACAGATGCTACAAACTCGGTTTGTCTTTTGATTGCTTTTTATAGTTTTTTCTTTGCATAGTGGTATTGTGAATATCCTGCACCTTATTCGATGAGGAAAGAGCCGAGATCCCTTCACCGGGAGTGACCTCTTTAGCAACAATAGTAAAATCCTCAAAAGCACTCATTTTAAAAATCACTCGATTCTACGACGATATCAAGTTTATTACGCAAAAGGTTTTCTTAAAAACCTGTCGTAGCCCTTCGTCATTTCAGATAAGTACTTCATAGTATTCGTGCTGCGTTTGTTGGCTTTCGTCAAGGCGTAGTGTGCGGTAGCTATTTATGCTTATCTGCATAAGCATATGATACGATTGAGTTAGGATAGTCGTGCGATTTTGTTGGTTTTCGTCAAGGGTCATGCGGGTGGGTTTAATTCAATCAGGATATGTACGGGTTGAACTTGACTAGTAGCCTATGGTTTGTTGGATTTCATCAAGGTCATAGGATGCTAGGGGTAAAATATTATCGGGAATTTCAAGTGTTGAAATTTGCAATGAGATTGCATATCTCTTATGAGATAGTTGGATCCCGATACCCACTGCGAGTATGAGTTACTCCTGGAAGAGTTTTACACATTACAATTAGCCGATCAAGTAGGTGTCTAGAAAGGTGTCAACGGGGTTACGCCTCCTGGGAAAACGAGATTTATTTTAATTAGGTCCATGCGAAAGCACGGGAAACCTCCCTCAAAATACCAACACTGGCCTGGCTGAAAGATTGACGAACTTGTAGAGTGTAATTAATCCCGGCTAGTCTTTCCTTTTAGGGTTTGAAGGAAGATTTGACTAAAACAGTTGGAGCCATTATAATTAGATAAATTAATAACCAATCTAATCTTGCAAGAGCATACGCTGAGTGTTTTCTTCTCTCTCTTTCCAGGTAGCGACCATGTCACGCCTTAATCAAGATAATAATATGGATGTATTGACCGAACCCGCTTGTTATATTGAGCTAGGGGAACGTTGGTCCCACTCCAACTTATAATTGTTATAAAATCGAGCAGGAAATAGGGGATTACCAGAATTCTCGTGCCGCCCAAACGAAGAAAGTGTATTATGATGCATCTTTTTCGGGTGTGTTCATTACTGACAACTGTTTCTCAGTTACCTTTACATCCTGGGTATGAGATACCGGATCAGGATCCCACAAATGTAATCTGTTACATTGGCTACAGATATATAGAGAACTGAGAAAGGGTGATAAGTTTTAAGAGTTAAAAATGGTGCAAGTGTTGCAACCAAAGTATGTTGGCTGTTATCACCCTGTATTACCAAATACAGTGATTCTGAACGAATGTTATTAGATACCGAACCTGATATACAATATCATATCAGTCTCTTTATTGGTAAAGAAGGATATAATTTTGTAGTGTTGGATAATGTTTTGAACATTTTCCTATATCAAGAGTTGATCGGTTCAGGCACATTATCTAAAAGATATACGTTCTAAATGAAACCACAGTTCTTAACGTACAGAACACACACAAGAGGAAGAGTTCAGAAATGAACGAATCCTTTTTGAGGCATTGTATATTAGGTCATATCAATGCGACCCGACTAGCTGAAGTTACATAAAGATGCATATTTAAATCAGTTTAGATTTATATCTTGTGAAATTTGCCAGTCATGTCTCAAAGATGACCATAGCTCCGTTTATTGGAAACTGAGAAAGAGTTAGTGAACTCTTGGGATTGATACATGATGATGTATGTAAGGTCCCCTGTCTACACATACCAGGACCGGTTCTTTGTACTTCATTACATTCACTGACCATCTCTCAAGATTCGAACATATGTTCCTGTTGAAACACAAGTCTGAACTGTTTGAGAAATTCAATGAATATAAGTCAGAAGTAGAGAACCAAAATGAGTATAAGTATTATGTCCTTTGATGTAATCAGGGAGGAGAATACTTGAGCACGGAATTCCTGGACTATTCTGAAAAGGAGAATGAGATTCTCTCTTAGCATTACTCCTCCGTATACACTACAGCACATCGGTGTAACAGGGCGGAGCAATTGCACCCTATGTGATATGGTGTGCTCTATGATGAGTACTACTGAGTTTTGCCTATTTCCTTTTGGGGGTTATGCACTTGAGAAGCTGCATACCTATTGAATATGGTTCCAATCAAATCAAGTGCCTGCCACTCCATATGCGATATGGTATGGGAAGAGCCCATTTTTTAAGGATGTTAAGATTTGGGGTTGTCCGGCCAATGTCTAAAAGCAAAATCCAGACAAGCTCAAAGCAATGTCAGTTCTATGGAAGTTTGTTGGATATCCCAAGCATTCGCAAGGGAATATCTTCTACCAAACCGAAGAACAAAAGGTGTTTTATTTCTCGGCATGCCACCTTTTTGAGAAAAAGGGAATTTCTTGTGAAGGAATTAGTGGTCATGATCTAGAACCGGAAGGAGTTCCAGCTATACAAACTGCAGCTGATGATTTGGTAGAACCAGAGAATTCAATAGTTTCTAACGAACCTCAGCCTCCCCGCCGATCTTGTAGGGTTCCTTACCCACCTGAGAGATACTTCGGTTTTCTCTATGACAGTAGGAGCGAGATTGCATCATGAGATGATGACCCAACTAGTTTCGAGCAGGCCATCAAGAGTGGGGACTCTGTGAGAATGGCTGGATCCTAAGCGATCTGAGATGGAATCCATATACGCCAACAAAGTATAGACTTTTGTTGCTTTATCTGAAGGGTTAAATCCCCATCAGGAGCAAATATATCTTAAGAAGATTACTTGGTGTACATGGAAAGATTGAGACTTTCAAAGCTATGCTTAAGTCCATCCAGATCCTACTTGCCACTGCTACATACCATGACTACGATATCTGGCGGTTGGGTGTCAGGACTGCTTTTCTAAATGATGATTTAGAAGAGAGCATCTATAAGTACACAGCCAAAGGGCTTCGTAGACAGTGGGAGCAGCGGAAACGTGTGGAAGTTGCTTTATAGGTTAAAGCAAGCATTGCAGAGTTGGAACATCTGTTTTGATGTGGTAGTCAAAGAGTTTGACTTCATCAAAATGGTAGATGAACCTAGTATATACAAAAAGGTAGTGGGGAGTATGGTGGTGATCCTCGTATAGTACGTGGATGACATACTCTTGATAGGGAAGGAGTTTCCTATGCTACGCTCAGTCAATCTCCACTTATCACAAGGATTCTCCATATAGGATCAAGGTAATACCTCCTAAATCCTGGGTTTTGAATCTATGAGATAGATCTAATTGGATGTTAGGATTCTCACTAGGTGTAGTGAGATGGTATCAATCGATCCTGGGGAGAATCACTGGATAGCTTCCAGGGTGGTAAGGTCGACTGAATGTCAGTCACAGGCATTGTCTTTACTCTCAGTGCAGGGACGGTATGTTGGAAGAGTTCCAAGCTAGATACCGTGGCAAACTAGACGATTAAAGGTAAGATACATCGTTACCAAGGATGCTACCAAAGAGAAAATCTGGATATATATAAGTTCATGAGATGAACTTTGTTCCTACCATTGTGTGACAATGGAGTTGTGGCTTATGCCTAAGAACTCCTGTCCCATCAGTGATCCAGACATATTCTTAGGCAGTATCACCTAATCATGGAGATGGTTGATCTCCATGGATATCGAGGATAGGAGAGTAGATACAGAGGACAATATCGCGGATTCACTCACAAAGGCCTATTTCCCAGTAGAGACTTTTATGGGATGGTTGAGTATGAGATACTTCAACCACATCTGATTGTTGGGTATGAGATACTACAACAGATGGCCCTAGTACAAGTAGGAGATTGTTAGTGATATATATGCCATAGAGGCCATTACTGCACATACAATATATATTGTAGTGGATGCTTGGACATATATATGGAGGACTTTCTTGCTCGACCTGATAGTATGCTATCTGGTTGCTCTTTATCTTAACATGTACTCTGTTTGTCTCTATGTTACATGTTGATAAAGCCCTTAGGATGAGTACTTGATTACCAGGACTATGATGTAGATCATACTAGTAGGGACAGTGTAGTCGCTAAGTACATCCTTCAAATGTTCCTAATCGTAGGTGTATCGAGACAGGGCATCGATATACCAGAGTAGACTAGCGTATAGCTTCTCGACCCATGTAGATGGGCGATGGATGATCCCATATCCATTGGTGTTTGACATTAGAGATACTATACGGGTGCTCAGTGGAGACTGGGTACACTAGACGGACTCGCCGAGAACTCCCAGATGGTATTATACCTCACGTCAGATAGCAGTTCTCTGGTGACACTGGTACAGGTTAGTCTGTAGACCCGAGATCGTCATAGAGTCTTGTGTGATTCCCCTGTGCTTTGATTTCCACCTTATCACATTCAAGAGAACGTGCAAAACGGTGGCTTTTGGGTACAGTCCCGAATCACATGGAGGCAATGAGCGATAGGAGGGGTTTCATCTCTCCCGGTATTGGGAGTTGATGTTGCGCTGTGTTCGATTGGCTATAACTGGAAATCCCTGGCCAGGGTTGCTGAGATTTACTGGTAAGTGTTATCAGTAGTTTCTCGAGCTGTTATGGACCTCATATCGACATGACTTATCGGTTACTGGGATCTGACGTTTACCAGACTAGATATGCGACATATCAGACGAAGAGACCGGAATGCACGGGAGTGTTACTGATTGGATTCACAGGAGAATGTACAGGCTTGCTTGTTGATCTTCTGATCGCTCAATACCTGGGTGGCTGTTACGTTTAGCTGACCGCTTGCAGCTTGTGGGTGTTTGATATGATCATCACCTACTGCCGGTGTATCGACGATTCTTTAGAGTCCTACACAGAGGTTTCCTGGTTCAGGCAAAACGGAGTAGGAGCACATATGTGATATGTGCGGGACCGAGAATAATACGATATGAGATACCGTATTCTATTCTCACGATATGTTATATCGGCCGAGTATATATGATATACCCGGGTCATCGGATCAAGTGTTGATTCGATGAAAGGTTACTAGTTATATTAGTCGGTTATATGTAATATAGCCGGATTATCGGATCAAGTATTGATTAGATAATTTAATGTATAATTATATATTTGATATATTACATTATATTAACTAATATATGCTCACTTAAAATTTCTTTTTCTCACTTGGATAATACATAATTGATAATACATTGATATATATGCGATATATGTTAATTGGATTATTTTATTTTGTTACATTATATATTATATATGTGATATATAATATTTTAACATGTTAGGGTTACAAATGCAACAAAGGTTTTGAGATTTAACCATGTTAGGGTTTGGATTAGGGTTAAGCTTTTGGATTAGGTTTTGGATGAGCTTTGAGGAAGCTTCATGAAGGTTTGGTTTTGTCCATTTTCTTTGATATTTTGGAGAGATATTTGTTAACCCAACCCAAATCTTAACCCATGGTAAAGTCTCTACAAGAGTTAAGCATAGCATGCTTAACCTAGGTTGCATTTTTAACCTCAACAATTAATTCATTATTCATGACAAAAAGAAATTCTTCTTCTTCTTCCTCCCTTGAAAGCTTTCTAGCTTTTCATTTGTGATGGATATTTTGTGAGAAATATGTAGGGTTACTAGGCACTCTAATGAAGCTCTACAAGGCATCGACCATGCCGGATTAAAAAATTTAGGTGCCTAACAACCCGAAGCAAGATCGTTAACTAGAAATTAGGCGAGAAAGAAAGCAAGTAAACAACTTTACTCTAAAGGGATACAAAATACAACCTTTGTAGATCGGTCCTTCACTTCTTAAGCTCCTTGATGTAGTCCCATCACTGCGATCATCGGACTCCCGGACTCTCGGACGGCTCCATGAGAAAATTGCAACGGGATTGCTTGAAGTATTCGAGGCCGAAGATGATCTACGTCGAGGGAATACGGACTCAAGCTTCTACTTCACTAACCATAGAATTAGTGAAGCAAACACCCTAAACTAAAGTGCTAGTCTAGTAGAGGATGGTGAGATAGGAAATGGGTACTCTTTAGAATTTGATTTCTCACTTTGGTTCTCTCTAATTTTCAAACCCTTGAATGAAAGTGAAGGAGGAAGAAGATGAGCTCCATATGATAATGAGAAAAATGATCAAGAGAGAGAATGGTAACCATGGTGAGTAAGTATCATATACTTAACTCATGTAGAGACATAACCATGGTGAGTTATAGTGGTTAGGTTTATAAAATCCTAAGTAAAACAAAACTAGTGGACTTTGGTCAAAGCACCATAAGCTTCATGAAGCTTCATGCTTATGAACAAATACTCACTAATTTTGAATTTACTTTGAATATTAAAACCATACCAATATATATATAATGGTATATGTCTCATACACCCATGACAAGTGTATCAACAGCCATGATACAAAAATGTGAACACAAATAAATATATATCACATATATATTAAGTTGTGTAAAAGTGAGAAAAATAAATGCTTTAGTGAACCAATGTTAGTTAATGTAAATCAGTATATCCAATATACAATTATACACTAAATTATTAAATCAACTCTTGACTTAATAATCCGGTTATATTGCATACAACCGACTAACATCCAATGTATCGACTTATCGAATCAACTCTTTATTCGATAACTTGGTTATATCGCATATAACCGATCAACACAAGCATCGCGAGAATAGAATACGGTATCACATACACGTATTATTCTCGGTCCCGCACATATCACATAAGCGCTCCTATCTCGTTTTGCCTGAGCCAGTATAACCTCTATGTAGGACTCTAAAGACTCATCAATACGCCGGCAGTAGGTGATGATCACATCAATCACCCACAAGCCATCAGCGGTACTAGCTGGACGTAACGGCTACCCGGGTATTGAGCGATCAGAAGATCAGCAAGCAAACCCGCTCCAACTCCTGTAAAAGCCTGACAGTGACACTACCGTACAGTCCGGTCTCCTCGTCTGATATGTCGCATATCAAGTCTAGGGGTGGTAAACGTCAGACCCCAATAACCGATAAGTCATGCCGATATGAGGCTTATAACGGGTCAAGAAACTACTGGTAACACTTACCAGTATATCTCTAAACCAGCCCTGGCCAGGGACTTCCCTGTTACGGCCAATCGAGCATAGCGCAACATCAACCCCCAATACCGGGAGAGACGAAACCCCTCCTATCGCTCATTGCCTCCATGTGACTCGGGACTGTACCCAAAAACCACCGTTTTGCATGCCCTCTTGGACGTGGTAAGGTGGAAATCAAAGCACAATGGGAATCACACAAGACTCTATGACGATCTCGGGTCTACAGACTACCGTGTACCAGTGTCACCAGAGAACTGCCATCTGACGTAAGGTATAATACTATCTGGGAGTTCTCGGCGAGTCCGTCCAGTGTACCCAGTCTCTACTGAGCATCCGTATATCATCTCTGATGTCAAACACCAATGGATATGGGATCATCCATCGCCCATCTGTATGGATCGAGAAGGTATACGCTAGTCTACTCTGGTATATCGATGCCCCGTCTCGAGATACCCACGACTAGAGACCTTGAAGGATGTACTTATGGACTACCATGTCCCCACTAGTATGATCCACATCATAGTCCAGGTAGTCAAGTACACATCCTAAGGGCTTTACCAACATGTAACAGAGAGACAATCAGTATACATGTTAAGGTATAGAGTAACCAGATAGCATACTATCATGTCGAGAAAGAAAGTCCTCCCTATATATGTCCAAGCATCCACTACAATATACATCACATGTATAGTAATGGCCTCTAGGGCATACATATTACTAACAATCTCCCACTTGCACTAGGGCCATCTGATAACAGTGATTGTAGTATCGCATACTCAACCATCCATAATGGTCTCTCTCTGAGAAAAAGCCTTTGTGAGTGGATCCGCCGTGGTGTCCTCTGAGTCTACTCTCCTGACCTCGACCCCCTGGAGATCTACCATCTCCATGATCAGGTGATACTACCTTAGAATATGTCTGGATCACTGATGGGACGGGCGTTCCTTGGCATAAGCCACAACTCCATTGTCACATAATGGGAGGAACAAAATTCATCTCATGAACTAATATACACCCAGACTGCCTCTTTGGTAGCATCTTAAGTAGTGATGTATCCAACCTTTATCGTAGTATGCCACGGTATCTAGCTTGGAACTCTTCCAACATACCGTCCCGTTACTGAGGGTAAAGACAATGCCTGTGACTGACTTTCAGTCGTCCTTATCACCCTGGAACCTTTCCAGTGATTCTCCCCAGGATCAATTGATACCATCTCACTACAACTAGTGAGTATCCTAACATCCAATTAGATCTATCTCATAGATCCAAAACCCAGGATTTAGTAGGTATCACTTTAATCCTACATGGAGAATCATTGTGATAAGCGGAGATTGGCCGAGCGTAGCATAGGAAACTCCTTCTCTATCAAGAGTATGTCATCCATGTACTCTACGAGGATCACTACCATACTTCCTACTACCTTTTTGTATATACAAGGTTCATCTACCATTTTGATGATGTCAAACTCTTTGACTAACTCATCAAAACAGATGTTCCAACTCCGCGATGCCTGCTTTATCACATAAAATATCTTGCACACATTTCCGCTGCTCCCACTGTTTACGAAGCCTTCCGACTGTGTACTTATAGACTCTCTCTTCTAAAACATCATTTAGAAAAGCAGCCATGACACCCAACCGCCAGATATCGTAGTCATGGTATGTAGCCGTGGCAAGTAGGATCTGGATGGACTTAAGCATAGATACTTAGAAAAGGTTTCATCATAATCCATACCTGGTCAACGATGCAAACCTTTAACAAGTCTAGCTTTGAAAGACTCAACTTTTCCATATACACCAAGTAATCTTCTCAAGATATACTTGCTCCTGATGGGGATTTAACCCTTCAGACAAAGCAACCAAAGTCCATACTTTGTTGGTGTATATGGATTCCATCTCAGATCACTAAGCATCCAGCCATTCTTACAGAGTCCCACTCCTGATGGCCTGCTCGAAACTAGTTGGGTCATCATCTCATGATGCAATCCTCGCTCTCACTGTCATAGAGAAACCGAAGTAACTCTCAGGTGGGTGAGGAACCCTACTAGATCGGCGGAGAGGCTGAGGTTCGTTGGATTCTACTGAATCCTTTGGTTCTACCAAATTATCTGCTGTAGTTTGTATAGCTGAAACTCTTTCCAGTTCTACCTCACGACCACTAATTTCTTCTCAAGAAATTTCCTTTCACAAAGGTGGCATGTTGAGAAACAAAACATTTTTGTTCCTCGGTTAGGTAGAAGATATTCCCTTGGGTATGCTTGGGATATCCAACAAACTTCCACAGACCTGACTTTGCCTCGAGCTTGTCCGGATTATGCTTTTAGACATAGGCTGGACAACCCTAAATCTTAACTGACTTAAGAGATGGGCTCTTCTCTTATAATATCTCATATGGAGTGGTAGGCAACTGATTTGTTTTGAACCCTATTCAATAGGTATGCAGCTTCTCAAGTGCATAACTCCCAAAAGAAAATAGGAAACTCAGTAGTACTCATCATAGAGCACACCATATTATATAGGGTGCTATTGCTCCACCCCGATATACCATCGTGCTATGGTGTATACGGAGAAGTAATGCTGAGAGAGAATCTCATTCTCCTTTAGAATAATTCAGGAATTCCGTGCTCAACTATTCTCCTCCTCGATCACATCAAAGGACATAATACTTATACCCTTTTTTGGTTCTCTACTTCTAACTTATATTCTGTGAATATCTCAAAAGGTTCGAACTTGTGTTTCAACAGGAACATATGTCTGAATCTCGAGAGATCATCAGAGAATGTAATGAAGTACAAAGAACCGGTCTTGACATGCGTAGACAGGGGACCTACATACATCAGCATATATCAATCCCAAAAGTTCACTAACTCTTTCTCTGTTTCCAATAAACAGAGCTGTGGTCATCTTATCTTTGTGACATGACCGGCAAGTTTCACAAGATGTAAATTCAAACTAATTTAAATATGCATCTAAATGTAACTTCGCTAGTCGGGTCGCATTGATATGACCTAGTCTACAATGCCTCAAGAAGGATCCGTTCATTTCTGAACTCTTCTTCTTGTGTGTGTTCTGTATACTAAGAACTGTAGTTTGATTTAGAACTTCAATGTTTTTAGATAACGTGCCTGAACCGATCAACTCTTGATATAGGAAATGTTCAAAATATTATCCAACAATACAAAATTATATCCTTTCTTTACTGATAAAGAGACTGATATGATTTTGTATATCTGGTTCGGTATCTAATAACATTTGTTCAAAAACAATGTATTCTGGTAATACAGGGTGATAGTGACCAACAGACTTGGTTGCAACACTTGCACCGTTTTCTATCTCATGAAACTTATCACCCATTCTCAGTTCCCTACCTATCTGTAGCCCATGTAACAGATTACATATGTGGGATCCTGATCCGGTATCACATACCCAGGACGTAAAGGGTATTGAGAAACAGTTCTTTGTAATGAACACACCCGAAGATGACGCATCAGCATGCACTTTCTTCGTTTGGGCGGCACGGGAATTCTAGTAACCCCCTATTTCCTGCTCTGTCTTATAACAATTATAAGTTGGAGCGGGACCAACGTTCCCTAGCTCAGTAACAAGCGGGTTCGGTCAATATATCCGTATTATTATCTTGATTAAGGCGTGATATGGTCGCTACCTGGAGAGAGAGAGAAGAAAACACTCAGCGCATGCTCTTGCAAGATCAGATTGGTTATAATTTTATCTAATCAGGATGGCTCCCACTGTTTTTATCAAATCTTCCTTAAAACCCTAAAAAGAAAGACTAGCCGGGATTAATTACACGCTACAAGTTGGCCAATCTTTCAGCCAGGCCAGTGTCGGTACTTTGAGGGAGGTCCCCCGTACTCTCGCACGAACCTAATTAATGTAAAGCTCGTTTTCCCAGAGGCGTAACCCCGTTGACACCTTTCTAGACACCTACTTGATCGGCTAATTGTAATGTGTAAAACTCTCGCAGGAGTAACTCTTACTCGCAGTAGGTTTCGGGATCCAACTATCTCATAGAAGGTATGCAATCTCATTGCAAATTTCAACACTTGAAATTCCCGATAATTTTGCCCATAACGTACTATGACCTTGACGAAAGCCAACAAACTATAGCCCGCTAGTCAAGTTCAACCCGTACATTTCTTAACTGAATTAAACCCACCCGCACGACCCTTGACGAAAGCCAACAAAGCCGCACGACTACCCTAATCCAATCACATCTTATGCAGCAGATAAGCAGCATATAGCTACCGCACACTACACCTTGACGAAAGCCAACAAATGTTGCATGAATACTATATACAACTTATCTGAAATGACGGAGGGCTACGACAGGTTTTTCTGAAAACCTTTTGCGTAATGAACTTGATATCGTTGTAGAATCGAATGAATTTTGAAATGGAGTGTTTTTTAGGCTTTTCTAGTTTTGCTAAAGGGGTCACTCCCAGTGAAGGGATCGTCGGCCCTTTCCTCATCGAATAAAGTGCAGGATATATCATATATACCACTGTGCAAAGCAAGAACTATAGGAGCAATCAAAAGACAAACCGAGGGGTGTAGCATATGCCAGTCATTGCTAAAGGGGTCACTCCCGGAGAAGGGATCTCGGCCCTTTCCTTATCGAATAAGGTGCAGGATGTTTTATAAGGAACACCACGATGCAAAGCAAGAACTGTAGCTACCTGTTTTTGAAAATTTGATTCCACAACATCTTAGGTTTCTTTTCTTTCATTAATCATATTAATGAAGTCCCATCATTTAAGCACCTAAACATCACAGATAAATACGGCGTACACTTATGCCATCCGCATTCGCCTCGATGTCCCCTCATGCACCGTTAGGTTAGGTAACTAACGGCAGAGCGGGGCAGGGCTAGCGCGGGTGTAAAACATAAGTAACGTCTATATAATATATCATATATACTATATACAGTATCTATCATAACATATCAAATGATCACATCACAGATATCGCAGCAGAAGAAATATATGAAACATTGGATATCCTAGGACGTCCGTGTTTTATTTTGAGCCACTATAAAACACTGATTCCACGGTCGCGATGAATAGGCAAACCCACGCCCCTAGACCCCTACGAGAGCGGCAAGCAACCCTACCAATTCTAGAGTTAGGAGCCCCGGACTCGACTCCTCGAGTTGGTCTCCCACTGAACTCTAGAATCCGGTTACTTCTCTCCTTCTTGGGTCTATCCTAGTGCGGAAAAGTAAATAATATACAAATGGTGACAGCAATCTCAACCCGGAAGTGCCCCAATAAAAGAATATTACATACAAAGAATTTTACATGAATGAAAATAAAAACTCTCATCTCACATAAAACCCCCCGGCTATTCAAAACGCGACGATCCAATATAACATATCACAGCAACACATAACATCGCATGTCATCAACGTAAGTAAATATGCGCACCCCAATTGTCGTTGACATATAGCAACGAAATCGGCGATATCACATATTACACTTACGGTCGCAGAAAAGAAAGTGTAAAACTACAACAGTTGGAATCATCAACCTCCTTAGATATCGCATGCCTAACAATTATAAACCCCGCATTTTAGTCTCTATATCGAAAACACTTTTCAATATCTAGTCGGGCAATTCAACAAGATTCCCGATATGTGATCGAATGCTCGTCGCAAACTTTAGTAGACGGCCGCACCTCCGGATGCCGTCGACGAAGTGCACTAAGGCGGAACACCGCTGCCGCGAGCACCCGAACGGATGCTTTTGGCGACGGGGTTCTCCTACAGTCACTTGGTCGTGGCTACGGAGTATGGCTGTCTATTAAGTTTACCCGGCGAGTATCCGCGTACGCTACGTGATTGCGACGGACTTTTGATCGCATCAAAATTCCGTGGCAACCGATCAAGGGAGACTAAATTGCTATGTTTATAACATTCAAATCAGTTATCTCATAACTACATGTGGATTCCAAATATTGTATCACATTCCAGATAAATAGACAATGTTAAACTTTCCGATCGAATAATCAAACACCCAAGTTTTCCCAAATAGTTCTCAACACTTGAGGGGGGTTTAAAAACATCCATCACATGCCACAGTACCAACGGTCCAGCCGTAGAAGGGTCAAGCCAACGCCTCACATGTGGCACGCCGTACTGCCCCAAACTCTAAGGTTCAAAAAGCAGTTCAAGACGGTCACATAATCGAGTTAAGGTTTGTCGTCTTCTAGAGGGTCCATTGCGTAACTTGCACAATTCAGACGCTCTTAAACTACGGAAAAATCCAACACTTGGAAATTTTTCGAGTTGGGAAAAAGCGAGTTATTGATATCCGCTCGAACTTTTTAACACTTTCTAAATATCCGGAAAATATAAACAAAGTTAAATAATCCGATCGAATCATCGAGTCCCCAATACAACCCAGAAAACTCAACTCTTGAGCATAGATTAAAATTACCCAGAAAACACAGGACTTAAATATAGAGATTACTGTGCAAACACTGGAGCATAGGGCTACAGAATGGCCGCGGAACCGCCGCGCCACGTGGGGTACGGCCGCGGTTCCGCGGCTCCTTGTTGGAGTTAGGCCCACGTGTTGAACAGTAATTCCTAGAAAACCCTGCTGAATTTTTTGAGTATTTTTAATTCGGAAAAATCTACATTTTCAGAAAATGTACAGAGAAGGGTTTGATTTAGGGTTTCGGGGTTCGATCGGATTTCTAATATCGTCTGCACTTCGCCTAAAGCTCTAGCTAGGCTCTGATACCACTGTAGGGTTACTAGGCACTCTAATGAAGCTCTACAAGGCATCGACCATGCCGGATTAAAAAATTTAGGTGCCTAACAACCCGAAGCAAGATCGTTAACTAGAAATTAGGTGAGAAAGAAAGCAAGTAAACAACTTTACTCTAAAGGGATACGAAATACAACCTTTGTAGATCGGTCCTTCACTTCTTAAGCTCCTTGATGTAGTCCCTTCACTGCGATTATCGGACTCCCGAACTCTCGGACGGCTCCATGAGAAAATTGCAACGGGATTGCTTGAAGTCTTCGAGGCCGAAGATGATCTACGTCGAGGGAATACGGACTCAAGCTTCTACTTCACTAACCATAGAATTAGTGAAGCAAACACCCTAAACTAAAGTGCTAGTCTAGTAGAGGATGGTGAGATAGGAAATGGGTACTCTTTAGAATTTGATTTTTCACTTTGGTTCTCTCTCTTTTTCAAACCCTAGAATGAAAGTGAAGGAGGAAGAAGATGAGCTCCATATGATAATGAGAAAAATGATCAAGAGAGAGAATGGTAACCATGGTGAGTAAGTATCATATACTTAACTCATGTAGAGACATAGCCATGGTGAGTTATAGTGGTTAGGTTTATAAAATCCTAAGTAAAACAAAACTAGTGGACTTTGGTCAAAGCACCATAAGCTTCATGAAGCTTCATGCTTATGAACAAATACTCACTAATTTTGTATTTACTTTGAATATTAAAACCATACCAATATATACATAATGGTATATGTCTCATACATCCATGACAAGTGTATCAACAACCATGATACAAAAATGTGAACACAAATAAATATATATCACATATATATTAAGTTGTGTAAAAGTGAGAAAAATAAATACTTTAGTGAACCAATGTTAGTCAATGTAAATCAGTATATCCAATATACAATTATACACTAAATTATTAAATCAACTCTTGACTTAATAATCCGGTTATATTGCATACAACCGACTAACATCCAATGTATCGACTTATCGAATCAACCCTTGATTCGATAACTTGGTTATATCGCATATAACCGATCGACACAAGCATCGCGAGAATAGAATACGGTATCACATACACGCATTATTCTCGGTCCCGCACATATCACATATGCGCTCCTATCTCGTTTTGCCTGAGCCAGTATAACCTCTATGTAGGACTCTAAAGACTCGTCAATACGCCGGCAGTAGGCGATGATCACATCAATCAACCACAAGCCGTCAGCGGTACTAGATGGACGTAACGGCTACCCGGGTATTGAGCGATCAGAAGATCAGCAAGCAAGCCCGCTCCAACTCCTGTAAAAGCCTGACAGTGACACTACCGTACAGTCCGGTCTCCTCGTCTGATATGTCGCATATCAAGTCTAGGGGTGGTAAACGTCAGACCCCAATAACCGATAAGTCATGCCGATATGAGGCTCATAACAGGTCGAGAAACTACTGGTAACACTTACCAGTATATCTCTAAACCAGCCCTGGCCAGGGACTTCCCTGTTACGGCCAATCGAGCATAGCGCAACATCAACCCCCAATACCGGGAGAGACGAAACCCCTCCTATCGCTCATTGCCTCCATGTGACTCGGGACTGTACCCAAAAACCACCGTTTTGCACGCCCTCTTGGACGTAGTAAGTTGGAAATCAAACCACAATGGGAATCACACAAGACTCTATGACGATCTTGGGTCTACAGACTACCCTGTACCAGTGTCACCAGAGAACTGCCATCAGACGTAAGGTATAATACCATCTAGGAGTTCTCGGCGAGTCCGTCCAGTGTATCCAGTCTCCACTGAGCACCCATATATCATCTCTGATGTCAAACACCAATGGATATGGGATCATCCATCGTCCATCTGTATGGGTCGAGAAGGTATACGCTAGTCTACTCTGGTATATCGATACCCCATCTCGATATACCCACGACTAGGGACCTTGAAGGATGTACTTATGGACTACCATATCCCCACTAGTATGATCCACATCACAGTCCAGGTAGTCAAGTACACATCCTAATGGCTTTACCAACATGTAACAGAGAGACAATCAGTATACACGTTAAGGTAAAGAGTAACCAGATAGCATACTATCATGTCGAGCACGAAAGTCCTCCCTATATATGTCCAAGCATCCACTACAATATACATCACATGTATAATAATGGCCTCTAGGGCATACATATTACTAACAAAATAGAAAATAAAAGAGAGCAAAATTCCTACTTTATCATCCTCATCTATTCTAGCCACTTAGATTATGGTGTTTGCTTCACTAATACTTGATTAGTGAAGTGAGAGCTTGGGTTAGTATTTCTTCAAGGTAGATCATCTTAGTTTTTGAAGATTAGAAGTAAGGTTGCATCATTCTCTTCATGGTGCCTCTCTAGAGTCCGGGTACTTGATGATCGCGGCGAAGGGACCTCAACTCGGAGCTTATGAAGCGAAGGAACGGACTACAAAGGTTGTAATCCCTAACTCTTAGATGCTAAAGTGTTAACATGCTAGTTTTGTTTGATTCTCTAGTTAATGATCTAGGTTTAGGGTTATCTATAATGGCAAAATTTGAAATTGGCATGAGAGATGCCACCCGAAACCTTGCTACCGTTGTAGGTAACCCAACAATTCTCTATAACAGTTTGCATATACTTACAGTGAGAAGGATCTGACACTCAGGCAGCTATATAGCATCCGCCTTTGAAGACAGCTTCTTCAAGCCAGCATTTGTTTGCCTTCGGTGTAGGCTATTTGGTATTTTGTTTTTATGTTTATATATCCACCGTCAAGTTTCGTGAATTTATTGTACTAAAACATTATGATATTTGTTATACTTTTACTGTAAGAAATGCTCATGGTTAAGTATGCATATGAATGAAATTTATAAGCTGTTTTATGAAAACCATTAGTATTTGCCTGTAACAACTAACCACTTGCCTGTAATATCTCGACAATTGCATATAACATCTACACAGTTGCCTGCAACATCTACACAGCTGTCTATAATATCTAAAAAGCTGCTTGTAATATCTGAAAGAAATGCCTGTAACATCTGAACAGTTCCTTGTAACATCTAGACAGTTGCATGTAACATGTAAAAAAGTCGCATGTAACATCTACACAGCTGCCTAACATCTACACAGCTACCCGTGTAGATCCATTCAACAAAAGTAATCCAAAACATCGGCCACATAAAATTATATACATTCAAACATCAAAACGGTTATTATATTGGCCAATATCGGCGGAAATAAAATTGTATACATCATCAAAAGTAGTCATTCATAATATAATCCAAAGTATCGGGCAATATCGACGAAATAAAAATATATACATTCAAATATTAAAACAGTAATTGTATCGGCTAATTTCGGCGAAACAAAACTGTATGCATCATCAAAAGTAATCATTCATAACACAATCCAAAGCATCGGCCAATATCAGGGAAATAAATGTACATACATTCAAATATCAAAGCAGTAATTGTATCGGCCAATATCGACGAAATAAAATTGCATACATCACAAAAATAGTCATTAATAACACAATCCAAAGTATCGGCGAAATAATAGTATATACATCAACAATTATTTTACATTCATAACACAGTCCGAAGTATCGGCCAACCTCGGCAAATAAACACACAAACTCACAAAATGTTTCAAACTAAATCAACCAATCAAGACTCTTGTTGCCACAATAGAATTTGCCCAGCTAATATCGGCCGTCACTACTCTGAAGCTTTTCCCTCCAGCAAATTCGCTCCGTCTCGATCCTCAATCAAGACCTTCATAAATTTAAACTTAAAACAACCAAAATTAAGACTTTTGTTGAGCCTTCGGCGGTGATGGTAGAATTTGCCCTGTTAATTTCGGCCTCCTTTGCTCCGAAACTTTTCTCTCAATCGCATCCGCTGCGTCTCTCCCCTCAATCAAGGCCTTAATGAACAAGAACATATACACTCCACAATCCACACTGTTAAAATATATGGTTAACAAACATGTTTAAATATAACTGTTAACATACAATAAAAAACCGGCACTAAAAATAAAAAATAATAACTTTTAATAAAAGAAACATTTCTTAGGAATTTTTTGTAAGAAATGCTATGCTTTTCATATAACTGATTCAAGAGTTTCCGTCATCATGATCAAGAGTTTCCATCATCACTAAAATTAGCCAATAATGCATTTAAATATCTATAAGTTGCCTATAATATCTCTTAAGTTGCATGTAATATCTAGAAAGTTATCTGTAATATCTAGTAGTTGTCTGTAATGTCTACAGATATCATAGATTTGCATGTACTATCTATTAAGTTGCATGTAATATCTACAGATTTATAGATTTACCTGTAATATCTATTAAGTTGCATGTATTATTACCCCCTAAATATATATTTATTATAAATTTTAGATTGAAACACAGCTGAGCTCAAACATCAACCCTGCTCATTTGTCAAAATCTTTAAAATTACTCCAATTCAACCATGATATCTAAATTGATTGCCAAATTTAGACTTTAAATGATGACTATACCGATGCTTGATACTAGTTTTGGCCACTTTCGTAATTTTAGGAAATAATATTATTTGGGTTAAGCTATTCTTATTTTAGGAAGAAAGACACTGCTTGAATTTGGAAAAGCTAAAGAGCAAGTTCCAATTTAAATCGCTCATTGGCCACCAAGGATGAACATTAGAAAAGCATTGAATCAAACACTCGGCACTCATTTTCAAGACCTCTCCTAACAACTCTCCTAACAACCCAAAATCAAACGTTTGAGAGCAAAACTATAAAACATAAGTAATGGAGGTTAATGGGTCAAGAGATTAAATGAGAATATTGAGACTTTGGGTTACTAACATGAAATATTTAATTTGTAAGAAAAACCTAACGATTATGTCCTTTGTTTCTAATGTCCTCGTTAGCTTAAATGTAGACAAATTCTTGGTTCATAACACAATGAAATTACTCAAAACCTTTGATTCAAAACAATTAGAGCCCAAAAACCAAAATAATTAGAAGGGAATAACTAAGTTTTCTCCAATCAAGATACTCACAAAGCTCCATAGCACCTGCCACACTGCACAGCCCAAAATCAGCTCAAAATCCAAAGCTAATGACCAAAATCATCAAATCAATCGACAAAACCCTAACCCTGATGATGCTCATAATTGAGAATTCCTCAGATCACGATACGTGGTGAATGACGCGTCACCCGCGACAGCTCACTAGATTCCTTGAGGGGCTACCGAGGCAAAATCAGTGTGAAGCACTGATGACCTTCCTCGGTTCGTCTCTGAGCTTACACTTCGCCTCTTATCCAAGAGCGATCTAGCCGCCGAACTAATGCCCATCCTCCTGTGCTCGTCTTCGAGCTATTGCTGAGCTGAGCTTTCTCGGCCTCCCGACTCGTCTCCGAGCTTCACGCCGAGCTAAGCCTCCCTAGCTCTCCCGGACAAACGAGAATGCGAGACCCTAACGCTTCCGCAACGGCTCCACGTATCTCGTCAAAACGAGATATCCATCACCCACGTCCTGCATCCCACGCTGGCGCATCCTCCATTAATGAGCGTATCCCGCCATTAATAGGGGGATCCTGTCATTCACGCTGGCGTAACGTTAGGGGTATAACCAAAGGCAAAGATCTCGCGCACGCTCGCTCCATGCGACCACTATAAAAACCCCTCTTTCAGACGACTCAGGTAAGGCAATTTGAATCCAATAAGCCGCTACTCTGCCCATTTTCCTCGGCTAACTTGATCGTCGGAGAATCCTACGAGGTCCTATGGTGGTCACCCACCCCGGGACTTCTTTGCAGATATCTTGGCTTTCACCTCAAAATCAACCCATTGAGATCCGCACGCTCAAGGAGACAACCTTCAAGCCAAATCTCAGCCGTTCAATCGCGCTCGCTACAGATCGACAGAGAACAGCATCTGAAGGAGATCCGACCTCCATCAGTTGGCGCCGTCTGTGGGAACCTCTTGTAAGTTTCTTCCCCCTATCAAAGTTGATCTTCTGTCTTCGACCTAATGGCAAGCGAGAACCGTGGAGATCCCGGTACGAGTCGTCGCCTCCCCCACAACGGTGGCGGGAGTGGCTCGTCTCTTCCTCCCAATGCCATTATCGCCTTATTCGCCCGGATCGACAGACTCATGTCGATGGTGGACGCGCTCATTCGCGTTCAAGCGGCGGGCCTAGCCCCCTAGATCGCAGCTCCCACTCCTAGGGATCACGACGTCGGCAGAAGAGCGGATAACATTACTCCCCTTGATGCTCCCGAACACAGGCGTGCCGACTCCGACAATCGCGGCTCCCACGCAGCGACCGATTCAATGACCCGCTGGGTACCACACGACTCTACGCTGAGGTCCCGGGAAAGAGATCATCGCCGTGACGCCCATCACGTTCCTGCGCCACCCAAGGATGTGTCGATCAGCTCGCCTGCTTCCAGGCACGACCGACGACCTCTCCCTCGCCGGGACCACGCAAACAACTCGCATCAAGGCTGCTCCAAAAAGACGTCGCCCGAGGATCTGAGAAATTTGATGGAGCGGAATCGAAGCCACACTACAGCTCAGACCAGGAGCGGAAATGTCCACCACTCTAACTGTGCCGAATCCTCGGGGTACCACAATCGCCTCGAGGCCCTCAAGAAGAAAATCGAGGGTATACACCAGGATGGCCAGGCATCTGGCAGAGGGGCTCGATACTCCGCCGATTCGCAGACAAAACACTTTACGGAGGAACTGCTGGCCGAGCACGTCTCGTCCAGGAAAAAACCGCCCAAGGTGGCCCTCTTCAATGGGAAATCCGACCCAAAGGACCATCTAGACGTATTTACAGCGGGCATGAACTTCCAGGATAACTCTGACACTGCCCAATGCCGAGCATTTCCCGCCACCCTCATCCGGGCTGGACGGGACTGGTTCCGAAGACTCACGCCATGCTCCATCTCTACCTTTGATGAGCCGGCCACCCAGTTCCTCGAGCACTTCGTCAGAAACAGACGACAAAAGAGGACTGTCGATTACCTCTTCACCATAAAGAGCGGAAACAAGGAATCCTTTAAGGATACGTCACTTGCTTCTACAACGCTCTCCTCGAGGTCCCCGAGTATCGGGATGAAACTGTCATCACTGCACTAAGGTCATGTCTCAGGCATAAAGAGTGGCTCCGCTCTTTTGCATTAGCGCAACCTAAGATCATGGCCGAGGTAAAAGCTTGGACCGAATGAGAGATCCAACGCAAGTTAGAGGTGAACGCCAACCTGCCCGGGAAGACCAAGCCAACCAAAAGAAGAGGGGCAGAGAAGAGAAGAAGAGGGTCGACCGACCAAAGCCATACTTCCCGAAGTTCCAGGAATACACTTCTCTTAACATCTCTCAGACCGATCTGTTAGAGGAGGCGAAGGGTGAGAGTTCTTCAAGCTCTCGCCATTCACCCATAGAGCGGCTAAGCGTATTCGAGGCCCGTACTGCGCCTTCCATAGGTCGCAGGATCACCCGACCGAAAACTGCAAATGGCTCTGTGACTACATCGAGGAGTTAATCTGCTCTGGCCACCTGGCGAAGTACTTATGAGACAAACATCAAACAGATCGCTCGCAAGCTGATCAAATTAATGACGCAGAGCTGACGATCGGACAGATCATGGTCATCACCGACTGACCCAAGTCCGAACACAAGGAAACCTATCAAAACCTATTGTTCAACTGCAGGAGAATTTATATTGAATCGCATAATCTGTACTTATTTGATAATAAAAATTATTGCTTCCCTGCAAACTGAACTAGTTCCCTTTATTTTCCATGCTAAAACTCCATGCAGGGCTAACGAATGTCTTCCTGCTCATCCACATCGGGTAGCTTCCTGCCCATCAAAGCTGTGGATCTGAAGCCCTCACCTCGAGGCCACCGAGCAGCTTCCTTAACCGGTCCATCCCCGGCGAGTAGATTCCTACCCATCTACGCCAAGGATCGAAGCCCTCACCTCGAGACCACCGAGCAGCCTCCTTGCCCGGTCCATCCCTGGCCGGTAGATTCCTACCTATCTACACCAAGGATCGAAGCCCTTATCTCGAGGCCACAGAGCAGCTTCCTTGCTCGGTCCATCCCTAGCGGGTAGATTCATACCCATCTACGCCAAGGATCGAAGACCTCATCTCGAGGCCACCGAGCAGCTTCCCTGTCCGGTCCATCCCTGGCGGGTAGATTCCTACCTATCTACGCCAAGGATCGAAGCCCTCCTCTCGAGGCCACCGAGCAGCTTCCCTATCCGGTCCATCCCCGGCGGGTAGATTCCTACCCATCTACGCCAAGGATCGAAGCCCTCATCTCGAGGCCACCGAGCAGCTTCATTGCCCGGTCCATCCCTAGCGGGTAGTTTCCTACCCATCTACGCCAAGGATCGAAGCCCTCATCTCGAGGCTACCGAGCAGCTTCCCTGCCCGGTCTATCCCTAGCGGGTAGTTTCCTACCCATCAACGCTAAGGATCAAAGCCCTCATCTCGAGGCCACCGAGCAGCTTCCCTGCCCGGTCCATCCCTAGCAGATAGATTCCTACCCATCAACGCTAAGGATCAAAAGCCCTCATCACGAGGCCACCGCGTAGTTTCCTTTCCCAGTCCATCCCTGGTAGGTAGATTCCTACTCATCTACACCAAGGATCGAAGCCCTCACCTTGAGGCCACCAAACAGTCTCCTTGTCCGGTCCATCCCTGGTGGGTAGATTCCTACCCATCTATGCCAAGGATCGAAGCCCTCACCTCGAGGCCGCCGAGCAGCCTCCTTGCCCGGTCTATACCTGGCGAGTAAATTCTTACCCATCTACGCCAAGGATCGAAGCTCTCATCTCAAGGCCACCGAGCAGCTTTCCTTCCCGATCAATCCCTGGCGGTAGATTCCTACCCATCCATGCCAAGGATCGAAGCCCTCATCTCGAGGCCACCGAGAAACTTCCCCGCCCGGTTAATCCGTAGCGGGTAGATTCCCATCCATCTATACTAAGGATCGAAGCCCTCATCTCGAGACCACCGAGCAGCTTCCCTGTTCGGTCCATCCCTAGCGGGTAGTTTCCTACCCATCAATACTAAATATTGAAGCCCTCAACCTGAGGCCACCGAGCAGCTTCCCTGCCCGGTCCATCCCTAGCGAGTAGTTTCTTACCCATCAACGCTAAGGATCGAAGCCCTTATCTCGAGGCCACCGAGAAACTTCCCTGCCCGGTCCATCTGTAGCAGGTAGATTCCTACCCATCAACGCTAAGGATCAAAAGCCCTTATCACAATGCCACCGCGCAGCTTCCCTGCCCGGTCCATCCCTAGTGGGTAGATTATTATCCATCAACGCTAAGGATCAAAAGCCCTCATCACAAGGCTACCGGGCAGCTTCCCTTCCCGGTCCATCCCTGGCGGGTAGATTCCTACCCATCTACGCTAAGGATTGAAGCCCTCGCCTCGAGGACACCGAGCAGCTTCCCTGCCCGGTCCATCCCTAGCAGGTAGATTCCTACCAATCAACGCTCAGGATCTAAGCCCTCATCACGAGGCCACCACGCAGCTTCCCTGTCCGGTCCATTCGTAGCGGGTAGATTCCTACCCATCTACGCTAAGGATCTAAAGCGCTCATCTCGCGTCCACCAAGCAGCTTCCATGCCTGGTCCATCCCGAGCGGGTAGCTTCCTACCCATCAACGCTCAGGATCTAAAGCCCTCCTAAAGAGGCCACCGTACAGATTCCTGCTCGGTTAATCTCCGAGGGGTAGATCCCTACCCTACGAAGACACAGATCTAGGAATCGCATCAAGAAGGAATTAGACAATGCCGACCTATTCTAAGTTGGCTGTTTTTCAACTCATGCTAAGAGACGTGGTCGTCAACCCGACTCTGAGGAATAGACTGGTACCGACCTTCCAACACTTCGATATCTGTCAATTCCTCCTAAATGAACGATCACCGTCTCGACTCCGGGAAGTGGAGGGGCACCAGTGGAAGGGCACCAACCTTCCTATGCCTGGCGGTCAATCGACTTACACACGACGCGCGAATCATCATCTAAAAGGCTAGTCATCGACCTACGGCCTAACACTTGATTCAACAAAAAGACTGGCAAGATGAAGTACTCATGCAGAAAACACATAGTCATGCAGAGCAAAATAAGCTCAGTTTTATTCATATTCCAGAAATTTTTACAAGGTATTCTGGGCACCTCAGCCTTACAAAAAGTGCCCGGAGGCTTACAAAATTCAGAAAGAAGAAAAACAAAAAAGGCTCAGGCTGCAGGCTCTGTCGGGGTATCGCTTTGCACGGCACTGCCCTCAGGGGCCGGGGGTTCTACTTCTACAACCTCCTCTCCCTTGATAGCCGTCCCGACACCAGCCAATTATGGCGTATCCACCGAGAGCGGGACTCTGGCGCGAAGCTCACCGTTGACAAACTCTGGCATCAACGCCTTTGTGGCATCAAGAGCCTCGACGGCATCAAGAGCCTCATGCCAAATGATGGCCGAGGCTTCGGTTATATCGGCGTAGAACTGGTCTGACACCTTATACTTCTCCACCGACTTTGAGGCTCGGATCTTGGCAATCTTTGCCGCCTCAAGTGCCGCCTCGGCCTTCTTCTTGCTTGCAACCCTCGACTTTTTCATTGTAGCATAGCGCTTGCCCAACTCCTCCAACTTAGCCTGAACAGATTGGTGAGGCGTACTCAGAAGTCGTTGGGACTCCTGGCACTTGGAGACCGTTAACGCCTCGGCGGCCAACCGGGTTTCGAGGGCGGTTGTCTTCTCTTTCTCCTACTGCAGCTCAAGGCGCAGATCCTCCTCCCGTGAAGATGATTCCCCTGCCTTCCTCATGGACGGGGAAATCTCCTCGAATTCCATATTTACAATGAGGGCGCAGTGTTGGAGAACCTGAGGAAAGCAGCAGAAGCTGTTAGAAACATTCAAATTAAGAAAGAGCACTTAACGGAATCCTTAAAGGAAACGGATACCGACCTGAACCGCCTTCTAAGAGATGGCGGCCACTTGGGACTTCAGGGTCCCCCGTGGAATTTTTCCCCCGGCCGATTGCTCCATGTCGGAGAGCAAGCTGTCGGCAACGGAGAGCCCCAAGGGGACCATAAAGCAGACGCCCCCCTCCTGCACGAGAATCCCCTCAGGAATCTTAGTGGACGACGGGCGGGAGATTGTCTTTTTCCTCTTGAGGGGAACCTCAACACCCTCCTCCTCCTCCCTCGCCAGTGGCGCCGGGTCTCGTGAATGCTTCTGGTTGCTCCCGCGGCGGTCATCGGGGGCTCGGCACGCGGCGGAAGGCCTCGCCGGTGAAGATGGTCTCAGGGCCGAGTTTGGGCCGGCTCGGGACAAGCTCACACCCCCTGCCTTCTTCTGGGACGTAGCGGCTATAGTAGCTAAGATCTTAGATCGTTCCATTTGTCCTGGGAAAGGAGAATACACAAAAGAGTTGGTGATGCTAGAAGGGAAAAAAATCATTCAAGTCTAAACAGATCATCCAAAGACCTAAACTTACCTATGAAGCGAGCGGGGCTGATCCCGGCCTAGCTAAGAACCTGCTCGAAAAGCAGGACGTCGGCCCGCTGGATCGGCTCCCACATGGATACCACCCCCTCCCCCTCCCCCGCCTCAGGCGAAGATGACTACTTCGCCCTTGGGTAGTCGGCCCTGTGCCACTGTGTAGGCACGGGCCAATTCTCGCCCTCGGGTGGCCCGACGAATACAAACTTCTCCTTCCACTCATGAATGGAAAAAGGAACGACTACCACACCCGACCCGGCCACCCCGCCGTTGCGTTTTTTTGAAGGAAAAATACACCCAGCTCGACTCGTTCTTGCTAGTGTCGGGGTGATTCTTATAGCAGAGAAAGAAAGTAAGAAGGGTCAAGCTGAAGGGGATGTCCTCAAGTTTCAACCGGACCAGAAACCCGAGAAGGATTCTCCACGAGTTCGGCGCTAGCTGGTCCGGGGAGAGATGGAAGCAATGAAGTACCCCACATACTTCGGTTGGAAAGGGCAGGCGCATTCCCGCTCGAAATGCATCCAAATACATGGCAATCTCCTTCCCCTACACCTGGTCCGCCCGTTCGTCCTCTTTACCCAAACGGAGCGAATAGTTAGAGGGGACATGGAAACGAGCCTGAATCTCGGCAAGCTCGCCCACATCCCTCAAGACGGAGGGCGCATCGCGGGCATTCCCGATGCACACCTTAGGGGCCCTTGTCGCCTCCGAACGGATAGCGACAAGGGTAGCCCTGGCTCTTTAGGGCGAGCCCGACACAGAGGAAGCAACAAGAGAACCCTCTTGGCTATCAGCAGCTGAAGAGGAGGAAGACTCTCTAGACTAGGCTCCAACAACTAGAACCTCATCGCCCGACTTAACCCTAATTACTTCTACAGACTCCTCAGAAAAAGACATCTAACCTGATTCAAAGGGATTGGTTCTCCGAGGAAAAAGCACAAGGGATCCGGTCTAACGGAAGGAGCGCCAAGCGATCTTTGACAACAAAGGGAAATTATGACGGAAAGTGTTGGCCCTAGGGGGTGCCCTCCTATTTATACACTGCAGAAAAGACATCCAACGGCCCAGATCAATTCCTGCCAAAATGAAGCGTCGCGTCTGCCAGCAGTTAAGTCTCTACGTGTCGAACGACCATTAGGGAAGTCCCTTCGATCGCAGGCGACAGCGGCAGCCTGTCGCGTCCGCCAATCCACTTCTGACGCGTAGCCTGTGACCCAACAGACGAACGAGCGAATCGGTGCCCCCTCTTTAATACGCGATCATTTCGCAGATCCGCTGATATCATTGGAGATACGCATGAATATCCAAGCGCTGGGGATACGTAGGTCTGGAAATCTTAACGATGCAACTGCCCAATACCACGTCGCCCTGGAAAATCCGCACCGAGGATTCCCGGCAAAAGACTGAGTGAGACAAACCTACCAGGCCACTTTCGACCCGACCCATAAATAGGTCGGAACGAGAGTTGGGGGCTAATGATGATGCTCATAAGTGAGAATTTCTTGGATCACGACACGTGGCGAATGACGTGTCACCCACGATAGCTCACTAGATTCCTGGGGGGCTACCGAGGCAAAATCAATGTGAAGTACTGATGACCTCCCTTGGTTCGTCTCCAAGCTTACACTCTGCCTCTTACCAAGAGCGACCTAGCCGCCGAACTGGCACCTATCCTCCTGTGCTCGTCTCCGAGCTATTGCTGAGCTGAGCTTCCTCGGCCTCCCGGCTCGTCTCCAAGCTTCACGCCGAGCAAAGCCTCCCTAACTCTCCCGGACAAACGAAAACGCGAGGCCCTAGCGCTTCCGCAATCTCTGCGTATCTCGCTAAAGCAAAATATCCATCGCCCCACGTCCCGCGTCCCACGCTGGCGCATCCCCCATTAATGGGCGTATCCCATCATTAATAGGAGGATCCCGTCATTCACGCTGGCGTAACGTCAGGGGTGTAACCTGAGGCGAAGATCTCGCGCCCGCTTGCTCCATGCAACCACTATAAAAAAACCCTCTCAGATGACTCGGGTAAGGCAATTTGAATCCAATAAGCCACTACTTTGTCCATTTTCCTCGGCTAACTTGATCGTCGAAGGGTCCTACGGTGGTCACCCATTCCGGGACTTCTTTGCAAATAGCTCGACATCCACCTCAAAACCAACCCATTGAGATCCACACGCTCAAGGAGACAACCTTCAAGCCAAATCTTAGCCGTTCAACAGCGCTCGCTACAGATCGATGGAGGACGACATCTGAAGGAGATCCGATCTCCATCAAACCCTAAGAAGGCATGATCTGGAGGCAATTGTGGCTGTCGTGCTTGAATCTAGCCATGGTCTTGTACGCCCGCTGCTACTCCAGCAGGCCCCACGTCTCGATGTGATGGAGGATGTCGATGCTGCCAGCGACGACGAATCTCATAGAGACTCAGGCATCATCGCCGAGCACCGCCTTGTATATGTTGGCGAAGTAGGGACCGTTAGGGTTATGTCCATGTCGAAGATGACTGTAACATTTTAAAAATTATAAATATTATTTTATAATTTAAATATGGGTATTATGAGTTTTAGGGAAATAATACCGAGTTACGTATTGGCATCTGTATGTATATTTATTTTTGAGAATTGAAAATGTGGGATATTTGAAAATGATAAGTATTTTGTATTTGGGAAATGATAGCGTATTTTTGTGATATTGGTTGTATTATGGTAGAGAGAGTACATACCCTCTCACCCATACCCACATCTTCTCTCCTTCCCTCATTTTTCCCATTCTTTTCTCTCTCCTCTAAACAAATATCTCTTCTTCCTCTCTAAAATATCCTAACTCTCAAAACTCAAAACCCATCTTCATCCACTAAAATCCTTCATCCAAACCCAATACGGTGCCAAGCTTTGCTACTAGAACCCTAAGACTCCAAGTGGAGCCAACCTCAACCCCTCAAACTCCTTGGAGCTTCTTTCATGCTTGAATCTTCACTTTTGGCTCACTTAAATTGGTAAAGATCTTTCTTTTCACCAAGTTCTACAAGTTTTAAAGTGTTTAGCCATGAAAAAACAACATATTTAGTATAAAAATGGTATTTTTATAGGTTAAATTCTTTGTAGTTTAGTTTTTGAAGTGATCCAATATTAGTGGTGAGTATTAGTATAGTTTACTTGGTGACTACACCCTATTTGAGGAAGTAGAGGATATTTTGGAGTAAAAGATTAGATTTTTAAGGTTTTGAAATTTTCTAATTTTTACAAAATTCGTTTCAGTAAAATCCTTTTTCAGATGTCTGTTCATTTGAGCTTCAGACGTCTGCCCATGATATATTTTGACGGTTTTTCCTTCTTCAAATGTCTGACCCCCAAAGCTTCAGGTGTCTGTCGATGATATGTGAATCTTTGATTGTTGATCTTCAGACGTCCGATGCTCAAGTCACCATACGTCTGCTTTTTATTTGGATTTCTTAAGATTTTTTTTTTCATACGTCTGTGAGCCCTTCTTCAGATGTTTGATTTCTTTCTATACGACTGTGACCTTTTGGTCAGATGTCTGGGACCCCTTCTTAAGACGTCTGCTTTCTTTCTATGCGACTGTGATCTTTGGGTCAAATGTCTACCTAGTATAAGTTCAGACGTCTACCCTTTAGTATTTTTAACAGTTTTGCTATTTTGTTAATGTTTTCGTCATATTTCATTTGTTTAGGTTTGTATTAGTTTTAATGGAATTTTCTTGCATGTTTATGACTACTTCGGTTATAGAGAATATTGCAGAGACTTCCAAGACGACGAGCAAGGGTGAGACGGTCGTCGGCTTCGACTAGAGCAAGACGCACTTCGGTGAGTAGATTTATATCTATGAGAAAAGTCGGGTAGATGGCGTATAGCACCCCCGAACTAATTCTAGGGAACACTTAGTATGTAAAGCGTATATATGTAATTCGGATACTTAGAGATAAATTAGTCTATAGTTCATAGATTATGTAATTAGCGTATAATTCATAACTCTCTCTCTCTCTCTCTCTCTCTCTATATATATATATATATATATATATATGATTATTGTATATACCATATGCGACTAGATGTTCGTACTAATATTTTTTGGATGATTGTTGACATCGTATAATGGAGATTCCGTACTCGATATAATGGGGATAGATTGCCGAATATGGCCGATATGTGTTTAACTCGTAGAGGCTTGCTAAATCCCGATTGGGACATTATTATGATTGATAGAGCCATATCCTTTCAAAAACCAACGATTCGTTTCCTACTTTCAAATGATAATATTAAGGACGCGCTATAAATTTCAAATGATAACTATTTCAAAAAGATCATAGTCTCCTTGTTTCTAAAACAACGTTTCATTCTATATTAAACTAAACGTATAGCTCATATGTAATTATTTATGTTTAACGCTTGTCGCGTTACGATTACTTTACGATCGCGCTTCGATTACATAGTATATTTATACTAGTTTGCGTTTACTATGCTGATATGAATACACTGATAGAACACTGCACAATTACTAATGATTGCCATATTGCACGAGCACAGACGCGTATACTACACCACACATCATTAGTATTGCTATGACACAGTAGAAACTGCCAGGCTTGTTCGTGTTAGTTATTCATGCTAGTAGGCATGATATTTGAGTATTGGGATATACGAATACAAATACCATGGATATTCGTATATGATTGTTGCCAATTGTGGCAAAGATGAATTATGGATATTTTCCTTATGGACTTGATATTTTTCATGGATTTTGAAAAGCCGCGGTATGATTTATAAAATATTGTGTATGTTTTCAAAAGTGTGGTTTTCTCTTGATATGATAATTTGACATCCACCATGAGTTTTGATATTCATGGAATATTATCCAATTTCGAAGCAGGGGAAGGATTATACCGACTTCGGATACATGGTGGACCCGGTGTGGTACCGAAGGGCAAGAAGCTCGTATAAAAAGACAAGATGAGCCTAGAGAGGATAAATATTGACCGATGATAATATTGGGCACGGTGGATATCCAGAAGATTCCGACTAGTGCGAGATCATGGATACGGTGGATTTGGCTTGGGATCCTATTGATAAAGAGGACTGATCCAAGGGACAGTGCCTAGGGAAACACATGTGATTTATGTGTCGATGATTGGCACAGTTTTCTGATAATTTTATTGGTGATGTATTTCCATTTGCACGATCTGACTTTGATGCGCTTTATTTGATATGTTATAATATATGTGAGGGAGTGATATAGATGCCCTTCATAGATTGAGATAGTTTAAGCTATATTGTAGCCGAATATGACTGATCTTAGAGATGATATCTGAAATACTATTTTCATATATAGATGTATATTAAAAAGGTTTACAAAGGAGCTATAAACTCTCTATTTTCCACGTGTCTATGACGACATAGGAAATCTTCATAAGAAAACCTTCTTTAAATCTTTTTCAAAAGGCGTGACGTATACTTTAAACAAATTGCATATATTGCTTATTAAATTAATGTCCGCTACTTGTGCCTGATATACATATCATATGATTATTTTGAAACGATTGCATACATACATCTTCGGCTACTTTATAGGTTTACATGGATGTATGCTATATATATATGAGATGATTATGCAATCCATTTGGATGCGCCTATAGTACTTATGAATTATACATATATTAGTACATGATATGATAGTATTATATCTTATAGTTTAGGTAGATCGTTATATATTCGATTTCTATCTTGTGATATCTTCTTACTCATGAGTTGGCAACTCATCCCCGTTATGCCTTAGTTTCTTGCAGGATCGACCGCTCGGATCGTAGCGGCTTGTTGGCACATTTTCTTTTTTCGGTGATTGCTTTTGGTGGTTGGGTTACACGGTTGTATCGTAACCGCCTCTTGTAAATGTATTATAATTCTTGAATCTAGTTAAAAACTCCATCAACCACTTGTATATTTGTATTATCTACGACTTAGAGTCGAGACTTAGATATGTATTGTTTTGGGTGTCGGACTTGTTTAGAGTCAAATTGAGTTGTTATTTACATATCTTTTGTTTTCTGCTGTGATTTTTCGTCTTGGGCATTGTATATATATTTGCATGGATTGTGTCTTCGCCATTGGGCGTGAGCTAGCACCCGTTGGGAATGCTTTTATATATTATATGCATTATATAGGGTTTTGAAATTATTCCTAGAGGGGAGGCGAATAGGAATAAACTACAATATGCTCAAATTAAAAATTCTACACCTGCAAATAGAAATCACAATTATAAATTTAGACAAAACATATACCAATAGAGAAATAGCTAAGTAATACTATAATTATGAAACAAGAATATATAGCAAGCAAAAACAATATCAAGTATGAGCAATGAGCATAAAGAGCAAGTAGAGAACAAGCATACAATTTCTAAACTAATGGTAAATAAGAGATACGAAATTGCAAATGCAAACATGAGTCTTTTATAGTGGTTCGGGAGATTCACCAGTCCACTTACTTTAGGCGCACGAGCCCGTTGCACTAATTCACGTCTTTCTCTTGGAGACAAATACGTTGCCCTGAAGCAAACACACAACCCTGCTTCCGATGGAGGCTAAACCAAATTCTTCTCCTTAAAAGACTACACATTATTCGTCACAATGAACAGCATTTCCCTTACAAATACAAGTACTTATCTCTACAAGCAAGCTCACTCATCTTCCTTACAAAAGCACCTTTGCACTCAAGAGCCCTCACACAAAGAAAGAAGAGGAAAAAATACAAGCACAAGATACTCTCAAAAGAGTTTTACAATGAAACACTAATACTCAAGAATATGGATAATCAAACTAGAAGCTCTCGAGTGTGTGTATGTAAGAGATTGGATAAGTAATGAAAATCTCTTTAAACTCTCATAAGATGTAGGGCTTTTCTCTCTTGATCATTTAGGAAAATTGGCAACTGAAATATTGAGTGATTGGAGCTCAAAAAACCAACTCAAAACTCTTTTATAACCCCATACAAAAAACTAGCCGTTATAACTCACATCAGCATTTTTCCAGTAAAAATAGACGTATGAAGAATAATATAACAGATGTCTGAAGATTTAACAAAATAAAATCTAACGGCTATATTTTCAAAAAATACTACTGCAGACGTCTGTAGAATATAGATTCAGACGTCTGGCGTGGGTTTTCAAAGATGGCCAAAGAAAGTATCGAGAATAAACAAACGTCTGGAGAATATGGGACAAATGTCTGAAGAAGAAATGATTTTCAAAGATTTTGAACTGCAAACGTTTGTTTCCTATACCTTCAGACGTTTGTTCCTTAAAAGAAATTCATTCTAATAAAAGTACAGAGAACAAACAGATGTCTGAAGAAGTAAGGGACAGACGTTTGTATTTCATACAAATAGGCCATATGAAAACACAAAGAATATACAGACGTCTGAACAAGAAAGGGACAGACTTCTGAAGCACAAAACCTATGAAAACTGATATATCTGATATTTGAGGATTTTATAAACACACAGTAAGAGGACAGACATCTAAAGTACATGGGGACAGACGTCTAAAGTGTAAAAACTCAAAAACATGTGTTTTTTGATGAAAATCAATTTTAAATCGAAAACCCCAAAGTTCATACAATGTAAAACGTTTGTGCAAGCGTGTGTGAGTGTTCTAAGAGCTCTAATTGATATAAACCATATTCTATAGAGTACTTACAAAGATTCCTATGTCGGTATCGTAAATTCTTCAAATTCTTAAATCTTTGTCGTCTCGAGTTCTCGAACTTTGATGTGGGCTTAAACTTCGCTTCATAGCTTCAAACTTGGACATGTCACTCACAAGCGTTGGTCGATCAATTTCAATTTGAATTCGACTCATAACGCTTCAAATTAGGACTTGGCTTCTTGGTGCAACCCTCATTTGAAATACGTGATTCCGGGGCCCTATACGTTGGAATTTCGCGATTCCGAGAGACGTCAATGTAATGCTTATGGCATATCCATTGACCCAGATGATTTTGCGAGATCTTCGATTTGGCTGGTGGAACGTGCGAATCGGACAAGATTTGACAATTTGGGCTGTATCACTTCTTATTTATTCGTAGCTTGATCTTGAAAAATTGAGAAGCACTCGTCCGTATCCTCCAACCTCCATTAGATATTTCATTTACACTCAATTTCTTCCATCCTCCACTATGCGCTTGTGCCGTGAGATAACCTGAAAACCAATCTCAAACACGACCAAGCATATCATATACAATGTTATGAAATATAATCAAGATAGTAAACACAAGTATATGAACATTAATTTGTTTTGATATCACAATCATGAATAATATATCAATATCAAGATATAACTCAAATCCAAAATATGAGATATTAATATACAAACTATATATAAAAGGTATAAGAGAAGCAAGATATAGATCATATGTATATACAAATTCATATTGTGAATTACCAAAACAAACGAATGAGAGTAATATATCAATATCAAGAATATAACACAAGTATAACATGAGATATATTGATATATTACTCGGTATACACAAGATATAGGATAAGTAAGCTAAACAACAAGTATATACGAGTTTTGTGTCGATATAATAAGCAATATAAGTAAGTGACACTAAACGAACTATTCATATTTAAGCTATCATCAAAACTAAATACATGGAACATCGAAATCCATAAACTATCAGGTTTTCTACAAAATTTACAAAGAAGGTGCAGTCCAATTTTTAAATGACGAACATGATTTTTAAATTGAACTTGTTTATCTTTCAAAACAAAACTTGATTTCATATTAGAACCCTTTTTTTCAAAACTATACCTCCATTATTTTCTTATAAACGGTTTTAGATCTTGGTTTTAGCTTACTAGGGTCACTGTGATATTTGAACGATATCGTGTAATTTAAGTGCCGGTCATATGTCATTTTCGGGTTGTGATAACGATGCCTCTCAGGCTAGGCTTTCCGCCACCAGCGACGGGAACCGATATCGATGCGAGAGGGCGGCGACGGGAACAAAGTCAGAAGGAGATGGAGGGTGAGAAGAACAAATGTTTGAGCATTGGCGGTGGTGGATGCAATTGATTTTGGGAAGAGAGAGTAGAATGGAGGAGATTTGTTGATTGAGGAGAAAGGCAATTTGGTAACTTTATCTACATTATAATACCAGGCCCAATTCACGTACAGCCCAGGGGTTTTCTCAGAAAGATTTGTGAATAATAGGCTCTTCCCAACCATTTTGAAAATACCAGAGATTTTTTGACAACTTCTGATTGGGTCAGGGGCTTTTTGACAATTTATCCATTTAAATAATAAACTCGGTCTCATGCAAGATTTAAACTTGAAACCTTCGGGTCTTCGACCCAAACTCACATGGATTGAGCCCAGCATTGACCGGTTGAAATCAATATGATAACTATTGCACACCACATCAAACGGCTGTATGTTTATTTCTATGGTAAACTTGCAATCAAATCTTTGATGTTTTCTCCTTCTTCGTTCTCAATTTTGGGATGCTTAGGGCCTGTTTGGTTGTAAGATTATGAAATTTGGATTCCAAAATAGTACGGTTGAAATTTCTGGATTTGGTAATTTGTTGTTTGGTTAGTTTTGGAATCCTAGTATTGGATTTGTAGATTCTTGTAATCTTTGTTTGGTTGGTGAAAATAAAGTGGGATTTGGATTTGAGGATTTTAGAGAGAGATTGAAAGATAGAGGATTATTAAATAAATAAAGTACACGGATCCCATCTAAAAGTACAATGAATATTGCCAAATCCTTGTAAATCCTTAAGTCGCCAGACATCTGCTTACTCAAGTCACCATACGTCCGATACTCAAGTCATCAGACATCTACTTCTGATTTGGATTTCTTAAGATTTGTTTTTTATACGTCTGTGAGCCCTTCTTCAGACGTTTGCTTTCTTTCTGTATGACTGTGACCTTTTGGTCAGACGTCTGGGACCCCTTCTTCAGACGTCTGCTTTCTTTCTGTGCGACTGTGATCTTTTGGTCAAACGTCTACCTAGTTTAAGTTCAGACGTCTGCCCTTTAGTATTTTTAACAGTTTTGCTATTTTGTTAATGTTTTCGTCATATTTCATTTGTTTAGGTTTGTATTAGTTTTAATGGAATTTTCTTGCATGTTTATGATTACTTTGGTTATAAAGACTATTGCAGAGACTTCCAAGACGACGAGCAAGGGCGAGACGGTCGTCGGCTTTGACTAGAGCAAGGCGCACTTCGGTGAGTAGATTTATATCTACGGGAAAAGTCGGGTGGATGGCGTATAGCCCCCCCGAACTAATTCTAGGGAACACTTAGTATGGAAAGCGTATATATGTAATCTGGATACTTAGAGATAAATTAGTCTATAGTTCATAGATTATGTAATTAGCGTATAATTCATAACTATATATATATATATATAAAATTATTGTATATACCATACGCGACTAGATGTTCGTACTAATATTGTTTGGATGATTGTTGACATCGTATAATGGAGATTCCGTACTCGATATAATGAGGATATATTGCCGAATACGGCCGATATGTGTTTAACTCGTAGAGTCTTGCTAAATCCCGATTGGGATATTATTATGATTGATAGAGCCATACCCTTTTAAAAACCAACGATTTGTTTCCCACTTTTAAATGATAATATCAAAGACGCGCTATAAATTTCAAATAATATCTATTTCAAATAGATCATAGTCTCCTTATTTCCAAAATAACGTTTCATTCTATATTAAACTAAACCGTATAGTTCATATGTAATTATTTATGTTTAACGCTTGTCGCGTTACGATTACTTTACGATCGCGCTTCAATTACGTAGTGTATCTATGCTAGTTTGCGTATACTATGCTGATATGAATACACTGATAAAACACTGCACAATTACTAATGATTGCCATGTTGCACGAGCACAGACGCGTATGCTACACTACACATCATTAGTATTGCTATGACACAGTAGAAACTGCCAGGCTTGTTCGTGTTAGTTATTCACTCTAGTAGGCATGATATTTGAGTATTGCGATATACGAATACCAATACCATGGATATTCGTATATGATTGTTGTCAATTGTGGCAAAGATGTATTATGGATTTTTTCCTTATGGACTTGATATTTTCCATAGATTTTGAGAAGCCGCGGTATGATTTATAAAACATTTTGTATGTTTTCAAAAGTGGGGTTTTCTCTTGATATGATGATTTGATATCTACCATGAGTTTTGATATTCATGGATGATTATCCAATTTCGAGGCAGGGGAAGGATTATACCGACTTCGGATACATGGTGGACCCGGCGCGGTATCGAAGGGCAAGAAGCCCGTATAAAAAGACAAGATGAGCCTAGAGAGGATAAATACCGACCGGTGATAATATTGGGCACAGCGGATATCCGGAGGATTCCGACTAGTGCCAGATCATGGACATGGTGGATTTGGCCGGGTATTCTATTGATAAAGAGGATGGATCCAAGGGACAGTGCCTAGGGAAACACATGTGATTTATGTGTCGATGATTGACACGATTTTCTGATAATTTTATTGGTGATGTGTTTCCATTTGCACGATCTGACTTTGATGCGCTTTATTTGATATGTTATAATATATGTGAGGGATCGATATAGATGCCCTGCACAAATTGAGATAGTTTAAGCTATATTGTAGCCGAATATGACTGATCTTAGAGATGGTACCTGAAATACTATTTTCATATATCGATGTATATTAAAGAGGTTTTCAAAGGAGGTATAAACTTCTTATTTTCCACGTGTCTATGATGACACAAGAATTCTTCATAAGAAAACCTTGTTTAAATCTTTTTCAAAAGGCGTGACATATACTTTAAACAAATTGCATATATTGCTTATTAAATTAATGTCCGCTACTTGTGCCTGATATACATATCATATGATTATTTTGAAACGATTGCATACATACATCTTCGGCTACTTTATAGGCTTATATATATATATATATATATATATATATATATATGAGATGATTACGCAGTCTATTTGGATGCGCCTATAGTACTTATGCATTATACATATATTAGTACAGGATATGATAGTATTATATCTTATAGTTTAGGTAGATCGTTATGTATTCGATTTCTACCTTGTGATATTTTCTTACTCACGAGTTGGCAACTCATCCTCGTTATGCCTTAGTTTCTTGCAGGATCGACCGCTCGGATCGTAGCGGCTTGCTGGTACATTTTCTTTTTCGGCGATTGCTTTTGGTGGTTGGGTTACACGGTTGTATCGTAACCACCTCTTGTAAATGTATTATAATTCTTGAATCTAGTTAAAAACTCCATCAACCACTTGTATATTTGTATTATCCACGACTTAGAGTCGAGACTTAGATATGTATTGTTTTGGGTGTTGGACTTGTTTAGAGTCAAATTGAGTTGTTATTTATGTTGGAGATAGTGCCCTCAGAGTCAATTATTAGGTCACAGGTACGTGACTGCAATGATTGATGGAGGACCTATCCCGGTAGGACAGTCTTACTCGAGATGATAGTATGCTATCTGGTTTACCTTTATCATCGTGTACTGCTTCAGGTGACCTGACAAGTCGCTATTACACGTTGGTAAAGCCCCTAGGATTCTTGCTTGACCACCAGCAGTTTGAGGGCGATCATATAAGTGGGAGCTGGGGGTCTATAAGCATATCCTTAAATGGTCCCTAGTCGTGTGAGTTTCGAGACAGGGCATCGATACTCCAGAGTAAACTAGTGTATACAGTCGAGACCCCGACGAGGGGCGGTGGCCGGTCTCACAAGCCACTGGTGTCAGTTGGATCACCTAAGATGTATACAGGTGCTCATTGGGTTATGAGTACACCGGACAGGACTCGCCGGGAACATGCTAGTTGGTCATATACCAGACGTCAGATGGCAGTTCCCTGGTGACATGTGTGCAGGTTAGTTCATCGACCTGGGGATCGTCATTTGTCTCGTGTGAGTTCCCACTGTACTTTGATTACTACCCTACCACGGCTCAAAGGAGTCGTGCAAACAGGTTTTAGTTGGGTACAGTCCCGAGCCACATGGAGGCAGTGAGCGTATCTTCAGGGGTTCGTCTCTCCCGGTATTGGGGGTGAGGTCGTGCTGTGTCTAGGAGAGCCATTACACGAAGCCCTCGGCCGAGGCAAGGAGATTTACTGGTAGGTATTCCAGTAGTATCTCAGGGTGTTCTGGGCTACACTCCGACACGACTTGTACCGCTTTTGGGGGTCTGACTTTTACCAACCCCCTAGGCCCGCCATGCGATGCTCATAGACGAACGGACCGGACTGTACGGATATTGTCACTGACAGGCTCAGTAGGGTTGTCAGGCTGAGTTCGCTCACAGACATCCCTTTTAGTCAGTACCTGGTAGCCCGTTACGTATTGGCTTATACCTCTGACGTGCTAGTGGTTAAATCCACAACCAAGGTGTTGACGAGTCTTTAGAGTCCCCCACATTCAGTTACTCAGCTTTCGGGCGAAAGGTTGTAGAGGCCGTATGGAGATATGGCAAGGTCCGATCAGATACGTGCGGTATTGCACGGATCAGGATCGGACAGTTTGTACTATAGGCCGTATGGATATATGGCAGGGTTCGATCAGATACGTGCGGTATTGCACGGATCAGGATCGAACGGATATTACTAGCCGGCTTTGGTTTAAGCCGGATCCTAGTATAGTACAGTGTAGATTTTGTCTCATTGCATTTGTATTTCGGTCGGAATACAAATGCAGGTGTCTATGCACAGTATTGGGGTTTTCCCTGTAATTTATTATGGGACCAGTTTTCTGGAGTTGCCAGTTTGTTTTCCCTGTCGGCCAATTTCCTTTGTATCGTTCATTGGCCGAAGTTTGGTGGAGGAGGGCTTATTTGCATTGTTGCAAATAAGTGTTTGTGGAGGGGTTTTTTGCTTTTTGTTGCATCATCATGAGAGCACCATACCTTGACTTCTTCATCCATCATGGCTTGACTTTTATATGATATGGTTGTTGATGATGGCATGACTTTTGGAGTGATGATTGTTGCTTTGAGTGTTGGATTTTCCTTACTATCATTTCTTTTGCATGATAGCCTTCGCTCTCTCTCCATTGTATTATTGGATCACTCCCTCATTTTCACCCACTCACTCTCACTCTCTCCCTCTTGATGGTCATGGCCGGCCACTCTCTTGAGTGGGCTGTCCAAACATTTTGGTGTGGGATTTTGCTTCATTTCATGTTGCAAAAATCCCACAAGATCAATCCCAAAAGCTCCATAGTTCATCCCTCCACCAAAAGGAAATTCCCACAACTCCAAAGTGAGACATGTAATCCACACAATATTCTACAGCAAATCTTGGGCACGTCGACTAGCCAGCTTCGTGCCCGAGTTGCCTCGGCATTGAGGTGGGAGCCCATAAAAGAAGTAGGCGATGTGGTGCACTTCCGGCGACGAGGTGGAGACCGGAGCTTCCGCAGGAGATCGGGACGATGATGAGAAGACCGGAGGACTTGGATCGTCGGTATATCTCTATTCCCTTTCTTGTAGTTAGCTAGGACTAATTAATGGTTCGATCCGGGTATTAGTGCGCGGCGGTTTGCCAGTTCAAGAAAAATTTAAGTTTATCACCGCTTCCGCATTTGGCCGTCGGATTGACGGCCGGGGCGCCGCCGTGCACTTACAATTTACATATCTTTTGTTTTCTGCTGTGATTTTTCGTCTTGGGCATTGTATATATTTTTGCATGGATTGTGTCTCCGCCATTGGGCGTGAGCTAGCTCCCGTTGGGGATGGATTTATATATTATATGCATTGTACATGGTTTTGAAATTATTCCTAGAGGGGAGGCGAATAGGAATAAGATACAATATGTTCAAATTAAAAATTCTACACTTGCAAATAGAAATCACAATTATAAATTTAGACAAAACATATACCAATAGAGAAATAGCTAAGCAATACTATAATTATGAAACAAGAATATATAGCAAGCAAAAGCAATATCAAGTATGAGCAATGAGCATAAAGAGCAAGTAGAAAACAAGCATACAATTTCTAAGCTAATGGTAAATAAGAGATATGAAATTGAAAATGCAAACACGAGTCTTTTATCGTGATTCGGGAGATTCCCTAGTCCACATTCTTTAGGCGCACGAGCCCGTTGCACTAATTCACGTCTTTCTCTTGGAGACAAATACGTTGCCCACAAGCAACACACAACCCCGCTTCCGATGGAGGCTAAACCAAATTCTTCTCCTCAAAAGACCACACGTTATTCGTCACAACGAACAACATTTCCCTTACAAGCTCGTCCCTCTACAAGGACTTCTCTTTACAAGCAAGCTCACTCAACTTCCTTACAAAAGCACCCTTGCACTCAAGAGCCCTCACACAAAGAAAGAAGAGGAAGAAATACAAGCACAAAATACTCTCAAAAGAGTTTTACAATGAAACACTAATACTCAAGAATATGGATAATCAAACTAGAAGCTCTTGAGTGTGTGTATGTAAGAGATTGGATAAGCAAATGAAAATCTCTTTAAACTCCCATAAGATGTAGGACTTTTCTCTCTTGATCACTTAGGAAAATTGGCAACTGAAATATTGAGTGACTTGAGCTCAAAAAACCAACCCAAAACACTTTTATAAACCCATACAAAAATCTAGCCGTTATAACTCACATCAGCATTTTTCCAGTAAAAATAGACGTCTGAAGAATAATATGACAGACGTCTGAAGATTTAACAAAATAAAATCTAACGGCTATATTTTCAAAAAATACTACTATAGACGCCTGTCGAATATAGATTCAGACGTCTGCCCTGGATTTTTAAAGATGGCCAAAGAAAGTACCGAGAATAAACAGACGTCTGAAGAACATGGGACAAACGTCTGAAGAAGAAATGATTTTCAAAGATTTTGAACTGCAAACGTTTGTTTCCTATACCTTCAGACGTTTGTTCCTTAAAAGAAATTCATTCTAATGAAAACACAGAGAACAAACAGATGTCTGAAGAAGTAAGGGACAAACGTATATATTTCATACAAATATGCCATGTGAAAACACAGAGAATGTATAGACGTCTGAATAAGAAAGGGACAGACGTCTGAAGCACAAAACCTATGAAAACTGATATATCTGATATTTGAGGATTTTATAAACACACAGTAAGAGGACAGACGTCTAAAGCATATGGGGACAGACGTCTAAAGTGTAAAAACTCAAAAACATGTGTTTTGTGATGAAAATCAATTTTAAATCGAAAACCCCAAAGTTCATGCAATGTAAAATGTTTGTGCAAGCGTGTGTGAGTGTTTCAAGAGCTCTAATAGATATAAACAATATTCTATAGAGTACTTACAAAGATTCCTATGTCGGTATCGTAAATTCTTCAAATTCTTAAATCTTTGTCGTCTCGAGTTCTCGGACTTTGATGTGGGCTTGAACTTCGCTTCGTAGCTTCAAACTTGGACATGTCACTGACAAGCGTTGGTCGATCAATTTTCAATTTGAATTCGACTCATAACGCTTCAAACTAGGGCTTGGTTTCTTGGTGCAACCCTCATTTGAAATACGTGATTCCGGGGCCCTAAACGTTGGAATTTCGCGATTCTGAGAGACGTCAATGTAATGCCTATGGCATATCCATTGACCCAGACAATTTTGCGATATCTTCGATTTGGCTGGTGGAACGTGCGAATCGGATAAGATTTGACAGTTTTGGCTATATCACTTCTTAGCTATTCGTAGCTTGATCTTGACAATTTGAGAAGCACTCGTCCGTATCCTCCAACCTTCATTAGATATTTCGTTTATGCTCAATTTCCTCCATCCTCCATTATACGCTTGTACCATGAGATAACCTGAAAACCAATCTCAAACACGACCAAGCATATTATATACAGTGTTATGAAATATAATCAAGATAGTAAACACAAGTATATAAATATTCATTTGTTTTGATATCACAATCATGAATAATATATTAATATCAAGATATAACTCAAACCCAAAATATGAGATATTGATATACTAACTATATATAAATGGTATAAGAGAAGCAAGATATAGATCATATGTATATACAAATTCATATTGTGAATTACCAAAAAAACGAATGAGAGTAATATATCAATATCAAGAATATAACACAAGTATAACATGAGATATATTGATATATTACTCGGTATATACAAGATATAAGATAAATAAGCTAAACAACAAGTATATACGAGTTTAGCGTTGATATAATAAGTAAGATAAGTAAGTGATACTAAACGAACTATTCATATTTAAGCTATCATCAAAACTAAATACATGGAACATCGAAATCCATAAACTATCAGGTTTTCTACAAAATTTACAAAGAAGGTGATGTCCAATTTTTAAATGACGAACATGATTTTTAAATTGAACTTGTTTATCTTTCAAAACAAAACTTGATTTCATATTAGAACCCTTTTTTCAAAACTACACCTCCATTATTTTCTTATAAACGGTTTTAGATCTTGGTTCTGCTTACTAGGGTCGCTGTGATATTTGAACGACGTCGCGTGATTTAAGTGCCGGTCACATGTCATTTTCGGGTCGTGATAACGACGCCTCTCAGGCTAGGCTTTCCGCCACCAGCGACGGGAACCGATATCGATGCGAGAGGGCGGTGACGGAACAAAGTCAGAAGGAGATGGAGCGTGAGAAGAACAAGCATTTGAGCATTGGCGGTGGTGGATGCAATTGATTTTAGGAAGAGGGAGTAGAATGGAGGAGATTTGTTGATTGAGGAGAAAGGCAATTTGGTAACTTTATCTACATTATAATACCAGGCCCAATTCATGTACAGCCCAGGGGCTTTCTCAGAAAGATTTGTGAACAATAGGCTCTTCCCAACCGTTTTGAAAATACCAGAGATTTTTTGACAACTTCTGATTGGGCCAGAGGCTTTTTGACAATTTATCCATTTAAATAATAAACTCGGTTTCATGCAAGATTTAAACTTGAAACCTTCGGGTCTTCGACCCAAACTCACATGGATTGAGCCCAGCATTGACTGGTTGAAATCAATAAGGGCCTGTTTGGTTGCAAGATTATGGATTTGGATTTGGATTTTGGATCGTGGAATCCTGAGATTCCATAATTTTGCGTTTGGTTGCAGAATTTGGATTTCTAGGATTCCTTTATTTTTTATGGGAGGCCCACCACAAAACAAGAATTCTGGAATCCTAAAGAATTTCAAGGATTTTCAAGGATTTGGCACTATTCATTGTACTTTTAGATGGGACCCGTGTACTTTATTTATTTAATAATCCCTTCTCTGTTTATCTCTCTCTAAAATCCTCAAATCCAAATCCCACTTTTTTTCACCAACCAAACAAAGATTACAAGGATCTACAAATCCAATATTAGGAATCCAAAACCAACCAAACAACAAATTACCAAATCCAGAAATTACAACCGTACTATTTTGGAATCCAAATTCCATAATCCTCCAACCGAACAGACATGCCCTAAGATAACTATTGCACACCACAACAAACAGCTGTATGTTTATTTCTATGGTAAACTTGCAATCAAATCTGTGATGTTTTCTCCTTCTTTCTCACTTTTGGGATGCTTAAGAAACCAGCAATTCTAAGACTTTGGGCCACAAGAAACAAAAGCTATCGGATCTTTACATGGGTCTAATCAAAAGATAACAAACTTAGCACTGTCTATAATCAATGCATTGGGGTTTGTGTTTGAGTGTAAGTTAAGCCTGTATTATATCATCCACTGGGTTCTGTCTTTTTGCTTTTTCTTTTGGATAAATTTTGTAAAACAACTGTTAACTTTCAAGATTTTCTAAATAGAGTTGTTAACTTTCAAGATTTTCTAAATAGCTCCGTTAAACTTCAAAAAATTCCATGAATCTGTCTAAGGATATTTTTGTCAGTAAAAAGGTTGTCAAAAAATTACCACGTTTGGTTCAATTTGGGGCTATTTAGTTCATATGCAATATCATTCCGGGATAATCCAGTCCATTCATATGTTAAAGAGCTAACGAAACTAGTATTTCTTGATAACCAGACAACACTACCAGTTTAAGGACAGTTTATGATATTTTTGAAATTCATATGTTAAACCTCTTTCTTTTTTTCTGAACTTGGGTTAAACCCCTGGTCGATGCGTAAAATTTACGAATAATCCATAAAATATATATACGGAGGAAAAATTGATTATATAAAGTGATATATATGATTCATAGATTTATAGATATAAAAGTCCTTGTTTTTTAATCTGCAACAAACAAAGTTCATAGTATTTATTTGTGGAAAACAGAGTCCTTGTATTTATCCGGTAAATAGGGAGAGTCCGCGGTATTGATTTGCAACAAATAAAGTGCATGGTACTTTTTTGAAAAATGGTGGAAGCCTATGGTATTTTTTTTTGTGAAAAACAAACTCTATTGTATTTTTTGTGTGAAAAACAACGTCTATAGTATTTATCCGAAAAATCATGAAAGCCCATGTTATTCATTTTTGTAAAATAAAGTTCATTGTATGTTTTACGTTGAATATTGGTATTTATTTATATTGGTATTTATTTATAAGAAACAAAGAGTATTTATCCGAGAAATATTGAATATGCATGGTATATATTTGTAATAAATAAAATCCATGTTGTTTATCTAAAAAGTGTTGGTGTTGTAAGTTTGTTATGAAGATAAGATTATACCGCTGTTTATTTGCAACACTGAATTTTACTGTATGATTAAAATTGTTATACTCTATAATTTTTATTAAAATAATAGAAGTATTAAAATAATTTAGGAATTTTTTTTAGATAGGGCTTCATTAATTTTTATTTTTATTTTATACTTTACACCTCAAAGAGTCCTTCATCTACTTCATTATAATGCTAAGAAATTAGCAAAGCAAGTGCTTGGCAAAAAATTAAGGGTAAATTTGATTCAACCCGTCCACCTTTTAGGTTTATTTTTTAAGATAACTCTATAGAAATTTAAAAATGCAATAAAACCTAACCGAACTATCAATATTGTATGAATTTGTTAATTTGACTACCTCGTGCAAGCCACAATTGGATTAAATAACACCAAAATGTATGACATATAGATTGAATAAGATCAAAATGAATGGAATATTATATTTTTTGACAAAATAACTTTCACTTTTTTAGAGAATATACCCTTCAATGGGTTTTACAGCAGTTTTAAAACTCAATGGGACCCTCAAGACAATTTTCCATTCATGCAAGCTTGATGCCAGCTTAGGGTATAGTGGGGCAGAAATTTGGCACCCTTAAAAGGTCAAAGGGTAAAATGTGGAATTACTGAAAGTCCACATTTCACCCAACTTTGTGGTGGTATATTTAATGTAATAAAGAGGACTAGCAGGAGGCCCAGCTCAATGCGCAGGGACCCAGTCTTCATCCATATATTTTCAAGCGGAATGACCGATGCAGCTACCGGCCATTTTCCAATATACTTGCACCAAAAAGTTTGTCGCAAATTAATTTTTATGTACTGAAAACGACAAAAATGTGAAGATTAGGTTTTGATATGTTGCATGACATACAATTAATATAACTTAGCCATATAAATTAATGTCACAACAATGAAATGTTTCTTCTTTGGGCCATGCATAGAAAAATTTGAGTAGGGCAAGAGATACATTACGGTGGATTCGAACAGAAATTTATTAAACAACAGAGGCCAAATCTAATTTCCAGTGTCTCTTGACGAACAAAGAAGTGGTGAAATGCAAGTTTTTCGCTAAAAATCAGGGTGCGGATCCATAAGTATCACCAGCTATTAGAAGTAAGGGGCCAAAACACATTTTAGTAAAATCTAGTGGGCCGAGGATATTCAGGCAAGAAATGCCCAAGTAGCAATGAGGGGCCGAATGTAAATTTGCTTGAGATGCAGCAGGCCGTCTTGAGTTCATTATTGTTGACGGCAACCTCATCTAACTCCAAAATACACATCAATTTAGATAACGCCCGTAAACTTAATCAATATCATGTATGGAGAGGAAAAAATGAGAAACCGAAATAAATTTTTGCGTCTTTCAACCATGTATAGATAATTTAAAGAATGACGGAAGATACGTTACGAAGGATTCAAACTAAAATTTGACTAAAAATGGGAGGCAAAATCTAATCCGCGTTTACATGAAATCCAGGGATTTGAGTAAAATTTCCATGAAATGCAGGGATTTGAGCAAAATTTCCATGAATTCACAGAAGGGATAGTTACACATTTACATGTTCCAGGGATTTGAAGAAAATTTTCAAGGGATCCTTTGCCGGCCTATATTCAAAGCTGGAGGAGCCAAATGCGAATTACCTTAAAATCCAGGGGCCATAGGACAATTTCCCATGCTCGGACAAAAAAAATTTGGATCCGTCTCCACGTACGGCTTTCTTACACACGCACATACAAAGAAAGTGTTTATGAGGTGGCACCTACACACACAAGGAAAGTGTTTATGACATGCTATCTTATTCTAAGAAATAAGGTATCGCCCTAAAATTTCACTTTACGCCATGGTTTTCGATGATCGGCGTCATTCATCTTATTCTCCATGACCTAAAACGTGGGTACGTTAAGTTTCATGTGATTTCGATAACATTTTACTCTTGATCTAGTTTTGCTAATATCGGAAAATCGTTAGTTTTGCAACTACCAGATACGAAGGTAAATATTTTCGAAAACATATGAAATTTGGTATGCCTATGAACTAGGTCATGGAAAATAAGATGAACGACGCCGATCATCAGAAACCATAGTGTAAAGTGAAATTTTAGAACGATGCCTCATTTCTTAGAATAAGGTGACACACACACACACACACACACACACACACATATATATATATATATATATATATATAGTTCGATTAGGATCTTATCGGAAAGATTTGGAAACAAATACTTCCCATTTTTCACCATTAGATTAATTTTGGGATTTGTGCATTCAATTATTTTATGTATGGTAATAAATGAAAGTTTTTATTCATAATTATTAGCACATATCCTAAATTTAATCTAATGGTGCAAAAACGGGAAGGATTTGTTTCCAAACTCTCTCCGATAGGATCCTAATCGAACGCTTCCGATGAGATATCTCTCTCTCTCTCTATATATATATATATATATATATACTCTCTCTCTCTCTCTCTCTCTCTCTCTATATATATATATATATATATATATATATATATAAAAGAGGTCAAAAAAATACAACCTCCACCATTTTTCATAATGATCGGCACCATCTTCTTTATTTTTATCATCTATGATATAGATACACCAAATTTCATATGATTTTAAAACCTTTTCACCGTTGATTTAGTGGTTGCAAAATTAACGGTTTGCCGACAATATAAATTTTTACATTCTTAATCCAACGATGAAAAGGTGGTAGAATCACATAAGATTTAGTATATTCATATGTTAGATGATGAAGATGATGGTGATGGGTGCTGACCGTTGAAAAAAATCATAGAGGTTGTATTTTTCCAATGCCATAGAAGGAAAGTCCCCATCTTTCCTATACACACACAGAAAGAGAGAGAGAGAGTGAGAGAGATTTTAAAACTTGGGTAACTTGTATGTTATCCATAGGAATGAAAGTGGATGAGTTACTTCGCTATATTTTTACAAGAATTTGTGAGGGCCCTCTTTCACGACCCGAAAGTACGGAACGTGACTGACACTTAGATTACGAGACGTCTAAAGGCGTAACGTAAACTAAGTCAGCCAAATCCCAGAAAATCTAAACCAAAACCAAACAGAGTGAAGGAAACCTTTCATGAAAACGACTTGAAATCAATTTAGTTGCATTGAACCCTTTTTAAAAAAAACATCAAAAATTTCCAAAAATTTCGGCAGAGTCTCCTCTGTAAATTCTATCCCCCTAAATGGGTACAACAAGATATATAACCTGTAATCACAAAATGGCATCCCCAAGCGGGAGCTAGCTCTTCGTCCAAGGCGGATCACAACCACACGCAATATATATATGTAATCTCAAGAAAAAGAGCATAAAGAAATGCGAAATATAAGAAAACACAACGTCGGCTCAAGTGAGCTCGACTCAAAAGAACCCACATATACACAAATCTCTCAGTCTCATTACTAGGTCGCATATACACATAAGAAGTGGTAGATGAAGAATACTAGATACAAAAATAGTACAAAAATAAATAAAAGTGCTCTCGCAACCCACCTACGAGCAATGTCGTGAGTCTGAGCAAAAGAAGTCACTAATAAGATAAGCCGCCGCTACAAGGCTGATAAGTCCAACCTGCAAGACACTGTGGCACAACGGGGGTGAGTTGCCAGCTCGTGAGTAGAATATAACATTTAGTAGGGCTATCGTAAGAATGCACATAAATGCGTCACAGCATGTATGTCCAAATGTGATGTAATACCTCTAGTATGCATGCACATGTATGCAATATCAATACTAAATCTTTAAGTGTTTTAAATGCTATGAAATCTGCATTCTTAACTTTAGAAAAAGAATATCTGTATAATAGCTAAATATCATCAAGAAATCATCTGAAACCCGTGTCAAGTATCGACGCCAAATATGAAAACACATCTGTCTCAATGTCTCACTGTATCAATGTCTCAATACATCGGGCTCCGTAAGTCCGGATCGGCCCATATCATCAAATCTTACGACAACGGCCGGTATCCTCCGGATATCCGCCGCGCCAGAGATCACCGGTAGGTAGTCTTCCCCTGCCAGGCTCATCGTCTACAACTCGATCTTCTTGCCCCGGGGTACCATACCGGGCCCACCATGTACCCGAGACGGTTCATCCACTCCTCGAATCGGGTTACGAAATCCAACAGAAAACATGAAAACTCATGGTGGACGACACATACATCATGAGAAAACTGCAACTTTGTTTTAAAAATGATAAATATAATCTTTTGTTAAATTCTTGCGGTTTTCCCCAAAATCCAGAAATTGCAGCAATACCGAAATCCTCAAGAAAATCATAATACCCAACATATTGTATATGATAAATGTCTATGATATCAAGGTATGCGATGTGATTTGTGGCTAGAAATCTATGTAAGTATGATGATGATGCGGGGTATATACATGCTATGCGATTTCATATACCATGTATGATGCAAGTGGTGACACTAAGCTAAACAGGTTTTATGGTGCTCGTGGCATGGCAATTACCAAAGGCGTGTGTGTCACATGAATAGTGCGCGTGCAATAGGAGCCACTGGTAATGGTGTACGTGTTCTACGAAGTGATATCACACATGTGTATATGGATATCCATGCAATCTAGCAGACGATTAGCTATAAGGGTGTGCAATGTGAATGAGGGGGATTAGCTAACTAACAATGCAAATCTTGCAAGAAATAAAGTAATCCTAACTAGGGGGTGCCTCGCGCCATCCAGACGATTCCCCCATAGATGAATACATCTACTCACCTGAATGCCTCGCTAATCCGATCCGACTACCGCCTTGCCTTTGCGCGCCGCGTCCGATGTTTCCGCGACCGATCCTAGAATTACATAACACACAATATAAGATTACAGATTCCCGAAATGACGCAACTCACAATATGAAAAGATCGACGCTCTCGAATTAATCACAACGTGCACTCGGTACGCGGAAAATACACGAAAATCGCTAAAACCTTAACTAAAATCGCCGTTTCGGGGTAACCGCCAAAACTAAAACCCGACTAGACAAAACCCCGCATTTGCGCACACTAAAAGTCGTATGAGATGCTAATTATATCGCCAATATATCGCAATTAGATCACCTCCTAAAATTTAGAAAAACTAGTAAGCATTGACATAGAAATATCGATGCAATTATCGCGATTTAACGGTATAGCGATCGCTACATCGCACAAACAACCATTCTAACCAACTAGATAGCCAAAACACTAACTTTAACCCATCCACCATGCTACAAACCCTAATTAGAACATCAACACCTCTCTTGAAAATCATGAGCAAACAAATTAACCCAAATTTCACACTTAAACTACAAAATCTAGCAAGCTTAAACTACAATTAAACACTAGATTAGGATTATACTGATTGTTAGAGATTCTGCGTGTTCAAGTTTTAGTTAAATACCGCAATCAAGACGGTTTCGCTTGTAGCTAGCCGGTTGAGTACGGGTCGTCCGCAGGGAGATGGGAATCTTTTTCTATGTGCTTTAACGAGTTAAGTCCAGTTTTTCAGATTTTGTTGTGATTAATTAAGTGGTAAAATGATATGTAAAGAGAGCTTGTTAGGGTTAGGATTAGGTTAGTTTGAGTTAGGAGTCTCCCACATCTTTCGTTGCCCCTCTTAATATCGGTGTTACGGTAATCGGCAACAACGGGGATTAGCACGACTAGGAAGGAACTTGCGAGTATAAGCTAGGCTTTCCAGCGCATAAGTTCTTCCTTTTGGTGCTTGTCCGTCCGTTCCTGGCTCTTAGCCATAAGCTCCGGTTAATTCAACCACAACCGGTCTCAGTACGGAATCACCGCTATCATGTAGGATAGGGTGCCGTAAGGAGCGGATTGTGGTTCAATTAACGGGAGTCGAATTAAGCTGTTGGGCAAGGAAAGAGTGAGAGAGATTTCCTTCTCTCAAACTTCCCTTATCCTACCCTAACAAGTATGAAACTACTCACACTTCATAATACCGAAAAATAAAACAAAAGAGGAAGATAGAAAGAAGAGATTAGAAGATAACAACTAGCTATTTGCGACCTCACCTCGGCAAGGATCAAGCGTAAGCATCATGGTTGTGTTAAGGATAAAGAAAAAGAGAGAAGAAAGAAACAACAAGAAATAACAACAACTAGTTAACAAATGAAAATTACAACAATTATAGAAAGAGCAAGACAAGCATGATAATAAAATGATCTTCTTTATTCATCATTCTTCACTCACCAAGCTCATTACAAGTTTTAATGGAGAAGAGATGAGAAGAGAAAGAAGAAAACAACTAAACCTAGAAAATGAGAATACAAGAATGGACCCTTTCCTTCACAAAGTTCTGGACTATTTATAGGCAGGAAGCTGGAGATCTAGGGCAACATTCAGAACCATCATAAAAAGACCAATCTACCCCTGAAGTTTGACCTCCTACGGCGCCAGTACGTCCGCGGATCCGCGGCCTAGACCCTTTATTGGCCGCGGATCCGCCGCACTATAGTAGAGTCAGGGTGTGGCCTTCTTGGTACTTCCCTGGTCTGCTGTCCCCACTTGTCTGGTACATGTATTTTCTGAAAATACTTCCACATTTCTTCCAGAATTTCTGTTGAGGGAAAGGTGGACTTTTTGTAAGATTTTCTTGAGCTCCGCGTAGATTTCTTGGAACTTGTGTTGCCATTGAGCCTTGTGCATGAAGGTGACAATCGATTTGCCATTTTGTCTTCCTAAACTGGTATCTGGCAATATACGGATGAAGAGCGGAGACCGTGTTTTCTCAGTGGTTGGCAGGAACCCGGATTTTGTCGTGTTTTCCATGAATTTCACCGTTTTAGAACCGAGAACCTGTATCCTGCAATTGACTAGCAAACACGGCTCAAGAGTATCTACCGATATGCAATGCGACAAAAATTGGGCGGTATAAAAATGCAAAAATCTGATATGAACAAATACCCCCAAACTTATCATTTGCTCGTCCCGAGTAAAGCCAATTTATTCACAAAAAAATTTCCTAACCTCACTTTCGCAGGGAACGCGATTGCAGTGAGCTTGTGCAACAAGCCGTTAAACCTCTAGGTGTCCCTAGTAGGAGGAATGTTGTCTCCTGAGGGTTTTCAGCGGATACTACCCACAAAATCCGGTCAAGTTGGTTTTTGTAAAATAACTAAGATTCAAACCCTAAAGTTTTGTTTTTAGAAAATAACAATTCTATAATCCTAAGTCTAGACCATCGAACCTTTATTTTTCACACCTCGCTTCTTATCTAACTACAGATTTTATATGTCTTTACGTGCAGTGCAAATAGTGTCGTTAAGTTCCAGAAGGATCGATTAAAGTCATTATGTCGCACAATAAAGCCCAGATAACAATTTTAAAAGGATCACATAAGTTTTATAAAGAGTTAAGCATTTTTCAAGTTTCGTTTTCCAGTAAGGTTTCAACTTCAGAATTTCTATCTTCCTTAACAGGAAACTAAGTCGTATTTTTGACTCCACATTTTTCTTGTTTTCATTTCATACACACCTCTGTGAACGTGCAATAGTCTTTATCATAGAATAAAACCTTCATATCTCCGTTAATTTTTTTTATAAAAGCCTGTCTTTTATCAAGATTATTCTCACACAAAGAACCGTTAGAAATTTTAACTCGGAGAGAACACTTTCTTGACTTTGTTTTAATCTGGACTTTCTAGGCTTCTTAGCGAGCTTTGGGCCAATGCACCCAAACCAGTTGATTTTAGGGCATTAGGTGTAGAAACACCCCAGCGGACTTAATTACTCAAGTTACCTAGGTCCAAAAACAAAAGACAGTTTGGCATGAAAATCAGATGATTTAATATGAACGGAGATATAACTGGTAGTTCAATTATTTTTTTTTGGATAAAAGACATGTTTAGTGGGTTCGGTGTGTAATCATTCCAATCAAGTTTCAGATGGGTTATTCTTCAGACTTAGTTCCAATTACGGCATCAATAACGTTCCTTCATATTCGCTTTACTTCATAAACTATTCTTGACATTACTTATTTCAGAACAAACCTATTTGATCCTCAGAAAATCATTTATCTGTTTAAAAGTTTTTAAACATAAAGACTTGTCATCTAATTCCCAAAAACTCACAACACGTGTAGTGTGATGTAAAGACGTATATCAGCTATAGTTAACTTCAAAGGAGAGTTATCTTTCAGGTTTTCAAAATCTAAACATAAGATTTAGTTATTCCTATTTTTTTCCAACAAAAACCGTCGAAATGTTGAATCAGAGTTCTTCCACAAGCTAACTTGACAGAAAAGTTTTTATATTTTTTAAAGAAAATTTTCAGATTTTTATGGATTTTATGGATTTTAATATGCAGATGCAAAATATACATATGAATGCGAAGGTAAGAAATGCGTACCGAGCGTACCCCCAAACTTAAACTGGACAGTGTCCTCACTGTCGTTGCATGAAGAGATCATTTGAAGGGTCAAAATTGTCGGTTAGCGATACACAATTTTTTTTTTTGGTTTTGTTTTTAAAGAAAAAGAAAAAGAAAAAGAATATACACAAATATATACAAAATGGTTTATACATACCCCCAAACTTATTTGGAACAGTGTCCACTGTTCTTGGCTGGATAACCGAAGTTTGGTGGTAGGCAGAGGAAGATCAGGCAGGGTAAACCGGCTTCTGTAAGAACAGGAGCTCCTCTGTTGGTTCGGCGCTAAGGTACGGTTTGCATCGGTGTCCGTTCACTTTGAAAAATGAACCGTCCTTTAGATTTTCCAAATCCACTGCGCCCTGCGGATACACATTCCGCACAAAATACGGCCCTTTCCAGCGAGATCTGAGCTTTCCAGGATGGAAGTGAAGTCGGGTGTCGTAAAGCAGTACCTGCTGACCAGGTACGAAGGTTTTGTGCAAAAGGTGTTTATCGTGAAACACCTTCGTTCGGTTCTTAATGACAACCGCGTTATCGTAAGCCTCATCCCTAAGCTCGCTCAGTTCGTTCAACTGCAGCTTCTGATGGCTGCCCGCATCCTCGAGAGACAGATTCAGCTCCTTTATCGCCCAAAATGCGCGATGCTCTATTTCGACAGGTAGGTTGCAGGCTTTTCCGTACACAAGCCGGTAGGGAGACATGCCAAGGTCGGTCTTATAAGCGGTTCGAAATGCCCAAAGGGCATCAGTGAGTTTCAGTGACCAATCCTTACGGTTCTTGGAAACCGTCTTCTCCAGTATCTGCTTGATTTGCCGATTTGAAACTTCGGCCTGCCCGCAGGTTTGGGGGTGGTAGGGCGTAGAAAGCTTATGATTGATGGAATATTTCCGCATCAAGGCCTCGAAAGTCTTGTTGCAGAAATGACTTCCATTGTTGCTAATGATCGCTCGGGGGTGCCCAAAACGAGAGAAAATGTTTTCTTTAAGGAACCTAACGACAACCTTGTTGTCGTTAGTTCGGCTGGGCACAGCCTCGATCCATTTAGAGACGTAATCAACAGTGAGAAGGATGTACAAATTCCCAAAAGAGCTGGGAAACGGCCCCATGAAATCGATCCCCCAAACATCGAAAATCTCCACAACCAAGATCGGTTGGAGCGGCATCTCGTTCCTCCGGGATATCCGGCCCATGTGTTGGCACCGGGAGCAAGTCTTGCAATAGTCATGAGCGTCTTTGAAGAGTTGTGGCCAGTAGAAACCACATTGCAAGATCTTCTCAGCTGTCTTTCTGGGCCCGAAATGCCCGCCACACGCTTGATCGTGGCAAAATGACAGCACACTCTTGAATTCCTCGTCAGGGACACACCGACGAATAATCTGGTCGGGACAGTACTTGAACAGATAGGGTTCGTCCCAGTAAAAGTTTTTTACTTGGGATAAGAAGCGAAGTCTGTCCTGACTTGACCATTCAGTCGGTAGTAATCCTGTGGCCAAATAGTTCACAATATCTGCAAACCAGGGTTCGCAAGATACTGTCAAGAGTTGTTCATCCGGGAAAACGTCGTTGATCGGAATTGGAAGCGAAGGCGAAGAAGGAAGTCGTGAGAGATGGTCGGCAACTACGTTTTCACATCCTCGTTTGTCCTTAATGACAAGGTCAAACTCTTGAAGCAAGAGGATCCAACGTATTAACCGAGATTTTGCATCTTTCTTCGCAAAAAGATGGCGCAGAGCTGAATGGTCTGTGTAGGCAATGACTGGAGAGCCGATGAGGTAGGGCCTGAACTTTTCTAAAGCAAATACAACAGCCAAGAATTCCTTCTCAGTTGTTGTATAATTGAGTTGGGCGTCGTTCAGGGTTCGGCTCGCGTAATAGATTACGTGCGGCATCTTGTTGATGTGTTGTCCAAGGACAGCACCAATGGCAAAGTCGGATGCATCGCACATAATCTCGAATGGGTGCGTCCAGTCAGGTGAAGAAAGAACGGAAGCAGAAGTGAGTGAGCTTTTCAATGACTCGAAGGCAGTCACACAGCTCGAGTTGAAGTCGAATGGCGTGTCCTTGGCCAGCAAAAGAGTCAAGGGCCTAGCAATCTTGCTAAAGTCCTTGATGAACCGTCTATAGAAACCGGCATGGCCAAGGAAGGCTCGGATATCTCTGACGCATCGGGGAGGAGGCAGATTGGAAATGACCTCAATCTTTGCTTTGTCAACCTCTATGCCATTTTGCGAGATGATATGTCCTAAGACAATACCTTCGCGCACCATGAAGTGGCATTTCTCCCAGTTCAAAGTGAGATTCTTGTCCTTACACCGGGTAAGGACAGCGTCAAGATGCAGCAAACACTCGTTGAAGGAATCGCCGAAGATGGAGAAGTCATCCATGAAAATCTCCAGAAATTTTTCCACCATGTCTGAGAAGATACCCATCATACACCGCTGGAAGGTAGCGGGCGCATTGCATAACCCAAAGGGCATGCGACGATATGCAAACGTGCCGAAAGGACAAGTGAAAGTGGTCTTGTCCTGGTCTTTTTCGGCGATGGGAATTTGATTATAGCCGGAGTAGCCATCAAGAAAGCAGTAGTACTCGTGTCCGGCCAATCGTTCAAGCATCTGGTCAATGAAAGGTAGCGGAAAGTGGTCTTTCCGCGTTGCGGCGTTGAGTTTTCTGTAATCAATGCATACTCGCCACCCAGTTTGGGTGCGAGTAGGGATTAACTCGTTCGCCTCGTTGGTTATGACCGTAATTCCTGACTTCTTGGGGACAACGTGGATGGGGCTAACCCACTGGCTATCAGAGATAGGGTAAATGATACCACTATCTAGACATTTTACGATCTCCTTCTTCACAGCCTCTTTCATGACTGGATTGAGACGTCTTTGTGGATCCCGGGCTGGTTTGGCATCATCCATCAGATGAATGTGATGCTCAACGATCAGGGGACTAATCCCCTTAATGTCCGCCATGGACCAGCCAAAAGCTTGCCTGTTGCTGTGCAAGACCGCGAGAAGGGCTTTCTCTTGCTCGGGAGCTAGAGAAGCCGAGATGATGACAGGGAGGGTCTCGTTCTCACCTAAGTAAGCGTACTTAAGGTGAGACGGCAAAGGCTTGAGTTCGAACTTTGGAGGTGAAACGATGGAAGGCAAGATTGGTGCAAAGGTCTCGAACTCAAAGGACTCCAGCAAAGGTTCAAAACGAGTGTAGGCAACCGAGTTGGATGGTTCAGGTAACTCATCCGGAAAGTCGAAGGATTCAAACTCGGGTTATGCGCGGCTAAGATCGTTCGAGAACGTGAAACACTCGTAGTCGTTGTCGGGCGCAGAAACAGCAGCAGGTTCGAAGAGAAACGCACTAGTGGCGTCAAGATTATCGTGATCAAACAGAAACTCCTCGAATTCACACTCTTCTGGGGTGATCTCCTGGATCGAGCAGACATCCAGTATATGAGCATTAGGTTCGGCGGGCTGATTCCCCAACCTAAAAATGTTGAGTTCAATCGTCATATTTCCAAAAGAGAGGTTCATCGAACCATTGCGACAATTGATCACAGCATTTGAGGTTGCGAGAAATGGGCGACCGAGTATCACCGGAATTTGATTCCGGGGGTTAGCTACAGGCTGTGTGTCTAATACAATGAAGTCAACGGGGAATATGAAGTCCCCGACTTTTATTAACACATCCTCTAGCTCACCCCTAGGATGGGTGATCAATCGGTCGGCCATTTGGAGAGTGCAGTGCGTGGGTTTCAGCTCTCCGACGCCTAATTGCTCGTATACTGAATACGGAAGAAGGTTAACACTGGCACCAAGATCTAATAGTGCGCGGTTGATGTTCTTATCCCCAATGGTAATTGAAATCGTAGGACAGCCAGGGTCCTTCCGTTTTTGTGGTAAAGATTGGGTAAGGGCATCACTCACAGCACTAGCCAAGAAAACTTTCTTGGGTACCTGAGACTTCCTCTTTTTCGTGCACAAGTCCTTTAAGATTTTCGCGTAGGATGGGACTTGTTGGACAGCATCTAAAAGAGGAATGTTAATGTTAACCTGCTTAATAACTCCAGAATCTTCTCCATTTGCGGATTTTGTTTATTAGACCTCAACCGGTTTGGAAATGGAACATTTTGAAAATTGGTTGAGTCTAATGCTGGAGGAGGAGATTGTGGAGTTGGAACGGATCCCAGAACAGGTGTTTTCGTGGAGTGAGAAGTGGGTCCGTTCAGAGCAGAAGAAGAGGAAGGAGAGCCTTGTGAAGAACGGAGAATAGGCTCAGAAGACGAGGAAGAAGAAGAAGAAGAAGAAGAAGAAGAAGCGGCCGGGGTGTCATCGTTGATTCGTTTGCCAATGTTGTTTTGCAGCATCCTTCCCGATCTCAATGTGGTCACGGCACTCACATTATGGTTCTGTTGTTCAAGAGCAACATGTGCATTATGTGGGTGACCGGGATTTGGGAGTGGTTGGGACGGGAGCTTCCCCTTCTCTCGCTCGCTTAAGGCCGCGTTCAGCTGTGCAATCTGGGCCTCGATGGTCTTGATGCTTTGCCCGTGTGCGGCAGTGTGTTGCACTAAGGACTGAATGGAAGACTGGATGTTTGCGGTGGATTGGGTCGATTGTTTAACGAACGCCTCTAGACTTCGTTCGAGCGAGGAAACCTTATCGTTGTTTGACGGAACAAAGTTGTTTGGTGGAAAAGAATTGTTTGGTGCAAAGTTGTTCGTCTGATTTTGGAAAGGCTGGGGTTGGAAGGGCTGCTGATACTGAGTTTGTTGTTGCGCTTGTTGTTGCGGTGGAGGGGCCCTTTGGAAATTGTTGCCTTGGAATTGATTCTGATTCTGATTCCAGGCGAAATTGGGGTGGTTCCTCCAACCGGGATTGTAGGTGGAAGAGTATGGATCATTCCTCGGTCTTTGCTGGAATGCAGTATTAACCTGATCCTGTCCTTGCGAGGGTGGATTGTAAGGACACTCTTCGGTCAAGTGGGAAGGATTGGAACAACAAGCGTAGATGGTACGAAGGGGAAGAACAGGGGCAGGAGCAGGAGCAGAAAATTTGCTCTCTATCGCTTCAAGCTTTCTCGTTATTGCAGCCATTTCAGCTTTCATCGCAATAGAGACATCAAGTTGGTGAATTCCTACCCTAGACTGACCGGTAGAAGTGGAGGTGGAAGAAGAAGAAGTCGGTCTGGTGCTCTCCTATTGTAGCGTTTGCTCCGCAAGGTCGTCAAAGAACTGCCACGCTTCCTCGTCAGATTTTGATAGGAAGTGGCCCTGACAGATGGTTTCCAACAACTGCTTCGTTGCTGGGTTCAGGCCCTCGTAAAAGGTTTGGCAAAGTTGCCATTTCTCTATACTGTGGTGAGGACACTGAACAAGAAGGTCTTTGTATCGGTCAAAGCACTTCCAGAAGGGTTCAGAAGGAAGCTGAGAGAATTGGTTGATTTCATTTCGAATCCTTGCGGTTTTATGATTCGGATAAAATTTCTTTAGAAACGCTTTAACAAATTCGTCCCAACTGGTTATGGAATGGGAAGCGGTGCTATACAGCCATTTTTCAGCAAGATCGCATAAAGTGAACGGAATGACCCGTAGACGTATAGCATCGTCCGACAGTTGGGTGGTTTTCATCATGGCACAGACGTTTTGAAATTTGTTGATGAAGATATAGGCATCTTCAGATTCAAGCCCATGAAAACGTGGAAGCATGTTGATGAAGTGGGGCTTAATTTCAAAGTTGTCCCCATTGGCCGGAGGAAGAGAAAGGCAGGTGGGAAGTACAGAACGGGTGGGATAGAAACGATCCTGGAGCGCGATTCGCTGCGGCGCTACAACAGGCGGTGGTGGTGGGATATTGGTCTCCGTAGGAGGTGGAGCCAATCCAGGGGTAGTCAAAGAGATGTTCGGATTAAATCCTGACATCGCGGAAGAAGAGGTTGGTGAAGGTGAAGGTGAAGATGTATGAACAGAATTCCGGTCAACGTCGGAGTTGGCCGGCAAAGGAAGGGGTGAAAGAGGAGTGGACGGAGTATCGACTTCGGAGTCGATCGCGTAGTCGGTAGCGACTAACGTAACGCGGACTAGACGGGCGCTAGTATCCCGAGTCCAAGCGGACATACACTAAACGAGTTTAGTATAGTCAAAGCGGAGAAGGTGAGGGTAAGAAAACGTCAAAGGAGAAAGGTGATGGGTGGTGGGTGAAAAATGGATTTGGCGACAAAAGGGCAAGTTTTTATAAAAGTTTTTGATTTTTTTTTCCTTTTTTTTTTTAGAAAGAGCTTTACAGAAATATGTACGGACTTACGGCTTTAAGCAATCACAAATAAGATATGCACAATCACACCTAGATCTAGTGTCTCCTAGGTCTGCTAGACCTGCTCCAGAACTTGATTGTCGAAGCAAAACTGTGTCGAGAAACGGGCTTAAAAATACACTGATCACGAGGCCAGGTAAGTGCAGAGATAAGGGGAGGTTTTCCAACGCTTTCGCGAAGTTCCTTAATTAAATAACCCTTTCTCTTTTGGCGGTTGCGCCGTTAACACTTTCCTAGACACCCCGTAAACAATATACCGTTATTCTAAACACGGTTTAACTTCTCCTAATGAGCGCGAAGTCCTTAGGGATGAAGTCTAGTATTTTTTAATTTACAATGGACAATGCATATGGTTTAGTGATTTTTGGGGTCCTGGGAAGGGTGATGAAATCCCCACCCAATCTGGATTGGTTTCAAGCCCCTTAAGTCCGTATTAAAGAATGCAAAGCGGTAACAAATCAACCGCAAACAATTTCTATTTTTAGCGCGGCGCAAAGAATTCTGCACAAGAACAGTTTATTGGAAGGGGGAGAAGAGTTTGCGCAAAGAAGGCTGCAGAAAACACAGTTCAGTGGAGTTCAGAGGAGTGGGAGAGAGGAGAGAGACTTACAGAGAGATTTTGGAAGCCTGAGGCCACCAAGTGGCCGCGGATCCGTGGCCAAACACCACCTTATGCCGCGGTTCCACGGCTATGGGGTGGAATTGGAGCTTCAAATTTTTTGTGTGGGCTGCTGTGCTTGTCCTCTGCTTGTCTGGATTTGCTGAATCTTTAGTTGCTCACTGGAACTGCTCCAGAATGTTACAGTAGACCGTTTGCTTCGTTTTGATCCGTCGTGGTGGAGCCGCGAAATGTGGGTCTATCTTCCCACGTCTTTGGCATTGAACTTGAACTCCGTATTTTCTACGTCTTGGCCACTGAACTCGAACTTTGTATTTTCCTTCACACTTGCACAAAAACTAATCAAAAATAACAAGATGATTTTTTTTTACAAAGTATATATATTTTTTTTGTTTTTCGGTTATATTCACAAGTTAACCCGAAATTACACAAGGAAATAAACTACCGTCTCCCCGGCAACGGCGCAATTTGATTGTTAGAGATTCTGCGTGTTCAAGTTTTAGTTAAATACCGCAATCAAGACGGTTTCGCTTGTAGCTAGCCGGTTGAGTACGGGTCGTCCGCAGGGAGATGGGAATCTTTTTCTATGTGCTTTAACGAGTTAAGTCCAGTTTTTCAGATTTTGTTGTGATTAATTAAGTGGTAAAATGATATGTAAAGAGAGCTTGTTAGGGTTAGGATTAGGTTAGTTTGAGTTAGGAGTCTCCCACATCTTTCGTTGCCCCTCTTAATATCGGTGTTACGGTAATCGGCAACAACGGGGATTAGCACGACTAGGAAGGAACTTGCGAGTATAAGCTAGGCTTTCCAACGCATAAGTTCTTCCTTTTGGTGCTTGTCCGTCCGTTCCTGGCTCTTAGCCATAAGCTCCGGTTAATTCAACCACAACCGGTCTCAGTACGGAATCACCGCTATCATGTAGGATAGGGTGCCGTAAGGAGCGGATTGTGGTTCAATTAACGGGAGTCGAATTAAGCTGTTGGGCAAGGAAAGAGTGAGAGAGATTTCCTTCTCTCAAACTTCCCTTATCCTATCCTAACAAGTATGAAACTACTCACACTTCATAATACGGAAAAATAAAACAAAAGAGGAAGATAGAAAGAAGAGATTAGAAGATAACAACTAGCTATTTGCGACCTCACCTCGGCAAGGATCAAGCGTAAGCATCATGGTTGTATTAAGGATAAAGAAAAAGAGAGAAGAAAGAAACAACAAGAAATAACAACAACTAGTTAACAAATGAAAATTACAACAATTATAGAAAGAGCAAGACAAGCATGATAATAAAATGATCTTCTTTATTCACCATTCTTCACTCACCAAGCTCATTACAAGTTTTAATGGAGAAGAGATGAGAAGAGAAAGAAGAAAACAACTAAACCTAGAAAATGAGAATATAAGAATGGACCCTTTCCTTCACAAAGTTCTGGACTATTTATAGGCAGGAAGCTGGAGATCTAGGGCAACATTCAGAACCATCATAAAAAGACCAATCTACCCCTGAAGTTTGACCTCCTACGGCGCCAGTACGGCCGCGGATCCGCGGCCTAGACCCCCTATTGGCCGCGGATCCGCCGCACTATAGTAGAGTCAGGGTGTGGCCTTCTTGGTACTTCCCTGGTCTGCTGTCCCCACTTGTCTGGTACATGTATTTTCTGAAAATACTTCCACATTTCTTCCAGAATTTCTGTTGAGGGAAAGGTGGACTTTTTGTTAAGATTTTCTTGAGCTCCGCGTAGATTTCTTGGAACTTGTGTTGCCATTGAGCCTTGTGCATGAAGGTGACAATCGATTTGCCATTTTGTCTTCCTAAACTGGTATCTGGCAACATACGGATGAAGAGCGGAGACCGTGTTTTCTCAGTGGTTGGCAGGAACCCGGATTTTGTCGTGTTTTCCATGAATTTCACCATTTTAGAACCGAGAACCTGTATCCTGCAATTGACTAGCAAACACGGCTCAAGAGTATCTACCGATATGCAATGTGACAAAAATTGGGCGGTATGAAAATGCAAAAATCTGATATGAACATATACCTCACAAGTGATGATTCCTAGTTTGCACTAGCCTCCAAGACACCTCTTTTCTCCACTTTTTAAACAAATTAGGGTTAGGGAAGGGATGGTTTAGGGTTTCGGTTTGAATTTGTGAAGGAAAAATGTGAATTTTTATGGATTTTGTTGATTTTTGAAGCAATTTTGAAGCAAGAAAGAGAGGGGAAAATGGGGTTTCCAGCAGTGTGCTCGGCCTGGAGGTAGAGGAGGGTGTGTGTGTGAGAATGGTGTGGAAAATTCTACACAAAAAGCCTTTCCCAAGCTCAATTAATGACTATCACATCAATTTTTACACAAAAACCCCATTTAAAACCATTTTTGATTAAATTTTTACACCATAGAACAAAAATCTTGAAAAGTCTTAATTAAATTTTATTAACACTAAATTTTAGTTTATAATGTTTCCTAAGTGTGTAATTTACCCAATTAAATTTGTATTTATCACTAATTAAATGTATTTTCAAAAGCTTAAAATAATATTAAAAATAATTAATTAAGGAAATTTTTTTAATTAACTAGAAATTTTTAAGTGACATTTTAGAGACGAATTTATAGTAATATCTTATATAAATTTTGTATAATTAGGTCTATAATGAAAAATACCTATTTTGACTTTTTGCGGAAAAAACTGCTAATTTAGCCGATTACCGAAAAACTGCCTAAACGATTTTCGAAGCGTTACAATCTTCCCCCCTTAAAGAAATTCGGTCCCTGAATTTAGAATCTAACTACGCGTACATTCAAAAAGATGGGGATATCTCTTGCTCATCTCGACCTCGGTCTCCCAGGTGACCTCCTCGCTGTTCGGGCCACGCCAAAGGACCTTGACGGACGGTATAACCTTCGACCTCAATTTCTTCACCTGCCGATCCAAAATGACCACCGGCTGCTCGGTGAATGAAAGATCATGCTCTAGCTGGATCGTCTGGTGCTGAATCGCATGGGAAGGATCATGAAGCTACTTGCAGAGCATCGAAACATGGAACACGGGGTGAACATCGGGAAAGCTGGGTGGAAGAGCTAACCGATAAGCGACTGGACCAACACGCTCTAGGATCTCGAAGGGACCAACATATCTAGGACTAAGCTTCCCTTTCCGCCCAAATCTCATCACACCCTTCGTCGGAGAGACCCTCAGGAAAACATGATCGCCAACAGCGAACTCGAGTCGGCGACGGCGCCTGTCAGCATATGATTTCTGCCTACTCTGTGTTGCTCTCATCCTGTCCCGAATCAGCTGTATCTTTTCGGTCGTCTCCTGTACGATCTGCTGTCCCAAAATACTGCTCTCCTTGAGCTCTGTCCAACATACAGGCGATCGACATCTCCTCCCATATAAAGCCTCGAAAGGTGCCATCTGAATCGTCTCTTGGAAGCTATTATTGTAGGAGAACTCGATCAAGGGCAAATGACGATCCCAGCTACCACCGAAATCTAAAACACAAGCTCTAAGCATGTCCTCAAGAGTCTGAATAGTACACTCCGACTGACCGTCAGTCTGCGGATGAAAGGTTGTGCTAAAACTCAATCGGGTGCCCAAAGCTTCCTGAAGTTTCTGCCATAATCGGCTGGAAAACTGGGTGCCCCGGTCGGACACGATGCAAGTCGGAATGCTATGTAGTCGTACGATCTCATCAATATAAACCTGGGCGTACTGAGCAAATCCAAAAGTGGTCTTCACTTGCAGGAAGTGAGCCGCTTTCGTCAGTCGATCCACAATCACCCAAATAGAGTCATACCCTCGACTGGTCCTGGGTAGACCCACAATGAAGTCCATGGAGACCTGTTCCCACTTCCACTCAGGGATGGGCAAAGGCTGTAACTAGCCGGCTGGCCTCTGGTGCTCGGCCTTGACTTGCTGACAAGTCAGGCATCTCGACACAAAGTCTGTAACATCCTTCTTCATCCCGTCCCACCAGTAAACCTCTCTCAAATCATGGTACATCTTGGTGGAACCTGGATGCACACTGTATACTGATCTATGTGCCTCCTCGAGGATATCGCGCCTCAGTCCCTCAGAATCTGGTACACACAGTCGAGTCCCAAATCGAAGTATCCCCTGATCATCAATCATGAACTCAGAAACTCTGCCCTGCCGAATCTACTCAGTAATCTCTAAAATACGGGCATCATCGGACTGTGCCTCACGGATACGGTCAAGTAACTGTGGGCATACTCTGAAATGGGCCAGCTGTCCCCCTGTAGGAGTAAACTCGAACTGCACTCTGCTGTCACATAAAACCTGCCAATCCGCCGTCGACTGCATCTGTACTGCGCTCAAACAAGATAAGCTACCTCCGGGCCTCCTACTCAAAGCATCTGCCACCACATTCGCCTTGCCCGGATGGTATAGAATCTCGCAGTCATAATCTTTCACCAACTCCATCCAACTGCGCTGTCTCAGATTCAGATCTCGCTGCTGAAAGATATACTTCAAACTCTTATGGTCAGTGAATATCTGGCACGACTCACCGTATAGGTAATGTCTCCAGATCTTAAGTGCAAATACCACTGCAGCCATCTCTAAATCATGAGTGGGGTAGTTCTGTTCGTGTTTCCTCAGCTGCCGAGAAGCATATGCGATAACTCTGTCGTGCTGCATCAATACACAGCCCAGCCCCACTCGAGAAGCATCACAATATACCACGAACCTGCCTGATCCTGAAGGCAATACTAACACTGGTGCAGTAGTCAGACGAGTCTTCAACTGCTGGAAACTATCCTCACATGCCTGGGTCCAATCAAAAGGAGCCCCCTTACGGGTCAACCCGGTCAACGGTGCAGCAATACGGGAGAAATCCTGGACAAAACGTCGATAATAGCCGGCCAGACCCAGAAAGCTGCGAACCTCTGTAACTGATACCGGTCTAGGCCAACGCTGAACTGCCTCGATCTTCTTCGGGTCCACACAAATACCATCTCTCGTCACTACATGACCCAAGAAGTCGACACTGTCTAGCCAGAATGCGCACTTGGAAAATTTGGCGAACAGCTGATGCTCCCTCAAAGTCTGCAATGTGATACGTAAGTGCTGCTCATGCTTTTCCCGGCTCCGAGAATAAACCAACATGTTGTCAATGAACACAATGATGAACTGATCGAGATACGGCCTGAATACACGGTTCATCAAGTCCATAAATGCTGTCGGGGCATTGGTGAGCCCGAACGACATCACCAAGAACTCATAATGACCATATCGAGTACGGAAAGCGGTCTTCGGAATATCCTCCTTCCGAACCCGCAACTGGTGATAACCTGACCGTAAATCAACCTTCGAGAAAAACCCTGCACCCTGGAGCTGATCGAATAAGTCATCAATGCGGGGTAGGGGATATCTATTCCGCACAGTAACCCGGTTCAGCTGACGATAATCAATGCATAAGCGCATACTTCCGTCCTTCTTCTTAACAAACAGGACGGGAGCACCCCAAGGTGACACACTCGGTCGGATAAGCCCTTTGTCCAGCAAGTCCTGTAACTGATCCTTCAGCTCTCTCAGCTCCGCCGGGGCCATCCGATAAGGCGGTATAGAGATAGGCCCCGTGCTGGGGATCAGGTCGATGCAGAACTCAATCTCGCGCTCTGGTGGCAGACCAGGCAGCTCGTCAGGGAATACATCAGGAAACTCTCTCACAACAGGGACCTGGTCCAACGGAACCTCTGTGGTGCTAGCATCACAAACATAGGCTAAGAATCCCTGATACCCTTTCCGCAAGAGCTGACCAGCGCGCAGGGAAGAAATCAAGCTGGGAAGGGTAGCGCTACGATCTCCCTGAATAACAAGAACCGGCTCACCAGGAAAACTGAATCTGACTACTTTCTCACGGCAGTCCCGGATGCATAACAGGTGGCTAGCCAGTCCATACCAAGAAGAACATCAAAGTCTAGCATATCGAGGAGAATCAAATCAACTGAAGAATCTCTCTCCCCGATACGAACGGAACATGATTGGTACACAAAACGGGCAACAAACGACTCGCCTACCGGAGTAATAACGACAAGCGGCTGATCTAACGAAGAAGACTCTCGGCCCAACCTCGGTGCAAAGTACGTAGATACATAGGAATGTGTGGAGCCTGGATCAAATAATACCCATGCATCAAAAGAACATACTGGCAGAGTACCTTTCACGACGGCATTGGATGCCTGTACATCCTGAGGAGTCAACGCGAACACTCGGGCCTGTCCACCACTAATTGCTGGCTTCCTTCTGCCTCTACCTCGGCCTCTACCTCTGCCTCTGTTGCCTCGTCCTCTTTGAACCGGACCGCCATGCCCATGACCTCTAGGAGCATCTGGCTGGCGTGGAGCATCATCAGGAGTAGGAAGTAGATCTCTCTGAGGAGGTGGTGAAGGTGGTAAGGTCACATGCGGAACTATCGCCGTGCCCTAGCGCCCCATGGTACAGTCTCTGACACGGTGGTACTGACTCCCACACCGAAAACATCCTGGCGACGACTGCTGGGTCTGTGGATATGAACTAAATAACTGACCTCGTCTCAATCCTATGCCGCCACCATCTCCCGGAAATAATCTATCGCGGTGTCTAGCCATCTGCCACTGAGCTGGCGTATCAGTACGGATCCTCTTCGGCCCAGAAACGACCGGAGTCTCAGAAATACGGTCCTCCAAAAGTAAGGCTGCGTCCATCGCGGCTGCGTATGTATCAAAGTGCTGGGTGCCGATGGCAAGGAATAGCTGTGTGTCAAGCCCTCGCACAAACCTCTTTATTCTCTTCTCTTCCGTGTCTACTAGGTACGGAGTATATCGAGACAACTGGATAAACTGTATATCATACTCCACACCGTCATCCCAGGAATCTTGCGTAGAGACTCAAAACTACGGGCTCGAGCATTTCGGACACTCTCTGGAAGAAAACGGGTAAGAAACGCAGCTGTAAACTCATCCCAGGTCATAGAAGGTAGACCTGCAGCTTGGCCTCTCTCTACTGAATCGTACCATGTCTGGGCAAGACCCTCCAGACGAAAACTCACGAAATCCACCAATCTATCATCAGAACACCTCAACGAATGGCAAATCCGAGCCATCCTATCAAGAAATGCATGTGGGTCCTCTGTCGCATCCGTACCGGTAAAAGCTGGAGGTCTCAATCTCATAAACTCCTGTAGTGAAACAGGGACAGTCGCAGTAGCAGCAAGAGTGACCATCTGTGCAGCAGGTACAATTGTGGTCTGTGCGGTGGAAGGAACGTCCTCGGACCTCTGTGCCCGACTGGACTCAACTAAAGATCCCATCATCTGTCGCAACTCCTGCATGTCGGCCTTTAATCTGGCAATACGGTCTGGATAAGGCGGATCAATATGACCCTGAGGGGTAGGCGTATCATCCCGCTCGATCCTCGCCTCAGACGAGCCCGCTCAAATTTCATCCCTAGCGGTAGCCCGCTGAGCTCTCGTAGTCTTTGGCGGCATCGAAGCTGGAATAAGAAATAGGACCGATAAGAACATTGCAATTGAATCAAGGAATGCAAGAAATCAAGAAGGGAAATACAAGCAATTATGTCCTAAGGTCACTTGGGCGGAGTACCGTATCGTAAGTATGCTGCGGAACATACCCACGCTACGCCACTCTGCTTAAGTCACCTACTCCATCTACCAAGGTCGTCCTACACTCAGAAAGGTAAAACCTACGCTCTGATACCAACTTTGTCATGACCCGAAAGTACGGAACGTGACTGGCATTTAGATTACGAGACGTCTAAAGGCGTAACGTAAACTAAGTCAGCCAAAGCTCAGAAAATCTAAACCAAAACCAAAGAGAGTGAAGGAAACCTTTCATGAAAACGACTTGAAATCAATTTAGTTGCATTGAACCCCTTTTAAAAAAAACATCAAAAATATCCGAAAATTTCGGCAGAGTCTCCTCTGTAAATTCTATCCCCTTAAATGGGTACAACAAGATATATAACCTGTAATCACAAAATGGCATCCCCAAGCGGGAGATAGCTCTTCGCCCAAGGAGGATCACAACCACACGCGATATATATATGTAATATCAAGAAAAAGAGCATAAAGAAATGCGAAATATAAGAAAACACAACGTCGGCTCAAGTGAGCTCGACCCAAAAGAACCCACATATACACAAATCTCTCGGTCTCATTACTAGGTCGCATATACACATAAGAAGTGGTAGATGGAGAATACTAGATAAAAAAATAGTACAAAAAGAAATAAAAGTGCTCTCGCAACCCACCTACGAGCAATGTCGTGAGTCTGAGCAAAAGAAGTCACTAATAAGATAAGCCGCCGCTACAAGGCTGATGAGTCCAACCTGCAAGACACTGTGGCACAACGGGGGTGAGTTGCCAGCTCGTGAGTAGAATATAACATCTAGTAGGGCTATCACAAGAATGCACGCAAATGCGTCAGAGCATGTATGTCCAGATGTGATGTAATACCTTTAATATGCATGCACATGTATGCAATATCAATACTAAATCTTTAAGTGTTTTAAATGCTATGAAATCTGCATTCTTAACTTTAGAAAAAGAATATCTGTATAATAGCTAAATACCATCAAGAAATTATCTGAAACCCGTGTCAAGCATCGACACCAAATATGAAAACACATCTGTCTCAATGTCTCACTGTATCAATGTCTCAATACATCCGGCTCCGTCAGTCCGGATCGGCCCATATCATCAAATCTTACGACAACGGTCGGTATCCTCCGGATATCCGCCGCGCCAGAGATCACCGGTAGGTAGTCTTCCCCTGCCAGGCTCATCATCTACAACTCGATCTTCTTGTCTCGGGGTACCATACCTAGCCCACCATGTACCCGAGACGATTCATCCACTCCTCGAATCGGGTCACGAAATCCAACAGAAAACATAAAAACTCATGGTGGATGACACATACATCACGAGAAAACCGCAACTTTGTTTTAAAAATGATAAATATAATCTTTTGTTAAATTCTTGCGGTTTTCCCCAAAATCCAGAAATTGCAGTAATACCGAAATCCTCAAGAAAATCATAATACCCAACATGTTGTATATGATAAATGTCTATGATATCAAGGTATGCGATGTGATTTGTGGCAAGAAATCTATATAAGTATGATGATGATGCGAGGTATATACATGCTATGAGATTTCATATATCATGTATGATGCAAGTGGGGATACTAAGCTAAACAGGTTCTATGGTGCTCGTGGCATGGCAATTACCAAAGGCGTATGTGTCACATGAATAGTGCGCGTGCAACAGGAGCCATTGGTAATGGTGTACATGTCCTACGAAGTGATATCACACATGTGTATATGGATATCCATGCAATCTAGCAGACGATTAGCTATAAGGGTATGCAATGTGAATGAGGGGGGTTAGCTAACTAACAATGCAAATCTTGCAAGAAATAAAGTAATCCTAATTAGGGGCGCCTCGTGCCTTCCAGACGATTCCTCCATAGATGAATACATCTACTCACCTGAATGCCTCGCTAATCCGATCCGACCACCGCCTTGCCTTTGCGCGCCGCGTCCGATATTTCCGCGACCGATCCTAGAATTGCATAACACACAATATAAGATTACAGATTCCTGAAATGACGCAACTCACAATATGAAAAGATCGACGCTCTCGAATTAATCACAACGTGCACTCGGTACGCGGAAAATACACGAAAATCGCTAAAACCTTAACTAAAATCGCCGTTTCGGGGTAACCGCCAAAACTAAAACCCGACTAGACAAAACCCCGCATTTGCGCACACTAAAAGTCGTATGAGATGCTAATTATATCACCAATATATTGCAATTAGATCACCTCCTAAAATTTAGAAAAACTAGTAAGCATTGACATAGAAATATCGATGCAATTATCGCGATTTAACGGTATAGCGATCGCTACATCTCACAAACAACCATTCTAACCAACTAGATAGCCAAAACACTAACTTTAACCCATCAACCATGCTACAAACCATAATTAGAACATCAACACCTCTCTTGAAAATCATGAGCAAACAAATTAACCCAAATTTCACACTTAAACTACAAAATCTAGCAAGCTTAAACTACAATTAAACACTAGATTAGGATTATACCTCACAAGTGATGATTCCTAGTTTGCACTAGCCTCCAAGACACCTCTTTTCTCCACTTTTTAAACAAATTAGGGTTAGGGAAGGGATGGTTTAGGGTTTTGGTTTGAATTTGTGAAGGAAAAATGTGAATTTTTATGGATTTTGTTGATTTTTGAAGCAATTTTGAAGCAAGAAAGAGAGGGGAAAATGGGGTTTCCAGCAGTTAGCTCAGCCTGTAGGTAGAGGAGGGTGTGTGTGTGAGAATGGTGTGGAAAATTCTACACAAAAAGCCTTTCCCAAGCTCAATTAATGATTATCACATCAATTTTTACACAAAAACCCCATTTTAAACCATTTTTGATTAAATTTTTACACCATAGAACAAAAATCTTGAAAAGTCTTGATAAAATTTTATTAACACTAAATTTTAGTTTATAATGTTTCCTAAGTGTGTAATTTAACCAATTAAATTTGTATTTATCACTAATTAAATGTATTTTCAAAAGCTTAAAATAATATTAAAAATAATTAATTAAGGAATTTTTTTTAATTAACTAGAAAATTTTAAGTGACATTTTAGAGACGAATTTATAGTAATATCTTATCTAAATTTTGTATAATTAGGTCTATAATGAAAAATACCTATTTTGACTTTTTGCGGAAAAGACTGCTAATTTAGCCGATTACCGAAAAACTGCCTAAACGATTTTCGAAGCGTTACACCCTCGGATCTTTATTTATAGTAGGAAACTTAATGGCTTTGGCATTATAATCCAAATGGTTGGATGCAAATGGATTGGGTGAGAGAGGGTGGCCTTGATTTTGATCTCCAATTGGATTTACTCAAACCTTAGATCAGCTGTTGAAGAAGAAGGCTTGTGGCTCTCATTAAGGATGCACATGGTACATGAAATGAAATGTTATAGGGAATCCTCGCATTCACGGAAATGAGATGACCCAGCATCCAATTCCAGGAAATCTTGCATTTACGTGCTTATTATATTTTAATCATTCTCGGTAATATATGTATGTGCTACTATTGACCGAAGGCGAGGCCGAAAGAAGGCTGGTGGATAGCGAAGAGTCCAGCGACGAACGACCAACCGGTGGCAAGACGACGAACAACCGGCGAAGAACTACGGCTAGCCAGCGGCGAAAGTCAGATCGACGATGGACCGACCGGTGAACGATCGGCAATGACCACCGACCTGCCGGCAGCGAAGGGCAGATCGACGGTGGGGTGACCGGCAAACGACCAACGATAAGCGGCGGGGCCGACCAACCTGTTGGTGGCGAGGATGACCAGCGGCGGAAGGTCATGGCTCATTTCATGTTAGGCAGGTGTTCACTTTAAATGCGTAGATACAAAAACATAGATCTATATGCAGCGAAAAAATATGTATCTACCCTGAAGGTTTACCGATATATATGATCCAAATGGTGGGATCGATATTCTCACCCACGTCATGTTATAGATCCGGTCTCTCACGCCCCCATGCAAAGGCCGGAGGGAAACCACATTTTAAAGAAACAAGAATCCCCTACGTGATCACCCCGTAAGCCAACCATAGTAGAATAGGATGAAGAAAGAGACGACGACTCTCTTGATATTTCTCTCTACAAATATTGTATATCTCTTATGTCTTATACATATGAAATCCTAGCCTCCTATATATGGATATATATATGGTACCCACTCATATGAGAGGATATTGGGCCAGTTTGGGTCTAATGGCTAATATACTCCCACTCGCACATTTGAGTGGGTGCCGTCCATAATACCCTGAGATGGTTCCTTGAACCATTGATTCCCTGAATCAATTGTCTCCCCGGAACTCTCCTCCTTCTCTTTCTTGTTTTTACCTATACATGTTTGTTGGTGCGGCGTGGACCATTAAGAATCTGCAAACGGGTAACCTTACAGCCAGATCCGTTAGAACCGACACAAGGATCTCCCTTGAAAAAAACATAAACCAAATATATGTTAGGCTCGCGAAATCTCATACCCAAGATCTGATCAAACATGTCTGCTCAATTACCTTCGATCCCTCTCGTAAGCGTACTTGAACACCTAGGTATACCTCTCGATTCATCGCACTCTTAAGCCTCACCACCATGGCGTCAATAAGAATTGCGCTTGCGATGCAATTAGAAGACATTCCAATCGAACTTCCTCCGGCTCTAAATATCTAGGTTTGCTTATTAGTGATATATGCCATAGAGGCCATTATTGTATCGTGCTGGATTATATATTACATTTTGGAAGCTTGGGATATTCACAGTTATAATAACAGTCTTGCTCAAAATGATATATAATACTTGGTTTGATTCTACCTCAATATGTGCATGTGTTTCTTTTAGCATACCGCTTATACATATTGGTAGAGTCCTTAGGATCTTTAATTGACTACCAGCGTTATGATGACAGTCACACTAGTGAGAGCTGGGTAGTTTATAAGCACATCTTTATACAGGTCTCTAGGCATAAGATTATCGAGACGGGGCATCGATACTCCAGAGTAGACTAGTGTATACGCTTCTCATCCCAGCAGGGGAGATGGTCTGTCCCACAGCCATTGGTACGTCGTACCGAAGATAGTATACATGTGCTTATTGGGTTTTGAGTTATACTGGACGAACTTGTTGGGAACTGCTGGTTGGTATTATACTTATCGGCAGGTAGCAGTTCCCGGGTGGTATGAGTATAGGTTAGTCTGTTGACTTGATATCACTATTCGTCTCAAGTGTGTTCCCACTGCACTTAGATTACTACCATACCATGGCTCAAAAGAGTCGTGCAAACAGGTAGTAGTTGGGTGCAGTCTCGAAGCACTTGGAGGCAGTAGCGGTTAGACAGGATTCGTCTCTCCCGGTATTGGGGGTTGATATCGCGTTGTGATCGGAAAGCTATTACACAAAGTCCCTGGCCAGGGCAGGCGTGATTTACTAGTAGGTACTCCAGTAGTTTCTCAGGGTGTATTGGGCTCTACTCCGGCACGACTTATTGTGCTGTTAGGGATCTGACGTTTACCATCTCGCTAGGCCCGATATGCGAGTATCTTAAACGAATAGACCGGACTGTACGGAGATTGTCACAGATAGGCTCAGTAGGAGTTCGAATGAGTTTGCTCATCGGCCTTCTTATCGACAGATATCTGGGTAGTCGTTACGTGCAGCTAGTACCGCTGACGGACTTGTGGTTAAACCCACTACCAGCGCACTGTCGAGTCTTTAGAGTTCCACACAGAGTGTTTCCCTGCTTCGGGCAAAACGATGCAGAGGCCATATGGTTTTACAACAGGGTTCTGATCACATAGTGTACTGGCTACACGGATGTTGCTCGGACGGATAATACTATTGGGCTTTGGTTTAAGCTGGATCCTAATATTATATTATTGGATTATCATTATCTCACTGTATTCGTATTTTTCGGAATACGAATACGGGTATGTATATACGGTGAGAGCATTCTTGTAATTTCACAAGAGATGCTTCTAGAAGGGGACTGTTCCCCTCCGAAAGACGCGGCGGAGACGCGATGGGCGTCTTGCCTGAAATTCGGGGCAGATACTAATTGGTGCTATCTGTCCACCTCTCCGAAGATGCCAAGTTGATTTATGGCACCATGTATCGAAGGTTTAAACGGATGCGACCGATGTAGCAGACTTCGTCAGATTCCCCCTCGTTCGAGGGGTTTTTGATTATGGGGACGCTCTTCCCTGCAGGCGCAAGCCCCTGCAGTTAATTACGCTACCGCATCGCGGTAACAACTTTCTCCTTCTCCAGATGGTCATTTCGTGTCGTGGGTGTTTGTTTTGTTTGTGGTTGCCCGTGGATTGTATACGGAAACTAATTTATGTTGTCGCCCGTAGGACGTGGATTAGTCCAAATCCGTATTTTCTTAGATTTGGGTTTGGGGTTTTGGTTTAAGGATACGTTAGTCTTATTTTGGACTAAGATCAACTTAAACGTTTGTTAAGGATACGTTAGTCTAATTTGAGACTAAGATTGACTTAACGGGATCGTTTAGATCCAACAAAAGAGTATTTGGACTCTATTGTTCTAGTTTAGGGACATAGTGGTCCATTGCCAGTTTAAGGACATGGTGGTCCATTGAATGTATGGCCGTCAGGACCCGTCACCTCTCTGAAGACGTTGAAGGATTACAATGACATATATCAGAGGAGTTCAGAGATGTACCCTTGAACCAATATTGGTTGGGAGATCTATAGTCCAATTTGGGACTAGAGTCTGTTTGAAGGTTTGTGAGCATATGGGCTCGGTTGATATGAGTTGAACATTTTGTTGTTCTGGCTGTTTGAGCCTTTATTTGGGGCTCAGCCCTTTTATAATGCATGGCATTGGGCTCTTTAATTAAATGCACAGCATTTAGATTAGGCCTGTTAGGCCTTTTAATTAGGCTCTGTCCTTTTTTTAATAATGCATAGCATTTGTTTTGGTCTGTTAGACTTTTTAATTGGGCTCTGCCCCTTTTTAATAATGCAGAGCATTTAATGGTCTGACAGTGCGCCACGTGGCCTGTCAGGCGCTCTGCGCCAATTAAAGAGCACAAGGCGCCAGCGCATGTGGAGGTGACACGTTTCACGCTCTGGTGAGCGCAAGTCTGTTAGCGCAGTGCGCTGCTGATACGTGGCGCGCTCTGGTGCAGTGCGCGAATTCAAGAGCGCAGCGCTCTGTTTTGGAAGCGCAAGGCGCAGATTGACACGTGGCGCTCTCTGGTGACTTGCGCCAGTCCAAGAAGCGCAACAGCGCAAATCAAGAGTGCAGGGCACAGTCCAATAGCGCAGAGCGCATCTTGATCAAATTTAGATCAAAAAAACAAGTTTTTTATTGTTCTAAAGAGGTTCTACCTCAAGATTCAAGAACCAATGGTTCATCAAAAGGCTGTGCCTTTATATAGATCAAAAGATCTAAGAATGAAGTAAATTACTTCTTTTTTATGATTGGATCTTTTTTTCTTTTTTATTGAAGATCTTGATCTTGTTATTAGATCATTGATCTTTTTAGAAGAAATTCTTTTTTTTTTCAAAGGTTTACCCTTTTTTTCTCTTTGAGTTTTTTCTCAAAGTTTTTGGAGGAGCTCTGTATATCTGAGATTTGGAGTCTAGGGGCCTTTATATAGGGCCAATTAGTTTGTTAGGTTAGTTACAGAGATCTTTCTCTGATTGATCTGGGGATATTTCCCAACCGTTAGATCTTTGATCCTAAGGCCTCTGTTTTACAGAAGATAATCTTCTTGTTTTAATAAGATTAAAAAGATCTTTCTAGAATTTTAATTCTGATTAAATAATTCATTATTTAAGTTTTAGTGCTGGCACAGTTGGCGCAAGTGCACCTGCGCTTGATACGTGTCGCGCGGCGCAGAGCGCAGCGCAACTGCGCTGACACGTGTCGCGCGGCGCAGAGCGCAGCGCAACTGCGCTGACACGTGTCGCGCGGCGCAGAGCGCAAGTTATCTGAAGCGTTGCTTCCTTTTTAATTTGATTTTTTTTTTAAAACAGAGCCTTGCTCTGATTGGGGGAAACAAAAGCGTTGCTTTATTTCCCGCCTTGGAATTTGAACAGAGCTTTGCTCTGATTGGGGGAAACAAATGCCCCCCACCGTTGCGCTTACGTGGCCCCAAACGTAAGCGCAGCGGTGGCAGAATTCCAACCGTTGCGCCAACTTTTGGAAGTTGAAACGGCTCTCAATGCCTATAAATAGGACCTTTGGTCCCTTAGATGATTTTCATCTCCTGCTTGAGAATTCTTATTCAGAGCCTTGCTCTTTCGTTCAAGATCTTTTAAGAGTCAGAACTCTAGAAAAATTTTTAGGTAAAAATTGAATTAGATTGGTAAAAATTGAATTAGATTAAATTAAATCAAATTAATTTTAAGAGCCTTGGTCTTAATAGATCCCTGATCTAAAGAAAACCTCTTTAGAGTTTCACTTAGCAGAGCTTTACTCTATAGGCCTAAAAGGATCTAAAGAGAACTAAAAAGAACCCTATTAGGGTTCCATTAATAGAGCTCTGGTCTTTAAAAGATTTTTCTTGTGTTTTCTTAATTCATTAATGGAGTTTTGCTCTTTCCAAATCATATAGAAGAACTCTTAAGAGTTTTTCATGGATTTTGGAGGTTAAAGATGGCATTTTATTTTTTTTGATGCATTATATCATCTTGCTTTATCAGTCTGTCTGCTAATTTTGCTGATTTTCTTTTGCAGGAGTAATGGACACCCACATGTATGACCTTGATGAGATCATCTCTTATGGAGACATTCGCCGACTCGGCCGTTCTCAGAACCGAGAACTCACAAACGCCGAGTGTGCCGAAATTATGAGTCGCTTCGACGCATATAACTGTCAACTGCTTCCTCGACGCTCCCCTCTCCTGAAGCTTATTGTGGGAGCAATTTGGGAAGCGCTTCCCCTATTCTTTACCGGCGTCCCGCTCAGGGCGTTAAATGCTGCCGAGGATAAGGTGCACTCGGTGTACCTGATGAACCTAATCTCGAAGAGACGGCGAGACAATCTTGTTGATCTCCTGCACCAGGCCTTTCAACAGTCCGCCATACTTGCTGCTTATCGTAGGGTGGAGGACATCAGTGGGGATCCCGACGCTCGTGCTCGCGAAAGAAAGCACACTAGGATGGTTCGCCAGGCTTGGAAAGTCCTGGACAAGGTCACTTTCGAGTTCCTCAATCCATGTCCTGAATTTGAGGTATTGCCATTGTAATAGCATTTCAACAATGCTGTTTTTTGTTTATTGTCTTTATTGATGTAAGAATTTTCCAAGTATGAATGACAAATCTTTTGCCTCCTTCCTTTCATTTTCTGCTTTGTTATTGGCATATTCCTTAAATAAGCATAGCCTGTAGATGATATAGCACATTCTGTCTTGAATACTTTGGGGAGTAGTGATGGCTTAGGAAACAGGTTCAGATCTGCTACCTAAGGCTTTTCAACTTTATGAGCCGTGAGGGTCTCATAAAGACTTTTCTCCCTACGAGTCGAGAGGATCTCGTAGGTGTATTTTCTCCTTAGGAATCGTGAGGATTCCTAAGTGCGTTTTCTCTTATAAGTCGTAAGGATCTTATAAGAGAATTTTCCCTCTTACGAGTCGAGAGGACCCGTAAGCGGTTGTTTCCCTCCTTGTCGAGATTTGACTTTGGAGAGTGTGACCCGTGAATAGTATGCAAGAGTCCATTTTGGACCAACTTGCAGGGTCCCAGTGCTTTGGAAACATGTTTTTTAATCCCCGCTGCCTAAGGCTTTATCTCACAAGTCGAGACGACTCAAGAAGTTCTCGCAAAGACACTAATTTCCTTACGAGTCGAGACGAATCGAGCAGTTCTCGCAAGAATATTCTAACGTCATAGTTAATCTCTGCTCTTTACGACAGAGGTCCATTAGGGTATGTGGTACTAGGGTTTTGTCCGTTGTACCGTTGCATTGGCTGATGTATTCCTCGATAGGCAATCTTGCTGTTCGAGTAGCCTTGCGATTGTCGTGTCTCTGATCCCTTCTGGGGCTGGACAAGACGTCTTCAAGCAATCCTCCTCGGCAGTTTGACCGTCATAAGAGCAAGCATTAGGAATTTTGCCATACTGCTTTTTACTTGAGGTTAGGCTCATTTTGGAGAGCCCCGATGAGTCATAACCACTCCGCGCTGGTGTGAGATGATCTCCGATAGTCTTTCAGGTTTTATATAAGTTGCCATCAAGACCCTGAAGCTAAGAATTTGGCCTTCGCTTCGTTTGCTAGCATTGCGTCCGCTATATCGAGACAAATGTCGCGGTTGTCTTTAGGTTGTTGGTGAACCGTCGAGGTTTGGAACTAGGGATTTTGCCGTGGCTCCGTTGTTTGATTGTCGCGTCTGAGTCCTGCTGGAGAAAGAACGCTGTGGTGACATCTCGTCTGCTGTATCGAGACGAACGTCGAGGTGGTGACCACTACGCGCTGGTGTGGGATGATCTCCGGTAGTCTTTCAGGTTTTATATGAGTTACCGTCAAGACCGTGAAGCTAGGAATTTGGCCTTTGCTTCATTTGCTTTGGCGTTGCGTCTGCTGTATCGAGACGAATGTCGTGGTTGTCTCTAGGTTGTTGGTGAACCGTCGAGGTTTGGAACTAGGGATTTTGCCGTGGCTCCGTTGTTTGATTGTCGTGTCTGAATCCTGCTTGAGGAAGAACGCTGGGGTGACATCTCGTCTGCTGTATCGAGATGAACGTCGAGGAGGCGACCACTCCATGTGGGATGATCTTCGGTAGTCTTTCAGGTTTTATATGAGTTACCGTCAAGACCCTGAAGCTAGGAATTTGGCCTTTGCTTCATTTGCTTTGGCGCGTCCGAATCCTGCTGGGGGAAGAACGCTGGGGTGACATCGCGTCTACTGTATCGAGACGAACATCGAGGTGGTTCTTAGGTTGCCTATGAACCGTTAGGACCTGGAACTAGGGACTTTGCCGTGGCTCCGTTGTTTTAACCTTGGGTTGTTGATGTTGTATCTGTATCCTGCTGGACTGTGAAGGAACACCGTTGTTGACGTTGCGTCTGCTGTAACGAGACGAACGCTGAGGTGGAGCTAGGATTTTACCGTCACTCTGCTTTGTTTCGACCGTGAGGTCTTTTGTCGGCGTTGCGTTTGCATCTTGATGGACCGCGAGGGAACGCCGTTGTTGACATCGCGTCCGCTGTAACGAGACGAATGCTGAGGTGGAGCTGGGATTTTTCCGTCACTCCGTTTTGTTTTGACCGTGAGGTCTTTTGTTGGCGTTGTATCTGCATCTTGCTGGACTGCAAAGGAACGCCGTTGTTGATATTGCGTCTGCTGTAACGAGACAAATGCTGAGGTGGAGCTGGGATTTTGCCATCACTCCGTTTTGTTTCGACCGTGAGGTCTTTTGTTGGCGTTGCATCTGCATCTTGCTGGACTGCAAAGGAACGCCGTTGGTGACATCTCGTCTGCTGTATCGAGACGAATGCTGAGGTGGAGCTGGGATTTTGCCATCACTCCGCTTTACTGACCATGGGGTCTTTTGTTGACGTTGTATCTGCATCCTGCTGGACTGCGAAGGAACGCCGTTGTTGATATTGCGTCTGCTGTAATAAGACGAATGTTGAGGTGAAGCTGGGATTTTGCCGTCGCTTCGCTTTATTTCGACCGTGAGGTCTTTTGTTGGCGTTGTATCCGTATCCTGCTGGACTGCGAAGGAACGCCGTTGCTGACATCTCGTCTGCTGTATCGAGACGAATGTTGAGGTGAAGCTGGGATTTTGCCGTCGCTTTGCTTTATTTCGACCGTGAGGTCTTTTGTTGGCATTGTATCTGCATCCTGCTGGACTGCGAAGGAACGCCGTTGTTGACATTACGTCTGTTGTATCGAGACAAATGCCGAGGTGGTCTCTAGGTTGTCTGCGAACCATCGAGGTTTGGAACTAGGGACTAAGCCGTGGCTCCGTTTGGTGATGTTGCATCTGAGTCCTGCTAGAATGAGGAGGAACGCTGTTGGTGATCTCTAAGTTGTCGATATCGACGTCGAGACCCTGAAGCTAAGGATCTTCTTTTGCTTCGTTTGTTGACATTGTGTCTGCAATATTGCGACAAATATCGAGGTTGTCTCTAGGTTGTCTATGAACCGTCGAGATTTGGCTTCGCTTTCTGGTGGAGCCTGTTGGGAAGGTATGGTTCTCTCTTTGTTTGTGCCTCTGGATTGTATACAGGGATCGATGTGATCTCACCTGTAGGGCAAAAGTTTCATTCATTTTTTTATATTATTATTTTATTTCCACGATGCTCTATCATTTCAGCTTTTATATCACGAAGGTCGCGATTGCCCAATCATTTCGGCTATTTTTCGCGGTGCCCAATCATTTCAGCTATTTTTCTTTTTACTCCCTGCTTTTTATTGCGAGTTGCCCAATCATTTCGGCTGTTCTTTTTTTTACTCGCTGCTTTTTATTGCGAGTTGCCCAATCATTTCGGCTGCTTTTGTATGCATACATTTTTACTTGCTGATTTCGTTGCAAGTTGCCCCATCATTTCGGCTATTTTATATGCATTTTTAGATCGCTGATTTTTTATCGCGAGTGTGGAACTTGGAATCTGGTGCCAATCTCAGCATCAGTATCGCTACAACTGGAATATTGCCAGGAGCGAATCATCATTTGTCATGAAAGGACTTGGAATTTGATACCGATTTAGGCATCAGCATCGCTACAACTGGGATATTGCCAGGAGCGAATCATCATTTGCCTTTGTCGACGTCGAACAAAGGTGGCTTAGTAAACAGGGTTAGGATTCTGTCGACTAAGGCTTTTGACTTTATGAGCCGTAAGGGTCTCACAAAGGTATTTCTCCCTGCGAGTCATGAGGATCTCGTAGGTGTGTTTTCTCCTTAGAAATCGTGAGGATTCCTAAGTGCATATTTCCCCGTAAGTCGTAAGAATCTTACTAAAGGATTTTCTCCTTATAAGTCGAGAGGACTTACAAGGGTCATTCACCATATGGACATACCCCTAGTCACGGGTGGGATTTGATTAGGGAAATATTTATTCACGCCCGTGGATTGTATACAAGGGTCAGTATTGAGTCGCTTGTAGGGCAAAATCGAAGGTTGTGGGGGTTGCTTAAGAACAGGTTCGGGTCTCTGTAACTTAAGACTTTCAAATTTTATGAGCCGTGAGGGTCCCATAAGAGAGTTCTCCTTACGAGTCGTGAGGATCCCGCAAGTGTAATTTCTCCTTAGGAATCGTGAGGATCCCTAAGTGTATTGTTCTCTTGTGAGTCGTAAGGATCTCACGCGGGTGGTTTCTCCTTACAAGGTCGAAAGGACCCGTAAGTGTCTTTTAACGAGATTGCGCCCTTTCGGGTTTTCACAAACACTCACCGGTAGCCCTACTGTTTTTACTCACGGAGCCCTTTCGGGTTTTCATCTGTGCCCATTTTGCTTATGGACATACCATTTTCTTCTTTTTTTTCTTTTTTTTTATTCTGTTTTCTAACGAGGTTGCGCCCTCTCGGGTTTTCATAAGACTCGCCGGTAGCCCTGCTGTTTTTACTCATGGAGCCCTTTCGGGTTTTCATCCGTGCCTATTTTGCTTATGGACATACCGTTTTTTTAACACCACGTCAGCCTGGGGATGCCGCGGGTTGGTAGTAGTTTAACGACGTTTCGGTCATTAGCCTGAATGCGATTACGCAGCTAGATTTTGCCGCAAATCTTCGCATGTTTTTTGTCGGAGGTGGATTCCTTGAAGAGAGGGCTGAGGGCGATTTCTTCGTCAGAGTCGCTTCTAAAGGTGGTAACTTGCGATCCCTTGGTGTCGGCTATGTGACAGTTGCCAGCAGCTCTTTCACGCTCATCTGTCGTGCTTTTCTGTTCCCGACGATCCTTGCGCTTCACTCGTTGAACGTGTCGTCGACGGGAAACATATCCCTGCCACCAGTTTTTAAAGGCTATGCACTCCTCGGTGGAGTGTGCAATCCTCTAATGGTATAGGCAGAAGTTAGGATGTATGTCCGCTTCATCAAGACGTATATTGCCAGGGGAATTTCCATTGAAAGAGGGCAACTTCATTCCTATTGCCAGGGCCCTAGCGAATCGTTTCCTTACTTTAAGCTTGCTTTTGCTGGTGATAGGGATGCTTTGCTCCAGTTGGGATGTCTCGACCTTTTTCTCCAGTCGTCGGCGTTTGGCTTTTTCGAATATAGCCAGTTCACGCTCTCGATTAGCTTTGCTTTTCTGACGGAGCTCGTTTACGAATGCATCAATCATTTCGTCTGATGGTTCTAAAAGTTCAGGCTCGGGATTTGCCCCCGGTTTCCCTGCGTCAGGAGTTTCTTCACTGTCTATCGACGAGTGAGAGATCACATGGCAACTTGCTATGTAATCCTCAGATTCGTCCGACGATTCTTCTCCATCCTCTCCGTCTTCAAAGACGTGGCCAAGGAATTCTTGGAGCGTGATTGGAGTCCGCGACTTCTGGTTATACTCTTCCAGCGCGTCGATTTGTTTCTGCAGGTCCATGCGCTTGTCGCTAGGCTTCACGGACTTTTTGGATTTCTTCTTCTTTTTCGAAGATTTCAACGGCTGGGTGTGCGAGCTTTGGCTATCACCACTGATCTTTGGAGTTGGGCGCGGTTTCAGCATTCCCTCGAGGATCTCGGGTTCCAGTGGATTTTTCCACCTGATTGCCGGGCATGTGTGAAGATCTTTCAGCATTCTTTTCGTCTTGGCTGAAAGGGCCACCTCCTATGGGGCTTCTTCAACAAAAGAGCACGTTGCCCCCGGCATGTCCACTTTTCTAGGGGCATGAGGTTGTGGCGGGTTCACCTTCTAGTTTTCGGATAATGCGAACTTGCCTTGTTGGTATTGGTCCTCAATCCAGCCTTTGAAAATGAAGCAATTTTTGATTGGATGGCTTACCGCTTGGTGGTAAGGGCAGTAATTAAGATCGTTGACATCGCCTGACTGCAACGGACGTTTTGGATTCGGCAGATTGATGAGTCTGTTGCGCACTGCCAGCTCGAACAGTCTCCTTGTTTTATCTTGGGGAAACGAGTAAGGCCGTCCCAGTCTTTCCTGGAGGGATGGGCATGGACGCATATTGTTTTGGCGAACAACCGGCTTTAAGTTGCTCGGCCGTTGTTGAGTATTGGCAACGAAGGTTGCTTTCCCTTTGCCCTTTTCATTCCAAGGCTCTGTCTTTGAAGAGGAAGGCTTATGGCCCATCTGGTCCATTTGGGCCAGCTTGTCAATCAAAGCCTGGAAGGTGGTCGGCTTGAAGAACATCATGAATTATGAGATGGTCGCTTGAGGGTCGAGAGTACCCATGAACATGCCTACCGCAGGTGCTTCTTCGATGCGTTGTTCGCACTTCGACCATAAGTTTCGCCACCGTATTGCGTATTGGACCCACGTCTCGCCTGGCTTCACCCTGGCATTAATCAGTGCTATTATCGGGGTACGTTCATTAGCACTCGCGAATCTTTATGTAAACAATAGCTCCATCTCCGCAAATGTTTTGACAGAGTCATTAGGTAGCTCCGAATACCATTCAAAGGTCGTTTCTGCTAAGCTGCCGACGAATTAGCGAAGCAACAGTTTGTCATCACCTCCAGTGTTGCCGCATAAGGCCCTGAATTGAGCAACATGCTGATGTGGATTCCCTGTCCCCTTGTACACATGGAATTTAGGGATCGTATATCCCGGCGGGTAACTGATTTGGTCATACCAGCCCGGGTAGGGTCGTCCAGTTCTAGCAATTTGCCCAGCCGCCTCATTCGTCTGATGAACTCGTATCTGCTGAGCAATATAATCATCCAGGACGGCCTTGGAGATAGTTTCCTCCTTGGCTACTGAATGAGCCGGAGGAGGATTAGATGTCTCCTCTTTATCGTCTTCAATAATGATCAGAAGGTTTTCAGCTGGAGGGTCCGGCTGTAACATCATTCCTACCATGTCTTGGAAGAGAAGCGCCATTTATTTTATGTTAGCCGCTTGCTCTGCGGCTTCTTTGTCCTTCTTTTCGAGAACTCTGCGTAAGAAGTCAACATCGGTTTCTTGTTTGTGACGCTGCTCTGATGATGCCTCCGGGCATTCTTTTGGCCTGTTGAGTGCGGCCATCACAGTCATCATCTCCTGGAGCTTCTGCTGTTGCTCCTGGGCTTTTGTCACGGATCGGGTGAGCGGTCGGTGACCCGTCGAAGCCCGGTTATCCTCTTTTCCGGATGCCATATAAACAGTATGCACCACTATGCCCCCAGACTTGGGGGATTTGTGCTCAGCGCTTTTATGGTTCGCCATGTTCACAGGGGCTTTTTGCGGCCTCCTTTTCTTTTGAGTGATTGACATTGAGGGAGCCGTTGCAGTGGGCACCCAGCCAGCTGTTGCTTTTTTTGGCTTGACAGAGTAGTCCTTCTCCTGCCGGACCTTCATCTTTTTCTGTCGGCGAAGATAGCCTTGATTCATTACGGAGTCTTGGACTTGACGCCAGACCTTGTAAATTTCAGAGGACAGCCGTTGAGGGGGCTGCTCTAGCTTCACCTTTGGGGCATTATTCACAGGTGTAGGAGATCTTTTCAATACGGCAGTTGGCGAGTTTTTGCGCACCCTTCTTAGCGGTTCAAAGCTATTCCCGGTCGGAACAGCAGCATTGATTTCCACCATCGGAGCTGGCGGAGTTATTCCAGAGGGGGAGTTGCCTCCAGCTTTCCTTACCCAGCGCCAGTGACGACGGCGAGCATGTCACGCGATTGGAGTTGGTTTAGCCGTAGGGGTGACCTCCTCATGCCCCCTATGTTGGTCAGAAGTCGCTGGTATCAGCCTTTTAAAGACCGACGTCCGTTGAGTGGGAACGGCCAACCTATCAAAAGCAGACTTCCGAGTAGGGGAAGCGACCTTGATGATTTCGCCTGGAACGGGAGCAGGGATGGCTATCCTCTTCGGGAAAACACCTTCTGGTACTGCAGGCTTCTTCATGGGCCCGTTGGAGCTCTGGCCTAGTCTGTTAAAAACTGAGGCAGTGAAGTTGGGCGACCCGTTGAGAGGGGCCGCAGTAGTAGCAAGCCGATCAAATACCGACTTCTTGGAAACTTCTTGCGACGGTATAGGGGCGTTGAAGCTTATGGGTGGGAGTATGGTCCCGAAGAATAGTCCAGTGGTGGCTTGAGTTACCTGCTCCACTAGCATCTTGAAAAGAGAAGCCGCTTGGGGCCCATAAGTCACTCCTCCAGCAAGGACGGAGCGAGAGTTGCAGTTGCAGGTAGTGCAGTTTGAAGCCATTGATCTTCTATTTTCTGCACGGAGCAAGACACCAAATCTTAGTACCTCGAATCCACAGGCAACCATAGCAAACTGCGATTCGTTCGCGAACATGACACACGAAGTGTGGAGTGGAAAGAGGAAGAGGTCCCATCGGGCGTGCCAGAATCTGTTCCCCTCCGAAAGATGCGGCGGAGACGCGATGGGCGTCTTGCCTGAAATTCAGGGCAGATGCTAATTGGTGCTATCCGTCCACCTCTCCGAAGATGCCAAGTTGATTTATGGCACCATGTATCGAAGGTTTAAACGGATGCGACCGATGTAGCAGACTTCGTCAGATTCCCTCTCGTTCGAGGGGTTTTTGATTGTGGGGACGCTCTTACCTGCAGGCGCAAGCTCCTGCAGTTAATTATGCTACCGCATTGCGGTAAAAACTTTCTCCTTCTCCAGATGGTCACTTCGTGTCGTGGGTGTTTGTTTTGTTTGTGGTTGCCCGTGGTTTGTATAAGGAGACTAATTTATGTTGTCGCCCGTAGGACGTGAATTAGTTCAAATCCGTATTTTCTTAGATTTGGGTTTGGGGTTTTGGTTTAAGGATACGTTAGTATTATTTTGGACTAAGATCAACTTAAACGTTTGTTAAGAATACGTTAGTCTAATTTGAGACTAAGATTGACTTAACGGGATCGTTTAGATCCAACAAAAGAGCATTTGGACTCTATTGTTCTAGTTTAGGGACATAGTGGTCCATTGCCAGTTTAAGGACATGGTGGTCCATTGAATGTATGGCCGTCAGGACCCGTCACCTCTCTGAAGACGTTGAAGGATTACAACGACATATATCAGAGGAGTTCAGAGATGTACCCTTGAACCAATATTGGTTGGGAGATCTATAGTCCAATTTGGGACTAGAGTCTGTTTGAAGGTTTGTGAGCATATGGGCTCGGTTGATATGAGTTGAACATTTTGTTGTTCTGGCTGTTTGAGCCTTTATTTGGGGCTCAGCCCTTTTATAATGCATGGGATTGGGCTCTTTAATTAATGCACAGCATTTAGATTAGGCCTGTTAGGCCTTTTAATTGGGCTCTGTCCTTTTTTTAATAATGCATAGCATTTGTTTTGGTCTGTTAGACCTTTTAATTGGGATCTGCCCCTTTTTAATAATGCAGAGTATTTAATGGTCTGACAGTGCGCCACGTGGGCTGTCAGGCGCTCTGCGCCAATTAAAGAGCGCAAGGCGCCAGCGCATGTGGAGGTGACACGTGTCACGCTCTGGTGAGCGCAAGTCTGTTAGCGCAGTGCGCTGCGCCAGTGCGCTGCGCTGCTGACACGTGGCGCGCTCTGGTGCAGTGCGCCAATTCAAGAGCGCAGCGCTCTGTTTTGGAAGCGCAAGGCGCATATTGACACGTGGCGCTCTCTGGTGACTTGCGCCAGTCCAAGGAGTTCAATAGCGCAAATCAAGAGTGCAGGGCACTGTCCAATAGCGCAGAGCGCATCTTGATCAAATTTAGATCAAAGAAACAAGTTTTTTCTTGTTCCAAAGAGGTTCTACCTCAAGATTCAAGAACCAATGGTTCATCAAAAGGCTGTGCCTTTATATAGATCAAAAGATCTAAGAATGAAGTAAATTACTTCTTTTTTTATGATTGGATCTTTTCTTCTTTTTTATTGAAGATCTTGATCTTGTTCTTAGATCATTGATCTTTTTAGAAGAAATTCTTCTTTTTTCAAAGTTTTACCTTTTTTTCTCTTTGAGTTTTTTCTCAAAGTTTTTGGAGGAGCTCTGTATATCTGAGACTTGGAGTCTAGGGGCCTTTATATAAGGCCAATTAGTTTGTTAGGTTAGTTACAGACATCTTTCTCTGATTGATCTGGGGATATTTCCCAACCGTTAGATCTTTGATCCTAAGGCCTCTGTTTTACAGAAGATAATCTTCTTGTTTTAATAAGATTAAAAAGATTTTTCTAGAATTTTAATTCTGATTAAATAATTAATTATTTAAGTTTTAGTGCCGGCACAGTTTGCGCAAGCGCACCTGCGCTTGACACGTGTCGCGTAGCGTAGAGCGCAGCGCAACTGCGCTGACACATGTCGCGCAGCGCACAGCGCAGCGCAACTGTCGCGCAGCACAGAGCGCAAGTTATCTGTAGCGTTGCTTCCTTTTTAATTTGATTTTTTTTAAAACAGAGTCTTGCTCTGATTGGGGAAAACAGAAGCGTTGCTTCATTTCCCGCCTTGGAATTTGAATAGAGCTTTGCTCTGATTGGGGGAAACAGGGACACCTCATTATTTGGTTTTTCTATTTTGAGAAATAGATTAATGGGGTGGAAATTGGAGAGATCCATAGCATGGGGTGAAGTATGGCTCTTTGTATGGGCTCACTATTCAAGCATGGTTGATATTTTCTATTGGAAAATATTGCATGCTTGAATGAGTGAAGTGTGTGAGCTATTCTTCACTTGCCATAACCTTTGCTCATTTATTCATTTTCTCTCTCTCTCCATACTTTCCTCTCCTTCTTCCTCAAGACCCTAACTCTCACATGAGTTGTGAACCCTAGGGTCTCATGAGATAAAATACTCCATTAGATACTATACATCTTCTAGGCTATCTAGCTTAGCGAACAAGGTATCCTAGTTACCTCGGTTTAGTGGTTGGAGCTTGAGGTATAGACTCTTGGGTGGACCATCTTCGACATGAGGAGGCTGACTGTCACGCCCCGCTTCCCAAAATACGGAATACGAGGGGTTGACAAGGCCAACCATGCTCCTACGATCGAGAAAATATCCCTTCGTAGTCACACTTCGGCTTCTAGCACTATGTGGTAATCAGTAATCAATGCACAGGTAATGAGAAATGCAGTATCTAAATCAAAAGAACTAACCAGATGGAGATCGAGGAAGTATAGCTCTGGGTCGCTGATCAAGATGTCGGCGATGTCCTCGAGATACGTCAGGTCCTGGTCCAAGCTAGATCCACCTCTCACTCTGAGCATGCATACTCGTCAGAGCGACACGATAGCAATATATATATATATATATATACACACACACACACACACACACAAATGTGAACTCGTGCAATAATAATGAATATGAAACAGTCATCATGGAATAATGACGTGAACATGAAGTAGCCAATGCAGGTGGGTAATAGAGCAGGTAAACAGTAAAGCAGTAAACAGTATGGCAGGTATATTGAATCAGTAAGTAATGCATGTCAATGTCGCTAACCCTATCAGTCTCTAAGTCTCACTGTACAGGTCTCTAAGTCTATCGTCAGTCCAAGTGTGAGAGTCAACCACTCGTGAGTATCCCCCACCGAAGGGTAAGACCCAAGGACATGGGAACACGGGCCCGAGTCGCTCGCTAATAATCAGTAATATCCTCATATATCTCCAAAGTCGCTGTATGTGCCGGCAATGGGACTCCCGAGGTTCTGTTGAACTCACACTCAAACTACCCCACACCCCGTGGTCTACATCAAACGCCAACCATAAACTCAAATACCAGTCGGTCCATGACAAGTCTACGCGAGAACTGGAGACAGGATCTCCATCAAGCATGTCTCGACGGATACCCAAGATAAATGGACAGTGTTTGGTGCCTTACCTATGACACCCATATAAGTGCTTCCACAATCGTCCCATACCAATTATAGTTACACTTATACATGCCCCATAGACGTCGACAATGCAATATATCAATAGGGTCCGCTGATTGTGTACAAGTACGTGTCACTTCCACTTATTCATTCATACTTAAACACTAGCGTACTTGCCACAATCAGACCACTAATACCTAACACTGGGTAATGCACATGATCACTAGGTTACCAATGCAATGATTGCTATACGATATGATGAGAATACAATAATTACCATATCAATGGAATACCATCAGTCGGTGTCCTACCACTTGCATAATTCACTATAAGTCATGCATGTAGAGTTAAGCGAAATAATGAAAAAGGGGCAAATAGTATATTTAATTATCTATCCATCAAAATTGGTTTCGCGCCAATTGGGTTTCAGGTTTGCTAATTATGACCATTTCAATTTAAGTGTTCACGGCTGGAAATCCGGTTTCAGAATCGGGAGTCCATTTCGTAACACACTTTAATCCCAGTTGGGATCGTAATTAGGCGACGCTATAGTTGAACAATGTTTAGGGTTATCAGTTAGGTTTACACCTCAATTGGCGGATAAGTAATATACTATGTCTACAGGGAGTTATGGACAGGTTATGTTCGATGTGTAAAATCTGCCTCTCTAGAATTCAGCAAAACGTATTAACATTGTAAAATGAGTTAAAAATATCAAACAGTTGAGAAATCCAGTGAGACCAGTGGAGTAAGAAAGATAACTCAATTTTCTACGTAACGATATAGGGTTCCACACACTCTCATATTTGAACAGGAATATACAGGAGTTTATAAACAGGGGTTAATTGGGATTTCCGTTCTGGACTGCAGTCCAGAATCTTAATCCTCCGCAATTATCTCTATCATAGTTTGTTAAAATTCAATGATCAAGTATAGAATATGGTAGGTTAAATGGTTATATTCGATACGAGCCATCGAACGCTAAAATCCGGTTTATACACAATTTATTATAAATTTCACGGTTTAGCATGTACGAAAGTTTTCAGGTTTTACGACAGAAATCGGGACATCATTTTACGTGAGCAAACGACGTCGTATTGTAACCAAAGTCTTAAGGGACATTCATTATAACTCGGGCCATCACATGTTATTTATTATCGTCAATTTAACGGGGTCTTCCATTCGGATTTTGTATCGAACACTTGAATTATAACGATTCACATGAAAAGTATATGCGGAAATTATTGGTAACTTGAATTGTAATATATAAAATTAGCATGAAGCAAGTATTAAACTTGCCTGAAGACGTGTCGATGATGGTACAGCAGCGACAATGGCACGATCGCGTCACGAACACGGCACAGGTTTAGCCTTGTCGGATCTTGATTCTTGGACTTGACGGCTCGGTGGGTGCGACGGGTGTGCGCTGGTGTTGCGATGGATTGTGTGTTGATGACGATGACGGCTTAAGGGATCGAGGCCACAGATTGTATGGCGACGACGGTGACCAGAAAAGCGGGAACTGCGATAGATATAAGTGTTCGACGAAATGCCGGGGGCTCGACTGCGGCGGCTAGGGATGTAGTGAGGGGGTGTCGGTGGTGGGTGTCGCGCAGGGGCTCGGCCACGGCGTAGGGGTCGCCTGCAGTTGGTGGTCAAGGTGTGGCCGGCAGTGAGCTCAGGGGGTGAGCCCGGTGGTGTTGTAAATGATGGTGGTTGGTTCTGGGGAATTCCGGGGTGCAGAAAGTGGGGAGAGGGGGCTCGAGGGAGAAGAGGACGAGGTGGCGAGGACGTGAGGTAGACGGAGGCACCAACGGTGGCCTGCAGGCGGGGTTTCCTGCGTGCAGGTGAGGGGTGCGCTCGGGGTTTGCAGTGGGAGGCGACGAAGACGCGGTGGATGCAGATTGGTGGAGGGCTCAGGCATTGTGGTGGTGGAGGCGAACTTGTCGGCGATGGGTGCAGCGGCGGTGAGGTTGCAGCGAGGGGTGTGCATGGGGAGGCTTGGCGGCGAGGAGGGGTTCTGGGTAGTTGGTGAAGAGGGGCGAAGGTGGTGCGGAGAGGTGGTTGGTGGTGTGGCGAGCGTGGCGTGGGCATGGGTTCGAGAGAGGGAGTGGGAGAAAACGGGGAAAGTGCGAGAAGGAACGAGAGTGAGGGGGAGGAGAGAGTTAGAGAGACGAGGTAGAGAAGGGTGCGCGGGCGCATACGCGGTCGTGGGTCGGGGCGTGGGATCGTGGTCACGAGCGGGGGCACGTAGGGGAAAACGAGCGGGAAAACGAGGGTGGAGTGGGGAAGAAAGGTGTATGGGTCAGGTCGGGTCGGGTCGGGTCGCGGGTTATGGGCGCGGGCCAGGAGAGGAAAGGGAGAGAGAGAGATGGGCTGGGCTCGGGGGAATAGGGAAATGATTTAAAAGAAATTGAAAAGAAATAGAAGGGAGTGGGCTGGGTTAGTTTAGGGAAAATAATGAAAGGAAAAATAGAAGTATGGTTAGGGTTTGGGGAAAAAGAATTGGGCCTGGCAAAAATAAAATTTAGTGAAAAGAAATAGTTTTTAGGATTTTAGTTTTAGATTAGTAGGTTTAGAAATTATTTTAAATAAAAAATACATACATATATATATATATATATATATATATATATATAAATTGAAATAAATCTGGATTAAATTCTGGAAAATACGGAAAATCTGTAGAAAATTTGGGAAAATATCTAGAGACATTACTTATTAAAATACGCTAATTATTTATAGGGACTGGATATTACACTGACGATCAAGAGCGATCCAGATCTTCGAGGAGCTCAAGGAGAGGAGGAGAAGAAGACCCGAAGGACAATGTTCTAGGAGGTATAAAACTCTTACCGAGTAGTTAAACCTCCAAGTAGATTTAGCTAGTTAAGGTTTCTGTTAAGATCCTGGAGTTTTGTCGGTGTTGTGAAATAAGAAAAATCGTTTTTTTGTAAATTACGCCTCCCCGCGAACCTACGGGGTGCGTGACATCGACTTACATTGGTATCAGAGCCTACTCAGACATTAACTAGTTTGTTAGATGATGTTTAAAGTTACGAAACCAAAATAACTCCGAAACAGTCGAAACAAAATCAAAGTTTCTGTCGATTTTCAAAGAGGCTCTAAAAATCATTTGAACAATTGCAGAGTGCTCTTCTTGTTGTAATTAGAACACCACAGAAAAACGAGACAAAAACTCAAACTTTTGGCCGGCCAAATATGTGTTTTTCCCGGCCTGGCCGGTTCAATTTGGGAGTTTGGTCTTGAAATTTTGGTGGTGTTCTGGAATCTTGGATTTAGGTTTTCAGGTGTTGTTTGTTTTTGCCCAGATTTCATATGCTGTTATCTTTATATTGGGGCAATACGGAGTATTTCGAAATCACAATTTTAACGTCATTTATAAGTTTCAGTTTGCACATGTGTTGTTAAACGTCAACTAATTGCTATATGTTGATTAGTGGGGGTTGCACATATAAGTATCATGTGATGGTCTGTGTATATGAAGTATTGGATCGTCGTAGATGAATAGCCGGGGGATGTGAGAAGAGTGTTTTCTTTTCTTTCATTCATATAAATTTGTAAATTGATATCATATTATTTTTGCGGGGCACATCCGGGTTGAGGTTGTAGTCACCGTTGTATTATTTCATTTACTTTTTCATGCACGTAGGATAGACCCAAGGTGGGATGCACAAACTGCCGGGTTCTTGAAGTGCCGAGTGGCCTACTCATTTTATTGAGAGAGGTTGCTTCACTTCGGGAATTTGGCGGGTAGTTTGCCTCACCCGTAGGGGTCTAGGGTGGGGTTTGGCTATTCATCACGATCGTGAAATCCGTCTTTCGTTCTAGGCTAAAACGAAACATGGAAATCCTAGTATATCCAATATATTCATCTGTGTTGTGATCTGTGATTTGGAATGTCTATTATTGCATGAGACGAATGGCTATATATATATATAATAAATGTTGCTTATATTTTGCACCCGTGCTAGTCCAGCCCCCGGTTTGCCATTAGTTAAGTAACCTAATGGTGCATGACGGGACCCCGTGGCGAATGCAAATGACATAAGCGTACGTTCTATTTTCGTTTCTTTTCTGCAATGATAGGGTTAAATGATGGGACCACATTAATGTTGATTAATGCAAGGAAAAAAAACCAAAGTTTAAATCGTTGGAACAATTTCAAAACAACTATATCAAGTTCATTATGTTCACGGTTTCGCCAAAACCATTTGTAGCCCTCCGTCATTTCAGATGGGTATTCAGTAGTATTCAAGCTATGTGTTTTGATCTTCGCCAAGGATAGTGATTGGTAGCTGCTGGGTATTCATCTGTAGCATAGATAGATGCATTGATTTGGGACAGTCGTACAACTATTTTAGCCTTCGTCAAGGGTTTGTACGGGCGGGTTCAAATTAACCTGGATAATAACGGGTAGAACTTGACTTGCGTCTTATGATATGTTGGCCTTCGTCAAGGTCATAAGCGCTTGGAGCAAAAATCCACATCGGGAGTTTCTAAGGAAAATGAAACTTGCTAGTGTTGCATACCATTTAGAGTGTGATGATTTTGGTAGGATTCCTTCAAGGTTGTCACACGATGATATTTGGATCCCGATCCTACTGTGAGTATCTGCTACTCTTCGGGAGATTTTTTCCACTAAACAATCAATGCTGTAAACCAAGTAGGTGCTTAGAACGGTGTTAGCGGGGCTACGCCTCCAGGGAAAAGAGGTTATATAATTAAGGAACTTCGCGAAAGCGTTGGAAAACCTCCCTCAAAGTACTAACACTAGCCTGGCCGAAAGGTTAAGCAAGAATTGTAAGAGTGAGATTAATCCTGACTAATTCTTCATTTATGGTTTGAAGGAGGATTCGAGAAACAGTGGGAGCCATCCTTTTTCGATAAATTAATAACCAATCTAAACTTGCAATAGCATCATACTGAGTGTTTCTTCTCTCTCTCTCCTAATTGCAGCGACCAAAATGACCGGGCTTAAGTTACCGCTGGATAATAATAAATTGATTGGGCCAAACTATAAAGATTGGCTAAGGAATGTCCAGATGGCCATTACCTATGACAAGCTGGGCTACCTCTTTACTACCAAAGCCCCCGCCGTCCCAGGTCCAGATTCTACCATCGTGAATGTTGAAATCCGTAACACATGGGAAATAGGCAGTGCGAGAGCTAAGTGCCTCGTGTTGGCCTCAATGGATAATGAACATCAAAGGAGGCACGACAAGATGGACTTGGATTCCATCTTCCTCCATACCAAGGATTTATATGGAGAGCAATCTCGTATCGCAAGATATGAGACCTTGAAGAAATTGTTTCAGGCGAGATTGGATGTTGGGTCATCTGTAGGGGACCACGTCCTTAAGATGATCAACTATATTGAAGAGCTCGCGGACCTTAGGACCATGCTAGAGAACGAGTTATATACTGACTTGATTCTACAGTCCCTCCCCTCTACCTATGCCCAGTTTATCTTGAATTTAAATATTCAAGGGAAGGAAGTTTCACTTTCAGAACTCCTTAACATGTTGAGGAGTACTGAAGGCACCCTGCAGAAATCCAGAGAGACACTCGCTCTACTTATTAGTGAATCTTCCTTTTCTAGATTCAAGGCGAAAGCCAAGGGAGAGAAGAAGAAGGCCTCCACTAAGCCAAGAGGCGGTGTCAGTAAGGTAGAGGGAAATGGCAGGGCAAAAGTTTCGGGGCTATCAGTAGGGAAGGATGAATGTTTCTATTGTCACGGGAAATGGCATTGGCAGAAGAACTGTAGGGCTTGGAAAGCCAGAAACCAGGATTCGAAACACGTTGTGGTTTCGGTTTTAGGTGTGTTTATGATTGAAAATTGTCTGTCAATTAAACCTACTTTCTTCCTGGGTACTTGATACCGGATCATGATCTCATATCTGTAATTTATTACAGGCTCTGAGAAACCGTATAGTTATCAAGACAGGTGATATGAATCTCAGGGTTGCTAACGGAATGAGCGTGGATGCAGTATCTGAAGACTACCTTAGCACCATGATGAGGTTATAGAATCATCTACCATGCCAAATTCAAAATTTTCTTGGTGCTAAGCTAGACTAACAAGGTCTTTAACTAGATTATTAGGGTTTTCTTTAGATGAAATGTTAACTAGAGAGAAGGAAAGATATTTATACCTTGGTAGAACCAAGTCCTTCCCTTCACATGCTCCTTGTAGTACTCCCGTGACTCGACTAAGCTTCTCTTGAGACATCGAACGAGCTAGCTCCAGTGATCTTTACGCCAAAGATGATCCACCACGAAACTCCTACAAGTTCAAGCTACCACTACACTAAACTCCTTTAGTGTAAGAACACACTAGTGTAGAGTGCTAATCTACACTAGGATGATGATGTGGGGAATGTTAGAAGCTCACAAATGCATTCAAGAATCCATGGTTCACATCACATGTGAGGGTATGGATCTTGAAAACATGAAGAGGAAGAAGAAGATGAGCATGAAGCAAAGAGAGCTTGAAAATGACTAAGTAAAAAGAATGAAGTGAGAATGGCATATCTCAAGACCTCACTTATTCAAGCATCCATTTGTTTCAAATAAACAAATGGAACCATGCTTGAATAGTGAGTCAAGAGTGAATAAACAATAATAAATAGCATAATCACACCATACTCTCCATGTCTCCTCCTTTTCCACCTCATTTCTATTTTTCATAAAAATAGAATTTCAAGCATGCTTCATTATTATATATATTTATATATCAAATATATTAATATATATATAATGAAGATTAATTAGTGAGCTAATGATATTAGTTAGGATATAATTATATCACATATAATATATATCATATTATTAAATCAACAATTGATTTAACAATCCGGTTATATCACATACGACCGGCTAATATCATTTATCTGTATATCGCATTATCAAATCAACACTTGATTCGATAATCTGGTTATATCACATATAACCCAAGTCGATAACAGATAACTGCCAGATTACAATACGACATCACATACTCGTATTTAATCAGGCCCACACACATATCACATACGTGTCCTACTTCGTTTTGCTTGAACCAGGAAACTTCTGTGTGGGACTCTAAAGACTCGTCAATACGCCAGCAGTAGGTAATGATCATATCAGTCACCTAAAAGCTGTCAGCGGTACTAGTTGAACGTAACGGCTACCCGGGTATTGAGCGATATGAAGATCAACAAGCAAGCCTGCCCACTGTCTCCATCAAGCCTATCAGTAACACTCCCGTACAGTCTGGTCTCTTCGTCTGATATGTCGCATATCATGTCTAGGGGTGAAAATCGTCAGACCCTAGTAACGTGATAAGTCATATCGATGTTTGGCCTATAACGGTTCGAAAAACTACTGATAACACTTATCAGTATATCTCGGCAGCAGCCCTGGCCAGGGACTTCCAGTTATAGCCAATCGAATATAGCGCAACATCAATCCCCAATACCGGGAGAGACGAAACCCCTCCTATCGCTCATTGCCTCCATACGATTCGAGACTGTACCCAAAATCCACCTGTTTGCATGTCTCCTTTGAGCGTGGTAGGGAGGAAATCAAAGCATAGTGGGAGCCGCATAAGACTCTATGACGATCTCGGGTCTACAGACTAATCTGTACCAGTGTCACCATAGGACTGCTATCCGACGATAGATATACTACCACATAGGAGTCCTCAGTGAGTCCTATTCAGTGTACCCAGGCTCCACTGAGCACCTGTATACCATCTCTGATGTCAAACACCAATGGATGCGGGATCATCCATCGCTCATCATATGGGTCAAGAAGCATATACGCTGGTCTACTCTGAAATATCGATGCCCTGTCTCGATATTCCCTCAACTAGGAACAATTAAAGGATGTACTTGTGAACTACCCTAGCCCCACTAGTATGATCTCCATCATAGTCCTGGTAGTCAAGTACATATCCTAAGGGCTTTATCAATATGTGAGAGCAAGACAGTATCACAATATAAGTCTACTGTTAAAATAAAGGTAACCAGATAGCATACTATCTTGTCGAGCAAGAAAGTCCTCTCTCTCTATATATATCCAAGCATCCACTATAATATACATCGTATGTACAATAAGCGCCTCTAGGGCATACATATAACTAATAATCTCCTACTTGCACTAAGGCCATGTGTTGTAATATCTCATACCCAACATCCCAAAGAGTCTCTCAAATTGCGTCTGGGGGAGGGCCTTCATGAGTGGATCCGCTACGTTGTCCTTCGTGTCAACTCTCCTGACCTCGATCTCTTGGCGATCTACTGTCTCCCGGATCAGGTGATACAGCCTCAAAATATGTCTAGATCTCTGATGGGACCTGGGTTCCTTGGCCAAAACCACCGCTCCATTATTATCACAATACACGGGTATTGGATGCTCAATGGATGGAACCACACCAAGCTCATTAATGAACTTCTTCATCCAGACATCTTCTTTGGCAGCATCGTTGGCAGTGATGTATTCAGCCTCCATCGACGAGTCTGCAATGGTGTCTTGCTTGGTACTCTTCCAACACACCGCCCCTCCGTTGAGGGTAAAGACAAAACCCGAGACCGACTTACCGTCGTCCTTATCACTTTGGAAGCTAGAGTCGGTAAAGGACTCCACTTAGAGTTCACCATTACCGTACACCAAGAACATCTCTTTAGTCCTTCTCTCAAGTACTTGCGAATGTTTTTTACAGCTGTCCAGTGATTCTTTCCTGGATCTGCTTGATACCTACTCACTACACTTAGTGAGTATGCTACATCGGGTCTGGTACATAACATCGCGTACATGATAGAGCCTACTGCCGAAGCATAGGGTATCCCTTGCATGCGGGATCTCTCCAAATCAGTTTTGGGAGACATCTCTTTGGAGAGAGTGAGTCCTGAAATCGTGGGTATATTCCCACGCTTGGAATCTTCCATACTAAATCTCTTTAGTACGGTGTCAATGTACCTGGATTGGGACAATCCCAGTATGCGTTTAGATCCATCTCTATAGATCTTAATCCCCAAGATATAGGAGGCATCACCGAAATCTTTCATTGAGAATCTTTGTGATAAAAAGAGCTTGACCGAGTGCAGCATAGGAACATCATTTCCTATCAAGAGTATGTCATCCACGTATAGTACGAGGAAGACGAATTTACTCTCTGCGACCTTCTTGTATATACAAGGTTCATCTATATTTTTGATGAAGTCAAACTCTTTGACTATCTCATCAAAACAGATGTTCCAGCTCCGTGATGCCTTCTTTAACCCATAGATGGATTTAAGCAGCTTGCACACCTTTCCGTTGCTCCCACTGTCTATGAAGCCCTCCGACCGAGTCATGTATATGCTCTCTTCTAAATCACCATTTAGAAAGTCGGTCTTAATATCCATTTTCCAGATTTCGTAGTCATGGTATGCGGCTGTTGGAGATAGTGCCCTCAAAGTCAATTATTGGATCGCAAGTACGTGATTGCAATGATTGAGGCATGACCTATACCGATATGACAGTCTTGCTCGAGATGATAGTATGCTATTTGGTTTGTCTTTATCATCGTATACATGCTTTAGTTCACTATTGCATGATGATAGAGCCCATAGGATTCTTGCTTGACTACCAGCAGTATGATGGCGATCATATACGTGGGAGCTGAGGTCTGTAAGCACATCCTTAAAGTGTCCCTAGTCGTGGGAGTTTCGAGACAGGGCATCGATACTCCAGAGTAGACTAGTGTATACAGTCGAGACCCCGACGAGCGGCGATGGCCGGTCTCACAAGCCATTGGTGTTAGTTGGTTCACCTAAGATGTATACAGGTGCTCACTGGGTTATGAGTACACCGGACAGGACTCGCCGGGAATCTGCTAGTTGGTGTTATACCTAGCGTCAGATAGCAATTCCCTGGTGACATGTGTACAGGTTAGTTCATCGACCTGAGGTCGTCATTTGTCTCGTGTGACTTCCCACTGTGATTTGATTTCTACCCTACCACGGCTCAAAGGAGTCGTGCAAACAGGTCTTTTTTGGGTACAGTCCCGAGCCACATGGAGGCAAGTGAGCGGATCGGCAGGGGATTCGTCTCTCCCGGTATTGGGGGTGAGATCGCGCTGTGTCTGGGAGAGCCATTACACAAAGCCCTCGGCCGAGGCAGGAGATTTACAGGTAGGTACTCCAGTAGTATCTAAGGGTGTTCTGGGCCACTCTCTGACACGACTTATACCGCTATTGGGGGTCTAACGTTACTAGCCCCCTAGGCAGATATGCGATACTCATAGACGAACGGACCGGACTGTATATATATTGTCACCGTTAGGCTCAGTAGGGTTTATGGATGAGTTCGCTCGTCAGCTTCCCTTCCAATCAATACATAGGCAAACCGTTACGTACAGCTTGTACCTCTGACGTGTTAGAGGTTTTACCTAGTGCCAGTGTGTTGATGAGTCATTAGAGTCCCCCACAGACACTTTCCCAAGTTCGGGCGAAACGTTGTAGATGCCGTATGGTTTTATGGCAGGGTTCGGAAAATGCACGTGCGTTTTCGCATGTGTCGTTTTTCGGGCAGATAATACTGGTAGGCTTTGGTTTAAGCCGGTGTAGGGTTGCTATGCACGCGCACAAGGGTCTACGAGGCATCAACCATGCCCGATTAAAAAATTAGCCGTGCCGAACAACCCGAATACGGATCTTTAAACTAGAGATTAGGCGAAAACTAACATGTTAACAACTTTAACACTAAGTGAGAGGGATTACAACCTTTGTAGATCCGGTCCTTCACTTCATATGCTCCGTGTTGTGGTCCCTTCGCTGCGATCATCGGGATCCGGACTCTCGAGAGGTTCCACGAAGAGAAAGATGCAACCTTTGCTTCCGATCTTCGATACTAAGATGATCTACCTTGAAGTTTCTTTAACACAAGCTAATACTCATGAAATGATGTGAACACCCTCATCTAAATGGCAAGGGAAGATGAGGATGATGAAGTAGGATTTATGCTCTCTTTATTTATCTTTTTCTCATATTTATTCATCACCTTTTGAAAAACTAGTAAGCTTTTCATGAAAGAATGAAGGAGGAAGAAGATGAATAATCATTTGTGATGAATAATAAAAGTTATCATAATCATTTATGCAACCATGGTTGTAGTAACCATTGTAGAGAGTTTACTAGGGTTAGGGTTTGGGTTAGGTCAAAGGGTGAGTCACTTACAAATATCTATCATAATATCTTAACAAAGACAAAGTAAAGCTTCTAGAATCAACTAGAAGGTTTAACCCTAATCCAAACCCTAATCATGTTTAAACTCCTCTAAACATGTTGCATTAATAATTATAATACGTTACAATATTATATATCACATATACAATATTTATTGTAACAAAATAAAATAATACATTTAACATATATCGCATATATATCAATGTATTACCCGAGTGAGAAAAATAATCTTTTAGTGAGCAAATATTAGTTAATGCAATTTAATATATCAAATATATTATTATACATTAAATTATCGAATCAACACTTGATCCGACAATCCGGCTATAACGCATATAACCGACTAATATTTATCCGTACCGATTCATCGAATCAACACTTGATCCGATGACCCGGCTGATATCAAATATCGCGAGAATAGAATAAGGTATCACATATCGCATTATCCTCGGTCCCGCACATATCACATATGTGCCCCTACTCCGTTTTGCCTGAGTCAAGAAACCTCTGTGTAGGACTCTAAAGAATCGTCAATACTCCGGCAGTAGGTGATGATCATATCAAACACCCACAAGCTGCAAGCGGTCAGCTAAACGTAACAGCTACCCAGGTATTGAGCGCTCAGAAGATCAACAAGCAAGCCTGTACATTCTCCTGCGAATCCAAACAGTAACACTCCCGTACAGTCCGGTCTCGTCGTCTGATATGTTGCATATCTCGCCTAGGGGTGGTAAACGTCAGACCCCAGTAGCTTGATAAGTCGTGTCGATATGAGGTCTATAACAATTCGAGAAACTACTGATAACACTTACCAGTAAATCTCAGCAACCCTGGCCAGGGATTTCCGGTTATACCCAATCGAACACAGCACAACATCAACTCCCTATACCGGGAGAGACGAATCCCCTCCTATCGCTCATTGCCTCCATATGATTCGGGACTGTACCCAAAAGCCACCTTTTTGCACGCCCACTTGGACGTGGTATGATGGAAATCAAAGCACAGTAGGAATCACACAAGACTCTATGACGATCTCGGGTCGACAGACTACTCTGTACCAGTGTCACCGGAGAACTGCCATCTGACGTATGGTATAATACCATCTGGGAGTTCTCGGCGAGTCCGTCCAGTGTACCCAGTCTCCACTGAGCACCCGTACACCATCCTTGATGTCAAACACCGATGGATATGGGATCATCCATCGCCCATCATATGGGTCAAGATGCGTATACGCTAGTCTACTCTGATGTATCGATGCCCTGTCTCGATACACCCTCGACTAGGAACAGTTATAGGATGTACTCGTCGACTACCGTGGCCCCACTAGTATGATCTCATCATAGTCCCAGTAGTCGAGTACATATCCTAAGGGCTTTATCAACATGTAATATAGAGACAATCAGAGTACATGTTAAGATAAAGTACAACCAGATAGCATACTATCATGTCGAGCAAGAAAGTCCTCCCTATATATGTCCTAGCATCCACTACAATATACATCGTATGTACAGTAATGGCCTCTAGGGCATACATATAACGATCCCTGTATTATACTGTGTAGATATAATATCTTTGTCTCAGATGCATTTGTATTCGGTCGTAATACAAATGCGGGTATGTTTATACTGATACGGGGTTATCCTGAAATTCGTTTCAGGATCACTTTTGGAAGTTGCCAGTTTCCAGTTTTCTATCAGCCGTATTTTGACATTCGGTTAAATGCGGATTTATCTTTTCTTGAGTTGTGTTTCTAGAAGGTTCTAGAATGATGACTAGGAGGGTGACTAGGCTTCATGACTCATTAGTGCATTTAATGATTCAATTAATGCATGATGACTAGGTTAGAAGGTTCATTGTATGCATTGATTATGTTCATACTAGGTGTCATGGTGATTCATCAATCTTATGGTCACCTCCTAGTTCCTACACTCACCCCCTCCCCTCTATTTAGTGGCCGGCCACCCTTGGTGAGGGATGATGGTTGCTTTGAAAAAGATTGATATTGTTTTGGACTCATGGAAATTAGATAAGCCTCATATCTCATTTCACCCGATTCCAAAAGGCAACTTCATTAACCGTTCGTCCATAGCCTTGGACGTAACGAGACAAAGTGTTCTACTCATTCTCTACATCATCTTGGTCGTCTCTTTTAGCAAACTTGACGATCGAGTTGCCTCGGTTCAGAGGCGGCAGCCCGTTTAAAGATCTGTCGACGTGGTGCCACCTGGACGAGAAGACTGGAGATTCAAGAGATCGGAGTAGCCGCAACAAAGCGTGGGATGATGGTTGAAGACCGAAGGACTCGGATCGTTCGGTATAACTCTTCTACCCACTTTGTAGTTTGTTAGTTTAGCTTTAATGGCAGATCCGGGTTACGGTACGCGATAGCGCCAGTTGTAAAAAGTTTTTGTTCCGCATTTGGCGTCTGTTAGACGGCCGGGGCACTACCGTGGACTTACAGCAGCGATGGCAAGTAGGATTCAGATGGACTTAAGCATAGCTACTGGAGAAAAGGTTTCATCATAATCCACACCTGGTCGTTGACGAAAACCTTTTGCAACAAGTCTAGCTTTGAAAGTCTCAACTTTTCCATCTACACCAAGTTTCTTCTTAAAGATCCATTTTCTCCTAATGAGTTTTACCCCTTCGGGAGCAACTTCCAAAGTCCATACTTTGTTGGTGTACATGGATTCCATCTCAGATCGTATTGCATCCAGCCATTTCACAGAGTCCCCACTCGTGATGGCCTGCTCGAAGCTAGTTGGGTCATCATCTTCCATGATGCAATTCTTGCTCCCACCATCAACGAGAAAACCGTAGTATCTCTCAGGTGGATGAGGAACCCTACTAGATCGGCGGAGAGGCTGGGGTTCGCTGGGAACTACTGAATTCTCTGGTTCCACTAAATCTTCAGTTGTACTTTGTTCATCTGGAACTTCTTCCAGTTCTACTTCCTCGCCACTAATTTCTTCATCAAGAAATTCCTTTTCTAAAAAGGTGGCATTGCGAGAAACAAACACCTTTTATTCCTCGGAACAGTAGAAGATATACCCACGTGAATTTTTGGGATATCCAACAAACTGACACAGAATTGACCTTGCCTCGAGTTTGTCCGGATTTTGTGTTTTAACATAAGCCGGACAACCCCATATCTTAATATAATTAAGACACGGTCTCTTTCCCTTCCATATCTCATATGGAGTGGTAGGCACAGATTTGGAAATGACCATATTCAATAGGTGTATGACTGTCTCAAGCGCATACCCCCAAAAGGAAATAGGCAACTTAGCAGTGCTCATCATAGAGCTCACCATATCCAATAGGGTACGATTCCTCTGCTCCGATACACCGTTGTGCTGTGGTGTATACGGAGGAGTAAGCTGAGAGAGAATCCCATTCTCTTTTAGATATTCACAGAATTCTGTGCTCAAGTATTCTCCTCCCCGATCAGATCGAAGGATTTTAATACTTTTACCCGTTTGGTTCTCTACTTCGTGCTTATATTCTTTGAATTTCTCAAAAGCTTCAGACTTGTGTTTCAACAGGAACACATGTCCGTATCTTGAGAGATCGTTAGTGAATGTAATGAAGTATAAGGAACCATTCCTGGCATGTGTAGATATGGGACCGCATATATCACTATGTTTCAGTCCCAAAAGTTCCGTAACTCTTTCTCCATGTCCACTAAACGGAGTTTTGGTCATCTTGCCTTTGAGACATGACTGGCAAGTGTCATAAGATGAAAATTCGAACGGATTCAAATATCCATTTTTATGCAACTTAGCTAGTCGTGTCGCATTGATATGATATAGTCTAGAATGCCACAAGAAAGATTCGTTCATTTATGAACTCTTCCTCTTGTGTGTGTTATGTACATTAAGAACTGTGTTTTGATTCAGAACGTATAATCCGTTACATAACGCACCAAACCCAATCAACACTTGATCTAGGTAAATGTTCATAACATTATTCTCTACTACAAAGTTATATCCTTCTTTATCCAATAAAGAAATTGATATTAAATTGCATATTATAGAGGGTACGTAGTAACAGTCATTCAGGATCAATGTATTTCTTGTTGGCAATACAAGGTGATATTCACCAACTGCTTTGGCTGCAACATTTGCGACATTCCCTACTTTTAGGGAATGATCACCTTTTCCCAGTTCACTACCTTTCCTTAGCCCATGCAACATATTGCATATGTGGGATCCCGATCCTGTATCTAATACCCAGGACGTAGAGCGTACTGAGAAAACAGTTCTCTGTAACTAATACACCTGAAGAAGTTGCATCAACATGCTTATTATTCATTTGGGTGGCGTGGGAATCCGGATATGTTCTTATTTCCTGCTCGGACTTATAACACTTATAAGTTGGAGCAGAACCAACTTTCCCATACTCAGTATAGCAAGCGGGTTCGGTCAATACATCCATATTATTATCTTGATTAAGGCGTGACATTGGTTGCTGCCTGGAGAGAGAGAGAGAAGGAAACGCGTTAGCGTGCGCTCTTTGCAAGATTAGATTGGTTATTTATCTTATCTAATCAGGACGTCTCCCACTGGTTTTATCAAATCTTCCTTTAAACCCTAAAAGGTAAGACTAACCGGGATTAATTACACCTTACAAGTTTGCTAATCTTTCAGCCAGGTTAGTGCCGGTACTTTGAGGGAGGTTCCCCATGCTTTCGCACGGACCTAATTAAAATAGACCTCGTTTTCCCAGGGGCGTAACCCCGTTAACACCTTTCTAGACACCTACTTGATTGGCTAATTGTGATGTGTAAAACTCTCCCAGGAGTAACTCTTACTCGCAGTGGGTATCGGGATCCAACTATCTCATAGAAGGTATGCAATCTTATTGTAAATTTCAACACTTGAAATTCCCAATAATACTTTTGCCCCTAGCAACCTATGACCTTGACGAAAGCCAACAAACCATAGGCCGCTGGTCAAGTTCAACCCGTACATTTCTTGATTGAATTAAACCCACCCGTACGACCCTTGACGAAGGCCAACAAAGTCGTACGACTACCCTAATCCAATCGCATCATATGCAGCAGATAAGCAGTAAGTAGCTACCGCACACTACGCCTTGACGAAAGGCCAACAAACGTAGCACGAATACTAAATACTACATATCTGAAATGACGGAGGGCTACGAAAGGTTTTTAAGAAAACTTTTTGCGTAATGAACTTGATATCGTTGCAGAATCGAGTGATTTTGAAAAGGAGTGTTTTTGAGGCATTTACTAGTTCCGCTAAAGAGGTCACTCCCGGTGAAGAGATCTCGGCTCTTTCCTCATCGAATGAGGTGCTGGATATTCTACAAGGAATACCGCTATGCAAAGCAAGAACTATAGAAGCAATCAAAAACTAAACCGAGTGAGTTGTAGCATTTGCTAGTTTCGCTAAAAAGGTCACTCCCAGTGAAGAGATCTCGGCTCTTTCCTTATCGAATAAGGTGCTGGATATTCTATAAGGAATACCGCTATGCAAAGCAAAAACTAGAGCTACCCTTTTTGAAAATTAGATTCTAAAACATCTTTAGGTTTCTTTTCTTTTATTAATCTCATTAATGAAGTCCCATCAATTAAGCTTTCTAAGCATCACAGAAAAATGAAATGAAAATAGAACGTACGCTTATGCCATCCGTATTCGCCACGGGGCCCGTCATGCACCGTTAGGTTACTTAACTACCGGTAGAGCGGGGGCTGGACTAGCGCGGGTGCAAAATATAAACAACGTTTATTATATATCATATATATAATATTACATTCGTCTCACGCAGTTATATGATCAACATCACAGAACACAACAGCAGAAGATAAACATATGAAATATTGGATATATTAGGATGTCCCTGTTTTAAATTTAGCCAGTAATATAAAACACGGATTCCACGGTCATGAAGAATAGCCAAACCCACATTCCATAGACCCCTACGAGAGCTGCAAGTAACCCTGCCAATTCTAGAATTAGGAGACCCGGTCTCAACTCCTTAAGATGGTCTCCCACTGGACTCTAGAACCCGGTTACTTATGCTCCCCGCCTTGGGTCTATCATAATGCGGAAAAGTAAATAATATACAACAGGTGACAACATCCTCATCCCGGAAGTGCCCCAATAAAAGAATATTACATACAAATTTTACATGAATGAAAAAGAAAACTCTCATGTCAAATAAAAACCCCGGCTATTCTTTCACGACGATTGATTTTGAGAATGATTTAGTGCTTATGCGTATTTTGTGACCAAAGAATTTACCCCAATCAAGAACGGCATTGCTTGGTACCTAGCCGGTGAGTACGGGTCGGTCCACAGGGATTTTGTGTATTTTCTATTTGTTCTAACGAGTTAATTCCAATTGGGGTTGGATTGATTATCACTAAAAACTGAAATGAGTTTGATTAGAATTAAAATCTTGCTAGGGTTAGGTTTAGGTTAAGTTTGGAAATTCAATATTTCTCACCGCTTTCTATGCCCTAATTAAGATCTATTTAGGTGTTAAGGTAATAATTAACAAAGTGGATTAGTACCATCGGGAAGAAACTAGGTTTCTTCCTCTAGGTCCTTGTCCGTCCTTTCTTAATTCTTACCCTAATCTCCATGGAAAACATATACAACCGGTCTTTTAAACTACGGTATCACTGCTACCTTATGGGATAGGGTGCCGTAGTGAGCGGTGTGTGTATGTATGCATAGAGTCCTATTAAAATGTATAATGGGCAAGAAAGGGGTGAGAGATTTTCATCTCTCAAACCTTTCCTATTCCTAACCCTAATAAGTGAGGAACTACTCACTCATTAGGGAATTGATAAAAGATTTCATTTTTTTACTGTTTTTAATAACCTAATTATCTAATCTACGGCGGATAAATAAAATTGCTAAACTACGGCAGATAAATAAAATTAATTAGGGCAGAAAGGAAAATTAACTAGGGCATAGAAAAGAAGGACTTACTTTATTTGATGCACTCTTCAAACATTTACAGCAATTAAAATTCTGAATTTAGATGAATAAAATGAGGCACAAGAAGAGGCATGCTCCAAAAAGAGCTTTAGGGTTTCTATTTATAGATTATAGAAACCCTAGGGTTACATCTGATCCCTATCTACATTTACAAAATTACCCTAAGAAGCCTAATCAACGCACTGCCACACCGTCAAAGTTTGCACCGACACGTGCTCACCATGGCCGCGGATACACGGCCATATGCCCTGTTTGGCCGCGGATCCGCGGCCATATGGTGGAGTCATTGGCTTTGTTTTCTTCTGTTGCTTCAAGTTGCTTTTCACTTAGTTTTTCTTCACTTGGTTCTTCAGAATGTCTTCTAGTTACTTCCAGATTTCCACAGTGCATAATGTCGTGGACTTTTACCGTTTGCTTCGTGTCGAAGTCTTGAACCTTGTGCTGCCTTTGTACTTTGTGAACCTGTTCAACGATCTTCATTTGTCCCTCAAACTGTAGGCATGATCAAGATTCTTCCATTTGTTGGTCGTAGTCTTACTTTTGTATCGTCTTTTCATCATTTTCACTGTTTTGTTCCGAGAACCTGTAACCTGCAACTATGTAGCATACATGGATCAAAAGCATCTGTTTATTTGTAAAATGAATAAGAATGGGGAATATAATAATGCAAAATTATGATATGAACAAATACCCCCAAACTTATCTTTTGCTAGTTCTCGAGCAAAACTAGTTTATTCTCGAAAAAACCCTACCTCACTTTCGCAGGGAAACACGATTGCACCGAGCTCGTGCAACAAGCCGTTAAACCTCTAGGTGTCCCCAGTAGGAGGAGTGTTGTCTCCTGAGGGTTTTCAGCGGATACTACCCACAAAATCCTATCAATTCGGCATATTGACTTTTATTCTCCAATTCGGTTTTCTCAATAAGAAATTCTATTATCTTTAACTCAGAAATTATCAACCCTTATTTTTCACGCTTCCTTATCATTTAACTTAAGATTATATATGTTCTTGTAAATTTACTTAGCTTTTAGCATCTTTTAAGTTTTCCTTCTAAGGTTCCATCTCAACTTAAGAATTTTTATCATCTCTACTAAAAATATAAGTCCTATTTTTCATTCCTATCTCTCATCCAAACCACAATCATATATCCCGACGTGTGTGTATGTATCACCCCTACACTTGGAAATTCAATTCAAGCTATCATACTCTTGTCCATCGTCCAAAGTACTTTTAGTTGGTGAATTTTTAGATGAAATTGCTCACACATCCTTCATGCGACCGTTAATACTTCTTAAGGTATTAACGACCGATTACAAAATGTGTTTGCGTATTAAGACGTAATTCCTCGTCTTGTAATACCCAAGGCTTTAGCAGTGACTCCCAAACCAGTTGGTCTAAGGCACTAGGTGATAAAGCACCCTCGCTATAGATTATTTTAATTTTACGCAGCCTTAAATAATTACAAAATCGGTGTTCATTTTTTTTATATCTCTTTATTCACAATTAGAATTTTATTTTCCTTCATACTAAGGATTTTAGACGAGCATTTCAAGGTATCCTCTACTATTCCAAGTTTCAAGGTTCGTGTTTGTGCAAGTTGTAGGGTATATTTTTTAGAATTTAGACTTAAGGTTCGGAATTATTTTTCAGACTTATACTCCAATAAAAATTTCAATACTCCTCCCTTATTTTGACTTAGCCCAAGAAGTGAACTCAAAATTTGCTTATTTCTAAGTAAACTACAAAGACATATATTTTCTACCGTTAAATTTTTAGAAAGGTTATTTTTAGGGTTTTTAATTTACTAAGTTTAGGATCTAGTTTTTCCTAACTTGTTAACCATCTTGTCAAACTTAAATCAAATATGGCCAAAATTGAACTTTTCAATTTTTATAATTTTAAAAAAAAATTTCAATTTTTATTTGATTTTTATATTTTTCTAATTTTTTTTATTTTCAATTTTATTTTCAATTTTTATGAATTTTTTATAAAGATGCAATGCTGAATTTAAACATGCAAAAGAAAAAGAAAAATATATACACAAATTCTAAAAAAATGCAATGCAAAAGATAACTATTTACAACCACCACCGCCCCCAAACTTATCTAAAAGCAGTGCCCTCACTGCTCGGCCCCACGCCGTGCCCTCGAGCGTGAACGGGAACGCTCCTCCCTACCTAGCAGGGTTCGGATCCCCTGCTCTACTTCAGTCAACCGCCGATCATGCTCCCTCGCTATCCCCCTCAACTCATCTATCCCCCTAACAGCTCTTCACATCAAATTTGCATGTTCTAAAAGGGTAAGTTCTCCTTCGCTCGCGGCCGAGCTGGAGCTAGGTGTTCGGGCGGGCACGTGTTCCGCCGGTTCAGTTCTTGACCACACATCCGTCAATCGTGTATAGGACGTAGAAACGCCCTCAATGAGAGGCCTGACAGGTATGCCTCCAAGCATGTAAAATTCGAACTCCTCCACAGGGAGGAAATATCGACACAGTTGTGTCACAAGCATGGGACAAGGGTGGTTTCCGGCTCTTTTTCCTGCACCTATTGAGTTTAGTAGCACCGTGCACATGTCGAAACGAGGGTTTCTTGTCATGAGTGTGTGCACGATATGCAGTAAGGGTGTAAAAAATGTGGTGTTGTGGAAACTACCAAAAATATTGTTTTGTGCCCAACGGCACACAGTTAAGACATTGGCGAAAAGGGTTCGCGCTTGGATCCCCTTCCGCGGTTCTCTTGAGCAATCATTGCCCATTAAGGGCATGTAATCCTCAAACTGTAATGGTTGATCACGAGCGGGTATCCTAGGGATTAATGTGACTTCATGTATGAAGTCTCTATCAATAATAAACTCCCTATCACCCTACTGCAATTTTATAAAGCCGTATTGGGCGAGACACTCATCTTCCATGCACTCGTAAAAATGAGTGACTAATTTCGGAAGGGCATAGGCGTTTGGGTGATTATACATCAGAAAGTTCCAGCCCCTACGTGCTATCTCATTTGCAAAATAACTTCCATACACCGCATATGAAAAAATTTGTGAAAAGTCACGTTCAAGTTGCATACTGGATGCCATTAGATAAGATATAGATCTACAGAATGAAAAACAGAAAGGAGTTGAGAGATCGAAACTCCCCTGAAAAATTCAGAGGGTGAAGACACACAGCTGCGGTGGAAGCATGGCGCAAATGGGGTTCTGGCGGCGGATCAGCGGTGGCGCAGAGCGATCGTGCTGTAGAATCGAGGCGGCTAGGGTTTGCTGTGAGAAATTTTTAGGGTTTGATATTTCGCAGTGAGCATCGGGGTTATTTATAGGGGAAGTGTGATGGATATTTGCAAATAAACCCCTCTAAAAAGAGGAAATTATTTGCAAATAAAAATTTTATTTTATTTTAAAATCTGAAAATTTACAAAAATACCAAATTTTTTTATATTTTTATTTTTAAATTTTTATTATTATTTTTTATGTTATTTTTGAAAGCCAAATCATACCCCGTCTAACTTGAGTTAAACAATGCTAAGCTTTTAAAGAGGGGGTTCAAAGTTATTGGTCGATACCAAGCTTTGCAAAGACCAAAAGTCAACACCAACCATTTGAAGAATTTATCAGTGTAAAGTATCAGTCGGTGGAAGAACATGTTGTATAGAGGGAAGAAGAAGTGGGGAAGAGATAAGTGATGGTATGGATAGGTTTGTGTGAACATGAATGTGAGGAGATAAAAGGTGCTGATAAATAAAAACGAGAATGTGAATGTTCAATTATGGGTGGAATATTGGCATTCTCGTATTTTATTAGAAGAAAAGGTGGTGGTTCAACTTCTATAGGTGGAGGTTGATTAACCACAAAATCCTCGAGGTGTCTCTGTGGATCCTTTACTGGCTTGGCATCATCTATCATATGTATATGATGTTCAACTATGAGGGGACTAATCCCCTTGATGTCCGCCATAGTCCAGCTAAAAACTTGCCGATTATTTTGTAAGACCATTAAAAGGGCTTTCTCTTGCTCGAGAGCTAGAGATGCCGAGATGATAACAGGAAGGGTCTCATTCTCACCTAAGAGAGCATATTTAAGATGAGACGACAACAGCTTGAGTTCGAGTTTTGGAGGTGAAACAATTGAAGGTAAAATTGGTGAAACTGTCTCGAACTCGAAGAATTCCATCAATGGTTCGAAATGACTGTAAGCAACCGAGTCGGATGGTTCAACTAACTCATCCGAAAATTCAAAGGACTCAAACTCGGGCGGTGAGTCTTCAAAATCGTCCGAAAAAGTGAAACACTCATAATCGTTATCGGTTGTGCAAACTGTGTCAGATTCAAGGAGGAACGCACTAGTGGCGTCAAAACTGCTGTGATCGAACAGAAATTTTTCGAGCTCACAGTCCTCCTGCGTGATTTCGTGGATCGAGCAAACATCAAGTATACTGGCTTTTGGCATGGAGGGCAGACTTCCTATCTTGTAAATGTTGAACTCACTTGATATCTTCCCGAAGGATAGAATCATAGAGCCGCTGCGACAGTTGATTACAGCATTGGAAGTGGCCAAAAATGGTCGACCGAGGATCACCGGAATTTGGTTCCGTGGGTTAGCCACAGGCTGTGTGTCCATAACAATGAAATCAACAGGGAATATGAAGTCCCCTACTTTGATCAACACATCCTCTAACTCACCCTTAGGATGGGTGATGGATCGATCAGCCATTTGGAGAGTACAATGAGTGGGTTTCAACTCTCCAACACCTAATTTCTCATAAACGGAATAGGGAAGCGGGTTAACACTGGAACCAAGATCTAAAAGTGCTCGATTGATGTTCTTATCCCCAATTGTTATTGAAATTGTAGGACAGCCAGGGTCCTTTCGTTTTTGGGGCAAAGGTTGAGGTTGGGTAATAGCATTGCTCACGGCACTAGCTACGAGCACTTTCTTGGGTACCTAAGACTTTCTCTTTGTGGTGCATAAACCCTTTAAGATTTTCGCGTAAGAAGGGACTTGTTGGATTGCGTCCAAGAGAGGTATATTAATGCTAACCTGCTTGAATAACTCCACAATCTTCTCCATTTGGGGAGTTGGTTTATTGGATCTCAACCTGTTTGGAAATAGAATATTTTGAAAATTTGTTGAGACCAATGTTTGTGGAGTAGATTGCGGAGTTGGAACGGATTCCAGTGTTGGTATATTCGTGAAGTGAGATGTGGGTTCGTTCGAATTAGAAGAAGAAGAGCTTTGTGAAGAATGAAGAACAGGCTCTGAAGAAGAAGATGAAGATGAAGAAGATGAAGAAGATGAATAAGAAGCACCGGCAGGGGTGTCATCACTATTACCCACGTTATTATGCAACACTTTTCCAGATCTCAACGTGGTCACAGATTTACATTATGATTTTGTTGTTCATATGCAACATGTGCGTTATGTGCGTGACCGGGATTTGGCAATGGTTGAGATGGAAGCTTTCCCTTTTCTCGCTCGCTCAACGCAGCATTTAGTTATGCAATTTGGGCCTCAATTGATTTGATGCTTTGATCATGTGAAGCACTGTTTTGCACCAAAGACTGAATGGAAGTTTCCAACCTTGCTGCGGATTGGGTAGATTGTTTCAAAAACGCATCTAGACTTCGTTCTAGCGAGAAAACCTTATCGTTATTTGGTTGAACAAAATTGTTTTGAGGATAAGAGTTGTTGGGTACAAAAATGTTCATTTGGTTTGGGTAAGGTTGGGGTTGGAAAGGTTGCTGGTATTGAGTTTGTTGAGGTGCTTGTTGTTGTAGAGGAGGAGGCCTTTGAAAGTTGTTATTGCCTTGGAATTGTTGATTTTGATTCCAAGCAAAATTTGGGTGGCTCCTCCAACCAGGATTATAAGTTGAAGAGTATGGATCATTTCTTTGTCTTTACTGAAAGGCAGCATTGACTTGATCTTGCCCTTGAACAGGTGGATTATAAGGACACTCTTCGGTTAGATGGGATGGATCCGAACAACAAGCGCAAACAGTGCGTGGGGGTAAAGCAGGGGAAGGAGAAGGCGATGAGAATTTGCTCTCAATTGCTTCTAGCTTTTTCGTAAGTGCGGCCATTTCGGCCTTCATTGCAATCGACATGTCTAGTTGATGTATGCCTGCCCTAGATTGACCTGATGAAGAAGATGAGGTGGTCTTAGTGCTTTCCCACTGAAGTGTTTGTTCAGCAAGATCGTCGAGAAACTGCCAAGCTTCCTCGCTTGATTTTGTTAGAAAGTGACCTTGACATATGGTTTCCAGCAACTGCTTAGTTGCTGGGTTTAATCCTTTGTATAAAGTTTGGCAAAGTTGCCAATTCTCGATACCGTGGTGAGGGCATTGAACAAGTAGGTCTTTAAATCTTTCAAAACACTTCCAAAAAGGTTCGGAAGGAAGCTGGGAAAATTGAATAATTTCGTTGCGAATTCTTGCGGTCTTGTGGTGTGGGTAAAACTTTTTAAGAAAATCCTTAACAAACTCTTCCCAATTTTTTATTGAGTGTGATGCTGTGCTATATAACCATTTCTCGGCTAGGTCACATAGAGTGAATGGAATGACACGTAGCCTTATAGCATCATCAGAAAGTTGTGTAGTCTTCATCATTGCGCAAACATTCTGGAATTTATTTATGAAGATATAGGCATCTTCGGATTCCAGCCTGTGAAATTTAGGCAACATGTTGATGAAGTGGGGTTTAATCTCAAAGTTATCCCCATTAGCCGGTGGAAGTGAAAGACAAGTGGGTAAAGCGGTGCGGATAGGGTAGAAAAGATCCTGGAGCGCGATTCGTTGGGGCGCTTCAACAGGTGGGTGTTGTGGGTTATTCGCACCTAGTGGAGGTGGAATCAGTCCCGCGGGTAAGGGGTTGTTAGGATTGAATCTCGACATCTCCTTAGAAGACGAAGAATATGAAGGTGAAGGTAAATAAGTGGAAGGAATTTCGACTTCGGAGTCGAAAGCGTCGTCAGTCGGTACTAACGAGACACGGACTAAACGGGCACTAGTGTCCCTAGTCCCACCGGACATACACTAAAGAGGTAGTGTAGTCAAAAGGTGAAAACAGAAGGTGGGGGTAAGAAAACGTCAATGGAAGGAAATGGGTGTAAGTGGGGTGCAATGGATTTCTTAGCGACAAGTGGCAAGTTTTTGTAAAAAAAATTTTGTTTTATGTTTTTTATAAGGAGCTTTTTGCAAAAAGATTTTCAATAAAAAGCTTAGACACACGTTCAATCAATCACAAAATGCACAATCAAGCCTAGATCTAGGGTCACCTAGGTTAACTAGACTGCTCTTAACTGTTCCAAAGGGCAAGTTGTGAGGACCTCAAATCGCCCCTTCACCACCAATTGTGGCCAGGTAAGCACAAGGTAAGGAAAGGAGGGATCCGCTCACGAATCACCGTGAGACGGGCCTTTTAAAGTTACCTTTCCCCACTTGTCTAGCCTAGGCACCACAAACTCTGGTTTAGATAAACGATCGATGCCTACAATTATTCCTTTGTCCTATTGAGCACGAAGTCTTTATAGGCCGAGTCTAATCTTTTTTAATTAAATCGATGGTCAATGCAATATGCTTTTTGTGATTTTTGGGGTCCTAGGAAGGGTAATGAAATCCCCATCCAATCTGGATTGGTGTAAAAGCCCCTTAAAGTCAATTTTAAAGATGCAAAGCAGTAAACACAATCAAAAACTTGCAATTTTTTTTTATTGCGGCGCAAAGAATCCTGCACAAGATCAAGTTATTGGAAAAGGGAGAGAAGTTTTTGCGCAAAGAACCCTGCAGGAAATTTTTCAGAGGAGATAAGGGGGTTACAGAGAAGAAGAGAAATCTTACAGAGCGATTTCCACGTGCTGACGTCACCACAAGACCGCGGTTCCGCCGCCGAAGGTGAGTTATTGCCGCGGTTCCGCCGTGGACTCTGCGGTTCAGTTCCCGAAATTTCTTCCGCTCCTCTGTTATGATTTTCCTCTGTCTGTTCAGATCTGATGTTTGCTGTTTTCCTCACTGGAATTTTCCAGATCTGAATTTGTTCGTCGATCCTGCACAATTCAAACGAAACACCCTTCAAAAAATAACAAGATGATAAATTTTTTATAATTTTTTTTATTTTTTTATTTTTTATGAATTTTATGATTTTATATTAACCCGAAATTGCAAAAAGAAAATAACTACGCCATCCCCGGCAATGACGCCATTTGATTTTGAGAATGATTTAGTGGTTATGCGTATTTTGTGATCAAAGAATTTACCGCAATCAAGAACGGTATTGCTTGGTAGCTAGCCGGTGAGTACGGGTCAGTCCACAGGGATTTTGTGTATTTTCTATTTGTTTTAACGAGTTAATTCCAATTGGGGTTGGATTGATTATCACTAAAAACTGAAATGAGTTTGATTAGAATTAAAATCTTGCTAGGATTAGGTTTAGGTTAAGTTTGGAAATTCAATATTTCTCACCGCTTTCTATGCCCTAATTAAGATCTATTTAGGTGTTAAGGTAATAATTAACAAAGTGGATTAGTACCATCGGGAAGAAACTAGGTTTCTTCATCTAGGTCCTTGTCCGTCCTTTCTTAATTCTTACCCTAACCTCCTTGGAAAACATATACAACCGGTCTTTTAAATCTTGTGGGATAGGGTGCCGTAGTGAGCAGTGTGTGTATGTATGCATAAAGTCCTATTAAAATGTATGATGGGCAAGAAAGGGGTGAGAGATTTTCATCTCTCAAACCTTTCCCATTCCTAACCCTAACAAGTGAGGAACTACTCACTCATTAGGGAATTGATAAAAGATTTCATTTTTTTTTACTGTTTTTAATAACCTAATTATCTAATCTACGGCGGATAAATAAAATTGCTAAACTACAGCAGATAAATAAAATTAATTAGGGTAGAAAGGAAAATTAACTAGGGCAGAGAAAAGAAGGACTTACTTTATTTGATGCACTCTTCAAACATTTACTGCAATTAAAATTCTGAATTTAGATGAATAAAATGAGGCACAAGAAGAGGCATGCTCCAAAAAGAGCTTTAGGGTTTCTATTTATAGATTATAGAAACCTTAGGGTTATATCTGATCCCTATCTGCATTTACAAAATTACCCTAAGAAGCCTAGTGAACGCACCGCCACACTGTCAAAGTTTGCACCGACACGTGCTCACCATGGCCGTGGATCCGCGGCCATATGCCCTGTTTGGCCGCGGATCCGCGACCATATGGTGGAGTCATTGGCTTTGTTTTCTTCTGTTGCTTCAAGTTGCTTTTCACTTAGTTTTTCTTCACTTGGTTTTTCAGAATGTCTTCTAGTTACTTCCAGATTTCCACAGTGCATAATGTCGTGGACTTTTACCGTTTGTTTCGTGTCGAAATCTTGAACCTTGCGCTACCTTTGTACTTTGTGAACTTGTTCAATGATCTTCATTTGTCCCTCAAATTGTAGGCATGATCAAGATTCTTACATTTGTTGGTCGTAGTCTCACTTTTGTATCGTCTTTTCATCATTTTCACTGTTTTGTTCCGAGAACCTGTAACCTGCAACTATGTAGCAGACATGGATCAAAAGCATCTGTTTATTTGTAAAATGAATAAGAATGGAGAATATAATAATGCAAAATTATGATATGAACAACGATCCAATAAGACATATCAGCAGCACATGACATCACATATTATCAACGTAAGTAAATATGCGTATTCCAAATTCCGTTGACATATAGCAACGAGATTTGGGATACCCCACATATTACACTTACAGTCACAGAAAAGAAATTGTAAAACTATAATAATTAGAATCCGTATATCCTTAGACATCATAAACCCGGAATATCGCATATTCCGGATTTCATGCCTAACCTGTAAACCTTGTATTTTAGCCTCAAATTGAAAACACTTTTCAATCATCTTAGTCGGGTAATTCAACAAGATTCCCGACTACAATATCGAATACTCGTCGAAAACTTTAGTATATGGCCGCACCCCCGATGCCGGCGACGAAGTGCACCAAGGTGGAACACCGTGGCCGCGAGCATCCGAATGGGTGCTTTTTGGTAACGAAGTTCTCCTACAGTCACTTGGTCGCGGCTATGGGGCATGGCTTTCTACTATAGTTACCCGGCGAGTGTTCGCGTATAATACGCGATTGCGATGGAGTTTTGATCCGAATCAAAACTTCATGGCAACCGATTAACCGAGACTAACATACTGGATTCACAATATACTATATACATTACCAGTTTTCACAAAACTAATAAACCGGATTCTAACAATTGTATCACATATCATCTAGATCTATACGACGCCAAATATATCTATTGGTTTAACAAAATCCAGAGAACTCAACAACTTGAGAATCACAGTTAAAAATACCCAGACAGTGCACAAATCAGCTATGGACCTACACAAGAAAGCATGGTCCTTGTCTCACCAACGGAGTGGCGGAACTACCGCCAAAACCAAGTTTTGGCCGCGGTTCCACGGTCGTACGGTCGAGTTAGGCTCTCATTTTTCTTGCGGGTCCATAGAAAACCCTGCATGATTTTTTGGATACTTTTAATTTCAAAAATTCTAACATTTGAAAAAATCGACAGAAGCATGTCAAAAAGCTGGATTTTTAAACCGATCGAACTCTTTAACTTCGTAACGACCTACCCCGATGTTCTAGTTCGGCTCTGATACCATGAAAGACCACCTTAGCACCATGATGAGGTTATAGAAGTATCTACCATGCCAAATTCAAATTTTTCTTGGTGCTAAGCTAGACTAATAAGATCTTTAACTAGATTATTAGGGTTTTCTTTAGATGATATGTTAACCAGAGAGAAGGAAAGATGTTTATACCTGGTAGAACCAAGTCCTTTCCTTCACATGCTCCTTGTAGTAGTCCCACGATTCGACTAAGCTTCTCTTGAGACATCAAACGAGCTAGCTACGGTGATCTTTACGCCAAAGATGATCCACCACGAAGCTCCTACAAGTTCAAGCCACCACTACACTAAACTCCTTTAGTGTAAGAACACACTAGTGTAGAGTGCTAATCTACACTAGGATGATGAAGTGGGGAATGTTAGAAGCTCACAAATGCATTCAAGAATCCATAGTTCACATCACATGTGAGGGTGTGAATCTTGAAGACATGAAGAGAAAGAAGAAGATGAGCATGAAGCAAAGAGAGCTTGAAAATGGCTAAGTAAAAAGAATGAAGTGAGAATGGCATATCTTAAGACCTCACTTATTGAAGCATCCATTTGTTTCAAATAAACAAATGGAACCATGCTTGAATAGTGAGTCAAGAGTGAATAAACAATAATAAATACCATACTCACACCATACTCTCCATGTCTCCTCCTTTTCCACCTCATTTCTATTTTTCATAAAAATAGAATTTCAAGCATGCTTCATTATTATATATATTTATATATCAAATATATTAATATATATATAATGAAGATTAATTAGTGAGCTAATGATATTAGTTAGGATATAATTATATCACATATAATATATATCATATTATTAAATCAACAATTGATTTAACAATCCGGTTATATCACATACGATCAGCTAATATCATTTATCTGTATATCGCATTATCAAATCAACACTTGATTCGATAATCTGGTTATATCACATATAACCCAAGTCGATAACAGATAACTGCCAGATTACAATACGACATCACATACTCGTATTTAATCAGGCCCACACACATATCACATATGTGTCCTACTTCACTTCGCTTGAACCAGGAAACTTCTGTGTGGGACTCTAAAGACTCGTCAATACGCCAGCAGTAGGTGATGATCATATCAGTCACCTACAAGTCGTCAGCGGTACTAGCTGGACGTAACGGCTACCCGGGTATTGAGCGATATGAAGATCAACAAGCAAGCATGTCCACTGTCTCCATGAAGCCTATCAGTAACACTCCCGTACAGTCCGGTCTCTTTGTCTGATATGTCGCATATCATGTATAGGGGTGGAAATCGTCAGACCCCAGTAACGTGATAAGTCATGTCGATGTCTGGCCTATAACGGTTTGAGAAACTACTGATAACACTTATCAGTATATCTCGGCAGCAACCCTGGCCAGGGACTCCAGTTATAGCCAATCGAACATAGCGCAATATCAACCCCCAATACTGGAAGAGACGAAACCTCTCCTATCGCTCATTACCTCCATACGACTTGGGACAGTACCCAAAATCCACCTGTTTGCACGTCTCCTTTGAGCGTGGTAGGGAGGAAATCAAAGCACAATGGGAGCCGCACAAGACTTTATGACGATCTCGGGTCTACAGACTAACCTGTACCAGTGTCACCTGAGGACCGCTATCTGACGATAGGTATACTACCACATAAGAGTCCTCGGCGAGTCCTTTTCAGTGTACCAAATCTCTACTGAGCACCTGTATACCATCTCTGATATCAAACACCAATGGATGTGGGATCATCCATCGCCCATCATATGGGTCAAGAAGTGTATATGCTAGTCTACTATGGAATATTGATACCCTGTCTCGATATTCCCTCGACTAGGAACAATTTAATAATGTACTTGTGAACTACCCTGGCCCCACTAGTATGATCTCCATCATAGTCCTGGTAGTCAAGTACATATCCTTAGGGCTTTATCAACATGTGAGAGCAAGACAGTATCACAATATAAGTCTACATGTTAAGATAAAAGTAACCAGATAGCATACTATCATGTCGAGCAAGAAAGTCCTCTCTCTATATATATATCCAAGCATCCACTATAATATACATCATATGTACAATAATGGCTTCTAGGGCATAATAGTATCCGTAGGGGAATATCACCTAGGATTGACAAGTGGGCAGATTTTGATTTTGCATAACTGTTTGTGTATACCTAGTCTGGATTGTAATATCATGTCTGTATCTTTACTTTCTAAAGAAGGTTATGATTTTACATTTGTAAACGATGTCGTCCACATCCACCTTAATCAAAGTTTGATTGGGCCAGGTACACTAAATAACGGTATATGCGTATTAAATCAAGCTCAGGTTTTCAACGTCCAGAACACACTCAAAAGAATGTCTCCAGAATTAAATCAGGCTTTCTTATGGCATTGTAGACCGAGTCACATCAAAGAAACACGGTTGACAAAGTTAAATAAAGTGGGATATTTGGATCCGTTCGAATATCAGTATTATGCAACTTTTCAATCATGTCTCAAAGGAAAGATGACAAAGACTCCGTTCACTGGACACGGGGTAAGAGGCAGCGAGCTCTTGGGACTCATACACAGTGACGTGTGTAGTCCAATGTATACATATGCAAGAAGTGGTTATTCCCACCTCATTACTTTTATGGATGATTTCTCAAGGTATGGACATGTATTCTTGATGAAACATAAATCCGAGACCTTTGAGAAATTCCAGGAATACAAGAATGAAGTGGAAAAACAAACCGGCAAAAGTATCAAGATACTTAGAACTGATCGAGGTGGTGAATACTTAAGTGCCGAGTTCCTGGATTACTTAAAAGAGAATGGAATTCTCTCTCAACTTACTCCTCCATACACACCTCAGCACAACGATGTATCAGAAAGGCGGAACCAAAACTTATTGGATATGGTACGTTCCGTTATAAGCAACGCTAAGTTACCACAATCCTTTTGGGGTTATATACTAGAATCAGCTGCATATCTTTTGAACAGGGTTCCTATTAAGTCTGTGCCTACCACACCATATCAGATGTGGAGTGGGAAGAAACCCCATCTTAAATATCTGAAGAAACAGGGATGTCCAACTTTTGTAAAAAAACATCATGCGGACAAACTCGAGGCATGCTCAGTACTGTGTAAGTTTGTGGGATACCCAAAGAACTCCAGGAGGTATATTTTCTATTACACGGAGGAACAAAAGGTCTTTGTTTCTCGGCATACCCACTTTTTGGAGACTCAATTTCTTGAAAAAGAAATAAGTGGGAGCGCAATAGAACTGGAAGAAATTCCAGAACCACAAGCTATTACTGAAAGCATGGTGGAATCAGAAGTTTCGAAAGAACCGAACATCCCGGTGCCACTCCGCAGGAGTAGTAGGCAGTCTCTTCCGCCCGAGAGATACTACGGTTTTCTCATAGACGGGGATATAGATGATTGCATCATCGACGATGATGAGCCAACTAGCTTTTAGCAAGCCATTCAGAGCAGAGACTCGGTAAAATGGCTGGATGCAATATGGACCGAAATGGAGTCCATGTACACCAACAAAGTATGGACTTTGGACATTGCTCCAGAAGGGGTAAAACCTGCAGGCTGCAAATGGATTTTCGGAAAGAAGATTGGTGTAGATGGACAGGTTGAAACCTATAATGTTAGACTTGTTGTAAAAGGTTTTCGTCAAAGACCTGATTTGGACTATGATGAAACCTTTTTTCCAGTGGTTATGCTCAAATCCATTCGGATCCTTCTTTCCAGTGCCGCCTTCCACGATTATGAAATTTGGCAGATGGACATAAAGACCGCTTTTCTGAATGGAAATTTGGAAGAGTGTGTTTATATGGATCAACCAGAGAGTTTCATAAAGAGTAGGAGCAGCGGAAGAGTGTGCAAGTTGCTTAAATCCATTTATGGATTAAAGCAGGCATCGCAGAGTTGGAACATCTGTTTTGATGAAACGGTCAAGGAATTCAACTTTATCGAAAATCCAGATGAACCATGTATTTATAGTAAAATTGTAGCGAGAACTGTGGTATTTCTCGTCTTGTATGTGGATGACATTCTCCTGATAAGAAATGACATTCGTATGCTACAATCAGTCAAAGGATTCTTGTCACAAAGGTTCTCCATGAAGACCTGGGTGATGCCTGCTACATTCTGGGGATCCAGATCTATCGTGATAGATCTAAACGGATGGTGGGACTTTCACAGTCAAGATACTTCGACACCATACTGAAGAGATTCAGTATGGAAGATTCAAAGCGCGGTAATCTACCGGCTTGTCACGGAATCACCCTCTCCAAAGAGATATCTCCCAAGACTGATTTGAAAATGGATCGCATGAGTATTATACCTTACGCTTCTGTGGTAGACTCTATAATGTATGCAATGTTGTGTATCAAACCAGATATACCTTATGCACTGAGTGTTGTAAGCAGGTATCAGTCAAACCCAGGGGAGAAGCACTGGACAACAGTGAAGAAAATTCTCAAGTACCTGAGAAGGACTAAAGAGATGTTCTTGGTGTACGGCAGTGAAGACCTCCATATCGAGGCCTTTGCCGACTCCAGCTTGCAGAGTGACAGGGATGACTTCAAGTCTATGTCTGGATATGTCTTTACCCTCAATGGAGGGGCGGCCTGTTGGAAGAGCTCCAAGCAGGACATCAATGCTGACTCGACGATGGAAGCGGAGTATATCGCTGCATGTGACACCGCGAAAGAAGCAGTTTGGATGAGGAAGTTTGTGACAGAGCTTCAGGTGGTTCCGTCCATTGTTGATCCAATACCACTGTATTGTGACAACAGCGGCGCTATAGCTTTAGCGAAGGAACCAAGGTCCCATTAAAAGTCCAGACATATCTTGAGGCGGTACCACCTGATCAGGGAGATCATTGATCGCCGGGAGATCGAGGTGCGGAGAGTAGAGACAGAGAACAACATTGCAGATCCACTCAGAAAGGCCATCCCTCAGACACAATTTGAGAGGCTAATCGAGATGAAAGATCTGCGATATGCCAATACATAGCCTTAGTGCAAGTGGGAGATTGTTAGTGATATATTCCCTAGAGGCCATTATTGTATCATACTGGATTGTATATTACATTTTGGAAGCTTGGGATATTCACAGTTATAATAAAAGTCTTGCTCAAAATGGTAGTATGCTACTTGGTTTGATTCTACCTCAATATGTGCATGCGTTTCTTTTAGCATATCGCTTATACATATTGGTAGAGCCCTTAGGATCTTTGCTTGACTACTAGCATTGTGATGGTAGTCACATTGGTGGGAGCTGGGTAGTCTATAAGCACATCCTTATAAAGGTCCCTAGTCGTAAGATTATCGAGACGGGGCATCGATACCCCAGAGTAGACTAGTATATACGCTTCTCATCCCAACAGGGGAGATGGTCTGTCCCACAGCCATTTGTACATTGTACCGGAGATAGTATACAGGTGCACATTGGGTTATGAGTTATACTGGACGGACTCGTTGGGAACTGTTGGTTGGTATTATACCTATCGTTAGGTAGCATTTCCCGAATGGCATGAGTACAGCTTAGTCCGTTGACTTGATATCACTATTCGTCTCAAGTGTGTTCCCACTGCACTTAGATTACTACCCTACCACGGTTCAAAGGAGTCGTGCAAACAGGTAGTAGTTGGGTGCAGTCCCGAAGCACTTAGAGGTAGTAGCGGTTAGATAGGATTCGTCTCTCCCGGTATTGGGGGTTGATATCGCGCTGTGTTCGGAAAGCCATTACACAAAGTCCCTGGTCAGGGCAAGCGAGATTTACTAGTAGGTATTCCAGTAGTTTCTCATGGTGTATTGGGCTCTACTCCGGCACGACTTATTGCGCTGTTAGGGTTCTGACGTTTACCATCCCCCTAGGACCGATATGCGAGTATCTTAGATGAATAGAATGGACTGTACGATGATTGTCATAGATGGGCTTAGTAGGAGTTTGGATGAGTTTGCTCATCGGCCTTCTTATCGACAGATACCTGGACAGCCGTTACGTGCAGTTAGTACCGCTGACGAACTTATGGTTAAACCCTCTGCCATCATACTGTTGAGTCTTTAGAGTCCCACACAGAGGGTTTCCCTGCTTCCGGAAAAATGATGTAGAGGCCGTATGGTTTTACGGCAGGGTTCCGATCACTTACGTGTACTGGCTACACTGATGTTGTTCGGACGGATAATATTAGTGGGATTTGGTTTAAGCCGGATCTTAGTATTATATTATTGGATTATTATTATCTCATTGTATTCGTATTTTTCGGAATACGAATACGGGTACATATATACGGTGATGGCATTCTTGTAATTTCATAAGAGATGCTTCTAAAAGGGGACACCTCATTATTTGGTTTATCTATTTTGAGAAATAGATTAATGAGGTGGAAATTGGAGACATCCATGGCATAGGGTGAAGCATGGCTCTTTGTATTTGTTTATTAGTTTGGACTCACTATTCAAGCATGGTTGATATTTTCTATTGGAAAATATTGCATGCTTGAATGAGTGAAGTGTGTGAGGCATTCTTCACTTGTCATAACCTTTGCTCATTTGTTCATTCTCTTTCTCTCTCCATACTTTCCTCTCCTTCTTCCTCAAGACCCTAACCCTCACATGAGTTGTGAACCCTAGGGTCTCATGAGATAAAATACTCCATTAGATACTCTATATCTTCTAAGCTACCTAGCTTAGCGAACTAGGTACCCTAGTTACCTCGGTTTAGAGGTTGGAGCTTAAGGTATAGACTCTAGGGTGGATAATGTTCGACACGAGGAGGCCGACGATCAAGCGCGATCCGGATCTTCGAGGAGCTCAAGGAGAGGAGGAGGAGAAGACCCGAAGGACAAGGTTCTATGAGGTATAAAACTCTTACCGAGTAGTTAAACCTCCTAGTAGATTTAGCTAGTTAAGGTTTCTGTTAAGATCCTGGAGTTTAGTCGGTGTTGCAAAGTAAGAAAAATCATTTTTTTTGTAAATTCCGTTTCCTCGCGAACCCGCGGGGTGCGCGACATCGACTTACATTGCTATTCATCCGCTTTCCTGACACTGTCCCGTATATGTAGTATATTGTAAATGCAGCAGGAAACAGCAGATAAAGTAGCAGGCACTCATAACTATTGGGTATAGTGCCCTTAAGACAATTATTGTAATTGCAGGCAGGCGATTATGATAATTGAATGAGAAACTATACGGGTAGAACAGTTATGCTCAAGATGATAGTATTCTATCTGGTTTGTCTTTATCATTTATATGTATACATTTTACTTCTTATTACGTGTCGATAATACATAATGATAAAGCCCGTGGGATCTTTTCTTGAATATGAGTATTATAATGTCGAGCATACTTATAGGAACTGAGTAGTCCATAAGCATATCCTTAAATGTCCCTATTTGTGGGTATATTGAGACTGGATTGTACGGTGTTTTTTGTCACCCCATTGAGATGGGAATACGCGCGCGCTTGTCATGCGCATTACAGATTCACCTTGCTTAGGGTAGGCTGGGGTTTATTGATTTTGGGGATCCGAATCTCCGGTAGCCGCGGACTAAACTGCCATTAATTACCCCTCGCCTTTTGGGCGATTGAACCTCCGATTAACGGGTCAAACAGGTCATGCGAACTCAATGTGTAGTGTACGTATGCTTTTTTTTCGTTTTGTTCCATTTGTTAAAAAAAGGGATATATGTATTTTTCTATATATATAAGAAAAACAAAAATAAATAAGTAGATAAATATTTAGAGAAACGTTTTTTTAATTTTAAAATATTATTTATAATTTATTTTTATTTATTTAATATTTAATTATTTAATTATTTTAAAATAAAAAAGATTAAAATAAAGAAAAGAAGGAAGAAAGAAGAAAAGAAAAGAAAAAAAAATTAAAATAAGAAAATAAAGGGGGAACCTGGGCTCCCATTAAATGAGAGCCTCCCCACACATGCACATGCTGGCAAGTGACGAGCATGTGAGGGTCACATGTTAGCATGTGACATATGCTAGCATGTGAGGATCACATGCTAGCATGCCCCTAGCATGTGAGGGTCACATGCTAGCCCCTAGCATGTGAGGGTCACATGCTAGCCCCTAGCATGTGAGGGCAAAAAGGGCTCCCATTAAATGGGGCCAAAAGGGCTCCCATTAAATGGGAGCACTCTCTCTCACGTGCTAGCATATAATGGGGGCAAAAAGGGCTCTGGAAAAAAATGAATTTTTTTTACATGGAGTTCAACTCCAAAAGAAATTTTTTTGTGGAGTTAAACTCCAAAAGAATTTTAAATATGGAGTTCAACTCCAAAAAGATTTTTATCGTGGAGTTAAACTCCAAATTTTTTTTATTTATGGAGTTAAACTATGAAAGAATTTAAATGGAGTTGAACCCCGAAAGAATTTTTATTGTGGAGTTGAACTCCGAAAGAATTTAAAATGTGGAGTTAAATTCCAAAAGAAATTTAAATAGAGTTCAACTCCAAAAAGATTTTTATTATGGAGTTAAACTCCTAAAAAGATTTAATGTGGTGAGAAGTTAAACTCCACTAATTGGGGAGCCTTCCCCTCACGTGAGAAGGAGGGAAAGCTCCCACTTAGTGGGAGCTCCCCTCTCCCTCATGTGAGAGGAAGCAGGAGCACCAAAAAGAAATTTTATCTTTTGTGATGGAGTTAAACTCCAAAAATTTTTATTTAGAGTTAAACTCCCAAAACAATTTTATTCGGAGTTAAACTCCACAAAAAAAGTTTTTATTATAGAATCAAACTCCAAAATAATTTTATTTATGGAGTTAAACTCCAAAACATTTTCTCCTTTCTCTTTTGAGAAGAAACCCAAAATGGGTTCTCTTGAAACTCCAAGATCTAGATCTTTGAAGATAAAAAAAGAGACTATTTTTCTTCTCTTGATGGAGTCTTGGGAGGTGGGTTTATGGTAAAACTTTATTTAGCTTTAAAAAAAAATAGAGCTAAGCTCTTAATTTATTTGGAAAATGAAAAGGAAGGGGAAGAACTTGAAAGAGAGAGAGAGTGGAGGCACAAACCCTAATTTTTGAGAGAATGAAAATTGCATTCTTTATTCATCATCATATTGCCTTATATAGCGTTACACATTTACATATAGCCCCTTGGGCTTTACAAAATGGCATTTTGTCCATTGCATGCCTTATGTGCTCATTTCTTTTGCATATAAGCCATGGGCTTTACAAAAATTTGGCTTTATGCTCATTTTGCTTACATTCATGCATAAAAAATTATATCAAAATTATTTATTACATGATTTTTATTTTGGCATGGAGGAGGGCCGGCCGCTTCTTGTTCGGACTTGACCTGGGCATGGGCCCACTTGGCTTGAGGTTGACCTTGACTTTGACTTGGTCAACCGGGGTGCAATTTTCGACCCCAACAAAGTGCCCCCATCAATAAATGAAAACTACATATGTGGGTCGTGTGCATGAAATTGATGGATCTTCTTTCATGTGGAGGCGACTTGATTTGGTTCCCGCTTTTTGGGAAATCGGCACTGCCCTTTTTACGACATGGACAGTTGACGCTTGACGCGTCTCCGAGACGGAGTATCCGTAGTAGGCGTTTCCCCGGCACGGAGTGATTTGGTTCCCAATTTGTGGGAAGCCTGCACTGCCCTTTTTATGACATGGACGGTCGACGCTTAACGCGTCTCCGAGATAGAGTGTCCATGGTAAACTTTTCCCTGGCCCGGAGCGATTTGGTTCTCGATTTGTGGGAAGTCTGCACTGCCATTTTTACGACATGGACGATCGACGCTTGACGCGTCTCCGAGACGGAGTGTCTGTGGTAGACGTTTCCCTGACCCGGAGTGATTTGGTCGACGTGTCCCCGGCACGGAGTGTCGCTGGTCGACGTTTCCCCGAGGCGGAGTTTCTGTAGTCGATGTGCCCCCGGCACGGAGTGTCTGCTTGAGGTTTCCCGGTTACGGAGTGTCTGTGTTGGACGTCTCCCCAAGACGGAGTGTCGGTATGCGACGTTTCCCCGGCATGGAGTGTCGCTGGTCGACGTTTCTCCGGCACGAAGTATCGCCGGTCGACGTTTCCCCGGCATAGAGTGTCTGTGTTGGACTTTTCTCTGAGATGGAGTGTTGGTATGTGACGTTTCCCCGGCACGGAGTGTCACTGGTCGATGTTTCCCCGGCATGGAGTGTCGCTGGTCGACGTTTCCATGGCGCGAAGTGTCTATTTATGACGTTTCCCCGGCACGGAGTGTCGTAGGTCGACGTTTTCCCGGCGCGGAGTGTCTGGTTGTGACGTTTCTCCGGCACGGAGTGTCTGCTTGACGTATCCCCGGCACGGAGTATCGCTGGTTGACGTATCCCCAGTACGGAGTGCCTGTTTGTTGACGTGTCCCCGGCACGGATTGTCTGTTTATGACGTTTCCCCGGCACGGAGTGTCGCTGGTCGACGTTTCCCCAGCATGGAGTGTCGCTGGTTGACTTGTCCCCGAAACGGAGTATCGTTGGTCGACGTTTCCCCGGCATGGAGTGTCGCTGGTTGACTTGATTCCGAGGCGAAGAATAATTCCGGCAGGGAAGGTAGATATCCCGAGACGAAGTATGATTTTGACACCGGGGAAATTCTGGGACGAAGCATGATTCCGCCGCAGAGGTTGTCAGTTTGATTTGGGTTGACATCAGCATCGCTACACTGGAATATGGTACTAGGAGCGAATCATCATTTGCCTTTGAGAGGATTTGGGGATTGGTTTTGGTTTGGCATCAGCACCGCTACACTGGAATATGGTACCAGGAGCGAATCATCATTTGCCTTTGCTTATTGGGAAGCGATGGCTTAGGAGACAGGTATTAGGTCCCTATCAGCTAAGACTTTTCAATTTTATGAGCCGTAAGGGTCCCATAAAAGCATTTTCTCCCTACGAGTCATAAGGATCCCGTAGGTGTATTTTCTCCTTAGGAGTCGTGGGGACTCCTAAGTGTTTTGCTCCTTTATGAGTCGTAAGGATCTCACGCGGGAATTTTCTCCTCACAAAATCGAGAGGACTTTGCGAGTGCATTTCTTCTCTTTTTCACGAGTTTGCGCCCTTTTGGGTTTTCACTAACTCGCCGGTGCTGTTTTTACTCACGGAGCCTTTTCGGGTTTTCATCCGTGCCCATTTTGCTTGTGGACATACCTCTGTTTTTTTTTGGAATCTTCATTGCTGCCGGTTGGACTTGGGAGAGATTGGGATCGTTTTACGCCCGTGGATTGTATACGGTTTTGCGGGATGTATGATCCAGACCGTAGGGCCGGAAGAATTTCGGGACTTTGTTGGCGTCTGCATCGCTGCACTGGAATATGGTACCAGGAGTGACTCATCATTCGCCGTTTGAGAATTTGGATTTTGGTTGGCATCTGAATCGCTGCACTGGAATATGGCACTGGGAGCGACTCATCATTTGCCGTTGGGACATTCAGAGTTTGGTTGGCATCTGTATCGCTGCACTGGAATATGGTACCAGGAGCGGCTCATCATTCGCCATGAGGGGATCTCCCTCGTTTCCAGTTTAACGACTTAGGGGTCATCTATTCCCAGTTTAACTGTTCCCAGTTTAAAGACTTAGGGGTTTATGGATCGAAAGCTTGGAATTTTGGGGTAGGGGTCGGCATCAGCGTTGCTAACACTGAAACACAGGTGCCAGGAGCAACTCATCATTTGCCTTCGCCTGTTGGGGGTGCGATGGCTTAGGGGACAGGTTTAGATCCTTATCACCTAAGGCTTTTCAATTTTATGAGCCGCAAGGGTCCCGTAAAAGTATTCTCCCTACAAGTCGAAAGGATCTCGTAGGTGTACTTTCTCCTTAAGTGTCGCGGGGACTCCCGAGTGTGTTTTACCTTCGTGAGTCATAAGGATCCCACGAAGGTGTTTTCTTACAAGTCGTGAAGATCTCGTAAATTTGTTCTCCTCATGTATCATGAGGACACATGAGTGGGTCTTCCCAAATGAAGCATAATTTCAAGGGCGGAGACCGGTCGCTGGACTGATGACTGCGGTGGGGCATGGATTTGAGGAGAATTATTTGAGCCCGTGGATTGTATACGGTATTCAATTTGGGGACCACCCGTAGGGCTGGGAGAATTTTGGGAAATTGGAATTTGGTTAGCGTCTGCATCGCTGCACTAGAATATGGTATCAGGAGCGACTCATCATTCGCCGTTTTTTTAATTATCTTTTAATTATTTTTATTTTTTTACCGCGATTGCTCTATGATTTCAGCTTTTCTCATCATGAAGGTCGCGATTGCCCTATCATTTCGGCTTTATTTATTCGCAGTTGCCCCATCATTTCGGCTTTATTTTCCATGTTTATTTTTACTCGCTGATGTTTATTACGAGTTGCCCTATCTTTTCGGCTTTTTCTTTGTTTTTTATTCACACTTTTTTCTTTACATTCCTAGTTTAATGGCTTAGAGGTCGATTATTCCCAGTTTAATAACATGGTGGTCAGTGGTTTGCTTATCCCAGCTCCTCGAACTTTGATCTTGGCGGGGCTGTGTTGATGACCATAGCTCTGTGGCTTGTCGGTACATCTGACGACTGTGGGGCTTTCCCAAGTTTGTATTAGTTCTCCACCCAATCTTTAAAAACATAGCAGTCTTCAATGGTATAACTCACCATTCTATGACATGGGCAGTATATGGGGTTGCCGGTCATGTTCATCTCATGTGGCCTCTTTGGAATAGGAAATTGAAGACCGTTGTTCAAGACGTCCTCGAATATTTTGCGGACTTCATCCCCCCTGAAGGTGTATACTTTCTTCTTTCTCTCCATTAGAGTAGGTGCCCTTACTGATGCTGGACCCTGAGGACGATCAGTCTTTGGTTCGCCTATTGTCCGCTTACTACGTTCAGTGTACGTATCAGAGGGACTGGAGGCTGACCGCGGCCGTTTTTCGCAAAGGTGTTCCGCTTTTGGGCCGGAGGGAGTATCGGTTGGCTGCTTCGGGATATCAATCCCTAGCTCACGAACCAAAATTTGATTTTGCTGTAATTGCAATCGGGCGACTTGGATCGTGAGATCTGCCATGTCTTTTTCCAGCTCGTCGACTTTTGAGTGGACCTTGGCCATCTTCTTGTCCCTATCCTGAAGCTGCTTTCGAAGCCATTGGGATAATGCTTGTTCTATAGTCCCGGGTACAACTATGGCATCATCCTTACTGCCTGAGATTGATTCAACAAGAACCACGGGTTCCTTTGGCTCAATGGCCTGAGCGGGCTCTTCATCATTTGGATTGAGCCGGTGTTGAATGGCCACAGCCACGTCATTGTCATGGCTATAAGGCGTAGGAGGACTTGCTCCTCTGAGCTCCATCATGTAGACCGTATGGGTTTTTCCCGTCTATTGCTTCTTCATTGGCAATGTTGCTCGCCTGGCTCTTAGCATGTTACCTTAGTCCGCTCTTCTTAGAGAAAGGCAGATGTCTGAGAGAATCAGGTTCCCGAAAGACTTCGGTCTCCGTTTCTATGAAATTGGCGGTCGCAGCTTGACTGTTTGTTAACACGCCAGGGGACAATGATATTTCTTCTGCCTTGTATTGTTTCTCGACCTAATCCTTGAAGATGCAACAGTCTTCAATAGCGTGTCCCAGCACTCAGTGGTATGGGCAAAAGTTAGGATGATCAGTGCCGTTCGCTTCGCTTAGCTTTTGGTTCTGGTAGCCGCAGGCCATTCTTTAGAGCATCTTTGAATATTTTGTTGACCTTGTCCCTTCTGAAAGAGTAGACCTTATTTCTTCTTTCCTCCAAAGTTGGCTCCCAAGATTTGTTAGTTTTCGCTCTGCCCGCTCTCTGCTTATTTAGAGAATCGGTGCTGTTGGAACTTTCGCTTTTCCGGTTGTCGTCCCTCCGATGTCTTGGTCTGTTTGTGAATTGGAGATTCTGAGTGGATTCGGGCTTTGAGCATTCCAACATTTGAACTTTCTTGGTCAGCTTTTGGAATGTTCTGAGGCCTGCGGTGCACAGGAAAGGTTTCATCCAGTCGTTCAGATTTTCTATAAGAAGACTGACGGATTGGTCTTACTCCAACGGCGGTTCACATTTGACAGAGAGATTGCGCCATCGGACTATAAAATCCATGTTGCTTTCGTTGTTCATTGGCTCGGTCCTTACGAGGTCGGTAATGGTGATTTTATCGCTGACACTCATGAACCTTTGCTTGAACATGGATTCTATTTGAGCGAACGTCGTGATCGAGTCATCCGGTATGCTTGCATACCAATCGAAAGCAACATCGGTCAAGCTATTGACAAACTGGCGGAGAAGGAGCGCATCATTGCCCCCAGTATTCGTACATGATGCTTTAAATTGGGCAATGTGCCGGTTCGCATTTCCCGTCCCATCGAACCTTTCAAATTTGGGGACGACATAGCCAGTAGGAAACTCCACAAGATCGTACCGAGCAGAATATGGTCTCCCGCTACTGCTAACATCTTTTTGCTCTCCGGCTTCGGCTACCAATGTTTTAACTTTTTTGGCAACCAAATCAATGATTTGATCTTGAGTTAGTGGGTTGCTGTCATCGGTAGTCAAGACATTTCCCGAGATAGGATGCGACCGACTTTCATGCAGTTCGCCCACCTTTGGATTCGAGGGAATAGACGTCGGCTGCCTCGGGACACCGTTTTCCGGTTCATGAGCCAAACCTTGCACTTGATTGGACGGCTGAGAAGCAACTTGGGCCGTGAGCCCGTTCACCGCCGGATGCCGGGAAGACTGGACGTCTTGCCTTAATCTGGGGGCAGATGCTAATTGGTGCTATCCGTCCACCTCTTCGAAGATGCCAAGTTGATTTATGGCACCGTGTATCGAAGGTTTAAACGGATGCGGCCGATGTAGTAGACTTCGCCATTTTCCCCCTCGTTTGAAGGGTTTTTGATTGTGGGGATGTTCTTCCCTGCAGGCGCAAGCCCCTGCAGTTAATTACGCTAACGCATCGCGGTAACAACTTTCTCCTTCTCCAGATGGTCACTTCGTGTCGTGGGTGTTTGTTTTGTGTTCGGTTGTCCGTGGATTGTATACGGAGACTAATTTTTGTTGTCGCCCGTAGGACGTGGATTAGTCCAAATCCGTATCTTTCTTAGATTTGGGTTTGGGGGGGTTGTGTTTAAGGATATGTTAGCCTTATTTGAGGCTAAGATCAACTTAAACGTTTGTTAAGGACACGTTAGTCTAATTCTAGACTAAGATCGACTTAACGGGATCGTTTAGATCCGACAAGAGAGCAATTGGGCTTTATTGTTTAGTTTACTGACATTGCGGTCGATAATTAGTTTAAGGACATTGCGGTCCGATATTAGTTTTAAGATATTGCGGTCAAGGTTAAGGACATCATAGTCCGTGAGTTTAAGGACCTCACAGTCCGGTGTTAGTTTTAAGACGTCACGGTCAAGGTTAAGGACATCATAGTCCATGAGTTTAAAGACCCCACAGTCCGGTATTAGTTTTAAGATATCACGGTCGAGATTAAGGACGTCATAGTCCATGAGTTTAAAGACCCCACAGTCCGTAGCAATGTGTGGTCGTTAGGACCCGTCATCTCTCTAACGACGTTGAAGGATTACAACGACGGGTGTCAGAGGAGTAAAGAGATGTACCCTCGAACCGGGTGTAAATTGATTAGAAGAGCAGTTGTGCTCAGTTCAATTTATATTGAGGACTTATGGCCAGAATTGGGCTAAGTCCAGCTAAAAATGTTTAACATTTTATTCATGCATAGCATTGGGCTCTGTAATTAAATGCATAGCATTTATCAGGAGCAAAATAGTGGTCTGATAGTGCGCCACGTGGCTTGTCAGGCACTTTGCACCAATCAAAGAGCGTATTGCGCTAGCGCATGCGAAGGTGACACGTATCACGCTCAGCGCTAAACGCAAGTTTGTTAGCGCACTGCGCTTTCTGAGTGCGCTGCGCCAGTGAACGACACGTGGCGCGCTCTGGTGCTATGCGCCAATCCAAGAGCGCAGTGCGCTGTTTTAGAAGCGCAAAGCGCAGATTGCGTCTATGGTTGACACGTGGCGCGTTCTGGCGCAGTGCGCCACTCCAATAAGCGCAAAGGCGCATTTTAAAAGTGCAAGGCACTGTCCAATAGCGCAGAGCGCATCTTGATCAATTTAAGATCAAAGAACAAGTTCTTTTTGTTCTGTTCAAAAGAGGTTTTACTTCAAAATTCAAGAACCAAAGTTCTTGCTCTCATCAAAAAGCTGTGCCTTTATAGATCAAAAGATCTATAAATGAAGTAAGTTACTTCTTTTAATCTTTTATAATTGGATCTTTTTTATCCTTTTCTTTTCTATGGAAGATCTTGATCTTGTTCTTAGATCTTTGATCTTTTTAGAAGATAGTTCTTCTTTTATGAGATATTTTCATCTCTGTTCTTCAAGAATTAAATTCTTTACCTTTAAAGATGAAGAAAATGATCTTTTTTCTTCAAAGGCTTGCCTTTCTTTCTCTTTGAGTTTTTCCTCAAAGTTTGCAGAGGGTTCTCTCTATTCTGTATATGTGTGAGACTTGGAGTCTAGGGGCCTTTATATAGGGCCAATTGATCTTTTAGGTTAGTTACAGAGATCTTTCTCTGATTGATCTGGGGATATTTCCCCACCGTTGGATCTTTGATCCTAAGGCCTCTGTTTTACAGAAGATAATTGGCGCTAGCACGCCTGTGTTTGACACGTGGCGCGCAGCGCAGAGCGCAGTGTAACTGCGCTAGCGCACCACTGTTTAACATGTGGCGCGCAGCGCAGAGCGCAAGGAATCTGAAGCGTTGCTTCATTTTAAAATTTGAATTTTGAAACAGGGCTTTGCTCTGATTGGGGGTGCGCTGCTTTGGGCGCAGTGCTCCTGGCGCTGGCATGTCTGCTTTTGACACGTGGCGCACAGCGCGCAGCGCAAGGAATCTGAAGCGTTGCTTCAATTTTTGAATTTTGAAATTCAAACAGAGTTTTGCTCTGATTGGGGGAAACAAATGCCCTCCACCGTTGCGCTCACATGGCGCACACGTGAGTGCAGCGGTGACAACATCTGAGCCCTTGGATCAACTCAGAAGTTGAGGAGGCGCTTCAGTGCCTATAAATAGGACCCTTGGTCCTCAGATGATTATCATCTTCTCAAGAATTTTATTTTCAGAGCCTTGCTCTCATTTCCAAGAACTTCAAGAGTTAAAACTCTAGTAAATTTTAGGTAAAAATTAGATTAAATTAATTTTAATTAACAGAGCCTTGCTCTCATAGATCTTTTGATCTAAAGAAAACCCCTTTTGGGTTTCACAAACAGAGCTTTGCTCTCAAGAACCCATAGATCTAAATAGATTTTTCCTTAGGGTTTCTTAGCCCATGGGTCAGAGCTTTGCTCTTTTGACAATGTATAGATCTTTGATCTTTTGATGAAGAATTCTTAAGAGTTCTCTCATGGATCTTTAAGATCCCAGAACTTTTAATTCTTAGGAATTAATTTTTCTTTGATGGATTTTTCCATCATTATTATAGCGCTAGGCTCTTTAAGGAATTTTATTCCCTCGTGACCAGAGTTTGACAAGTGTCACTCTGTTACAGAGCTTTGTTCTGAAAGGGAGATTTTCTCCTTGTCTCGAGGGATTTCTCATTTAATGAGAATATTCTTTGAGGATTTCCTCATTAATTGACAGTCTCATCCAATGATGAGGCTGTCTTATTAACTGATGCATTGTCATCTGGATTTTGTGGGTCCCCCTTTGGTCCCCTCTCCACTGCATTGCAGTGTGGTACAAATTTTAAAGTACCAAGCGTCGGGATTTTAAAATTAAATTTTGACACTGATAATTGAATTTCGCTTTTTCTTGCAGGTAACATGTCTTCTGATCTTTCGTTCCCGTTTTTCCGTTCGGAGGGAGGATTCCCTGAGGCACCGGTAGACCGGGAGGTTCTCGCTCTCATAAAGGACTATGACCCTGAGTATAAGAACCTTCACCTGTGGGGTAGGTGGTACAACGAAATTATCAAAGGTCGCCGAAGCTTCTCTTGCGCGACGCCGTCGGATCCAATCTCGTCAATCTCGTAACCAGATATACCCCCGGTGAACTATGCCGTGGAGGTCGTAAATTGGAATTCGGAGGGTCTTCTTCAGCCTTCGATTGTTGCCATACCCGTGCAGTTGCCGGCAACCGTGGATATTTTGGGGCGGCGCATATGCCAGGGTGAGTCACGCCCTTGGGGACAACCCTATAACATTGGATAGACCCCTCGACATTCGCCACTAAGCCATTGGTGATGGACTTAACGCCGGAGAATGCCATCCAGCACCAGTTTCCGAGTTTGGTAAAGGTGCCGAATATGTATGAAGGTCTTTTCTTGGAATCGGGAGGCCGGGGAGTTAGTTTTACAGATTTCATCGCCCGCTTATTTTATCGCCCGCTTTCTTCGACCGGAGATTCTATCGCAACGGAGCGAAAAATTCGCCAAGCTCGACGACCCCTTCAGCTTTGGCTTAGATCGTCGACCAGCACTGGAAGCCGATCAAAAGGGCATTTATCTCCCCGATGCCGCAATCATCCCCCTGTCGGAAATCGCTGCTCCGGGCATCGATGAGGAGACTTTCTTTCTCGGGTTTCTGGGGCTATGGCTATGCTGGTTCGCGCTCCTAATGCACCCGCGCTACATGAGGCCGTCCGTCTTCTACCCAGCGCATCGGATGGTGGCTAGCATACAATTGTCGATTGGAATTGCCGGGTTGGCCCACCTGTACCATGGTCTCAGCGTAGCGGCGGACGCAACTGAACCGGGGGTGCAACCTGCCAAATTCCCGATGCACTACTTTACTTCGTGGATGGAAATGCACGTGCTCGGGGTATTTGGTATTCATAAAAGACCTTCGTTTTACGAGAAGTGCAGACTCCCGAGAGTTATGCGGCTGATCGACGCTTCTATCGTGAATCCGCCTCCGCGGGAGGCTAGGGGGTTGCTTCTTCGTCCGCGCACGGTCGGAGCAGGCATTTCTTTCATGGACAAGGTCATGACAATCGGCCCGAAGACCTCCAAGGCGGTGTTGGCGTTGCGTGATAATTTCAAAGACGGGGCCTCCGTATTGAAGACCCGGGAGATTCTACATCTATATTCCATAGGCCGGGCTTCCTTGTGTTTAGGCAGAATGAGTTGGCGCTTTTTATGAGGTACAACCCCCATCGATTCGCCCAACAACTAAGCTATAACCAGGGGGTCCCACTGGAGGTGTTTTTGTAAGAGCCTGCGGCCACCAAGGAGGGAATACGGAGCGCACTGCATCACTTTATGCGGTTAAACACGGGCTCCCACTTCTTCATTAGCGAGCTGAGTTGGATTCCAAGGGCCTTCAACGTATACGGGGCTTGGTATCAACACGCGATGGGCGCTGTTATCCGGGAAGAGAAGTGGCTGCTGCTTGATCACAAGGGTGTGCCCCCCGCCAGCGATCGCAACGCCCCTCTAAAGTGAAGGACCCCTATCACTCTTCTAATAAGAGGAGATGCTGGAGATGACCCTCTACGTGTGCTAAGCCCCCCGCGCGGATTACCCCGTGATCCTGTGGACGTGCTTTCAGCGTCCCGTGTTCCCGTGGAGACGGTGAACGTGGTTTCGCCCAAATTCGGCGTGGGCTCGGACATCGGGACCCGCCGTCCCAAGGTGCCCACGAAGCGTAAGCTGATTTTGGGTGCGACCGGGGTTCGCGCGCAGAAGAGGAAGAAGAAGTCGATCCTCTTTGCTGATGTTTCATTTGGTTAGGAACCTCATGCTCCTTATAGCGAGGGCTTGGGTGAGTACGGGACCAACGAGGGCTTATTTATGCCGCCAGACGACATTGATCTGGCGGCCGCCATCGCAGCTTCTGAGCGATTGGCAAGGCGCGACGCGTGGTTGGCTAAACTTGCGTAATCAGGTAATCACTAGTTGCATTTTTCGTTATTGCATCGTACCTCTATCATTGTTTTTGACTAACGCTTTTCCTTCTTTAACAGGCATTTCTACCGAAGAAGCCATCGCTGCTTCTCTCGAAAATTTCGAGGAGGAGGAACGACTCAGAGCATCCTTAGGCCTTGGTACATTTCGGTTTACTATGTCTCTCCTTCCGTTTCTTATGAGTATTCTGACCCTCTCTTTGTCTTATCGCAGGAACCACAAGACCTACCTCACAAGCTGACGTGGCGATTCTTCCTGAGCCAGCTACCGAAGTTCCGGCATCTTCGGGATTGCCGCAAGAGTCTCAACTTAAAAAACCGATGATGGAAGCCTTGACTACTCAGGAGGCAACCCTGATTGCGGATGACGACGCCTTGCTGAAGGAGGCTTCCAAAAGGTCTGTCGTGATGGCCCGGGAGGAGAGGAAACGCCTGAGGCGCGCGGCAAGAGAGTGTAGCGCTGCTTTGGCTGTGGGAGCAGGCTCAAGCGCTGTTACTCCCGCTTCTACTCCTTCAGAAGAGCTCTCGGTCGCCTTGTCTACTGCTCATAGATGGACGGCACGTGCAGTTCGGGAAGCCAATGGTAAATCCACCTCTGGTAATGTGTTTGTGAGGCTTTGTTGTCAAAGTTTTAAGCTATCAGTTCTTATATATATTGTCCTGCAGGGCTGAGTCTTACTGGAGGAGCGGTGGCGAATGTCGAGCCTGAGAGGACGGTAGAGGAGGTAGCCGCTGAACCCGAGACGACGGTAGGCGATATAACCATAGTTGCCGGGCCCGAGATAGTGGCTGACGAGACAGTCACGACTGCCAGGCCCGAGATGACTACCAATGCCGAGCCCGAGGTGGCGGCGGGTGAGACGGCTGCTATGGCCGAGCCTGAGGCAGTAGTGGATGAAACGGCTGCTACGGGCGAGCCTATGGTAGCGACGGACGAGACGGCTGCGACCGCTGAGCCCGAGGTGGTAGCGGGTGAGACGGCTGCTATGGTCGCTGAGCAAGAGATGGCCGCTCTTTCTCAAGAGTCGGGCAACGCTCCGATCATCGTTTTCCCTGCTTACGGTTCCTTGTCGTCTTCCGGCGTTGCGAGCGTGACGACGGTTCCTGTAGAGTCGGGCGATGAGGCAACGGGAGGCGAGACCATCCCAATGGAGGAGGGAGACGCAACTGTTGCATCAAGTGACGCCCTCATTAGGGCTCCGGCCGGTGACTCTTCAGGTAAATTCTGGGTTACCATCCTTCATTTTATTCTGCAATCCTTCCTGATAAAGTTTATCTTGTTTCTAATGCAGGTGTGGCTAGTGCTGAAATCGAGCTGCTCGAAACAGCGCTGCCAGTTACCGCCCTGACGGTGACCACCCCTCTACCTTCTCTCGCACCATCGCAAATGCTGGAAGGTATGGATTTATAACCCATTATTCTTATCCCTCGGGCGTATAATTCATGTAATAACGTCGAGTCATCGCGTTTTTGCAGGAGTTCTTCTTGACCACCTGTACCAGGTGTTGCACACACACTTCTCCTTCTTATCAAAGATTAGTCCACCTACTGGTGTTGGCGAGTATTTTCTCTAAACGACGTCCCGTTGTTTAACGGGTAGTCGCATTATTGATAATCTCTTCTTTATATTGCTTGTAGCCTTACGAATCGAAGGGGGGATGAGGCCGTCGTTGCGCCACCAGTACTCCCAGCTCTGCCCCCTGCTGCAGCCGGTATAGTAGACTCTACTTTTTTTTTACTTGTTTTCTTTATTTCTTGAGCCGACACCTGATTATGATCTATTTTGCAGCAATCACATTGACTCCAACCCCGTTCGAGTCCCGTATTATAATGCCGGCCGGGCCCTTTTTAAGGCGTCCATCATCCAAAGGTGCTGCGACCAGTCTACGCATGCTAAGCGAGTATATCGAGGAGTTTGACGCAGAGGCTCCCACATCTGCCGCGGATTTTTCCGTAGAGATTAACCCTATGTTGGTGACGCTTATGAACTTTCACGGTGAGGGCGTCGTTGAGTCTTGGGTTAATCGCTGCCGGGAGGTCGAGGCTTGCTTGCATGAGCTTGAGCTTAAGCATCTGGCACCTGAAATTCTGGCCATGGGCACTCAATGGGAAGCATGGATTGAGCAGAGCGCTTCTTACTTCTGCCATCTCGAACAAGAAGTGGTTTTAAACCGAAGGGAATGCAAAGAAACTTCAAGCGAGTCTGCTCGACAGCGTGCTGAGGCCGACGCGAACGCTGCCCAGGTGAAAGTTATCTTCGAGGGCCTTCTGCAATGTATCTCTGATGGGTTATCATTGAACCAGAGGCTCGATGTCGTTGAGCGTGATGCACAATATCGCTAAGCAGCTCAGCGAGTCGTCGAGGAACAACTCTCATCCTACTTGCAGCAGCGAGCCCAGGTCGAAGCAGAGTTGGCCGCAGTAGCTGGTCAGGAAGAGTGACTGAAGGAAGTGCGTGAGCGGCTAACCGGATTATTAAAAGCGCTTTCCTCTCAATGAAAATTTTGTATCATTTGTAATTGTGAATAAAATGTACTTGTTCTTTTATCTTTTAATACGATGTATTTTGTACTCAATCGAATTCATGAATAAAAGATACACGTTCTTTGTAATGTCTTGTGTCATTTTTCTGCATTCTTCTTTCTTGCTGTATTGTTTGCCATGTGACTTTAACAAGTGCGGTCTGTAGATAGCATATAGGTGTCAGTCTTAGGCTTTTTGTAGAGTGACGATGGCTTAGAAAACAGGGTTAGGATTTGTCACCTAAGACTCTTCAACTTTATGAGTCGTGAGGGTCTCATAAAGAATTTTCTCCCTACCGGCCGAGAAGGTCCCGTAGGTGTAATTTCTCCTTAAGAATCGTGAGGATTCCCAAGTGTGTTTTCTCTTGAAAGTCATAAGGATCTCACAAGAGAATTTTCTTCCTTACGAGTCGTGAGGACCCGTGAGTGATGGACGAAATTGCCCTTATCCACATTTCATTGGGTAAGGGGTTGCTCTGGATGCTTCCCACGGGTTCACTGCCGTGTTTGGAGAGGACCAGGCTCCGCTCTGGACGTTTTCCAGGATACCGTAGTTTAAAGACATCGCGGTCGAGGTTAAGGACATCATAGTCCGTGGATTTAAGGACTCCACAGTCCGATGTTAGTTTTAAGACATCACGGTCGAGGTTAAGGACATCATAGTCCATGGATTTAAGGACTCCACGGTCCGATATTAGTTTTAAGACATCACGGTCAAGGTTAAGGACATCATAGTCTATGAGTTTAAGGACCTCACAGTCCAATGTTAGTTTTAAGACATCACGGTCGAGGTTAAGGACATCTTAGTCCATGAGTTTAAGGACCTCACAGTCCGGTATTAGTTTTAAGACATCACGGTCGAGGTTAAGGACATCATAGTCCGTGGATTTTAAGGACTCCACAGTCCAACGTTAGTTTTAAGACATCACGGTCGAGGTTAAGGACATCATAGTCCGTGAGTTTAAGGACTTCACAGTCCGCGAAATGTGTAGTTGTTGGGACCCGTCACTTCTTTGAAGACGTTGAGGAATTACAACGATAAATATCAAAGGAGTGAAGAGATGTACCCTTGAACCAAGGTAAAATCAGTTTAAAATCATTATGGTTGATTGTTAGTTTTAAGACATCACGGTCGAGGTTAAGGACATCATAGTCCGTGAGTTTAAGGACCTCACAGTCCGATGTTTGCTCTGGATGCTTCCTATGGGTTCACTGCCGTGTTTGGCGAGGACCAGGCTCCGCTCTGGATGCTTCACACGGGTTCACTGCCGTGCTCTGCGAGGACCAGGATCCGCTCTGGACGCTTTCCACTGGGTCAGAAGTGACGTTATCCGTGTTCCACGTAACCAGGAATTTTGCCCTAGATGCTTCCCACGGGTTTACTGCCGTGTTCGGCGAGGACTAGGCTCCGCTCTGGATGCTTCACATGGGTTCACTGCCGTGATCTGTGAGGACCAGGATCCGCTCTGGACATTTTCCACGGGGTCAGAAGTGACGTTATCTGTGTTCCACGTGACCAGGAATTTTGCTCTAGATGCTTCCCACGGGTTCACTGCCGTGTTCGGCGAGGACTAGGCTCCGCTCTGGATGCTTCACACGGGTTCACTTCCGTGCTCTGCGAGGACCAGGATCCACTCTGGACATTTTCCACGGGGTCAGAAGTGACATAATCCGCGTTCCACGTGACCAGGAATTTTGCTCTAGATGCTTCCCACGGGTTCACTGCCGTGTTCGGTGAGGACTAGGCTCTGCTCTGGATGCTCCACACGGGTTCTCTGCCGTGCTATGAGAGGACCAGGATCCGCTCTGGACGTTTTCCACGGGGTCAGAAGTGACATAATCCGCATTCCACGTGACCAGGAATTTTGCTCTAGATGCTTCCCACGGGTTCGCTGTCGTGTTCGTCGAGGACTAGGCTCCGCTCTGGATGCTTCACACGGGTTCACTGCCGTGCTTTGCAAGGACCAGGATCCGCTTTGGACGTTTTCCACGGGGTTAGAAGTGACATAATCCGCGTTCCACGTGACCAGGAAGGGTTGACCTTATTCGCATTTCGCGGAGTTGGAATTTGACTCTCGGTCATCTGCATACCGCCGAGTCATGGAACTGGGGGTTGCCGCTGTTCCGCTTTGCTTGATGTTGTGTGTGCTGCAATGAGACGAATGTTGAGATGATCTCTAGGCTATCTGTGAACCGTCGAGATTTGGTTTGTTCTTCTTCTTATGAAACCTGGGGAGGAGGAGTGTGATTCCTTCTTTGTTTGCGCCCCTAGATTGTATACAGGGATTGATGTAATATCACTTGTAGGGCATAAATTTTGTTTTTATTTTTATTTTATTTCTTTCCGCGATGCTCTATCATTTCATCTTTTTATATCACGAAGGTCGTGATTGCCCAATCATTTCGGCTATTTTTCGCGGTGCCCAATCATTTCAGCTATTTGTTTTATTTTTACTCCCTGCTTTTTATTGCGAGTTGCCCAATCATTTCGGCTATTTTACATGCATACATTTTTACTTGCTGATTTTGTTGTAAGTTGCCCCATCATTTCGGCTATTTCGTATGCATGTGTGGCTCGCTAGCTTTTTGCCGCAAGTTTGGGATTAGACACCGATTTCGGCATCAGCACCGCTACAACTGGGATATTTCCAGGAGCGAATCATCATTTGCCTCTGTCGATATCGAACAAAGGTGGCTTAGCAAACAGGGCTAGGGTCCTGTTGACTAATGCTTTTGACTTCATGAGCCGTAAGGGTCTCACAAAGGTATTTCTCCCTACAAGTCGTGAGGATCTTGTATGTGTGTTTTCTCCTTAGGAATCGTGAGGATTTCTAAGTGCATGTCCTCCTGTAAGTCGTAAGGATCTTATAAGAAAGTTTTCCCGTTATAAATCGAGAGGACTCGCAAGGGTTGTTCACCGTGTAGACATATCCCTAGTCACGGATGGGACTTTGTTAGGGAAATGTTTATTCACGCCCGTGGATTGTATACAAGTGTCAGTATTGAGCCACTTGTAGGGCAGTATCGGAAGTTGTTGGGGTTGCTTAAGAACAGGTTCAGGTCTTTGTAACTTAAGACTTTCAAATCTTATGAGCCGTAAGGGTCCCATAAGAGAGTTCTCCTTACGAGTCGTGAGGATCTCGCAAGTGTAATTTCTCCTTAGGAATCGTAGGGATCCCTAAGTGTGTTGCTCCCTTGTGAGTTGTAAGGATCTCACGCGGGTGATTTCTCCTCACAAGGTCGAGAGGACCCTGTAAGTGTCTTTTAACGAGGTTGCGCCCTTTCGGGTTTTCACAAACACTCGCCGGTAGCCCTGCTGTTTTTACTCACGGAGCCCTTTCGGGTTTTCATCCGTGCCCATTTTGCTTATGGACATACCGTTTTCCCTTTTTTTTATTCTCTTTTTTTTTGTTCAAACGAGGTTGCGCCCTTTCGGGTTTTCACAAGACTCGTCGGTAGCCCTGCTGTTTTTACTCACGGAGCCCTTTCGGGTTTTCATCCGTGCCGATTTTGCTTATGGACATACCGTTTTCTTTTTTCTCTCTCTTTTTTTTGTATCAGGTTTGGGATGCTGCAATCCACCGTAGTTTCTTGACATCTCGGTTAACAGCTAGTTTTAGGACATAGTGGTTCGTTGTTAGTTTAAGGACGTTTCGGTCCGGTGGTAGTTTAAGGACGTTTCGGTCCGTTGTAAAGTAGGCCGGTCACTACTTATAGAGTTTGGGCTTAGGAAAATAGCGAGCGGACATAGTCATCGTCATCTATCATTGACCTAGGCCGTGACTCGTCAAGCGTAGTACTTCTTCAGGAAGCGACCGTTTATTGGCCTGAAAGGTCTTTCACCATGCATGTCCATGAGTAGATAGGCTCCACCCTGGTAGACCTTGTCTATGATGTACGGGCCTTCATAGTTCGGCTCGAATTTTCCCCGCTTGGCGCAATTGGGGATCATAGGTCTTTTGACCACTAGCATGAGTTCGCCTCGGCGGAATGTCCTCGGCCTGGTCAATCTTTCATATGAGCGCGTCATCTTTTCTTTATAAGCTTCCAGATTTTGTTGCGCTATGAGCTGGGTTTCATCAAGGGCATCGAGCTCCTCGAGGCGAAGGTGAGCATTCTCTTTGTCCGTCGGCTCGTAATGGACTGCCACTCGTAGAGAAGGTAACTCTATCTCGAGGGGGAGTACCGCTTCTATACCGAATACCAACGCGTACGGCGTTGTGTTTGTTGCCGTCTTGGACGTAGTTCGATATGCCCAGAGAGCTTCATGCAGTCTCTCGTGCCAATCCTTCTTATTTTGGGACACCGTCTTTTTCACGATCTTCGTCAAGGTCTTGTTGAAGGCCTCAGCTAGACCATTAGCTCAGGGATTATAGACCGAAGAGTATCTCTAGTCTATGTTATGTTGTTGTGCGAAGCAGCTAATCTTGTGGCTTCTGTAGGCTGGCCCGTTATCGGAGATGATCCGTCGCGGAGTTCCAAACCGATAAATAACGTGCGTCTTGAAGAAGTGGAGGATATTCTCCGTCTTCACCTCCCTCAGCGGTACCGCTTCTGCCCATTTGGAGAAGTAATCAGTCGTCGCCAGAATGAATCGGTGTCCTCTGGACGATGCTGGTTCGATGGGGCCGATTATATCAGTTCCCCACATTTCGAATGGCCAGCTAGCCACTGTTGGATGTAGTGGATTTGGATGCTGATGGATAAAGTCCCCATGGATCTGGCACGAGTGGCATTGCTTCGCATACTCGAGGCAGTCATGGATCATCGTGGGCCAATAATAACCCATCCGTTTGATCTTCAACTTCATCTTCGGGCCTACTTGGTGAGAACCGCAGAGTCCGTCGTGAACTTCTTGGATGACTCTTTTCGCTTCTTCAGGTCCCAGGCATCTCAACCACAAAGCATCAAACGACCTCTTGTACAGAGTATCATTGACGAAGGCGAAAGATAGGGCTCGCTTCATGAGCTGATGTCTTGAGGACGCTTCTTCAGGCGTTCAACGGGATTTGAAGTAGTCTATAAAGACTTCTCACCAATCCATAGTATTTTCCTGACCTTTTATTTGTAGGGCCATTTGCTCAGTCGCTCCCTTTTCTTCGGACGATTCCGGAGATATTTCCGCCGGCGCAAGAACCCGACGGCTTTGTACCACGATTCTTACGTCATCGAGGTTCTCGTCAGCTTGTTCTTTAGCGAGCTTGGCTAATGCATCCGCCTTGCTATTTTCCGCACGCGGTATGCTTTCCAAGGTGTAGGAGGGAATTTGAGTCAGCAGCTGTTGCACTCTCTCGCCGTATTTCACCAACTCTGGTTTGCACGTCTGGTAGTCGCCGTTTACTTGACTAACGATCAGCTGGGAATCTCCGTATATGAGGAGGTTTTCAATTCCCATGTCGATGGCGATCTCAAGGCCTGCTATCAAAGTTTCGTATTCGGCATCATTGTTCGTCCTCAGCTCTGTTAAGGAGAAAGCAAAGCGCATTATCCCTCCTTGTGGGGTCACGAAGATGAGGCCTACCCCCGACTTGATTATGGGCGTGTTCTGTTTGCGCTTCTTCATGGAAGACGCTCCATCAAAATAAAGTTCCCATCGGGCATCACCACCGTCGATCGCATCAAACGCATGTTCGTCTGGCAGTTCGCAATTCAAGGGAGAATCGGCCGGTATCGGATGTTCAGCAAGGAAATCGGCGATGGCCTGGCCTTTCACTGCCTTAAGAGGTCGATAAGTTATCGAGAACTCCATCAAGAGCAGGGCCCATTTAGCGAGTCGCCCCGTCAATATGGCTTTTGACATTAAATATTTGAGAGGGTCCACCTTCGATATGAGACGGACTTCATGCGCCAATGCATAGTGCTGGAGTTTCGTTATCGCGAAGATCAATGCCAGGCAGTGTCTTTCGATGGGAGAATAATTGCTTTCTGCCCCCAGGAGAACTCGACTCAAATAGTAGAGAGCTCTTTCTTTCCCTTGGTCGTTCTCCTGTGCCCATAATGCGCCTAAGGAACCTTCAAGGGCTGTTGTGTAAAGAATAAGGGGCTTTCCCTTGACTGGGGCGGCCAGCACTGGCGGGTTCTGCAGGTACTGCTTGATTTCGTCCAGCGCGCCTTGGCATTTGTGATCCCAGACGAAAGGGGTTCCTTTCTTCATCAGGTGGCTGTAAGGGCGGCATTTCCCTGAAAGATTAGCTATAAATCGCCGGATATACGCGAGCTTTCCCTGGAGGGACCGCAATTGTTTAAGAGTCCTTGGCGGAGGCATTTCCATGATCGCCTTGTTCTTTGACGGATCTATCTCGATAACTCGGTATCGGACGATGAATCCTAGGAATTTACCAGAGGACACCCCGAACGCGCATTTGAGTGGGTTCATCTTCAAGTTATATTGCCGAAGACGTTGAAATACGATCTTCAGATGCTCGAGATGTTCCTCGTATGATTTGCTTTTCACCACGAGGTCGTCGATATAGCATTTGACGATTTCATGTATAAGATCATCGAAGATCTTCGTGATGGCCCTCTGATAGGTGGCACCGGCGTTTTTTAGACCGAAGGGCATCACCTTGTAGCAAAATATACCCAAAGGGGTCCGGAAAGCGGTATGTTTCTGGTCTTCGGGATGCAACTTTATCTGGTTATATCCCGACGATCCGTCCATGAAGGAGAAAACTTCGTGAGTGGACGTATTGTCTATCATCGGCTCGGTGACCGGTACTGGGAAGTCGTCCTTCGGGAAAGCTTTATTGAGATCCCGAAAGTCTACGCAGATGCGCACTGTCCTATTTTTCTTCATTACCGGGACGATGTTGGCGATCCAATCAGGATACTGAACTTCTTGGATGAAGCCGGAGTCGATTCGTTTCTTGACCTCGGCGTTGATACTCATTTCAAGCTCGAGCCGCATTCTCCTTGATGCTTGTTTGATTGGCTTGACGTCTGGGGATATCACCAATTTGTGGACCGCAATCTCTGGATCTAGTCCTGGCATCTCGGAATAGTTCCATGCGAAGCAATCTTTATGCTGCATAAACATGTCTTTTAGTGCAGCCACCCTTTCTTCAGATAATAGCTCACTAACGAATGTTGGTCGCGGGTCACTTGTCGTCTCCAAATCAATTTTCTTGAAGTTATCTGCAGTGGTATATATTCCATCCTCCAGCTCTTTAGGCGCCGGTGGAAATTCTGAGATCACCTTGTCATCATTGTTTTCGAAGCACCAGGGGAGGTCATCCATATTCTCGGGTTCTTCTTTTGATAGTGTTATCATATGACAGGTACGAGCTCGCTTCCAAGACCGATGTTGATCGGGTTCTATTCTCGCTGTATGCGCGGCTTTTGGTTCATGCCTCTGCGGCGGAGTTATCCTCCAACTGCTAGATAGAGCGAACTTGCCGAGATGATATTGGTCTTCGACCCAATTCTTAAAGGTGAAGCAGTCTTCAAGAGGATGCCCTATCGCTCGGTGATAAGAACAATAGTCTGGGTGAGAGACCTCGTTGGCTTGCTCGGGGTGCTTGGACTCCGGGAGTGTAAGCATTTGATGTCTTCTGGCAAGATCAAGTATCTTCTTTGTCTTGTCTTGAGGAAAAGAGTATGCTCGACTCATCTTCTCATCTTCTTCATAAGGGACAAATCCGGACCGCTTGATTCCCGATCGCGTGACTTCTTGGTCCTGCTTTGTCGTTGTCGAATGCCTTTTCCGCTCTTTGACTTGTTTCGGCCTCTGCGTCGAGCCTTTTGTACAACAGGTTGACAGGGAGGGGCATTTTCATCTTTCACAGCCTGTTGAAGAAAGCGTTGCGTCCTGGCTTTCTCGTAGATGGCAATTTCGCGATTATGGTCGTCTCGAACTTTTTGACCTGCTTCCCTTATAAGCTTGTCCATTTGTTCTTCAAACGACGGACTGGGCATTTTCACATCGGGAGCCTTTTCCGATTCAGGGTTAGCATTATCCCATTGAGCATCTCCTTCTTTATCAAAGTCATGTATGACATAGCAGTCGCGGAGTAGCTTCTATTTCTTAGACCGAACATATCCAAGCCCGATCTCTTCCAATCTCCCGTTGGGCAACTTGCGCCGAGTTCCGGGAACGTTCCAAACCTTGTCATAGAACTTAGCTTTTCGAGCGGTCTGTTTGAAGGGTATCCCTTGGCGCTTCAACAGCCTTTTCAAGCCTTCTGTATAATATCTAGGCAGACGGATGGGCTAGAGCCTGTCAAGTGTAGAATCCGCGCCGTGCCAGATTTCTTTCTCCACTTTGGTTTCCCCGGAGCGGTAGAATAGGATCGCCTTTTCGCCTTCTCACCTGGGAGGGACATAGAACGTCTGCAGCTCTTCCACACTGTAAGTATCAAGCACGTCTAGTTCTTTCTGATGTTTAGGCGGAACCATGGCAATTTGCAAACTCTGCTCTTCATCAGCGAATGTTTGTATTGAAGGCCGAGCGGAGAATATAGCATGGACCTCATCTTCCGAGTCGCTGCCAAAGATCAACATAGGAGCGGACGGTCCCGACTTGTTGTGCTGAGGTGGACCTGAATAAACTATCGCTTCCTCTTCTTCAGTATCACTCCCGAAGACTGGAATGGTGGTGGTAGTTTTGTTCTCCGGCTTGTGACATCTCTCCGTGTCCTCAAAATCGGGCAAAAAGTATTTTGCATCTTCGTCCTTGCGGACTTCGTTCACGGAGAATGGGTTCAGCTCTCCTGTTACGGTATAATCGAGACCATCCTTGAAATACTTCATACACTGATGTTGTGTAGAAGGGATGATGTTGTACTCGTGTAACCAAGGCTGGCCGAGTAAAGCGTTGTAGCATGTCTTGGCGTCAATGACATGAAATTTAATATCCGTGACAAGTAGACCGAATCGTAATGTCAATATCACAGATCCGAGAGTCCGCGATGACTGGGAGTCAAAACCGGAGATGGTGATTTTATCACGAGCGAGATGCTGGACGCTCATGCAAATTTCCTTCAACACTCACACGTTGAGAAGATTGACGGAAGACCCATTGTCGACCAAGATCTTGCCTATCTTTATATCGTGGCAGTACCCTGAGACATAGAGGGGACGGTTGTGCTCGCACATCCCAAGGAGGAGGTCTTCATCGCCGAAGATGATATCGGCTGTGCGTACTTCCTCCAGCTCTTCCTTAATCTTTTCTTCGGCAAGGAAGGCTTGGAATTGCTCTGGGTCTTGTAGCGCCTTGATCAATGAATCCCTCGCTTCTTTTGATAGTAAAAGGGCGTCGAGAATACTGAGCTGCGAGGATAACTTCCTCAAGTGCGCCAGAATGTTATAGTCCATCTTACTCTTCTTTGGCGGGTCCTTGGCGGTCAGTTCTCTCATGACTTGGTCGTCCAGGGCGATATCCTCAAAGACCTTTTCTTTTCCCTTATCTTTTCTACTCGTGGGTTCGAGATTCTTTTCTGCAAGCGTGCGATTGCGCAGCTGAATGTTTTCACAGGCTTTTGGTTCTTCCTCTTTCCCCAAGGTGGGTTCTTTAAAGAGAGGGCCAAGAGCCATTTCTTCGTCAGAGTCGCTTCCGAAAGTGAGAACTTGTGATCCCCCGGCGTTAATCACGCAACAATTGCCGGTGGTTCTTTTATGCCCCTCGGTCGTATTTCTTTGCTCCCGACGAGTTTTGCGTTTCATCCTCTTAAAATGTTGCCGGTGAGCAACATATCCCTGCCACCATCTTTTAAAAGCATCGCACTCTTCGGTGGAGTGCGAAATCTTTCGATGATATGAGCAGTAGCTAGGATGCATCTTTGCTTCACCGGGAGTGTTTCCTTCGGAGGGTGGTAGCTTCATTCCCATTGATATGGATTTAGCAAACCTTTTCCTCGTCTTGAACTTGCTTTTATCCACGACGGATGTTCCTTGGTTCGGCGGGAGTGCCTCAACTCTTTCGTCCAGTCGCCGGCGTTTGGCCTTTTCAAATATGGCCATCTCACGCTCCCGATCAGCTTTACTTTTCAGGAGAGCTTCGTTTAGGAATGCGTGGATCATTTCATTTGACGGCCCCAGAAGTTCCGGCTCAGGCTCTGCCCCCAGTTCCTGTGTACAGGGAGCTTCTTCATTGTTTAGCGATGAATGAGAGATCACATGGCAGCTTTCTATGTAATCCTCAGATCCATCTGACGAGTCTTCCCCATCATCTTCGTCCTCAAGGACGTGGCCGAGGAACTCTTGGAGCGTGATGGGAGTTCGCGCCTTCTGATTATACTCCTCCAGCGCGTTGATCTGCTTCTGTAAGTCCATGCGCTTGTCGCCAGGCTTCACGGGCTTCTTGGATTTCTTGTTCTTTTTCGAAGATTTCGACGGTTGAGCATGAACGCTTTGGCTATCACCACCAATCTTTGGAGTTGGGCGCGGCTTCAGCATCCCTTCGATGATCTGGGTTTCTAACGGGTTCTTCCACCTGATCGCCGGACATGCCTGAAGATCATTCAGCATCCTTTTGGTTTTGGCTGAAAGCACGATCTCCCATGGAGCTTCCTCAACAAAAGAGCACGTTGCCCCCGGTGTGTGCGTCTTCTTAGGAGTGTGCGGTTGTGGCGAGTTTACTTTCCACTTCTCAGACAGCGCAAACTTACCTTGTAGGTACTGATCTTCAATCCATCCTTTAAAGACGAAGCAATCCTCGATCAGATGGCTTATCGTTTGGTGGTAAGGGCAATAATTGGGATTGTTCACTTCGCTGGGCTACGGTGGTCACCTTGGATTCGGCGAATTGATAAGCCTATTGCGCATAGCCAGCTCGAACAGCCTCTTCGTTTTGTCCCGTGGGAATGAGTAAGGATGCTTCATTTTCTCATTGTAATAGCGCCGTCTCTCTTCCAACTGATCTGCTAGCTTTTGGGGCACCGGGCTGCTGTTGGGTGTTCGCAACGAAGGTCGACTTCCCTTTGCCCTTGTCGTTCCGAGGTTCCGGCTTCGGGGGAGACGGTCTGTGACCCATTTGATCCATCTGGGCTAGCTTATCGATTAAAGCCTGGAACGTGGTCAGTTTAAAGAACATCATGATATATGAAATAGTTGCATGAGGGTCTAAGGTGCCCATGAACATGCCCACTGCTGGTACTTCCTCGATGCGCTGTTCGCACTTCGACCACAGGTTCCGCCATCGGATTGCATATTGGACCCAAGTTTCGCCCGGCTTTACTCTCGCATTGATCAATGCCGTTATCGGGGTGCGTTCACTTGCACTCGCGAATCGCTGGGTGAACAATAACTCCATTTCTGAAAAAGTTTTGACGGAGTCATTTGGAAGTTCGGAGTACCATTCAAACGCCATCTCCGATAAGCTGCCGATGAATTGACGGAGCAGAAGCTTATCGTCGCCCCCGGTGTTGCCACAAAGAGCCATGAACTGGGCGACATGTTGATGAGGATTGCCTATCCCCTTGTAGACATGGAATTTCGGGATCGTGTAACCCGGCGGGTACTTTATCTGATCATACCAGCCTTGATACGGTCGCCCAGTCTTCACGACCTGGCCAGCCGCTTCATTTGCCTGGTGAACTCGTATTTGTTGAGCAATATAATCATCCAGGACGGCTTTAGAGATTGTTTCTTCTTTGGTCGTTGACAGAGCCGGCTGAGGATTCGATGTTTCTCCTCTATCATCTTCAATTATTACTGGAGGATCTTCGGCTGGGGGATCCGGCTGGATCATCATGCCCACCATGTCGTGGAAGAGAAGAGCCATTTGCTTTATATTGGCCGCTTATTCTGCAGCCTCCTTGTCCTTCTTTTCGAGCATTCTGCGGAGGAACTCTGCATCAGTCTCGTGTTTGCGACGTTGTTCCGATGACGTCTCCGGGCTTTCTTTTGGCCCGGTGAGTGCGTCCATCGCAGTCAACATCTCCTGGAGCTTCTGCTGCTGCTGTTCCTGGGCTTTTGTGATGGATCGGGTGAGTGGTCGGTGGCCCATAGAAGCGCAGCTATCCTCCTTCCCGGATGCCATGTAAACGGTATGGACTGTTATGCCCCCAGACTTAGGGCGTTTGGGCTTGACGTTTTTATGGTCTGCCACATTCACAGGGGCTTTCTCTGGCCTCCCTCTTTTCTGAGTGGTTGACGTTGAGGGGGCCGCTGAGCTTCTTCTGCTGGCGGGGGTAGTCTTAATCAACAACTGAGTTCCAGACCTGCCGCCAGACTTTGTAGATCTTCAAGGACAGCCGCTGAAGGGACTGTTCTGGCTTTGTTTCCGCAACATTCTCCACCGGAAGGGGAGATTTTTTTAGTACGGCGGTAGGAGAATTCCTACGCACCTTATTCAGCGGCTCAAAGCTGTTCCCAGTTGGAACAACAGTATTAATTTCCGCCGTCGGGGCTGCTAGAGTTAACCCAGAAGGGGAGTTGCCTCCGGCCTTCCTCACTCGGCGCCAGTGGCGACGTCGAGCATGTCGAGCTGATGGAGTTGGCTCGGTGACGGGGATGGCCTTGTCTTGCCCCTTGTTCAGGTGAGGGGCCATTGCCGGTGTCAGCCTGTTAAAGACTGATGTTCTTTGAGTAACAGGAGCGGGATTTGGGACGGTCAGTCTTGTAAAGACTGATCCCTTGGCAGGAGAAGCCGCCTTGACGACTTCGGGAGCAGGGTTGGTCACTCTCTTCGGAATAACCTTCTCTGGGATTGCAGGCTTCATTGTGGGCCCACAGGAATTCTGGCCCAATCTGGAGAAGACGAGGAGCTGGAGCTGGACAACCCGCTGAGAGGGGTCGCAGTAACTGTAAGTCGATCGAAAACCGACTTCTTGGAAGCTTTTGGTACGGGCAGAGGAGCGTTGAAGCTCGTTGGCGGGAGCATGGTCCCGAAAAACAGCCTTGTGGTGGCTTGAGTGACCTGTTCCACAGGTATCGTGAACAAGGACGCCGCTTGAGGTCCATAAGCTACACCTCCAGGTGAGGCGGAGCGTAGGTTGCAGTTGCAGTTGGAACATCTTGCACAAGTGGACGCCATTGATTCTTTTCTTTCTGCAGCAAGCAAAACGCCAAATCTTAGTACCTCGAAACCCAAGGGCAACCATTGGCAAACCGCGATTGGTTCACGAACACGACACACGAAGTGAGGAGTGGAAAGAGGAAAAGGTCCCACCGGGCGTTCCAGAATCTGTTCACCGCCGGAAGCCGGGAAGACTGGACGTCTTGCCTGAATCTGGGGGCAGGTGCTAATTGGTGCTATCCGTCCACCTTTCCGAAGATGCCAAGTTGATTTATGACATCGTGTATTGAAGGTTTAAACGAATGCGGCCGATGTAGCAGACTTCGTCAGATTCCCCCTCGTTTGAGGGGGTTTTGATTGTGGGGACGCTCTTCCCTGCAGGCGCAAACCTCTGCAGTTAATTACACTACCGCATTGCGGTAACAACTTTCTCCTTCTCCAGATGGTCACTTCGTGTCCTGGGTGTTTGATTTGTGTTCGGTTGCCCGTGGATTGTATACGGGGACTAATTTGTGTTGTCGCCCGTAGGACGTGGATTAGTCCAAATCCGTATCTTTCTTAGATTTGGGTTTGGGGGGGTTGTGTTTAAGGATACGTTAGCCTTATTTGAGGCTAAAATCAACTTAAACGTTTGTTAAGGACACGTTAGTCTAATTCTAGACTAAGATCGACTTAACGGGATCGTTTAGATCCGACAAGAGAGCAATTGGGCTCTATTGTTTTGTTTGCTGACATTGCGGTCGATAATTAGTTTAAGGACATTGCGGTCCGATATTAGTTTTAAGACATTGCGGTCAAGGTTAAGGACATCATAGTCCGTGAGTTTAAGGACCTCACAGTCCGGTGTTAGTTTTAAGACGTCACGGTCAAGGTTAAGGACATCATAGTCCATGAGTTTAAAGACCCCACAGTCCGGTATTAGTTTTAAGACATCACGGTCGAGGTTAAGGACGTCATGGTCCATGAGTTTAAGGACCCCACAGTCCGTAGTAATGTGTGGTCGTCGGGACCCGTCACCTCTCTGACGACGTTGAAGGATTACAACAACGGGTGTCAGAGGAGTAAAGAGATGTACCCTCGAACCGGGTGTAAATTGATTGGAAGAGCAGTTGTACTCAGTTCAATTTATATTGAGGACTTATGTCCAGAATTGGGCTAAGTCTAGCTAAAAATGTATAACATTTTATTCATGCATAGCATTGGGCTCTGTAATTAAATGCATAGCATTTATCAGGAGCAAAATAGTGGTCTGATAGTGCGCCACGTGGCTTGTCAGGCGCTTTGCGCCAATCAAAGAGCGCATTGCGCTAGAGCATGCGAAGGTGACACGTGTCACGCTTAGCGCTAAGCGCAAGTTTGTTAGCGCACTGCGCTTTCTGAGTGCGCTACGCCAGTGAACGACACGTAGCGCGCTCTGGTGCTATGCGCCAATCCAAGAGCGCTGTGCGCTATATTAGAAGCGCAAAGCGCAGATTGCATCTGTGGTTGACACGTGGCGCGTTCTGGGGCAGTGCGCCACTCCAATAAGCGCAAAGGCGCATTTTAAAACTGCAAGGCACTGTCCAATAGCGCAGAGCGCATCTTGATCAATTTAAGATCAAAGAACAAGTTCTTTTTTTTCTATTCAAAAGAGGTTTTACCTCAAGATTCAAGAACCAAAGTTCTTGCTCTCATCAAAAGGCTGTGCCTTTATAGATCAAAAGATCTATAAATGAAGTAAGTTACTTCTTTTAATCTTTTATAATTGGATCTTTTTGATCTTTTTCTTTTCTATTGAAGATCTTGATCTTGTTCTTAGATCTTTGATCTTTTTAGAAGATTGTTCTTCTTTTGTGAAATGTTTTCATCTCTATTCTTCAAGAATTAAATTCTTTACCTTTAAAGATGAAGAAAATGATCTTCTTTCTTCAAAGGCTTGCCTTTCTTTCTGTTTGAGTTTTTTCTCAAAATTTGCAGAGGGTTCTCTCTATTCTGTATATGTGTGAGACTTGGAGTCTAGGGGACTTTATATAGGGCCAATTGATCTGTTAGGTTAGTTACAGAGATCTTTCTCTGATTAATCTGGGGATATTTCCCCACCGTTGGATATTTGATCCTAAGGCCTCTGTTTTACAGAAGATAATCTTCTTATTTTAATAAGATTGGAAAGATCTTTCTAGAATTTTAATTCTGATTAATTAATAATTTATTATTTAAATTCCAATGCTGGCGCAACTGGCGCGCCTGCGTTTGACACGTGGCGCACAGCGCAGAGCGCAGCTTAACTGCGCTAGCGCGCCTACGTTTGACACGTGGCGCGCAGCGCAGAGCGCAAGGGATCTGAAGCGTTGCTTCATTTTAAAATTTGAATTTTGAAACAGAGCTTTACTCTGATTGAGGGTGCGCTGCCTTGGACGCAGCGCTCCTGGCGCTGGCAGGTCTGCTTTTGACATGTGGCGCACAGCGCGCAGCGCAAGAAATCTGAAGCGTTGCTTCAATTTTTGAATTTTGAAATTCAAACAGAGCTTTGCTCTGATTGGGGGAAACAGAGCCGTAAGACGACGTTTGTCAAGTCATCAATTTTTGAGTAGAGCTTGGCCATCTCTTTGTCTCTACTTCTGAGCTGCTTTCGGAGCACCTGGAGAAGTTGTTGCTCTGCGGTCTTAGGATGGAAAGTTGGTTCATCTTCGCTTTCCGAGCCTGACTCCTCGTGAACTGAGGGCTCTCTCTGCCTATCAGCCTCACTGGGAGGATTTTCATCACCCTCCAGAGGATGCTGGTCTTGAGAAGTGACAACTATATTCACACCATGTTGGATTTGAGATGTGGTGGCCCCGTCCTTGCTCTTGCTGCGCGTGCCCACTATATAGACAGTGTGAACTACATATCCAGCCATCTCTTTATCTTTGGCAGGGTAACCCTGTTCCTCGAACCTCAAGAAGTTCAGCCTAGCAGGAGCCCTAGCCTTTTTGTTGGCTCTGTACCTAAGCCTTTTCTGTCTTAGCTTCTCAATTTTGAGGGCTTGGCGGGCATCTGTCATCCAGGAAGCCATCGTGAGCCGATTAACGGGGAGCTTAGAGAAGATACCCAATTGAGCAGTTGTCAAGGGAGCCGCTGGAGCTTGCCCAAGATGCCTTGTTGCTTTGTTGGTGTTGATGGCCTTGCCCCCAGCTGGGGCCAAGGAAAGTCGTTCAGACACCGACTTGCGTTTGGGTAGTGGTGCCCTCGAGATCACCACATTTGGCCTCTTGCCTGTCGAGGCCGGTTTAACTGTTACCGGAGCTTGAGGAGCTGGGATGGCATTAGCTGACACGAACAGAATAGAGCCGAATGGTAGCAGCGGCTCTTCCCATTGTCGCCCGAGACTGGCCGGGAGGACCGTTCGGGAGTCCATCTTCATCGTGTAGGAGATAGAAGCGGTGTTGAGAGCTGAGCTAGTCCTTAGAGACATTTTGTTGCGTCCGGAGATTGCAATTTGAAATTTGTGAACCTATACAAAGAAGCATGATTTCAGTATAGGCAATCGATATGTACATTGATTGAGCTTGCATAAACATTTTAACCCGAAATATGGGAGGAGAGATTAGTCCCACCGGGCGTGCCGGAATCTGTAGGGTGTTTTTCGTCACCCTATTGAGATGGGAATACACGCGCCCTTGTCAGGCGCATTACAGATTCCCCCTGCCTAGGATAGGCTGGGGTTTATTGATTGTGGGGATCCGAATCTTCGACAACCGCGGACTAAGCTGCCGTTAATTACCCCTCGCCTTTGGGGCGAGAGAACCTCCGATTGACGGGTCAAACAGGTCATGCGAACTTAATGTGCAGTGTACGTATGCTTTTATTTCGTTTTGTTCCATTTGTTAAAAAAAGGGATATATGTATTTTTCTATATATATAAAAAAACAAAAATAAATAAGTAGATAAATATTTAGAGAAACGTTTTTTTTAATTTTAAATTATTATTTATAATTTATTTTTATTTATTTAATATTTAATTATTTTAAAATTAAAAAGATTAAATAAAGAAAAGATGGAAGAAAGAAGAAAAGAAAAAAAAATTAAAATAAGAAACTAAGGGGGGAACCTGGGCTCCCATCACATGCACATGCGAGCATGTGAGGGTCACAGCTAGCATGTGATGTGAAGGGTCACATGCTAGCATGTGAGGGTCACAGCTAGCACATCACATGCTAGCATGTGATGTGAGGGGTCACATGCTAGCATGTGAAGGTCACATGCTGGCATGTGACTAGCATGTGAGGTCACATGCTAGCATGTGAGGGGGGCCAAAAGGGCTCCGATTAAATGGGAGCCCTCCCCCTCACGTGCTAGCATGTGATGGGGGCAAAAAGGACTCCGAAAAAAAATGATTTTTATTTTTTTTTAAATTTTTTTTAACATGGATTCAACCAAAAGAATTTTTTTTGTGCAGTTAAACTCCAAAAGAATTTTAAATATGGAGTTCAACTCCAAAAAGTTTTTAAATGGAGATCAACTCCAAAAAGATTTTTATCGTGGAGTTAAACTCCAATTTTTTTTTTTATTTGTGGAGTTAAACTCCGAAAGAATTTAAATGGAGTTAAACTCCGAAAGAATTTTTATTGTGGAGTTGAACTCCGAAAGAATTTAAAATGTGGAGTTAAACTCCAAAAGAATTTTAAATGGAGTTTAACTTCAAAAAGATTTTTATTATGGAGTTAAACTCCTAAAAAGATTTAATATGGTGAGGAGTTAAACTCCTCTAAATGGGGAGCCTTCCCCTCACGTGAGAAGGAGGGAAAGCTCCCACTTAGTGGGAGATCCCCTCTCCCTCACGTGAGAGGAAGCAGGAGCTCCAAAAAGAAATTTTATATTTTGTGATTGAGTTAAACTCCAAAAAAATTTATTTGAAGTTAAACTCCCAAAACAATTTTATTCGGAATTAAACTCCACAAATTTTTTTTTTATTATAGAGTCAAACTCCAAAATAATTTTATTTTTGTAGTTAAACTCCAAAAGATTTTCTCCTTTCTTTTTTGAGAAGAAACCTAAAATGGGTTCTCTTGAAACTCCAAGATCTAGATCTTGGAAGATAAAAAAAAAGAACATTTTTCTTCTTTTGATGGAATCTTGGGAGGTGGGTTTATGGAAAAACTTTATTTAGCTTTAAGAAAAAGAGAGAGTTAAGCTCTTGATTTATTTGGAAAATAAAAAGGAAGAGGAAGAACTTGAAAGAGAGAGAGAGTGGAGGCACAAACCCTAATTTTTGAGAGCATGAAAATTATATTCTTTATTCATCATCATGTTGCCTTATATAGGCTTACACTTTTATATATAGCCCCTTGGGCTTTACAAAATGGCATTTTGCCCATCTCATGCCTCACGTGCTCATTTCTTTTGCACATAAGCCATGGGCTTTACAAAAATTTGGCTTTATGACCATTTTGCTTACATTCATGCATAAATAATTACATTAAAATTATTTATTATATGATTTTTATTTTGGCATGGAGGAGGGCCGGCCGCTTCATGTTCGGACTCGACCTGGGCATGGGCCCACTTGATTTAGGCTTGGGCCCACTTGGCTTGGGGTTGACCTTGACTTTGACTTGGTCAACCGGGGTGCAATTTTCGACCCCAACATGGATATCGATATTCCAAAGTAGACTAATGTATACATTTCTTGACCCCCGATAAGGGATGATGGCCGGTCTCACAGCCATTGGTGTCAGGCACCAAAAATTGTATACAGGTGTTCATTGGGTTATGAGTTATACTGGACGGACTCACCGAGAATTCTTAGATGGATTATACCTATCATCAGATAGCAGTTCTTTGGTGACATGAGTACAGGGTACTCTGTTGACCTAAAATCGTTATTTGTTTTGTGTGTGTTCCCACTGTACTTTGATTACTACACTACCATGGCTCTAGTGAGTCGTGCAAACGGATTTTAGTTAGGTACAGTTCTGAGCCTCATGGAGGCAGTGAGCGGATTGAAGGGATTTGTCTCTCCCGGTATAAGGAGTCGATGTCGCGCTTTGTTCGGTTGGCTATCACCATAAGTCCATGGCCATGGCGGATGGGATTTACTGATAGGAAATTAGAAGTTTCTCGGTAGGTGATGAGCTTGATATTGGCATGACTTATCGGATTATTAGGGATCTGATGTTTTCCACCCCCTACACCCGGTATGAGATACTCTCAGACGAAGAGAGCAGAATGTATGGTGATGATCACTTATAGGCTCAGTAGATGTTCGGATGAGCTTGCTTGTCGATCTTCCTTTCGTTCAATACGTGAGTAGCCGTTACGTACAACTAGTGTCGCTGACGTGCTTGTGGTTAATGATTGGATCCAATAACTCATTGTCAGTGTATTGTCGAGTCTTAAGAGTCCCACACAAAGGTTTTTCCGACTCTAGCGATATGATGTAGATATGCGCATTGGATGCGTACTAGAGTTCGATTAAAACTAGTGTATTGGATACACTGGCGGTAATCGGGCGTTTGATAATACTAGCCGGTCTTTTGGAAAGACGAATATTAAATCAAAGTATTGATTTAATATATTTATATATATTGGATATATATATAATCTAGTATTTTGCTCACATAAACTTATTCTCATTTTATGTTTGTATATATACAAACATAAGGTTATGTATTTTCTTAAATACGTTTTCTATTTTCTAATTGTCTCATTCTCAAGCCCATGTACTAGCATGTGATAAGAGGGGTATACCCACCCTCTATTTGTGGACATGTGGAGGAGAGGGGAGAGTGTGGACAAGTGGAAGAGAGAGGAAAAGAGGAAAGTTATGAGAGTAAGTATTTATTCTCATTTTGAGAATGAATTATTCATTCTAACCATAACAACTCTCCCTCTTTTATTCTCCTCTTCTTCCTCCTCTAGTATTATCTTGAGATAAGAAAATAGAAAGGAAAATTATGAAAGTTACACTACACCTCTAACACCCCACCCTAGCAACCTTAGATGGATAGTTTCTTCATCAAAGGTGCTATCTTGAGATGAAAATTGAGCTAGAGAAGGGATTTCTCAAGTGGATCCATTTTTGATAAAGGAAGGTCTTCACGAAGCTTGTTTCTTACACCTAGCAACCCAGCTAGAGTTCAAGTTCATCCATGGAGCATGGGAAGATACTACCAAGATTGTATTGTTCTACTCTTGGGTTTGCTCTCTTCTAGTTCTAGTTGTTTGGATATGATTCTAAGTAATGGATGCTAGTGTTTGCCTAGATTTTTGTTGTGCACTTCCTTCCACTTCCACTGCGCACTCGCTAGCATCCCTAACAGGGGTATCAGAGTTACTAGGCAGGGATGCCGACCCATGGGGGTTCTCACTATATGACATTACTGACGAAGCGCAGGCTCTTACCACCAGAGTGCCCTGTGTGGATTAGTCTGGCGGGTTGTAGTCCTTTGTAATGGGACAACGCAATAAGTAGCTGCTGAGAGACCTTTGGGAGCCACAGCTAGTTTCTGCTACGCTGACTGACCTACCAGTGGTATTAGAGCTAGGCCAATCACTAGAATTAGAGCATACAAATCGAAAATTTCAAACCGAAAAGTTTCCATTTTTTCAAAACCTAAAAATCCCAGTTTTTGTTCAAAAAATTTTCAGTTTATAAATTTTTTTAAAGTATTGCAGAAGGCTCGTTTTGGTATGAGATTGACACCGCAGAAGCCCAAGGCCATAAGCTTTTGCTCTGGCAACCGGACTTGGCCTTTTGTCCACTTCTGGCGGCCAGAGTGAAGCCTCTAGTCTCGAGCTTTATACAGTGTCTTCAGGGATTTGGGATTTTTGGTATGCTTCCTTTTTCCCAGATTTCATTAGGTGTTATCTTTGGTTTCAGGAAAACACGGAAACATTTTGATTGAAACTATTATATCATTTACGGTTCGGACTTGTTGTGTGTTTTTTAAACGTCGTCTAATTGCTATATGTTCATTTAGACAGGGTTGCATATAGTTTATTTATGATGTTGTGATGGATATCTTTGTTATGGTTTAACCGAATTGTCGTGATGAATAGCCCCTCGTGCGTGTTGTTTGTACTGTAATGATAAATTGTATATTTATTTATTTGAGACGAGCAGTCGACATGTGGCCGTCGTTGCCGTTTAATGTATTATTCTTTTATTGAGACACATCATATAAGGACACATCATGGTGGAATGAAGAAATAAAGGCTACTATTAAAATCAAGAGAGATTCTTATAAATATCTAAAGAAAAGCAGAGATGCAGAAAGATTTGAGAAGTATAAAATGGCTAAAAAGGAAGTTAAGAAAGCTGTTCGGGAAGTTAAAGCTATGATTTATAAGGAGGTGTACGAGAAGTTAAACACTAAGGAGGCTGAAAATGATATATATTGGATTGCTCGGATGCAGAAAAAGAAGACTAGAGGTTTATATGTAGTGAAGTGTGTCAAGGATGAAGATCAGAAAGTTTTAGTTCAAGATGAGAATATCAAGAAAAGATGGAGAGATTATATTGACAAATTGTTCAATGAGAGATTTACTAAGAATTTGGATGAACTTGTCATTCAATCTCAAGATATAAACCGTGATTTCATGCGTAAAATAAGAATACCGGAGGTTAAAGAGGCTTTAAAGAGAATGAGATCAAGAAAAGCGGTTGGTCCAGATGGGATTCCTATCGAGATTTGGAGATGCTTAGGAGAAATATGCGTTAAATGGCTGACAGATCTGTTTAATAAGATTTGGAAGACCAAAAAGATGCCAAATGAGTGGAGAAAAAGGACCTTTGTACCTATCTACAAGAAGAAGGGCGACATTCAAAATTTCTCAAACTACCGCTGAATAAAACTTATGTGTCACACCATAAAACTTTGGAAGAGAGTGAGGGATGTTAAGATAACAGAGAACCAGTTTGGGTTCATGCCTGGACGATCGACGACAGAGGCTATTTATTTGTTTTGTCAACTTGTCGAGCGTTTTCGAAAGAGAAGAAGAGATTTGCGTATGATATTTATTGATTTAGAGAAAGCGTACGACAAGTTACCTAAAGAGCTATTATGGAGGATAATGATGAAAAAGGGGGTCCCCGTCAAGTATATTAATATAATCAAGGATATATACGATGGAGTGGTGGCAAATGTTAGAACTTGCGGCGGCCTAGTGAGTGATTTTCCGATTATAATTGGCTTACATTAAGGATCCGCATTAAGTTCATTCCTATTTACCATCGTGATGGATGGGCTTATTAAAACTATCCAAGATGAGGTACCTTCGTGTATGCTATTCGCTGATGATATTGTTCTAGTAAATAAGACGAGAGCAGTGGTTAATGCCAAATTGGAGTTATGGAGGCAAACGTTGGAATCTCGGGGGTTCAGATTGAGCAGGTCCAAGACAGCATATATGCATTGCAAATTTAGCAAACAGAGAAGTCGAGACCACATTGGTATAACACTGGAACGATAAGAGATATTACCGGGCGATCAGTTTAAATATCTAGGTTCTATCATCCAAAAGGATAGAGAGATCGATAGCGATATTAATCAAAGGTTCCAAGCTGGTTGGTTGAAATGAAGGAGTGCAACAGAAATTTTATGCGATCGTAACTTTCCGTTAAGGTTGAAAGGGAAGTTTTATCAGAGCGCTATTCAGCCTACCTTATTATATGGTACAGAATGCTGGGCTCCTAAGAAGAATCATACACAGAAGATGCTCGTAGCGAAGATGTGAATGCTTCGTTGGATGTATGGTAATACTAGAAAAGATAAGGTGTGAAATGAGGATATTCGTGCAAAAGTTGGTGTAGTACCTGTGGAGGAGAAGATGCGGGAAAACCGGCTAAGATGGTTCAGTCATGTGCGACGCAGACCTATGAAAGTACCGGTTCGACGAATAGGTACTATTCATATAGGCAATGTTAAAAGGACGAAAGGGAGACCGAAGAAAACATAGATGGAGGTGATACGAAAATATATGGTTACCAAAGGCCTCAATGAAAGTATATTGTTCGCTAGGAGTGAGTGGACGCGGAGGATTCATGTGCTGGACCCGGCGTGATTCTCATGTGGGTTCATGTAGCCTACCCCATATGCTTGGGATAAAAGGCTCAGTTATTGTTGTTGTTGTTGTTGAGACATATCCTGATTGCAGTCGATGTCGCTTATTTATATTTTTCATTATTTGTACTAGGATACCCCGTGACGAAGTGCTCGAGTAGCCTGATTCGGGAATATAGAGGGTGACTATCTCGTGGAATCGAGACCGAGTCGCCTCATTCTCGGATTGGAGGGTTGCTCGCCGCACTTATCGGGGTGTAGCTCTGACCCGTGGAAGAGTGCCTAAATTACTGGATTCTAAAAAGCGTCGGGTAGCCCACTCATGTTATTGAGGGATGGGTACCCCGTTTCTAGGGTTGGCAGGCGGCTTGCCGTGCTCGTAGAGGTCTTAGTTAGTGTTTGTTCAGATTATCCACATGACCGGGGAACGTCGCGTTTCATTTACGGCTCAAACGGAAACGCGGGGTTCCTAGTTTATCCGCTATTCCATATCGTATACTGCTTGCTTGTGTTGCTTATATAATGCCTGAGACGAATGGTTATATATATATATATATATATATATTAAATGCTATATATGTTTTGCATCCGTGCTCGTCCTGTTCCCACCCTGCCGTATGTTAAGTAATCTTATGGTGAATACCCGGGACCCTACAGCGAATGCGGATGGCATATATGTGCGTTGTATTTTCGTTTCTTCTGGTATGATAGGTTTAATTGATAGGACCGCGTTAATTGAATTAATGCAAAGAAAATAAACCCAAAATGATGTTGCGGGAACCAAATTTTCGAATGAAACTATAGGCGTATTCGTTTGCTTTGAATAGAGGTGTTCAGTTATGAATATCCATCACCTCATTCAATGAAGAAAGAGCCATGTTCCTTTCACGGAGAATTCGCTTTTAAGCAAAAGTTTACGTGATTATATACCACTCGGTTTTCTTCAAAACCACTCGTTTTTAAAAGAGGAGCATAAACCACTCCTTTTCAAAGTTACGCGGTTCTTTTAACGATATCAAGTCCTTTACGTTAATGGTTTTCATACAAACCAGCTGTAGCCCCCCGTCATTTCCTACGAGTATTACTTAGTATTCATGTTGTGTTTGTTGACTCAGTCAAGACGTAGTGTACGGTAGCTAAATGGTGCTTGTTTGTAACATTAGATGCGATTGATTAGGACAGTCGTACAAGCTTGTTGACTCGGTCAAAGGCTCGTATGGGTGGGTTTAATGCAATCAAGATAATGAAGGGTTGAACTTGATTAGGACCCTTTAATTTGTTGACTCAGTCGAGATCACTAGGGTCCTAAGTGTAAAAACTATTTTGGGAGTTTCAAATATAAAGGAAACTTTCAAAGTATGCATATACCTTCTGAAGTGTGGTGACTTGAGTGGCTTCCATCGAGTTGTCACGCGATGATAGTTGAGTCCCGATTCCCATTGATGAGTAGGTATTACTCCCGGGTGATTTTCAGATGATCCCGACTAGTTCTTCTTTTAGGGTTTGAACGAGAATTCGAAGAAATGGTGGGAGCCATCCTGATTAAATAAATTAATAAACCAATTTAATCTTGATAGAGTGCACGCTGAGTATTTATTTTCTCTCTCTCTCTCTGGCAGCAACCATAACCCTCCTTAAACTAAAACTCATAATCAAGTTAATCGAACTGTTTACCTCCGGTTTTAGATTGTCATGATTCACGATAAATTCTCATATATCCTTTCCGCTCCTACTTCCCATTTTCTTTTCTCCAGAACATACCGTATCACTACGAAGATCCATTTTATTTGGATAAAACCATCACATATAGTTACATACGAACTCGAAAAAAGTTGTTTCAGTTCGAGGATGGCCATCAGTTCTGGAGAAATTGAATTGTAAAATTCGGTTGTCTCTCCCCGTTACCTTCTCTTTAGTTGTGAGCACATTGTATTAGGAGTGTACACCAGTTAAGCTCGTTGGATAGTCTTTTTCCATACCTTAGGCTGGTACTGTAAATTAGGGTCGGAAGAAAACCAGCTAGCCTAAGTATGGTGTAAAGAAGGTGAGATATAGAGACATATAAAGAGGTTGAATTGAGGGCAAAAAAAATTGAAACTATTGTCATGAGTCTAGTATTGGAAGAGGCATTACTAGGAATATCCATCCACTCCTTTAAAACATTTTAATGTTTCGTTTTTTTTTCCTGTGAGGTTGAAATTGAAAACTGTTTCTCAATTAATTCCGACTCCCGCGTATATGGATACCGGATTAGATCCCACATCTGTAGGGCGTTACAAATGCTCAGAAGGAGTAGAGTATTAAAAATTTGGTGATTTAATCCTCGATGTCAGAAATCGTAGTAATTGGTGATATTGGGAAAATCACCTGGTTTTTGCCTTTCGGCAAATATTTGGTTTTGAATATTAGTTGTTATGCACCAATTTTAAATTATTATATCTGTACCTTTATTTTATAAAGTGAGATATGAATTTTTGAAATTATGTTTAGAACATTTACCTTTATCAGTTGATGATTAGGTAAGGTGCATTGATTAACGATGTAATTCTTCTTAAGCAGAATACAGTTTTCAACTAACGACACGCGGAGTTTGAGTTAGTAAACTCAGGGGGCTCGTACATATTCATGTATGTTGTCAGATGTCCTTATGGAAAAGGAGTTGGTATTCGTACTATATTCAGTTTACTTATAATTTCTCTTATTTTAGATACACATTTTGTTGAAATGCAAGTCCAAATATTTTGAGAAATTTATAGGTATAAATATAAAGTGGAGAACCAAGTGTCGAAAGTATTAACTCTTCGAAGTGATAAAATATGAGGATACTTATGCTAGGTATTTCGTAATGGCATTCTCTTTCAGTTTATTCATTCGTGGGTGCGCTCCTTGAGTAATACTATATGGCCTTTTCCATATGGGATATGTACTGGAAACGACTGCATAACATTTGAATCTAGTTCCATCTAATTTAGTGCCACTGATTCTATGTTAGATATAAAATGGTATCATATCTTAAGATTATTAAGATATATGGAGTAATCTGGTTCGTGTTGATAGCAGAATCCGGATATACTCAAGGCACGTTTCAGTAATGACAGTTTGTTGGTTATCCCAAGCATTCGCAAGGGTTTAACTTTCTACCATTTTCAAGATCAAAAGTTATTTTGTTTTTGACTCGCCACATTTTTAGTAAAATGGATTCTTTTCAAAAGACTTTAGTGAGAGTATGGTAGAACTGGAAGTGATTCCAGAAGCACAAACCGTTACTGAAAATTTGTAGAATCTAAGAATTCAATTGGATTAGATAATCCATTAGTCACTCCGCAGATTCAGCTTCAGCCACTCGAGAGGTGCTTCGGTTTTTTCGTAGACGGTGACAGGGAGGTCTGCATCATGTAGATGATAACCCTACTTGCCACTGCTGCTATTCATGACTATAAGATCTGGCAGATGGATGACTATAACATCTTTCTAAATTGGAATTTAGAAGTGCACATGTATATGACTCTGCCAGAGGGTTGTTGTAGTCAATGGGAGCAGCGGAAGGTGTGCAATATACTTATGTCTATTTATAGACTAAAGCAGGAAAAGCGGAGAAGGATCATCTATTTTTGATGTGATAGTTATAGTGTTTGACTTCATCAAAATAACTGATGAACCTGGTAAGAAGTTTATATAGGGAGTACTGGCATTTGGATGACATACTCCGGATATGAATTGATGTTTCTATACTATAATCGGTGAAACTATGGTTTTCATAAATGGAAGCAATGAAGAACATATTAGGATGTTCTTGCAGAGTGGTAATGACAGTCTCCTACAGGAGACGGTTACCGGTTCTGGCTTCCAAGATGATCTGGATGACAGAGTGGCTGTCAGAGTTATAAGTTTACCCTCTTATGAGGTGCAGTATGTTGGAAAGGGTTCCAAGAAAGATATTAAGGTGGACATAGTGCTGGGTGCTGATTATAATCAGCAGAGGTTACAACGCAAGAAGTTTGTTGGATATAGATGTTCATTTATGAACATGGTCCGATCAGCTATCCAGACAAGTTCTAAAGTAGATATCGCTCAGTTCGAGAGATAATTGATCTCCACGAAGTTGAGACATAGAGAGATTAAGATAGAAACATTGTAGCGGATCCACTCACCGAGACTATATCTCGAATACGGTAGTTTCTCAAACACGGTTTGCGAAACTGATTAGTAGGGAACTTGGGTACTCGATAGCACAGGAGATGTGTGGGTATTCTTGGGTTATATTAACGCCCTGTCCATCATCCATGGTTGTCAGCGGAACAATTTTTTTTCTACGATTGTAAAACCGGGGCTAGAATAACCTGTTACCGGATCTACCATAAACCTAACTAGCTAACTAAGGGGAGCTATCTACTATGATAAAGAGTCTCACCAAAAGATCCAAGTCCTTCGGTCTTCGTTCCTCTTCATAAGCTCCTAGTAGCTTTCATGACCGAGCTTGATCGTCCGTCTCCCTCCGCCGAAGATGATCCACCCGAGGGTTGCGATCCATGGCTCTAGCTCCACTCAAAGTATCAAATGAAGCAATTAGAAAACTTTGATTAATAATCTAAGTGATCTAGGATGTAGTCTATGGTTCTATGTGTTTCTATCTCACATCCTCTCTTGATTCTCAATTCATGAGAAGGCAGAGAGGAGATTGAACTTGAAGGTGGAGAAGCTCAAGAGAAGGAGAGGGAGTGAAGCAAATGGTGAGCTCTCAAAAATAATGAAGCTCCTATGTGAGAGAAAATCCTCACAATAGTTTTGTAAAACAATATCCATAATATTATAAAGCGACCATGCTTCAATAGTTTGCACAAATGAATTAAAAATTCATTTGTCAACACTATTGGGGCATGGTTCTCACCATACTCCCATCACCACAATTTACACTTCATTTCCATTTAAAGATAAATGGAAAAATACATAATAAGGTGTTCATCTTCTAGAATATTTTCCGAAAAAATACGGATTAGAGTCTACTGTATATACATACCCGCATTCGCATAAAAACACGAATGCCCAATAAGATAGAATAACATAAAGAACATAATACTAGAATATACATATCGAAATACATATATGTAAATTATTAAATCAATACCTGATTTAATAATCCGGCTCAATCCCGAGCCGGCTAATATTATCAACTGTCCGATCGAAAGTCCGGATACATAGTACCATCAATCAATCGGAACCCTGCACATATCCAATATGGCTACTACATCATTTCGTCTGAACCAGGGAAACCCTCTGTGTGGAACTCTAAAGACTCGACAGTACGCCGGCAGTGTGTTACTGGATAAATCCATAATCACAAGCACGTCAGCGGCACTAGCTGTACATAACGGCTACCCAGGTACCTGTTGAAAAGGAAGGCTGACGAGCAAACTCATCCGGATCCCTACTGAGCCTATCCGTGACAATCTCTGTACAGTCCGGTCTCTTCGTCTGAGAGTATCGCATACCAGGTTTAAAGGGTGGTAAACGTTATATCTTAATAACCCGATAATTCGTGCTGATGTGGCTCAGGACCAATCCGGGAAACTACTGATTAACCAATCAGTAAATCCCAACTGCCTTGGCCAAGGTCTTATGGTCCTGACCAATCAAACACAATGCGATATCAACTCCTTATACCGGGAGAGACGAATCCCCAACAATCACTCACTGCCTTCATGTGGCTCAGGACTGTACCCAACCAAAACCTGTTTGCACGACTCAGTAGAGCCGTGGTAGGGTAGTGATCAAAGCACATTGGTAACTCACACGAGACAGATGACGATCTCAGGTCTGAAGAGTAAACTGTACTCATGTCATCTGAGAACTTCCATCTGACGATAGGTATAGTACCATCTAGAAGTTCTTGGCGAGTCCGTCCAGTGTACTCACCCCCAGTGAGCACCTGTATACAATCTTAGGTTATCACACCAACGGTTGTGGGACCAACCATCGTCTCTCGTCAGGATCTAGAAACGTATACACAATTCTACTCCGGAGTATCAATGCCCGATCTCGATACTCCTACGACTTAGGACCTTTAAGGATGTGCTTATAGACTACCCAGCTCTCACAAGTATGATCGCCATCATAACACTGGTAGTCAAGCAAGATCCTATGGGCTTTATCAACATGTATAAATGATACGTAAGTAAAACATATGCACATGTTAAGATAAAGACAAACCAGATAGCATACTATCATATCGAGAAAGATTGTCCTGTATATATATATATATGTCTAAGCATCCGCATGTATACATATACAATAATGGCCTCTAGGCATACATATCCAACAGGTATGTGATACCGCAATAATTAGTCTTAAATGAAAGTGGGAGATTTTTGGCTATAGTGCCTTCAAAGCAATTATAGTAATTGCAGGCAGACGATTATGATAATTGAGGGATGACCTATACATATAGAACAGTCTTACTCGAGATGATAGTATGCTATTTGATTTGTCTTTATCATTTATGTGTATACGTTTTACTTATTATTACGTGTCGCTAATACATAATGATAAAGCCCATAGGATTTTTGCTTGACTACCAGTATTATGATGGCGATCATACTTATGGGAACCAGATAGTCTATAAGCACATTCTTAAATGTTCCTAGTTGTGGGAGTATCGAGACTAGGCATTGATATTCCAGAGTAGACTGGTGTATACGTTTCTTGACCCTGACGAGGGACGATGGCCGGTCTCACAGCCATTGGTGTCAGACACCAAAGATTGTATACAGGTGCTCATTGGGTTATGAGTTATACTGGACGGACTCACCGAGAACTCCTAAATAGTATTATACCTATCGTCAGATAGTAGTTCTCCAGTGACATGAGTACAGGGTAGTCTTTTGATTTGAGATCGTCATTATCTTGTGTGGCTCTATTAAGTCGTGCAAATAGATTTTAGTTGGGAACAGTTCCGAGCCACATGTAGGCAGTGAGCAGATTGAGGGGATTCGTCTTTCCTGGTATAGCGAGTTGATTTTACGCTATGTTTGGTTGGTTATCAACATAAGTCCATGGACATGGCGGATGTGATTTACTGATAGGAGACCAGTAGTTTCTCGGTAAGTAATGAGCTTGACACCGGCATGACTTATTGGATTATTAAGGGTCTGACGTTTTCCACCCCTAGACCCGGTATGCGACACCCTTAGAAGAAGAGACCGGACTGTACAGTGACTGTCACTTATAGGCTCAGTAGGCGTCCGAACGAGCTTGCTTGTCGAACTTCCTTTCGTTCAATACCTTGAAATGAAGATGGAGCTAGAGAAGAGTTTACTCAAGTGGATCCATCTTTGATAAAGGGAGATTTTCACCAAACTTGTTCCCTACACTTAGGAGCCTAGCTAGAGTTCAAGTTCATCCATGGAGCATATGAAAATACTACAAAGGTTGTATTATTCTACTCTTGTGTTTGCTCTCTAGATTTCTAGTTCTAGTTGTTTGGATATGATTCTAAGTAGGGGATGCTAGTGTTTGCCTAGATTTTTGTTGTACATTTCCTTCCGCTTCCGCTGAGCGCTCACTGGTATCCCTAACAATAACATGCTTACCCAGACAACCCAGTGTTACTAAGGGAATATAGACTGCATGTCCTTCCGTGAAGGAAGTCATCATAAGGGCTCACACAGTGAGGGAGATGTGATCCATCCCTATACCTCCTTATGTGCACGATCTAAGCGCACTTCGTATGGTAACGTGCTACGGTATAAAATTCTCTCCCTGAGAGCGTACGTCATTAAGGTTATACCGTACAGACCCAAGTCCAATCACCCTGTGATTGACTTTCCCAGCCATATCACCCTGCGATATAACTAGGATCTCTTGAAAAGCTCGCACCTCGTACGACGAGTCAGAAATCTTGTTCGGCTATATAAATAGGTAAAGTGGCCATGGGATAACCACTTCGGTCGTTCGGTCTATAGCACATGGCAAGCTCATCCTGACCCGGTCAGGACGACTTTTTTAAGTGCTCCCACGGTCGCCATACCCAGTATGAAACAATACAGTCACTCCTCCGAGCAGATGATGTCTAGAACTTAGTCTCACATTCGTATCCTTCCCTAGCATAAATGGGATCTCTCGTGTGAAGAAGAATTCCTATCTACTAATGTATCTTTGTTAAATGTGTACCCTGCACATATTGTGTACCCCGTACACTTCGTGTACCTTGTACACTTGTACTACATGCCTAAATAGTCAAACAAAAATATAGACATGTCCATCCCAGATCATAAAGAAAGAAAGCAACACACAATCAATATCTAAATATGTATCTATAATAAGTTGACATCCATAATAATAATGCCAAATAAAAGAGTAAGGTCTATCAAACTATCTGAAATGCAATACGTCAACTAGGTCGAAGCCCAAATGTACATAGCACCACTCACCCATTTCCTTCGTCATCGGATCCCTAATCGTTTGACCTGAAGGAAAACCCTATAGCTTAGACTATCTTCTCATGTTACTTACTCCTTACTGAAGTGTTTTTAAATTTATAAGTGCTTCAACTTTCCATATATGTATGAGATTGTTTGAGTATGCTATCATTGAGCTGATATCATGATAAAAGAGAAACCATATTTCTCTTGCGTGTGAAATCACGCGTAAACTCCCGAAAGATCATCTCAGCCTAGCAGTCTTTTTGGCGCTACTGAGATAGCCGCATATTCTACATCCATGGTGAAAAAACTAAAAAACCTGATTCTTTCCACTCTGAGTGATGGCCATGCAATTATGTAAGAAATAACTTGCAGACGTGGATGTGCACATACCCAGATTACCGACCCAGTTGGCATTTGTATGTCCACATGACTGCAAACCTAATTCCTCATAGTACTAGGTATTGTATGTCATCCCATATAAATACCTGAAAATTCTCGTCAGTTTATCCCAACGAGCAGACCCTAATATTAAGTCCAATCAATAAGGGTTATATGCATGGTCAAGTACACACCATGCATACATTTGACTACCGACTATACAAAATGGAACCCACAAAATCTGTCTCTCTTCGCCAAGAGTCTTATAGCAAAGATCAAAAGCTAAAAACAACATGTCTATTAGTGACTGGAGTAATCAATTGGAGAGTGATGGTGCGGGCTGAACCGTTTTAAGACATTTCTCATACAAGTCTCCGAAAACAAATATATGATACTCTTGAAATGAATACTTATGGATCCAAATCCCTAGTACAAACTTAACATCTCGTTGTCCTTTATAGCGAGAACAGTTACTCCAAGTGGCATTCATTTCTCCAAGTCACTTTTGGTCATCACAATATCGTTCACAATAAAATCTCTGAACTTACAGTTGTCACATTCAATCATCGTCAGTCCATGTCACGCCCCGCTTCCCAAAATATAGAATACGAGGGGTTAACATGACCAGCCATACTCCTACAGTCGAGGAAACATCCTGCCGTAGTCACACTTCGGCTTCTAGCTTTACGTGGTAATCAGTAATCAATGCACAGGTAATGAGAAATACAATCACTAAATCAAAACAAATACAAAGAACTAACCAGATAGAGATCAAGAAAGTATAGCTCTGAGTCGCTGATCAAGATGTCCGCAATATCCTCGAGGTACGTTAGGTCCTGGTCCGAGCTAAATCCACTTCTCACTCTAAGCATGCATACTCAGGTCGTCAGAGCGACACAATAGCAATAAATAGAAATACATGTATAACAAGTGTAATAATGATGAATATGAAACAGTAAGCATGAAGTGATGATATGAGCATGACGGAGCCAGTACAGGTAAACAGTAAAGCGGGTAAACAGTACGACGGGTGTATCTTTCAGTAATCAATGCATGTCACTAAACCTATCAGTCTCTGAGTCTCGCTGTCCAGGTCGCTAAACCCATCGTCAGTCCAAGTGTGAGAGTCAACCACTCGTGAGTATCCCCACCCAAAGGTAGTGCCCCAGGGGCAAAGGAACACGGGCCCGAGTCGCTCGCTAATAATCAGTAATATCACCTATATAACTCCAGAATCGCTGTGTATGCCGGCAATGGGACTCCCGAGATTCCGTTGAACTCACACTCAAACTACCCCACACCCCATGGTCTACATCAAACGCCAACCATAAACTCAAATACTAGTCGGTCCATGACAAGTCTACGCGAGAACTGGAGACAGAATCCCCATCAAGTATGTCCCGTCTGGTACCCAAGGCAAATGGACATTGTTTGGTGCCTTACCTATGACACTAATATAAGTGCTCCATAACCACCCATTCCAGTTATAGTTACACTTATATATATCCCATAGATGTCGACAATGCAATAAATCAATAGGGTCCGCTGATTGTGTACAAGTACGTGTCACTTCGCTTATTCATTCATGTTTTAACACTAACGTACTTGCCATAATTAAAACACTAATACCTATCACTGGGTAATGTACACGATCACTAAGTTACCAATGTAATGGCATCTACATGATATGATGAGAATACAATAATTACGATATGAATAAAATACCAGCAACCAGTGTCCTACCACTTGCATAATTTACAATAAGTCATGCGTGCAGAATTAAGCGAAACAATGTAAAAGGGGTAAACAATATATTGAATTATCTATCCATCAAAATCAGTTTCGCATCAATCGGGTTTCCGGTTCGCTAGATATGGCCACTTCATTTTAAGTGTTCACTGCTGGAAGTCCAATTTCTAAACTGGAAGTCCGTTTCGTAACAAATTTTAATCTCGGTTGAGATCATAATTAGGCGACACTATAGTTGAACAATATTTAGGGTTACCAGTCAGGTTTCCAACTCACAAGACGGATTGATAGTATCCATGGTGTACTGGATGTTATGCACTGTACAATAAAGGGGTATACGTTTTGTCCCTGTTTGGGACTGCTATACATTCTGTTGATTTAAAATGTAATTTATATAGTAAACAACAGTGAAAACGAATGAAATCACTTTCAATGGTTAGATAACAGATTTACCTTCACTATGGTAAAGAGTTCTGCATCATAACATTTTCATACAGCAGAGTGGAAGTATTACAAAACGAGAATCGACAGCCAGAGCTGCTCTGGACTGCAGTCCAGAGCCGCACTCCGAACCAGTTTCCGTCACCCTTTTAGCGTAGAAATAGTTTAAAACTCTCATGGGGTTCTAGGTCGTCAAGTTATCTTCGATATGAGCCCTTGAACGCAACATTTCAATTTGTAACCAATTAACTGTGATCTTTACGAGTTTCAGGTAAGGGGAAATTTCAGTTTTAACGGGTTCAAATGGGTTAGGCCTGTCACGTTATTAAAGTCCGTATTTTCCAGCCAAATCATAACATGATGTTCGTTATCACTCGGGCCATCATATGTGATTTGTTTCCGTTAATTTAAAGGGGGTTTTCAGTTCGTGTTTCGCATCGAACACCTGCACTACTTGATTTGCAATCAAAATGTATATATGATATTGAAGTGCAATCGAATTTAATAGGTATAATTAGCATGAAGCAAGTATTAAACTTGCCTGATGATGTGTCGATGACGGTACGGCAGCGGAAACAGCAACGGTGCGATCGCGACACTCGCGCGGCACGGCAACGACGATTCTGGCATGGCACAACAGCAACAAAAGTCTCGATCTTGGCTCGAGCTTGGGCTCAAATTAGAGAGGAACTCTCGGCTTGGCCTCGGGGCTTGGAGCAGTCGACAGATGGGAGTTTAGGCAGCGTGCAGGCGGTGTTCGACGGCGCAGAGGGCTCGAGCGGCGGCTAAGAACTCCGGCAATATGGCAGAGGCAACGACGGTGAAGGGCGTGGAGGTGGGTACGGTGGTTGGGCCTCCAGAGGGCTGAGAGTGAGGCGGCTGTCTGTTGCTCAAGGGTGGCCATCAGCGACAGAGGCGGCAGCGACGGTGATGGTGGTGTGCAGTGGGGTGGTCAGCCAAGGGACTCGTGTGAGAGGAAGAAGGCGAAGAGGGTTGCTGGGGGTACTTGTGAGGTGATCGGGCTGTAGCGGTGGCCGGTGAGGAGGAGACGGCGAGGGAGGAGCTCGAGTTGGAGGTTGGCGTCAATGGCGAGGGGCGTGCAGGGGTGAAAAAGTGGTCGGTAGTGGTGGCAAGGTGAGGGGAGAGCAGGAATGGGTTTTGGTGAAGGAGGTGGAGCTTGGTCGATGGAGGGGGAGCTGAGGTGAAGCCGGCGGAGCTCAGGCCTATGAGTGCGATGGACGGTGAGGGCGCTGGGTTGCAGAGAGAGGGGGTTGAAGGTGGTTAGGGTAGTAGGTGTAGGTGTCGATGATGGAAGTGCGAGGGTGGAGTTGGGGTTGAGCTCGGTGGTGAGACAGGCGCTGGAGGTGAAAGCGAGGGGAAGCGGACGGGGTCAACGGTGATGACGACGACGATGAGGGATGGGTGTTGTGGTCGGGGTTTGCAACGAGGTGAGTTGTAGGTGAGGTGGAGGAGACTGGAGTGATGCCGGCGGTGGTGGCGGGGTGAGCGCGGCCGTGGGTTCGAGAGGGGAGCGGGAAAAATATGGGGAAGGAGAAAGAGTGCGAGATGAGAGAGAAAAGGTGCGTACGAGAGGAGAGAGAGAGACGTGGTCGAGGGGAGGGAAGTAGCGCGCGCGCGTGGTGTCGTGGGTGTGGGGACGTGGTCACGAAGAGGAGCGGGGTCTTGGGAGCGAGCGACGACGTGGGGGAGGAAATGAAAGAAGCGGGAAAAAGCGAAGGGGGGGAAGAAGAAACGGGTCGGGTCGGGTAAGGGGCTGGGCCGGGGTTCCTTGGGCCAGGCCGGAAAAGAATAAAAGAAAGATAGGGAGGGAGTGTGCCGGGTTGGGTTGGGTTTAGTTTAAGAAAATAAAAGGAATTAGATTAAATTAGGGTAAGGTATTTATAATTTAAATTAATTAGAAAAATTTGTAGAAAATTTGGGAAAAATATTTGGAAGTTTATTTATTAAAATACAGTAATTATTTATAGGGACTGGGTATTACAGTCCATATCCAATATAAATTGATGATATCGAACCAACAACTGCTTAGATAAGTGTTTCAAACCATAAATGGACTCTCTGAGTCGATTCGAGCCCCCTTAGCTTTGAAACCCGCAGGCAGATCTCCCAGATCTTCTTATCCAAATTTCCATCAATAATACGATCTACGTCCCAAAGACTAGTTCAAGATCTTTATGTGTAACGATTAGTTTAGGAAAGATGAAATAAACGCAAGTATCACCCCAGGTAAAAATTGTCTATTCATTGTTCATCTACGCTAGGTGAATCCCTTCGCCAACAAGTGTGTCTTGTATCTCTCAACTGTATTGCCCTCCCTTCTCAAGACCTCGAAAAACCCGGTTTTTATCAATAGACTTGCGTCCGATAGGATAATCGATCAAATCTCATACTTGATCCTTTATCGTTGAATCTTGCATCTCTTCCATTATCGTTATTCACTCCTTTACAGTAGGCCCAGAAATAAGATCCACAAATGACTGTAAGTCAATGTTACACACCCCACAAGATGCAGGGAGGCAGAATAGGTAAAACAATCATTTTGTTCAAGGTAATATCGACTAACTTTACGGATCTTTGCTAAACCCTAACAAACAAACTATCTAGAAGTGCTAAACTACTATGATAGATGATTATACCTCAAGATACTAGTCCTTCTTGTTCTTTTTGTTCACCTCCTCGATGTAATAGAAGATCCACCCGAGAGTTCCTTCTCCAAGCTTTAACCTCTAACTTGAGATAACTAAGTGGCTACGATTGCTAATCCAAGTGACCTAGAAGATATAGAAGTGGATTAAGGATCTATTAGTCTTTCTAACCCTTGGGATCTCAACACATGAGAGGATTAAGGTTAGGTTGAAGAAGAGGAGAGCTTGAAGAGAGAGAGAGTGTGTATGTGAGAATGAAACGAATTATTACTCATTTGTGAATATATGAAGCATGATAATTATCCAAATAATAATATACAAAAATAACAACCATGCTTCATTAATTCACTTTGGATGAATCATCTCATGAGTCATTAAAACATTTAATGCAAATAACACATCACCTCTTCACCTCATTTAGTTTAATTCAAAAATGAATTAAATCTAAATGAGTCACCTTTCTTCTAGAACCTTCTCGAGTAATTACGAGAATGCCCCTCCCATCCGTATTTACGAAAAACACGGATATACTGTGACTGCATAAATCCAATAATCCAATACTAGAATCCGGCTTAAACCAAAGCCCGCTAATATAATCTGTCCGAACATCATACGTGCACAAGTACACGTATATGTCCGAAACCTGTCGTAAAACCATACGACCTCTATATCGTTTCGCCTGAAGCAGGGAAATCCACTGTGTGGGACTCTAAAGACTCGACACTACGCTGGCAGTGGGTTTAACACAGGCCGCAGCGATACTAGCTGTACGTAACGGTCCCCAGGTAGATGTCGATAAGAAGGTCGATGAGGAAACCCATCCAAACTCCTACTGAGCCTGATGTGACAATCTCCATACAGTCCGGTCTGTTCGTCTAAGACTATCGCATATCGGGCCTAGGGGGCGGCAAGCGTCAGTCCCCTAAAAGCGGTATAAGTCGTGTCGGAGTGAAGCCCATTACACCTTGAGAAGCTACTGGAAAACCTACCAGTAAATCTCGCTTGCCCTGGCCAGAGACTTTGCTTAATGGCTCTCCAAACACAGTGCGATATCAACTCCCAATACCGGGAGAGACGAATCCTATCTTACCGGTACTGCCTCCAAGTGCTTCGGGACTGCACCCAACTGCTACCTGTTTGCACGACTCCTTTGAGCCGTGGTAGGGTAGCAATCTAAGAACAGAGGGAACACACTCGAGGCGAAGCAGCAGTGTCAAGTCTACGGACTATGCTGTACACATGTCACCTGGAAACTGTTAACTGACGACGGGTATAATACCAACCAACAGTTCCCTGCGAGTCCTGTCCGGTGTACCCGTAACCCAACGAGCACCTGCATACTATCTCCAGTACAACGTACTTATGGCTGTGGGACAGACCATTTCCCCTGCTGGGACGAGAAGCGTATACACTACTCTACTCCGGAGTATCGATGCCCTGTCTCGATAATCCTACTACTAGGGACCTGAAAAAGGATGTGCTTGTAGACTACCCAGCCCCCACTAGTGTGACTGCCATCACAACGCTGGTAGTCAAGCAAGATGCTAAGGGATCTATCAATATGTATTCGTGATATGTTAAAAGAAACATATACGCATATAAAGATAGATATAAACTAAGTAGCGTACTACTATGTTGAGCAAGACTGTTAATACAACTGTGAATATCCCAAGCTTTCATTAAGTAATATACAAACTAGTATGATACAATAATGACCCCTAGGACATATACACTAACAATCTCCCACTTGCACTAGGGCCATGTACTGGCGTATCGAAGACCTATCATCTCAAATAGCCTCTCGAACTGTGTCTGAGGTAAGGCCTTTGTGAATGGATCTGCAGTGTTCTCCTCTGTAGCAACTCTCCGGACCTCGATCTCCCTGATCAGGTGATACCGCCTTAAGATGTGTCTGGACTTCTGATGGGACCTGGGTTCCTTCGCTAAAGCTATAGCGCCGTTGTTGTCACAATACAGCGGTATTGGATCAACAATGGTAGGAACCATCTGAAGTTCTGTTAGGAACTTTTTCATCCAGACTGCTTCTTTTGCGGTATCGCAAGCAGCTATATACTCCACTTCCATCGTCGAGTCAGCAACGGTGTCCTGCTTGGAACTCTTCCAGCACACTGCCCCTCCATTGAGGGTAAAGACATAACCTGACATGGACTTGGAGTCATCCTTGTCACTCTGGAAGCTGGAGTCAGCAAAAGCCTCGATCTGGAGGTCTTTTCCGCCATAAACCAAGAACATATCCTAAGTCCTTCTCGGATACTTGAGAATGTTCTTTACTGCTATCCAGTGCTTCTCCCCTGGGTCTGACTGATACCGGCTTACCACGCTAAGTACGTAAGCTACATATGGTCTGGTACACAACATCGCATACATTATAGAGCCTACCGCAGAAGCGTAGGGTATAACTGACATGCGATCCCTTTCTAAATCAGTCTTGGGAGACATCTCTTTGGATAGGGTGATTCCGTGACAAGCCGGTAAATTACCGCGCTTTGAATCTTCCATACTGAATCTTTTCAGTATAGTGTTGATATACCTGGACTGCGAAAGTCCCAACATCCTCTTAGATCTATCACGATAGATCTGGATCCCTAGAATGTAAGAGGCATCGCCCAGGTCTTTCATGGAGAACCTGTGTGACAAGAATCCTTTAACAGATTGTAGCATAGGAATGTCATTTCCTATCAAGAGAATGTCATCCACGTACAAGACGAGGAATACGGCAGTTCGTGCTACAATTTTACTATATATACATGGTTCATCTGGATTTTTTATAAAGTCATATTCTTTGACCGTTTCATCAAAACAGATGTTCCAACTCCACGATGCCTGCTTTAGTCCATAAATGGACTTAAGCAACTTGCACACTTTCCCGCTGCTCCCACTCTGATTGAAACCTTCTGGCTGATCCATATAGACGCACTTTTCTAAATTACCATTTAGAAAAGCCATATTTACGCCCATCTACCAGATCTCATAATCATGGGAGGCAGCAATGGCAAGAAGGATCCGAATGGATTTGAGCATAGCCACTGGAGAAAAAGTTTTGTCATAGTCCAAACCAGGTCTTTAACGAAAACCCTTTGCAACAAGTCTAGCCTTATAGGTTTCCACCTGTCCATCTACACCAATCTTCTTTCTGAAGATCCACTTGCATCCTATGGGTTTTACCCCATCTGGAGCAAAGTCCAAAGTCCATACTTTGTTGGTGTATATGGACTCCATCTCGGTCCTCATTGCATCCAGCCATCTTACTGAGTCGCCGCTCTAGATGTCCTGTTGGAAGCCAGTAGGTTCATCATTATCAATGACGCAATCCTCTCTATCCCCGTCTATGAGAAAACCGTAGTATCTCTCAGGCGGATGAGACGGCCTACTACTCCTGCGGAGGGGTGCGGGAATGTCCTGTTCTTCTGGAACTTCTGGTTCTACCAAGCTTTCAGTAGTAGCTTGTGGTTCTGGAATTTCTTCTAGTTCTATTGCGCTCCCACTTGTTTTCTTTTCTAAAAACTACTGTTCTAGAAAATGGGCATTACGAGACACAAAAACCTTTTGTTCCTCTGCGTAATAGAAAAAATACTCTTTGGAGTTCTTTGGATATTCCACAAACTTACACTGTACTGATCGTGCCTCGAGTTTGTGCGCATGCTGCTTTTTAACAAAAGTCGGACATCCCCATATCTTGAGATACTGTAGATAGGGTTTCTTCCCACTCCACATCTGATATGGTGTGGTAGGCACAGTCTTGGTACGAATCCTGTTCAAAAGATATGCAGCTGATTCTAGTGCATAACCCCAAAAAAGTCGCGGTAACTCAGCATTACTCATCATGGAACGTACCATATCCAATAGGGTTCGGTTCCGTCTCTTCGATACACCGTTATGTTGTGGAGTGTATGGAGGAGTAAGCTGAAAGAGAATTCCATTCTCTTTTAAGTAATCTAGGAACTCAGCACTTAAGTATTCACCACCTCGATCAGATCTCAGTGTCTTGATACTTTTGCCGGTTTGATTTTCTACTTCATTCTTATATTCTCGGAATTTCTCAAAGGTCTCGGATTTATGTTTCATCAAGAAAATGAATCCATACCTAGAGTAATCATCCGTAAAAGTAATGAAATATGAAAAACTGCTTCTTTCATGTGTAGACATTGGACCACATACATCGCTGTGTATGAGTCCTAAGAGCTCGCTCGCTCTTACTCTATATCCAGTGAATGGAGTTTTTGTCATCTTTCCTTTGAGACATGATTGATAAGTGGCATAAGATTGATATTCGAACTGATCCAAATATCCTTCTCTATGTAACTTAGTTAACCTTGTCTCATTGATGTGACCTAGTTTACAATGCCATAAGAAAGCCTGATTTATATCTGGAGACTTTCTTTTTAGTGTGTTCTGGACATTGAAAATCTGTAATTGGTTTAATACGTATATACCGTTATCTAGTGTACCGGACCCAATCAAACCATGATTAAGGTGGATGTTAACAACATCGCTTACAAACGTGAAATCATAACATTCCTTTGATAATAACGATACTGATATGATATTACACGTTAAACTAGGTACATAAAAACAGTTGCGCAAAACCAAAATATGTCCACTCGTCAATCCAAGGTGATAATCCCCTACGGACACAGCATTCACGCTAGCTCCGTTAGCAACCTGGAAGGTCATATCACCAACCTTCAGCACTCTACGGTTTCTCAGTGCCTGCAATGAGTTGCATATATGAGATCCTGATCCGGTATCCAATACCCAGGAAGTAGAGTTAATTGACAGACAATTTTCAATTACAAATACACCTGAAGCCGAAACCACAACTTGCCTCGGGTCCTGGTTCTTGGCATTCCAAACTTTGCAATCCTTCTTCCAATGGCCTTTTCTACGATAGTAGAAGCACTCGTCTTTTGCTACTACCGGCACCGCAACCTTTGCTTTTCCCTTGGCTTCCACCTTACCAACACCACCTCTTGGTTTGGTAGCGGCCTTCTTCTTTCTTCCTTTGGCCCTTGCCTTGGACCTGGAAGAGGAAGCACCACGAACAAACATAGCTGGTGTTTCCTTTGCCTTCTGCAAGGTGCCCTCTGCACTCCTCAACATATTAAGGAGTTCTGGAAGTTCAACTTCTTTACCTTGAATGTTGAAATTCAAGATAAACCGGGCGTAGGTGGAAGGAAGGGACTAGAGAATCAAGTCTGTATACAGCTCGTTCTCTAATGTTGTCCCGAGGTCTGCGAGCTCCTCAATATAGCCAATCATCTTAAGGACATATTCCCCTGCAGATGATCCGACGGCCATCCTCGACTGAAACAAGTTCTTCGAGGTCTCGTATCTAGCTATACGAGATTGCTCTCCAAACAGTTCCTTGGTGTGGAGAAATATGGATTCTAGATCCATATTCTCGTGCCTCCTCTGATGTTTATTATTCATAGAGGCAATCACGATGCATTTGGCCTTCGCGCAGTCTAACTCTCAGGTCTTGCGGATTTCCTTATCCGCGACACTAGATTCAGGACCTGGTACGGCAGGGACCTTAGTAGTAAGGACATACCCCAATTTGTCATAGGTAATTGCCATCTTGACATTCCGGAACCAATCTTTATAGTTTGGCACTGTCAAAATATTTTTATCTAATAATAACTTAAGGCCTGTCATGTTCTGGGTCGCTGCAATTAGGAGAGAGAGAGGAAACACTTTAGCATGATGCTCTTGCAAGTTTAGAGTGAGTTTTAGTTTATCTAAACAGGATGGCTCCCACTGTTTCTCGAATCCTTCCTCAAACCAAAAAAGAAGAACTAGTTAGGACTTTATTCTTACTGTACAATACTTGCTTAACCGTTCAGCCAGGCCGGTGTCGGTACTTCGAGGGAGATTTTACGACGCTTTCGCGAAGTTCTTTAATTAAATAACCTCTTTTCCCTGGGGGCGTAGCCCCGCTGACACCTTTCTCGACACCTACTTGGTTTATAGCATTGATCGTTAAGTGAAAAAATCTCCTAATGAGTAGCATATACTCACAGTAGGATCGGGATCCAAATATCATCATTTGATAAACCTGAAGGAATCCTACAAAAATTATCACACTCCAAATGGTATGCAACTCTAGCAAGTTTCAGTTTCTTTAGAAACTCCCGATGTGGATTTTTGCCTCATGCTCTTATGACCTTGGCGTTGGTCAAAATGTCATAAGTTACATGTCAAGTTCTACCCATCATTATCTTATTAATTTGAACCCACCCGTACATACCCCTGACGTTGGCCAAATGGCAGTACGACTGTCCCAAACCAACTCATCTATCTATGCAACAGATGAATACCCAGCAGCTACCAAACACTATGCCTTGGTGTTGGTCAAAATACATAGCTTGAATACTACTGAATACCCAAATGAAATGACGGAGGGCTACGAATGGTTTTGGCAAAACCGTGAACGTAGTGAACTTGATATGATCGAAAGAACCTGATAGCTTTTAAAAGGAGTGGTTTAAGCTCCGCAATTAAAAAATCTTCTGTTTTAAAATAACCGAGTGGTTTCTTTTAAACTGTTCCAACGATTCAACTTTGGTTTATTTTCTTTGCATTAAAATAATGCGTCCCATCAATTAACCTATTATTGCAGAAAACAACGAAAATACAACGTCCGCTTGTGCCATCCGCATTCGCCACTGGGCTCCGTCATTCACCCGTCAGGTTACTTAACTAATGACAGAGCAGGGGCTGGGCTAGCGTGGATGCAAAACATAAGCAACGCCTACTAGATATCATATATAGATATTGTACATTCGTCAGATGCAATAATAGACATTCCAGATCACAGATGAACATATTGGGTATACAAGCAATCCGCATTTCTTTTGAGCCTGAAATGAAAGACGGATTACACAGTCGCAATGAATAGCCAAACCCCCACCCTAGACCCCTACGGGTATGGCAAACTACCCGCCAAGTACCCGAAATGAAGCGGTCTCCCTCAACAACATGAATAGGCCACTAAACACTTCAAAGTACCCGGTAGTTTGTGCACCCCACCTTGGGTCTATCCTAGGAGCAGAAAACAGTAAATAAAATAATACAACGGTGGCTACAATCTCAACCCGGATGTGCCCCGCAAAAGAATATTACAACAATTTACAATTTACATTTGAATGAATGAAACTCTCATCTCACATCCCCGGCTATCCATTCACGACAACCCAACAAGTTCTCATTCACAAACCAGTAAAAACCATTACAGAAATGTGCAACCCCCTGCTAACCGACATACTAGCAATTAGGGGAGGTTTACGAACACATTAAACACAATACAGGTATAATCCAGTTAGCCAAATTTCTTAGAATTTCGATCAAGCAACACATATGAATCTACTCCAAACAATTCTCTGTGCACATAAAACCTGAGCAGAAACAAAATATCCCAGAAAACACAATATCAACACAGAAGAATAACTGAGCAAATTTGGGTTGACTCGGTGTCAACTAGGACGCGGATCCGCGGCGGATCGCTTGGATCGGCCGCGGTTCCGCGGTGGTTTGGACGAGTCACGATCCCAAATTTCTTCACAATTCTTAAAAAACCCTACTTGTATTTTTAAGGGTCCCTGAAAAATTTTTAGACCCCATTTTAAAAACAGCAGAAACTTGGTGAAAACGTCTGTTTTTCGGGATTAAATTGCGATCGAATTTATAAAGACTTTGCTAACATGTTAGTTATGCTTTAGCCAGGCTCTGATACCACTGTAAGTCAACGTTACACACCCCACAAGATGCGGGGAGGCGGAATAGGTAAAATAATCATTTTGTTCAAGGTAACATCGACTAACTTTACGGATCTTTGCTAAACCCTAACTAACAAACTATCTAGAAGTGCTAAACTACTATGATAGATGATTATACCTCAAGATACTAGTTCTTCTTGTTCTTGTTGTTCACCTCCTCGTCGGCCTCCTCGATGTAATAGAAGATCCACACGAGAGTTCCTTCTCTAAGTTTTAACCTCTAACTTGAGGTAACTAAGTGGCTAGGATTGCTAATCCAAGTGACCTAGATGATAGAGAAGTGGATTAAGGATCTATTAGTTTTTCTAACCCTTGGGATCTCAACACATGAGAGGATTAGGATTAGGTTGAAGAAGAGGAGAGCTTGAGGAGAGAGAGAGAGTGTATGTGAGAATGAAATGAATTATTACTCATTTGTGAATATATGAAGTATGATAATTATCCAAATAATAATATACAAAAATAACAACCATGCTTCATTTACTCACTTTGGATGAATCATCTCATGAGTCATTAAAACATTTAATGCAAATAACACATCACCTCTCCACCTCATTTAGTTTAATTCATAAATGAATTAAATCTAAATGAGTCACCTTTCTTTTAGAACCTTCTCGAGTAATTATGAGAATGCCCCTCCCATCCGTATTTACGTAAAACACGGATATACTGTGACTGCATAAATCCAATAATCCAATAATCCAATACTAGAATCTGGCTTAAACCAAAGCCCGGTAGTATAATCTGTCCGAACATCATACGTGCACAAGTACACATATATGTCCGAATCCTGTCGTAAAACTATACGACCTCTATATCGTTTCTCCTGAAGCAGGGAAACCCTCTGTGTGGGACTCTAAAGACTCGACACTACGCTGGCAGTGGGTTTAACTACAGGCCGCAAGCGGTACTAGCTGTATGTAACGGTCCCCAGGTAGATGTCAATAAGAAGGTCGATGAGGAAACCCATCCGAACTTCTACTGAGCCTGATGTGACAATCTCCGTACAGTCTGGTCTGTTCGTCTAAGACTATCGCATATCGGGCCTAGGGGCGGCAAGCGTCAGTCCCCTAAAAGCGGTATAAGTCGTGTCGGAGTGAAGCCCATTACACCTTGAGAAGCTACTGGAAAACCTACCAGTAAATCTCGCTTGCCCTAGCCAGGGACTTTGCGTAATGGCTCTCCAAACACAGTGCGATATCAACTCCAAATACCGAGAGAGGCGAATCCTATCTAATCGCCACTGCCTCTAAGTGCTTCGGGACTGCACCCAACTGCTTCTTATTTGCACGACTCCTTTGAGCCGTGGTAGGGTAGCAATCTAAGAACAGTGGGAACACACTCGAGGCGAAGCAGCAGTGTCAAGTCTACGGACTATGCTGTACTCATGTCACCTGGGAACTGTTAACTGACGACGGGTATAATACCAACCAACAGTTCCCTACGAGTCCTGTTCGGTTTATCCGTAACCCAACGAGCACCTGCATACTATTTCCAGTACAACGTACTAATGGCTGTGGGACAGACCATTTACCCTGCTGGGACGAGAAGCGTATACACTAGTCTACTCCGGAGTATCGATACCCTGTCTCGATAATCCTACGACTAGGGACCTGAAAAAGGATGTGCTTGTAGACTACCCAGCCCCCACTAGTGTGACTGCCATCACAACGCTGGTAGTCAAGCAAGATGCTAAGGGCTCTATCAATATGTATTCGTGATATGTTAAAAGAAACATATACGCATATTAAGATAGATATTAACCAAGTAGCGTACTACTATGTTGAGCAAGACTGTTAATACAACTGTGAATATCCCAAGCTTCCATTAAGTAATATACAAACTAGTATGATACAATAATGGCCCCTAGGGCATATAAACTAACAATGACTTGGATTCCGCAACCAATGAGGAGTTACCATAAACGTCTCCTCTTTGATATCGAAATATCGTCGGGATATCAATCCACAGCACTATCTACAAGTGTCTTGAGGATCCGTGATTGACTCTAAGCCGTCAACGGAAATATGGCTCCCACTGTCGCCAGCCGTTGAAGGAACTAATTTCGTCTGTATCGCTGACCGACTAGGAGACTCCTCAATCTCGTAGAATTCCAAATCCTGACCTATTTCTGCCTTTTGCATAAATTTCTCCCCGAGAAAATCGTTCGTTGTTTCCTTCCTGAGGAAATCAACGTCGCATGACCAAATGTCAGTAACAGCCCTATCACAAACTTATGGACACAAGTGACCTCCCAGGTCTCCCGTTCGTCCATTACTCATAAAGTGTTTGACTGTACAGACTTTGAAAACACATGATTAAGAACATAAACCGCTGTCAATAGCGCATCTCCAAAACAATATATAAAATTGACCCTTACCATCATATTCTTTATCATATCTAACGGTTTATTAATTCTCCTCTCTACAATACCATTTTGTTGTAGAGTTTCCAGTATCATCAGCTATCTGATGACTCATTTTCCTTCATTCAATTTCCTGAACTGCGAAAATAAATACTTATGGCTTATTTACAGTTCCCAGAATTGTTCCGAAAGAAATACGCACAACCTTGTTCAAGTGAGCTGGCTCTACATTTTACTGATACAACGCTTGATACAAATCAACGCTTCCGTTCCGTGTAAGATAAGTAGCTTATCGAGTAATTATTAATGAAACTGTTGAATTAGGAAACTCCACTACGTGTCTTCATATTTATTGGTCCATATTTATTGGAGTGAGTTATCTACAACGAATATCCAAATGGTTTTCTTTTAGTAGTTTTTCCTTCAAAGCAACTCTCACAAGTTGATAATTTGACTTTGGTTCAAATGCCAACTTATCCATCCCAGGTGGTTAATTCTTACCATTTATCTGTTGACCTAATCTACCATACCACTCATGACATTTATAGAAAGGTCAATTCTCAAAACCATAAGGAACTCATAAGACAGATTGTCCTATTAAGCTATCCAAATATCCTAAACCGAAACCGAAACTGTAACTGACGGGAAGATAATTTGTGGATAGCTATCTGTATCCCCGATGCAGAATTGACTCTTATGTCCATGACACATTATTTGCTTCCATAAACTTTTCTGCTCCAAGCAGAATGCCTACTTTTACTCAGTACCCTGGCGAGTGGAGCGATTCAAATTCCCACAGTCAAACATTGGACTTATAATATTCATTATTGCCAACATATTTCTCCATGTCATATCACGTAAGTTGTTGGCGCGTTATTCCTGTTTTCATAGCTCGATCGAACTCTTCTTGCTCTAGAACATCTGCCCTTACATACTGTTGACCTCATCAACATATCAGCAGCGCTCTTGGTTCTATCGCCCCTAGCGATTAAACCTTAAGCCTCAATTACTCAAACATCAACACATTCACTTTCCTCATAACTAACTACTTCATATATTCAGTAGAAAAATAAATAACCATCTATTGCTTTCGCTCAACAGTTTAGCTAGAGCAGTACTCTTCAGATCCCAGATCGATGAAGATATAACTCTTAAGTGTATCCACATTACTTGATTTGAATCATTATGTGAAAATAAGGTCTAACCGAGAAATAATATAACGTTACCACGTCACATAGATCACCCCGTAATCACCGCATGGCTTATCTCTTGGCGTGTAGATACCCTGTAACTACCGCTCAGTATAAACTGCGAGTGCTCGGCAATAAATCATATGATCACTAATGACATCACTATTCATCATGTCCAACGCGTAGAACGATCTTAGATGCACCAATCCTATGAAGATCGCTGCATCTCAATGGTGCTACGTCGTGTAGCCCCGCTACATCGCTGCCACCTCGATGGTGCTGCGTCGTGTAGCCCCGTTATATCGTTGTCACCTTGTCAATAGCGTCCAAGTTTTTCAGCTTGTTCATATAACATTAAACTAATGTTTCTTTTTCAATATATTATCATCATCTACCATCTCACCCCTAGTGAGTCTGACTATATCTTGATTTTATTATGGATGTATTAAGACTATGGCATATAATGGAGTACCCTTCTTTCCCAAAGAACGTTTCGTCTTAAACCCATCTTAACAACAATAATAAAATTACTATCCCGAAGAAAGAAAAGGAAAATTTATGGCCCTAACCAGATCCTTCAAAAATATTAAATTTACGATCTTGTTAAAATGATTGAATAATGGAATATAGATTTTCTAGAAACGGAGTAGATTGAATAATTGAATCTAAACTCCCGTCTCCTCTCGAAATATCTCACTTGAAATTTTTCAGATTTTATAATACAGCATGCATCTTTATTTATTTAGTATGCCATCCACATCATAAATGCAACAACCATTCTAACAAATTTCACTTTTCATTAAACTGCCATATATAATCTTGCCCGTTTTATTATGGTTTTCGTCTTTTCGTGAAAATTGGCACGCACCCCAAATGCTCCCTCTGGAACAACTACCCATCAAATCTCTAAGATTTTATGTGAGAGCAAGGGTTTGAAAATTCTGGTGAGAAAACAAAAATTTTTGAAAAAAATAACTCTCAGAGTTAATATCAAAACCCTCAACTAACTTAAATGGGAAACTCCAAAAGTAAGAAAACTCAAAGAATAAAAATTTTCTCGAATTTTTTGGATTTTCAGGATTTGATGGAATTTTCAGAAAATAAATCAAAATTTTTTTATTAAAATAATTTTAAAAAACTGGCCCGGTCCGGCCTCGGGATCTCGAGCCCGGCTCGGGATGCCAGGCCCGAGTCTAGCTCAGGCCGTCACGCCGGCCCCAGCACAGCTCGGGCCGTCACGCCGGCCCGAGCCCAGCTCGGGCTGCTGGCTCTGGCAGGTCACATCAACACATTTTTTTTTTAATTTCAGGCCCGCACCTGCAGGCCCAGCTTAGGCCTGGGCACGACCCATCCTGCGGCGCCCAGAACCTGGCGGGCCTAGCTGCTTGGAGAAAAAACCCTGTTTTTCTTATCAAATATTTTTTAAAAAAAAGAATATTAAATTTCCGATAATTTTTTTCTTTTCTCCATAAATATTTATTTGGCCCTCTACCAAAATCCAAAAAATATATTTGGTTCTTAACCAAAATCCAAAAAACAAATTTCTCAAGTTTTATTCAAAAATAGTGTTAGGATTTGAAAATCTTGCGACTTAACCGCAATTAATTCTCACCAAAAAGAGAAAATTAAATTTTTCCCTTTAACACAAAAAAGATCCAATTTTTTAAAACAAATTTTTCTCGACTTTTGTTCCGTGGGTAATTTCACATCAACGAAACTAAAGTCTTTACATCAAAATGCCATTAAATAAATAGATCTAATTTACGATGAAAATTGATGCAAAAATAAATAGATCTTTAAAGATTCATCAAACGATAATCCTAAACCATAGATCTGTCATTTTAAAAAATAGATCTAAGTTTAGATATAAAAAACGTTACTTTTGAGCTACAAATAGTTTAAAAAATTCTATAAATCTACGGACGTGGGCATGCATTGTTCTGATACTAATGTTCACTTTAGATGCATAAATACAAAAACATTGATCTATATGCAGCGGAAAAATATGTATTTACCCTGAAATTTTACCGACATATCTGATCCGAATGGTGGGATCGATATCCTCACCCACGTCACGTTATAGATCCAGTATCTCACGCCTCCACACAACGGCCGAAGAGAAACCACATTTTGAAGAAATGAGAATCCCCTACGTGATTACTCCGCAAGCTAAGCATAGTAGAATAGGATGAACAAGGAGACGACGACCCTTTTGATATTTCTCTCTAGAAATATTGTATATCTCTTATGTCTCATGCATATGAAACCCTAGCCTCACATATATGAAAATATAGGGTACCCACTCATATAGACAGATATTGGGCCGGTTTGGACTGAATGGTTAACAACGGGGATATTTCATGGTAATACAGTATAGACACATGTTTTGGAAGAAATAAAATTACCATGAATGTGGTCATTTAATTACAGTGGTAATTCTATATTTCCGGAAATATGTTTACATCTAAATAAGTGTGGTAATATTTTATGGTAATCTAGAATTACTATCTAGCGTACCTCCTACCTAACACATCCTAAGATAAGATGGTGGTGCCTAACAACTAACAAGCCAGTCTCAGGAGGCAAGAGATTACAAAGATTCTACTCCTGTTCCAGTAAGATTCAATGAAAATGGACCTGTGCTAATGATAATGGATTAATTCCATATAACACTGCTTGTCTATATGTTGTCTAGAACTTACCATAACTGAAATGCATAATCACTGGAGTTTAGCACATGCGGAGTAACAATCTTGTAATTTTAAAATGAACTCCTGCTTCTGAATTTGAAAGACTCAATTACAATATTTACATGAGATGATGTGGACATCCTGAGATGAGCAACAGATTTATTTTTTAAATTTTCATTTTTAAAATTCTTTTATTGAAAAAAGAGACTTTTTATTAATGATATTAAACACCAAAATGTTGGCATTATAATTATAGAGATTTAATATGTAGCGTTCCCAAGCAGTCAACTTGGAAATCATATTTAGACTAATACTAAAGTGCCATGTGCAGGGACGGTTGGAAGGGGGGCATCCAGAGGCAGTCGTCCCCGCTCCAGTTTATAGATAGTTTAATACTCCCCTGTTATTTCTGTGCATGCCCCCTTCTAATTTGTGCCTTTTTCTCTCTCAAAAGAAAACCCTAACTAATTAATAATTAACAAACACATTTATGATCTAGAATTTGTAAATGAAATGATCCATCATTTGATAAAATTCTTTTCAACTACAAATTTTAGGTATTTGATTTCAAAACTCATATGTAATTTTGGACAATATATTTAATAGTGCACATTAGCCAGTACTCAACTGACGGAGGTTCAACGAACGCCGGTCGACGGGGAAGGATAATCGATGGCGGTGGAGGATGACCGGTGGCGGGAAGGCAACCGTCGGCCAACAATGAGGATGTTCGGTGGCCGTGATGGTGGCGGCAATCGGTGACGGTCGACGGGCGGCGATTATAAGGCGACCGTCGTCCGGCAACGAGTATCGACGGCGACGGTCGTCGACGGCAGTGGTAGTCGGTAGAGGCGATGGTGGCGGCAATTGGTGACGGTCAAGTGGCGGCGATCAGCAGCCGCGGTTGGGGGCGGCGATCGGCGGGGGCGGCGAGCCGGCGGCGGCGGCTGGTGGTGTTGTGGACGGTCAGCTGGCGGCGGTTGCCGGCTGGTCAATTGCGGCGGTAGTCGGTGGTGCCGATGTCCGATGGGATGGTTGATTTTGATTTTGATCTATTACGTATACTGTAGCATTTTAGAAAGCCTAGGGGCACATGGTGATTTTAAAATTGATTGATGTTCTCATTTTTGTACTAGAAATTAAATGATGAATTTTGAAATCCAAACTCTCGTATTCGAAAATGTTAGTTTCGACTAACACTATTAAGTAAATTTCAATTTTAAATAATTCAGGTATAGCATGAATTTTCAACAACCCAGAGGTAACAGCCTGAAATATTTAATATAGTTATATGCTAGATATTTTTATCCAATAACAACTCATTGAGTATCCTGTTTCAACCTTCTGTACTGTTTCAACCTTCTGTAGTTTATTTTTATATGTTAGAATTATTTTTTTTGCTCCAACATAAGGAAGATTCAAAGAACTTTTATTTGATTCCATCATTCAAAAGTCCTAAATTTTTCTTGGATAGCCTATTATTCATCTTCTTCTTCGTTGCTTATAAATAGACATGTAATTTAGAATGAGACGATTGTCTCTAGATATCAAAGCTGTTCAAATTCATGAATTTGGTTAAAACAGGCATATACCTAAATAATATTTAGTAATAGTGTAAGTTGAGACAAATTATATAAACCATTTCCTTGATATTGGAATGTGCATATTCTTTAACCATTGATTATTTTTTGTATCTTAATCATATAATTAAGTGGGCACATTTTTAAGTTTGGCCCATCCGCGGACTCCTGGCTTCGCCCTCCCTGGCCATGTGTTAATAAATAGTTGAAAAATGACTATTACTCGATGAGATATACAACATTATATGCAATTGACCAATACAATATAGGCTTACACTATAAATCCAACGATTAAATTGCACAATGCCGCAACAGATGCTAAAAACACAACAAAAACGGTTACTACTTATGTTTCACAATACTACCGTTTTCTTCCTCTTAGGCACCAACTAAAATGAGTATGATTTTTCTAAATCTAAAATATCATATACGCGAAAAAGTCTTCATTGCAATTTTAGAGTTAGTTTTGGAACTTCATATTTAAAGTACATTGATATTAGGAGTATAGATTAGAATACGCTTCTTAATACCCTTAAACGTATAATTTGATGAAAAAGGTGCCAAAAAGATTTAGCATCGTGAAACAGAGGAAGTAATATAGAAAACTATGACGCTCTTTTATTTTTGAGTTACTCACAATATACTTCCTAAAATTTCACCCTTGTTGCACTTTTATAGGATTCTTTTCTTACGTATAAATATCATAAATTACAATCTATTGCTAGTTAAGATCTTCGTTTAAAAAGCACCATCATCAGCTTTCTTAATCTTGCAAGAATTTTTATTGAGACATTGGTTAGATAATTGCAGAATAATTAGAGAATAACTGAAATAGTTAACCAGCAATGGATTGTACTTTTAGGATATTTATATACAAAAAAAAATTCATAAATTAAGGCATCAAATTGTAGCAGGGTGGAAGCTTTAGGGATTATATGGCAACTTTGTCTTTTCTTTCTATATTATTTTGTTTCTTAAGGGAAAAAAGATGCATAGACAAAGTTCAATGGTACAGCACAAGCGCATTCTACAGTGTCATGGCCTTTTGGAACATGCAAACGAGGATCCACATCCAATTGATGTCCTTTAATTCCCTAGGAATGAGTACATGCACTTGGGTTGTGCATATGGAATTATGGGACCCACATATTTGCCCTCCAAACTCTAGAAAGAGCCACCATTTTTAAAACAATTCAAAATGCTTTGCAAAACCAGTATTTATCTGTATACGGATACATGATAAGTATAGATACATCCTACTATACGTGGTCGTATTGGGATGTTGAGAACTGTTAAGTTCTGCAAATCCGGATAATTGAACGCGCCACTACCAAGGGCAAGACGACAGGACCGTAGACTTTGGTCGAATCCACGACCGTGCCAAATCTATGGAAAAGAGAAAAACTCAAATTTTTAGTATTCTTCAAGATAACCTTTAAAAGAGACTATAGGCTTTATTTATAGCTAAATACCGTCTTGAGAAACAAGTCGGTTTAAAGGATAAGAGATAACTAGAAATAAAAGCAATCCTAATTTAATAAGAAAAGATTCAAAAACAAATCTAGTCTAATAAAAATGAATTAAACCAATAAATTATGATCTATTAAAATATGGAAATATAGATAAATCCTAAATGATTAGAAAATCTAATTATGATCTATCCAATCAATTATAATATATCCAAATATAGATAAATCATAATTGATTAAAAAAATCCATGATTTTCCTTCCAGTTGCTCGATCTCGGGCCGGTCGCGCTCGTACGTGATGTACGTATTAAGATGCGCTACACCAGACTTCTTGGATTCAGAAAAACTCGTCCTCGAGTTAGTAGTAATGTGCACGGAAAGCTCTGGTTTCTCTTCCAGTGGGTAGTAGTTAAAAAGGTCTGTCGTGTTAAACGTCCTTAAGATGTTGAACTCTTCTGAAAGGTCGATGGCGTAGGCGTTGTCGTTGATTTTCCTGAGCACGCGGTAAGGGCCGATCTTACGGTTGAAGAGCTTATGATACGTACTGACCGGGAAGTGGTGTTTGCGTAGATGCACCATAACGAAATTGCCAACTTGAAAGTGTTGGAGTTTCTTAGCATGACTATTAGGTTTTAGCAAGTATCAAGTATGCAATTTAAAAAAATCTAGAGTGCTAAGGAACACAAATCTAGAATTTAATTAGAGAATTAGGGTTTTAAGAAGCATATAAACAAACTTTACACTAAGTGATCAAGAAATACAACCTTTGTAGACCGGTCCTTCACATCTAAAGCTCCGTATAGTAGTCTCTTAGCTCCAAGTAGTGGTCCCCGAACTCTTCTTAAGCTCCACTAGGCGAAAGGAACGAGCTTGCTTAAGAATCTTCGAGCCCGAAGATGATCTACGTCGAAGAATCTCTAACTCAAGCTATCTCTTCACTAATTGAAGAATTAGTGAAGCAAACAAACTATACTAAATGGCTAGTTTGGTATAAATTGATGAAGTAGGAATTTTGCTCACTTTAGAATTATTTTTCTTTTTTTCTTTTTCAGCTCACTTAAAAGCTAGAGAGTAAAGAAGGAGATGAAGAAGATGATCAAGTGTGAACCATGTTGAAAAATACCTCAAATGATATTTGTAGAGACTTAATCATGGCTAAAAATAATGGTTGGGTTAATAAATATCTAGAGTAAAACAAAATTAGTGGACTTAGTCAAGACTTCTACATGCTTCCACAAGCATCATTAGCCATGCTAATTTCCACCTAATTTTGATTTTTCCTTTAATAATTAATCATCCAAATTATCTTTAGTTTGGTTAGAGTCTCATACACCCATGTCCAATATATCATCTAGCATGACACAATAGTAAATACAATAATATGCATCTCATATATATTTATATGCATTTGTAGAAAAGAAATTCTTAAGTGAGCTAATATTAGTTAATATATATTAAAATATCAAATATATAATTATATATTAAATTATTAAATTAACACTTGATTTAATAATCCGGTTATATCACACATAGCCGACTAATATCATTTATATGTATATTAAATATACATATAACAAATTATTGAATCAACACTTGATTCAATAATCCAGTTATATCACATATAACCTATATCGCGAGATTAGAATACTGTATCACATACACATACTAATCTCGGTCCCGCACATATCACATATGTGCCCTATTTCGTTTCGTTTGAGCAAGGAAACCTCTATGTAGGACTCTAAAAACTCGTCAATACGCCAGCAGTAAGTGATGATCATATCAGTCACCCACAAGCCGTCAGCGGTACTAGCTGGACGTAACGGTTACCTAGGTATTGAGCGATCAGAAGATCAATAAGCAAGCTTTTCCAAACTCCCGTGATTCCTGTAAGTAACACTACCGGACAGTCCGGTCTTTTCGTCTGATATGTCGCATATCGAATCTGGGGTGGTAAATGACAGACCCCAATAATTTGATAAGTCATGCCGATGTGAGGCTCATAACTGGTCGAGAAAACTACTGATAACACTTATCAGTAAATCTCATCATCAGCCCTGCCCAGCGACTTCCTGTTATAGCCAATCGAGCATAGCGCAACATCAACTCCTAGTACCGGGAGAGACGAAACCCCTCCTATCGCTCATTGCCTCCATGTGACTCGGGACTGTATCCAAAATCCACCTGTTTGCATGACTCTTTTGAGCCGTGGTAGGGAGTTGTCATGCCCTGCTTCCCAGAGTACGCTAAGATGGGCACGTGACATAGCCAATCATACTACCTGTGGGTAGGAAGTATCCATCCACAGTCACATTACGGCTGTAGAGATATCAAGAACAAAATAAAACTATCTAGCACATGTCCATAAGCCAAAATAAAATGAGTCAAGAATAAATAATGCGGAAGCAAGAGATCCAATACAAGAATAACTGGAATGTATGTCCCATAATGCGGGCTCACATCAGGAATAAAATGCTGAAAAGTAAAAGAACTTACTACAGAAACCTCACTGCTCAGCCTGCTGGCTAAAGTACTCCTGCTCGGACTGCAGCGAAGGTGCGGAATCTGGGCCATGCAAAATCCAGAAGTCAGCGCGTCATGTCATCAAGCAATAAAGTATAAACAGGGCAACAAGACATGCAAGTATAATCATAAACGGTAAATCAGGTGTAACGGCAAAATAAATCAGGGCAGTGAAGGGTAGTGTGCAGTGAGTAAACTGAACTAGTCTATTGGGCTATCTACTCTCAAGTCTTTGAAATCAATTTGATGAATCATCAATGTAACTCAATAGTATCCCGTGCATGCCCGGGACCACGGTCTAAGACTCTCGGGCTGAAACCGAGACGTGCCGTTAGGCACTAAAAGGAAAGGGTAGAGACGAACGATGTCAGCAGCATCATCCCGAGGCGGGCCTAGCCTCTAAAACTGATCATTAAAAACAAGCAACTGTCGAGTTACAAGTCAGGTTTCATCATTGTTTTCCCCATACCCCCAAGTTATATGTGGTTAAGTCATGTATTAAATAATCTAGAGCTATTGCCAACACAGGATCAGGCAGGTACAGGTTTGTCTGGATACACAAAAGGAACGGTCCGTAAGGAATACATGTCAGGTTTGTTGGCATTAGACTCCAGATCAGGTAACAGGTAAAGCCATGGTACATCAGGTCAAGTCAAGTAGTGTAATTAGGTGTCATGTCATGTCAAGAGTGTACGGTACCATGTCAAATCGAGTAGGCAGTGCAACAGGTCATATTAGGAAGCACAAGATGTCATGTGGGTGCTCCTAATCAAACTAACATAAACAAGATTATAAATGAACAAGCATGAGTACTATCAAAACCATAAACTAGATCAGGTAAATGATAAGCAAATAGTTACAGATTAAATTATATCGATGCACGGTTATCATTTTGCGTTTAAGGGATGGTTTCAACATTACTTAACTACAGCATAACCAATGTGGATGTTAAAATCATGTTATTATGTATTAAATAATTTAAAGATGCAATGGACTATAAATCAGGTTAGACGTGCGCGAACGGTCGTCCGACAGTTATAAAGTATAAAAGGGGTACTGTGGGCTATGCATATACTCGTTATAAGATTTAGATATGCATGCGGGTACTCTGTATAATAAAACTAAATGCAGTCTGGTATGGTTCGAACCATGAATCTAAAATGATATAACGGAACGTCGAATGTTAAATAGAATTATGGTATTAAATGGAAACTACATGTTTAATGTGCACTCAGATAGGCATATAGAAATTTAAATAGCATATATAGTAGCTAAATAGCATGTAGCAAGTTTCACTTGCCTCGACAGATCGTGATACGGGAAACGGAACGTTTCACGTCGGCGAGAAAGGTCGTGACGCGCGCACGGTACACGGAATGAGTCTAAAAGACACACGATGGGATCACACGGGTCAGGTATCCTTGCTGAGTCGTCGGGGATCGTCGCCGGCACGGTCGGATTCCAGAAACAGAAACAACAGTGAACTTTTGATAACAAAAGAATGCATGGAAGGGGAAACAAGAAGAATGACAGAGAACAAAGGAGATTGGGGAAAGAAACTTACTCACTGGATTGCAGAGGGATGACAGCGTCGTCGGTGAGGATCGGCGGCGCTCCGACGAGGGTGCAGGTGCTCGGGTGATGGGTTAGGGTTGCGCTAGGGTTAGGTTTCTGTGTTTTATTGCAGGGTCTGCAGAAGTGCTGAGGTAGAGGGGAGGAAGGAAACGAGACGTTGATGATGGTGGGTGCGAGGCTGGGGTCGTCGGCGACGACCGGTGAGGTTGGGTTACTGGGTATTTGGTGGGTTTGTGCAGGGGGAGAGAGGCTCGGGAAGAGAAAAGAGAAGAAGAAGATGGAGAGGAGGAGGAGAGGGGATAACGAGGCTCGATTGGGGTTGAGATGGAGTTAGGGTTTGAGGAAGGCGGTGAAGCACTGGGGTTCTCGTGGCGAGGTCGCAGATTTTTCAAGAACAGAAGAAGAAGAAGGAGAAGATATAAGGGACGTGACGATAGCAGCTCGGGAGGTGATGCGATCCTTTCTCACCGCGAAAGGAGAGAGAGAGAGGCGCGAGAGGAGAGAGGAAGGGAGAAGCGCAAGGAGAGAGAAAGAGGAGGAGAGAGAGAATTGTTTGGTAGCGGGGGTGAGAGAGAAGGAGAAAAGCGAGAGAGAGAGGGTGTCGTGGGCCCAGCAACGATGGAAGAGAGGGTTTTGATTGGTTAGGGGAAAAAGAGAATAGATTATAAAAATATAAAAAGATTTTAAATAGTTTTAGAAAACCATTTCATTGGCTGGGGAAGTAATAGAAAATATTTTTGGTTGTTTAAAAAATATTCTCGCTGGTTGCAAATAACTAAGGCTGTTAAGGAAAATTAAAATGAGTTAAGGAAAATTTAAAATAATCAGAATTTGGCGGAATATAAAATAATTCCGAAATGCGTCCAGGTCGGGTCCAAAAGTTTGGATTTGGAATGTGAAAATTATTAGCAGGTTCCAAGAATTAAAATGAAGGACTTTGTAACAGAAATGCATACCCCCAAGAACGGACGCACGTACGTGCGCGTAGCCGTCCAAACACGTCCGTTACACTGAACGGGACGAAAACACGATGCAAGGATGCTACCACAGGGCTAGGGGTATCAAGCAGGCCATGTCAAGTATTTTAAATTATTTTAAGTAACTTAAATGGTTATATGCGAGAATATGAAATGTTAGTGTAATTTATAACTAGGAAGCAACGAGCTCAAGTAAACGGGTCGAATATAAAGTAAATTACCATTTGCAACCAAACATGATAAATGAAATAAATACCACAAATAACATATACGGTAACTGGAATTGGTATAACTGGACTCGGTTGTTACATTATACCCAACTACAAAAGAATTTCGTCCTCGAAATTCCAAGAACACAAAATGATAAACGACTAACACTACAAGAAAAAGGTGGGGAAACTTCTGCCGGATTTCATCTTCTCATTCCCAAGTTGACTCTCCATGTGAGCGACTACCCCAAGAAACAAGTACAAGAGGGATAACCTTGTTCTTAAGAACCTTTTCCCTTCGATCCACAATTACAATCGGTCGCTCCTCAAAAGTTAAGTCTTCTCGACGTATCAGCCCAACTCTTCTGTCTGTCCTGTGCTGTTTTCATATGATTTCAGATAGCATTAACTTTCTCAACTGCCTGCACAACCAAGTCTGGTCCCAACAAAAAGGTGAACGACACTTGCGGACATATAAAGCTTCGAATGGAGCCATCTGAATTGTCGCCTGGAAACTGTTGTTGTAAGAAAACTCCACCAAATGCAGATGATCCTCCCATAAACCCTTGAAGTCCAACATGCAAGCTCTCAACATATCTTCAAGAGTTTGGATCGTTCTCTCCGACTGGCCATCTGTTTGAGAATGATAAGCGGTGCTAAACTTCAATCGGGTCCCCAAACTTTCCTGTAAGCTCCTCCAGAAGTATGATAAGAACTGAGTGTCACGATCGGATACAAAGCTCACCGGTCCTCCATGCAATCTTACAATCTCTTGCATGTACCGCTCTGCCAAAGTTTCAGTTGATTGACCAACCCGAAAAGGAATGAAATGAGCTGCCTTGGTCAATCGATCAACAATCACCCAAACTGCATTGTTGCCTTTTGGATTCCGCGGTAGAGCTATCACGAAATCCATGGTTATATGTTCCTACTTCCATTGAGGAATCGGAAGTGGTTGAAATAAACCAGCAACCCTTTGATGTTCAGCCTTAACTTGCTGACACACCAAGCATTTTGCCACAAAGCGGGCAATCTCCCGTTTCATGCCTTCCCACCAGAAATGCTGTCGTATGTCTCGGTATATCTTCATGCCTCCTGGATGTACGGAATATGCTGAACCGTGTGCCTCCTTCATAAGTCCTTCATGAGTATCTCCCTTTGGCACACACAAACGGCTACCATATCTCAACGAACCATCTTCATGGATCAGTAAGTCAGTTCGAAGTCCAACTTCAACCTGTTCTCGAAACTTTTGCAATCTCGGGTCCTACGAGTGCGCTGCTTTAATATTTTCGATCAACGACGAATGTATTTGCAGCTGCATCAACTGTCCCGAAGAATACGGTAGCACAACTTCCAAATCAAATCTCCGAAAGTCTTCAATGAGTTCCTTCTGTGCAGTCAACGACTGAATCGTTGGTAACCGACTAAGCGCATCCGGCACAATATTACTTTCCCTGGATGGTACTCAAGATCAAGATCATAGGCCGCCATCAGCTCTAACCATCTACGCTGCCTCATAATTAGCTCCTTATAAGCGAACACGTACTTTAAGCTTTTGTAATCGGTGAATACTTCGACTCTTCGCCCAATAAGTAGTGTCTCTAAATCTTCAAAGCGAAAACCCCAACTATTAACTCCAAGTTATGAGTTGGGTAATTCTTCTCATGGGTCTTCAACTGTCTCGATGCGTACGCTACAACCTTCCCATGCTGCATCAAAACGCATCCCAATCCTTTCCCAGATGCGTCGCTGTGAATCACCAATCATCCGGAATTGTCTGGCACAGTCAGAATAGAAGCGGTTATCAATCTCTGCTTCAACGTCTCAAAAGCTGACACACAATTATTCGTCTATACAAATGGTACCTCCTTGCACGTAAGCTTGGTCAACGGGTCCGCCAGACGAGCAAAGTTCTCCACAAATCTTCTGTAATACCCGGCGAGTCTAAGAGAGCTTCTTATCTCCGCAACATTCTTCAGAACCGGCCAATCTCGAACTGCTGCAATCTTTTCGGGATCAACAGCGATTCCGTCGCCAGACACAACATGCCCCAAAAACTTTACTTCTTCAAACCAAAACTCGCACTTGCTCATCTCTGCATACAATCTTTCTTGCATCAATGTCTGCAGTGCGATCTTCAAGTGTGCCTCATGCTCTTCAATACTCTTCGAGTAGACCAGAATATCTTCAATGAACACCACTGTAAACTGGTCCAAGAATGGTGAAAAGATTCAGTTCATCAAGTCCATGAATATCGCCGGTGCATTCGTTACTCCGAAGGGCATCACTAAGTACTCGTAATGTCCATACCGAATTCGGAACGCCGTCTTGCAAATATTTTCTGTTTTCACTCGGACCTGATGATATCCGGATCGCAAATCCAGCTTCGAGAATACCCTCGCGCCACTAAGCTGCTCAAAAAGTTTGCCAATGCGAGGGATCGGGTACTCATTCTTATTAGTCACCCGGTTTACTTCTCGATAATCGATGCACATCCATCTTATGCCATCTCCTTCTTAACTAGAAGAACTGGAGCTCCCCAATACGAGTTACTGCTGCGAATCCAACCCTTCTCAAGTAATTCAGTAACCTGCTTCTTGACTTCCTCCAACACCACTGGTGTCATTGGATAGTACGCTTTAGAGACTGGCGCTGCACCAGGAACAAGGTCAATCGCGAACTCCAAGTCTCGCTTCGGCAGTAACACCTGATATGCCCTCGAACACATCCATGAAATTTCGAACAACAGCTAGCGCTTCATCTTAGCAACCTTCATCGACGAAAGATCATTAATTGTCGGCCTAGCCCTAACTTCAACTGGCCCGACAGAACTGCTTCCTTCAGACAACCTCTGGGTGTCCGGGAATCTGGAAATTCGTTTTCTTCACTCTACACTTAATGTGAGCGTGGAAAGTGTCGAAAATTCCATTCCCAAGACTACATCAAAGCTGCCAGTAACAACTTCCAAGACCTCTGCAAAAGCTCCCGTTCGCCAACAACAACGAAACCATCCTTACATCCTCTACTAGTTATGATTTTCCTATTCCCAGTGTGTATGTCGCAAAATTAAACAGGGTCGTGAAAGTCATCGAGTGTATAGCAATAAACTTGGACGACACAAATCAATGGGATGCACTAGAATTGAATAACGCTAATGCGAGAAAACTATGAACAAATAGGGTACCTGAAATGACTTCCTCTGAAGCTTTAGCCTCCTTAGCTATCGGGGAAAAAGCTTGAGCCTGATTAGCTCCCCAAATTAACTGCTCCTGATCTGGAAGCTGCTCTTGCGGTGGCTTCAGAGTATCCTCCTTCAATCTTAGCCTTGACGGACAATTATCAATGGTGTGATCTACTGATCCACAAATCAGACAAAGTCCAAACCTCTTACGACAATCTCTTCGATAATAACCCAGTCGTTGGCAGAAGTCGCACAACATCCTTCCATTTTCCTTGGGTAACACTGGCCTCCGAACATTCTCTTCCTTATGAAGTTTCGACGGACAAACATGGATAGTGTGATCCGCCGATCCACAAACCAAACAGAGTCCCCATTTCCTTCGGCAATCTCTTTGCACATGTCTGTGTATATGGCAGTAGTTATAAATCACGCTCCTCTTCCGATCAACCACAATTGTTTTCTTCATTGGTGCTACGCTGCATCGGTTCACCGGAACCCTTCTACGTACGGACGTTTGGTTTAGTGCAAACGCCGGCTTCAGCTCGGTCTGCTGCTTGTGGTCTTCAAGCAAGTCACGAATTACTCCAAGCAAAGTAGCGTCATCCATACACCTCTGGTACGATTGTAGATTCCTGGCTTCCATGATACTGCAGCCAAACACCAAAGAGTATTAGTACGATAACAGATTCAACATATAGATCAAGGATATGAGTCAAGGCTAGAACTCCAAGTTACTTAAATAGAGTACCGCATTGTAACTATGCCGCGGTGTCATAGTTACAATCACATAACTCCACTCAAGTCGCCTAAGCTCTAGAGATAAACAAAGGAAACCAGGTTTTCGAGTCGATATGCAAAGGAGGTTTGCACATCGCAAAAGTAGAATCAGGAGGAGGTTAAGATTTAAGAATGGTAAGGCGGTAAGGTGGCAGGACATGTTTCCTAATCACGGGTATTCTGATTCGTGTATTAGGTCCAATACCCAACTACAAAAAAATCAAACCCGATTAACCTATATCCTATGGCTCTGATACCAAAAGAACCATGTCACGCCCCGCTTCCCAGAGTATGCTAAGATGGGCACGTGATATAGCCAACCATACTACCTGTGGGTAGGAAGTATCCTTCCACAGTCACATTACGGTTGTAGAGATATCAAGAACAAAGTAAAACTATCTAGCACACATCCATAAGCCAAAATAAAATGAGTCAAGAATAAATAATGCGGAAGCAAGAGATCCAATACAAGAATAACTGGAATGTATGTCCCATAATGCGGGCTCACATCAGGAATAAAATGCTGAAAAGTAAAAGAACTTACTACAGAAACCTCACTGCTCAGCCTGCTGGCTGAAGTACTCCTGCTCGGACTGCAGCGAAGGTGCGGAATCTGGGCCATGCAAAACCCAGACAGCAGCGCGTCATGTCATCAAGCAATAAAGTATGAACAGGGTAACAAGACATGCAAGTATAATCATAAATGGTAAAGCAGGTGTAACGGCAATATAAATCAGGGCAGTGAAGGGTAGTGTGCAGTGAGTAAACTGAACTAGTCTATTGGGCTATCTACTCTCAAGTCTTTGAAATCAATTTGATAAATCATCGATGTAACTCAATAGTATCCCGTGCATGCCCGGGACCACGGTCTAAGACTCTCGGGCTGAAACCGAGACGTGCCGCTAGGCACTAAAAGAAAAGGGTAGAGACGAACGATGTCAGCAGCATCACCCGAGGTGGGCCTAGCCTCTAAAACTGATCAGTAAAAGCAAGCAACTGTCGAGTTAAAAGTCAGGTTTCATCATTGATTTCCCCATACCCCCAAGTTATATGTGGTCAAGTCATGTATTAAATAATCTAGAGCTATTGCCAACACAGGATCAGGCAGGTACAGGTTTGTCTGGATACACAAAAGGAACGGTCCGTAAGGAATACAGGTCAGGTTTGTTGGCATTAGACTCCAGATCAGGTAACAGGTAAAGCCATGGTACATCAGGTCAAGTCAAGTAGTGTAATTAGGTGTCATATCATGTCAAGAGTGTACGGTACCATGTCAAATCGAGTAGGCAGTGCAACAGGTCATATTAGGAAGCACAAGATGTCATGTGGGTGCTCCTAATCAAACTAACATAAACAAGATTATAAATGAACAAGCATGAATATTATCAAAACAATAAACTAGATCAGGTAAATGATAAGCAAATAGTTACAGATTAAATTATATCGATGCACGGTTATCATTTTGCGTTTAAGGGATGGTTTCAACATTACTTAACTATAGTATAACCAATGTGGATGTTAAAATCATGTTATTATGTATTAAATAATTTAAAGATGCAACGGACTATAAATCAGGTTAGACGTGCGCAAACGGTCGTCCGACAGGTATAAAGTATAAAAGGGGTACTGTGGGCTATGCACATACTTGTTATAAGATTTAGATATGCATGCGGGTACTATGTATAATAAAACTAAATGCAGTCTGGTAAGGTTCGAACTATGAATCTAAAATGATATAACGGAACGTCGAATGTTAAATAGAATTATGGTATTAAATGGAAACTACATGTTTAATGTGCACTCAGATAGGCATATAGAAATTTAAATAGCATATATAGTAGCTAAAATAGCATGTAGCAAGTTTCACTTGCCTCGACAGATCGTGATACGGGAAACGGAACATCTCACGTCGGCGAGAAAGGTCGTGACGCGCGCACGGTACACGGAATGAGTCTAAATGACGCACGATGGGATCACACGGGCCAGGTATCCTTGCTGAGTCGTCGGGGATCGTCGCCGGCACGGTCGGATTCCGGAAACAGAAACAACAGTGAACTTTTGATAACAAAAGAATGCATGGAAGGGGAAACAAGAAGAATGACAGAGAACAAAGGAGATTGGGGAAAGAAACTTACTCACTGGATTGCAGATGGATGACAGCGTCGTCGGTGAGGATCGGCGGAGCTCCGGCGAGGGTGCAGGTGCTCGGGTGATGGGTTAGGGTTGCGCTAGGGTTAGGTTTCTGTGTTTTATTGCAGGGTCTGCGCAGGGTCTACAGAGGTGCTGAGGTAGAGGGGAGGAAGGAAACGAGACGTTGATGATGGTGGGTGCGAGGCTGGGGTCGTCGGCGACGGCTGGTGAGGTTGGGTTACTGGGTATTTGGTGGGTTTGTGCAGGGGGAGAGAGGCTCGGGAGGAGAAAAGAGAAGAAGAAGATGGAGAGGAGGAGGAGAGGGGATAACGAGGCTCGATTGGGGTTGAGATGGAGTTAGGGTTTGAGGAAGGCGGTGAAGCGCTGGGGTTCTCGTGGCGAGGTCGCAGATTTTTCAAGAACAGAAGAAGAAGAAGGAGAAGATATAAGGGAGGTGACGATAGCAGCTCGGGAGGTGACGCGATCCTTTCTCACCGCGAGAGGAGAGAGAGAGGCGCGAGAGGAGAGAGGAAGGGAGAAGCGCGAGGAGAGAGAAAGAGGCGGAGAGAGAGAATTGTTTGGTAGCAGGGGTGAGAGAGAAAGAATAAGAGAGAGAAGGAGAAAAGCGAGAGAGAGAGGGTGTCGTGGGCCCAGCAACGATGGAAGAGAGGGTTTTGATTGGTTAGGGGAAAAAGAGAATAGATTATAAAAATATAAAAAGATTTTAAATAGTTTTAGAAAACCATTTCATTGGCTGGGGAAGTAATGGAAAATATTTTTGGTTGCTTAAAAAATATTCTTGCTGGTTGCAAATAACTGAGGCTGTTAAGGAAAATTAAAATGAGTTAAGGAAAATTTAAAATAATCAGAATTTGGCGGAATACAAAATAATTCAGAAATGCGCCCAGGTCGGGTCCAAAAGTTTGGATTTGGAATGTGAAAATTATTAGCAGGTTCCAAGAATTAAAATGAAGGACTTTGTAACAGAAATGCATACCCCTAAGAATGGACGCACGTACGTGCGCGTAGCCGTCCAAACACGTCCGTTACACTGAACGAGACGAAAACACGATACAAGGATGCTACCACAGGGCTAGGGGTATCATGCAGGCCATGTCAAGTATTTTAAATTATTTTAAGTAACTTAAATGGTTATATGCAAGAATATGAAATGTTAGTGTAATTTATAACTAGGAAGCAACGAGCTCAAGTAAACGGGTCGAATATAAAGTAAATTACCATTTGCAACCAAACATGATAAATGAAATAAATACCACAAACAACGCATACGGTAACTGGAATTTGTATAATTGGACTCGGTTTTTACAGGAGGAAATCAAAGCATAGTGGGAGCCACAAAAGACTATGACGATCTCGGGTCTACAGACTAACCTGTACCAATGTCATCAGAGAACTGCCATCTGACGATTGGTATAATACTATCTAGGAGTTCTCGGCGAGTCCTGTTCGGTGTACCCATTCTCCAATGAGCACATGTGTACAATCTTTGATGTCAAACACCAATGGCTGTAGGATCATCCATCGCCCCATACAGGGTCAAGAAACGTACAAACTAGTCTACTCTAGAATATCGATGCCCCATCTCAATACTCTCTTGACTAGGAACAATTAAAGGATGAACTTGTGGACTACCCTAGCCCCACTAGTATGATCTGCATCATAGTCCTGATAGTCAAGTACACATCCTAAGGGCTTTATCAACATGTAACGGAGAGACAATATAATGATACAAGTATACATGTTAAGATAAAGAGCAATCAGATAGCATACTATCATGTCGAGTAAGAAAGTCCTCTCTATATATGTCCAAGTATCCACTATAATATACAATCATGTACAATAATGCCCTCTAGGGCATACATATAACTAACAATTTCCCACTTGCACAAAGGCCAGCTGTTGTAATATTTCATACCCAACATTCTAAAAAGTATCTCAAATGGCACTCGTGAGTGGATCCGCCGTGTTATTCTTCATGTCAACTCTCCTGACCTCGGTCTCCCGGAAATCAACTATCTCCCTGATCAGGTGATACCACTTAAGAATATGTCTGGATCACTGATGGGACCGGGGTTTCTAGGCCAAAGCCACAGCTCCATTATTATCACAACATACAAGTATTGGATTCTTAATGGTAGGAACCTCACCAAGTTCATTTATTGAACTTGTTCATCCAGAGAGCCTCTTCGGCAACAACGTTGGTAGCGATGTATTCAGCCTTCATCGTCAAGTCTTCTACGGTATCTAGCTTGGAACTCTTCCAACATACCGTCCCTCTACTGAGGGTAAAGACAAAACTCGAGACTGACTTACAGTCGTCCTTATCACTCTGGAAGCTTGAATCGATAAATGACTCGACATGGAGTTCACCGTTACCATACACCAAAAACAATTATTTAGTCCTTTTCAAGCACTTAAGAATGTTATTCACAGCTATCCAGTGCTTCTTCCCGGGATGCAAGAGGGATCACCCAAATCCTTCATGGAGAACCTGTGATAAGTAGAGCTTGACCGTGTGTAGCATAGGAACATCATTTCCTATCAAGAGTATGTCATCCACGTACAATACGAGGAAGACAACCTTACTCTCTACAACCTTCTTGTATATATAAGGTTCATCTATATTTTTGATGAAATCAAACTCTTTGACTGCTACATCAAAATAGATGTTCCATTTCCGCGATGCCCGCTTTAATCCGTATATTGATTTAAGCAGCTTGCATACCTTTTCGCCGCTCCCACTATCTATGAAGCCCTTTGGCTGTGTCATGTACTCGCTCTCTTCTAAATCACCATTTAGAAAAGCAGTCTTGATGTCTAACTGCCAGATTTCGTAGTCATGGTATGTAGCAATGGCAAGTAGGATCCTGATGGACTTAAGCATAGCTACTGGAGAAAATGTTTCATCATAGACGACACCTGGTCGTTGACGAAAACCATTTGCCACAACTCTAGCTTTGAAAGTCTCAACTTTTCCATCTACACTAAGAATCTTTTCAAGATCCACTTGCTCCCGATGGGTTTTACCCCTTCAGGAGCAACTTTCAAAGTCCATACTTTATTGGTGTACATGGATTCTATCTCAGATCGTATAGTATCCAGCCATTTCACAGAGTCCCCACTCGTGATGGCCTGCTTGAAATTAGTTGGGTCATCATCTTCCATGATGCAATCTTCAGTCCCACCGTCAATGAGATAACCGTAGTATCTCTTAGGTGATGAGGAACCTTACTAGATTTGCGGAGAGGTTGAGTTTCGTTGGGGACTATTGAATCTTCCGGTTCCACCAAATCATCAGTTGTAGTTTGTGTAGCTAGAACTTCTTCCAGTTCTACCTCATGACCAGTAATTTCTTTTTCAAGGAATTCCTTTTCTAAAATGGTAGCATACCGAGAAACAAACACCTTTTATTTCTCGGTGTGGTAGAAGATGTACCCTCGCGAATGTTTGGGATATCCAACAAACTTACACAGAACTGACCTTATCTCGAGCTTGTCCGGATTTTGTGTTTTCACATATGCCGGACAATCCCATATCTTAACATAATTAAGACATGGTCTCTTTCCTTTCCATATCTCATATGGAGTGGTTGGCACGGATTTGGTGGGACCCATATTCAATAGGTCTGCAACTGTCTCCAGTGCATAACCCCAAAAAGAAATAGGTAACTCAGCAGTACTCATCAAACAGCGCACCATATCTAATAGGGTGCGATTCCTCCACTTCGATATACCGTTGTGCTGTGGTGTATACGGAGGAGTAAGCTGAGAGAGAATACTATTCTCTTTTAAATAGTTATGGAATTCCGTGCTCAAGTATTCTCCTCCCCGATCAGATCGTAGGATTTTAATAGTTTTACCCGTTTGGTTCTCTACTTCACACTTATATTCCTTAAATTTCTCAAAAGTTTCAGACTTGTGTTTCAATAGGAACACATGTCCGAATCTTGAGAGATCATCGGTGAACGTGATAAACTATGAGGAACCATTCCTGGCATTTGTAGACATGGGACCACATATATTATTATGTTTCCGTTCTAAGAGTTCAGTAGCTCTTTCTCCATCTCCAGTAAACGGAGTTTTGGTCATCTTGCTTTTGAGACATGACTGAAAAGTTTCATATGATGTAAATTCGAACGGATTCAAATATCCATGCTTATGTAAGTTAGCTAGTCGTGTCGTATTGATATGACCTAGTTTATAATGCCACAAGAAGGATTCGTTCATTTCTGAACTTTTCCTCTTGTGCATGTTCTGTATGTTAAGAACTGTATTTTGATTCAGAATGTATATACCGTTACTTAACGTGCCAAAACCAATCAACACTTGATTTAGGAAAATGTTCATAACATTATTCTCCAATGCAAAATTATATCCATCTTTATCTAATAGAGAAATTGATATTAAATTGCATAACATTTCTGGTAATTAATAACAGTCGTTTAGAATTAATGTATTACCTTCAAGTAATACTAGGTGATATTCGCCAACTGCTTTGGCTGTAACCATTGCACCATTCCCTACTCTGAGAAAATGATCACCTATTCCCAGTTCTCTACCTTTCTTTAGCCCATGTAACATATTACAAATGTGGGATCCTGATCCGGTACGTAGAACAAACTGAGAAACAATTCTCGGTAACGAACACACCCGAAGAAGATGCATTAATATGGTCATTCATCGTTCGGGTCGCAAGGGAATCCGGGTATTCCCCTATTTCCTGTTCAGACTTATAACAATTATAAAGTAGAGCGAAACCAACGTTTCCCAGCTCAGTATAATAAGCAGGTTCGGTCAATACATCAATACTATTATCTTGATTAAGGCATGCCATGGTTGCTACCTGGAGAGAGAGAGAAGAAAACACTTTAGCGTATGCTCTTACAAGATTAGATTGGTTATTATTTTATCTAATCAGGATGGCTCCCACTGTTTTTTATCAAATCTTCCTTCAAACCCTAAAAGGTAAGACTAGCCGGGATTAATTATACCCTACAAGTTCGCCAATCGTTCAGCCAGAAAGGTATTGGTACTCCGAGGGAGTCTCCCCGTGCTTTCGTATGGAACTAATTAAATAATCTCGTTTCCGCAGGGGCATAACCCCGTTAACACCTTTATCTAGACACCTACTTAATCAGCTAATTGTAAAGTGGAAAACTCTCCTAGGAGTAACTCTTACTCACAGTGGGTATCGGGATCCAACTATCTCATAGAAAGTATGCAATCTCATTGCAAATTTCAACTCTTGAAATTTTCGATATGGTTTTTACCCCTAGTGGCTTATGATCTTAACTATGGTCAACAAATTACAAGCACTAGTCAAGTTCTACCCGTCATTTCGTGATTAATTAGACCCACTCATATGACCCTTAACAATGGTCAACAAAGTCATATAAATGTCCTAATTAATCGCATCATATGCTGTATAGGAAGACATCACTTAGCTACCGTACACTACGTCTTAACTATGTTCAACAAACGTAGCACGAATACTAAGTACTCTACTTCTTAAAATAACGGAGGGTTGCAGATGATTTTTATGAAAACCTTTAACGCTTTGAACTTGATATCGTTGTAGAATCGACTGATTTAAAAAGAAGGGTTTAAGCTCCGCTTTTTAAAATCGAATAGTTTTCAAAACAAACTGAGTGGATTGTAGCATTTACTAGATTTTGCTAAAGAGCTCATTCCCGGTGAAGGGATCTCGGCTCTTTCCTCATTGAAAGAGGTGCTGGATATTCATTAAAAATACCGCTATGCAAAGCAAGAACTGGAGCTACCTTTTTGAAAATTTGATTCTACAATATCTTTAGGTTTCTTTCCTTTTCATTAATCTCATTAATGAAGTCCCATCATTTATATTTCCTAAACATCACAGAAAAAACGAAAATACAACGTACGCTTATGCCATCCGCATTCGCCACGGGGTCCCGTCATGCACCGTTAGGTTACTTAACTAACGGTAGACCGGGGGCAGGAGTAGCGCGGATGCAAAACTTAAGCAACGTTTATTATATATCATATATATAATATAAAGCATTCATCTCACGCAATTATATGATCTCATCACAGAACATTGCAGCAGAAGTCAACATATGAAATATAAGATATATTAGAAGGTCCGTGTTTTAAATCAAGCCAGTAAAAAACAGAAATTCCACGATCTTGATGAATAGCCAAACCCATATCCCTAGACCCCTACGAGAGCGGCAAGCAACCCCGCCAATTCTAGAGTTAGGAGACCCGGTCTCGACTCCTCGAGATTGCCTCCCACTGGACTCTAGAACCCGGTTACTTGTGCTCCCCACCTTGGTGTTGGGGTAAAAATTTACACCCCGGTTAACCAAGTCAAAATCAAAGTCAACCCAAGCCAAGTGGGCCCAAGCCCAGATCCAGTAGGCTCATGCCCGGGTCGAGCCCGAACATGAAGCGGGCGGCCTCCCCCCACGCCAAGATAAAAATTTTGTAATAAAAATTTTTGTTGTATTTCTTTTATTTTATTTTATGGATAAATGTAAGAAAAGTAGGCATAAAGCCAAATTTTTGTAAAGCCCATGGCTTATGTGCAAAAAGAAATGGCACATGAGCCATGGGGTGGGCAAAATGCCATTTTGTGAAGCCCAAGGGGCTATGTGTAAAGTGTATGGCCTATAAAGGCAAAGATAGTAAAATATCTCAACAACTTTTTCTCTCTCCAAAAATTTTCTAGATCTGAGATCTCTTCCTCCTTCCTCAAGGTTCTAAAACCTTCTTTTTCCTTTTGAATTAAATCAAGAGTTTAACTCTTCCTTTTCTCAAAATAAATAGATTTCCACCACAAAACCTACGAAGGGGAGCTCGGATCTCCAATCAGATCTCGAAAAGGGGAGGCTTTTAAGGCTCATCCCCTTTTCTCCAAGATCCCACCGGTCAAGAGCAAGAAGAAGGAGACCCATCTCCAAAAATCTAACTTTGGACAGACCCAAGGCTCAAAAGAAGAGCAATAAATCCCCCAGGAGTTTAACTCCTTTCTAAAGTTGCTGGAGTTTAACTCCATAAAATTAATTTTTGTTGGAGTTTAACTCCATAAATTTGTTTCTGTTGGAGTTTAACTCCATAAATTTGTTTCTGTTGGAGTTTAACTCCATAAATTCCCTTGGGAATTCAACTCCCCAGCCTAGGGGCTAGGCCTCCCTTTCCGTGGGTTTTTCCCGCGGTCACGTGTGCCCACGTGACCCCGAGGCGCCAAGGCGCCCATCGGTCACGTGTGCGCACGTGACCCCCGGGGCGCCAAGGCGCCCATCGGTCACGTGTGCGCACGTGACCCCCGGGGCGCCAAGACGCCCATCGGTCACGTGTGCCCATGTGACCGTAGGGGCGCCAAGGCGCCCATTGGTCACGTGCGCGCACGTGACCCCGGGCATTAAGGCGCCCACCTGCTGTGCGAGCGTCCTTTAGACGCCATTTTGTTTTCTTTTCCCCCTCGTTTTACGTGCACTCCCCAACAAAATCCCTTCTGGAGTCTAAACCCTTTTTTTTTATAAAAAATAAAAATAAAAATATATTCTTTGGAGTTTAACTCCACAATAAAGTTCTATTTTAGGAGTTTAACTCCGCATAAAATTCTTTTAGGAGTTTAACTCCATTTAAAATTATTTGGAGTTTAACTCCACAATAAAATTCCTTTTGAAATTAAACTCCACTTTTAAAAAAAAGGGGGGGAAGGAAAACATACACAGACTCCACGACACTGTCTTCCGTTAGAAAAAATTTCTAACGGGGCGCTGCCCCGCATCCCGCAAGGGGGCTGCTAGCCCCCTTGACCCCCAGCCCGCTATCCGGATAGCGGGACCCCCGTAAAAACTCTGCGGGGCCCCCGATATTTCCAAAACCCCTTCAAAACACGATACTGCACATTGAGTTCGCATGACCTGTTTAACCCGTTAATCGGAGGTTCCTTCGCTCCAAATGCGAGAGGTAATTAACGGCAGCTTAGTCCGCGGTTGCCGGAGATTCGGATCCCCACAATCAATAAACCCCGGCCTACCCTAGGCAGGGGGAATCTGTAATGCGCCTGACAAGCGCGCGCGTATTCCCATCTCAATGGGGTGACGAAAAACACCCTACAGATTCTGGCATGCCTGGTGGGACCTTTCTTTCCTCCCATATCTCGGGTTAAGCGTTCATGCGAACTCATTTAACATATACGCCGATGTTTGTACTGAAATAATTTCTTTCTTTCGTGCAGCAATCAACTTTCAATGACGATGTCTCCCAAGACGAATTCAGCTTCCAACGTGACCCCGATTCCGTACGTGGTCAAGATCAATGCTCGTGTGGTCCTCCCCGCAAGCCTCAGTCGACAGTAGGAGGAACCGCCCCGCCAGTTTGGCTCCGTCATCATCTACCCTGCCGGAAGCGCTCATCTGGCGGAAATCCCGGCGGAACAGGTGGCCAAGCCGGTCCCAAAGGGCAAGAGGCCGAATGTTGTGATAGCTAAGGCACCACAACCGAAACTTAAGAGGGTGTCTGAACGACTCCCTGGCGCTCCAGCTGGGGGCAAGACTTCTGGTGCGAAGGGCAACATCAAATGTCGCGGACGGGCTCAGGCGATGACTCCAACAAATGCACAATCGAGCGTATCTCCAAAGCCCTCCATCGCCCCGTCTGCGGCGTCTTCCCAAAGAGCCGAAGTCTGCCAGGTGCTTAAAACAGAAAAGTTAAGGCAGAAGCGGCTCAGGTATCGAGCCAACAAGAGGGCCAAGGCTTCGGCCAAATGGAATCATGTGAAGTTCCAAGTGCAGGGTTCCCCCGCGACGACGGCTGAGTCGGACGTAAGAATCAGCAATTCCTTCGAGCCTCTGAAGTGGGTTCAGAAAAATGCCATGACCGCCAGAATCAAGAAGACAGCGGTCCGAACAGTGCCACAAAGAGACGTGTCCCGGCCCCAACAGAAGAAGTATGACACTGTCTCTTCAAGAGTCTATCAAGCACTCTGTGCCGCACGAAACCAGTGGGGCAAACCCAGAAAAGAAGCGCCAGCACCATTCAAGAACCTGGTTAGGCCAGCCGCCTTCAATCGACTACCAGCTACCGAAACAAGGGGGTCAAGAAAGCGATCCATGAAATCAGCTGCCAATGATAGAAAGACGGCCGGATATATCATCCATACGGTCTATATGGCGGGCGGGCGTCCCAGCGACAACCTTCGCAGCAAAAGCAAGGATGGGGCCACCACATCCCAAGCCCAATCTAGCCTGAATGTGGTTGCCGCCGCCCAAGAACAGCCGCCCCCGCTGGATGAAGAAAACCCTCTCGATGAGGATGATAGGCAGAAAGACCCCTCGGTCCATGCAGAGTCAAGCTCGGACAGCGAGGAAGAGCCTACTTTCCGCCCCAGGACTGCGGTGCAAGAGCTGCTTCAAGAGCTTCGAAAACAGCTCAGGAGCAAAGATAAAGAGATGGCCAAGCTCTATTCGAAGATTGATGACTTAACGAACGTGGTGATGCAGCTTACGGCTCAAATTGCTCGAGCGCCTCCCAATCAAGCACAAGCCGCTACTAATCAGCCGGGTGATGACAATCCGAGGCAGCCAATGCCTGTTCCTTTAGGACCAAGACTGGTCGAGCCGCATGAAAGCCGGCCACACTCCGCTTCTGGGGACGCCTTGGCCCCGGATAGCACTATCCCGCTAACACAGGATCGGATAATGGATTTGGTCACCAGCAAGGTTAAAATATTGGTGGCCGAAGCTGAAGCTCAGAAAGAAATCGGCAGTAGTGGGCGGCCATATCCCGCGCAGTACGATCTGATTGAGTTCCCAAGCGGCTACGTCATTCCTAAGTTCGGAAGATTTGATGGAACAGGGAATGCAAATCAGCACGTCGCCCACTTCAAAGCATCATGCGGAAATACAGGGGGCAATGACGCGCTCCTTCTTCGTCAGTTTGTCAACAGCCTGACCGGCGTCGCCTTCGACTGGTATGCGAGTATACCGGACGGGTCCGTCATTATCTTTGCCCAAATGGAGTCCCTGTTTCGGCAAAGGTTCATGAGTGTCAGTGATAAAATCTCCATTGCCGACCTTGTGAGGACCAAGCCGGGGAAGAATAAAAGCAACACTGACTTTATCGCTCGATGGCGTAATCTCACAGTCAAGTGCGAACCGCCGCTGGAGCAGGACCAGTCCGTTAGCCTTCTCATTGGGAACCTCAGCAATTGGATGGTCCCATTCTTGTGTACGGCGGGCCTCAAGACATTTCAGGAGCTAACCAAGAAAGTCCAAATGCTGGAACGCTCGAAGCAGGAGTCCCCGCCGGATTCTCAGAGAGACAAAACTTGGAAAAGCAAGCGGGACGACAACCGTAGAAGCGGGAGTTCCAGCAGTACCAATGTCTTCAATGCGTCCGACAATGAAGAAAAGCGAAGGGCGGCCGAATCCAAAACTAACCGGTCTCGAAAGCCATTGCTGGGAGGAGATGGGCCCTCTCTAGAGGAGAAAAAGAACAAGGTTTACTCTTTCAGAAGGGACAAGGTCCGCAAGATATTTAAAGATACCTTGAACAACGGCCTACAATTGCCGGAGTCGAAAAGACCCCAAGAAGCAAAAATGACCGACAATCCTCTGTATTGCCCGTACCTCCGAGTAGTGAGCCATGCGATTGAGGATTGCTATATCTTCAAAGACTGGGTCAAGAAGCAGTACAAGGCTGGAGAGATCGAGCTGTCCAAAAGTGTGTTGGTGAACAATCAAGTTGCAACCACCAACTTTATACACACAGAAACTGAAGCCTTCTGGGAGCAGACAGCCGAACCCGCTGCCCTGAGAAATGAAACGGACTCATCGCGGCCTCCGTGGAGTACGCACATATCTAATAAGACGAAGAAGATGATAAAGCTACTTCGGAAAGAACCCAGGACGGAATGGGAAGGGCAGAAGAAGCCTACCAGTCCAGCTGCCAATGCGGCTCCATCAGGCTCAAAATCCAAGAAGCTCAAGAGGAAGAAAAGTGCAACTCGGCGCGAAAAAGAGTCTGCAGGGAGATCAACCATTCAAAAATATATCGATTCCCTCGAAGAATATGAACAAAAGGAAAGAACATTGATTCAATTGAAGGAGTTCTTCCCTGTACAAGCGGCTGAAATTCTGGAGGAGTTAGAAGAAGACTCCAATGAAGAGATCCCAGTAGTGACCTGCTACGCTATCCATCTTGGCAGCGACTCCAAGGATGAGCTCTGTTTTCCCGAAGAAGATGAGGAGCTCGCCACAAAGGCCAATCAAATCCAGCTCAGAAGCGGCAGGGCTCTACCGCCAAATCAAGGCAATGCCCCAAAAGGAAAGGGAAAACAGGGGGCTAATGATGAAGATGGCGGGGAACCGGCTGATAAAAACTCAAGTCCTTCCCCAGTAGACTATAATATCTTGGCTCACCTTCGAAGGCTTCCGTCTCTCCTGAGCATCTACGACGCCTTGGTCCTATCTAAGGAGCTTAGAGATGTTCTTATTCACGCTCTACAAAACCCCGAGCGGTATCAGGCTCACTTCGCGGAAATTAATATGAAAGAAGCTCAGCACGCTTTGCATGCCGCCGCAGTCATATTTAAGGATGAAGACTTGCTACTGGGAACAGCTGAGCACAATCGGCCGCTTTACATGACCGGGTACAGCGACGGAGATCGAATTAATCGCATATTGATTGATCCGGGGTCCTCAGTGAACATCATGAACTTGCGAACTCTGAAGAGTTTGTCAATGGATGTCCGACACCTGTCAAGAGAAAGGATTGTCATTCAAGGCTTCAACCAAAATTGCCAGCAAGTTCTGGGGTCTATAGCTTTGCCAATCAAATTCGGGGATCTGCAAACTGAAGCTAAGATATACGTGATCGACGCAGACACGTCTTATAAGATTCTCTTGGGGCGGCCGTGGCTCCACGATTACGGCATCATTCCGTCAACTCTCCATCAATGTATGAAGTATACTAAAAATGGCGAAGAAAGACGCATTGACAGAGACATCCAGCCGTTCGGTGTGCATGAAGTCCGCTATGAAGATTCTCGGTACTTTATGAACCACCAAAATGCTAAGCCACAACTGACTGAGGATAGACCGGCCCCAAGACTCAAAAGCAAATCTGCGCCGGCTGTCACTTTCAAAAGCAAAAACGCCCAAGTGCGCCCGCATTTCGGCAGCGACACTGATGAGTCCGACGCTGGAAGCCCGTCCTTCCGTAAAACTCGCCCTCGTTTCGGCAGCGATACGGACGAATCTGTTACTAAAGGCCCATCTAGCAGCAGAGTCCGCCCTCATCTCGGCAGTGACACTGAAGAGTCAGAAGAAGAGGACCTGCCGTGCAACAGCTGTGCAGATTGGACCCCCATGCAGCAAGCGAAACTACGAGAGACCTTCGAAGTCGCAGAAGGGTCCCTGGCCATCACAAGGGTGCCGGAACGGATGTACAAAGAGCTCGATGCATTTTCAGTCTCTACCGTGGACCAGCTGAAAACTTTCTACGTGCCCGGGAGGAAAAATGGACAGAAGGGCATCCTGTTTTACAGGTCAAACCCCGTTGTGCACCCGGACGATCTTTCTGTCACGTGCCTTCCCTATGAGAGAGGCATAAGAGCCGTCCTCAATCCCAGATACTATGCGCCCGAGATGCGGGAATACTTTAAGAAGTGCGGATGCCGGTTGTACCAAACGGAGTCCGAAGCAAAGTTTTACGAAGGGCTATGGTATCCGCCCCAGGTCCGAGCACTCATCGATGGACGAATTCCAGATAGACGGGGCATAGGCTACATTCAACCTGATTCCAAAGCGTGCTACATGATCCATGTTGGTAAGGCCAGCGAAAGATCAAATGATGATGATGAGATAGCCGAGCCAGAAGAAGCTCCTCAAGAGCTCGAAGATGGCGGGCAAGCAACCTTTGACGAGCTAACCGAGATTGACTTAGGAATGCCCGATAATCCAAGGCCGATCTACATCAGCTCGCTCTTGTCAGAGGAAATGAAAGCGCAGATAATTGCCCTGCTGCATGAGTTCGTTGACTGCTTCGCGTGGACATACAAAGAAATGCCTGGCCTTTCCCCTGAAGTGGCCGTACATAAGTTGGCTATATCTCCTGATGCTAAGCCAGTCAAACAAGCTCCTCGAAGAATGAGAAGGGAACCAGAAGAAAAGGTCATCGAGGAAACTAAGAAGCTCATCGATGCTGGCTTCATCAGGGAAGAGAAATATGCGGATTGGATCGCATGCATAGTCCCAGTAAAGAAGAAAAATGGGCAGATCCGAATTTGTGTCGATTTCAGGGACCTCAACAAGGCATGTCCTAAAGACGACTTCCCGCTACCGGTCATGGAAATGATGGTCGATGACACCTCAAATTACGAGCTGTTCACCTTTATGGATGGCTCGTCTGGATACAATCAGATCAAGATGTCGCCTGAAGATGAGAAGCACACAGCATTTCGAACCCCGATCGGAATATACTGCTACAAAGTGATGCCGTTCGGGCTGAAAAACGCGGGCGCTACATATCAAAGGGCAATGACTAATATCTTTGATGACCTAATCCATAAAGTCGTCGAATGCTATGTTGATGATCTGGTCGTCAAAACTGAAGCCAAGGCCGACCACATCCAAGATCTTAGGACCGTTCTCACTAGACTGAGAGAATACGATCTGAAGATGAATCCTCTGAAGTGTGCTTTTGGCGTGTCATCGGGAAAATTCCTGGGCTTTTTAGTCCGGCATCGAGGGATCGAAATTGATCCATCAAAGATAAAGGCCATCATGGAGATGCCCCCTCCAAAGAGTCTGACGCAGCTGAGATCTTTCCAAGGCAAGCTTGCTTATATACGGAGGTTTATCTCAAATTTGTCGGGGAGATGTAGGCCCTTCTCAAAGCTCATGAAGAAAGGAGCTCCTTTTATCTGGGATGCCGAATGTCAAGCGGCGTTCAAAAGCATCAAACCATACTTGTTGCACCCTCCAGTGCTGGCCGCTCCCATTCCAAATAAACCGCTGATTCTCTACACTGCCGCGCTGGATGAGTCACTCGGTGCGCTCCTTGCCCAGAATAACGAGGAGGGAAAAGAAAATGCCCTCTACTACCTCAGTCGAACTCTAGTCGGGGCAGAACACAACTACTCCCCAATCGAAAAACAATGCCTGGCTCTAATATTTGCTGTGAAGAAGCTGAGGCACTATTTGCTCGCTCATCGGGTTATGCTGATCTCCAAGGTCGACCCGCTCAAACACTTGATGACCAAAGCAAGCCTAGCCGGCAGAATGGCAAGATGGGCTGTCATGCTACTTGAGTTTGACATAGTTTATACTCCTCAGAAAGCAGTAAAAGGGCAAGCTCTTGCAGACTTTCTCGCTGCTCATCCCATACCAGAAGGATCGTCGCTAAATTATGAGTTACCCGACGAACAAGTGCTGCACCTCGAGGAAGACGAGCCATATTGAAAGCTCTACTTCGATCGGGCCTCATCAATAAGGAGCTCCGGCAGATCAAACGTCCCGGAGATAAAAGCAGGGATAGGATTGGTGTTTATCATACCATCAATGGGAACCTTACGGCGTTCTTTCGCTCTCACCGAGCCTCGGACAAACAATGAAGCTGAGTATGAAGCTCTGATAGCTGGTTTGGAGCTCGCCATAGAAATGGAAATTCTTCGGCTACGGGTTTACGGTGACTCCCAGCTTGTTGTCAACCAAGTAAGCGGCGACTATAAGATATACAAACCCTAGTTAGCTCGGTACAGAGGCCGAGCGGTGGAACTCATGAAACGGTTCACTCACGTTGAACTAATGAGAATCCCCAGAGCGTTGAACGGAAAAGCCGACATACTCGCTCGCTTAGCCAAGGAGCTGGCTGATCCTGACATGGACGAAATTCTGATCACAGTTAGGAGCCGACAAATTCTACCCCCATTCTCTCTACGGGAAGAGGAAAGTGCGGAACAGAAGAGCAGTCCTGCCGAAGAAGCTTCGATCATCCAAAATGAGCTCGATTGGAGAGAACCCTTCATAGAGTACCTCCGATATGACAAGCTGCCCGAAGAAAAATCTGCAAGGATTCAGCTGAAGAAAAGAGCTCTCCGATACGTGTTTGTAAATGACACGTTATACCGCAGGTCATATGACCAACTCTGGCTCAGGTGCTTGTCATCGGCCGAAGCCCAAAAGGTCATGAAAGATGTTCACTCGGGCGTTTGCGGTGCTCACCAATCTGGCCCCAAGATGCGACTTCAAATCAAATGGCTTGGGTATTACTGGCCCACCATGATACGGGATTGCGGAGAGCATGCAAAGAAATGTCAGATCTGCCAAATCCATGGTGATTTCATTCACAAGCATCCCAATCCGTTGCATCCTACGGTGGCGTCGTGGCCCTTCGAAGCCTGGGGCACCGACATTGTTGGCCCAATTGATCCTCCGTCATCCAAAGGCCACCGGTTCATACTGGCCGCGACGGACTACTTCTCCAGATGGGCTGAAGCTGTCCCGCTAAAAGAAGTCAAGACAAAAGATATTCTGACATTCTTCCAGCATAATATTCTATACCGCTTCGGTACACCAAGAAGAATCATTTCTGACAACGGGCCTTCTTTCAAGAGCTTCAATGTCTCAAGGTTCGCTACTCAGCATAAGATAGACTGGAGATATTCCTCCATCTATAATCCAAGAGCCAATGGGCTCGCCGAAGCCTTCAATAAGACTCTATGCAAGCTCCTGAGGAAAAATGCTTCAGCCAACAAAAGGGTCTGGAATCTCAAGCTTCACGAGGCGCTTTGGGCATATCGTACCACGCACCGTACTCCAACCCTGTCCACTCCATACTCATTGCTCTTCGGAGTGGAGGCGGTCCTCCCCCTCGAAGTCGAAGTTCCAAGCTTAAGAATGGCCGTTCAGCATGAGTTGACGGAGGAGGAAAACGTGCTCCTCCGACTGGATGAACTCGATGCCCTCGAAGAAAAGAAGCTCGCGGTGCAGCAAAGTCTGGAGCTATACCGAGCCCAAATGTCACGGGCCTATGACAAGATAACCCGTCTCCGCGCTTTCAAGAAAGGTGAATTGGTGTTGGTCCTCAAAAGACCGATCATCCCCAATCGACATGCCAAGGGAAAATTCGAGCCAAACTGGGAAGGACCATACATCATCGAGAGAGTGTTTGACGGAGGAGCCTACCAACTAATAAGCGCCGAGGGAGAAAGGCCCATGCCACCCATCAATGGCCGATATCTCAAGAAATACTACATGTGAATACTCCAAGTCGCAGGCGAATTGAGCACATCAGCCCTACGGTCTGGATCATACATCCTGCAAAACCGTATACAATCCACGGGCGTAAATGACCCCTATCTCTCCCAAATCCTGCCGGTGTGACTACTTTTAAAGTCCCACCAGCGGCAAAAAAGGAAAAAAAAAAGAAGAAGAAAAGGAAAATAAAAGAAATAAAAAAAAATAATAAATAAAAATAATAATAAACGGTATGTCCACAAGAAAAACGGGCACGGATGAAAACCCGAAAGGGCTCCATGAGTAAAAACAGCAGGACTACCGGCGGGTCTGTGAAAACCCGAAAGGGCGCAAACTCGTGAAAAGAGATGAAATACACTCGCAAAATCCCCTCGACCTTGTGAGGAGAAAACCCTGCGTGAGATCCTTACGACTCACAATGGAGCAAAACACTTAGGAATCCTCACGATTCTTAAGGAGAAAATACACCTGCGGGATCCTTACGACTCGTAGGGAGAAAATGCTTTTATGGGACCCTCACGGCCCATAAAATTGAAAAGCCTTAGGTGACAAGAACCCAAACCTGTCTCTTAAGCCATCCTTCCCCGACGGGCAACGGCAAATGATGAGTCGCTCCTGGCATTTCGCTTCAGTGTTAGCGGTGCTGATGCCGACCAAAAACCCAAATCCCAAGTCCTCCCAAGGCAAATGATGAGTTGCTCCTGGCATTATTCCAGTGCAGCAATGCTGATGCCAAACAAGACCCAAATTCAAAGTCCTCTCAATGGCGAATGATGAGTCGCTCCTGGTAGTATATTCCAGTGCAGCGATGCAGACGCCAACCAAATTCCAAATCCCATACCCCAACGGCGAATGATGAGTCGCTCCTGGTACCATATTCTAGTGCAGCAATGCAGACGCCGACAAAGTCCCGAAATTTTTCCGGCCCTACGGTCTGGATCATACATCCTGCAAAACCGTATACAATCCACGGGCGTAAAACAATCCCAACCTCTCCCAAGTCCTACCGGTGAGACCACATTCAAAGTCCAAAAAAAAATATATCCTCCCGGGGCAAATGATGAGTTGCTCCTGGCATTATTCCAGTGCAGCAATGCAGATGCCAAACAAAAACCAAAATCCCAAAATCCTCTCAATGACAGATGATGATTCACTCCTGGTACCATATTCCAGTATAGCGATGCTGATGTCAACCCAAATCAAAATCAACAAGTCAACTTCCACTCCGACACCGCAGAAAGCGGAGTAAGTTAGAATCCAATCTCGACACCGCGAGAAGCAGAGCAAGTCAAGTCTACCCCTGACACTGCAAGAAGCAGAGCAAGTCAAATCATGCACCGACCGTCCAAGTCGCAAAAAGGGCAGAACCGACCGTCCAAGTCGCAAAAAGGGCAGCATCGACCGTCCACGTCGCTAAAATGGCAGCACCGACCGTCCAAGTCGCAAAAAGGGCAGAACCGACCGTCCAAGTCGCAAAAAGGGCAGCATCGACCGTCCACGTCGCTAAAATGGCATCACCGACCGTCCAAGTCACAAAAAGGGCAGAACCGACCGTCCAAGTCGCAAAAAGGGCAGAACCGACAGTCCAAGTCGCAAAAAGGGCAGCATCGACCGTCCACGTCGTTAAAATGGCAGCACCGACCGTCCAAGTCGCAAAAAGGGCAGAACCGACCGTCCAAGTCGCAAAAAGGGCAGAACCGACCGTCCATGTCGAAAAAAGGGCAGCATCGACTGTCCATGTCGCAAAAAGGGCAGAACCGACCGTCCAAGTCGCAAAAAGGGCAGCATCGACCGTCCACGTCGCTAAAATGGCAGCACCGACCGTCCAAGTCGCAAAAAGGGCAGAACCGACCGTCCAAGTCGCAAAAAGGGCAGCATCGACCGTCCACGTCGCTAAAATGGCAGCACCGACCGTACAAGTCGCAAAAAGGGCAGAATCGACCGTCCATGTCGCAAAAAGGGCAGAACCGACCATCCAAGTCGCAAAAAGGGCAGCATCGACCGTCCACGTCGCTAAAATGGCAGCACCGACCGTCCAAGTCGCAAAAAGGGAAGAACCGACCGTCCAAGTCGTAAAAAGGGCAGAACCGACCGTCCAAGTCGCTAAAATGGCAGCACCGACTGCCCAAGTCGCAAAAAGGGCAGAATCGACCGTCCATGTCGCAAAAAGGGCAGAACCGACCGTCCAAGTCGCAAAAAGGGCAGAACCGACCGTCCAAGTCGCAAAAAGGGCAGCATCGACCGTCCACGTCGCTAAAATGGCAGCACCGACCGTCCAAGTCGCAAAAAGGGCAGAACCGACCGTCCAAGTCGCAAAAAGGGCAGAACCGACCGTCCACGTCGCAAAAAGGGCAGCATCGACCGTCCATGTCGCAAAAAGGGCAGCACCGACCGGCCCAAGTCGCAAAAAGGGCAGCACCGACCGTCCACGTCGCTAAAATGGCAGCAACGACCGTCTATGTCGTAAAAAGGGCAGTGCCAGCTCCCCAAAAAGCGGGAACCAAATCAAGTCGCCTCCACGTGAGATAAGATCCATCAATTTCATGCACACTACCCACATGTGTGGTGTGCATTTATTGATGGGGGGCAATTTGTTGGGGTAAAAATTTACACCCCGGTTGACCAAGTCAAAATCAAAGTCAACCCCAAGCCAAGTGGGCCCAAGCCCAGATCCAGTAGGCTCATGCCCGGGTCGAGCCCGAACATGAAGCGGGCGGCCTTCCCCCACGCCAAGATAAAAATTTTGTAATAAACAATTTTGTTGTATTTCTTTTATTTTATTTTATAGATAAATGTAAGAAAAATAGGCATAAAACCAAATTTTTGTAAAGCCCATGGCTTATGTGCAAAAAGAAATGGCACATGAGCCATGGGGTGGGCAAAATACCATTTTGTGAAGCCCAAGGGGCTATGTGTAAAGTGTATGGCCTATAAAGGCAAAGATAGTGAAATATCTCGACAACTTTTTCTCTCTCCAAAATTTTTCTAGATCTGAGATCTCTTCCTCCTTCCTCAAGGTTCTAAAACCTTCTTTTTCCTTTTGAATTAAATCAAGAGTTTAACTCTTCCTTTTCTCAAAATAAGTAGATTTCCACCATAAAACCTACGAAGGGGAGCTCGGATCTCCAATCAGATCTCGAAAAGGGGAGGCTTTTAAGGCTCATCCCCTTTTCTCCAAGATCCCGCCGGTCAAGAGCAAGAAGAAGGAGACCCATCTCCAAAAATCTAACTTTGGACAGACCCAAGGCTCAAAAGAAGAGCAATAAATCCACCAGGAGTTTAACTCCTTTCTAAAGTTGCTGGAGTCTAACTCCATAAATTTGTTTCTGTTGGAGTTTAACTCCATAAATTTGTTTCTGTTGGAGTTTAACTCCATAAATTCCCTTGGGAGTTCAACTCCCCAGCCTAGGGGCTAGGCCTCCCTTTCCGCGGGTTTTTCCCGCGGTCACGTGTGCCCACGTGACCCCGGGGCGCCAAGGCACCCATCGGTCACGTGTGCGCACGTGACCCCGGGGCGCCAAGGCGCCCATCGGTCACGTGTGCGCACGTGACCCCCGGGGCGCCAAGGCGGCCATCGGTCACGTGTGCCCACGTGACCCTGGGGGCGCCAAGGCGCCCATCGGTCACGTGCACGCACGTGACCCCGGGCATTAAGGCGCCCACCTGCTGTGCGAGCGTCCTTTAGACGCCATTTTGTTTTCTTTTCCCCCTCGTTTTACGTGCACTCCCCAACAAAATCCCTTCTGGAGTCTAAACCCTTTTTTTTTATAAAAAATAAAAATAAAAATATATTCTTTGGAGTTTAACTCCACAATAAAGTTCTATTTTAGGAGTTTAACTCCGCATAAAATTCTTTTAGGAGTTTAACTCCATTTAAAATTCTTTGGAGTTTAACTCCACAATAAAATTTCTTTTGAAATTAAACTCCACTTTTAAAAAAAAGGGGGGGGGAAGGAAAACATACACAGACTCCACGACACTGTCTTCCGTTAGAAATAAAAATTTCTAACGGGGCACTGCCCCGCACCCCGCAAGGGGGCTGCTAGCCCCCTTGACCCCCAGCCCGCTATCCGGGTAGTGGGACCCCCGTAAAAACTCTGCGGGGCCCCCGATATTTCCAAAACCCCTTCAAAACACAATACTGCACATTGAGTTCGCATGACCAGTTTAACCCGTTAATCGGAGGTTCCTTCGCTCCAAATGCGAGGGGTAATTAACGGCAGCTTAGTCCGCGGTTGCCGGAGATTCGGATCCACACAATCAATAAACCCCGGCCTACCCTAGGCAGGGGGAATCTGTAATGCGCCTGACAAGCGCGCACGTATTCCCATCTCAATGGGGTGACGAAAAACACCCTACACTTGGGTCTATCCTAATGCGGAAAAGTAAATAATATACATCAATGGTGACATCATCCTCAACCCGGAAGTGTCCCAATAAAAGAATATTACATACAAATTTTTACATGAATGAAAATGAAAAACTCTCATCTCACGCAAAACCCCCCGTCTATTCAAACACGGCGATCCAATATATCATATCACAGCAACACATAATATCACATGTTATCAACGTAAGTAAATATGCGTATCCTAATTGTCGTTGACGTATAGTAACGAAACTGGTGATACACCACATATTACACTTACGGTCACTGAAAAAAATGAAAACTACAATAATTGAAATCCGCAACTTCTTTAGATATCATAAACCCGAAATATCACATACTTTGGATTTCATGCCTAACCGTGCAAATTCCTTAAACATCATAAATTCAGAATATCACATATTCCGAATTTCATGCCTAACGTTATAAACCCGGCATTTTAGTCTCAAATTGAAAACACTTTTCAATAACCAGTCGGACAACTCAACAAGATTCCCGACAATTGATCGAATGCTCGTCGGAAACATTAGTAGACGGCCGCACCCCCGATGCCGTCGACGAAGTGTACTTAGGCGGAACACCGCGGCCGCGAGCACCCAAACGGATGCTTTTGGCAACGGAGTTCTCCTACAGTCACTTGGTCGGGGCAATGGGCATGGCTATCTAGCAGTGTTACGCGCGTGAGCATTCGCGTACTGTACGAGATTGAGACGGAATTTTGATCCGAATCTAAACCCCGCGGTAACCGATCAAAAGAGACTAAATTGCTAGATTCACAAAATTCTAATTAGTTTTCACAAAACTAATTATTGTGGATTCCAAATATTGTATCACAAATCATTGATATCTAGACGATGTTACACATTTCGATCGATTTATCAAACACCCAAAATTCCCAGAGACCCAACACTTGAGTCTCACTTAAAAATACCTAGAATGTGGCACAAGTACCTACGGATCAGCACAAGAAAGCACAGTCCCTGCCTCACCAACCGCGCCGCGGAACTACGGCTAAACCCATGGTTTGGCCTCGGTTGCGCGGCCGTTTGGTCGAGTTGGGTGCTCGTTCTTCTTGGGGATCCATATAAAATCCTGCACTATTTTCTGCATATTTTTAAATTCAAAAATTCCAACTTTTGGAAAAATTTCTTGAAACCCGGATTTTAGGGTTTCGAAAAGTCGATCGAACACTTTAAGTTCGTCTAGACGATTCCTAATGCTCTAGCTTGACTCTGATACCATGTTGGAGTTTCTTAGCACGACTACTAGGTTTTAGCAAGTATCGAATATGCAATTTAAAAAAATCTAGAATGCTAAGGAACACAAATCTAGAATCGAATTAGAGAATTAGGGTTTTAAGAAGCATGTAAACAAACTTTATACTAAGTGATCAAAGAATACAACCTTTGTAGACCGGTCCTTCACTTCTAAAGCTCCGTATAGTAGTCCCTTAGCTCCAAATAGTGGTCTCCGAACTCTTCTTAGGCTCCACTAGGCGAAAGGAACGAGCTTGCTTAAGAAACTTCGAGGCCGAAAATGATCTACGTCGAAAAATCTCTAATTAAAGCTATCTCTTCACTAATTGAATAATTAGTGAAGTAAACAAGCTATACTAAATGGCTAGTTTGGTATAGATTGATGAAGTAGGAATTTTGCTCACTTTAGAATTATTTTTCTTTTTTTCTTTTTCAGCTCACTCAAAAGCTAGAGAGCAAAGAATAAGATGAAGAAGATGATCAAGTATGAACCATGGTAAAAAAAATATCTCAAATGATATTTGTAGAGATTTAACCATGGCTAAAAATAATGGTTGGGTTAATAAATATCTAGAGTAAAACAAAATTAGTGGACTTAATCAAGGCTTCTACATACTTCCACAAGCATCATTAGCCATGCTAATTTCCACCTAATTTTGATTTTTTCCTTAATAATTAATCACCCAAATTATCTTTAGTTTGGTGTGAGTTTCATACACCCATGTGCAATGTATCATCTCGCATGACACTATAGTAAATACATTAATATATATCTCATATATATTTATATGTATTTGTAGAAAAGAAATTCTTAAGTGAGCTAATATTAGTTAATATATATTAATATATCAAATATATAATTATATATTAAATTATTAAATCAACACTTGATTTAATAATCCGGCTATATCATATATAACCGAATAATATCATTTATATGTATATCAAATATACATATAACAAATTATTGAATCAACACTTGATTCAATAATTCGGTGATATCACATATGACCTATATCGCGAGATTAGAATACTGTATCACATACATGTAATAATCTCGGTCCCGCACATACCACATATGTGTGCCAGTTCGTTCGTTTGAGCTAGGAAAGCTCTGTATAGGACTCTAAAGACTCGTCAATACACCAGCAGTAGGTGATGATCACATCAATCACCCACAAGCCGTCAGCGGTACTAGCTGGACGTAACGGCTAACCAGGTATTGAGCGATCAGAAGATCAACAAGCAAGCTTATCCAAACTCCCATGAATCCTGTACTGTACAGTCTGGTCACTTCGTCTAATATGTCGCATATCGAGTCTGGGGGTGGTAAACGTCAAACCCCAATAACTTGATAAGTCATGCCGATGTGAGGCTCATAATGGGTCGAGAAACTACTGATAACACTTACCAGTAAATCTCATCATCAGCCCTGGTCAGGGACTTCCTGTTGTAGCGAATCGAGTATAGCGCAACATCAACTCCCAATACCGGGAGAGACGAAACCCCTCATATCGCTCATTGCTTGCATATGACTCGGGACTGTACCGAAAATCCACCTGTTTGCACGATTCCTTTGAGCCTTGGTAGGGAGGAAATCAAAGCACAGTGGGAGCCACACAAGACTCTATGATGATCTTGGGTCTACAGACTAACCAGTACCAGTGTCATCAGAAAACTGCTATCCAACGATAGGTATAATATCATCTAGGAGTTCTCGGTGAGTCCTGTTCGGTGTACCCATTCTCCAATGAGCACCTGTGTACAATCTTTGATGTCAAATATCAATGGTTGTGGGATGATCCATTGCCCCATACAGGGTCCAGAATCGTATACACTAGTCTACTCTGAAATATCGATGCCCTGTCTCGATACTCTCTCGACTAGGAACAATTAAAGGATGAACTTGTGGACCACCCTGGCCCCAGTAATATGATCTGCATCATAGTCCTGGTAGTCAAGTACACATTCTAAGGGCTTTATCAACATGTAACGGAGAGATAGTATAATGATACAAGTGTACATGTTAAGACAAAGAGCAATCAGATAGCATAGTTGTTAGTGTATATGCCCTAGAGGCCATTACTGTATTATACTAGTATGTATATTACTTGATGGAAGCTTGGGATATTCACAGCTGTATATACAATCTTGCTCGAAATGGTAGTATGCTACTTGGTTTGTCTCTACTTCAATATGTGCATGTGTTTCTTTTAGCATATCGCTTATATACATATTAGTAGAGCCCTTAGGATCTTTGCTTGATTACCAACGTTGTGATGGCGCTCACACTCGTGGGGCTGGGTAATCCATAAGCACATCCTTATACAGGTCCCTGGTCGTTGGACTATCGAGACAGGGCATCGATACTCCGGAGTAGACTAGCGTATGCGCTTCTCATCCCAGCGTGGGAGACGGTCTGTCCCACAGCCGTCAGTACGTCGTATTTGAGATAGTATGCGGGTGCTCGTTAGGTTACGAGTACACTGGACAGGACTCGTCAAGAACTGTTGGTTGGTATTATACCTATCGTCAGTTATCAGTTCCCAGGTGACATGAGTACAGCTTAGTCCGCTGACTTGACACTGTCACTTCGCCTCGAGTGTGTTCCCACTGCACTTTGATTACTACCCTACTACGGCTCAAAGGAGTCGTGCAAACAGGTAGTTTTTGGGTGCAGTCCCGAAGCACTTGGAGGCAGTAACGGTTAGATAGGATTCGTCTCTCCCGGTATTGGGGGTTGACATCGCGCTGTGTCTAGGAGAGCCATTACACGAGTAGTCCCTGGCCAGGGCAAGCGGGATATACTGGTAGGTTTCCAGTGTTATCTCAGGGTGTTCTGGGCTACACTCCGACACGACTTGTACCGCTATTAGGGGACTGACGTTCACCGCCCCCTAGGCCCGCCATGCGATGTATCAGACGAACAGACCGGACTGTACGGAGACTGTCACATACAGGCTCAGTAGGAGTTCAGATGGGGTTCACCTCGTCAGTCTTCTTATCGACATCTACCTGGGGACCGTTACGTACAGCTAGTGCCGCTTACGGTCTGTGGTTAAACCCACTGCCAGCGTAGTGTCGAGTCTTTAGAGTCCCACACAGAGAGCTATTCGCCTTTAGGCAAAATGAGTAGAGGTCGCATGGTTTTGCGACAGGGTTCGTTCACATCCGCGCACTTGTGCACGTTTGCTGTCCGGACGGCTTATACTAGCGGGCTTTGGTTTAAGCCAGATCCTAATATATGATTTGGGATTGGTTTTATCTCATTGTATTCGTGTTCTTCGGATCACGAATACGGGTGCGTATGCACAGTTGCTTGAGACAGAGGGAGAGGACTTTGATTAGGGTTAATGACCATTGTCATTTTATTAACCCTAATGCTTATGTGTGTATTATGGTTAATTGATATTAGTTTAAATAATTATGCATGGTTATGGTTGTTGACCATTTGACCTCCTTGACTTGTTGACCTAGGTTGACACTTTGACCATCATCATTTCATTTGGAAGATGCTCTTTGATCCTTGCAATTTGCATTAAAAATGAAATGATAATGGTCATGTCTTGATTAACCATGACAATTATTTAGCTAATTATCTAATTACAATAATTCACACATATATGAGAGAATGCTTCATATTTTCTCTCATTTTCTATCATTCACTTTCTCTCTCTTGTTCTTCCTCTCCCTCAAGCTCTCCCCTCTTATGTGTTGAGAAGCACTTGAGCTTGAGAAAAACCCCTTCTTGATAATCTCTACTCTCATCTAGGGTTTAAGGATTAGCACTTCTTGCACCCTAGTTACTTCTAGCTTGGAGTTGAAGCCAAAGGTTGAGACTTTCGGGTGGATCTTTCTTCGACGTGAGAAGACGACAAAGGTGACCTCTTTCCACTACTCCAAGGAGCAAGGAGAGAAGGACATAAAGCCCTAGGTATAACCTTTCTAACACTTAGCTAGTTTCTAGTTAGCTTTAGCTTGTTTTTGTTTAGTAAAGATCCTTCTTTGTCTAGTCCATGTTGCCTAAGTTGATAAAAATTTGATTTTTATTCCGTTTTCCGCCTTCCCGCAAGTACCGGGGTGGGCAACGTGGACTTACAGTGGTATCAGAGCCTAACTAAACATAAACTAGCTAGGTAGTAAAGTGTATCGAAGTTCGAATCGGAAAAATCGAAAAACCGAGTTTTCAAAAACCCAACTTTCTGTTAAATTTTTTCCTGCTCAAAATAAAATTTATCATACTCCAAAAATCGTCTCAGGGTTTTGTGAAGAAAGCTACCAAACCCGGTCCAGTGACTCGGCCAAAGCGTCACGGTTCCGCGGCAATAGCAAGCTATTGCCGCGCAACCGCGGCCGAGTTGGCTCGGCTCTGGGTCGAGTTTGGTGCAGTGTTTTTCTGGCTTGGTTTTAGGATTTTTAAGATGGTTTATATGTGCCCAGATTTTCCAGAATAGAAATTTGTTTTTGGGGGCCTATAAATCCGTATTTTTTTTCGAACTTCACTACACTTTGACTATAAGGGTTATATCTGTGATGTTTATATGTATTGAACGTCGGCTAATCGCTATATGTCGATTAGTCGGGGTTATACATATCTGTGATCTGTGTTTGATGATGGTATGTGTATATGAATGTGTTGGATTGTCGCGGGTGAATAGCCGGGGTGGATGTGATATGAGTGTTTCTTTTTCTTTCATTCATTGTAATATGTAAATTGATGTAATATTATTATTTGTTTGGCCGCACAACCGGGTCGGGGTTGTAGCCGTCATTGTATAATTCTTTTTACTGTTTTTGCTCCTAGGATAGACCCATGGAGGGGGTGCACAAACTACCGGGTATCTCGAAGTGCCGAGTGGCCTACTCACGGTGGTGAGGGAGGTTGCTTCGGTTCGGGTACTTGGCGGGTAGTTTGCCGCAGCCGTAGGGGTCTTGGGTGGGGTATCGGCTATTCACCGCGACCGTGTAATCCGCTTTTCGTTGCAGGCTCGAACGTATTGCGGATTCCTAGTATATCCAATGTATTCATCTGTGATCTGTAATGTCTATCATTGCTATATATTTATATATGATAACTATTTAGGCGTTGCTTATGTTTTACAGCCGCGCTAGCCCACCCCCCGCTCTGTCGTTAGTTAAGTAACCTAACGGGTGATGACGGGGCCCCGTGGCGAATGCGAATGGCATAAGCGTACGTCATATTTTGGTTGTTTTCTGCAATGGTAGGATTAAATGATGGGACGCATTAAAAGAACTAATGGAAGAAAATAAACCAAGTAAAAGTCGATTGGAACACTTTGAAAACCACTCGGTTCTTTTCAAAACTAAACTTTTAAACGCGGAGCTTGAACCACACCTTTTAAAAGCTATCTCGTTCCATCGATTATATCAAGTTCACTACGTTCACGGTTTCGCCAAAACCATTCGTAGCCCTCCGTCATTCCACATGAATGGTCAAAAAGTATTCAAGCTTTGTATTTTGGCCAAAGTCAAGGCAAAGTGATTGGTAGCTATTGGGTATTCATGTGCAGCATAGATAGATGCGTTGGTTTGGGACAGTTGTGCTGCCATTTTGGCCAAAGTCAAGGGTAGGTACGGGTGGGTCCAAATTAACCAGGAGAATGACGGGTAGAACTTGACATGTGACTTATGATATTTTGGCCAAAGTCAAGGTCATAAGAGCATGGGGCAAAAATCCACATCGGGAGTTTCATAAGTACTGAAACTTGCTAGCGCTGCATACCATTTGGAGTGTGATAATTCTGGTAGGATTCCTTCGGTTTTATCAGGCCATGATATTTGGATCCCGATCCTACTGTGAGTATATGCTACTCCTCGGGAAAACTCTCACTTAACGATCAATGCTATAAACCTAGTAGGTGTCTAGAAAGGTGTTAGCGGGGCTACGCCCACAGGGAAAAGAGGTTACTTAATTAAGGAACTTCGCGAAAGCGTTGGAAAACCTCCCTCGAAGTACCGACACTGGCCTGGCTGAACGGTTAAGCAAGTATTGTACAGTGAGATTGATCCTGACTAATCATTTCTTTACGGTTTGAGAAGGGATTCGAGAGACAGTGGGAGCCATCCTGTTTAGACAAACTAAAAACCACTCTAAACTTGCAAGAGCATCATGCTAAAGTGTTTCTTTTCTCTCTCCTAATTGCAGCGACCATTCAACATGACTGGACTTAAGTTATTACTAGATAAAAACATATTGACAGGGCCAAACTACAAAGATTGGCTCAGGAATGTCAAGATGGCAATCACTTACGACAAACTGGGGTATCTCCTTACCACCAAAGCTCCCCCTGTCCCAGGTCCCAAAACCAGTGTCGCGGATAGGGAAATCCGTAAGACATGGGAAATAGATTGCGCGAAGGCCAAATGCCTGGTACTTGCCTCGATGGACAACGAACATCAGAGGAGGCACGAGAATATGGACCTAGAGTCCATATTTCTTCATACAAAAGAACTGTATGGAGAGCAGTCTCGTATCGCCAGATACGAAGTGTCAAAGAAGTTGTTTTCGGCAAGGTTGGCCGTCGGATCATCGGTAGCGGAACACGTTCTTAAGATGATTGGCTACATAGAGGAGCTCGCAGAACTTGGGACCACGTTGGAGAATGAGCTCTATACGGACTTGATTCTCCAGTCCCTTCCTTCCACTTACGCCCAGTTCATCCTGAACTTCAACTTACAGGAAAAGGAAATTGAACTTTCAGAGCTCCTCAACAACTGAGGAGTGCAGATGGCACCCTACAGAAAAGTAGGGAGACATCCACTTTGTTTGTAGGGGGATCTTCCTCTTCTAGGTCCAGGGCGAAAGCCAAGGACAAGAAGAAGAAAGCCCCCGCCAAACCAAGAGGCGGTGTCAGTAAAGTGGATACGAAGAGAAAAGGAAAAGCAACAAAGGTAGCGGGAAACCTGGTGGGGAAGGAAGAATGCTTCTACTGTCATAAAAGTGGTCACTGAAAATAGGATTGCAAGGCTTGGAAGGCCAGAACACAGGATTTGAAGCGAGTTGCGACTTCAGCTTCAGGTGTATATGTTATTGAAAACTGTCTATCAATAAACTCTACATCCTGGGTATTGGATACCGGATCAGGATCTCATATCTGTAATTCTTTGCAGGCGTTGAGAAAGCGTAGAGTTTTGAAGGCAGGTGACATGACCCTCAGAGTTGCAAACGGTGCTGGCATGGATGCTGAGGCCGTGGGGGACTATCACCTGGGATTGTCGGATGGACACTTTTTGCTTTTGCGTAGTTGTTATTATGTACCAAATGCAACCTGTAATATCATTTCTGTATCTTTATTATCTAAAGAAGGTTATGAATTTGCATTTGTAAGTAATGTAGTAAACATTCACCTTAATCAAGTTTTGATTGGGTCAGGTACATTGAACAACGGTATATACGTGTTAAACCAACCACAGATTTTCAATGTCCAGAATACACACAAAAGAAAGTATCCAGAAATCAATAAAACTTTCTTATGGCATTGTAGACTGGGTCACATCAATGAGAGAACGTTGACTAAGTTACATACAGAAGGATATTTGGATCCGTTCGAATATCAATCGTATGCAACTTGTCAATCCTGTCTCAAAGGAAAGATGACAAAGACTCCGTTCACTGGACACGGAGTAAGAGGGAGTGAGCTCTTGGGACTCGTACACAGCGACGTGTGCGGTCTAATGTCTACACATGCACGAAGCGGTTATTCTTACTTCATTACTTTTACGGATGACTTTTCAAGGTACGGTTATGTCTTCTTAATGAAACATAAATCCGAGGCTTTTGAAAAATTCCAGGAATATAAGAATGAAGTAGAGAAACAAACAGGCAAAAGTATCAAGGCACTGAGATCTGATCGAGGTGGTGAATACTTGAGTGCCGAGTTCCTGGGTTACTTAAAAGAGAATGGAATTCTCTCTCAGCTTACTCCTCCATACACTCCGCAACATAACGGTGTATCGGAGAGACGGAACCGAACCCTATTGGATATGGTACGGTCCATGATGAGTAACGCTGAGTTGCCGCGATCGTTTTGGGGATATGCGCTAGAATCAGCTGCATACCTTTTGAACCGAGTTCCAACTAAGACTGTGCCTACTACACCATATCAGATGTGGTGTGGGAAGAGACCCTATCTTAATCACATTAAGACATGGGGATGTCCAGCTTTTGTAAAAAAGCAGCATGCGGACAAGCTCGAGACACGCTCAGTACAGTACAAGTTTGTGGGATATCCAAAGAACTCCAAGTGATATTTCTTCTATTGCGAAGAAGAACAAAAGGTGTTTGTTTCTCGCCATGCCCACTTTCTAGAACACCAGTTCATAGAAAAAGAAATAAGTGGGAGCGCAATAGAACTGGAAGAAATTCCAGAACCACGAGCTATTACTGAAAGCTTAGTAGAACCAGAGGGTTCGAAAGATCAGGACATTCCCACGCCACTCCGCAGGAGTAGTAGGCAGTCTCATCCGCCTGAGAGATACTACGGTTTTCTCATTGACGGGGATAGAGAAGATTGCATCATAGATTTTGATGAGCCTACTAGCTTCCAGCAAGCCATTCAGAGCGTCGACTCGGTAAAATGGCTGGATGCAATGCGGACCGAAATGGAGTCCATGTACACCAACAAAGTATGGACGTTGGACATTGCTCCAGATGGGGTAAAACCCGTAGGATGCAAGTGGATCTTCAAAAGGAAGATTGGTGTAGATGGACAGGTTGAGACCTATAAAGCTAGATTGGTAGCAAAGGGTTTTCGTCAGCGACCTGGTTTGGACTATGATGAAACCTTTTCTCCAGTAGCTATGCTGAAATCCATTCGGATCCTTCTTTCCATTGCTGCCTTCCACGATTATGAGATTTGGCAGATGGACGTAAAGACAGCCTTTCTAAATGGACATTTAGAGGAGTGTGTCTATATGGACCAGCCAGAGGGTTTCATTCAGAGTGGGAGCAGCGGAAAGGTGTGCAAGTTGCTTAAGTCCATTTATGGACTGAAGCAGGCATCGCGGAGTTAGAACATCTGTTTTGATGAGACGGTCAAGGAATTTGGCTTTATCAAAAATCCAGATGAACCATGCATCTATTGTAGATTTGTAGCGAGAACTGTAGTATTCCTCGTTTTATACGTGGATGACATTCTCTTAATAGGAAATGACATTCCTATGCTACAATCTGTCAAGAGGTTCTTGTCACACAGGTTCTCCATGAAAGACCTGGGTGATGCCTCATACATTTTGGGTATCCGGATCTACCGTGACAGATCCAAGAGGATATTAGGACTTTCGCAGTCCAGGTACATCGACACCATACTGAAGAGATTCAGTATGGAAGATTCCAAGCGCGGTAATCTACCGGCTTGTCACGGGATCACCCTCTCCAAAGAGATGTCTCCCAAGACTGATTTGGAGAGGGATCGCATGTCTATTATACCCTACGCTTCTGCGGTAGGCTCTATAATGTAAGCGATGTTGTGTACCAGACCGGATGTGGCTTATGCACTGAGTATGGTAAGCAGGTATCAGTCAAACCCTGGGGAGAAACATTGGATAGCAGTAAAGAACATTCTCAAGTACCTGAGAAGGACTAAGGAGATGTTCTTGGTGTATGGCGGAAAAGACCTCCAGATTGAGGCCTTTGCTGCCTCCAGATTCCAGAGTGACAAGGATGATTCCAAGTCCATGTCGGGTTTTGTCTTCACCCTCAATGGAGGGGCGGTGTGTTGGAAGAGCTCCAAACAGGAAACCGTTGCTGACTCGACTATGGAAGCGGAATACATCGCTGCATCTGATGCTGCAAAAGAAGCTGTCTGGATGAGGAAGTTCTTGAAAGAACTTCAGGTGGTTCCGTATATTGTTGACCCAATACCTCTGTATTGCGACAACAACGGGGCTATAGCTTTAGCGAAGGAACCCAGGTCCCATCAGAAATCCAGACACATCTTAAGGCGGTATCACCTGATCAGGGAGATCGTGGATCGCCAGCAGATCGAGGTTCGGAGGGTTGCTTCAGAAGATAACACAGCAGATCCATTCACCAAGGCCTTGCCCCAGACTCAGTTCGAGCGGCTGATCGAGATGATAGGTCTTCGATACGCCAGTACATGGCCTTAGAGCAAGTGGGAGATTGTTAGTGTATATGCCCTAGAGGCCATTACTGTATCATACTAGTATGTATATTACTTGATGGAAGCTTGGGATATTCACAGCTGTATATACAATCTTGCTCGAAATGGTAGTATGCTACTTGGTTTGTCTCTACTTCAATATGTGCATGTATTTCTTTTAGCATATCGCTTATATACATATTAGTAGAGCCTTTAGGATCTTTGCTTGATTACCAGCGTTGTGATGGCGCTCACACTCGTGGGGCTGGGTAATCCATAAGCACATCCTTATACAGGTCCCTGGTCGTTGGACTATCGAGACAGGGCATCGATACTCCGGAGTAGACTAGCGTATGCGCTTCTCATCCCAGCGTGGGAGACGGTCTGTCCCACAGCCGTCAGTAGGTCGTACTTGAGATAGTATGCGGGTGCTCGTTAGGTTACGAGTACACTGGACAGGACTCGTCGGGAACTGTTGGTTGGTATTATATCTATCGTCAGTTATCAGTTCCCAGGTGACATGAGTACAGTTTAGTCTGCTGACTTGATACTGTCACTTCGCCTCGAGTGTGTTCCCACTGCACTTTGATTACTACCCTACCACGGCTCAAAGGAGTCGTGCAAACAGGTAGTTTTTGGGTGCAGTCCCGAAGCACTTGGAGGCAGTGACGGTCAGACAGGATTCATCTCTCCCGGTATTAGGGGTTGACATCGCGCTGTGTCTAGGAGAGCCATTACATGAGTAGTCCCTGGCCAGGGCAAGCGGGATATACTGGTAGGTTTCCAGTGTTATCTCAGGGTGTTCTGGGCTACACTCCGACACGACTTGTACCGCTATTAGGGGACTGACGTTCACCGCCCCCTAGGCCCGCCATGCGATGTATCAGACGAACAGACCGGACTGTACGGAGACTGTCACATACAGGCTCAGTAGGAGTTCAGATGGGGTTCACCTCGTCAGTCTTCTTATCGACATCTACCTGGGGACCGTTACGTACAGCTAGTGCAGCTTGCGGTCTGTGGTTAAACCCACTGCCAGCGTAGTGTCGAGTCTTTAGAGTCCCACACAGAGAGCTATTCGTCTTTAGGCAAAATGAGTAGAGGTCGCATGGTTTTGCGACAGGGTTCGTTCACATCCGCGCACTTGTGCACGTTTGCTGACCGGACGGCTTATACTAGCGGGTTTTTGTTTAAGCCGGATCCTAATATATGATTTGGGATTGGTTTTATCTTATTGTATTCGTGTTCCTCGGATCACGAATACGGGTGCGTATGCACAGTTGCTTGAGACAGAGGGAGATGACTTTGATTAGGGTTAATGACCATTGTCATTTTATTAACCCTAATACTTATGTGTGTATTATGGTTAATTGATATTAGTTTAAATAATTGTGCATGGTTATGATTGTTGACCATTTGACCTCCTTGATTTGTTGACCTAGGTTGACACTTTGACCATCATCATTTCATTTGGAAGATGTTCTTTGATCCTTGCAATTTGCATTAAAAATGAAATGATAATGGTCATGTCTTGATTAACCATGACAATTATCTAGCTAATTATCTAATTACAATAATTCACACATATATGAGAGAATGCTTCATATTTTCTCTCATTTTCTATCATTCACTTTCTCTCTATTGTTCTTCCTCTCCCTCAAGCTCTCCCCTCTCATGTGTTGAGAAACACTTGAGCTTGAGAAAAACCCCTTCTTGATAATCTCTACTCTCATCTAGGGTTTAAGGATTAGCACTTCTTGCACCCTAGTTACTTCTAGCTTGGAGTTGAAGCCAAAGGTTGAGGCTTTCGGGTGGATCTTTCTTCGACGTGAGAAGACGACAAAGGTGACCTCTTTCCACTACTCCAAGGAGCAAGGAGAGAAGGACATAAAGCCCTAGGTATAACCTTTCTAACACTTAGCTAGTTTCTAGTTAGCTTTAGCTTGTTTTTGTTTAGCAAAGATCCTTCTTTGTCTAGTCCATGTTGCCTAAGTTGATAAAAATTTGATTTTTATTCCGTTTTCCGCCTCCCCGCAAGTACCGGGGTGGGCAACGTGGACTTACAATAGTATCTTGTCGAGCAAGAAAGTCCTCTCTATATATGTCCAAGCATCCACTATAATATACAATCATGTACAATAATGGCCTCTAAGTCATACATATAACTAACAGGAAGGTGTGTTTTCGCCTGTGCTTTACGCATTCTCCTTGTACTTGGCGATAAACTCATGGAGATTTTGATGAACTTCTTCATAAATTAACTGGCCGCGCTCCACCATATTGTCAGCCGAGATGTTTTGGCACAGGAGTTTTGGTAGGGGAGTAAGGTCGAGAAGATGTCGAAGAGGTTGAACATAGACGATGGAAAACGGAGACCTTCTTGTCGACCGGTTTTCCATGGAGTTATAAGAAAACTCTGCTTGAGCTAAAACGACATCCCACTGCTTCGGTTGAGCCCCTGTAAGGCTGCGAAGGATATTTCTAAGAGTACGATTCACGTACTCCATTTGCCCATCGTTTTGCGAATGACAGGTGCTGCTGAAATTTAGTATTGTATTGAAACGTCCCTACAAAATCCTCTAAAAGTGCAAGAGAAACTTTTTATCACGGTCCGATGCAATTGTCTTTGGCTCGCGAAAGAATAATCCTGCCACATTGGTGGTATCATACGTTTTCCGACACGCGACGAAGCATTCCATCTTAAAAAATCTGTCGACCACCACCATTATAGCGTCTCAACCTCGTTGAGTGCAGGGAAGGCCGAGTGCGAAGTCCATTGATACTTCTTCCTCTGGAGCCTCCGGAAACGACAAAGGTTGATAAGGGCTTGTGTTTTGTCCTTATCCTTTGTCGATTGGGCACAATTGGTACCTCCGCATGAAATTCTCAACCTCTTTTCGAAATTGAGGCCAGTAGTAGTGCTCCTCCACCAAAGATAATGTCTTGTCGCGTCCAAAGTGTCCACCAAGATCGCTGCTATGAAGCTTCTGAATCAAGTGTAGACGAAGCGATCCTCGTGGAAGACAAAATTGGTTGCCTCGAAATAGGAATCCCTCTTGTTGGTGGTATCCATCGCTTACTCCATAGAAGGAGCACTTCTTCCACATTTCAGCAAAATTTTCATCTTCAGGGTATAATTTCTTGACTTGTTGAAAGCCGACCAACCCATTATGCAAAGTAGCCAAGAGGGAAGCTCTTCGGTTAAAGACGTCAGCTACTTTGTTCAATTCCCCAGCTCTATGATTGAGTACAAATGTGAACTGTTGAAGGTACTCGATCCAGTGCGCATGCATCTTGTTGATGGTCTTATGGCCTTCAATGAATTTAAGTGCTTGGTAGTAGGTGTTGAGAATAAACTCTCTTTGGACGAAGTAAAGCTCCCATTGCTTCAATGCTTATATGATGGAGTAAAATTCCAGCTCGTACGTTTCGTACGTCGACCATCTTTTCCTTGCATCGCTGAGCTTCTCACTAAGGTAAACAATGAGTCTTTTGTCTTGCATTAGGACTGCTCCCATGCCAACATTACTCGCGTCACAATCGATTTCGAATACCTTCTTAAAATTCGGCAAAGCAAGGATAGGGGTGGTTGTGAGCTTCTCCTTTATGAGGTGGAAACTTACTTCAGCTTCGGGTGTCCAATGAAACGGTCCTTTCTTTGTGCACTCGATGATTGGTGTCATAATGCTACTGAAACTTTTAACAAACAGACGGTAGAAGATAGCAAGACCATGGAAACTGCGGACCTCAGTCACGGTAGTCGGTGTAAACCAATCACGGTTCGCATGAACCTTTTCCTCATTGAAGGTGATGCCTTCCGCACTTACGACGAACCCGAAAAAGATCAAACGGTTCGTCATGAAATAACACTTTCTGAGTTGGATGTACAATTTATTTTCCTGACACGGCACGGTATCCGATGAGTACCAAACCACGTATTGGGATGTGGAGAACTGTTAAGTTCCGCAAGTCCGGATAACTGGACGCGTCGCTGCTAAGGGAAAGATGACGGGACCGTAGAGTTTGGTCGAATTCACGACCATGCCGTATACACGGGAAAGTGAAAAACTCGAATTTTTATTATTTTTCAAGATAACCTTTATAAGAGGTCATATGCTTTATTTATAACTAAATACCGTCCTGAGAAGTAAGTTAATTTAAAATCTGAGAGATAACTAGAAATCAAATCAATTCTAATCTAGTAAGGAAAATATTTAAAAACAAATATAGCCTAATAAAAGTAAATCAAATCAATCAATTATGATCTATTCAAATATGGAAATATAGATAAATCCTAATTGATTGAAAAATCTAATTATGATATATCTAATCAATTATGATTTATCCAAATATAGATAAATCCTAATTGATTGAAAAAATTCCTGATTTGTCTTCCTGTTGCTCGATTTTGGGCCGGTCGCACTCGTATGTGATATACTCATTAAGATGAGCTACATCAAATACAAATCAACAAAAAAAAATGCAAAAAAGTTTACCTTAACCAAGACCTTAAACCTTATAAGTTTTCAAATGAACCTAAAGCGGTACATATTCACAATATCACGATAACAATTTAGATAAATTGTGTTATAGATGAATACACATCGTGTACATATACATAGGGCTGTTAACAAGCCAAGCGAACCCAGCTTTTGGCTATTCTTGTTCGTTTAATTATGAAGACGAGCTTAAAAACTTGTTCAAGCTCGATATGTTTATTTGTCGAAAGAGCTGCACCCAGCTCTCACTTAGCCTATTTAAATTCTATAACACTATCAACCAAAAAGTTTCAAGAATATATGGAAAAAAATCATATTGATGTTCAACATTAAATTTGACAAATCTAGCAAGGATAAATATAGTTGTTACGAGTCTTACGACTAAATCAACAAGTTCATAGCTTTGTTTAGAACTTGCCGGCTATATATAAATTTAAAGTTATTAATTATCTAATTTTTTCCCGATATTATAACAATATTTGACTCAAAATAGTTATGACCCGAGCCACGAGTTAACATCAACAGGTTCAGTTATTTTATCATTCTTAGATTTCTGTTCAAACTCGGTTTGTTTATTTGTTGTAGAATCTCAAACAAGTTTTTTGCAAGCCGAGCCATGGCTTTAAGCTTTTTTAACAGCCCTACATATACACTCCATGGTATCAAATATACAGGAAAGAAAAACACAGTCTAAAATACATTTTAGGTTCATTGATCTTTCCTCTCTGCAGATAAGCCCTTGATAAAACATTAGATTTGCATTAAGAAAGAACTCTGGCATGATTACATGATATAATTGCTCATAATTGCATGATATAATTGGCATGGTTGGTTGCTGATATTGACCTATTACCTCCCTAAATCAAAAGCATGCATGTACTTAGCCAACAGCCCAGGTACTTCTTGATTGGTACCGCAATTTTTTTCGCCTGGCGGGGGGGTGGGGGGGTGGGGGTGGGGGAAACCAAACATATAATAACATGCAAACAATTCTAAAGCCCTAAATATTGTAGTGAATGATTACAACATGCTGCCAAAAATTGTGGCCAAACTATCATGACCGATGATGGTAATCAAATTAGCCATCCCATAAAGCTTTGGATTCTTAAATTGATGCCTACATGTTGTTTTCTTGGGGGTGCTAATAGAATCTTAATTAAGAACTTTGTTAGTCTTTGACCATGAGTTCTATCATTTAGTAAACCCATTTGTCTAACCTAAGATTCTATTTTTGATTGTCTCAATATAGATATCTAAAGTTTGATAAGAGCTAGCCATTCATATGTCAATTTCATAGATCATTTGTGCCTACATGAGCCAACATCTAAATGTAATTAGGTTGAAAAATTAAGTCTCGGAACATGACATCAGTAAACTTAAAATAGTGATAGCTAAGGAAAATAAGGCTCAGTTCTCATGACTTGCTTGCTACACAATGATTGAATTAACATTAGGGTATTTTGTGGCTAGGAATAGCCCATTGATAAGACTTGAAGTAGCTTGGTTATTTCTATTTAATCATTAGGAGGGGATTGCTAATTTATTCCACTTATTATCTCAGGAAAAAAACATTAGGTTATTTCTATTTCAGATAACAAGTATATGGCTTGATATCACAAATTAGAAATAAAAGCAAACTATATAACCATATAAAAGATCAAATTAAATCCCAACTAAACAATTCAAAACGTACTCGAATTTGACGAAGAGTCGACTACCAAAAATATGTGCTAAATTAACACTTCTGGGTCAGTTTGGCGCGCCTAGCTCTTGCATTGGGGGTATGATTTGTTCTACCACAAAATTACAAACTAAACAATAAAAAACATGAAGGCATAATATCATTAGTGAGTTAAAAAAGAAAAAGAAGAAAAACTACCGTTAGTGATGATCCTGATAAGTGGAAATTTCTCAGATCACGACACGTAGCGGAAGACGTACCATCTATGTAAGCCCCCTAGATTCTTAGGGGCTACGGAGCTGGAATAAATATGATGCATTGGGGACATTCTTCGATACCTCGCCTCCGAGATTGCACCCGACCTTTTAGAAGACTTGTCCGGAGTACGTTCCCCCTTCAGCTGACCGCTAGCCAATAGCCCGTCTCCGAGCTATCCTATAGCTGAGATTTCTCAGCTCAGTTGCCCGTCTCCGAGCTATTCTATATCTGAGATTCCTCAGCATCTCTGTTTGGCCGGGAGCATAGAGCCCGAGTGTTCCCATAATGGTTCCGTATATCTCATCATGACGAGATCTCTACTGCTCCACGTCCCGCATCCCACACTAGCGTATCTTGCCATTAATGAGGGTATCCCGCCATCAACTCGAACTTGACGCAGGGGCGTAACGGATGGCGAGAATCTCGCATCGGCTCGCTCCATACGACTGTTTACCGCCGAAAACAGAGACGAAACCGCGTAGGTCGTCTTGCCTGAATTTTGGGGCAGATACTATTTGGTTTTATCCGTCAACTTCTCCGAAGATGCCAAGCAGATTTATGGCACCGTGCATCGAACGTTTGGATAGATGCGGCTGTTGTAGCAGATTTCGTCAGATTCCCCCTCGTTGTGAGCAGTTTTTGATTGTGGGGACGCTCTTCCCTGCAGGCGCAAGCCTCTACAGTTAATTACGTTACCGCGTAGCGATAACCACTTTATCCTGCTCCAGAATGTCACTTCATGTCATTTGTGTTTGTTTTATTTTTGGTTTCTCGTGGATTGTATATGGAGACTAATTTATGTTATCGTCTATAGGGCGTGCATTAGTCCAAATCCGTATTTTCTAAGATTTGGGTTTGATTTAAGGATCGTTAACCTTATTTGATATTAAGATCAACTTAAATATTTGTTAAGAATACGTTAATCCGATATTGGACTAAAATCTACTTAACAGGGGATCAGGATCATTTTTTATCCGACGAAAGAGCATTTGGGCTCTATTGTTTTAGTTTAGGGACGTTACGGTCCATGGCTAGTTTAAGGACGTTGCAGTCCAGAGTTAGTTTAAGGATATTGCGGTCCATAGAATTGTTGGTTGTCGGGACCCGCCACCTCTCTGAAGACGTTGAAGAATTACAACGACATATATCAAAGGTGTGGGGAGATGTACCCTTGAACTAATGAATGTTCGTCCGAAACTTGATGGTCTTGTTTGGGACTAAGACCAATCTGGAAAATAAAGAGCCCATAGGCTCGGTTGATTAGGAGTTGGACCAATTTGGGTTCAACCCAGTCATTTCATTTTTGAATAAAGTGTTAAACACTTGTTTGGGACTTGGTCCCCTTTCTGTGCCAACAATGCCGAGCATTCATTTGGGTTATGATGCCCTTATTTCCTTTTATTTGTTTTTTATGGAGTGTTAAACACTCTCTATGGCGCCCACGTGCGGAGCACGTGAGCCTTTCGGCGCTAGGAACTAGACGCTGTTTGATGAGTGCAGAGCACTTTATGTTAAGCAGCGTCCACGTGATGGGCATGTGAGGCGCTTGGCGCTGAGTGCCAACCAAAATATGCTAAGTATTCTTTATTTGAGCAGCGCCCACGTGAGGGGCATGTGGGACGCTTGGCGCTGAGCGCCAACCACTGAGTGCTAGGCACTCTTTATTGAGTAGCGTCCACGTGAGGGGAATGTGAGGCGCTCGGCGCTATATCTTTCTTTGTTGTTTTTCTTAAGAGTTCAATTCTTTGTTCTCCCCTGGATTTTCAATCCCCAAGAACAAATTAATCCCCACGAGAATTAAATTCTCATTTGTGGGAGACTTGTCTTATGGATCTCAGATCCAGGGAAAGAACTATGTTCTTTTATGAGGGTTAAACCCTTAGATATGCAGATGAGATGCTCTGATCTCTATTATCTTTATTTACCTTGAAAAAAGTTCTTCTTTTTTCTCTCCTAAAACTCTTTTTTTTCTTGCTCTTCTTTTTGAACTTGAAGTTTATGGGAGGTTCCTCCGTACAAGACTTGAAGTCTTGAGGCCTTTATATAGTGAGACAAGTTTGCTGATTTAGTTAAAGAAATCTCTCATTGAGAGATCCTTAATTGATTTGGGGATTTTATCCACCATTGGATCTTTGATCCAAGAATTTCTGTTTTACAGAAGATATTTTTCTTATTTTTAACAAGATTGGGAAAATATTTTCCATACAGAGCTTATTCTATAATTTGGTGATTTTTAATCACCATTGGATTTTTAATCCAACTGTGCTCTGTTTTACAGAGCGTAATCTTTCTTGTTTAAAAAGATAGGGGAATTTTTTTTCCATACAGAACTTATTCTATAGCTTGGTGATTTTCACCATTGGATATTTAATCTAACGGTGCTCTGTTTTACAGAGAGTAATCTTTCTCCTTCAGAAAGATTTGAGGAATATTTTCTCAACAGAATTTAATTCTGTATTTTGATGATTTATCATCTCCATTGGATCTTTGATCCAACGCCAGAGAACTTTTATTTCTGGTGCTAGCGCCCTCATGCGGGGCACGTGAGGCGCCGCCTTAGAGTTTTTAACTCTTAGCGCTGGCGTCCCCGTGCAAGGCACGTGAGGCGCTGCCTCATTATTGAAGGTGTCTTTTCGCCTTCTTTCTTTGCTTTTCCTAAGTCAAATACTTAGAAATAGTTCTATCATGCACAACATTTTCTATGCCTAAACTTAAATGTCTCCCTTCATAATCTGAAGTAATGCTTCTCCTCTCTTTCACTTTCAGAGAATTATTTTAACAGAGAAGTGCTATGGCTTGAAATCGTCCACATGCTCGCCGGCAGCTATGGAAGGTGCCTATTGAGAAAATTGTTCCTTGTTTTGCTGCCCGCCTGGTGTGTAGGGTTGCTAGGCATACACACAAGGGTCTACGAGGCATCAACCATTCCCGATTTAAAATTTAGCCGTGCCGAACAACCCAAAACCGGATCTTTAAACTAGAGATTAGGTGAAAACAAGCATGTTAAACACTTTAACACTAAGTGAGAGGGATTACAACTTTTGTAGATCCGGTCTTTCACTTATTAAGCTCCGTGTTGAGGTCCTTTCACTGCAATCATCGTGTTCCGGACTCTCGAGAGGCTCCACGAAGAGAAAGATGCAAGCTTGCTTCCGATCTTCGATAACAAAGATGATCTACCTTGAAGTTTCATTAACACAAGATTTCACTCACTAAATGAAGTGAACACTCTCATCTAAAGGGTAAGGGTAGATGAGGATGATGAAGTAGAATTTTTGCTCTCATTTGTTTTCTTATTCTCACTCATTTTTCATCACAAAATCAAAGCAAGAAAGCTTTTCATGAAGAACTCAAGCAAGAAAAAGATGAATAATCGTTAGAATCCTTTTGTGATGAATAATGAAAAGAAGATAATGATTAATTATGCAACCATGGTCAACTAAACCTTTGTAGAGATTTAACTAGGGCTAGGGTTTGGATTGGGTTAAGTATGAGTCACTTGAAAATATCTTACACAAAACAAAAAGGAAAACCTTCTTGAAGGTTCATGAATGAACTAACCCAAATCAAACCCTAATCTTGTTTAATCTCCACTAAACGTGTTACGTTAGTAATCATATCATATTACAATATTATATATCTCATATATAATATTTATTGTAACAAAATAAAATAATACAATTAACATATATCGCATATATATCAATGTATTACCCGAATAAGAAAAAGAATCTTTTAGTGAGCTAATATTAGTTAATGTAATTTAATATATCATATATATTATTATACATTAAATTATCGAATCAACACTTGATCCGACAATCCGGCTATATCGCATATAACCGACTAATATATCATTTACCGATTTATCGAATCAACACTTGATCCGATGACCCGGCTGATATCAAATATCACGAGAATATAATACGGTATCTCATATCGCATTATCCTCGGTCCCGCACATATCACATATGTGCTCCTACTCCGTTTTGCCTGAACCAAGAAAGCTCTGTGTAGGACTCTAAAAAATCGTCAATACGCCGGCAGTAGGTGATGATCATATCAAACACCCACAAGCTGCAAGCGGTCAGCTAAACGTAACAGCCACCCAGGTATTGAGCGCTCAGAAGATCAACAAGCAAGCCTGTACATTCTCCTGCGAATCCAATCAGTAACACTCCCGTACAATCTGGTCTCGTCGTCTGATATGTTGCATATCTCGTCTAGGGGTGGTAAACGTCAGACCCCAGTAGCTTGATAAGTCGTATCGATATGAGCTCTATAACAGTTCGAGAAACTACTGATAACACTTATCAGTAAATCTCAGCAACCCTGGCCAGCGATTTCCAGTTATAGCCAATCGAACACAGCACAACATCAACTCCCTATACCGGGAGAGACGAATCCCCTCCTATCGCTCATTGCCTCCATGTGATTCGGGACTGTACCCAAAAGCCACCTTTTTGCACGCCCTCTTGGATGTGGTATGATGGAAATCAAAGCACAGTGGGAATCATACAAGACTTTATGACGATCTCGGGTCAACAGAATACTCTGTACCAGTGTCACCGGAGAACTGCCATCTGACGTGAGGTATAATACCATCTGGGAGTTCTCGGCGAGTCCGTCCAGTATACCTAGTCTCTACTGAGCACCCGTACACCATCTTTGATGTCAAACACCGATGGATATGGGATCATCCATCGCCTATCATATGGGTCAAGATGCGTATACGCTAGTCAACTCTGGTGTATCGATGCCCTGTCTCGATACTCCCTCGACTAGGAACAGTTATAGGATGTACTCATCGACCACCGTGGCCCCACTAGTATGATCTCATCATAATCCCAGTAGTCGAGTACATATCTTAAGGGCTTTATCAACATGTAACATAGTGACAATCAGAGTACATGTTAAGATAAAATACAACCAAATAGCATACTATCATGTCGAGCAAGAAAGTCCTCCCTATATATGTCCAAGCATCCATTACAATATACATCGTATGTACAGTAATGGCCTCTAGGGCATACATATAACTAACAATCTTCCACTTGCCCTAGGGCCATCTGTTGTGGTATCACATACCCAACAATCAGCTGTGGTTGAAGTATCTCATACTCAACTATTCCATAAATATCTCTACTGGGAAATAGGCCTTTGTGAGTGGATCCGCGCTGTTATCCTCTGTGTGTACTCTCCTAACCTTGATCTCCCTAGAGATCAACCATCTCCATGATCAGGTGATACTGCCTAAGAATTATATCTGGATTTCAGATGGGACGGGGGTTCCTCGGCTAAAACCACAACTCCATTGTCACACAATGGTAGGACCGAAGTTCATCTCATGAACTTATATATATCCAGACTGCCTCTTTGGTAGCATCCTTGGTAACGATGTATCTTACCTTTAATCGTCTAGTAAGTCACGGTATCTAGCTTGGAACTCTTCCAACATACCGTCCTTCCACTGAGGGTAAAGACAATGCCTGTGACTGACATTCAGTCGTCCTTATCACCCTGGAACCTTTCCAGTGATTCTTCCCAGGATCGATTGATACCATCTCACTACAATTAGTGAGAGTCCTAACATCCAATTAGATCTATCTCATAGATTCAAAACCCAGGATTCAGGAGGTATCACTTTGATCCTATATGGAGAATCTTTGTGATAAGCGGAGATTGACCGAGCGTAGCATAGAAAACTCCTTCCCTATCAAGAGTATGTCATCCACGTACTCTACGAGGATCACCACCATACTCCCTACTATCTTTTTGTATATATAAGGTTCATCTACCATTTTGATGAAGTCAAACTCTTTGACTACCACATCAAAACAAACGTTCCAACTCGGCGATGCCTGCTTTATCCTATAAAGCATCTTGCACACGTTTCCGCTGCTTCCACTGTCTACGAAGCCCTCTGGCTGTGTACTTATAGACGCTCTCTTCTAAAACATCATTTAGAAAAGCAGTCATGATACCCAACCACCAGATATCGTAGTCATGGTATGTAGCCTTGGCAAGTAGGATCTGGATGGACTTAAGCATAGCTTTGAAAGTCTCAACTTTTCCATGTACACCAAGTAATCTTCTCAAGATATACTTCCTCCTAATGGGGATTTAACCTTTTAGATAAAGCAACCAAATTCCATACTTTGTTGGTGTATAAAGATTCCATCTCAGATCACTAAGCATCCAGCCATTCTTACAGAGTCCCACTCCTGATGGCCAGCTCGAAACTAGTTGGGTCATCATCTCATGATGCAATCCTCGCTCCCATTGTCATAGAGAAACCGAAATATCTCTAAGGTGGATGAGGAACCCTACCAGATCGGCGGAGAGGCTGAGGTTCGTTAGAAACTATTGAATCCTCCGGGTCTACCAAATCATCTGTAGCAGTTTGTATAGCTGGAACTACTTCCAGTTTTACAGAGCTGACCTTGCCTCGAGCTTGTCCGGATTTTGCTTTTCAGACATAGGCCGGACAACCCTAAATCTTAATAAACTTAAGATATGGGATCTTCTCATTCCATATCACATATGAAGTGGTAGGCAACTGATTTGATTGGAACCCTATTCAATAGGTATGCAGCTTCTCAAGTGCATAACTCCCAAAAGGAAATAGGAAACTCAGTAGTACTCATCATAGAGCTCACCATATCACATAGGGTGCTATTGCTCCGTCCCGATATACCATCGTGCTATGGTGTATATGGAGGAGTAAAGCTGAGAGAGAATCTCATTCTCCTTTAGAATAGTTCAGGAATTTCATGCTCTAGTATTCTCCTCCTTGATCTCATCAAAGGACATAATACTTATACCCGTTTTTGGTTCTCTACTTCTAACTCATATTCATTGAATATCTCAAAAGCTTCGGACTTGTGTTTCAACAGGAACATATGTCTGAATCTTGAGAGATCATCAGTGAATCTAATGAAGTATAAAGAACCAGTCTTGGTATTTGTAGACAGGGGACCTTCATACATCAGTATGTATCAATCCCAAGAGTTTACTAACTCTTTCTCTGTTTCCAATAAACGGAGCTGTGGTCATCTTATCTCTGTGACATGACCGGCAAGTTTCACAAGATGTAAATTCAAACTAATTTAAATATGCATCTATATGTAACTTCAGCTAGTCGGGTCGTATTGATATGACCTAGTCTACAATGCCTCAAGAAGGATTCGTTCATTTCTGAACTCTTCCTCTTGTGTGTGTTCTGTACGTTAAGAACTGTGGTTTGATTTAGAACGTCTATGCTTTTAGATAACGTGCTTGAACCGATCAACTCTTGATATAGGAAATGTTCAAAACATTATCCAACAATACAAAATTATATCCTTTCCTTACTAATAAAGAGAATGATATGATGTTGTACATCAGGTTCGGTATCTAATAACATTCGTTCAGAATCAATGTATTCTGGTAATACCAGGTGATAACTACCAACAGACTTGGCTGCAACACTTGCACCGTTTCTATCTCATGAAATTTATCACCCGTTCTCAGTTCTCTACCTTTCTGTAGCCCATGTAACTGTTAGTGTATATGCCCTAGAGGCCATTACTGTATCATACTAGTTTGTATATTACTTAATGGAAGCTTGGGATATTCACCTTGTATAAACAATCTTGCTCAATATAGTAGTATGCTACTTGGTTTGTTTCTACTTCAATGTGTACATGTGTTTATTTTGCGATATCACCTATACGCATTAGTGGAGCCCTTAGGATCTTTGCTTGATTACCAGCGTTGTGATGGCAGTCACACTAGTGGGGGCTGGGTAATCTATAAGCACATCCTTATACAGGTCCCTAGTCGCAGGACTATCGAGACAGGGCATCGATACTCCGGAGTAGACTAGCGTATGCGCTTCTCATCCCAGTGTGGGAGATGGTCTGTCCCACAGCCATCAGTACGTCGTACTGGAGATAGTATACGGGTGCTCGTTAGGTTACGAGTACACTGGACAGGACTCGTCGGGAACTGACAGGTTGGTATTATACCTATTGTCAGTTATCAGTTCCCAGGTGACATGAGTACAGCTTAGTCCGCTGACTTGACACTGGCACTTCGCCTCGAGTGTGTTCCCACTGCACTTTGATCACTACCCTACCACAGCTCAAAGGAGTCGTGCAAACAGGTAGTGGTTGGGTGCAGTCCCGAAGCACTTGGAGGCAGTGACGGTTAGACAGGATTCGTCTCTCCCGGTATTGGGGGTTGAAATCGCGCTGTGTCTAGGAGAGCCATTACACAAGTAGTCCCTGGCCAGGGCAAGCGAGATATACTGGTAGGCTTCCAGTGTTATCTCAGGGTGTTTTGGGCTTCACTCCGACACGACTTGTACCGCTATTGGGGGACTGACGTTTTACCGCCCCCTAGGCCCGACATGCGATGTATCAGATGTAGGGTTCCTAGGCACCCCAAGGAGGTCTCACAAGGCATCGAACATGCCATATTAAAATTTTACGGTGCCTACAAACCCTAAACTACGGATCGATAACTAGATGTCTAGGCGAAAAAGAACTATAGTTAACACTTAACTAAAAGTTTAACGGAAATACAGCCTTTGTAGATCCGGTGCTCCACCTCCATAGCTCCGCAACGAGGTCCTCTCCGCTGTCCAAATCAAATCCGGGCTCTAGAGTCGGCTTCGTCGGAGAAAAAGGGAGCTAGGTCGTCGATGTCCATGCCGAAGATGATCTACGTCGAGGCATCGCTAGATCAAGCTCCACCTTCACCAAACCATGATGACTTGTGAAGGAAACACACTCTACTACTTGGCAAGAGGTAGAGGATGAAGAAATAGGAAGTGGGTAGACTTTAGAATTTGATTTCTCACTCATTTGCTCAATTCACCATTGATGAAGTAAGCTATCTTCATGAAGAAGAAGAAGAGGAAGAAGATGATAAAAGTTATGATAAGAATCATAGAATAGAAAAAGAATAATCATTTCTTATCATAATTTAACTATGGTAATGTGTAGAGAGTTGACCATAGTTAAATGAATGGTTAGGGTTTGATAGATGAAGACAAAAGGGTTAGAATGGTCAAAGCTTCATGAAGCTTCACTAAGCTTCATGAAAGAAACCCTTTTGTTTTCTTTTTCTCATTTATCTTTTATTTTCAAATGAAAAGATAAATGAATTAATAAAAGAAAACCCTAATCATTTACTTAACCTAGGTTTAACTCATTACACAAAACCCTAGCATGCTTGCATCATCAAACATGATACAAACAAGTGCACAAAATCATATCCCATATGCAATGCGCACGCCCGAGTGAGAAAATCCATTTAAAGTCAACCGATACTAGTTAATGCAAAGTAATATATCAAATATATAATTATGCATTAAATAATTAAATCAACACTTGATTCAATGACCTGGTCATGTCGCACACAACCGACTAGTATATAATGTATCGGCTTATCAAATCAACCTTTGATTCGATAACTAGGGTATATCGCAGATAACCTAATCGATACATTCATCGCGAGAATGGAATACGGTATCACATACACGCATTATTCTCGGTCCCGCACATATCTCATATGCGCTTCTATTTCGTTTCGCTTGAGCCAGGAAACCTCTGTGTAGGACTCTAAAGACTCGTCAATACGCCGGCAGCAGGTGATGATCATATCAAACACCCACAAGCCGCAAGCGGTCTGCTAAATGTAACGGCCACCCGGGTATTGAGCGATCTGAAGATCGACGAGCAAGCCCGCTCACACTCCAGTGAATCCAACCAGTAACACTACCGTACAGTCCGGTCTGATCGTCTGATATGTCGCATATCCCGCCTAGGGGTGGTAAACGTCAGACCCCAATAGCTCGATAAGTCGTGTCGATATGAGGTCTATAACACTTCGAGAAACTACTGGTAACACTTACCAGTAAATCTCAGCAACCCTGGCCAGGGATTTCCTGTTATAGCCAATCGAACACAGCGCAACATCAACCCCCTATACCGGGAGAGACGAATCCCCTCCTATCGCTCATTGCCTCCATGTGACTCGGGACTGTACCCAAAAACCACCGTTTTGTACGCCCTCTTGGACGTGGTAAGATGGAAATCAAAGCACAGTGGGAACCACACAAGACTCTATGACGATCTCGGGTCAACAGACTACTCTGTACCAGTGTCACCAGAGATCTGCCATCTGACGTGAGGTATAATACCATCTGGGAGTTCTCGGCGAGTCCGTCCAGTGTACCCAGTCTCTACTGAGCACCCGTATATCATCTCCGATGTCAAACACCAATGGATATGGGATCATCCATCGCCCATCTGTATGGGTCGAGAAGCTATACGCTAGTCTACTCTGGTATATCGATGCCCCGTCTCGATACACCCACGACTAGGGACTTTGAAGGATGTACTTATGGACTACCATGTCCCCACTAGTATGATCCGCATCATAGTCCAGGTAGTCAAGTACAGATCCTAAGGGCTTTACCAATATGTAACAGAGAGACAATCAGCATACACGTTAAGGTAAAGGGTAACCAGATAGCATACTATCATGTCGAGCAAGAAAGTCCTCCCTATATATGTCCCAGCATCCACTACAATATACATCCTATGTACAGTAATGGCCTCTAGGGCATACATACAACTAACAATCTCCCACTTGCACTAGGGCCATCTGTAGCAGTGGTTGCAGTATCTCATACTCAACCATCCCATAAAAGTCTCTCTCTGGGAACAGGCCTTTGTGAGTGGATCCGCTGTGTTGTCCTCTGAGTCTACTCTCCTAACCTCGATCCCCTGGAGATAAACTATCTCCATGATCAGGTGATACTGCCTTAGAATATGTCTAGATCACTGATGGGACGGACGTTCCTTGGCATAAGCCACAACTCCATTGTCTCACAATGGTAGGAACGTAGTTCATCTCATGAACCAATATACACCCAAACAGCCTCTTTGGTAGCATCTTAAGTAGCGATGTATCCTGCCTTTATCGTCTAGTATGCCACGGTATCTAGCTTGGAACTCTTCCAACATACCGTCCCTTTACTGAGGGTAAAGACAATGCCTGCGACTGACATTCAGTCGTCTTTATCACCCTGGAACCCTTCCAGTGATTCTCCCCAGGATCGATTGATACTATCTCACTACAACTAGTGAGAATCCTAACATCCAATTAAATCTATCTCATAGATCCAAAATCCAGGATTTAGTAGGTATCACTTTGATCCTATATGGAGAATCATTGTGATAAACGGAGATTGACCGAGCGTAGCATAGGAAACTCCTTCCCTATCAAGAGTATGTCATCCACGTACTCTACGAGGATCGTCACCATACTCCCTACTACCTTTTTGTATATACAAGGTTCATCTACCATTTTGATGATGTCAAACTCTTTGACTAATCCATCAAAACAGATGTTCCAACTCCGCGATGCCTGCTTTATCATATAAAGCATCTTGCACACGTTTCCGCTGCTCCCACTGTCTACGAGGCCCTCTGGCTGTGTACTTATAGACTCACTCTTCTAAAACATTATTTAGAAAAGCAGTCATGACACCCAACCGCTAGATATCGTAGTCATGGTATGTAGCCGTGGCAAGTAGGATCTGGATGGACTTAAGCATAGATTCTGGAAAAGGTTTCATCATTACCCACGCCTGGTCGATGAAGAAAACCTTTAACAAGTCTAGCTTTGAAAGTCTCAACTTTTCCATATACACCAAGTAATCTTCTCAAGATATACTTGCTCCTGATGGGAATTTAACCCTTCAGATATAGCAACCAAAGTCCATACTTTGTTGGTGTATAAGGATTCCATCTCAGATCACTAAGCATCCAGCCATTCTTACAGAGTCTCACTCCTGATGGCCAGCTCGAAACTAGTTGGGTCATCATCTCATGATGCAATCCTCGCTCCCACTGTCATAGAGTAACCGAAGTATCTCTCAGGTGGGTGAGGAACCCTACTAGATCGGCGGAGAGGCTGAGGTTCGTTGGAATCTACTGAATCTTTTGGTTCTATCAAATCATGTGCTGTAGTTTGTATAGCTGGAACATTTCCAGTTCTACATTATAGACCTTGCCTCGAGCTTGTCCGGATTTTGCTTTTAGACATAGGCCGGTCAACCCCAAATCTTAACTAGCTTAAGACATGGGCTCTTCCCTTTCCATATCTCATATGGAGTGGTAGGCAACTGATTTGATTCGAACCCTATTCAATAGGTATGCAGCTTCTCAAGTGCATAACTCCCAAAAAGGAAATAGGTAACTCAGTAGTACTCATCATAGAGCACACCTTATCACATAGGGTGTAATTGCTCCACCCCGATATACCATCGTGCTATGGTGTATACGAAGGAGTAATGCTGAGAGAGAATCTCATTCTCCTTTAGAATAGTCCAGGATTTCCGTGCTCAAGTATTCTTCTCCTTGATCTCATCATAGGACATAATACTTATACCCGTATTTTGGTTCTCTACTTCTAACTTATATTCCGTGAATATCTCAAAAGGTTCGGACTTGTGTTTCAACAGGAACATAGGTCTGAAACTCGAAAGATCATCAGAGAACGTAATGAAGTATAAAGAACCATTCCTGGCATGTGTAGACAGGGGACCTACATACATCAACATGTATCATCCCAAGAGTTCAGTAACTCTTTCTCTGTTTCCAGTAAACGGAGCTATGGTCATCATATCTTTGTGACATGACTGGCGAGTTTCACAAGATGTAAATTCAAACTAATTTAAATATGCATTTTTATGTAACTCCAGCTAGTCGGGTCACATTGATCTGACCTAGTCTACAATACCTCAAGAAGAATTCGTTCATTTCTGAACTCTTCATCTTGTGTGTGTTCTGTATACTAAGAACTGTAGTTTGATTTAGAACATCAATGCTTTTAGATAACGTGCCTGAACCGATCAACTTTTGATATAGGAAATGTTCAAAACATTATCCATCAATACAAAATTATATCCTTTCTTTTCTAACAAAGAGAGTGATATGATTTGGTATATCAGGTTCGGTATCTAATAACATTCGTTCAGAATCAATGTATTTGGAATACAGGGTGACAGTGACCGACAGACTTGGCTGCAACTCTTGCCCCGTTTTCTGCCTCATGAAACTTATCACCCGTTCTCAGTTCTCTACCTATCTGTAGCCCTATGTAACAGATTACATATCTGGGATCCTGATCCGGTATCATATACCCAGGACGTAAAGGATACTGAGAAACAGTTCTGTATAATGAACAAACCCGAAGGAGATGCATCATATGCACTTTCTTCGTTTGGGCGGCACGGGAAATCTGGTATTCCCCAATTTCCTGCTTTGTCTTATAACAATTATAAGTTGGAGCGGGACCAACGTTCCCCAGCTCAGTATAACAAGCGGGTTCGGTCAATAATCCGTATTATTATCTTGATTAAGGCGTGATATGGTCGCTACCAGGAGAGAGAGAGAAGAAAACACTCAGCGTGCGCTCTTGCAAGAATAGATTGGTTATTATTTTATCTAATCAGGATGGCTCCCACTGCTTTTTATCAAATCTTCCTTCAAACCCTAAAAGGAAAGACTAGCCGGGATTAATTACACACTACAAGTTCGCCAATCTTTCAGCCAGGCCAGTGTCGGTACTTTGAGGGAGGTCCCCCGTGCTTTCGCACGAACCTAATTAATGTAAACCTCATTTTCCCAGAGGCGTAACCTCGTTAACACCTTTCTAGACACCTACTTGATCGGCTAATTGTAATGTATAAAACTCTCCCAGGAGTAACTCTTACTCGCAGCGGGTATCGGGATCCAACTATCTCATAGAAGGTATGCAATCTCATTGCAAATTTCAACACTTGAAATTCCCGATAATATTTTGCCCCTAGCTCGCTATGACCTTGACGGAGGCCAAACAACCCATAGTCCGCTAGTCAAGTTCAACCCGTCATTTCCTGATTGAATTAAACCCACCCGCACGACCCTTGACGGAGGCCAAACAACGCCGTACGAATACCCTAATCCAATCGCATCATATGCTAGCAGATAAGCACTAGTTAGCTACCGTACACTACGCCTTGACGGAGGCCAAACAACCGCAGCACGAATACTAACTAGTACGTATCTGAAATGACGGAGGGCTACGACAGGTTTTTCTGAAAACCTATTGCGTAATGAACTTGATATCGTTGTAGGATCGAATGAATTTTGAATTGGAGTGTTTTTGAGGCTTTTCTAGTTTTGCTAAAGGAGTCACTCCCGGTGAAGGGATCGTCGGTCCTTTCCTCGTCGAAGGAGGTGCGGGATATATCATATATATCACTGTGCAAAGCAAAAACACTTAAAAGCAATCAAAAGAAAAACCGAGTGTGTAGCATCTGCCAGTTATTGCTAAAGGAGTCACTCCCGGTGAAGGGATCTCGGTCCTTTCCTCATCGAATAAGGTGCAGGATATATCACATATACCGCTGTGCAAAGCAAAAACTGTAGCTACCAGTTTTATTTTGAAATTCGATTCTACAACATCTTAGGTTTCTTTTAATTCATTAATCACATTAATGAAGTCCCATCATTTAATGTACCTAAACATCACAGATAAATACGACGTACACTTATGCCATCCGCATTCGCCTCGATGTCCCCTCGTGCACCGTTAGGTTAGGTAACTAACGGCAGAGCAGGGCAGGGCTAGCGCGGGTGTAAAACATAAGTAATGTCTATATAATATATCATATATACTATATACTGTATCTATCACAGAACATCACATGATCACATCACAGATATCGCAGCAGAAGAAACATATGAAATATTGGATATACTAGGACGTCCGTGTTTTCAATACGAGCCAGTATAAAACACGGATTCCACGGTCGTGATGAATAGCCAAACCCACACCCCTAGACCCCTACGAGAACGGCAAGCAACCCTACCAATTCTGGAGTTAGGAGACCCGGACTCGACTCCTCGAGTGGGTTTCCCACTGGACTCTAGAACCCGGTTACTTGTGCTCCCCTCCTTGGGTCTATCCTAGTGCGGAAAAGTAAATAATATACAAACGGTGACATCTTCCGCAACCTGGAAGTGCCCCAAATAAAAGAATATTACATACAAGTTTTTACATGAATGAAAATGAAAAACACTCATCTCACATAAAAACCCCCGGCTATTCAAACACGACGATCCAATATAACATATCCAGCAACACATAACATCACATGTCATCAACGTAAGTAAATATGCGCATCCCAATTGTCGTTGACGTATAGCAACGAAACCGGCGATATCACATATTACACTTACGGTCACAGAAAAGAAAATGTAAAACTACAACAGTTGGAATCCGCAACCTCCTCAGACATCGCATGCCTGACCAAATGAATTACTTAGACATCGCATGCCTAACAATTATAAACCCCGCATTTTAGTCTCAAAATCGAAAACACTTTTCAATACCAAGTCGGGCAATTCAACAGGATTCCCGACAATTTGATCGAATGCTCGTCGCAAACTTCAGTAGACGGCCGCACCCCCGATACCGTCGACGAAGTGCACCAAGGCGGAACACCGCTACTGCGAGCACCCGAACGGATGCTTTCGGCGATGGGGTTCTCCTACAGTCACTTGGTCGGGGCTATGGAGTGAAGCTGTCTATCAAGTTTACCCGGCGAGTATCTGCGTACGCTACGTGATTGCGACGGACTTTTGATCACATCAAAATTCTGCGGCAACCGATCAAGTGAGACTAAAGTGCTACGTTTATAACATTCATTCAGTTATCTCATAACTTGTTGTGAATTCCAATTATTGTATCACATTCCGGATAAGACAGAAAATGTTAAACTTTCTGATCGAACAATCGAACACCCAAGTTTTTCCGAAACAGGTCAACACATGAAATAAGTCTAACAACATTCAGTTCGTGCCTCAGTACCAACGGTCCAGCCGTAGAAGGGTCAAGCCAACGCCTCACATGTGGCACGCCGTACTGCCCCAAACCCGAAGGTTCAAAGGGCAGTTCAAGACGGTCACATAATCGAGTTAAGGTTTGTATCTTCTAGAGGGACCATCGCGTTACTTGCACTACTTAGAACGTCGTCAAACTACGGAAAAATCCAACACTTGGAAATTTCCCGACAGGGGAAAAATTGGGTATTTATATCCGGTCGAACTTTTTAACATATTCTATAATTTATCCGGAAAGCCACACAGACAAAATTTGATACCCCGATCGAAACACCGAATCCCCAAAATATCCCAGAAAAATTCAACTCTTGAAAAAATATTAAAAATACCCAGGAAAACCACCCCTTGAAACTAAGAATTACTGTACAAATTTGGATCCCAGAAAAGACAAAACGGCCGCGTTTCCGCCGCACGAGCCACGCTCGTGCCGCGGAAGCGCGGCGCATTGAAGGAATTGGGTGCACGAATTTTACAGTATTTCTTAGAATTGCCTGCTGATTTTTCTGAATATTTTTAATGTTGAAAAATCCCAGATTTTAAAAATTGTACAGAGAGCATGTTTTGGGTTTCGGTTTTGTGTCGTTCGGACTTCAAATTCCGTCTGGACTTCGCCTAAGGCTCTAGCTAGGCTCTGATACCACTGTAGGGTTCCTAGGCACCCCAAGGAGGTCTCACAAGGCATCGAACATGCCATATTAAAATTTTACGGTGCCTACAAACCCTAAACTACGGATCGATAACTAGATGTCTAGGCGAAAAAGAACTATAGTTAACACTTAACTAAAAGTTTAACAGAAATACAGCCTTTGTAGATCCGGTGCTCCACCTCCATAGCTCCGCAACGAGGTCCTCTCCGCTGTCCAAATCAAATCCGGGCTCTAGTGTCGGCTTCGTCGGAGAAAAAGGGAGCTAGGTCGTCGATGTCCATGCCGAAGATGATCTACGTCGAGGCATCGCTAGATCAAGCTCCACCTTCACCAAACCATGATGACTTGTGAAGGAAACACACTCTACTACTTGGCAAGAGGTAGAGGATGAAGAAATAGGAAGTGGGTAGACTTTAGAATTTGATTTCTCACTCATTTGCTCAATTCACCATTGATGAAGTAAGCTATCTTCATGAAGAAGAAGAAGAGGAAGAAGATGATAAAAGTTATGATAAGAATCATAGAATAGAAAAAGAATAATCATTTCTTATCATAATTTAACTATGGTAATGTGTAGAGAGTTGACCATAGTTAAATGAATGGTTAGGGTTTGATAGATGAAGACAAAAGGGTTAGAATGGTCAAAGCTTCATGAAGCTTCACTAAGCTTCATGAAAGAAACCCTTTTGTTTTCTTTTTCTCATTTATCTTTTATTTTCAAATGAAAAGATAAATGAATTAATAAAAGAAAACCCTAATCATTTACTTAACCTAGGTTTAACTCATTACACAAAACCCTAGCATGCTTGCATCATCAAACATGATACAAACAAGTGCACAAAATCATATCCCATATGCAATGCGCACGCCCGAGTGAGAAAATCCATTTAAAGTCAACCGATACTAGTTAATGCAAAGTAATATATCAAATATATAATTATGCATTAAATAATTAAATCAACACTTGATTCAATGACCCGGTCATGTCGCACACAACCGACTAGTATATAATGTATCGGCTTATCAAATCAACCTTTGATTCGATAACTAGGGTATATCGCAGATAACCTAATCGATACATTCATCGCGAGAATGGAATACGGTATCACATACACGCATTATTCTCGGTCCCGCACATATCTCATATGCGCTCCTATTTCGTTTCGCTTGAGCCAGGAAACCTCTGTGTAGGACTCTAAAGACTCGTCAATACGCCGGCAGCAGGTGATGATCATATCAAACACCCACAAGCCGCAAGCGGTCTGCTAAACGTAACGGCCACCCGGGTATTGAGCGATCTGAAGATCGACGAGCAAGCCCGCTCACACTCCAGTGAATCCAACCAGTAACACTACCGTACAGTCCGGTCTAATCGTCTGATATGTCGCATATCCCGCCTAGGGGTGGTAAACGTCAGACCCCAATAGCTCGATAAGTCGTGTCGATATGAGGTCTATAACACTTCGAGAAACTACTGGTAACACTTACCAGTAAATCTCAGCAACCCTGGCTAGGGATTTCCTGTTATAGCCAATCGAACACAGCGCAACATCAACCCCCTATACCGGGAGAGACGAATCCCCTCCTATCGCTCATTGCCTCCATGTGACTCGGGACTGTACCCAAAAACCATCGTTTTGCACGCCCTCTTGGACGTGGTAAGATGGAAATCAAAGCACAATGGGAACCACACAAGACTCTATGACGATCTCGGGTCAACAGACTACTCTGTACCAGTGTCACCAGAGAACTGCCATCTGACGTGAGGTATAATACCATCTGGGAGTTCTCGGCGAGTCCGTCCAGTGTACCCAGTCTCTACTGAGCACCCGTATATCATCTCCGATGTCAAACACCAATGGATATGGGATCATCCATCGCCCATCTGTATGGGTCGAGAAGCTATACGCTAGTCTACTCTGGTATATCGATGCCCCGTCTCGATACACCCACGACTAGGGACTTTGAAGGATGTACTTATGGACTACCATGTACCCACTAGTATGATCCGCATCATAGTCTAGGTAGTCAAGTACAGATCCTAAGGGCTTTACCAACATGTAACAGAGAGACAATCAGCATACACGTTAAGGTAAAGGGTAACCAGATAGCATACTATCATGTCGAGCAAGAAAGTCCTCCCTATATATGTTCCAGCATCCACTACAATATACATCCTATGTACAGTAATGGCCTCTAGGGCATACATACAACTAACATCAGACGAATAGACCGGACTGTACGGAGAATGTCACATTCAGACTCAGTAGGAGTTCAGATGGGGTTCACCTCATCAGCCTTCTTGTCGGCATCTACCTGGGGACCGTTACGCACAGCTAGTGCCGCTTGCGGTCTGTGGTTAAACCCAGTGCCAGCGTAGTGTCGAGTCTTTAGAGTCCCACACAGAGGGTATTCTCCTCTGGGCAAAACAGAGTAGAGGTCGCATGGTTTTGCGGCAGGGTTCGTTCTCATCCGCGCACTTGTGCACGTTTGGAGTCCGGACGGATTATACTGGCAGGCTCTGGTTTGAGCCAGATACTGGTATAAGTTTTTGGGGTTGCTTTTATATCTTGGTATTCTTTTTCCTCGGAACGAGAATGCAGGTGTGTATGCACAGTTGCTTGAGGCGGAGAATGAGGTATTTCATTAGGGTTTCGGAACGGGTGCGTATGCACAGTTGACAGTCGTCATTTTCCAAACCCTAATAGATTTATGAAATATCAATTAATAATAGTAATTAAATGAAATATTGTTATGGTTGATTTTGTGGACTTGTTGACCATGGTTGACTTGTTGACCATGGTTGAATGTTGACCACCATCATGCTTTGAAAGGATTCTCCTTGATTCATGCTTACACTCATTTATTGAAAGTTATGATAGTGGTCATTCCAAATACAACCATCAACTATTTCATTTTTGATTTATTATTATTAATTTGATAATTCCTTTTCTTTTAGTTATGGTTGCAAAAGAAAAGAGCTCATTCTTTCATAACCATTCTCTCTCCTCACTTCATCTTCTTCTTCCTCAAGCTCAAGGTGATTCCTTCTCATGTGTTGAGAATCCTTCACCTTGAAAAAGAAAGCACCCCATAGATACTCTCTACTCTCTCTAGGGTTCAAGGTTTAGCAAGCCGAAGATCCTAGTTCACTCAAAGTTCGAGTAAGAGCCCGAAGGTTGAACCCTCAGGTGGATCCATCTTCGACGGAAGAAGGCGACGAGGAAAGAATCATCAACCTCTACAAAGTTTGAAGAAGAAGGAGTTCAAGTTTAGGTATAACCATCTTTCCGAGTAGCTAACTCTCTTTAGCAAGTTTGCTAGTTTTAGTTTAGGAAAAGATCCCGACTTTGTTAGTCCATGTTGCCCCATGCGCTAAAAATTTGATTTTTATACCGTTTCCGCCTCCCCGTTAGAACCGGGGGTCGCAACGTGGACTTACAGTGGTATCAGAGCCTAACTAAACTTAAACTAGCTTGGTAGTGAAGTGTAACGAAGTTCGGAACCGTAAAAATCCAAAAACCAAACTTTTACAAAACCCTAGTTTCTGTTAATTTTTTTTCTGGTCAAAACAAGATTTGTTATACACCTAAAATCGGCTCAGGGTTTTGTGAGAACACACAAGAAAAACGATCGCATGATTCCCTTAAAGCACCGCGGTTCCGCGGCAATAGGTGGCTTAGGCCGCGGAACCGCCGCCATTTTGTTTCCTCTTGTGATCGTTTTTAGTGCAGTGTTCTTCTGGTAGGATTTTGGGATTTTTAAGATATATTATATGTGCCCAGATTTTCCAGAACAGAAATTTACTTTTGGGGTCCTATAATTCTGTATTTTTTCCGAACTTCACTGCACTTTGACTATGATGGTTATATCTGTGATGTTTGCATGTATTGAACGTCGGCTAATCGCTATAAGTTGATTAGTCGGGGTTATACATCTCTGTGATCTGTGTTTGATATTGGAATGTGTATATGAATCTGTTGGACTGTCGAGGGTGAATAGCCGGGGTGGATGTGAGATGAGCTTTTTTTTTCTTTCATTCATTTGTAAATGTAAATTGATGTAATATTTTTATTTGTATGGCCGCACAACCGGGTCGGGGTTGTAGCCGTCATTGTATAATTCTTTTTACTGTTTTTGCTCCTAGGATTGACCCATGGAGGGGTGCACAAACTGTCGAGTACTTGGCGGGTAGTTTGCCGCACCCGTAGGGGTCTTGGGTGGGGTATTTGCTATTCACCGCGACCGTGTAATCCGCTTTTCGTTGCAGGCTCGAACGGATTGCGGATTGCTAGTATATCCAATGTATTCATCTGTGATCTGTAATGTCTATCATTGCTTTATATTTAGGCGTTGCTTATGTTTTACAGCCGCGCTAGCCCAGCCCCCGCTCTGTCGTTAGTTAAGTAACCTAACGAGTGATGACGGGACCCCGTGGCGAATGCGAATGGCATAAGCGTACGTCATATTTTGGTTGTTTTCTGCAATGGTAGGATTAAATGATGGGACGCATTAAAAGAACTAATGCAAGAATATCACGCAATAAAAGAACTAATGCAAGATAATAAACCAAGCTAAAGTCGTTGGAACACTTTCGAAAAACCACTCGGTTCTTTTCAAAACTAACTTTTAAATGCGGAGCTTGAGCCACTCCTTCTAAAAGCTATCTCGTTCCATCGATTATATCAAGTTCACTACGTTCACGGTTTCGCCAAAACCATTCGTAGCCCTCCGTCGTTTCGTATGAATATTCAATAGTATTCAAGCTATGTTTGTTGACCTTCGTCAAGACATAGAGATTGGTAGCTGTTGAGTGTTCATATGTAGCATAGATAGATGCATTGGTTTGGGACAGTCGTATTGCCTTGTTGACCTTCGTCAAGGGTATATACGGGTGGGTTCAAATTAACCTGGATAATGACGGGCAGAACTTGACATGTGACTTATGATTTGTTGACTTTCGTCAAGGTCATAAGAGCATGGGGCAAAAATCCACATCGGGAGTTTCATAAGTACTGAAACTTGCTAGATTTGCATACCATTTGGAGTGTGATGATTATGGTAGGATTCCTTCATTTTCGTCACGCGATGATATTTGGATCCCGATCCTACTGTGAGTATATGCTACTCCTCGGGAAATTTCTCACTAAACGATCAATGCTATAAACCTAGTAGGTGCCTAGAAAGGTGTTAGCGGGGCTACGCCCCCAGGGAAAAGAGGTTCTTAAATTAAGGAACTTCGCGAAAGCGTTGGAAAACCTCCCTCGAAGTACCGACACTGGCCTGGCTGAACGGTTAAGCAAGTATTGTACGGTGGGATTGATCCCGACTAATTCTTCCTTTGTGGTTTGAGGAGGGATTCGAGAGACAGTGGGAGCCATCCTGTTTAGACAAATTAAAAACCATTCTAAACTTGCAAGAGCATCGTGCTAAGTGTTTCTTCTCTCCCCCTGCAGCGACCAAATCGAAATGAATGGACTTAAGTTACTTCTAGATAAAAACATACTGACAGGGCCAAACTACAAAGATTGGCTCAGGAATGTAAAATTGGCAATCACTTACGACAAGCTGGGGTATCTTCTTACCACCAAAGCTCCCCCCGTCCCAGGTCCCACCTCCAGCGTCGTGGATAAGGAAATCCGTAAGACTTGGGAGATTGATTGCGCGAAGGCCAGGTGCCTCGTGCTTGCCTCTATGGACAACGAACATCAGAGGAGGCATGAGAATATGGACCTCGAGTCCATATTTCTCCATACAAAAGAACTGTATGGAGATCAGTCTCGTATCGTAAGATACGAAGTGTCGAAGAAGTTATTTTCGACAAAGTTGGCCGTCGGATCATCGGTAGCGGACCACGTGCTTAAGATGATTGGCTACACTGAGGAGCTCGCGGAACTTGGGACCACGTTGGACAGTGAACTTTATACGGATTTAATTCTCCAGTCCCTTCCATCCACTTACGCCCAGTTCATACTGAATTTCAACTTGCAAGAAAAGGAAGTTGAACTTTCAGAACTCCTCAACATGCTGAGGAGCGCAGAGGGCACCCTACAGAAGGGTAGGGAAACACCCGCTTTGTTTGTAGGAGGATCTTCTTCCTCTAGGTCCAAGGCAAAAGCCAAGGGAAAGAGGAAGAAAGCCCCCGCCAAACCAAGAGGCGGTGTTAGTAAAGTGGGTACGAAGGGAAAGGAAAAGGCAACAAAGATTGCGGGGAAGCTTGTTGGTAAAGAGGAATGCTTCTATTGTCACAAGAGTGGACACTGGAAGAAAGATTGCAGGGCTTGGAAAGCCAGGACACAGGAACTGAAGCAGGTTGCGGCTTCAGCTTCAGGTGTGTATGTTATTGAAAACTGTCTTTCTATAAACTCTACTTCCTGGGTATTGGATACCGGATCAGGATCTCATATCTGTAATTCTTTGTAGGCGTTGAGAAACCGTAGGTTTTTGAAGGCAGGTGACATGACCCTCAGAGTTGCGAACGGAGCTAGCATGGATGCTAAAGCCGTGGGGGACTATCACCTGGGAATGTCAAATGGGCATGTTTTGGTTTTGCGTAATTGCTTTTTTGTACCCAACGCAACTTGTAATATCATTTCTGTATCTTTGGTTTCTAAAGAAGGTTATGAATTTGCGTTTGTAAGTAATGTTGTAAACATTCACCTTAATCAAGTTCTGATTGGGTCAGGTACACTGAGCAATGGTATATACGTATTAAACCAACCACAGATTTTCAATGTCCAGAATACACACAAAAGAAAGTCTCCAGATATCAATCAGGCTTTCTTATGGCATTGTAGACTGGGTCACATCAATGAGACACGGTTGACTAAGTTACATAAAGAAGGATACTTGGATCCGTTCGAGTATCAGTCTTATGCCACTTGTGAATCTTGTCTCATGGGAAAGATGACAAAGACTCCGTTCACTGGACACGGAGAAAGAGCGAGCGAGCTCTTGGGACTCATACACAGTGACGTGTGTGGTCCAATGTCTACACATGCGCGAAGCGGTTATTCATACTTCATTACTTTCACAGACGATTTCTCTAGGTATGGACATGTCTTCTTAATGAAGCACAAATCCGAGGCCTTTGAGAAATTTCGGGATTACAAGAATGAAGTTGAAAAACAAACAGGCAAAAGTATTAAGATTCTAAGATCGGATCGAGGTGGTGAATACTTGAGTGCCGAGTTCCTGGACTATTTAAAAGAGAATGGAATTCTCTCTCAGCGTACTCCTCCATACACTCCGCAACATAACGGTGTATCGGAAAGGAGGAATCGAACCCTATTGGATATGGTTCGTTCTATGATGAGTAAGGCTGAGTTACCGCGATCTTTCTGGGGCTATGCACTAGAAGTAGCTGCGTATCTCTTGAACAAGGCTCCCACCAAGACTGTGCCTACCACTCCATATCAGATGTGGAGTGGGAAGAAACCTTGTCTTAAGTACCTTAAGATATGGGGATGTCCAGCTTTTGTAAAAAAGCAGCATGCGGACAAGCTCGAGGCACGTTCTGTACAGTGTAAGTTTGTGGGATACCCAAAGAACTCCTGGGGGTATCTGTTCTATTCCGCTGAGGAACAAAAGGTTTTTGTTTCTCAACATGCCCGCTTTTTGGAAACTGAGTTTTTGGAAACCCAGATAAGTGGGAACGCAATAGAACTGGAAGAAATTCCAGAACCACAAGCTATTACTGAAAGCTTGGAAGAGCCAGTAAGTTCAAAAGAACAGGACATTCCTACGCCGCTCCGCAGGAGTAGTAGGCAGTCTCATCCGCCTGAGAGATACTACGGTTTTCTCATAGACGGGGATAGAGAGGATTGCATCATAGACTATGATGAGCCTATTAGCTTCCAGCAGGCCGTTCAGAGCGTTGACTCGGTAAAATGGCTGGATGCAATGCGGACCGAAATGGAGTCCATGTACACCAACAAAGCATGGACGTTGGACATTGCTCCAGACGGGGTAAAACCCGTAGGATGCAAGTGGATCTTCAAAAGGAAGATTGGTGTAGATGGACAGGTTGAGACCTATAAAGCTAGACTTGTAGCAAAGGGTTTCCGTCAAAGACCTGGCTTGGACTATGACGAAACCTTTTCTCCAGTGGCTATGCTAAAATCCATTCGAATCCTTCTTGCCATTGCTGCCTTCCACGATTATGAGATTTGGCAGATGGACGTAAAAACCGCTTTTCTAAATGGAAATTTAGAGGAGTGTGTCTATGTGGATCAGCCAGAGGGTTTCATTCAGAGTGGGAGCAGCGGAAAGGTGTGCAAGTTGCTTAAGTCCATCTATGGACTAAAGCAGGCATCGCGGAGTTGGAACATCTGTTTTGATGAGACGGTCAAGGAATTTGACTTTATCAAAAATCCAGATGAACCATGCATCTATAGTAGATTTGTAGCGAGAACTGTAGTATTCCTTGTTTTATACGTGGATGACATTCTCTTAATAGGAAATGACATTCCTATGCTACAATCTATCAAGGGTTTCTTGTCACACAGGTTCTCCATGAAAGACCTGGGTGATGCCTCTTACATCCTGGGGATCCGGATCCATCGTGATAGATCCAAGAGGATATTAGGACTTTCACAGTCCAGGTACATCGACACCGTACTGAAAAGACTCAGTATGGATGATTCCAAGCGCGGTAACCTACCGGCTTGTCACGGGATCACCCTCTCTAAAGAGATGTCTCCCAAGACTGATTTGGAGAGGGATCGCATGTCTATTATACCCTACGCTTCTGCGGTAGGCTCTATAATGTATGCGATGTTGTGTACCAGACCGGATGTAGCTTATGCACTGAGTGTAGTAAGCCGGTATCAGTCAAACCCTGGAGAGAAACACTGGATAGCAGTAAAGAACATTCTCAAGTACCTGAGGAGGACTAAGGAGATGTTCTTGGTGTATGGCGGAAAAGACCTCCAGATCGAGGCCTTTGCTGACTCCAGCTTCCAGAGTGACAAGGATGATTCCAAGTCCATGTCGGGTTTTGTCTTTACCCTTAATGGAGGGGCGGTGTGTTGGAAGAGTTCTAAACAGGAAACCGTTGCAGACTCGACGATGGAAGCGGAATACATTGCTGCATCTGATGCCGCAAAAGAAGCTGTCTGGATGAGGAAGTTCTTAAAAGAACTTCAGGTGGTTCCGTCCATTGTTGACCCAATACCTCTGTATTGCGACAACAACGGGGCTATAGCTTTAGCGAAGGAACCCAGGTCCCATCAGAGATCCAGGCACATCTTGAGGCGGTATCACCTGATCAGGGAGATCGTGGATCGCAAGGAGATCGAGGTTCGGAGGGTTGCTTCAGAAGAAAACACTGCAGATCCATTCACCAAGGCCCTACCCCAGACTCAGTTCGAGCGGCTGATCGAGATGATAGGTCTTCGATATGCCAGTACATGGCCTTAGTGCAAGTGGGAGATTGTTAGTGTATATGCCCTAGAGGCTATTACTGTATCATACTAGTTTGTATATTACTTAATGGAAGCTTGGGATATTCACCTTGTATAAACAATCTTGCTCAATATAGTAGTATGCTACTTGGTTTGTTTCTACTTCAATGTGTACATGTGTTTATTTTGCGATATCACCTATACGCATTAGTGGAGCCCTTAGGATCTTTGCTTGATTACCAGCGTTGTGATGGCAGTCACACTAGTGGGGGCTGGGTAATCTATAAGCACATCCTTATACAGGTACCTAGTCGCAGGACTATCGAGACAGGGCATCGATACTCCGGAGTAGACTAGCGTATGCGCTTCTCATCCCAGTGTGGGAGATGGTCTGTCCCACAGCCATCAGTACGTCGTACTGGAGATAGTATACGGGTGCTCGTTAGGTTACGAGTACACTGGACAGGACTCGTCGGGAACTGACAGGTTGGTATTATACCTATTGTCAGTTATCAGTTCCCAGGTGACATGAGTACAGCTTAGTCCGCTGACTTGACACTGGCACTTCGCCTCGAGTGTGTTCCCACTGCACTTTGATCACTACCCTACCACGGCTCAAAGGAGTCGTGCAAACAGGTAGTGGTTGGGTGCAGTCCCGAAGCACTTGGAGGCAGTGACGGTTAGACAGGATTCGTCTCTCCCGGTATTGGGGGTTGACATCGCGCTGTGTCTAGGAGAGCCATTACACAAGTAGTCCCTGGCCAGGGCAAGCGAGATATACTGGTAGGCTTCCAGTGTTATCTCAGGGTGTTTTGGGCTTCACTCCGACACGACTTGTACCGCTATTGGGGGACTGACGTTTTACCGCCCCCTAGGCCTGACATGCGATGTATCAGACGAACAGACCGGACTGTACGGAGAATGTCACATTCAGACTCAGTAGGAGTTCAGATGGGGTTCACCTCGTCAGCCTTCTTGTCGGCATCTACCTGGGGACCGTTACGCACAGCTAGTGCCGCTTGCGGTCTGTGGTTAAACCCACTGCCAGCGTAGTGTCGAGTCTTTAGAGTCCCACACAGAGGGTATTCGCCTCTGGGCAAAACAGAGTAGAGGTCGCATGGTTTTGCGGCTGGGTTCGTTCTCATCCGCGCACTTGTACACGTTTGGAGTCCGGACGGATTATACTGGCAGGCTCTGGTTTGAGCCAGATACTGGTATAAGTTTTTGGGGTTGCTTTTATATCTTGGTATTCTTGTTCCTCGGAACGAGAATGCAGGTGTGTATGCACAGTTGCTTGAGGCGGAGGATGAGGTATTTCATTAGAGTTTCGGAACGGGTGCGTATTCACAGTTGACAGTCGTCATTTTCCAAACCCTAATAGATTTATGAAATATCAATTAATAATAGTAATTAAATGAAATATTGTTATGGTTGATTTTGTGGACTTGTTGACCATGGTTGACTTGTTGACCATGGTTGAATGTTGACCACCATCATGCTTTGAAAGGATTCTCCTTGATTCATGCTTACACTCATTTATTGAAAGTTATGATAGTGGTCATTCCAAATACAACCATCAACTATTTCATTTTTGATTTATTATTATTAATTTGATAATTCCTTTTCTTTTAGTTATGGTTGCAAAAGAAAAGAGCTCATTCTTTCATAACCATTCTCTCTCCTCACTTCATCTTCTTCTTCCTCAAGCTCAAGGTGATTCCTTCTCATGTGTTGAGAATCCCTCACCTTGAAAAAGAAAGCACCCCATAGATACTCTCTACTCTCTCTAGGGTTCAAGGTTTAGCAAGCCGAAGATCCTAGTTCACTCAAAGTTCGAGTAAGAGCCCGAAGGTTGAACCCTCAGGTGGATCCATCTTCGACGGAAGAAGGCGACGAGGAAAGAACCATCAACCTCTACAAAGTTTGAAGAAGAAGGAGTTCAAGTTTATGTATAACCATCTTTCCGAGTAGCTAACTCTCTTTAGCAAGTTTGCTAGTTTTAGTTTAGGAAAAGATCCCGACTTTGTTAGTCCATATTGCCCCATGCGCTAAAAATTTGATTTTTATACCGTTTCCGCCTCCCCGTTAGAACCGGGGGTCGCAACGTGGACTTACAGTAACAAATTACATATGTGGGACCCTGATCCGGTATCTCATACCCAGGACGTAAAGGATACTGAGAAACAGTCTTCTATAATGAACACACCCGAAAAAGATGCATCAATATGCACTTTCTTCGTTTGGGCGGCACGGGAATTCTGGTAATCCCCTATTTCCTGCTCTGTCTTATAACAATTATAAGTTGGAGCTGGACCAACGTTCCTTAGCGCAGTATAACAAGCGGGTTCGGTTAATACATCCATATTATTATCTTGATTAAGGCGTGACATAGTCGTAACCAGGAGAGAGAGAGAAGAAAACACTCAGCGTGCGCTTTTACAAGATTAGATTGGTTATCAATTTATCTAATCAGGATGTCTCCCACTGTTTTAGTCAAATCTTCCTTCAAACTCTAAAAGGAAAGACTAGCCGGGATTAGTTACACGCTACAAGTTCGCCAATCTTTCAGCCAGGCCAGTGCCGGTACTTTGAGGGAGGTTCCCCGTGCTTTCGCACGGACCTAATTAAAGTAAACCTCGTTTTTCCAGGGGCGTAACCCCGTTAACACCTTTCTAGACACCTACTTGATCGGCTAATTGTAATGTGTAAAACTCTCCCAGAAGTAACTCTTACTCGCAGCGGGTATCGGGATCCAACTATCTCATAGAAGGTATGCAATCTTATTGTAAATTTCAATACTTGAAATTCCCAATAATATTTTACCCCTAGCGTCCTATGACCTTGACGCAGGCCAACAAACCATAGTCCGCTAGTCAAGTTTAACCCGTCATTTCCCGATTGAATTAAACCCACCCGCACGACCCTTGACGCAGGCCAACAAAGTCGCACGACTACCCTAACTCAATCACATCATATGCTTTTACAGATAAGCATAAATAGCTACCGAACACTACGCCTTGACACAGGCCAACAAACGTAGCACGAATACTATGAAATACTTATCTGAAATGACGGAGGGCTACGACTGGTTTTTAAGAAAACCCTTTGCGTAATGAACTTTATATCGTTGTAGAATCGAGTGATTTTAAATGGAATGTTTTTGAGTCCTTTTCTAGTTTTGCTAAAGAGGCCACTCCCGGTGAAGGGATCGTCGGCTCTTTCCTCATCGAATATGGTACAGGATATTTCACAAATACCACTATGCAAAGCAAGAATTATAGAAATAATCAAAAAACAAACCGAGTTTGTAGCATCTGTTAGTTTCACTAAAGAGGTCACTCCTGGTGAAGGGATCTCGGCTCTTTCCTTATCGAATAAGGTGCTGGATGTTCTATAAGGAACACCGCTATGCAAAGGAAGAACTAGAGCTACCAGTTTTTTAACAAGTTTCTACAACATCTTAGGTTTCTTTTATTTCATTAATCTCATTAATGAAGTCCCATTTTATTATGCTTCACAAGCATCACTTTTGAAACGAAATCTGCAATATAACATATATCTCATATATATAATATAAACATTCGTCTCAGGCAGTAATATGATCTCATCACAGAACATTGCAGCAAAAGAACATATATGAAATATTGGATATACTAGGACGTCCGAGTTTTAATACGAGCCTGTATAAAACACGGATTCCACGGTCGCGATGAATAGCCAAACACACATCCCTAGACCCCTACGAGAGCGGCAAGCAACACTGCCAATTCTAGGGTTAGGAGACCCGGTCTCGACTCCTCGAGATGGTCTCCCACTGGACCCCAGAACCCGGTTACTTGTGCTCCCCGTCTTGGGTCTACCTAATGCGGAAAAGTAAATAATATACAATGGTGACATCATCCTCAGCTCGGAAGTGCCCCAATAAAAGAATATTACATACAAATGAATTTTACATGAATGAAAAAGAAAAACTCTCATCTCACATAAAACCCCCGGTTATTCAAAACAAGACGATCCAATATAACATATCACAGCAACACATTGTAGGGTTCCTAGGCACACTCAAGAGGTTCCACAAGGCATCAACCATGCCAAATTCAAAAATTATGTGTCGAGAAATCCTAATGCAAGATCGTTAACTAGAGGTAAGGTGAAAATAAATGCAAGCAAACTACTTTGCTACTAAGTGAAAGAGACTACAACCTTTGTAGACCAGGTCCTCCACTTCTAAAGCTCCATGATGACGTCGCTCCGCTGCGATCATCGGAATCCCGGACTCTAGCGATGGTTTCTTCGGAGAAATGATCGGGCTAGGTCGTTGACTTCGGTGCCGAAGATGATCTACGTCGAGGCGACTCAAACTCAAGCTCCATCTTCACTTGGTCATGAACCTTGTGAAGAAAACACCCTATACAACATGGCAAGTGGTAGAGGATGAAGAAATAGGAAGTGGGTTCACTTTGGATTTGGATTTCTCACTTGATATCAACACTTGAAATTTTCTAGCAAGGTTTTCTTCTTCATGAAGAAGAAGCAAAGAAAAAGGATTATTTCTAAAAGAAAATTCAAGTGAATCTTATCATTTAGCAACTATGGGTGAGTGTAACCTCTTGTAGAGATTAAACCATAGTTTAGATAAATGGTTAGGTCAAAGGAAAAAACAAAATGGTTACCCTTTTTCAAAGATGCTTGAAGCAACATGAAGCTTCTAGCATAAAAACAAAGAAAGCAACCATTCTATTTTACCAAAATAAATAAATAAATAAATAAATACAACCCTAACCATTAACCTAAACTTGGTGTAAGTCATACACACACCCAAGTTTGCATGTATCATCAAACATGATACAAACTAGTGCACAAAAATATATCATATATACAATGTGCACAATCTAATGAGAAAGAATAATCTTAAGTGAACCAATACTAGTTAATGTAAAGTAATATATCAAATATATAATTATACATTAAATCATTAAATCAACACTTGATTTAATGATCCGGTCATACTGTATATAACCGACTAATATCAAGTGTATCAATATATCGAATCAACATTTGATTCGGTAACCCGGCTATATCTTATATAACCGTCCAATGATATAAATCGCGAGAATAGAATACAGTATCACATACTGGTATTATTCTCGGTCCCGCACATATCTCATATGCGCTCCTATTTCGTTTCACTTGAGCCAGGAAACCTCTGTGTAGGACTCTAAAGACTCGTCAATACGCCGGCAGTAGGTGATGATCATATCAAACACCCACAAGCCGCAAGCGGTCTGCTAAACGTAACGGCCACCCGGGTATTGAGCGATCAGAAGATCAACGAGCAAGCCCGCTCACACTCCTGTGAATCCATCCAGTAACACTTACCGTACAGTCCGGTCTGTTCGTCTGATATGTCGCATATCTCGCCTAGGGGTGGTAAACGCCAGACCCCAGTAGCTTGATAAGTCATGCCGATGTAAGGTCCATAACAAGCGTGAAACTACTGATAACTCTTACTAGTAAATCACTGCAACCCTGGCCAGGGATTTCCAGTTATGGCCAGTCGAGCATAGCGCAACATCAACCTCCAATACCGGGAGAGACGAATCCCCTCCTATCGCTCATTGCCTCCATGTGAATCGGGACTGTACCCAAAAACCACCTGTTTGCACGACTCAGTAGAGCCGTGGTAGGGTGGAAATCAAAGCACAATGGGAGACACACAAGACTCTATGACGATCTCGGGTCAACAGACTAAGCTGTACCAGTGTCACCAGAGAACTGGCATCTGACATGAGGTATAATACCATCTGGGAGTTCTCGGCGAGTCCGTTCAATGTACCCAGTCTCTACTGGGCACCCGCATACCATCTCTGATGTCAAATACTAATGGATATGGGACCATCCATCGCCCATCACATGGGTCGAGAAGACATACGCTAGTCTACTCTGGAATATCGATGCCCCGTCTCGATATTCCCACGACTAGGAACATTGAAGGATGTACTCATGGACTACCCAGTCCCCACTAGTATGATCTACATCATAGTCCTGGAAGTCGAGCATACATCCTAAGGGCTTTATCAACATGTAATAGAGAGACAGCAAGTATACATGTTAAGATAAAGAGCAACCAGATAGCGTACTATCATGTCGAGCAAGAAAGTCCTATCTATATATGTCCCAGCATCCACTACAATATACATCCTATGTACAGTAATGGCCTCTAGGGCATACATATTGTAAGTCCACGTTGCGACCCCCGGTTCTTACGGGGAGGCGGAAACAGTATAAAAATCAAATTTTTAGCGCATGGGGCAACATGGACTAACAAAGTCGGGATCTTTTCTAAACTAAACTAGCAAGCATGCAAAGGAGAGTTAACTACTCGGCAAAGTGGTTATACCTAACTTGAACTCCTTCTTCTTGAAACCTAGTAGAGGTTAATGGTTCTTTCCTCGTAGCCTTCTTCCGTCAAAGATGGATCCACCTGAGGGTTCAACCTTCGGGCTCTTTCTCGAACTTAGAGTGAACTAGGATCTCCGGCTTGCTAAACCTTGAACCCTAGAGAGAGTAGATAGTATCTAAGGGGTGTTTCTCTTTCAAGGAGAGGGATTCTCAACACATGAGAAGGATTCTCCTTGAGCTTGAGGAAGAAGAAGATGAAGTGAGGAGAGAGAATGAATATGATAGAATGAGCTCATTTTCCTTTTGCAACCATAACAAAAGGAAAAAGAATTATCTAATTAATAATAATAATTCAAAATGAAATAGTTGATGGTGTATTTGGAATGACCACTATCATCACTTCATTAAATGAATGTAAGCTAGAATCAAGGAGTATCCTTGCAAAGCAATGATGATGGTCAAACATTCAACCATGGTCAACAAGTCAACCATGGTCAACAAGTCAACAAAATCAACCATGACACAATTTCATTTAATTACTATTATTAATTGATATTTCATAAATCCATTAGGGTTTAGAAAAAGACGACTGTCAACTGTGCATACGCACCCGTTCAGAAACCCTAATGAAAGACCTCTTCCTCCGCCTCAAACAACTGTGCATACACACCTGCATTCTCGTTCCGAGGAACAAGAATACTGAGAGATAAAAGCAACCCCAAAACATATACCAGTATCTGGCTTAAACCAGAGCCTGCTAGTATAATCCGTCCGGACTCCAAACGTGCACAAGTGCGCGGATGAGAACGAACCCTGCCGCAAAACCATGCGACCTCTACTCATTTTTGCCCAGAGGCGAATACCCTCTGTGTGGGACTCTAAAGACTCGACACTACGCTGGCAGTGGGTTTAACAACGTACCGCAAGCGGCACTAGCTGTGCGTAACGGTCCCCAGGTAGATGCCGACAAGAAGGCTGACGAGGTGAACCCCATATGAACTCCTACTGAGTCAGAATGTGACAGTCTCCGTACAGTCCGGTCTATTCATCTAATACATCGCATGTCGGGCCTAGGGGGCGGTAAAACGTCAGTCCCCTAATAGCGGTACAAGTCGTGTCGGAGTAAAGCCCAAAACACCCTGAGATAACACTGGAAGCCTACCAGTATATCTCGCTTGCCCTGGCCAGGGACTACTCGTGTAATGGCTCTCCTAGACACAGCGCGATGTCAACCCCCAATACCGGGAGAGACGAATCCTGTCTAACCGTCACTGCCTCCAAGTGCTTCGGGACTGCACCCAACCATTTCCTGTTTGCACGACTCCTTTGAGCCGTGGTAGGGTAGTGATCAAAGTGCAGTAGGAACACACTCGAGGCGAAGTGCCAGTGTCAAGTCAGCGGACTAAGCTGTACTCATGTCACCTGGGAACTGATAACTGACGATAGGTATAATACCAACCTGTCAGTTCCCGACGAGTCCGGTCCAGTGTACTCGTAACCCAACGAGCACCCGTATACTATCTCCAGTACGACGAACTGATGGCTGTGGGACAGACCATCTCCCACACTGGGATGAGAAGCGCATACGCTAGTCTACTCCGGAGTATCGATGCCCTGTCTCGATAGTCCTGCGACTAGGGACCTGTATAAAGATGTGCTTATAGATTACCCAGCCCCCACTAGTGTGACTGCCATCACAACGCTAGTAATCAAGCAAAGATCCTAAGGGCTCCACTAATGCGTATAGGTGATATACTAAAATAAACACATGTACACATTGAAGTAGAAACAAACCAAGTAGCATACTACTATATTGAGCAAGATTGTTTATACAAGGTGAATATCCCAAGCTTCCATTAAGTAATATACAAACTAGTATGATACAGTAATGGCCTCCAGGGCATATACACTAACAATCTCCCACTTGCACTAAGGCCATGTACTGGCATATCGAAGACCTATCATCTCGATCAGCCGCTCGAACTGAGTCTGGGGTAAAGCCTTGGTGAATGGATCTGCAGTGTTTTCTTCTGAAGCAACCCTCCGAACCTCGATCTCCTTGCGATCCACGATCTCCCTGATCAGGTGATACCGCCTCAAGATGTGCCTGGATCTCTGATGGGACCTGGGTTCCTTCGCTAAAGCTATAGCCCCGTTGTTGTCGCAATACAGAGGTATTGGGTCAACAATGGACGGAACCACCTGAAGTTCTTTTAAGAACTTCCTCATCCAGACAGCTTCTTTTGCGGCATCAGATGCAGCGATGTATTCCGCTTCCATCGTCGAGTCTGCAACGGTTTCCTGTTTGGAACTCTTCCAACACACCGCCCCTCCATTGAGGGTAAAGACAAAACCCGACATGGACTTGGAATCATCCTTGTCACTCTGGAAGCTGGAGTCAGCAAAGGCCTCGATCTGGAGGTCTTTTCCGCCATACACCAAGAACATCTCCTTAGTCCTTCTCAGGTACTTGAGAATGTTCTTTACCACTATCCAGTGTTTCTCCCCAGGGTTTGACTGATACCGGCTTACCACACTCAGTGCATAAGCTACATCCGGTCTGGTACACAACATCGCATACATTATAGAGCCTACCGCAGAAGCGTAGGGTATAATAGACATGCGATCCCTCTCCAAATCAGTCTTGGGGGACATCTCTTTAGAGAGGGTGATCCCGTGACAAGCCGGTAGGTTACCGCGTTTGGAATCTTCCATACTGAATCTTTTCAGTATAGTGTCGATGTACGTGGACTGTGAAAGTCCTAATATCCTCTTGGATCTATCACGATGGATTCGGATCCCCAGGATGTATGAGGCATCACCCAGGTCTTTCATGGAGAACCTTTGTGACAAGAACCCCTTGACAGATTGTAGCATAGGAATGTCATTTCCTATTAGGATAATGTCATCCACGTATAAAACGAGGAATACTACAGTTCTCGCTACAAATCTACTATAGATGCATGGTTCATCTGGATTTTTGATAAAGCCAAATTCCTTGACCGTCTCATCAAAGCAGATGTTCCAACTCCGCGATGCCTGCTTTAGTCCATAGATGGACTTAAGCAACTTGCACACCTTTCCACTGCTCCTACTCTGAATGAAACCCTCTGGCTGGTCCATATAGACACACTCCTCTAAATTTCCATTTAGAAAAGCGGTTTTTACGTCCATCTGCCAAATCTCATAATCGTGGAAGGCAGCAATGGCAAGAAGGATTCGAATGGATTTTAGCATAGCCACTGGAGAAAAGGTCTCGTCATAGTCCAAGCCAGGTCTTTGACGGAAACCCTTTGCTACAAGTCTAGCTTTATAGGTCTCAACCTGTCCATCTACACCAATCTTCCTTTTGAAGATCCACTTGCATCCTACGGGTTTTACCCCGTCTGGAGCAATGTCCAACGTCCATACTTTGTTGGTGTACATGGACTCCATTTCGGTCCGCATTGCATCCAGCCATTTTACCGAGTCAACGCTCTGAACGGCCTGCTGGAAGCTAGTAGGCTCATCATAATCTATGATGCAATCCTCTCTATCCCCGTCTATGAGAAAACCGTAGTATCTCTCGGACGGATGAGACTGCCTACTACTCCTGCGGAGCGGCGTAGGAATGTCCTGTTCTTTTGAACTTACTGGCTCTTCCAAGCTTTCAGTAATAGCTTGTGGTTCTGGAATTTCTTCCAGTTCTATTGCGTTCCCACTTATCTGGGTTTCCAAAAACTCAGTTTCCAAGAAGCGGGCATGTTGAGAAACAAAAACCTTTTGTTCCTCAGCGGAATAGAACAGATACCCCCTGGAGTTCTTTGGGTATCCCACAAACTTACACTGTACTGAACGTGCCTCGAGCTTGTCCGCATGCTGCTTTTTTACAAAAGCTGGACATCCCCATATCTTAAGGTACTTAAGACAGGGTTTCTTCCCACTCCACATCTCATATGGAGTGGTAGGCACGGTCTTGGTGGGAGCCTTGTTCAAGAGATATGCAGCTGCTTCTAGTGCATAGCCCCAGAAAGATCGCGGTAACTCAGCCTTACTCATCAAGGAACGAACCATATCCAATAGGGTTCGATTCCTCCTTTCCGATACACCGTTATGTTGCGGAGTGTATGGAGGAGTACGCTGAGAGAGAATTCCATTCTCTTTTAAATAGTCCAGGAACTCGGCACTCAAGTATTCACCACCTCGATCCGATCTTAGAATCTTAATACTTTTGCATGTTTGTTTTTCAACTTCATTCTTGTAATCCCGAAATTTCTCAAAGGCCTCGGATTTGTGCTTCATTAAGAAGACATGTCCATACCTAGAGAAATCGTCTGTGAAAGTAATGAAGTATGAATAACCGCTTCGCGCATGTGTAGACATTGGACCACACACGTCACTGTGTATGAGTCCCAAGAGCTCGCTCGCTCTTTCTCCGTGTCCAGTGAACGGAGTCTTTGTCATCTTTCCCATGAGACAAGATTCACAAGTGGCATAAGACAGATACTCGAACGGATCCAAGTATCCTTCTTTATGTAACTTAGTCAACCGTGTCTCATTGATGTGACCCAGTCTACAATGCCATAAGAAAGCCTGATTGATATCTGGAGACTTTCTTTTGTGTGTATTCTGGACATTGAAAATCTGTGGTTGGTTTAATACGTATATACCATTGCTTAATGTACCTGACCCAATCAGAACTTGATTAAGGTGAATGTTTACAACATTACTTACAAACGCAAATTCATAACCTTCTTTAGAAACCAAAGATACAGAAATGATATTACAAGTTGCGTTGGGTACAAAAAAGCAATTACGCAAAACCAAAACATGTCCATCTGACATTCCCAGGTGATAGTCCCCCACGGCTTTAGCATTCATGCTAGCTCCGTTCGCAACTCTGAGGGTCATGTCACCTGCCTTCAAAAACCTACGGTTTCTCAACGCCTGCAAAGAATTACAGATATGAGATCCTGATCCGGTATCCAATACCCAGGAAGTAGAGTTTATAGAAAGACAGTTTTCAATAACATACACACCTGAAGCTGAAGCCGCAACTTGCTTCAGTTCCTGTGTCCTGGCCTTCCAAGCCCTGCAATCTTTCTTCCAGTGTCCACTCTTATGACAATAGAAGCATTCTTCCTTTCCCACAAGCTTCCCCGCTATCTTTGTTGCCATTTCTTTTCCCTTCGTACCCACTTTACTAACACCGCCCTTTGGTTTGGCGGGGGCTTCTTCCTCTTTCCCTTGGCTTTCGCCTTGGACCTAGAAGAAGAAGATCCTCCTACAAACAAAGCGGGTGTTTCCCTACCTTTCTGTAGGTTGCCCTCTGCGCTCCTCAGCATGTTGAGGAGTTCTGAAAGTTCAACTTCCTTTTCTTGTAAGTTGAAGTTCAGTATAAACTGGGCGTAAGTGGATGGAAGGGACTGGAGAATTAAATCCGTATAGAGTTCACTTTCCAACGTGGTCCCAAGTTCCGCGAGCTCCTCAATGTAGCCAATCATCTTAAGCACGTGGTCCGCTACCGATGATCCGACGGCCAACTTTGCCGAAAATAACTTCTTCGACACTTCGTATCTTGCGATACGAGACTGCTCTCCATACAGTTCTTTTGTATAAAGAAATATGGATTCCAAGTCCATATTCTCGTGCCTCCTCTGATGTTCGTTGTCCATAGAGGCAAGCACGAGGCACCTGGCCTTCGCGCAATCAATCTCCCAAGTCTTACGGATTTCCTTATCCGCGACGCTGGAGGTGGGACCTGGGACGGGGGGAGCTTTGGTGGTAAGAAGATACCCCAGCTTGTCGTAAGTGATTGCCATTTTGACATTCCTGAGCCAATCTTTGTAGTTTGGCCCTGTCAGTATGTTTTTATCTAGAAGTAACTTAAGTCCAGTCATTTCGATTTGGTCGCTGCAGGGGGAGAGAGAAGAAACACTTTAGCATGATGCTCTTGCAAGTTTAGAGTGGTTTTTAATTTGTCTAAACAGGATGGCTCCCACTGTCTCTCGAATCCCTCCTCAAACCATAAAGGAAGAATCAGTCGGGATCAATCCTACCGCGCAATACTTGCTTAACCGTTCAGCCAGGCCAGTGTCGGTACTTCGAGGGAGGTTTTCCAACGCTTTCGCGAAGTTCCTTAATTTAAGAACCTCTTTTCCCTGGGGGCGTAGCCCCGCTAACACCTTTCTAGGCACCTACTAGGTTTATAGCATTGATCGTTTAGCGAGAAATTTCCCGAGGAGTAGCATATACTCACAGTAGGATCGGGATCCAAATATCATCGTATGACGAAACTGAAGGAATCCTACCAGAATCACCACACTCCAAATGGTATGCAAATCTAGCAAGTTTCAGTACTTATGAAACTCCCGATGTGGATTTTTTTTTGCCCCATGCTCTTATGTCCTTGACGAAGGTCAACAAATCATAAGTCACATGTCAAGTTCTGCCCGTCATTATCCAGGTTAATTTGAACCCACCCGTATATACCCTTGACGAAGGTCAACAAGGCAATACGACTGTCCCAAACCAACGCATCTATCTATGCTACATATGAACACCCAACAGCTACCAATCTCTATGCCTTGACGAAGGTCAACAAACATAGCTTGAATACTATTGAATATTCATACGAAACGACGGAGGGCTACGAATGGTTTTGGCGAAACCGTGAACGCAGTGAACTTGATATAATCGATGGAACGAGATAGCTTTTAGAAGGAGTGGCTCAAGCTCCGCATTTAAAAGTTAGTTTTGAAAAGAACCGAGTGGTTTTTCGAAAGTGTTCCAACGACTTTAACTTGGTTTATTATCTTGCATTAGTTCTTTTAATGCGTGATATCCTTGCATTAGTTCTTTTAATGCGTCCCATCATTTAATCCTACCATTGCAGAAAACAACCAAAATATGACGTACGCTTATGCCATTCGCATTCGCCACGGGGTCCCGTCATCACCCGTTAGGTTACTTAACTAACGACAGAGCGGGGGCTGGGCTAGCGCGGCTGTAAAACATAAGCAACGCCTAAATATAAAGCAATGATAGACATTACAGATCACAGATGAATACATTGGATATACTAGGAATCCGCAATCCGTTCGAGCCTGCAATGAAAAGCGGATTACACGGTCGCGGTGAATAGCCAAAACCCCACCCAAGACCCCTACGGGTACGGCAAACTACCCGCCAAGTACCCGGTAGTTTGTGCATCCCTCCATGGGTCTATCCTAGGAGCAAAAATAGTAAAAAGAATTATACAATGACGGCTACAACCCCGACCCGGTTGTGCGGCCATACAAATAATATTATTACATCAATTTACATATTACAAATGAATGAAAGAAAAAACAAAAGCTCATCTTACATCCACCCCGGCTATTCACCCGCGACAATCCAATCCATTCATATACACATTCCAATATCAAACACAGATCACAGAGATGTATAACCCCGACTAATCGACTTATAGCGATTAGCCGACGTTCAATACATACAAACATCACAGATATAACCAACATAGTCAAAATGTAGTGTAGTTCGAAAAAAATACGGAATTATAGGCCCGCAAAAACAAATTTCTATTCTGGAAAATCTAGGCACATATAATATATTTGAAAAATCCCAAAACCCTACCAGAAGAACACTGCACAAAACACGATCACATGAAGAGCCCAAACGGCGGCGGATCCGCGGCAAAAAGAATAGCTGAGGCCGCGGATCCGCGGCGGTTTGAAGGATTCATGGGATCGTTTTTGGTGGGTGTTCTCACAAAACCCTGAGACGATTTTAGGAGTAAAACTTTTTACTTTTAGAGCACAAAAAATTTCAACAGAAACTTAGGGTTTTTGATTTCCGGTTTTTGTGATTTTTCCGTTTCGAATTTCCATACACTTCGCTACCAAGCTAGTTTAAGTTTAGTTAGGCTCTGATACCACTGTAAGTCCACGTTGCGACCCTCGGTTCTTACGGGGAGGTGGAAACGGTATAAAAATCAAATTTTTAGCGCATGGGGCAACATGGACTAACAAAGTCGGGATCTTTTCTAAACTAAACTAGCAAACATGCAAAGGAGAGTTAACTACTCGGCAAAGTGGTTATACCTAACTTGAACTCCTTCTTCTTGAAACCTAGTAGAGGTTGATGGTTCTTTCCTCGTAGCCTTCTTCCGTCAAAGATGGATCCACCTGAGGGTTCAACCTTCGGGCTCTTTCTCGAACTTAGAGTGAACTAGGATCTCCGGCTTGCTAAACCTTGAACCCTAGAGAGAGTAGAGAGTATCTAAGGGGTGTTTCTCTTTCAAGGAGAGGGATTCTCAACACATGAGAAGGATTCTCCTTGAGCTTGAGGAAGAAGAAGATGAAGTGAGGAGAGAGAATGAATATGATAGAATGAGCTCATTTTCCTTTTGCAACCATAACAAAAGGAAAAAGAATTATCTAATTAATAATAATAATTCAAAATGAAATAGTTGATGGTTGTATTTGGAATGACCACTATCATCACTTCATTAAATGAATGTAAGCTAGAATCAAGGAGTATCCTTGCAAAGCAATGATGATGGTCAAACATTCAACCATGGTCAACAAGTCAACAAAATCAACCATGACACAACTTCATTTAATTACTATTATTAATTGATATTTCATAAATCCATTAGGGTTTGGAAAAAGACGACTGTCAACTGTGCATACGCACCCGTTCCGAAACCCTAATGAAAGACCTCTTCCTCCGCCTTAAACAACTGTGCATACACACCTGCATTGTCGTTCCGAGGAATAAGAATACTGAGAGATAAAAGCAACCCCAAAACATATACTAGTATCTGGCTCAAACCAGAGCCTGCTGGTATAATCCGTCCGGACTCCAAACGTGCACAAGTGCGCGGATGAGAACGAACCCTGCCGCAAAACCATGCGACCTCTACTCATTTTTGCCCAGAGGCGAATACCCTCTGTGTGGGACTCTAAAGACTCGACACTACGCTGGCAGTGGGTTTAACTACAGACCGCAAGCGGCACTAGCTGTGCGTAAAGGTCCCCAGGTAGATGCCGACAAGAAGGCTGACGAGGTGAACCCCATCTGAACTCCTACTGAGTCTGAATGTGACAGTCTCCGTACAGTCCGGTCTGTTCGTCTAATACATCGCATGTCGGGCCTAGGGGGCGGTAAAACGTCAGTCCCCTAATAGCGGTACAAGTCGTGTCGGAGTGAAGCCCAAAACACCCTGAGATAACACTGGAAGCCTACCAGTATATCTCGCTTGCCCTGGCCAGGGACTACTCGTGTAATAGCTCTCCTAGACACAGCGCGATGTCAACCCCCAATACTGGGAGAGACGAATCCTGTCTAACCGTCACTGCCTCCAAGTGCTTCGGGACTGCACCCAACCATTTCCTGTTTGCACGACTCCTTTGAGCCGTGGTAGGGTAGTGATCAAAGTGCAGTAGGAACACACTCGAGGCGAAGTGCCAGTGTCAAGTCAGCGGACTAAGCTGTACCCATGTCACCTGGGAACTGATAACTGACGATAGGTATAATACCAACCTGTCAGTTCCCGACGAGTCCGGTCCAGTGTACTCGTAACCCAACGAGCACCCGTATACTATCTCCAGTACGACGTACTGATGGCTGTGGGACAGACCATCTCCCACACTGGGATGAGAAGCGCATACGCTAGTCTACTATGGAGTATCGATGCCCTGTCTCGATAGTCCTGCGACAAGGGACCTGTATAAGGATGTGCTTATAGATTACCTAGCCCCCACTAGTGTGACTGCCATCACAACGCTGGTAATCAAGCAAAGATCCTAAGGGCTCCACTAATGCGTATAGGTGATATACTAAAATAAACACATGTACACATTGAAGTAGAAACAAACCAAGTAGCATACTACTATATTGAGCAAGATTGTTTATACAAGGTGAATATCCCAAGCTTCCATTAAGTAATATACAAACTAGTATGATACAGTAATGGCCTCCAGGGCATATACACTAACACATATAACTAACAATCTCCCACTTGCACTAGGGCCATCTGTAGCAGTGGTTGCAGTATCTAATACTCAACCATCCCATATAAGTCTCTCTCTGGGAAAAAGCCTTTGTGAGTGGATCCGCCGTGTTGTCCTCAGAGTCTACTCTCCTAACCTCGATCGCCCTGGAGATCAACTATCTTCATGATCAGGTGATGCTTCCTCAGAATATGTCTGGCTCACTGATGGGACCAGGGTTCCTGGGCCAAAGCCACACTTCCATTGTCACATAATGGTAGGAACCTAGTTCATCTCATGAACCAATATACACCCAAACTTCCTCTTTGGTAGTATCTTTGATAGCGATGTCACCAGCCTTTATCGTCTAGTTTGCCACGGCATCTCTCTTGGAACTCTTCCAACATACCGTCCCTCCACTTAGGGCAAAGACAATGCCTGCGACTGACATTCAGTCGTCCTTATCACCCTGGAACCTTTCCAGTGATTCTCCCCAGGATCGATTGATACCATCTCACTAAACCTAGTGAGAATCCTAACATCCATTTAGATCTATCTCATAGATCCAAATCCCAGGATTTAGGAGGTATCACTTTGATCCTATATGGAGAATCCTTGTGATAAGCGGAGATTGACCGAGCGTAGTATAGGAAACTTTTTTCCTATCAAGAGTATGTTGTCCACATACAATACGAGGATGACCACCTTACTATCTACTACCCTTTTGTATATACAAGGTTCATCTACCATTTTGATGAAGTCAAACTATTTGACTACTACATCAAAATAGATGTTCCAACTCCGCGATGCCTGCTTTATCCTGTAAAGCAACTTGCACATGTTTCCGCTACTCCCACTGTTTACGAAGCCCTCTGGCTGTGTTCTTATAGACGTTCTCTTCTAAATCATTATTTAGAAAAGTAGTCATGGCACCCAACCACCAGATATCGTAGTCATGGTATGTAGCAATAGCAAGTAGGATCCGTATGGACTCAAACATAGCCCCTGGAAAATGTTTCATCATTATCCACACCTGGTCGATGACGAAAACCTTTAACAAGTCTAGCTTTGAAAGTCTCAGCTTTTTCATCTACACCAAGTAATCTTCTCAAGATATACTTGCTCCTGATGGGGATTTAACCCTTCAGATATAGCAACCAAAGTCCGTACTTTGTTGGTGTACATGGATTCCATTTCAGATCGCTAAGCATCCAGCCATTCTTATAGAGTCCCTACTCTCGATGGCCTGCTCGAAACTAGTTGGGTCATCATCTCATGATGCATTCCTCGCTCCCACTGTCATTGAGAAACCGAAGTATCTCTCAGGCGGATGAGGAACCCTGCTAGATCGGCGGAGAGGCTGAGGTTTGTCGGAATCTATTGAATTCTTTGGTTCTACCAAATCAGCAGCTGCAGTTTGTATAGCTGGAACCATTCCAGTTCTACATAACAGACCTTGCCTCGAGCTTGTCCGGATTTTTCTTTTAGACATAGGCCAGACAACCCCAAACCTTAACTTACTTAAGAGATGGGCTCTTCCCATACCATATCTTATATGGAGTGGTAGGCACTGATTTGATTCGAACCTAATTCATTAGGTATGCAGCTTCTCAAGTGCATAACCTCCAAAAGAAAACACAGGTAACTCAGTAGTACTCATAATAGAGCGCACCATATCATATAGGGTGTGATTGCTCCGCCCCGATACACCATTGTGCTGTGGTGTATACAGAGGAGTAATACCGAGAGAGAATCTCATTCTCCTTTAGAATAGTCCAAGAATTCTATGCACAAGTATTCTCCTCCCTGATCTCATCATAGGACATAATACTTATACCTGTATTTTGGTTCTCTACTTCTAACTTATATTCTGTGAATATCTCAAAAGTTTTGGACTTGTGTTTCAACAGGAACATATGTCTGAATCTTGAGAGATTATCAGAGAATGTAATGAAATACAAAGAACCGGTCCTAGCATGTTTAGACAGGGGACCTTACATACATCAGCATGTATCAGTCCCTAGAGTTTACTAACTCTTTCTCTGTTTCTAATAAACAGAGCTATGGTCATCTAATCTTTGTGACATGACTGGCAAGTTTCACAAGATGTAAATTCAAACTGATTTAAATATGCATCTAAAATGTAACTTAAGCTAGTCGGGTTACATTGATATGACCTAGTCTACAATACCTCAAGAAGGAATCGTTCATTTCTGAACTCTTCTTCTTGTGTGTGTTCTGTATACAAGGAACTGTAGTTTTATTTAGAACGTTAATGCTTTTAGATAACGTGCCTGAACCGATCAACTTTTGAAATGTTCAAAACATTATCCAACAATACAAAATTATATCCTTCTTTAGTAAATAAAGAGATTGATATGATTTTGTATATCAGGTCCGGTATTTAATAGCATTTATTCAGAATCAATGTATTTGGAAATACAGGGTGACAGTGACCAACAGACTTGGCTGCAACACTTGCACCGTTTTCTGTCTCATGAAACTTATCACCCGTTCTCAGTTCTCTACCTTTCTGTAGCCCATGTAACAGATTACATAGCTGGGATCCTGATCCGGTATCAAATACCCAAGACGCAGAGGATACAGAGAAACAATTCTTTGTAATGAACACACCTGAAGAAGATGCATCATTATGCACTTTCTTCGTTTGGGCGGCATGGGAATCCTGGTATTCCCCAATTTCCTGCTCTGTCTTATAACAATTATAAGTTGGAGCGGGACCAACGTTCCCCAGCTCAGTATAACAAGCGGGTTCGGTCAATACATCCATATTATTATCTTGATTAAGGCGTGATATGGTCACTACCTGGAGAGAGAGAGAAGAAAACACTCTGCGTGTGCTCTTGCAAGATTAGATTGGTTATTTATTTTATCTAATCAGGATGGCTCCCACTGTTTTTATCAAATCTTCCTTCAAATCCTAAAAAGAAAGACTAGCCGGGATTAACTACACTCTACAAGTTCGCCAATCTTTCAGCCAGGCCAGTGCCGGTACTTTGAGGGAGGTTCCCCGTGCTTTCGCATGGACCTAATTAAAGTAAACCTCGTTTTCCCAGAGGTGTAATCTCGTTGACACCTTTCTAGACACCTACTTGATCGGCTAATTGTAATGTGTGAAACTCTCCCAGGAGTAACAATTACCCGCAGCGGGTATCGGGATCCAACTATCTCATAGAAGGTATGCAATCTCATTACAAATTTCAACACTTGAAATTCCCGATAATATTTTGCCCCTAACGTGCTATGACCTTGACGAAAGCCAACAAACCATAGCCCGCTAGTCAAGTTCAACCCGTACATTTCTTGATTGAATTAAACCCACCCGCACGACCCTTGACGAAAGCCAACAAAGCCGTACGACTACCCTAATCCAATCGCATCGTATGCAGCAGATAAGCAGCATATAGCTACCGCACACTGCACCTTGACGAAAGCCAACAAATGCAGCACGATTACTATATACAACTTATCTGAAATGACGGAGGGCTACGACAGGTTTTTCTGAAAACCTATTGCGTAATGAACTTGATATCGTTGCAGAATCAAATGATTTTAAAATGGAGTGTTTTTGAGGCTTTTCTAGTTTTGCTAAAGGGGTCACTCCCGGTGAAGGGATCTCGGCCCTTTCCTCATCGAATAAGGTGCAGGATGTTCTACAAGGAACACCGCGATGCAAAGCAAGAACTGTAGCTACCTGTTTTTGAAAATTCGATTCCATAACATCTTTTAGGTTTCTTTTATTTCATTAATCATATTAATGAATTCCCATCATTAAAGTCACCTAAACATCACAGATAAATACGACGTACACTTATGCCATCCGCATTCGCCTCGATGTCCCCTCGTGCACCGTTAGGTTAGGTAACTAACGGCAGAGCAGGGCAGGGCTAGCGCGGGTGTAAAACATAAGTAACGTCTATATAATATATCATATATACTATATACAGTATCTATCACAGAACATCAAATGATCACATCACAGATAACGCAGCAGAAAAATATCATATGAAATATTGGATATACTAGGACGTCCGTGTTTTATTTTGAGCCTGTATAAAATACGGATTCCACGGTCGCGATGAATAGCCAATCCCACACCCCTAGACCCCTACGAGAACGGCAAGCAACCCTACCAATTCTAGGGTTAGGAGACCCAGACTCGACTCCTCGAGTTGGTCTCCTACTGGACCCTAGAACCCGGTTACTTATGCTCCCCTTCTTGGGTCTATCCTAATGCGGAAAAGTAAATAATATACATCAACGGTGACATCTTCCGCAACCTGGAAGTGCCCCAATAAAAGAATATTACATACAAGTTTTTACATGAATGAAAATGAAAAACACTCATCTCACATAAAAAAACCCGGCTATTCAAACACGACGATCCAATATAACATCTCCAGCAACACATAACATCACATGTCATCAACATAAGTAAATATGCCCATCCCAATTGTCGTTGACATATAGCAACGAAACTGGCGATATAACATATTACACTTACGGTCACAGAAAAGAAAGTGTAAAGCTACAACAGTTGGAATCCGCAAACTCTTTAGACATCGCATGCCTAATCAAATGAATTCCTTAGACATCGCATGCCTAACAATTATAAACCCCGCATTTTAGTCTCATTATCGAAAACACTTTTCAATATCAAGTCGGGCAATTCAACAAGATTCCCGACATCCAGAACGAATGCTCGTCGCAAACTTTAGTAGATGGCCATACCCCCGATACCGTCGACGAAGTGCACTAAGGCGGAACACCGCTGCCGCGAGCACCCAAACGGATGCTTTTTGGCGACGGGGTTCTCCTACAGTCACTTGGTCGGGGCTATGGGGTGTAGCTGTCTAACAAGTTTACCGGCGAGTATTCGCGTACGCTACGCGATTGCGACGGACTTTTGATCACATCAAAATTCTGTGGCAACCGATCATTTGAGACTAAACTGCTATGTTTATAACATTCATTCAGTTATCACATAACTACTTGTGGATTCCAAATATTGTATCACATTCCGGATAAATAGAAAATGTTAAACTTTCCGATCGAACAATCAAACGCCCAAGTTTTCCCGAAACAGCTCAACACATGAAATAAGTTTAAAAACATCCACTTCATGCCACAGTACCAACGGTCCAGCCGTAGAAGGGTCAAGCCAACGCCTCACATGTGGCACGCCGTACTGCCCCAAACCCTAAGCTTCAAAGGGCAGTTCAAGACGGTCACATAATCGAGTTAAGGTTTGTTGTCTTCTAGAGGGTCTATCGCGTTACTTGCACTACTTAGAACGTTCTTAAACCACGGAAAAATCCAACACTTGGAAATTTCCCGGCAGGGGAAAAAGTGGGTATTTATATCCGGTCGAACTTTCTAACATGTTCTAAAATACCCGGAAAAACACAGACAAAGTTAAACTTCCCGATCGAATCGACGAACTCCCAATACAACCCAGAAAACTCAACTGTAGAGTATAGATTAAAAATTCCCAGAAAATAGAGGCATTACATACGGGGGTTACTATGCAAGCCACGTGTCTTAATTCAATATTATGGCCGCGGAACCGCCGCGAAAGCCAGGCTTGGGCCGCGGTTCCGCGACGCATTTATTGAGTTAGGGGCACGTGCTTAACAGTAACTCCTAAAAAACCCTGCTGAATTTTCTGGATATTTTTAATTCACAAAAATCCACATTTTCAGAAAATGTACAGAGAAGGGTTTTGTTTAGGGTTTCGGGGTTCGATCGGGTTTTTAACTTCGTCTGCACTTATGGGATCATCCATTGCCCATCATATGGGTCAAGATGCGTATACGCTAGTCTACTCTGGTGTATCGATGCCCTATCTCGATACACCCTCGACTAGGAACAGTTATAGGATGTACTCATCGACTACCGTGGCCCCACTAGTATGATCTCATCATAGTCCCAATAGTCGAGTACATATCCTAAGGGCTTTATCAACATGTAACATAGAGACAATCAGAGTACAAGTTAAGATAAAGTACAACCAGATAGCATATTATCATGTCGAGCAAGAAAGTCTTCCCTATATATGTCCAAGCATCCATTACAATATACATCGTATGTACAGTAATGGCCTCTAGGGCATACACATAACTAACATGGTGAACCCTGCTCTTACAGATGACCAACGTGATACGGTGCTGTACGTGCTCTTGACTCGTAGAGGATATCCTCTCCCCCTCGGCTCCATTTGGTTCCGAATGGTCTTCTTTTCCGTGCTTGATGATATTCCCACTCATCCAGCGGAGATGACTCCGGCGATACTCGACGCAGCGGAGGACAAGGCCGAGTGCTTTCATGAGGCACTTTTGATCACCACGGCTCTGAGCGATCGCTCTGTTCAGCTGCTAAGCCAGATACGGGCTCAGCGGACCATCATGTCTTCCTTCGCTGATGGGCACGGTGCTGGCCGATGGGGAGCGACTCTTCGTGAAGATCACTGCTTTGCCATGGTGAAGAAGGTAGAGAGGGAGTTAGAGAATTTTATCCATAGTTTTGTGAATCCATGTACTTTTGATCCTATGTATGGTGATCTATTTCTTGTAGAATAAAATGTTCAATTAAATGCTTTCTTTTTGTCGTTGAACACCTGTTGTTCCTCTGATGTGTGCGTATATGAATGCGCCCGATTTTACACATATCTGTAAACGGAACTTAAACCGGTGTAAATAGAAACAAATAGCTCTTGGCCGAAGATTTTGGCGAGAACAAATTCCCTCTACTACTTTGCCCACGTAAATATGTACGTGAGTGAAGTAGTGCAGAGTTATGGATGGCCATGGAATTGAGGGCTTAAGAGACAAGTTTAGGGTCCTTATAGACTAAGACTTTTTTCATCTTCTTGAGCCGTAAGGTTCTCAAGAAGGTTATTTCTCCCTACTAGTCGAGAGGATCCTGTAGGTGTATTTTTTCCATAGGAGTCGTGAGGACTCCTAAGTGCATTCTCTCTTGAGAGTCGTAAGAATCTCATAAGAGAATTTTCCCCCTTACAAGCCGAGAGGACTCGTAAGTGGGTTTTCCCTCCATGTCGATATTCGACTTTGGAGAATGTGTCCCATGGATAGTCCATCTTGATCTCCTTGTAGGGCAGCGATGGCTTAGGAAACAGGTTCAGATATGCCGCCTAAGACTTTTCAACTTTTTTCCATAGGAGTCGTGAGGGTCTCATAAAGACTTTTCTCCCTACGAGTCGAGAGGATCCCGTAGGTGTTTTTTCTCCTTAGGAGTCATGATAACTCCTAAGTGCGTTTTCTCTTGAGAGTCGTAAGGATCTCACAAGAAAATTTTTCCCCTTACATGTCGAGAGGACTCGTAAGTGGTTGTTTCCCTCCTTGTCGAGATTCGACTTTGGAGAGTGTGGCCCGTGAATAGTATGCAATCGTCCATCTTGGACCGACTTGCAGAGCCCCAGTGGTTAGGAAACAGGTCCTTATCCCTATTGCCTAAGGCTTTTCCTTGCGAGTTGAGACGAATCGAGAAGTTCTCACAAGAACAATAATTTCCTCACGAGTCGAGACGAATCGAGAAGTTCTCGCAAGGGTTTCATAACTTCACAGTTAATTCCTGCTAATAGAAGTCCGCTAGGGTCTGTGGTACTAGGGGTTCTTACCCGTCGCACCGTCGCGTTGGCCGATACATTCCCTGATATGCAATCTTGCTGTTCGGGTAGCCCCGTGATTGTCGTGTCACCCTTCGGGGGCTGGACAAGACGTCTTCAAGTAATCTTTCAGGTAATATTACCGTCGAAAGAGCAAGCATTAGGGATATTCTATGTCGCTTTTTACTTAAGGTTGGGCTCAGTTTGGGAGCCCCGATGACTTATGACCACTCCGCGCTCGAGTGGGATGGTCTCCGATAGTCTTTCAGGTCTCATTTGAGTTGCCGTCAAGACCCTGAAGCAAGGGATCTTTCTTTGCTTCGTTGGTTGACATTGTGTCTGCAATATTGCGATGAATGTTGAGATTGTCTTTGGGTTGTCTGTGAACCGTCGAAATTTGGAACTAGGGGGTTTTGCCATGGCTCCGTTTGTTTACGCCGCGTTTGTATTCTGCTGGAGGGAGGAAGAACGTTGTTGGTTGATCTCTAGGCTGTGGATGCCGCCGTCGAGACTTGGAACTATGGACTTTACCATGGTTCCGAGGTAGTCTCTAGGTTTTCTGTGAACCGTCGAGATTTGGAACTAAGGGACTTTACCGTGGCTCCGAGGTAGTCTCTAGGTTGTCTATGAACCGTCGAGATTTGGAACTAGGGGACTTTGCCGTGGCTCCGAGGTAGTCTCTAGGCTGTCTGTGAACCGTCGAGATCTGGAACTAGGGGACTTTGTCATTGCTCCGTGGTAGTCTCTACGCTGTCTGTGAACCGTCGAGATCTGGAACTAGGGGACTTTGCCGTGGCTCCGTTTTGCTGACGTCGTATCTATTTCTGGTTGGAACGAGAATGAACGTCATTGTTGATTTCTAGGCTGTAGGTGTAACTTTCGAGATCTAGCTTCCCTTTGACGGAGCTTGGTGGGAAAATATGGTTCCCTTTTCATTTATGCCCATGGATTGTATACAGGGGTCGATGTGATCTCACCTGCAGGGCAAAAGTTTTATTTTATTTCTTTCCGCGATGCACTGTCATTTCAGCTTTTTATATCGTGAAAGTCGCGATTGCCCAATCATTTCTGCTATTTTTTCGCGGTGCACAATCATTTCGGCTATTTTTCTTTTTCTTTACTCGCTGCTTTTTATTGCGAGTTGCCCAATCATTTCGGTTATTTTTGTTTTTCTTTACTCGCTGCTTTTTATTGCGAGTTGCCCAATCATTTCGGCTATTTTTGTTTTTCTTTACTCGCTGCTTTTTATTGCGAGTTGCCCTATCATTTTGGCTATTTCATATGCATTTTTGGCTCGCTGATTTTTGCTGCGAGTATGGAACTTGAGATCTGATACCAATCTTAGTATCATCATCGCTGCGATTGGAATATGGCCAGGAGCGAATCATCATTTGCCATGAAAGGACTTGGAATTTGATACCGATTTAGGAATCAGCATCGCTACCACTGGGACATTGCCAGGAGCGAATCATCATTTGCTTTTATCGATTCGAGCAAAGGTGGCTTAGTAAACAGGGTTAGGATCCTGTCGACTAAGGCTTTTGACTTCATGAGCCGTAGGGGTCTCACAAAGGTGTTTCTCCCTACGAGCCGTGAGGATCTCGTAGGTGCGTTTTCTCCTTAGGAATCGTGAGAATTTTTAAGTGTGTGTTCTCTTATAAGTCGTAAGAATCTTACAAGAGTGTTTTCTCCTTATAAGTCGAGAGGACATACAAGTGTCGTTCACCATATGAGAACACTCCTCATCATTGGTAGGACTTGATGAGAGAAACGTTTATTTATGCCCGTGGATCGTATACAAGGGCAGATATTGAACCGTTTGTAGGGCAACTTGGGGAGTGTATGGCTTAAGAACAGGTTCAGATCCCTGTAGCTTAAGGCTTTTGAATCCTATGCGCCGTGAGGGTCTCATAGGGGGATTCTCCTTACGAGTCGTGAGGATCTCATAAGTGTAATTTCTCCTTAGGAATCGTGGAGATCCCTAAGTGTGTTTCTCCCTTGTGAGTTGTAAGGATCTCATGCATGTATTTTCTCCCCACAAGGTCGAGAGGACCTTGCAGGTGTCTTTATTTTAACGAGATTACACCCTTTCGGGTTTTCACAAACTTGCCGGTAGTCCTGCTGTTTTTACTCACGGCGCCCTTTATCCGTGCCTATTTCACTTGTGGATGTACCTTTTTTTTCTTTTTGGCGAGGAAACTCTCGAGAATAGTTTCGCCACATGTGGCCTATTTGTTCGCCCGATAGGATTTGAGTCGTAGTCCTCACCGCTAGGACTTGTCGACCTTCACTCCACTATCACTGTGTTTGAGGCAACGTTGTTTGTTTAGGGACTTCTTAGTCCGTTGTTAGTTTAAAGACATCTCGGTCCAATGTTAGTTTAAGGATATCTCGGTCCACAGCTAGTTTAAGGACGTTGCGGTCCATTGTTAGTTTAAGGACATTACGGTCCATTTTTAGTTTAAAGGCATCTCGGTCCAATGTTAGTTTAAGGACATCTCGGTCCATAGCTAGTTTAAGGACGTTGCGGTCCGTTGTTAGTTTAAGGACGCTACGGTCCATTGTTTTTAGAGGCGAGGTTTCGCTGGATCCTACTTATAGAGTTTGGACTCAGGGAGATAGCGAGCGGACACGAGCGTTATCATCCATCATTAACCTGAGCCGTGGCTTGTCAAACGTAGTATTTCTTAAGGAACCGGCCATTTATTGGCCGGAAAGGTCTTTCGCCATACATATCCACGAGCAAGTAGACCCCACCTTGGTAGACCTTGTCTATGATGTACGGGCCCTCATAGTTTGGCTCGAATTTCCCCCGTTTGGCACGGTTAGGGATCATAGGTCTGTTTACGACTAACACGAGTTCGCTTTGGCGGAATGTTCTCGTCCTAGTCAGTCTTTCATATGAGCGCGTCATCCTCGCTTTGTAAGCTTCTAGGTTTTGCTGCGCCATGAGACGAGTTTCATCGCGAGCATCAAGTTCCTCGAGCCGAAGATGGGCATTTTCTTCATCTGTCAGCTCGTATCGAACTGCTACTCATAAAGAGGGTAGCTCTATCTCCAATGGAAGTACTGTTTCTGTGCCAATACCAACGCGAATGGCGTTGTATTCATGGCTGTCTTGAACGTGGTCCGATAAGCCCAGAGAGCTTCATGCAATATTGGGTGTAGCGGATTCGGATGCTGGTGGATGAAGTCCCCGTGAATTTGGAACGAGTGACACTGCTTCGCATATTCAAAGCAGTCCCAAATCATCGTGGGCCAATAGTAACCCATTTTTTTGATCTTCAGCTTCATCTTTGGCCCGACTTGATGGGAATCGCAGAGTCCGTCATGAGTTTCTTGAACGACCCTTATTGCTTCTTCTGGTCCCATGCATCTCAGACATAGATAATCGAACGATCTCTTATAAAGAGTACCATTGATGAAGGCGAAAGACAGGGCTCGCTTCATGAGTTGATGTCTTGATGACGCATTTTCGGGCGTTCAATAGGATTTGAAGTAGTCTATAAAGACTTCTCTCCAATCCTTCGCCCATTCTTCATACTCTAATTGGAAGGCCTTTTGTTCGGTTGCTTCCTCTCCTTTAGACGTCTTCGGAGATATTTCTGTTGGTGTGAGAATCCGGCGACTTTACACAATGATCTTTACGTCATCGAGGTTTCCGTCGGTCAGTTCTTTAGCGAGATTTGCTTACACATCCGCCTTGCTATTTTCCGTACGCGGTATGCTTTCCAAGGTGTAGGAGGGGATTTGCGTCAGCAATTGCTGCACTCTTTCACCATACCTGATCAGTTTTGGCTTGCACATCTGGTAGTCGCCATTTACTTGGCTCACGACCAGCTGGGAGTCTCCATATATAAGGAGTTTTCGATCCCCATGTTGACAGCAATCTCGAGATCTGCTATCAAACCTTCATACTTAGCTTCATTTTTTGTTCTTGGCTCCGTTAAACGCATAATCCTTCCTTGTGGAGTCACGAAGATAAGGCCCACCCCGGCTTTAATAATGGGGGTGTTTTGCTTTCGCTTCTTCAAGGAAGACGCTCCATCGAAGTAGAGTTCCCCTCGGGTATCATTCCCTTCTTTCTCCCTGTTAATTGCGTCAAACGCGTGTTCGTCCAGCAACTTGTAGTTCAAGGGAGAGTCGGCAGGTATCAGATGCTCAGCGAGAAAGTCGGCGATGGCCTGGCCTTTTATTTCCTTGAGAGGTCGATATACTATCGAGAACTCTATCAAGAGGATGGCCCATTTAGCAAGCCTTCCTATTAATATGACTCTCGACATCAAATATTTGAGAGGATCCACCTTTGATATGAGATGAACCTTATGTGCCAAGGCGTAATGTCGGAGCTTCGTTACCGCGAAGATCAATGGCAGGCAATGCTTTTCGATTGGGGAGTAGTTGTTTTCTGCCCCAGGAGAACTCGACTCAAATAGTAGAAAGCTCTCTCCTTCACCTGGTCGTTTTCCTGTGTCCATAACGCGCCTAAAGAACCTTCAAGGGCTGTCGTGTACAGGATGAGGTGCTTTCCCTTGACCGGAGCGGTCAGTACCGGGGGGTTTTGCAGATCTTGCTTGATTTCGTCCAATGCACTTTGCCATTCGCAATCCCAAACGATCAGGGTCCCTTTCTTCATTAGATGACTGTAGGGACGGCATTTGCCGGAGAGGTTAGCTATGAACCGCCGGATATACGCGAGCTTTCCTTGAAGAGACCGCAGTTGTTTAAGAGTTCTTGGCGCGAGAATTTCCATAATCGCCTTGATCTTTGACGGGTCTATTTCGATACCCCGGTGTCGTACGATGAATCCCAGGAATTTGCCCGAGAAAACTCCAAATGCGTATTTCAGAGGGTTCATCTTCAGGTTGTACTTCCGAAGGCGCTGCAATACTATCTTCAGATGCTCCCAGTGCTCTTCATACGATTTTCTTTTCACCACGAGGTCGTCAATATAGCATTCGACAATCTCGTGTATGAGGTCATCAAAGATCTTTGTCATGGCCCTCTGGTAAGTAGCGCCAGCGTTCTTCAGACCGAAGGGTATCACTTTTGTAGGGTGTTTTTCGTCGCCCCATTGAGATGGGAATAAGCACGCGCTTGTCAGGCGCATTACAGATTCTCCCTGCTTAGGTTAGGCTGGGGTTTATTGATTGTGGGGATCCGAATCTCTGGCAGCCGCGGACTAAACTGCCGTTAATTACCCCTCGCATTTGGAGCGAGAGAACCTCCGATTGACGGGTTAAATTGGTCATGCGAACTCAATGTGCAGTATTGTGTTTTGAAAGGGTTTGGGATATATCGGGGGCCCCGCAGAGTTTTTACGGGGGTCCCGCTATCCGGATAGCGGGCTGGGGGTCAAGGGGCTAGCAACCCCCTTGCGGGGTGCGGGGCAGCGCCCCGTTAGAAATTTTTTTTAACAGGGAAAGTGTCGTTGGGTATGTGTGTGTGTGTATGTGTATATACATATATAAAAGGGGGAAAAGCACCCAAAGGACGCGTGGGGCCAGCGCCTCTCATGCTTAGCACGCGAGCGCTGTGCGCTTAGGCGCGCATCACGTGTCCGGCACGTGAGCGCTGGGCGCATGGGCGCTAGGCGCTCCGGCGCTTGGGCCCCGGCGAGGAAAAGGGGCTTTTAGCCCCAGAAATGGGATTTAAACTCCCGAAAGAGAATTTAGAGGGGAGTTAAACTCCTAAGATATTTTTGGAGATGATGAAAGGGGCTTCTCCCTTGAGCTCTGAATCTTCCCAAAGTGGGATTTTTAGGAGATGGGTCTCCTTTTTCCTCCTCTTTTGGCTGGATCTTGAAGAACAAGAAGTATGAGATTGTAAAAATCTCTTATTTTTAAGATCTGATGGGAGATCTATGTTCCCCTTTGTAGGTTTTGTGGTGAAAAACTATTTAGTTTTGGCAAAGGAAGAGTAAAAATCTTGATTTAATTCAAAACATGAAGAAGGTTTTAGAACCTTGAGGAAGGAGAAGATCAAAGATCTTGATTCTTTTTTTGGAGAGAGAAAAAGTTTTTAAGATATTTTCATAAACTTGGCCTTTATAGGCTATACACTTTACATATAGCCCCTTGGGCTTTACAAAAATGGCATTTGCCCATCCCATGGCTCATGTGCCATTTCTTTTTGCACATAAGCCATGGGCTTTATAAAAATTTGGCTTTATGCCCATTTTTCTTATATTTTTTCATAAAATAAAAATAAAAGAAATACAACAAAATTATTTATTACAAATTTTTTATTTTGGTATGGGGCAGGCCGGGGGCTTCATGTTCGGGTTCGATCCGGGCATTGGCCCACTTGACCTGGGCTTGGGCCCACCTGGCTTGGGGTTAACTTTGATTTTGACTTGGTCAACCGGGGTGTAAATTTTTACCCCAACAAATTGCCCCCCATCAATAAATGCATACAGCACATGTGCGTCGTGTGGATGAAATTGATGGATTTTCTTTCACGTGGAAGCGACTTGATTTGGTTCCCGATTTTTGGGAAGCTGGCACTGCCCTTTTTATGACATGGATGGTCGATGCTTGACGTGTCTCCGAAATGGAGTGTCTGGTTGACTTGATTCCAAGGCGGAGCGTAATTCCGACGAGGAGGTCGTTGCTGCCCTTTTAGCGACGTGGACGGTCGGTGCTGCCCCTTTAGCGACTTGGACGGTCGATGCTGTCCTTTTAGCGACTTGGACGGTCGATGTTGCCACTTTAGCGATGTGGATGGTCGGTGTTGCCCTTTTGGCGATTTGGACGGTCGGTGCTGCCTTTTTAGCGACGTGGACGGTTGGTTCTGCCCTTTTTGCGACTTGGACGGTCGGTGCTGCCCTTTTAGCGATGTGGACGGTCGGTTCTGCCATTTTTGCAACTTGGACGATCGGTGCTGCCCTTTTAGCGACGTGGATGGTCGGTGCTACCCTTTTTGCGACGTGGACGGTCGATGCTGCCCTTTTAGTGATGTGGACAGTCGGTTCTGCCCTTTTTGCTACTTGGACGGTCGGTGCTGCCCTTTTAGTGACGTGGACGGTCGGTTCTTCCCTTTTTACGACTTGGACGGTCGGTGCTGCCCTTTTAGCGACGTGGACGGTCGGTTCTTGATTTGACTTGCTTCGCTTCTTGCGGTGTCAGGGTTGAAGTTGACTTGCTGATTCGATGTGATTTGGGTTGACATCAGTACCGCTGCACTGGAATATGGTACCAGGAGCGAATCATCATTTGTCATAAAGCGATTTCCCTCATTCCCAATTTAACAACTTAGGGGTCATCTGTTCACAGTTTAATGACTTAGAGGTCATCTGTTCCCAGTTTAAAGACTTAGGGGTCTATTGGATTGGAGTTTTGGGATTTTGGGGTTAGGGTAGGCATCAGCGTTGCTAACACTGAAGCACACGTGCCAGGAGCAATTCATCATTTGCCTTTTCCTGTTGGGGAGCGATAGCATAGGAAACAGGTTTAGATCCCTATCACCTAAGGTTTTTTAATTTTATGAGCCGTAAGGGTCTCATAAAAGCATTTTCTCCCTACGAGTCGAAAGGATCTCGTAGGTGCACTTTCTCCTTAGGAGTCGTGGGGACTCCCAAGTGTGTTTTTCCTTTGTGAGTCGTAAGGATCCCATGAAGGTTTGTTCTCCTCATGTATCATGAGGACACATGAGTGGGTATTCCCAAATGGAGCATAAATCCGAGGGCGGAGACCAGCCGCGTAACTGGTGATTGTGGTGGGTCATGGGTATGCTGAGAATTATTTGAGCCCGTGGATTGTATACGGAAGTCAATTTGGGGACTAACCGTAGGGCCGGGAGGATTTTGAGAAATTAGATTTTGGTTGGCGTCTGCATCGCTGCACTGGAATATGATATCAGGAGAGACTCATCATTCGCCGTTTGGCGACTTGGAATTTGGATCTTATTTGGCATCAGCATTGCTGCATTGGAATAATGTCAGGAGCAACTCATCATTTACCCCGGGAGGACTTGGGATTTGGTTTTTGGGTCGGCATCAGCACCGCTAACACTGAAGCGTAACGCCAGGAGTGACTTATCATTTGCCATTTCCCGTTGGGGAGCGATGGCTTAGAAGACAAGTTTAGGTCCCTGTCATTTAAGACTTTTCAATTTTATGAGCCGTAAGGGTCTCATAAAAGCATTTTCCCCCTACGAGTCGAGAAGATCTCGCAGGTGTATGTTCTCCTTAGGAATCTTAAGGATTCCAAAGTGTGTTGCTCCATTGTGAGTCGTAAGGATCTCACGCAGGGATTTTCTCCTCATAAGGTTGAGAGGACTTTGCGAGTGTATTTCATCTCTTTTCACGAGTTTGTGCCCTTTCGAGTTTTCACAAACTCGCCGGTAGTCCTGCTGTTTTTACTCACAGCGCCTTTTCGGGTTTTCATCCGTGCCCGTTTTGCTTGTGGACATACCTTTTTTTTGCCGCTGGTGGTACTTTAAAAGTAGTCTCGCCAGAAGGATTTGGGAGAGATAGGGGTCGTTTACGCCCGTGGATTGTATACGATTTTACAGGATGTATGATCCAGACCGTGGGGCTGGTGTGCTCAATTTGCCTGCGACTTGGAGCATTCACGCATAGTATTTCTTGAGATATCGGCCATTGATTGGTGGCATGGGCCTTTCTCCCTCGGCACTTATTAGTTGGTAGGATCCTCCGTCGAACACTTTCTCGATGACTTATGGTCTTCCCAGTTTGGCTCGAATTTTCCCTTGGCATGTCGATTGGGGATGATCGGTCTTTTGAGGACCAACACCAATTCACCTTTCTTGAAAGTGTGGAGACGGGTTATCTTGTCATAGGCTCGTGACATTTAGAATCGATATAACTCCAGATTTTGCTGCACAGCGAGCCTCTTTTCTTCGAGGGCGTCGAGCTTTTCAAGCCGAAGGAGTACGTTTTCCTCCTCCGTCAACTCATGCTGAATGTCCATTCTTATGCTTGGAACTTCGACTTCGAGGGGGAGGACCACCTCCACTCCGAAGAGCAATGAGTATGGAGTGGACTGAGTTGGAGTACGGTGCATGGTACGATATGCCCACGACGCCTCGTGAAGTTTGAGATTCCAGTCTCTGTCTGCTCCCAGAAGGCTTCAACTTCTGTCTGTATAAAGTTGGTGGTTGCAACTTGATTGTTCACCAACACACTTTTGGACAGCTCGATCTCTCCAGCCTTGTACTGCTTCTCGACCCAGTCTTTGAAGATATAGCAATCCTCGATCGCATGGCTCACTACTCGGTGGTACGGGCAATACAGGGGATTGTCGGTCATTTTTGCTTCTTGAGGTCTTTTCGACTCTAGCAATTGTAGACCGTTGTTCAAGGCATCTTTAAATATCTTTCGGACCTTGTCCCTCCTGAAAGAGTAAACATTGTTCTTTTTCTCCTCTAGGGAAGGCCTTTCTCCACCTAGCACTGGCTTTCGAGACCGGTTGGTTTTGGATTCGCCCGCCCTTCGCTTTTCTTCATTGTCGGACGCATTGAAGACATTGGTACTGTTGGAATTCCCGCTTCTATGGTTGTCGTCCCGCTTGCTTTCCAAGTCTTGTCTCTCTGAGAGTCCGGGTAGACTCTTGCTTCGAGCGTTCCAGCATTTGGACTTTCTTGGTTAGCTCTTGAAACGTCTTGAGGCCCGCTGTACACAAGAATGGGACCATCCAATTGCTGAGGTTCCTAATGAGAAGGCTGACGGACTGGTCCTGCTCCAGCGGCGGTTCGCACTTGACTGTGAGATTACGCCATCGGATGATAAAGTCGGTGTTGTTTTCATTCTTCCCCGGCTTGGTCCTCACAAGGTCGGCAATGGAGATTTTATCATTCACACTCATGAACCTTTTCCGAAACAGAGACTCCATTTAGGCAAAGGTAATGACGGACCCGTCTGGTATACTCGCGTACCAGTCAAAAGCGACACCGGTCAGGCTGTTGACAAACTGACGAAGAAGGAGTGCATCATTGCCCCCTGTATTTCTGCACGATGCTTTGAACTGGACGGCATGCTGATTTGCATTTCCCGTTCCGTCAAATCTTTCGAACTTAGGAATGACGTAGCCGCTCGGGAACTCGATCAGATCGTACTGTGCAGGATATGGCCACCCACTACTGCCAACTTCTTTCTGAGCTTCAGCTTCGGCAACCAATGATTTAACCTTGCTGGTGACCAAATCCATTATCCGATCTTGTGTTAGCGGGATAGTGCCGTCTGGGGCCAAGGCATCCCCAGAAGCGGTATGTGGCCGGCTTTCATGCGGCTCAACCAATCTTGGACCTAAAGGGACAGGCATCGGCCGCTTCGGATTGTCATCATTCGGTTCATGAGTAGCGACTTGTGCTTGATTGGGAGGCGCTCGATCAATTTGAGCCGTAAGCTGCATCACAACGTTTGTTAGGTCGTCAATTTTCGAATAGTGCTTGGCCATCTCTTTATCTTTGCTTCTGAGCTGTTTTCGAAACTCTTGAAGCAGCTCTTGCTCAGCGGTCCTGGGGCGGAAAGTCGGCTCTTCCTCGCTATCCGAGCTTAACTCTGCATGGACCAAGGGGTCTTTCTGCCTATCATCCTCGTCGAGAGGGTTTTCATCATCCAGCGGGGGCGGCTGTTCTTAGGGAGAGGCAACCACATTCAAGCCAGATTGGGCTTGGGATGTGGTGGCCCCATCCTTGCTTTTGCTGCGAAGGTTGTCACTGGGGCGCTCGTCTGCTATATAGACCGTATGGATAACATATCCAGCTGTCTTTTTATTATCGGCGACTAATTTCTCGGATCGCTGTCTTGACCCTCCCGTTTCGGTAGCGGGCAGTCGATTGAAGGCGGCTGGCCTGGCCGGATTCTTGAATGGTGCTGACGCTTCATTTTTGGTTTTTCTCTGCTGTTTTCACGCGGCACAAAGCGCCTGATAGACTCTTGAAGAGATAGTGTCATACTTTTTCTGTTGGGGCCGGGACACGTCTCTTTGTAGCGATGTTCGGACCGCTGTCTTCTTGATTCTGGCGGTCATAGCATTTTTCTGAACCCACTTCAGAGGTTCGAAGGAATTGCTGATTTTTATGGCCGACTCAGTCGTCGTCACGGAGTAACTCTGCTCTTGGAACCTCACAAGATTCCACTTGGCCGAAGTCCTGGCCCTCTTTTTGGCTCAATACCTGAGCCACTTCTACCTTAACTTTTCTGTTTTAACTACTTGGCAGACTTCGGATCTTCGGGAAGACGCCCTAAACTGGGCAATGGAGGATTTTGGAGATACGCTCGATTGTGCATTTGTTGGAGTCATCGCCTGAGCTCGTCCGCAACATTTGATGTTGCCCTTTATACCGGAAGTCTTGCCCCCAGCTGGAGTGCCAGAGAGTCGTTCAGACACCGTCTTAAACTTCGGTTGTGGTGCCTTGGCGATCACAACATTCGTCCTCTTGCCCCTTGAGACCGGCTTAGCCACCTGTTTTGCCGGGATCTCTGCCAGATGAGCGCTTCCGGTAGGGTAGATGATGACAGATCTAAACTGGAGGGGCAGTTCCTCCCACTGTCGAATAAGGCTTGCGGGGAGAACCACACGAGCATTTCCCTTAACCACGTACGGGATCGGGGTCGCGTCGGAAGCTGAATTCATCTTGGGAGACATTGTCGTTGAAAGTTGATTGCTATACGGAAAAAAAACATCATTTCAGTACAGGCAATCGATATGTATATTGATTGAGTTCGCATGAACGTTTAACCCGAAATATAGGAGGAGAGAAAGAGTCCCACCGGGCGTGCCAGAACCTGTAGGGTGTTTTTCGTCACCCCATTGAGATGGGAATACGCACGCGCTTGTCAGGCGCATTACAGATTCCCCCTGCCTAGGTTAGGCTGGGGTTTGTTGATTGTGGGGATCCGAATCTCTGGCAGCCGCGGACTGAGCTGCCGTTAATTACCCCTCGCATTTGGAGCGAGAGAACCTCCGATTGACGGGTTAAACTGGTCATGCGAACTCAATGTGCAGTTTTGTGTTTTGAAAGGGTTTGGGATATATCGGGGGCCCCGCAGAGTTTTTACGGGGAGGCCCGCTACCCGAATAGCGGGCTGGGGGTCAAGGGGCCTAACAACCCCCTTGCGGGGTGCGGGGCAGCATCCCGTTAGAAATATTTTTTTTACAGGGACAGTGTCGTGGAGTATGTGTGTGTGTGTGTGTGTATGTATATATGCATATATAAAAAGGGGAAAAGCGTCCAAAGGACGCGTGGGGCCAGCGCCTCTCGTTCTTAGCACGCTAGCGCTGGGCGCCTGAGCGCTGTGCACTTAGGCGCCAGCGCACCACGTGCCCGGCACGTGGGCGCTGGACGCCTGAGGGCTAGGCGCTCGAGCGCTAACGCACTACGTGCCCGGCACGTGGGTGCTGGGCGCTTGAGCGCTAGGCCCTCGGGCGCCGGCAAGGAAAAGGGGCTTTTAGCCCCAGAAATGGGATTTAAACTCCCGAAAGAGAATTTAGAGTGGAGTTAAACTCTTAAGATGTTTTTGGAGATGATGATAGGGGCTTCTCCCTTGAGCTCCGGATCTTCCCAAAGTGGGATTTTTAGGAGATGGGTCTCCTTCTTCCTCCTCTTTTGTCTGGATCCTGAAAAACAAGAAGAATGAGATTTTAAAAATCTCTTATTTTTAATATCTGATGGGAGATCTATGTTCCCCTTTGTGGGTTTTGTGGTGAAAAACTATTTAGTTTTGGAAAAGGAAGAGTAAAACTCTTGATTTAATTCAGAAAGTGAAGAAGGTTTTAGAATCTTGAGGAAGGAGAAGATCACAGATCTTGATTCTTTTTTTGGAGAGAGAAAAAGTTGTTGAGATATTTTCATTATCTTGGCCTTTATAGGCTATACACTTTACATATAGCCCCTTGGGCTTTACAAAAATGGAATTTGCCCATCCCATGGCTCATGTGGCATTTCTTTTTGCACATAAGCCATGGGCTTTACAAAAATTTGTCTTTATGCCCATTTTTCTTACATTTATTCATAAATTAAAAATTAAAGAAATACAACAAAATTATTTATTACAAAATTTTTATTTTGGTATGGGGGAGGTAGGCGGCTTCATGTTCGGGCTCGACCCGGATATTGGCCCACTTGACCTGGGCTTGGGTCTACCTGGCTTAGGGTTGACTTTGATTTTGACTTGGTCAACTGGAGTGTAAATTTTTACCCCAACAATTTTGTAGCAGAATATGCCTAACGGGGTCCGGAAAGTAGTGTGCTTTTGGTCTTCAGGATGCATCTTGATTTGGTTGTACCCTGAGGATCCATCTATGAAGGAGAAGACTTCATGGGTGGATGTGTTATCGATCATCAACTCTGTAACAGGCACTGGGAAGTCATCTTTCGGACAAGTTTTGTTGAGATCCCGAAAATCTATTCAGATGCGTACTGTCCCATTGTTCTTCATTACCGGAACGATATTGGCGATCCAGTCAGGATATTGAACTTCTTGGATGAAGCCGGAGTCGATTAACTTTTTGACTTCGGCATTGATACTCATCTCAAGCTCGAGCCGCATTCTTCTTGGCGCCTATTTGATTGGCTTGACGTCCGGCGATATCGCTGGTTTATGCACAGCTATCTCTGGATCTAATCCCGGCAACTCGGAATAGTTCCATGCGAAACAGTATTTATACTGCATAAGCATGTCCTTTAACACGGCTACCTGTTTCTTAGATAGCAGCTCACTGACGAACGTTGGCCTTAGGTCGTTTGCCATCCCCAAGTCGATTTTTCTCGAGTTGTCTGATGTGGTGTGTATCCCATCTTCCAACTCTTTAGACGCTGGTGGAAATTTTGAGATCACCTCGTTCTCATCTTCATTTGCGAAGCACTGGGAGAGGTCGTTCGTATTCTCGTGCTCACCTTCCTTTGAGAATGTTATCATATGGCAGGTACGAGCTTGTTTCCAAGCTCGATACTGATCTAGACTTTCCCTCGCAGTGTAGGTTGCTCTCGGCTCATGCTTTCGTGGCGGGGCTACCCTCTAACTGTCGGATAGAGCAAACCTGTCTTGCTGATACTGATCCTCAACCCAGTCTTTGAAAGTGAAGCAATCTTCAAGAGGAAGTCCCATTATTCGGTGGTAGGAGCAATAATCCGGGAGATGGATCTCATTCATCTGTTTTGGGTATCGAGACTCTGGGAGTGTCATCATTTGATACTTTATGACAAGGTTGAATATTTTCCTTGTTTTGTCTTGAGGGAAAGAGTACTCCCGACCCATATTCTTCATAAAAGACACGTTCCGGCTGAATTTTCCTCGCTCGCGTGGTTTCTTGGATCCGCTTCGCTGTCTTTGAATGCTGTCCCCATTCTTGACCTTGCTATTGTTTCTACGTCGGGCTTTCTTTTTGCCACGAGAACGTACAGCGGGTTGGCGGTGAAAGGGATCGCCTTCCTCCATAGCCCGCTGAATGATATGTTGCGTCCTGGCTTTCTCGTAAATGGCCATTTCGCGGCTGTGGTCATCCCGAACCCTTTGAACTGCTTCTCTTATTAGCTTTTCAATCTTCTCTTCGAATGACGGACATGATATTCGTACGGTGGGATTTCGCTCTGCTTCAATATCAGCGCTATCCGGAAGGGCATTCTTTTTTCCACCAGATACATTTATAATATAGCAACCATGGACTCGCTCCCGTTTCTTAGACCAAACGTATCCAAGGCCGGCCATCTTCATTCTCTCATTGGGCATCTTTCGCTGAGTCCTAGCAACGTTCCAAATCTTGTTATAGAACTGGGGTTGTCGAGCAGTCTGTTTGAAGGGTACGTCTTGGTGTCTCAATAGCCTTTTCAGTCCCTCTACGTAGTATCTGGGAAGACGGATTGGTTGAAGCCTGTAGAGCGCAGGTTCGTCACCGTGCCATACTTCTTTCTCCACTTTAGTTTTCATGGATTGGTAGAAAAGGATCGCCTTCTCACCTCTTTTCTTAGGAGGGACGTAGAAGGTCTGCAGCTCTTGCACGCTGTATGTACCAAGTGCATCAAGTTCTTTGTAATGTCGTTGCGGGATCAGGGTAATATGTAAACTCTGTTAGCTCCAGCAAAGGTCTGTATTGACGGGCGGATAGAGAACACTGCGTTGGCCTCGTCCTTAGAGTCACTACCAAAGACCAGTATAGGAGTAGATGGTCTTGGCCTATTGCCTTGGGGTTGTCCCGAGTAGACCATCTCTTCATCTTCTTCGGTATCGCTCCCGAATATCGGGATAGTGGCGATGGCTTTTTGTTTATTCTCCGGTTTGCGACATCTTTCCATGTCTTCGAAGTCTGGTAAGAAGTATTTGACGTCTTCATATTTGCAAACTTCATTTATGGAGAATGGGTTTAGCTCCCCTATAACTGTGTACTCGAGGCCGTCCTTGAAGTACTTCATACACTGATGTTGTGTAGAAGGGATGATGTTGTACTCATGTAACCAAGGCTTGCCAAGCAAAGCGTTGTAGCAAGTCTTGCCGTCAATAACATGGAACTTGATGTCAGTGACGAGCAGCCCGAAGCGTAATGTCAGTATTACAAACCTGAGCGTTTGTGATGATTAGGAGTCAAAATCGGAGATGGTAATTTTATCCCGAGCCAAGTGCTGAACGTTCATGCAAATCTCCTTTAGTACTCTTACATTGAGAAGGTTGACGGAGGACCCGTTGTCAACCAGGATCTTCCCTATCTTGATGTCGTAGCAATACCCGGTTACACACAGCGGACGGTTTTGCTCGCACGTTTCGAGAAGGAGGTCTTCATTGCTGAAGGTGATATCAGCCGTATGGACTTCTTCCAGCTCGTCCTTCATCTTTTCTTTCGCCAGGAAGGCTTGAAACTGGTCGGGCTCTTGTAACGCCTTGATCAGGGAATATCGTGCCTCTTTAGACAGGAGAAGGGCATCCAAGATACTCAATTGTGAGGGTATCTTTCTCAGATGCGCCAGGACATTGCAATCCACCTTGTTCTTCTTGAGCGGGTCCTTAGCTGTGAGCTCTTTGACAACTCTATTATCCAGAGCAATCTCCTCAGGGACTTTTTCTTTTCCTTTGTCCCTTTTGCCCGAACCTTTGTTTGAAGGTCCGAGATTCTTTTAAGGCAACGTACGGTTACACAGCTGAATGTTCTCACAGTTCTTCATCTCCTCTTCCTTTTCAGAAGTGGATTCCTTGAAGAGAGGGCCGAGGGCTATTTTTTCGTCAGAATCGCTCCCAAAGGTAAGAACTTAAGGTTTTGCTCTTGTCGGGATGGTATCAACCATATGATAGTTACCGGCAGTTCCTTCACGCTCGCCTGTCACGCTTCTCTGTTCCCGACGGGCTTTGCGCTTCATTTGCTTAAATTGTTGTCGATGGGCAACGTATCCCTGCCACCACTTATTGAAGGCATTACACTTTTCGGTAGGGTGCGTGACCTTCCGATGGTATAAGCAGTAGTTCAGATGCACATCCGGTTCGTCGAGGCACATACTCTCGGAAGTATTTTCTTTGAAAGGAGGCAGCTTCATTCCAATTGACAGAGCTTTGGCGAACTGCTTCCTTATCTTAATTTTGCTCTTGCTGGTGGCAAGGGCACATTTATCCGGTTGAGATACTTTATGGCTTCTCATCATCGGAGCTTTTTCGGCCTGACACCGACACTTGGCCTTTTCGTAAATGGCCGCTTCACGTTCTCGATCAGCTTTGCTCTATTAAAGAGCTTCGTTCAGCAGCTTATCGATGAGGTCATCTGACGGTTCCATGGATTCTAGCTTTGGACCTGCCCTCGGTTTCTCTATGTCAGGAGCTTCTTTGCCATTTATCGACAAGTAAGAGATCATGTGGCAACCCGCTACATGATTCTCGGGTTCTTCCGAAGAATCGTCTCCTTCATCAATATCACTGTTTCCGTTCTCAAGGACATGCTTGAAGAACTCTTCTAGTATGACTGGGGTCCGTGCCTATTGGTTGTATTCCTCTAGTGCATCGATGTATTTATGCAGACCCGTACAATTGCCGTCGAGCTGGACGGGCTTCTTGGCCTTCTTCTTTTTCTTTGAAGACTTTGGAGGCTTGGCCTGGAGGTTTTGTCCATCGTTACCAACTTTTGGCATTGGGCGCGGTTTCAGCATTCCGTCAATAATTTCAGGCTCCAGCGGGCTTTTTCACCTAATCGCCGGACATGCTTGAAGATCTTTCAGCATTTTTTTAGGTTTAGCTGAAAGGACCATTTCCCATGGAGCTTCTTCCACAAATGAGCACGATGTCCCCAGCGTATCCACCTTTTTAGGAGCGTGCTGCTGCTGCGGGTTTACCTTCTAGTTTTCGGACAACGAAAAATTACCCTATTAGTACCGGTTTTTGACCCAGTTTTTAAAGACGTAGCAATCATCGATTGGGTAGTCCATTATTCGGTGGTATGTGCAGTAATTGGGATTGTTGATGTCACCCGATTGCAGTGGGCATCTCGGATCTGGCAGAGTGATGAGCCTGTTGCGTACTGCTAGTTCGAATAGTCTCCTTGTTTTATCCTGGGGAAACGAGTAAGGACGTCTCAACTTCTCTTCGAGGGATCGCGGTCTGTTGTTTTGGCGAATAACCGGTTTTAGGTCACTCAAATGTTGTTGAGTGTTGGCGACGAAGGTCGTTTTCCCTTTGCCCTTTTCATTCCGAAGATCTGTCTTTGAAGAGGACGGCCTATGGCCAATCTGGTCCATTTGGGCCAGTTTTTCAACCAAGGCCTGGAAGGTGGTCGGCTTGAAGAATATCATAAACTAGGATATAGTTGCCCGAGGATCAGGGGCCCCGACGAACATGCCCACAACAGGAGCTTCTTCTATGCGCTGTTCACACTTTGACCATAGGTTACACCACCCAATTGCGTATTGATCCCAGGTCTCTCCCGGTTTTACTCCGGCGTTGATTAATGCCATGATTAGGGTGCGCTCTCTTGCGTTTGCGAACCGCTGTGTGAACAGTAGTTCCATCTCCATAAATGTCTTGACAGAGTCATTTGGGAGCTCGGAGTACCATTCAAATGCTATCTCCGACAAGCTGCCAACAAACTGGCAAAGCAACAGTTTGTCATCGCCCCCAGTATTACCGCACAAAGCTCTGAATTGAGCAACATGCTGATGCAGATTGCCTGACCCTTTATACACATGGTATTTGGGGACCGTATATCCTGGCGAGTACTTAATGTAAGTCTACGGTAGCACCCCGGCCGTCTGTCCGAGGCCAAAATGCGGAAACGAAAACTTTTTCTAAACTTGAAACCGGCGCTATCGCAGACTTTAATCTCGGATTGAACCATTAACCTATAACCAGCAAACTAGAGAAAGGTTAGAAAAGCTATACCGGTCGATCCGTGTCCTTCGGTCTTTGGCCACCAACCCAAGCTCCTCGCGGCATCTCCGATCTCCGGTCTCCTCGTCGGAAAGGGCACCACATCTTCGAATACTTTTACGGGCTCCCGCTTTGTCCGAATCAACTCGGACACGAAGTTTGCGAGCCGACGTATCCAAGGTGATGTAGAGAATGTGTGTGATCACTTTTTCTCTTGCATCCATTGATTCTCAACGCATGAGAGTGTATGGATGGAGGTTGAAGATGAAACCATTGGAAGAAATGGTGAGCTAGAGGAGGAAGAAGAAGAAGAGGCTTTTCTTTCTTGTGTGAGATGAAATATTAGAGAGAGAGTTAGAATGATAAAACACACGAGCAAACCCCTTACATGGCTGCCCTTTCTCTCTCCATCTTTCATTTCACCACTAAAATCAATCACTAAAGATGACATGGTTCAAAGAATAAGACCATGAGTCACCACCCTTGTCCATGTCATAATTAATGCACCTCATCATGAATTAAGCTCACTATTTCCACCAAAGTAAACATTAACCCAAATGTTTAATCCAACAAAAAGATACGGCAACATCTAAAGTAAACTCGTGACGGATCATAAGGATACCCCTCACCTGTATATACATACCTGCATCCGCATTTCAACTGAATGCGAATACGATGAGACTAAAGTAATCCAACAAATCTAATACTAGGATCCGGCTTAAACCAAAGCCCACTAGTATGATCCGTTTGATCATGATTCGTGCGCGACTGCACGTATATGATCGAACCCTGCCATAATACCATACGGCCTCTACAACGTTTCGCCCGAAACTTGAGAAACTGTCTGTGTGGGACTCTAAAGACTTGTCAATACTTTGGCTGTGGATTTAACCACTAGCATGCCAGTGGTACTAGCTGTACGTAATGGGCTGCCTGGTATTGACCAAAAGGGAGGTCGATGAGCGAACTCATCCTGACACCCTACTGAGCCTGTCAGTGACAATATCCGTACAGTACGGTCCGTTCATCTATGAGCATCGCATGTTGGGCCTAGGGGGTTTGTAAAAGTCAGCCCCCCAAAAGCAGTACAAGTCGTGTCGGAGTGTAGCCCAGAACACCCTGAAATACTACTGGAATACCTACCAGTAAATCTCCTGCCTTGGCCAAGGACTTCGTGTAATGGCTCTCTTAGACACAGCGTGATCTCACCCCAAATACCGGGAGAGGCGAAACCCCTGCTGATCCGCTCACTGCCTCCATGTGGCTCGGAACTGTACCCAACTAAAATCTGTTTGCACGACTCCTTTGAGCCGTGGTAGGGTAGTAATCAAAGCACAGTGGGAACTCACACGAGACAAATGACGATCTCAGGTCGATGAACAAACCTGTACACATGTCACCAGGGAACTGCTATCTGACGTCAGGTATAATACCAACTAGCATGTTCCCGACGAGTCCTATCCGGTGTACTCATAACCCAATAAGCATTTATATACATCTTAGGTGATCCAACTGACACCTATGGCTTGTGAGACCAGCCACAGCCCCTCGTCGGGGTCTCGACTGTATACACTAGTCAACTAATGGAGTATCGATGCCCAGTCTCGAAACTCCCACGACTAGGGACCACTTTAAGGATGTGCTTATAGACTACCCAACTCTCACGTATATGATCGCCATCATACTGCTGGTAGTCAAGCAAGAATCCTAAGGGCTCTATCAATGTGTAATAGTGACCTGTAATGTCACCTAAAGCTGTACACGATTATAAAGATAAACTAGATAGTATACTATCATCTTGAGTAAGACTGTCCTACCGGTTTAGGTCCTCTCTCAATCATTGCAATCATGTGCCTGCGATCCAATAATTGACTTTGAGGGCACTATATCCAACAATCTTCCACTTGCACTCAAGGCTAATTATTGCGATGTCGCATACTCACAGCCCGTGTGATACCGAACACCCAACTCCTCTACTAATCAGTTTCGTAAAGCCCGTTTGCGAAACTATTGCATTCGAGGAATAGCCTCAGTGAGTGGATCCGCCCTAATGTTTCTTTCTATGTCTCTCTTTATCTCAAGTTCGCGGAGAAAGCCATCTCCCGAAATGAGCAATACCTGTCTTAGAATATGTCTGGATATCTGATGGGACCTAGTTCATAAATGAACTCCAAATCCAAACTTCTTAGACTGTATCGTCAACTGAATTTAATCAGTATCCCGCGTCGTGCCTCCCTCAGTGTCCGCTTGGATCACCTGTCCAAACCACTGCCCCTCGTCAGAGAGAAAACTATAACTCTGACAGTCACTCTGTCATCCAGGTCACCTTGGAAGCCTGGAATGATAACTGTCTCCTAAAAGAGGCTGTTGTTATCATATCCCTAGAACATCCACTTATGTTCTAAAACTGCTTCCGAACGTTTCTCCAGGATAGGATTAATATCAACTTATAGCATCTAGTGTAAAAACAACGTCTGGTGTGGTACTTGACATCTCATGATTGACTCAATTGCCTAAACAAGTGATCTGCCAATCATGCAGATCCCTCTCCCCTTTAGTCTGTAAGACAGCTTTAGAGAGGGTGACTCCATCACCTGCAGGTATACTACCGCCAGGAGTCGTCCATTCTAAAACACCTTTAGAATGCTGTCTAAGTACACAGATTGGGAAACTACCCAAATCTAGATCTAAAACTATAGATCTAGTAACCAGAATATCTGATATAATATCCATATCCTATGTGGAGAAACCTCTGTGTAACAACCAAAGTATAACCGATCGTAGTATAGGAATTTCACTTCCTACTCTGTGTATGTCATCCAATTACCAGGACATCACACCCTACTACTTTCTTAACAGATCCACCCCTTATTCTGATGAAGTCAAATCTATGACTGTCACATAAGAAATAGATGATCTATCTCCGCTATATCTGCTTTAGTCCATAAATAGACATAAGCTACTTGTCCACTATGCTTCCGCTGCTCCCACTGACTACGACAACCCTCTGGCAGAGTCATATGCACGTACACTTCTAGAGCTAGTTTAGAACAACGCTATACTCATCTTTCTGCCGGGTCTCATAGCCTGGAACAACAGTAGTGTCAAGTCTGGGTAAACAAGAACCTCCCCGTCACCGTCCTTGAGGCTACCGAAGTACCTCTTGGGTGCCTAAGGTTACCCACCATATCTGCGGAGTGGCTAATGGAATGTCAAACCAGATTGAATCTTTAAGTCCTATTAAATTTTCAGTAATCGTTTGCGGTTCTGGAATTACTTCCAGTTCTACCATACTCCCACTACTGTTTTCTGAAAAAAAAATCCATTTTTATTAAAACTGTGGCGGGTCAAAAACAATATCACTATTGATCTTCCAGATGGTAGAAAGTTAACCCTCGTCATAGCCTGGGTCAACCCATAAACTTCCATTACAGAAACGTGCATTGAGTTATCCAGAGTCTGGTTTTAAGCATAAGCCGGACAACTCCCCGTACCTTAATATTGTTAAGATATGAACTATTCTATATCCAATATAGAAACAGAGGCACTGATTTAATTGGAACTAGATTCAAATCATGCAGCTGTTTCCAGTGCATGTCAACTAAATGGAGCGAGGCCGATCAGCATTACTCAACTTAGGAATACATCCAGATATGAGTAACCTGAAAGAGAAGCAAGTCCTCATAATCATTACCATCAACTGAATACCATATACAAGTATCTACATCTTCGATCATCTTGAAGAATCCTGATACTTGCAATACCTGGTTCTCTACTTTATTCATACACCTATAACTTCTCAAAACTTGGACCTTATATTTCTATGAAACACATGCCTAAGAACTAGAGAAGTCATAAGTAAACAGAATATAGTACGAGTACCAACCCCTCTGTCCTAATGGACACTGGACAACATACAATACTCTGTATAAGTCCCCTGAGTCTAATAACTCATTCCCTGTGTGTCGTAGGTTGAAAACTGTACTTATGGTTAAGAAGAATTACACCGCTGTTTAATACTCCTTACCTAACCATCGACTGATATAGGTAAATGTCATGGACATAATTTCAAAAAGTTATATCTCACTTTATAAAAATAAACGTACAGATATATCAATTTGAAATTGGTGCATAACAACGGATATTCAAAACCAAATATTTGCCTTCCGGCAAACAACCCAGGCGATTTCCTCAAATATCACCAATTACAACGAATCCCGATATAATGAGGATGATCACCCAATTCCCAATAACTTACTCCCACTCATCATCTGTAAAACCATACAGATGTGAGAATCAAACCTGGTAAATACATACCCTGGAGAAAGGGCTAATTGGGAAATCAGTTTTCTTTTAACAATACACAGTGAAACTGAAACATATAAATGTTTCGAAGGGGTATCCGGGTATTCCCAGTAATGCCTCTTCCATTATCAGATTCACAACTGTAACCGTAGATTTCTTTGCCATCTCTCCAAATCCCTTTATATGTTTTTAGTCATTACCTTCTGTACACCCCTTTTGGCTAAATGGTTTTCTTCCTTCCCTACCGTTCGGCACCAGCCTATGGTTTGGAAGAAGACTATCCAATAAGCATAATGGGTGTACTCCCCTAATCCTAGGAGTACTCGCAACGCGAGAGAAGGTAAAGATAAAAGACAACTGAATAAACCTTATTTCTATTTCTCCGGAACCAGAATCCATCCCCGAACTGCAACAAGTTCCTTCGAGTTCGTATATAACCATACGATAGAGTATCCAATAAACTGTGGATCTTCGTAGTGATACGGGGTGTTCCGGAGAAATACAAAGGTGAAGTAGGAGTGGCGATGAAATACTTGGTTTGGTCATGAATAGCCGTCGCAATTTACTTTGCCCTCTTACTAATCCCTTTTTTGTCTTTACTTAATACCTTCTGTACACCTTTTAGGCTAAATGGTTTTCTTCATGCCCTACCTTTCGGCACCTGCCTATGGTTTAGATGAAGACTATCCAATTAGCGTAATAGGTGTACCGTCCTAATCCAAGGAGCACTCGCAATCTGAGAGAAGGTAAAAGGAAAAGACAACTGAATAATCCTATTCATTTTCTCCAGAACCGAAAACCATCCTCGAATCTGGAACAAGTTCCTTTGAGTTCGTATATAACCATACAATGGTTTTATCCAATGGAAGTGGATGTTCGTAGTAATACGGGGTGTTCTGGAGAAAAGGGTAAAAGTAGGAGTGGCAATGAGGTATGCAACTTTGACAATCCAAAAGCCAGCGTTTTAAGAAAGTTCGGTTAACTTGGTCACTGAGTCATAGTTAAGGGTCGGGTCATGGTCGCTGCCAAAGAGAGAGAGAAAAGAAACATTCTGTGTGCACTCTAACCTAGATCAGAATGGTTATCAATTTATCTAATCAGGAAACCTCCCACAGTAACCTCAATTTCTCTTCCAAACCTTAAAGAAGAATTAGTCGGGATCACCCGAGGAGTAAACCAACTCATCAGTGGGAATCGGGATCCAACTATCATCGCATGATAACGTGATGGAATCCACTCACGTTATTACTCTCCAGAAGGTATGCGCATATCTGGCAAGTTTCAGTTTCTTTAGAAACTCCCAATGTGATTTTTACCCTATGCTTTTATGACCTTGATGAAGGTCAACAAATCATAAGTCACATGTCATGTTCTACCCGTCATTGTCCAGGTTAATTTGAACCCACCCGTACAAGCCCTTGAAGAAGGTCAACAAGGCTATACGACTGTCCCAAACCAACCTATCTATCTATGCAGCAGAAAAGTAACAAATAGCTACCATACACTATGCCATGACGAAGGCCAACAGACATAGCATGAATACTAAGTGTTACCCGTCTGAAATGACGGAGGGCTACAAATGGTTTTTGGCGAAAAACCTTTAACGTAATGAACTTGATATCGTTGAAGGAACCAGATAGCTTTTTATAAAAATATAGTGGCGAAAACCTTTGCTAAAGAGGTCACTCCCAGTGAAGGGATCTCGGCTCTTTCCCCATAGAATGAGGTGCGGGATATTCCAACTAAATACCACGATGGAAAGCAAAAAGTAATCGACTATAGTGAAGTTATTACCCTGACGCAAACTTCTGTCCGAGGGGTCACTCCCGGTGAAGGGATCTCGGCCCTTGCCTCGTCGACTGAGGTGCAGGATATTCCAACTGAATACCACTGTGCAAAACAAAAGAAAACGTCCTTACAATAACAGCCTTTTGAAAAATGTTCCAATAACATCAGAATAGGTTTGTTTAGCTTGCATTGATCCGAATCAATGCAGTCCCATCAATTAATCACACCACAAAAGAACGAAAATATGATGTACGTATATGCCATCCGCATTCGCCACTGGGTCCCATCATCACCCGTTAGGTTACTTAACTAATGACAGAGCGGGGACTGGACTAGTGCGGGTGTAAAACATTTACAACATCTACTAGTATATATATCAATATATAATAATCGCTCGAGGTATGATAAAATGCAACATCACAGAAATGTAATAAGCATCACAGAACAATACAGATAATCTGGGATCCCCGGGTTTCATAGAGCCGCTACTGAAACTTGACGTTCCCCTGGTCGTATGGGTAGCCTGTGCAATGAAATCCTAGACCCCTATGAGTGCGGCAAGTTACCCGCCAAAACCTGAAGTGAGACAGCCCCTACAGCAAAGTGAATGGACCATCCAGCACTTCACGGAATCCGGTAACTTGAGCACCCCTCCTTGGGTCAACCTGTACCCCCTACGAGTGCGGCGAATAGCCCGCCAATTCTAGAGTGAAGCCCCCTCCGTCTCAAAGCCATGAGATGCGGGCCCGTTGCCTTCTAGAACCCGGCTGCCCGTGCACCCCTCCGCGGGGTAATCCTAGTACAGAAAGTAAAATATACAACGGGTACATCGACCTCAGCCCGGTCGTGCCCCAAAAGAATAATATACAAAAAGGCAGTGACGGCAGTCCACATGTCGGACGCTCGCCCCGCAATATCAAATGTACAAATAATACCACACTGTACTACCATTGCATCCAGGCTATCCACCACGACAAATCCGCAACATCACAGCACAACACAGAACATCAACGTGAATGTCACGTTCGCAAATCCGTCTAAAAGAGCTATAGCAATTAGACAAGATTTACCGCTCGAATGACATTCACGGTCACAGATATAAAGTTAGCACTGTGAACTAACATATTTAAAATTTTCCATCGACAAAATTTCCTGAAGTTGGCCCCAAGCACAAATCCAGCACTCAAAATAATCTGGGCCAAAACTAAAAATACAAGAAACCCCAATTCCAAGTCAGAAACCACTGTAGAAAATTTGGTGCAGTGAAGCTACAGTACTGCGGCGGAACCGCGGCCAAAACGTGGGTACGGCCGCGGTTCCGCAGTGCTACAGTGAGATCATTCTACAAAATTTTTGCAGTGGTCTTAGAAAAGCCTGCCTGATCTTCTGACACACTCAAAATAATTTTTCGACGACAAAAAAATTTCGACAGAAACTTCATGAAATGGAATTGTGGTTTCGGAAATTTCGTTCGATCGATATTTTAAACACGTTAGAGCAAGCTAGTAAAGGTTAATGGCGTGTCTCTGATACCATGTAAGTCTACGGTAGCGCCCCGGCCGTCTGTCCGAGGCCAAAATGCGGAAACAAAAACTTTTTCTAAACTTGAAATCGGTGCTATCGCAGACTTTAATTCCGGATCGAACCATTAACCTATAACTAGCAAACTAGAGAAGGGTTAGAAAAGCTATACCGGTCAATCCGTGTCCTTCGGTCTTTGGCCACCAACCCAAGCTCCTAGCGGCATCTCCGATCTCCCGTCTCCTCGTCGGAAAGGGCACCACATCTTCGAATCCTTTTACGGGGACCCACTTCGTCCGAAGCAACTCGAACACGAAGTTTGCTAGTCGACGTGTCCAAGGTGATGTAGAGAATGTGTGTGATCACTTTGTCTCTTGCATCCATTGATTCTCAACGCATGAGAGTGTATGGATGGAGGTTGAAGATGAAGCCATTGGAGGAAATGGTGAGCTAGAGGAGGAGGAAGAAGAAGAAGAGGCTTTTCTTTCTTGTGTGAGATGAAATATTAGAGAGAGAGTTAGAATGATAAAACACAAGAGCAAACCCTTTACATGGCTGCCCTTTCTCTCTCCATCTTTCATTTCACCACTAAAATCAATCACTAAAGATGACATGGTTCAAAGAATAAGACCATGAGTCACCACCCTTGTCCATGTCATAATTAATGCACCTCATCATGAATTAAGCTCACTATTTCCACCAAAGTAAACATTAACCCAAATGTTTAATCCAACAAAAAGATACGGCAACATCTAAAGCAAACTCGTGATGGATCACAAGGATACCCCCCACCTGTATATACATACCTGCATCCCCATTCCGACTGAATGCGAATATGATGAGACTAAAGTAGTCCAACAAATCTAATACTAGGATCCGGCTTAAACCAAAGCCCACTTGTATGATCCGTCCGATCATGATCCGTGCACGACTGCACGTATATGATCAAACCCTGCCATAATACCATACGGCCTCTACAACGTTTCGCCCGAAACTTGAGAAACTGTCTGTGGGGGACTCTAAAGACTCGTCAATACTTTAGCTGTGGATTTAACCACTAGCACGTCAGTAGTACTAGATGTACGTAACGGGCTACCAGGTATTGACCAAAAGGGAGGTCGATGAGCGAACTCATCTTGACACCCTACTGAGCCTGTCAGTGACAATATCCGTATAGTCCGGTCCGTTCGTCTATGAGCATCGCATGTCGGGCCTAGGGGGTTTGTAAAAGTCAGATCCCCAAAAGCGGTACAAGTCGTGTCGGAGTGTAGCCCAGAACACCCTGAGATACTACTGGAATACCTACCAGTAAATCTCCTGCCTTGGCAAAGGAATTCGTGTAATGGTTCTCCTAGACACAGCGCGATCTCACCCCCAATACCGGGAGAGACGAAACCCTGCCGATCCGCTCACTGCCTCCATGTGGTTCGGAACTGTACCCAACTAAAACCTGTTTGCACGACTCCTTTGAGCCGTGGTAGGGTAGTAATCAAAGCACAGTGGGAACTCATACGAGACAAATGACGATCTCAGGTCGATGAACAAACCTGTACACATGTCACCAGGGAACTGCTATCTGACGTCAGGTATAATACCAACTAGCATATTCCCGGCGAGTCCTGTCCGGTGTACTCATAACCCAATGAGCACCTGTATACATCTTAGGTGATCCAACTGACACCAATGGCTTGTGAGACCAGCCACCACCCCTCGTTGGGGTCTCGACTGTATACACTAGTCTACTAATGGAGTATCGATTCCCAGTCTCGAAACTCCCACGACTAAGGACCACTTTAAGTATGTGCTTATAGACTACCCAACTCTCACGTATATGATCGCCATCATACTGCTGGTAGTCAAGCAAGAATCCTAAGGGCTCTATCAATGTGTAATGGTGACCTGTAATGTCACCTAAACCTGTACATGATGATAAAGATAAACCAGATAGTATACTATCATCTTGAGTAAGACTGTCCTACCGGTATAGGTCCTCCCTCAATCATTGCAATCACATGCCTGCGATCCAATAATTGACTTTGACGACACTATATCCAACACTTAATTTGGTCGTACCAGCCTAGGTAAGGTCGCCCAGTTCTAACGACTTGGCCTGCCGCTTCGTTCGCTTGATGAGCTCGTATTTGTTGAGCTATGTAGTCATCAAAGGTAGCTTTGGAGATCGTCTCGTCCTTGGCTGTTGATAAAGCCGGAGGAGCATTTGATGTCTCCCCTCTGTCGTCTTCAATGATTATTGGAGGGTCTTCGGCCGTAGGATCCGGTTGGATCATCATCCCCACCATGTCTTGGAAGAGAAGCGCCATCTGTTTTATATTAGCTGCTTGTTCCGAGGCCTCTTTATCTTTCTTTTTGAGCACCCTCCGTAGGAATTCGGTGTCAGTCTCCTACTCCTGGCGTTGTTCCGAAGATACTTCCGAGTTTTCTTTCTGCCCAGTAAGTGCGGACATCCTTGTCAACATCTCCTGAAGCTATTGTTGTTGCTCCTGAGCTTTTGTCACAGACCGTGTGAGTGGTCGATGATTCACGGAAGCATGACTATCCTCTTTTCCGAATGCCATGTAGACGATATGCACAACCATGCCCCTAGACTTAGGGCGTTTGGGTCCACTACCTTTGAAATTTGCCGCGGGCAGGGGGATCTTCTCCGGCCTTCCCCTCTTATGGGAGGTCGAAATTGAGTGGGCCATTGCAGCAGGCACCCATGCAGACGATACCTTTCATGGTATGGCAGAGGGATGGTCCTCCTTTTGCCGAGCCTTCGTATTCTTCAGCCAGCGAGAGTAATCTTTGTCAATTACAAAGTCTTGGACTTTCCGCCAAACTCTGTGGATCTTGGAGGACAACCACTGAGGAGGCTGTTCCGGCTTTACCTGTGTTGTGTTTTTGACAGGCGGAGGAGACTTCTTCAAGATGGCGGTTGGAGAGTTCTTGCGCAACCTCCTTAGCAGCTCGAAGCTGTTTCTGGTTGGAACAACAGCGTCAATTTAAACCATTGGAGCTGGTGGGGTAAGTCCAGCGGGGGAACTGCCCCCAGCTTTCCTCACTCAGCGCCAGTGGCGGCGTCGAGCGTGTCTTGCGGATGGGACCACGTCAGTTGTAGAAGCGACCTTATCATGCCCCTTGCTTTGATGAGGGGTTGCTATTGGTGCCAACCTGTCGAAGACTGACGTCCGTTGAGAGGGAACGTCTAGCATGTCGAAGACTGACTTTCGAATAGGGGAAGCACTGGTAATGATCTCACCCGTAATCGGAGTTGGAAAGGCCAGTCTTGCGAAGACTGATCCCTTAGCAGGAGAATCCCCTTTGATGACTTCGTTTACCGGGGCTGGAATGGCTATCCGTTTCGGGATAACCCCTTCAGGTATTGCGGGTCTCTTTACGGGCCCAGTGGAGGTTTGGCTCAGCCTATCAAAGACTGAGGCGGCAGACTTGGATGACCCGTTGAGAGGGGCCATGGTGGTTGCAAGCCGATCAAAGACCGACTTCTTTGGGGCTTCTTGTGATGGCATTGAAACATTGAAGCTCATTGACGGGAGGATGGTTCCGAAGATCAGTCCAGTGGTGGCATGAGTCACCTATTCCGTTGGTATTGCGAAGATGGAGGCCTCTTGGGGCCCATAAGTCACTCCTCCAGCAGGGACGAAGAGGGAGTTGCTGTTGCAATTGGTGCAGTTGGAAGCCATCGTTGTCATCTTCTCTTCTGCATGGAGCAAGACACTAAATCTTAGTACCTCGAATCCAAGGGCAACCATATTAAATCGCGATTCGTTCGCGAACACAACACACAAAGTGTGGAGTGGAAGGAGGAAAAGGTCCCACCGGGCGTGTCAGAATCTGTTTATCGCCGAAAACAGAGACGAAACCGCGTAGGTCGTCTTGCCTGAATTTGGGGGCAGATGCTATTTGGTTTTATCCATCCACTTCTCTGAAGATGCCATGCTGATTTATGGCACCGTGTATCAAAGGATTGGATAGATGCGGCCATTGTAGCAGACTTCGTCAGATTCCCCCTCGTTATGAGGGGTTTTTGATTGTGGGGACGCTCTTCCCTGCAGGGGCAAGTCCCTACAGTTAATTACGTTACCGCGTAGCAATAACCACTTTCTCCTGCTCCAGAAGGTCATTTCATGTCATCTATGTTTATTTTATTTTTGGTTGCCCATGGATTGTATACGGAGACTAATTTGTGTTGTCGGCCGTAGGGCGTGGATTAGTCCAAATCTGTATTTTCTTAGATTTGGGTTTGATTTAAGGATCGTTAACCTTGTTTGAGATTAAGATCAAAATATTTCTTAAGGATACGTTAATCCGATATTGGACCAAGATCTACTTAACGGGGGATCAGGATCATTTTTGATCCGACAAAAGAGCATTTTGGCTCTATCGTTTTAGTTTAGGGACGTTACGGTCCATGGCTAGTTTAAGGACATTGTAGTCCAGTGTTAGTTTAAAGACATTGTGTTCCATAGAATTGTTGGTTGTCGGGATCTGCCACCTCTCTGAAGACGTTGAAGAATTACAACGCATATATCAGAGGTGTGGGGAGATGTACCCTTGAACCAATGAATGTTTGTCCGAAGCTTGATGGTCTTGTTTGGGACTAAGACCAACCTGGAAACTAAAGAGCCTATGGGCTCGATTGATTAGGAGCTGGACCAACTTGGGTTCAACCCAATCATTTCATTTTTGACGAAAGTGTTAACCACTTGCTTGGTGCTTCGTCCCCTTTCTGTGCCAACAATGCCGAGCATTCATTTGGGTTATGATGCCCTTGCTTCCTTTTTTTTTGTTTTTTATGGAGTGTTAAATACTCTTTATGGCGCCCACGTGCAGAGCATGTGAGGCGCTCGGCGCTAGGCACTAGGTACTGTTTGATGAGTGCAGAGCACTTTATATTAAGCAGCGCCCATGTGATGGGCACGTGAGGCGCTTGGCGCTGAGCGCCAACCAAAATACTAAGCATTATTTATTTGAGCAGCGCGTGAGGGGCACGTGGGGCGCTTGGTGCTGAGCGCCAACCACTGAGTGCTAGGCACTCTTTATTGAGTAGCGCCCACGTGAGGGGAACGTCAGGCGGCGCTATGTCTTTCTTTGTATGTTTTTCTTAAGAGTTCAATTCTTTGTTCTCCCGTGGATTTTCAATCCCCAAGAACAAATTCATCCCCACGAGAATTAAATTCTCATTTGTGGGAGACTTCTTTCATGGATCTCAGATCCAGGGAAAGAACTATATTCTTTTATGAGGGTTAAACCCTTTAATATGCAGATGAGATGCTCTAATCTCTATTATCTTTATTTACCTTGAAGAAAGTTCTTCTTCCTTCTTCTTTCTTAAAGCTCTTTTTTTGCTTGCTCTTCTTTTTGAACTTTAAGTTTTTTTTTGGGAGGGGGGTCCTCCATACAAGACTTGAAGTCTTGGGGCCTTTATATAGTGGAGGCAAGTTTGCTGATTTAGTTAAAGAAATCTCTCATTGAGGGATTCTTAATTGATTTGGGGATTTTATCCACCGTTGGATTTTTGATCCAAGGACCTCTGCTTTACAGAAGATATTTTTCTTATTTTTAATAAGATTGGGAAAATATTTTCCATACAGAGCTTATTCTGTAATTTGGTGATTTTTAATCACCATTGGATCTTTAATCCAACGGTGCTCTGTTTTACAGAACGTAATCTTTCTTATTTAGAAAGATTGGGGAAATATTTTCCCATACAGAGCTCATTCTGTAGCTTGGTGATTTTCACCATTGGATTTTTAATCCAACAGTGCTCTGTTTTATAGAGAGTAATCTTTCTTGTTCAAAAAGATTTGAGGAATATTTCCTCAACAGAATTTAATTCTGTAGTTTGATGATTTATCATCTTCATTGGATCTTTGATCCAACGGCAGAGAACTTTTATTTCTTACGCCGGCACCCTCGTGCGGGCCACGTGAGGCGCTACCTCAGAGTTTTTAACTCTTGGTGCCGGCGCCCTCGTGCAAGGCACGTGAGGCACTGCCTCAGAGTTTTTAACTCTTGGCACCGGCGCCCTCGTGCAAGGCACGTGAGGCGCCGCCTTATTACTGAAGGTGTCTTTTCGCCTTCTTTTTTTGCTTTTCCTATGTCAGATACTTGGAAATAGTTCCATCATGCATAACATTTTTTGTGCCTAGACTTAAATGTCTCCCTTCATAATCTGAAGCAATGCTTCTCTTCTCTTTCACGTTCAGAGAATTATTTTAACAGAGAAGAGCTATGGCTTGAAATCGTTCATATGCTCGCCGGCAGCCATGGGTGGTGCCTATTGAGGATATTGTTCCTCGTTTTGCTTCCCGTTTGGTGAACCCTGCTCTTACGGATGACCAATGCGATATGGTGCTGCATGAGCTCTTGACTTGTAGAGGATCTCCTCTCCCCGTTGGCTCCATTTGGCTCCGGATAGTCTTCTTTTCCGTGCTCGATGATATTCCCCCTCATCCAGCGGAGACGACTCCGGTGATACTCGAGGCAGCGGAGGACAAGGTCGAGTGGATTCATGAGGTACTTTTGATCACCATGGCTCTGAGGGATTGCTCTGTTCAGCTGCTAAGCCAGATACGGGCTCAGCGGACCATCATGTCTGCCTTCGCTGATGGGCATGGTGCTGACCGATGGGGAGTTACTCTTCGTGAAGATCGCCGCTTTGCCATGATGGAGAAGGCAGAGAGGGAGTTAGAGAATTTTATCCATAGTTTTGTGAATCCATGTACTTTTGATCCCATGTATGGTGATCTATTTCTTGTAGAATAAAATGTTCAATTAAATGCTTTCTTTTTTTCGTTGAACACATGTTCTTCCTCTGATGTGTGCGTATATGAATGAGCCCGATTTCACACATATCTGTAAACGAAACTTAAACTGGTGTAAACAGAAACAAATAGCTCTTGGCCGAAGATTTTGGTGAGAACAACGACCTCTATATAAACCCCTCTTCCAGACGACTCAGGTAACTCGAATCGAATCCAATACGCCGCTACTCTATCCATCTATTTCTCGGTGCTTACTTGATTGTTAGAGGGTCCTATGGTGGTTTCCCACCCCAGAACTTCCTTTGCATTTAGCTCGGTGTCAACAACAACCCATTGAGACCCAAACACTCAATCTTCCACAACAAATCTCAGCCGCTCAGCCGCGCTGACCGCAAGATCGACGGAGAACAACATCTGAGGGAGATTTCGACCTCTTTCAGTTGGCGCATTTTTTGGGAACTCTTTTTCAACGAAAAAAGTTGATCTTCTGCCTTCGATATAATTACCAGAGATCATTACAACGGAGAACCAAGAGCGAGCCATCCCTCGCTTCGCAATGGAGGTGGGGGTGGTTCCACTCCACCTCCAAACGTCGTTAAAGCCCTAATGGCATGGATCGACTGACTGTTGGAGATAGTAGACGCACTCGTTCATGTTCAAACTGCCGCCCAGGCCCAGCAAACCGCCGCACCTGCTCCCCAGAACGCCAACGGGAATGAGACGGCAGACGAACGCGCTCAAGTTCTCAGTCTCGCTCGTGTCAATCCTGACACCACGGAACACAGGCGAGCCAATTCTGACAATCACAACCTCCATACGACGAATGATTCCATGACACGTTGGGTGCCGAACAGTTCAATGCCGAGATATCAGTTCAACTCTCACTGCACTCTCTCGTTCTCCAAGGCAATGTCGGTCAGAACACCTGATTGCAGGAACGACCGACGTCGCCCTGATCACTGGGGCCTTGCACATGGCACTCGCCGGGGAAAACCATGAAGGGTCCAAGCCGAGGATCTGAGGAACGTGATAGAGCGAAGTAGAAACTGTTCCGTCGCCCAAGACCGAAGCGGGTATAGCGTGGACTCCGACCAGGGAGAATACTCGGGATACTAACAATGACTCGGCGTCCTCAAGAAGAAGATCAAGGACATGCAGCTTTCCACTTGCCTACCTGAGGGGTCGATGAGTTATTTATCAGACACTCTCACGAAGCCCTTCACTGAGCAGCTACTAAGAAAATGAGTTTCTTCCCGGAACAAGCCGTCCAAAGTTGCTCTTTTCGATGGGAAGTCTGACCCAAAAGACCACATGGACGCGTTCACCACGGCCATGAGCTATAAGGATAACTCGAACACCGCTCGGTGCCGAGCATTCCCCGTCACCTTCATCCGAGCAGGAAAAGACCGGTTCCGCGACCTGACTCAGCACTCGATCTCGACCTTTGAAGAATTGGCCACACAGTTTCTTAGCCACTTCGTCGGCAACCGGTGACAGAAGAGGTCGGTTGACTATCTATTCACTATCAAGTGCGAGGACAGGGAGTCTTTCAAAGACTATATTGGCCAATTCTACAATGCCCTTCTGGAGGTACCCGAGCACCGGAATGAGACGGTCATGTTCCCGCCAAAAAAATTTGGCTCAGAGCTTGCTGTTCCATTATAAAAATAAAGGGAAACCTCCACGTGTTAAACACATATACCCACATGCAAAGCATATAAGTATTGCCTCAAATAGGTTTAAATCCTTAAGCGCTTCACGTATTTTTCACGTGAGTGCTAGCGTCAGCCTTTGTTAGGATTAAATCCTATAATGGCGCCTCACGTGGAACACACGTGAGCACTGGTGTGCAAAGCACGTGAGTGACTATTTATAAACGAATTAGATTCGTAGGCGGCGCCCACATGCATAGCTGTCACGACCCGAAGGTACGGAACGTGACTGGCACATAGATTACGAGACATCTAAAGGAGTAACGTAACCTAAGTCGGCCAAAACCTAGAAAATCTAAACCATAACCAATGAGAGTGAAGGAAAACCTTTTATGAAAACGACCTTAAAATCAATTAAGTTGTATTAACCCCTTTTTGAAAACATCAAAAATTTTCCGAAAATTTCGGCAGAGTCTCCTTTGTAAATACTAGCCCCCAAAATGGGTACAACAAGATATATAAACCTGCAATAACAAAATGGCATCCTCAAGCGGGAGCTATCCCTTTGCCCAAGGCGGATCACAACCACACGCAATATGTATATGATATCAAGAAAATAAGCAGAATGAAGCACAAAAATAAGAAAACACAACGTCGGCTCAAGTGAGCTTGACCCCAGAGAAACCATATATACACAAATCTTTCAGTCTCATCACTAGGTCGGATATACAAATAAGAAGTGGTATATGGGGAATACTAGATATAAAGAAAGTACAACAAGATAAAAGTGTCCTCGCAACCCACCTAAGAGCAATGTCACGAGTCTGAGCAAAAGAAGCCAATGATAAGATAAGACCGCCGCTACAAAGCTGACGGGTCTGACCTGCAAGACACTGTGGCACAACGGGGGTGAGTTTCCAGCTCGTGAGTAGATTATAACATCTAATAAGGCTATTGTAAGAATGCACGCAAATGCGTCACAACATGTATGTCTAGATGTGATGTAATGCCACTAGTATGTATGCACATGTATGCAACATCAATACGAAATCTTTATGTGTTTAAAATACTATAAGCTCTGCATTTTTAACTTAGAAAAAAAGAATATATGTGCAATAGCTAAAGTACCATCAATGGAATCATCTGAAAACCGTGTCAAGCATCGACACCAAATATGGAAATATATATGTCTCAATGTCTCACTATATCAATGTCTCAATACATCGGGCTCCGTCAGTCCGGATCGGCCCATATCAACAAATCTTACGACAACGGTCGGTATCCTCCGGATATCCGCCGTGCCAGACATCACCGGTAGGTAGTCTTCCCCTGCCAGGCTCATCTTCTACAACTCGATCTTCTTGCCGTGGGGTACCATACCGGGCCCACCATGTACCCGAGACGGTTCATCCACTCCTCGAATCGGGTCTCGAAATCCAACAGAAAACATGAAAACTCATGGTGGACGACACATACATCACGAGAAAACCGCAACTTTATTTTAAAAATGATAATAATAATGCTTTTGTTAAAGTCTTGCTGTTTTCCCACAAAATCCAGAAATCTCATCAATACTGAAATTCTCAAGAAAATCATAATACCCAACATGTTGTATATGATAAATCCTTATGATGTCAAAGGTATGCAATGTGATTTATGGCTAGGAATCTATATAAGCATGATGATGAAGTGAGGTATATATATATGCTATGCAATTCAATGGATCATATACGATGCAAGTGCTGATACTGAACTAAGCAGGTTCTACAGTGCTCGTGGCATGGCAATTACCAAAGACATGTGTGTCATATGAATAGTCCGCATGCAACATGAGCCAATGGTAATAGTGTAAGTGTCCTAAGTGGTGATATCACACAGGTATATAGATATTCTTGTAATGCCAGCAGACGAATAACTAGACGGGTATGTATATGAATGAGATGGTTAACTAACTAACTATGCATATAATTTGCAAGTAATAAAGGGATCCTAACTGTGGGGCGCCTTGAGCCATCCAGACAATTTCCCCATAGATGTATACATCTACTCATCCGGACGCCTCGCTAATCTGATCCAACCACCGCTTTGTCTTTGCGCGCCGCGCCCGATGTTTCCGCAACCGATCCTAAAATTGCATAACACAAACTTAAGATTACACATCAAGAAACAACGCAAGTAACAAAATAAAAGAATCAACACTGACAAGTTAGGCATAACGTGCACTAAACGCGCGGAACACACACGAAAACCACTAAAAGCTTAACTAAAATCATCATTTCGGGGCAACCGTCAAAACTAAAACCCGACTAAACCAAATTATCCATCCGCACACCCTAAAAGTCGTAGGAGATGCTATAAATATCGTCGATATATTGCAATTAAATCACCTCCTATATTTATAGAAAACCAAGTAAACATTAACATAGCGATTTCGATGCAAATTAACATCGCGAATTAACGATATCGCAATCACAATCTAACACCAACATCCAATTCAAACTACTAGATGGCCACAACAAAAAGTTAACCCAATTACAATGCTTCAAACCCTAATTAAAATTTCAAACATTTTCTTGAATTTCATTAGCAAGCAATTTTAACCAAATTTCACACTTTAAATATCTAATTTAGCATATTTAAACTACCAATTGAACATTAGATTAGAATTATACCTCTCAAGTTAAACCCTAGCTTGCACTTGACCTCTAAAGATGCCTCCTTTCTCCTTGTTTTAAACAAATTTGGGTTTGGGAAGAGATAGAATAGGGATTAGATTTGAATTTTGTAAAGAAATTGTGAATTTTTGTTGATTTTTGATGGAGTTTAAAGGAAAAAAAGAGAGGGGAAAATTGGGGAGCTGCTGGAAAGAGGCTCGGCCTGGGGTAAAGTGGAGGAGAGAATGAGGGAAATGTGTGGAAAATTCTACACAAAAAGTCCTTCACATGTTCATTTAATGCTTAACACATCAATCTTTACAAAAAAAACCCATTTTAATTCTATTTTTCAACCATAGAACTACAATCTTGGAAAGTTTTGATAAAATTTTTGTTAACAGTAGACTTTAGTTTATAATGTTTCCTAAGTGTGTAATTTACCCATTCAAATTTGTATTTATCACTAATTTAATGTATATTTAAAAGCTTAAAATAATATTAAAAATAATTAATTAAGGAAATTTTTTTAAATAACTAGAAATTTTTAAGTGACAATTTAGAGGCCAAATTCTAGCAATATCTTATCTAAATTTTGTATAATTAAGCTTATATTGAAAAATAGTTATTTTGGCTTTTTACGGAAAAAACTGATTATTTTACCGATTATCGAAAAACTGCCTGAACGATTTTCGAAGCGTTACAATCTTCCCCCCTTAAAGAAATTCGGTCCCCGAATTTAGAATTTAACTACGCATACCTTCAAAAAAATGGGGATATTTCTTCCTCATCTCGTTCTCGGTCTCCCAGGTGACCTCCTCGCTGTTCGAGCCACACCAAAGAACCTTGACGGACGGTATAACTTTCGACCTCAATTTCTTCACCTGCCGATCCAAAATGACCACCGGCTGCTTGGTGAATGAAAGATCATGCTCCAGCTGGACCGACTGGTGCTGAATCGCATGAGAAGGGTCATGAAGGTACTTGCGGAGCATCGAAACATGGAACACGGGGTGAACATCGGGAAAGCTGGGCGGAAGAGCTAACCGATAAGCCACTGAACCGACACGCTCTAGGATCTCGAAGGGACCAACATATCTAGGACTAAGCTTCCCTTTCCACCCAAATCTCATCACACCCTTCATCGGAGAGACCCTCAGGAAAACATGATCGCCAACAGCGAACTCGAGTCGGTGACGGCGCCTGTCAGCATATAATTTCTGCCTACTCTGTGCTGCTCTCATCCTGTCCCGAATCAGCTGTATCTTTTCGGTTGACTCCTGTACGATCTGCGGCCCCAAAATACTGCTCTCCCTGAGCTCTGTCCAACATACAGGCGATCGACATCTCCTCCCATATAAAGCCTCGAAAGGTACCATCTGAATCGTTTCCTGGAAGCTATTATTGTAGGAGAACTCGATCTAGGGCAAATGATGATCCCAGCTACCACCGAAATCTAAAACACAAGCTCTGAGCATATCCTCAAGAGTTTGAATAGTACGCTCTGACTGACCATCAGTCTGCGGATGAAAAGCTTTGCTAAAACTCAATCGGGTGCCCAAAGCCTCCTGAAGTTTCTGCCATAATCGGCTGGTAAACTGGGTGCCTCGGTCGGACACGATGCAAGTCGGGATGCTATGCAGTCGCACGATCTCATCAATATAAACCTGGGCATACTGAGCAAAACCAAAAGTGGTCTTCACTGGCAGGAAGTGAGCCGCTTTCGTCAGTCGATCTACAATCACCCAAACAGAGTCATACCCTCGATTGGTCCTGGGTAAACCCACAATGAAGTCCATGGAGACCTGTTCCTACTACCACTCAGGGATGGGCAAAGGCTGTAACTCGCCGGCTGGCCTTTGGTGCTCGGCCTTGAGTTACTGACAAGTCAGGCATCTCGATACAAAGTCTGTAACATCCTTCTTCATCCCGTCCCACCAGTAAACCTCTCTCAAATCACGGTACATCTTGGTGGAACCTGGATGCACACTGTACACTGATCTATGTGCCTCCTCAAGGATATCACGCCTCAGTCCCCCAGAATCTGGTACGCACAGTCGAGTCCCAAATCGAAGTATCCCCTGATCATCAATCACGAACTCGAAAACTCTACCCTGCCAAATCTGCTCGATAATCTCTAAAATACGGGCATCACCAGACTGTGCCTCGTGGATACGGTCAAGTAACTGTGGGCGTGCTCTGAAATGGGCCAGCTGTCCCCCTGTAGGAGTAAACTCAAACTGCACTCTGCTTTCACATAAAACCTGCCAATCCGCCGTCGACTGCATCTGTATTGCGCTCAAACAAGATAGGCTACCGCCGTGCCTCCTACTCAAAGCATCTGCCACTACATTTGCCTTGCCCGGATGGTATAGAATATCGCAGTCATAGTCTTTTACCAACTCCATCCAACGGTGCTGTCTCAGATTTAGATCTCGCTGCTGAAAAATATACTTCAAGCTCTTGTGGTCAGTGAATATCTGGCATGACTCGCCGTATAGGTAATGTCTCCAGATCTTAAGTGAAAATACCACTGCAGCCATCTCTAAATCATGAGTGGGGTAGTTCTGTTCGTGTTTCCTCAACTACCGAGAAGCATACGCGATAACTCTATCGTGCTGCATCAATACACAGCCCAGCCCCACTCGAGAAGCATCACAATAAACCACGAAACCGCCTGATCTTGAAGGCAAAGATAACACTGGTGCAGTAATCAGACGAGTCTTCAACTGCTGGAATCTATCCTCACATGCCTGGGTCCAATCAAAAGGAACCCTTTCCGAGTCAACCCGGTCAACGGTGCAGTAATACGGGAGAAATCCTGGACAAAACGTCGATAATAGCCGGCCAGACCTAGAAAGCTGCGAACCTCTGTAACTGATACTGGTCTGGGCCAACGCTGCACTGCCTCGATCTTCTTCAGATCCACACAAATACCATCTCTCATCACCACATAACCCAAGAAGTCGACACTGTCTAGCCAGAATGTGCACTTGGAAAATTTGGCGAACAACTGATACTCCCTCAAAGTCTGCAATGTGATACGCAAGTGCTGCTCGTGCTCCTCCCTGCTCCGAGAATATAGCAAGATGTCGTCAATGAAAACAATGATGAACTGATCAAGATACGGCCTGAATACACAGTTCATCAAGTCCATAAATGCTGCCGGGGCATTGGTGAGCCCGAACGACATCACCAAGAACTCATGATGACTATATCGTGTACGGAAAGCGGTCTTCGGAATATCCTCCTTCCGAACCCACAACTGTTGATAACCTGACCATAAATCAACCTTCGAGAAATACCCCGCACCCTGGAGCAGATCAAATAAGTCGTCAATGCGGGGTAGGGGATATGTGTTCCGCACAGTAACCCGGTTCAGCTGACGATAATCAATTCATAAGCGCATACTGCTGTCCTTCTTCTTAACAAACAGGACGGGCGCACCACAAGGTGATACACTCGGTCGGATAAGCCCTTTATCCAGCAAGTCCTGTAACTGATCCTTCAGCTCTCTAAGCTCCGCCGGGGCCATCCGATAAGACGGTATAGAGAAAGGCCCCGTGCCGGGGATCAAGTCAATGCAGAACTCAATCTCGTGCTCCGGTGGCAGATCAGGCAGCTTGTCAGGGAATACATCAGGAAACTCTCTTGCAACAGGGACCTGGTCCAACGGAGCCTCTGTGGTGCTAGTATCACAAACATAGGCTAAGAATCCCTGACACCCTTTCCGCAAAAGCTGACCAGTGCAAAGAGAAGAAATCAAGCTGGGAAGGGTAGCGCTACGATCTCCCTGAATAACAAGAACCGGCTCACCAGGAAAACTGAATATGACTGCCTTCTCACGGTAGTCCACAGATGCATAACAGGTGGCTAACCAGTCCATACCAAGAAGAACATCGAAGTCTAGCATATCAAGGAGAATCAAATCAACTGAAGAATCCCTCTCCCCGATACGAACGGGACACGATCGGTACACGAAACGAGCAACAAATGACTCGCCTACAGGAGTAATAACAACAAGCAGCTGATCTAACGAAGAAGACTCTCGGCCCAACCTCGGTGCAAAGTATGTGGATACATAGGAATGTATGGAGCCTGGATCAAATAATACCCGTGCATCAAAGGAACATACTGGCAGAGTACCGGCATTGGATGCCTGTGCATCCTCAGGAGTCAACGCGAACACTCGGGCTTGTCCACCACTAATAGCTGGCTGTCCTCTGCCTCTGCCTCTGTCGTCTCGTCCTCTATGAACAGGACCGCCACACCCACGACCTCTAGGAGCATCTGCCTGGTGTGGAGTCTCATCAGGGGTAGGAAGTAGAGCTCTCTGAGGAGGTGGTGAAGGTGGTAAGGTCCCATGTGGCACTGTCGCCGCACCCTGGTGCTCCATGGTATAGTCTCTGACATGATGGTACTGACTCCCGCACCGAACACATCCTGGCGACGACTGCTGGGTCTGTGGATATGAACAAAATAACCGACCCCGTATTAATCCTCTGCCGCCACCGTCTCCCGAAAAGAATCTATCACGGTGTCTACCCATCTGCCGCTGAGTTGGTGTATCAGTACGAATCCTCTTCGGCCCAGAAACGACCGGAGTCTCAGAAATGCGCTTCTCCAAAAGTAAGGCTGCATCCATCGCGGCTGCGTATGTATCAAAGTGCTGGGCGCCGATGGCAAGGAATAACTGTGTATCAAGTCCTCGCACAAACCTATTTATCCTCTTCTCTTCTGTGTTTACTAGGTACGGAGCATAACGGGACAACTGAGTAAACTATATATCATACTCGGACACTGTCATCCCAGGAGTCTTGCGCAAAGACTCAAAACTACGGGCTCGAGCATTTCGGACACTCTTCGGAAGGTAACGGGCAAGAAATGCAGCTGTAAGCTCGTCCCAAGTCATATGAGGTAGACCTGCAACTCGGCCTCTCTCTAGTAAATCGTACCACGTCTGGGCAAGGCCCTCCAGAAGAAAACTCGCGAACTCCACCCATCTATCATCAGAACACCTCAACGAACGGCAAATCCTAGCCATCCTATCAAGAAATTCATGTGGGTCCTCTGTCGCATCCATATCGGTAAAAGCTGGAGGTCTCAGCCTCATAAACTCCAGTAGTGATGCGGGGATAGTCGCAGTAGTAGCAGAAGCAACCATCTGGGCAGCAGGTACAATCGTGGTCTGTGCGGTGGAAGGAACGTCCTCGGATCTTTGTGTCCGACTGGACTCAACTAAAAATCCCATCAACTGTCGTAACTTCTGCATACCGGCCTCTAATCTGTTAATATGGTTGGGAGAAGGCGGATCAATCTGACCCTGAGAGGTAGGTGTATCATCCCGCTCGATCCTCGCCTCAGACGAGCCCGCTCGAAGCTCATCCCTAGCGGCAGCCCGCTGAGCTCTCGTAGTCTTTAGCGGCATCGAAACTGGAATAAGAAACATGAGCGATAAGGACATTGCAATTGAATCAAGGAATATATGAAATCAAGGAGGAAATACAAGAAATTATAACCTAAGGTCACTTAGGCGGAGTACCGTATCGTAAGCATGCCACGGAACATACCCACGCTACACCACTCTGCTTAAGTCACCTACTCCATTTACCAAGGGTCGTCCTACACTCAAAAAGGTAAAACCTACGCTCTGATACCAACTATGTCACGACCCGAAGGTACGGAACGTGACTGGCACTTAGATTACGAGACGTCTAAAGGCGTAACGTAACCTAAGTCAGCCAAAGCCCAGAAAATCTAAACCATAACCAATGAGAGTGAAGGAAAACCTTTTATGAAAACTACCTTAAAATCAATTAAGTTGTATTAACCCCTTTGTGAAAACATCAAAAATTTTCCGAAAATTTCGGCAGAGTCTCCATTGTAAATTCTAGCCCCCAAAATGGGTACAACAAAATATATAAACCTGTAATAACAAAATGGCATCCCAAGCGGGAGCTAGCTCTTCGCCCAAGGCGGATCACAACCACACGCAATATGTATATGATATCAAGCAAATAAGCAGAATGAAGCACAAAAATAAGAAAACACAACGTCGGCTCAAGTGAGCTCGACCCCAGAGAAACCACATATACACAAATCTCTCGGTCTCATCACTAGGTCGCGTATACAAATAAGAAGTGGTAGATGGAGAATACTAGATACAAAGAAAGTACAACAAGATAAAAGTGTCCTCGCAACCCACCTAAGAGCAATATCACGAGTCTGAGCAAAAGAAGTCAATGATAAGATAAGACCGTCGCTACAAGGCTGACGGGTCCGACCTGCAAGACACTGTGGTACAACGGGGGTGAGTTACCAGCTCGTGAGTAGAATATAACATCTAATAAGGCTATCGTAAGAATGCACGCAAATGCGTCACAACATGTATGTCTAGATGTGATGTAATGCCACTAGTATGTATGCACATGTATGCAACATCAATACGAAATCTTTAAGTGTTTAAAATACTATAAGCTTTGCATTCTTAACTTAGAAAAAAAGAATATCTGTGCAATAGCTAAAGTACCATCAATGGAATCATCTGAAAACCGTGTCAAGCATCGACACCAAATATGGAAATATATCTGTCTCAATGTCTCACTATATCAATGTCTCAATACATCGGGCTCCGTCAGTCCGGATCGGCCCATATCAACAAATCTCATGACAACGGTCGGTATCCTCCGGATATCCGCCGCGCCAGACATCACCGGTAGGCAGTCTTCCCCTGCCAGGCTCATCGTCTACAACTCGATCTTCTTGCCCCGGGGTACCATACCGGGCCCACCATGTACCCGAGACGGTTCATCCACTCCTCGAATCGGGTCTCGAAATCCAACAGAAAACATGAAAACTCATGGTGGACGACACATACATCACGAGAAAACCGCAACTTTATTTTAAAAATGATAATAATAATGCTTTTGTTAAATTCTTGCGGTTTTCCCCCAAAATCTAGAAATCTCATCAATATTGAAATCCTCAAGAAAATTGTAATACCCAACATGTTGTATATGATAAATGCTTATGATGTCAAAGGTATGCAATGTGATTTATGGCTAGGAATCTATATAAGCATGATGATGAAGTGAGGTATATATATATATACTATGCAATTCAATGTATCATATACGATGCAAGTGCTGATACTGAACTAAGCAAGTTCTACAGTGCTCGTGGTATGGCAATTACCAAAGGCGTGTGTGTCACATGAATAGTGCGCGTGCAACATGAGCCAATGGTAATAGTGTAAGTGTCCTAAGTGGTGATATCACACAGGTATATAGATATTCTTACAATGCCAGCAGACGAATAACTAGACGGGTATGTATATGAATGAGATGGTTAACTAACTAACTATGCATATAATTTGCAAGTAATAAAGTGATCCTAACTATGGGACACCTCGTCACATCCAGACGATTTCCCCATAGATGTATATATCTACTCACTCGGACGCTTCGCTAATCTGATCCAACCACCGCTTTGCCTTTGCGCTCCGTGTCCGTTGTTTCCACAACCGATCCTAAAATTGCATAACACAAACTTAAGATTACACATCAAGAAACAACGCAAGTCATAAAATAAAAGAATCAACACTGACAAGTTAGGCACAACGTGCACTAAACGCGCAGAACACACACGAAAACCCCTAAAAGCTTAACTAAAATCGTCGTTTCGGGGCAACCATCAAAACTAAAACCCGACTAAACCAAATTACGCATTCACACACCCTAAAATTCATAGGAGATGCTATAAATATTGTTGATATATCGCAATTAAATCACCTCCTAAATTTATAGAAAACCTAGTAAGCATTAACATTGCGATTTCGATGCAAATTTACATCGCGAATTAACGATATCGCGATCACAATCTAACACCAACATCCAATTCAACTACTAGATGGCCACAACACAAATTTTAACCCAATTACAATGCTTCAAACCCTAATTAAAATTTCGAACTTTTTCTTGAATTTCATTAGCAAGCAATTTTAACCAAATTTCACACTTTAAATATCTAATTTAGCATATTTAAACTACCAATTGAACATTAGATTAGAATTATACCTCTCAAGTTAAACCCTAGCTTGCACTTGACCTCTAAAGATGCCTCCTTTCTCCTTGTTTTAAACAAATTTGGGTTTGAGAAGAGGTAGAATAGGGATTAGATTTGAATTTTGTAAAGAAATTGTGAATTTTTGTGAATTTTTGTGGATTTTTGATGGAGTTTAAAGGAAAAAAAAGAGAGGGGAAAATTGGGAGCTGCTGGAAAGAGGCTTGGCCTGGGGTAAAGGGGAGGGGAGAATGAGGGAAATGTGCGGAAAATTCTATACAAAAAGTCCTTCACAAGTTCATTTAATGCTTAACACATCAATCTTTACAAAAAAAAAACCCATTTTAATTCTATTTTTAAACCATAGAACTACAATCTTGGAATGTTTTGATAAAATTTTGTTAACACTAGACTTTAGTTTATAATGTTTCCTAAGTGTGTAATTTACCCATTTAAATTTATATTTATCACTAATATAATGTATATTTAAAAGCTTAAAATAATATTAAAAATAATTAATTAAGGAAATTTTTTTAAATAACTAGAAATTTTTAAGTGACAATTTAGTGACCAAATTCTAGCAATATCTTATCTAAATTTTGTATAATTAGGCCTATATTGAAAAATACTTTTTTTGACTTTTTACGGAAACGACTGATTATTTTCCCGATTATCGAAAAACTGCCTAGACGATTTTCGAAGCGTTACAATAGCACATGAGCGTCAGCGCCAAAATTAAAGAGGGTAGAATTAAATTCTAAATGGGCAATATTTCCCTAAAAACTGGGATATTCTCTGTTAAACAGAGCCGTTGGATAAAAAATCCAATGGTAATTATAAATCATCAAATGATAAATTCTATTTGGAAAATATTTTCCTTCTAATATAGAAACATCTTCGCTAACAGAGAATTTTGGATTTAAAATCCAATGGTGATAAAATCACTTAAACCATCTGATAGAATTAAATTCTATAATAAGAAAATATCTTCCTAATCTTGTTAAACTAGTAAGATATTCATATGATAGAATTAAATTCTATGTTAGGAAAATATCTTCCTAATCTTGTTAAACTAATAAGATATTCATATGATAGAATAAAATTATATTATTTTTAAACTAACAAGATATTCATATGGTAGAATAAAATTCTAATCTTGTTAAACTAACAAGATGTTCATATGGTAGAATAAAATTCTATCTTAGAAAAATATTTCATAATCTTGTTAAACAAATAAGAAATCTTCTCTGTTAAACAGAGAGCCATTGAATTAAAAATCCAATAGTGAATAAAATTCACCGATTGATCTAAAAGATCATTTTGATTGATTAGGAAATCAATCATGATCTCTCTGTTGGCTATAGTGCCCTCAAGTCAATTATTGGATCGCAGGCACGTGATTGCAATGATTGAGGGAGGATCTATATCGGTAGGAAAGTCTTACTCGAAATGATAGTATGTTATCTGGTTTGTCTTTATCATCGTGTACATACTTCAGGTGACATTACAGATCACTATTACACGTTGATAGAGCCCATAGGATTCTTGCTTGATTACCAGCAGTACGATGGCGATTATATATGTGATAGTTGGATAGTCTATAAGCACATCCTTAAAGTGTCTCTAGTCGTGGAAGTTTCGAGACTGGGCATCGATACTCCGAGAGTAGACTAGTATATATGGATCGAGACCCCGACGAGAGGTGGTGGCTGGTCTCACAAACCATTGGTGTTAGTTGGTTCACCTAAGATAGTATACAGGTGCTCATTGGGTTATGAGTACACCAGATGGACTCACAAGGGCACTGTTGATTGGTACTGTACCTATCGTCAGGAGCAGTTCCCAGGTGACATGAGTACAGCTTAGTCTGCTGACTTGAAACTGCTACATTGCCTCAAGTGTGTTCCCACTATTCTTTGATTGCTACCCTACCACGTCTCAAAAGAGTTGTGCAAACAGGTAGTAGTTGGGTGCAGTCCCGAAGCACTTGGAGGCAATGGCGGTTAGACAGGATTCGTCTCTCCTGGTATTCGGGGTTGATATCGCGCTATGTCTGGAAAGCTATTAGACAAAGTCCTTGGCCACAGCAAGTGAGATTTACTGGTAGGTATTCCAGTAGTTTCTCAAGGTGTTTTGGGCTACACTCCGACACGACTTATACCGCTATTGGGGTCTGACGTTTACCATCCCCCTAGACCTGATATGCGATACTCTTAGACGAACAGACCGGACTGTACGAAGATTGTCACAGATAGGCTCAGTAGGATTCCAGGATGAGCTCACTCATTGGCTTCCCTTTTGGTCAATACATGGGTAGCCGTTACATACAGCTAGTGCCACTGACGTGCTTGTGGTTAAACCCATTACCAACGTATTGACGAGTCTTTAGAGTCCCCCACAGAAAGTTTCCCAAGTTCGGGCGAAACGTTGTAGAGGCTATATGGTTTTATGGCAGGGTTCGATCATATGCGTGCACTAGTGCACGGATCATGATCGGACGGATCATACTAGTGGGCTTTAGTTTAAGCCGGATCCTAGTATTAAATTTGTTGGATTGCTTTCATCTCATTGCATTCGCATTCAGTCGGAGTGCAGATGCAGGTATGTATATATAGGTGAGGGGTATCCTTGTGATCCGTCGCGAGTTTACTTTAGTTGATGCCATATCTTTTTATTGTCATAAACATTTGGGTTAATGTTTATTTGGTGGAAATTGTGAGTGGTTTTCATGATTATGTGCATTAAATGTGCCATGTGCTTCATTGGTGACTCATGGTGTGTTTTATTGTGCCATGACAATTATCTTGATTGATTAGTGGTGTGAGATGAAAGGAAGAGAGAAAGGGCAGCCACATGTATGGGGTTAGCTCTTGGGATTTTTAATTCTAAGCCTCTCTCATTTTTCATCACACACAAGAGAGCAAGCTTCTTCTTCTTCCTCTCTAGCTTTCTCTTTGAGCTCACAATCTCCATCAATGGCATCTTCTTCTTCCTCCATCCATACAATCTCATGTGTTGAGAATCAATGGATGTTTAGAGACAATGTTATCACACACATTCTCTACTTCACCTTGGAAATGTCTAGCAAACTTCATGTCCGAGTTGCTTCGGTTTGAAGCGGGATTCCGTAAAAAGACTTCTTGACGAGGTGCCCTTCCGACGAGGAGACCAGAGATCGAGCGAGATTGGATATGCCGCGAGGAGCTAAAGATGGTGGCTAAAGACCGAAGGACACGGATCGATCGGTATAGCCATTCTATCATTTTAGTAGTTTGCTAGTTTAGTGTTAATGGTACGATCTGGGTGAAAGTCTGCGTTAGCGCCAGTTTAGAAAAGTTTTTGTTTCTGCGTTTGGCCTCGAATTGATGGCCGGGGCGCTACCATAGACTTACATAGTATTAGAGCCACGCCATTAACCCTTAGCTAGCTTGTTTAGACAATGTTAATGTATCGAAATCGAAACAAACCCAAACACTGCCCCTGAACTTTGCAGTTTCTGTTGTTTTTAAAAGTGTCCAGAAAAATTATTTAAACATGTGCAGAAGACTAATGAAGAAACTAGAAGACCACACCCCAAAGACGACCCCCATCCCTCGGATTTGGACCGAGCACATGCTCCCAAAATCTGAGAAGGCCATCCTGTTTTGGGCTTCTGGGGTTCATTTTTTGGGTGTTGTCTGGTCTCTGGTAAGGTGGTTCAGTGGTGTTTTTGTTTAGCCCAATTTGGATATGGTTTTATCAGGTTGTTTGGGCTATTCGGGGGTTATTTCGAATTCGATATTTTCTAACATTGTTTAAAGTTAGCAGTACATTACATTTCTATCTGCGACCGTGAATGTCACTCGAGCGGTAAATCTTGTCTAGTTGCTATAGCTCTTTTAGACGGATTTTCGAACGTGATATTCACGTTGATGTTCTGTGTTTTGCTGTGTTGTTGCGGATTTGTCATGGTGGATAGCTTGGGTGCAATGTTAGTACAGTTCAGTTTTATTTATACATTAGATATTGCGGGGCGAGCGTCCGACATGTGGAATGCCGTCACTGCCTGTTTGTATATTATTTATTTGGGGAACGACCGGGTTGAGGTCGATGTACCCGTTGTACATATTTTTATTTTCTGTTCTAAGATTACCCCGCGGTGGAGTGCACGGATAGCCGGGTTCTAGAGGGCAACGGGTCCGCATCTCATGGCTTTGAGATGGAGGGGGATTCAATCTAGAATTGGCGGGCCATTCATCGCACTCGTAGAGGGTATAGGTTGACCCAAGGAGGGGTGCTCAAGTTACCGGATTCCGTGAAGTGCCGGGTGGTCCATTCACTTTGCTGAAGCGGGCTGCCTCTATTCTTGTTTTGGCGGGTAACTTGTCGCGCCCGTAGGGGTCCAGGTTTTCATTGCACAGGCTATCCACACGATCCGGGAACGTCGGGTTTCACTTGCGGTTCAATGAAACCCGGGGCTCCCAGATTATCTGTATTGTTCTGTGATGCTTATTACTTTTCTGTGATATTGCATTTATCATGCCTGGAGCGATTATTATATATTGATATATATATACTAGTAGATGTTGTATATGTTTTACACCCACGCTAGTCCAGTCCCCGCTCTGTCGTTAGTTAAGTAACCTAACGGGTGATGACGGGACCCAGTGGCGAATGCGGACGGCATATACGTACATCATATTTTCGTTCTTTTTGGTGTGATTAATTGATGGGACTGTATTGATTCTGATCAATGCAAAGAAAACAAATCTATTCGATGTTGTTGGAACAATTTTCAAAAAACTGTTATTACAAGGACGTTCTCTTTTGTTTTGCATAGAGGTATTCGGTTATGAATATCCAGCACCTCATTCGACGAGGCAAGGGCCGAGATCCCTTCATCGGGAGTGACCCTTTGGACAGAAGTTTGCCTCAGGGTAATAACTTCACTATTGTCGATTACTTTTTGCTTTGCATCGCGATATTCAGTTAGAATATCCTGCACCTCATTCTACGGGGAAAGAGCCGAGATCTCTTCACCGGGAGTGACCACTTTAGCAAAGGTTTTCGCCATTATATATTTGTAAAAGCTATCCAGTTCCTTCAACGATATCAAGTTCATTACGTTAAAGGTTTTTCGCCAAAAATCATTCGTAGCTCTCCGTCATTTTAGACAGGTAGCACTTAGTATTCATGCTATATATGTTGGCCTTCGTCAAGGCATAGTGTATGGTAGCTATTTATTACTTTTCTGTTGCATAGATAGATGCGTTGGTTTGGGACAGTCGTACTACTATTTTGGCCTTCGTCAAGGGTATATACAGGTGGGTTCAAATTAACCTGGATAATGGCGGGTAGAACTTAACATGTGACTTATGATATGTTGGCCTTCGTCAAGGTCATAAGTGCATGGGGTAAAAATCACATCGGGAGTTTCTAAAGAAACTGAAATTTTCCAGGCATGCACATACCTTCTAGAGTATGATAACATGAGTGGATTCCATCACGTTATCATGCGATGATAGTTAGATCCCGATTCCCACTGATGAGTTTGTTTACTCTTCGGGTGATCCCGACTAATTTTTCTTTTAGATTTGGAGGAGAATATGAGGATACAGTGGGAGACATCCTGATTAGATAAAATGATTAACCATTTTGATATAGGTTAGAGTGCACGCAGAGTGTTTCTTTTCTCTCTCTCTTTGGTAGCGACCATGGCCCGACCCTAGACTATAACTCAGTGACCAAGTTAACCGAACTTTCTTAAAACACTGGCTTTTGGATTGTCTGAGTTGCATACATCATTGCCACTCCTTCTTTTACCTTTTGCTTTTCTCCAGAACACCCCGTATCACTACGAACATCCACTTCCATTGGATAAATCCATCGTATGGTTATATACGAACTCGAAGGAATTTGTTCCAGATTCGAGGATGGATTCTGGTTCTGTAGAGATTGAATAGGACTATTCAGTTGACTTTTCCTTTTACCTTCTCTCAAGTTATGATGGCTCCTAGGATTAGGAGAGGGTACACCTATTACGTTTATTGGATAATCTTCTTCCAAACCATAGGCAGGTGCCGAAAGGTAGGGAATGAAGAAAACCAATTAGCCTAAGTGTGGTGTACAGAAGGTAATAAGTAAAGACAAAATAAAGGGATTAGAAAGAGGGCAAAGTAAATTGCGACTGCTATCATTCACAACCAAACTGTGTATTTCATCGCCACTCCTGCTTCACCTTTGCTTTTCTCCGGTTCAGGAGAAATAGAATAAGGTTTATTCAGTTGTCTTTAATCATCACCTTCTCTCAGGTTGCGAGTACTCCTAAGATTAGGACAGTACACCTATTACGCTTATTGGATAGTCTTCTTCCAAACCATAGGCTGGTGCCGAACGGTAGGGAAGGAAGAAAACCATTTAGCCTAACGATGGTGTACAGAAGATAATGAGTAAAGACAAATAAAGGGATTTGGAGAGATGGCAAGGAAATATACGGTTACAATCATGAATCTGATAATGGAAGAGGCATTACTAGGAATACCCGAATACCCCTTCGAAACATATTCATGTTTCAGCTTCACTTTGCGTTGTTAATAGAAAAATGATTTCCCAATTAGATCCTTACTCCAGGGTATGTATTTACCAGGTATGATTCTCACATCTGTATGGTTTTACAGATGATAAGTGGGAGTAAGTTATTGGGAATTAGGTGACCATCCTCATTATATCGGAATTCATTGTAATTGGTGATATTTGAGGAAATCGCCTAGGATTTTTGCCGGATGGCAAATATTTGGTTTTGAATATCCGTTGTTATGCACCAATTTCAAACTGATATATTTGTACGTTTATTTTTATAAAGTGAGATATAACCTTTTAAAATTATGTCCATGATATTTACCTATATCAGTTGATGGTTAGGTAAGGAGAATTAAACAACGGTGTAATTCTTCTTGACCATAAGTACAATTTTCAACCTACGACGCACAGGGTTTGAGTTATTTAACTCAGGAGACTTATACAAACTATTGTATGTTGTCCAGTGTCCTTTAGGACAGAGGGGTTGGTCCTCGAACTATATTTTGTTTACCTGTGACTTGTCTAGTTTTTAGATAAGTGTTTCGTAGGAATACAAGGTCTAATTTTTGAGAAGTTATGGGTACAAGAGTAAAGTAGAGAACCACGTGTTGCAAGTATCAGGATTCTTCAAGCTGATCGAAGATGTAGATACTTGTGTTTGGTATTCAGTTGATAGTAATGATTTTGAGAACTTTCTTCTCTTTCAGGTTACTCATAATTGGATGCATTCCTAAGTTGAGTAATGCTGATCGGCCTCTCTCCATTTAGTTAACATGCACTGGAGACAGCTTCATGTTTTGAATCTGGTTCCAATTAAATTAGTGCCTCTGTTTCTATATGGTATATATATTGGATCATATCTTAACGATGTTAAGATATATGGAGTTGTCCGGCTTATGCTTAAAACCAGACTTTGGATAACTCAAGGCACGTTTCTGTAATGGCTGTTTGTGGGTTAACCTGGGCTATGACAAGGGTTAACTTTCTACCATCTGCAAGATCAATAGTGATATTATTCTTGACTCGCCACAGTTTTAGTAAAATGGATTTTTCAGAAAACAGTGGTGGGAGTATGGTAGAACTGGAAGTGATTCCAGAACCGCAAACGATTACTGAAAATTTAATAGGACCTAAAGATTCAATCAGGTTTGACATTCCATTAGCTACTCCGCAGATATGATGGATAACCTCAGGCACCTGAGAGGTACTCTGGTATCCTCAAGGACGGTGACAGGGGGGTTCTTGTTTACCTAGACATGCCATCACTGCTGTTCTAGACTATGAGACTCGACAGAAGGAAGACTATAGCGTCGTTCTAAACTAGTTTTAGAAGTGCACGTGTATATAACTCTTCCAGAGGGTTGTCGTAATCAGTGGGAGCAACGGAAGCATAATGGACAAGTAGCTTGTGTCTATTTATAGACTAAAGCAGATATAGCGGAGATAGATCTTCTATTTTTGATGTGACAGTCATAGGTTTTGACTTTATCAGAATAGGAGATGGATCTGTTAAGAAGATAGTAGTGTGTGATGTCCTGATATTTAGATGACATGCACTTTATAGGAAGTAAAATTCCTATCCTACAATCGGTTATACTGTGGTTGTCACACAGTGGTTTCTCCATATAGGTTATGGATATAATATCAGGCATTCTGGTTACTAGATCTATGGTTTTAGATCTAGATTTGGGTAGTTTCCCAATCTGGGTACTTAAATAGTATTCTAAAGGTATTTTAGAATAGATGACTCCTAGCATCGTGGTGTACCTGCAGGTGAAGGAGCCACCTTCTCTAAAGGTATCTTACAGACTAAAAGGGAGATGGATGTACATGATTGATATATCACTTACTTAGACAATTGAGTCAATCATGAGATGTCAAGTACCATACCGGATGTTGTTTTTCCACTAGATGCAATAAGTTGAGATATTAATCCAATCCTGGAGAAACGTTCGGAAGCAATTTTAGAACAAAAGTGGATGTTCTAGGGATTTGATAACGGCAGCCTCCTTCGGGAAATAGTTATCATTCCAGACTTTCAAGATGACCTGAATGACAGAGTGGCTGTCAGAGTTATGGTTTTCCTTCTGTTGAGGGACAGTAGTTTGGACAGGTGGTCCAAGTGGATACTAAGGGTAGCATGGCGCAGGATACTGATTTAATTCAGTTGACAATATTGTCTAAGAAGTTTGCTGGATTTGGAGTTCATTTGTGAACTGGTTTCCATCAGATATCCAGACATATTCTAAGACAGGTATTGCTCATTTCGGGAGATGGTTTTCTCCGCAAACTTGAGATTAAGAGAGACATAGATAGAAACATCAGAGCGGATCCACTCACTGAGGCTATTTCTTGAAAGCAATAATTTCATAAACGAGCTTTGTGAAACTGATTAGTAGAGGAGTTGGGTGTTCGGTATCACACGAGCTGTGAGTATGCGAAATCGCAATAATTAGCCTTAAGTGCAAGTGGGAGATTGTTGGCTATAGTGCCCTCAAGTCAATTATTGGATCGCAGGTACGTAATTGCAATGATTGAGGGAGAACCTATACCGGTAGGACAATCTTACTCGAAATGATAGTATGCTATCTGGTTTGTCTTTATCATCGTGTACATGCTTCAGGTAACATTACAAATCACTATTACACGTTGATAGAACCTATAGGATTCTTGCTTGACTACCAGTAGTATGATGGCGATCATATACGTGATAGTTGGGTAGTCTGTAAGCACATCCTTAAAGTGTCCCTAGTCGTGGGAGTTTCGAGATTGGGCATCGATACTCCGAGAGTAGACTAGTGTATACGGATCGAGACCCCGACGAGGGGCAGTGGCTGGTCTCACAAGCCATTGGTGTTAGTTGGTTCACCTAAGATAGTATACAGGTGCTCATTGGGTTATGAGTATACCGGATGGACTCGCAGGGGCACTGCTGATTGGTACTGTACCTATCGTTAGGAGCAGTTCCCAGGTGACATGAGTACAGCTTAGTCCGTTGACTTGACACTGCTACATTGCCTCAAGTGTGTTCCCACTGTTCTTTGATTGCTACCCTACCACGGCTTAAAGGAGTCGTGCAAATAGGTAGTAGTTGGGTGCAGTCCCGAAGCACTTGGAGGCAGTGGCGGTTAGACAGGATTCATCTCTCCCGGTATTGGGGGTTGATATCGCGCTGTGTCTGGAGAGCCATTACACAAAGTCCTTGGCCAAGGCAAGTGAGATTTACTGGTAGGTATTCCAGTAGTTTCTCAAGGTGTTTTGGACTACACTCCGACACGACTTATACCGCTATTAGGGGTCTGACGTTTACCATTCCGTAGGCCCGATATACGATACTCTTAGACGAACAGACCGGACTGTATGAAGATTGTCACAGATAGGCTCAGTAAGGTTCCAGGATGAGTTCGCTGATCGGCTTCCCTTTTGGTCAATACATGGATAGCCATTACATACAGCTAGTGCCACTGACATGCTTGTGGTTAAACCCACTACCAGCGTATTGACGAGTCTTCAGAGTCCCCCACAGAAAGTTTCCCAAGTTCGAGCGAAACGTTGTAGAGGCCGTATGGTTTTATGGCAGGGTTCGATCATATGCATGCACTAGTGCACGGATCATGATCGGACGGATCATACTAATGGACTTTGGTTTAAGCCGGATCCTAGTATTAGATTTGTAGGATTGCTTTCGTCTCATTGCATTCGCATTCAGTCGGAGTGCGGATGCAGGTATGTATATACAGGTAAGGGGTATCCTTGTGATCCGTCACGAGTTTACTTTAGTTGATGCCATATCTTTTTATTGTCATAAACATTTGGGTTAATGTTTATTTGGTAGAAATTGTGAGTGGTTTTCATGATTATGTGCATTAAATGTGACATATGCTTCATTGGTGACTCATGGTGTGTTTTATTATGCCATGACAATTATCTTGATTGATTGGTGGTGTGAGATGAAAGGAAGAGAGAGAGGGGGCAGCCACATGTATGGGGTTAGCTCTTGGGATTTTTAATTCTAAGCCTCTCTCATTTTTCATCACACATAAGAGAGCAAGCTTCTTCTTCTTCCTCTCTAGCTTTCTCTTTGAGCTCACAATCTCCATCAATGGCATCTTCTTCTTCCTCCATCCATACAATCTTATGTGTTGAGAATCAATGGATGTTTAGAGATAAATTTATCACACACATTCTCTACTTCACCTTGGACATGTCGGCTAGCAAACTTCATGTCCGGATTGCTTCGGTTTGAAGCGGGAGCCCGTAAAGAGACTTCTTGACGTGGTGCCCTTCCGACAAGGAGACCGATGATCGAGCGAGATTGGAGATGCCGCGAGGAGCTAAAGATGGTGGCTAAAGACCGAAGGACACGGATCGATCGGTATATCCATTCTATCATTTTAGTAGTTTGCTAGTTTAGTGTTAATGGTACGATCCAGGTGAAAGTCTGCGTTAGCGCCAGTTTAGAAAAGTTTTTGTTTCCGCGTTTGGCCTCGGATTGACGATCGGGGCGCTACCGTAGACTTACACTCTCAATGAGACATTTTCTCAACAAATTGATTTTTCTCTTCTCCTATAAATAGGAGAAAAGAGATTTATCAAAGAAGTGGAGGAACTCGATATAAAAATATACAGAAGGCACTCAAAGCAACAGAGAATTTAATTCTCAATAAAGAAGAAAATCTCACTCCTCTCAAATCCTAGGTAAAGAAAAAAGCAGAGATCAAAATATCTCCGTTACTTATCATACCATATCTAAGTGTTTAACCTTTCTCAAGAACTTAGTTCTTTCTATGGATCTAAGATTCACAAGATAAGTCTCTCACAAGTTAAGGATTTAATTTTCATCGGGAAAATCTTGTTCTTGAGAATCAAAGATTCACAGAAGAACAAAGTTGAAAAGAAAGAAGATAGAGTGCATAATACTCCAGGAACTTAGTTTCTTCAAATTAAGAATTTAGTTCTTTAAAGAATCCTATCCAAGATCCTCAAAATAGTGATCTTGGTGATCCTTAATGTTCAAAACACTATAAAAAGAGGTTTAACCTCTCTGAAAACATGAACATAGAAAATATAGAGTTCATAATACTCCTGGAACATAGTTCTTTCAAATCAAGATTTCAGTTCTTAAAGAACATGATCTCAGATCCTCAAAATAATGATCTTAGTGATTGTTAATTTTCAAAATACCATTAACAGAGATTTATGTTCTCTAAAATCATAAACAGAGGTTACATCTCCAAATGAACTCAACGCCTCACGTGAAAAACACGTGAGCGCCGGAAAGAGTTAGTGCTTAGTACTATTGGAGAGTCTCACGTGAAACACACATGAGCGCCAGAAAATAGAAAAGTTTAGTTCTTAGCACTAGTGCAGGGCCAAAAAAGACTAGTGTTTAGCACTATTATAGAGCCTCACGTAAAACACACGTGAGTGTTATATGCAACTAAGTGCTTAGCACTGCTGGGTGTTACAGAAACCCAATCTTAGCCCAAATTGGCTAAGTATATGTTTATGATATCCAAATTGATGACTAACGATTTTCATCCCATTGTTTCTAAGTTAATCTTAGTCTCAAATAAGGCTAACGATTCTTAGATGATCCACCATGATCTTTTTCCTTAAATACGGGATTTGGTTTAAGGCTATATCTCTCCACACCTCTGATATATGTCGTTGTAATTTCTCAACATCTTCAGAGAGGTGGCGGGTATCGACAAACAACAACTTCTCATACCAACTTGATATAAATTTTCATCAGACTGGGAATGATACATCCCAGATTGATGCACTTCCAAATTGACGTGCACACCTCAAATCAGATTGCACCCCAAATTGGGCGCATTCTATGTCACCATCATTGACTCTGCCACGTAACAAATACACATGCGCGCAAGATGAATAATGGACCGAAATGTCTTTAAACTAATATTCGTCCTAAACAGGGAACGTTGGACCGAAATGTCCTTAATCTAACATTCGTCCCCAAAAAGGGAATGTTGGACTGAAACGTCCCTAAACTAGTGTGTTCCCCCAAACACAGAAATAATGGGCCGAAACGTCCCTAAACTAGTGCGTCGCCCCAAACACGGTGACGTTGGAAAAAAATGTCTCTAAACTAATATTCGCCTCAAACATGACAATAATGGACCGTAATGTCCTTAAACTAATATTCTCCCCCAAACACGATGATAACGGACCATGATGTCCTTAAACTAAAATAATTAAGCCTATATGCTTATTTGTTTCTATGTTGATCTTAGTCTCAAACATGAATAACGATCTTTAAATCAAACCTAAATATCTTATGAACGGATAGACCTCACAAATGTGAGAAATGCGTCCTAAGTTCATTCCCATTGGCAAACCAAGTTACCAACGTGGACCCCGTCAAGCAAATCCTTGACCTAAATCCATATCTCAAATATACGGATTTGGACTAATCCGCGCTCTACGGGCGGCGACATAAATTAGTCTCCGTATACAATTCACGGGCAACCAAAATAAACAAATTAACACACGATACTAAGTGAACTGCTGGAGAAGAAGAAAGCGATTTTCGCAATACTACAACGTAATTAACTAAGGGGGCTTGCTCTTGCAGGGAAGAGCATCTCCACAATCAAAAAACCCCTCACAAATGAGGGGGAATCTGATAAAGTCTGCTACAACGGTCGCATCTATCCAAACCTTCGATATACGGTGCCATAAATCAACTTGGTATCTTCGGAGAGGTAGATAGATAAGTCCAAATAGCATCTTCCCCCAAATTCAGGCAAGACGATCTATCCCAGTTCGTCTCTTTTTTCGGCGGTAAACAGATTCTGGCACGCCCTGTGGGACCTCTTCCTCTTTCCACTCCACGCTTCGTGTGTCGTGTTTTTCCACGATCAAATAATCGCGGTATATATGTTTGTAGTTGCCCTTGGGTGATGGGATACTGAAGCTGGCATTTCGTCTCTTTGCATAATGACGTTTACTTCCACTCACAGCAACTCCGGCTCTATCACATCTGGTGGAGTCAAATATATGCCACTTGCAGTCTGAAATCTCTGCAATCCAGCTCTTCAAGAAATCAATGGACTTATCTTTGAGTCTATTCTCCCATATTTTACCTTCGGTGCCTCAATGTTGAAGGTGGAAGTCCAAAAGAAGTCTGTGTTCCATGGACCGGATCCTCCAACTTCAGCTTTACTGACGGAATCAGTCCTCAAACAACTGGCATCTGCTAAAGACCAAGGTCGATGTAGGGGGCAGAATATTCAAGCTCTCAAATGAAACAAGGGGAAGGCTCAGCAAAATCCTGAAGCTAATCAAATTCCGGCCGTAAGAAATGGTCGACGTCGATATCAGCGTCATATAAAACAAGCCGGGGGCAGTTCTCCGTTCGTGTTGACTCTACCCGCTTCAACTCCAAAGGCGAATACTGTTGTTCCAACCGGGAACAATTTCGAACTATTGCGAAGGGTCAGAAAAAATTCTACCACCGCAATATTGAAAAAATCTCTGCAGCCCATAGAGATCCAATGAGAGTAGAAAACAGTTCGCTCTCCGAGAGATTTGTCCCATCTATATATAAGGTGTGGAAGAAGGTGAAAGACTCGGTCGTAAACCGCAGCACTTCCCCTAAACGTCAGCTAAATTCTGACAAATTCCCTTTCAAATATAAGGGGACTCATCCCAAGATAGTTCATGATACAATGGTTCTTCCCAAAGCCAAAGCGGCTTCTTACAAAAAAGAGAGGCCTGATAAAGCTCAAGTGCCCGAGGCAAATTCCGAGGGTCAAAGCTCCAAATGTCCTAAGCCTGGGTGCATAGTAGTTCACACAGTCTACATGGTGAACTCAAAAGACGAAGGTCACACATATACTAGCCATGGACCGCATACTCGGTCTCCAACAAAAGCTCGACTACAACATGAAAAGTTGCAGAAGATGCTTGCTCAGGCGGCAACACTCGCTAATCCATCATCTAAGGCAAATCCCGAAGACGCACCTGGAGAAAGAACATGGCAAGAGTCGGATGCTGACTTCCTAAAGCGCTCTCTCAAAAAGAAAGATGAAGAAGCGGCAGAAATGTCCACTAAAATGAACCTGATCGCTCTTCTGATCCAGAATATGGCTGGAATGATGGTCCAATCGGAATCATTGGCAGATGAACCGCCGGTAGTCGCTCTTAAATATAAGGGTGACATTTCAAATCCTGTGCAAGCCCCATCAACGGCTGAGGAGGAAATGATCCCAAAAGCGATGTTAGACGCATACATCGCTCAGCAAATCAAAACTCACTATGTCAGTGAAACTGTAAATAGGTCAATCAAGACTGGTCGACCATATCCGGCCTGGTATGATCAAATACAGTACCCGCCAGAATACATACTTCCGACGTTCCACATATACAAAAGAACCAGGAATCCTCACCAGCACATCACGCTTTTCAAATCCATATGTGGCGACACTGGAGGAAGCGATATACTGCTCCTCCGACAGTTCGTCAGCAGTCTGGCAGGCATTGCCTTCGAATGGTATGTGGAACTCCTAAATGACTCCGTTAACACCTTCGAACAAATGGAGATACTCTTCTGTCAGAGATTCACTAGTGTAAATAAACACACTACCGTGGCGACATTGTTCAATGAAAGGGTTGGACCGAATGAGTCATGGGTTCAATATGTTACCCGATGGCGAAATCTCTGGTCAAAATACGAGCAACGCATCGACGAAACTGCAGCCATGAGAATGTTCGTAGCCACCCTTGACCCAAATTCAAAGGAGTTCCTATATATGGTCCTCTTCAAGCCGACGACGTTCCAAGAACTCATGGATAAAATGGCTCAATTGGATCAGATGAGTCAAGACCCTTCCTTATCCAATGAAGATGAATGAAAAGCAAAGGCAAGGTGGCGTTTGTCCCCAACTCTCAACAAAAATGAGCGGCTCTGAAGCAACCTATCGGAAAAATAGCGATGACATGGGTGCTCGCTCCCTCCCGAAATATACATAGGGGCATATTCCTCACTGGCAGAAGAATTTCTACGTGAGATGGCCCTTTCTTCAAAGAACAGAAAGGATATTCAGAGACCTATAAAACGGGTCCTGCAATCAAGTAGAATAGCCCGCTTGAACCAAAAACCCATAAAAGGGATGTGGAATCCAGGTCCCACTCTGAATCAGATGGTGAGGGGAAAAACCCCCAAGTCAAGAAAGAAGAAGACTCGGCAAAAGGAATGACGTGATATCTTGTTCCTTCGTATATGAAGAAGATGCTCCATCAATATCAAAAAGCGACGTTGATGAGCATGGGGTAGGTGCCGTGCAAAATGCCCAGTATTCCCTGCAAAACAACCTGGTTGCTGCGATGGTAAAATAAGCAGTCTAAGAGGGTGAAAATAGTCTAAAGCATGAAGTGTCTGTTCCCGCCAAAAATTTTGGCTCAAAACTTGCTGTTCCCTTATAAAAATAAGGGAAAACCTCCACATGTTAAATACATGCACCCACATGCAAAGCATGTAGCTACCGCCTCAGATGGGATTAAATCCTTGAGCACCTCACGTGTTTCCCATGTGAGCGCCAGTACCAAGTTCTGTTAGGATTAAATCCTATAGTAGCGCCTCACGTGGGACACACGTGAGTGCCAGAGTACAAAGCATGAGTGACTATTTATAAAAGAATTAAATTCTTAGGCGGCGTCCACGTGCATAGCACTTGAGCATCAGCGCCCAAATTAAATAGGGTAGAATTAAATTCTATATGGGGGATATTTCCCTAAAATCTGGGATATTATTTGTTAAACAGAGCCGTTGGATCATATATCCAATGGTGACAATAAATCATCAAATGATAGAATTAAATTCTATTAGGAAAAAATATTCCTCTGATCTTTATAAATAAAGAAGATATTCTCTGTTGGATCAAAAATCCAATGATAGAATTAAATTCTATATCGGAAATATTTTCCTGATCTTCCAAAAATAAGAGAGATCTTCTCTGTTAAACAGAATTAAATTCTATGATTAGGAAAATATTCCCTAATTTTGGTAAACTAACAAGATATTCATATGATAGAATAAAATTCTATCTTAGGAAAATATTTCCTAATTTTGATAAACAAATAAGAATGATCTTCTCTATTAAACAAAATAAAATTCTATATTAGAAAAATATCTTTATAATCTCGTGATAAAATAAAATTCTATGTTAGGAAAATATCTTCCCGATCTTGTTAAACTAACAAGATATTCATATGATAGAATAAAATTCTAATTTTGTTAAACTAACAAGATATTCATATAATAGAATAAAATTCTATCTTAGGAAAATATTTCCTAATCTTATAAAACAAACAAGAAATCTTCTCTGTTAAACAGAGAGCGTTTGAATTAAAAATCCAACGGTGAATAAAATTCACCGATTGATCTAAAAGATCATTTTGACTGATTATGAAATCAATTATGATCTCTCAATGAGAGATTTTCTCAACAAATTGATTTTTTCTCTTCTTCTATAAATAGGAGCAAGGAGATTAAATCTAAAAAGGAAGAGACCTCCCCATAAGCTTCTGTAAAAAATACAGAAGGCTCTCCAAAAGTTTCCACAAAAAAAAAAGCAGAGAAATTAATTCTCAAAGAAGAAGATCTTCCTCCTCAAAACCCTAGGTAAAGAAAAAAGAAGAGATCAAATTATCTCCTTTACCTATCATATCATATTAAGAGTTTAACCCTTTTAAATGAACTTAGTTCTTTCTCTGAATCTAAGATCCACAAGGCAAGACTCCCATAAGTTGAGAATTTAATTCTCATCGGGAAGATCTTGATCTTGAGAATCAAATATTCAGGGAAAAACAAGTTTAAAAAGAAAGAAGAGCGAGTCCATATTACTCCAGAAACTTAGTTCTTTCAAATCAAGAACTGAGTTCTTTAAAAACTCAACCCAAATTCCTCAAAAATAGTGATTTTGGTGATCGTTAATGGTCAAAATACAATTAACAGAGATTTAACCTCTATAAAAATATCAACAGAAATTAAAAAAAAATCAGCGCCTCACGTGAAAAACACATGGGCACCCAAGACAGAAGGCCGACGCCTCACATGAAATACACGTAAGCGCTGAGTTAAAGTGCTTAGCACTTCTTATATAGCCAAAATGGCTAAGTGCTTGGCACTAATTGGGCAGTGCCCAGCGCCTCATGTGAAACACACGTGGGTGCAAGATCAAAATAAGTGAGACAGCGCCGCACGTGCTTCTCACGCGGATGCTCCCAACAAAAGACTCGGCGCCTCACGTGCTTCTCAAGTGGACACCCTCAAAAAAGGGCTCAGCGCCTCACGTGCTTCCTACGTGGGCGCCTAAGACAAAAGGTCAGCGCCTCATGTGAAATACACGTGAGTGCTGAATTAAAGTGCTTAGCATTTGATATGTAGCCAAAACAGCTGAGTGCTTAGCGCTGATTGGGCAGCGCCCAGCGTCGCATGTGTACCTCACGTGGACGCCATAAAAAGTGCTTAGCACTTCATGATTAGTCAAAATGACTAAAGTGTTCAACTCTCATTGGGCAGCGCCCACAACTGAATACTTCGCATGACATACATGTGAGCGTCAAAGCTCAAATAAGTACTTAGCACTTTTACATAAAAAGAAAAGGGCTGAATAAATAGAGGCCAAATGGGTGCTTAGCACTTTTGTATAGAAAAAGAAAAGACTAAGCAGAGTAAGCCCAAATTGGCTAAGTCTCTGAAGTTTTCTTGCAGCTGAGCCCAAATGCTCTTTTGCTGGATCTTAAGTAAAAATGATCCTAAAATATTGTTAAGTTGATCTTAGTCTCAAATCAAAATAACGTATCCTTAGCGAAAACAATCTGAGCCCAAATGTTCACTTGTATATTTAAGTTGATCTTAATCTCAAACTAGATTAACGGTTCTTAAATAAAACAAAAATATTTTTGAACTATAGGAATATACAACCTAAATTCAAAACCCCGTCAAGCAAATTTTTGACCCAAACCCAAATCTAAAATATACGGATTTGGACTAATCCATGCCCTACGGGCAACGACATAAACTAGTCTCCGTATACAATCTACGGGCAACCACAATAAACAAAAATACACACGACATGAAATGAACTGCTGCAGAAGGGAAAAGTGGTTATCGCAACGCGGTAATATAATTAACTGCATGGGCTTGTGCCTGCAAGGAAGAGCATCTGCACAATTAAAAAGCCCTCACAAATGAGGGGGAATCTGATAAAGTCTGCTACAATTGTTCCATCTGTCCAAACTTTCGATACATGGTGCCATAAATCAACTTGGTATCTTCGGAGAGGTGGATGGAGAAGTCTAAATAGCATCTGCTCCCAAATTCAGGCAAGATGATCTATCCTAGTTCGTCTCTATTTTCGGCAGTGAACAGAATTTGGCACGCCCGGTGGGATCTCTTCCTCTTTCCACTCCACACTTCTTGTGTCGTATTTTTCCGCGATCAAATATTCACGGTATACATGTTTGTAGTTTCCCTTGGGTGATGAGATACTAAAGCTCGGTGTTTCGTCTCTATGAAGAATGGCGTTTGCTTCTACCCACACCAACTCGGCTCTGTCAAATCTGGTGGAGTCAAATATGGACCACTTGCATTCTCAAATCTCTGCAATCTAGCTCTTCGAGAAATCAATGGGCTTATCTTTGGGTCTATGCTCCCACCTCCTATCCTCGGTACCTCAACACTGAAGGAGGAAAGCCAGAAGAAGTCTGTCTTTCACAGGCTGGCTCTTCAAGCTTCTGCTTTGCCGATGGAATCGGTCTCTAAACAACTGGTATCTTCCAAAGGCCAAGGTCGACGTAGGGGAAAAATACTCAAGCTCTGAAAGAAAACAGGGGGCAGGATTAGCAAAATCCTGAGGCTTATCAAATTCCGGTCGCAATAGATCACCGACGTCGATATCGACATCAAATAAGACAAGCTGGGGGAAGTTCTCCGTATGGTCATGTTTCAACCCCAGTGGTGAATGCTGTTGTTCCAACCGGGAACAGTTTCGAACTGTTGTGAAGGGTCAGACAAAATTCTCCTACCAAAATAACGAAGAAATCTCCGCAGCCCATGGAGATCCCACAAGAGCAGAAACTAGTTCGCTCTTGAAAAGAAATTTCCTCGTCTATATATAAGGTGTGGAAGCAGGTGATGGACTCAGTCGTCAACCACAGCTCTTCCCCTAAACGTCAGCTAAATTCTGACAAATCCCCTTTCAAATACAAGGCGACTCATCCCAGGACGGATCCTGATACAATGGTTCCTCCTAAACCAGTTTCCAATAAAAAAGAGAGGCTTGATAAAGCCCAAGTGCCCGAGGCAAACTCTGAGGGTCAAAGCTCCAAATTCCCTAAGTCAGGGGGCATAGTAGTTCACACAGTCTACATGGTGAGCTTCAAAGACGAATGTCACACTTATACTAGTCACGGACCGCATACTTGGTCCCTGATAAAGGCCCAACTGCAACGTGAAAAGCTGCAGGAGATACTTGCTCAGGCGGCATCACTCGCTAATCCATCGCCTAAGGAAAATCCCGAGGACGCGTCCGAAGAAAGAGTAGTGAAGGAGTCGGATATTGATTTCCTAAAGCATGCTCTCAAAAAGAGAGATGAAGAAGCGGCAGAAATGTCCACTTAAATGAACCAGATAGCCCTTCTGATCCAGAATATTGCTAGAATGATGGTCCATTCGGAACCACTAGCTGATGAAACGCCGGTAGTCTCTTTTAAAGACAAGGGTGACATTTCAAAGCCTCTGCCAGCTGTTGGATATATGTATGCCCTAGAGGCCATTATTTGATAGTGGATGTATCGGTATGTGTATATATATATTAAGAGGATATTCTTGCTCGACATGATAGTATGTTATCTGGTTGTTCTTTATCTTGACATGTTCACTTGATCATGCATATTACTCATTTGGTACATGTTGATAAAACCCTTAGGATATTTGCTTGACTACTGGGATTATGATGCAGATCATACTAGTGGGATATATGTTGTTTATAAGCATATCCTTGAAATGTTCCTAGTCGTGGGTGTATCGAGACGGGGCATCGATATTCCAGAGTAGACTAACGTATACATTTCTTGACCCATATGATAGGCGATGGATGATCCCATATCCATTGGTGTGGTGACACCAAAGATTGTATACGGGTGCTCAGTGAAGACTGGGTACACTGAACGGACTCGCCGAGAACTTCTATGTGGTATTATATCTATTATCGGATAGCAGTTCTCAGGTGACACTGGTACAAGTTAGTCTGTAGACCCGAGATCGTCATAGAGTCTTGTGTGTCCTCCCACTGTACTTTGATCTCCACTCTACCACGGTTCTACTGAGTCGTGCAAACAGGTGGATTTTGGGTACAGTCCCGAGGCACATGGAACCAATGAGCGATAGGAGGGGTTTTGTCTCTCTCGGTATTGGGGGTTGATGTTGTGCCATGCTCGATTGGCTATAACAGAAAGTCCCTGGCCAGGGCTGATGAGATTTACTTATAAGTGTTATCAGTAGTTTCTCGATCTGTTATAGGCCTTATACCGGCATGACTTATTGAGTTATTAGGGTCGACGATATCAACCCTAGACTCGATATGCAGCATATCTGATGAAGAGACCGGACTGTATGGTAAGTGTTTCCAGTTGGCTCGACGGGAGTATTGACAGGTTCACTTGTTTTTCTTCTGATCGCTCAATACTTGGGAGCCGTTACGTACAGCTAGTGCCGCTGACGGTTTGTGGGTATGTGATATGATCACTGCCTACTGCTAGCATATTGACGAGTGTTAGATTCCCACATAGGGATTTTCTAGCTCAGGCGAAATGATGTGGGGTGCATATAGGGATATGCGAGGGAGCTTGATTAAATATGAGTATATGATATCGCATTTTAATCTAGCATTTACTGTTGGTCGGATCATATGTGATATGACTGGATTAATAAATCAAGTGTTGATTTAATATTAATGACCATTAGCTCATTTATTAAAATCCTTTTCTTTATGATGTATGCATGAATGTATGTATGTATATATATTGATATGAATGCACACATGCATTCATACATGTGTCATGGTTGATGATACAATGGAGATAGCAATGCAAGAATCATATGGGGAAATATTTATATATTTTGATTATTGAGAAAAAGAAAAATGGGAATAAAATCATGGCTAGGTTTCTACACACTTCTTATGTTGACCTAAACCTAAACCATGGTTTCATTTTCCATTTGTTCTTTAAACTCAACATTGAAATATCTAGATATTTATTAACCATGGTTTTGGGTGAGTGTGACTCTCTCATATTTATTTTCTATTCTCATTATTATGGTGAGAATTATCAAAAGAGCTCAAGCATAGCCATTCTCCTTCTTCTTCCTCCTTCAAGCACTCTAGCTTTTTCAAATGAGTGAAGAAAACAAAAAGGAAAGGTTTTTAGGTGAGAACATAACCCACATCACCAATCTATATTAGTCTAGCTCACTAGTGTAGGTTGTTTGCTCCACTTCCATCTAGATCAAGTGAAGTAAGCAGCTTGAGCCAAGGGACTCCGTGGTGGATCGTCGTGGACTTTGAAGGTTTCATGCGAACCCGTTCAAACACCAAGTTGATCCAAGGAGTCATAAAGAGGAGGTCTACAAAGGTTGTATTACTCACCTCTTAGTGTTAGATTACTATTAGTATGTGATACTTGTCATGTTACACTAAATTTCTAGTTCAATTCATGGTTGATTTTGCTTAGCACCCCTAAAATTTTTATTGTAGCTGTTTGATGCAAGATAAGCCCTAGGCATGGTGCTAAACAAACCCTACAGTGGTATCAGAGCCAAGCTAGAAACTTAGACGATATTAGATAAATTACGAAATTGAAACAACTTCTAAAACTGAAACCCTAAAACTGCTCTCTGTCGAATTTTTCAGAGCATCTAAAATTTTTTAAGCAGTTGCAGAGTGTTGCATATGATGTAATAAGAACACCACACGAAAATGAGGTCATTCCACCGGTTTTGAACCGGTGAAAAGCTCACTATTTCCGGCCTGGCCAGTTTTTCCATACCTAATTCGCCTCGTTTTTGTTTGGTGCTCTGGTTTATGAGGTTTACTGTTTCAGGTATTGCTTGTTTTTTCTAAGATTGCATGTGATATTATTTTTCAGTAAAGACTATTTGGAGTATTTCATAGTTGTAATTTTAACATTGTTTTAGGTAACCTATACGACATTTAACAGTTCGAACGAATATCAAACACCGCCTCATGACCCCTCTGAAAATTTTCCAAAAGTTGGAATTTTCTAAGTTAAAAATATTCGAAAAATCATGCAGGTAATTCTATGGACCCTCTAGAAGAACGTAACCCTAACTCGATTCTATGACCATGAAACCGCAGCGAAAACCCTAGGATTTGCCGTAGTTCCGCGGCGCCATAGGTGAAGTAAGGGTTGACCCTTGTATGGTTGGTCCATAGGTACTGTGGCATGTTTTGGGTATTTTAATTTTGCTCAAGTGTTGAGCTCTTTGGGAGATGTGGGTGTTTGTTGATTCGATCAAAACGTTTAACATCTTCTAGATATTTGTGAAAGTGATGATTCCAATTGTTGTAGTTTTTCACTTTCTTTTCTGCGACCGTAAGTGTAGCATGTGGTGTATCTCTGGTTTCGTTACTATATGTCAACGACAATTGGGATACGCATACTTACTTACGTTGATGACATGTAATGTTATGTGTTGCTGAGATATGATGTATATGATCGTCGTGATTGAATGGCTGGGGGTTTTATGTGAGATGGGAGTTTTTCTTTTCATTCATGTAAAATTCATTGTATGTAATATTCTTTTATTGGGGCACTTTCGGGTTGAGGATGATATCACCATTGTCGTATATTATTTACTTTTAAGCATTAGGATAGACCCAAGATGGGGAGCACATTTGACCGGGTTCTAGAGTCCAGTGGAAGGCCATCTCGAGGAGTCGAGACCGGGTCTCCTAACTCTAGAATTGGTAGGGTCGCTTGCTGCTCTTATAGGGGTCTAGAGGTGTGGGCTTGGCTATTCATCGTGACCGTGGAATCCGTATTTTCTATTGTTGGTTAAATACAAAATACGGACCACCTAGTATATCCTATATTTTCATATATGTGCTTCTGCTGTTGATATTTTGTGATGTGATCACTTTATATGCTGAGACGAATGGTGTATTATATATATGATATATAATAAACGTTGCATATATTTGGCATCCGCGCTAGTCCCGCCCCGCTATGCCGTTAGTTAAATAACCTAACGATGTATAACGGGACACTGTGGCGAATACAGATGGCATAAGTGTGTGTTCTATTTTCGTTTCTTTTCTGTGATGGCTTAAGGACTTAAATGATGGGACTACATTAATGAGATTAATGTAAAGAAAAAGAAACCTAAAAAATGTTGTAGAATCGGATTTGAAACCTACTCGGTTTTTTATGAAAAAGCAAGTTTTCGAAATACGGAGATTATGCCACTCTTTTTAAAACTATTTGGTTCTACAACGATATCAAGTTCAAAGCGTTAAAAGTTTTCATAAAAACCATTCGCAACCCTCCGTCATTTTAGCAAGTAGAGTACTTAGTATTCGTACTACGTATGTTGACTATAGCCAAGGCGTAGTGTACGGTAGCTAAGTGATATCTTCCTACACAGCATATGATGCGATTAATTAGGATAGTCACATGATTATGTTGAGCATAACCAAGGATCATGTAAGTCCACGTTGCCCACCCCGGTACTTGCGGGGAGGCGGAAAACGGAATAAAAATCGGATTTTTACTACTCTAGGCAACATGGACTAGACAAAGTCGGGATCTTTGCTAAACAAAACTAACTAAAAGCTAACTAGAAACTAGCTAAAGGGTAGAATGGTTATACGTAGGGCTTTAAGTCCTTCTCTCCTTGCTCCTTGGAGTAGTAGAAAGGGACCACCTTTGTCGTCTTCTCACGTCGAAGAAGGATCCACCCGAAAGCCTCAACCTTTGGCTTCAACTTCAAGCTAGAAGTAACTAGGATGCTAGAAGTGCTAATCCTAGAACCCTAGATGAGAGTAGAGATTACTATGGAATGGTTTTTCTCAAGCTCAAGTGTTTCTCAACACATGAGAGGGGAGAGCTTGAGGAAGAGGAAGGGCAAGAGAGAGAAACTATATGATAGAATGACAGAAATATGAAGCATTCTCACATATATGTATGAATTATTGTGAATTGATAATTAGTGAGATAATTGTCATGGCTTAATCAAGACATGACCATTATCATTTCATTTTTAATGCAAATTGCAAGGATCAAAGAGCATCTTCCAAATGAAATGATGATGGTCAAAGTGTCAACCTAGGTCAACAAGTCAAGAATGTCAAATGGTCAACAACCATAACCATGCACAATTATATTAAACTAATATCAATTAACCATAATACACACATAAGCATTAGGGTTAAAAAATGACAATGGTCATTAACCCTAATCAAAGTCCTCTCCCTCTGTCTCAAGCAACTGTGCATACGCACCCGTATTCGTGATCCGAGGAACACGAATACAAAGAGATAAAACCCATCCCAAATCATATACTAGGATCTGGCTTAAACCAAAGCCCGCTAGTATAAGCTGTCCGGACAGCAAACGTGCACAAGTGCGCGGATGTGAACGAACCCTGTCGCAAAACCATGCGACCTCTACTCATTTTGCCTAAAGGTGAATAGCTCTCTGTGTGGGACTCTAAAGACTCGACACTACGCTGGCAGTGGGTTTAACCACAGACCGCAAGCGGCACTAGCTGTACGTAACGGTCCCCAGGTAGATGGCGATAAGAAGACTGACGAGGTAACCCCATCTGAACTTCTACTGAGCCTGTATGTGACAGTCTCCGTACAGTCCGGTCTGTTCGTCTGATACATCGCATGGCGGGCCTAGGTGGCGGTGAACGTCAGTCCCCTAATAGCAGTACAAGTCATGTCGGAGTGTAGCCCAGAACACCCTGAGATAACACTGGAAACCTACCAGTATATCTCGCTTGCCCTGGCCAGGGACTACTCGTGTAATGGCTCTCCTAGACACAGCGCGATGTCAACCCCCAATACCGGGAGAGACGAATCCTGTCTAACCGTCACTGCCTCCAAGTGCTTTGGGACTGCACCCAACTACTACCTATTTGCACGACTCCTTTGAGCCGTGGTAGGGTAGTAATCAAAGTACAGATGGAACACACTCGAGGCGAAGTGACAGTGTCAAGTCAGCGGACTAAGCTGTACTCATGTCACCTGGGAACTGATAATTGACGATAGGTATAATACCAACCAACAGTTCCCGACGAGTCCTGTCCAATGAACTCGTAACCTAACGAGCACCCACATACTATCTCAAGTACGACGTACTGACGGCTGTGGGACAGACCGTCTCCCACGCTGGGATGAGAAGCGCATACGCTAGTCTACTCCGGAGTATCGATGCCCTGTCTCGATAGTCCAACGACTAGGGACCTGTATAAGGATGTGCTTATGGATTACCCAGCCCCCACGAGTGTGAGCGCCATCACAACGCTGGTAATCAAGCAAAGATCCTAAGGGCTCTACTAATATGTATATAAGCGATATGCTAAAAGAAACACATGCGCATATTAAAGCAGAGACAAACCAAGTAGCATACTACCATTTCGAGCAAGATTGTTTATACAACTGTGAATATCCCAAGCTTCCATCAAGTAATATACAAACTAGTATGATACAGTAATGGCCTCTAGGGCATATACACTAACAATCTCCAACTTGCACTAAGGCCATGTACTGGCGTATCGAAGACCTATCATCTCGATCAGCCGCTCGAACTGAGTCTGTGGCAAGGCCTTGGTGAATGGATCTGCAGTGTTATCTTCTGAAGTAACCTCCGAACCTCGATCTCCTGGTGATCCACGATCTCCGTGATCAGGTGATACCGCCTTAAGATGTGTCTGGATTTCTGATGGGACCCGGGTTCCTTCGCTAAAGCTATAGCCCCGTTGTTGTCGCAATACAGAGGTATTGGGTCAACAATGGACGGAACCACCTGAAGTTCTTTCAGGAACTTCCTCATCCAGACAGCTTCTTTTGCGGCATCAGATGCAGCGATGTATTCCGCTTCCATAGTCGAGTCAGCAACGGTTTCCTGTTTGGAGCTCTTCCAACACACCGCCCTTCCATTGAGGGTAAAGACAAAACCCGACATGGACTTGGAATCATCCTTGTCACTCTGGAAGCTGGAGTCAGCAAAGGCCTCAATCTGGAGGTCTTTTCCGCCATATACCAAGAACATCTCCTTAGTCCTTCTCAGGTACTTGAGAATATTCTTTACCGCTATCCAATGTTTCTCCCCACGGTTTGACTGATACCTGCTTACCACACTCAGTGCATAAGCCACATCCGGTCTGGTACACAACATCGCATACATTATAGAGCCTACCGCAAAAGCGTAGGGTATAATAGACATGCGATCCCTCTCCAAATCAGTCTTGGGAGACATCTCTTTGGAGAGGGTGATCCCGTGACAAGCCGATAGATTACCGCGCTTAGAATCTTCCATACTGAATCTTTTCAGTATGGTGTCGATGTACCTGGACTGTGAAAGTCCTAAAATCCTCTTGGATCTGTCACGGTAGATCCGGATCCCCAGAATGTATAAGGCATCACCCAGGTCTTTCATGGAGAACCTGTGTGACAAGAACCCCTTGACAGATTGTAGCATAGGAATGTCATTTCCTATTAAGAGAATGCCATCCATGTATAAAACGAGGAATACTACAGTTCTCGCTACAAATCTACAATAGATGCATGGTTCATCTGGATTTTTGATAAAGCCAAATTCCTTGACCGTCTCATCAAAACAGATGTTCCAACTCCGCGATGCCTGCTTTAGTCCATAAATGGACTTAAGCAACTTGCACACCTTTCCGCTGCTCCCACTCTGAATGAAACCCTCTGGCTGGTCCATATAGACACACTCCTCTAAATGTCCATTTAGAAAAGCGGTCTTTACGTCCATCTGCCAAATTTCATAATCGTGGAAGGCAGCAATGGCAAAAAGGATCCGAATGGATTTCAGCATAGCTACTGGAGAAAAGGTTTCGTCATTGTCCAAACCAGGTCGCTGATGAAAACCCTTTGCAACCAGTCTAGCTTTATAGATCTCAACCTGTCCATCTACACCAATCTTCCTTTTGAAGATCCACTTGCATCCTATGGGTTTTACCCCATCTGGAGCAATGTCCAACGTCCATACTTTGTTGGTGTACATGGACTCCATTTCGGTCCGCATTGCATCCAGCCATTTGACCGAGTCGACGCTCTGAATGGCTTGCTGGAAGCTAGTAGGCTCATCACAATCTATGATGCAATCCTCTCTATCCCCGTCAGTGAGAAAACCGTAGTATCTCTCGGGCGGATGAGACTGCCTACTACTTCTACGGAGTGGCGTGGGAATGTCCTGATCTTTCGAACCCTCTGGTTCTACTAAGCTTTCAGTAATAGCTCGTGGTTCTGGAATTTCTTCCAGTTCTACTGCGCTCCCACTTATTTCTTTTTCTATGAACTGGTGTTCTAGAAAGTGGGTATGGCGAGAAACAAAAACCTTTTGTTCCTCTTCGCAATAGAAGAAATATCCCTTGGAGTTCTTTGGATATCCTACAAACTTGCACTGTACTGAGCGTGCCTCGAGCTTGTCCGCATGCTGCTTTTTTACAAAAGCTGGACATCCCCATGTCTTAATGTGATTAAGATAGGGTCTCTTCCCACACCACATCTGATATGGTGTAGTAGGCACAGTCTTAGTTGGAACTCGGTTCAAAAGGTATGCAGCTGATTCTAGCGCATATCTCCAGAACGATCGCGGCAACTCAGCGTTACTCATCATGGACCGTACCATATCCAATAGGGTTCGGTTTCGTCTCTCCGATACACCGTTATGTTGCGGAGTGTATGGAGGAGTAAGCTGAGAGAGAATTCCGTTCTCTTTTAAGTAACCTAGGAACTCGGCACTCAAGTATTCACCACCTCGATCAGATCTTAGTGCCTTGATACTTTTGCCTGTTTGTTTTTCTACTTCATTCTTATATTCCTGGAATTTTTCAAAAGCCTCGGATTTATGTTTCATTAAGAAGACATAACCGTACCTTGAAAAGTCATCCGTAAAAGTAATGAAATAAGAATAACCGCTTCGTGCATGCGTAGACATTGGACCGCACGCGTCGCTGTGTACGAGTCCCAAGAGCTTGCTCGCTCTTACTCCGTGTCCAGTGAACGGAGTCTTTGTCATCTTTCCTTTGAGACAGGATTGACAAGTTGCATACGATTGATATTCGAACGGATCCAAATATCCTTCTGCATGTAACTTAGTCAACCTTCTCTCATTTATGTGACTCAGTCTACAATGCCATAAGAAAGTTTTATTGATTTCTGGAGACTTTCTTTTATGTGTATTCTGGACATTGAAAATCTGTGGTTGGTTTAATACGTATATACCATTGTTCAATGTACCTGACCCAATCAAAACTTGATTAAGGTGAATGTTCACTACATTACTTACAAATGCAAATTCATAACCTTCTTTAGATAATAAAGATACAGAAATGATATTACAGGTTGCATTTGGTACAAAATAACAACTACGCAAAACCAAAAAGTGTCCATCTGACAATCCCAGGTGATAGTCCCCCACGGCCTCAGCATCCATGCTAGCTCCGTTTGCAACTCTGAGGGTCATGTCACCTGCCTTCAAAACTCTATGCTTTCTCAACGCCTGCAAAGAATTACAGATATGAGATCCTGATCCGGTATCCAATACCCAGGATGTAGAGTTTATTGATAGACAGTTTTCAATAACATACACACCTGAAGCCGAAGCCGCAACTTGCTTCAGATCCTGGGTTCTGGCCTTCCAAGCCTTGCAATCCTGTTTCCAGTGTCCACTTTTGTGACAGTAGAAGCATTCTTCCTTCCCCACCAGCTTTCCTGCTACCTTTGTTGCTTTTGCCTTTCCTTTTCCCTTCGAATCCACTTTACTGACACCGCCTCTTAGTTTGGCGGGGGCTTTCTTCTTCTTGCCCTTGGCTTTCGCCCTGGACCTAGAAGAGGAAGATCCTCCTACAAACAAAGTGGATGTCTCCCTACTTTTCTGTAGGGTGCCCTCTGCACTCCTCAGCATGTTGAGGAGCTCTGAAAGATCAACTTCCTTTTCCTGTAAGTTGAAGTTCAGAATGAACTGGGCGTAAGTGGAAGGAAGGGACTGAAGAATCAAGTCCGTATAGAGCTCATTCTCCAACGTGGTCCCAAGTTCCGCGAGCTCCTCTATGTAGCCAATCATCTTAAGCACGTGTTCCGCTACCGATGATCCGACAGCCAACCTTGCCGAAAAAAACTTCTTCGACACTTCGTATCTGGCGATACGAGACTGCTCTCCATACAGTTCTTTTGTATGAAGAAATATGGACTCTAGGTCCATATTCTCGTGCCTCCTCTGATGTTCGTTGTCCATCGAGGCAAGTACGAGGCATTTGGCCTTCGCGCAATCTATTTCCCAGGTCTTACGGATTTCCCTATCCGCGACACTGGTTTTGGGACCTGGGACAGGGGGAGCTTTGGTGGTAAGGAGATACCCCAACTTGTCGTAAGTGATTGCCATCTTGACATTCCTGAGCCAATCTTTGTAGTTTGGCCCTGTCAATATGTTTTTATCTAGTAATAACTTAAGTCCGGTCATGTTGAATGGTCGCTGCAATTAGGAGAGAGAAAAGAAACACTTTAGCATGATGCTCTTACAAGTTTAGAGTGGTTTTTAGTTTGTCTAAACAGGATGGCTCCCACTGTCTCTCGAATCCCTTCTCAAACCGTAAAGAAAGAATTAGTTGGGATCAATCTCACCGTACAATACTTGCTTAACCGTTCAGCCAGGCCAGTGTCGGTACTTCGAAGGAGGTTTTCCAACGCTTTCGTGAAGTTCCTTAATTAAGTAACCTCTTTTCCCTGTGGGCGTAGCCCCGCTAACACCTTTCTAGACACCTACTAGGTTTATAGCATTGATCGTTAAGTGAGAGTTTTCCCGAGGAGTAGCATATACTCACAGTAGGATCGGGATCCAAATATCATCGCGTGATAAAACCGAAGGAATCCTACCAGAATCATCACGCTCCAAATAGTATGCAGCGCTAGCAAGTTTCAGTACTTATGAAACTCCCGATATGGATTTTTGCCCCATGCTCTTATGACCTTGACTTTGGCCAAAATATCATAAGTCACATGTCAAGTTCTACCCGTCATTCTCCTGGTTAATTTGGACCCACCCGTACCTACCCTTGACTTTGGCCAAAATGGCAGCACGACTGTCCCAAACCAACGCATCTATCTATGCTGCACATGAATACCCAATAGTTACCAATCACTATGCCTTGACTTTGGCCAAAATACATAGCTTGAATACTTTTTTACCATTCATGTGGAATGACGGAGGGCTACGAATGGTTTTGGCGAAACCGTGAACGTAGTGCACTTGATATAATCGATGGAACAAGATAGCTTTTAAAAGGAGTGGTTCAAGCTCCGCGTTTAAAAGTTTAGTTTTGAAAAGAACCGAGTGGTTTTCAAAGTGTTCCAATCGACTTTTACTTGGTTTATTTTCTTGCATTAGTTCTTTTAATGCGTCCCATAATTTTATCCTACCATTGCAGAAAACAACCAAAATATGACGTACGCTTATGCCATTCGCATTCGCCACGGGGCCCCGTCATCACCCGTTAGGTTACTTAACTAACGACAGAGCGGGGGCTGGGCTAGCGCGGCTGTAAAACATAAGCAACGCCTAAATAGTTGTAGTATATAGATATATAGCAATGATAGACATTACAGATCACAGATGAATACATTGGATATACTAGGAATCCGCAATCCGTTCGAGCCTGCAACGAAAAACGGATTACACAGTCACGGTGAATAGTCAAATACCCCACCCAAGACCCCTACGGGCGCGGCAAACTACCCGCCAAGTACCCGAAGCGAAGCAACCTCCCTCAACACCGTGAGTAGGCCACTCGGCACTTCGAGATACCCGGTAGTTTGTGCACCCCCTCCATGGGTCTATCCTAGGAGCAAAAACAGTAAAAAGAATTATACAATGACGGCTACAACCCCGATCCAGTTGTGCGGCCAAACAAATAATAATACATCAATTTACATATTACAATGAATGAAAGAAAAAGAAACACTCATCTCACATCCACCCCGGCTATTCATCCGCGACAATCCAACGCATTCATATACACATACCATCATTAAACACAAATCACAGATATGCATAACCCCCACTAATCGACATATAGCGATTAGCCGACGTTCAATACATAAAAACATCACAGATATAACCGATTAGTCAAAGTATAGTGAAGTTCGATCAAAAATACGGATTTATAGGCCTCCAAATACAAATTTCTTTTCTGGAAAATCTGGGCTGATATAAACCATCTTAAAAATCCCAAAACCACAACCTAAAAACACTGCACCAAACTCGGTCATGAACCGAGTCAAAACTGCGGCGGTTCCGCGGCAAAAATATACCCATTGCCTCGGAACCGCGACGCTTTGAAGGGATCACTCGACCGTTTTTGGTGGGCTTCTTCACAAAACCCTGGGATGATTTTTGGAGTATGACTTTTTATTTTTAGAACAGAAAAAATTTTAACAGAAACTTGGGTTTTGCATGTCGTAGTTTTGCGATTTTTCCGATCGAACTTCTATACACTTTACTACCTAGCTAGTTTATGTTTAGTTAGGTTCTGATACCACTGTAAGTCCACGTTGCCCACCCCGGTACTTGCGGGAAGGCGGAAAACAGAATAAAAATCTGATTTTTACTACTCTAGGCAACATGGACTAAACAAAGTCGGGATCTTTGCTAAACAAAACTAACTAAAAGCTAAGTAGAAACTAGCTAAAGGGTAGAATGGTTATACCTAGGGCTTTAAGTCCTTCTCTCCTTGCACCTTGGAGTAGTAGAAAGGGATCACCTTTGTCGTCTTCTCACGTCGAAGAAGGATCCACCCGAAAGCCTCAACCTTTGGCTTCAACTTCAAGCTAGAAGTAACTAGGGTGCTAGAAGTGCTAATCCTAGAACCCTAGATGAGAGTAGAGATTACTATGGAATTGTTTTTCTCAAGCTCAAGTGTTTCTCAACACATGAGAGAGGAGAGCTTGAGGAAGAGGAAGAGCAAGAGAGAGAAACTATATGATAGAATGAGAGAAATATGAAGCATTCTCACATATATGTGTGAATTATTGTGAATTGATAATTGGTGAGATAATTGTCATGGCTTAATCAAGACATGACCATTATCATTTCATTTTTAATGCAAATTGCAAGGATCAAAGAGCATCTTCCAAATGAAATGATGATGGTCAAAGTGTCAACCTAGGTCAACAAGTCAAGAATGTCAAATGGTCAACAACCATAACCATGCACAATTATATTAAACTAATATCAATTAACCATAATACACACATAAGCATTAGGGTTAAAAAAATGACAATGGTCATTAACCCTAATCAAAGTCCTCTCCCTCTGTCTCAAGCAACTGTGCATACGCACCCATATTCGTGATCCGAGGAACACGAATACAAAGAGATAAAACCCATCCCAAATCATATACTAGGATCTGGCTTAAACCAAAGCCCGCTAGTATAAGCTGTCCGGACAGCAAACGTGCACAAGTGCGCGGATGTGAACGAACCCTGTCGCAAAACCATGCGACCTCTACTCATTTTGCCTAAAGGCGAATAGCTCTCTGTGTGGGACTCTAAAGACTCGACACTACGCTGGCAGTGGGTTTAACCACAGACCGCAAGCGGCACTAGCTGTACGTAACGGTCCCCAGGTAGATGGCGATAAGAAGACTGACGAGGTAACCCCATCTGAACTCCTACTGAGCCTGTATGTGACAGTCTCCGTACAGTCCGGTCTGTTCGTCTGATACATCGCATGGCGGGCCTAGGGGGCGGTGAACGTCAGTCCTCTAATAGCGGTACAAGTCGTGTCGGAGTGTAGCCCAGAATACCCTGAGATAACACTGGAAACCTACCAGTATATCTCGCTTGCCCTGGCCAGGGACTACTCGTGTAATGGCTCTCCTAGACACAGCGCGATGTCAACCCCCAATACCGGGAGAGACGAATCCTGTCTAACCGTCACTGCCTCCAAGTGCTTCGGGACTGCACCCAACTACTACCTGTTTGCACGACTCCTTTGAGCCGTGGTAGGGTAGTAATCAAAGTACAGTGGGAACACACTCGAGGCGAAGTGACACTGTCAAGTCAGCGGACTAAACTGTACTCATGTCACCTGGGAACTGATAACTGACGATAGGTATAATACCAACCAACAATTCCCGACGAGTCCTGTCTAGTGTACTCGTAACCTAACGAGCACCCGCATACTATCTCAAGTACGACATACTGACGGCTGTGGGATAGACCGTCTCCCACGTTGGGATGAGAAGCGCATACGCTAGTCTACTCCGGAGTATCGATGCCCTGTCTCGATAGTCTAACGACTAGGGACCTGTATAAGGATGTGCTTATGGATTACCCAGCCCCTACGAGTGTGAGCGCCATCACAACGCTGGTAATCAAGCAAAGATCCTAAGGGCTCTACTAATATGTATATAAGCGATATGCTAAAAGAAACACATGCGCATATTAAAGCAGAGACAAACCAAGTAGCATACTACCATTTCGAGCAAGATTGTATATACAACTATGAATATCCCAAGCTTCCATCAAGTAATATACAAACTAGTATGATACAGTAATGGCCTCTAGGGTATATACACTAACAGATCATGTGGATGGGTCGAATTAATCATGAAATGACGGGTAGAACTTGACTAGTGCTTATGATATGTTGACCATAGCCAAGGTCATGAGTACTAGGGGTAAAAACCTTATCGGGGGTTTCAAGCGTTGAAATTTGCAATGAGATTGTATACCTTCTATGTGATTGTTGTATCCCGATCCCACTATGAGCAAGAGTTGCTCCGAGGAGAGTTTTACAATTTATAATTAGCTAAACCATTTGGTGTCTAGAAAGGTGTCAACGGGGCTACGTCTCTGGGTAAACGAGGTTTATTTTAATTAGGTCCGTGCGAAAGCATGGGGAACCTCCCTCAAAGTATCGACACTGGTCTGGATGAACGGTTAGCGAAGCTGTAGAATGTAATTAATCCTGGCTAATTTTCTTTTTAAGGTTTGAAGGAAAATTTGATAAAAACAGTGGGAGACATCGATTAGATAAGATAATAACCAATCCGATCTTTGCAAGAGCTTTCGCTGAGTGTATTCTTTTCTCTCTTCTAATGGAAGATACCCATGACTGGACTTAAGCTTTTGTTAGAGAAAAATAAGCTAACCGGACCGAACTATAAAGACTGGCTGAGGAATATTAATATTGCTCTCGCATATGATAAGGTATCATATGTCCTCCCTGCCTCAGTCCCTCCCAGCCCAGGACATGAATCTTCTGTTGCGGATAGGAAGATCCGCAAAACGTGGGATATTGATTGTGCCACTGCCAAATGCCCCACGCTTGTATCGATGGACAATACACATCAAAAGCAGCATGAGCAGATAGATGTTCAATCCATCTTTCTCCATACAAAAGATTTGTATGGGGAGCAATCTCGGACCCTACGATACGAAGCATCTCGAAAGTTATTTCAGATGTGGATGTCTCCTGGCACACCAGTAGGCGATCACATTTTGAAGATGATAGCTCTTATTGAAGAGCTTGAGGGCCTCGGATGGATAATGGAGAACGAACAGCATATTGATATTGTTTTACAGTCTCTTCCCCCTGCCTTGCTCCATTCATGGTGAACTTCAACATGCATAACATGGAGAAGTCACTACCCGAACTTCTCAATATGTTGAGAAGTGCGGAGAGCACGCTCAAGGCAAAGTCTCCCTTTTTTATTGTTGGGCAATCTTGCTCTTCCATCGCAAAAGCCAAGGCCAAGGGAAGGAATAAGAAGAAACCAACCAAACCGAGAGGTGGAATCAAAAAGGCACAAGAGAGAGAAAAATCCAAGGTTGAGAAGTCGAGAAAAGGAGAATGTTTCCATTGCAAGAAGACGGGGCACTGGAAGCGGAATTGTACTGAATACCTTGATCCCAAGAAAAAGAAGCACGGTGATGCTTCTGCTTCAGGTGTGTTCGTGACTGAAAACTGTTTTTCTATAAACTCTGCATCCTGGGTATTGGATACCTGTTCGGGTTCTCATATCTGCAATTCTCTGTAGGGCTTGATAAATAGCAGAGTTTTGAAGACCGGTGATCACACTCTCCGAGTTGGAAATGGTTTCAATGTACATGCAGTTTCAGCGGGAGAGTATCACATAGGGTTGCCGTCGGGTTGTATATTAGTTTTGAACCCATGTTATTATGTACCTAGCATGCTTTGTAAAATAATATCCGTTTCTTTGTTAGACATTAAAGGATATTATTTTGTATTGTAGCATAATGTTATGAATATTAAACTGAAGCAAGAGTTGATTGGTTATGGTACACTTAATAACGGGATATACGTCCTAAATCAACACAATGTTTTCAACATACAACACACAAATAAAAGAAAATTTTCAGAAATAAATTAAGCTTTTCTTTGGCATTGTAGACTTGGTCATATTAACAAAACAAGACTAAACAAGGTTCATAAAGATGGATATTTAAATCCTTTTGAATATAAATCTTATGCGACTTGTCAGTCTTCTATCAAAGGGAAAATGGACCAAAACTCCGTTTACTGGACACGGAGAAAGAACTATAGAACTCTTGGGTCTCATACATAATGATGTATGTGGGCCAGTGTCTACACATGTGAGAGGCGGTTTTTCTTACTTCATAAATTTTACTAATGATTTCTCAAGATTCGGTCATGTGTTTTTATTAAATCATAAGTCTGAAGCTTTCGAGAAATTCAAGGAGTACAAACTTGAAGTAGAAAAACAAACAGAAATGAGCATCAAGATACTTCGATCAGATCAAGGTGGAGGGTATCTTAGTACCGAGTTTTCGAACTTCCGAAAAAAGAATAGGATTCTCTCTCAGCTCACTCCCCCTTACACACCATAGCACAACGGTGTGTCGGAGCGGCGGAATCGCACCCTATTAGATATGGTGTGATCCATGATGAGTGATGCTGAGTTACCTCTCTCCTTTTAGGGGCATGCATTGGAGATTGCAACATTTCTGTTGAACAAAGTTCCAACCAAGACTGTGTCTACCACTCCATATGAGATATGATATGGGAAGAGACCGTCTCTTAAACGAGTTAAGATTTGGGGTTGTCTGGCTTTTGTTAAAAAGCAGAATCCAGACAAACTCAAGTCACGATCAGTTAAGTGTATATTTATGGGATATCCAAAATATTCGTTTGGATATCTTTTTGTTCATATCAGATTTTTGTATTTTTATATCGCCCATTCTTAATCACATTGCATATTAGTAGGTACTTTTGATCCATATCTGCTAAATAGTTGCAGGTTACAGGTTCTCAGCTCTTTACAGTGAAATTCATGAAAAGTCGCAACAAATGTGGGACTACGACCAACAACAGATGAATACTGATCTCCGCTAAGCATTCGTATGATGCCGCCTACTAGTTCAAGAGACAAAATGGAAAATCGTTGATCACTTCAATGCACAAGGCACAAGGGCAGCACAAGATCCAAGATTTCAATGCGAAGCTCAAGGCAAAAGTCCACATTATCTTGCACTGTTAAAAATCTGGAAGGAAATTGAAGAGATTCTGAGAAACCAAGAGGATAAAACAGAAGATAAAAGCAACATGAAAAAGACCAGAAAGTTTGATACCCTAAGTCCACCAAATGGCCGCGGAATCGCGGCCAAACAAGCACTTCTGCCGCGGTTCCGCGGCCACGTTCTGCGCATGTCGGTGGCAGTGTCGGTGCTTTGACTTGGTTCTCTGGGGGTAGTTTTGTAATTTCATGTATGGATCAGAATGTAAACCTAGGGTTTTTCTATCTATAAATAGGAAAGCTCAAAGCCAAATTAGTATGCCTCTTTTTATTTTTAGATTTAGAATTTAAAATTCTCTATGAAAAATTGTGGTGAGTTTTTGAGAGGTTATCAATAAAAGTAAGTTTTTTTTATTTTTCTCGCATTTGTTTATCGCATTTTTATTATCTGCAATTTTCATTTGTTAACTTAGTCGTAGAATTAAATCAGTGCTTTTCTTTTGTTATCTCCTTTTCTATTTTTTTCTTTTAACAACAATGATACTTGAGTAAGATCCTTGTCTAGGTGAGGTCTCGAATAGCTAGTTGTAGAATTCTATAAATTCGTTCTACCTTCCCTCTTGTTTTATCTTTTTTTAATGGATGAGTAATTTCTCACTTGTTAAGGAAGGAGAAGAAAGGTTTGAGAGAAGGAAATCTCTCTCACTCCTTTCTTTGTCCAACACTTTAAATTCGGACTCCCTTTAATTCACCCACAATCCGTTCACTACGGCATCCTATTCTACATGATAGCGGTGATTCCCCAGTTAGACCGGTTGTGGTTGAATTAACCGGAGGTTAGGGCTAAGAGCCAAGAACGGACGGACAAGGACCAAAAGGAAGAAACTAAGCATGGAAAGCCTAGCTTATACTTGCAAGTTCCTTCCTAGTCGTGCTAATCCCCGTTGTTGTCGATTACCTTAACACCGATATTAATAACTAACGCATTGAAAGAAGTGAGGAATTCCTAAAACTCTAACTAACCTAATCATAACCCTAACCCTAACAAGCTTTTCATCATCTTTTATCTCATTAGTAGAACTTAAAACAAATCACCAATTTTTTGGATTTAACTCGGTAAAACATAAAGAAAATGATTCCATCTCCCTGTGGATCGACCCATACTCAACCGGCTAGCTACCAAGAGACACCGTCTTGATTGCGGTAATTAAAAATTAAGAATACACAAAAACGTAACAAGAAAATGGTGCCGTTTCCGGAGAGACGGTAGTTTATTTCTTTGTGTAATTTCGGGTTAAAAAAATTTATAAAAATTGAAAAATATAAAAACAAAAAAAAATTCATCTTGTTATCTTTGATTAGTTTTTGTGCAATTGTGCAGGTACCCAAGAAGGTCTAGTTCAGTTCTGGAGCAAACTAAATGAACAAATCAAGATTCAGGGGATCTAAACAGGAAGAGGAGAACCAAATCAGCACATAAATTTTTTTTGAAGCAGTCAAACGTCTGAACAGCCACGGAACCGCGGCAGAATCGCCTGTTTGACCGCGGAACTGCGGTCTACTGGTGACGTCAGCAATTCATTTTCTCTGTGAGTATTCCAATTATCTCCTTCTCTCCTCTGAACTCCACTGAACCATATTTTCTGCAGCATTCTTGGCACAAATTCTTTTCCTATCTCCAATTAGCTGTTTTTGTGCAGGATTCTTTGCGCCGCAGCCAAAATAAAATTTTTGCAAGTGTTTTAGATTTTTGGTTGTTACTGCTTTGCATAATTAATACGGAATTTAAGGGGCTATAATACCAATTCAGATTGGGTGGGGATTTCATCACCCTTCCTAAGACCCCAAAAATCACTAAAACCATACGCATCACCCTTAAGCTTAATTAAAAATATCTAGACCCAGCCAACTAAGGACTGTCGTGCTCATTAGGACAGAGGAAGGTTGTAGGCATTCAATCGTTTATCTAAACTTGATTTTATGGTGTCTAGGCTAGACAAGTGAGAAAGGTAATTTTAAAAGGCCCGTCTCACGGTGATTCGTTAGCGGAACTCTCCTTTCTTCATTTGTGCTTACCTGGCCATAATTAGCAGTGAAGAGAAGATTTGAGGGTTATCTTACAATTTGTCACTTTGGAACAGTTAGAAGCAGACTAGTGGACTCTGAAGACCCTAGCTCTAGGTGTGTTTGTGCATATTGTGATTGTGATTGTGCTTATAAAAAGTTTAGTCCCATAATTCCGTATTCTTTCAAACAAACAATTTTTAAAAAAATCCCAAAAACCAACATTTTTTTTGTAAAAAAAAAATTAAAAAATTAAAAAAAAATACCACTTCCTTCCCTCCCTACCTTTTCACTCTTCTAACATGGGTACCCCACCTCGCAAAACTCTTGCCGAACATTGGTACGCACAACCAGACATAACTTCCTACGGTTTTTGCTTTGGCCGAACTTCGAACGATCTCTCCATGCCAAAAATCTCTTTGAAAGATCGGATAGACGCGTCTAGGACAAACAATTGAACTCAGCAATCCACTTCGTATCAACCGTTTCAAACACTTTTCTACCACAAGGAAGAACAAAAGGTGTTTGTTTCTCAACATGCCATATTTTTAGAAAATGAGATTTTTCTAAATGATACTGATGACAGTGTGGTAGATCTAGAAAAAGTTCTAGAGACACAAGTTACAAATGACGACTTGGTTGAACCTAATGTTGCAACAGAATCTTATGAATCTCAGCCACTCCGTTGATCTGGTAGGACTTCTCGCCCGCTGGAGAGATATTATGGTTTTCTCATTGATGGTGATGGAGAAGATTGCATCATGGATGATGATGACCCTATCAGTTTTCAGCAAGCTATCACGAGTGGTGACTCTGTGAAGTGGTTGGATGACATGAGATCCGAAATGGAGTCTACATACACCAACAAAGTATGGACTTTGAAAGTTGTACCCTCTGGGGTAAAACCCATAGGGTGCAAATGGATCTTTAAGAGAAAGATCGATGTAGATGGGCAGGTGGAGACCTATAAGGCAAGGCTTGTGGCGAAAGGATTTCGTCAAAGACCAGGATTGGACTATAACGAAAACTTTTCTCCTGTAGCCATGTTTAAATCTATTCGGATCCTACTTGGTATTGCAGCTCACTACGACTATGAAATCTGGCAGATGGACGTTAAAACTGCTTTTCTAAATGGTGATTTAGAAGACTGCGTTTATATGGATCAGCCAGAGGGCTTCATTGATAGTGGGAGCAGCGGGAAAGCATGTAGATTGCTTAAATCCATTTATGGATTGAAGCAGGCATCACGGAGTTGGAACATCTGTTTTGATGATGTCATCAAAGAGTTTGATTTCGTCAAAAATCCAGATGAACCTTGTGTTTATAAGAAGATTATTGGGAGTACTGTCACATTCCTCGTATTGTACGTTGATGACATTCTTCTGATAGGAAACGGTGTTTCTATGCTACAATCGGTCAAACTGTTCTTATCACAAAGGTTCTCCATGAAGGACCTGGTTGATACCTCGTACATATTGGGTATGAAGATCTATAGGGATAGATCTAAAAAGTTGTTGGGATTGTCCCAAACCAGGTAGATTAACACCATCCTTAAGAGGTTTAGTATGGAAGACTCCAAGCGGGGTGCCTTACCCGCTTGTCATGGAGTCACTCTCTCCAAGGACTTTTGCCCAAAGACTGATGAAGAGAGAGCTCGTATGAGCATTATACCCTATGCTTCAGCCGTAGGATCTATAATTTATGCAATGTTATGTACACGCCCTGATGTAGCTTATGCACTGGCTGCAGTAAGCAGGTATCAATCCAACCCAGGGGAGAATCACCGGACAGCTGTGAAGAACATTCTTAAGTACTTGCGAAGAACTAAAGAAATGTTCTTGGTGTATGGTAACAGGGATCTCCAAATGGAGGCCTTTACCGATTCGAGCTTCCACGGTGATAAGGATGATAGAAAATCTATCTCAGGGTTTGTATTTACCCTCAATGGAGGGGCGGTATGTTGGAAGAGTTCCAAATAAGATACCGTTGCAGACTCCACGATGGAAGCTGAGTACATTGCTGCAAATGATGCTGCCAAGGAAGTCGTCTGGATGAGGAAGTTCATCTCGGAGTTAGGAGTAGTTCCAACCATTATTGATCCAATACCATTGTATTGTGATAATAATAGAGCTATGGCGTTGGCCAAAGAGACCAGGTCCCATCAGCGATCCAGACACATCCTGAGACGATATCATTTGATCCGGGAGATAGTTGATCGCCGCGAGATCGGGATTCGGAGAGTAGATACAAAGAATAACACCGCGGATCCACTCACCAATGCCCTCTCTCAGCCGCAGCATGAGCGACTTTTTAAGATGTTGGGTATGGGATACGCCATAATTGGCCTTAGTGCGAGTGGAAGATTGTTGGATATATGTATGCCCTAAAGGCCATTATTTGATAGTGGATGTATTGGTGTGTGTGTGTGTGTGTGTGTATTCAGAGGACATTCTTGCTCGACATGATAGTATGCTATCTGGTTGTTCTTTATCTTGACATGTTCACCTGATCATGCATATTACTCATTTGGTACATGTTGATAAAGCCCTTAGGTTATTTGCTTGACTACTGGGATTATGATGCAGATCATACTAGTGGGACATATGTAGTTTATAAGCATATCCTTGAAATGTTCCTAGTCGTGGGTGTATCGAGATGGGGCATCGATATTCCAGAGTAGACTAGCGTATACGTTTCTTGACCCATATGATGGACGATGGATGATCCCATATCCATTGGTCTGGTGACTCCAAAGATTGTATACGGGTGCTCAGTGGAGACTGGGTACACTGAACGGACTCGCCAAGAACTCCCATGTGGTATTATATCTATCATCGAATAGTAGTTCTCAGGTGACATTGGTATAAGTTAGTCTGTAGACCCGAGATCGTCATAGAGTCTTGTGTGTCCTCCCACTGTACTTTGATCTCCACCCAACCACGGCTCTATTGAGTCATGGAAACAGGTGGATTTTGGGTACTGTCTCGAGACACATAGAGGAAATGAGCGATAGGAGGGGTTTCGTCTCTCCCGGTATTGGGGGTTGATGTTGCACCATGCTCGATTGGCTATAACAGGAAGTCCCTGGGCAGGGCTGATGAGATTTACTGATAAGTATTATCAGTAGTTTCTCGATCTGTTATAGGCCTTATACCAGCATGACTTATTGAGTTATTGGGGTCGACGATACCATCCCTAGACTCGATATGCAGCATATCTGACGAAGATACCGGACTGTACGGTAAGTGTTGCCAGTTGGCTCGACGAGAGTTTTGACAGGTTCGCTTGTTTTTCTTCTGATCGCTTAATACATAGGAGCCGTTACGTACAGCTAGTGCCGCTGACGGTTTGTGGGTATGTGATATGATCACTGCCTACTGCTAGCGTATTGACGAGTCTTAGAGTCCCACAGAGGGGTTTCATAGCTCAGGAGAAACGATGTGGAATGCATATGGGGATATGCGCGGGAGCTTGATTAAATACGAGTATATGATACCGCATTTTAATCTAGCATTTACTATTGGTCAGGTTGTATGTGATATGACCGGATTATTAAATCAAGTGTTGATTTAATATTAATGACCATTAGCTCATTTATTAAAACCCTTTTCTTTATGATGTATGTATGAATGGATGTTTGTATATATATTGATATGAATGCACACATGCATGCATACATGTGTCATGGTTGATGATACATTAATGGAAATGGCAATGCAAGACTTACATGGGGAAATATTTATATATTTTGATTATTGAGAAAAAGGAAAATGGGAATAAAATCATGGCTAGGTTTTTACACTCTTCTTACGTTGACCTAAACTTAAACCATGGTTTCATTTTCCATTTGTTCTTTAAACTCAACATCAAAATATATAGATATTTATTAACCATGGTTTTGGGTGAGTGTGACTCTCTCATATTTATTTTCTATTCTCATTATTATGGTGAGAATTATCAAAAGAGCTCAAGCTTAGCCATTCTTCTTCTTCTTCCTCCTTCAAGCTCTTTAATTTTTTCAAGTGAGTGAAGAAAACAAAAAGAAAAGGTTTTTAAGTGAGAACACAACCCACATCACCAATCTATATTAGTCTAGCCTACTAGTGTAGGTTGTTTGTTCTACTTCCATTTAGATCAAGTGAAGCAAGGAGCTTGAGCCAAGGGACTCCGTGGTGGATCGTCGTGGACTTCGAAGGTTTCAAGCGAACCCGTTCAAACACCAAGTTGATCCAAAGAGTCACAAAGAGGAGGTTTATAAAGGTTGTATTACTCACCTCTTAGTGTTAGATTACTATTAGTATGTGATACTTGTCATGTTACGCTATATTTCTAGTTCGATTCATGGTTGGTTTTGCTTAGCACCCCTAAAAATTTTATTGTAGTATGTTTGATGCAAGACAAACCCTAGGCATGGTGCTAAACAAACCCTACACCAACCTCATCAACGGCTGAGGAGGAAATGATCCCAAAAGTAAAACTGGACGCATATATCGCTCAGCAAATCAAAACTCATTATGCCAGTGAAGCCGCAAATAAGTCAATCAAGACTGTTCGACCATATCCGGTGTGCTATGATCAAATACAGCACCCGCCAGAATATATACTTCCGAAGTTCCATATATACAATGGAACCAGGGACCCTCGCCAACACATCGCACGATTTAGATCCATATGTAGTAATACTGGAGGAAATGATATACTGCTCCTTCGACAGTTCGTCAGCAGTCTGGCAGGCACTGCGTTCGAATGGTATACGGAACTCCTAAATGACTCCGTGAATACCTTCGACAAGATAGAGATACTCTACTGTCAGAGATTCGCTAGTGTGAATAAATGCACTACTGTAATGACGTTGGTCAATGAACGGGTTAGACCGAATGAGACCTGGGTTCAATATGATACCCGATAGTGAAATCTCTGGTCAAAATGCGAGCAACGCATCGACGAAGCTGCAGCCGTGAGAATGTTCATAGCCACCCTTGACCCAAATTCAAAGGTGTTCCCATATATGGCCTTCTTCAAGCCGACGACCTTCCAAGAACTCATGGATAAAATGGCTCGATTAGATCATATGGGTCAAGACTCTTTCTCATCCGATGAAGATGAATGAAAAGCACAGGCAAGGTGGCGTTTGTCGCAAACGCTTAACAAAAATGAGCGGTTCTGAAACAGCTTGTCGCCAAAATAGCGACGACGCGGGTACTCGCTGCCCCCAAAATATACGCAGGGGGCATGTTGCTCACTGGCAGAGGAATCTCTGCGGAGGGGGTCCTTTCTTCATAAAACAGAAAGGATATTAAGGGACCTATAAAAAGGGTCCTGCAATCAAGTGAAATAGCCCGCTTGAACCAAAAAACCATGGAAGGGATGTGGAATCCAGGTCCCACTCCGAATCAGATGATGAAAGGAAAAAACACCTAAGTCAAGTTCATTCTTCCAAGGAAGAAGAAGACTCAACAGAAGGAATGACGTGATATCTCGTTCCTTCGTATATGAAGAAAACGCTCCATCAGTATCGGAAAGCGACATTGATGAGCAGGGGGCAGGTGCCGTTTAAATACTCGGTATTTCCCGCAAAACAACCCGATTGCTGCATAGTAAAATACGCAGTCCAAGAGGGTGAAAACAGCCTAAAGCGTGAAGTGTCCATGCATAAAAAAGACATGCAACAGCGCCTCAGCAAGCAAGCATTAGAAAGAATGAGTTATGTAACTCCCTAACCAAATGATAGATAATCGATCGAGAAGTCCCTAAACTAGTGTGTCGCCCAAAACACGACGATGTTGGACTGAGATGTCCCTAAACTAGCATTTCATCCCGAACATGGGAATGATGGACCGGGAAATCCCTAAACTAGAGCTTTGCCTCAAACATGGCAATAATGGACCGAAACGTCCCTAAAGTAGTGTGTCGCCTCAAACACGGCGATAATGGACCGGAATGTCCCGCGTCGCCTCAAAAATGGCGATAATGGACCGGAACGTCCCTAAACTAGCGCATCGCCCCAAAAACAACGTTATGCTCTCTTGAAATCTATATTGCAATTGAAGTCCTAACGGAGAAAGTTGCAACTCAAGTCCTACCAGCTACACAGCTGCTCCAACGATGAAGCCACCCCTAAGTCCCATCGGTAAACAGATGGGTCATCTGCGGCGAACCTACTTTCGAGAGTTCCATAGTTCACAAAATAAAACGGTATGTCCATGAGTGAAATAGGCACGGATGAAAACCCGAAAGGGCACCGTGAGAAAAAACAGCAGGACTGCCGGCGAGTTTGTAAAAACCCGAAAGAAAGCAATCTCGTTTAAAGAAGAGAGAGAGAGAAAGAAAGAGAGAGAGAGAGAAAAGAAAAACAGTATGTCCACAAGCAAAATGGGCACGGATGAAAACCCGAAGGGCGCTGTGAGTAAAAACAGCAGGACTGCCGGCGAGTTTGTGATAACCCGAAAATGGCGCAAACTCGTAAAATAAAAAAATTCATGTGCACTTGCAAGGTCCTCTCGACCTTGTGAGGAGAAAAAACCTACGTAAGATCCTTACGACTCACAAAGGAGCAACACACTTAGGAATTCCCACGATTCCTAATGAGAAAATACACCTACGAGGTCCTCACGACTCGTAGGAAGAAATAAGTTTATGAGACCTTTATGGCTTATAAGGTCAAAAAGCCTTAGTCAACAAGATCTTAACCCTGTTTGCTAAACCACCTTTGTTCAAATCGACAAGGAAAAATGGTGTAGCGATGCTAATGCTTAAACATGTGTCAAATTCTAAGCCCTCTCATGGCAAATGATGATTCGCTCATAGCAACATTCCAGTTGTAGCGATGTTGATGCCTAAACAGGTGTTAAACTCTAAGTCATCTCATGGTAAATAATGATTCGCTCCTGGCAATGTTCCAGTGGTAGCGATGCTGATGCAGAGATTGGTATCAGATTTCAAATCCCTAACTTAAAAAAAGAGCCGAAATGATAGGGCAATTCGCAATAAAAAACAGCGAGTAAAAACAAAAACAGCCGAAATGATTGGGTATCACGAATAAATAGTCGAAATGATTAGGCAATTGCTAATTTCGTGATATAAAAACAAAAAACATAGAGCATCGCGGAAAGAAAAACATGAATGAAAATGAAAATTTTCTGCCCTGCAGGTAAGTCCACACCGACCTTTTTATACAATCCATGGGCATAAATGAATGAAAGGGAACCATATTTTCCCACCAGACTACGTCAAAGGGAGAGCCAGATCTTAATGACAACATCTACAGCCTAAAGGTCATCCCGACGTTCTTCTCATTCCGACAGGATGCAGATGCGGTGTCAACAAAGACTACAAGAAGCCAAATCAAAAAGTGGAGTGATGGAAAAATCCTAACTCCAGCTCGACGTGCTTCTCATGCTAGCAGGTTGCAGATGCAATGTCAATAAGGACCCAATGGTCAATTAAAGTGGAGTGATGGAGAAATCCTAACTCCAAATCTTAATGGAAACATCTACAACCTAGAGATCACTTCGACGTTCTTCTCATTTCAGCAGGATGCAAATGCAACGTCATCATAAGAAAAGGACCCAAGGGTCAAAGCAAAGTGGAGTAATGGCAAAATCCTAACTCCAGCTCGACGTGTTTCTTATGCCAGCAGGATGCAGATGCAACGTCATCATAAAAAAGAAAGACCCAAGGGTCAAAGCAAAAATAGAGCCATGGAAAAATCCTAGCTCCAAGTCTTGACGGTACATATACAATCTAGAGACTATCCCTATGTCCCCTCCCTCTTCATTCCAGCAGAGGCAGACACGGCAATCAAATAAAAGTGAAGTGACGGAAAAATCCTAACTTCAGGTCTTAATGGCAGCATCTAAAGTCTAGAGATCATCCCGATGTTCTTCTCATTCCAGCAGGATGCAAGCGCAAAATTAACAAAAGACCCAAGGGTCAAAACAAAAATAGAGCCATGGAAAAATCCTAGCTCCAAGTCTTGACGGTACATATACAACCTAGAAACTATCCCGGCGTTCCCCCTCATTTCACCAGGATGCGAACGCGGCTATCAAATGAAATTGGAGCAATGGCATATTCCTAACTCTGGACTTCAATTGCGATACATGTAGCATAGAGGTCCTACAGATATCTACCCTACTTCAGCAAAGAATCGACGTGACATCGTCAAAGAAAAAAATAGAGCGAAGTGACGGCATATTCCCAGTTTCGGGTCTTGACCGCAACTCATATAAAGCCTAAAAGACCATTGGAGATCATCCCACCCCAGAAGGATATGGTTATGGCTCATCGGGGCTCCAAATTGAGCCTAACCTCAAGTAAAAAGCGTCATGGCAAATTCCTAACGCTTGCTCTTCCAACGGTAATATGACCTAAGGAGATTACTTGAAGACGTCTTGTCCAACCCCCGAAGAGATCAAAGACACGAAAGTCGCGGGGCTATTCGAATATCGACTTAAAGACTGCATATCGAGGAATACATAAGCCAACGTGACGGTACTATGGACTAAAACTCTAGTACCACAAACCTAACGGAGCCCTATCAAAAAGGGGGTTATCTATATTTCACGTTAGGATACACCTGCGAGATCCTCTCGACTCTTAAAGAAAAACATCTTTATGAGACCAATACGGCTCATGAGGGTGAAAAGCCTTAGGCGACAGGGATATCAACCTATTTCCTAAGCACTGTGGCCCTACAAGTAGGTCCAAATTGACTCTTATATACTATCCACGGGCCACATTCTCCAAAGTCGTATACCAATGAGAAGGAGAAACCAATTACAAGTCCTCTCGACTCATAAGAGGAAAATTCTCTTGTGAGATCCTTACGACTTTCAAGAGAAAACACACTTAGGAGTCCTCACGACTTCTATAGAGAAAAGACACCTACGAGATCCTCTCGACTCGTAGCGAGAAAAGTCTTTATGAGACCCCCATGGCTTATAAAGTTAAAAAGCCTTAGACGACAGATCTAAACCTGTTGCCTAAGCTATCGTTTCCCTACAAGTAGGTCCAAAATGACTCTTGTATACTATCCACAGGCCACATTCGCCAAAACTACATGCCGCTGAAATGAAGAACCTACTTATGGGCCCTCATGACTCGTAAGGAAAAAAATACCCGAGTGAGATCCTTGCGACTCTTGGAGGTGATGAACACTTAGAAATCCTCATGATTTCTAGGGAGAATATGCACCTATGAGATCCTCATGACTTATAAGAAGAAAAACCTTCTTGAGACCTTTACGACTCATGAAGATGAAAAAAGCCTTAAGCTACAAGGATCCTAAACTTGTCTCCTAAGCCATCAATTCTATGGTCACGCATAACATTACACTACTTCATTCACGTACATACTTACGTGGGCAAAGTAGTGGGTGGCATTTGTTCCCGCTAAAACTTTTGACTCAAAACTTGCTGTTCCCTTATAAAAATAAAGGGAAGCCTCCACGTGTTAAATACGTGCACACACATGCAAAGCATGTAGATACCGCCTCAGATAGGATTAAATTCTTGAGTGCCTCAAGTGAGCGCTAGTGCCAGTTTCTGTTAGGATTAAATTCTATAGTAGTGCCTCATGTGGAACACACGTGAGCACCGGCGTGCAAAACACAAGAGTGACTATTTATAAAAGAATTAAATTCTTCGGCGGTGTCCACGTGCATAGCACGTGAGCATCTGCGCCCAAATTAAATAGGGTAAAATTAAATTCTGCATGGGGGATATTTCCCTAAAATCTGGGATATTCTTCGTTGGATCAAAATATCCAATAGTGACAATAAATCATCAAATACTAGAATTAAATTCTATTGGGGGAAAATATTCCTCTGATCTTCATAAATAAAGAAAATATTCTCTGTTGGATCGAAGATCCAATGATAGAATTAAATTCCAAGTGGGAAATATTTTCCTGATCTTCCAAAAATAAGAGAGATCTTCTCTGTTAAACAGAATTAAATTCTATGGTTAGGAAAATATTTCCTAATTTTGGTAAACTAATAAGGTATTCATATGATAGAATAAAATTCTATCTTAGAAAAATATTTCCTAATCTTGTTAAACAAATAAGAATGATCTTCTCTATTAAACAGAATAAAATTATATATTAGGAAAATATCTTCCGAATCTTATGATAGAATAAAATTCTATGTTAGTAAAATATCTTCCTGATCTTGTTAAACTAATAAGATATTCATATGATAGAATAAAATTCTAATCTTGTTAAACCAACAAGATATTCATATGATAGAATAAAATTCTATCTTAGGAAAATATTTTCTAATCTTGCTAAACAAACAAAAAATCTTCTCTGTTAAACAGAGAGGGTTTGGATTAAAAATCCAACGGTGAATAGAATTCACCGATTGATCTAAAAGATCATTTTGATTGATTATGAAATCAATCATGATCTCTCAATGAGAGATTTTCTCAATAAATTAATTTTTTCTCTTCTCCTATAAATAGGAGCAAGGAGATTAAATCTAAAAAGGAAGAGACCCCCCATAAGTTTCTGTAAAAAATATACAAGGCTCTCCAAAAGCTTACACAAAAAAAATGAACAGAGAAATTAATTCTCAAAGAAGAAGATCTTCCTTCTCAAAACCCTAGGAAAAAAAAGAAGAGATCAAAATATCTCATTTACCCATCATATCACATCTAAGGGTTTAACCCTTTTAAAAGAACTTAGTTCTTTTTCTGAATCTGAGATCCACAAGACAAGCGTTTCATAAGTTGAGAATTTAATTCTCATTGGGAAGATCTTGTTCTTGAGAATCAAACATTCAGGGAAGAACAAGTTTAAAAAGAAAGAAGAGTGAGTCCATAATACTTCAGGAACTTAGTTCCTTCAAATCAAGAATTTAGTTCTTTAAAAACTCAACCTAAAATTCTCAAAAATAGTGATTTTGGTGATCGTTAATGGTCAAAATACCATTGACAGAGATTTAACCTCTCTGAAAATATCAACAGAAATTAAAAAAAAATTCAACGCCTCACGTGAAAACGCGTGGGGACCCAAGACAGAAGGTCGGCGCCTCACGTGAAATACACGTGAGCGCTGAGTTAAAGGGCTTAGCACTTCATATATAGCTAAAATGGCTGAGTGCTTGGCACTGATTGGGCAGCACCCAGCGTCTCATGTTAAACATACGTGGATGCAAGATCAAAATAAACGAGACAACGCCGCACGTGCTCCTCACACGGACGCTCCCAACAAAAGACTCGGCGGCTCACGTGCTTCCCACGTGGGCGCCCAAGATAGAATGTCAGCGCCTCATGTGAAATACACGTGAGCGCTGAATTAAAGTGCTTAACACTTCATATGTAGCCAAAACGGCTGAGTGCTTAGCACTGATTGGGCAGCACCGAACGCCGTACGTGTACCTCACATGGACGCCATAAAAAGTGCTTAGCACTTCATAATTAGTCAAAACGACTAAAGTGTTCAACACTCATTGGGCAGCACCCACAACTGAATGCTTCACATGACATACATGTGAGTGTCAGAGATCAAATAAGTGCTTAGCACTTTTACATAAAAAGAAAAGGGCTGAATAAACAGAGCCCTAATGAGTGCTTAGCATTTTTGTATATAAAAAAGAAAAGACTAAGCAGACTAAGCCCAAATTAACTAAGTCTCTGAAGTTTTCTTGCAGCTGAGCCCAAATGCTCTTTTTTTGGATCTTAAATAAAAATGATTCTAAAATGTTGTTAAGTTGATCTTAGTCTCAAATAAGACTAACGTATCCTTAGCGAAAACAAACTGAGCCCAAATGCTCACTTGTATATTTAAGTTGATCGTAATCTCAAACTAGAATAACGGTCCTTAAATAAAACAAAATTATTTTTTAACTGTAGGAATATACAACCTAAGTTAAAAAACCCGTTAAGCAAATCCTTGACCTTAACCCACATCTAAAATATACGGATTTGGACTAATCCGCGCTCTACAGACGACAACATAAACTAGTCTCCGTATACAATCCACGGGCAACCACAATAAACAAAAATATACACGGCATGAAGTGAACTGCTGGAGAAGGAGAAAGTGGTTATCGCAATGCAGGAACGTAATTAACTGTAGAGACTTGCGCTTGTACGGAAGAGCTTCCCCACTTAGCACTTTTACATAAAAAGAAAAGTTTCTAACATGGTTTCTCTAACCATATTCTATATATCTATTGGTTTTCATTTATCAATTGCAGGGGTGCTATACGCCATCTACCCGACTTCCCCCATAAATATAAATCTACTCACCTACAGAACTCCTTGTTCAGCCGTAGTCGATGTGCTTTGTCGTCTCGGAATCCACGTGAGGATACCTACAATAAATACACAGTCGCAATGCCATCAAAATCAAGTCCGGAAAACCGATACGGCACACGGTGCGCTCATAGGTTAGAACCTATGCCTACGCATGCAAAAACAATTAAACAACCCTCGTCGTTGACGTACAAATATCCAACGACCCAATACAATATCAAATACCAAAACCCAAGTTTATAAATCACAAATATCAATTTCATCGACATAGGAAATCACTCCCAGATTTTGACTCAGGTCAATTGGGACTAAACAAGCATATATAGGGGATAGGTTACAGGGAGTAGGAGCTACAGACAAAAACCCAACATCAGTGCCCCACAAAAGTCCGGCGACATGGCCCCTAGATCCGAGCTCGCCGGCCATATCAGGTTAGAATAGGCTCGTATTTTGGTGGTGGGTTCCTAGTGTTTAATCTAGGTCAGTAGAGTTGCTAGTTTTTCTCAAATACATCTCAGGTTGCTCCAGATTCCCTGTAGACTATAAAACACCACAAAACCGACACGGGGAAATTTCTAAGTTCGTATTTTTGGTTCTATTCGGTATTCTAGGCCATAAAATCAACACTAAGAACTTGTAAACAGCCACTAAATATCACAAGTCCACAAAATCACCCAAACCCTCTCTTGGAATTTCCAAATATTACTAACTCAAATCGATTAAACTCTAAACTACTATAGGGAGCCATTAAACTCAAAAACTAAACTAGAAGTGTAAGAATTAGCTCATTTGGCAACTCAAGATTTTTCTTGAGTTGCTCAAGGTCTTCAAAATCCAACTTTGAAAGGTCCAAAGTGTTAAGGATGAGGTGAAGATCATTTTTAATGAAGGGGGTATAGGGTTTTGGTGAAGATTTTGTGATGAATCATGAGGGTAGAAGTGAGGGGAGCTTGAAGATAAAGGAGTTGAAGAAATAATGGGGAGGGTAAAATGAAAGCAGCCCCTTTCTTTCTCTATCTCTCTCTTATTCTCACCCTCTCACTCAATTATTCATGCTATGTCACACTCTCTCTCTCTTGCTCATTCCTATTATTCTATTCTATTTCCTTTTCTCTTTTTCTTTTAAAGCCAAATATCAAAAATTACTAATGAAACAACATGCAACAAAAATGCAACATGTCATGGTGCACTAAACTTAGAAAAATGTAGAAACACGGATTTGGTTTAATCGCGATTAGTAGTGTACTAATCCATTTTTTTATTTAAACTGCATATAAATAATTATAAAAATGCCAAATCCAATAAATATATTTTTAAATGAATAAATCATTTTAATCTCCAATTAAATATTGGTATATATTTATACTATTTTACAAAAATCCCAAATTCGCAAATCAGGTAGTTTTCGCGAAATATATTATTTTAATATCAAATTCCAAAATATATTTTATATTTTATGAAATATTACAATCTTCCCCCCTAAATAAATTTGGTCCCGGAATTTAAATTTAAACCCCCAAATGCTAAAACATTTCAATAATCAGCTCAAATCAACGGGGCTCCGAAATCACGGAAGATACAGAAATACCACAGCGCATCGCGTGTGCCTGAAAACGAGTATGAAACTCAAAATTGAACTCCGTCAAGCGTCACGCAATCATCGGAGTTACAATGGAGATACAGATCTCGAAATCCACTACTGAAATCCAATATACACTAGTCGAATACTATCATACATATATAGTACGCATTCTTGAAAAATCTCCTAAAACTGAATAAAACACATGCAAAATCTTTTCTGAATTGCCGTGTAATGCGTAACTCACGGCACAAGTGACGGACGCTCATTTGTAAAGTAATAAATATACATTCATATATGTTTTGCTCAAATATGCGTTCCTCCCTTTTGAAATATCCCAAAGGTTTTCCTTTGTAAACGATCGTGTCGCTCACGGACACGTAAGAAATACCGAGACTATAGCTCCTTTTTTAAAATCTCTTGTTAAACTTTTAATGCATGCAAAATACTCAGGTACTGTCCTCAGATCATTCATGTTCGGCTACTACCTAATATAGTGCCCCTTATGAAAACAAAGTGCTTAAGACCAAAATTAGCCTCAAAAGGCGTATCCAAAACCACGTACGTCTGGTGCGCACGGAAATCAAATCCAATACAAGTGCTACGAATGTGCACAAAACCAAACTAAGTACAACGGGTGTGCACGAAAGCACCTGTCCAGTGCAACGGATGTGCACGACAACAATATCAAGTGCACCTAGAGTGCACGAAAACCTTAATCCAGTGCAACTAACATGCACGAATGAAAATCCCAATCGAGTGCATCCGGTGTGCACAAAATCACATCTCATATCATGCACCCAACATGCACGAGAATCCAAATCAAGTGCATCCGTCATGCACAAATGAAATCTAAATCAAGTGCATCCAACATGCACGAATAAAATCCCAGTCAAGTACATCCGACATGCATGAATAAAATCTAACTCAAGTGCATCCGATGCGCACAAAATCCAATACCAAGCGCCTAATATGCGCAAAATCCAACCCAAGCGCGTCAGGTCCGTATAAATGCCCAGTGCGGTAAAGCGCACGAAAACGAACGTCAAGTGCAAATGCGCACAAAACATAAATCTAGTAAAAAAAATGCTCAAAGAAATAAATCGGGTGCAACCAATGTACGGAGTATAAATCTAGTGCAACTAATGCACGAAATACTCATCCGGTCCAATAAATGCATGAAATGCAATCTAATGCAACAAATGCAAGAAATACGAATCTGGTGCAACAAATACACGAAATGCAATCTAGTGCAACAAATGCACGAAATACGAATCTAGTGCAACAAATGCACGAAATACAAATCCGGTGCATCTAGTGTACGAAATACCAATCTAGTGCAACAAATGCACGAAAACTCATCAATAACTCAAATGCATATAAAAAGAAACACCGCGTGTACCAAGGTGTATAAAATCATAAACGCGTGCAACTGCAAGCACAAAACAGGTATCAATGCACTGCAAGCACATGCGAGCTATACCGAGTGCAAAAATCAAATCGGGTGCATACCACATGCACAAAATCAAATCAACTGTATGAAATCCACGAAATCATAAACACGTGCAACCAAGGCACAAAACCGATATCAAGTGCAATAGATATGCACAAATCGCAAACCGATGTAGCAGTGTATAAATATAAATCAAGTGCAATAACTATGCACTAGATGTAAATACCCAGTAGGTGCAGCCATGGTGCACGAAAAAATTATCATGAAACTCAATCATCAAAACTCAAATCCAAGCGATATAAGCGTGATACTCGGATCACAAACACAAATCGCAATAAATAACATTGAGGTACACCTCCTACAATGTCAAAAAATGTCGGTGCGTCCCAAACTGGCAGAGCAAGAACATCCGCTTGCCTCCTGCTCACGGTCAGGCATCCTCTATCTCTGGGTCCTCATTTCTCTATGGATTACCGATCTCGCAATCCATCGGATTATCGGCCCGGTCAAGTGTGCTAACGGAAACGATTCCGTTCTGGCACTCCTCTGGTCATCTCTCGGCCAATTAGCATGACCACTCGTAAGACAGCACGTCACTGGCGTCGGCATCTAGCCCTCTGAATACACGTGACACAACTGATCCTCGGTGAAAATCTTATCGCAGCCGTGTCCTGGAAGGAACCTGCTCAAGGTCTCTTCCGATCTCGCCTATGCCAAACTATACGGAGGCTGGTACTCTTTCATAATATTTTCTCATTTTCTGGACATCTGCGTTCTCAGCATAGCATTTCCTCGGGAACTGGCCGTATCCTAACGCCCCTGTATACATATCAGGTCTCTAATCTCAACGGGGAGTAACAACAGCTCGTTAAAATATCGCACGAACCTCTTGTTCCACTCATCATTACTATCGTCCACGTCGACGTCACGTCATGCTATCTGTGTACTGCACTTGTTCTTGGCTACAGTCAATCCAGAGTCTCTCATACGGACTCGAAATTATGAACTCGGTATCTCATCACTATGTAGAAGATATCTAGCCAAACACATCCTTGGGAACTCGTCCTAACCATCGGAGGAATATACTTTATTCATCCGCTCTCGATCAACTCACAACGCATCTGGGTGAGGTCCTCTATTCGAAGCTGGTCAACTTACTGATCTCCTATCGGAGCATCCAAAGAACAACGTCATCTCTAGATCGATCTATTCTAGATCTGAGTAAGATTCTCCATACTGAAAATCTTCAACTCAACTGGGCCAGCGTCGGCGCATCAAATCAGACGAATCATCTCAGTCGCTCAACTCAAGATAGACTAACTATCTCCTGTCGATCTCTGCCTGAAAGCTCCAGCGATCTCAGCTCGTAAAGTCTGGAAGCGACATCCCATCAATCTCAGCAACAGCTAGGTCATATGCCTACACAGTAGACAACATCACAAACTCTAAGGTAGGCTGTACATCAACAGCTCTCTCAATCTGGCAGCCTCTATCAACGCCCCGATCATCCGGTGCAAAACCAAACACTCGCCCCAAATGAGAGGTCACAACACAAACACTAAACCAATACGTTCCAATGTCACCAGAAAACATGATAGTCAGTTCTCGTCCATGATGAGCTTGCCCTGACCGCATCACTAGCAGCAGCTCAATCCGCGCTCAAACCATAGTGACAGGAACATCAAGCATGAATCGAAAAGAATCAACAGATCCCAAAATGGATACATGATCATAAGGAGGAACGAAATCAATGAGAGTATGATCATGGGAACGAATAGAATCAAGGATCTCAAATGGATGTATGATCATAGGAACGAAGAGAATCACAAGTCTCAAGATATGTACATCCTAAGTCACTTAAGCGGAGTATCGTATCGTAAGTATGCCGTGGAACATACGCACAGTACGTCACTCTACTTGAGTTACCTACTCCATCAATCAGGGTCAGCCTATGAAACGAAAGTTCGGGTCTAATACCCCCATGTTCAAGTCTAAGTTCTATAAGGTCAAGCCTAGGTTCCGAAATAGATTACGCCCTAGACTCCGCATAGTCAAACCCAGACTCAAACTAAGGTTAAACCTAGCGCTCTGATACCAACTTTGTCACGACCTGAATTTTAGTTCGTGACTAGCACTTAAATCACGTAACGTCTAAAGGCGTAATGTAACTTAAGTAAGCCAAAGCCCAGAAATCTAAACCTTTTTAAAGAAAATAAAAGAGGTGAAGTTTTGAAATAAAGGTATGATGAAATCAAATGTTTTCTTAAATGCATAGATAATGGAACATGAAAAATGCAAGTGGATTTTACTAGTTGAAAAACATGTCTCGTCTTTTAAAAATTTGGGAAGCACCTCTTTTGTATATTTTGATCCAAAACCACATATACATGATAATATAAAAGGCATCCCCAAGCGGGAGCTAGATCTTCGCCAATCGGCGGAATCACAACCACGCAAGACAGAAATATATGTATACGACGCCCCACGGTGAAGATCAACACAAAAAGATAATGTTAAGCAAGACATCAACCCACCAAGTGAACATATAACCCATCGCTCTATGTTTCGCAACCACAAGTCTTGCTAAGTATTACTATTTATACAAATACTAGTTTCGATTGATGGAGTTGACTAGATACAATAGGAATAATAATACAAGAGTGGCACGATTCAATATGTACCCCCTACCCAAGCAAATAACCCGAATGCAAGTTGTGTGCCAGCGATGCCGCTACTGATCCATACGGTCAACCTGCAAGAACTGTGGCACAACGGGGGTGAGTTACCAACTCGTGAGTAGAAAACATCATCAGGTAGAAATCGAATAAAACAACGATTCTTAAGTCAACTATATTATAAAGGTAATACTATGATATCTAGGGTGACCGTATCTGCATATGTGCCAATAATATAATCAATGCTTGTAAGCATGTGGATAACATCTACGTGTTCATCAATGACACAACAACATCATGCATGTAAATATCATGAAAGCATATGCATGTAAATATGAGGATATCAACCAACGTGTGTCCATCAACGACACATAAAAATAATGGAACCTGAGTGTCCAACATCAACACTCGAAATATCATGAAAGCTGTGTCCAGTATCGACACGTAAATCCTCATATCTCGGGCTCCGTCAGTGCGGATCGGCCCACGGGCTCCGTCAGAGCGGATCGACCCATAACATCTCACGACTCCGGTCGGTATCCTCCGGATAACCGCCGAGTCCAATACTATCACCGGTAGGTAGTGCTCCCCTGCCAGGCTCACCGCCTAACTATACGAGTCTTCTTTCCCCAGGGTACCTCACCGTGTCCACCATGTACCCGCAGACAGTGCCTACCACTCCTCGAATCGGGTTTCACATGCCAATCTCAGAACCGAGAAAACACATGGTGGACGTCTTGAAATATCATATCAAGAGAAACCAGGTTTTTAAAACAATACATACTTTCTTTTGAAATATAACCACGGTTCTCAAATCCAGAATCTCATGAAACAACAATCTCAATGCGTATAATCATAAAGCTTAATGTATACAAACATATAATAGAAATGATATGAGCATATCAAGTATATCATGCGACATAGCATAATGATGTGAGCATAGCAGTATATCATGCCAACGAATCATGTGACAGCACTGAACAATCAAGAGTAATAGCATGATGTAGCAATTCTACTGTGTAAGTGGCATAGCAATTATCGATGATGAAAGTGTGTGAGCCGGCAAATCTGTGTAAGTGTAACATACGCATCATCGATAATTGTGCAAGTGTACTAGGAGACGATATCATAACAATAATGGAAGTACAGGTGCATACCATGCAATGAGAATATCATAAATGTAGCGGAAAGTAAACCCTAAGTGCCGCATTATAAAAGATACGGATCTAATCCAACATCTACCTAGGGATTAAGATAGCTATAACATATCCGAGTCAATGAATCTATCAATCGACAATCCAGCTTCATAACATCACATACGGTGTAATCCATCGTACGTCATCCTCTGGTCAAGGGTATGGATCAATCATCAGGTAAAACTCATCGCGTACAGAAATCCATCGTACGGCGGCATTGGACAAGTAGGGATTGTATAAACCTATACAACAATGAGGGTATGGATCTAAGTCTCGTACGGCATATCACTCCTTATTATCATAATTATATATATATATATATGCATGTCTCTCAAGTCATATCAATATCTCACATCAAGTGATCTTATATATATTTATCTTGTTTTACCTATCTCATAACACATATATCTTAATCTTATCATATTCATCGATCTCATATCATATCCTTATACATCTCGTTTCATATCTTATATTAATCACATCCGCCCGTATTATCTTATCCCGTTGCCTACTAACTCTTTTAACCCTATTCATAAGTTTCTAACATGGTTTCTCTAACCATATTCTATATATCTATTAGTTTCCATTTATCAATTGCAGGGGTGCTATACGCCATCCACCCGACTTCCCCGTAGATATAAATCTACTCACCTGCGGAACTCCTTGTTCAGCCGTAGTCGATGTGCTTCATCATCTCGGAATCCACGCGTGGGTACCTACAATAAATACACGGTCGCAATGCCATCAAAATCAAGTCCGGAAAACCGATACGGCACACGGTGCGCTTATAGGTATAGCCTTCGCGTGAAAAACAACCAAAAAACCCTCGTCGTTGACGTACAAACATCCAACGACCTAATACAATATCAAATACCAAAACCAAAGTTTATAAATCATATATATCAATTTCATCGACATAAGAAATCACTCCCAGATTTTGGCTCAGGTCAATTGGGACTAAACAAGCATATACAGGGGATAGGTTACAAGGAGTAGGAGCTACAGGCAAAAACCCAACACCAGTGCCCCACAAAAGTCCGGCGACATTGCCCCCAGATTCGAGCTCGCCGGCCATATCAGGTTAGAATGGGCTCGTATTTTGGTGGTGGGTTCCTAGTGTTTAATCTAGGTCAGTAGAGTTGCTAGTTTTTCTCAAATACATCTCAGGTTGCTCCAGTTTCCCTGTAGGCTATAAAATACCTCAAAACCGACATGGGGAAATTTCTAAGTTCGTATTTTTGGTTCTATTCGGTGTTCTAAGCCATAAAATCAACACTAAGGTCTTGTAAACAGCTACTAAATATCACAAGTCTACAAAATTACCCAAACCCTCTCTTGGAATTTCCAAACATCACTAATTCAAATCGATTAAACTCTAAACTACTATAGGGTGCCATTAAACTCAAAAACTAAATTAGAAGTGTAAGAATTACCTCATTTGGCAACTCAAGATTTTTCTTGAGTTGCTCAAGGTCTTCAAAATCAAACTTTGAAAGGTCCAAAGTGTTGAGGATGGGGTGGGGATCATTTTTAATGAAGGGGTATAGGGTTTTGGTGAAGATTTTGTGATGAATCATGAGGGTAGAAATGACGGAAGCTTGAAGATGAAGGAGTTGAAGAAATAATGGGGAGGGGAAAATGAAGGCAGCCCCCTTTCTCTCTCTCTCTCTCTTATTCTCACCCTCTCTCTCAATTATTCATGCCATGTCACACACTCTCTCTTTTGCCCATTCCTATTATTCTATTCTATTTCCTTTTCTCTTTTTCTTTTGAAGCCAAATATCAACAATTACTAATGAAACAACATGCAACAAAAATGCAACATGTCATGGTGCACTAACCATGGAAAAATGTAGAAACACGGATTTGGCTTAATCGCGATTAGTAGTGCACTAATCCATTTTTTTATTTAAACTGCATATAATTAATTATAAAAATACAAATCCAATAAATATTTTTTAAAATGAATAAATCATTTAATTCCAAATTATTTCACAAATATTGGTATATATTTATACCATTTTACGAAAACCCCAAATTCGCAAATCGGGTATTTTTCGCGAAATATATTATTTTAATATTAAATTCCAAAAATAATATTTTACATTTTCTGAAATGTTACACGCGCTGTGTTCGGAAAGCCATTACATAAATTCTCTGGCCAGGGCAATCAAGATTTACTGGTAGGCACTCCAGTAGTTTCTCAAGGTGTATTAAGCTCAGTCCCGGCACGACTTATTGTGCTATTAGGGGTCTGACGTTTACCATCCCCCTAGGCACGATATGCGAGTATCTCAGACGAACAGACCGGACTGTATGGAGATTGTCACATATAGGCTCAGTAGGAGTTCGGACGAGTTTGCTCATCGGTCTTCTTATCGACAAATACCTGGGTTGTCATTACGTGCAGCTAGTACCGCTGACGTGCTTGTAGTTGAACTCACTGCCAGCGTACTGTCGAGTCTTTAGAGTCCTACAAATAAGGTTTCCCTGCTTCGGGCGAAACTATGTAGAGGCCGTATGGTTTTACGGCAGGGTTTCGATCACATAATGTACTTATGCACAGATGACGTTCAGACGGATAATACTAGTGAGCTTTAGTTTAAGCCCGATCCTTGTATTATATATTATTGGATTGTTATCATCTTATTGTATTCGTGTTTTTCAGAATACGAATACGGGTATGTATATACGATGATGGCATTCTTGTAATTTCACAAGACATGCTTATAGAAGGGGACACCTCATTACTTGGATTATCTATTTTTGAGAAATAGATTAATGAGGTGGATTTGGAGATATTTGAGATATGGGTGTGAAGCATGGTTAAAATATTTGTTTATTTGTTTGGCTACACTATTCAAGTATGGTGGCTATTTTCAATTGGGAAAATATTCCATGCTTGATAATTGAGTCGCATGAGCCATTCTCCATACTTAGAACCCTAACTCATTTTGCATTTTGCTTTCTCTCTCCAAGTTTCCTCCTTCTTCCTCAAAGAGTTCCTTACCCTCACATGTGTTGTGAAACAAAAGATCTCAAGAGATAATACACTCCATTAGCTACTCTACATTACCTAGGCCACTTAGATTGGCGAACTAAGTACCCTAGTTATCTCGGTTTAGAGATAGGAGCTTAAAATACAAACTCTCGGGTGGATCATCTTCGACACGTGGAGGCCGACGTTGCAACCTTCATCCATTCTTCTAGGAGCCAAGGAGAGGTGGAAAAGAAGACCCGAAGGACTAGTTCCCGGAGGTATAACCATCTATCATAGTAGTTAAACCTCCTAGTTAGTTTAGCTAGTTAAGGTTCCGTAAAGATCTTGGAGTTTAGTCCGTGTTGCGAAGCTCATAAAAATCATTTTTGAAAATTCCGCCTCCCTGCGTACTCGCGGGGTGCGCGACATCGACTTACAGTGGTAACAGAGCCTACTAAACCTTAACTGGCTAGTTAGCAAGTATTTAGAAATTCGATCGACGGAAAAATCCCGAAATCACAATCTTGAAACCAAGCTTGCTGTCGATTTTAAAATCTGATCAAAAAATAATTTCAAAGGGCTTAAAAATACAAGCAGGTTTTTTAAGAACACAGAAGAAAAACGAGATCATAACTCGCAAAGATGACCACGGAAGCACGGCGAAACAATGCGTTTTGCCGCAGTTCCGCGGCCGAGTCGGGGCCGAGTTGCACTGATTTTCTTCTGTGGGTCTATTTTGTGGAATTGTGATTTCTGGTATATTTGGTTTCTACCCAGATTGTTTTTGTACTGGATTGTGCATGGGGTAGACACGGATTTGGCTTTTCGATCGAAATTCTAAGTTACTTGGCTAAATGGGTTTTCTGTATTTGGATATATAATGCTAAACGTCTGCTAATCGTTATACGTCGATTAGTGGAGGTTGCACATATCTGTGATCTGTGATTGTGGTTTGTGTATATGGAATATTGGATCGTTGTGGATGAATAGCTAGGGGGATATGAGAAGAGTGTTTTCTTTTCTTTCATTCATGTAATTTGTAAATGTGATGTAATATTATTTTGCGGGGCACATCTGGGTTGAGCTTGTAACCACCGTTGTATTATTTCATTTACTGTTTTTGCTCCTAGGATAGACCCAAGGTAGGGTGCACAAACTACCGGGTTCTTGAAGTGCCGAGTGGCCTACTCATTTTACTGAGAGAGGTTGCTTCACTTCGGGAATTTGGCGGGTAGTTTGCCGCACCCGTAGGGTTCTAGGGTAGGGTTTGGCTATTCATCACGATCGTGGAATCCATCTTTCGTTATAGGCTTAAACGAAACGCGGAATTCTTAATATATCCAATATATTCATCTGTGATCTGGAATGCCTATTATTGCGTAAGATGAATGGATATATATATATATATATGATATATAGTAGACGTTGCTTATGTTTTGCACCCGCGCTAGTCCAGCCCCCGCTCTGCTGTGAGTTAAGTAACCTAACGGTGAATGACGGGGCCCCGTGGCGAATGCGAATGGCATAAGCGTACGTTGTATTTTCGTTTCTTTTCTGCAATGATAGGATTAAATGATTGGACCGCATTAACATTGATTAATGCAAGCAAAACAATCCAAAGCTTAATCATTGGAACAGTTTCAAAACCACTCGGTTTTCTTCAAAAAGCAACTTTTAAATGCGGAGCCTAAACCACTCCTTTTAAAAGCTATCATGGTTCCTTCGACTATATCAAGTTCATTACGTTCACGGTTTCACCAAAACCATTCGTAGTCCCCCGTCATTTTAGATGGGTATTCAGTAGTATTCAAGCTATGTATTTTAACCTTCTCCAAGGTATAGTGATTGGTACCTGCTGGGTATTTATCTGTAGCATCGATAGATGCGTTGGTTTGGGACAGGCGTACTGCTATTTTGGCCTTCGTCAAGGGTATGTACGGGTGGGTTCAAATTAAACTGGACAATGATGGGTAGAACTTGACTTACGATTTATGATATGTTGGCCTTGGTCAAGGTCATAAGAGCTTGGGGCAAAAATCCATATCGGGAGTTTCTAAGGAAATTGAAACTTGGTAGTGTTGCATACCATTTGGAGTGTGATGATTTTGGTAGGATTCCTTAAAGGTTGTCACACAATGATATTTGGATCCCGATCCTTCTGTGAGTATACGCTACTCCTCGGGAGATTTTTTTTACTAAACGATCAATACTATAAACCAAGTAGATATCTAGAACAGTGTTAGCGGGGCTACGCCTCCAGGAAAAAGAGATTATGCAATTAAGGAATTTCGCGAAAGCATTGGAAAATCTCTCTCGAAGTACCAACACTAGCCTGGCTGAAAGGTTAAACAAGAATTGTAAGAGTGAGATTAATCCTGACTAATTCTTCTTTTATGGTTTGAGGAAGGATTCGAGAAACAGTGGGAGCCATCCTGTTTAGATAAACTAATAACCAATCTAAACTTTCAAGAGCATCATACTGAGTGTTTCTTCTCTCTCCCCTAATTACAGCAACCACAATGACCATATTTAGGTTACTGCTAGATAATAATAAATTGATTGGGCCAAACTATAATGATTGGCTGAGGAATGTCCAGATGGCCATTACCTATGACAACCTGGGCTACCTCCTTACTACTAAAGCCCCTGCCGTCCCAGATCCAGATTCCACCGTCGCGGATGATGATATCTGTCAGACATAGGAAAAGGATTGTACGAGAGCCAAGTGCCTCGTGTTAGCCTCAATAGATTATGAACACCAGAGGCAGCATGAGAAGATGGTCTTAGCTTCCATCTTCTTCCATACCAGAGTTTTATATGGAGAGCAATCTCATATCGCAAGATATGAGACCTCAAAGAAATAGATTTAAGCGAGGTTGGTTGTCGGGTCATATGTAGGGGACCACGTCGTTATGATGATTGGTTATATTAAAGAGCTTACGGACCTTGGGACCACGTTGGAGAATGGGTTATTTATTGACTTGATTCTACAGTCGCTCCCCTCCACCTACGCCCAGTTTATCTTGAATTTCAACATTCAAGGCAATGAAGTTTCACTTCCAGAACTCCTCAATATGTTAAGGAGCGCTGAGGGCACCTTGCAGGAATCCAGATAGGCACCCACTCTGCTCATTGGAGAATCTTCCTCTTCTAAATCTAAGGAGAAAGCCAATGGAGAGGAGAAGAAGGCCTCCACCAAGCCGATAGCCGGTGTCAGTAAGGTAGAGGGAAAGGACATGGCAAAAGTATCGAGGCTAACAGTAGGAAAGGAGGAATGTTTCTATTGTCATGGGAAAGGGCATTGGCAGAAGAACTGCAGGGCTTGGAAAGCTAGAAACCAGGATTTGAAGCACGTTGTGGCTTCGGCTTCAGGTGTGTTTATGATTGAAAACTGTCTATCAGTTAACTCTACTTTCTGATTACTAGATACCGAATCAGGATCTCGTATATGTAATTCATTACTGGTTTTGAGAAACCTTAGAGTTATCAAGGCAGGTGATATGACTCTCAGGATTGCTAACGGAATGAGTATGGACGCTGTATCCGTAGGGGAATATCACCCAGGATTGACAAGTGGGCAGATTTTGATTTTGCGTAACTGTTTGTGTATAACTAGTTTGACATGTAATATCATCTCTGTATCTTTACTTTCTAAAGAAGGTTATCATTTTACATTTGTAAGCGATGTTGTCAACATCCACCTAAATTAAGCTTTGATTGGGTCAGGTACACTAGATAACGGTATATACGTATTAAATCAAGCTCAGGTTTTCAACACCCAGAACACACTTAAAAGAATGTCTCCGGAATTAAATCAGGCTTTCTTATGGCATTGTAGACTGGGTCTCATCAATGAAACACGATTGACGAAGTTACATAAAGAGGGATATTTGGATATGTTGGAATATAGTCATATGCAACTTGTCAATCATGTCTCAAAAAAAAGATGACAAAAACTCCGTTCATTGGACACAGAGTAAGACTAAGCGAGCTCTTAGGACTCATACACAACAACGTATGTGGTCCAATGTCTATACATGCAAGAAGTGCTTATTCCTATTTCATTACTTTTATGGATGATTTCTCAAGGTATGAACATGTATTCTTGATGAAACATAAATCCGAGGCCTTTGAGAAATTCCGAGAATATAAGAATGAAGTGGAAAAATAAACCGGCAAAAGTATCAAGACACTTAGATCTGATCGAGATGGTGAATACTGAAGTGCCGAGTTCCTGGATTACTTAAAAAAGAATGGAATTCTCTCTCAGCATACTCCTCCATACACATCTTAACACAACGGTGTATCGAAAAGGCGGAACCGAACCTTATTGGATATGGTACGTTTCATGATGAGTAACGCTGAGTTACCGCGATCCTTCTTGGGCTATACACTAGAATCAGCTGCATATCTTTTGAACAAGATTTCTACCAAGACTGTGCCTACCACACCATATCAGATGTGGAGTAAGAAGAAACCCTATCTTCAGTATCTTAAGATATGGGGATGTCTAGCTTTTGTAAAAAAGCAGTATGTGGACAAGCTCGAGGCATGCTCAGTACTGTATAAATTTGTGGGATACCTAAAGAACTCTAGGGGATATCTTTTCTATTACGCGGAAGAACAAAAGGTCTTTGTTTCTCGGCATGCCCACCTTTTGGAAACTCAATTTTTAGAAAAAGAGATAAGTGAGAGCGCAATAGAACTGGAAGAAATTCCAGAAGCACAAGCTATTATTGAAAGTATGGTGGAACCAGAAATTTTGAAAGAACCGGACATCCCCGCGCCACTCCACGGGACTAGTAGGCAGTCTCATCCGTCCAATAGATACTATGGTTTTCTCATAGACGGGGATAGAGAGGATTGCATTATCGAAGATGATAAGCCAACTAGCTTCCAGCAAGCCATTCAGAGCAAGGACTCGGTAAAATGGCTGAATGCAATGCGGACCGAAATGGAGTCTATTTACACTAACAAAGTATAGATTTTGGACACTGCTCCAGAAGGGGTAAAACCCGTCCGCTGCAAATGGATCTTCAAAAAGAAGATTGGTGTAGATGGACAGGTTGAAACTTATAAGGCTAGACTTGTTCCAAAAGTTTTTCGTCAAAAAACTGGTTTGGACTATGATGAAACATTTTCTCTAGTGGCTATGTTCAAATCCATTCGGATCCTTCTTGCCATTGCTGCCTTCCACCATTATGAAATTTGGCAGATGGACGTAAAGACCGCTTTTCTGAATGGAAATTTGGAAGAGTGTTTCTATATGGATCAGCCGGAGGGTTTCATAGAGAGTGGGAGTAGCGGAAGAGTATGCAAGTTGCTTAAATCCATTTATAGATTAAAGCAGGCATCGTGGAGTTAGAACATCTATTTTGATGAGACGGTCAAGGAATTTGACTTTATCAAAAATCCAGATGAACCATGCATCTATAGTAAGATTGTAGCGAGAAGTGTGGTATTCTTCGTCTTGTACGTGGATGACATTATCTTGATAGGAAATGACATTTCTATGCAACAATCAGTCAAAGGATTCTTATCACAAAGGTTCTCTATGAAGGACCTGGGTGATGTCTCCTACATTCTGGGGATCCAGATCTATCGTGATAGATCTAAGAGGATGTTGGGACTTTCACAATTAAGGTACATCGACACCATACTGAAAAGATTCAGTATGGAAGATTCAAAGAGCGGTAATCTACCGGCTTATTACGGAATCACCATCTCCAAAGAGATGTCTCCTAAGACTGATTTGGAAAGGGATTGCATGTCTACTATACCCTACGCTTCTGCGGTAGGCTCTATAATGTATGTGATGTTGTGTACCAGACCAGATGTAGGTTACGCACTGAGCGTTGTAAGCAGGTATCAGTCAAACCTAGGGAAGAAGCACTGGACAGCATTAAAGAACATTCTCAAGTACCTGAGAAGGACTAAGGAGATGTTCTTGGTGTACGGCAGAGAAGACCTCCAGGTCGAGGCCTTCGTCGACTCCAGCTTCCATAGTGACAAGGATGACTCCAAGTCCATGTCGGGTTATGTCTTTACCCTCAATGAAGGTGCGGTTTGTTAGAAGAGCTCCAAGCAGGACACCGTTGCTGACTCGACTATGGAAGCGGAGTATATCGCTGCATGTGATACCGCGAAAGAAGCAGTCTGGATCAGGGAGTTCATGACAGAACTTCAGGTGGTTCCATCCATTGTTGATCCAATACCACTGTATTGTGACAACAATGACACTATAGCTTTAGCGAAAGAACCAAGGTCCCATCAGAAGTCCAGACACATCTTTAGATGGTACCACCTGATCCGGGAGATCGTAGATCGTCGGGAGATCGAGGTGCAGAGAGTAGACACGGAGAACAACACTGCAGATCCACTCACAAAGGTCATCTCTCAGACGCAGTTCGAGAGGCTGATTGAGATGATAGGTCTGAGATATGCCAATACATGGCCTTAGGGCAAGTGGGAGATTTTTAGTGAGTTATGCCCTAAAGGCCATTATTGTATCATACTGGATTGTATATTATATATTGGAAGCTTTGGATATTCACAGTAATAATAACAGTCTTGCTCGAAATGGTAGATGCTACTTGGTGTGATTCTATCTCAATATGTGCATGTGTTTCTTTTAGCATATCGCTTATACATATTGGTAGAGCCCTTAGGATCTTTGCTTGACTACTAGAGTTATGATGGCAGTCACACTAGTTGGGGCTGTGTAGTCTATAAGCACATCCTTATACAAATCCCTAGTCGTAGGATTATCAAGACAGGGTATTGATACTCCAGAGTAGACTAGTGTATACATTTCTCATCCCAGCAAGGGAGATGGTTTGTCCCACGGCCATTAGTACGTCATACGGGAGATAGTATACAGGTGCTCATTGGGTTATGAGTTACACTGGACATGACTCGTTGGGAACTGTTGGTTGGTATTATACCTATCATCAGGTAGCAGTTCCTAGGTGACATGAGTACAGTTTAGTCCGTTGACTTGACATCGCTACTTCGTCTCGAGTGTGTTTCTACTGTTCTTAGATTACTACCCTACCATGGCTCAAAAGAGTCGTGCAAACAGGTAGTAATTGGGTGCAGTCCTGAAGCACTTGGAGGCAGTAGCGGTTAGATAGGATTCGTCTCTCCCTGTATTGGAGGTTGATATCGCGCTGTATTCGGAAAGCTATTACACAAAGTCCCTGGCCAGGGAAATCGAAATTTACTGCTAGGCACTCCAGTAGTTTCTCAAGGTGTATTGGGCTCTGTCCTAGCATGACTTATTGCGCTATTAGGGGTCTGACGTTTAACATCCCCCGAGGCACGATATGCGAGTATCTCAGACGAACAGACCGGACTGTATGGAGATTGTCACAGATAGGCTCAGTAGGAGTTCAGATGAGTTTGCTCATCATCCTTTTCATCGACAGATACCTGGGTAACCATTACGTGCAGCTAGTACTGCTGACGTGCTTGTGGTTGAATCCACTGCCAGCATATTGTCGAGTCTTTAGAGTCCCACACAGAGGGTTTTTCCTGCTTCGGGCGAAACGATGTAGAGGCTGTATGGTTTTACAACAGGATTTCGATCACATACGTGTACTTGTACACGGATGATGTTCAGACGGATAATACTAGTGGGCTTTAGTTTAAGCCCGATCCTAGTATTATATTATTGGATTGTTATCATCTCATTGTATTCATATTTTTCAGAATATGAATACGGGTATGTATATACGGTGAGGGCATTCTTGTAATTTCATAAGACAAACTTCTAGAAAAGGACACCTCATTACTTGGATTATCTATTTTTGAGAAATAGATTAATGAGGTGGATTTGGAAATATTTGAGGTATGGGTGTAAAGCATGGTTAAAACATTTGTTTATTTGTTTGGCTACACTATTCAAGCATGGTGGCTATTTTCAATTGGGAAAATATTCCATGCTTGATAATTGAGTAGCATGAGCCATTCCCACACTTAGTCATTTTGCATTTTTCTTTCTCTCTCCAAGTTTCCTCCTTCTTCCTCAAAGAGATCCTTACCCTCACATGTGTTGTGAAACAAAAGATCTTAAGAGATAATACACTCCATTAGCTACTCTACATCACCTAGGCTACTTAGATTAGTAAACTAAGTACCTTAGTTACCTCGGTTTAGAGGTAGGAGCTTGAAGTACAAACTCTAGAGTGGATCATCTTTGATACGAGGAGGCCGACGTTGCAACCTTCATCCATTCTTCTAGGAGCCAAGGCGAGGTGGAAAAGAAGATCCGAAGGACTAGTTCACGGAGGTATAACCGACTATCATAGTAGTTAAACTTCCTAGTTAGTTTAGCTAGTTAAAGTTTTGTAAAGATCCTGGATTTTAGTCGGTGTTGCGAAGCTCATAAAAATCGTTTTTGAAAATTCCACCTCCTTGCGTACTCACGGGGTGCGCGACATCGACTTACATTCATATACACTCATTGCACTTGATTTTGACATCAATTTTCGTGCGCACCCGTCGCACGTGGGTTGGTTTTTGTGCACACCTGTTGAAATTGATTTCTTTTCGAGCATATCATTTTGTTGAGATATATTATGTTATATAGTAGCCAAGCAGGACTGGTTACCTGAAATATTTTGCATATATCGATATATACAGAAGAGATTATCAAAGGGGCTATGGTATCGTTATGTCACGCCCCGCTTCCCAAAAATGAGAAACGAGAGAGACAAGCCCGCAACGTATTCATATCCAGAAGCACTCTTCCTCGAAATAAATATGCTAAGCGTCTATGTAATCAGTAAAGGAAGTTATAGTTCAAGAATTTTTAAAACTTATAAAACATCAAACAATATTTATAACAGTCCCAAAAACAATAACTGAACACAATTCGAAAATTTAAGAAACTAAGAATGAAAAATAGTCTTGAACAAAAGGCATACTTACCGAGGAAAACTAGAGCTCGGTCTAACTTGAAAGATATTGATTCCCCTTCTTAGTTGGTACGATCTTGTACCTGGCCTCGTTACTTGTCCCAAAGTCGTCTGACGATATTCCTAAGAAAAGAAAACATGAAAATATGATTGCTGTCAGCGAGCTAAAGTTCAGTAAGTCTCCATTTCATTAGAAAATAATATTCTTCTATGTTAATAGTATTTAGAATGAAATATGATATTTTGGCTACAATTTAGTTACTAATGTTTATAGTCTAATAGGTTTAATACAGGGTTTCAATCAGTTGGAACAAATGTAACACAATAATAATGTTTGTTTAATTTGTAGAAAATAGTAATAATAAAGTTTTGTAATTTAGGAATAACAATATGTATAGGGTTGTGTTACGACCCGAAAGTGGCACGTGACCGACACTTAGATCATGTGACGTCTAAAGATGTCGATGTGATCCAAGTAAGCCAAAAACCTGGAATCTAAATCTTTTTAAGAAAATAGTGGAGGTGAAGTTTTAAAAAGAGTTATTAAATAGAATCAAGTTTCTTTTAAAATGTAAATAAGTTTGTTTGAAAATACCTATGTCGTTTGAAAATCGGGCAGCACCTCCTTTGTAAATTTTGAATAAAACCAAGTACAAAACATAAGATATATAAAGCATCCCCAACGGGAGCTAGCTTCCACGCCCAAATGGCAGAGCAACCACACAGATAATATACGACGCCCAAGATAAAAAAATAAAAAGTAAAAAATAACCAACAACAATATAAAGTCAACTCCAAACGAGTGCGACGCCCAAAAACATGTAAACATCTAAGTCTCGCTTCTAATTCATAAATATACAAGTTTTGGTTAAAATAGTTTTTAATTAGATCTAAAAGAATATACATGTACAATGTGTGGTTACGATCCAGCATGTAACCCACCTCCCGAGCAAACACCGAAGAAGAAATGTGCCAACAAGCCGCTACTGATCCGAGCGGTCAATACTGCAAGAAAATGGGGCACAACGGGGGTGAGTTACCAACTCAGTGACTAAAAATATATCACAAGGTAGAAATCGAAATGCATAACGATCTACCTAGGTCATAAAGTATAGTACTATCATATACTGTACTAATATATGTATAATGCCCAAGTACTATAAATGCATCGATATCGATCGTGTAACCATGGAAGTATATCATCATCTCATATATATATAACATACATCCATTTATAAACCTATAAAGTAGCCGAAGATATATGAAAAATTCTTTCAAAATAGCCGTATGATATGTATATCACGGCACAAGTAACAGACGTGGTTTTAAGAAGTATTATATGCGTATTGTTTAAAATATACATCTCACGTTTTAGAAATGAGTTTTAAGAGGGTTTCCGTTTAAAAAGTTCTTGTATCGTCCTAAACACGTCAAAATAGTAAGACTATAGCTCATTTGGAAAGCTCTTTAATGTACATCAATATGTAAAATAGTATTCAGGTACTATCCCATAGATCAGTCATGTTCGGCTACTATATGGTATAATCTATAACAGCGCATCTCAACGGATCGCGCAAACATCCATATATAAATGCCCAGCATCGACACCCAAAATCTCACGAGTGTCTATCATCGGCAATCAAACTCATCCTCTACCGAGTGTCCATCACCCCATGTAAATAGGGAAGTCATAATAAACCGTATCGACATTTACATCGACATAACATAGTATAGCAGTCTTACAGTGTCATAGCAGTACCAATGATATGTAGTGTATCATGAGCGTCTGTGATTTGTGCAATATAGCAATCATTGGTGGTTGTGCAGTATTCTAGTAGTGTGTTCGTATGAAAATAATAACGCAACTAATATTTATAATAGATAATCGAATCGCTAGCGTTATAAAAGCAACCAAATCATGCATGAATGATCATTAAACGTGGGTAACTATTATAAGCTATACCGTTACGATTGGTAATAGAATGAAACATTATTTTACAAATAAGGAGGCTGCAGTATATTTAAAATATATCAGTTTTAAAGTAGCAGCACATCCTTTCCATTTATCATTAAAAGTGGAAAACGAATCGTTGGTTTTTAAAAGAGTATGGCTCAAGCCATCGAATCGAAATAAACACACGACTCCGTGAGTCCAAAAGAATCTTGGCTGTATTTGGCACACTATCCTCATCATCACAAGTACGGAATGATCCCTCGTACAATATCCATCCAATATCATATCATATCGTACGGATCTATAGTCGTGTACATATAGCACAACAATTATATATTAAGATATATCCATACCCATATGTAACCTACCAGATACTAACTATACACTAATTTCGGAGGAGCTATACGCCATCCACCCGAAATCCTCCGTAGATATAAATCTACTCACCGACATATCAAGCTAGTTGAAATCCACAACCGTCTCGCTCATCTTTGCTGTCTCGGAAATCCCCGCAATCGTACCTACAATCGTAATTAGGACATAACGGCATAAATATCCAACTAAAAAACGATACAACGAGCGAAGCGCACATAGATTAGAACTTATGTCCAACTTACTCTGAAAACAACCAAAAAATTTCGACGTTAACGTACGAACATCGAGCGATCAAGTCGAGATATAGAAATTCCAAAATTAAGTTTTAAGAACCGGAAACATCACCAAAACCAATCTAAAAACTCCCAGATTTATCTACAAGTAACCTGGGATAAAATAAACAATATAGTCGCCGAATTACCACTAAACGAAGGTACAGAACAAAAATTACAGCCCAACTTAATAGGGGGCCGCCAATAGCGGTTTTTAGGGGAAAATTGGCTGCCAAAGAGATGAGTTAGAGGCTCGGGCTTCTAGGGTAGTCTTCTAATGATCCCATCATATCACATTACTGTTATTTTATCATATAGACAACCCTACTATCTCCAGATTCATATTGAACACCACCAACTTTGCAAAAATCCTATATTTTCTGATAATTAACAAGGAAATCTGACATTTGACACTAAGAAACTTGAAAGAAATATGATATATACCTATATGGATGGAGAACAAAGAGAATCCAACTCTTAAAATGTATGCTTGAAGCTTCTTGAGGTGGTATTGGCTTTAGCTTGGTGTTTTGAACAAACTTCATAAAGGAATCATCAATTTTCCTTGTGATATTTGTGAAGAGTGAATAAGGTATGAGGTGAGGGTTGAAAGAGAGTGAGAGAGTTTAGTTTGAGAGTATGAGAATTATCTTATGATAGAGTGAAGGAGGTTTATGAATTATGTAGAGAAAAGAGGAGGTGTAAAGGGAAAAGGAGGAGGTGGAGGGAAGAGGGTGTTTGTGAGGGTGTGATGTTTGTGAAGGTTAACATAACCTATCAATTACCAAAACACTAATAACAAATAACAACCCTTTTACAAATAATACTTTTACACAAAAATACCACCATCTAACACCAAAATATCACATCATATTTAAAAACATATTACTTATCATTTTTAGGATATCATATATTTTCATTTTCCCCAAAATAATTACATTTTTACAGATATCAATCGGAAAACCCAAAATCCATACCCGATATTATTTTCATAAACTCATAATATATATATATATATATATTATAAATTAATATTTAAAATTTTCAAAAATGTTACAATATCCCCCCTTAAAGAAATTCGATTCCCGAATTTAAATTTAATCCCCAAGTTGTAATACCCAGTCCCCTATAAATACTTACCGTATTTTAAATAAATGATTTCCCCAAAATTTTATATCTAAATGAAAAATTTTACAATTAATGTTTCTTATATTCTCTAAATATAATTTCTATATTTTTCCTAAAGCCTAAACCAATCTTTTCCTAAACCTAAACCCAGCACCCAGCCCACCAATCCTTTTCCCTCACCTTCACCCCAAACCCGACCCGACCCGAGCAGACCCGACCCGACTTCCCTCTCCCTTCTTCTTCTTCTTCTCCCTCTCCTTCTTTCCCGCCAAATTTCCCCACGACCCGCTCGGCCACGGCCCTTCTTCTCCCTCGCCTACACCTCTTTCTCAGCCCGCGACCCGCTCCACTCCAGCGACCACGTCCTCGCCTCCCTCAACAACCCCAACGGCTCTCCCCCACACTCGCACTTACCCTCGCGAGACCCACACCCTCCAATGGCCACGACCCAGCCGTAGGCTTAACGTCTCCCCGAGATCCCTTTCCCTCGAATCCTCACCTGTTCTCCTCGCCTCAACCTCACCTCCACCTTCGCCTCGCCTTCATCTCGTCACCCTCTCTCTTTTCACTCTCTCTCTCTCACAATCTCTCCTCCATCAAACCCACCGTCGACCCCGACCCTACGCCTGCAAAACCCCATCGCTGACGAGTCTCCTCTCTAACTCTTCTCCATCTCCCACTGCACCCGAGCTCCCCCATCGCTCTCCCCCGAACACCCATCGTCAACGGCCCTGCACCATCGTCGACAACTATCATCGCCCCCGCAGCACCTGCTGCTGCCGCCATCGTCCCCTTCCGCCCCGAGCGCTCCCATCCACAAGCTCCGATCGCCACCGACAACCTCCTGGCGACCTCGTCTCTCTCCTTCTCCCCTCCAAACCCCGACTCCATCAACATAACCCAACAACCGCCAAACCCTGCGCCCATCACCGAGGACACCACTAGCACGAACCCAACCGACGAGCTTGATCCTCGTCTCCTCCTTTCCTCCCTTTCCTCAATGACCGAGCTACTCCTCTGCTCACCACCTCTGGGCTGCGAGCTCCGAGCACCCCAACACCCACCACTGCAACCCACTGTAGTCGCCGCGACGAGCACCCCCAGCCGCCTACCTCAGCCGACCCCGCCACGACGAGCACCCCCAGCCGTCTACCTCAGCCGACCTCGTCGTCGACCTCCCCAGAGCCAGAGCCCACACCCTCCTTTCTAGAATCCATGGTCGAGCCCAGTTGGTCGCTGTCACAGTCGTGAAGTGCCGTGCTTGTGGTCGTGCCTCCGCCGTGTTCGTGCTCGTGCGATCGTCGTCGTTGTGCCGTCGTAATAGGCAAGTGAACCTCCTTCACTTGTTCAAATCATGCTATGTACATATATAGTTTAATAAATATAGTCGAATAATTTAATTGGTAAAATGTATGATGAGTGTATGTAAAAGTAGATAGCGTTCACATACACGCATCGAGTGCTCGATGCAATTACCCTATCCAAGACCCTATTAAAAATCCCCCAATTTTCTTATTAGAAGTTTCGATTGCTGTTAACAAGTGACGTTTAAGAAATTGGTATCAAATAGTTAAGGCATCGAATATAAAATGACATCCCAATTGGTTACGTCAAATCTGAAAATCACCGTACATATCACGTTGTAAAATTAGTAGTTAATTAAATATAAATCTAATCATGGTGGTCCATAGCTCGTATCGAACCTAACTAGGTAACCTATAACCCTATGTAATTAGTTATTGAATATTGCAATTTCAAGACACTGAAAAAGGAAGGGAAATACGGCTCTGGACTGCAGTCCGGGGCAGCATTCTACGAGGGAAACCTGAATTTAAGCACCTGTACATACCTGCATAAAACTGAAAAATGCGCGGAGCCCCATAGGGTCACGTAGATAACTTAATTATCTAACACATGAATCTAGTCCCGTGCATTTCGACCATCGTTTGATATTTAAATTGTATTTTTAGAGTGTCGCTATGTTCTGCAATTTCTGCAGTAATATTCTTTACACCGTCACATTAAACTAAACATAACTTCTAATATAGAGGTGCTATTGATAATCCGTTTGATGCGTTGGAAACTTAACTGATATAACTATATTTCATTTGACTGGAGCAACACCTGAAACTGAACAAAATTACTATCAAAACGCGCGTGGGGTTGGGCTTTCAGTTCTGAAACTGGAATTCCAGAAATCGATCGCTGCCTTAAAATGATCATAATTCCCTAACCTGAATCCCGATTGATATGAAATTAATTTTACTGTTTATATGATCAAGTTTACTTCGTACGTCCTTTATATTATTTTGGTCGATTCTATGCGTATGATTTTTCGTAAATTTTGCAAGTTGTATGGCATTGGCCGTCATAGAAAAGTGAATACATGTTCAGTGCATTTCTGCATATTTTCGTGCTTGATTTATACCTGCTGCATAGTGATCGTTCACATTGAGACCTACAGAATGTTCTACATTATCGATATATATTAGTGTTAGTGATTGTGTTGTGGCAAATATGACAGTGATAGTAACTAGTGGAAAAGTGATTGAAAGTGACAGCGATACGTATTTGTTCACAATCTATCAAATACCTGAATGCATACTATAACCTGGGGAATGAGAAAATCAAGGTGGAATTGAACTCGTATTTAGCGAGGTACAGTGATTTAGAGGATGATCATTCGCTATTAGTGACATACACACACACACACACATACACATTAGGTCGTGGGCCTAGCGGCACGGCTGACAGGGTTATGTCCCGGGCATAGTGGACCATAGCCTCGGGCATGCACGAGATCCTTGTTAAATACGAGCATCCTTTCTACAATTGATTTCATTGACTTAGTGATCGATAAATAATGACATGCATATGGCCTAATTTATTGACATGATACCTACATGGCACCATTCATATTCAGTCAATGTTTATTTTACTTATGTTCTGCAATTCATTGTACTCCTCATGTTTAATAATATTGCATGCCCATCATATATATATTTATTGCTATATGTGTCGCCCTGACAACCTGAGTGTGCATGCTCAGAGGATGAAGTGGATCCAGCCCAGGAGTAGGACCTGCCTTATATCGAGGATAATGCGGACATCTAGATCAGCGACGCCAGTGCTATCTTTCTCTTGATCTCTACCTGGTATATCTTTTATCTGTTTTGATAGAATTAGTGACTGCATTTCTCATTACCTGTGCTACAATTACTGATTACCATGTAATGCTAAAAGCCGAAGTGTGACTACGGCAGGATATTTCCTTGACCGTAGGAGCATGGCTGGCCTTGTCACCCCTCGTATTCCGTAATTTGGGAAGCGGGGCGTGACACAAGTCCAAAAAACATTTTGCCCGGTCAAGTCAAATTAAATCACTGGGGTCCAAATTTTGAAAATATATAGTCCGCTCCAATCAACGATGCTCCAAAGCCCCCACATGAGCTAAAGACTAGACTAACACAACACGTGCGCATAAAAAAACAAAATATAAAAACTCCAATAACTGTAAGTCTAGCAGATACTATGAAAATTACACAAGCTATGATGCAAAGTACAGAACGCGAAATCAACTGTGTAAACCGAGTACACAATCATTGCCATAACCGTAGTGCAATATTTATAGAACACGGCCAAGCGAAAATATATAATCAAGCTATAATATCCTAGCCATCATATCCTAGAATGACTAAGGATCCTCTATCACATCTATGCCCGTAAACACCGGCGGCTTCAAGTTCATGAACTCTGAAAGTGACACCTCGATAATTTCAGCAACGACTGGTACAACTGTCTGAACAGTAGGCAGCACAACAATCTCCGGAGTAAGCTGAACAACATCAGACCTCCAAGTCTGGCTGGTCTCAAGCAATGACCCAACCATCTAGTATGGATCCAAAGAAACTCGCCTCCAAACGATAAATCATATCATAAGGATAAATAACAGGTTCCTATGTCAAGGGGATATCACCCTGGTCAATACTCGTCTCAGACAAGCCTGCCATGATCTTATCTCTAACCGCAGCCCTCTCGGCTCGCATAGACATGGTGACCGGAACAACCAATAAGTATCGCCGAGGATAGATCAACTGAACAAATAGAAGAAAAGATCTCAAGAAATACATCATAAGCTTACTTAGGCGGAGTATCGTATCGTAAATATGCCGCGAAATATACGTACGGTACTTCACTATACTTAGTACCTACTCCATCATACCAAGGTCAACCTATGAAGTTTGGGTATCAAACCCCCAATGTCAAGTCTAAGTTCCGTAAGGTTAAACCTAGATAACGAAAATATACGTCATAAACTCCACATAGTCAAACCTAGACTTGAATAAAGGTTAAACCTAACGCTCTGATACCAAATTTGTCATGACCCGAAAGCGGCACGTGACCAGCACTTAGATCACATGATATCTAAAGATGTCAACGTGATCCAAATAAGCCAAAAACCCATAATCTAAACATTTTTATGAAAATAGTGGAGGTGAAGTTTTAAAAAGAGTTATTAAATGGTATTAAGTTTCTTTTAAAGTGTAAATAAGTTTGTTTGAAAATGCCTATGTCATTTGAAAATCGGGCAGCACCTCCTTTGTAAATTTTGAATAAAACCAAGTACAAAATATAAGATATATAAAGCATCTCCAACAGGAGCTAGCTTCCATACCCAAACAGCGGAGCAACCACACAGATAATATACGACGCCCAAGGAGAAAAAATAAAAAGTGAAATCTAACCAACAACAATATAAAAACGACTCCAAACGAATGCGACACCCAAAAACACGTAAACATCTAAGTCTCGCTTCTAATTCATAAATATACAAGTTTTGGTCGATAGAGTTTTTAACTAGATCTAAAAGAATATACATATACAATGTGTGGTTACGATCCAACATGTAACCCACCTCCCAAGCAAACACCAAAGAAGAAATATGCCAACAAGCCGCTACTGATCTGAGTGGTCAATACTGCAAGAAACTGGGGCACAACGGGGGTGCGTTGCCAACTCAGTGAATAAAATTATATCACAAGGTAGATGCATAACGGTCTACCTAAGTCATAAAGTATAGTACTATCATATCCTGTACTAATATATGTATAATGCCCAAGTACTATAAACGCATCAATATTGATCGTGTAACCATAGAAGTATATCATCATCTCATATATATATACCATGCATCCATGTATAAGCCTATAAAGTAGCCGAAAGATATATGAAAAATTTGTTTGAAATAGCCGTATGATACGTATATCACGGCACAAGTAGAAGACGTAGTTTTATGAAGTATTATATGCATTTTTTTAAAGTATACGTCTCTCTTTTTAGAAATGAGTTTTAAGAGGGTTTCCGTTTAAAAGGTTCTTATGTCGTCCCAGACACGTCAAAATAGTGAGACTCTAGGTCTTTTGGAAGCCTCTTTAATGTACATCGATATGTGAAATAGTATTCAGGTACTGTCCCATGGATCAATCATGTTCGGCAACTATATGGTATAATATATAACAGCGCATCTTGACGGATAGCACAAATATCCACATATAAGTGTCCAATATCGACACCCCAAATCTCACGAGTCTCCATCATCAGCACTCAAACTCATCCTCTACCGAGTGTCCATCACTGACACTCAAATCATCATAAGTCTCATTTCTAACATCAACACGTAAACAAGATATTGTAGGCACCGTCTCGTCAGACCGGTCCTCTCTCGATATCAATAGCCCCAGTCGGTATCTCCTGGATATCCGCCGTGCTCTAATATATCTCCGGTATCGAGTGTCCTCGCTAGACTCCCCGCCTCAAATGCGGCTTTCCTTCCCCTCGGTCTCGACCGAGTCCACTATGTATCCACTGTATGCTCCCCCACTCAGTCCTCATAACGTAGTATGTCCGCAAGCGTAGAACTCCCCCACTCGGTTCAGAATAAAAATCAAATCAAAAAAATATCAAGCTCATGGTGGATGCCAACTCATCATATCAAGAAAAAACCGCATTTTTAAAACATACTCAAGTTTTTATAAATCACATCGCGGTTTTCAAATCCATTGAAAACATCAAGTTCCGAAGAACAAAATTTGCATAATTCATTTTGATGATCATACATACATACATACATACATATATATATATATATATATATATCATACCACTGAGATATATTATCGTAGATAAAAATATCATAAAACTCATATCGATCATATACGAATACCCATTGTAATGGTATTCACATCTCAATCAGCAAGTATCTTAATGCATTGTGCATATATATAGTCAACACATGAACAGATGCGGCAATTCCTACTGTATCATGGCAATACTAATGATGTGTGGTGTAGCATGCGCATCTGTGCTCATGTAGCATGGCAATCATTAGTAATTGTGCAAGTGTTCTATAAACGTGTTCATAGAAAAATAGCACTAAATCTCTATCAACAGCAGACACACACACACACACACACACACACATCAATCAAACCCATGTATATAGGGAAGTCATAATAAACCGTATCGACATCTACATGGATATAACATAGTATAGCAGTCCTACAGTGTCATGGCAGTACCAATTATGTATAATGTAACACGCGCGTCTGTGATTTGTGCAACATAGCAATCATTGGTAGTTGTGCAGTGTTCTATTAGTTTGTTCGTATGAGAATAATAATGCAACTAACATATATAATAGGTAATCGAATCGCGAGAGTGTAAAATTACCAAATCGTACATGAATGATCGGTAAACGTGGGTAACTATTATGAACTATTCCATTACAATTGAAAATTGAATGAATCGTTATTTTACAAATAAGAAGGCCGCAGTATATTTAAAATATATATCAGTTTTAAAGTGACAGCAAATCCTTACCATTTATCATTTAAAAGTGGAAAACGAATCGTTGGTTTTCTGCAACTCAAGCGATCGAATCAGAATAAACACATGATTCTGTGAGTCTGATTGTCTGCGCTTTTGCGTTCTACGCTAAGCGTTTTATATGTCCTACTTACCGCAATCAAGATGGTATCGCTTGGTAGCTAGCCGGTTTAGTATGGGTCGTCCACTGGGAGATGGTGTGTTTTCATTCTTGTTTTAGATGAGTCAATTAACGAATGTATATACATGTTCAATTCTATCCTAAGTGTTTGTATTTTATTTTCAAGTAAACTTGTTAGGGTTAGAGTTGGTTAGTAGAGTTAGGATTGGTCTGTCTTTTACCATTCTTTAAATGATGTTGGGATAATCGGAAGTAGCGGGGATTAGGAGGACATAGGAATGAGATTTGCGAGTTTAGACAAGCTTTTCAACGCTAAATCCATTCCTCGTACCACTTGTCCGTCCGCTAGATGCTCTTATTTCCAACCCTAGACCAAACATACACAACCAAGTCTCCAATTAAGTCACAACTACATGTCACGTTGTAGTGCGTCCAAAGGATTTCTCGACTTAGGTCGCAGTTATATGTCACTTATAGCGTGCTTAAGTGAGGGGGTTTTGTTTGTTTGGTCTAGATTCATTTTAAGTTGTTTGGCGAAGAGAAGCACACGGGATTTTTCCATTCCTCATACTACCTTCCTTAGCCTTAACAAGTGTGTTAATTATTCACACATTAAAAGAAAAATAAAGCAAGAAAGAAGATAAGAAAGAATGGAAAATACGATTTTACAAAGATACAAGCTAACTACTTAGGCCCTCACCTAAGTAAGGGGCTCTATTGAGTATCATGGCTTGAAAATAAGATTAGAAGAGAAGAAAAACAAAATAATAAAAGAAAACCAACAACTACTTAATAACAACAAATAAAAGTTATACTAGGAATTATAATTACAATATAAGAAAATAAAGATACAAGTTATAAAAAACCCTCATCTTTATTAATCTTCCACTCAAAGAGCACCCACTACAATTTTCATGGAGAATAGATGATGAAGAAGAAGAAACTAAAAACTAAACTACACTAAATCTAAGTAAAGAAAAGCATTCTTGATTTGGCTCAAAACTGGAGTATTTATAGGCAGAGGGGTGAAACCGAAGGACCATATTCTGAGCCCATATACAATTCCAAAACTACGCCTGAAAAACGGTCGCGAGACGCCACGTGGCGGCCGTGGTTCTGCCGCCTAACCCCCCTTTTGACCGCGGTTCCGTTGCCACTTTAGGGAGAGTGCATCATTTTTCTTCTGCCTCCTCATATTACTATCTTCTTCTGTTTGACAGGTTAAAAATTTCAAAATGGTTCCAAAATATCTTCAGATTTTCAACAGTCCTAAATGGCTACTCTTTTAATATTTTTGGCATTGATCTCCCTCGAGCTCCGCGCACCCCTTGATCTTTGTGCTGCCTTTCTCGTGCTCTATGCTTGTCTGAGACACCAATGACTACTGTTATTTGTCTTTTCTTTTGAATTGGTAAGTGGTACTTGACGAGTGTGGATGACCGGAACCTGAATTTTTATCTGTTTGTGGCAGATGTTCTGGATTTTGGCATAACTGTAGAGATTTTGTGTGATTTGTGTTATTTTGGACTAGAAACCTGTAACTTATAATCATGTAGCAAACATGGATCAAAAGCAGCTACCTATAAACAACCAAGCAGAAGAATGGACGGTATTAAATGCAATATTCTGGTGTGAACAAATACCCCCAAACTTATCTTTTGCTCATCCCGAGCAAAATCATTATTTTCAAAAAATCCTAAGCTCACTTTCATAGGGATCACAGTTGCACTTAGCATGTGCAATAAGCCGTTAAATCTCTAGGTGTCTCTAGTGGGAGGAGTGTTTCCTCCTGAGGGTTTTTAGCAGATACTACCCACAAAATCCCGTCAAGCTAGTTTCATAAGTTAACCTTGATTCTAATTCTACAGTTTAGTATCTAAGTTAGAAACTCTATCATCCTAAGTTAGAAATATACATCACTTATTTTCCACGTCTCCTATTCATTCAACCTAAGATCCTATACGTTTTGACAGTTTAGAAAGTTCTCAATTTCTCTTGAGTTTTCCTTCTAAACCACAGTCTCCAATTCAGAATTTTCATCATCTTTATAGAAAATATAAGACTTATTCTTTATCCCTATATTTCCTCCAAATATCGATCGTATACCCCTATGTGTGTGTGAATATCACCCCTGCACTCAAGAATTCAATTCAAGCTATAATACTCTTGCCATAATACCTAATACTATTTCTTTTCATTAATGATGGATGGATTTGCTCACACACCTTTCATGCGACTATTACTGCTTCTTAAGGCACTAATCAGCCGATTACTGAATATGTGAGATTATTAAAGTGTAAATAGCAGTTTCCAGGTCTTGTAATTTATTTCTTTTTTTTCTTTTTCTTTTCAAGACCGGATATATTTTTCAAAGATGCTCTTTTGGTGGTTAGTTTTAAATACCGTTTTTTCTTTCATACTGGGCTTTCAGGCACGTGTATTTCTAGGTATTCTCTACTATCCCAAGTTTTAAGGTGCATGTAAGTGTGATTTGTAGGGTATATACTTTCTGAATTTGGACTCAAGAATATGAACTGTTTTTTAGACTTATCTTTCAATAAAGCTTTCAATATTTTCTCTTCATCTTGACTTAATTTAAGAACTGAACTCAAGATTACTTACTTCTAAAAAAACTAAAAGGACGTATATTTACCATGTTTAAACTGAAGGAGGGTTATTTTGGGGGTTTTCAATTCCTAAGCCTAAGATTTAGTTATTTCTAACTTATCAAACTAAATTTTCGGAAAAAAAATGTAAGTTACCCTACTAGCTAACTTGACGACAATATTTTTATATTTTTGGAATTTTGTTTAGTTTTTGTGGGTTTTTAAATATGTAAATGCAAAATATACACATGAATGCGAAAGTAGAAAACTTACCGAGCACACCCCAAACTTAAACTTGACAGTGTCCTCACTGTCATGTTACACCAAAAAGGTCAAAATTGTTGAAGGGTCAAAATCTGTCGGTGATTTCCCTTTTTTTGTTTTTATAAAAGAAAAGGCAAACAAAAAATATATACACAAAAAGGTCTTCCTAAACTTAAGTGAAACAGTGTTTCCACTGTTTAAGTGGTGAAGTTCAAAGTTAGGGGGAAATAACAGTTTCAATCTATACAAGGCCTTACACAGGCCAAAAGTTAATACCAACCATTCAAAAATTTATTGTGATAATGTAGTGGTTGGAGAAAGTACGCGTAGAGAAAAGAAATGAAGAATTCACGAAACCGTTCGTGGATGGAAGCGGGTTACGGTCTCGGTAAAAGAGAAGACGAAGGAAGGGGAGAAAGAAATGTAATACGAACTTGAGGATGGAAATTGATTGAATAGATTAGTACAGTTTGTAATGATTGATGTGAAAAAATGGAGTGTACCAATCTATCAACATATTGAGAAATAGGATCAAACCTCTCAAGATTCGCAAGAAAACAAGGGCCGACCGAATTTGGTGAACCAGATGTAGGAAAGAAAGTTGATACGGCGTCTTACGAAGTGGAAAGGATGGAAAGGGAGGAGGGAAGTGATTGACGAATGATATCGGTTAAACGTTCTGGAGAATGGTCACAGTCAATGAAAGGGACATGATGAATTGGAAAATCCAACGCATCTAGAAAAACTGGTTCATCCTTAATGATATCCTCAAAATTATGCTCGTCATTCATTCATCATCAACAATATCCAGACGCGTATGGGGTTCGGGAAAAACAATTAATGGTTCAGGATGATGCCTACACGGATGTGAAAGGATATGATGAATTGGTGAGAAAAACTCACCCAAAATTGTGGGTACATTATGCAAATTATTCCCGGCATCGATATTCTCAATCAAGTGAAAAATAAATTTCTCAAACACCTTATCAAAGTCATGGTTTTCGATCAGTTGTAGTTTTAGAGTGGAGGTGTAGAGATCAAAGAGAGTGGGTGCGGTTTCACTTGACAGGGACCCTTCACAATCGGGTAAATCAAACACTACATAGTCGCACAACTCATCAATCACTCTATCTTCAATTGGTAACTCATTTAGGGCACTCGATAGACTTTCGAAACTGGAGTTGTTGAATTCAATTTGGAACAGACATGTCTAATTTGGAAGGGTCAACTTCTCACATTCACTACTCAAATCCTCAAATTGTCCTATCGTCACGTCATACATTAGAAAATGCTGAGCTAGTTGGAAACTAGCTGCTGGTTCGTTAGATTGTATTGGGGCAGCCATGGACGCATTCAAATTCTCCATCTTCCAGCACGACGCTACCCGAAATTATTCTAATGACTGTTCAAGACTAGACATGGGTTGTGAAGAGGTTTCAGTAAAAAGATTCAAATTCGTGTGGATATGTGAAACTCTTATACTGATGTTCAGAAGCAATGTCTAAAGAAGGTTCAAAAGTTGGGTAGGATTGAGAAGAATCAGATGGATGTGAAAAATGGACAGAATTAGGATCAACATTATGATAAGAAGGTGATTAGAATTGTTGTCCTAACGAATTTGGAGTGGTGAAAGGAGTGAAAGATCAACTACGTGATTGTTCAATTCTGTCGGCAAGGGACATGGGTTTTAGAGTCACAACATGACTCTCAGAAGAAAGATCAATGTAACAAGGTGGGAGAGGTTGAAATAGTTGATACGAAGTGGAGTGTGGTGTCCAATTGTTGGTCCTAAATGCATCTATCCGATCTCTCAAAGAAATTTTAGGCATGGAAGGATCGTTTGAAAATCGACCAAAGCAAGAACCATATGAGAAATGTCTGGTTGTAGGTACCAAAGGTTAGCAAGAGTTGGTCGTTTTGGGGTACCCATGATAGAAGTGAAAAGTAGGGAGGGTGGAAGGTAGGTGAATTTTTATAAATTTTTGGGTTTTTTTTATTTTTATTTTTTGAAAAATACGGAATTTTGGGACTGTACTTTAAACAATCACAATCACAATATACACAAACATCACCTAGAGATAGAATCTTCTAAGTCCAACTAGACCGCTCCTAAACTTCCAAGTGACAAATTGTAGGATAACCCTCAAGCCGTCTCTTCACCGCCAATTGTGGCCAGGTAAGCAAAAATGAGGTAAGGAGGGTTCCGCTCATGAATTACCGTGAGACGGACCTTTTAAAATTACCTTCTCACTTGTCTAGCCTAGGCACCACAAAATCAAGTTTAGATAAACGACCGATTTCCCGCAACCTTCACTTGTCCTAAATGAGCGCGACAAGTCCTTATAGGTTTGGTTTAAATATTTTTATTAACTCAAGATAACACGTGTGTATTTTGTGATTTGTGAGGTCTTAGGAAGGGTGATGAAATCCCCACCCAATTTGAATCAGTATTATAGCCCCTTAAAGTCCGTATTATTATATGCAAAGTAATAAACAAACAAAATCTAAAATAACAAAAAAAATTATTTGGCGGCGGCGCAATTTGTGCAAAAAAACCTGCAGAAAACACAGTTCAGTGGAGTTTAGAGGGGAATCTGGAGAAGGAGAAGAGATACAAAAAATTTGAGGCTAATAAGCCAAAACTTGGCCGCGGAACCGCCGCCCTTGCCTCTGTTTGACCGTGGAACCGCAGTTGGAATGTGGAATTAGAGCTTCAAAATTTCTCTGTGCACTCTCCTCTTTCTTCTCTTCTGTATCCAAGTCTCTGTTTTGCAATTTGATCACTGTACTTGCTCCATATTTGCCTGCACACTTTCACAAAAAATATCAAAAATAACAAAATGGATTTTTATTATATTTATTTATTATATATATATAAATATATATAAATATTAACCCAAATGACAATAAAGAAATACATTACCGTCTCCCCAGCAACGGTGCCATTTGATTGTCTGCGTTTTTGTGTGCTACGCTAAACGTTCTATATGTCCTACTTACCGCAATCAAGACGGTGTCACTTGGTAGCTAGCCGGTTGAGTACGTGTCGTCCATAGAGAGATGGTGTGTTTTCGTTTTTGTTTTAGAAGAGTCAATTAACGAATGTATATGCATGTTCAATTCTATCCTAAGTGTTTGTATTTTATATTCAAGTAAATTTGTTAGGGTTAGGGTTGGTTAGTAGAGTTAGGATTAGTCTTGTGCTTGTCTTTTGCCATTCTTGAAATGATATTGGGATAACTGGAAGTAGCGGGGATTAATAGGACATACGAATGGGATTTGCGAGTTTAAGAAAGCTTTCCAACGCTAAATCCATTTCTAGTTGCGAGTTTAAGAAAGCTTTCCAACGCTAAATCCATTTCTAGTGCCCCTTATATGTCCGTTGCATGCTCTTATTTCCAACTCTAGGTCAAACATACGCAACCAAGTCTCCAATTAAGTCACAATTATATGTCACGTTGTAGTGCACCCAAAAGAATTCTCGACTTAGGTCGCAGCTATATGTCACTTATAGCACGCCTAAGTGAGAGAGTTGTGTTTATTTGGTCTAGATTCATTTTAAGTTGTTTGGCGAAGAGGAGCACAAGAGATTTTTCCATCCCTCATACTACCTTCCTTAGCCCTAACAAGTGTGTTAATTATTCACACATTAAAAGAAAAATAAAGCAAGAAAGAAGAGAAGAAAGAATGGAAAATACGGTTTTACAAAGATACAAGCTAACTACTTAGGCTCTCACCTAAGCAAGAGACTCTCACCTAAGCAAGAGACTCCATTGAGTATCATGGCTTGAAAATAAGATTAGAAAAGAAGAAAAACAAAACAATAAAAGAAAGCCAATAACTACTTAATAACAACAAATAAAAGTTATACTAGGAATTAAAATTACAATACAAGAAAATTAAGATACAAGTTATAAAAAAAAACCTCATTTTCATTAATCTTCCACTCAAAGAGCTCTCACTACAATTTTCATGGAGAATGGATGAAGAAGAAAAAGAAATTACAAACTAAACTACACTAAATCAAAGTAAAGAAAAATATTCTTGGTTTGGCTCAAAACTGGAGTATTTATTGGCAGAGGAGTGAAACCCTAGGGCTATATTCTAAGCCCATATACAATTCCAAAACTACTCCTGAAAAACGGTCGCGAGACACCTTGTGGCGGCCGCGGTTCCGCCGCCTAACCCCCCTTTTGACCACGGTTCCGCCGCTACTTTGGGGAGTTAGTGTGTCATTTTTCTTGTGCCTCCTCGTGTTGTTATCTTCTTCTGTTTGACAGCTTCAAAATTTTAAAATGATTCCAAAATATTTTCAGATTTTCAACAGTCCAAAATTGCTACTCTTTTAATCTTTTTGGCCTTGGTCTCCCTTGAGCTCTGCACACCCTTTGACCTTTGTGCTGCCTTTCTCATTCTCTGTGCTTATCTGAGACACGAATGACTGCTGTTATTTGTCTTGTCTCTTAAACTGGTAAGCAGCACTTGATGGGTGTGGATGTCCGGAACTAGGATTTTTATCTGTTTGTTGCAGATGTTCTGGATTTTAGCATAACTGTAGAGATTTTGCGTGATTTGCGTTATTTTGGACTGGGAATCTGTAATCTGTAATCATATAGCAAACACGGATCAGAAGCACCTACCTATAAGCAAACGAGCAAAAGAATGGACGGTATTAAATGCAATATTCTGGTGTGAACAGAGTCCAGAAGAATATTGGCCGTATTCGACATACTATCCTCTTCATCACAAGTACGGAATGATCCCTCATACAATATCCATCCAATTTCATATTCATATCGTACAAATCTATAGTCGCATACATATATCATAATAATCATTTATCATGATATATTCATACCCATATGTAACCCATTAGATACAAACTATACACTAATTTAGTTATAGACTAAGTTATGTAACATATCACTATAGCCTAGGTGTATAGTATAAATATCCTAGTTAATTAGTTGCAGGAGTGCTATATGCCATCCACCCGACTTCCCCCGTAGATATAAATCTACTCACCGACATATCGAGTTAGTCGAAATCCACAACCACCTCTCCCATCTTGCCGTCTTGGAAATCCCCGCGATCGTACCTACAATCGTAATTAAGACATTACTGCATAAATATCCAAATAAAAAATGATACATCGAGCGAAGCGCACATAGGTTAGAATATATGGCCAACTTACTCTAAAAACAACCAAATAATCCTGACGTCAACGTACGAATGTCAAACGATCAAATTAAGATATAGAAATCCCAAAATCAAGTTTTAAAAACCGGAAACATCACCAAAACCAAACTAAAATACTCCCATATTTCTCTACAGGTAACTTGGGACAAAATAAACAATACAGTGGCCTAATTACCACTAAATGAAGCTACAGAGCAAAAATCACAACCCAACTCAACAAAGGGCCGCCAGTAGCGGTTTTTGGGGGGGAAATTGGCGGCCAAAGAGATGAGTTAAAGGCTCGGGCTTCTAGGATAGTCTTCTACTGATCCCACTATATTACAGTACTGTTAGTTTATCTTATAGACAATCCTATTAGCTCCAGATTCATGTTGAACACCACCGACTTCACAAAAATCCCATTTTTATGATAATTAACAAGGAAATATGATATTTGATACTAGGAAACTTGAAAAAAATATGATATATACCTATATGGATGGAGAACAAAGAGAATCCAACTCTTGAAATGTATGCTTAAAACTTCTTGAGGTGGTATTAGCTTTAGCTTGGTGTTTTGAACAAACTTCATAAAGGAATCATCAATTTTCCTTATGATATTTGTTAAGAGTAAATAAGATTTGAGGTGAGGGTTGAAAGAGAGTGAGTGAGTTCAGTTTGAGAGTATGAGAATTATCTTATGATAGTGTGAAGGAGGTGTATGAATTATATAGAGAAAGGAGGAGGTGTAAAGGGAAAATGAGGAGGTGGAGGAAGGAGGGTGTATGTGAGGGTGTCGTGTTTGTGAAAATTAGCATAACCTATCAATTTCCAAAACACTCATTGCAAATAACAAAATTTTACAAATAATACTTTTACAAAAAAATACCATCTTACACCAAAATATCATATCTTGTTTAAAAACATAATACTTATCATTTTTAAGATATCATATATTTTCATTTTCCCCAAAATAATTACATTTTTACGGATATCAATCCGAAAACCCAAAATCCATATCCGATATTATTTTCATAAACTCATAATATCCATATTTAAATTACAAATTAATATTTAAAATTTTCAAAATGTTACAGGTTTCTTTTAGTATCATCAAAAAGTAACAAGGTACAAGATTCATGATTATAAAATTATATAAGGTATATTTTATTTTAGAATTATTTGATAATAAATTAGTTTAGTAAAGTATCATGTCATACTAACAAGAATGTAGTGTAGAATTATTTTTAGTATACTACTTAAATTATGAGGTATTAATATAATCATTAAACGATATTTGACACGAAATATAGTATAATAATAATAGGCATGAGAATAACTGTGAACAGTAAATGGTAGTGTATATATCAAATAAATAGCATGTGTTAATTAGTGACATTTAATTAGAGTATCACGATATTCGATATTTCAGTGCTAGTAATTATAAGTATAAGCTCGAATGTGGGAGTTTTATTATGTAACCAAGATATTCCGAAATATCATGGAACAACAGCAACATGAGATTCACGAGATTCAAGATTTATATATAATGCAATGTACCAATTTTCTCTGGTACCACAAGAAACAAGATATGATCCTCCGTTACACATAACTACCCCTATTTTCGAGCTACCCTATCCCCATGATATATATTTTTATATAATATATAAACAATAAATAGTGTACATGTCATGTTCACGAGATTCAAGATATTCATTAGATTCACGATATTCACGAGATTCAAAATATTCATTAGATTCACGATATTCATAAGATTCATGATATTCAAGATTTTCAAGTGGTTCATGTCAGATTCAGGTTAAGATAGTATAATCTAACGCAGAAGTATTCACAAACCCAAGGCGGTCATCCAGAGGCAAGAAAACACGGACCCACTCATGTAATGGGACTCCAACCACCGCAGGAGTATTCACGGATCCAAGGTTGTCATCCAGAGGCAAGAAAACATGGGCTCATTCATGAGTTAGTAAAGGGACTTTTGAGTTGCCGTTGAGTGTGAGTGTTAACTGACAGGAGTATTCACAAACCCAAGGCTATCATTCAGGGGCAAGGAAACACAGGCCCACTCATGAGTAATGGGACTCAAACTACCGACGGAGTATTCACAGACCCAAGACTATCATTCAGGGGCCAAGAAATACAGGCCCATTCATGAGTTGGTCATGCGACTCTTAAGAATACATGTCAAGTCCTAAATACAATTCTATGTCACTATGTATATAGAACAGGCAGGTAATACTAATTCAATTTCAGGCCAGAAATAAGCAGAAGTTCGCATGCAGAAATCTATTATTTTGGTTTAGAATTTGGAAATCTTATTAGAGAAATAAATTATAGTTTAGAGAATCGTGTAAATAACGAGACTGAGTTTGCCTCGATCGGGTTCTTTGTAAAAGAGTTACGGAAGTTTTCGTAACAATGCATAGATCAGGCCAGTGCAGATTTCAGAATACATACACTGATAATATTTGGCAATTTTTGTAGGTTTTGGTTCAGATTCTGGTTTTCTGTATTATATAGAAAATTGAGCTTCTATGAGTCATGAATGATTCGCAACAAGAAAATCCCTATTACGATCGGCGAGTAGAGAGTTATACCTATTTTACTACAACCACGCAGATAGTTTCTGCTGCTGTCTAGATTCGTCATATTTTGTTAAGATCGTGTTTTCATATACGTTTATAAATTTTCAGGTAAATTAATCTAGAAATAAAATGTAGATATTCCACCAACCTAAGTTTACTTAAATTGAAATTCAGAGTTAATAATTACAACCGGTTTAATCTCCGGGTAAAACAATTTCAGCAGATTAAAAAAAACAGATTTGGTAACAAAAAGTCAAAACTACCAACTTAACTTAAACCATGTGTTTCGTACTGACCACGGGAAGACGTCATCGCTCCTAGATTAGGTAATTACGATAGAGCGGTCGCTGGATTATTATGAAACCTTAATTATGGTTAATTCTTCCCTACATGAAAATATATGGTAAACATACATATATAATCACTTATATACATATATATAATTTATCCTAATAATCAACTCATAAGATTCAAACACTATTATGCAATGATTTATGTATGAATTGATTATAGCATGGAACTAAATCAACATGAATATAAAGAGTATCATCTATCAATAATTTGTGAATAGACCATAATTACACTACTACAAATAAGGGTTGTCCCTATGGATTTACCCGTAGGGGCAAACCACTGCCCCTACGGATATATCCGTGGGGGCGAAAAAATAATCTGTAGGTGCAAACGCCGTAGGTGCAAGTTGAAACCCTGAACTTGCCCCTACGGGCAAAAACTTGCCCCTACGGAGTTCTGTGTAGGTCCATTTTCCCCTACGGAGTAGTCCGTAGGGGAAAAAAAGTTATTTTATTTACGATTTTTTTAAATATATTAACTGTACCTACAGAGGTATCCGTAGGGTCAAGTACTATCCCCTACGGATACATGCGTAGGTACATATCCGTAGGGGCAAAATATCAGAAATCCTGATATTTGGCCCCTACGGATAACGCCGTAGGGGTCTTTATTTGCCCCTACGGATATATCCATAGGGGCAAGCCCAACCCCCTGATACTGAGATCAGGGAGGAAATATCATTTAATGCTGATATTTTGCCCCTACGGTTTAAACCGTAGGGGCAACGTGTGTACCTACGGATTAATCCGTAGGTACACATTATCTGTTTTTTTTTTAAAAAGGGCTGCCTGATTTTTTCTCGCCCTGTGCACAATAATATATATATCAATAAAATATAAAATTAATCATCACACAACATATATCGTAGTATTCATAATCACATCTCACGCATATAATATACAAAAGAAACCCAAATACTGAATATGATATAATTATAAACCAATATCAATATCAATATCGTTTCAAAATGTAGTACAATATGTATGATATAAATAAATATATTTTTCAAAAAATAAGAATCAAAAAGCTACCCTAGCTCGGTCCAGCTCCACCTCTGATAAACGATAGAATAAGGCGCGTCTGCTCCTCGGTCAATAAACCATGCAATTCGGCGCGAGCGGGAGTCTGAGCGTCCTGTGGAGCTGGCGATGTGGTCTGCGCAGCCGTCGTCGAGGTAGTCGCTTGCGGATCCGCGGCTGCGGGAGTCTGAGCGGGCGGTGGAGCTATAGGAGCTGTCTGCGGAACCGCAGCCGATGTAGTGGCTTGCGGAGCCGCAGCCGAAGGAGATGCATGTGGAGGCTCGGCCCATGTACCCTGTCGCGTCTGGACCTAACGTGTGTAAGAAGCGTGTAAGAACTGTGTATTATTCGAATTCGTATCATTATCAAGTTATTTCGAAATCCCATTTGGATATCTAATTTGGAAAACCGTTATTTATTTTAATTACATATGTATGTATGATTAATCAAACCTAAGTCTAAAACCAAATAAGCTCAAGCTACGTACTAATTATGGATATGTTGATATCTATAATATGACATGATATTTTACTATAAAGTGGTATGCATACCAGCATCTCCTTCAACTCCTGAATGGTGGCCCTCAAGCTCTCCAGTTCCTGCTAGACACGTCGCTCACTGGAGACGGAGGAAGTAACCGCCGGGGTGGAGTCCAACCTCATATGGGCCCTGCTAGGGCCCAGTCCCCGGCCTCTCTCCAAACCTCCGTGGTGCTCTCCTTGTGCGGCGTCCAGAACTGGGGTCAACAGCCTCGGATAGCTCTGTCCGGTAAAATCGATCCCCGAGGCATCGGCCTGCTCAACCACCCGCTCCTACACCCACATTAAGCAGTAAAGTATAAGTATAAAATTTAAACTTGAACCTTCCAAAACTAAAATTTCAAATATGGGTAGAATAAATATTAACACTTATGCAATACTCCTGCGTAGCGACGTCGGGATATCGAAGCTCGCCCGTGGCGGGATCTGTCGAGGTGCCGTGGACGGCAAGATATGCGGACAGCACGCTCGGTATACCACCTTGCGCCACGGTCTGAGCTGTCTGCAATATTAGAAAATAACTCTTAATATTAGAAATATTAGAAAATAACTCTTAATATTGCAGAATATCACAAAGGTCGGTCTATTGTAATTTACCGATAACTCCATGGCTCGAGTAATATTCCTCGAGCCACCTGTGGAAGTGGGGCGACCCCTCTTCGCCGACTTCCTGTTCTCTATATTCTGAGCGGCCTGTTTCTGCACAACGCATTAACATTTAGTTTTCTAATTAAGGAATACAAAAAAATAAATTATATCCTAAACAATGGATTATACTTAAAATACATACCTGTTTCCGTTGGGAGTCGAAATATTCGCACAATAGAGGCCATGTCTCTACGTCGACTCTCGCAAACGCCGGAGTAGATAGGAGAGCCGCTCTCTCTGTCTCGGGGGTCTCCATCCACAGGGAGTAGCTGTCGGCCTTCAGCTCATTCCTGTTGTATCAGACCTTGGTCTGCATGTTCTTCATTAGGCCATTGTACAGAGCATGAAGGTCGAGCACCCTCCCAGGGTGATCAAGGTCGGGTACAGGCTGAAAATCGTAATCCGACTGAAAATACAAAAAAAAACATTGTTATTAGATTGCAAGTGTTAATAATAAATATATTGGATAAATCAAATAAAAATATATATTAATACATACCCGAGCCTGATGAAAGAAGAGGGCGAATGAGCGCCGGTGCTGCTCGCCCCACTCAACATGAAGTGGATAATTATTCACGAGCCGGCTCTCGTCCCCCATATACCGGCCGAACCTCTCGGCATGAGGACCGGTATAGCGATAGTCAAGGGTAAAAAAGAGGGGGAATGCTGCCTCCCCCCTAGCTCTGTCAGGCCTCAGCCTATGGGACTGATTCGGGCCTCGAGTCCCCCTCTGGGGATGGGGAGGCCCTGCGTCTGCACGAAATATCAAGACAATCAATATTAAGACAAAGTTGTATTAAGAAATCAAGCTTAAACGAAAATTGAAGTGTGATATATACCTCCGGTGACTATCGCACGAGCCTGGGCCCGGGCAGCAGCACGAGCGGGACGATAGTTCCTCCGGTGAGGAACAACCGGGGTCCCGGATGCGGACGCATCCCCTCCAACTAGAAAATAAACATTGACGCTAAATTTCCATGAAGTTCATATTTATTCTATAGAGCATATGTAAAATGAATAAATATTTTATATTTATTCATACTAACCTGCAGACGATGCGGATGGTATGGAAGCGGCAGGAGTGGCCTCTGCGGAAAATGTGGACGCACCACCTATAATTAGACAATTAAAAATAGATTATATAAGTAATTGCAAAAGAATGTGTAGATCAATAATATAACGTTCTAAATCAATATGCATGCACTATAGGATATATAAACATACCCGCAGGTGCGGAAAAATTGCTAAGTAAGAGCAAAAGGAATGTGTGTATATTTATGATATAGCATTCTAAATCAATATACATGCACTATACGATATATAAACATACCAGGAGGAGCGGGAGCGGCCTCTGTCCTAGATGTGGACGCATCACCAACAACTAGACAATCAAACATTGACAATATAAGTAATTTTGAAATAAACAGGCATGAATATTTGTAATATTACATTCAAAATAGATATGCGTGCAGTATACCTGGAGGTGTGGCAAAATCCACATGGAAGGAGGAATCCGAAGGGATCTCCGATCTGGGTGCAAGACCGGCCCTCTGAAGCTCCCTACGAAGCTCTCCGGGAGGCAGAACCGCTCTGCCTCTGCCTCTGCCTCTGCCGCGGCTGGAGCTCCTGCCACCCCTCGCTGCTCCCGACATCGTCATCAAATCTAGATAAACGGTTCGCAGACGCATTAGACAATCATTAAAAGTATTGACTATATATGTATAGAGCGTAAAATGTGAAGTAATAATATGACATTACTGATAACCTTTTTCGTTTCGTAGGCGCATTATACATATCTACTTGGATTTCATCGTCGATGTCATTTTTAACCCACGTAACTTCATGATTGGTCGAAGACAACCCGTCCTTCGAAACAGACGGTCGGAGCACTTTAAGCCTTCTCTCTTCTTCGTCCTCATCGCTGTCCTCGAATTCTGGGACATCGTAGACATCTCTGGGTTTCCATCGGCATACAACACTCCATCCCGGATGTTTCAAACACTGTGAGTAGTATACTTGGAACGCTTGGTTCGGAAAGATAAACGGATCTTCCTGACCGTAAAATCGAAGTGTGTTCACACTGGTCAATCCATATTCATATTTCCAAGTCCCAAGATTGCTTCTCCACTTGTCCGTATCGGTTCGCGTATCGTACCAAGTACACTGGAATATATAAAAGGGTTCTGATCATCCGGGATAGTGGATGCCGAGTATACAATTTAAGTACCCATAATAAATCACACCGTCCGATGCTACCGTCGCAATCCCACTATTCTGAGTGGTTCTAGATGTTTCTGTGTCCTTAACTTCGAATTTGTATCCAAGGACACCAAATCCTTTGTAATATGCAACCTCCGTACTAGGAAATTGAGCTAAACATCTTGAATCACTCTTAAATGATGTAGACAAGTTCGGATCGTGGATCTAACAAAACAAATTTTACGACAAATGCATAACGATACAAGTTTAGATTAAAACTGCTAGCAATAAAATGTTATTCGAATAACTTACATGATCTGTGACCCAATCACAAAAATTATCCTGATGATATTTTTCCAATCGTTCTTCGTTCCAATCAAGATGTCCCTCACGTATCTCGTTAAAATGAATTCTGTTTTCGACAAATAATGGTGACATTAATATTATATCATTTCATACACACACAAACACAGATATAACAATTAATCCAAAAAAACTTACTCTCTAATTTGTTCAAGACATGCGCAATTAAGCAAGATAAACCGGTATATCTTGTTGATAAACATAGTGTCTACCCTCTTATACTCGGCTTTACCATATGGCCCGTCTTGAATTCTTCGTGGCCGGTTAACCTTCTCTCAATGTTCTCGTCCAGATAGCGGGAACAAAATGTGGTTGCTTCATCAAGAAGATAACCTTGCATGATAGAACCCTCTGGTCGATTTTTATTGCGTATATACTTCTTAAGAGTGTAGAGGTACCTAATGAAAATATGTTGAATAAATAAATACGGGCATACAGGACAAGAATAAATTTATAAATTGCGCGAAACGAAAAATTACACGTACCTCTCGACGGGATACATCCATCGATATTGTACCGGTCCGGCTAACTTCGCCTCAGTTGCAAGATGAACCGTCAAGTGTATTATGATATCGAAGAATGACGGTGGGAAAATACGCTCAAACTTGCAAAGTATCAACGCAATAGAATTTTCTAGTTTATCCAGCGTCACAACCTCCAGTGTTTTAGCACACAACTCCCTGAAAAAACAACATAAGTCGTTGATTACTAGACCAACCGATTCGGAGAGAGAAGTCCTGAGGGCTAATGGAAGAAGGTGCTCCACGATAACATGGTGATCATGACTTTTCAGCCCATCGATCTTGCCCTTCACAATTTTTATTTTCTCGCTGAATGATCCTGAGAAACCTGTGGGAACTTTCAAATCATGCAACACCTGCAGGAATCTTTTCTTTTCCGGTTGTGACATATGATAAACGGCATTGGGAAGTACAAACTTGCCCGGTTTAACCGCTACCGGTCTAGGGTGCAATTCACTTCTTATTCCCCACTCTTGTAGATCCATCCGAGCATTCAGGTTGTCTTTCAATTTTCCGTCTTTACAAAGAAGCAAGTTAAGTATGTGCTCTGATACTCCCTTCTCTATATGCATAATGTCCAGACAATGACGCACTGAATTTGTAGACCAGTACGGAAGCTCGAAGAAAATGCTTAATTTGTTCCAAAATGGTGGTTTGACCTGTTTCGTCGGATCCATCCCGAAGGTCACATTATTGTAACCATCCAATTAAGCAGTCACGTCCTCTCCGGACAATGGGGATAGAGGTCCAAGAAGCTCTTGATGACCATCAAAGTGAACCGTATCTAACCTATAGGGGTGGTCTGGAGGCAGCAAACGTCGATGGCCGCAATAACAAACCTTCCTGCTAAAATTCAAGAATTTCGATGTTGTGTGTTCATGGCAATGAGGACATGCTTTGTGACCATGTACGGACCAACCTGATAGCATTCCATATGCAGGAAAGTCATTAATTGTCCACATTAGAGCCGCACGCAGTATGAAGGTTGTATTTGTGTTTGCATCATATGTCTCTACACCATCAATGAACAAAGATTTCAACTCCTCGATCAGAGGTCGGAGATAGACGTCAATATTGTTCCTGGGTGAGTTTGGTCCGTCGATAAGAAGAGGCGTCATAAAGTATGATTGGTCCATAACCAACCAAGGCGACAGATTATAAATTATCATTACAACGGGCCATGTGCTGTGACTTCCAGCCATATAGTGAATGGGCAGAAGCCATCAGTAGCCAGTCCGAGCCGGACATTGCGAGGATCGCTACTGAATATTGCGTGCCTCCTATCGAAATCCTTCCATGCCGGTGAATCTCTTGGATGGCTCATTTTTCCATCTTCACTTGGAAGAGCACGGTGATGCCAAATCATTGCCTCGGCTGTTTTCTTGCACCTGAATAGCCTATGTAGCCTCTGTGTTATGGGAAAGTATCGTGCTATCTTGACAGGTATATCGAGCTTCTTATCAGAATCCTTCGGCTTATACCTGGCCTCTCCGCATGTTGGACACTCTTTCAAATCTGAATTCTCTTTCCGGTACAACACGCAATTTTTAGGACATGCTTGAATCTTCTCGCACTTTAGACCCAAATCAGACATCATCTTCTGGGCTCCGTACCAGCTGTCGGGCACGATATTTCCCGGAGTATAGAATCTTTCAAGAACGAAAGAAGCATTGTGAATGACTTGTTGCTCCATTCATTTAGGCACTTAATCTGGAAAAGTTGGACGAACCATGAGAGGGTGGAATACTTCGCATTCTCATAAATTGGTTTCCTAGCATCATTCATAAAATTTTCATATTTATCCGCACGCGGTCCTTGACCGGAAGGAATGTCATTTTCGGTACAAATAGATTCACCTAGGGCAGCCTCTACCATATCCTCCATTTCTTCTGATGGAAATAAATTACCGTCTTTTCCTTCTGCCGCATTACCGAATTCTTCTTCTTCTCCTGCCGCATTATCGTGTTCTCCTTCTTCATCTGCCGCAGTACTGCATTCTTCTCCTTCCCCGTGATATTTCCAAGTTGTATAAAGTCTAGTAAACCCATATTTTACAATATGAAGCTCTGCCAATTCTACCTTCTGCCAATACTTATTGCCACATCTATCGCACGGATAGAGAATCTTCTCTATTATGATCTTATTATGTGTGCGTGCAAATTCAATAAAAGCAGCAACTCCTGCGACAAACTTAGGTTGCATACGTTGTTACCAATCCACATATATCCAGTCCTTAACTCTGATGTACTCATGGGCCATGTTAGACTGTATAACATATAAATTGTAGCTTATGGTGACTATATTGAGAAATATAAGAACGGGATAGTTACTGACAAAGTAGAAAATCCGTGTATATGCTTTGTGTGTGCGTTTGTCGTTGAAAAGAATAAATTATCGCACGTATGTTAACCGATAGACGGGGACTACGTGGCGCTTTTAGTTTCATATATGAGTATCGATAGGAACATGAAGGTTTCATATTATCATCGAGTATCATATATTGGTTTTAACCTGAACATCTCGAATCACTCTCTAATTATGCGTTTGTTGTGTATTCTTGTTGTATGTGTGTGTTCCGGCTGTCGGGGGTAGGCTTCTATCCCATTAAGAATGTATAGAGCGAACACCCATCACTTGTGCTTTCAACCGTTTCGAGTAGATTTCGGCAGCACCTCCCCGCTGTTCTCCGAGTACACTGTAATAGAATAGATAATCATTTCAAAGCTGTGAAACAACGTTGAAATGAACATCTAATCTATCTTTGTACACGGAGAACCAGCGGAAAGGTACCGACGAAATATCTCGAAACGGATGAAAACACAAGTGAATGAAGGCGTTTGCTTTATACATTCTTAACTTATCCACACGGGACAAATCTATGGGTTACCATACGATTGAATTTTCTCGTCGCGTAGACTTTACGACGGTTGTTAGTATCGAGCTATACCGTCCGATATTTAACAACTTTCGTATAGTTCTATATCACGACGAACATCGCACGTATGTTAACCGATAGACGGGGACTAAGTGGCGCTTTTAGTTTCATATATGAGTATCGATGGGAACATGAAGGTTTCATATTATCATCGAGTATCATATATTGGTTTTAACCTGAACATCTCGAATCACTCTCTAATTATGCGTTTGTTGTGTATTTTTGTTGTATGTGTGTGTTCCGGCTGTTGGGGGTAGGCTTCTATCCCATTAAGAATGTATAGAGCGAACACCCATCACTTGTGCTTTCAACCGTTTCGAGTAAATTTCGGCAGCACCTCCCCGCTGTTCTCCGAGTACACTGTAATAGAATAGATAATCATTTCAAAACTGTGAAACAACGTTGAAATAAACATCTAATCTATCTTTGTACACGGAGAACCAGCGGAAAGGTACCGACGAAATATCTCGAAACGGATGAAAACACAAGTGAATGAAGGCGTTTGCTTTATACATTCTTAACTTGTCCACACGGTACAAATCTATGGGTTACCATACGATTGAATTTTCTCGCCGCGTAGACTATACGACGGTTGTTAGTATCGAGCTACACCGTCCGATATTTAACAACCTTCGTATAGTTCTATGTCACGACGAACATCGCACGTATGTTAACCGATAGACGGTGACTAAGTGGCGCTTTTAGTTTCATATATGAGTGTCGATGGGAACATGAAGGTTTCATATTATCATCGAGTATCATATATTGGTTTTAACCTGAACATCTCGAATCACTCTCTAATTATGCGTTTGTTGTGTATTCTTGTTGTATGTGTGTGTTCCGGCTGTCGGGGGTAGGCTTCTATCCCATTAAGAATGTATAGAGCGAACACCCATCACTTGTGCTTTCAACCGTTTCGGGTAAATTTCGGCAGCACCTCCCCGCTGTTCTCCGAGTACACTGTAATAGAATAGATAATCATTTCAAAGCTGTGAAACAACGTTGAAATGAACATCTAATCTATCTTTGTACACGGAGAACCAGCGGAAAGGTACCGACAAAATATCTCGAAACGGATGAAAACACAAGTGAATGAAGGCGTTTTCTTTTTACATTCTTAACTTGTCCACACGGGACAAATCTATGGGTTACCATACGATTGAATTTTCTCGCCGCGTAGACTATACGATGGTTGTTAGTATCGAGCTATACCGTCCGATATTTAACAACCTTCGTATAGTTCTATGTTACGACGAACATCGCACGTATGTTAACCGATAGACGGGGACTAAGTGGCGCTTTCAGTTTCATATATGAGTATCAATGAGAATATGAAGGTTTCATATTATTATCGAGTATCATATATTGGTTTTAAGCTGAACATCTCGAATCACTTTCTAATTATGCGTTTGTTGTGCATTCGTGTTGTATGTGTAACATGATTTTAAACCATTGAGATCAAGATTTGAGAAATTTTATAAGTGGCCGTTAACATGATAACAATCATCTCTTCTTATCAGTCCATATCTGAATTCTAAAGGGCAGTATATTTGCTATTAAAAGGTCATGTTCAACTCTAAAGCAAGGGAAAAACAGAGGAATATAGATCTATTAAAGTCAAGCCATAAAGCTAATCACATATTTACAACATTGCAAATACATTGACGCAAAACATAGTTATGATGCTTCAAAAGAATCAATTATCAAGGATCTGGGAGTGGAGATGAACATACAGTTTTCCGTCAATAAGATCAACAGGACAGAGACAGATAAAATATAAGATTAGAATGATGAACAAGATAATATGCTTGAAAGATGCTATATTTGCTGATTGAACAACTATCACCTTATCATCGAATGTTACGTCCACAAAAGTGAAGGTAACAGAATAAATGCACCAGTACAAACTCGACCTCGAATTAGCCTAAAGCTTTGCCGGGATGGATTTAGTTAGATGATGAGAGAAGAGACAAGACGCGATACCTTAAAGAATTGCATTCCTACCACTAATGACAAAGCTGATAGATATTGCGGACATAATCAAGTATGAAAATTCTTACAATGTCTAAATACAAATGAGAAGCAAGCAAAGGGTTATAAATAATCTTGATATTTATGTTACGCTGTTATGTTGGTCGAATGGAGATGATAAATACTTAAATACACATCAAAATTGCTTGACTTTCACCAATAAAATCCATGGAACTGCAGAAAGTCTAGAGTTCAAATTTTACTGAAGCAAAGTGTTAGTTATATGTATGCCCTAGAGGCCATTACTGTACATTGGATGTATATTGTAGTGGATGCTGGGACATATATAGGTAGGACTTTCTTGCTCGACATGATAGTACGCTATCTGATTGCTCTTTATCTTAACGTGTATACTTTCTGTCTCTCTGTTACATGTTGATAAAACCCTTAGGATGTGTACTCGACTTCCAGGACTATGATGTAGATCATACTAGTGGGGCCTGGGTAGTCCATGAGTACATCCTTGAAATGTTCCTAGTCGAGGGAATATCGAGACGGGGCATCGATATTCCAGAGTAGACTAGCGCATATCTTCTCGACCCATGCGATGGGCGATGGATGATCCCATATCCATTGGTGTTTGACATCGAAGATGGTATGCGGGTGCTCAGTGAAGACTGGGTACACTGAACGGACTCGCCGAGAACTCCCAGATGGTATTATACCTCACGTCAGATGGCAGTTCTCTGGTGACACTGGTACAGCTTAGTCTGTTGACCCGAGATCGTCATAGAGTCTTGTGTGTCTCCCACTATGTTTTGATTTCCACCCTACCACGGCTCTACTGAGTTGTGCAAACAGGTGGTTATTGGGTACAGTCCCGATTCACATGGAGGCAATGAGCGATAGGAGGGGATTCGTCTCTCCCGGTATTGGGGGTTGATGTTGCGCTATGCTCGACTGGCCATAACAGGAAATCCCTGGCCAGGGTTGCAGTGATATACTGGTAAGAGTTATCAGTAGTTTCACGAATGTTATGGACCTCAAGTCGGCATGACTTATCGAGCTACTGGGGTCTGACGTTTACCACCCCTAGGCGAGATATGCGACATATCAGACGAACAGACCGGACTGTACGGTAAGTGTTACTGGTTGGATTCACAGGAGTGTGAGCGGGCTTGCTCGTCGATCTTCTGATCGCTCAATACCCGGGTGGCCGTTACGTTTAGCAGACCGCTTGCGGCTTGTGGGTGTTTGATATGATCATCATCTGCTGCCGGCGTATTGACGACTCTTTAGAGTCCTACACAGAGGTTTCCTGGCTCAAGCGAAACGAAATAGGAGCGCATATGAGATATGTGCGGGACCGAGAATAATGCGTGTATGTGATACCGTATTCCATTCTCGCGATGAATGTATCGATTAGGTTGTATGCGATATAACCTAGTTATCGAATCAAGGATTGATTCGATAAGCCGACACGTTGGATACTAGCCGGTTGTATGCGATATGACCGGATCATTGAATCAAGTGTTGATTTAATGATTTAATGTATAATTATATATTTGATATATTACTTTGCATTAACTAGTATTGGTTCACTTTAAATGGATTTACTTACTTGGTTTGTGCACATTGTATATGTGATATATTTTGTGCACATGATTGTATCATGTTTGATGATACATGCAAGCTAGGGTTAGTGTAAAGAATTAGACCATGGTTAAGTTTATGATTAGGGTTTTCTTTTTTCTTATTCATTTATTTATTCTTTTTGTTTATTTTGGAAAAAGGAAATGATAAAGAAAATAGCATGGTGGCTTGATTTGTTTGTAGTTGAAGTTTCATGAAACTTTGACTAAGTCACCATTCTTGTCTCATCCTTAACCCTAACCATTCAAGTTAACCATGGTCCATTCTCTACAACTAACCAAGGGTTAGTAAATGATAAGTATTGATTTATTTATCATTTACATAACACTTATCATAATTCTTTTATCATCTTCGGTATCGAACCGACGATCAAGCCCGCCCATTCTTCGATGATGCCAATGCTAGAGTCAAGGGTTCGATTTGGACAGCGGAGGGAGATCATCGCGGAGCTTAGGAAGTGGTGGACCGGATCTACAAAGGTTGTAGTCACTTTCCCTTAGCATTTAATTCGATTACATGCTTACTTCGCCTATATATCTAGTTAACGATCCGTGTTAGGGTTTGTAGGCACCCGTAAAATTTGATTTGTGCATGTTTGATCACTTGTGAGACTCCATTAGAGTGCCTAGGAACCCTACATTGGTATCAGAGCCTAGCTAGAGCCTTAGGCGAAGTCCAGACGGAATTAGAACTCCGATCGAATCAAAACCCAAACCCTAATATTGCTCTCTGTACTTTTTCTGAAATCGTGGATTTTTTAGAATTAAAAATATGTAGAGAAATGTGCAGGAAATTCTAAGAAAAACTGCAGAAAACGACAGCCTAATTCTACAGTACGACCGCGGAACCGCGGCGTTGACCCCCCTTTTGCGGCGGTTCCGCGGCCGTCTGTGATGATCAGGCTGTGAGTTTTCTTCAGTTGTTTCTGTTGGTGTTTCTTGTGTGTTCTGGATGCTTTTAATATTTATTACAGAGTTGTATTTTCTGAGTTGTATTGGGGACTCGGTGTATTCGATCGGACTGTCTAATTTTGTCGGTGTGCTTTTCCGGGTATTTTTAGAATATGTTAAAAAGTTCGACCGGATATAAATACCCAATTTTTCCCTGCCGGGAAATTTCCAATTGTTGGATTTTTCCGTAGTTTAACGACGTTCTAAGTAGTGCAAGTAACGCGATGGACCCTCTAGAAGACAACAAACCTTAACTCGATTATGTGACCGTCTTGAACTGCCCTTTGAACCTTCGGGTTTGGGGCAGTACGGCGTGCCACATGTGAGGCGTTGGCTTGACCCTTCTACGGCTGGACCGTTGGTACTGAGGCACGAACTGAATGTTGTTAGACTTATTTCATGTGTTGAGCTGTATCGGGAAAACTTGGGTGTTCGATTGTTCGATCGAAAAGTTTAGCATTTTCTATTTATCCGGAATGTGATACAATACTTGGAATTCGCAAATAGTTATGAGATGACTGGATGAATGTTATAAACATAGCAGTTTAGTCTCACTTGATCGGTTGCCACGGAATTTTGATGTGATCAAAAGTCCGTTGCAATCACGTAGCGTACGCGGATACTCGCCGGGTAAACTTAATAGACAGCCTCACCCCATAGCCCCGACCAAGTGACTGTAGGAGAACCCCGTCGCCGAAAGCATCCGTCCGGGTGCTCGCGGCAGCGGTGTTCCGCCTTGGTGCACTTCGTCGACGGTATCAGGGGTGCGGCCGCCTACTAAAGTTTGCGACGAGCATTCGATCAGTTTTTCGGGAATCTTGTTGAATTGCCCGACTTGATATTGAAAAGTGTTTTCGATAACGAGAATAAAATGCGGGGTTTATAATTGTTAGGCATGCGATGTCTAATTAATTCATTTGATTAGGCATGTGATGTCTAAAGAGGTTGCGGATTCCAACTGTTGTAGTTTTACACTTTCTTTTCTGTGACCGTAAGTGTAATATGTGATATCGCCGGTTTCGTTGCTATATGTCAACGACAATTGGGATGCGCATATTTACTTACGTTGATGACATGTGATGTTATGTGTTGCTGGATATGTTATGTTGGATCGTCGTGTTCGAATAGCCGGGGGGTTTTTATGTGAGATGAGTGTTTTTCATTTTTATTCATGTAAAAACTTGTATGTAATATTCTTTTATTGGGGCGCTTCCAGGTTGCGGAAGTTGTCACCGTTGATGTATATTATTTACTTTTCTGCACTAGGATAGACCCAAGGAGGGGAGCACAAGTAACCGGGTTCTGGGGTCCAGTGGGAGACCAACTCGAGGAGTCGAGTCAAGGTCTCCTAACCCTAGAATTGGTAGGGTTGCTTGCCGCTCTCGTAGGGGTCTAGGGGTATGGGATTGGCTATTCATCACGACCGTGGAATCCGTGTTTTATACTGGCTCGTATTGAAAACACGGACGTCCTAGTATATCCAATATTTCATATGATTTTTTCTGCTGCGTTATCTGTGATGTGATCATGTGATGTTCTGTGACAGATATTATATATAGTATATATGATATATTATATAGATGTTGCTTATGTTTTACACCCGCGCTAGCCCTGCCTCGCTCTGGCGTTAGTTACCTAACCTAACGGTGCAGACGGGACATCGAGGCGAATGCGGATGGCATAAGCGTACGTTATATTTATCTGTGATGATTAGGTGGAATTAAATGATAGGATATTCATTAATGAGATTAATGAAAGAAAATAAACCTAATTGATGTTGTGGAATCGAATTTCAAAATAAAAAAAGGTAGCTACAGTTCTTGCTTTGCATTGCGGTGTTCCTTGTAGAACATCCTGCACCTTATTCGATAGGGAAAGGACTGAGATCCCTTCACCGGGAGTGACTCCTTTAACAATAACTGGCAGATGCTACATCACTCGGTTTGTCTTTTGATAGCTTCTATAGTTTCCGCTTTGCACAGTGATATATATGATATATCCCGCACCTCATTCGACGAGGAAAGGGCCGACGATCCCTTCACCGGGAGTGACCCCTTTAGCAAAACTAGAAAAGCCTCGAAAACACTCCATTTTAAAACCATTTGATTCCGCAACGAGATCAAGTTCAAAGCGTTAAAGGTTTTCATAAAAACCATTCGCAACCCTCCGTCATTTTAGGAAGTAGAGTACTTAGTATTCGTGCTGTGTTTGTTGACCATAGTCAAGGCACAGTGTACGGTAGCTAAGTGATGTCTTCCTACACCGCATATGATGCGATTAGTTAGGACAGTCGCGTGACTTTGTTGAGCTTAGTTAAGGGTCATGTGGGTGGGTCTAATTAATCACGAAATGACGGGTAGAACTTGACTAGTACTTATGATTTGTTGACCATAGTTAAGGTCATAGGTGCTAGGGGTAAAAACCTTTATCGGGAGTTTCAAGTGTTGAAATTTGCAGTGAGATTGCATACCTTCTATATGATAGTTGGATCCCGATACCCACTGCGAGTAATTGTTACTCCTGGGAGAGTTTTGCACTTTACAATTAGTCGATCAAGTAGGTGTCTAGAAAGGTGTCAACGGGGTTACGCTTCTGGGAAAACGAGGTTTACAGTAATTAGGTCCGTGCGAAAGCACGGGGAACCTCCCTCAAAGTACCGACACTGGCCTGGCTGAAAGATTGGCAAACTTGTAGAGTGTAATTAATCCCGGCTAGTCTTTCCTTTTAAGGTTTGAAGGAAGATTTGATAAAAACAGTGGGAGCCATCCTGATTAGATAAAATATATAACCAATCTGATCTTGCAAGAGCGCACGCAGAGTGTTTTCTTCTCTCTCTCTCCTGATAGCGACCATATCACGCCTTAATCAAGATAATAATATGGATGTATTGACCGAACCCGCTTGTTATACTGAGCTGGGGAACGTTGGTCCCGCTCCGACTTATAATTGTTATAAGACCGAGCAGGAAATAGGGGAATACCAGATTTCCTATGCCGCCCAAACGAAGAAAGTGCATATGATGCATCTCCTTCGGGTATGTTCATTATAAAGAACTGTTTCTCAGTATCCTCTGAATCCTGGGTATATGATACCGGATCAGGATCACAGATATGTAAGCTGTTACATAGGGCTACAAAAAGGTAGAAAAACTGAGAACGGGTGATAAGTTTCATGAGACAGAAACCGGGGCAAGTGTTGCAGCCAAGTCTGTTGGTCACTGTCACCCTGTATTACCAATACATTGATTCTGAACAAATGCTATTAGATACCGAACCTGATATACAAAATCATATCAGTCTCTTTATTAGTAAAGAAAGGATATAATTTTGTATTGATGGATAATGTTTTGAACATTTCCTATATCAAAAGTTGATCGGTTCAGGCACGTTATCTAAAAGCATTGACGTTCTAAATCAAACTACAGTTCCTAGTATACAGAACACACGCAAGAGGAAAAGTTCAGAAATGAACAAATTCTTCTTGAGGTATTGTAGACTAGGTCATATCAATGCGACCCGACTAGCTGAAGTTACATTTAGATGCATATTTAAATCAGTTTGAATTTACATCTTGTGAAACTTGCCAGTCATGTCACAAAGATATAATGACACCAGCTCTGTTTACTGGAAACAGAGAAAGTGTTAGTAAACTCTTGGGATTGATACATGATGATGTATGTAAGGTCTCCTGTCTACACATGCCAGGTCTAGTTCTTTATACTTCATTATATTCTCTGATAATCTCTCAAGATTCAGACATATGTTCCTGTTGAAACACAAGTCTGAACCTTTTGAAGTATTCACAGAATATAAGTTAGAAGTAGAGAACCAATAACCGGGTATAAGTATTATGTCCTATGATGAGATCAGGGAGGAGAATACTTGTGCATGGCATTCCTGGACTATTCTAAAAGAAAATGAGATTCTCTCTCAGCATTACTCCTCCATGTAAACCATAGCACGATGGTATATCGGGGCGGAGCAATCACACCCTATATGATAAGGTGTGCTCTATGATGAGTACTACTGAGTTACCTATTTCCTTTTTGGGAGTTATGCGTTTGAGAAGCTGCATACCTATTGAATAGGGTTCGAATCAAATCACTGCCTACCACTTCATATGTGATATGGAAAGGGAAGAGCCCATATCTTAAGTTAGTTAAGATTTGGGGTTGTCCGGCCTATGTCAAAAGCAAAATCCGGACAAGATCGAGGCAAGGTCAGTTCTGTAGAACTGGAAAGGTTCCAGCTATTCGAAACTACAGCTGAAGATTTGACAGAACCAAAGGATTTTATAGTTCCCAACGAACCTCAGCCTCTCCGCCGATCTAGCAGGGTTCCTCACCTGCTTGAGAGATACTTCGGTTTCTCGATGACAGTGGGAGCGAGGATTGCATCATGAGATGATGATCCAACCAGTTTCGAGCAGGCCATCGAGAGTAGGGACTCTGTAAGAATGGCTGGATGCTTAGCGATCTTAGATGGAATCCATATACACCAGCAAAGTATGGACTTTAGCTGCTATATCTGAAGGGTTAAATCCCCATCAGGAGCAAGTATATCTTGAGAAGATTACTTGGTGTAGATGGAAAAGTTGAGACTTTCAAAGCTAGGCTTATTAAAGGTTTTAGTCATCAACCAGGCATGGATAATGATGAAACTTTTTCCAAGTGACTATGCTTAAGTCCATCCGGATCCTACTTAACATTGCTACATACCGTGACTACGATATCTGGCGGTTGGGTGCCCTGACTGCTTTTCTAAATACTGATTTAGATGAGAACGTCTATAAGAACACAGCCAGAGGTCTTCGTAAACAGTGGGAGCAGCGGAAACATGTGCAAGTTGCTTTACATAATGAAGCAGGCATCGTGGAGTTGGAACGTCTGTTTTGATATGATAGTCAAAGTGTTTGACTTCATCAAAATGGTAGATGAACCTTATATATACAAAACGGTAGTAGAGAGTAAGGTGGTCATCCTCGTATTGTACGTGGACAACATACTCTTGATAGGAAAAGAGTTTCCTATACTACGATCGGTCAATCTCCTCTTATCATAAGGATTCTCCAATAGGATAAAGATGATACCTCCTAAATCCTGGAATTCGGGTCTATGAGATAGATTTAAATGGATGTTAGGATTCTCACTAGCTGTAGTAAGATAGTATCAATCGATCCTGGGAAGAATCACTGGAAGTGTTCCAGAGTGATAAGGACGACTGAATGTCAGTCGCAGGCATTGTCTTTACCCTCAGTAAAGGGACGGCATGTTGGAAGATTTCCAAGCTAGATACCGTGACAATCTAGACGATAAAGGCTGGTAACATCGCTATTAAAGATACTACCAAAGAGACAGTTTGGGTGTATATTGGTTCATAAGATGAACTAGGTTCCTACCATTGTGTGACAATGGAACTGTGGCTTTGGCCAAGGAACCATGGTCCCATCAGTGACCCAGACATATTCTGAGGCAGCATCACCTGATCATGGAGATAGCTGATCTCCAGGGTGATCGAGGTTAGGAGAGTAGACTCAGAGGAAAACACGGCGGATCCACTCACGAAGGCCTTTTCCCAAAGAGAGACTTTTAGGGGATGGTTGAGTATGCGATACTGCAACCACTGCTACAGATGGCCCTAGTGCAAGTGGGAGATTGTTAGTTATATGTATGCCCTAGAGGCCATTACTGTACATTGGATGTATATTGTAGTGGATGCTGGGACATATATAGGTAGGACTTTCTTGCTCGACATGATAGTACGCTATCTAATTGCTCTTTATCTTAACATGTATACTTTCTGTCTCTCTGTTACATGTTGATAAAGCCCTTAGGATGTGTACTCGACTTCCAGGACTATGATGTAGATCATACTAGTGGGGCCTGGGTAGTCCATGAGTACATCCTTGAAATGTCCCTAGTCGAGGGAATATCGAGACGGGGCATCGATATTCCAGAGTAGACTAGCGCATATCTTCTCGACCCATGCGATGGGCGATGGATGATCCCATATCCATTGGTGTTTGACATCGAAGATGGTATGCGGGTGCTCAGTGGAGACTGGGTACACTGAACGGACTCGCCGAGAACTCCCAGATGGTATTATACCTCACGTCAGATGGCAGTTCTCTGGTGATACTGGTACAGCTTAGTCTGTTGACCCGAGATCGTCATAGAGTCTTGTGTGTCTCCCACTATGCTTTGATTTCCACCCTACCACGGCTCTACTGAGTTGTGCAAACAGGTGGTTATTGGGTACAGTCCCGATTCACATGGAGGCAATGAGCGATAGGAGGGGATTCGTCTCTCCCGGTATTGGGGGTTGATGTTGCGCTATGCTCGACTGGCCATAACAGGAAATCCCTGGCCAGGGTTGCAGTGATATACCGGTAAGAGTTATCAGTAGTTTCACGAATGTTATGGACCTCAAGTCGGCATGACTTATCGAGCTACTGGGGTCTGACGTTTACCACCCCTAGGCGAGATATGCGACATATCAGACGAACAAACCGGACTGTACGGTAAGTGTTACTGGTTGGATTCACAGGAGTGTGAACGGGCTTGCTCGTCGATCTTCTGATCGCTCAATACCCGGGTGGCCGTTACGTTTAGCAGACCGCTTGCGGCTTGTGGGTGTTTGATATGATTATCATCTGCTGCCGGCGTATTGACGACTCTTTAGAGTCCTACACAGAGGTTTCCTGGCTCAAGCGAAACGAAATAGGAGCGCATATGAGATATGTGCGGGACCGAGAATAATGCGTGTATGTGATACCGTATTCCATTCTCGCGATGAATGTATCGATTAGGTTGTATGCGATATAACCTAGTTATCGAATCAAGGATTGATTCAATAAGCCGACACGTTGGATACTAGCCGGTTGTATGCGATATGACCGGATCATTGAATCAAGTGTTGATTTAATGATTTAATGTATAATTATATATTTGATATATTACTTTGCATTAACTAGTATTGGTTCACTTTAAATGGATTTACTTACTTGGTTTGTGCACATTGTATATGTGATATATTTTGTGCACATGATTGTATCATGTTTGATGATACATGCAAGTTAGGGTTAGTGTAAAGAATTAGACCATGGTTAAGTTTATGATTAGGGTTTTCTTTTTTCTTATTCATTTATTTATTCTTTTTGTTTATTTTGGAAAAAGGAAATGATAAAGAAAATAGAATGGTGGCTTGATTTGTTTGTAGTTGAAGTTTCTTGAAACTTTGACTAAGTCACCATTCTTGTCTCATCCTTAACCCTAACCATTCAAGTTAACCATGGTCCATTCTCTACAACTAACCAAGGGTTAGTAAATGATAAGTATTGATTTATTTATCATTTACATAACACTTATCATAATTCTTTTATCATCTTCGGCATCGAACCGACGATCAAGCCCGCCCATTCTTCGATGATGCCAATGCTAGAGTCAAGGGTTCGATTTGGACAGCGGAGGGAGATCATCGCGGAGCTTAGGAAGTGGTGGACCGGATCTACAAAGGTTGTAGTCACTTTCCCTTAGCATTTAATTCGATTACATGCTTGCTTCGCCTATATATCTAGTTAACGATCCGTGTTAGGGTTTGTAGGCACCCGTAAAATTTGATTTGTGCATATTTGATCACTTGTGAGACTCCATTAGAGTGCCTAGAAACCCTACACAAAGTTTCTCCACCAAAGGTTTTGAAATTTGTATGCCCCTGTTTTTATTTATATGAAAATTGTTAAAATGAGGGATTTCAGGCACCATCAAATCTCATCAGAATAGAAGAATATAATAGAAATGCAGATAAGATAAATCTCATATCCAAGTTTTAAGGCGAAACGCTCATCAACGTACAGGGCTCTCTGAGAAAATTAAAACTTAATACGTTCAAAATTTATCCACTTCTTAATTTCAGGGCCCGAGAACCATCCACATTTATCAATTGAATCAAAAGGCAGAAATCAGACCAGTAATGCCAAAAGCTAACCAAATTCCCCAAAAACCAAAAACAAAAAATAAAATATAACTTCCAAATAACATCAAGCAAGCCCAACCAAGCCCTAGCCCCAGCACCAGCCAAACCCTAGCCCCAGCCCCAGCCCCAGCCAAACCCTAGCCCCAGCCCCAGCCCCAACCGAACCCCACAACCTAACCCTAACCCTAACCCTAACCGAACCCGATCGATGCCGACGCCGACGCCGATGCCCTCACCCCTACCCGAATCTGGCCTTAACCCTAGACTACAACGTCAAAATTAAAAATTATTTGAGATTTACTTACAAACCGTGCGCGCGGTGGAGGAGACGGTAGCAATTGGTGGTCGCCGACGATCGGCGAAGGAGGCGAAGAGGCGCGGGAAATCGACGAAGGTGTGGGGAAGACCGACGAAGCTGGCGCAGGCTCGCGAGCGAGGTGGCGACGAAGCGCGGGACCAGGCGACGAGAGGCGTGGGAATGAGAGAGAGAAATTTGGGAACGATGAATATAATTTTTCTGTGCTTTTTTTTTATTAATAACCTATGTAGATGCCCCTACGGACATAACCGTAGGTCCCCGGCTTGCGGTTCCGTAGAGCCAAAAAAAAAATTAGAACGTAAGGCACCGTAGGGATAACGATTTGGCCCTACGGATAAATCCGTAGGGACAAGAAATATTTGCCTCTACGGATTTCTGAGTCCGTAGGGGCAACCCCCTATTGTAGTAGTATTAAATTAAATAACAAGAACGACATTACAAGCTTAACGGAGAATAGATTAAACCTATTTAAAATGACATCCATTAAGAAATCAGTACGAATAATTCTATAGAGAATGAAAAACCCTATACAGATTAAAAAGTGAAACCACAATGATTAGATTAAGATCTGGATCAGAATCTTGATCTAATACCAAATTCTAGAAAAATTATCTCAGCCCATAGTGATTAACAAATACGGTCACAAACAAATGTATGCACCGATGACCAAAATAACAGTGACTAGAAGCTTTTGTACTAAATAAAGTTATGACTACCAACAACTATAACATGGCAATAATTACTACCTATTATGATGATAATTAAAGAATGATAGAACCATATCCCAACAAGTGTATGCCTTGTACAAATACCAACATGCAGCATGATGATCTTGCTAAATAAACACAGCTGTATGTATAAATCACTGACAAATTAAAATTTCAATGAATAAAATAAAAATGTAATATAAAACAAGTATATAAATCAACTATACAATAACAAACAAGATATTTGAAATCAAACAATATATCAGAACAAAATATATAGTCATGATGAAAATAAACACAGTATAATACAATCATAAACAAATAAATTGTCTAAAATATTTGAGATACTAATAAATATTAAAATTTAGAAGATGAACTAATAAAATATTATATAAAAACTAAAAGACATAATCAAAGCAATTTAATGCTCTAATAAGGTATTCAAACACTTCTTTTATTTAAAACTACTTAGGGTTTGATTAAAAAATAGTTCCTTTTGTTTAAAAACCAAAGTTTTAACATATTAAGAAGCTAAAAGGTGATGGATGAACTTACGAAGAGATCGTCGATGGCGACGGTGACGATGTTCAGCTTCGGATTTGGTTGAAAGGGCGGCGATGACTGAATTGACAACGATGCTTGATGACGAGGCAACGGTCAAGGAGGTACTTGGGTATGGGCCTCCAAGTAGAAGGGGAAGATCATGGCGACGATGCGATTGCAGGCCATGATGGCAGAGGAGATGGAGACGGCGACGTAGGAGTTGCTGATAATGATGAAGATGGCAGGAATAAGGGGAAGATGCTTGATTTGCTAGGGTTATGGGTTTGAGATCTGAGAGAAGAGAGGAAACGGATCGGCTTAGTTTTCTTTCCTTTCTTCCTTTTTTTGTTTGGAGTCACGTTATTTTGAGTTATGGCAGATTAAAGAAAAAGTTTCTGGGTTAAGATTTATTAAAATTTTATCAATCTCCAAAATCAGAACAACCAACAAAAAAACAATCAAAAAAAATATTTCAAAATACAAAAACAAATAAATTTAAAATAATAATGCTGATTATATTAATGATATTAGCATAACAACAATAATGTTTAAACAATTACAGTTTTGAAAATAATATGTTAAGTATATACAATTATTTTCACTACAGTTAACGAAGAGTCAAATATAAAGATTAATAAGATATAATTAAGTTAGTCACAATATAATAATATAACCGAAAACTACAATAATCATTAAAATATACTACTGACTAACAAGAATATAAATATAAAAAATAAAAACAAAAATGAAAAAATAAAAATATAATCATACAAAATAATATAATAAACTAATAATTATAATAAAGAAAGAAATAATTTAGGGAGGCTGAAGTATTATGATCATACCTATATTCAAATAGAAATGAATATATAACCGAGTTTAAAAAGAAATGATCTTATTATAAAGAAAAGAGTATATGGATTTTACGGTCGTTACATTCTACTCTCTTTAAAATAAATTTCGTCCTCAAAATTCAGAAAGATTATGCCGCGCTAATGGATAAGGTAGAGATAATATCGTCATTTATCTCCTTCGCACTCCATCAGTCGATATAAAAAGGGATATGATAAATTAGAATTCCGAATTGGAAGTTCCAAAGTTGGGACAAGGACAATAAGGAGTAATCAAAAACTTTTCAAGAATGTATGTAAGGGATATATTAAGAGGTGTAGGCAAGAAGGATCAATAGAGATTCAAGAAATCCAGATGGAATCAAGGAGGTAATAAGTAAAGATCATGACAGAGATGAAAGGTTCGAACTTCCGTTTCTTTATCGTTGAGAGTTGATCATCACGGAAGATAAGAAAGGACTCAAGACGAATTCAATAGGGAAAATTAAAAAAAACACAATAAATGGTAAGGTCCACATTGTGTCATGATTGTCAGGAAAGTAAGAAAGGATTGAAGTTACTATGATTCAAGAGTGATATCATGGTGCAGTCGTTACAGCCTACCCTCATTAAAATAATTTCGTCCCTGAAATTATCTCAAGGAGTAGATTGTAACGGGGTAAGGCAAAAAAAATGGTGTCGATCGAGTTGTCTTCGCGCTCCCGATTGTCGATATTCTATTCAAAAGAAAAAAGATTTAGAAAAGACGATCTAAAAGATGCATACAAGGAAGGAACCAAAAGTTATAAGATGTCTCGAGATATGATCTCCCAGAATGTTGAAATTGAAATTCAAGCTGGATTCAAAGGATGGTATGAGATTCAAGGAAAACTTAAATGCTGTTGGATTTTTAAATTCTTGTATTATCTGCTTTTAATGGACATGCAGAACCGACTTGCATTTGCCACCAATAAAACCTGTCACGCCCCGCTTCCCCAAAAACGAGAAACAAGAGCGACAAGCCCGCAACATATTCAAACCGAGAATCACTCTTTCTCGACATGATTACGTTAAGCGTCTATTTAAGAAGTAAAGGAAGTTATAGTACAAGAATTTTTAAAATTTATCAAATATCCAACATATTTATAACAGCTCAAAAACAATAACCGAATACAATTCAAAAATTTAAGGAAGTACAAATAGAAAATAGCCTTGAACAAAAAGCATACTTACTGAAAAAAAAACTAGAGCTCAATCTGACTTGAAAGATATTGATTGTCCTTCTCGGTTTGTACTACCTCATACCTAGCCTCGTCATCTGTCCAAAATTCGTCTGACGACATTCCCAAAAATAGAAAACATGAAAACAGGAATGCCGTCAACGAACTAAAGTTCGATAAGTCTCCATTTTATTAGAAAATAACATTCTTCTATGTTAACAGTATTTCTAATGAAACATGATATTTTGGCTAAAATTTAGTTATTAATGTTTATAATCTAATAGGTTTAATACAAGATTTCAATCAGTTGAAACAAATATAATAAAATAATAATGTTTGTTTAATTTGTAAAAAAAATAGTAATAATAAAGTTTTATAATTTAGGAATAACAATATGTATAGGGTTACGATTAATATCGTCAAAAGGTAACAAGGTAAAAGATTCATGATTATAAAAATATACAAGCTATATTTTATTTTAGAATTATTTGATAATAAATTAATTTAGTAAAGAATCATGTCATATTAATAAGATTGTGGTGTAGAATTATTTTTGGTATACTAGTTAAATTATGGGGTATTAATATAATTATTAAACGATATTTGACACGAAACATGGTATACATAGTAAAAGGCATGAGAATAATTGTGAACAGTAAATGGCAGTGTGTATATCAAATAAATAGCATGTGTTAATATGTGCAATGTAATTAGAGTATCACGATATTCGATATTTCAGTGCTAGTAAGTATAAGTATAAGCTCGATTGTGGGAGTTTTTTTATGTAACCAGGATATTCCGTAATACTACGGAACAACAGCAACACGAGATTCATGAGATTCAAAATTTATATATAATGCAATACACCATTTTTCTCCGATACAACGAGGAACAAGATATGATTCTCTATTACACATAAATACCCCCATTTTCGAGCTACCCTATCCCCATGATATATATATATATATATCCAATAAATAGTGTACATGTCATTGTTCCCCAAAATTTAAACAACATAAAAAGAGCTAAGTTCTGTTGAATTTTAATGAGGCAGCGCCTCACGTGCTCTTCACGTGGGGCGCCAGCGCCAATTTGTAGGATTAAATCCTATGATGGCGCCACACATACTCCTCACCGGGGCGCCAATGTGCAAAGCTCTTTGGATATCGGTCAGTTTTCTGTTATGTTTGCAGTGTCGGCTCCCAAACGTTATATCCGTGATATTGAGTTTGTTTCCAGTATTTAATCACGAACACCTGTAATCTGTAATTACTTAGCAGACACTGGTTAATAGCACTGATATATAACAAATAAATAATGAATGAGCGGTATTAAAATACAGTTTTTTGAGATGAACACTTCTACTCACGAGTTGGCAACTTACCCCCGTTGTACCATAGTTTTATTGCAGGATCGACTGCTCGGACCAGTAGCGACTTGCTGGCACATTCTTCTTTTAAGTGATTTTGCTTAGTAGGTGGGTTACACTACAGATCGTAACCACCATTGTATATTTTATATTTATTGTATTTAGTTAAAAACTCCATCAACCAGACTATTTATATTTGGTAGAATGATTGATCTGTATTTATGTGTAGTAGTTAACCGCAATCAATAACGGTGTCGCGCGTAGCTAGACCGAGATGAGTACGGGTCGTCCTCTGCGAAATGTGGAACCTTTTATTCTAACTTTAGGCGTGTTGAGAAAGAAAGGAGGAAGAATAAAGAATGGTGAAAAATGGTTATAGGATCTAGATCTACGTTAAACATGGATGCAAAATATAGATCTAGATTAACTACGGATGCAGGTTTTATAGCAGAAGGGGGCTTGTAGGGTTCATTGGGATTTAGTAGTTATGGATGATTAATTAAATATTACTCTTTTTATCCTTTAATAGATTTAAAACTAGAACGACAGTGTTGCATGTAGATTAGGGTTTCTGGAGGGAAAAGGGTTCCCACTCTTAACCCCTATCTCGACATGAAACTCCGTTCATATCTAGCCTTTACCAAAACAATAGTTAATCTAATCTCTAATCGTGGTCGCGATTATCAATGAATTGATAGCGCGCCCAATTAGGATGTTAACTATTCTTTTGATAAAGTTTATAAACTTTATAGGACTTAAAAAGAGTTTAAGGATTTTCATCATCCATTAACCTACCCTAATCCCATGAACCCTAACAAGCGAAGAATTACTCGCGCATGTTAGGAGAAGAAGAGATGGAGAGAGAAATCATATTAAAAACTACAAAGAGATAGAATAAGAAAACAACTATTTTTATTAATCGACAAAATTCATTTACATTTTGTTCCCTTAGAAAATGATTACAAAATGCTAGTTTTGCTTCTCGATCTCTCCTAAGGAGGTAGATGAACCGTTGATGATCAATCTGGATGCGTGAGCCTGTCGCGGACTTCGTGATCTCTTCAGCTTGATGATTTTTCCAAGAGGCTCTCAGTCCATATTTATAGTCCCAAAGCCAGAACTCTAGTCTCCTAATTTGGAAACCAGTAATTAAGATCCACAACAGCAAAATCTTAACTTTCAAATCGTCTTAACCGCGGCGGATCCACGGCCAATAGGTGGGTTTGGCCGCGGATCCACGGTCTTATGGTGTGATCTTTGCTTTTTTCTCTGGGGCTTTGTTTATCTGACACGTGGTGATCTTTTAACATCTTTGGAAACTGAAAATATTCTCTTCGTCACTGCCAACCTTGATTTCTTTAGTTTAATTTCTTAATTAGGTAGGTTTATTTTACCAACTTTGATTTCCTTGATTTCAGCCCTGCAAATTCTGCATAATAACTCAACAAATAATATTTAGTAGCATTTGTTTTATTGAGATATTAACTTAACCATTAAGAATTGGTTAAAGGTATTTAATAAGGTAAGCATATTTAAATGGGCCAAATGTTACATGGATATTATATGCTTACATTTTCCTACCAAATGTTAATTATAATATACAAATAAATGAAAATAGTATTTTTACAGATAAACCCTCATATGTATCATATATTATAATAAACACCTTTTATTATATAGAAATAGTAGGAAAAATGTCATATTAAATGTGCAGTTTTATCAACTGAACAAATACCCCCAAACTTATTTTTGATCGTCCCGAGCAAACTAGTTTATTCAAGAGAAGGAGAAAAAAAAAAGAAGAAAGCTAAGCACGCTTTCGTAGGCAACACGATTGCACTGAGCACGTGCAACAAGCCGTTAAACCTCTAGGTGTCCCTAGTAGGAGGAGTGTTGTCTCCTGAGGGTTTTCAGCGGATTACACCCACAAAATCCTTTAATAAAAGAGAGATGGTGAAAGTTACATATAAAGATAAGAACTATAAAAGAAAGACTTTGAAACTTTAGAGTTTCCAACTACACTAGCTTTTCAGTTGCCATGGGCCCTATCTTAATAGTTATAAAAAAAATGTTAGAAATCACATCATCCCTCAATAAAATATCGTCTTCATTCTTCATTCCTACCTTTCATCCAAACATTGATCATATACCCCTACGTGTGTGTAAAAGACATCCCTACACTCGGAAAATTCAATTCAAGCTATCATACTCTTGTCCATCGGCCTTAGTACTTTTTAATCGATATTTATATGGAATATGCTCACACATTTTTCATGCGACCGTTAATACTTCTTGAGGTACTAACCGAACGATTACTCATGTGCTTGTTGATTAGGTGTATTAGTATTTTCCTCGTCTTGCACCATCTAAGGCTTAGCAGTGACTCCCAGACCAGTTGGTCTAAGGCACTAGGTGATGAAGCACCCTCGCTATATTTTTTTATCGCTGCCTCGGTGATAACAAAACCAGTGTTTATTTTTCTCCACCATTTTATCTTTTATTCATTTATAATTTCCTTCACACTTTGGCTTTTAGACAAGAGTATTTCAAGGTATCCTCTACTATCCCGAGTTTCAAGACGTGTGTAAGTGCGTATAGTAAGGTATCAACAATCAAATGTTTGGCTTTCAGAATAGGAACTATTTTTCAAACTTATTTTTATCCTCAGATTGGTGACTTCTTTTATCTTACTAACCCTTGGGACAACAGCTCATAACTACTTATTACTAATTCGTTTAAGAAAACTTCTAATTTTCTTGGTTTTCTTAAATTTTTCTAATCTTTTAGATGTAATTTTTCGCTATCTATTCTTTTGTTATAAAAGAAAAAAAATTTAAAATTTTTTTGAAAATGTTGTGCTTATGCAAAGTATGATACAAATTGATGCGTAAATAACACAAACCTCCCCCAAACTTGTTTACAGCAGTGTCCTCACTGATGTCATCCGTTAAGCTCAAAAACCTGTAGACTTGGGAGGAAAGAGGGGACAAGAAATAATGAAAGTGAAATCCTCTCACAAACTTATTTTTGGCTCACAATCTTATAAAAAAATTCTTTCAAGAGCCAAAATATCCCCCCTCCCCAAACTTAAGTAAAATCGTATTAAGCATTTAAAATTATTTGGGGGGTTAAAATTATTGGTCAAAGTTGTTAGTTATATGTATGCCCTAGAGGCCATTACTATACATAGGATGTATATTGTAGTGGATGCTGGGACATATATAGGGAGGACTTTCTTGCTCGACATGATAGTATGCTATCTGGTTGATCTTTACCTTAACGTGTACACTGATAGTCTCTCTGTTACATGTTGGTAAAGCCCTTAGGATGAGTACTTGACTACCTGGACTGTGATGCGGATCATACTAGTGGGGACATGGTAGTCCATAAGTACATCCTTCAAAGTCCCTAGTCGTGGGTATATCGAGACGGGGCATCGATATACCAGAGTAGACTAGCGTATACCTTCTCGACCCATACAGATGGGCGATGGATGATCCCATATCCATTGGTGTTTGACATCAGAGATGATATACGGGTGCTCAGTGGAGACTGGGTACACTGGACGGACTCGCCGAGAACTCTCAGATGGTATTATACCTTACGTCAGATGGCAGTTCTCTGGTGACACTGGTACAGAGTAGTCTGTTGACCCGAGATCGTCATAGAGTCTTGTGTGGTTCCCACTGTGCTTTGATTTCCACCTTACCACGTCCAAGAGGGCGTGCAAAACGGTGGTTTTTAGGTACAGTCCCGAATCACATGGAGGCAATGAGCGATAGGAGGGGATTCGTCTCTCCCGGTATAGGAAGTTGATGTTGCGCTGTGTTCGATTGGCTATGACCGGAAATCCCTGGCCAGGGTTGCTGAGATTTACTGGTAAGTGTTACCAGTGGTTTCTCGAACTGTTATAGACCTCATATCGACACGACTTATCGAGCTGTTGGGGTCTGACGTTTACCACCCCTATGCGAGATATGCGACATATCAGACGACGAGACCGGACTGTATGGTAAGTGTTACTGGTTGGATTCACAGGAGTATGAGCGGGCTTGCTCGTCGATCTTCTGATCGCTCAATACCCGGGTGGCCGTTACGTTTAGAAGACCGCTTGCGGCTTGTGGGTGTTTGATATGATCATCACCTGCTGCCGGCATATTGACGAGTCTTTAGAGTCCTACACAGAGGTTTCCTGGCTCAAGCGAAACGAAATAGGAGCGCATATGAGATATGTGCGGGACCGAGAATAATGCGTGTATGTGATACCGTATTCCATTCTCGCGATGAATGTATCGAATGGTTGTATGTGATATAACCTAGTTATCAAATCAACGATTGATTCGATAAGCCGATACATTGAATATTAGTCGGTTATATGCGATATGACCGGGTCGTTAAATCAAGTGTTGATTTAATGATTTAATGCATAATTATATATTTGATATATTACTTTGCATTAACTAGTATTGGTTCACTTTAAATGGATTTTCTCACTTGTTGTGCACATTGTATATGTGATATATTTTTTGTGCACTTGATTGTATCATGTTTGATGATACATGTTAGTTTGGGTGTATGTTTGGTTTAAACCATGGTTGGTTAATGGTTAGGGTTTCACTTGATTTATTTGCTTATTTATTTATTTATTCATTCATTTTGGCAAAGGGAAAAATGGTGGCTTTCTTTGTTTGCTTGTTGAAGCTTCTTGAAGCTTTGAACAAGTCCACCATCTTTGTCTCATGCTTAACCCTAACCATTCAACCTAACCATGATTTATTCTCTACACCTAACTATGGTTACCATTATGATAAGTATCATATTATTTCTTATTTTAAAAAGACTTATGATATTATCATCTTCTTCTTCTTCTTCTTCTTCTTCTACATGAAGAAAAGCTTGCTATCAACAATGGCAACTTGAGAAAATGAGTGAGAAATCCAATTCTAAAGTGAACCCACTTCCTATTTCCTCATCCTCTACCACTTGCCAAGTAGTATAGGGTGTTTTCTTCATAAGTTTCTTGACTTGGTGAAGTTGGAGCTTGATCTAGTGTTGTCTCGACGTAGATCATCTTCGGCATCGTTGTTGATGACCTAGTCCGCCCGTTTCTCCGATGAAGCCGACGCTAGAGCCCGGGATTGGATTTGGACAGCAAGGGGACTTCATCATGGAGCTATGGAGGTGGAGAACCGGATCTACAAAGGTTGTATTTCCGTTCACTTAGTTAAGTTGTTAACTAGTTGCATTTTTCGCCTAAAAATCTAGTTAACGATCCGTATTAGGGTTTCTCGGCACTTGTAAAATTTGAAATTGGCATGGTTGATGCCTTGTGAGACCTCATTAGTATGCCTAGGAACCATACAGTGGTATCAGAGCCTAGCTAGAGCCTTAGGCGATGTGTAGACAATATTTGAAACCCGATCGAACCCCGAAACCCTAAAATTGACCCTTCTCTGGAAATTTTCTAAAAATTTGGATTTTTGTGAATTAAAAATTGCTAAAAAAATCAGCAGGGTCCTATTAGAATTACTGTGAAATTCGTGGGGCTAATTCGTCAAATATGCGGCGGAACCGCGGCAGAAGCATGGCTTCTGCGGCGGTTCCGTGGCCGTATTATCAAAATGTCCAATACTTTTTGCACAGTAATTCCTATTTTGTGATGCTGAGTTTTCTGGGAATTTTTAATTTGACTCAAGAGTTGAATGTTCTGGGGTTGTATTGGGAATCGAAGATTCGATCAGATTATCAAGCTTTGTCTATGTGTTTTCCGGATAATTTTTGAATATGTTAAAAAGTTCGACCGGATATAAATACCCACCTTTTCCCCTGTCGGAAAATTTCCAAGTGTTGGATTTTTCCGTAGTTTAAAGACGTTCTAAGTAGTGCAAGTAACGCGATGGTCCCTCTAGAAGACAACAAACCTTAACTCGATTATGTGACCGTTTTGAACTGCCCTTTGAACCTTAGGGTTTGAGGCAGTACGGCGTGCCACATGTGAGGCGTTGGCTTGACCCTTCTACGGCTGGACCGTTGGTACTGAGGCATGAAGTGAATGTCTTTGAACTTATTTCATGTGTTGAGCTGTTCCGGGAAAACTTGGGTGTTTGAATGTTCGATCGGAAAGTTTAACATTTTCTATTTATCTGGAATGTGATACAACAATTGAAATTCACAAGAAGTTATGAGATAACTGTATGAATGTTATAAATATAGCACTTTAGTCTCACTTGATCGGTTGCCACGGAATTTTGATGTGATCAAAAGTCCGTCGCAATCACGTAGCGTACGCGGATACTCACCGGGTAAACTTAATAGACAGCCTCGCTCCATAGCCCCGACTAAGTGACTGTAGGAGAACCCCGTCGCCGAAAGCATCCGTTCGGGTGCTCGCGGTAGCGGTGTTCTTCCTTGGTGCACTTCGTCGACGGTATCGGGGGTGCGGCCGCCTACTAAAGTTTGCGACGAGCATTCGATCAGAATGTCGGGAATCCTGTTGAATTCCCCGACTTGATATTGAAAAGTGTTTTCGATTTTGAGACTAAAATGTGGGGTTTATAATTGTTAGGCATGTGATGTCTAAGGTATTCATTTGATTAGGCATGCGATGTCTATGCAGATTGCGGATTCCAACTGTTGTAGTTTTACACTTTCTTTTCTGTGACCGTAAGTGTAATATGTGCTATCGCCGGTTTCGTTGCTATATGTCAACGACAATTGGGATGCGCATATTTACTTACGTTGATGACATGTGATGTTATGTGTTGCTGGATATGTTATATTGGATCGTCGTGTTTGAATAGCCGGGGGTTTTTATATGAGATGAGTGTTTTTCATTTTCATTCATGTAAAAACTTGTATGTAATATTCTTTTATTGGGGCACTTCCTGGTTGCGGAAGATGTCACCCTTTGTATATTATTTACTTTTCCGCACTAAGATAGACCCAAGGAGGAGGGCACAAGTAACCGGGTTCTGGAGTCCAGTAGGAGACCAACTCGAGGAGTCGAGTCCGGGTCTCCTAACTCTAGAATTGGTAGGGTTGCTTGCCGCTCTCGTAGGGGTCTAGGGGTGTGGGTTTGGCTATTCATCACGACCGTGGAATCCGTGTTTTATACTGGCTCGTATTGAAAACACGGACGTCCTAGTATATCCAATATTTCATATGATTCTTCTGCTGCGATATCTGTGATGTGATCATGTGATGTTCTGTGATAGATACTGTATATAGTATATATGATATATTATATAGACGTTACTTATGTTTTGCACTCACGCTAGCCCTGCCCCGCTCTGCCGTTAGTTACCTAACCTAACGGTGCACGAGGGGACATCGAGGCGAATGCGGATGGCATAAGTGTACGTCGTATTTATCTGTGATGTTTAGGTACTTAAATGATGGGACTTCATTAATGAGATTAATGAAAGTAAAAAGAAACCTAAAGATGTTGTAGAATCGAATTTCAAAAATAAAACAGGTAGCTACAGTTCTTGCTTTGCACAGCGGTATATATGATATATCCTGCACCTTATTCGATGAGGAAAGGACCGAGATCCCTTCACAGGGAGTGACTCCTTTAGCAATAACTGGCAGATGCTACACACTCGGTTTGTCTTTTTATTGCTTTTAAGAGTTTTTGCTTTGCACAGTGATATATATGATATATCCCGCACCTCATTCGACGAGGAAAGGACCGACGATCCCTTCACCGGGAGTGACTCCTTTAGCAAAACTACAAAAGCCTCGAAAACACTCCATTTTAAAATCATTTGATTCTACAACGATATCAAGTTCATTACGCAATAGGTTTTCAGAAAAACCGGTTGTAGCCCTCCGTCATTTCAGATAAGTTGTATATAGTATTCGTGCTGCATTTGTTGGCTTTCGTCAAGGTGCTGTGTGCGGTAGCTATATGCTGCTTATCTGCTGCATACGATGCGATTGGATTAGGGTAGTCGTGCGGCTTTGTTGGCTTTCGTCAAGGGTCATGCGGGTGGGTTTAATTCAATCAAGAAATGTACGGGTTGAACTTGACTAGCGGGCTATGGTTTGTTGGCTTTCGTCAAGGTCATAGCACGTTAGGGGCAAAATATTATCGGGAATTTCAAGTGTTGAAATTTGCAATGAGATTGCATACCTTCTATGAGATAGTTGGATCCCGATACCCGCTGCGAGTAAGAGTTACTCCTGGGAGAGTTTTATACATTACAATTAGCCGATCAAGTAGGTGTCTAGAAAGGTGTTAACGAGGTTAAGCCTCTGGGAAAATGAGGTTTACATTAATTAGGTTCGTGCGAAAGCATGGGGGACCTCCCTCAAAGTACCGACACTGGCCTGGCTGAAAGATTGGCGAACTTATAGCATGTAATTAATCCCGGCTAGTCTTTCCTTTTAGGGTTTGAAGGAAGATTTGATAAAAAACAGTGGGAGCCATCCTGATTAGATAAAATAATAACCAATCTATTCTTGCAAGAGCGCACGCTGAGTGTTTTCTTCTCTCTCTCCAGGTAGCGACCATATCACGTCTTAATCAAGATAATAATACGGATATTTGACCGAACCCGCTTGTTATACTGAGCTGGGAAACGTTGGTCCCGCTCCAACTTATAATTATTATAAGACAGAGCAGGAAATTGGGGATTACCAGAATTCGCATGCCGCCCAAACAAAGAGAGTGCATGCTGATGCATCATCTTCGGGTGTGTTCATTACAAAGAACTGTTTCTCAGTATCCTCCGCATCCTGGGTATATGATACCGGATCAGGATCCCAGATATGTAATCTGTTACATAGGGCTGCAAAAAGGTAGAAAAACTGAGAACGGGTGATAAGTTTCATGAGACGGAGAATGGGACAAGTGTTGCAGCCAAGTCTGTTGGTCACTGTCACCCTGTATGACCAGTACATTGATTCTGAACAAATGTTATTAGATACCGAACCTGATATACAAAATCATATCAGTCTCTTTACTAGTAAAGAAATGATAAAATTTTGTATTGATGGATTATGTTTTGAACATTTCCTATATCAAAAGTTGATCGGTTCAGGCACGTTATCTAAAAGTATTGATGTTCTAAATCAAACTACAGTTCTTAGTATACGGAACACACATAAGAGGAAGAGTTCAGAAATGAACGAATCCTTCTTGAGGTATTGTAGACTGGGTCATATCAATGTGATCCGACTGGCTGAAGTTACATTTTAGATGCATATTTAAATCAGTTTGAATTTACATCTTGTGAAACTTGCCAGTCATGTCACAGAGATAAGATGACCATAGCTCCGTTTACTGGAAACAGAGAAAGAGTTAGTGAACTCTTGGGATGATACATGTTGATGTATGTAGGTCCCCTGTCTACACTTGCCAAGACCAGTTCTTTATACTTCATTACATTCTCTGATGATCTTTCGAGATTCAGACCTATGTTCCTGTTGAAACACAAGTCCGAACCTTTTGAGATATTCACAGAATATAAGTTAAAAGAAGAGAACCAAAATACGGGTATAAGTATTATGTCCTTTGATGAGATCAAAGAGGAGAATACTTGAGCACGGAATTCCTGGACTATTCCAAAGGAGAATGAGATTCTCTCTCAGCATTACTCCTCCGTATACACCATGGCACGATGGTATATCGGGACGGAGCAATCACACCTTATATGATAAGGTGTGCTCTATGATGAGTACTACTGAGTTATCTATTTCCTTTTGGGAGTTATGCACTTGAGAAGCTGCATACCTATTGAATAGGGTTCAAATCAAATCAGTTGCCTACCACTTCATATGTGATATGGAAAGGGAAGAGCCCATATCTTAAGTTAGTTAAGATTTGGAGTTGTCCGGCCTATGTCTGAAAAGCAAAATCCGGACAAGCTCGAGGCAAGGTCTGTTATGTAGAACTGGAAATGTTCCAGCTATACAAATTGCAGCTGATGATTTGATAGAAGCAAAGGATTCAGTAGAAACCAACGAACCTCAGCCTCTCCGCCGATCTAGTAGGCTTCCTCATCCACCTGAGAGATACTTCGGTTACTCTATGACAGTGGGAGCGAGGATTGCATCATGAGATGATGACCCAACTAGTTTCGAGCTAGCCATCAGGAGTGGGACTCTGTAAGAATGGCTGGATGCTTAGCGATTTGAGATGGAATCCTTATACACCAGCAAAGTATGGACTTTGGTTGCTATATCTGAAGGGTTAAATCCCCATCAGGAGCAAGTATATCTTGAGAAGATTACTTGGTTTTTGGGTATAGTCCCGAATCACATGGAGGCAATGAGCGATAGGAGGGGATTCGTCTCTCCCGGTATAGGAAGTTGATGTTGCGCTGTGTTCGATTGGCTATGACCGGAAATCCCTGGCCAGGGTTGCTGAGATTTACTGGTAAGTGTTACCAGTGGTTTCTCGAACTGTTATAGACCTCATATCGACACGACTTATCGAGCTGTTGGGGTCTGACGTTTACCACCCCTATGCGAGATATGCGACATATCAGACGACGAGACCGGACTGTATGGTAAGTGTTACTGGTTGGATTCACAGGAGTATGAGCGGGCTTGCTCGTCGATCTTCTGATCGCTCAATGCCCGGGTGGCCGTTACGTTTAGAAGACCGCTTGCGGCTTGTGGGTGTTTGATATGATCATCACCTGCTGCCGGCATATTGACGAGTCTTTAGAGTCCTACACAGAGGTTTCCTGACTCAAGCGAAACGAAATAGGAGCGCATATGAGATATGTGCGGGACCGAGAATAATGCGTGTATGTGATACCGTATTCCATTCTCGCGATGAATGTATCGAATGGTTGTATGTGATATAACCTAGTTATCGAATCAACGATTGATTCGATAAGCCGATACATTGAATATTAGTCGGTTATATGCGATATGACCGGGTCGTTAAATCAAGTGTTGATTTAATGATTTAATGCATAATTATATATTTGATATATTACTTTGCATTAACTAGTATTGGTTCACTTTAAATGGATTTTCTCACTTGTTGTGCACATTGTATATGTGATATATTTTTTGTGCACTTGATTGTATCATGTTTGATGATACATGTTAGTTTGGGTGTATGTTTGGTTTAAACCATGGTTGGTTAATGGTTAGGGTTTCACTTGATTTATTTGCTTATTTATTTATTTATTCATTCATTTTGGCAAAGGGAAAAATGGTGGCTTTCTTTGTTTGCTTGTTGAAGCTTCTTGAAGCTTTGAACAAGTCCACCATCTTTGTCTCATGCTTAACCCTAACCATTCAACCTAACCATGATTTATTCTCTACACCTAACTATGGTTACCATTATGATAAGTATCATATTATTTCTTATTTTAAAAAGACTTATGATATTATCATCTTCTTCTTCTTCTTCTTCTACATGAAGAAAAGCTTGCTATCAACAATGGCAACTTGAGAAAATGAGTGAGAAATCCAATTCTAAAGTGAACCAACTTCCTATTTCTTCATCCTCTACCACTTGCCAAGTAGTATAGGGTGTTTTCTTCACAAGTTTCTTGACTTGGTGATGTTGGAGCTTGATCTATTGTTGCCTCGACGGAGATCATCTTCGGCATCGTTGTCGATGACCTAGTCCGCCCGTTTCTCCGATGAAGCCGACGCTAGAGCCCGGGATTGGATTTGGACAGCAAGGGGACTTCATCATGGAGCTATGGAGGTGGAGAACCGGATCTACAAAGGTTGTATTTCCGTTCACTTAGTTAAGTTGTTAACTAGTTGCATTTTTCGCCTAAAAATCTAGTTAACGATCCGTATTAGGGTTTCTCGGCACTTGTAAAATTTGAAATTGGCATGGTTGATGCCTTGTGAGACCTCATTAGTGTGCCTAGGAACCCTACAAAAGTAAACCCTTTCAAAGACCAAAAGTCAACACCAATCATTCAAAAATTTTATCAATGAAGCACCAAGATTGGTGGAAGAACATGTCGCCTATTGATGTGAAGAAGTGGGGAGGAGATAAGAGGTGTAATGGAAAAGATTTACGTCTCGGTTTGTAGAGACGAAACAATGATGATGGATTACTCACATTCTCATTCTTGATAAGAAGAAGATGTGGCGGTTCAATTTCTTTGGGTTGGGGTTGATTCATCACAATGCCCATGTCTTCTAAGAATGAGAGTTCATCAGCGAAGATTTCCTTGAAGCTTTCATCGATATCCAGAATAATAATCTCATCAGAAAGAACAGGATGATACTCTGACTTCATAAAAGGTTCACATTTAGCTGTTGGCCCGGACAACAACGTAATAGCGAAGTCGAGATCAGTATCGTGAAGCTCTTCAATTTCGCTGCTGTCAGAATCTATTGTTTTGACAGAACACACATGAGCATAGAATTCGGAGGGTTCACTTCCCAACTTGTAAATGTTAAGCTTAATTGACTTCTTCCCAAAGGATAGGGTCATAAAGCCGTTTCGGCAATTGATTACAGCGTTGGAAGTCGCAAGAAAAGGTCGACCTAAAATCACCGGAATTTGGTTTTGTGGGTTCGCTACAGGTTGTGTATCTATAACGATAAAGTCCACAGGGAATATAAATTCCCCGACTTTGATTAACACATCCTCTAACTCACCCCTAGGTTGGGTGATAGATCGATCGGCCATGTGAAAAGTGCAATGAGCCAGTTTTAACTTTTCGATGCCTAATTGCTCATAAACAGAATACGGAAGCAAGTTAACACTAGCACCTAAATCGAGTAGAGCACGATTGATATTTTTACCCCCAATAGAAATAGAAATGGTAGGACTTCCGGGGTCTTTTCGTTTCTTGGGTAGTTGTTGTGTAAAAGCAGTGCTAACATTACTCGCAAGAAAAACTATTTTAGGTACTTGAACTTTTCTCTTCCTAGTGCACAAGTCCTTTAGGATTTTTGCATAAGACGGGACTTGTTGAATAGCATGTAGGAGATGAATGTTTATGTTAACTTGCTTAAAAATTTCCACAATCTTCTCCATTTGTGGACTTGGTATGTTGCCCCTTAACCTGTTTGGATAAGGTGCTTTATCAATAAGGTTTGGGTCCAAAATTGGAGAGGATTGTGGGGATCGAATGGATCCCAGAATTGGAGTGGGGATCGTTTTCGATAAATTTGTGGAAGTGTTTGAGCCTTGGGGAAAACGGAGAATAGGCTCGGGTGAAGGTGGGAGACTAAAAGAATTAGGGAAAGAAGTAGAGGATGGGGTGTCAATGGTATCACTAACATTATCAAATTGCTCACCCACTCGGTTATTCAGCACTTTTCCCGATCTCAACGTAGCAACGGCACTCACGTTATGATTTTGTGAGTGGCCAGGATTCGGTAGGGGTTGAGATGGGAGTTTCCCTTTCTCTCTCGCACTCATTGTGGCTTTCAACTGTGCAATTTGGTTTTCTATTGATTTAATACTCTCACCGTGGGAGGCGGAGTCTTTCTTTATGGTATCAATAGAAGATTTCATATCAGCCGACATTTGAATGGAATGTTTCATAAACAAATCCAAAGTTTGTGAGAGTGAAGAGTTATCAGTACCGGCCAATTACGGTGCAGAAGTGTTGGCCGGATTTTGAAAATTTTGTAACTGAAAAGGGTGCTGACTTTGTGGTTGTGGTTTCTGCGAAGGAGGTCTTTGATAATTGCTTTGGAACTGGTTTTGATTTTGGGGTTGGTTTTGGTTCCAAGAAAAGTTATGATAATTCCCCCATCCTTGATTGTACGTGGAAGAATAAGGATCGTTTCTAGGTCACTGCTGAAAAGCAGCATTAGTTTGCTCGTGACCTTAAAACGGTGCATTCATAGGACATTCTTCCGTCAAGTGTGAAGGATCTGAACAGCAACTACACACGGTCTTAGGAAGTGTTACCTGATTTAGGGAGACTGATGAGAATTTGTTCTCAATAGCGTCGAGTTTCTTTTGCATCGCTGCCATTTCGGCTTTTACTGCGATGGAAACATCGAGCTGATGAATACCTCCCCTAGATGAAGGTGGTCTTACGGTTTCCCACTGCAAAGTGTTTTCAGCGAAGTCTTCCAGATATTTCCAACCTTCACCATCATCTTTAGACATGAAATTGCATTGACACATTGTTTCAAGCATCTGCTTTGTTGCTAGATTAATGCCCTCATATATAATTCGGCACAAATCCTATCTTTGTATTCCATGATGGTTCAAAGCACTTCCAAAATGGTTCATTGGGAAGCTGGATGAACTGGTTGATCTTGCTCCTAACACGGGCGGTCTTATGGTTTGGGTAAAACTTCTTAAGAAATGCTATTACGAATTCGTCCCAATTAGTGATAGAGTGTGCGGCAGTATTATAAAGCCATTTTTCTGCCAAGTCGCACAGAGTGAATGGGAGAAGACGCAAGCGCAAAGCATCTACAGTCAGTTATGAAGTACCCATCATTGCGCATACGTTTTCGAATTTAGTGATGAAAACGTACGCGTCTTCAGACTCAAGCCCGTAAAATTTGGGCAACAGATTGATGTAGTGGGGTTTAATTTCAAAATTATCCCCGTTAGCTGGTGGAATAGACAGACAAGTGGGAAGTGCACCACGGATAGGATAGCATCTCTCTTGGAAAGAGATGCACGGTAGATTCTGCTCACCTACGGGCGGTGGCAGCGTGGTGTTATAATTTGATGGAGTACCATCCATCTCGGTCGATGTGGTGGGTGGTGGGAAAAAGAAGATGAAGAAGCACCGACTTCGGAGTCGATAGCAGGAACGCAGACAAGACGAGCACTAGAATCCCGTGTCCAGCAAAGTATGCTCTAAGTGGGTTTAGCGCAAGTGGCAGCATGTGTGTGATTTAAAATTGGTCTGTTTTGAAAAGTGCGTCGGACTTAGACAAATCACATAAAATGCACAAACAACCCTAGTACTAAGGTTACCTAGGTCAAGTCTCTAGACCGCTCCTAGACTTACAAAAGACAAGCCGCAGGATCAATCATCTACCACCTCTTTACTACTCTTGTGGCCAGGTAAGTGGGAGCTATCCGCTATACGAATCACCGAAAATAGCGGGCCTAATTAAGTAACCACTTGCCTTAGACACACTTGCCTAGGCACCACAAAAGTAATCCGGATAAGCGATAAATTACCTACGACCTTCCTCTGTCCTTATTGAGCGCGACAATCCTTAGAGTCTTGTCTAGATATTTTTTAAATTAATATAGGGTTGATGCAGATACTCGGTTTGTGATTTGTGGGGCTTAGGAAGGGTGATAAAATCCCTACCTAATCTGAATTTTGGTCTTGCCCCTTAAAAATCCGTATTAAAATATGAAATAATAAACCAATTACAAAACTTTGCAAAAAGATTTTTGAGCAGCAATATTTTGCAAAGAATCCTGCAGAAAAGATATTTTATTGGATTTCAGATGAGAGAGAAAGATATAGAAAAAATACCAGAGAAGTTTGCAACCCTAAATCCCCCAATAAGCCATGGTTCCGCCGCCAATAGGCTCTTTGTGCCGCGGTTCCGCCGCCGACTAGGAAGATCTGATGAAGATTTTTGCTATGTGGCCTCCTTTGCTCCTCTGAATCTTAATGAATGTCTCTGAATCTCTGTTCCCTCAAATCTGTGACTCCAAATTCCCTCGCAAAATTCACACAATAATCGTTAAATATACAATTTGCAGTTTTGTTTATTTTTATGATATCGAATAAGAATTTAACACGAATAGTAAGAAAAAAAATATTATGCACGTATCCCCGGCAACGGCGCCATTTGATTGATCTGTATTTATGTGCAATAGTTAACCGCAATCAATAACGGTGTCGCGTGTAGCTAGACCGAAATGAGTACGGGTTGTCCTCTGGGAAACGTGGAACCTTTTATTCTAACTTTAGGCGTGTTGAGAAAAAAAAGAGGAAGAATAAAGAATGGTGAAGAATGGTTGTAGGATCTAGATCTACGTTAAACACGGATGCAAAATATAGATCTATATTAATTACGGATGTAGGTTTTATAGTAGAAGGGGGCTTGTAGGGTTCATTGGGATTTAGTAGTTATGGATGATTAATTAAAAATTACTTTTTTTATCCTTTAATAGATTTAAAACTAGAACGACAGTGATGCATGTAGATTAGGGTTTCTGAAGGGAAAAGGATTCCCACTCTTAACCCCTATCTCGACATGGAACTCCGTTCAGATCTAGCCTTTACCAAAAAAATAGTTAATCTAATCTCTAATCGTGGTCGCGATTATCAATGAATTGATAGCGCGCCCAATTAGGATGTTAACTATTCTTTTGATAAAGTTTATAAACTTTATAGGACTTAAAAAGAGTTTAAGGATTTTCATCATCCATTAACCTACCCTAATCCCATGAACCCTAACAAGCGAAAAATTACTCGCGCATGTTAGGAGAAGAAGAGATGGAGAGAGAAATCATATTAAAAACTACAAAGAGATAGAATAAGAAAACAACTACCTTTATTAATCGACAAAATTCATTTACGCTTTGTTCCCTTAGAAAATGATTACAAAATGCTAGTTTTACTTCTCGATCTCTCCTAAGGAGGTAGATGAACCGTTGATGATCAGCCTGGATGCGTGAGCCAGTCGCGGACTTCGTGATCTCTTCAGCTTGATGATTTTTCCAAGAGGCTCTCGGTCCTTATTTATAGTCCCAAAACCAGAACCCTAGTCTCCTAATTTGGAAACCCGTAATTAAGATCCACAACAGCAAAATCTCAACTCTCAAATCGTCTTAACCGCGGCGGATCCGCGGCCAATAGGTGGGTTGGCTGCGGATCCGCGGCTTTATGGTGTGATCTTTGCTTTTTTTCTCTGGGGCTTTGTTTATCTGACACGTGGTGATCTTTTAATATCTTTGGAAACTGAAAATATTCTCTGCCAGCCTTGATTTCTTTAGTTTAATTTCTTAATTAGGTAGGTTTGTTTTACCAACTTTGATTTTCTTGATTTCAGCCCTGCAAATTCTGCACAATAACTCAACAAATAATATTTAGTAGCGTTTGTTTTATTGAGATATTAACTTAACTATTAAGAATTGGTCAAAAGTATTTAATAAGGTAAGCATATTTAAATGGGCCAAATATTACATGGATATTATATGCTTATATTTTCCTACCAAATGTTAATTATAATATACAAACACATGAAAATAGTATTTTTACAGATAAACCCTCATATGTATCATATATTATAATAAATACCTTTTATTATATAGAAATAGTAGGAAAAATTTCATATTAAATGTGCAGTTTTATCAATTGAACATAGACTTAAAGACTAGTTGTATATTTTTTAGGCTTAGTGGCGAGACTTGTATTATTCTTATATTGGATTTGATGATGTTTGGTTTTCATTACTTTTTTCTGTGATTGATCTTCGCCTTGGGCGTCGTATACTTATTTGCGTGGTTGTGATTCCGCCGATTGGCGAAGAACTAGATCCTGCTTGGGGATGCCTATATTATTCTTGTTATATAATGGTTTTGATCAAATTTACAAAGGAGGTGCTGCCCAAATTTCAAATGACAAAAATGTTTTCGAATTATAGTATATAATCCACTTGTGTTTCAAACGAACATTATTTATACTTTAAAAAGAAGAACTTGATTTCCGTTATACCCCTATTTCAAAACTTCACCTCCACAATATTTTCCTAAAAAGGTTTAAATTTCTGAGTTTTCGACTTACTTGGGTTACGGTGGCGTCTTATAGACTTCACATGATCTAAGTGTCGGTCACGTGCCATTTCTGGATCATGACAAAGTTGGTATCAGAGCATTAGGTTTAATCTTGATTTGAGTCTAGGTTTGACTATGCGGAGTTTAGGGCGTATATTTCGAAACCTGGGCTTGACCTTACGGAACTTAGACTTGACTGAGGAGGTATTAGACCCGAACTTTCGTTACGTAGGTTGACCTTAGTTGATAGAGTAGGTAACTCAAGTAGAGTGACGTACCATGTGTATGTTCCACGGCATACTTACGATATGCTGCTCCTCTTAAGTAACTTTAGGATGTACACATCTTGAGATCCTTTATTCTATTCGTTCTTATGATCTATCCTCATCGATATTTGTTTACGGTTTCTGTCACCATGGCTACGCGAGCTGAGAGAGCCGCGGCTAGAGATGCGGTCAGAGTGAGCTCGTCAGGGACAAGGACTGACCATGATATTATTTCGGTGACAAAGGAGTAGGTTGATTTATCGTTTGTGCTAAGATTTCTCGTTTGAAACGAGCGTTCGAGATCTACACCAGATGATCGAGCCATTTCATGAGGCCGGTTAGATTGAGAGGACTGTTGACATATAGCCTACTCCAGAGATCGTGTTGTTGTCTACCGTGCAGACAGATGAACCAGATGTTGCCGAGCTTAACGAGATATCACTTTCAAAGTTCACGAAGCTGAAGCCATATAAGCTATAGGCAGGAATGTGACAGAGGATCCCTGGTCATTCTTGGATAAGTGACTAGGATATTTCATTCGTTTGGATGCTCCGATACGAGATCAGTGAGTTTGCTAGTTTTAGTTTGAAAGGTCTTGCTAAGACCTAGAGTGAATCGATCAAGAGAAGAACGAGCAGTGCGTATTCCTCCAATGGAATGGACGAGTTCTCGACGGCGAATTTTGCCAGATGTCTTCCATAAAGTGTTGGAGATACCAAATTCGTAGCTTCGAGTCTCTGTGAGAGACTCTGGATATGACCGTAACATTGAGGATGAACTGCAGTCTATGCAGCTATCGAGATATGATTCCGACTTGGATGATAATGAAGAAAAAGTGGATTAAGAGATACGTGTGAGAACTTAATGAGTCGTTTCACTCCGTTGATGCCAGAGATTGGATACGTATGCGGAGGTATTGGATACAACCACCTTTTCATAGGAAGGTGTAACATCCCTAAACTTTCTGTACAAAATTTTTTCAAAAATACAGAAAGGGGTATTTTTGCCTGAGCACAAAATATAAATTTGTTTTGCTTTTTAATAGTAAGAAGGAGTTTGTAGCTCATTGGTAAGACCTTGCACTGCTGTTACAAAGCACAGTTCAAATCCCATCACCCACATTATTTTTTAATATTATTTTCTTTTAGATTTTTAGAAGTCCAAAGGTCTACACGTGCATAACTCGTAAAAACTCCACTACACATGTAAAACAAACCGGACCAGGGGAAAGACCAAGCGACGACGGACCGACGGCGACCGACCCCGGCCTGGATCGGCCGGCGATGCGGCCAACTCGGCCGCCGCCGCCGGCCGGACTCGGCCGAACCGCCGAGTCGTCAACACAAAAGTCGTGCCTTTTCACCTCCCCATCACTCCTGCATACTTAAATTCCATGGATCGGTTCCAGAGCTCTTTAAAATCCCATTAAACCCTATTTTTATTATAAATTAATCCAATTTTCAATACACCCCTTCGCCTAACCCTAATCCTAACTTTATCTTATAAATACCACCCCTAGACACACACCCCTCACTCACAATTTTGTCCAAACTCTCAAGAAATTCCTCTAGAAATTTTAGTGTGTAATTGAAGTTAACAAAGGGCGAAATTTCGGCGATTTTCCGACGACGACCCTAGGAGCTCCTGGCGACGCGTCTCCTACCGTTTCCTCTTCCTCATCCCTAACCTACAAACCCATAAGTCTCACCTCTCTCTTCTCTCTTCTTTACTAAAAACACGTATTTCTAAAACCCGATGGAATCGGAGTTAATCCGATTTCCGATTCGGTTCCTTCCAAAAAATCTAATCTTTTCTTAAATAAAATCATATTAAACCCTTATATGTTGGCTATTAAACATTAACAAGTCATATTTAACAAGTTCCATATCAAAAGGATTTCTATTTCAATTTTTATCGTACTTTTTCACTAAAATACCATGTAGTTTAATTTCGACATTTAAACATCGCAACTTGCTATACCTTTAAGCAGATCACGATATAATGACCTACTTCCTCACAACACTCATATGCAGTATAGCACAATACCTTTCGGGAATATAGAATACGGGAAAACGAAACTTTACATATAAATACCACTAGCTATTAAAACCGTTTTCTACAAGATTACGTATTTTCACAATCTTTGCAAAGCACCGCTACAACCTATTTTGGGGAACCCGACTGGGATGGTGCGGATTATCGCACATCTCTAGGTTTAGTAGTGCGAGATTGAGACCTCAGCAAGGAGCATTCAGTCTCAAAAGATTTAAAATACAAATATCTTAAGAAAATGAGATTTCTAGAAATATAATATATATTAAAATTATTTTTATATAAATATATATATATATGTATTATTAAAATATCTATTTTTGTGGTAATATAAATATTCCAACTTTTTCTAAAATCACAAGAATCACTTTATATTAAAATACCATGAAGTTCCATACAAGTTCAATATTACAATTAAATACCCTATAAAATTAGGTTATTTTTATTAGAAATATCACAAATATAAAATCTACATCTATGACAACTCTAAAAACGATAATTAAATACTTTGGGTGTATTTTGAAAATTATACAAAAGTATTTTTACATAAAACCCCCTCAAGTTCTATAAATTACCCTAAAGACCCTAGTAAATATAGGTTTAAGCGGGACCAATCTCTTGAGTCTCAAGGAGCCGGAAAATCGAGTGCTTGCCTATTTAAGCTAGACAACTTAACAACGGTGTTATCAACACGGTAATCGTCTTTGAAAAAGACACAAATCCTGCCGCCCATATGCGGTTACTGATAACATCAAAACCTAATTCAGGACTTCAATTTCTTTTCTAGTTGTTCTGACTAGGACTGAGTTTCATTATAAATAATCTGAGTTGAATATGATTCAAGTACAATATACAATCTACAATTCAACATGAATCCCTGAATACATATATTCAATCTATTCAATCTGTATTGACTGAACCGAATCATAGATATACTTCCATTTACATGATTCTCCAGTTACATCCATTTACTGATATCATGGTTTCGGCAAGTCATCCATCTATACAAGACAATACAATTTACAATACAACACAAACAATATAAACAAGATATCGCGGGGTTTAAGGGATAGATTAGTACGGAAGGTGTTAGAAGTGGCACGTGACTGCAAGATTTAAGACACCTAACCTATATTTCATTGCTATTGTACCGTGGCATAACGGTTCCTTGTACTTCCATTTGCCCTAGTCTCTAGCATATAGGGACTCCTCTCGTATACACTGGTATCTTTCTGTACCAAGCTACAAACAACAGCGTTAACACTAATTACAACTTTAAAAGTTATACTCTCTCTTACTCTCTGTCTATTATCCTTCTCCTCTATCTTTGGGACTTACCGAGCGATTGTTCGCTGACGACATTCCTTCTCTTTCTTCTTTGGAATGTTGTCAGGTGATCTGGACACTCAGGAGATCAAGCCTACTAGTGAAGACTTGGATCAGCTTGCCTACGACCCAGATCTCTAGTTTCATTATACACATTTTTATTTCAGTACTTTTTATTTCTGTTATGTCACTGTTTAGGCATTGCTTTCATTCAGTTGTATTTACATTTCCATGTATTGTAAAAAGAATGTGAATAAATAAAGTTGTAGTTTTATTATATTTTGTCTCTTGTGCATTTATATTTATATTTATATTGCTTAAATACACTTAACGTATTTACTTTGGAGTAAATACGTAGCGGCCTCGTCACGGCCTCTGCCTGTACACTGGGAAGCGGGACGTGACAGGTTTTGTTGGCGGCCCATGCAGGTCAGAAATGTATGGAATACTATCATGCAGTTCTGTTCTGCGTGAACAACCTAAGCAATATAACATAAGAACCAGCAATTAAAACATTCTTTACAATTCATGTTCCTTGAATCTTATCATTTCATATACTTTGAATCTGTCCTAACCTAAATTTTCTTTCAAGGTTATGGATTCCCCAAACAACACCAGCACCAACTTCAACAACACTCCACCTCCACTACCAATCACACCTGCCATCCTTGCTCCACTCAACGAGCAGGCAGTTCTGCTTGAGGCGATCCGCAGCCTCCTAGAGGGACAGCAGACTGCTCTTTTAATGAACCGTCCCGAGGCAGAAGCACCTGGGGTGAAGCAATTCAGGGCTTTTCATTCCAAATAGTTCTCAGGAAAGGAAAGCCCACTGGAAGCTGAAAAATGGGCTCAGAGTATCGAAGATGATCTGGCAGCGGCATAAATGCCAGAGGGAGCTTGGGTCCGTGTTGCGAAACTGCAGCTCACGGACAATGCACGGAATTGGTGGAAGGCGGAAGAAAGCCTTCTTGAATAACCCATCAAATGGAAGACTTTTCGCAACATGTTCGACGCTAAGTACTTCCCTGAAACTGCCAGATTCGACATAGAACAGCAGTTCATCCATCTGCAACAAGGTTCGATGTGGACCAAGTCAGTAGATGAGTATGACGCTGAGTTCACCATACTCAGTTGATTTGCGGCACACCTGATACCGACGGATGAGATCAGAGCTCGACGATTTCAACAAGGTTTGGATTCGAAAATCCAGGCTGTACTGGCCACAGGAGATTTTCTGACTCATGAATCGGCTCTGAAAGTTGCCGCCGTTATGAGGCAGTGGTAAAGGCGAGGGGCAGACCTCAATCTGCCGGAGTGAAGCGCTCTGCCAATCAGATGGCAGGAGGAGTCTCTACAAGACCAACCGTTGAACCGAGGAGACCGGAAGTAACAGATAACCAGCCAAGTCCCAATTATTGCTTTTATTACAAGAGAGAAGGACACTTGTGGAAGGACTGTAGGCGCGCAAAAGGCCTATGCTTGGTTTGTGGCGATCCAATCACGAAATTAGAAACTGTCCTTATAGACGCAACCCAGCTCACACACCCATCAACCACCCGCAGCGACCAGCTATCCAGGCTCCTGCAACTCGTCCTGCACTCCCAGCACCACCTCCATGTATACCTCATGCACAACCAAATCGCCAATTCCATCAGGCACTAAGGAACATGCCTCGAGGACAGAGGAATGTGCCTCCAACTAGGAGGAACGTGCTACGGCGACAGGTTTACACCTTAACAGCCGTAGAAGCCGAGACAGTTGACCAAGGTAACACTAGTAAGTCTCTTTCATATTTTTAAAACTCTTGTATCACTTAGTTATTTTTCATACATAATCAGAGCTTCAGTCACCAAACTTTCCTTGAATCTGTTACACTTTCCTTTCACAAATTTCGAGATCGAAATTTTTATAAGGAGGGTAGAATGTAACATCCCTAAACTTTCTGTAGAACTTTCTGTACAAAAATTTTTCAAAAATACAGAAAGGGGTATTTTTGCCTGAGTATAAGATATAAGTTTGTTTTGCTTTTTAATAGCAAGAAGGAGCTTGTAGCTCATTGGTAAGACCTTGCACTGCTGTTACAAAGCACCAGAGTTCAAATTCCATCACCCACATTATTTTTTAATATTTTTTTCTTTTAGATTTTTAGAAATCCAAGGGTCTACACGTGCATAACTCGTAAAAACCGCACTACACATGTAAAACAAACTAGACCAGGGGGAAGACTGAGCGACGACGGACCGACAGCGACCGACCCCGGCCTGACTCGGCCAGCGACTCGGCCAACTCAGCCGCCGCCGCCGGCCGGACTCCGCCGAACCGCCGAGTCGTCAACACAAAAGTCGTGTCTTTTCACCCCCCACCACTCCTGCATACTTAAATTCCTTGGATCGGTTCCAGAGCTTTTTAAAATCTCATTAAACCCTATTTTTATTACAAATTAATACAATTTTCAATACACCCCTTCACCTAACCCTAACCCTAGCTTTACCCTATAAATACCACCCCTAGACGCACACCCCTCACTCACAATTTTGTCCAAACTCTCAAGAAATGCCTCTAGAAATTTTAGTGTGCAATTGAAGTTAACAAAGGGCGAAATTTTGGCAATTTTCCGACGATGACCCTAGGAGCTCTCGGCGAAGAAACGATGCAATGATGCCTCCTACCATTTCCTCTTCCTCATCCCTAACCTACAAACCCATAAGTCTCACCTCCCTCTTCTCTATTATTTTCTAAAAACACGTATTTCTAAAACCCGACGGAATCAGAGTTAAACCGATTTCTGATTCGGTTCCTCCCAAAAAATCCAACCTTTTCTTAAATACAATCATACTAAACCCTTACATGTTGATTATTAAACATTAACAAGTCATATTGAACAAGTTCCATATCAAAAGGATTTCTATTTCAATTTTTATCGTACTTTTTCACTAAAATACCATGTAGTTTAACTTCGATATTTAAACATCGCAACTTGCTATACTTTTAACCAGATCACGAGATAATGACCTACCTCCTCACAATACTCATAAGCAATATAGCACAATACCTTTCGGGAACATAGAATACGGGAAAACGAAACTTTACATATAAATACCACTAGCTATTAAAACCGTTTTCTACTATAAATACCACTAGTTATTAAAACCGTTTTCTACAAGATTACGTATTTTCACAATCTTTGCAAAACACCGCTACAATCCATTTTGGGGAACCTGACTGGGATGGTGCGGATTATCGTACATCTCTAGGCTTACTAGTGCGAGATTGAGACCTCCGCAAGGAGCATTCGGTCTCGAAAGATTTAAAATACAAATATCTTAAGAAAATGAGATTTCTAGAAATATAATATATATTAAAATTATTTTTATATAAATATATATATGTGTATCATTAAAATATCTATTTTTGTGGTAATATAAATATTCTAACTTTTCCTAAAATCACAAAAATCACTTTACATTAAAATACCATGAAATTCCATACAAGTTCAATATTACAATTAAATACCCTATAAAATTAGGTTATTTTAATTAGAAATATCATAAATATAAAATATACATCTATGACAACTCTAAAGACGATAATTAAATACATGGGGTGTATTTTGAAAATTATACAAAAGTATTTTTACATAAAACCCCCCCAAGTTCTATAAATTACCCTAAGGACCCTAGTAAATATAGGTTTAAGCGGGACCAATCTCTTGAGCCTCAGGAAGCTGGAGAAGTGAGTATTTACCTATTTAAGGTAGACAACTTAACAACGATGTTATCAACACGGTAATCGTCTTTGAAAAAGATACAAATTCTGCCGTCCATGTGCAGCAGTTACCGATAACATCAAAACCTAATTCAGGACTTCAATTTTTTTTCTAATTGTTCTGACTCAGACTGGGTCTCATTATAAATAATCTGACTTGAATATGATTCAATTACAATCTACAATCTACAAGTCAATATGAATCTCTGAATACATATATTCAATCTATTCAATCTGTATTGACTGAACCGAACCATAGATATACTTCCTTTTACATGATTCTCTAGTTACATCCATTTACTAATATCATGGTTTCGGCAAGTCATCCATCTATACAAGACAATACAATTTACAATACAAACAAGACATCGCGGGGTTTAAGAGGTAGATTGGTACGGAAGGTGTTAGAAGTGAAACGAGACTGCAAAATTTAAGACACCTAACCTATATTCCGCTGCTATTGTACCGTGGAATAACGGTTCCTTGTACTTCCATTTGCCCTAGTCTCTAGCATATAGGGACTCCTCTCGTATACACTGCCATCCTTCTGTACCAAGCTACAAATAACAGCGTTAACACTAATTACAACTTTAAAAGTTATACTCTCTCTTACTCTCTGTCTATTATCCTTCTCCTCTATCTTTGGGACTTACCGAACGATTGTCCGCTGACGACATTCCTTCTCTTTCTTCTTTGGAATGTTGTCAGGTGATCTGGACACTCAGGAGATCGAGCCTACTAGTGAGGACTTGGATCAGCTTGCCTATGACCCAGAGCTCTAGTTTCATTGTACACATTTTTATTTCAGTACATTTCATTTCTATTATGCCACTGTTTAGGCATTGCTTTTATTCAGTTGTATTTACTTTTCCATGTATTATAAAAAGAATGTGAATAAAAAAAGTTGTTGTTTTATTATATCTTGTCTCTTACGCATTTATATTTATATTGCTTAGATACGCTTAGCGTATTTACTTTGAAGTAAATACATAGCGGCCTCGTCGCGTCCTCTACCCGTACACCGGGAAGCGGGGCATGACAGAAGGTCATGATAAGATTGCAGCTATCCCGGAATAGAAATGGATTAATTAAAGAGTGCCAACTTCCGGACAGTTCAACAGAGATGATATTGGAAGAGACCATGGTAGGTTCTTTCCAGGACACTATGGCGATAAAGATTTGGATCCATTATCGGTTGTATAGCAAGTAATCAAAGGGCCAGAGGCCACCATCATTGACGTGCTACATTATGAGTGGCCAAGTTAAATTGGCTAAGAGATGTTCAGAGAGGCGTCAGAGCGGGACTGTTTCTGTCATTACTCCTAACCGGGCCATCGAGCCGAGAGGTCGCGGGATTTGTGATCCATAGAAAGAATAAGGACCTAAAAGCAGAGGACGCCAGACCATGGGCAGTAGGCAAGTAGGAATTCTTGCTCTGCCAGCTCCGAGTGCACCGGCACCTTTCGATACTGAAAGAAGTATATCTCAATATCATTATTTGCGATTTATGTTTTGGTAATTTGAATATCACGTTTTCATCATTTCGATTCTTGTGTTTGATGATTGGATTTCGTGATTGAGATTTTCGTGCACCATGGCTGCACTTGATGGATACTTTCCCTTGAGCACGGCAGTTGCACTTGATTTATGTTTTTAAACACCAGTTACACTTGATTTATGTTTTCATGCATATCCATTGCACTCAATATTGTTTTGTGCACGATGTTGCACATATTGAGGACTTAATGCATTTCGATATACTTGGTTTTGATTTCATGCATATTTTATGCACCTGTTTTGGGCTTGTGCACTCTATGTTGTTTTGTGCACCCAATTGCACATATTTATGATTTCGTGTATTCCGATACACTCGATTTCATTTTCGTGCACGTTGTATGCACCTGATTTTGATTCGTGCACTTTAGATGCATTCGATGTTGTTTACTTGTGCATTCGACGCATTGGTGTGGATTTCGTGCACACCAGTTGCATACATGTTTATTTTCGTGCACTCTAGATGCACTTGATGTTGTTGTCGTGCACACCTGTTGTACTTGATAAATATTTTTGTGCACACCCATTGCACTCAGTTTTCGTTTTCATGCACATTCATGGCACTTGATTGACTTTGATTTCCGTGTGCACCAAACGCACGTGAATTTATTTTCATGTACACCCATTAAGGTTGATTTCTTCTTTCGAGTATCATGATTTTATGATATATATACTATATTATGTAGTAGTAGAGCGGGACTAGTCTGAGGACAATACCTGAGTGTTTTTGCATGTATCAATATTTACTGAAGAGGTTTTCAAAAAGAGCTATAGTCTCACTATTTTCCTATGTGTTCATGAGCGAAACGAAATTTTATAAAAAGAGAACCCTTCTAAGCAAATTTCAGAAAAAGGCGGGACATATATTTTAAGCTAAACGTATATATATAGGGACGTACATTTTAAGCTAAACATGTGTGGGTGTATTTCTTCACAAGTGAATGTTCGCTACTTATATCGTAATATACGCATCACACAGCGATTTGAAAATGAATTTTCATACATTTTCCAGTTACTTAAAGGATTTCACTTGATGCATATTATATACATATTGTAGCTTTGATTATATTATACTTGATTTAAACAGTAGATTTCGCAACTTGCGTTTTCATCATAACTCGCATGATTTGCATGACGTTTGACGGAGTTTCGATTATTAAGTTTTGCACTTGTTTTCATGTGCACGCGTTGCGCTATGATATTTCTAGCTTATGTGTGATTTCGGAGCCCCATTGATTTGATTTAATCTACTGAAATGTTTTAAAACTTGGGGGTTTTAAATTTAAATTCGGGGACTAAATTTATTTAAGGGAGAAGACTGTAACATTTTATAAAATTGAAATTTTTTTTTTGGAATTTAAATAATAAATTTCATGGATATTATACAAATATAGATTTAAGCTTTCATAGATTGGTATGATTATATACCTATATTTTGGAAAATAATTGGGAATTAAAATAAATTATTGTTTATGAAAGCATTTAAATTGATTTGGGTCTTTATAAATTTATTTACAATTATTTACATACAAACTTAATGTTAAACTTGATTAGTATTTTCTAATTATGCATTAAATCAAGTTTAATTTGTTAAACCATGTGACATGTTGAGTGCATATTAACACTTTCATTTTGTTTTAATAATGGTTTTGAAATTCGTTTTGAAAAGAAAAGAGAAAAGAAAAGGATAAAGAGAGGGGACAAAGAAACCAAGAGGTATGGGCATGAGAGAGAGTGAGAAGGAGAGAGAGGGGGGGAGTCATGGCTACAACTATCATATTCTCTTCTCACTTCATTTCTTCATCTCCTCCTTCTTTTTCAACTCCTCCACCTCCCACTACCACCATACAACACCACCAAAACCTCCTCAAAACCATATAAAACCTTCACAAAAATTGTTCCCAACTTCAATATAAGCAACATGGTGGGATCAAGTTTGGATTTTGAGCATCTTTAGCCATCTTAGAATTTTCTTGAGTTGCTCCATGAGGTAAAATATCCATCTTTGATCAAGTCTTAAGTTTCCTAACCTCATATTATAGTTTAGAGTTAAAAAGGTTATGTTTTATGAACTTGGAAATTTCCAAAGTGAGAATTAGTGGGCAAGACTTGTAGTAGTGATGTAGTAGGGAGTTTAGTGAGTGTTTACTAGCCTTTAATAATAGAATCCCTGGTCTAGGATGAGATTAGAAGTTTCAAAGACGAGTTTAGAATTTTCCCGATATCGATTTTCATTGAGTTTTGGTGATCAATTAGAATCTGGAGCTATTAGGAATCTCTGAAAATTAAATAGCGGATACAGTAAGATGTGCAGACCAAAAGGAAGCCACCATAGAAGCCCGAGCCACCAACTCTTTACCCTGGCCACAAATATATTGGAATTAGCCGCAAATTGCGGGTTTTTTTTGGAGTTAGGGTTTGGTTTTTGTTCTGTAGCCCACTCTTTAGATAACTAAGACTATCTTATACGCTAAAAAGTCTAATTTCATCTTAAGAAAAATCTAGAGTTGTTTTACTAAATTTCTGTCATTGTTTCACGATATTTGAAAACTTGATTTTTGATATTTGAGTTTTGACTCAGTCGTTCGACGTTCATACGTCAACGTTGAGGGTTGTTTTGTTGTTCTAGCACGCGTGGACCATAGGTTCTAACCTATGTTCCCTTCACTCGTCGTATCGGTTTTCGAAATTGATTTTGATGCGATATGATATGCTTTGATTTGTAGGTACAAGCGCGTAGACTTGCGGGACGGCGAACGAGGGTAAGGCATTCGTCGGGATCAACTAGAACGAGGCGTTTTAAGTGAGTAGATGTATATTTACGGGGGATGTCGGTTGGATGGCGTATAGCACCCCCACAACCGTAATACTAAGATACTACACACACACACACACACATTAGATATGTATACTTAGCTAATAAGTGTTCTAGAATTAGTATACTTAGTAGATGGATATCCCCTAGTACTATTTCTTAATCTATGAACCGTATCTACTTATGTAAATACACAGACACACACACACACACACACACACACACACACATATGAGGATGTTTACGATATGATATGATGAGATGGGGATATAGTCCGATTTGATGATACGAGTCGATATGTTTGGATATGATGATATGAGGCGCTGTTATATAATATGTTATATGAGGACATGAGATGATATGCGTGATTATAGATCCGTACTATTGAGTTGATGATATCGTACGATGGATTATTCCGTACGTGATATGATGAGAATGGATCGCTGACTTATATATCGACTCGAGAAAAAACTTGTTTATGTTCACATAGTAGATATTATGATATGTTTAGGGCCATACTTATTTTCAAAACTAACGAATCGTTACGCACTTTTAAATGATAATTTCAAGGGACGCGACAACTTTCCAAATGGTATCTTTTTTTTCAAAAATATCGTAGCCCCCTATTTTCTAAAAATAATGATTCGTACTATTTTAAACTATAGCTGTATAGCTCATAATTAGTTGTGTATTTTTATACTGTTCACATTTACGATTTCTCTATTTTGTTTATGTTTGCGTTATGATTTCTTATTTCTGCATACGCTCGCATTATTTCCATTTACGATATATATACTACGCTTCATACCCTTATCTTTACGTGACATCGTTTGCTAGGACACATGCACCATTTCCTATAATGCACATGTTGCACGTACACATGCTTGCCGGCTCACACACACATCATCGGTAATTTTCATGCCACGTAAATATTAGATATCGCTATGTCACCGCATCACCTTATAACCTGTTAGCATTTTAGTTACTGATTATGTAGGGTTACTAGGCACTGTCACAAGGGTCTATAAGGCATCAACCATACCCGATTTAAAATTTAGACGTGCCGAACAACCCTAACCAAGATCTTAGACTAGAGATTAGGCGAAATAAAGAACAAGTAAACAACTTTACTTCTAAGAGTTAGAGATTACAACCTTTGTAGTCCGTTCCTTCACTTCTAAAGCTCCGTGTTGAGATCCCATCGCTGCGATCATCGAGTACCCGGACTCTAGAGAGGCTCTATGAAGAGAAAGATGCAATCATGCTTTCGATCTTCAATAACAAAGATGATCTACATTGAAGAAACTCAAACCCAAACTCTTGCTTTGCTAATGAAGTATTAGCAAAACAAACACCCTAATCTAAGTGGCAAGAATAGATGAGGATGATGAAGTAGGAATTTAGCTCTCATTTGTTTTCAATTTCTCACTCATTTTCATCACTTATGAAAAAGCTAGAAAGCTTTTCATCAAGCAAGAAAGAAGAAGAAGATGATCAATCCCTTTTGTGATGAATAATGAATTGTTGTCATCATTGCAAATGCAACCCATGGTTAATAATCAAAAGGGCTAACCATTGTAGAGATTTAACTAGGGTAAAGGGTTTGGGTTGGGTTAGGAAATATCTCCAAAATATCAACACAAAATATCTTAGCTTAAAACAAAATAAAAGTTTCTAGAAGCTTCATGAAAGAGCTAACCCAAATCAAAGCCTAACTATGTTTAATCTCCACTAATCATGTTGCATTTGTAATCATAACTTGTTACAATATTATATATCACATATACAATATTTATTGTAACAAAATAAAATAATACAATTAACATATATCGCATATATTTCAATGTATTACCCGAGTGAGAAAAAGAATCTTTAAGTGAGCTTATATTAGTTAATGTAATTTAATATATCAAATATATAATTATACATTAAATTATCGAATCAACACTTGATCCGATAATCCGGCTATTTCATAAATAACCGACTAATATAATCTGTATCAGTTCATCGAATCAACACTTGATCCAATGACCCGGCTATATAACATATACTCGGCCGATATCTCATATCGCGAGAATCTAATACGGTATCACACACACTATTGTTCTCGGTCCCGCACATATCATATATGTGCTCCTACTCCGTTTTGCCTGAGCCAGGAAACCTCTGTGTAGGACTCTAAAGAATCGTCAATACGCCGGCAGTAGGTGATGATCATATCAAACACCCACAAGCTGCAAGCGGTCAGCTAAACGTAACAGCCACCCAGGTTGTAGGGTTCCTAGGCACCCTAATGAGGTCTCACAAGGCATCAACCATGCCAATTTCAAATTTAAACGGTGCCGAGAAACCCTAGAACGGATCGTTGGCTAGATTTCTAGGCGAAAAGTAAACTAGTTAACACTGCTTTACTAAGAGAATACGGAAATACAACCTTTGTAGATCCGGTGCTCCACCTCCACGGCTCCGCAATGAAGTCGTCTCCGCTGTCCAAATCATACCATGACTCTCACGGTGGTTTCATCGGAGAAAAGACCGGGCAAGGTCGTCGACAACGTGCCGAAGATGATCTACGTCGATGCATCACTAGATCAAGCTCCACCTTCACCAAGCTATGAAAACTTGTGAAGGAAACACACTCTACTACTTGGCAAGAGGTAGAGGATGAAGAAATAGGAAGTGGGTAGACTTTAGAATTGGATTTCTCACTCTAATTCATCAATCACCATTGATGAAGCAAGCTTTTTCTTCATTGAAGAAGATGAAGAAGAAGTAGAAAGTGTTATGATAAGTTAATTAAAAAAGAATAGAAAATCAATACTTATCATAATTCTAACTATGGTTATGTGTAGAGAATTGACCAAGGTTAAAGGAATGGTTAGGGTTAAGGATGAGATAAGAATGGTGGTCAAGGTCAAAGCTTCATGAAGCTTCAACTAAACAACAAATAAAGCCACCATTCTTTTCTCTTATCCATTTATTTTCCAAAATGTATAAACAAATAAATAAATGAATAAGGAAAAAGTAAACCCTAACCATTTCATTAACCAAGGTTTAATTCTTTACACTTAACCAAAAGGCATGCATCATCAAACATGATACAAGCAAGTGCACAAAATCATATCGCATATGCAATGCGCACATCCGAGTGAGAAAATCCATCTTAAAGTGAACCAATACTAGTTAATGCAAACTAATATATCAAATATATAATTATGCATTAAATCATTATATCAACACTTGATTTAACGATCCGGTCATATCGCATATAACCGACTAGTATCCTATGTATCGGCTTATCGAATCAATCTTCGATTCGATAACTAGGTTATATCGCATACAACCATTCGACACATTCATCGCGAGAATGGAATACGGTATCACATACACGTATTATTCTCGGTCCCGCACATATCTCATATGCGCTCCTATTGCGTTTCGCTTGAGCCAGGAAACCTCTGTGTAGGACTCTAAAGACTCGTCAATACGCCGGCAGCAGATGATGATCATATCAAACACCCACAAGCCGCAAGCGGTCTGCTAAACGTAACGGCCACCCGGGTATTGAGCGATCTGAAGATCGACGAGCAAGCCCGCTCACACTCCAGTGAATCCAACCAGTAACACTACCGTACAGTCCGGTCTGATCGTCTGATATGTCGCATATCTCGCCTAGGGGTGGTAAACGTCAAACCCCAATAGCTCGATAAGTCGTGTCGATATGAGGTCTATAACTTTTCGAGAAACTACTGGTAACACTTACCAGTAAATCTCAGCAACCCTGGCCAGGGATTTCCTGTTATAGCCAATCGAACACAGCGCAACATCAACTCCCTATACCGGGAGAGACGGATCCCCTCCTATCGCTCATTGCCTCCATGTGACTCGGGACTGTACCCAAAAACCACCGTTTTGCACGCCCTCTTGGACGTGGTAAGATGGAAATCAAAGCACAGTGGGAACCATACAAGACTCTATGACGATCTCGGGTCAACAGACTACTCTGTACCAGTGTCACCAGAGAACTGCCATCTGACGTGAGGTATAATACCATCTGGGAGTTCTCGGCGAGTCCGTCCAGTGTACCCAGTCTCCACTGAGCACCCGTATATCATCTTTGATGTCAAACACCAATGGATATGGGATCATCCATCGCCCATCTGTATGGGTCGAGAAGGTATGCGCTAGTCTACACTGGTATATCGATGCCCCGTCTCGATACACCCACGACTAGGGACTTTGAAGGATGTACTTATGGACTACCATGTACCCACTAGTATGATCCGCATCATAGTCCAGGTAGTCAAGTACAGATCCTAAGGGCTTTACCAACATGTAACAGAGAGACAATCAGTGAACACGTTAAGGTAAAGATCAACCAGATAGCATACTATCATGTCGAGCAAGAAAGTCCTCCCTATATATGTCCCAGCATCCACTACAATATACATCCTATGTACAGTAATGGCCTCTAGGGCATATATATAACTAACAATCTCCCACTTGCACTAGGGCCATCTGTAGCAGTGGTTGCAGTATCTCATACTCAACCATCCCATAATAGTCTCTCTCTGGGAACAGGCCTTTGTGAGTGGATCCGCTGTGTTGTCCTCTGAGTCTACTCTCCTAACCTCGATCTCCCTGGAGATCAACTATCTCCATGATCAGGTGATACTGCCTTAGAATATGTCTGGATCACTGATGGGACCGGCGTTCCTTGGCATAAGCCACAACTCCATTGTCACACAATGGGAGGAACATAGTTCATCTCATGAACCAATATACACCCAAACAGCCTCTTTGCTAGCATCTTTAGTAGCGATGTATCCTGCCTTTATCGTCTAGTATGCCACGGTATCTAGCTTGGAACTCTTCCAACATACCGTCCCTTTACTGAGGGTAAAGACAATGCCTGTGACTGACATTCAGTCGTCTTTATCACCCTGGAACCCTTCCAGTGATTCTCTCCAGGATCGATTGATACCACCTCACTACAACTAGTGAGAATCCTAACATCCAATTAAATCTATCTCATAGATCCAAAACTCAGGATTTAGGAGGTATCATTTTGATCCTATATGGAGAATCATAGTGATAAGCGGAGATTGATCGAGCGTAGCATAGGAAACTCCTTCCCTATCAAGAGTATGTCATCCACGTACTCTATGAGGATCGTCACCATACCCCCTACTACCCTTTTTGTTTATACAAGGTTCATCTACCATTTTGATGATGTCAACTTCTTTGACTAATCCATCAAAACAGATGTTCCAACTCCGCGATGCCTGCTTTATCCTATAAAGCATCTTGCACACGTTTCCGCTGCTCCCACTGTTTACGAAGCCCTCTGGCTGTGTACTTATAGACGCACTCTTCTAAAACATCATTTAGAAAAGCAGTCATGACACCCAACCACCAGATATCGTAGTCATGGTATGTAGCCGTGACAAGTAGGATTTGGATGGACTTAAGCATAGCTACTTGAAAAAGGTTTCATCATTATCCACACCTGGTCAATGATGCACACTTTTAACAAGTCTAGGTTTGAAAGTCTCAACTTTTCGATGTACACCAAGTAATCTTCTCAAGATATACTTGCTCCTGATGGGGATTTAACCCTTCAGATATTGCAACCAAAGTCCATGCTTTGTTGGTGTACATGGATTCCATCTCAGATCGCTAAACATCCAGCCATTCTTACAGAGACTTACTCTCGATGGCCAGCTCGAAGCTAGTTGGGTCATCATCTCATGATGCAATCCTCGCTCCCACTGTCATCGAGAAACCGAAGTATCTCTCAGGTGGGTGAGGAACCCTACTAGATCGGCGGAGAGGCTGAGGTTCGTTGGTATCTATTGAATCCTTTGGTTCTTTCAAATCATCAGCTGCAGTTTGTATAGCTGGAACCTTTCCAGTTCTACATAACAGATCTTGCCTCGAGCTTTTCCGGATTTTGTTTTTCAGACATAGGCTGGACAACCCCAAATCTTAACCAACTTAAGATATGGGCTCTTCCCTTTCCATATCAAATATGAAGTGGTAGGCAACTGATTTGATTCGAACCTTATTCAATAGGTATGCAGCTTCTCAAGTGCATAACTTCCAAAAAGGAAACAGGTAACTCAGTAGTACTCATCATAGAGCACACATTATCACATAGGGTGTGATTGCTCCGCCCCGATATACCATCGTGCTATGGTGTATACGGAGGAGTAATGCTGAGAGAGAATCTCATTCTCCTTTAGAATAGTCCAGGATTTCCGTGCTCAAGTATTCTCCTCCTTGATCTCATCAAAGGACATAATACTTATACCCGTATTCTGGTTCTCTACTTCTCGCTTATATTCTGCGAATATCTCAAAAGGTTCAGACTTGTGTTTCAACAGGAACATATGTCTGAATCTTGAGAGATTATCAGAGAACGTAATGAAGTATAAAGAACCGGTCCTGGCATGTGTAGACTGGGGACCTACATACATCAACATGCATCATCCCAAGAGTTCACTAACTCTTTCTCTGTTTCTAATAAACAGAGCTGGTGTCATTTTATCTTTGTGACATGACTGGCAAGTTTCACAAGATGTAGATTCAAACTGATTTAAATATGCATCTACATGTAACTTCAGCTAGTCGGGTCACATTGATCTGACCTAGTCTACAATACCTTAAGAAGAATTCGTTCATTTCTGAACTCTTCCTCTTGTGTGTGTTCCGTATACTAAGAACTGTAGTTTGATTTAGAACATCAATGCTTTTAGATAACGTGCCTGAACCGATCAACTTTTGATATAGGAAATGTTCAAAACATTTTCCATCAATACAAAATTATATCCTTTCTTTTCTAACAAAGAGAGTGATATGATTTGGTATATCAGGTTCGGTATCTAATAACATTCGTTCAGAATCAATGTATTGGTAATACAGGGTGACAGTGACCAATAGACTTGGCTGCAACACTTGCCCCGTTTTCTGCCTCATGAAACTTATCACCCGTTCTCAGTTCTCTACCTTTCTGTAGCCCTATGTAACAGATTACATATCTGGGATCCTGATCTGGTATCACATACCCAGGACGTAGAGGATACAGAGAAACAGTTCTTTGTAACGAACACACCCGAAGATGATGCATCAGCATGCACTCTCTTCGTTTGGGCGGCACGGGAATTCTGGTAATCCCCAATTTCCTGCTCTGTCTTATAACAATTATAAGTTGGAGCGGGACCAACGTTCCCCAGCTCAGTATAACAAGCGGGTTCGGTCAAATATCCGTATTATTATCTTGATTAAGGCGTGATATGGTCGCTACCTGGATAGAGAGAGAAGAAAACACTCAGCGTGCGCTCTTGCAAGAATAGATTGGTTATTATTTTATCTAATCAGGATGGCTCCCACTGCTTTTTATCAAATCTTCCTTCAAACCCTAAAAGGAAAGACTAGCCGGGATTAATTACACACTACAAGTTCGCCAATCTTTCAGCCAGGCCAGTGTCGGTACTTTGAGAGAGGTCCCCCGTGCTTTCGCACGAGCCTAATTAATGTAAACCTCGTTTTCCCAGAGGCGTAACCCCGTTGACACCTTTCTAGACACCTACTTGATCGGCTAATTATAATGTATAAAACTCTCCCAGGAGTAACACTTACTCGCAGCGGGTATCGGGATCCAACTATCTCATAGAAGGTATGCAATCTCATTGCAAATTTCAACACTTGAAATTCCCGATAATATTTTGCCCCTAGCAGCTATATGACCTTAACATAGTCAACAAATCATAAGTGCTAGTCAAGTTCAACCCGTCATTTCCTGATTGAATTAAACCCACCCGCACGACCGTTAACATAGTCAACAAAGTCGCACGACTACCCTAATCCAATCACATCATATGCTTATGCAGATAAGCACTAATTAGCTACCGCACACTACGCCTTAACATAGTCAACAAACGTAGCACGAATACTAACTAGTACTTATCTGAAATGACGGAGGGCTACGACAGGTTTTTCTGAAAACCTATTGCGTAATGAACTTGATATCGTTGTAGGATCGAATGAATTTTGAAATGGAGTGTTTTTTAGGCTTTTCTAGTTTTGCTAAAGGAGTCACTCCCGGTGAAGGGATCGTCGGTCCTTTCCTCGTCGAATGAGGTGCGGGATATATCATATATATCACTGTGCAAAGCAAAAACACTTAAAAGCAATCAAAAGACAAACCGAGTGTGTAGCATCTGCCAGTTATTGCTAAAGGAGTCACTCCCGGTGAAGGGATCTCGGTCCTTTCCTCATCGAATAAGGTGCAGGATATATCACATATACCGCTGTGCAAAGCAAGAACTGTAGCTACCTGTTTTATTTTGAAATTCGATTCTACAACATCTTATGTTTCTTTTATTTCATTAATCACATTAATGAAGTCCCATCATTTAAGTACCTAATCATCACAGATAAATACGACGTACACTTATGCCATCCGCATTCGCCTCGATGTCCCCTCGTGCACCGTTAGGTTAGGTAACTAACGGCAGAGCGGGGCAGGGCTAGCGCGGGTGTAAAACATAAGTAACGTCTATGTAATATATCTTATATACTATATACTGTATCTATCACAGAACATCACATGATCACATCACAGATATCGCAGCAGAAGAAACATATGAAATATTGGATATACTAGGACGTCCGTGTTTTCAATACGAGCCAGTATAAAACACGGATTCCACGGTCACGATGAATAGCCAAACCCACACCCCTAGACCCCTACGAGAGCGGCAAGCAACCCTACCAATTCTAGAGTTAAGAGACCCGGACTCGACTCCTCGAGTTGGTCTCCCACTGGACTCCAGAACCCGGTTACTTGTGCCCTCCTCCTTGGGTCTATCCTAGTGCGGAAAAGTAAATAATATACAAAAGGTGACATCTTCCGCAACCTGGAAGTGCCCCAATAAAAGAATATTACATACAAGTTTTTACATGAATGAAAATGAAAAACACTCATCTCACATAAAAACCCCCGGCTATTCAAACACGACGATCCAATATAACATATCCAGCAACACATAACATCACATGTCATCAACGTAAGTAAATATGTCCATCCCAATTGTCGTTGACATATAGCAACGAAACCGGCGATATCACATATTACACTTACGGTCACAGAAAAGAAAGTGTAAAACTACAACAGTTGGAATCCGCAACCACCTCAGACATCGCATGCCTGACCAAATGAATTACTTAGACATCGCATGCCTAACAATTATAAACCCCGCATTTTAGTCTCATTATCGAAAACACTTTTCAATACCATGTCGGGCAATTCAACAGGATTCCCGACATCCTGATCGAATGCTCGTCGCAAACTTCAGTAGGCGGCCACACCCCCGATACCGTCGACGAAGTGCACTAAGGCGGAACACCGCTACCGCGAGCACCCGGACGGATGCTTTCGGCGATGGGGTTCTCCTACAGTCACTTGGTCGGGGCTATGGAGTGAGGCTGTCTATTAAGTTTACCCGGCGAGTATCCGCGTACGCTACGTGATTGCGACGGACTTTTGATCACATCAAAATTCCGTGGCAACCGATCAAGTGAGACTAAACTGCTATGTTTATAACATTCATTCAGTTATCACATAACTACTTGTGAATTCCAATTATTGTATCACATTCCAGATAATTAGAAAATGTTAGACTTTCCGATCGAACAATCGAACACCCAAGTTTTCCCGATACAGATCAACACATGAAATATGAGTCTAACAACATTCAGTTCGTGCCTCAGTACCAACGGTCCAGCCGTAGAAGGGTCAAGCCAACGCCTCACATGTGGCACGCCGTACTGCCCCAAACCCGAAGGTTCAAAGGGCGGTTCAAGACGGTCACATAATCGAGTTAAGGTTTGTTGTCTTCTAGAGGGACATCGCGTTACTTGCACTACTTAAAACATCGTTAAACTACGGAAAAATCCAACACTTGGAAATTTCCCGACAGGGGAAAAATTGGGTATTTATATCCGGTCGAACTTTTTAACATATTCAAGAATTTATCCGGAAAGCCACATAGACAAAATTTGATACCCCGATCGAAACACCGAATCCCCAAATCATTCCCAGAAAATTCAACTCTAGAAAAAATATTAAAAATTTCCAGAAGACTCAGCATTACAAAACATGAATTACTGTGCAAGCCACGTGGAGTAACTCAACACAGTGGCCGCGGAACCGCCGCGAATCCCATGGTGGGGGCGCGGTTCCGCGCCTCTGTAGTCGAGTTACTATCACGTGCTTCACAGTAACTCATCCAATTACCTGCTGAATTTTTTGGTAATTTTTAATCTGGAAAAACTCACTGTTTTCAAAAAAGTACAGAGAGCAAGAACGGAATTGGGTTTCGGGTTCGTTCGGATTTCAAATTCCGTCTAGACTTCGCCTAAGGCTCTAGCTAGGCTCTGATACCACTGTAGGGTTCCTAGGCATCCTAATGAGGTCTCACAAGGCATCAACCATGCCAATTTCAAAAAATCTAGGTGCCGAGAAACCCTAATACGGACCGTTGGCTAGAAATCTAGGCGAAAAACAATCTAGTTAACAACTTAACTAATGGGATATCGGAAATACAACCTTTGTAGATCCGGTGCTCCACCTCCACGGCTCCGCAATGAAGTCCTCTCCGCTGTCCAAATCATACCATGACTCTCACGGTGGTTTCATCGGAGAAAAGACCGGGCTAGGTCGTCGACAACGTGCCGAAGATGATCTACGTCGAAGCATCACTAGATCAAGCTCCACCTTCACCAAGCTATGAAAACTTGTGAAGGAAACACACTCTACTACTTGGCAAGAGGTAGAGGATGAAGAAATAGGAAGTGGGTAGACTTTAGAATTGGATTTCTCACTCTAATTCATCAATCACCATTGATGAAGCAAGCTTTTTCTTCATTGAAGAAGATGAAGAAGAAGTAGAAAGTGTTATGATAAGTTAATTAAAAAAGAATAGAAAATCAATACTTATCATAATTCTAACTATGGTTATGTGTAGAGAATTGACCAAGGTTAAAGGAATGGTTAGGGTTAAGGATGAGATAAGAATGGTGGTCAAGGTCAAAGCTTCATGAAGCTTCAACTAAACAACAAATAAAGCCACCATTCTTTTCTCTTATCCATTTATTTTCCAAAATGTATAAACAAATAAATAAATGAATAAAATGAATAAGGAAAAAGTAAACCCTAACCATTTCATTAACCAAGGTTTAATTCTTTACACTTAACCAAAAGGCATGCATCATCAAACATGATACAAGCAAGTGCACAAAATCATATCGCATATGCAATGCGCACATCCGAGTGAGAAAATCCATCTTAAAGTGAACCAATACTAGTTAATGAAAACTAATATATCAAATATATAATTATGCATTAAATCATTATATCAACACTTGATTTAACGATCCGGTCATATCGCATATAACCGACTAGTATCCTATGTATCGGCTTATCGAATCAATCTTCGATTCGATAACTAGGTTATATCGCATACAACCATTCGACACATTCATCGCGAGAATGGAATACGGTATCACATACATGTATTATTCTCGGTCCCGCACATATCTCATATGCGCTCCTATTTCGTTTCGCTTGAGCCAGGAAACCTCTGTGTAGGACTCTAAAGACTCGTCAATACGCCGGCAGCAGATGATGATCATATCAAACACCCACAAGCCGCAAGCGGTCTGCTAAATGTAACGGCCACCCGGGTATTGAGCGATCTGAAGATCGACGAGCAAGCCCGCTCACACTCCAGTGAATCCAACCAGTAACACTACCGTACAGTCCGGTCTGATCGTCTGATATGTCGCATATCTCGCCTAGGGGTGGTAAACGTCAGACCCCAATAGCTCGATAAGTCGTGTCGATATGAGGTCTATAACTTTTCGAGAAACTACTGGTAACACTTACCAGTAAATCTCAGCAACCCTGGCCAGGGATTTCCTGTTATAGCCAATCGAACACAGCGCAACATCAACTCCCTATACCGGGAGAGACGGATCCCCTCCTATCGCTCATTGCCTCCATGTGACTCGGGACTGTACCCAAAAACCACCGTTTTCCACGCCCTCTTGGACGTGGTAAGATGGAACTCAAAGCACAGTGGGAACCACACAAGACTCTATGACGATCTCGGGTCAACAGACTACTCTGTACCAGTGTCACCAGAGAACTGCCATCTGACGTGAGGTATAATACCATCTGGGAGTTCTCGGCGAGTCCATCCAGTGTACCCAGTCTCCACTGAGCACCCGTATATCATCTCTGATGTCAAACACCAATGGATATGGAATCATCCATCGCCCATCTGTATGGGTCGAGAAGGTATGCGCTAGTCTACACTGGTATATCGATGCCCCGTCTGGATACACCCACGACTAGGGACTTTGAAGGATATACTTATGGACTACCATGTCCCCACTAGTATGATCCGCATCATAGTCCAGGTAGTCAAGTACAGATCCTAAGGGCTTTACCAACATGTAACAGAGAGACAATCAGTGAACACGTTAAGGTAAAGATCAACCAGATAGCATACTATCATGTCGAGCAAGAAAGTCCTCCCTATATATGTCCCAGCATCCACTACAATATACATCCTATGTACAGTAATGGCCTCTAGGGCATACATATAACTAACACAGGTATTGAGCAATCAGAAGATCAACAAGCAAGCCTGTACATTCTCCCGTGAATCCAACCAGTAACACTCCTGTACAGTTCGGTCTCTTCGTCTGATATGTCGCATATTTCGCCTAGGGGTGGTAAACGTCAGACCCCAGTAGCTTGATAAGTCGTGTCGATATGAGGTCCATAACAGTTCAAGAAACTACCGATAACACTTACCAATAAATCTCAGCAACCTTGGCCAGGGATTTCCAGTTATAGCCAATCGAATACAGCGCAACATCAACTCCCTATACCGGGAGAGACGAAACCCCTCCTATCGCTTATTGCCTCCATGTGATTCGGGACTGTACCTAAAAGCCACCGTTTTGCACGCCCTCTTGGATGTGGTATGATGGAAATCAAAGCACAGTAGGAATCACACAAGACTCTATGACGATCTCGGGTCTACAGACTAACCTGTACCAGTGTCACCAGAGAACTGCCATCTGACGTGAGGTATAATACCATCTGGAAGTTCTCGGCGAGTCCGTCCAGTGTACCCAGTCTCCACTGAGCACCCGTATACCTTCTCTGATGTCAAACACCAATAGATATGGGATCATCCATCGCCCATCATATGGGTCAAGAAGCGCATACGCTAGTCTACTCTGGAGTATCGATACCATGTATTGGCACTCCCACGACTAGGAACATTTGAAGGATGTACTTGGCGACTACACTATCCCCACAAGTATGATCTGCATCATAGTCCTGGTAGTCAAGTACTCATCCTAAGGGCTTTATTAACATGTGACATAGAGACAATCAGAGTACATGTTAAGATAAAGGGTAACCAGATAGTATACTATCATGTCGAGCAAGAAAGTCCTCCCTATATATGTCCAAGTATCCACTACAATAAACAACGTATGTACAGTAATGGCCTCTAGAGCATACATATAACTAACAGATTAGTACACATTACCACATATTAGTGTAGATATTTCATGTTCTTTACCTTGCTACACGATATGCTCATATGAACACACTTGTTGTGCAGTACAGTATTGTTCTGTGCCTATACATATTATTTCATTACTGCCATGCTTTATGAGATTATGATTTCATAAGATTTCTGGATCTGAGAAACCGTGAATATTATTTGAAAACTTGTGATTGTTTTAAAAACGCGGTTTCTCTTGATATGATATTTCGACGTCTACCATGAGATTTCTTGGTACTGAGCTATGATGATTATCTGAATCGAGGCAGGAGGAGGAACCGATTGTGGATATATGGTAGACCCGGTACGGTTTCTCGGGACAAGAATATCGTATAGAAAGGCGTTGAGCCTAGCAAAGGAACACTACCTACCTGTGACAGTACTGGGATCGGCGAATATCCGGAGGATACCGACCGGAGTGATATGAAACAGATGGATATGAGGACCGATCTGATGAGACGGTGTCTGAGATATGAGGGCTAATCCGATGAGACGGCGCCTGAGATATGAGGGTTTATGCGTCGATGCTTGACACGGATTTTATGATGATTTCGAGTGTCAATGCTAGACACTCAGGATTTTATGATGGTTTTGAGTGTCGTCGATGGACGCTCCATGGATGATATGTATATACACACGATATGGATGACTTAGTATCACATATTGACACAGACACTGTATTATATTATTATACTTATGTATACACAATCACCTTGATACTACACGGTATAATATTATTATATTATTGTATGACTTAGGTGATCTTCATACATTCGGTTTCTACCTGATGATGTTTTCTGCTCATGAGTTAGCAACTCACCCCCATTGTGCCATAGTTTTCTTGCATGATCGACCGTTCGAACCGATAGCGGTTTGTTGGCACATTCTTTTTTTGGGTGATTTTGCTTGGTAGGTGGGTTACACTATAGATCGTAACCACCATTGTATATTTTATATTCATTGTATCTAGTTAAAAGCTTTATCAACCGGACTATATATATTTGTTAGACTTAGAGATCTGTTGTATATTCTTTGGGCTTAGTGGCGAGACTTGTATTATTCTTATATTGGATTTGATGATGTTTGGTTTTCTTTACTCTTTTTCTGTGATTGATTTTCGTCTTGGGCGTCGTATACTTATTTGCATGGTTGTGGTTCCGCTGATTGCCGAAGAGCTAGCTCCTGTTTGGGGATGTCTATATTATTCTTATTATGTAATGGTTTTGATCAAATTTACAAAGGAGGTGCTGCCCAAATTTCAAATGACGAAAATATTTTCAAATTATAATATATAATCCACTTGTGTTTCAAACGAACATTATTTATACTTTAAAAAGAAGAACTTGATTTCCGGTATACCCCTATTTCAAAACTTCACCTCCACAAGCGATCGCTCAACATAGGCTAGCTCGGCCTCCGAAGAATTGGAGAATCCGCTTTTTTCCTAAAAACATTTAGATTTCTGGGTTTTCGGCTTACTTGGGTTACGGTGGGGTCCTATAGACTTCACGTGATCTAAGTGTCGATCACGTGCCATTTCCGGGTCGTGACAGTATACTGCACGGACTCGCCGAGAACTGGCTAGATAGTTTTATACATATCGTCGGATAGAAGTTCTCTAGTGACATGAGTACAGATAGTCTGTCGACCTGAGATCATCATTTGTCTCGTGTGAGTTCCCACTGTGCTTTGATTACTACCCTACCATGGCTCTACTGAGTCGTGCAAACAAGTTTTAGTTGGGTACAGTCCCGAGCCACATGGAGGCAGGGAGTGATTGTTGGGGATTCATCTCTCTCGGTATAGAGAGTCGATATCGCGCTGTGTTCGGCTGGCCAACACCATAAGTCTCTGGCCCAAGCTGTTGAGAATTACTGATAGTTAGATCAGTAGATTCTCGGATGATCTTGATCCACATCGGCATGACTTTTCAGGTTAATAGGGGTAAAATGTTTTCCACCCCTAGACTCGGTATGCGATACTTTTAGACGAACAGACCTGACTGTATGGAGATTCTCACGGACAGGCTCAGTACGGGTCCGGATGAGTTATCTCATCGGCCTTCTTTTCGACAGGTACCTGGATAGTCGTTACGTACAGCTAGTACTACTGACGTGCTAGTGGTTAAACCCACTACCAGCGTACTGTCGAGGTAGAGGTCGTATGGTTATACGTGCAGTGTTCCGATCATATACATATACTTGCTACACAAATTTATGTTCAAACGGTTAATACTGGCGGGCTTAGGATTAAGCCGCATTATTGAATCAAGTATTGATTTAATAATGATCTAGTATTATATTATTGGATTATTTTATTTCTTGGTATTCGTATTTTTTGTAGTACGAATATGGATATGTATATACAGTGGGGGTATTTTTGTATTTATACTAGAATGCTTTTAGAAGAGGACACCTCATTTTGTGTAATTCTATTTATTATAAATAGATAATGAAGTGGAGGGGTGAGGTGTTTTTAAGCATGGCATGAAGCATGTCTATTATTTTTATTTATTCATTTGTGATAACTATTCAAGCATGGCTAATATTATTTATCGTGAAAAGAAATGCTTGATAGTTTTCACGTAGCCATTCTTCACAACACTTTAACTTAGCCATTCTCTCTTCTCCTTTGAGCTGTTCTTCTTCCTCATACCCTAACCCTCTCATAAGTTGAGAAATATGGGTTATTTGAGATAAACAAATCTAATAAACACACTCTACATCTCCTAAACCGCCTAGATTAGCAAATTAAGTAATTTAGTTACCTCATTTTTTTAGGTTGAAACTTGAATCAAAACTCTCGGGTGGATCGTCTTCGACGCAAGAAGGCCGACGACCAACCTCGATCCCGACAGACGAGGAGCTTAAGAAGAGGATTAAGAAGACCCGAAGAACTTGATCACATAGGTATAATCTCTTTCATAGTAGATTAGAACCAATGAAGATTTTACTAGTTAGGGCTTATAGTTGTTCTTGGGATTATAGTCGATGTTGCCCGCTTTAAAATTGTTTTTTTGAAAATTCCGCCTCTCTACAAACCCAATAGAGTATGCGACATCGACTAACAAAAACTTGTATTTATTTTGTGGATTCAGAGACGAGACTTGTATGTTATTCTTTTAGATGTCGAACTTGGATATAATCGACTTGATGATACCTATAGTATTTTTCTTACTTATTCTTGTATGTTCTTCTTTTACTGTGTGGTTGTGATTCCGCTGATTGGACGATGAGATAGCTCCCAATTGGGGACGCTGATATGTGTGTATGTGTACTGTTTTTTATCAAAATTTACAAAGGAGCTGCTGCCTGATTTTTAAACGACATATGTGTTTTTAAACAAATATTATTTATACTTTAAAAAGGAACCTGGTTTCATTTAATAACCCTTTTTTTTAAAACTCCACCTCCACTATTTCTTTAAAAATGTTTAGATTCCTGGTTTTTGACTTACTTAGGTTACGGTGGGGTTCTATAGGCTTCACGTGATTCGAGTGTTGGTCACGTGCTTTTTTCCGGGTCGTGATAAATCTATACAGGACTGACAAACGAGCGCATTCATATCTCAATAGGGTGGCGAAAAACATTCTACAGATTCTGACACGTCTGGTGGGACCTATCTCTCCTCCCATCTTCTAGTCAAGAGATCAAGCAAACTCAGCCAAGACATACGTTTTGGTCTTTAATACTCTTTCATTCTCATCATCAACTCTCAACAACAATCAACAATGATGGCATTTTGAATGCTTGTTAGTCGCAAGTAACTGATGATGACCAAGGTCCGCTCGCCGTTCTTTACTTCTACCTTGTGTTCAGATGCCAACAAAGAACTGCTTCACATACCTACTCCATAAGTTACGTCTGAAATGACATTAAATTAAATTTCTCAACCTTCCAAGTCATGTCCGAAATGACATTAAACTAAAATTTCTCAAGCTTTCAAGTTACATCTGGAATGACTTTAAACTAATGTATGTTAAATTTCCGGGAAAACATGCTTGACTTCCAACGTGACCACTGTCGCATATACAATTAAGGCTACCACCAAAGTGATTCTCCCGTCAAGCCTCATGCAACAGGGGGCAGGACATCCGATCCAATTCGGGCCTATCATATTCTCTTCAACCTCCACCAGCGTCCCTGCCGAGGAGACTCCAATGAGCTGAATCAATAGACTGGCCTAAAAAAAGAAAAAGAAAAAGGCCGAACATCATAACCGCAAGGATGTCCGAACCAAAGCACAAATCGGTTTTTGAACGGCTTTCTATCTCTCCATCCGGGGGGAAAGTCATCAACTCACAGGGGGCAACAAGACGTTCTAGGCCAGCCCAAGCAAAGCCCATGATGACCGCAAACGAAAGTGTCTTCTCTAGACTGTCTATCGGCCAGCCTGAAACGGCCGCCAAGAAAGCATATGCCTGCCAATCCCGTATAACAGAAGAGTTGAAGCAGAAACAGCTCAGATACTGAGCCAATAAGAGGGCTAAGGTTCCCGCTGAATCAGAGTTTGTCGAGTTCCAAGAACATACCTCCCCCGCGACAAAAGTCAAATTTGCCGTAAAAATCAACAATTCTTTCAAACCCCTAGGGTCGGCGGAGAAGTATGCTATGGCTGCGCAGATCAAGAAGATGGCGATTCAAAGAGTTCTGCAAAGAGGTGCGTCTAAACCCCGGAATCAAAAGCATAGCACAGTCGAATCAAGGACATGCCAAGATCCACTCACCGAGCAAAATCAAAGAAAGAACTCGAACAGAGGGTACCAGTTATATCTAAAACCCTGGTCGGACCGACTGCTCTCAACGCTTGTCCTTCCTTAAAAGGAACAGGCTACAACAATAGTCCAAAAGGCCAGCAAATATCTCTGCCAATGATGTGGCAATGGACGGATATAAAATCCACATAGTCTATATATTGGGACCCGAAAGAACAAGTCCTCCTATGCTTCACAACCATGATAAAGATATGGTTGCCACTGCCCAATCCCGAATTGGTTCAGAAGACTCTACTTGGACATCTGGACAAAAAGAACCCACAATTCCTGAGGAGTTAGATAGTAGTGATAGCCCGATCTCTGTCCATAAAAATACGGAACGAGTAATGTTCCTACATCTTCAGAAGCAGCTTCATGACAAATACAAGGCATCGATAAGGCTAAATAAAGAATAAGCACACCACTCCGACCCCTAAGTCATTAAATCGGAAGTTTAAAAAAAGGGTCAGTCCACAAGCGATGGGGACACAAATGAAAACGTGAAAAGGCTTCGTGAGTAAAATCAGCTAGACTACCCACGAGCTTGTGAAAACCCATAAGGGCGCAAACTCGTACACAAAAAAAAGATCCCTAAGTGGTTAAACTGGGAATAGATGACCCATAAGTCATTAAACTGGAAACAAATAAAATCCTTTAAAGGCGAATGATGGGTCGCTCCTAGCACTATTTTAGTGTAGCGTTGCAGACACCAACCAAACTCCAAATCCCCCAAATCCTTCAATGACAAATGATGAGTCGCTCTTTGCACTATATTTCAATGTTAGCGTGCTGATGCTGAACCAAAACAAAAATTGCACGTTCTCCCAAGACAAATGATGAATTGCTCCTGACACCCGTGCTTCAATGTTAGCAACGCTGATGCCATCCCGAAATCCAAAATTTCAACCCCAAAAAAGGTCAGTCCACAAGCGAAAGGGGCGTGAATAAAAACCTAAAAAGGTTTTGTGAGTAAAAATAGTTGGACTATCCATGAGCTTGTGAAAACCCGCAAGGGCCCAAATTCGTTCAAAGAAAGGTGCTTCCTAGCTCAGAAGTCCTGCCAAACAGGAAAAAATCAGACAGGTTAAATCAAAAGTCTCACCCGACAGTGCTTTCAAACTCAAAAGTCCCGCTGGACAGAGGAGAAAATCCCAAAACAAATCACATCAACAAGTCAATCAACTGCCTTCCTCATCAAAATTATGATCCTCCTTGGAAGGTCTGCCCCGCGTCGGATTCATGCTCCGTCTCGCAAAGTCTGCTCCCACGTCGAAATCATGCTCCGCCTCGGAAAGTCTGCACCGCATCGGAATTATGCTCCACCTCGGAAAATCAAGCCCCGTGTCGAAATCATGCTCCGTTTCAGAAATTCTGCAGCGCTTCGGAATTATGCTATGCCTTGGAAAATCAAGCCCGCATCGGAATCATGCTCCGCGTCGGAAAGTCTGCTCCCGCGTCGTAATGATACTCCGCCTCGGAAAATCAAGCCCCGCGTCGGAATCATGCTCCGCCTCGGAAAATAAAGCCCCGCGTCGGAATCATTCTCCGCCTCGAAAAGTCTGCACCGCGTCGGAATCATGCTCCGCCTCGAAAATTCTGCCCCCGCGTTCTGCCATGGTAAACCAAGCTCCGCATCGGAATTATGCTCCGCCTCAAAAAGTTTGCTCCTACGTCGGAATCATGCTCCGTATCGGAAAGTCGAACTCTGCGTTGGAATCAAGCTCCATTTCATAACCAACCCCCTGTCGAAATCAAGCTCCACCTGCTGTGTCGGAATCAGCATCCGTCTCAGAACCAACCTCTGTCGGAATCAAGCTCCGCATGCTACGTCGGAATCAAGCTCTGTCTTAGAACCAATTTTCTATCGGAATCAAGCTCCACCTGCTCCGTCGAAATCAAGTTCTGTCTCAGAACCAGCTCCTGCGCCGGAATTAAGTTTCGCCTCAGGATCAAATTAACCCTCGCCCTCTGCGTCGGAATCAAGTTTCGTCTCGGAAAGTCAACCTCTGAGTCGGAATCAAGTTCCATCTCAAAATCAATCTCCGTGTCGGAATCAAGTTTCGTCTCAAAATCAACCTCCGCATCGGAATCATGTTTCGTCTCGGAAATTCAAACCCTGCGTCGGAATCAAGCTCTATCTCAAAATCAACATCCATGTTGGAATCAAGTTTCGTTTCGGAAAATCAAACTCTGTATCGGAATCAAGTTTCGTCTCAGAGTCAACTCATGCGCCGGAATCAAGTTTCGCTTCAGGACCAAACCAACCATCTATCTCCCAATCGGAATCAAGCTCCGTCATGAAATATATGCACCCGTGTCAGAATCATACTCCATCTCGGGACATCGACTTCCACGTCATTAAAAAAGAACTAAGTCAACCTATCTATGAATGAAAATCTATCAATTTTATGCACACGATCCATACACGTGCGCATTTATTGATGGGGCACTTTATTGGGATCAAAATTTACCCTCCGTGGTCAAAATCAAAATTTGAAGGTCAAAGTCAACAAGTTAAAGTCAACATCCAAGGAAGTCCGGATCCGACTAACCCGGGTCCGACCCTAAAGAATCGGGCTTGCGCCCAAACCATTCCAAGCCCAAGTCAAACCCAATTACAAAAGCCGGCCATGAAGAAGAGAAGAAAAGAGTCATTCAAATAAATAAATTTATCTGTAATTTTTATTTATGAATAAATGTAAATGAATGGGCAAAAACCCAATATTGTAAAGCCAAAGGGCCCAAATGTAAAGTGAAAAGCCTGTATAAGACTCTCATGCAATGAAAACAAAACAAGACTTTTTCCTCACCTAAAAATCCAGGATTTTATGGTGTATATGCTTTTCCTCTCTCTGCCATCTCTCAGGTAGGTCTTTTTTTCCCTTTTTAAAATGTAAATTATTTTCTTGATTTAAAGCGGAAGAAGATTCGTTATCTTTCTCATTAAGGTCCTCCTTAGTTTTCAAAAGAAAAATCACATCAAAGAGCCTCTGTTCTATCTTTAAAAAAAAAAAGATTCAGCTATTCATCTTCGTTTTCGTTTTTTTCTTTTTAAAATAAAAAATATACATCAAAGATCTCACTGTTTTCTCCTCCTCACTATTCATTCAAGTCCAAAAAGAAAATAAAGAGAAAGAGGCAAAGGAGGCATATCTCCAAAGAATATGGAAGATCATTTTTTTTATTTAATATTCAAATCAAAGTCTTACAGATAAAAAAGGAAGGGGGTTTCTTTGGGGCTTGATGGGAACCGCAGGAGGGTGACCCCATTAAAAGAAAAGTCTTTGGGATTTTTCTTTGGGGAAACCCTTGGGAAGGTGGCTTGAGAATGCAGATTTTGATCCGTATTTCTCTTTCGGTAACTCAGGAATAGGGAATTTGGTCCGTATTTCCTTTTTTGCTGGGTACGGAGTTTTCCGTATTTCACATCTTCGTACGATATATCGACGGATGTAGCAGTCATGCTGTCAACATTCTGTCGATATATATCCCATTTACCAAGTTAAACATAATATGAAAAGTGAAAAAAAAAAACATACATACACGTGTTTTAAAAATAAATTATAGAGGTTAATCAAAGTTTGGAACGAACCGTCGGGATCCTCACAAGCAGAGAGGTCGTCGCTGTTAAAACAAATTTTTTTAGAAGAACCAAAAATGTTCGGACCTGCTTCTCGGGAGGAACGGGAGCCTCTCCATGTGGGGAGGTGCGGGTACCTTCCCACATGGAGAGAGGCACCCGCAGTTCGCATGGGAGGGGCCGTCTATTCTAAGGATTTCCCTTAGGGCCTGTTTGGTTGCATGATTATGAAATTTGGATTCCAAAATAGTACGGTTGAAATTTTTGGATTTGTTAATTTGTTGTTTGGTTGGTTTTGGATTCCTAGTATTGGATTTGTAGATCATTGTAATTTTTGTTTGGTTGGTGAAAATAAAGTGAGATTTGGATTTGAGGATTTTAGAGAGAGATAAATAGAGAGAGGATTATTAAATAAATAAAGTACACGGGTCCCATCTAAAAGTACAATGAATAGTTCCAAATTCTTGAAAATCCTTTAAAAAATTTAGGATTCAAGAATCCTTGCTTTGTGGTGGCCCCCCATAAAAAACAAAGGAATCCTAGAAATCTAAATTTATCAACCAAACACAAAATTATGCAATTCTAGGATTCCACGATCCAAATTCATACTAATCCTGCAACCAAGCAAGACTTTATGGGGCTGTTTGGTTGCAAAATTATGAAATTTAGATTCTAAAATAGTGCGGTTGAAAATTTCTAGATTTGGTAATTTGTTATTCGGTTGGTATTGGATTCCTTGTATTGGATTTGTAGATCCTTATAATTTTTGTTTGGTTGGAGAAAAAAAGTGGGATTTGGATTTTAGAATTTTAGAGAGAGATAAATAGAGAAAGGATTTTAAATAAATAAAGTATCCGGATCCATCTAAAAGTACAATAAATAGTGCCAAATCCTTGCAAATTCTCAAAAAAAATTAGGATTCAAGGATCCTTGTTTTGTGGTGGGACCCCCATAAAAAACAAAGGAATCCTACAAATTCAAATCTCACAACCAAACACAAAGTTATGGAATATTCTCAAATTTTTGGATTCCACAATCCAATTCTTTCATAATGCTACAACCAAACAGGCTCTACAGGGACCGGAGAAATCCCGTGTATATAAATATTTTTTTTTAAAAAAAAGAAATAAAAAAGAGTAAAAGTAGAATAAAAAATATTATGAACAAGTAAAAGGGACAAAAATAAAAATGAAACGAACACACATTTGTTCCTATTTTCAAGCACTAAACATTCCACGCCGAGTTTCCATGATTTGCACGATCCGTTAATCGAAGGTTCCCTCGTTTCGGAGCGAGAGATAATTAATGACAGTTTTGTCCGCGGCTGTTGGAAATTAGAATCCTCATAATCAATAAATCTCAGCCTATCCCCGGCAGGGGAAATCTGTACAGGCCTAATAAGCAAGCGTAATTCTATCTCAATAGGATGATGGAAAACACTTTACAAATAGGATTCCATAGTATTAGATTTTTCTTTGCTTTGAATATTAGGTTAAAAATGTTTAAAGAAGTGTCATTTTAAAATAACGAACCCCATAAAAAAGAGGAAGAAAAAGAACCAAGCAAGTGATCAATAGACATACAGAGCATTCATTCACCAAGAAGATCACTAGGATTCCAAAAAAAAAAAAAATCAAATTTAATGAACATATATTGATTTAAATGTTTGAAGAATTGCCTATAATTGCATATCCAGCTTTTCTTAGTTTTCTTTTCTTGGATAAGTTAAAATTCGTCTATTAAACAATGACCTCCCCCTATCAAAAGTAATCATTCCCATTACTAAGAAGCAAGTGGAGCCAAAAATATGTGAATATGTAAATAAGTTAAAATTCGTCTATTAAACAATGACCTCCCCCTATCAAAAGTAATCATTCCCATTACTAAGAAGCAAGTGGAGCCAAAAATATGTGAATATGTAACCCAGAATGTTTGAGTTAATGATTATAGCATGGTGACACAAGTTACGGTCCAAACTAGCATTAAAATAAATTATGTAATCAATTAACCATAATCAGACAAGGGCTATCAGTATCATTGCTAGTTTGCTGCTGTACTTCTCTAATAAAATCTTGGAAATTTTGTTAAGCCTTTGATCATGTGATATTTTGATAAAAACACATTTGCAATATGAATTCAATTGTGCATTGTTAGAATACCCATCGTGTACATGAGTTTATTATATATAATTAAATATTTAATAGGAGTGTAATAACAAAATGACTTTGCATAAATAAAGAGGAGGATTAGGGTTAGATTGATCCATCCATTACATTTCTCTAAATCATTCTCTCTTAATCTCTTTTAACATGGTATCAGAGCTCATCCAAGTCACTCAATGTCCTAAATCTAATCCTCACCATCTATCTAATCATCGCCATCAAAACACAACCAAAATCCTAACACAGCCGCCATCTACCTCGTCACCACCGCAGGACCCTCGTCGACCATCGCTGGACCTTCGCCGACCGTCGTCGGACCTCCAACGAGCCTCAACGAGGCAGATCGATGCCAGAAAAACCAAGTCGAGGCTTGTTTGGCATCGTCGATCTCAAATCTGAGGAGAATCGAACTCGAAATGGCCTGAGAAGTCTCAACATGGTGATTTTTCCCTCTAAATGAGGTCAACTTGGTGATTCCTGTTTCAGGTTAGCAAATTTTTTTGTTTGAGCTTGAGATTTGCAATTCTTGGTTGTTTTGTTCTCCTTTCTAGCTGTATTTGGTCGATTTCATCTTGTTCTTGGTCGGTTCGAGTTGTTTATCAGCATTGCTTGGTGTATTTAGCTGATTTTGGAGATTTTTTGCTGATTTTGGGTTGATTCTCAATGTTTGGGGATATCCTTGTTGTTTTCGACATTTTTCGTCGATTTCTTACTGATTACTACAGTAATCCGAGAAGGATTATGTCGATTATGTTTGTTGTCGTTATAGAATGCTCGATTGCTTGGGTTGTTGGAGTTTTTGATTCATCGGAGCCCAGTTCCGGCTCCGATTAAGTGGATTTGAGGTTATTTGGTCATAGATTGAATCTTGGGAGATCTATCACGACACTATGGTGTTTGGGTGGGATCGTGTGTGATCCCTTTCTTAAAGTGGTTCTTGATTCTTGAAGATGGAGAGGAAACCGATCTCTTCCATCGATGTTTTAGCCATTAAGATGGTGGACTTTTGGCTTGATGATCAGAATTTCCGTAGCTAGAAGCTGATGGTGGAAAGGTATATCAAGGGGAAGAAAAAGGGCGATCACTTGACAAAGCCTTTCCCTGATCTGATGACCGTTGATTGGGAGGCGGATGATGCACAGCCTAATCATCTCATGCTCAGTTCAATGGAGCGACGCATCATGGATGGCCTTGTTCACTTAGGATCTATGAAGGCAATTTGGGATCAGCTCCATGAGCTCTATTCTTCACAGCAGAGCCTCTCGAAGTCCTATGAATTGGTACATCAGCTATACAAGATTCAGCAGGGAACTCGTTCATTGCATCAGTACAACTCAGAGTTTCCCCTTCTTGCACAGCTTGTATTAGAGTTGTTCCCGATCACTAGTGATGTTATGGAGATAAGGAGCCGATACGAGGCTCTTCTAGTGATCATTTTTTTTGATGGGCTACGGCTTAAATATCAGTCTTACTTAGGAAGACGAATATTACTCTTTCGACCACCTGTCATATGCTTCACCAGATTTTTCAGTCGGAGATTACTGATGAGCAGCAGTCGGCATCTAGCAAACACGGTGCACTTATTAGGTTTGAGAGTTCTGATTGATCGATGTTTTGCGTGTGCGTTTTAAAATCAAAGTTAAGAATACCGCAATCAATAACGATGTCGCTTGGTAGCTAGCCAGTTAAGTAAGGGTCGATCCACAGGGAGAAGAATTCCTTTTCTTTATGTTTTAACGAGTTGAGTCAAAAAAATTGGTGGTTTTGTTTTAAGATCTAAGAATGAGATAAAAGTTGATAAAAACCTTGCTAGGGTTAGAATTAGATTAGTTCGAGATAGAGATCTTCTCGCTTCTATCAATGTCTTAGTTATGAATAAAAGTGTTAGGGTAATCGGTAACAACGGGAATTAGCATGACTGGGAAGAAACTAAGTTTCTTCCTTTTGGTCCTTGTCCGTCTGTTCTTGGCTCTTAGCCCTAACCTCCAGTTAATTCAATAACACCCAGTCTAACTAGGGAATCACCGCTATCATGTGGGATAGGGTGCCGTAGTGAGCGGTATGTGGTTGATTTAAAAAGATTCCTTTTAATAAAATTATATGGGCAAAGAAAATAGTGAGAGAGATTTCCATCTCTCAAACCTTCCCTATCCTAACCCTAACAAGTGAGAGATTACTCACTCATTAGGAAAGTTATGATCAATGAAATTCATTTTTTTATAATTTTTATATTAGAAAACTAAATTGCAGATATTAAAAGAACAGATAAAAATTGCAAGAATTAAATTCAGATAATAAAAGAATGCGAGATAAAAATAAAAACTCTTATTTTATTAATGACCTCAAGAACGCATTACAATTGAATTTAGATCTAGAAAAAAGGCAAAGAGAAGTATCCTATGAAAGGCACTCTCGAAGAAGCACACCTTATTTGGTTTTGAGCGCTCCTATTTATAGATAGGAAAAACCCTAGGTTTACATTCTGATCCATACATGAAATTACAAAACAACCCCAAAGACCGGGTCAAAGCACCGACACCTGCACCGACACGTGCATTGCACGGCCGCGGAACCGCGGCAGAATAGCCTGTTTGGCCTCGGATCCGCGGCCATTTGGTAGGTTCATGGGCCCAATTCTTTAGGGTTTCTTCAAATTGCTTTTATCTTCTGTTCTCTTGACTTGGTCTCTCAAAATCTTTTCTACTTTCTTCCAGATTTCCAACAGTGCAGAATTATGTGGACTTTTACTGTAAGCTTCGCATTGAAATCTTCAATCTTGTACCGCCTTTGTGCATTGAACTGCCTACTGATCTTCATTTGTTCCTTGAACTGGTAGGCGGTATCATACGGATTCATCTATTGTTGGTCGTAGTCTCACATTTGTAGCGTCTTTTCATGAATTTCACTGTATTGTTCTGAGAACCTGTAATCTGCAACTATTTAGCAGACATAGATCAAAAGCACCTATTTATTTGTAATATGATTAAGAATGGGCGATATAATAATGCAAAATTCTGATATGAACAAATACCCTCAAACTTATCTTTTGCTCGTCCTGAGCAAAACCATTTTTATTCTCAACAAAATCCTAACCTCACTTTCACAGGGAATCGCGATTGCACTGAGCTCGTGCAACAAGCCGTTAAACCTCTAGGTGTCCCTAGTAAGAGGAGTGTTGTCTCCTGAGGGTTTTCAGCGGATACTACCCACAAAATCCGATCAATTTGGCCTGTTGACTTTCATTCTTCAATTTGGTGTTCTAGCAAGAAATTCTATTATTTTCAACTTAGAAATCATCAACCCATATTTTTCACACTCACTTATCATTTAACTTAAGATCGTATATGTTCTGCAAATTTATTATGTTTTCAGCATATTTTGAATTTTCCTTCTAAGGTTCCATCTCAACTTAGGAATTTTTATCATCTCTACTGAAGGTATAAGCCCTATTTTTCATTCCCATCTTTTATCTAAACCCCAATCATATACCCCTACGTGTGTGTATGTATCACCCCTACACTTGAAAATTTAATTCAAGCTATCATACTCTTGTCCATCGTCCAAAGTACTTTTAGTTGGTGAATTTTAGATGAAATTGCTCACACATCCTTCATGCGACCGTTAATACTTCTTGAGATAATAACGACCGATTACAAAATGTGTTGGCGCATTAAGGCGTAATTCCTTGTCTTGTAATACCTAAGGCTTTAGCAGTGACTCCCAAACCAGTTGTTCTAAGGCACTAAGTGATAAAGCACCCTCGCTATATATTTTTTTTATTTTACGCAGCATTAAGTAATTACAAAACCAGTGTTTATTTTTTTATATCTCTTTATTCACACTTATACTTTTATTTAATTGTTTTCTCATACTAAGGATTTTAGACAAGAGCAATTCAAGGTATCCTCTAATATCCTAAGTTTCAAGGTGCGTATATGTGCGAGTTGTAGGGTATATATTCTCAGAATTTAGACTAAAGGCTCGGAATTATTTTTCAGACTTACACTTCAATAAAAATTTCAATACTCTTCCCTTATTTTGACTTGGCCCAAGAACTGAACTCAAAATTTGCCTATTTCTAAATAAACTATAAGGACATATATTTTCTACGGTTAAACTTTAAGAAAGGTTATTTTTAGGCTTTTTAATTTACTAAATTTAGGATCTAGTTTTTCCTAACTATTCAACCGTCATGTTAAACTTAAGTCAAATATGGCCAAAATTGAACTTTTCAATTTTTATAATTTTTTTTTAAATTTTTAAATTTTTATGTGTTTTAAAATAAGTATGCAAATGCAAAAATATACATATGAATGCGAAGGAAGAAAACTTACCGAGCACACCCCCAAACTTAAACTTGACAGTACCCTCACTGTCAGGCTACACCAAGTGGGTCAAAATTGTCGGCACCCCCCCTTTTTTAAAATTTTTATTTTTATTATTAACAGAAAAAGAAAACAAAATATATATACACAAAAAGGTTCCCCCAAACTTAAGTGAAACATTGTTTCCTGTGTTTAAGCGTTAAAGTGCGGAGTTGGGGGGGACACAGTATCAAGCTATACAAGGTCTTACACAGGCCAAAAGTTAGCACCAACCAATCAAAAAATTTATCGTTATAATGGTATGGTTGGTGAAAAAATGGAGTGTAGAGAAAATAAATGAGAAACACACGATGCCGTGTAGAGATAAAAGCAGTATACGGTCTCGGTGGAGGAGAAGAATGGCGGAAGGGAAAAAGAAATGGTGGTGGTTCGACTTTTTCAGATGGAGATTGATTAATCATAAAATCCGTGTCGTTTAGGAATGCTAGTTCGTCGGCGAAAATATCTTCGAAACTTCCATCGATAGTCCGATTGAACGTTTCAATGTCAATAAGTGTCGTGCCAGAATCCAACACACTTGATTTTTCAAAAATTATGAAGGTAGGATAGTCGTAAGGCTCATTTACCTTATTTTCAAAAGAGTCTAAATCAAGTTGTTTTTCTAGAATTATCGAACTCAAAATATCGGATTGTGATTCATTAACATTCGCTATCATTACAGGAAAATTAGAAGAAGAACCAGAGAAAGTGGGAGAAAGAAGTGGAATACGAACTTAAGGGTGCAAATGGAGTGTATAAATTAGCACAATTTGTAACGACAGATGTGTAAAAAGCGATTGTGCTAGTCTATCAATCCACTGAGAAATGAGGTCAAATCCCTCAAGATTTGTGAGAAAATATGGGTACGTTGAACTTTGTAAACCAGACATTGAAAATGAAAATGTAACGGTTTCTTGCAAAGTCTGAACAAGGATGGAGGGAAGTGATTGAGAAAGGGTATCAGTTAAAGATTCAAGAGGGTGCGCGCAGTCAATGAAAGGGATAGAATGAATTGGAAAATCCGACTCCTAAAGTAAAACTGCTTCATCCTCAATAATTTCCTCAATACTCTCCTCAAATTTTAGCTTATCCATGCAATTCTCATCAAAATCAAGACGCATATGAAGTTCGGGAGAAATATTTAATGTTTCGGGATGATAGATTGGAGAGAAAAATTCAGTTAAATCTGCGGGTTCATCATCCAAAATATTCCCAGCGTTGATATCCTCAGTCAAGTGAAAATCAATTTTTTTAGACACCTCATCAAAAGCATGGATATTTATCAATTCAGGTTCTAGAGTGGAGGTATAGAGGGTAAAAGGATTAGTGATGGTTTCACTCGAAAGGGACCCTTCACAATCTGGCAAATCAAACACTACAAAGTCGCACTACTCATTAAATGTTTTATCTTCAACTGGTGAATCATTTGGAACACTTGATAGGCATTCAAAACCAGAATTGTGGGATTCGATTGGGGATGGGTAGGTTTGATTTGGAAGGATGTACAGCTCACTCTCACTACTCAAATTCTCAATCTGTCCAACCGCCTCATCATACATTGGAAAATTTGGAGCTGGTTGGAAACTAGCTACCGGGTCACTAGGTTGTATAAGGGTGGCCATGGACGCATTCAAATCCATCATCTGTTGTCTTGACGCTACCAAAAAATCTTCTAACGACTGTTCCAGACTAGACATGGGTTGTGAAGAGGTTTCAGTAAAAGATTCAAATTTGTTTGGATACTAGAAACTCCCAAATGGCTGTGTAGAAGCAATGTCTAGGGAAGGTGCGAAAGTCGGGTAGGACTGATAGGAATTGAATGGTTGAACAGGAGTAGGATCAACATTTGGATAAAAAGGTGAATAGAATTGTTGATCCAAAGAATTCGCAGTGGTGAAAGGAGTGAAAGATCATTTACGAGATTGTTCAATATGTTCAGCAATAGATATGGGTTTCAAAGTTACAACAGGACTCGAAAAAGGAGTATCAACATAAGAAGGTGGTGAAGGTTGAAATGGTTGATATAAGGTGGATTTCGGAGTCCAACTGGATTTTCTAGACGCGTCTATTCGATCTTTCAAAGAAATTTTGGGTATGGAGGGGTCGTTCGAAATTCGACCGAAATAAGAAGCGTAGGAAGTAATGTCTGGTTGTGGGTACCAAAGTTCGGCAAGAGTTTTGCGAGGTGGGATACCCATGATGTGATGAGAGAAAGGAGAAGAAAAAGAATGTGATATTTTTTTTAATTTTTTAATTTTTTTAATTTTTTTATATTTTTAAAAAAAATTGTTTGTTTTTGGAGTTTTGAAATTTTTGAAAGTGGTTTTTTTAGAAAGAGTTTTGCAAAAATTTGTACGGAACTACAGTACAATTTCAAACAACCACAGTTTAAATATGCACAATCAAACCTAGAGCTAGGTCTCCTAAGTCAATTAGACTGCTCCTAACCATAGTCACATAATTCGCGAATTATTCGTCGAATTCGCGAATAATTCGCGAATTTTTGATCAAACGAATTAATCTCCGAATTAATCGCCATTGCCGAACTGGCCGAATAATTCGCGAATTATTCGCGAATTATTCCCGAATTATGTGAAAAAACAACGAATAATTCAAAAAACAACAAATAATTCACAAAATCAAAACCTAGCGTCTCATATATTAATTTATTGCTCGAAATCCTTCCCGAACATTTCCCGAACACTTATCGAATCTTTCCCGAATACCTGCCGGTTTTTTCCGAATAGTTCTCCGAATCCGAATTTTCGACCTCGCCGAATTATTCCCGAACGATGAATTTGTGACTATGCTCCTAACTGTTTCAAAGTGACAAGTTGTGAGATATCTCTCAAATCACCTCTTCACCGCCAATTGTGGTCAGGTAAGCACAAATAAAGAAAGGAGGGATCCGCTCACGAATCACCGTGAGACGGGCCTTTTAAAATTACCTTCTCACTTGTCTAGCCTAGGCACCATAAAGTCAGGTTTAGATAAACGACTGAATGCCCACAACCTTCCTTTGTCCTAATGAGCGCGACAGTCCTTAATTGGCTGAGTCTAGATATTTTTTATTTAGCTCAAGGGTGATGCGTATGTTTTTAGTGATTTTTGAGGTCTTAGGAAGGGTAATGAAATCCCCACCCAATCTTGATTGGTGTTATAACTCCTTAGATTCCGTATTAATTATGCAAACCAGTTAACACACCAAAAATCTAAAACACTTGCAAATTTTTTTTTATTTGGCAGCGCAAAGAATCCTGCACAAAAATAATTTATTGGATAGAAGAAAGAGAATCTGTACAAAGAATACCTGTGGGAAAATTTGTCAGTGGAGTTCAGGGAGTAGGAGAGAAGAAAAAAGATACTCACAGAAGAAAATGGGTGCTGACGTCACAGGTTGATCGCGGTTCCGCGGTCAAATACTTGAATCGGCCGCGGTTTCGCAGTGGTTCAGTTGGTTTAGATCTCCAAAATTTTTCTCTGTGTTATTTGGATTCTCCCCTGTCTTTTCAGATCCTCTGTTTCTTAATTTGTTCACTGGGTTTGCTCCAGATCTGAAACAGAGTTTGCTCCAAGCCTGCACACTTGCACAAAAATCTTTCAAAAAGAACAAGATGATTTTTATTTTTGTTTTATTTTATTTTTTGTTTTAAAATTTTTTCAATTTTTTCAATTTTTTAATTTTTTTAACCCGAAATTACACAAAGAAAGAGACTACCGTCTCCCCGGCAACGTCGCCATTTGATTGTTAGCTATGTTTTGTACGTGCGTTTTAAAATCAAAGTTAAGAATACCGCAATCAATAACGGTGTCGCTTGGTAGCTAGCCGGTTGAGTACGGGTCGATCCACAGGGAGCAGGATTCCTTTTCTTTATATTTTAACGAGTTAAGTCCAAAAAATTGGTGGTTTTGTTTTAAGATCTAAGAATGAGATAAAAGTTGATAAAAATCTTGCTAGGGTTAGAATTAGGTTAGTTCGAGATAGGGATCTTCTCGCTTCTATCAATGGCTTAGTTATGAATAAAGGTGTTAGGGTTAATCGGCAACAACGGGGATTAGCACGACTAGGAAGAAACTAAGTTTCTTCCTTTTGGTCCTTATCCGTCCGTTCTTGGCTCTTAGCCCTAACCTCCAGTTAATTCAATCACACCTGGTCTAACTAGGGAATCACCGCTATCACATAGGATAGGGTGCCGTAGTGAGCGGTGTGTGGTTGATTTAAAAAGAGTCTTTTTAATAAAATTATATGGGCAAAGAAAGAAGTGAGAGAGATTTCCATCTCTCAAACCTTCCCTATCCTAACCCTAACAAGTGAGGGATTACTCACTCATTAGAAAAGTTATGATCAATGAAATTCATTTTTTTATAATTTTTATATTAAAAAACTAAATTGCAGATATTAAAAGACCAGATAAAAATTGCAAGAATTAAATTCAGATAATAAAAGAATGCGAGATAAAAATAAAAACTCTTACTTTATTGATGACCTCAAGAACGCATTACAATTGAATTTAGATCTAGAAAAAAGGCAAAGAGAAGCATCCTAAGAAAGGCACCTTCGAAGAGGCAAACCTTATTTGGCTTTGAGCGCTCCTATTTATAGATAGGAAAAACTCTAGGTTTACATTCTGATCCATACATAAAGTTACAAAACAACCCCAAAGACCGAGTCAAAACACCGACACCTGCACCGACACGTGCACTGCACGGCCGCGGAACCGCGGCAGAATAGCCTGTTTGGCCGCGGATCAGCGGCCATTTGGTGGGCTCATGGGCCCAATTCTTTAGGGTTTCTTCAAGTTGCTTTTATCTTCTGTTCTCTTCACTTGGTCTCTCAGAATATTTTCTACTTTCTTCCAGATTTCCAACAGTGCAGAATTATGTGGACTTTTACCGTAAGCTTCACGTTGAAGTCTTAAATCTTGTACCGCCTTTGTGCATTGAACTGCCTACCGATCTTCATTTGTTCCTTGAACTGGTAGGCGGCATCATACGGATTCATCTATTGTTGGTCGTAGTCTCACATTTGTAGCGTTTTTTCATGAATTTCACTGTATTGTTCTAAGAACCTGTAACCTGCAACTATTTAGCAGACATGGATCAAAAGCACCTATTTATTTGTAATATGATTAAGAATGGGCGATATAATAATGCAAAATTCTGATATGAACAATTTCTCCTACATATTACTCTCCATAAGAGAGAAGGGGAGTAGGTCATTTGGGTGGAAGCGCTGGAGACAGAGGCCGTGGAGAGCCTCGTTTTTGCGACTACTGCCGTCAGGAGGGACAGATTTGCAGTACCTGTTGGAAGTTGAATGGGAGACCTCTTCAGCGTCCTCATCTTACTACTCGTGCACATGTTAGGACCGTATCTCCTGCATCCTCCACCACTTTGACAGATTCAACATCATCCGAGAGTTCCATCAAGTCTTTGGAGGAGGAGATTACTCGATTGAGACTTCTTGTGACCTCGTCTGCTTCTAGTAGCTAAGATGGATCGGCTACATCTCGGGTTTCAGCTGTGACCACCTTAGGTCTTACGAGAGATAACCACACGGCCTTTATTACTTCAACTTCTGTATGTCGTCCTTAGGTGATTGATACGGGCACGACAGATCATATGACAGGAGAGAGAGGCATATTGTCTTCATATAGGCTAAGGCCTAGGTGTACCCCAGTGACCTTAGCGAATGGAACCACATATGCCATAGAGTGTGTGGGGTCTGTTCATGCTAGGCCCGGCTAATGAAGCGAATTGACGGCGAATCGATTCTCTTCGTGATGACATGGGCGAATTTAGCGCATCGATTCGCCTCCGGCCACGAATTGGCAAAGCGAGTGAATTCCCAACTTTTCCGGCCATGTTTCGTCATAGTTTGCCTCACCTAACTCGCCAACTTGCCTCGCTTCGCCTTAGGAATCACCACGATTCGCTATGAATCGGCAAGACTGTCACGACCCGAAAGTACGGAACTTGACCGGCACTTAAACTACGAACGTCTCGAGGCGTACGTGATCTAAGTAAACCGAAAACCCAGAAATCCAAACCAAGAAAAGTAGTAGAGTGCAGGAAAAACCAACTTAAAGCAAGTAATTTCAATAGCATAAGCCGAATTATGCGGTTTTTTAAAACATCAAAATTTTACTGAAAATTTCGGCAGAGTCTCCTTTGTAAATACCGGCCCCTAAACGGGATACAACATGAATAGTATACGAAATCAAGAAAAAGGCATCCCCAAGCGGGAGCTAGCTCTTCGTCAATCGACGGTCATAACCACACAAGCAATATAATATACAACGCCAACGGCGAGGATCAAAACTCAAAAGGAAACTCAAAACCACCAAATATATAACGAGCGACTCTAAGGTCGAAAGAATAAACAACACTGGTCTCTATCTCAATAAATACATGTTTGGTTGATGGAACTTCTAGATACAACAGAATAATAATATACAAGATATAATGATGGGTAAGATACAAATAACCCACCTACTAGCAAGCCACCCGGAAATGGAAATAGTGCCAGCAAAGCCGTAATGAAACCTGTACTGCAAAACCTGCAAGAAACTGGGGCACAACGGGGGTGAGTTGCCAACTCGTGAATAGAAAAACATCTACGCACAGAAATCGTATAAATAACGCAATCCTAGGTCAATGATCATAATATGTCCTCAAATACAGGAATAACACGTAGCCTATAACAAGGCTAGGGTAAATATCTAACCCGAGTGTAATCTCATGTGCCCGTGTCAGTGCCTCAGGTAGCAATATATCATATGAATGAGGTATGAATGCATGAAAACAGAATACATGTAAATGAAGAACTGTTTTCATAAATTAGTGAGATTTCCTTTGTATTTTTAAACTGAGGTATCATAAATGAAATCAGTATCAACAGTTTCTAGCATCGACACAAAACATAAATCTTAATGTCTCGAAATATCAATGTCTCAATCTCAATATCTAGGGCGCCGTCAGTCCAGACCGGCCCCTACCATCCATCTCAAGACCACGACGGTATCCTCTGGATATCCGACGTGTCGGGTAATATCACCGGTAGGTAGTGCTCCCCAGCCAGGCTCAACGTCAACACCACATTCCTCTTGCCCCGGGGTACCATACCGGGCCCACCATGTACCCGAAACGGTTCCTCCACTCCTCGAATCGGGTCTCGAAATCCATCAGCAAACTCATGGTGGACGACTCATACATCATGGGAAAACCGCACTTTTTATTTTAAAAGGGAGAAAAGGTTTATTTATGTTTTTGCGGTTTTCCTCCAAATCCAAGAAATCTCATGAAATCCGAATCCAAATCATCAATAGCATGTAAACAGTGAATATAGGCATGAGAATCCATGAATGCGACACAACAGTGAATAATAACATGCATGAAGTAGTAGGCAATAACTACAATGTCTAACTAGCATATAAGGCAAGTACACTAATATCATGTCTAAACTATTAGCTAACAACCTATGTCAAATGAAATAGTATTTTCTAAAATGTTCGTGACATGTCAATTACCGATGAAGATGTGTGTGAGCCGGCAAGTAAGTGTACGTGGTACATACGCGTCATCGGTAATGGTGCTAGTGTCCTAACAGCATGATATTAATAATGCAATAAGAAATTATAATATAAGTATGCGATGCGGAGCGAACAGTAAAAATGAGCGGGAGCTGAATACTAGACGCAACTATAACTAATCTGCACTAATCTAATATAAGTCCTACAAATGGTGCCTTTTGAAATAACACGAATCATGGGGTTTTGAAAATAGGGGCTACAGTGTTTTTAAGAAAAGATACGTTTTTTGAAATATCCGTAGAATCCCTTGACCTGTCTTTTAAAATACGCATGATTCGTAAGCTTTGAAATAGGTAAGAATCAAATCTAATCTAACAACTAAACTAATCTAAAGGGCTAAGCTAACAAGCTGGACTACAGGTAAGGAAACCGCCTAACGTCTGAGTCGATACATATACATACCTGTATATATATTAGTCGGTGATCCCACCTCAATAATATCATATCCGATACCATATCTATAATCAGACATCCCAAGTCAAGAGTGCGGATCAATCATCAAGATATAGCTCGTACGTAAATCCGTCGTACGGCATCCTCCAATTCTGGGTACGGGTCAAAATCACATTCATCATACTATTCACCTGGTATCCTCTTTATCAATATTATGATTTGGTACTGATCTACGTCTAGTACAATACTGATATCGCCTAAGTATGCATGCACGTGTGTAAAAACTACGTCAAGGACCCGCTACAACGTCATGTCGTATCTCAAATACGAACCCCGCTATATCACCGATCTCACGGCCTCAAATCAAATCTCATCGACTCAGCTCAATCCCAAGTATCATCCTCAATCCGTATGTGAACACATAGTCCCATACCCATTTGAACACATAACTATAAAGAATCCCATGAGCACATATCAATAGGAATGTATGCACGTATGTATGTGTGTATGTGTGTGTGTAACACTACCCTAGGGTTCGCAACACTAAAGTAATCCAACACACCAATATCCATCCTAAGCATCGTTATTAATCCCAAATAACATATAATAATTGTTGATGTGTATACGCATCCGTATACACCACCACGGACTGCGGGGGTGCTATACGCCATCCACCCGACTTCTCCCCGTAGATATAAATCTACTCATCTGGTCCTCGCTAGCGCGTGCCGACGTCGCCACGCGCTTGCTTGTCGTCTCGAAGTCCACATGGGGGTACCTACATATCATAACGTACCATATCGCATTAAAACTAAATTCGAAATCGAAACGGCATACGAAAATCAAATCGGCACGCGTATCACGCATAGGTCCAAACCTATCGCCTACGCATGCAAGAATAGTCAAACCAACCCTCGATGTCGATGTACAAACGTCAAACCATCGAGAAAAATCCAATCACACTCATTTGCACATTCCCGCACACTAATTTTAATATAAACTAGGTTAAAACTCACAAAAACCCCAAATTCACTTTAAAAGCCGTTTTTCCGAAAAACTAGCAAGCAAAATTACCCGTTTTAGTGCAAAACTCGATGTTTAAACAATTCTAGCGGCCATAATACTTATTAAATAACTTAAATAAGTCATAAAAACCATTTCCATAATTTAATCACATAAATTTGCATAATTTCCAAAATCCTAGATTGCAAAAATATCAATTTTAACACTTTTTATTGTAAAATTCACAATTTTACAATTAAACTTGGTTTTGCATATATTAAATGGTTAAACCACTCATGGAAACCTTAATGATGTGCTAAAAATCCTAACTAGATTTTAATCCCACGTTTTTATTTAATTTCTAAAACCTAGTTAGCAATTTAGCATAATTATCACCATTTTTAAACTAACAAATTAGCAACTAGTAACCAAATTAGATTTTGCATTCAATTACATGTTAATCCCCTCATTACAATCATAAGCTAATGATAAAGAACCTAATTTAATTCAAACCCTAGCTTCAATTCAAAATTCCCAATTGAATTTCCAAACATTCAATTAAACCCACAATTTAACACCTAATTAGCTTCATTAAGGAATTTAAATCAAAAAAAATGAATAATGGGTCAAAAGTTATACCTCACAAACCATGATCAAACTTGAATTCTAGACCTCCATTTTGAAATCCTTGCACCAAGATCCATGCTAAAGGAGATGAGGGAAAATGGGTAGGAGGTGGATTTTGATTTGGATTTTTGCTTGATTTTTTATGGATTTTTCAAGCATTTTTGAAGAACTTTTTTAAAGAGGAGGAGATGAAGAATGAAGGGCTGTTGGGGTTCAGATTTTAGCCAGAAAATGAGTGGGGGAGGAGAGAGAGGGAGGTGGAGAAAAATGGGGAGAAAGTCAAAGTCAATTCAAGGTCAAAAGTCTAACTAATTTATCCATTTTCTTTTCTTTTCTTTCATTTCTTTTCCTTTGAAATTCAAGTGGGGAAAAAAATGGGGGCTGCTGAATTTAGCTAAGGGGAGAAGTAAGTGGGGTGTGTGGGTGTGGGCACGGGTGTGGGGTGATGAAAAATGATAAATACAATACCCCAAACATCCATTTACGCTAAAAAAAAGCCTTTTTTCTTCAATAATTTCTAAACCGTTTTGGCAAATGATTTCGTTCCAAAAACCACATGATAAATTTTTATTTAAAGTTTTATGATGCACAAAATTTGTTTCAACTCATTCCAATTTGTAATTTTCCCTAATTAAATGTATTAGTGACGGCTTAAAATAATAATAAAATAATATTTTTTTCAGAAAATTTGAAATTTCACCAGCGGCTCAATAAACACCAAATAATAGCAATTACATAGCTAGAATATTTATATTTAATTTTTATAATAAGATATTTGTATTTTGACTTTTTACAGAAAACCCTTTTATTTTACCGATTTTTCGAAATTTCACCGAAACGATTTTCAAAACGCTACAATCTTCCCCCCTTAAAGAAATTCGGTCTCCGAATTTAAATTCAAACTTCCCCAAATACTAAAACATCTAAGAAAAACCATCAAGTCGTCGGGGCTCCGAAACTGTAAATACATAAAACAAATCGTAGCGCAGTGCATGCGCTTGAAAAAAAAATGAGTATATAACTCAAATCAATACTCCATCAAGCATCCCGCAATCATCGGAGTCGTGGGGAAGATATCAATGCCAAATCCAAAGCAAAACCAATATGATATAACTCGAAACTATACATGTAAATATCGAATCTATATCTGTAAGTATCTGAAGGAAATGCATGCAAAATATATTCAGGTACTGTCCTCTGACTAGTCCCGCTCAGTACGAAAACACATAGCAATATCATAAAAACGTACTGCTCTATAAGAAATCAATCCCAAAATATGCACATGAATACTACGTGCGTCTGGTGCGCACGGAAATCAAAATCCATGAATGTGCCATACATGCGCACAGAAACAACATCTAAGTGCATCGGGTGTGCACGAAACATCTGTTGTAGGCAACATGTGTGCCTGACAGCAAAATCAGGTGCATCTGACATGCACGAAAAAAATCTCGATTTAGTGCATCTGGTGCGCACCAAAATCACCCTTCAAAACATGCGCCCAACATGCGCGAAAATCCAAATCAGGTGCATCCATCGTGCACGAAATCATGAAATCCAATATCAAGCATCGAACATGCGCAAAATCCAATCAGGTGCACAAGGTGCACAAAACAAATATCGAGTATCACAATCAAAATCGAAGTCCAGTGCATCTAAGTGCACAAAAGGCGTATCACTGCACTGCAAGCATATATAAACTATACCGAGTGCAGGAACGAAATCGTGTGCATGCATACGCACAAAACCAACTCAACTGTTTAAAACCGTAAAATCACAAACATGTGAAACTAAAGAACGAAAACGATATCAAGTGCAACACTGTGCAAAGATCGTAAATCCTCAATCATCAAAATCAAATCATACGAATAAATCACCCAAAACATCGTAATCAATAATGGCGGAACAGTACCGCTCAAGTGCATTCTCTAAGAATCTCGGCCAACTGTCGCGGTCACTAGTGGGACGTCTCGTCGATGATCATGAACTCTGTCCTGCTGGTGTGCGTAACCATGACCACTCCTGGGTCAAGGTCTTCACTGTGAATTACCAATCTTTCGGTCCATCGGCTCATCAGCCTGTTAGGTGTGCTAACGGGGACGATTCCGTTCTGGCACTTCTCTGGTCATCTCTTGGTCAATCATCGCGACCACTCGTAAGACAGCGTATTACTGGCGTCGGCCTCTAGCTCTCTGAATGTACGTGACACATCTGATCCTAGGTGCAAGTATCATTGCAGCAGTGTCCTGGAAGGAATCCTGCTCATGGTCTCTTCCATGTCTCGCCTCTGCCAACTGTCCGGAAGTCATCGTCCTTTCCTATATCTGCATCTTGCTCCAAAACGGCTGCATACCCATCGCGACTCCTTCTGGAAGGTATATCCAGTACTCTGCCTCGGCATGCGTATCGCATCTCTGATGTCGGCGGAGTGGAACATCGTCTTATCCAGATCTTGTACGGACCTCTTTACTCCACTTTCTCTAATGTCGACTGCTTCGGAATCGTCTCATCATGGCTACATGGACTGAGCTCCAACGGCTATCCTCGTATCGGGAGTCTCCCAAGAAATGCATCTCACCACCTAGCATCCGAATTAAGTCGAGCCATCCGACCGAGTCGTCAAACCTCATAATCCCCCAAGAGCTCAACCTCTTTGGCACAGTTTAATAGTATCGAGTACATACCACAGCATCGGTGGTCCAGCCGTAGAAGGGCAAACCCAAGCCTCACTAATGGCGCCGTAGAACTGCCGCAAACCCGAAGGTTCAAAGGCTTTCACACGGTCATTAAGTCGAGTTAGGGTTTCATTCTTCTAGAGGGACCATAGAATTGCCTGCATGTCTTTCCGACTACTTTAAACTTGGAATAATAGGTTTCTGACATTCGATCGTCTCTGTCGACTCTCAACGTCTCCGCGTGAAGTAGTCTCCAGCTGGAATCAATCTATCTGATAACCTCGCATCATGGTAGGCGAACGATCCACATGTCCTAGTCATTCATCCATGATGACTAGCGACCTTCTAGCATCTATTAGTACAACTCGTCCCGCAATAGCTCCAACATATTGGGCGATATCTCGTCACTCGCAGCAACAACTAGCTCACTCGTCTGCACGCTGAACAGTGCCTCAATCATCATGAGTAAGCAACACACCAACGGTCATCAAGATCTGGCTGGCCTCTATCATTGGCTCAATCCTCTAGTATCGATCAGCACATCCGAGTAACCTTATAAAGGCGATCCGCCAAACGCTCGTGGCGCGGAAACACAGTAAAAAGACACATCTCCGCAATCGTGTGTCGCCGGAATCATGCCCTGGTCAGTCCTCGTTCGTGACGAGCTTGTGCTGACCGCAACTCTAGCCGTAGCTCTCCCTGCCTGTAACCGTAGCAGCAAAACCAAACTGGTACCGACGAGGCTAGATCAGGAAGGAATATAATACTGAACAAGGAAATGTACATCCTAAGGCTTCATAAGTGGAGTGGCGTGTCGTAAATATGCCGCGGAATATACCAACGGTACGTCACTCTACTTTAGTCACCTATTCCATCAACCAAGGGTCATCCTACGCTCCGAAGGGAAAACCTAACGCTCTGATACCAACTTTGTCACGACCCGAAAGTACGGAACATGACCGGCACTTAAACTGCGAACGTCTCGAGGCGTACGTGATCTAAGTAAACCGAAAATCCAGAAATCCAAACCAAGAAAAGTAGTAGAGTGCAGGAAAAACCAACTTAAAGCAAGTAATTTCAATAGCATAAGCCGAATTATGCGGTTTTTTAAAACATCAAAATTTTACTGAAAATTTCGGCAGAGTCTCCTTTGTAAATACCGGCCCCCAAACGGGATACAACATGAATAGTATACGAAATCAAGAAAAAGGCATCCCCAAGCGGGAGCTAGCTCTTCGTCAATCGACGGTCACAACCACACAAGCAATATAATATACAACGCCAACGGCGAGGATCAAAACTCAAAAGGAAACTCAAAACCACCAAATATATAACGAGCGACTCTAAGGTCAAAAGAATAAACAACACTGGTCTCTATCTCAATAAATACATGTTTGGTTGATGGAACTTCTAGATACAACAGAATAATAATATACAAGATATAATGATGGGTAAGATACAAATAACCCACCTACTAGCAAGCCACCCGAAAATGAAAATAGTGCCAGCAAAGCCGTAATGAAACCTGTACTGCAAAACCTGCAAGAAACTGGGGCACAACGGGGGTGAGTTGCCAACTCGTGAATAGAAAAACATCTACGCACAGAAATCGCATAAATAACGCAATCCTAGGTCAATGATCATAATATGTCCTCAAATACAGGAATAACACGTAGCCTATAACAAGGCTAGGGTAAATATCTAACCCGAGTGTAATCTCATGTGCCCGTGTCAGTGCCTCAGGTAGCAATATATCATATGAATGAGGTATGAATGCATGAAAACAGAATACATGTAAATGAAGAACTGTTTTCATAAATTAGTGAGATTTCTTTTGTATTTTTAAACTGAGGTATCATAAATGAAATCAGTATCAACAGTGTCTAGCATCGACACAAAACATAAATCTCAATGTCTCGAAATATCAATGTCTCAATCTCAATATCTAGGGCGCCGTCAGTCCAGACCGGCCCCTACCATCCATCTCAAGACCACGACGGTATCCTCCAGATATCCGACGTGTCGGGTAATATCACCGGTAGGTAGTGCTCCCCAGCCAGGCTCAACGTCAACACCACATTCCTCTTGCCCCGGGGTACCATACCGGGCCCACCATGTACCCGAAACGGTTCCTCCACTCCTCGAATCGGGTCTCGAAATCCATCAGCAAACTCATGGTGGACGACTCATACATCATGGGAAAACCGCTCTTTTTATTTTAAAAGGGAGAAAAGGTTTATTTATGTTTTTGCGGTTTTCCTCCAAATCCAAGAAATCTCATGAAATCCGAATCCAAGTCATCAATAGCATGTAAACAGTGAATATAGGCATGAGAATCCATGAATGCGACACAACAGTGAATAATAACATGCATGAAGTAGTAGGCAATAACTACAATGTCTAACTAGCATATAAGGCAAGTACGCTAATATCATGTCTAAACTATTAGCTAACAACCTATGTCAAATGAAATAGTATTTTCTAAAGTGTTCGTGACATGTCAATTACTGATGAAGATGTGTGTGAGCCGGCAAGTAAGTGTACATGGTACATACGCGTCATCGGTAATGGTGCTGGTGTCCTAACAGCATGATATTAATAATGCAATAAGAAATTATAATATAAGTATGCGATGCGGAGCGAACAGTAAAAATGAGCGGGAGCTGAATACTAGACGCAACTATAACTAATCTGCACTAATCTAATATAAGTCCTACAAATGGTGCCTTTTGAAATAACACGAATCATGGGGTTTTGAAAATAGGGGCTACGGCGTTTTTAAGAAAAGATACGTTTTTTGAAATATCCGTAGAATCCCTTGACCTGTCTTTTAAAATACGCATGATTCGTAAGCTTTGAAATAGGTAAGAATCGAATCTAATCTAACAACTAAACTAAGCTAAAGGGCTAAGCTAACAAACTGGACTACAGGTAAGGAAACCGCCTAACGTCTGAGTCGATACATATACATACCTGTATATATATTAGTCGGTGATTCCGCCTCAATAATATCATATCCGATACCATATCTATAATCAGACATCCCAAGTCAAGAGTGCGGATCAATCATCAAGATATAGCTCGTACGTAAATCCGTCGTACGGCATCCTCCAATTCTGGGTACGGGTCAAAATCACATTCATCATACTATTCACCTGGTATCCTCTTTATCAATATTATGATTTGGTACTGATCTACGTCTAGTACAATACTGATATCGCCTAAGTATGCATGCACGTGTGTAAAAACTACGTCAAGGACCCGCTACAACGTCATGTCGTATCTCAAATACGAACCCCGCTATATCACCGATCTCACGGCCTCAAATCAAATCTCATCGACTCAGCTCAATCCCAAGTATCATCCTCAATCCGTATGTGAACACATAGTCCCATAACCATGTGAACACATAACTATAAAGAATCCCATGAGCACATATCAATAGGAATGTATGCAAGTATGTATGTGTGTATGTGTGTGTGTAACACTACCCTAGGGTTCGCAACACTAAAGTAATCCAACACACCAATATCCATCCTAAGCATCGTTATTAATCCCAAATAACATATAATAATTGTTGGTGTGTATACGCATCCGTATACACCACCACGGACTGCGGGGGTGCTATACGCCATCCACCCGACTTCTCCCCGTAGATATAAATCTACTCATCTGGTCCTCGCTAGCCGGTGCCGACGTCGCCACGCGCTTGCTTGTCGTCTCGAAGTCCACATGGGGGTACCTACATATCATAACGTACCATATCGCATTAAAACTAAATTCGAAATCGAAACGGCATACGAAAATCAAATCGGCACGCGTATCACGCATAGGTCCAAACCTATCGCCTACGCATGCAAGAATAGTCAAACCAACCCTCGATGTCGATGTACAAACGTCAAACCATCGAGAAAAATCCAATCACACTCATTTGCACATTCCCACACACTAATTTTAATATAAACTAGGTTAAAACTCACAAAAACCCCAAATTCACTTTAAAAGCCGTTTTTCCGAAAAACTAGCAAGCAAAATTACCCGTTTTAGTGCAAAACTCGATGTTTAAACAATTCTAGCGGCCATAATACTTATTAAATAACTTAAATAAGTCATAAAAACCATTTCCATAATTTAATCACATAAATTTGTATAATTTCCAAAATCCTAGATTGCAAAAATATCAATTTTAACACTTTTTATTGTAAAATTCACAATTTTACAATTAAACTTGGTTTTGCATATATTAAATGGTTAAACCACTCATGGAAACCTTAATGATGTGCTAAAAATCCTAACTAGATTTTAATCCCACGTTTTTATTTAATTTCTAAAACCTAGTTAGCAATTTAGCATAATTATCATCATTTTTAAACTAACAAATTAGCAACTAGTAACCAAATTAGATTTTGCATTCAATTACATGTTAATCCCCTCATTACAATCATAAGCTAATGATAAAGAACCTAATTTAATTCAAACCCTAGCTTCAATTCAAAATTCCCAATTGAATTTCCAAACATTCAATTAAACCCACAATTTAACACCTAATTAGCTTCATTAAGGAATTTAAATCAAAAAAAATGAATAATGGGTCAAAAGTTATACCTCACAAACCATGATCAAACTTGAATTCTAGACCTCCATTTTGAAATCCTTGCACCAAGATCCATGCTAAAGGAGATGAGGGAAAATGGGTAGGAGGTGGATTTTGATTTGGATTTTTGCTTGATTTTTTGTGGATTTTTCAAGTATTTTTGAAGAACTTTTTTAAAGAGGAGGAGATGAAGAATGAAGGGCTGTTGGGGTTCAGATTTTGGCCAGAAAATGAGTGGGGGAGGAGAGAGAGGGAGGTGGAGAAAAATGGGGAGAAAGTCAAAGTCAATTCAAGGTCAAAAGTCTAACTAATTTATCCATTTTCTTTTCTTTTCTTTCATTTCTTTTCCTTTGAAATTCAAGTGGGGAAAAAAATGGGGGCTGCTGAATTTAGCTAAGGGGAGAAGTAAGTGGGGTGTGTGGGTGTGGGCACGGGTGTGGGGTGATGAAAAATGATAAATACAATACCCCAAACATCCATTTACGCTAAAAAAAAGCCTTTTTTCTTCAATAATTTCTAAACCATTTTGGCAAATGATTTCGTTCCAAAAACCACACGATAAATTTTTATTTAAAGTTTTATGATGCACAAAATTTGTTTCAACTCATTCCAATTTGTAATTTTCCCTAATTAAATGTATTAGTGACGGCTTAAAATAATAATAAAATAATATTTTTTTCAGAAAATTTGAAATTTCACCAGCGGCTCAATAAACACCAAATAATAGCAATTACATAGCTAGAATATGTATATTTAATTTTTATAATAAGATATTTGTATTTTGACTTTTTATAGAAAACCCCTTTATTTTACCGATTTTTCGAAATTTCACCGAAACGATTTTCAAAACGCTACAAAGACTATCCGATTCTCCTCACCTTGCCTCGTTGACCGATTCGCCACAAATTCGCTTCAAACTCGCCACCCAACGTTCACAAACGGCCGCCTGCTCGACGAATCGCCTTGCCTCGCCTCCGGTTCTCTTCGCCTCACCTTAGAATTTCCATCCAACGGCTCTTAACGGTCGGATCTAGGCGAAGCGGAGCGAATTTCGATTTGCCTCGCCTAGTAACGGCTAGAAACGGGCAAAAAATTCAATCCCTCCCCCAAAAAGCCTATAAATACCCCCCAAACCCCATTTCTTCTCATTCCAAACTCATTTCTCTTCCAAAAAAAATTCCCATCTCTCTAAAAAAAATTTAATCTTAATCTCTATTACTATTATTGCAATTTCCATCTCTCTAAAGAATAGAAGCTTCGATCCGATCCTCTGACAGCCCGACTCCGAGTTTTCGAAGCTCCGAGCCTCCGATTGACCCATTCTTCTCTCTTTCGTATTTCTCGTTTTTAATTTATTATTTCTAATTTTCTAGTCTAACACTCTTTTTTCTAATATTTATTTAAAATATTGATATGGAGGGTTCATCTGATACGTCTCAAACCCAAATTCCTCATCCCGAACAACAAGCGGAAGGATCCATCCATACATCAAGAGAAGCTAAAAAAACGTACGATAAGTAGTGATATTTGGGATCACTATAAAATTGAATTTAGGGACGGTGTTAGATACGCTGTTTGAAAATATTATGGTAATGCATATAAACACAAAGATAGTATCGGCACCGATAGTTTGAATAAACATGCAAAAAACACTTAGAAGCCCCGGCCGGTTCCTCCACTACACAAACACAAATTGGTTTCGCCGGTCAAGGTCTTTTCAATATAATCATGATTTAAATGTTTCAGAAATAGCAAGATATACTATGGAAGTTGAACAGGTTCTCGAATTCGGAGAAAGTGTGGTTTTTGATGTGTTCAAACGGCGTTGCAACCGGCATTCAAAAGGATTCTGAGGACTATACTTAAAAGTCGTTGTTCTAGGCTCTATAACGACGGTAAACATGTATTAATTGCTACTCTTGCTTTTTTAGATACCGGTATTTCATTAACTTCTGATATTTGGACAGATAGAAGGGAACTTCATTGGATCTGTGTTACTACACATTGGATTGATTCTGATTAGTTTTGCAAAATATAATTATTGCTTTTAGGAAATTTCCATGCCCGCACAGTGCTTTTCATATAACTTCTGAAATTAGATCTATTTTAGAAGAATATCATTGTGTAAATAAAAAAATTTCTATTTCTTTTGATAATTCTAGCAACAATAATTCTGCTATTGCTGAACTCCTTAGGCTATGCAAACCAATTTGCAGGGGTCGTTTTTTGTCATATTCGTTGTGCATGTCATATACTTAATCTTACTATACAGGATGCATATACTGTATGTAATATAAATATTCAAACAATTAAAAATGCATGTAGGTTTATTAAAAGTTCTGGAAAAAGAAAAGCTCAACACAAAACTAGATGCCCAGTTGCAGGTGTAAAGCCGTCTCTTAAAAATGATGTGGCCACTAGGTGGAATAGTACATATGACATATTTCGAACTGCATTAAAGACCGCCGGAATTATTAGTAACATGTGAAATGAACAAATGCCTGTAGAAAACCACTTAACACTCGATCATTAAGCGGTTACAGATCCTTTTAAAGATTTTCTTATGACTTTTAAAATAGCAACCGAACAATTTTCTGCTATTTATACCCCCACTTTTCATATTCTTGTCTCTGAATTGTATAATATAGCTAATTTTTTTGCTAGTCACGTCGAAAATCTAGTACTTCACCGTCCGATATTTACTATACTAGCTATGATTTCTAAATATTTCTCTGAAGTTCCAACTATTTACTGTTTATGTTCGGTAATGGATCCTAGAATTAAATTAGAAGGTTTGGAGGCCATATTAACCGGGCTCCACATTGCCATGGGACATGGTGTAGATATTGATGCCTATGTTAGTATCCTTAGAAGTAATTTAGATAAAGTGTTTAATTTATATGTTGCACGATCTTCTTCTGGTAGAACTAGTAGACCGCTGCCTTCAACCGGTTCGCGTGCTTCGATTCCAGCTTTAGCACTTATTCAACAGAAGAAAATCGCAAAAGACACAGTAGCTTCATCATCGTCATCTTTAAATAAGTTATCAATATTTTTACAAACTGATTCAAATGTAGATTTAAGTATAGATGATTTTGATATTTTAGCCTGGTGGAAAAGCCACGGACATTTTTATCCGGTGCTTTCTACTATGGCCCGTGATTTGCTAACCGTTCCAGTTCCACAGTAGAGTCGGAAAGTGCTTTTAGTACAGGTAGCAGGATATTAAGTGAGAAGAGATGCAACTTAGCGCACGACACAATGGAGTGCATGATTTGCTCGAAAGATCGGGAAGCAGCAGCCGTCAGGAAACAAAATGCAATCACTTTGGACTCGAATTATCTACCTGAGGAGCTTACAGGATCGGACGAGACCAATACCGAAGGAGGAGGAACCACAACCGGCGCCGTCGAGTAGTGAATAAGATCTGTAATAGTAGAAAAAGAACTATGTATACCTGATTCTCTCTCATTGAGATCAATATTTGGGAGGGATACGTAGGTAGCCCAAGTAGGTTCGGGTTTTAATGTAAAAAAAACAACAACAAATTGTATTATGAAATTGTAATTTGATTAAGATTTTTTTAATTAAAAAAACTTGTTTAAATTTCAAATTTTTAAGCCTAATTTTAATTTTAATTTTAATTTTTTTAAAAAAAATAGCAGCCGAGCCAAGCCAAAAATTCGCCTGGCTCGGCAAATTTGCCTCGCCTCACCTCATGAACCGGCGAGGTGTAGCGAGCTGGCTTTTTTACTGTTGCCCTCGCTTCACCTCGCCGGCAAAGCGAGAAAAATTCGCTTTCCCGGCTAGGCTAAGCAAACGAATTCCGAAGCCAATTGGTTCGGCTAGCTTCATTAGCCATGCTTTGTTCGTGCCATACCAGAGTTACCTTTCTCTATTCTTTTATATTTGTCTAGCGTTCCTTTCAATTTACTCTCTATAAGACAGTTGACTCAAGATTTGAACTGTGACGTAATTTTCTTTTCTGGTGGATGTGTTTTTCAGGAGTTTGGAACAAAACAAACGATTGACACAGGAACTGAGGTTGATAGGTTGTACCATCTCGATGAGAATCCACGCCCCATAGCCTGTCCAACAACATCCACATCTTCTTTTGATTCCCATTGTCGGTTTGGTCACTCCTTTTTACAGACCTTGAAGAGAATTGTTCCCTCTCTTGGTACTTTGTCTAGTTTAGAGTATGAGTCTTAAGATTTGGGTAATAAAAGAGCTGAAAAACCTTTTGATTTAGTTCAGTATGATATTTGGGGACCATGCCCCGTTGTTGCCCAAGGAGGTTTTCGGTACTTTGTGATCTTTATTGATGATTTTTCTCGAGTCTCGTGGTTATATTTGATGAGATCTAGGAATGAAGTGTTTTCTCATTTCCAGACTTTTTTATTCTGAAGTTAAGACTCAATTTAGAGTTGCTGTGAGTGCCTTGAGGAGTGATAATGCCAAGAAGTATTTTAGTACACCCTTAGGACATATATGGAGCAACTTGGCATTATTCATGAATTCTCTTGTCCTTATACCCCCAATAGAATGGGGTGGCAGAAAAGAAGAATAGGCATTTGTTAGAGATCACTCGAACTCTTTTGTTTTATATGTGAGTGCCTAAATCCTTTTGGGGGATGCAATCTTTACTGCTAATTACTTGATCAATAGCATGCCCTCCTTTGTCCTAGATGAACATATTCCTCATTCCATATTGTTCCCGTCGGTGGCCCTTTTTCTGTCCCTCCGCGAGCATTTAGATGTGTTTGTTTTGTTCATGATCTACAATCAGGGGGTTCTAAACTAGATCCCAAGGCCATTAAGTACATTTTTCTTGGGTATTCTCGGACTCAAAAGGGATATCGTTGCTATAGTCCTGAATTATGCTGTCGATTTATATCGGCTGACGTGGCTTTTCATGAGTCCACCCATACTTTTCTACATCTCACATTCCTGTAGACATAGACAGTGACTTTCCTTTAGATTTCTTATATTTTTCGTTACACGACAACACTTCCGAGTCGGTTGATTCTTCACCTCCTATGTTGGAAATCACCCATATCGTTCTGTTGACCCGCCTCCCACCCCTAATTCTTCATTGTTGGGCCTCACACCACCGGTTACAAGGGTGTATGCTCATCGGGCTCGTATAGCTCCTGATCCTCAACCTCCTGCCGCTGATCTCTCAGAGTCTCAAGCTCTACCGGAGGTTGAAATTGATCTCACTATTGTTTTACGGAAAGGCATCCGGAGAAGCACTTCTTATCTTATAGCTCATATGTGGCCACTTGATAGGGATTTTTTTATTAGTCTTCAAATTAAACCGCAAGTATACAGTTTATCGCAGTCGTATTTGAGGATTGTTTCCACGAAGAGAGGTGTTAACTAATTTTAAATTAAGTTAAAGAAAAGATTTGATTTTTAATAAAATAAAATTGCAATAACTTAAAAACGCAGAAATTTAAAAAAATTAAATTTAAAAAGATTGTTTTACTCATAACAGGAATATCTTGGGTTTTGTTTTGCCTTTCTAATATGTTGGTTTAAATGATATCTTTAGTTCTTATTTTTAGTTTTAATTAATTATATATCAACAACATAAAAGCATAAGATAAATTATTTATGATTTAATCTTATTCTATCAATTATATTATTTCATGTAAATTTAATTAAAACCCTAATTCTACTTTCTTAATTTAACATAGGGTTAACCGTCTATTTGTATGTGAAGGTCGCGAATTTATCAATACTATGTTTTAAGTTTAGTCTAGATTAATTTAATTAACTATGCAAGAATATTAAAGATCTATACTTTATTCTTACCATCCCTAATTAAGTTTCTAAGTGTTAATTATCATTACCTTAATTAGTTTTTATGTATTTTAATCTATCCATAATTTTTACTAAAGGTGTCAACTTTTTAATCATAAAGTTTACTTTTTATAGATTAGAAACTAAGAGAAACATAAAGATTTAAGAACATTCATATTAAGAATTAAGAGTAAGAAATAAAGTTAATAAAATATCACACCATATTAGATGTAAAACAAAACCCTAGGTTAATAAATTAGCTACGCATATTAAAAAGCAAGACAATAAAAAATAAAAATAACATTTTATTAAAGAAAAGGAAAGACATACAATTGATCTTTCTGAGAAACTTCAAAAAATTATTGCTTGAAGAGAGATGATCTAAGCCCTAGACTAAATAAGAGTTTATATAGTTTTTTTGTGAGACTTGAAACAAACTTTACAGATTAACTAAAAAATATGAATCGTTGCTCAAAATCTAGACTTGATAAGCTCTGAAAAACCGACTGAATCTTCTATATGGGGCATTTCGGCCGAAATTTTTACACCAGGCAGTTTCTGGCTTCTTTCATAATAGTTGTTTTAATCTCTAGATTTTCAGAGTTTGTTCCAAAACTGCTAATTGATTCTCGGTTTTCTGATTATCTCCAACTTGATTTTCATCACATGCACGTGATCTTCTGTTATTTTGTGATTATCCCCATGAAGTACATTCCACGCACGTAATTTGGTTTTTAGGACAATTTTGCATTGTTTGCATCCAAGCTATGTTATCTGCATTTATTCACAAGAACTCCCAAAATAACATAAAATATGAAATATAAACGATAAATGTGATATAAAAATGTGCAATAAATCGCACTAATCAAATATCCCACTTATCTTTTGCTAGTTCTCGACAAAAATCTTAGGTTTCACTATATCAACTAAACTAAACTAGCATCTAACTGAATCTTACTCCTACTTTTACTCCTATGCGCCTTTCGCGGGCGTGCGATTGCATTGAGCGCATGCAGCAAGTCTTTAAACCTCTAGACAGCCCTAATAGAAGGAGTGTTGTCTGCTGAGGGTTTCCAGCGGATACTACCCATAAACTCCAAAAATTGAAAAGAAAATAAGGAAATCAAAAATAAAAACATGAAAACAACATACAAAGATAGTAACAGATCAAGAAAAATATGAAAATGAAGAGTTTTAAATTTCACTAGCTTTCCAGTGTTCATGAACCACATATTAATAGCCTTGATCAAATCCGAAAGTTACTTCCTCCATATCATTCTAATCTTTCCTACCTATCTCTTCTCCGCACATCGATCATATACCCCTACGTGTGTAAAAATGTCATCCCTACACTTCAAGAATTCAATTCAAACAATCATACCATTGCCCTAATTACCTCAGCACTACTTCTGTTTATTAAGAATGGATGGATTTGCTCACACACCTTTCATGCAACCACTAATGCTTACTTAGGCACCAATAAACCAATTATCGAATGTGTGAGGTTAAAGCGTAAATAGCTTCATACATATAAGTCTAGTCCTGTAACTATCTCAGGCTCAGCAGTGACTCCCAACCCAGTTAGTCTAAAACACTAGGTGATAAATTATCCTCGCTGTATATTTTTTTATATGTTTTTTCATAGCCTTAAGGAAGTTACAATCCAAACTTATATATAATTTTTTTCCCTTTTTCCGTTCATGATTATTTTCAAATACTGTTTTTTCTTTCATACCGAGGCTTTCAAATAATGATATGTCATGGTATCCTCTACTATCTCATACTTGAGAATGTGTGTATGTGCAGTTTGTAGGGTGTATATTCACTAAGTTGGACTCAAGAATAGCCTCCACTTTCATTTCTTTTCTCAAACCCAGTAACTCTTTCATATCACTCGACTTTTGGAAACATGCTCATGACTACTTATTACTAGATCGATTCAACACATTTCTTTTTCTTATTTTTCTTAAAATCACTTTCTCACTTTTATATACATTTTTCACGTTTTCATTTTTATTTTCAAAATTTTCTAATAATATTTTTTAATAAAATAACTTAAAAAGAAAATGAAAAGAAACTACAAAAATCTAAAATAAATGAAAAAGAAAGAAAGATGAAAAACTATGTACAAAACCACTCCCCCCCCCCACCTATTTCTTATATTGTCCTCAATGTCGACCTCTCACTCATCTCTGTAGTCTATCTCATAATGTAGTAAAGAACAATCACTACACTGTTCCATGCTAAACAGATATATAAACTAATATAGTGAACTTAAGTTAGAAAGAGATAAATATTAATAACAAGAACAAACTTACCGAGTTTCAAAAATTTAGAAGATTCTTCCCTTACCAAGCCGCTAACTAGCAGTGACCAGTCACTAATATATTATCTGATATTAGATTTCTACTTCCTGTTTTAAGCTACATACCATGCAACTTATTACTTATATTAGGTTTTGCGGTCAAATAAAATTGATGAAATAAGTAGGAATAATAAGATGATTGTTTTTTTTATTTAAAAGAAAATCTAAAACCCTAAAAAAAAAGGAAAAAGAAAAAAAATTAATTTATATAACGCGTTAGCTAATCTAAATATTAGTATTAACCACTCAAAAACTTTATCTTTAATCGTGCAAGAGTAGTAAAATAAGTCGTAGCAGTAAATATCAATAAACACTCTAAAATGGATATGCAAAATATTGATATGGTGTTTATATATGGGTGAAGAAAATTGTGATCCAAACTTAGCCGAAAAAACTAGTACAGAAATAAATGATGAAAATCTCAAAGAATTATGTAACTATATCATCTTGTTGAAGTATTCGCTAATTGAATCAAATTCTAAAATATGAACATGCGGAGTATAAATAAGAGATCCAGTTATATGAGTTAAAAACACAACTTCATCTTACATTTGTATAGGATAGGTTTCAATAATAAACGAAAGTGGTGGATGATTTGGTTCAACTGTTAAAAACTCAAAAGGATATTCATAATTTATTGGATGGTTTGAAGAATCTAAATCAGTCATAAGATTATGTTCGTTCTTAAAAATTTACTCAAAATTTTGATCAAAATATCCTTCTTCAAAATTAACCACTTTCTCATCATTCACTTCTTCTATTATAATAGGTGAATTTTCTTCAAAAATATCATCAAATATCCCGTCCAACAATTCTTTCACTTCCTCCTTAAATTAACTTATCGGTTGACTTTTATTTTCTAAAATAGTGGGATGCCATACTAAATTTTCTTCAAAAATCTCATTATTCGTTCCTAATGAAAATGTGGGTTCCCTATCAATAGTTTCATCACAAATTATATCTAAACCAACGCCGTCAAAACCACAAGTTTTCTTTACAGAAATGGTTTCTATATCCAAAATTTTCTCAAAATTTATATCTGCTACTGTTAATTCGTCAGAAATATTTTTCTTAAAATTTTTACAATCAGTTAAATCAAATATCTCAACCTCAAACGTATCATCAATTAAATCATCTTCATATAAATTTAATGTTAGAGGTTAAATTGAAAATTTAAAATTTTGAGGGTATGTTTCAAACTCACTAGAAGGAGGCTCATCTTCACTTTCCTCATGCACCAATAAATCAGACTAATCTAAATCATAAGATTCAAATGTGGATTCATAAATTGAGCACTCATTATATCGCTCAATCTTCCTTGACATGAATTCACACCCGTACATAGGACACTTATGACTTAAACGTTCTTCGGTTATACATTCCAAACCATAGTTATTCTCAACCATTTCCTCAATAGATTTGTTATGATGTTTTAAACTGTTGGGAACAATTGGGCTTAGGTGGGTTTACATTTGGATGGTCTTTTGCTCTTTCCTGTTGGCTATTGCAGCAATTATTTGGCTAAGAAAAATTTCAATATTAGTCATTGATTTCTTGGTAGTAGTAGCGTTTTTCAGAAAAGTATCCAACCACATCTCAGCGTTAGCAAGTCTCATCTCCTCATCATTATCAATATCTAATGGTGAAAAAGTTAGGTATGGTTGATAATAATTTGATTGGGTATTGTCATAAAGAGGATAATAATATAGATATGATGAAAATTGTTGTTAGTCTATAAAATTGAAAGAAGTGAATGTTGCTTCGGTTGTGGTGTAAGGTGAATTATGACCGTTCCTATATTTATTCATTCTAATATGATCGGCAAGTATTGGGTTAACTGGATAACATAGTACATATAAGGTCGGTTTTGCATTTTCATCACCCATTCTTTTAAAAAAAAACTAAAGATTCTAACAAATCACAAATAAAAATGCACATACAAACCTTAGATCTACGGTGACCTAGGTCAAGTTTCTAGACCCGCACCTAGACTTCTAAAGGACAAGTTGTAGGATAGATCCTTTACTGCCTCTTTAACAATCTTGCAATCAGGTAAATGCCAGCTAAGTGGAAGGTATCCGCTATACGAATCACCGAAATAGCGGGCCTAATTAAGTAAATCACTTGCCTTAAACACACTTGCCTTAAACACTATAAGAAAGATGCGGATAAATAGTAAATTACCCACAACCTTTTTTTATCCTAATTGAGCGCGAAGTGTCTTTAGGGGGCCGAGTCTAGATATTTTTTAATTAATATGGGTCAATGCGTATGCTAGGTTAATAATTTGTGGGGCCTAGAAAGGGTGATGAAATCCCCACCTAATCTTATTTTGGATTGTTTCCCCTTAAAATATTTTTAAATATGCAAAATAAAATCACAAAAAATCTAAAACAATAAAAAAATCCATTTTTTATTTTTTATTTTGATTTTTTATGCGGCGCAAAAAAATCTGCAAAGACTGTTAGTTGGAATAAAAAGATTTAGGGAAGAACGAGATCATACCTAGAGTCTAAGGATTTGCTTCGTTTCTGTTGCAAGATTGACACTTCATCAAATTTGGAACAAGGTTTCAGAATATGCTCGAAAAATTTAAAAATCTGCAGCTGAAAGTTTTCGAAAAATCAAAAAAAATTCGACTGATTTTGATTTTATATAAGTTTCGGCCGAAATTTTTTAAAATGGGTGAAATCGCCAAGTTTCCTCCTGTTCGTCTCGATCTGATCTTCCAGTAAGTTCGTCTCGATTCCTGAAATAAAAATCAGAGAATTCATAGAATCAAATCTAATACACTAAATCTAATTTAAGCTAAATAAAAAACTAAAACTTGAATTTAAATGTAATTAAACTACACCTCCCCGGCAACGGCCCCAAAAACCTGATAGGGATTTTTTTATTAGTCTCCAAATTAAACCGCAAGTATACAGCTTATCACAGTCGTACTTGAGGATCGTTCCCACGAAGAGAGGTGGTAACTACTTTTAAACTAAGTTAAAGAAAAGATTTGATTTTTAATAAAATAAAATTGCAATAATTTAAAAACACAGAAATTTAAAAAGATTGTTTTACTTATAAAAGGAATATTTAGGGTTTTTTTTCCCTTTCTAATTAATATGGTGGTTTAAATGATATCTTTATTTCTTTTTTCTAGTTTTAATTAATTATATATCAACAACATAAAAGTATAAGATAAATTATTTATGATTTAATCTTATCCTATCAATTATGTTATCTCATGTAGATTTAATTAAAACCCTAATTCTAGTTTCTTAATTTAACCTAGGGTTAACCGTCTATGTGTGTGTAGGTCGCGAATCTATCAATACCATGTTCTAGGTTTAGTCTACATTAATTTAATTAACTATGTCAAAATATTGAAGATCTATAATTTATTCTTACCTTTCTTAATTAAGTTTCTAGGTGTCAGCTATTATTAACTTAATTAGTTTTTATGTATTTGATCTATCCATAATTTTTACTAAAGGTGTCAACTTTGTAATCATAAAAATTACTTTTTTAGATTAGAAACTAAGAGAAACATAAATATCTAAAAACATTCATATTAAGAGCAAGAATAAAGTTAATAAAACGTCACACCATATTAGATGCAAAACAAACCTAGATTAATAAATTAGCTACGCATATTAAAATGCAAGACAATAAAAAATAAAAATAACATTTTATTAAAGAAAAGGAAAGACTTACAATTAATCTCTCTAAGAAACTTGAAAAACTTATTGCCTAAAGAGAGATGATCTAAACCCTAAACTATACAAGAGTTTATATAGTCTTTTGTGAGACTTGGAACAAACTTTACAGATTAACTTAAAAATACAAATCGTTGCTCAAAATCTGGACTTGATAAGCTTTGAAAACTGGCCGAATTTTCTATATAGGGCATTTCAGCCAAAATTTTTACACCGGGCAGTTTCTGGCTTCTTTCATAATATTTATTTTAATCTGTAGATTTTCAGAGTTTGTTCCAAAACTGTTAATTGATTCTCGGTTTTCTGATTATATCCAACTTGATTTCTTTCACACGCACGTGATCTTCTATTATTTTGTGATTATCCTCATGAAGCACATTCCACGCACGTAATCTGACTTTTAGGACAATTTTGCGTCCTGTAGCTTCCGATCCCTTTTATCTGCATTTATTCATAAGAACATCCAAATTAGTATAAAATATAAAATATAAACGATAAATGTGATATAAAAATGTGCAATAAATTGCACTAATCACCACTTTTCACCTATCTTCGACATATCGAGCATTTATCTCCTCTCTTGACTCTCATGCTCTACCCAAGTCCCTTACTAATACTTTGTCTCATAAAGGGTGGATCGAGTCTATGATTGATGAGATGCTTGTTCTTGAACTGAATCAGAAATGGGATTTGGTTCTTCTTCCGGCTGCGAAGAAGGCTGTAGGGTACCGCTGGGTATACACTGTGAAGTTTCGTCCTAATGGGATCTTTTCTCGTTTGAAAGCACGTTTGGTTGCTAAAGGGTATTCATAGACTTATGACATTGATTATGAGGATATCTTTTCTCCAGTACCCAAGATGACTTCTGTTCATCTACGTATGTCTCTTGCGGCTACCTATCATTATCCACTGCATCATCTTGATGTGAACAATGTGTTTCATCACGGATCTTTGGTTGAGGAGGTTTATATGGAGCAACCACCTGATTTTGTTGCTCAGGGGGGAGTCTGGTCTAGTTTGCCGATTGAAGAAGTCAGTGTATGGCTTGAAACAATCTTCTCGAGTGTGATTTGGAAAATTTACTGAGGTGGTTATTTCATTTGGCCTCAGACGATGTGCACATGACCATTCAGTGTTCTACCATAATAACACCAATGGCCTTCGCATTCTTTTGGTGGTATATGTCGATGACATAGTGATTACTGACGATGATGCGGTTGGTATTGCGCAGCTTAAGCACCACTTTCAAACAAAATTTCAGACTACGGACTTTAGGAGCCCTAAATAATTTTTAGGTATCGAAGTTGATTGGTCGAAGGATGCCATCTACATCTCACTGCAGAATTATGTGCTTGATATGCTGACTGAAGCAGGGATGTTAGGGTGTAAACTCATAGAGGCTCCAATAGATCCTAATACTAAACTGCTTCCGGGAAAAAATGACTCACTCAAAGATCTCGGAAGATACCGACGGTTGGTCAGTAAGTTGAATTATCTTGCCGTCACTCAACCTGATATCTTATACCCAGTTAGCGTTGTGAGCCAATTCATGGCTGATTCTCGAGTGGCTCATTGGGATGCGATGATTCGAATACTACACTATTTGTAGAATGCTCCAGGAAAGGGTCTACTGTACTCGGATCATGGGCATTCTCGAGTAGCGTGCTTCACTGATGCTGATCAGGCTGGGTCTCCATCTGATCGCAGATCTACTACAGGATATCATGTGATTGTAGGAGGTAATTTGGTCTCTTGGAATAGTAAGAAGCAAAGCGTAGTGTCCCGCTCCAACGTCGAGTTAGAGTACCGGGCCATTCCGAATACCACTTGTGAGTTTATATGAATTCACTTTATATTGGAAGAGCTTGGCTTTGAGCCCACTTCCTCATTGCGGCTATATTGTAATAATAAGGTTGTAGTCTATATTGTCTCTAATTCTGTGTTTCATGAACGAACGAAGCACATTGGTGGATTGCCACTTCGTGAGGAAGAAGGTTGAAGATGGGATCATCAATAATTTCTATTTTCAATCTGCTCGTCAGTTAGCGGATTTATTCACAAGAGTTGCAGTTTATTTGTAACAAGCTGGGCATATTTGATATGTATGCTCCAGCTTAAGAGGGAGTGTTAAAAAACCCGTAGTGTATATAAGTTTATTATATATAATTAGATACTTAATAGGGGTGTAACAGCAAAATAGTTTTGCCTATATAAAGAGGAGGATTAGGATTTGGGCAATCCATCCATTACATTTCTCTAAATCATTCTCTCTCTTAATCTCTTTTAACATGCATGAAGCCAATCATATATCTATTTGTCTTCTATATATGTCATTTGTAAGCATTATTTGTTTAAATGTGCACAAAAGTATAGACGAAACATTCAAATAGCGCCAAACAGGCTTCATTAACTATTTCTCATATGCCGATACTAAACCACAATAAACTGCAACAGTCCTTCGATTAATCTTGAACACCACCAAATAATCATAGTTAAAATGAATAAAATTAATAAACATTTCTAGCGAACCTATGAGGATACATTTGGTTTGGACAATCAAAATTGTAAGTCTATACCTTATACTCTCTCGGTTTCAATTTATTTGTCCACTTTTAAATTTTTACTACTATTAAAAAAATTTAGAATTCTCACAAGTTAATGGAAGCATGGATGCAAAAACTCTATTTTATCCCTATTAAATGTTCATGCATGGGGATAGCATGAGTACAATTGAGAGTTAATTTAAGCAAGAATCAATTAAAAGTGCTTTAATAATGCCAAATCTTTTCTTGATAATTTAAATAGATAAATATTTTGAGACAAAAGAAATTTAAAAGTGAACAAATAAATTGAAAATGTAGTAATAAGCCGTGATATTATTAGCAACACAAACATTTATCTAACACTCGGCTACTTGTAATTTACTTCTGTACATGTAGTTAAGTAATATATGGGTCCAATCAAAGCTCACAAGATTAACATATACCATTTTTATGCTTAAGGATTTGAGTTTGAGTGTAAGTTAAGCTTGCATTATGACATTGCTAGTAACATGCACGGTTATGCACGTGTGTGATGGGAAAAAATTTATGATATTTTGTATTGAGAATTATTGAAGGGTGTAAAGATAATTACATATATACTGGCATTTTGCACGTGCGATGCAGGTTTATAGTTTTACCTTATTTAGAGTCCAAATTTTTTTTCTTAATCCTATGGATAAATTTGAAATGGAGGGATTTTGGTTTTAAATTATTTTGAATGTTAATAAGTGAATAAAATAGTCATTTTAGTAATTTGGATCAAGAGTATTCTAAAAAATATTATAATATATTATTTATCATATTTAAGTAAAAGAAGGTGGTTATAAATAAATGAAAGTAGAATTTGAAAAATAATAAGATTAAAATAATTTCTGGAAAGTTCTTTTTTGTCTTAAGTTTGAGTATAATGTAAATTGTATTTGAAATTCAAACTAATTTTTACAAAGTTCTTTTTTGTCTCGAGTTCTAGAAAGTTTAGTTTTTCTTTGTTTTTAAAAAAATAGAGAAGTTTAATTATTTTTGTCTTTTTCTTTGATGACATGAAGCTCTAAGATTTTTTTTTAACATAACAATTAATTATTTTTGTCTCTTTGTATGATGATGTGAAGGCCATAAGAATAGAGGATTTTTCTTCCTTTTTTTCTTTCTTTCTAAGAAAAGGAGAGGATGGTTTCTAACCAAGTCCATTTACATTGTATAATAGTATAGATATCGGCCACAGCTGGCTTATCTTTTTTTGCTCTTGCTCTGTTATTTCCAATGAGAGATATTTTACCTACCAAGTAGGTAGATTGCACATATGCTACCGAATTGGTGATTAAAGCTACAAGATGAGGATAAAAACACAACTTTGAGACATACACTTTTGTCCACGCCTTTGTAGCCAGTCACTAAGCCGGTAGCCTGTGTGAAAGTAAAGTACTTTTCTTTTCGAATTTATTATTTTTTTCAAAACTGGAGTAGTTTGTATGTAATCCAAAAGGATAAAAAAAATAGATAAGCTACTTTGCTCTTTAGAAGATTTTTTTGGAGGGGCCCTCGAGTCTTCTTTTTTTAATATTGGGAAATGGCTATATTGTCAAATGGTTGAATGCAAATGGTTTGGGTACAGGTTGGCCTCAATTTTGATTTCCAATTCAATTGTTGAAGAAGACTTGTGGCTTTTTACGAGATAAGGTGGTGCCTAACAAGATAACAAGGTTCACAAAAAATGGAGCCCGATCAATAAATATTAATGTGTAAATTGCATATAACAAGTTTCATCTATCCCTGGTTTAGTACTTAATCTTAATCAGTAAAAAAGTAGTTTATCAGCACACAACATATCAATGTTTAGTCAACAAGCAAGTCAAGTTTAATCTTATAAATTCATACTGTCAATATTAAGTGCTAATGGACCAGTCGATGGATGCTTCTCATGTGACAAAAACTGACTGGTTCACGGTTTCAGAAAATAAGACGGGATGCGGACTTGTAACTCAAACATGTCAGTCATGAATAAGATCACACTCGTGCAGTTAGGAGTCACTTGCATGCTATAGAGGCCATGATCTTATACGTCCATTTAACCTAAAAATATCAACCGTAGCCATGATCTTATAGACCCACACACGCTTTTAAGCTAAAAATATTAGAGTAGGGATATGGTTTTGTACTGCGATACGAACTCTATTATTTCGATATCAGAAACTTTAATTGATGACACTAATTCATACTTTATCTTTGTTAGAAAAAGGAAAAAAAATAGATAAAGTATCATGGCATGCACAGCACAACCCATTCTGTAGTGTACTTGCGTTTTCGTATATGCTAACAAGGATCGACATCGCATTCTGTCCTTTTATTGCCTAGGAGCGACCACATGCACTTGTGTTCTGCATATGGAGTCATGGGCCAATACATTTCCCCTTCAAATCCTTGAAAGAGTAGCCGCTTTTTACTCTTATGCAAAATACACCACGTTAGTTAGACTCGTATTTATATATCGGTCGGTAAAACGTTAACGAGGAATATAAATAATTCAAACTATAATAACTTTCGAAGCAGACTATAATATTACTAACAAACTAATTTACCAATTGGACGATATTGACCATTATGCCAATTAATAGTGTGTACCGGTTCAAATAAATCATACGGAAAATAGTCAATAAACATAAACGGATGATGAAAGAATTACCTGAACCAGAAGGACAGCATGGGAAACTACGACAGAACCACCTAAAGTACGGGTAAAGACTTATTAAACTTCTCCATGGGAATAGACAAATTTCCTGCCCAAAAAATCAATAAGAACAAAAGTATAAAGCAAAAGGTATGGAATAAGCCAACTACCCATGTCCTTATGAATTAATGGTCACATATAAGACTGATGTTTATGGGCACCATAATCTCAACCACCTTAGTGCGGGGCAACCAATATGATAACATGCAAACAATACTAATTAAAAGCCTAAATATTTTGAATGATTTCAATATGCTGCCAGAAATTGTGGCCCAACTAGCATTATTCATGATGTAATCAATTGCATCATAACATAAAGACTAGGATTCTTTAATTGATGCCTCATGTTAATTCGAATCTTAGAAAACTTTGCTGGTCTTGGACCATGTGTTTAATACATAAACACATTTTCCCAATTTTTAGATTCCATTTTTGATTTTTCCAAATGTAAGTATCCAATTGTGACAAGGGCCATTCATATATGTCCATTTGTCGTAATATCTCATCAGAAAATACCATTTGTCCAGATGTCAACAGTATTTAGCATGGAACTTGATTATTTACATCATGAGCCAAAATTTTAAATTATAAGCAGGTTGTAAATTCTCATTAGTTGGCTATCTAGGGCACCAAATTTATGATAGTGATATTTTACCGTATGCTCAGACTCTCTCAAAAATAAGGCTAAATTCTCATGAATTGATACTCAATAATTGAATTGTCTTTACTAAGAATGGTATTTCAAACTCCGCTTACATCAGATTATGTCTTGATATCAATGATCTTGAATTGGAAAAAAACAATTGGAATCCACCACAATTTGGCAGCAAATATGAGTTTTTACTCATTATCCTTGCAGGAAATCTCTAAGTAGAAAATAACAATTTATCAAAAATAATCTCACACAAGTCCTAACAGAATAATTTAAAATAGATCTAATTTGGCTCAGACTCTAGTCCAAGCATTTCCAGAATGTGTCTAAGGCACCAGTAAGCCTTCGTGTGCCTCAAAGTCAGATATCCGGTCCGGATTGGGGTATCATGCACGATCCCAAGTTCGGATTTAGATGTTTAAAGAAGTGGCTAGAATTGCATAATCTATTTCTTCATAGTTTCCTCTCTCTTTTCCCGGAAACTAAAGCAGATACTGAGAAGGGAATATCTGACCTGTATACATGTCGCCACTATTAGCAACCTACACTACTATAATGAGGGGTTGGCTCTACGGATAGAGGAATTCATCGGGGCAACTTTTTACGGCCGCTACGGTTTACTCCGTATGTGCATAGTTTGCCCCTACGGTGGGCACCGTAAGGGCATAAATAAATTAAAAATTATTAAAATGTAATATCTTTATTTGGCCTTACCGTGCCGCAAAAGAAAACCATACGGATTAATCCGTAGGCGCAATAAAGGGTTATTTAAAAAAAAATAAAACTAAGTAATTTTCCACCGTTTCCCAAAATTTTCCAACAATCCTTTTATCTCTCCCACGCCCTCGATCGATCATCGATCAATCCCTCGTCGTCGAAAGCGTCGTCGCCGATCAAGCTCGTCGCCGATTAAACACCGTCCCTTGTCGTCAACTTCCTCGTCGCCGATCAAGCTCGTCGGCGTGTTCCTCCTCCATCGCCGTCGTTCGAGCTCGTCGTGGACTTCCTCGTTGTCGCCAATCGATATCGAGCTCCTCGTCGCCGCCTCCACTTCCTCTAGCTCTTTGCCGCCGGCCAGTATTTGACAGAGGTGAGTTTATAAATTTAACAGTGCTTGAATTTTCCTAATTAATCAGTAATGTTTTTTATTTCTGTAAATTAATTAAGAATTTAATTTATATTTTTGTTGTTTTTGGTGTTATTGTTGTTGATTTTAGGGTTAGGATTAGAGTTATAGGGCCGGGTTAATTAGGGGTTAATTTGGGTTAGTGTTAGGGTTTGGGTAATAATTAGGGTTAGGGTTTGGGTTAATTTGGGTTAGTTAGGTAAAATAGGGTTAGGGGTTGGGTTAATTTGGGTTAGTTAGGTAAAATAGGATTAGGGTTTGGGTTAATTTGGGTTAGTTAGGTAAAATAGGGTTAGGGTTAGTTAATTTGGGTTAGTTAGGTAAAATATGGTTAGGGTTTGGGTGATGATTAGGGTTAGGGTTAGGGTTAATTTGGGTTAATTAGGGTTGGTGATGATTAGGAATAGGATTATGATTAATTAGATTAATTAGGATTAATTTTGGTTTGGGTTAGGGTTTGGTGATGATTAGGGTTAGGGTTAATTTGGGTTAATTAGGTAAAATAGGGTTAATTTGGGTTAGGGTGTTGATTAGAGTTAATTTGGTTTAATTAGCTTAATTTTGGGTTAATTAGGAATAATTAGAGTTAATTTGGGTTGATTTTGGGTTGATTAGGGTGATAATTAGGATTAATTTGGGTTAATTAGGGTTAGGGTTTAGGGTGCACTAGTTCCTTCAGTAGGATACTCGATGATAACGTAAACGTAAAATTTTACCGTTAACGTAAAAAAACTTTACCATAAACTAAAAACTTCAAACCCTTAAAAGCAAAACGTAAACGTAAAACCTATTCAAGTTAAATGTTCAAGTTAAAACCAATATATGATACTCGATGATAATATGAAACTTTCATATTCTCATTGATACTTATATATGAAAATCAAAGCGCGATTTAGTCCCCGTCTATCGGTTAACATACGTTCGATATTCGTCGTGACAAGGTTCTTAAATATCAGACGGTATAGTTCGGTGCTAACAACCGTCGTGTAGTCTATATGACAAGAAAATTCAATCGTATAATGACCGATAGATTTGTCCAGTGTGGACAAATTAGGAATGTATAAAGCAAACACCTGAATTCACTTACGTTTTCATTCGTTTTGAGTTATTTCGTCGGTACTTTTCCGCTGGTTCTCCGTGTACAAAGATAGATTACATGTTCATTTCAATGTTATTTCACAGCATTGAAATGATTATCTATTCTATTATAGTATACTCGGAGAACAGCGGGGAGGTGTTACCGAAATTTACTCGAAACGGATGAAAGCACAAGCGAATGAGTGTCTGCTCTATACATTCTTTATGGGATGCCTTACCACCGACAGCCGAAACACACACATACAACACGAATATACAACAAACGCACACACAAAGCACATACACACTGACAACCCTACACCTAAGCGAAATCATAAATTGAAACGCACATACACAGAATATAACTCTACTTTACCCTAAATTAAAAATGTCAAACCCTTAAAAACAAAACGTAAATGTAAAACCTATTCAAGTTAAATATTCAAGTTAAAACCAATATATGATACTCGAAAATAATATGAAACTTTCATATTCTCATCAATACTCATATGTGAAAATCAAAGCGCGACTTAGTCCCCGTCTATCGGTTAATATACGTTCGGTGTTCGTTGTGACATAGAACTATACGAAGGTTGTTAAATATCGAATGGTATAGTTCGGTGCTAACAACCGCCGTGTAGTCTATGTGATGAGAAGATTCAATTATATGATAACCGATAGATTTTTCCAGTGTGGACAAGTTAGGAATGTATAAAGCAAACACCTGCATTTTCATTCGTTTCGAGTTATTTCGTTGGTACTTTTCCGCTGGTTTTTCGTATACAAAGATAGATTAAATGTTCATTTCAATATTGTTTCACAGCATTGAAATGATTATTTATTCTATTACAGTGTACTCGGAGAATAGCGGGGAGATGCTGCCGAAATTTACTCGAAACGGATGAAAACACAAGCGAATGGGTGCCTGCTCTATACATTCTTAATGGGATGAAGCCTTATCCCCGACAACAAAAACACACACATAAAATACGAATACACAACAAACGCATACACAAATCATATACACACTAACAACTCTACACCTAAGTAAAATCATAAATTGAAACACACATACACAGAATACAACTCATATTTAGGTATCTTCAAATCTAACTTTGTTAATCGATAATTTATTCTTTTCAACGACAAACTTGTCTCTACGGATTTTCTTCTTTGTCAGTAACTATCTCATTCTTAGATTTTTCTATATAGTCACCATAATCTACAATTTATATATTATACAGTCTGACATGGCCCATGAGTACATCAGAGTTAAGGACTGGATGTACGTGGATTGGCAACAACGCATGAAATCTAAGTTTGTCACAGGAGTTGCTGCTTTCATTGAATTTGCACGCGCACATAATAAGATCGTGTTAGAGAAGATTCTCTGTCCGTGCGATAGATGTGGGAATAAGTTTTGACAGAAGATAGAAATCTTAGAGCTTCACATCATTAAAAATGGTTTTACTAGATTCTATACAACTTGGTTATATCACGGGAAAGGACAAGAAAAAGACAGTTATGCGGCAAAAGAAGAAGAAGAAGACGGTAATGCGGCAGAAGAAGAAGAAAACGATAACTTCTTTTCAGTAGAAGAAATTGAGGATATGGTAGAGGCTGCTCTCGGTGATAGTATTTCTACCGAATATGACATTCCTTCCGGTCAAGGACCGCGTGCGGATAAATATGAAAAGTTCATAAATGATTGTAGAAGACCAATTTATAAGAATGCAAAGTATTCCACCCTATCATGGTTCGTCCAACTTTTCCAGATTAAGTGCCTAAATGGATGGAGCAACAAGTCATTCACGATACTTCTAAACTTCCTGAAAGATGCTATGCCCGCGGGAAATAACGTGCCCGATAGCTGGTACGAAGCCCAAAAGATGATGTCTGATTAGGGTTTGAAGTGTGAGAAGATTCGTGTATGTCCTAAAGATTGCGTGTTGTATCGGAAAGAGAATTCGGATTTGAAAAAGTGTCCAACATGTGGAGAGGCCGGGTATAAACCGAAAAATTCTGATAAGAAGCCCGATATACCTATCAAGATAGCACGATACTTTCCCATAACACAGAAGCTGCTGAGGCTATTCAGATGCAAGAAAACAGCCGAGGCAATGATTTGGCATCACCGTGCTGCTCCAAGCGAAGATGGAAAAATTAGTCATCTAAGAGATTCACCGGTATGGAAGGATTTCGATAGGAGGCACGAAATATTCAGTAGTGATCCTCGCAATGTCAAGCTCGGACTCGCTAGTGATGGTTTCTGCACATTCAACTATATGGCTGGAAGCCACAACACATAGCCCATTGTAATGATAGTTCATAATCTGTCGTCTTGGTTGGCTATGAATCAATTCTACTTTATGATACCTCTTCTTATTGACAGACCAAACTCACCGGAAAACAGTATCGATGTCTATCTTCGACCTCTGATCGATGAGTTAAAATATTTATTAATTGATGATGTAGAGACTTACGATGCAAACACAGATATAACCTTCACAATGCGTGCGTTTTTAATGTGGACAATTAATGACTTTCCTGCGATGGAATGCTATCAGGTTGGTCCGTACATGGTCACAAAGTATGCCTTTATTGCCATCAATATACAATATCGAAATGGTTGAATTTTAGCAGGAAGGTTTGTTTTTACGATCATCAGCGTTTCCTACCACTTGACCATCTCTACAGGTTAGACGCTGCTCACTTTAATGGTCATCAGGAGATTCTTGGGCCTCTAGCATCATTTTCCGGAGAGGACATGATTGCTCAGTGGGATGGTTATATTAATTTGACCTTCGGGATAGATCCGGCAAAACATGTCAAACCACCATACTAGAACAAGTTAAGTATTTTCTACGAGCTTCCGTACTGGTCAATAAATTTAGTGCGTCATTGTCTGTACATCATGCACATAGAGAAGCGAGTATCCGAGTACGTACTCAACTTGCTTCTTTGTAAAGACGGAAAATCGAAAGACAACCTCCATGCTCGGATGGATCTTCAGGACTGGGAAATTAGAAGTGAATTGCATCCTAAACCGATAGTGGGTAAACTAGGCAAGTTTGTACTTCCCAATACCGCGTATCATATGTCACAACCGGAGAAGAAAAGGTTCCTGCAGGTGTTGCATGATTTGAAAGTTCCCACAGGTTTCTCAGGATCATTTAGCAAGAAGATAAAAATTGTGAAATGTAAGATCGATTGAATGAAAAGTCATGATCACCATATTATTATGGAGCACCTTCTCCCATTAGTCCTCAGGACTTTCCTTCCCGAATCGATTGGTCTAGTAATCAATGACCTTTGTTAATTTTTTAAAGAATTGTCGATTTTACGGTCAGGATGATCCATTTATCTTTCCGAACCAAACGTTCTAAGTATACTACTTACAGTGCTTGAAGCATCCGGGATGGAGTGTTGTATGCCGTTGGAAATCCAGAAATGTTTACAATGTCCCAGAATTCGAGGATCGTATGGAGGACAACGATGAGGATGAAGAAGAGAGAAGACTTAGAGTGCTCCGACCGTCAGTTTCAAAAGACGGGTTGTCTTCGACTGATCGTAAAGTTACGTGGGTTAGAAATGATATCGATGATGAAATCCAAGTAGATATATCTAATACGTCTACGAAACGAAAAAGATTACCAGTAATGTTATATTATTACTTCACATTTCTATGATCTATACATATATTTCATGCATATGTAATGATTGTACTCTTATCTAGGTCTGATGACGACGCCCGGAGCAGCGAGGGGCAGCAGGAGAACCAGCCGCGGCAGAGGCAGAGGCTGAGTGGTACTGCCGCCCGGGGAGCTGTGTAGGGAGCTCCAGAGAGCTGGTTTTGCACCCCAATCGGTATCCCCTTCAGACGACTCCTTCCGTCTGAACTTTGCCACGCCTCCAGGTATATTGCACGCATATTCATTTTGAATATAATATTATAAATATACACGCATATTTATTTTAAAATTACTTATATAGTCAATGTTTAATTGTCTAACTGTTGGTGGTGCTTCCATATCAGAGGCAGAGGCTACTACCGCATCTGCAGGTATGTTTATATATCCTATAGTGTATTCATATTGATTTAGAATGTTATATCATAAATATACACACATTCTTATTGCTCTTACTTATATAATCATTTTTTGATTGTCTAGCTGTAGGTGGTGCCTCCACATCTTGGACAGAGGCCACTACCGCACCTGCGAGTATATTTATATATCCTATATTGCATGTATATTGATTTAGAATGTTATATTATAGATATACACATTCTTTTTGCAATTACTTATATAATCTATTTTTAATTATCTAATTATAGGTGGTGCATCCATATCTGGCGAGGAGGCCACTCCTGCCACTTCCGTACCCTCCGCTCAGTCTGCTGGTTAGTATGAATAAATATAAAATATTTAGTCATTTTACGCATCCTCTAAGAATAAATATGAACTTCATGTAATTTAATCGTCAATGTTTATTTTCTAGTTGGAGGGGATGCGTCCACGTTCGGGTCACCGGCTGTGCAGGGTTCCCTAGGGTCGCCGCTGGGTTTCGGGAGGTATCGACCATGACGTTTTCAAAAATTGGCGCGTTAAAGAACCCTGACCTAGAATATTAACTAGAGAATTAGACGAAACTAGAATGTCAACATCTTTACATCTAAGTGAACAAAAAATAAAACCTTTGTAGACCGGTCCTTCACTTCAATAGCTCTATGTAGTAGTCACTTTGCTCCAGGTAGTAAACTCCAGGACTCTAGAAAAGCTCCACAAGATGAACGGAACAAGCATGCTTGAAGTCTTCGAGGCCGAAGATAATCTATGTCGAGGAGACACCAACTTAAGCTACCTCTTTACTAATATGGAATTAGTGAAGCAAATACTCTAAACTAAATGGCTAATCTAGTAGAGAATGATGAAATAGGAATTTTGCTCACATTAGAAACAATTTTCTCACTCATTTTCTTCACCTCCCAAAAAGCTAGAGAGTTTGAGGAAGAAGATGAAGAAAAGCATCCATGGAAAAAGTCTAGTGTTGAATGGAAACCATGGGTGAGTTAATATCCCATACTAAATTTTGTAGAAACTAAACTATGGCTAAACAATAATGGTTAGGTTAATAAATATCTTCAAGTAAAACAAAATTAGTGGACTTGGTCAATGGTTCCACAAGTTTCTACAAGCTTCAACCATGTGACTAATTTCCAATTAATTTGATTTATTTTAAATAAATAAAACCTTACATTATTATAAGCATGGTGTGAGTCTCATACACCCATGAAGCATGCGTCATCAAGCATGACACAAGAGATGTACATTAATATATATCACATATATACTAAGTGTACACTAGTGAGAAAAAGAAATCTTAAGTGAGCTAATATTAGTTAATGTAAGATAATATATCAAATATATAATTATACATTAAATTATTAAATCAACACTTGATTTAATAATCCGGCTATATCACATACAACTGACTAATATCATATGTATCAACTTATCGGATCAATACTTGATCCGATGACCCGGCTATATCATATATAACCGTCCGTTATCACATATCGTGAGAATAGAATTTGGTATCGCATACTCGTATTAATCTCGGTCGCACACATATCATATATGTGCTCCTACTTCGTTTCGCCTGAGCCAGGAAACCTTTGTGTAGGACTCTAAAGACTCGTCAATACGCCGGCAGTAGGTGGTGATCATATCAGTCACCCACAAGCCTCAAGCGGTTTGCTAAACGTAACGGCCACCCGGGTATTGAGCGATCAGAAGATCAACAAGTAAGCCTGCTCATACTCCTGCGAATCCAATAAGTAACACTAGTGTACAGTCCGGTTTCTTCGTCTGATATGTCGCATATCACAGCCCGGGGGTGGTAAACGTCAAACCCAATAGCCTGATATGTCATGCCGATGTGAGGCTCATAATGGTTCGAGAAACCACTGATAACACTTACCAGTAGATCTCAGCAACCCTGGCCAGAGATTTCCTGTTATGGCCAATCAGGCATAACGCAACATCAACCTTTATACTGGGAGAGACGAAATCCCCTCTTATCACTCATTGCCTCCATGTGACTCGGGACTGTATCCAAAAACCACCGTTTTGCACGATCTCTTGAACGTGGTAAGGTGGAAATCAAAGCACAGTGGGATTCACACAAGATTCTATGACGATCTCGGGTCGAGAGACTAACCTGTACCAGTGTCACCAGAGAACTGCTATCTGGCGATAGGTATAATACATCTAGGAGTTCTCGGCGAGTCCGTTCAGTGTACCCAGTCTCCACTGAGCATCCGTATACCATCTCTGATGTCAAACACCAATGTATATGGGATCGTCCATCGCCCATCATATGGGTCGAGAAGCGTATACGCTAGTCTACTCTGGAATATCGATGCCCCGTCTTGATACTCCCATGACTAGGAACAATTGAAGGATGTACTTACCAACTACCTCTACCCCACTAGTATGATCTGCATCATAATCCTGGTAGTCAAGTACCCATCCTAAAGGCTTTATCAACATGTAATAGAGAGACAATAAGTGTACATGTTAAGATAAAGAGCAACCAGATACCATACTATCACGTCGAGCAAGAAAGTCCTCCTTATATATCTCCAAGCATCCACTATAATATACATCACATGTATAATAATGGCCTCTAGGGCATACATATAACTAACAATCTCTCACTTGCAATAAGGCCATTTGTTGTAGCATCTCATACTCAACGCCCCATAAAAGTCTCTCTAGGGAAAGGCCTCGTGGATCAGCCATGTTATCCTTCGCGTCAACTCTCCTTACCTTGATCTCTTGGAGATCAACCATCTCCCTGATCAGGTGATACTGTCCTCGGAATATGTCTGGATCGTTGATGGGACTGGTGTTCCTAGGCCAAAGTCACAACTCCATTGTTGTCACAATAACAGTTATTGGACGCTCAATGGTAGGAATCATGTTCATCTCATGAACAAGAATTATCCAGACATCCATTTTTGTAGCATCGTTGGTAGCGATGTATTCAGCCTTTATCGTCTAGTTTGCCACGGTATATAGCTTGGAACTCTTCCAACATACCGTCCCTCTATTGAGGGTAAAGAAAAAGCCTGAGACTGACTTTCAGTCGATCTTATCACTATGGGAGCTCGTATTGGTAAAGGACTCCCACTGGAGTTCACCGTTACCAAACACCAAGAACATTTCATTAGTACTTCTCAAGTACTTAAGAATGTCCTACGCAGTTGTCCAGTAATTCTCCCAAGATCCGATTGATTCTTGATCATTACACCTAGTGAGTCAGCTACATCTGGTCTGGTGCATAACATCGCATACTTGATAAAGCCTAGTGCCGAAGCATAGGGTATCCCTTGCACATGAGCACTTTCCAAATTAGTCTTGGAAGACATCTTTTTGGAGAGAGTGATTCCTGAGTAAGTGGGCGAACCACCACGCTTAGAATCTTCCATACTGAACTCCTTTAGTATGGTGTTAATGTACCTGGATTTGGGACACTCCCAACATTCACTTAGATCTATCACCATAGATCATAATCTACAAGATATAGTAGGTATCATCCAGATCTTCCATAGAGAACCCTCGTGATAAGAGGAGCTTGACCGAGTGTAGCATAGGAAACCATTTCCTATCAAAAGTATGTCATCTACGTACAATAATGTTAGTGTATATGCTCTAGAGGCCATTATTGTATCATACTGGTTTGTATATTACTTAATGGAAGCTTGGGATATTCACAGTTGTATTGATAGTCTTGCTCAGAATGGTAGTATGCTACTTGGTTTGTTTCTATTTCAATATGTGCATGTGTTTCTTTTAGCATATCGTTTATACATATTAGTAGAGCCCTTAGGATCTTTGCTTGATTACCAGCGTTGTGATGGCAGTCACATTAGTGGGGGTTGGGTAATCTACAAGCATATCCTTATACGGGTCCCTAGTCATAGGATTATCAAAACGGGGCATCGATACTCCGGAATAGACTAGTGTATATGCTTCTCATCCCAGCAGGGGAGATGGTCTGTCCCACAGCCATTAGTACGTCGTACTGGAGATAGTATGCAAGTGCTTATTAGGTTACGAGTACACTGGACAGGACTCGTCGGTAACTATTGGTTGGTATTATACCTATCGTCGGGTAGCAGTTCCCAGGTGACATGGGTACAGCTTAGTCCGTCGACTTGATACTGCTACTTCGCTTCGAGTGTGTTCCCACTATAATTTGATTACTACCCTATCACGGCTCAAAGGAGTCGTGCAAACGGAAGTAGTTGTTGGATATATGTATGCCCTAGAGGCCATTATATGATAGTGGATGTATTTATACATGTATATATATATATATATATATATATATATATATATATATATTCAGTGTACATTCTTGCTCGACATGATAGTATGCTATCTGGTTCTTCTTTATCTGACATGTTGATTTGATCATACTTTTATTCATTCACACATGTTGATAAAGCCCTGAGGATATAGGCTTGACTACTGTGATTATGATGGAGATCATACTAGTGGGACATCTGTAGTTTATAAGCATATCCTGAAATGTCCCTAGTCGTAGGTATATCGAGACGGGGCATCGATATACCAGAGTAGACTAGCGTATATGATACTAGACCTATATGATGGGCGATAGATGTTCCAGCATTCATCGATGTTTGACATCGAGATCGTATACGGGTGCTCAGTAGTGACTCGGTACACTGGACGGACTCACCGAGAACTCCTATATGGAATTATATCTATCGACGGATAGCAGTTCTCAGATGACACTGGTGCAGGTTAGTCTATAGACCCGAGATCGTCATAGAGTCTTGTGTGTTCTCCCACTGTACTTTGATTACCACCCTACCACGGCTCTACTGAGTCGTGCAAACAGGTGGCTGTTGGGTACTGTCCCGAGACACACGAAGGCGATGAGCGATAGGAGGGGTTTCGTCTCTCCCGGTATTGGGAGTTGATGCCGTGCTGTGCTCGACTGGCTATATCAGTAAGTCCCTGGCCAGAGCTGTTGAGATTTACTGATAAGTGTTATCAGTAGTTTCTCGATCTGTTATAGACCATTCATCGGCACGACTTATTGAGTTATTGGGGTCGACGTTACCATCCCTAGACTTGATATGAAACATATCTGACGAAGAGACCGGACTGTACGGTAGTGTTGCCGGTTGGCTCGATGGGAGTTGTAACAGGTTCGCTTGTTTTCTTCTGATCGCTCAATACCCGGGTGGCCGTTACGTTTAGCTGACCGCTTGCGGCTTGGGGGTGCTTGATATGATCATCACCTACTGCCGGCGTATTAGCGAGTCTTAGAGTCCCACAATGGAGTTGCCTAGTCCAGGAGAAACGATGTGGTGCGCATATGAGATATGTGCGTAGACCCGGTTAAAATGCGTGTATGAGATACCGTATATTAATCGGGCGGTTTTCTTTTGGTCGGGTCGTATGTGATATGACCGGGTTGCTAAATCAAGTGTTGATTTATCATTGACCATTAGTTTCTCACTTGAAATCCTTTCTTGTCGTTTGTTGTATGCATGCATGTATGCATTCATTCTTATTCATGCACATATGGATGTGCATGCACACATACATGCATATATCATTCTATCATGGTTGTTGATATAGTGGATGGTGGTAATATAAGACTCACACCCTTTATAAAATATATGGATATTATTTTTGGAAAAGGAAAATGAAAATGGAAATTGTTTCATGGTTTAATATTTTATTCTTGCACTAACCCCTTGGATTAACCATGATTCATTTTCCATGGTCATTTTTGTTCCAAACTAAAATATCTAGATATTTTATAACTATGGTTAAGAATGAGAGAGTGAAAATATATATATTTTTATTTCTTATTTTTATTCACAACCTTATCATTATCTTGAGCTCTTAAAAAAAGCCATCATCTTCTTCCTCATTTCTCTCTTGCTCTCTAGTTTTCTCAAGTGAGCAAAAGAGTCACCAAGTTAGGATTTTGAAGTGAGAAAACAAACCACATCATCATTCTACACTAGTCTTGCCCATTAGTGTAGAGTGTTAGCTTCCATTTCTTCTCTTGATCTAGTGAAGCTTCAAGTTTGGACAAAGAGGACTCCGTGTGGATCGTCGTGGACCCAGAGGATCTCAAGCGGACCTTTTTCCAACCCTCAAGTAGCCAAGGAGTCTAGCGTAGGGAGCTACAAAGGTTGTACTCTCAAAACCCTAGCTTTTACTACTTGTGTTTGTGTTAAAGTTAAGTTGCCTTAATTTTTCTAGCATGATCCTTAAGATTATTTCTTTAGCACCATGTAAATTTTAAATATGGCATGTGTGTTGCCTCCAAACCCTTGTAGTGGTGCTGTAGGAAACTCTTCATGGTATCAGAGCCCAGCTAGAGCCTTAGGCGACTTTTTGGCGAAGTTAAAACTCCGATCGAACCCCGAAACACGGAATTAGACCTTTCTCTGGACATTTTTTTAAAACCGTGTTTTTTCAGAATTAAAAATACTTAAAAAAATCAGCAGGGAAATATAAGCAATACTGTAAAAAACGAAGCCATAAGCCGTACATTCCGCCGCGGAACTGCGGCCAGACCTTGCTTGGGCCGCGGATCCGCGGCCGTACTGAAGTAATATTGCATCGTTTTTATACAGTAATGTTAGTATCTGTTTGTACATATTTTTGGGTATTTTTAATCTAACTCAAGTGTTGAGTGTTCTGGGGATTGTTTTAGATTCATTGATTCGATCGGAATATTTAATTTCGTGCTGTTTTCGGGTAATTTAGAAAGTATTAAAAAGTTCAAACGGATATCATTAACTCACTTTTTCCCGGCACGAAAAACTTTCAAATGTTGAATTTTTCTCGAGTTTAAATCTTTCGGAAATACGTGCAAGTAACGTGGTGGACCCTCTAGAAGAACACAAACCTTAACTCGATTATGTGACCGTCTGAACCGCCTCTAAACCTTAGGGTTTCGGGCAGTACGGCATGCCACATGTAAGGCGTTGGCTTGACCCTTCTACGGCTGGACCGCTGCTACTGTGACACGTTCCGTGATTTTTGAACTCCGCTCAAGTGTTGAGCTATTAAGGAAATCTTGGGTATTTGATTATTCGATCGGAAAGTTTAATACTGTCTATTTTTCTGGAATGTGATACAATATGTGGAATTCATATAGTTAGGCATGAAATGCGAAGTATGTGATATTTCGGATTTACGATGTCTAAAGAGATTGCGGATTCCAAATGTTGTAGTTTTACACTTTCTTTTCTGTGACCGTAAGTGTAGTATGTCGCATATCGCCGGTTTCGTTGCTATACATCAACGACAATCGGGGTACGCATACTTACTTACGTTGATGATATATGATATTATGTGTTGCTGAGATATGATGTGTAGGATTGTCGCGATTGAATAGCCGGTTTTTTTTATGTGAGATGAGAGTTTTCTTTTCATTCATGTAAAATTCAATTGTAATGTAATATTCTTTTATTTGGGGCACTTCCGGGTTGAGGTTGTTGTCACCAGTGTTGTATATTATTTACTTTTCCGCATTAGGATAGACCTAAGAAGGGGAGCACAAGTGACCGGGTTCTGGGGTTCAGTGGGAGGCCATCTCGAGGAGTCGAGACCGGGTCTTCTAAACTCCAGAATTGGTAGGGTCGCTTGCCGCTCTCGTAGGGGTCTAGGGGTGTGGGCTTGGCTATTCATCGCGACTGTGGAATCCGTATTTTCTATTGTTGGCTAAATACTAAATACTGACGTCCTAGTATATCCCACATTATATCTGTGTTTCTGCTGCGTGTATACTGTGATGTGATATCTGAGACGAATGATATATTATACATGAGATATGTAGTAGACGTTGCTTATGTTTTACACCCGCGCTAGTCCCGTCCCGGTATGCCGTTAGTTAAGTAACCTAACGGTGCATAACGGAATATTGCGGCGAATGCGGATGGCATAAGCGTACGTTGTATTTTCGTTTCTTTTCTATGATTGGCTTAAGGACTTAAATGATGGGGCTACATTAATATGATTAATGTAAAGAAAATAAACCTAAAAAGATGTTGTAGAATCAGATTTGAAAACCACTCGGCTCTTTATGAAAAAGCTATATTTCAAAACTGCGGAGCTCAAGCCACTCCTTTTGAAAACCATTTGATTCTACGACGATATCAAGTTCAAAGCGTTAAAAGATTTTCTTAAAAATCATCCGCAACCCTCCGTCATTTTAGGAAGTAGAGTACTTAGTATTCTTGCTACATTTGTTGACCTTACCCAAGGCGTAGTGTACGGTAGCTAAGTGATGTCTTCCTACAATGCATATGATGCAGATTAATTGGGATGGGCATGTGACTTTGTTGACCTTAGCCAAGGGTGTGAACGGGTCTAATTAATCAAGAAATGACGGGTTGAACTTGACTAGTGCTTGTGATTTGTTGACCATAACCAAGGTCATGAGTACTAGGGGTAAAAACCACATCGGGGATTTCAATAGTTGAAATTTGCAATGAGATTGCATACCTTCCATATGATGGTTAGATCCCGATCCCACTGTGGGCAATAGTTGCTCCCAGGAGAGTTTTGCAGTTTATAATTAGCCAACTCATTAGGTGTCTAGAAAGGTGTTAACGGGGCTACGCCTCTGGGAAGACGAGGTTTACTTTAATTAGGTCCGTGCGAAAGCATGGGGAACCTCCCTCAAGTACCGACACTGGCCTGGCTGAACGGTTAGCGAAGTTGTAGACTGTAATTAATTCTGGCTAGTTTTCTTTTTAATGTTTGAAAGAAAAACTTGATTAAAGCAGTGGGAGACATCGATTAGATAAGATAATAACCAATCTGATCTTTGCAAGAGCTTTCGCTGAGTGTATTCTTATCTCTTTCTTAATGGCAGATACCAATGACAGGACTCAAGCTTCTACTAGATAAAAATAAACTGAATGGGACCAATTTTAAAGACTGGCTGAGGAATCTGAACATTGCCTTGACTTATGATAAAGTATCATATGTCCTCACGGCTCCATCCCCGTCCGTCCCAGGTCCAAAATCCTCAGTTGCGGATATTGAAGTCCGCAAGACATGGGATGCTGACTGTGCCACGGCCAAATGCCTCGCACTTGCATCGATGGATAACACACATCAAAAGCAGCACGAGAATATGGACATTCACGCCATATTCCTCCATACAAAGGAGTTGTATGGAGAGCAATCCCGTGTATTACGATACGAAACATCAAAGAAACTGTTTCAGATGTGAATGGCCCCTGGCACACCAGTAGGAGACCATGTTCTGAAGATGATAGCTCTCATAGAAGAGCTTGAGGACCTTGGATGGACGATGGACAATGAACAATATACGGATATTATTCTGCAGTCCCTCCCCTCCACCTTTGCTCAATTTATAGTTAAGTTCAGCATGCACAACATGGAGAAGGAACTACCTGAACTCCTTAATATGTTAAGGAGTGCAGAGAGCACACTGAAATCAGTGAAAACTCCCGTTTTGAGTGTTGGGCAATCTTCCTCTTCTCGCCCAAAGGCTAAGACCAAGGGAAAGATGAAGAAGAAGCTCACCAAGCTTAGGGGTGGAGTTAAAAAGGTTAAGGGGAAGGACAAGTCCAAAGCTGAAGAGTCGGCGAAAGGGGAATGTTATCACTGCCACAAAATAGGACATTGGAAGTGCAACTGCACGGAGTACTTAAATCTCAAGAAGAAGCATGGGGATGCTTCCGCTTCAGGTGTGTTTGTGGCAGAAAACTGTTTTTCAATAAACTCTGCTTTCTGGGTATTAGATACCGGTTCAGGTTCTCACATATGCAATTCTTTGCAGGGGCTGAGAAATAGCAAGGTTTTGAAGACAGGTGACCATACTCTCCGCGTTGGAAATGGTTCCAATGTACATACAGTCGCAGTGGGAGAGTATCATTTGGGGTTGCCGTCTGGGTGTATATTGGTTTTGAACCCATGTTATTTTGTACCTAGTATGCTTTATAATATAATATCAGTTTCTTTGTTAGACAATGAAGGATATAATTTTGTATTGCAGAACAATGTTATGAACATTCACCTGAATCAAATGTTGGTTGGGTATGGTACGCTTAATAACGGGATATACGTCCTAAATCAACACACAGTTTTCAGCATACAACACACTAATAAAAGAAAACTTTCAGAAATAAATGAAGCTTTTCTTTGGCACTGTAGACTTGGTCATATTAACGAAACAAGACTAAACAAGTTACACAAAGATGGATATTTAAACCCTTTTGAATATAAATCTTATGTAACTTGCCAGTCTTGTATCAAGGGTAAAATGACCAAAACTCCGTTTACCGGACACGGAGAAAGAGCTACCGAGCTCCTAGGCCTCATACATAATGATGTATGTGGGCCAATGTCTACACAGGCTAGAGGCGGTTTTTCATACTTCATTACTTTCACTGATGATTTCTCAAGATTTGGTCATATATTTTTATTAAAGCACAAATCCGAAGCTTTCGAGAAATTCACTGAATATAAACTCGAAGTAGAAAAACAAACCGGCTTGAGTATCAAAATGCTTCGATCAGATCGAGGTGGGGAGTACCTCAGTATAGAATTTGCAAACTTCCTAAAAGAGAATGGGATTCTCTCTCAACTCACTCCTCCTTACACACCATAGCACAACGGTGTGTCAGACCCTATTAGATATGGTCCGTTCCATGATGAGTGATGCTGAGTTACCCGTCTCATTTTGGGGGTATGCATTGGAGACTGCAGCGTTTCTACTGAACAGGGTTCCAACCAAAACCGTGTCTACCACGCCATATGAGATATGGCATGGGAAGAGACCATCTCTTAAGAGAATTAAGATTTGGGGTTGCCCGGCCTATGTTAAAAAGCAGAATCTGGACAAACTCGAGACACGGTCGGTCATGTGTAACTTTGTGGGATATCCAAGGAATTCTTATGGATATTTTTTCTACCACAAGGAGGAACAAAAGGTGTTTGTTTCTTAGCATGCCACATTCTTATAAAAAGAGTTTTTCACAAATGAAACTGATGGCAATGTGGTAGATCTAGAAGAGCTTCTAGAGACACAAACTACAAATAACGACTTGGTTGAACCGGCTGTTGCAACAGAAATAGAGGAGCCTCGGCCACTCCGAAGGTCTGGTAGGATTCTCGCCCACCGGAGAGGTACTACGGTTTCCTCATTGATGGTGACAGAGAAGACTGCATCATGGAGGATGATGATCCTACCAGTTTTCAGTAAGCTATCACGAGTGGAGACTCTGTGAAGTGGCTGGATGCCATGAGATCCGAAATGGAGTCTATGTACACCAACAAAGTATGGACTTTGGACGTTGTACCCCCTGGGGTAAAACCTGTGGGGTGCAAATGGATCTTTAAAAGAAAGATTGGTGTAGATGGGCAGGTAAAGACCTATAAGGCAAGACTTGTGGCGAAGGTTTTCGTCAAAGACCAGGTTTGGACTATGATGAGACTTTTTCGCCTGTAGTCATGCTTAAATCCATTCGGATCCTACTTGCTATTGCTGCTCACTACGACTATGAAATCTGGCAGATGGACGTTAAAACGGCATTTCTAAATGGGGATTTAGAAGAATGCGTTTATATGGATCAGCCGGAGGGCTTCATTGACAGTGGGAGCAGTGGGAAAGCATGTAGATTGCTTAAATCCATATATGGGTTAAAGCAGGCATCACGGAGTTGGAATATCTGTTTCGATGATGTTATGAAAGAGTTTGATTTCATCAAAAATCTAGATGAACCTTGTGTTTATAAGAAGGCTGTAGGGAGAGCTGTCACATTCCTCGTATTGTTCGTGGATGACATTCTTCTGATAGGAAATGATATTCCTATGCTACAGTCGGTCAAATTTTTCTTATCACTAAGGTTCTCCAAGAAGGACCTGGGTGATACCACATACATTCTGGGCATTAGGATCTATAGGGATAGATCCAAGAGGTTATTGGGATTGTCCCAAACCAGGTACATCAACACCATCCTAAAAAGGTTTAGTATGGAAGACTCCAAGCGGGGTGCCTTACCCGCTTGCTATGGGTCACTCTCTCTAAGGAATCTTTCCCAAAGACCGATGAAGAGAGAGCTCGCATGAGCATTATACCCTATGCTTCAGCAGTAGGATCTATAATGTATGCGATGTTATGTACACGCCCAGATGTAGCTTATGCACTTAGTGTTGTAAGCAGGTATCAATCCAACCCAGATGTCACGACCCAAATATTTCGACTCGTGACCGGCACTTAACCACGCTACGTCTACAGGCGTAACGCAACTAAGTAAGCCGAACCCAGAAATCAAAACCATTTAAAAAATAGTGAGTGTTGAAAACATTTACTTAAAGCATTTAGAAAACCTTAAATAATTCAATAAGTTCTTTTAAAGTTACTTACTCTTTTAAATAATTTTGGCAGCATTTCCTTTGTAAAAGTAGCCCCGAGACCGGGTATAAAAGAGGATATGAGTGAAAATGAGATATAATAAAACAAAACATTCCTAAACGGGAGCAATCACACCCAACGGCGGAAACCATCATCATAAGAGTAATATACGACGCCGTAGCGAAGAATGAGCAATAAGTAAATATCACAGAATATAAACTGCATATAAAAACAGTCGGCTCCCACGAGCTCGACACCAGAATACAAAATATACATCATCGTCCTCACACAGTATCTAAGTCCAGTACATAAATGGTAGATGGAGAATACTAGATACAAAAGGAGTACAATAAAAGTAATCAGATACCACAACCCACCTAAAATGCAAAACAACTCTCACACCAACTGTAGTGGTATCTGTAGCCGAAAGATGCAAAAGGCAGCCTGCCGCGACTACTCTGAAGGGCAACCTGCAAATACTGTGGCACAACGGGGGTGAGTTGCCAACTCGTGAATAGAGATAACATATAAAGGTAATCGCGAGCATGCACGTACTGCGCTACTCTAACATATGCCAGCAAGTAAGATCTATATGCGACAAGCAGTGGGTGCAATAATCATGCAGATGCTCTGTCAGGTAAAATAACTACAGGATGAGATATATGGTATCAATGCTGAGCATGGGATAAACAACATCTACACGGAATATCAATGTGGAAAATAATCGGTGCCCACAACTGCACCCAAATCCCAAATAACTCAGGCGCCGGTATACTCCTCGGCCCTCAAATCCTGTAAATCTCTGAGAATCACGAGTGCCCAACATCGGCACTCAAAATATCATAAAATACTCGTGTCCAGCATCGACACGCAAATCCTCTTATATCGGGCTCCGTCAGTCCGGATCAGCCCACGGGCTCCGTCTGCGGTATCGGCCCTCGGCCCCGGCAGTACGGATCATCCCGCATCCATCTCTCGACTCTGGTCAGTATCCTCCGGATAACCGCCAGGTCCAACGAATCACCGGTAGGTACTCGCCATCCTGCTAGGCTCATCGTCTACTCCACGAAAAACATTTCTCGCCCCGGGGAACCTTACCGGGTCCACCACGAACCCGCAAACGGATCATCCAACTCCTCGAATCGGGTTTCAAGCACACGTCTCAGCATCGAGAAAACGCGTGGTGGATGCACCAAAACATCATATCACGAGGAACCGGGTTTTCAAATAGTGCATCTTTTCTTTAATTAATTCCACGGTCCTCAAAACCAGAAATCACATGGAAATCCAACACCAATGCGTAAATCAAATGCGATATGCTATGCACATCAAGTCATAATGTAGGTACAAGGGAGAACCGCTTTTTAAAATAGTTTTAGTTTTCAAAAGACATCCTGCGGCTCCCAATTTCTATGAAAATCATAACGAATCATATATGAAATGAACTATAGCAATATACTCATGGCAATCCTACCGTGAGCGTGTCATGGTAAATACTAATGGTGTGTGTGTAGCATGCAGATTAGTGCTCGTGCAACATGAACCGTTAGTAATAGTGCGGTGTTCTATCAATTCTAAGTTTATATACATATGGCAGGGAATGCAGTATGCAACAATAGTATACATGACAGTCAATGTAGGTAAATGCAATAAATAACTATAAGGTCCTATCAGCCCTGACGCATAACGCCATGCGGGCGATATCCCCGTAGATGTTAAATCTACTCACCGAAGTCTCGCGCTAAGTGTAGCCGACGACTTGCTTTCCCTTCTTCGCCGCGTCCGTCTCACTCGCCTGCAAACCTAGAATCACACAATATATCATACATAAGCTCAAATCCACGAAAACGTGATATTAGGGTCAACCTAGAGACCCGTGTCGCAAACCAATCGCGCGTGTGCGCGATACGCTAAAACGTGTGATTACGCGCCTGAAACTACCCGACGCGTCGCGATACGCAGAAATCCCAAACCCACACGCGTATCACGCGTATCGCGAAGGTTTAAAATACGAGAAATAGGTATATAGTTCCAGATTTTTCTGCAGCAAGAATCAAATAAAATTATACATGCCAGGAGTCTAAGGGTTGTAGCAGACATCTATAGGACCAAACCCCAATCCAAACCCTCCCCATTTGGCCGCAAATTGCGGCCAGATCGAATTTTTCGGCGGCCACTGTACGGAATTTGGGGGTCGGGTTCTACCTGGGGGATCAGCACCTAACCAACATACTGCAGTCTTCTCAAAATTATTCTGAACTCATCGGGTCGATAGAAGTTTACAGAAACACAAAATTTGCCTTAAAACGACGAATCTGCTTCAAAAAGAAATCTGGTGGTATTTCAGTGCAATTAGGGGCTAAGCTGGGTTAAAAATGGCCCTAACAACACTCTATCAACCTATTAAAACCAAATCATACATCACTTGCTCAAGGTTCCCACTAATCACCACATATCGCACTAATTCGCACCAATAAACACTAACCGAAGCAAAACTACACTAAACAAGTAAACTAGGGAGTAAGTTCAGGAAATATACCCTACACTCGACCCTAGGGAGCTGGAGGAAGAAGAAGAAGTGGAGGGAAGGAGCTGCAGCTGGAGTTGATGCTGTTGCTGCTGCAAGCTGCTGCTCACTGATGCTGTTGCTGCTGCTGGAATGCTTGCTGCTGCTGCTGTGATGCCCGCTGCTGCTGCTGGGGATGCTGGCTGCTGCTGCTGCTGCTGCGGGGAAGGTAAGTGGGTGTGTGTGTGTGAGTGAGGTAGAGAGAAAAAGAACAAAAGAATGAGAGGAATCATAACCCCAAATTGTCAACCCCTCCACTCTCTCTCTTCATTAAATGCAAGCATGGCCTAAGCCATGATGCATTCTCTCTCTCTCACCAAGTCAACACCCAAAGGAAATTCAAATTAAAGCAACCATTAAATAACTAATTAAACTTAATTAAAACCCAAAAGACTTAATCCCCATGATTAACCCACCATGGTTACCAATCATGGTATTACCTCATTTAAAAACCCTAGTTTACATGCACATGTGTGTGCAAGCGTAGGAAAATTCTAGAAAAATATTTATTAAATTGAGAAAAATATTTGAAACTCAATTTGGTAAGCTTTTTATTAAAAACCCTTTATTTAAATATAAATAGCCACTAAACACATCCTAAGGTGTTACACCAGGGGAGAATCTGTTAGTTATATGTATGCCCTAGAGGCCATTACTGTACATGGATGTATATTGTAGTGGATGCTGGGACATATATAGGGAGGACTTTCTTGCTCGACATGATAGTATGCTATCTGGTTACCCTTTACCTTAACGTGTATGCTGTTTGTCTCTCTGTTACATGTTGGTAAAGCCCTTAGGATGTGTGCTTGACTACCTGAACTATGATGCGGATCATACTAGTGGGGACATGGTAGTCCATAAGTACATCCTTCAAAGTCCCTAGTCGTGGGTGTATCGAGACGGGGCATCGATATACCAGAGTAGACTAGCGTGCACCTTCTCGACCCATACAGATGGGCGATGGATGATCCCATATCCATCGGCGTTTGACATCAGAGGAGATATACGGGTGCTCAGTAGAGACTGGGTACACTGGACGGACTCGCCGAGAACTCCCAGATGGTATTATACCTCACGTCAGATGGCAGTTCTCTGGTGACACTGGTACAGAGTAGTCTGTTGACCCGAGATCGTCATAGAGTCTTGTGTGGTTCCCACTGTGCTTTGATTTCCATCTTACCACGTCCAAGAGGGCATGCAAAACGGTGGTTTTTGGGTACAGTCCCGAGTCACATGGAGGCAATGAGCGATAGGAGGGGATTCGTCTCTCCCGGTATAGGGAGTTGATGTTGCACTGTGTTCGATTGGCTATAACAGGAAGTCCCTGGCCAGGGCTGCTCAGAGAATTGCTGGTAAGTGTTACCAGTAGTTTCTCGACCCGTTATGAGCCTCATATCGACACGACTTATCGAGCTATTGGGGTCTGACGTTTACCACCCCTAGGCGAGATATGCGACATATCAGACGATCAGACCGGACTGTACGGTAGTGTTACTGGTCGGATTCACTGGAGTGTGAGCGGGCTTGCTCGTCGATCTTCAGATCGCTCAATACCCGGGTGGCCGTTACGTTTAGCAGACCGCTTGCGGCTTGTGGGTGTTTGATATGATCATCATCCGCTGCCGGCGTATTGACGAGTCTTTAGAGTCCTACACAGAGGTTTCCTGGCTCAAGCGAAACGAAATAGGAGCGCATATGAGATATGTGCGGGACCGAGAATAATGCGAGTATGTGATACCGTATTCCATTCTCACGATGAATGTATCGAATGGTTGTATGCGATATAACCTAGTTATCGATTCAAGCGTTGATTCGATAAGCCGATACATTGTATACTAGTCGGTTGTGTGCGACATGACCGGATCATTGAATCAAGTGTTGATTTAATGATTTAATGTATAATTATATATTTGATATATTACTTTGCATTAACTAGTATTGGTTCACTTTAAATGGATTTTCTCACTCGGGTGTGCGCATTACATATGCGATATGATTTTGTGCATTTGATTGTATCATGTTTGATGATACATGATTACTTGGTTAAGTGCAAAGAATTAAACCATGGTTAAAAGAATGGTTAGGGTTTCATTTCCTTTATTTATTCATTTATTTATTTGTTTATTCATTTTGGAAAAGAGGAGAAAAGAATGGTGGCTTAATTTGGAGTTTAGTTGAAGCTTCATGAATCTTTGATCAAGTCAACCATTCTTATCTCATCCTTAACCCTAACCATTCCCACTAACCATGATTCATTCTCTACACTTGACTCTAGTTAAAATTATGATAAGAATTCATTTTCTTTTATTATTCTTTTAACTTATCATAACATTCTTCTTCATCTTCTTCATTCTTCAAGTGAAGAAAACCAAGCTCCATCAATGGTGATTGTTGGAAAAGAGTGAGAAATCCAAAACTAAAGTCTACCCACTTCCCATTTCTTCATCCTCTACCTCTTGCCAAGTAGTAGAGTGTGTTTACTTCACAAGTTTCTTGACTTGGTGAAGTTGTGAGCTTGATCTAGCGATGCCTCGACGTAGATCATCTTCGGCATGGACATCGACGACCTAGCTTGCCCATTCTTCGACGAAGCCGATCCTAGAGCCCGGATTTGATTTGGACAGCGGAGACGACCTCGTTGCGGAGCCGTGGAGGTGGAGGACCGGATCTACAAAGGTTGTATTTCCGTTTTCTCATTAGTTAAGTGTTAACTAGTTCTTTTTCGCCTAGACATCTAGTTATCGATCCGTAGTTTAGGGTTTCTCGGCACCATAAATTTTGAAATTGCCATGGTTGATAGCTTGGGAGACCTCACTAGTGTGCCTAGGAACCCTACAGTGGTATCAGAGCCTAGCTAGAGCCTTAGGCGAAGTCCAGACGGAAATTGAAGTCCGAACGAACCCGAAACCCCGAACCAATATTGCTCTCTGTCCAATTTTTAAAAACAGGGATTTTTCAGTATTAAAAATATCCAGAAAAACATGCAGGAAAATATAAGAGTAACTGTGCAATTCGTAACCCTAATTCCATTAAAGCGCCGCGCTTCCGCGGCACGAGCATGGCTCGTGCGGCGGAAACGCGGTCGTTTTGTGAGACGAAGTTTACACAGTAACTCCTAGTTTCCAGTGTTGGTCTTCCTAGGTATTTTAAATATTTTTTCAAGAGTTGAATTTTTCTGAGTTGATTTGGGGATTCGGTATTTCGATCGGGGTATCAAATTTTGTCTGTGTGGCTTTCCGGATAAATTTTTAGAATATGTTAAAAAGTTCGACCGGATATAAATACCCAATTTTTCCCCTGTCGGGAAATTTCCAAGTGTTGGATTTTTCCGTTGTTTAACGATGTTCTAAGTAGTGCAAGTAACGCGATGGTCCCTCTAGAAGACAACAAACCTTAACTCGATTATGTGACCGTCTTGAACTACCCTTTGAACCTTCGGGTTTGGGGCAGTACGGCGTGCCACATGTGAGGCGTTGGCTTGACCCTTCTACGGCTGGACCGTTGGTACTGAGGCACGAACGGAATGTTGTTATACTTGTTTCATGTGTTGATCTGTATCGGGAAAACTTGGGTGTTAGAATGTTCGATCGGAAAGTTTAACATTTTCTATTTATCTGGAATGGGATACAATAATTGGAATTCACAAGTAGTTATGTGAAAACTAAATGAATGTTATAAACGTAGCAGTTTAGTCTCACTTGATCGGTTGCCACGGAATTTTGATGTGATCAAAAGTCCGTCGCAATCACGTAGCGTACGCGGATACTCGCCGGGTAAACTTAATAGACAGCTACACCCCATAGCCCCGACCAAGTGACTGTAGGAGAACCCCGTCGCCGAAAGCATCCGTTCGGATGCTCACGGTAGCGGTGTTCCGCCTTGGTGTACTTCGTCGACGGTATCGGGGGTGCGGCCGCCTACTGAAGTTTGCGACGAGCATTCGATCAGGATGTCGGGAATCTTGTTGAATTGCCCGACTTGATATTGAAAAGAGTTTTCGATAATGAGACTAAAATGCGGGGTTTATAATTGTTAGGCATGTGATGTCTAAGGAATTCATTTGGTCAGGCATGCGATGTCTGAGGTGATTGCGGATTCCAACTGTTGTAGTTTTACACTTTCTTTTCTGTGACCGTAAGTGTAATATGTGATATCGCCGGTTTCGTTGCTATATGTCAACGACAATTGGGATGCGCATGTTTACTTACGTTGATGACATGTGATGTTATGTGTTGCTGGATATGTCATATTGGATCGTCGTCTTTGAATAGCCGGGGTTTTTTATGTGAGATGAGTGTTTTTTATTTTCATTCATGTAAAAACTTGTATGTAATATTCTTTTATTGGGGCACTTCCAGGTTGCGGAAGTAGTCACCGTTTGTATATTATTTACTTTTCCGCACTAGGATAGACCCAAGGAGGAGGGCACAAGTAACCGGGTTCTGGAGTCCAGTGGGAGACTAACTCGAGGAGTCGAGTCCGGGTCTCCTAACTCCAGAATTGGTAGGGTTGCTTGCCGCTCTCGTAGGGGTCTAGGGGTGTGGGTTTGGCTATTCATCACGACCGTGGAATCCGTGTTTTATACTGGCTCGTATTGAAAACACGGACGTCCTAGTATATCCAATATTTCATATGTTTCTTCTGCTGCGATATCTGTGATGTGATCATGTGATGTTCTGTGATAGATACAGTATATAGTATATATGATATATTATATAGACATTACTTATGTTTTACACCCGCGCTAGCCCTGCCCTGCTCTGCCGTTAGTTACCTAACCTAACGGTGCACGAGGGGACATCGAGGCGAATGCGGATGGCATAAGTGTACGTCGTATTTATCTGTGATGTTTAGGTACATTAAATGATGGGACTTCATTAATGTGATTAATGAATTAAAAGAAACCTAAGATGTTGTAGAATCGAATTTCAAAATAAAACTGGTAGCTACAGTTTTTGCTTTGCACAGCGGTATATGTGATATATCCTGCACCTTATTCGATGAGGAAAGGACCGAGATCCCTTCACCGGGAGTGACTCCTTTAGCAATAACTGGCAGATGCTACACACTCGGTTTGTCTTTTGATTGCTTTTAAGTGTTTTTGCTTTGCACAGTGATATATATGATATATCCCGCACCTCCTTCGACGAGGAAAGGACCGACGATCCCTTCACCGGGAGTGACTCCTTTAGCAAAACTAGAAAAGCCTCAAAAACACTCCAATTCAAAATTCATTCGATCCTACAACGATATCAAGTTCATTACGCAATAGGTTTTCAGAAAAACCTGTCGTAGCCCTCCGTCATTTCAGATACGTACTAGTTAGTATTCGTGCTGCGGTTGTTTGGCATGCGTCAAGGCGTAGTGTACGGTAGCTAACTAGTGCTTATCTGCTAGCATATGATGCGATTGGATTAGGGTATTCGTACGGCGTTGTTTGGCATGCGTCAAGGGTCGTGCGGGTGGGTTTAATTCAATCAAGAAATGTACGGGTTGAACTTGACTAGCAGACTATGGGTTGTTTGGCATGCGTCAAGGTCATAGCGAGCTAGGGGCAAAATATTATCGGGAATTTCAAGTGTTGAAATTTGCAATGAGATTGCATACCTTCTATGAGATAGTTGGATCCCGATACCCGCTGCGAGTAAGAGTTACTCCTGGGAGAGTTTTGTACATTACAATTAGCCGATCAAGTAGGTGTCTAGAAAGGTGTCAACGGGGTTACGCCTCTGGGAAAACGAGGTTTACATTAATTAGATTCGTGCGAAAGCACGGGGGACCTCCCTCAAAGTACCGACACTGGCCTGGCTGAAAGATTGGCGAACTTGTAGTGTGTAATTAATCCCGGCTAGTCTTTCCTTTTAGGGTTTGAAGGAAGATTTGATAAAAAGCAGTGGGAGCCATCCTGATTAGATAAAATAAAAACCAATCTATTCTTGCAAGAGCGCACGCTGAGTGTTTTCTTCTCTCTCTCTCCTGGTAGCGACCATATCACGCCTTAATCAAGATAATAATACGGATTATTGACCGAACCCGCTTGTTATACTGAGCTGGGGAACGTTGGTCCCGCTCCAACTTATAATTGTTATAAGACAGAGCAGGAAATTGGGGAATACCAGATTTCCCATGCCGCCCAAACGAAGAGAGTGCATGCTGATGCATCATCTTCGGGTGTGTTCATTATACAGAACTGTTTCTCAGTATCCTTTACGTCCTGGGTATGTGATACCAGATCAGGATCCCATATATGTAATATGTTACATAGGGCTACAGACAGGTAGAGAACTGAGAACGGGTGATAAGTTTCATGAGGCAGAAAACGGGGCAAGAGTTGCAGCCAAGTCTGTTGGTCACTGTCACCCTGTATTACCAATACATTGATTATGAACGAATGTTGTTAGATACCGAACCTGATATACAAAATCATATCAGTCTCTTTATTAGTAAAGAAATGATAAAATTTTGTATTGTTGGATAATGTTTTGAACATTTCCTATATCAAAAGTTGATCGGTTCAGGGACGTTATCTAAAAGCATTAATGTTCTAAATCAAATTACAGTTCTTAGTATACGGAACACACACAAGAGGAAGAGTTCAGAAATGAACGAATCCTTCTTGAGGCATTGTAGACTAGGTCATATCAATGTGACCCGACTGGCTGGAGTTACATTTAGATGCATATTTAAATCAGTTTGAATTTACATCTTGTGAAACTCTCCAGTCATGTCACAAAGATAAGATGACCATAGCTCCGTTTACTGGAAACCGAGAAAGAGTTAATGAACTCTTGGGATGATACATGTTGATGTATATAAGGTCCCCTGTCTACACATGCCAAGACTGGTTCTTTATACTTCATTACATTCTCTGATAACCTCTCAAGATTCAGGCATATGTTCCTGTTGAAACATGAGTCCGAACCTTTTGAGATATTCATAGAATATAAGCGAGAAGTAGAGAACCAAAATAAGGGTATAAGTATTATGTCCTATGATGAGATCAAGGAGGAGAATACTTGAGCACGGAAATACTGGAATATTCTAAAGGAGAATGAGATTCTCTCTCAGCATTATTCCTCCGTATACACCATAGCACGATGGTATATCGGGGCGGAGCAGATACACCCTATTTGATATGGTGTGCTCTATGATGAGTAATACTGAGTTACCTTTTTCCTTTTGGGAGTCATGCACTTGAGAAAGTTGCATACCTATTGAATAGGGTTCGAATCAAATCAGTTGCCTACCACTCCATATGAGATATGGTATGGGAAGAGCCCATGTCTTAAGCTAGTTAAGATTTGGGGTTGTCCGGCTAATGTCTAAAAGCAAAATCCGGACAAGCTCGAGGCAAAGTCTGTAATGTAGAACTGGAAATGTTCCAGCTATACAAGCTACAGCAGATGATTTGGTACAACCAAAGGATTCAGTAGATACCAACGAACCTCATCCTCTCCGCCGATCTAGTAGGGTTCCTCACCCACCTGAGAGATACTTCGGTTTCTCTATGACAGTGGGAGCGAGGATTGCATCATGAGATGATGACCCAACTAGTTTCGAGCTGGCCATCAGGAGTAGGACTCTGTAAGAATGGCTGGATGTTTATCGATCTGAGATGGAATCCTTATACACCAACAAAGTATGGACTTTAGTTGCTATATCTGAAGGGTTAAATCCCCATCAGGAGCAAGTATATCTTGAGAAGATTACTTGGTGTAGATGGAAAAGTTGAGACTTTCAAAGCTAGACTTGTTAAAGCTTTTCGTCATCGACCAGGCGTGGATAATGATGAAACCTTTTCAAGTAGCTATGCTTAAGTCCATCCAGATCCTACTTGCCACGGCTACATACCATGACTACGATATCTGGTGGTTGGGTGTCATGACTGCTTTTCTAAATGGTGTTTTAGAAGAGTGCGTCTATAAGTACACAGCCAGAGGGCTTCGTAGACAGTGGGAGCAGCGGAAACGTGTGCAAGATGCTTTATAGGATAAAGCAGGCATCGCGGAGTTGGAACATCTGTTTTGATGAATTAGTCAAAGAGTTTGACATCATCGAAATGGTAGATGAACCTTGTATATACAAAAAGGTAGTAGGGAGTTTGGTGACGATCCTCGTAGAGTACGTGGATGATATACTCTTGATAGGGAAAGAGTTTCTTATGCTACGCTCGATCAATCTCCGTTTATCACAAAGATTCTCCGTGTAGGATCAGAGTGATACCTCCTAAATCCTGAGTTTTGGATCTATGAGATAGATTTAATTGGATGTTGGGATTCTCATTAGTTGTAGTGAGATAGTATCAATTGATCCTGGGGAGAATCACTGGAAGTGTTCCAGGGTGATAAAGACGACTGAATGTCAGTCGCAGGCATTGTCTTTACCCTCAGTGGAGGGACGGTATGTTGGAGGAGTTCCAAGCTAGATACCGAGACATACTAGACGATAAAGGCGCGATACATCGCTACTTAAGATGCTACCAAAGAGGCTGTTTGGGTATATAATGGTTCATAAGATGAACCATGTTCCTCCCATTGTGTGACAATGGAGTTGTGGCTTATGCCAAGGAACGTCCGTCCCATCAGTGATCCAGACATATTCTAAGGCAGTATCACTTGATCATGGAGATGGTTGATCTCCAAGGTGATCGAGGTTTGGAGAATAGACTCAGAGGACAACACAGCGGATCCACTCACAAAGGCCTGTTCCCAGAGAGAGACTTTTATGGGATGGTTGAGTATGAGATACTACAACCACTGCTATCAGATGGCCCTAGTGCAAGTGGGAGATTGTTAGTTATATGTATGCCCTAGAGGCCATTACTGTACATGGATGTATATTGTAGTGGATGCTGGGACATATATAGGGAGGACTTTCTTGCTCGACATGATAGTATGCTATCTGGTTACCCTTTACCTTAACGTGTATGCTGTTTGTCTCTCTGTTACATGTTGGTAAAGCCCTTAGGATGTGTGCTTGACTACCTGAACTATGATGCGGATCATACTAGTGGGGACATGGTAGTCCATAAGTACATCCTTCAAAGTCCCTAGTCGTGGGTGTATCGAGACGGGGCATCGATATACCAGAGTAGACTAGCGTGCACCTTCTCGACCCATACAGATGGGCGATGGATGATCCCATATCCATCGGTGTTTGACATCAGAGGAGATATACGGGTGCTCAGTAGAGACTGGGTACACTGGACGGACTCGCCGAGAACTCCCAGATGGTATTATACCTCACGTCAGATGGCAGTTCTCTGGTGACACTGGTACAGAGTAGTCTGTTGACCCGAGATCGTCATAGAGTCTTGTGTGGTTCCCACTGTGCTTTGATTTCCATCTTACCACGTCCAAGAGGGCGTGCAAAACGGTGGTTTTTGGGTACAGTCCCGAGTCACATGGAGGCAATGAGCGATAGGAGGGGACTCGTCTCTCCCGGTATAGGGAGTTGATGTTGCACTGTGTTCGATTGGCTATAACAGGAAGTCCCTGGCCAGGGCTGCTCAGAGAATTGCTGGTAAGTGTTACCAGTAGTTTCTCGACCCGTTATGAGCCTCATATCGACACGACTTATCGAGCTATTGAGGTCTGACGTTTACCACCCCTAGGCGAGATATGCGACATATCAGATGATCAGACCGGACTGTACGGTAGTGTTACTGGTCGGATTCACTGGAGTGTGAGCGGGCTTGCTCGTCGATCTTCAGATCGCTCATTACCCGGGTGGCCGTTACGTTTAGCAGACCGCTTGCGGCTTGTGGGTGTTTGATATGATCATCATCCGCTGCCGGCGTATTGACGAGTCTTTAGAGTCCTACACAGAGGTTTCCTGGCTCAAGCGAAACGAAATAGGAGCGCATATGAGATATGTGCGGGACCGAGAATAATGCGAGTATGTGATACCGTATTCCATTCTCGCGATGAATGTATCGAATGGTTGTATGCGATATAACCTAGTTATCGATTCAAGCGTTGATTCGATAAGCCGATACATTGTATACTAGTTGGTTGTGTGCGACATGACCGGATCATTGAATCAAGTGTTGATTTAATGATTTAATGTATAATTATATATTTGATATATTACTTTGCATTAACTAGTATTGGTTCACTTTAAATGGATTTTCTCACTCGGGTGTGCGCATTACATATGCGATATGATTTTGTGCATTTGATTGTATCATTGTTTGATGATACATGATTACTTGGTTAAGTGCAAAGAATTAAACCATGGTTAAAAGAATGGTTAGGGTTTCATTTCCTTTATTTATTCATTTATTTATTTGTTTATTCATTTTGGAAAAGAGGAGAAAAGAATGGTGGCTTAATTTGGAGTTTAGTTGAAGCTTCATGAATCTTTGATCAAGTCAACCATTCTTATCTCATCCTTAACCCTAACCATTCCCACTAACCATGATTCATTCTCTACACTTGACTCTAGTTAAAATTATGATAAGAATTCATTTTCTTTTATTATTCTTTTAACTTATCATAACATTCTTCTTCATCTTCTTCATTCTTCAAGTGAAGAAAACCAAGCTCCATCAATGGTGATTGTTGGAAAAGAGTGAGAAATCCAAAACTAAAGTCTACCCACTTCCCATTTCTTCATCCTCTTGCCAAGTAGTAGAGTGTGTTTACTTCACAAGTTTCTTGACTTGGTGAAGTTGTGAGCTTGATCTAGCGATGCCTCGACGTAGATCATCTTCGGCATGGACATCGACGACCTAGCTTGCCCATTCTCCGACGAAGCCGATCCTAGAGCCCGGATTTGATTTGGACAGCGGAGACGACCTCGTTGCGGAGCCGTGGAGGTGGAGGACTGGATCTACAAAGGTTGTATTTCCGTTTTCTCATTAGTTAAGTGTTAACTAGTTCTTTTTCGCCTAGACATCTAGTTATCGATCCGTAGTTTAGGGTTTCTCGGCACCATAATTTTTGAAATTGCCATGGTTGATGGCTTGGGAGACCTCACTAGTGTGCCTAGGAACCCTACAGAATCACTGGATAGCTGTGAAGAACATTCTTAAGTACTTGCGACGGACTAAAGAATTGTTCTTGGTGTATGATAATGGAGATCTCCAAATGGAGGCCTTTACCGATTCGAGCTTCCAGACCGATAAGGACGACAGCAAATCTATCTCTGGGTTTGTATTTACCCTCAATGGAGGGGCGGTAAGTTGGAAGAGTTCCAAACAGGATACCGTTGCAGACTCTACGATGGAGGCCGAGTACATTGCTGCGAATGATGCCACCAAGGAAGCCGTCTGGATGAGGAAGTTCGTCTCGGAGCTAGGAGTAGTTCTAACCATTATTAATCCAATACCATTGTATTGTGATAATAATGGGGTTATGGCGTTAGCCAAGGAGCCCAGGTCCCATCAGCGGTCCAGACACATCCTGAGGCGCTTTCATTTGATCCGGGAGATTGTAGATCGCCGCGAGATCGAGATTAGGAGAGTAGACACAAAGAATAACGCCGTGGATCCACTCATCAAGGCCCTCCCTCAGCCGCAGCATGAGCTACTTTTTGAGATATTGGGTATGAGATACGCCAATAACTGGCCTTAGTGCAAGTGGGAGATTGTTGGATATATGTATGCCTTAGAGGCCATTATATGATAGTGGATGTATATATATATATATATATATATATATATATATTCAGTGTACATTCTTGCTCGACATGATAGTATGCTATCTGGTTCTTCTTTATCTGACATGTTTATTTGATCTTGCTTTTATTCATTCACACATGTTGACAAAGCCCTGAGGATATAGGCTTGACTACTGTGATTATGATGGAGAACATACTAGTGGGACATCTGTAGTTTATAAGCATATCCTGAAATGTCCCTAGTCGTAGGTATATCGAGACGGGGCATCGATATACCAGAGTAGACTAGCGTATATGATACTAGACCCATATGATGGGCAATGGATGTTCCCACATTCGATGTTTGACATCGAGATCGTATACGGGTGCTCAGTGGTGACTGGGTACACTGGACGGACTCACCGAGAATTCCTATATGGAATTATATCTATCGTCGGATAGCAGTTCTCAGGTGACACTGGTGTAGGTTAGTCTGTAGACCCGAGATCGTCATAGAGTCTTGTGTGTTCTCCCACTGTACTTTGATTACCACCCTACCACGGCTCTACTGAGTCGTGCAAACAGGTGGCCGTTGGGTACTGTCCCGAGACACATGAAGGCGATGAGCGATAGGAGCGGTTTCGTCTCTCCCGGTATTGGGAGTTGATGCTGTGCTGTGCTCGACTGGCTATATCAGTACATCCCTGGCCAGGGCTGTTGAGATTTACTGATAAGTGTTATCAGTAGTTTCTCGATCTGTTATAGACCATTCATCGGCACGACTTATTGAGTTATTGGGGTCGACGTTACCATCCCTAGACTTGATATGCAGCATATCTGACGAAGAGACCGGACTGTACGGTAGTGTTGCCAGTTGGCTCGACGGGAGTTGTAACAGGTTCGCTTGTTTTCTTCTGATCGCTCAATACCCGGGTAGCCGTTACGTTTAGCTGACCGCTTGCGGCTTGGGGGTGCTTGATATGATCATCACCCACTGTCGGCGTATTGTCGAGTCTTAGAGTCCCACAATGGAGTTTCCTAGTCCAGGCGAAACGATGTGGTGCGCATATGAGATATGCGCGTGGACCCGGTTAAAATGCGTGTATGAGATACCGTATATTAATCGGACGGTTTGCTTTTGGTCGGGTCGTATGTGATATGGCCGGGTTGCTAAATCAAGTATTGATTTATCATTGACCATTAGTTTCTCATTTGAAATCCTTTCTTGTCTTTTGTTGTATGCATGCATGTATGCATTCATTCTTATTCATGCACATATGGATGTGCATGCACACATACTTGCATACATCATTCTATCATGGTTGTTGATATAGTGGATGGTGGCAATATAAGACTCACACCCTTTATAAAATATATGGATATTATTTTTGGAAAAGGAAAATGAAAATGGAAATTGTTTCATGGTTTAATATTTTATTCTTGCACTAACCCCTTGGATTAACCATGATTCATTTTCCATGGTCATTTTTGTTCCAAACTAAAATATCTAGATATTTTATAACTATGGTTAAGAATGAGAGAGTGAAAATATATATATTTTCATTTCTCATTTTTACTCACAACCTTATCATTATCTTGAGCTCTTAAAAAAAGCCATCATCTTCTTCCTCATTTCTCTCTTGCTCTCTAGTTTTCTCAAGTGAGCAAAAGAGTCACCAAGTTAGGATTTTGAAGTGAGAAAATAAACCACATCATCATTCTACACTAGTCTTGCCCATTAGTGTAGAGTGTTAGCTTCCATTTCTTCTCTTGATCTAGTGAAGCTTCAAGCTTGGACAAAGAGGACTCCGGGTGGATCGTCGTGGACCTAGAGGATCTCAAGCGGACCTTTTTCCAACTCTCAAGTAGCCAAGGAGTCTAGCGTAGGGAGTTACAAAGGTTGTACTCTCAAAACCCTAGATTTTACTACTTGTGTTTGTGTTAATGTTAAGTTGCCCTAATTTTTCTAGCATGATCCTTAAGATTGTTTCTTTAGCACCATGTAAATTTTAAATATGGCATGTGTGTTGCCTCCAAACCCTTGTAGTGGTGCTGTAGGAAACCCTTCAGTAGTTGGGTGCAGTCCCGAAGCACTTAGAGGCAGTGGCGGTTAGATACGATTCGTCTCTCCTGATATTGGGGGTTGATATCGTGCTGTGTTCGGAGAGCCATTACACAAAGTCCTTGGCCAGGACAAGCGAGATTTACTGGTAGGTATTCCAGTAGTTTCTCAGAGTGTTTTGGGCTACACTCTGGCATGACTTATTGTGCCATTAGGGGTCTGACGATTACCGCCCCTAGGCCCGAAATGTGATACTTTTAGACAACAGAATGGACTGTACAGAAATTGTCACATTCAGGCTCAGTAGGAGTTTGGATGGGTTTTCCTCATCGGCCTTCTTATCGACAACTACCTGGGGACAGTTACGTGCAGCTAGTACCGCTTGCGGCTTGTGGTTAAACCCACTGCCAGCGTAGTGTTGAGTTTTTAGAGTCCCACAAAGAGAGTTTTCCTGCACCGGGCAAAAGGTGTAGAGGCCGTATGGTTTTACGGCAGGGCTTCGATCACTTACGTGCACTTGTGCGCGTATGATATTCGGGCGGATAATACTAGTGGGCTTTGGTTTAAGCCGGATCCTAGTATTATATTGATGGATCAGTTTCGTCTCTTTGTATTCGTGTTTCTCGGAACACGAATGCGGGTATGTATATACGGATGAGAGGGGCATAGAAGGAGACACCTCATTAGGGTTTTGACCATTTACTTGATTAAAACAATTAAGAGGTGGAGGAAAGTATTTGTTATTTTTGTAAATGATAATTGAGGCATGGCTACTTGTTTTGATTACTTGATTTTGTATGACCGTTTGACTTGGTATGATCATTTGACTTGGTATAACCCTTTGACTTGGTTTGACTCTTTGACTAGATATTTCTTGTGAGATATTTTGTGGCACTAGATATTTTGGATGAGATATTTTTCATGCCATGCTTTTAGTCAAGTCAAGGTAGCCATATCATTTTTATCATTATTATTATCAAAAATCATTTCTCTTTCCTCAAGCTAGCTCTCTTCTTCTTCCTCATATTGAAACCCTAAAAGCTCTCATGTGTTGAGAATCCTAGGGTTTCAAGAGACAAATAAATCCATCTTCATACTCTACATCACCTAGGCCATCAAGTTTAGCAAGCTTGTTGCCCTAGTTACCTCGGTTTTGAGGTGAAGCTCGGACTATAGACTCTCGGGTGGATCGTCTTTGACTCGAGGAGGCCGTCGAAGAAGCTACAATCCGGATCGATCCTTGGAGCCTACGACGACGAGGAGGAAAGAGGAGAAGACCCGAAGTACTTGTGTCATGAGGTATAACAATCTTTCCGAGTAGTTAAATCTCTTGTAGTTTGCTAGCTAGGGTTTATGGACGATCCTTGGTTCTAGTCGGTGTTGCGAAGCCCGTAAAAATCATTTTTTGCAAATTCCGCCTCCCCGCGAACACGTGGGGTGCACGACATAGACTTACAAATACGTGGAAGACAAGCTTACTCTCTACAACCTTCTTGTATATACAAGATTAATCTACCTTTTTGATGAAGTCAAACACTTTAACTGCAACAAATGTTCCAACTCCGCGATGCGTGCTTTAATCCTGATGGACTTGAGCATAGTCACTGGAGAAAAGGTTTCATCATAAACCACACCTGGTTATTGATGATAGCCTTTTACTACAAGTCTAGCTTTGAAAGTCTCAACTTTTCCATCTACACCAAGAATCTTCTCAAGATCCATTTACTCCCAATGGGTTTTACCCCTTCAGGTGTAACATTCAAAGTCATACTTTGTTGGTGTACATGGATTCCATCTTTGATTGCATAGCATCCAGCCATTTCACAAAGTCCTCACTCGAGATGGCCTGCCTGAACCTAGTTGGGTCATCATCTACCATAATGCAATCCTCGCTCCCACCGTCATCGAGGAAACCGTAGTATCTCTTAGGTGGATGAGGAACCCTACCAGATTTGCGGAGAGGCTGAGATTCGTCGGAGACTATTGAATCCTTTGGTTTCACCAAATCATCAGCTGTTAGTTTGTCCAGTTGGAACTCCTTCCAGTTCTACCTCATGACCACTTATTTCTTCATAAGAATTTCGTTTTCTAAAAAGGTGGCATACTGAGAAACAAAAGACCTTTTGCTCCTTAGTGTGGTAGAAGATATTCCCTCGCAAATGATTGGGATATCCAACAAACTTATACAGAACTGACCTTATCTCGAGCTTGTCCGGATTTTGCTTTTTAACATGGGCTGGACAACCCCATATCTTAACTCGTTTAAGACATGGTCTCTTCCCATTCCATATCTCATATGGAGTGGTAGGAACTGATTTGGATGGAACCCCATTCAATAGGTATGAAGCTTCTCAAGTGCATAACACCAAAAGGAAATAGGTAATTCAACAGTACTCATCATAGAGCGCACCATATTTCATAGGGCGTGATTCCTCTGCCCCGATACACCGCTGTGCTGTGGTGTACACGAAGGAGTAAGCTGAGAGAGAATCTCATTCTCTTTTAAATAATCCAGGAACTCTGTGGTCAAGTATTGCCTTCTCCGATCACATCGAAGGACTTAATACTTCTACCCGTCTGGTTCTCAAACTCTATGCTTATATTCCTTGAATTTCTCAAAAGTTTCAGACTTGTGTTTCAACAGGAACATATGTCCGAATCTTGAGAGATGGTCAGTTAATATAATGAAGTACGAAGAACCAACCTTGGCATTTGTAAATATAGGACTGTATACATCATCATGTATCCGTCCTAAGAGTTTAATAACTCTTTTTCTGTTTCCAGTAAAAGGAGTATTGGTCATTTTACCTTTGAGACAAGACTGGAAAGTATCATAAGATGAAAATTTGAACAGATTCTAAAATTCATCCTTATGTAATTTAGCTAGTTGTGTCGCATTGATATAACCTAGTCTATAATGCCACAAGAAGGATTCGTTCATTTCTGAACTAGTCCTCTTGTGTGTTTTGTATATACTTTGAACTATTGTTTGATTTAGAATGTATATGCTATTACATAACGTGCCTGATCCAATCAGCTCTTGATTCAGGAAAATGTTCACAACATTATCCCGAATACAGAATTATATCCTTCTTTAATTGAATAAAGAAACTGATGTAATGTTGAATATCAGGTTCAGCATGTAATAACATTTGTTCAGAATCAATGTATTTACCACTTGGTAATACAAGGTGATATTTGCCAACTAGTTTGGCTGCGACAATTGCACCATTCTCTAACACTTAGAGACATATCACCCAATCCCAGTTCTCTACCTTTCTGTAGCCCATGTAACAGATTACATATGTGGGATCATAATTCGGTATCTCATACATAGGACGTAGATGATACTGAGAAACAGTTCTTGGTAACGAACACACCCGAAAAATATGCATCAACATGATCATTCATCGAATGGGTGGCATGGGAATCCTGATATTCCCCTGTTTCCTGTTCGGAATTATAACAGTTATAAGATAGAGCGGAACCAACGTTCCCCAGCTCAGTATAATAAGCAGGTTCGGTCAATACATCCATATTATTATCTTGATTAAGGCATGTTACGGTCGCTACCAGGAGAGAGAGAAGAAAACACTCAGCGTATGCTCTTACAAGATCAGATTGGTTATTATTTTATATAATCAGGATGGCTCCCACCGTTTTTATCAAATCTTCCTTGAAACCCTAAAAGGTAAGACTGGTCGGGATTAGTTACACCCTACAAGTTCGCCAATCTTTCGACCAGGCCAGTGTCGGTACTTTGAGGAGGGGTTCCCCGTGCTTTCGCACAGACCTAATTAAAATAAAGCTCGTTTTCCCAGGGGCGTAACCCCGTTAACACCTTTCTAGACACCTAATTTGATCGGCTAATTGTAATGTACAAAACTCTCCCAGGAGTAACTCTTACTCGCAGTGGGTATCGGGATCCAACTATCTCATAGAAGGTATGCAACCTCATTGCAAATTTCAACACTTGAAATTCCCGATAACATTTTGCCCCTAGCCTCCTATGACTTTGACAAAGGCCAACAAACTATATGATGCTAGTCAAGTTCAACCCGTACATTTCATGATTGAATTAAACCCACCCGCACGACCCTTGATAAAGGCCAACAAGGTCGCACGACTACCCTAATCCAATCGCATCACATGCTCAAGCAGATAAACACAAATCAGCTACCACACACTACCCCTTGACAAAGGCCAACAAACGCAGCACGAATACTAAATAGTCCTTATCTGAAATGACGGAGGGCTACGTCAGGTTTTTAAGAAAACCCTTTGCGTAATGAACTTGATATCGTTGTAGAATCGAGTGATTTTGAAAAGGAGTGTTTTTTTAGGTTTTTACTAGTTTTGCTAAAGAGGTCACTCCCAGTAAAGGGATCTCGGCTCTTTCCTCATCGAATGAGGTGCTGGATATTTCACAAATACCACTATGCAAAGCATGAACTAAAAAAGCAATCAAAAGACAAAACCGAGTGGGTTGTAGCATCTGCCAGTTTCGCTAAAGAGGTCACTCCCGGTGAAGGGATCTCGGCTCTTTCCTTATCGAATAAGGTGCTGGATATCCTACAAGAAATACCGCTATTCAAAGCAAGAACTAGAGCTACCAGTTTTTAAAACAAGATTCGACAACATCTTTAGGTTTTTTTTATTTCATTAATCTCATTAATGAAGTCCCATCATTTATGCTTCCTAAGCATTACAGAAGAAACGAAACCAGCAATATTTATTATATATCATATATATATAATATAAGCATTCGTCTCAGAATATCAAGTGACCACATCACAGAATATCAGCAGCAGAAAACACATATGAAATATTGGATATACTAGGAATTCCGTGTTTTAAATTAAGCCAGTAAAAAACCAGGATTCCACGGTCGTGATGAATAGCCAAACCCACATCTCTTTTGAGAAAACAAAGAACCTGTTTCTTTGATCTTAATTGGATCAAGATGCGCTCTGCGCTACTGTACAGTGCCTTGCACTTTTGAAATGCGCCTTTGCACTCCTTGGACTTGCGCAACTCACCAGAGCGCGCCACGTGTCAACCACAGAATGATTTGCGCCTTGCGCTTCTAAAACAACGCACTGCGCTCTTGGATTGGCGCGTAGCACCAGGGCGCGCCACATGTCAGGAACGCACTAGCGCAGCGCACTGCGCTAACAGACTTGCGCTTAGCAGAGCGCGACACATGTCACCTCCATATGCGCTAGCGCCTTGCGCTCTTTAATTGGCGCAAAGCGCCTGACAAGCCACGTGGCGCACTGTCAGACCCCTATAAATGCTATGCATTATTTAAAAAGGGCAGAGCCTAAGCAAAGGATTAACAGGCCAAATATAAATGCTATGCATTTAATTACAGAGCCCAATGTTATGCATTATAAAAGGGCCGAGCCCAAATAAAAGCTCAACTGCCAGAACAACAAAATGTTCAACTCATATCAACTGAGCCCATATGCTCATAAACCTTCAAACAGGTTTTAGTCTCAAATTGGACTATAAATCTCCCAACCAACTTTGGTTCAAGGGTACATCTCTGAACTCCTCTGATATCTGTCGTTGTAATCCTTCAACGTCGTCAGAGAGGTGACGGGTCCCGACGGCCATACATTCCATGGACCACCATGTCCTTAAACTGGTAATCGACCGCAATGTCCCTAAACTAAACAATAGAGCCCAAATGCTCTTTTGTTGGATCTAAACGATCCCATTAAGTCGATCATAGTGTGGAAATTAGACTAACGTATCCTTAACAAACGTTTAAGTTTGATCTTAGTCTCAAATGAGACTAACGTATCCTTAAACCCAACCCCCAAACCCAAATCTAAGAAAATACGGATTTGGACTAATCCACGTCTTACGGGCGACAACATAAATTAGTCTCCGTATACAATCCACGGGCAACCGAACACAAAACAAACACCCACGACACGAAGTGACCATCTGGAGAAGGAGAAAGTGTTGCCGCGATGCGGTAGCGTAATTAACTGCAGGGGCTTGCGCCTGCAGGGAAGAGCGTCCCCACAATCAAAAACCCCTCGACGAGGGGTGTTTACCCCAATCAGAGCAAAGCTCTGTTCAAATTCCAAGGCGGGAAACGAAGCAACGCTTCAGATTCCTTGCGCTGCGCGCAACGCGCCACGTGTCAAAATCAAACATGCCAGCGCAGGGAGCACTGCAGCCGGGGTAGCGCACCCAATCAGAGCAAGGCTCTATTTAAAATAAAAATTAAAGAAGCAACGCTTCAGCTGACTTGCGCTCTGTGCCGCGCGACACGTGGCAGCGCAGTTGCGCTGCGCTCTGCGCCGCGCGACACGTGGCAGCGCAGTTGCGCTGCGCTCTGCGCCGCGCGACACGTATCAAGCGCAGGTGCGTTTGCGCCAAACAGAATTAAAATTCTGAGAAATCTTCCTGATCTTGTTAAAATAAGAAGATTGTCTTCTGTAAAACAGAAACCCTTGGATCAAAAGATCCAACGGTGGGGAAAATTCCCCAAATCACTCAGAGAATGATCTCTTTAACAAATTTAACAAATTAATGGGCACTATATAAAGGCCCCTAGACCCCAATTCTGAAAATGATCAATACACATCAACACAGAGAGAAAAAGAGAGAACTCCTTTAAAAAGAAAATTTTGAGAAGAGCTCAAAGAAAGGAAAGGTAAAAACCTTGAATAAAAGAAGAATTTCTTCTAAAAAGATCATTGATCTAAGAACAAGATCAAAGATCTTCAATAAAAATATAATAATAATAAAGGCATTGCCTTTTGATGAACCACTGGTTCTTTAAAAAGAAGAAAACTTGTTTTCTTTGATCTAAAATTGATCAAAAGAATAAAATAGTGCCCTGCACTTGCAAAGTCTACACTGTTGCGCTCTCGGGTTGGCGCAAGCCATCACAGAGCGCCACGTGTCAGCCCCATAATGATCTGCGCTATGCGCTTCTAAAAACAGAGCACTTCTCTCATGAATTGGCGCAACTCACCAGAGCGCGCCACGTGTCAGCAGCGGAATAGCGCAGCGCACTGCGCTTGCGCTCTCCTGAGCGTGACACGTGTCACCTCCTCATGGACTTGCGCCTTGCGCTCCTCAATTGGCGCAAAGCGCCTGATAAACCACGTGGCACTCTGTCAGACTCATTAATGCAGCGCATTATTAAAGGGCAGAGCCCAATTAAAAAGGCCTAACAGGCCTAATAAAAGAAAAAGCAGTGCATTATGAAAAAGGGGCAGGGCCCAAATAAAGGTCTATCAGACCAAAATAAAATGGTCTGGGCCTAAAAGGCCAGAGAAAATGCACTGCATTATTAAACAGGGGCAGAGCCCTAGTAAAGGCCTAACAGGCCAAATGCAAATAAAACGTTGAATATTCTCAACTGGACTTAGCCCAATCATGGACGTAAGTCCTCAAATTAAATTGACTGAGCACGGCTGCTCTTTTAAATCAATTTACACTCGGTTCAAGGGTACATCTCTGAACTCCTCTGACATCTGTCGTTGTAATCCTTCAACGTCGTCAGAGAGGTGATGGGTCCCGATGGCCATACATGCAATGGACCACTACGTCCCTAAACTGGAACAACAGAGCCCCTAAATGCTCTTTCCGTTAAGTTGATCTTAGTCTCGAATAGGACTAACGCATCCTTAACGAACGTTTAAGTTGATCTTAGCCTCAAAAATGGCTAACGTATCCTTAAACCAAAATCCCAAACCCAAATCTAAGAAAATACGGATTTGGACTAATCCACGTCCTACGGGCGACGACATAAATTAGTCTCCGTATACAATCCACGGGCAACCACAAACAAAACAAACACCCACGACATGAAGTGAAATTCTGGAGAAGGAGAAAGTTGTTACCGCGATGCGGTAACGTAATTAACTGCAGGGGCTTGCGCCTGCAGGGAAGAGCGTCCCCACAATCAAAAACCCCTCAAGCGAGGGGGAATCTGACGAAATTTGCTACATCGGCCGTATATGTCTAAACCTCCGATACACGGTGCCATAAATCAACTTGGCATCTTTGGAGAGGTGGACGGGTAAAACCAAATAGCATCTGCCCCGAATCTCAGGCAAGACTCCCATGTCTTGGCCGCCATTCGGAAGGGAACAAGGGGGAATCTGACGAAGTCTGCTACATCGGCCGCATCCGTTCAAACATTTGATACATGGTGCCATAAATCAATTTGGTATCTTTAGAGAGGTGGACGGATAACACCAATTAGCATCTGCCCCTAGATTCAGGCAAGACAGTCCGTCTTCCCGGTTTCCGGCAGTAAACAGATTCTGGCACGCCCGGTGGGACCTCTTCCTCTTTCCACTCCACACTTTATGTGTCGTGTTCGCGAACGAATCGCGGTTTGCTATGCTTGCCTGTGGATTTAGGGTACTTAGATTTGGTATCTTGCTCCGTGCAGAAAACAGAAGATCAATGGTTTCAAACTGCACTACCTGCAACTGCAACTCTCACTCCGTCCTTACTGGAGGGGTGACTTACGGGCCCCAAGTGGCCTCTCTTTTGAAGATGCCAGTGGAGCAGGTAACTCAAGCCACCACTGGACTATTCTTCGGGACCATACTCCCACCCATGAGCTTCAACGCCCCCGTACCATCAGAAGAAACTCCCAAGAAGTCGGTATTCGATCGGCTTGCTACTACTGCGACCCCTCTCAATAGGTCGCCCAACTCCGCTGCCTCGGTTTTTAATAGACTAGGCCAGAGCTCCAACGGGCCCATGAAGAAGCCTGCAATACCAGAAGGCGTTATCCCGAAGCGGATAGCCAAACCTGCTCTCAAAATCGTGAAGGCGGCTTCTCCTGCCAAAGGGTCGGTCTTCACAAGACTGACTATTTCCGCTCCCGTTCCAGGCAAAATTACCAAGGTTGCTTCCCCTACTCGGAAGTCTGCTTTTGATAGGTTGGCCGTCCCCATTCAACGGATGTCAGTCTTTAAAAGGCTGATATCAGCGAATTCTGACCAACACAGGGGGCATGAGGAGGTCACCCCTACGGCTAAACCAACTCCAATCGCACGACATGCTCGCCGTCGTCACTGGCGCCAGGTAAGGAAGGCTGGGGGAAACTCCCCCTCTGGGCTAACTCCACCAGCCCCGACCGCGGAAATTAATGCTGTTGTTCCGACCAGGAATAGCTTTGAACCGCTAAGAAGGGTGCGCAAAAACTCACCAACTGCCGTATTGAAAGGATCTCCTACACCTCTGGATAATGCCCCAAAGGTGAAGTTGGAACAGCCCCCTCAACGGCTGTCCTCTAAAATTTACAAGGTCTGGCGTCAAGTCCAAGACTTTGTAATGGATCAAGACTATCTCCGCCGATAGAAGAAGCTGAAGGTCCAACAGGAAGTAAGCCATCCTGCCAAGCCACGAAAAGCTGTCTAGGTACCCACTGCGACGGCTCCCTCAACTTCGACCACTCAAATGAAAAGGAGGCCAGAGAAAGCCCCTGTGAACGTGGCAGGCCACAAAGATGCTGAGCCCAAACGCCCCAAGTCTGGGGGCATGGTGGTCCATACTATTTACATGGCATCTGGGAAGAAGGATAGCCGTGCTTCTACGGGCCACCGACCACTCACCCGATCCATTACCAGAGCCCAGGAACAACAGCAGCAGAAGCTCCAAGAGATGCTAACTGCGATGGCCGCACTCACCGGGCCAAAAGAAAGCCCGGTGGCGTCATCAGAACAACGTCGTGAACACGAGACCGATGCTGAATTCCTTCGTAGGATGCTTGAGAAGAAGGACTGTTTACTCAATCAGAGCAAATCTCTGTTTAAATTCCAAGGCGGGAAATGAAGCAACGCTTCTGTTTTCCCCAATCAGAGTAAAGCTCTGTTTTAAAATTTAAAACTTAAAAATAAAGGAAGCAACGCTTCAGCTGACTTGCGCTCTGTGCTGCGCGACACATGTCAGCGCAGCTGCGCTGCGCGCCACGTGTCAAGCGCAATTCTGGAAAGATCTTTCTAATCTTGTTAAAACAAGAAAATTATCTTCTGTAAAATAGAAGCCCTAGAATCAAAGATCCAGCGGTGGGGAAACACCCCTAAATCAATCAGAGAAAGATCTCTTTAACTGATTTAACAAATCAATTGGCATTATATAAAGGCCCCTAGACTCCAAGTCTAAAACACATATACAGAGAGAGAGATATATAGAACTCCTCTAAAAATTTTGAGAAGAGCTCGAAAAGAAAAAAGGTAAACCTTTGGAAAAAAGAAGAAGTTCTTCTAAAAAGATCAAAGATCTAAGAACAAGATCAAGATCTTGAATAAAAAAAATAAAATAATAATAATAAAAAAGAAGTAAATTTACTTCTTTATTAGATCCTTTGATTTATATAAAGGCATTGCCTTTTGATAAGAATCAGAACCATTGGTTCTTGAAATTTGAGGTAGAACCTCTCTGGAACAAGAAAAACTTGTTTTCTTTGATCTAAATTTGATCAAGATATTAAACAGTGCCTTGCACTTTTGAAATTTGCACTGTTGCACTCCTTGGATTGGCGCAAGCCACCAGAGAGCGCCACGTGTCAATCACAGAACAACTGCGCATTGCGCTTCTAAAAACAGAGCACTGCTCTCTTGGTTTGGCGCAGGTCATCAGAGCGCGCCACGTGTCAGCAGCTCACTAGCACAGCGTACTGGTGCAACGCACTGCGCTAACAGACTTGCGCTCACCAGCGCATGACACGTGTCACCTCCACATGAATTTGCGCCTTGCGCTCCTCAATTGGCGCAAAGCGCCTGACAAGTCACGTGGGGCACTGTCAGAATATTTAATGTAGTGCATTATTAAAAAGGACAGAGCCCAATTAAAAGGCCTATCAGACCAAATAAAAATGCAATGCATTATTAAAAAAAAGGGGCAGAGCCCAATTAAAAGGTCTATCAGACCAAATAAAAAAAATGCAGTGTATTATTAAAAAGGGCAGAGCCCTAGTAAAGGCCTAACAGGCCAAATGTAAATAAAATGTTGAACATTTTCAACTGGACTTAATCCAATTCTGGCTATAAGTCCTCAAATAGAATTGAATTGAGCACAACTGATCTCCCAAATCAATTTACACCCGGTTCAAGGGTATACCTCTGAAATCCTCTGATATTTGTTGTTGTAATCCTTCAACGTCGTCAGAGAGGTGACGGGTCTCGACAACCACACATTGATGTGGACTGTGGGGTCCTTAAACTCATGGACTAATGCGTCCTTAAACCAATATTCGTCCCCAAAATGGGAATGTTGGACCACCATGTCCCTAAACTGGTAATACAGACTGTGGGGTCTTTAAACTCATGGACTAATGCGTCCTTAAACCAATATTCGTCCCCAAAATGAGAATGTTGGACCACCATGTCCCTAAACTGGTAATACAGGCTGTGGGGTCCTTAAACTCATGGACTAATACGTCCTTAAACCAATATTCGTCCCCAAAATGGGAATGTGGGACCACCATGTCTCTAAACTGGTAATACGGACTGTGGGGTCCTTAAACTCATGGACTAATGCGTCCCCAAAATGGGAACAATGGACCACCATGTCCCTAAACTGGCAATGGACCACCATGTCCCTAAACTGGAACAATAGAGCCCAAATGCTCTTTTGTCGGATCTAAACGATCCTGTTAAGTTGATCTTAGTCTCGAATAGGACTAACGCATCCTTAACGAACGTTTAAGTTGATCTTAGCCTCAAAAATGGCTAACGTATCCTTAAACCAAAACCCCAAACCCATATCTAAGAAAATACGAATTTGGACTAATCCACGTCCTACGGGCGATGACATAAATTAGTCTCCGTATACAATCCACGAGCAACCACAAACAAAACAAACCCCCACGGCACGAAGTGACCATCTGGAGAAGGAGAAAGTTGTTACCGCGATGCGGTAGCGTAATTAACTGCAGGGGCTTGCGCCTGCAGGAAAGAACGTCCCCACAATCAAAAACCCCTCAAATGAGGGGGAATCTGACGAAGTCTGCTACATCGGCCGCATCCGTCTAAACCTTCGATACATGGTGCCATAAATCAACTTGGCATCTTCGGAGAGGTGGACGGATAAAACCAAATAGCATCTGCCCCGAATCTCAGGAAAGACGTCTCTACGTCGCGCCGTCATTTGGAGGGGAACAGATTCTGGCACGCCCGGTGGGACCTCTTCCTCTTTCCACTCCACACTTCGTGTGTCGTGTTCGCGGACGAATCGCGGTTTGCTGTGGTTGCCTGTAGATTCGAGGTACTAAGATTTGGTGTCTTGCTCCGTGCAGAAAACAGAAGATCAATGGCTTCAAATTGCACTAACTGCAACTGCAACTCTCGCTCCATCCCGTCCGGAGGAGTGGCTTACGGGCCTCAAGCGGCCTCCATCTTCGCTATGCCGGTAGAACAAGTGACTCAGGCTACCACCGGTCTATTCTTCGGGACTATGCTCCCGCCAGTGAACATTAATATCCCACTGCCTCAGGAAGCGCAAAAGAAGTCGGTCTTTGATCGACTCACTACTACCGCGACCCCTCTCGACGGGTTGCCCAACTCCACTGCCTCAGTTTTTAACAGACTAGGCCAGATCTCCAATGGGCCCATGAAGAAGCCTGTAATACCGGAAGGCGTTATCCCGAAGCGGATAGCCATCCCTACTCCCGTTCCAGGCAAAATCACCAAGGTTGCTTCCTCTACTCGGAAGTCTGCTTTTGATAGGTTGACCGTCCCTATTCAACGGACGTCGGTCTTTAAATGGCTGATACCAGCAAATTCTGACCAACACAGGGGGCATGAGGGGGTCGCCCCTACGGCTAAACTAACTCCAATTGCGCGACATGCTTGCCGTCGTCACTGGCGCCGAGTACGGAAGGCTGGGGGCAGCTCTCCCTCTGGATTTACTCCACCAGCTCCAACGGTAGGGATCGATGCTGCTGTTCCAACCGAGAACAGCTTTGAACTGCTCAACAAGGTGCGCAGAAACTCTCCTACTGCAATGCTGAAGAGAACTCCTTCACCTGTGGAGAATGCTCCAGAGAAGAAGCTGGAGCAGCCTCCTCAACGGCTGTCCTCTGAAATTTACAAGGTCTGGCGTCAAGTCCAAGACTCCGTAATGGATCAAGACTATCTCCGCCAATAGAAAAAGATGAAGGTTCGGCAGGAGAAGGACTACTCTGTCAAGCCAGAAAAAGCAACAGCTGGCTGGGTGCCCACTGCAACGGCTCCCTCAACGTCACTCACTCAAAAGAAAAGGAGGCTGCAAAAAGCCCCTGTGAACATGGCGAATCGTAAAAGCACTGAGCACAAACACCCTAAGTTTGGGTGCATGGTGGTTCATACTGTTTATATGGCTTCCGGAAAGGAGGAAGGTCGTGCTTCGACGGGTCACCGACCGCTCACTCGATCCGTGACCAAAGCCCAGGAGCAACAACAGAAGCTTCAGGAAATGATGACTGCAATGGCCGCACTTACCGGGCCAAATGAAAGGCCGGAGGCATCATCAGAGCAGCGTCACGAATAAGAAACCGATGCTGACTTCTTACGCAGAGTCCTCGAAAAGAAAGACAAAGAAGCCGCAGAGCAGGCGACTAACATAAAGCAAATGGCACTTTTCTTCCAAGATATGGTAGGGATGATGTTACAGCCGGATCCTCCAGCTGAAGACCCTCCAATCATTATTGGAGACGATAGAGGGGAAACGTCAAATCCACCGCCGGCTCTTTCAACAGCCAAGGAAGAGACTATTTCTATAGCTGCCCTGGATGACTACATTGCTCAACAAATACGAGTCCACCAGGCAAATGAAGCAGCTGGTCAAGTTGTTAAAACGGGACGACCATATCCGAGCTGGTATGATTAGATAAAGTACCCGCCGGGCTACACGATCCCAAAATTCCATGTCTACAAAGGGACAGGCAATCCCCATCAACATGTTGCCCAGTTCAGGGCTCTTTGTGGAAACACCGGCGGCGACGATAAGCTCCTGCTTCGCCAATTCGTCGGCAGCTTATCGGAGACGGCGTTTGAATGGTACTCCGAGCTCCCGAACGACTCCGTCAAAACTTTCGCTGAAATGGAGTTGTTGTTTACCCAGCGTTTCGCGAGCGCTGGTGAATGCACCCCGATCACCGCATTGATCAATGCCAGGGTGAAGCCGGGTGAGACGTGGGTTCAGTACGCAATCCGATGGCGGAATCTATGGTCGAAATGCGAGCAACGCATCGAAGAAGCACCAGCAGTGGGCATGTTCGTGGGCACCCTAGACCCTCATGCAACTATTTCACATTTCATGATGTTCTTTAAACCGAACACGTTCCAGGCTTTAATTGATAAGCTAGCCCAGATGGATCAAATGGGTCACAGACCGTCTCCTCCGAAGCCGGAACCCCGAAACGACAAGGGTAAAGGGAAGGCGACCTTCGTTGCGAACACCCAACAGCAGCCTAGTGCTCCAAGGATAGCGGATCAACTGGAAGAGAGACGGCGGTATTATAGTGAGAAAATGAAGCGCCCTTACTCATTCCTGCGGGATAAAACGAAAAGGCTGTTCGAGCTGGCGATGTGCAATAGGTTTATCTATCTCCCGAATCCAAGGAGACCACTGCAACCCAGCGAGGTGAATAATCCCAATTATTGCCCTTACCACCAAACGGCATGTCACCCGATCGAGGATTGCTTCGTCTTTAAGGGATGGATCGAGGATCAGTACCTACAAGGCAAGTTTGCGCTGTCTGAAAAGTGGAAAGTAAACCCACCACAATCGCACACTCCAAAGAAGACGGGCACGCCGGGGGCGACTTGTTCTTTTGTTGAAGAAGCTCCATGGGAGGTCGTGCTTTCCGCCAAAACCAAGAAGATGCTGAATGATCTCCAGACATGCCCGGCGATCAGATGGAAGAACCCGTTGGAACCTGAGATCATCAAGGGGATGCTGAAGCCGCGCCCAACTCCAAAGATTGGTGATAGCCAAAATGCTCAACTCAGCCGTCAAAATCTTCGAAAAAGAAGAAGAAGTCTAAATAGGCCGTGAAGCCTGGTGACAAGCGCACGAGCCTGCAAAAACAGTTCGGCGCGCTGGAGGAATATAATCAGAAGGCGCGGACTTCCATTACGCTCCAAGAGTTCCTCAGCCACATCTTTCAGGAGGAAGATGATGGAGAAAGCTCGTCGGATGAATCTGAGGGTTACGTAGCAAGTTGTCATGTGATCTCTCACTCGTTTTCAGACGATGAAAAGGCTTCTTGCACAGAGAAACTGGGGGCAGGCCCCGAACCAGAACTGCTAGGACCATCAGACGAAATGATTGACGCATTCTTAAACAAAGCCCGTCAGGAAAGAAAAGCCAATCGAGAGCGTGAACTGGATATATTTGAAAAGGCCAAATGCCAACAACTGGAGGAAAAGGTCGAGACGTCCCGACTGGAGCAAAGCGTCCCTATCGTCAACAAAAGCAAGCTTAAAGTAAGGAATCAATTCGCTTGGGCCCTGGCAATAGGAATGAAGTTGCCCTCTTTCAAAGGAAATTCGCCTGGCAATATATATCTAGATGAAGCGGAAGTACATCCTAACTTCTGCCTATACCATCAGAGAATTGCACACCCCATCGAGGAGTGCATAGCCTTTAAAAACTGGTGGCAGGGATATGTTTCCCATCGACGACACGTTCAACGAGTGAAGCGCAAGGCTCGTCGGGAACAGAAAAGCACGACAGATGAGCGCGAAAGAGCTGCTGGCAACTGTCACATAGCCGACACCAAGGAATCGCAAGTCATCACCTTTGGAAGCGACTCTGACGAAGAAGTCGCCCTCAGCTATCTCTTCAAGGAATCTACCTTCGGCACAAAACATGTGAAGATTTGCGGCAAAATTTAGCTGCGTAATCATACGTTGACCTATGACCGAAACGTTGTTAAACTACTACTAACCCGCGGCATCCCCAGGCTGACGTGGTGCTAAAAAAAACGGTATGTCCATAAGCAAAATGAGCACGGATGAAAACCCGAAAGGGCTCCTTGAGTAAAAACAGCAGGGCTACCGGCGAGTGTTTGTGAAAACCCGAAAGGGCACAACCTCGTTATATAAAAAGAGAGAGAGAGAGAAAAAAAAACGGTATGTGCATAAGCAAAATGGACACGGATGAAAACCCGAAAGGGCTCCGTGAGTAAAAACAGCAGGGCTACCGGTGAGTGTTTGTGAAAACCCGAAAGGGTGCAACTTCGTTAAAAGACACTTACAGGGTCCTCTCGACCTTGTAAGGAGAAACCATCCGCGTGAGATCTTTACGACTCACAAAGGGAGCAACATACTTAGGGATCCTCACGATTCCTAAGGAGAAATTACACTTGCGAGATCCTCACGATTCGTAAGGAGAACTCTCTTATGGAACCCTCATGGCTCATAAGATTTGAAAGTCTTAAGTTACAGAGACTTGAACCTGTTCTTAAGCAACCCCCACAACCTTCGATATTGCCCTACACGCGGCTCAATACTAACCCTTGTATACAATCCACGGGCGCGAATAAACATTTCTCCAGCAAAGTCCCACCTATGACTAGGGATATGTCCATATGGTGAACAACCCTTGTGAGTCCTCTCGAATTATAAGGAGAAAACCCTTTTGTAAGATTCTTACGACTTACAGGGGAATATACACTTAGGAATCCTCACGATTCCTAAGGAGAAAACACACCTACGAGATCCTCACGACTCGCTGGGAGAAATACCTTTGTGAGACCCTTACGGCTCATGAAGTCAAAAGCCTTAGTCGACGGGATCCTAACCCTGTTTGCTAAGCCGCCTTTGTTCAACATCGACAGAGGCAAATGATGATTCGCTCCTGGCAATATCCCAGTTGTAGCGATGCTGATGCGTAAACCGGTATCAAATTCCAAGTCCTTTCATGGCAAATGATGATTCGCTCCTGGCAATATTCCAGTCGTAGCGATGCTGATGCTAAGATTGGCGTCAGATTCCAAGTTCCACACTCGCGATAAAAAAAATCAGCGAGCCAAAAATGCATATGAAATAGCCGAAATGATGGGGCAACTTGCAACAAAATCAGCAAGTAAAAATGTATGCATGCAAAAAAAAAGCCGAAAGGATTGGGCAGCTCGCAATAAAAAGCAGCGAGTAAAAAGAAAAATAGCCGAAATGATTGGGCACCACGAAAAATAGCCGAAATGATTGGGCAATCGTGACCTTCACGATATAAAAGTTGAAATGATAGAGCATCGCGGAAATAAAATAATAATATTAAAAAAAAGAATGAAACTTTTGCCCTACAAGTGAGATCACATCGATCCCTGTATACAATCCAGGGGCACAAACAAAAAGGGAATCATACCTTCCCACCATGCTCCATCAGGAGGCGAAGCCAAATCTTGACGGTTCATAAGACAACCTAAAGACAATCTCGACATTCGTCGCAATATGGCAAACACAGTGTCAACAAATGAAGTGAAGGAAGATCCCTAGTTTCAGGATCTCGACGTCAACATCGACAACTTAGAGATCAACACCGGCATTCTTCGCCCCTCCAACCAAATGCAGACATGACGACCTCAGAGTCACAACGAAACGGAGCCACGGCATGGTCCCTAGTTCCAAATCTTAACGGCGATATTTACAGCTTAAGAATCAACAACGGTGTACCCCCTCATTCCAGCAGGACACAGGTGCTACACCATCAATCGGAGCCATGACAAAGTCCCCAGTTCCAAGACTCTACGGTTCACAGACGACCTAGAGTCAACCAATGACCTCCCCGCCGGATCAACGCTCCGTCTCGGAAACAAGTCAGCTGACCCCAGAGCAATCAGTGTCCTTGGAAAAATATCTCGATTCAGAGAAATCAGCGTCCTTGACGAGAGCACCTTGATTCGCGTTGACCCGCAGAGAAATCAGCGTCTTTGCAGGAATACATCGATTCGTTTCAACCCCAAGGAAATCAGCGTCCTTGGCAACAACCTCGATTCAGGGAAATCAGCGTCCTTGACGAGAGCACCTTGATTCATGTCGAGCTGCAGAAAAATCAGCGTCTCTGCAGGAATACATCGATTCGTCTCAACCCCGAGAAATCAGCGTCCTTGACGAGGGCACCTTAATTCGCGTTGAGCTGCAGAGAAATCAGCGTCTCTGCAAGAATACATCAATTCGTCTCAACCTTAAGGAAATCAGCGTCCTTGAAGAGAGCATCTCGATTCGCGTCGACCCGCAGAGAAATCAGCGTCTTTGCAGGAATACATCGATTCGTTTCAACTCTGAGGAAATCAGCATCCTTGACAAGAATATCTCGGTTCGCGCCGGCCCGCAGAGAAATCAGTGTCTCTGCAAGAATACACAACATCAAGCAAAGCGGAGTGACGGCAAAATCCCAGCTTCACCTCATCATTCGTCTCGACACAGCAGACGCAACATCACCAAAAGGAGCCACGGCAAAATCCCTAGTTCCAAACCTCGACGGTTCACCAGCAACCTAGAGACAACCGTGACATTCGTCTCGATACAACAGACACAATGCCAACAAACAAAGCAAAGGCCAAATTACTAGCTTCAGGGTCTTAACGGCAAGTCATATAAAGCCTAAAAGACTATCGGAGATCATCCCACACCAGCGCGGAGTGGTTATGACTCATCGGGGCTCTCCAAAATGAGCCTAACCTCAAGTAAAAAGCGGCATAGCAAAATTCTTAACGCTTGCTCTTCCGACGGTCAAACTGCCTAGGAGGATTGCTTGAAGACATCTTGTCCAGCCCCCGAAGGGATCAGAGACACGACAGTCGCAAGGCTACTCGAACAGCAAGATTGCCTATCGAGAAATACATCAGCCGACATGACGGTACGACGGACAAAACCCTAGTACTACAGACCCTAACGGACCTTTGTCGTAAAGAGCAGAGGTTAACTGTGATGTTAGGATATTCTTGCGAGAAATGCTCGATTCGTCTCGACTCGCGAGGAAATTAGTGTCTTTGCGAGAACTTCTCGATTCGTCTCGACTCGTGAGGAAAAGTCTTAGGCAATGGGGATTAAAAAACTTGTTTCCTAAGCACTGGGGCCCTACAAGTCGGTCCAAAAATGGACTCTTGCATACTATTCACGGGTCACACTCTCCAAAATCAAATCTCGACAAGGAGGGAAACAACCGCTTACGGGTCCACTCGACTCGTAAGATGGAAAAATTCTCTTATAAGATCCTTACGACTTATAAGAGAAAACGCACTTAGGAATCCTCACAATTCCTAAGGAGAAAATACACCTACGAGATCCTCTCGATCCGTAGGAAGAAAAGTCTTTCTGAGACCCTCACGGCTCATAAAGTTGAAAAGTCTTAGGCACCGAACCTGCCTCCTAAGCCATCACTACTCCTTGAAGTATTCAATACGGAATGTTCTATATCGCCACAGGCTATGCTTACTCAAGGAATATGCCAATAACAAAGCAGAAAATAAAAGGAAGGAGGAAAAAGATTTGTCATTCATACTTGGAAAATTCTTACATCAAGGCAATAAACAAAAACAACATTATTGAAATGTTTACAAGGGTATAACCTCAAATCCAGGACATGGATTGAGGAACTCAAAAGTAACCTTGTCAAGAACTTTCCAAGCCTGGCGAACCATCCTGGTGTGCTTTCTTTCGCGATTACGGCGTCGGGATCCCCACTGATGTCCTCCACCCTTCGATAGGCAGCAAGAATGGCGGACTGTTGAAAGGCCTGGTGCAAGAGATCGACAAGATCGTCTCGCCGTCTCTTCAAGATTAGGTTCATCAGGTACACCGAGTGCACCTTATCCTCGGCAACGTCCAATGCCCCAAGTGGCACACCATTACAGAATAGAGGGAGTGCTTCCCAGATCGCTCCCACAATGAGCCTTAGAAGAGAGGAACGCCGAGGAAGCAGTTTACCATTGTATGCGTCGAAGCGACTCATGATTTCAGCACACTCGGTGTTTGTGAACTCTCGATTCTGAGAACGGCCGAGTCGGCGGATGTCCCCGTAAGAGATGATCCCATCAAGGTCATACATGTGGGCGTCCATTACTCCTGTAAAAGAAAAGCAGCAACATTAGCAGACAGACTGATTAAGCAAGATGATATAATTCATCGAAAAATAAAATGCCATCTTTAACCTCCATGATCCATGAAAAACTCCTAAGAGTTCTTCTGTATGATTTGGAAGGAGCAAAACTCCATTGATGAATTAAGAAAATACAAGGAAAATCTTTTAAAGAGCACAGTCTTATTAATGGAACCCTAATAGGGTTCTCTTTAGTTCTCTTTAGATCCCTTTAGACCTATAGAGCAAAGCTCTGCTAAGTGAAACCCTAAATGGGTTTTCTTTAGATCAGAGATCTATTGAGAGCAAGGCTCTTAAAATTTATTTAATCTAATCTAATTTTTACCTAAAAATTCTCTAGAGTTTGAACTCTTAAAAGTGCTTAAACAAAAGAGCAAGGCTCTGAATGAAAATTCTTATGAAGAGATGCAAAATCATTTAAGGGACCAAGGGTCCTATTTATAGGCATTGAGAGCCGTTTCAACTTCCCAACGGTTGGAATTCTGCCACCGCTGCACTCACGTTTGGGGCCACGTAAGCGCAACAGTGGGGGGGCATTTGTTTACCCAATCAGAGCAAAACTCTGTTCAAATTCTAAGGCGGGAAATGAAGCAACGCTTCTGTTTCCCCCAATCAGAGCAAAGCTCTGTTTTAAAATTTAAACTTTAAAAATAAAGGAAGCAACGCTTCAGTTGACTTGCGCTCTGCGCTGCGCGACACGTGTCGGCGCAGTTGCGCTGCGCTCTGCGCTGCGCGACACGTGTCAGTTGCGCTGCACTCTGCGCTGCGCGACACGTTTCAGCGCAGCTGCGTTAGCGCAGGTGCGCTGCGCTCTGCGCGACATGTGTCAAGCGCAATTCTGGAAAGATCTTTCTAATCTTATTAAAACAAGAAAATTATCTTCTGTAAAACAGAAGCTCTACGATCAAAGATCCAGCGGTGGGGAAACACCCCTAAATCAATCAGAGAAAGATCTTTTTAATTGATTTAACAAATCAATTGGCACTATATAAAGGCCCCTAGACTCCAAGTCTAAAACACATATACACAGAGAGAGAGATATACAGAACTCCTCTAAAAATTTTGAGAAGAGTTCGAAAAGAAAAAAGGTAAACCTTTGGGGAAAAAAAAGAAGTTCTTCTAAAAAGATCAAAGATCTAAGAACAAGATCAAGATTTTTAATAAAAAAAAATAAAATAATAATAATAAAAAAGAAGTAAATTTACTTCTTTATTAGATCCTTTGATCTATATAAAGGCATTGCCTTTTGATAAGAATTAGAACCATTGGTTCTTGAAATTTGAGGAAGAACCTCTCTGGAACAAGAAAAACTTGTTTTTTTTTATCTAAATTTGATCAAGATATTAAACAGTGCCATGCACTTTTGAAATTTGCACTGTTGCGCTCCTTGGATTGGCGCAAGCCACCAGAGAACGCCACGTGTCAATTACAGAACAACTGCGCCTTGCGCTTCTAAAAACAGAGCACTGCTCTCTTGGTTTGGCGTAAGTCACCAGAGCGCGCCACGTGTCAGCAGCGCACTGGTGCAGCGCACTGGTGCAGCGCACTGCGCTAACAGACTAGCGCTCACCAGCGTGTGACACGTGTCACCTCCATATTAATTTGCGCCTTGCGCTCCTCAATTGGCGCAAAGCGCTTGACAAGCCACGTGGGGCACTGTCAGAACATTTAATGCAGTGCATTATTAAAAAGGGCAGAGCCCAATTAAAAGGTCTATCAGACCAAATAAAAATGCAATGCATTATTAAAAAAAAGGGGCAGAGCCTAATTAAAAGGTCTATCATACCAAATAAAAAAAAGCAGTGCATTATTAAAAAGGGCAGAGCCCTAGTAAAAGCCTAACAGGCCAAATGCAAAAAAAATGTTGAACATTTTCAATTGGACTTAACCCAATTCTGGCCATAAGTCCTCAAATAGAATTGAATTGAGCACAACTTCTCTCCCAAATCAATTTACACCCGGTTCAAGGGTACATCTCTGAACTCCTCTGATATTTGTCGTTGTAATCCTTCAACGTCGTCAGAGAGGTGACGGGTCCCGACAACCACACATTGATATGAACTGTGAGGTCCTTAAACTCATGGACTAATGCGTCCTTAAACCAATATTCGTCCCCAAAATGGGAATGTTGGACCACCATGTCCCTAAACTGGTAATACGGACTGTGGGATCCTTAAACTCATGGACTAATGCGTCCTTAATCCAATATTCGTCCCCAAAATGGGAATGTTGGACCACCATGTCCCTAAACTGGTAATACGGACTGTGGGGTCCTTAAACTCATGGACTAATGCGTCCTTAAACCAATATTCGTCCCCAAAATGGGAATGTTGGACCACCGTGTCTCTAAACTGGTAATACGGACTGTGGGGTCCTTAAACTCAAGGACTAATGCGTCCTTAAACCAATATTCATCCCCAAAATGGGAACAATTGACCACCATGTCCCTAAACTGGCAATGGACCACCATGTCCCTAAACTGGCAATGGACCAGTATGTCCCTAAACTAGAACAATAGAGCCCAAATGCTCTTTTGTCGGATCTAAAAGATCCTGTTAAGTTGATTTTAGTCTCAAATTAGACTAACGTATCCTTAACGAACGTTTAAGTTGACCTAAGCCTTAAATATGGCTAACGTATCCTTAAACCAAAACCCCAAACCCAAATCTAAGAAAATACGGATTTGGACTAATCCACGTCCTACGGGCGACGACATAAATTAGTCTTCGTATACAATCCACGGGTAACCACAAACAAAACAAACACCCACGACACGGAGTGACCATCTGGAGAAGGAGAAAGTTGTTACCGCGATGCGGTAGCGTAATTAACTGCAGGGGCTTGCGGCTGCAGGGAAGAGCGTCCCCACAATCAAAAACCCCTCAAACGAGGGGGAATCTGATGAAGTCTGCTACATCGGCCGCATCCGTCTAAACCTTCGATACATGGTGCCATAAATCAACTTGGGATCTTCAGAGAGGTGGATGGATAAAACCAAATAGCATCTGCCCCGAATCTCAGGCAAGACGTCTCTACGTCGCGCCGTCATTCGGAGGGGAACAAGGACAAAGAGGCTGCGGAACAAGCGGCCGATATAAAACAAATGGCCCTTCTATTCCAAGACATGGTAGGAATGATGTTACTGCCGGACTCTCCAGCTGAAGACCCTCCGATCATTATTGAAGACGATAGAGGGGAGACATCTAATCCTCCTCCGGCTCATTCAGCAGCCAAGGAAGAAACCATTTCTAAAGCTGCACTAGACGACTATATATCTCAGCAGATACGTGTTCATCAGGCGAATGAAGCGGCCGGGCAAATTGTTAGAACCGGACGACCCTATCCGGGCTGGTATGACTAAATCAGTTACCCGCCGGGATATACGATCCTTAAATTCCATGTGTACAAGGGGACAGGGAATCCACATCAGCATGTCGCTCAATTCAGGGCCTTATGCGGAAACACTGGAGGCGACGACAAACTGTTGCTTCACCAATTCGTCGGCAGCTTAGCGGAAACGGCCTTCGAATGGTATTCGGAGCTACCTAACGACTCTGTCAAAACATTTGCGGAGATGGAGCTACTGTTTACACAAAGATTCGCGAGTGCTAGTGAACGCACCCTGATAACGGCACTGATTAATGCCACGGTGAAGCCAGGCAAGACGTGGGTCCGATACGCAATACGGTGGCGAAACTTATGGTCGAAGTGCGAACAACGCATCGAAGAAGCACCTGCGGTAGGCATGTTTGTGGGCACTCTTGACCCTCAAGCGGCCATCTCCCTGTTCATGATGTTCTTCAAGCCAACTACTTTCCAGGCCTTGATCGACAAACTGGCCCAAATGGACCAGATGGGTCACAGACCGTCTCCTCCAAAGCCAGACTCTCGAAATGAGAAAGGAAAAGGGAAAGCGATCATCGTCGCCAATACTCAACAACAGCCGAGCAACTCAAAGCCGGTTGTTCGCCAAAACAACGTGCGTCCATACCCATCCCTCGAGGAGAGACTGGGACGTCCTTACTCGTTTCCTCAGAATAAAACAAGTAGACTATTCGAGCTGGCAGTGCACAACAGACTCATCAATCTGCCGAGTCCAAAACGTCCGTTGCAGCCAGGCGATGTCAACGATCTTAATTACTGCCCTTACCACCATGCGGTAAGCCATCCAATCGAGGATTGCTTCGTCTTTAAAGGATGGATCGAGGATCAGTACCAATAAGGCAAGTTCGCGTTATCCGAAAACTGGAAGGTGAACCCGTCACAGCCTCACACTCTTAAGAAAAAAACACACCGGGGGCAACGTGCTCTTTTGTTGAGGAAGCTCCATGGGAGGTCCCCCATTCAGCCGAAACTAAAAGAATGCTGGAGGGTCTTCAGACATGCCCGACGATCAGATGGAAGAACCCGTTGGAACCTGAGATCATCAAAGGGATGCTGAAGCCGCGCCCAACTCCAAATATTGGTGGTGATAGCCAAAGCATTCACACCCAGCCTTCGAAATCTTCGAAAAAGAAGAAGAAATCCAAGAAGCCCGTGGAGCCTGGCGGTAAGCGCACAGACCTACAAAAGCAGATTGACGTGCTGGAAGAGTATAACCAGAAGGCGCGGACTCCAATCATGCTCCAAGAGTTCCTCAGCCACGTTCTTGAGGACGGAGATGATGTAAAAGAATCGTCGGACGAATCTGAGGATTACGTAGCAAGTTGCCATGTGATTTCTCATTCATCGCTAGACAATGAAGAGGCTCCTTGGACAAAGAAACTGGGGGCAAAGCCTGAATCGGAACTTCTGGGGCCGTCAGATGAAATGATCGACGCATTCCTAAATGAAGCTTTCCTGAGGAGTAAAGCCGATCGGGAGCGTGAGATGGCCATATTTGAAAAGGCCAAACGCCGGCGACTGGAAAAAGGGTCGAAACACTCCCACGAGATCAAAGTACATCTGCCGCAAATGAAAGCAGGATCAAGACAAGGAAACGATTCGCCAAAGCCATATCGATGGGGATGAGGCTGCCCTCTTTCAAAGAAAATTCTCCTGGTGGGATACATCCTGATGAAGCGGACGTACATCCTAACTTCTGCTTATATCATCAGAAGATTACACATCCTACTGAAGATTGCAACTCCTTTAAGTGTTGGTGGCAAGGGTATGTCGCACATAGGCAACACTTCAACAGGACAAAGCGTGAAGCTCGTAGACAGTAGAAAAATGCGACAGATGAACGTAAAAGAATTTCCGGCGATTGTCATAGGGTTAATCCCGAGGGACCGCGAATTCTCACATTCGGGAGCGACTCCGACGAAAAAGTAGCCATAGGCCCTCTCTTCAAGGAATCCATCTCTGAAACAAAAGAATTGAGAAGTTGCGAGAACATTCAGCCGTGCAATCGCATGCTACCCGGAAAGAATCCCGGACCCGCAAACAGGGGATCGAACAAAAAGAATAAAGGGAAGGAAAAAACGGCCTTCATCGTCAACGCTCAACAACAATCAAGTGACCCTAGACCGGTTGTTCGCCAAAGCAACAGGCGGCAACCCCTCTATGAAAAGTTGAAACATCCTTACTCATTTCCCCGAGATGAAATAAGGAGGCTGTTCGAGCTAGCGGTGCACAACAGGCTTATTACTCTACCGGAGCCGAAACACCAGCTACAACTGAATGATGTCAACAATTCTAATTACCCTTTCCACCAATTATTGGGCCATTCGATCGAAAACTGCTACGTCTTCAAAAACTGGGTTGAAGACCAATATCAACAGGGCAAGTTCGCGCTGTCCGAAAACAGGAAGGTGAGCCCGCCACAACTACATGGTCCGAGAAAGATGGATATGCCGGGGGCATCATGCTCATTCATAGGGAAGGCCTCATAGACCGAAAAGTCCGTAAACTAAAAATCCGCCTCAAATACGGCAACGACGGACCGAAACGTCCTTAAACTAACACCGGACCGAAACGCCCTAAAACTAATGACGGACCACTATGTCCTAAAACTAGCTGTTGACCGAGATGTCAGGAAGCTACGGCGGATCGCAACACCCCGAAGCTAAAAAATATATATATAAATGAAAATAAAAACGGTATGTCCATAAGCAAAATGGGCACGGATGAAAACCCGAAAGGGCTCCGTGAGTAAAAACAGCAGGGCTACCGGCGAGTCTTGTGAAAACCCGAAAGGGCACAACCTCGTTAGAATAAAAAAAAAAGAGAATAAAAAAAACGGTATGTCCATAAGCAAAATGGGCACGGATGAAAACCCGAAAGGGCTCCGTGAGTAAAAACAGCAGGGCTACCGGCGAGTGTTTGTGAAAACCTGAAAGGGCGCAGCCTCATTAAAAGACACTTACAGGGTCCTCTCGACCTTGTGAGGAGAAACCACCTGCATGAGATCCTTATGACTCACAAGGGAGCGACACACTTAGGAATCCTCACGATTCCTAAGGAGAAATTACACTTGCGAGATCCTCACGACTCGTAAGGAGAATCCTCTTATGAGACCCTCACGGCTTATAAGATTTGAAAGTCTTAAGCTACAGAGACCTGAACCTGTTCTTAAGCAACCCCCACAACCTCTGATACTGCCCTACAAGCGGCTCAATACCGACCCTTGTATACAATCCACGGGCGTGAATAAACATTTCCCTGACTAAGTCCCATCCGTGACTAGGGATATGTTCGCACGATGAACAACCCTTATACTTCCTTTCGACTTATAAGGAGAAAACTCTCTTGTAAGATCCTTATGACTTACAAGAAGCCATACACTTAGGAATCTCCACGATTCCTAAGAAGAAATTACACTTGCGAGATCCTCACGACTCGTAAGGAGAATCCTCTTATGAGACCCTCACGGCTCATAACATTTGAAAGTCTTAAGTTACAGAGACCTGAACCTGTTCTTAAGCAACCCCCACAACCTTCGATATTGCCCTACAAGCGGCTCAATACTGACCCTTGTATACAATCCACGGGCACGAATAAACATTTCCCTAACCAAGTCCCACCCGTGACTAGGGATATGTCAATGTAGTGAACAACCCTTGTAAGTCCTCTCGACTTATAAGGAGAAAACTCTCTTGTAAGATCCTTACGACTTACAAGAAGCCATACACTTAGGAGTCCTCACAATTCCTAAGGAGAAAACACACCTACGAGATCCTTACGAATTGTAGGGAGAAATACCTTTGTGAGACTCTTACGGCTCATGAAGTCAAAAGCCTTAGTCGACAGGATCCTAACTCTGTTCGCTAAGCCACCTTTGCTCGACATTGACAGAGGAAAATGATGATTCGCTCCTGGCAATATTCCAGTTGTAGCGATGCTGATGCCGAAATCGGTGTCTAATTCTAAGCTTACGGCAGAAAGCAAGCAAGCCGTACATGCATACGAAATAGCCGAAATGATGGGGCAACTTGCAACAAAATCAGCAAGTAAAAAGAAAATGTATGCATGAGGAATAGCCGAAATGATTGGGCAACTCGCAATAAAAAAAACAGCGAGTAAAAATAAAATAAATAGCCGAAATGATTGGGCACCGCGAAAAATAGCCGAAATGATTGGGCAATCGCGACCTTCACGATATAAAAGCTGAAATGATAGAGCATCGCGGAAAGAAATAAAGAAAAATGAAATTTATGCCCTACAGGTGATATCACATCAATCCTTGTATACAATCCAGGGGCACAAACAAAAAGGGAACCATACCTTCCCACCAGGCTCCATCCGAAAGAGAACCAAGTCTCGACGGTTCACAGACAACTTAGAGACCACCTCAGCATTCGTCTCGTTACAACAGACGCAATGTCAACAACGGCGTTCCTAGTAATCCATCAGGATGCAGATGCAACGTCAACAGAAGACCTCATGGTCGAAACAAAGCGGAGTGACGGCAAAGTCCCAACTCCACCACGACATTCGTCTCGATACAGCAGACGTAGCGCCAGCAAACAAAGCGAAGGCCAAATTCCTAGCTTCAGGGTCTTGACGGTAACTCATATAAAACCTGAAAGACTATCGGGGATCATCCCACACCAGCGCGGAGTGGTCACCACCTTGACGTTCGTCTCGATACAGTAGACGAGATATCACTACACCGTCCTTCCTCTAACAGGATTCGGACATGCCAGCAAATAAAGCGAAGGCCAAATTCCTAGCTTCAGGGTCTTGACGGTAACTCATATAAAACCTGAAAGACTATCTGGGATCATCCCACACCGACGCAAAGTGGTCACCACCTCGACGTTCGTCTCGATACAGCAGACACAATGCCATCAAACGAAGCGAATGCCAAATTCCTAGCTTCAGGGTCTCGACGGTAACTCATATAAAACCTGAAAGACCATCGGAGATCATCCCACACCAGCGCGGAGTGGTTATGACTCATCGGGGCTCTCCAAAATGAGCTTAACCTCAAGTAAAAAGCGGCATGGCAAAATTCCTAATGCTTGCTCTTCCGACGGTCAAACTGCCTAGGAGGATTGCTTGAAGACGTCTTGTCCAGCCCCCGAAGGGATCGGAGACACGACAATCGCAAGGCTACTCGAACAAGCAAGATTGCCTATCGAGGAATAAATCAGCCAACGCGACGGTACGATGGACATAACCCTAGTACCACAAACTCTAACGGACCTTTTTAAGAAGAAAACAACTTAGGAATAAAGAGCAGAGGTTAACTGTGATGTTAGGATATCCTTGCGAGAAATGCTCGATTCGTCCCGACTCATAGGGAAAAGTCTTAGGCAATCGGGATACAAAAGCCGGTTTCCTAAGCACTGGAGCTTTGCAAGTCAGTTCAAAATGGACTCCTGCATACTATTCACGGGCCGCACTCTCCAAAGTCGAATCTCGACAAGGAGAGAAACAACCGCTTACGGGTCCTCTCGACTTGTAAGAGGGATAATTCTCTTGTGAGATCCTTACGACACTCAAGAGAAAACACACTTAGGAATCCTCACGATTCTTAAGAAGAAAATTACACCTACGGGATCCTCTCGACCCGTAGGGAGAAAATTCTTTATGAGACCCTCACGGCTCATAAAGTTGAAAAGTCTTAGGTGACAGATCCTAACCCTATTTTCTAAGCCATCGCCACTCTACAAAAAACCTAAAACTGACAGCTATACGCTATTTACAGATCGCACTTGCTAAAATCGCATGGCAAGCAACACAGCAAAAAAAAAAAGAGGAGAAGAAAGCAGAGAAATGACACAAGACATTATGAAGAATGTATATCTTTTATTCATGAATTCGATTGAGTACAAGATACATTGTGTTAAAGAATAAAAGAAACAAATACATTTTATTTACAATTATAAATGATACAAGATTGTCATTGAGAAGGGAGCATTTTTAAAAAATTCGCAAGCTGTTCTCGCACTTCTTTCAACGCCTCTTCTTGATCGGCTGCCGCTGCGAACTCTGCTTCCACCTGGGCTCGCTGCTGCAAATAGGATGAAAGTTGTTCTTCGACGGCTCACCGAGCTGCTTCACGACCTTGGGCATCACGCTCAACGGCATCGAGCTTCTGCTTCAATGTTAACCCATCAAAGATACTTTGCAGAAGGCCCTCGAAGATAACTTTCACCCGGGCAGCGTTCGCGTCGACCTCAGCACGCAATCGAGCAGACTCGCTTAAAGTTTCTTTGCATTCCCTCCGCTTTGAAGCCGCTCCTTGTTTAAGATGGCGGATGTAAGAAGCGCTCTGCTCGATCCATGCCGCCTGTTGAGTGCTCGTGGCTAAAATCTCGGGGGCAGGACGCATAAGTTCCAGCTGATGCAGGCAGGCCTCGATCTCCCTGCAGTGATTAACCCAAGAATCGACGACGCCTTCATTATGGAAATTTACAAGCGTCGCCAGCATAGGATTAACCTCGGTAGCGAAATCTGCGGCAGAGGTGGGATCTTTTGCGTCAAGTTCCTCGATGCATCCGCTCAGCATGCTCAGACTCATCGCAGCACCCTTTGAGGATGGACGTCTGGAAAAAGGGCCTGCCGGCATCATGATGCGAGACTCGAAAGGTGCCGGAATCGGAATGACAGCTGCAAAATAAATCACAATCAAATGGTAGTTCAAGAAATATAGGAAGTTTATGAACAATGGAATTTACTATACCAGCTGCAGCAGGTGGCAAAACCGGGAGGACCGGTGGCACAACTGATCTCTCATCTCCTCCTTCGATCTGTAGCACTGCAATCAGGGCAAGGAAGAATCAGAAACAAGTTCATTATTGAAAAAAGAAAGAGAATTAATTGAAAACTATACTCACCAGCACCACTGGAGGAAGCAAGCTCCGACGAGAAGGAGAAGTGTGGGTGCAGCACCTAGTACAGGTGATCAAAAAGCACTCCTACAAAGACGCAATAGTACAACATCAGTACATAAATTATGCAGCCAAGATAAGACTGATGGGTCGCAAATCTATACCTTCCAGCATCTGCGACGGTACGAAAGAGGGTAGAGAGGTGGCCACCGTCAGAACGGTAGCTGACGGCGCTGTCTCGAGTAGCTTGATTTCAGCACCAGCCGCACCTGCATTAGAAGCAAGATAAACTTTATTAGGAAAGAATGCAGAATAAAAAAGAAGGGCGGTGACCCAAGATTTACCTGAAAAGTCGCCGGCCAGAGCCTTAACGAGGGCGTTACTTAATGTAACGGCGGCGTCTTCCTCCTCCATTGGGACGGTCTCACCTCCCGTTGCCTCATCGTCCGACTCTAGAGGAGACATCGTCACGCTCGCGACGCCAGAAGACGACAAGGAACCATAAGCAGGGAGAGCGATGATCGGAGCGGCGCCCAACTCTTGAGAAAGAGCGGCCATCTCTTGCTCAGTGACCATAGCAGCCGTCTCACCCGCTACCACTTTGGGCTCAGCGGTCGCAGCTGTCTCATCCACTGCTGCCCCAGGCCTGGCCATAGCAGCCGTCTCACCCGCTACCACTTTGGGCTTAGCGGTCGCAGCCGTCTCATCCACTGCTGCCTCAGGCCCGGCCATAGCAGCCGTCTCATCCACCGCCCCCTCGGTCTCGGCATCGGCAACCTTCTCGGGCATAGCGGTTGTGACTGTCTCGTCAGCCACTAGCTCGGGCCCGGCAACTACGACTGCACTGCCTACCGTCGCCTCAGGTTCAGCTGCTACCTTCTCTACTGTCCCCTCAGGCTCGACGGTCGCCGCCGTTCCTTCAGTAGGACTCGGCCCTGCGGGACAAGTTATATAAGAACCGATAGTTTTACAACTTTTACAACAAAGCCTCGAAAAGCACATTACCTGAGACGGATTTACCATTGGCGTCCCGAGCTGCACGCGCCGCCCGCCTATGAGCAGTAGACAAGGCGACCGGGAGCTCCTCTGAAGGAGTAGCAGCGGGAGTAATGGTGCTTGAGCCCGCTCCCATGGCCAAAGCAGCGCTACGCTCCTTCGCTGCGCGCCTCAAGCGCTTCCTCTCCTCTCGGGCCGTCACGACGGACCTGTTGGAAGCCTCCTTCAACGAGGCGTCGTCATCCGCGTTCAGAGTTGCCTCTAGAGCCTTCAAGGCATCCATCATCGGCTTTTTAAGTAGGGACTCTCGCGGCAACCCCGAAGAGGCCGGGACTTCGGTAGCTGGCCCGGGAATAATTCCTATGTCGGCTTGCGAGGAAGGTTTTGTGGTCCCTGCAATGAGACAAAAAAAGGTTAGATTGGCCATAAAAAGGAGAATAAAGACTCAATGAGTCGAGACGTACCAACGCCAGATAAAGCGCGTTTCCTTTCCTCCTCCTCGAAGGTTTTGAGAGAAGCAGCGATGGCTTCTTCGGTTGAAATGCCTGTTCAAAAAAGGAAAAGCGTTAGTCAAAGACAATGATAAAAGTACGATGAAATGACGAAGAATACAACTAGTGATTACCTGATTGCGCGAGTTTAGCCAACCATGTTTCGAGCCTTGCCAGTCGCTCAGAAGCCGTGATGGCGGCCGCCAGATCGGTGTCTTCTGGCTTTACGAAGAAACCCTCGTTGCTTCCGTACTCACTTAAGCCTTCGGTGAGAGGGGCTTGAGGCTCTAAGCCGAGCGCAGCATCAAAAGAAAGAATAGACTTCTTCTTCCTCTTCTGCGCGCAGACCCCGGTCGCACCCAAAATCAACTTGCGCTTCGTGTGCACCTGGGACGGCGGGTCCCGATGTCCGAGCCCACGCCGGATTCAGGCGAAACCACATTCACCGTCTCCATCAGAGCACGGGGAGCTGGGGGCACGTCCACGGTATCATGGGGCAATCCGCGCGGGGGGCTTAGCACACGCGGAGGCTCATCTCCAGCGTCTCCTCTCAGCGGAGGAACGATATGGGTCCTTTGCCTTAGGGGGACTTTGCGGTCGCTAGCGGGGGGCGCACCCTTGCGGTCAATCAGCAGCAGCTTCTCTTCTCGGATAACAGCACCCATCGCGTGTTGATACCAAGCCCCGTACACGTTGAGAGCCCTTGGAATGCAAGTCGGCTCGCTAATGAAGAAATGGGAGCCCGTATTTAGCCACATGAAGTGATGTAATGCATTCCGTACCCCCTCTCTGGTGGCCGTAGGCTCTTCTAAAAACGCCTCCAGTAGGACCCCCTGGTTATAGCTTAGCTGTTGGGCGAACCGATGGGGGTTTTACCTCATAAAGAGCGCCAAGTTATTCTGCCTGAACACCAGAAAGCCCGGCCGGATGGAGTATAAGTGAAGAATCTCCTGGGCTTTCAATACGGAGGCCCCGTCCTTGAAACTATCACGCAACGCCAACACCGCCTTGGAGATCTCCGGGCCGATGGTCATGACCTTGTCCGTGAAAAAAATGCCTGCACTGACCGTGCGCGGATGAAGAAGCAACCCCCTAGCCTCCCGCGGAGGCGGATTCACAATAGAAGCGCCAATCAGCCGCATGACTCTCGGGAGTCTACACTTCTCAAAAAATGAGGGCCTCATATGAATACCAAATACCCCGAGCACATGCATTTCCATCCACGAAGTGAAGTAGTGCATCGGGAAATTGGCGGGTTGCACCCCCGGTTCATTTGCGTCCGCCGCCACGCTGAGTCCATGGTACAGGTGGGCCAACCCATCAATTCCAATGGATAATTGAATACCAGCCACCATCCGATATGCTGGGTAGAAGACGGACGGCCTCATGTAGCGCGGGTGTATGGGGAGCGCGAACCGGCATAGCCCCAGCCCCAGAAACCCCAGAAAGAAATTCTCTTCGTCGATGCCCGGCGCGGCGATTTCCGATAAGGGCATGATTGCAGCATTGGGAAGGTAAAAACCCTTTTGGTCGTCCTCTAGTGCCGGTCGACGATCTAAGCCAAAGCCGAAGGGGTCGTCGAGCTTGGCGAACTTTTCGCTCCGCTGTGATAGAATCTCCGGTCGAAGAAAGCGGGCGATGAAGTCGGCAAAACTAACTCCCCGGCCTCCCGATTCCAAATAGAGACTTTCGTACATATTCAGCACCTTTACGAGGCTCGGAAACTGGTGCTGAATAGCATTCTCCGGCGTTAGGCCCATTACCAGCGGCTTGGTGGCGAAGACATATTCATCAGGAGGAAGTAGCTCCTCATAATGCCCCCCTCACTGGCAAACCGGAAATCTCAGCAAATTCTTCCAGGGGGATGGAGACTTCTCTGTCCACCAGAAGAAAGGTATGGGTGGGGATATTCCATTGTTCCACGAACGCCTTAACCCACCACGTCGGAGGAGCAGGGTACTCGAACAGTGAGGCGTACACTGCGGGGTACAGACCGATCTTCAGCAAATGCGCCTTCTTTGCCGAAAAAATGTATCTGGCCCACTGCAAATATCCGACTGAATGTCGAGGGGTCAATCTAATGTTATAAGGTTGCTCCTATGGGCGCGACTCACCCTGGCATATGCGCCGCCCCAAAATATCCACGGCTGCCGGCGGTTGCATGGGTATGACAGCAATCGAAGGTTGAAGAAGATCCTCCGAATTCTAATTTACTACCTCCACGGCATAGTTCACCGGGGGTGCATCTGCATATGGGATCGATTAGATCGGCTCTGACGGTGTCGCACAAGAGAAGCATCGGCGACCTTTGATGATTTCACTATACCATCTACCCCACAGGTGAAGGTTCTTATACTCCCGGTCGAAATCCTTAATGAGAGTAAGAACCTCCCGGTCCACTGATGCCTCAAGGAAGCCTCCCTCTGAGCGGAAAAACAGGAATGAAAGGTCAGCAGACATGTTGTCTGCAAGAAAAAGTGAAATTCAATCATCAGTATCATACTTAAATTTTAAAATTCCGACGCTTGGTACTTTAAAATTTGTACCACACTGCAATGCAGTGGAGAGGGGGACCAAAGGGGACCCACAAAATCCAGATGACAATACATCAGTTAATAAGACAGCCTCATCACTGTCAATTAAGGAGGAAATCCTTAAAGAATATTCTCATTAAATGAGAAATCCTTTGAGACAAGGAGAAAATCTCCCTTTCAGAGCAAAGCTCTGTCACAGAGTGACACTTGTTAAACTCTGGTCACAAGGGAATAAGATTCCTTAAAGAGCCTAGCCCTGTAATAATGATGGAAAAATCCATCAAAGAAAAAATTAATTCCTAAGAATTAAAATTCTAAAGATCTTAAAGATCCATGAAAAAACCCTTAAGAGTTCATCATCAGAAGATCAAAAGATCTATGTTCTGTCAATGAGCAAAACTCTGTTCATGGGTTAAGGAACCCTGAAACAAATTCTTGAGAGGAAAGCTCTGTTTATGAAACCCCAAAGGGGATTTTTTTAGATCAAAAGATCTATAAGAGCAAGGCTCTATTAATTAAAGTTGATTTAATTAAGTTTAAATTTTTACCTAAAAATTTCTAGAGTTCTAACTCTAAAGTTCTTGAAAACAAGAGCAAGACTCTGAAAATATAAATTTTGAAAGAGATGATAATCATCCGAGGAGGACCAAGGGTCCTATTTATAGGCGCTGAAGTGCCCCTTCAACTCCTGAGTTGATCCAACGGTCTGGATGTTGCCACCGCTGCACTCACGTGTGCGCCACGTGAGCGCAACGGTAGGGGGCATTTGTTTCCCCCAATCAGAGCAAAACTCTGTTTGAATTTCAAAATTCAAAAGGTGAAGCAACGCTTCAGATCCCTTGCGCTGCGCGCAGAACGCCACGTGTCAAAAGCAGATACGCCAGCGCAAGGAGCGCTGCGCCCAAGACAGCGCACCCCTAATCAGAGCAAGGCTCTGTTTTAAAATTCAAATTTTAAATAAAGGAAGCAACGCTTCAGATAACTTGCGCTCTGCGCTGCGCGCCACGTGTCAGACAGTGGTGCGCTAGCGCAGTTGCGCTGCGCTCTGCGCTGCGCGACACGTGTCAGCACAGGTGCGCTAGCGCAGTTGCGCTGCGCGACACGTGTCAAGCGCAGAGCGCAGCGCAACTGCGCTGCGCGACACGTGTCAGCGCAGGTGTGCTAGCGCAGTTGCGCTGTGCGACACGTATCAAGCTCAGGTGCGCTAGCGCAGTTGCGCTGCGCTCTGCGCTGCGCGACACGTGTCAAGCACAGGTGCGTTAGCGCCAACTGCACCAGCACTGGAATTTAAATAATAAATTATTTAATTAATCAGAATTAAAATTCTAGAAAGATCTTTTCAATCTTATTAAAATAAGAAGATTATCTTCTGTAAAAACAGAGGCCTTAGGATCAAAAATCCAACAGTGGGGAAATATCCCCAGATCAATCAGAGAAAGATCTCTGTAACTAACCTAACAAACCAATTGGCCCTATATAAAGCCCCTAGACTCCAAGTCTCAGATATACAGAGGGAGAGAAAATGGAGAACTCTGAAAAATTTGAAAGGCAAGCCTTTGAAGAAAGAAGATCATCTTCTTCAAAGTGAAGAATTAAATTCTTGAAGAACAGAGATGAAAACACCTCACAAAAAGAAGAATTTCTTCTAAAAAGATCAAAGATCTAAGAACAAGATCAAGATCTTCAATAAAAAGAAAAAGATCAAAAAAGATCTAATCATAAATTTTTTTAAAGAAGTATTACTTCACAGATCATTTGATCTATATAAAGGCACAGCCTTTTGATGAACTATTGGTTCTTGAATCTTGAGGTAGAACCTCTTTTGAGAAAACAAAGAACCTGTTTCTTTGATCTTAATTGGATCAAGATGCGCTCTGCGCTACTGTGCAGTGCCTTGCACTTTTAAAATGCGCCTTTGCGCTCCTTGGACTGGCGCAACTCACCAGAGCGCGCCACGTGTCAACCACAGAATGATCTGCGCCTCACGCTTCTAAAACAGCGCACTGCGCTCTTGGATTGGCGCACAGCACCAGGGCACGTCACGTATCAGCAGGGCACTAGCGCAGCGCACTGCGCTAACAGACTTGCGCTTAGCAGAGCGCGACACGTGTCACCTCCATATGCGCTAGCGCCTTGCGCTCTTTAATTGGCGCAAAGCGCCTGACAAGCCACGTGACGCACTGTCAGACCACTATAAATGCTGTGCATTATTTAGAAAGGGCAGAGCCCAAGCAAAGGCTTAACATGCCAAATATAAATGCTATGCATTTAATTACAGAGCCCAATGCTATGCATTATAAAAGGGCCGAGCCCAAATAAAAGCTCAACAGCCAGAACAACAAAATGTTCAACTCATATCAACTGAGCCCATATACTCATAAACCTTCAAACAGGCTTTAATCTCAAATTGGACTATAAATCTCCCAACCAACTTTGGTTCAAGGGTACATCTCTGAACTCCTCTGATATCTGTCATTGTAATCCTTCAACGTCGTCAGAGAGGTGACGGGTCCCGACGGCCATACATTCCATGGACCACCATGTCCTTACACTGGTAATCGACCGCAATGTCCCTAAACTAAACAATAGAGCCCAAATGTTCTTTTGTTGGATCGAAACGATCCCGTTAAGTCGATCTTAGTTTGGAAATTAGACTAACGTATCCTTAACAAACGTTTAAGTTTGATCTTAGTCTCAAATATGACTAACGTATCCTTAAACCCAACCCCCAAACCCAAATCTAAGAAAATACGGATTTGGACTAATCCACGTCCTACGGGCGACAACATAAATTAGTCTCCGTATACAATCCAGGGGCAACCGAACACAAAACAAACGCCCACGACACGAAGTGACCATCTGGAGAAGGAGAAAGTTGTTACCGCGATGCGGTAGCGTAATTAACTACAGGGGCTTGCGCCTGCAGGGAAGAGCGTCCCCACAATCAAAAACCCTTCGACGAGAGGGAATCTGACGAAGTCTGCTACATCGGCCGCATCCGTTCAAACCTTCGATATATGGTGCCATAAATCAATTTGGCATCTTCGAAGAGGTGGACGGATAGCACCAATTAGCATCTGCCCCCAGATTCAGGCAAGACAGTCCGTCTTCCCGGTTTCCGGCGGTAAACAATGGTCTCCCACTGGACTCTAGAACCCGTTTACTTGTGCTCCCCACCTTGGGTCTATCCTAATTCGGAAAAGTAAATAATATACATCAATGATGATATCATCCTCAACCCGGAAGTTCCCCAATAAAAGAATATTACATACAAGTTTTTAAATGAATGAAAATAAAAAACTCTCATCTCACATAAAAAACCCCGGCTATTCAAAACACAACGATCCAATATAACATATCACAGCAACACATAATATCACATGTCATCAACGTAAGTAAATATGCGTATCCTAATTGACGTTGATATATAGCAACGAAACCGGCGATACACCATATATTACACTTACGGTCGCAGAAAAGAAAGTGAAAAACTACAACAATTGGAATCCGCAACCACCTTAGACATCATAAACCCAATGTATTATATACTTTGGATTTCATGCCAAACCAAATGAATTCCTTAGACATCGCATGCCTAACAATTATAAACCCCACATTTTATTCTCGATATTGAAAACACTTTTCAATAACTAGTCGGGTAATTCAACAAGATTCCCGACAACCTGATCGAATGCTCGTCGGAAACTTTAGTAGACGGCTGCATCCCCGATGCCGTCGACGAAGTGCACTTAGGCGGAACACCGTGGCCGCGAGCACCCGAACGGATGCTTTTGGCGAAGGTGTTCTCCTACAGTCACTTGGTCGGGGCTATGAGGCATGGCTATCTAGTAAGGTTACCCGGCGAGTATCCGCATACGCTACATGATTGCGACGGACTTTTGATCTACATTAAAATCCCGTGGAAACCGATCACATGAGACTGAATTGCTAGATTTATAAAATTCAAATTAGTTTTCACAAAACTAAATATTATGGATTCCAATTATTGTATCACAATCACAGATAACTAGACGATGTTAAACTTTTCGATCGAACCAATAAATACCCAAAATTTCTCGAAGAGCTCAACACTTGAGCGGAGTTTAAAAAACACCCAGAACATGCCACAGCACCTATGGCAACCGTAGAAAGGTCAACCCTTGCCTCACCTATGACGCCGCGGAACTACCACAAACCTTAGGGTTTGGTGGCGGTTCCGACGGCCACAGAATCGAGTTAGGATTTCGTTCTTCTAGAGGGTCCATAAAAAACACCTGCATGATTTTCTGAAGATTTTAAACTTGGAAAAATCCAATTCTTGGAAAATTTCCAGCGAGGGAAAAAATGGGTTATTGATATCCTTTCGAACATTTTAACGTCGTCTAAATAACCCAAAACGATGTTAGAATTACGACTACGAAACACTCCGAATTGCCTTTACAGAAATATAACATCATATGCAATATCAGTAAAAACAAGAAACACCTGAAATACCAAAACCCAGAGACTGGAACACCACAAAAATTTGAAGCCAAAAGCCCACTAAAAAACCGGCGACCTCGGATCTTTATCACATGTCGCCGGCCAAGATCCGGCGAGGGGGCTCAAATTTTTATGGTGTTCATGTTACATCTCATATAACATTCTGCAACTTCTTAAAAAAATTTAGACACCTTAAAAATTTCGACAGAAAATTGGTTTTTATTTCGAGTGTTTCGGTTTCGTAATTCTACAAATATCGTCTAATTCTCTAGCTTGACTCTGATACCACTGCAGGATTCGCTAGGGTCGCCGCTGGATTTTGGGAGGCATTGACCATACCGTTTTCAAAAATTGGCACGCTAAAGAACCCTAACCTAGAATCTTAACTAAAGAATTAGATGAAATTGGAATGTAAACATCTTTACATCTAAGTGAATAAGGAATAAAACCTTTGTAGACCGGTCCTTCACTTTAATAGCTCCGTGTAGTAGTATCTTCGCTCCAAGTAGTGAACTCCCGGACTCTAGAAAGGCTCCACAAGATGAATGGAACAAGCTTGCTTGAAGTCTTCGAGGCCGAAGATGATCTACATCGAGGAGACACCAACTTAAGCTACCTCTTCACTAATATGGAATTAGTGAAGCAAATACCCTAAACTACATGGCTAATCTAGTAGAGGATGATGAAGTAAGATTTTGCTTACATTAGAAACAATTTTCTCACTCATTTTCTTCACCTCCCAAAAAGCTAGAGAGCTTGAGGAAGGAGATGAAGAAAAGCAACCATGGAAAAAGTCTAGTGTTGAATGGCAACCATGGGTGAGTTAATATTCTATACTAACTCTTGTAGAGACTAAACTATGGCTAAACAATAATGGTTAGGTTAATAAATATCTTCAAGTAAAACAAAATTAGTGGACTTGGTCAATAGTTCCACAAGCTTCTACAAGCTTCAACCATGTGACTAATTTCCAACTAATTTGATTTACTTTAAATAAATAAAACCTTACATTATTATAAGCATGGTGTGAGTCTCATACACCCATGAAGCATGCGTCATCAAGCATGACACAAGAGATGTACATGCGTCATCAAGCATGATACAAGAGATGTACATTAATATATATCACATATATACTAAGTGTACACTAGTGAGAAAAAGAAATCTTAAGTGAGCTAATATTAGTTAATGTAAGATAATATATCAAATATATAATTATACATTAAATTATTAAATCAACATTTGATTTAATAATCCGGCTATATCACATACAACCGACTAATATCATATGTATTAACTTATCGAATTAATACTTGATCCGATAACCCAGCTATATCACATATAACCGTCCGATATCACAAATCACGAGAATAGAATACGGTATCACATACTCGTATTAATCTCGGTCCTGCACATATCACATATGTGCTCCTACTTCGTTTCGCCTGAGTCAGGAAACCTTTGTGTTGGACTCTAAAGACTCATCAATACGCCGGCATTAGGTGGTGATCATATCAGTCACCCACAAGCCGCAACCGGTCTGCTAAACGTAACGGCCACCCAGGTATTGAGCGATCAGAAGATCAACAAGCAAGCCTGCTCATACTCCTACAAATCCAATAAGTAACACTAGTGTACAGTCATATGTCGCATATCACAGCCTAGGGGTGGTAAACGTCAGACCCCAATAGCTTGATAAGTCATGCAGATGTGAGGCTCATAATGGTTCGAGAAACTACCGATAACACTTACCAGTAGATCTCAGCAACCCTGGCCAGGGATTTCCTGTTATGGCCAATCAAGCATAGCGCAACATCAACCCCTATACCGGGAGAGACGAAATCCCCTCTTATCGCTCATTACCTCCATGTGACTCGGGACTATACCCAAAAAACACCGTTTTGCACGATCTCTTGAACGTGGTAAGGTGGAAATCAAAGCACGGTGGGAATCACACAAGACTCTATGACGATCTCGGGTCGACAGACTAACCTGTACCAGTGTCACCAGAGAACTGCTATCTAACGATAGGTATAATACCATCTAGGAGTTCTCAGTGAGTCCGTTCAGTATACCCAGTCTTCACTGAGCACCCATATACCATCTCTGATGTCAAACACCAATGGATATGGGATCATCCATCGCCCATTATATGGGTCAAGAAACATATACGCTAGTCTACTCTGGAATATCGATGCCTCGTCTTGATACTCCCACGACTAGGAACAATTGAAGGATGTACTTACCGACTACCTCTGCCCCACTAGTATGATCTGTATCATAATCCTGGTAGTCAAGTACTCATCCTAAGGGCTTTATCAACATGTAATAGAGAGACAATAAGTGTATATTTAAGATAAAGAGTAACCAGATAGCATACTATCATGTCGAGCAAGAAAGTCCTCCATGTATATGTCCAAGCATCCACTATAATATACATCACATGTATAATAATGGCCTCTAGGGCATACATATAACTAACAGGTTGTTCCTCACCGAAGAAACTATCGTCCTGCTCGTGCTGCTGCCCGGGCCTAGGCTCGTGCTGCCGTCGCCGGAGATATATATCGCAGCTCAATTTTCTTTAATTCTTGATTTCTTAATACCGTTTTATCTTAATATTGCTTGTCTTGATATTTCTTGTAGATGCAGAGCATCCCTATCCCGAGAGGGGGACTCGAGGGTCGAATCAGTCCTACAGGCTGAGGCCCGATAGAGCTATAGGGAGGCACCATTCCCCCTCTTTTTTACCCCCGATTATCGCTATACTGGCGATTATACCGAGCGGTTCGGCCGGTATATGTGGGATGTAAGCCACATCCAAAAGAAGTATCCACTTCACATTGAGTAGGACGATCAGCACCGGCGCTTATTTGCCTCTTCTGAGATCAGGCTCGGGTATTAATATATATTTTCATTTGACTTATCCAATAAATGTGTTATTATTTAATACTTGTAATTTAAATACATTATTTTTTTGTATTTGCAGTTGGATTACGACTTTCAGCATGTACCCGACTCTGATCACCCTGAGAGAGTGCTCGATCTTCATACTCTATACCTGGCTTGCTGAAGAACATGCAATTTAAGGTCCGATACAATAGGAACGAGCTGAAGATCAACTGCTATTTGGTATAGCTGGCGACCCCCAAGGCAGAGAGAGCGGCTCTCCTACATACTCCGGTCTTTGCCAGAGTCGACGTAGATACGTGGCCTCTCTTGTGCCAATATTACGACTCTCAGCGCATACAGGTTTGTAATTTAAATGTAATTCATTATTTAGTATATAATTTATTTTTTTGTGTTGCTTAATTAGAAAACTAAATCTGAATGTGTTGTGCAGAAACAGGCCGATCAAAATAAAGAGAATAGGAAGTCGGCAAAGAGGGGTTGCCCCAGTTATACAGGTGGCTCGAGGAACATTACTCGTGCCATAGAGGCATCGGTAAATTACAAGAGATCTATTTTGATATAATGTAATATTAAGAGTTATTTTATAATATATGTAAATTTTTGGCGAATTGCAGAGAGCTTAGACCCTAGCGCAAGGTGGTACACCGAGCGTGCTAACCGCGTATCTTGCCGTCCACGCCACCTCGACAGATCCCACCACGGGCGAGCTTCGATTCCCCGACACCGCTATCCAGGAGTATTGCGTAAGTATTAATATTTATTCTAATTCGAATGAAATTTTTGTTTTGATAAGTTCAAATTTAAATGATATACTTATATTTTAATGGTTAATGTGGGTGTAGGAGCGGGTGGTGGAGCAGGCGGAGGTATCGCGGATCGATTTTATGGGACAGACCGATCCGATGCTACTGACCCTAGTCTTAGAAGTTGCATACGGAGGGCACCACGGAGGTTGGAAGAGAGGCCGGGGACTGGGTCCTAGCAGGACCCATATGAGGTTGGTCTCCACTCCGGCGGTTACTTCCCCTACCCCCCGTGAGCGACGTCTGGAGCATGATGTTGCCGCCTTGAAGTCCACCGTAGAGGAGTTGAAGGAGATGTTGGTCCGTATATTACTTAATACTAAAATATTATATCACATTATAGATAGTAACATATGCAATATTAGTACCCCGATCTTATTTGGTTATAGACTTAGTTTTGATTAATCATATTTATATAAAACTATCTAATTAAAATAAACCACGGTTTTCCAAACTAGATACCCAAACTAGGTCTAAGACCCTAACTATTCTTAGATTGTGGTTTCGCAATAATCTGATAACGATACGAATTCGATTAAAATCTTATACACCGTTCTTACTCGTTTATTACATACAAAATTTTACAGATTCGACAGGCTACTTCGGCTGCAGCTCCACAAGCCACTATCTCGGCTGCGGTTGCGCAGATCACTCCTACAGCTCCACAGCCCGCTCAGACTCTCGCATAGTCCGCTCCTTCATTAGTCGAGTTTTTGACGACTCAGGATTGCACCGAGGAGTAGATGCGCCAGATTACGGCGATTATCAGAGGTGGAGGAACTGGACCGAGCTAGGGTAGCTTTATTTATATTTTTGAGGATGTATGTACTTATCTGATACATATTGTATATATTTTCGACGATATTGGTGGTTGTTTGCTTGTTCATGATAATTTAGATTGATATCGTATTCTGTTTGTTTATTGCTTTTATATATTATGCGTGAGATGTTGATTATGAATATTTCTGTATTTGGTTATATGATGAATATATTATTGTGCACAGAGCGGGAAAAAAACAGGAAATCTTTTTTTTTAAAACCTGATATTTTATCCCTACGGCGAAATTTGTAAGGGCAACTGTTGCACTTACGGATTAATCCGTAGGTGCAAGGTTTGCCCCTACACATTTCGCCGTAGTGACAAAATATCAGAATATCTGATATATTGTCCCTATGAACCCAGTAACAGGGGTAAAACCTGAACCTACAGATAAATCCGTAGGGGCATTTATCTGAACCTACAGATAAATCCGTAGGGACATTTATCAGGCCCTACGGATAAATATGTAGGTAAATGTATTTATTTTATAAACCAATAAATTAAATAAAGATTATGTCCCTACGGAGTAATCCGTATGGATAAATGTCCATACGGAGTAAGGCGTAGGGTCAATTATTACTCCGTAGGGACGTTCATGGCGAAAACTTGCACCAGCGACTTTTAGATCTACAGAGCAATTTTATGTCCTTACGGATATATCCATAGGAGCAGTGGTTTGCCTCTACGGCTAAATCCGTAGAGACAAGTGATTACTATAGTAGTGCTATGACTTCACTTACAAAAAATGAATCATTCTACCAACAGTCCAAGTTGTGATAACTAAGAAGCGAGTGGGGGAAAAGAATATTTGAATATGTAAGCCAGAATTGTGATAAACCATTTTGAATATGAAGAAGAGAGAAAACTTAGAGTGCTCCACAAGCCGCTACCTCGTAGACCCCAGATTTTGTTAAGTCTTTGACCCTGTATTTTCGTGATAAACCATTTTCCCTAATCTTAGAAACCAAGTTATTGATTGTTTAATATAGACACAAATTGTGCCAAGGGCCAATCATAACTGATTCTGTTGTAATATTTCATCATTAAGCATCATTTTATAATCGTACATGGCGAGCCCAGAATATGTTTGTGGGAGGATCGAAAAACAAGAAACATCCAAGACCATACTATTATACCCTGAAATTGCTTAAACCCGGTAATTAAATAAGTTTGAGCAAATCAAATGTCGTTGTTCTTCAATTAATCTGAATACATCTCATATTTTCAAGGTTAAAAACTTAAAATTAGTAGATATCCTGTATTAAATCAAGGTGGGGAAGGCATGCCTGTGTTTTGGAAGGAGTATGAAAAGTGAAACTCCAAGTATGAATACAGAAAGAAATTTCTAAATGTAGGGTGGTATCAATTTATAATTCTGACTGTTTCTATGTTCAATGGCTAAACAGTTTTTTGTGATTCTAGTCTTCTGAGATTACCACAAATAATTAGTCTTCCGCTGATTCTGGGAGGAAAACATTTAGTTTACCACTTAACAAAATCAAACTTAGATAATATAAGAAAATAAGTCTGAACTATTAGGTTCACAAGTCCGGGATCTTGCATCAGCAATTGGATTTCAGGCTCAGGTAACATGCAGACATCAAATATGTTACTTAATATCAATACTTAGAATTGGCCAAGTTCCTAATGGAAGGACAACTATCTATGTATATAAACCTTAGGGACTGCTAAGTGCTAACAAGGTACGGCTAATATGACAAGGAAAAGGATGGAATGGTGACAAGGGTCTAATACGATAGTGTCCGTTGGGTCATTGGGTGTTTTGGTCGGAAAATTAAGACACCGTTTATCGAGTGCTTTTATCAGTAATTGGCTTCCTTCTGCTAAGAAGCTAAATCACCATGATCCCAAAGAACCGCATTACCTTAAACTAGCATCTCATAGCCTTAATAGTTTTCAAATAGAACTCAAAGAACCAGTAAAGAGGGTAAAAACCTATGGCCTCATCCATCATTAACAAGCACTCTACCTAGAGGCCAAGATGGTTTAGCTGATGCTAATTTCAGCAATCATACAAATTGTGGTCCAATTAGCATTACCCATAGCATGATCAATTAATCTTCTCACAAAATCTGCGACCTCTTTGATGCACCCATGTAGTTATACTCTTCTTTCATAGAAACAGTATTTCGGGGATTGTATAGTCTTTGGCCATGTGTTCATCTAATAAACAAATTTACGCTACCCAAAACACTACTATAATAAAGGATTGTCCCTACGGCTTTATCCGTAGAGGCAAACAAATATCCCGTAGATGTAAAGGCCGCAGGTGCAAGTCTTCACCTTGAATATGCCCCTACGAAGTAATAATTGCCCCTATGCTTTACTCCGTTTGGACATATTTTCCTACGGCTTATACCGTAGGGACATAATATTTATTTAATTTATTGGTTTATAAAATAAAATACTTGCCCCTAATATGCCTGTATAGAGTTCTTCGTAGGTCCAAATAAAAGCCTCTACGGAGTTATCCATAGGTCCAGACAAATGCTCCTACGGATACATTCATAGAGGCAAGTTTAACGCCTGTTACTGAGTACATAGGGACAAAATATCAGGTATCCTGATATTTTGTCCCTACAGCTAACTGTGTAAGGGCAAACTTTGCACCTACGGATTAATCCATAGGTGCAATAGATGGCTACACGAATTAATCCGTAGGGACAAAATATCATGGTTCTTTTTTTAAAATGGGCTTCCTGTTTTTTCCCGCCCTGTGCACAATAATATATATATCATATAACCAAATACCGCAGTATTCATAATCAAAATCTCATGCATAATATATAAAAGAAATAAACAAATAGAATACGATATCAATCTAAATCATCGTGAACAAGCAAACAATACCAATATCGTCCAAAATATATACAATATGTATCATATAAGTACATACATGCTTAAAATATAAAAAAAAGCTACCCTAACTCGGTCCAGCTCCTCCACCTCTGATAAACGCCGTAATCTGACGCATCTGCTCCTCGGTGCAGCCCTGAGTCGTCAAAAGCTCGACCAATGAAGGAGCGAACTGTGCGGGAGTCTGAGCGGGCTGTGAAGTTGCAGGAGTGGTTTGTTCAACCGCGGCCGAAGTAGTAGCTTGCGGAGCCGCAGCCGAAGTAGCCTATCGCATCTGTTAAATTTTGTGTGTAATAAATGAGTAAGAACTGTGTATTAGATTTTAGTCGAATTCGTATCATTATCAGGTTATTGCGAAACCCCAATCTAAAAATATTTAGGGACTTAGGCCTCGTTTGGATATCTAGTTTGGAAAACCGTAGTTTATTTTAATTAGACAGTTTTATATAAGTATGATTAATCAAATCTAAGTTTACAACCAAATAAGCTCAGGCTACTAATATTGCATATGTTATTATCTGTAATATGATATAATATTTTACTATTAAGTAGTATACGTACCAATATCTCCTTCAACTCCTCGACGGTGGTCTTCAAGACGGCAACATCATGCTCTAGACGTCTCTCACGGGGGGTAGGGGAAGTAACCGCCAGAGTGGAATCTAACCTCATATGGGCTCTGCTAGGACCCAGTCCCCGGCCTCTCTCCTAACCTCCGTGGTGCCCTCCGTGTGCGGTATCTAGGACTGGGGTCAGCAGCATCGGATCGGTCTGTCTAGTAAAATCGATCCCCGATACCTCCGCCTGCTTCACCACCCGCTCCTACACCCACATTAACCATTAAAATATAAGTATATCATTTAAATTTGAACTTTTAAAAACAAAAATTTCAAACCTGTTAGAATAAATATTAACACTTACACAATACTCCTGGGTAGCGGTGTCGGGGAATCGAAGCTCGCCCGTGACGGGATCTGTCAAGGTGCCGTGGACAGCAAGATACGCGGTCAGCACGCTCGGTGTACCACCCTGAGCCACGGTCTGAGCTCTCTGCAATTTGCAAAAAAAAATTACATATATTATAAAATAACTCTTAATATTACATTATATCATAGTAGATCTATTGTAATTTACCGATGACTCCATGGCACGAGTAATATTTCTCGAGCCACCTATATAAGTGGGGAGACCCCTCTTCCCCGACTTCTTATTCTTTTTATTTTGATCGGCATGTTTCTGTACAACACATTCAGATTTAGTTTTTTAATTAAGCAACACCAAAAAATAAATTATATACTAAATAATGAATTACATTTAAATTACAAATCTGTTTGCGCTGAGAGTCGAAATATTAGCACAAGAGGGGCCATGTATCTATGTCGACTCTCGTAAAGGCCGAAGTATGTAGGAGAGCTGCTCTCTCTACCTTGGGGGTCGCCATCCACGGGAAATAGCAGTCGATCTTCAGCTCGTTCCTATTGTATCGGACTTTTGATTGCATGTTCTTCATCAGGCCATGGTACAGAGCGAGCACTCTCTCAGGGTGATCAGGGTCGGGTACAGACTGAAAGTCGTAATCCAACTATAAATACAAAAAAAATAATGTATTTAAATTGCAATTGTTAAATAATAATAAATATATTGGATATGTCAAATGAAAATATATATTAATACCCGAGCCCGATCCCATAAGAGGGCAAATGTGCGTCGGTGCTGATCGCTCCACTCAACGTAAAGTGGATACTTCTTCATGAGGCGGCTCTCATCCCCCATATACCGGCCGAATCTCTCGGCATAATCGCCGGTATAGCGATAATCGGAGGTAAAGAAGAGGGTAAATGCTGCCTCCCCTAGCTCTATCGGGCCTCAGCTTGTGGGACTGATTCGGGCCTCGAGTCCCCCTCTCGGGATAGGGCTGCCCTACATCTACAAGAAATATCAAGACAATCAATATTAGGAAAAAGTTCTATTAAGAAATCAAGGTTTAATGAAAATTAAAGTATGATATATACCTTCAGCGACAGAAGCACGAGCCTGGGCCCGGGCAGCAGCACGAGCGGGACGATAGTTTCTCCGGTGAGGAACAGCCGGTGTCCCGGACGTGGACACATCCCTTCCAACTAGAGAATAAATATTGACATAAAATTATATGAAGTTCATGTTTATTCTTAAAAGATATGTAAAATGAATAAATATTTTATATTTATTCATACTAACCTGCAGGCTGAGCGGAGGGTACGGAAGTGGCGAGAGTGGCCCTTGAGCTAGATGTAAACGAACCACCTATAATTAGACAATCAATAAGCATGCACTATAGGATATATAAACATACCTGGAGGTGCGAGAGTGGTCACTGCCTCTGACGTGAACGCATCACCAACAGCTAGACAATCAAACATTGACTATATAAGTAATTTTGACATAAATATGCATGTATATCTATAATATTACATTCAAAATGAATATGCATGCAGTATACCTGGAGGTGTGGCAAAGTCCACACGAAAGGAGTCATCCGAAGGGGTCTCCGATCGGGGTGCAAGACCGGCCCTCTGAAGCTCCCTACGCAGCTCTTCGGGCGGCAGAACCGCACTTCCTCTGCCTCTGCCAGTGCCACGGCCGGTGCTCCTACCGCCTTTCGCTGCTCCGGTCGTCGTCATCAAATCTAGACAGGAGTACAATCATTACATATGCATGCTATATATGTATAGATCGTAAAAATGTGAAGTAATAATATAACATTACTGATAATCTTTTTCGTTTCGTGAACACATTAGACATATCTACTTGGATTTCATCATCGATATCATTTCTAATCCACGTAACTTCACGATCAGCCGAAGACAACCCGTCTTTTGAAACAGACGGTCGGAGCACTCTAAGTCTTCTCTTTTTTTCGTCCCCATCGCTGTCCTCGAATTCTGGGATATCGTAAACATCCCTGGGTTTCCAACGGCATACGAAACTCCATCCCGGATGGTTCAAGCACTGTGAGTAGTATACTTGGAATGCTTGGTTCAGAAAGATAAACGGATCATCCTGACCGTAAAATCGAATTGTGTTCACAATGGTCAATCCATATTCATCTTTCCAAGTCCTGAGATTGTTTCTCCACTTATCCTTATCGGTTAATGTATCGTACCAAGTACACTGAAATATATAAAACGGTTCTGATCGTCCGGGATATTGGATGCAAAGTATGCAATTTAAGTATCCATAATAAATCACACCATCCGATCTTACCGTCGCAATCCCACTATTCTGAGTGGTTCGAGATGTTTTTATGTTCTTAGCTTCGAATTTGTATCCAAGGACACCGAATCCTTTATAATATGCAAGCTCCATACGAGGAAACTGAGCTAAATATCTTGAATCACTCTCTAATGATGCAGACAAGTTCGGATCGTGAATCTGACAAAACAAATTTTACGACAAATACATAACGATATAAGTTTAGATTAAGACTGGTAGCAATAACATGTTATTCGAACAACTTACATGATCTGCAACCCAATCGCAAAAATTATCCTGATGATATTTTTCCAATCGTTCATCATTCCAATCAGGATGCCCCTCACGTACCTCGTTAAAATGAATTCTGTTCTCAACAATAAATTATGACATTAATATTATATCATTTCATACACACACAAAAACAAATATAACAATTAATCCAAAAATTTACTCTTTAATTTCTTCAAGACATGCGCTATTGAGGAGGATAACCCGATATATCTTGTTAATAAACATAGTGTCTGTTTACCGCCGGACGGCGGCCGAGACATGGGCGTCTCGCCTGAGATTCGGGGCAGATGCTATTTGGTTTTATCCGTCCACTTCTCCGAAGATGCCAAGTTGATTTATGGCACCGTGTATCGGAGGTTTAAACGGATGTGGCCGATGTAGCAGACTTCGTCAGATTCCCCCTCGCTTGAGGGGTTTTTGATTATGGGGACGCTCTTCCCTGCAGGCGCAAGCCCCTGCAGTTAATTACGCTACCGCACCGCGGTAGCAACTTTCTCCTTCTCCAGAATTTCACTTCATGTCGTGGGTGTTTGTTTTGTTTGTGGTTGCCCGTGGATTGTATACGGAGACTAATTTATGTCGTCGCCCGTAGGACGTGGATTAGTCCAAATCCGTGTTTACTTAGATTTGGGTTTGGGGTTTTGGTTTAAGGATACGTTAGCCGTATTTGAGGCTAAGATCAACTTAAACGTTTGTTAAGGATACGTTAGTCCAGTTTGAGACCAAGATCAACTTAACGGGGTCGTTTAGATCCGACAAAAGAGCGTTTGGGGACTCTATTGTTCCAGTTTAGGGACATAGTGGTCCTTGTTTAATGTATGGCCGTCGGGACCCGTCACCTCTCTGACGTCGTTGAAGAATTACAACGACAGATGTCAGAGGAGTTCGGAGATGTACCCTTGAACCAAAGTTGGTTGGGAGACCTGTAGTCCAATTTGGGACTAAAGTCTGTTTGAGAGTTTAAAAATACGTTAGCCATATTTGAGGCTAAGATCAACTTAAATGGGATCGTTTAGATCCGACAAAAGAGCATTTGGGTGCTCTATTGTTCCAGTTTAGGGACATAGTGGTCCATCTCCAGTTTAGGGACATGGTGGTCCATCTCCAGTTTAGGGACGTGGGGGGTCCATGTTCCAGTTTAGGGACATAGTGGTCCATCTCCAGTTTAGGGACATAGTGGTCCATGTTCCCGTTTAGGGATGTGGGGGGTCCATTTTATTTGTGGCCGTCGGGATCCGTCACCTCTCTGGCGTCGTTGAAGGATTACAACGACAGGTGTCAGAGGAGTTCGGAGATGTACCCTTGAACCGGATGTAAATTGATTTAAGAGAGCAGCCGTGCTCTGTCAATTTAATTTGAGGACTTACGGCCATGATTGGGCTAAGTCCAGTTGAAGATGTTCAACGTTTTTATCTTTGGCCTTATTAGGCCTGTGCTAGGGCTTTGCCCCTGTTTAATAATGCACTGCATTTTATTCTGGCCTGCTAGGCCTTCTTGATTTGGGCTCAGTCCCTTTGTAAATGATGCAGAGCATCTGTTTTGGGCTCTGCCCTTTTTAGAGTAATGCATTGCATTTTATTTGGCCTGTTAGGCCTTTTTTAATTGGGCTTGGCCCTTCTGTAAATAATGCAGTGCATTAATTGTCTGACAGTGGCTTATCAGGCGCTTTGCGTCAATTATTGAGCGCAAGCGCATGTGGAGGTGACACGTGTCACGCTCGGGTGAGCGCAAGCGCAGTGCGTTGCGCTGCTGACACGTGGCGCGCTCTGGTGAGTTGCGCCAATTTCAGAGAGCAATGCTATATCTTAAAAGCGCATAGCGCAAGTGGTTCTGGTGCTGACACGTGGCGCTCTCTGGTGGCTTGCGCCAACCCAGGAGCGCAACAGTGCAGTTTTTGCAAGTGCAGGGCACTGTTTCAATAACTTGATCCAATTTTGGATTCAAGAAAAGAATTTTTAAGATTCCAGAACCAATGGTTCATAAAAAAGTGCAAGGCACTATTATTATTTATTTTTTATTGAAGATCATTGATCTTGTTCTTAGATCAATGATCTATTCAGAAGAAGTTCTTCTTTTCTTTTTTTTTATAAAGGTTTTTTACCTTTTTTTTCTCCTCTTGAGTTCTTCTCAAAATTCTTCAGAGTTCTCTCTATTCTCTGTGCTGTTGTTTCTTTTTTTTTGATGTTCCCCCATTTTGAATAGGGTCTAGGGGTCTTTATATAGTGCCCATTAATTTGTTAAATTTGTTAAAGAGATTATTCTCTGAGTGATTTGGGAAATTTTCCCCACCGTTGGATCTTTGATCCAAACGCTTCTGTTTTACAGAAGACAATCTTCTTGTTTTAACAAGAACAGAAAGATCTTACTGGAATTTTAATTCTGTTTGGCGCAAACGCACCAGCACTTGACACGTGTCGCGCAGTGCGCTGACACGTGTCGCGCAGCGCAGAACGCAGCGCAACTGCGCTGCCACGTGTCGCGCAGCGCAACGGCGCTAGCGCAACTGCGTTGTCACGTGTCACGCAGCGCAGAGCGCAGCGCAACTGCGCTGCCACGTGTCGCGCAGCGCAGAGCGCAAATCAGCTGAAGCGTTGCTTCTTTATTTTTTATTTTAAATAGAGCCTTGCTCTGATTGGGGGGAAACAAAAGCGTTGCTTCGTTTCCCGTCTTGGAATTTGAACAGAGTTTTGCTCTGATTGGGGTAAACAAATGCTCCCCACCGTTGCGCTTACATGGCCCCCCAAACGTGAGCACAGCGGTGACAGAATTCCAACCGTCGAGGCAACTTTTGGAAGTTGAAAGGGCATTTGATACCTATAAATAGGACCTTTGGTCCTCAATAGATGATTATCATCTTCAAAAAATTTATTTTCAAAACTTCAGAGCCTTGCTCTTCAAGAACTTCAAGAGTTAGAATTCTTAAAACTTTTAGGTAAAAGTTTTAATTTAAATTAAATTAAATTAATTTTCATTGACAGAGCCTTGCTCTCACTAGATCCCTGATCTAAAGAAAACCCATTTAGGGTTTCACTTAGTAGAGTTTTGCTCTATAGGTCTAAAGGGATCTAAAGAGAACTAAAGGGAACCCTATTAGGGTTCCATTAATTGAGCTCTGCTTTCTAAAATATTTTCCTTGTATTTTCTTAATTCATCGATGGAGTTTTGCTCCTTCCAAATCATATAGAAGAACTCTTAAGAATTCTTCATGGATCTTGGAAGTTAAAGATGGCATTTTATATTATTATTATTATTATATTATCTTTTCAGAGTAAGACTCTCAATGTTCTTAGGGGATTTTCCTCAAATTCTCCTCATAACTGATTTTGACAGGTGTCACTCCTGTCTGCAAAGCATTGCTCTCGGGGAGTTTTAACTCCTTGTCTCTTTTTTTTTATTGCTAATTTTCCAATGATATTTCCTTCAGGCATTATGGCGGTGCATCTATACAGTCTGCACAAATTCATCACCTACGAGGATATCCGCGTACAGGGCCGTTAACAGAACCAGGAGTTTACAGATGCCCAGTGTGCGGAGGTTATGGGTCGTCTGAACGCACGCGTTGGTTGGCTGCTTCCTCGCCGTTCTGCTCTCTTGAAGGTCGTGCTGGGAGCCATTTGGAGAGCACTCCCGGGGTTTCATGAGGCCATGCTGCTTAATATGCTGGATGATGCCGAAGACAAGGTGCATTCAGTATACCTATCGGGGCTAATCTCAAAGAAACGGCGGGATAGCCTCATCGACATTCTGCATCAAGTTTTTCAGCAGACGACGATAATCGCTGCTTATCGAAGGATAGGGGGACTTGCCGAAGATCTTGACACACGTGAGCGCGAGAGGCTGCGCACGAGAATAATCAAGAAGGCCAGAAGAACTCTAGATGGCCTTACTTTCGAATTCCTTAATCTGTGTCCTGGATCTGAGGTCATACCGTTGTAATCATTTGAATAATGTCTTCGTTTACTGCCTTCATGATTGTAAGAATTTTTGGCAATATGAATGGAGATTTTTTTATTTCAGCTTGTCTTATTTCTCATTCTGAGTCTTTTGCCCATGTATGAATGAGTGTGTCTCGAACGTTTGATCAAATGTAAATCGGATGTTCTTTCTTCTTTCTTTGATTATCAGCATGTTGTTTTTAGTAAACATGGTCGATAGATGACAGAGCGAGCATCTTGTCTTGGCTTCTTCAAGAGGTAGCGATGGCTTAGACCGCAGGATCAGATCTGTTGTCTAAGACTTTTCAACTTTATGAGCCGTGAGGGTCTCATAAAGACTTTTCTCCCTACGGATCGAGAGGATCTCGTAGGTGCATTTTCTCCTTAGAAATCGTGAGGATTCCTAAGTGTGTTTTCTCTTATAAGTCGTAAGGATCCTATAAGAGAATTTTCCCTCTTACGAGTCGGGAGGACCCGTAAGCGGTTGTTTCCCTCCTTGTCGAGATTCGACTTTGGAGAGTGTGACCCGTGAATAGTGTGCAAGAGTCCGTTTTGGGACGACTTGCAGGGCCCCAATGCTTAGGAAGCAGGTTTTTTAATCCCCGCCGTCTAAGGCTTTGCCTCACGAGTCGAACCGTATCGAGAAGTTCTCGCAAAGACATCAATTTCCTCACGAGTCGAGACGAATCGAGAATTTCTCGCAAGAATATCCTAACGTCACAGTTAACCTCTGCTCTTTACGACAGAAGTCCGTTAGGGTCTGTGGTACTTAGGGTTTTGGCCGTCGTACCGTCGCATCAGCTGATATATTCCTCGATAGGCAATCGTGATGTTCGAGTAGCCCTGCGACTGTCGTGTCTCTGATCCCTTCGGGGGCTGGACAAGACATCTTCAAGCAATCTTCCTAGGCAGTTTGACCGTCGGAAGAGCAAGCGTTAGGAATTTTCCATGCCGCTTTTTACTTGAGGTTAGGCTTATTTTGGAGAGCCCCGATGAGTCATAACCACTCCGCGCTAGTGTGGAATGATCTCCGATAGTCTTTCAGGTTTTATATGAGTTATCGTCAAGACCCTGAAGCTAGGAATTTGGCTTTTGCTTCGTTTGCTGGCATCGCGTCTGCTGTATCGAGACGAACGTAGCGGTTGTCTCTGGGTTGCTGGTGAACTGTCGAGGTTTGGAACTAGGGATTTTGCCGTGCCTCTGTTAGTTTGATTGTCGCGTCTGAACCTTGCTGGAAGAAGAACGCTGAGGTGACATCTCGTCTGCTGTATCGAGATGAACGTCACGATTGTCTCTAGGTTGCTGGTGAACTGTCGAGGTTTGGAACTAGGGATTTTGCCGTGGCTCCGTTTGTTTGATTGTCGCGTCTGAACCCTGCTGGAGGAAGAACGCCGGGGTGACATCTCATCTGCTGTATCGAGACGAACGTCGCGGTTGTCTCTAGGTTGCTGGTGAACCGTCGAGGTTTGGAACTAGGGATTTTGCCGTGGCTCCATTTGTTTGATTGTCGCGTCTGAACCCTGCTGGAGGAAGAACGCTGAGGTGACATCTCGTCTGCTGTATCGAGACGAACGTCGTGGTGGAGCTGGGATTTTGCCGTTACTCTGCTTGTTTGACCAGGGGGTCTTTCGTTGGCATTGTATCTGCATCTTGATGGACTGCGAAGGAACGCCGTTGCTAACATCTCGTCTGCTGTATCGAGACGATTGTTGAGATGAAGCTGGGATTTTGCCGTCGCTTCGTTTTGTTTTGACCGCGAGGTCTTTTGTTGGCGTTGTATCTGCAACTTGATGGACTGCGAAGGAACGCCTTTGTTGATTCTTAGGCCGTAGATATTGCCATTAAGATTTGGAACTAGGGACTATGCCGTGGCTCCATTTCATTGCGACTCTGAGGTCGGTTGTTGACGTCAAGACCCTGAAGCTAGGGATCTTCCTTTTTGCTCCGTTTGTTGACATTGTGTCTGCAATATTGCGACAAATGTCGAGGTTGTCTCTAGGTTGTCTATGAACCGTCGAGATTAGGCTTCGCTTTCTGGTGGAGCCTGTTGGGAAGATATGGTTCTCTATTTGTTTGTACCCCTGGATTATATACAGGGATCGATGTGATCTCACCTGTAGGGCAAAAAGTTTCATTCTTTCATTTCATTCTATTTCTTTTTTTTATTCTTTTCGCGATGCTCTATCATTTCAGCTTTTTATATCGTGAAAATCGCGATTGCCCAATCATTTCGGCTATTTTTCGCGGTGCCCAATCATTTTGGCTATTTTTTTATTTTTACTCGCTGCTTTTTATTGCGAGTTGCCCAATCATTTCGGCTATTTTGTATGCATACATTTTTACTTACTGATTTTGTTGCAAGTTGCCCTATCATTTCGGCTATTTCATATGCATTTTTGGCTCGCTGATTTTTTAGCGCGAGTGTGGAACTTGAAATCTGGTGCCAATCTTAGCATCAGCATCGCTACAACTGGAATATTGCCAGGAGCGAATCATCATTTGCCATGAAAGGGCTTGGAATTTGATACCGGTTTAGGCATCAGCATCGCTACAACTGGGATATTGCCAGGAGCGAATCATCATTTGCCATTGTCGATATTGAACAAAGGTGTCTTAGTATACAGGGTTAAGATCCTGTCGACTAAGGCTTTTCACTTCATGAGCCATAAGGGTCTCACAAAGGTATTTCTCCCTACAAGTCGTGAGGATCTTGTAGGTGTGTTTTCTCCTTAGGGGTCATGAGGATTCCTAAGTGTATGTTCCCCTATAAGTCGTAAGGATCTTACAAAAGGGTTTTCTCCTTATTAGTCGAGAGGACTTATAAGGGTTGTCCACCATATGGACATATCCCTAGCCACGGGTGGGACTTGGTTAGGGAAATGTTTATTCGCGCCCGTGGATTGTATACAAGGGTCAGTATTGAGCCGCTCGTAGGGCAATATTGAAGGTTGTGGAAGTTGCTTAAGAACAGGTTCAGGTCTGTGTAACTTAAGACTTTCAAATCCTATGAGCCGTGAGGGTCCCATAAGAGAGTTCTCCTTACGAGTTGTGAGGATCTCGTAAGTGTAATTTCTCCTTAGGAATCGTGAGGATCCCTAAGTGTGTTGCTTCCCTGTGAGTCGTAAGGATCTCACGCGGGTGGTTTCTCCTTACAAGGTCGAGAGGACCTTGTAAGTGTCTTTTAACGAGGTTGCGCCCTTTCGGGTTTTCATAAACACTCGCCAGTAGCCCTGCTGTTTTTACTCACGGAGCCCTTTCGGGTTTTCATCCGTGCCCATTTCGCTTATGGACATACCGTTTTTATTTTTTTATTTTTTTTATTTTCTTTTATTCTCTTCATTCTTTTTTTTTCTCTAACGAGGTCGCGCCCTTTCGGGTTTTCACGAACACTCGCCGGTAGCCCTGCTGTTTTTACTTACAGAGCCCTTTCGGGTTTTCATCCATGCCCATTTTGCTTATGGACATACCGTTTTTTTTATTATATATTTTTTCTATTCTTTTTTTTATCTCTTTTTTTTATCTCGTCAGCCTGAGGATGCTGCGGTAGTAGATTAAAGACGTTTCGGTCGTTAGCTAGTTTTAGGACATTTCGGTCCATCATTACTTTAATGACGTTTCGGTCCGTCATCGCAGTATTTGAGGCGAAGCTCTAGTTTACTGACTTTTCGGTCTATGGAGCTTTCCCTATGAATGAGCATGATGCCCCCGGCGTCTCCATCTTTCCCGGCGCATGCGGTTGTGGCGAGCTCACCTTCCAGTTTTCGGAGATGACAAACTTGCCTTGTTGGTATTGATCTTCAACCCAGTTTTTGAAGACGTAGCAATCCTCTATCTGGTGACCTACTGTTTGGTGGTAAGGGCAATAATCGAGATTGTTAACATCGTCTGGCCGCAATAGACATTTTGGACTTGGCAGATTGATGAGTCTGTCGCGCGCTGCCAGCTCGAACAGTCTCCTTGTTTTATCTTGAGGAAACGAGTAAGGACGTTTCAACTTTTCCTGGAGGGGTTGCCGCTTGTTGTTTCGGCAAACAACCGGCCTAGGGCCACTCGATTGCTATTGATTATTGGCTACGAGGGCTGTTTTTCCCTTCTCTTTATCCTTTTTGCTCGTTCCTTTGTTTGCGAGGCCGAGATTTTTCCGAGTAGCGTGCGATTGCACGGTTGAACGTTCTCGCAGCTCCTCAATTCTTTCATTTTTGAAATGGATTCCTTGAGGAGAGGGTTGAGGGCAGCTTCTTCGTCAGAGTCGCTTCCGAAGGTGATAATTTGCGATCCCTTGGAGTCGGCTATGTGACAGTCGGCGGCGGCTCTTTTGCGCTCATCTATCGCATTTTTTTGATGTCTACGAGCTTCATGCTTTGTCCTATTGAAGTGTTGCTTTTGAGCGACATACCCTTGCCACCAACACTTAAAGGAGTTGCAGTCTTTGGTAGGATGTATGATCTTCTGATGATATAAGCAGAAGTTAGGGTGCATTTCTACTCCACCGAGAGTATTTTCTTCAGAGGGTGGTAGCTTCATTCCCACTGATAGGGCTTTGGCGAACTTTTTCCTCGTCTTGAATTTGTTTTTATCCGTAGCGGATGACTTTTGATTTGACGGAAGTGCCTCGACTCTTTGGTCTAGTAGTCGGTGTTTGGCTCCTTCCGGTATGGCCACCTCACGCTCTTGATTGGTTTTAACTTTCAGACGAATCTCATTCAGGAAGGCATCGATCAACTCGTCTGACGGCCGCGGAATTTCTGGTTCAGGTTCCGCCCTCGGTTTCTCGGCGCAAGGAGCCTCTTTATCATCCACCAATGAGTGAGAGATCATATGACAACTCACTACGTAGTCTTCGGATCCATCTGATGAGTCTTCTTCATCGTTTTCGTCCTCAACAAAAGAATAAGCTGCCCCCATCGTGTCCGTTTTCTTTGGAGTGTGCGGCTGTGGTGGGTTTACCTTCCAGTTTTCAGACAGCGCGAACTTGCCTTATAGGTACTGATCCTCGATCCATCCCTTAAAGACGAAACAATCTTCGATCAGGTGACTTACTGTTTGGGTGGTAAGGAAAATAATTGGGATTATTGAGATCGCCTGGCTGTGACAGATGTTTTAGACTCGGTAGATTGATGAGTCTGTTGCGCACTGCCAGCTCAAACAGTCTTCTTGTTTTATTCTGAGAAAATGAGTAAGGACGTCCTAGTCTCTCCTCGAGGGATGGGCGTGGACGCATGTTGTTTTGGCGAACGAACGGCTTTGAGTTGCTCGACTGTTGTTGAGCATTGACGACGACGATCGCTTTCCCTTTTCCTTTCTCATTTCGAGAATCTGGTTTTGGAGGAGACGGTCCATGGCCCATCTGGTCTATTTGGGCTAATTTGTCGATCAGGGTCTGGAAGGTGGTCGGCCTGAAGAACATCATGAATTGCGAGATGGTCGCTTGCGGATCAAGAGTGCCCATGAACATGCCTACCGCAGGTGCCTCTTCTATGCGTTGTTAACATTTCGACCATAGGTTCCGCCATCGTGTTGCATATTGGACCCACGTTTCACCTGGTCTTATCCTGGCGTTAATCAGTGCTGTTATCGGGGTGCGTCCACTAGCACTCGCGAATCTTTGTGTAAACAATAGCTCTATCTCCGTAAATGTTTTGACAGAGTCGTTAGGTAGCTCCGAATACCATTCAAAGGCTGTTTCTGCTAAGCTGCCGACGAATTGTCGAAGCAACAATTTGTCATCGCCTCCAGTATTGCCGCATAAGGCCCTGAATTGAGCGACATGCTGATGTGGATTCCCTGTCCCCTTGTACACATGGAATTTAAGGATCGTATATCCCGGCGGGTAACTGATTTGGTCATACCAGCCCGGGTAGGGTCGTCCGGTTCTAGCAATTTGCCCAGCCGCCTCATTCGCCTGATGAGCTCGTATTTGCTGAGCTATATAGTCATCCAGTGCGGCCTTGGAAATGGTTTCTTCCTTGGCTGCTGAAAGAGCCGGAGGAGGATTAGATACCTCCCCTCCGTCGTCTCCAACAATGATCAGAGGGTCTTCAGCTGGAGGATCCGGCTGTAACATCATCCCTATCATATCTTGGAAGAGAAGTGCCATTCGCTTTATGTTAGCCGCTTGCTCTGCGGCTTCTTTGTCCTTCTTTTCGAGGACTCTGCGTAGGTAGTTAGTGTCAGTTTCTTGTTCGTGACGCTGTTCTGACGATGCCTCTGAGCTTTCTTTTGGCCCGGTAAGTGTGGCCATTGCAGTCATCATTTCTTGGAGCTTTTGTTGTTGCTCCTGGGCTTTTGTCAAGGATCGGGTAAGCGGTCGGTGACCCGTCGAAACACGGCCTTCCTCCTTTCCGGAAGCCATATAAACAGTGTGCACTACCATGCCCCCAGACTTGGGGCGTTTGTGCTCAGCGCTTTTACGATCCGCAATGTTCACAGGGGCTTTTTGCGGCCTCCTTTTCTTCTGAGTGATTGACGTTGAGGGAGCCGTTGCAATGGGCACCCATCCAGCTGTTGCTTTTTCCGACTTGACAGAGTAGCCCTTCTCCGGCTGAACCTTCATCTTTTTCTGTTGGCTGAGGTAGTCTCGATCGATCACTGACTCTTGGACTTGACGCCAGACCTTGTAGATTTTAGAGGACAGCCGTTAAGGTGGTTGCTCTAGCTTTTTCTCTAGAGCATTCTCCACAGGTGAAGGAGTTCGTTTCAACACCGCAGTAGGAGAGTTTCTGCGCACCGTGTTCAGCAATTCGAAGCTGTTCCCGATTGGAACAGCATCATCGATCCCCACCGTCGGAGCTGGCGGAGTTATCCCAGAGGGGGAGTTGCCCCCAACCTTCCTCACTCGGTGCCAGTGGCGGCATCGAGCGTGTCTTGCGGATGGAGTTGTTTCAGCTATAAGGGTGACTTTGTCGTGCCCCCTGCTTTGAGGAGAGACTGTTATTGGTGCTAGCCTGTCGAAGACTGACACTCGTCGAGAAGCAATGTTTGATCTGTCAAAGACAGACCTGTGGGCAGGGGAAGCAGCTTTGAGGACCTCGCCTGGAGCAGAAACCGGAATGGCCAGCATTGTAAAAACTGACTTCTTGGAAGGAGGAGCTTTTCCAATGATTTCGTCAGCTTGAGCCGGGATAGCTATCCGCTATGGGATGGCAGCTTCGGGTATCACGGGTTTGCAGACGTTCTGGCCCAGTCTGTTAAAAACTGAGGTATTGAAGCTGGGCGACCAGTTGAGAGGGGTCGCGGCAGTGGTAAGCCGATCAAAGACCGAATTCTTTGGGGCTTCTTGCAACGTCATTATGGCATTGAAGCTCAACGGTGGGAGCATGGTCCCGAAGAATAATCTAGTAGTGGCCCGAGTTACCTGCTCCACTGGCATCTTGAAAAGGGAGGTCGCTTGAGACCCATAAGTCACTCCTCCAGCAAGGACCGAGCGAGAGTTGCAGTTGCAGGCAGTGCAGTTTGAAGCCATTGATCTTCTGTTTTCTGCACGGAGCAAGACACCAAATCTTAGTACCTCGAATCCACAGGCAACCACAGCAAACCGCGATTCGTTCGCGAACACGACACATGAAGTGTGGAGTGGAAAGAGGAAAAGGTCCCACCGGGCGTGCCAGAATCTATTTACAGCCGGACGGCGGCCGAGACATGGGCGTCTCGCCTGAGATTCGGGGCAGATGCTATTTGGTTTTATTCGTCCACCTCTCCGAAGATGCCAAGTTGATTTATGGCACCGTGTATCGGAGGTTTAGATGGATGCGGCCGATGTAGCAGACTTCATCAGATTCCCCCTCGCTTGAGGGGTTTTTGATTGTGGGGACGCTCTTCCCTGCAGGCGCAAGCCCCTGCAGTTAATTACGCTACCGCACCGCGGTAGCAACTTTCTCCTTCTCCAGAATTTCACTTCATGTCGTGGGTATTTGTTTTGTTTGTGGTTGCCCGTGGATTGTATACGGAGACTAATTTATGTCGTCGCCCGTAGGACGTGGATTAGTCCAAATCCGTGTTTACTTAGATTTGGGTTTGGGGTTTTGGTTTAAGGATACGTTAGCCGTATTTGAGGCTAAGATCAACTTAAACGTTTGTTAAGGATACGTTAGTCCAGTTTGAGACCAAGATCAACTTAACGGGGTCGTTTAGATCCGACAAAAGAGCATTTGGGGGCTCTATTGTTCAAGTTTAGGGACATAGTGGTCCTTGTTTAATGTATGGCCGTTGGGACCCGTCACCTCTCTGACGTCGTTGAAGAATTACAACGACAGGTGTCAGAGGAGTTCAGAGATGTACTCTTGAACCAAAGTTGGTTGGGAGACCTGTAGTCCAATTTGGGACTAAAGTCTGTTTGAGGGTTTAAGGATACGTTAGCCATATTTGAGGCTAAGATCAACTTAAACGGGATCGTTTAGATCCGACAAAAGAGCATTTGGGTACACTATTGTTCCAGTTTAGGGACATAGTGGTCCATCTCCAGTTAGGGACATGGTGGTCCATCTCCAGTTTAGGGATGTGGGGGGTCCATGTTCCAGTTTAGGGACATAGTGGTCCATCTCCAGTTTAAGGACATAGTGGTCCATGTTCCCGTTTAGGGACGTGGAGGGTCCATTTTATTTGTGGCCGTCGGGACCCGTCACCTCTCTGGCGTCGTTGAAGGATTATAACGACAGGTGTCAGAGGAGTTCGGAGATGTACCCTTGAACCGGATGTAAATTGATTTAAGAGAGCAGCCGTGCTCAGTCAATTTAATTTGAGGACTTACGGCCATGATTGGGCTAAGTCCAGTTGAAGATGTTCAACGTTTTTATCTTTGGCCTTATTAGGCCTGTGCTAGGGCATTGCCCCTGTTTAATAATGCACTGCATTTTATTTTGGCCTGTTAGGCCGTTTTGATTTGGGCTCAGTCCCTTTGTAAATGATGCAGAGCATCTGTTTTGGGCTCTGCCCTTTTTAGAATAATGCATTGCATTTTATTTGGCCTGTTAGGCCTTTTTTAATTGGGCTTGGCCCTTCTGTAAATAATGCAGTGCATTAATTGTCTGACAGTGGCTTGTCAAGCGCTTTGCACCAATTATTGAGCGCAAGCGCATGTGGAGGCGACACGTGTCTTGCTCGGGTGAGCCCAAGCGCAGTGCGCTGCGTCAGTGCGCTGCTGACACGTGGCGCGCTCTGGTGAGTTGCGCCAATTTCAGAGAGCAATGCTCTATCTTAAAAGCGCATAGCGCAAGTGGTTCTGGTGCTGACACGTGGCGCTCTCTGGTGGCTTGCGCCAACCCAGGAGTGCAACAGTGCAGTTTTTGCAAGTGCACGGCTCTGTTTTAATAACTTGATCCAATTTTAGATTAAAGAAAAGAATCTTTAAGATTCCAGAACCAATGGTTCATAAAAAAGTGCAAGGCACCGTTATTATTTATTTTTTATTGAAGATCATTGATCTTGTTCTTAGATCAATGATCTATTCAGAAGAAGTTCTTCTTTTCTTTTTTCTTATAAAGGTTTTTTACCTTTTTTTTTTCTCCTCTTGAGTTCTTCTCAAAATTCTTCAGAGTTCTCTCTATTCTCTGTGCTGTTGTTTCTTTTTTTTTTTTGATGTTCCCCCTTTTTGAATAGGGTCTAGGGGCCTTTATATAGTGCCCATTAATTTGGTAAATTTGTTAAAGAGATTATTCTCTGAGTGGTTTGGGGAATTTTCCCCACCGTTGGATTTTTGATCCAAGGGCTTCTGTTTTATAGAAGACAATCTTCTTGTTTTAACAAGAACAGAAAGATCTTACTGGAATTTTAATTCTGTTTGGCGCAAACGCACCAGCGCTTGCCACGTGTCACGCAGCGCAGAGCGCAGCGCAACTGCGCTGCCACGTGTCGCGCAGCGCAGAGCGCTGCGCAACTGCGCTGCCACGTGTCACGCAGCGCAGAGCGCAAATCAGCTGAAGCGTTGCTTCTTTAATTTTTATTTTAAATAGAGCCTTGCTCTGATTGGGGGGAAACAAAAGCGTTGCTTCGTTTCCCGCCTTGGAATTTGAACAGAACTTTGCTCTGATTGGGGTATACAGTGTCTACTATCTTATAATCAGTTTTACCATATGGCCCGTCCTGAATTCTTCAAGGCCAGTTAAGTTTCGTCTCAATGTTCTCATCCAGATAGCGTGAACAAAATGTGGTTGCTTCATCTAGAAGATAACCTTGAATGATAGAACCTTGTGGTCGATTTCTATTGCATATATATATTTTTAGAGTGTAGAGATATCTAAAGAAAAATATATTAAATTAATAAATACGGGCATATAGGATAACAATAATTTTACAAATTGAGCGAAACGAAAAATTCCACGTAACTTTCGACGGGATACATCCATCGAAATTGTACCGGTCCGGCTAACTTAGCCTTAGTTGCAAGATGAACTGTCAGGTGTATTATGATATCGAAGAATGACGGTGGGAAAATACGCTCAAGCTTGCAAAGTATCAACGAAATAAAATTTTCTAGTTTCTCCAGCGTCACAACATCCAGGGTTTTAGCGCACAATTATCTAAAAAAGCAACATAGATCATTGATTATTAGACCAACCGATTTGGAAAGGGAAGTCCTGAGGGCTAATGGGAGAATGTGCTCCATAATAATATGGTGATCATGACTTTTCAGCCCATCGATCCTGTCTTTCACAATTTTTATTTTCTTGCTAAATGATCCTGAGAAACCTGTGGGAACTTTCAAATCATGCAACACCTACAGGAATCTTTTCTTCTCCGGTTGTGATATATGATACGCGGCATTGAGAAGTACAGACTTTCCTTGTTTAACCACTATCGGTTTAGGATGCAATTCACTTCTAATTTTCCAGTCCTGAAGATCCATCCGAGTATGGAGGTTGTCTTTCGATTTTCTGTCTTTACAAAGAAGCAACTTGAGTACGTGCTCGGATACTCCCTTCTCTATGTGCATGACGTCCAGACAATGACGCATTAAATTTGTTGACCAGTACGGAAGCTCGAAGAAAATGCTTAAGTTGTTCCAGAAGGGTGGTTTGACCTGTTTTGTCGGATCTATCCAAAGGTCACATTATTGTAACATCCCAATGAGCAGTCACGTCCTTTCCAGACAATGGGGCTAGAGGCCCAAGAAGCTCCTGATGACCATCAAAATGAGCAGCGTTTAACCTGTAGGGATGGTCTAGTGGCAGGAAACGACGATGGCCGCAATAACAAACCTTCCTGCTAAAATTCAAGAATTTCGATGTTGTATATTGATGGAAATAAGGGCATGCTTTGTGACCATGTACAGAACAACCTGATAGCATTCCATATAAAGAAAAGTTATTAATTGTCCACATTAAAGCCGCACGCAGTGTGAAGGTTGTATTTGTGTTTGTATCATAAGTCTCTACACCATCAATGAATAAAGATTTTAACTCATCGATCAGAGGTCGTACATAGACGTCGATATTGTTTCCCAGTGAGTTTAATCCGTCGATATGAAGAGACATCATAAAGTAGGATTGATTCATAACCAGCCAAGGCGATAGATTATAAATTATCATTACAACGGCCATATGCTGTGATTTCCAGCCATATAGTTGAATGGGCATAAGCCATCACTAGCGAGTCCGAGCCTGACATTGCGAGAATCACTACTGAATATTCCGTTCCTCGTATCGAAATCCTTCCATGCCGGTGAATCTCTTGGATGACTTATTTTCCATCTTCACTTGGAGGAGCACGGTGATGCCAAATCATTGCCTCGGTTGTTTTCTTGCACCTGAATAGCCTCTACAGCCTCTGTGTTATGGGAAAGTATCGTGCTATCTTGACAGGTATATCGGAATTCTTATCAGAATCTTTCGTCTTATACCTGGCATCTCCGCATGTTGGATACTCTTTCAAATCTGAATTCTCTTTCTGGTACAACACGCAATTTTTGGGACATGCTTGAATCTTCTCACACTTTAGACCCAAATCAGACATTATCTTCTGGGCTCCGTACCAGCTGTCGGACACGTTATTTCTCGGGGGCATAGAATCTTTCAAGAACTTCAGGAGCATCGTGAATGACTTGTTTCTCCATCCATTTAGGCACTTAATCTGGAAAAGTTGGACGAACCATGATAGGGTGGAATACTTTGCATTCTCATAAATTGGTCTTCTAGTATCGTTCATGAACTTTTCATACTTATCCACACACGGTCCTTTGCCAGAAGAAAGGTCATTTTCGGTAGAAATACTATCACGTAGGGCAGCCTCTACCATATCCTCTATTTCTTCTCCTGGAAAGAAGTTATCGTGTTCTTCTTCTTCTGCCGCATTACTGTCTTCTCCTTCTTCTTCTGCCGCATTACCGTCTTCTTCTTCTTCTTCTGCCGCATTACCGTCTTCTTCTTGTCCTTCCCCGAGATATAGCCAAGTTGTATAAAATCTTGTAAAACCATGTTTAACGATATGAAGCTCTACAAATTCTACATTCTGCCAGTACTTATTCCCACATCTATCGTACGGGTAGAGAATCTTCTCTAACACGATCTCATTATGTGCGCGTGCAAATTCAATGAAAGCAACAACTCCTGCGACAAACTTAGATTGCATACGTTGTTGCCAATCCACGTACATCCAGTCCGTAACTCTGATGTACTCATGGGCCATGTTAGACTGTATAACATATAAATTATAGGTTCTGATGACTATATTGAAAAATCTAAGAACGGAATGGTTACTGACAAAGAGAAAATCCGTAGATACAAGTTTGTCGTTGAAAAGAATAAATTATCGATAAACAAAGTTAGATTTGAAGATACCTAAGTATGAGTTGTATTCTGTGTCTGTGTTTCAATTTATGATTTCGTTTAAGTTTAGGATTGTTAGTGTGTATGTGCTTTGTGTAGGGTTGAAAAGAATAAATCATCATTTTTTTGAAGAACTAAGTTCTTTATATAGGGTTAAACCCTAATTTTTGGAGGAATTAAATTTCCATATGTTCCTGTTATTTCTTTTTAAGTTAGTTCTTTTCCCCTAAGTTTTGAATCCGCGGAACAAAATCTCCCCGATGAAATTAAATTCTCAACTTGTGGGGAGATTTGCTTCTACAAATCTCAACCAGATGATGAACTAAGTTCTTATATGAAGGGTTAACTTTATGGTAAAGTTGTAAGTTTACGTTATCATCGAGTATCCTACTGAAGGAACTAGAGCACCCTAAACCCTAACCCCTAATTTTTGGAGGAATTAAATTCCCTTATGTCTCTGTTATTTCTTTTTAATTTAGTTCTTTTACCCTAAGTTCTGAATCTGTAGAGCAAAATCTCCCCGATGAGAATTAAATTCTCAACTTGTAGGGAGATTTGCTTCTGCAAATCTGAACCAGAGGAAGAACTAAGTTCTTATATGAAAGGTTAAGTTTACGGTAAAATTGTGCGTTTACGTTATCATCGAGTATTCTACTGATAGAACTAGTGCACCCTAAACCCTAACCCTAATTTTTGGAGGAATTAAATTCCCATATGTTCCTGTTTTTTTTTTAACTTAGTTCTTTTCCTCTAAGTTTTGAATCTGGAGAACATAATCTCTCCGATGAGAATTAAATTCTCAACTTGTGGGAAGATTTGCTTCTGTAAATCTCAACCAGAGGAAGAACTAAGTTCTTATATGAAGGGTTAACTTTACGGTAAAGTTGTGTGTTTACGTTATCATCGAGTATCCTACTGAAAAAACTAGTGCGCCCTAAACCTCAACCCTAATTTTTGGAGGAATTAAATTCCTATATGTTCCTGTTATTTCTTTTTAAGTTAGTTCCTTTCTCCAAAGTTTTGAATCTTCAGAACAAAATCTCCCCGATAAGAATTAAATTCTCAACTTGTGGGGAGATTTGCTTCTGCAAATCTCAACCAGAGGAAGAACTAAGTTCTTATATGAAAGGTTAAGTTTATGGTAAAGTTGTGCGTTTATGTTATCATCAAGTATCCTACTGAAGGAACTGGTGCACCCTAAATCCTAACCCTAATTTTTAGTGCAATTAAATTCCCATATGTCTCTGTTATTTTTTTTTAACTTAGTTCTTTTCCCTTAAATTTTGAATCTGTAGAACAAAATCTCCCCGATAAGAATTAAATTATCAACTTGTGGGGAGATTTGCTTCTGCAAATCTCAATCAGATGAAGAACTAAGTTCTTATATGAAAGGTTAAGTTTACGGTAAAATTATGCGTTTACGTTATCATAGAGTCTCCTACTGAAAGAACTAGTGCATCCTAAACCCTAACCCTAAATTTTGGAGAAATTAAATTCCCATATGTCCCTATTATTTCTTTTTAACTTAGTTCTTTTACCCTAAGTTTTGAATCTGCAGAACAAAATCTCCCCGATGAGATTTAATTTCTTAACTTGTGGGGAGATTTGCTTCTGCAAATCTCAAACAACAGAAGAACTAAGTTCTTATATGAAGGGTTAAATTTACGGTAAAGTTGTGCGCTTACGTTATCATCGAGTATTCTACTGAAGGAACTAGTGCACCCTAAACCCTAATCCTAATTTTTGGAGGAACTAAATTCCCATATGTCCCTATTATTTCTTTTTAACTTAATTCTTTTCCTTTAAATTTTGAATCTACAGAACAAAATCTTCCCGATGAGAATTAAATTCTCAACTTGTGGGAAGATTTGCTTATGCAAATCTCAACCAGAGTAAGAACTAAGTTCTTATATGAAGAGTTAATTTTACGGTAAATTTGTGCGTTTACATTATCATCGAGTATCTTATTGAAGGAACTAGTGCATCCTAAATCCTAACTCTAATTTTTGGAAGAATTAAATCCCCTTATGTCCCTGTTATTTATTTTTAACTTAGTTCTTTTCCCATAAGTTTTGAATCTGCAGAACATAATCTTCCCGATGAAAATTAAATTCTCAACTTGTGGAGAGATTTGCTTCTGCAAATCTTAACCAGAAGAAGAACTAAGTTCTTATATGAAGGGTTAACTTTACTAAAATTGTGCATTTACGTTATCATCAAGTATCCTACTGAAGGAACTAGTTCACCCTGAACTCTAACCCTAATTTTTGGAGAAATTAAATTCCCATATGTCCCTGTTATTTTTTTATAACTTAGTTCTTTTCCCCTAAGTTTTGAATCTGCAGAACAAAATCTCCCTGATGAGAATTAAATTCTCATCTTGTGGGGATATTTTCTTCTGCAAATCTCAAGCAGAGGAAGAACTAAGTTCTTATATGAAGGGTTAAGTTTACGGTAAAGTTGTGCGTTATTGAGGGTTCGAAGTTTTTAGTTTAGTGTAAATTTTTCTTGCGTTTACGGTAAAATTGAACGTTTACGTTATCATTGAGTATATTACTGAAGGAATTAGTGCATCCTAAACCCTAACCCTAATTAACCCAAATTAATGGTAATCATTACCCTAACTCAAATTATCCCTAATTAACTCAAACTTAACCCAATTAATCCAAATTAACCTAATTAACCCAAATTAACCATAATCAACACTCTAACCTTTCAAATTATCACTAATTAACCCAATTAACCCAAATTAACCCTAATCAACACACTAATACAAATACACTCTATTTTACTTAATTAACCCAAATTAACCATAACCGAAACCCTAACCTAAATTAACCTAACCCTAATCATCACCCAAACCCCAACACAAATTAACTCTACCCCAAATCAAAATTAACCCTAATTAATCTAATTAACCCAAACCCTTGCACTAATTATCACCAACCCTATTTTACCTAATTAACCCAAACTAACCCTAACCCTAACCCTACCTAATTAATCCCAACCCCAGCCCAAACCCTAGACCGAACCCTAACTCTAAGCAATTGTAGCAACCCAAAAATCAACAATAACACAAATAAAAGTATAATTAGAAGTTAAAAATTGAAATTAACTCACCTTAGACCGGCGATTCTACTCTCGACGAGATGGAGAAGATCGGAGATTCCACTGTCGACGACTGCAGCGGGAGATCGGTGACGAGGAAGTCGACGATGAAGTCAACGATTACAGCGGGATCCGACTGTCGAAGAGGAAGTCGACGATGAAGTCGGCGACGACGAGACGCGCGCGAGTTGGAAAATTTTGGGAATGAGAAGGTGGCGATGAGGCGCGCGCGATGAGGTGGCGATTAATTCGGCGATGAAGTCGACGACAACGATGAGGTGGCGAGGAGGCGCACGCGGGAGATCGATGAGAGCGAGTTGGGAAATTTTGGAAATGAGGGAATTTCTGGGCTTTATTTTTTTTTATAAATAACCCATTTATGTCCCTACGGATTAATCCGTAGGGCTTTCTTTTGCGGCTTCGTAGGGCCAAATAAAAAATTACGTTTTAATATTTTTAAATTAATCCGTAGGACACCGTAAGGGTAATCATGGAGACCAACGAATTAATCCGTAGGGGCAATATAAAATTGCCCCTACGGATTCCTGTAGCCGTAGGGGCAACCCCTTATTGTAGTAGTGATATTCCAATTCTGAATTTTCAGATATAAAATCGATCGAACCATGAAGGTTCATTCGTAATAGACTTTAATAAAGAAAGAAAAAGGCCAACCATATTCCCCGTTTGTTGTGTCATATCTCATTAGCAACCATCATTTGTACACATGTGTATATGTGAAGTTCAAGGATCAAAATATAGAATGTAGGAAAAAGGAGATTCAGCATTCATTTCTTATAGTCAATAGCTAAAGTAGGAGGATACAAATCAAACTCCCTCTATAACTGTACCCAATCGTGCTCTAAATCATAGCAAACATCCCATATTTTCTTAGTCGAAATATATAACAAACTAATTTTGTTTACTAGACCTAGCTAGTAGGATACACATGTAGTGAAATAGGGTAAAAAATGTAGGCCCCAATATGCATATGTAGACTTCTCTAATTATTAGGGTCCCAAATGATCACTTGAGAGTTGAGAACCCAAGGCTTCGCCACTGCATTCATGAGATTTAGCATGAAAACAGCTCAACCATTTCTATGTTCAACAAGTGGTGGAGAGTGTTTTCCGTCACCCATTGGGAATGATGCGCTCGCTTGTCAGGCGTTTTACAGATTCCCCTGTCTAGGTAGGTGGGGGTTTATTGATTATGGGTGTTTTTTTTATCTCCGGCAGTCACGGACAAAGCTGCCATTAATTAGCCCCTCGTTTTGAGACGAGAAAACCTCCGATTAACAGGCCTTGTGGTCAAGCGGACTCAATGCGAGATAGGTGTATTAGACATGCAAAATTGATTTTGTTTTATTTTTATTTTATATAATTATTTTTTTATATTTTTATTTTTAATAAGAAATGATCGCGACAAAGAGGGGGGTGTCCGGAACGGACGCCTCCCCATAAAGAGATTGGGTCGGGTGCCTCCTAGGAGGCACCTGGGATCCACCACCCTTGGGAGGGTCCGCTCCCCCTCCTGGGGGTCGACTCCCCCCGGGATCCGGGGCCAGCCTCCCTTGGGGGCTCGGCTCCCCTTTCGCGGGAGAGTCGTCTTTCCCTCCTAACTGGGAGCCGGGTTCGGCTCCCCTTTGAAGGGGTCGGTTTCTCCCCTTTTTGGGAGGTCGGGATTCAATTTCTCCCTTTTGATGGAGGCGGCGGTGTTGAATTTATGTCAAATTCATTTTTTTCATTAGTTTTATTTTTGAAAATGGTCATGTTTAAGAATATTATAAAATTTCGATGGCATAATCGTTAGATTTTGTTGTTTTTATTTTATTAGGTTAATATAGACTAAAATCTATGTTTTCACATTTGGGTGAATCATGAATGGAAATCCGCGTTCAAAAGAGAGATTACGGATCAAAATCCACATGTTGAGGGTTTTCCCGAGAAATAAGCCCAAAGGCCTTCCTTTATATGGGGCCACCCTCAACTTTCTTCTTGTTTTGATATTAAAAGAGCTCTTTTTGTTTTTGAGAGCTTGAGATTTTGGATCTTGAATGAGAGATAAGGAACCCCTTTTTTCTCTTTTCTGTCTTGGATCTTCCAAAAATGTTGTTTTGAGAGATGGGTTCTCCTTCTTTTTCATCCTTTCTTTGTTTCTTTTGTTGAAAGAAGAAGGAGGCCCAAAAGCTCTCTTTGCTTGGATTTGGTGGAGGAATGACACTCCTTTTCAATAAATCTATGGGTTTAACCTATTATTTTTCAAAAAAAGAGCTTTTCTCTTCAGAAAGAAGAACCTTGAAGAAAGAGAGCAAAGACTCAAAACCCCCGGAGATGAGAGGAATCAAAGTTGTTACTATTTTTTTTCATATGTTTTGTCTTTTATAGGCTTACACTCTTACATCTTGCCTCTTGGGCTTACACATTTGGCCTTTTGCCTTTTTCTTACATTCATGTGCACATATTTTTGCATTTTAGCCATTGGGTTTACAAAAATTGACTTCTTACACATTTGCCTTACATTTTCCTATTTATTTACATATAAAATCTATTTATTACATCTTTCTACATTTTTTCTTCTTTTCCTTCTCTTTTCTCTTGATGGTCGGTCGGTTTCGCTTGGGCTAGGGCCCATTTGCTTGGTCTTGTGCCCGGGTTAATTAGACTTGGAACCACTTGTTGGATGTTGTTTTTGGCTTTTTGACTTTGATTTTTTAACTTTTCTATTTCGGCATTGGGGTGTAATTTTCGACCCCAATAAAGTACCCCATCAATAAATGCACACCGCATGTATGGGTCATATGCATGAAATTGATGGATTTTCTTTTGTGGAGAGACTAACTTGGTCCATTTTTGCGACGTGAATGGTCGTTGCTTGACTTGATTCCTGCATGGAGGTCCATGTTGACTTGATTCCGCCGTGGAAGTCAATGCTCGATTCGATATAGGAATGGAATCGGCGTTTCTTCCTTTCTGACATCCGTTGTGGTTTTAACATCATCATAGACACGATGTTTACATCATCATAGACAGGATGTTTAACGTCTCTTAGACGGAGAGTTTAATGTCAATCTTAGACAGAATATTTAACATCTCTTAGACAGAGGGTTTAAGGATGTTTAACGTCTTTTAGATTGAGGGTTTAATGTCAATTTTAGACAGGATTTTTAACGTCTCTTAAATGGAGGATTAAGATATTTTAGGATTTGGATTTGGATTTGGATTTTTTTTAATCGGTATCAGCATCGCTAACACTGAAGCATAGTGGCAGAAGTGACTCATCATTTGTCTTGGAAGGATTTTTTTTATTCCCAGTTAACGACCCGGGAGTCATCTATTCCTAGTTTAACGACTTGGGGGTCAACCTTGGCTTGTTTTTATTCTTTTTGGCACCGTTGGCTCATTTTTGCAAGGCTTCTTGAAATCAGCTTGTCCGCGATTTGGAGCATTTATGCATAATATTTCTTGAGATATCAGCCGTTGATAGGCAGCATGGGCCTATTTCTCTCGGCGTTTATCAGTTAGTAAGATCTTCCATCGAACACTTTCTCGATGACGTATGGCCCTTTTCAGTTTGGTTCAAATTTTCCTTTTGCATGTTGGCTGATGATGATCGGTCTTTTGAGGACCAATACCAATTCGCCTTTCTTGAAAACATGGAGGTGTTTAATTTTGTCATACGCCCGTGACATTTAGGCTCAGTACAACTTCATATTTTGTTGTACGACGAGTCTTTATTTTTCAAGTGCATCAAGCTTTTCAAGTCGAAAGAGGGCATTTTCCTCCTCTGTTAGACTGTGCTGGACGGCTACTCTTAAACTTGGGATTTTGACTTCGAGAGGGAGGATTTCTTCAACCTAAAAAAGAAGTGAGTATGGGGTAGATTGCGTTGGAGGGCGATGTGTGGTACGATATGTCTACAATGTTTTATGGAGCTTAAGATCCCAATCTCGCTTGTTGGCTGAGGCGGTTTTCTTCAAGAGCTTATAAAAAGTTTTGTTGAAGGTTTCGAACAACCCATTGGCTCTTGAATTGTAGATAGAGAAATATCTCCAATCTATCTTATGCTGAGAGACGAATTTTGAGATTTTGAAGCTTTTGAATGAAGGCCCGTTGTCGGAAATGATACGTCGAGGTACACCGAAGCGATATAGAACGTTATGCCAGAAGAATATCAGGATATCTTCTGTTTTGACTTCTTTTAGAGGGACAACTTCAGCCCATCTGGAGAAATAGTCAATGGCCGCCAATATGAACCTATGGCCTTTAGATGACGGAGGATCAATTGGGCCAACTATATCGATGCCCTACATTTCGAAAAGCCATGACGTTACAGTAGGATGTAGTGGATTGAGATACTTGTGTATGAAGTTGACGTGTATTTGACAGAGGTGACATTTCTTTGCATATTCTTCATAATCCTTTATCATTATGGGCCATAATATCCTAGCCATTTGATTTGAAGGCACATTTTTTGTGGCCAGACTGGTGTGCATCACAGATGCCGGAGTGGACTTCTTTCATGACTTTTAGGGTTTCGGCCGAGAACAGACACCTGGGTCAAAGCTGATCATATGATTTTTGATATAGTGTGTTGTTTACAAACACGTATCAGAAAGCCCTCTTCTTCAGCTGAACCCTTACAGATTTTTCATCTGTTAGCTTATAATATCAGAGATACTCTATGAAGGGTTTTCTCCAATCAGGCTCTTCTTGAGTGGCTAGGGCTCAGCAGGAAGGTTCTTTTGTTCCAGCATTTCCTCTTCACACTGGTGAGCCGGAGGTAGAATTTGCCGTCTTTGAACTGTAATTAGAATTTCATCCATGTCGAGATCAGTCAATTCTTTCGCTAGGCGAGTGAGTACACCAGCTTTTCCATTCAATGCTCTAGGGATTTTCATCAGTTCGATGCTGACAAACTGTTTCATAAGTTCCACGACCTGGCTTCTGTATCGAGCTAACTCGGGCTTGTATACTTGGTATCTGCCACTTGGTTGACGACCAGCTGAGAATCTCCATGGACACACAGCTGGGTGATCCCAATTTCTATAGCGAGTTTGAGACTGACTACCAACGCTTCATACTCAACCTCATTATTTGTGCAAGGCTCGGTAAGAGCGAAAGAATATTTTAGGGTCCCTCCTGACAGCGTGATGAACAACAATCCTACCCCAGCTTTTATCTACAGGATATTTGGTTTACTGGAAGACCTCATTGATGAGACTCCATCGAAGTAGAGATCCTAGCATGGCCCATTTTCCTCGAGATGTAGCACATGTTCGTCGGGAGCTTTCAATTTAACGGTGACCCCTTGGGTATAGGAGGAGAAGCAAGGAAGTCGGCCAAGGCTTACCCTTTTACTACTTCTTGAGGAGTATAGATTATGTCGAACTCAGGAAGTATGACATCCCATCTGGTTCTACCCGTCAAATTTACCTTTGTCATAAGATATTTCAGCGGGTCAATCCTAGAGATCAGCATAGCCCGATAAGGAGAAGATAGCGTCTTAGATTCTTTACGGTGAATATCAGAGCCAAGCAGTGCTTTTCGATCATAGAGTAGTTATGCTATGCCCCGACCAATGTTCAGATGAGATAGTAGAGAGTGTTTTCTTTTTTCACCTCGTTATTTTGAATGAGGAGTGTGCCGAGTGATCTGTATGACGCGACAGTTTAGAGGATCAGTGGCTTGTTTGGAATGAAAGCAACGAGCACTAGAGGGTGCAACATGTACTGCTTGATACTTTCGAACGTATCTTCACATCCGGCATCTCAGACAAAAGGAGCATCTTTCTACATAAGCTTTGAGAAAGGTTGGCATCTCCCAGATGGTGATCTCACTTCGTTATATTTTGAATTATTGCTAAATAAGTTGTTTCGTATTATAGGCATTATTGTATTGCAGATTTATATATATGGAACATTAAATGGAAGACGGAGGCCCGAACTTTATATGCTATATCCAAAAGGAGGATGGAGGCAAATATCGCAACTTCACAAACCAATATTCTAAACTTCAAGTTTGAAGCCAACAAGCAACAAGAGTGAATGATAGACAACGGGTTTTGTTTTTATATTCTTTTTCTTTTAAGGACTATAATGTAAAACTGTTAGAATCTAAAGAGCTTGAGAAAACTCGTATGTAATTTTTTATATTGTTTTATGCGCTGACAAAATTATTATAAGTTATAAGCCATTTTTTATATGATTTTCTAAAAGGTTTATACTAATTTATCACTAATGTTATTATTAGCTTTGACTAATTTGAATGGTAACTAGCCATTTGTTATATATATGGTCAGAGAGTTATCTATGAGACATGTTTATTTTGTTACCTTTTTGTCTCATGTTTTGTCGGAAACATTAAGGAATGATCATAGGGTATCTTTTTAATCCCTTGATATTTTAGAAGGTTTTTAAATAAAAAAACTGTTATTTCTTACAAGGCATATGGCTAATGTTTTGAGAAAATTGATTTATATTTAATCTATATATATTATGGTTTTACTATCATTCAAGGAGAACCTCACTTAAGCAAAACATTTTCATATCCAAAATGATGTTCAGTCTCAAGGTCAATAGTTCATCCTTGTAGAAATAGTGTACTGCTATTGTGCTAAACATATCTCCCATCTTGTTCAAGAGAGAAAAAGTTTATCTACTTGTAAGAGATTGTGAGTTTCGTGGGAAGAAACAGAAAAGTGTAAGGGTTTCTCATCCCGGTGAAAGGAGGGTTATCGTGAAAGGGAAAAGTTCTAAGGGCGGGATCTCAGGTAGTGGACTAAGAAAAGAATGTCGAACCACTCTAAATCGAGCGTGTCACAGTTTGCACATATTTTCTCCTTACTTTATATCTTGCAAATATTGTACCGCAATTATCATTATATTATTATTGTTTAAATTGCTCAAACATTTTGTTGCAAGTTTTGAAGTCAGAAATTTCTTGTCAAACCTTATTCACCCCCCTCTAGTTTTATTAGGGAACTTTCACCAGATAGGTTTGAAATGAGCCGTCGTATATAAGAGAGCTTGCCTTAGAAAGATCTTAGCCGTGTCGGATTTTCTGGAGGAGGCATCTCCATGCTTGCTTTTATCTTTGAATGGTCAATTTCGATCCCTCGAAATCAGACTATAAAGCCCATCAATTTTTCCAATGACATGCCGAAAGAGCATTTCAAAGCATTCATCTTTAAATTATACTCCCTTAGCCTTATGAATACAGCTGGAAGATCTTGTATATGATTGGTCGTGGTTTTAGTCTTGACGACCAAATCATCAACGTAGCACTTGATGACTTTATGGATTAAGTCATCAAAGATATTTGTCATCGCTCTTATATATATGGCCCTCAAGGTGGCAAATGAGCTGGGCAGCTCGTGGCCCGGCATGAAAATTGGCCCGACCCAAGCCCGTCTTCTCCTTTACTAGTCTATATTTTGGGGTTTTTAAAAAAAATTTGCTTTTACTCTGCATGAGGCAGAGCATTCAAATCAACATTTTTTGCCTTTTGCTCTGCACGAGGTAGAACATTCAAATCAACATTTTTTAATTTTTTTTATTTTTGCTTTTGCTTTGCACGAGGCAGAGCATTCAAATCAACTTTTTATTATTTTTTTCTTTTACTCTGCACGAGGCAGAGCATTGTGTCACGCCCCGCTTCCCAATATACAGGGAAGTGGACGTGGCGAGATTGCGACGTATTTACTCAGAAGTAAACATATTAAGCATAAATAAGAAATATAAAAGTAAAGCCCAAGAATGACAAGAGATGTAATGAAACAACAACTTTTATTTATATTCATTCTTTACATACAACTGGAAAAGTAAAATACAATAATGGAAAGTGATGCCTAAACAATGGCATATGAACTGAAAGTAAAGTAAGTACAAGTAGATCTAGAACTCTGTATCTTCAGTGAACTACTCTAAATCGTCCTGACTGGGCTCGATCTCCTGAGATATTGGGGTCAAAATTTGCACCCCGGTTGACCAAGTCAAAGTCAAAGTCAACCCCAAGCCAGGCGGGCCCAAGCCCAAGCAAGTGGGTCCGTGCCCAAGTCGGGCCCCGGGGCCGGCCACCCCCATGCCAAAATAAAAAATCATGTGATAAATAATTTTGATGTAATTTTTTATGCATGAATGTAAGCAAAATGGGCATAAAGCCAAATTTTTTTAAAACTCATGGCTTATGTGCAAAAGAAATGAGTACATAAGACATGAGATGGGCAAAATGCTATTTTGTAAAGCCCAAGGGGCTATATGTAAATGTATAAGCCATATAAGGCAACATGATAATGAAATTAAAAAAATACAAATTTTCATTCTTTCCAAAAACTAGGGTTTATGCCTCCTTCCCCTTTTTCAAGGGTCTACAACCCTCTTCCTCTTTTTTGAATTAAATCAAGAGTTTAGCTCTTCCTTTCTAAAAAATAAATAGTTTTTCACCACAAAACCCACGAAGGGGAGCTCGAATCTCCAATCAGATCTCGAAAAAGGGAGACTTTTAAGTCTCACCCCCTTTCCTCCAAGATCCCGCCGATCAAGAGAAGGAAGAAGGAGACCTATCTCCAAAAATCTAACTTTGGACAGATCCAAGGCTCAAAAGAAGAGCCAAAGATTCTTAGGAGTATAACTCCTTTCTGGATTTGTTGGAGTTTAACTCCATAAATTAGTTTCTGTTAGGAGTTCAACTCCAAAAACACCTTGGGAGTTTAACTCCCCAACCTAGGGGCTAGGCCTCTTCCCGAAGGTGTTTCCCTTGGTCACGTGTGCGCCACGTGACCCCCTTTCTGGATTTGTTGGAGTTTAACTCCATAAATTAGTTTCTGTTAGGAGTTCAACTCCAAAAACACCTTGTGATTTCAACTCCCCAACCTAGGGGCTAGGTCCCTTTCCCGCGGGTGTTTCCCGTGGTCATGTGTGCGCCACGTGATCCCGGGACGCTAAGGGGCCCAATGGTCACGTGTACGCCACGTGACCCCGGGCGCTAAGGCGCCCGATGGTCACGTGCGCGCACGTGACCCCGGGCGCTAAGGCGCCCGATGGTCACGTGCGCGCACGTGACCCCGGGTACCATGCGCCCACGTGCCACACACGCGTTTTTAAGACGCCTCCCCCCCATGTTTTATGAACTCCACATCAAACTCTTCGGTGCCCCCGATATATCCAAAACCCCTTCAAAACACGCACACTGCATATTGAGTTTGCATGTATAGTTGACCCGTTAATCGGAGGTTCTCTCGCTCCAAAGGCGAGGGGTAATTAACGGCAGCTTAGTCCGTGGCTGCTGGAGATTTGGATCCCCACAATCAATAAACCCCAGCCTACCATAGGCAGGAGGAATCTGTAATGCGTCTGACAAGCATGCGCGTATTCCCATCTCAATGGGGTGACGAAAAACACCCTACAGGTTCTGGCATGCCCGGTGGGACTTATCTTTCCTCCCATATTTCGGGTTAAACGTTCATGCGAACTCAATCAATATACATATCGATTGCCTGTACTGAAATCATGCTTCTTTGTGCAGGGTTAACAAATTTCAACAAAAATCTTCGAACGCAAGTCGGTATTTGAACGACTTTCCTTGGCCCCAGCTGGGGGCATGGCCATCGACACCGACAAAGTAATAAGGCATCTCGGGCAAGCTCCAGCGGTGCCCCTGACAACTGCTCAATCGGGTATCTTCTCTAAGCTCCCCGTCGGATGACCACCAAGTCGTTAAACTGGAAACAGATGACCTCTAAGTCGTTAAACTGGAAATAGTAGACCTCTAAGTCTTTAAATTGGAAACAGATGACCATCACGTCGTTAAACTGGAAACAAATGACCACCACATTGTTAAACTGGAAACAGATGACCCCTAAGTCTTTAAACTGGAAACAGTAGACCTTTAAGTCTTTAAACTGGAAACAGATGACCTCTAAGTCGTTAAACTAGAAACAGTTGACCCCCATATCATTAAACTGGGAATAATCGACCTCTAAGTCGTTAAACTGGGAATGTAAGAATATATAAATGAACAAAAAATGTGTAAATAAAAGAAATAAAAAAAAGCCGAAATGATGGGGCAACTCGCAATAAAAATCAGCGAGTAAAATAAAGATGAAAAATAAAGCCGAAACGATGGGGCAACCGCGAGTAAATAGCCAAAATGATAGGGCAATCGCGACCTTCGCGATAATAAAAGATGAAATGATAGAGCAACCGCGGTAAAAAAAAACTCCAACGGCGAATGATGAGTCGCTCCTGGTACCATTTTCCAATGCAGCGATGCAGACGCCAACCATAATCCAATTTCCCAAAATTCTCCCAGCCCTACGGTTGGTTTCCAAACTGATTACCGTATACAATCCATGGGCTCAAATAATTCTCATCATACCCGTGCCCCACCGCAACCACCAGTCCAGCGGCCGGTCTCCGCCCTTGGAATTATGCTCCATTGGGAAGACCCACTCATGTGTCCTCACGATACATGAGGAGAACAAACCTTCGTGGGATCCTTACAACTCACAAAAGAAAAACACACTTGGGAGTCCCTATGACTTCTAAGGCGAAAGTAATCTACGTGATCCTTACGACTCGTAGGGAGAAAATACTTTTATGGGACCCTTACGGCCCATAAAATTGAAAAGTCTTAAGTGATAGGGATCTAAACCTGTCTCCTAAGCCATTACTTCCCAATAGGCAATGGCGAATGATGGGTCGCTCCTGGTACCATATTCCAGTGCAGCGATGCAGACGCCGGCCAGAATCCAAATCCCCAAGTGGCGAATGATGAGTCGCTCCTGGTACTATATTCCAGTGCAGCAATGCAATCGCCAACCAAATTCCAAATCCCATACCCCAATGGCAAATGATGAGTCGCTCCTGGTACTATATTCCAGTGCAGCGATGCAGACGACAACCAAATTCTAAATCCCATACCTCAACGGCGAATGATGAGTCACTCCTGATACCATATTCCAGTGCAGCGATGCAGACGCCAACAAAGTTCCGAAATTTTTCCGGCCTTACGGTCTGGATGATACATCCTGCAAAACCGTATACAATTCATGGGCGTAAAACGATCCCCATCTCTCCCAAGTCCTACCGGCGAGACTACATTCAAAGTCCCACCGGCGATGAAGATTCAAAAAAAAAGGGGTATGTCCACAAGCAAAATGGGCACGGATGAAAATCCGAAAGGGCTCTATGAGTAAAAATAGTAGGACTCCTGGCGAATTTGTGAAAACCCGAAAGGGCGCAAACTCGTAAAAAAGAGATGAAATACACTTGTAAAGTCCACTCGACTTTGTGAGGAGAAAATTCCCGCGTGAGATCCTTACGACTCACAAAGGAGCAACACACTTAGGAGTCCCCACGACTCCTAAGGAGAAAATACACCTACGAGATCCTTTCGACTCGTAGGGAGAAAATGCTTTTATGGGACCCTTACGACTCATAAAATTGAAAAGTCTTAGGTGATAGGGACCTAAACCTGTCTCCTAAGCCATCGCTCCTCGATGGGCAAACGCAAATGATGATTCGCTCCTGGTACCATATTCCAGTGTAAGCAGTGCTGATGCCAAACAAAAACCAAAATCCCCAAATCCTCACATGGCAAACAATGATTCGCTCTTGGTACCATATTCCAGTGTAGCGATGCCGATGTCAACCCAAATCGAATCAATCAACGGCCTCCCTACCGGAATTATGATTCGTCTCAGAATCAAGTCGACTAACAAGTTCTGCGTCAGAATCATGCTTCGTCTCAGAGTGTACCTCGTATCGAAATCATGCTTCGTCTCGGCGTATCTTTCTTCCCTGTCGAAATTATGCTTCGTCTCGGAATCAAGTCAGCCAACAAACTTTGCGTCAGAATCATGCTTCGTCTCAGAGTGTACCCCATGTCGAAATCATGCTTCGCCTCGGAGTATCTGCCTTCCCTGTCGGAATTATATTTCTCCTGGGAACCAACCTCTGTATCGAAATTATGCTCCGGTCAGAATGTCTGCTGCTCGTCGGAATTATGCTCCGACCCTTTGGAATCATGCTCCGCTCATCGGAATTATGCTCCGATCTCTGGAATCATGCTCCACTCTTCGGAATGATGCTCCGATCCTCGGAATTATGCTCCGATCCCCGAAATTGTGCTTTTCCTGGGTATCGAAATTATGCTTCGGTCAGAATGTCTGCTGCTCGTCGGAATTATGCTACGACCCTTTGGAATCATGCTCCGCTCATCGGAATTATGCTCCGATCCTTGGAATGATGCTCCACTCTTCGGAATTATGCTCCGATCCCCGAAATTATGCTTCTCGTGGGAATCAACCTCTGTATCGAAATTATACTCCGGTCAGAATGTCTGCTGCTCGTCGGAATTATGCTCCGACCCTTTGGAATCATGCTCCACTCATTGGAATTATGCTCCAATCTCTATAATCATGCTCCGCTCTTCGGAATAATGCTCCAATCCTCAGAATTATGCTCCGATCCCCGAAATTATGCTCATTGGAATCATGCTCCGATCCCTGGAATCATGCCTATACTCTTCGGAATTATGCTTCAATCCTCGGAATTATGCTCCGACTCTTCGAAGGATACTCCGACCCTGGAATTATACTCTGCAAATCGGAATGATGCTCCGATCCCCGGGAATCATGCTCCCCGAGGAATGCTCCGCCCCCGGAATGATGTTCCACCTCGAAGTCCAGCTTCAAGATCCATCAATTTCATGCACAAAACTCAGATGCACGGTGTGCATTTATTGATGGGGGGCACTTTGTTGGGGTCAAAATTTGCACCCCGGTTGACCAAGTCAAAGTCAAAGTCAACCCCAAGCAAGGCAGGCCCAAGCCCAAGCAAGTGGGCCCGTGCCTAAGTCGAGCCCCGCGGCCGGCCTTCCCCATGCCTAAATAAAAAATTATGTAATAAATAATTTTGATGTAATTTTTTTATGCATGAATGTAAGCAAAGTGGGTATAAAGCCAAATTTTGTAAAGCCCATAGCTTATATGCAAAAGAAATGAGCACATGAGGCATGGGATGGGCAAAATGCCATTTTGTAAAGCCCAAGGAGCTATATGTAAATGTGTAAGCCTATATAAGGCAACATGATAATGAAATAAAAAAAAATTCATTCTCCCCAAAAACTAGGGTTTGTGCCTCCTTCCCCTTTCTCAAGGGTCTAAAACCCTCTTCCTCTTTTTTGAATTAAATCAAGAGTTTAGCTCTTCCTTTCTAAAAAATAAATAGTTTTTCACCACAAAACCCACGAAGAGGAGCTCGGATCTCCAATCAGATCTCGAAAAGGGGAGACTTTTAAGTCTCACCCCCTTTCCTCCAAGATCCCGCCGATCAAGAGAAGGAAGAAGGATACCCATTTCCAAAAATCTAACTTTGGACAGATCTAAGGCTCAAAAGAAGAGGCAAAGATTCCTAAGAGTTTAACTCTTTTCTAGATTTGTTGGAGTTTAACTCTATAAATTAGTTTCTGTTAGGAGTTCAACTCCCCAACCTAGGGGCTAGGCCCCTTCCCACGGGTGTTTCCCATGGTCACGTGTGCGCCACGTGACCCCGGGCGCTAAGGCGCCCATCGGTCACATGTGCGCCACGTGACCCCGGGGCGCTAAGGCGCCCATCGGTCACGTGTGCACCACGTGACCCTGGGGCGCTAAGGGGCTCCATGGTCACGTATGCGCCACGTGACCCCGGGCGGTCACGTGGCGCACACGTGACCCCGGGCACTAAAGCGCCCATGTGCGCACACGTGACCCCGGGCACCATGCGCCCACGTGCCACGCACGCGTCTTTAAGACGCCCTCTATTTTTTATGCACTCCACATCAAAACACGTCCCCCGTTAGAATTTTTTTTCTAACGGGGCGCTGCCCTGCATGCTGTAAGGGGGCTGCTAGCCCCCTTGACCCCCAGCCCGCTATCCGGGTAGCGGGACCCCTGTAAAACTCTGCGGGGACCCCGATATATCCAAAACTCCTTCAAAACATGCACACTGCATATTGAGTTCGCATGAATAGTTGACCCGTGAATCGGAGGTTCTCTCGCTCCAAAGGCGAGGGGTAATTAACGGCAGCTTAGTCCGCGGCTGCCGGAGATTCGGATCTCCACAATCAATAAACCCCAGCCTACCCTAGGCTGGGGGAATCTGTAATGCGCCTGACAAGCGCGCGCGTATTCCCATCTCAATGGGGTGACGAAAAACACCCTACAGGAGAGTCGGGGCCTCCTGACAACATTTCAAAGAAGAAGAAATAGGAATGTCGTTATCGAACTAGCGCTCGGTAAGTCCCAAGAGATAGAATAGAAATAGACAGGTAAGAGAAATAGAATAGTTAACTTGTATGTTTGTTATGCTAACTTAGTTGTTTGTGGCTTGGTACAGAATGTATTAGTGTATACGAGAGGGGTCCAACTTGCTCCGTGGACTAAGGCATATGGAGTACAAGGCCCCGTTAAACCCATGAGACGACGACACAGATATTCAGATTAGGTGTATTATAGTGACCGTCTCATTCCACTTCTAATACATTCCGTACCAATCTACCCCGTTAAAAACCCCGTAATGTATATTGTATTGTTTGTAGATATAAGACTTTCCAAGACCATGGTATAAATTGTTTATGTAAACGGATCAGGATATAAACGGATAGTTATGTAGTCAAGTTCAAGTTATATCCATTGTTTGGTCAAGTCAAGTGCATGTATTATTTGGTATTCATGATCAAGTGTTCATGTTTGATATATTGGATTCATGTTGAATTGGAGTTATAGTTGGATTCATGTTTAGATTGTATTCAGATTAGACTGAGAATCAGATTGAGTCAGACACTTAAACAGATTTGGGTCCTGCATTAGGTTTAGGAGTTATCGGTAACTGCTGCACATGGACGGCAGGATTTATGACTTTTTCCAAGTCAATTACCATTGATAACCCCGTTTTAGTTTTCTACCTTAAATAGGCAAGCACCCACTTTCTCCGGCTTCCTGAGGCTCAAGAGAATTGGTCCCTCTTAAAATTATATTTACGAGGGTCCTTATTGTAATTTAATATAACTCGAGGGGTTTTATGAAAAGTATTTTACATATACTTCCAAAATAATCCTCAAGTATTTATTTATATCTTTTAGAGTTGTCATGGATGTGAATTTTATAGAATGTGGTATATTAGTGAATATATATATATATATATATATATATATATATATTGAATAATTCAAGGTATTTTAGTGTAAACTTGACTTGAATGGATTCTTGATGGTATTTTCATTAAACTTGTAATTCTTTTTTTTTTTGTTTAGAAAAATATGGAATTTATTATATATTTAAAATAGATGGTTTGATAATATTTATATATAATTATTAAAAATAAAAATTTATTTATTAAATAGAAAATCACGTTTTTTCTTAAAAATTGCATTAAAAATTCCATCGAGATCGTATACTCCGTGAGGAGGTCTGCATCTCACCCTACTAGTCCGATAGATGTGCGATAACCCGCATCAACCGAATCGGATTCCCCAAAAGTAGGTTGTAGATGCACAATCGCAAGGAATTTAAATAACACAATTTAAAGAATACGGTTTTTAATAGTTTATAGTATTTTGATATAAAAGTCGTATTTGCCACAAAATTGTTGTTCAAGGGAATCGTGCTATGTCAAGATGCGTGTTTGTGAGAGGTAGGTATTATCTCGTGAGATTTTCTAAAGGTAATATAAGCAAGAATGTTTAAATGATGTCATATGTAACTTCATGATATTTAAGCGTAAAACCTTAATAAAATTTGTTTTACATGAAGTTTTAAATTGAAACTTGTTTCTAAAAATGCTTTAATGATTAACAAGCAAGGTTTGATGATTTGGATAATTGGTTGTTGAGAAAAATTGCAATTCTAAAAAGAATAGAATTAAAGATCGGTATAACTCCACTTACCGATGTGATTTGAAAAGAAAAGAAGTTTTATAATAGAAAGAGAAGTATAGAGGTGGGACTTACAAATTGTTTGGTTTAATAAAAGAGAGAGGAAGAGTTTGAGGTCGTTGTGGCGTCGCGGAGTCGCCTGAAACGTCTCGAATCTTCACCGGAACTTGACCCAGTGCTAACTCCACTTGTACTCTTCTTTGACTTGGAAAATTTTGAGAATTTTTGACAATAGATTTCAGAATGAGGAGGGCTAGGGTATGATGTTGTATTTATAGGGTAAAATTAGGATTTTGAGAATTGAAGAGAGAATTAAAATGTATTAAAGTTTGGATTAATGAGTGATTTTAATCTCTCTGTTAATTTACAGAGAAATCAAACAGTACTGGGGTAATAGGGTAGGCCAAGAGTTTCAGTGTGCAGAGAATGGGGAGCATTCCCTACGGGGGGCCCGGCAGTGCCGACCCTATAGGTCATCTCGCCGGCCACATATAGGAGTTGGGTGTTTGGATTTTTGCCACGCGTCTAAATCGGTTCATATAACATTTAGCACATGTTTGATTTTCTATGACTTTTCATTTTACGTGCATTGCATGTGTAAAATTTTGGGCTTCCAAAAAGTTTAACAAGAAAAATCATTAAAAATAATATGTAGCTAATGTGATTCGAACATATGGACTATGTTACACAGTGCAAGGCTTTACCAATGAGGTACAAGTGCTTTCTTACTGTTCTTAAATAAAAACAACATTTAATGTATACCCAGACTTGCAAATCCTCCATTCTGTACATTATCTTAAAAAAATTTGTACAATAAAAACAGAGCCGTTACAGCATTCAAATCAATATTTTTTTAATTCAAATCATCTTTTTTTACCGTTGCTACTCTGTATGAGGTAAAGGCTTTTTTTTTTGTTTTTTTAACTCTGCACGGGCAGCCATTAATTGGATGTTTTAGGGAGGATCAAATGTCCATTTTGACCCTCCCAACAGCTATAAAACAGCTAATGTAGAAGGTATTTTGATCATTTTCTGCATCCAAAATTCTATAAATACCTTCCTACACTTCTCATTTTCATCATAATTCATAACAATATAATCTTCACTCTTTATATCTCTCTTTAATTGTTGAGAAGTTAACTGTTAAAATTTGTAATCAAGCAATCTTCATTTCTGCAATCTCAATTTTCACTTCAGTCTCCAACAATTTGATTCTGCTGTTTGGAATCAGGTTTTTTTGGTATTAGTTATATATTTTCTCGTCTGATTTTTTTTTATCATATCTCTTCCTCTCTTTCTAATTTTTTTAATTTAGCATGGCTGGTTCATCATCATCACAAGGTAATAGGACTGGTTCATCATCACGTAGACGTTCTTTTCAACTTGATTCGAATTCATAAGATGTAATTAGATTAAGAAATATGACTGGTATATCATCACATAGACATTCTTTTCAAATTGATTTGAATACATAAGATGCAATTAGATTAAGTAATATAGTGTCAATAACTGATTTGTATTCTCCTATTTCTGATTCTGCTAATTTTGAAATGCCTACACCACAACGTCACGCACATGAAGAAGTTCCTGCTCCTAACGTTCTTGATGCTAGTTGTTGAAAGTAAAAAAAACTGAATGATGGGACTTGACATTGGAAACAACAAAAGAAACACATGGGTGTAAAATATAAAATAGGTCACACCTCAATAAAGCTCGAGTCTTGAAGAAATCAAAAGAGAAATATTTTATTTGCTCAATTAGCATAAGAGTTCATACGATCTATATAGAGAGAGTTATAGATCACCTCTCCTACCTTAACAAATCAACTAACTAACACAATAACCAATTATACTTATAACTAATATATAATAACAAATTATATATTCATAACACTCCCCCGTAAGCTGGAACATAGAGATTGTCACGCCCCGCTTCCTAATAGACGAAAATGGTGACGTGGCAAGCCTGCAACGTATTTACTATAAGAATACGTTAAGCGTCTATAAGCAACATAAAAATAACACAAGAATAGACGAGTGAAAATAAAATTCAACCACTTTATATATTTACATTCTCAACTTTACAGAGTTTACCTGATACAAGAAGTCTGAACATAAAAAGAAAGTGTTTAAACATGTAACTTACTGAAAAAGAAAAGCGGGAAAGAAAACTAATGATCTGCTTCAGGTGTGAACTGGTTGTAATTCTCTGCAATCACTTCTACCTCCTTTGATCCTAAGTCACTTGACGAACATTCCAAGAAACCAAAGATAGGTGGAATGCTCGTCAGCGAATTGCGCTCGGTAAGTCCCAATAGAAATGTGTAATATATAAATTGAGTGCAAGATGACATATAATATAGTATAAATAGAAATTGTAATATGTGAACGAGTATGGTAATGTATATGGAAACTATGTCAGCATGGCAAACAAGTATAACATGGCCATGGAGTGTACGTATAGTGAACATGAAGTGGATGTCCGTGTCCTAGGGGGTCTCTACAAGGTAATATATCCAGACGTTTGTTCAAGAGTGAATATCAACCAATCTCAAGAGTATTCTCGAACCCAAGGCTATCATCCAGGGGCAAGGAATCACGGGTCTAAAGTAGCGGGACTTCAATTGTTATTGAAGTATTCCAAACCCAACAGGCTATCATCCAGGGGCTTGGAAACACGGGCCCTCATTTATGAATTCGTGATATACCGTTTTATCCCGGTACCACAGCAACATTATTTGTATCGTTTCAGCCTGATACCACAACAACGTTATTATAGTAATGGGACTCCTGAGATTCCGTTGGATTCATACTCAAACTACTCCAACACCTCGCGTATATTAGTTTGTGATTAAAGTTACAAGTCTTGCCCAAATCCATGAGTAAATAAGAGAGTGAAATTCAAGTATCGAGTCGAGTTCAAGTATTCAACTCAATTGTTCATGTATTCATGTCAAGTGTTCATGTCAAGTCATTACGTATTCATGGTTCGGGTCAAGTCGAGTCAAGAGTACATATTGGGTTTAAGTATTCATGACTGAGTCGTGTCAAGATCAATTCAATTCTAGCATGTAATAGTTTAATCACAAGTCATATAGATAAAAATAAATAAACAATTACAGAATATGATATAAGTATACAAGTAACGTTCAAAAAAATTTTTGTAAATAAGTGTTGTGTACGACTAATCAATCAAGTCAATTGAAGTCAAAAATATAAACGAAAACATGGACTTAATTGTTATGCAAACGTGAGTTCCGGTCTCGTCTAAATACGACTACCGGTTTGGGAGATATACATGTTTTCGTATCGTCGCGCAAAACAGATCATAATCTGTTCAGCACCATCACACATTTTCAAAACGTAGTTTGAGTTAATTTCTATCGGGTTTCAGGTTATAAAAATTATTATAAAATTGTAGGTCTTTCGGATTACTTATTCAAAACGCTAAGATTCGTGCGATTTGGATTTCTGAAGATCTAGTTATGATCGTTTTAATATCATCGTTTAAAACAGAAATTCAGATTTCTGGACAGCAACTATATGTTATATTGCAAAGCCTATATTGAGTTGTTTTATGTGTTTATAAGTAATGTAATATACAGGAAATTATAGCTCTATTAATTGTGCATCTACACATCTAAATTTTGTCACGAACGGACATCGGGTGTTCGAGTTATTTCCTATTTAAAAACAGTGTACGAATCATGACAAATTATGTCTAGATTCATCGCTTAATATTGTAATACAGTTTTCTATATTTTACGTTGGTTTTTAGTAAAAACTTAAATCTAAGAAAATCTATATTTTTCGATGTAGATGTCCAAAACATCTGAGTTTGCTCAATTTGGATATCTGTAGACTGAGTTATGTGTCTTAGAAATTGATCGATTAAAATTGTTTTCAAATTTCAGAAAAAAAACATTGACTAAAAGTGTCATAGGTTCAAAACCGTTCTTCGGTTCAATATAAATTTTTTTTCATTGTAGTCCTAAAATTCTATCTAATATTTATCCTAATTTTCCTAGGATTTCCAGATGTGAAAATTAATTTTTAAAAATTATTTTAATGACAGAAGTTATCTAGGACCGTATTTAAAGGTGACAAAACTACTGGATTTATTTGCAGCTTCGTTTATCTCTTTTATATAAAAAATTTAAACAATTATAAAATAAACGGCACATGCAATTTATATTTCAAATTGGATCCCCTAATGTCAATATATGGATCATGAATTTCGACAAGGTCCTATACGAGGAAGGTCCTATACCAGGATAGTCCTAATTTCAAGAGAGTTTATGTAAAGTTATGTTATCGTGTATCGTTTATTTATATTCTGTCCATTATATTCCTAATTAACGTAAAAGTAAATCTATGATATGGAGGCATTTTTATTCTATAAGAAAACAATGAATAAACATGAAGATTAAGTATAAACAAATAATATTATATATATATATATATATATATTCATTTATATATGTGTGTGTGTGTGCACGTGTGTGTGCGCGCGTGTTTTTATGCACTCGATTAGGTACCACGGTCAAGAAAATGAAATCATGGAGAAGACACAATAACAGAGTGAAAGAGACAGGGAGGGAGAAAATGGATTTACAGGTTGTGTGAGTCGGTATAACAACCGGCTCACCGTTTTGATAAAATCCTCAACCGAAACTTTGAATCTTTGATGGCACCAGTGCTTCTCCAAGCTTGAGGGAAATGATATTTTTTATTATTATTATTCTTAGAATTGATCAAAAGAAAATGGCTAAGGTGTGATGAACAAGTGATGGGAAGATATTTGTATTAAAAGAAAATTGAAATTTTTCATAATAATTTTACTTAAATATAATTTATAGCCATCCTAATTATATTGGGAGTTAAAAGGAAGATGAAATGAAAGGTCATTGTAGGTTATGAGAGGGATTTAAAAAATTAGATAAAAATAATTGTTAGTCCTAAGGTTCGAACATGTAGCTTATGGAATAACAATGTAAGGACTTAACCAATAATCTACAAGTTTGTTCATGCACATATTTAACAAGAATTAAATATATGTTGTTGTTTGAACAGAAAGCGGGCTAAGAAAAAAGAAAAGAAGAAATCAAATAGAACTGTTTCGGCTTGGGTTTTGGGCTTTGAAAAATTATAGAATAGGCCAAATAGAAGAAGGGATAAACTAATATGTTTAATAGAGAATAAAATATACAGGAATACCCAAAAATAAATAAATACAGTATTTTAATAAAAAGAAGAATGATATGAAGGTATATGAATTTTGGGGCCGTTGCATCCTACCCTCCTTAGAAAAATTTCTTCCTCGAAATTTACACAAAGAGAATATTGTAACAGAGCAAGCGTGTTTAAGATTGAAGCAGTTATATAGACGAGGGCATGGACTACTAAAATTGTACTGAAAGTGCGTGAGGAAAAAAAAGGACAAAAGAATAAAAGAATTTGAAATAGCTAAAATGGATAGAAATGAATTTTACCAGTGACAACCTGATCAATGGTTTCGGCCTCTACGGCCGACATTGTGAAAGCATGGCATCTTGGTACTTTTCTGTGTACCCGATGGTATACTTGTTACTGAGGGGCTAAGGGTCGTTTGCGCTGAGTTGGAGCAGGAAGAGCTCAACGAGGAGCATGAGCTTGAATAGTCGGTTTAGGTGCGGAGGTTGTGCTAGATCTGTACTGTGTGCATGCTCTTAAAGTGTGCATAGGAGATCCATAAATCATACAAAGACCGTTATCTACTCTGCAATCCTTTGTTATGTGCTTCGACCTCTTGCAGTAATTGCAGACTTTTGGTCCATGATTGTAAAACGACCTTCCTGGTCTCCTGGATGGCGCTATAGATTCCAGCATCCAGGAGGCTCCTTCAGTAATCTGGCTAACTGGGCGTTTTTCTCCGGATGACTGCGGTCTTTCCTTCTTCTTGATAACAGCTTCATAATGACGGACAACCTTCAAATTTGCTTCATGAGTCAGAAAATCCCCCATTGCTAGAGCAGCCTGGATGTCGATGTCTAAACCCTGCTAAAAACGTCTTGCGCGGATCTCGGCGGTAGGAATCAGATGGGCAACGAACTTGCTAAGCATAGTGAAATCGGCGTCGTATTCATCTACTGACTTGTCCCACATGGATCCTAGTTGTAGGTGGATAAATCATTGCTCCATCCTAAAATGAGCAGTCTCAGGAAAATACTTGGCGTCAAAAAGTTCACGAAACGTCTTCCACTCAATAGGCTGGGTAATCCGACTTTCTTCGGCCTTCCACCTGCTGGGTTCGCTTAGCACCCTCCCTAGGTTTCGACAAGCATCAAGTATGCAATTTAAAAAATCTAGAGTGCTAAGAAACCCTAACCAAGGATCTAACTAGAGAATTAGGGTTTTATATGCATGTAAACAAACTTTACACTAAGTGAAATAGGAATACAACCTTTGTAGACCAATCCTTCACTTCTAAAGCTCCGTGTAGTAGTCCCTTTGCTCCAAGTAGTGTCTCCCGAACTCTTCTTAGGCCCCACTAGGCGAAAGGAACGAGCTTACTCAAAGATCTTCGGGGCCGAAGATGATCTACGTCGAAGAATCTCTAACTCAAGCTACCTCTTCACTAATTGATGAATTAGTGAAGCAAACAACCTGTACTAAATGGCTAGTTTGGTATAGATTGATGAAGTAGGAATTTTGCTCACTTTAGAATTATTTTTCTCTTTTTCTTTTTCACCTCTCTCAAAACCTAGAAAGCAAAGAAGAAGATGGTAAAGATCAAATGATAAACCATGGTGTAAAAATATCTCATATATCATTTGTAGAGACTTAACCATGGCTAAAGATAATAGTTGGGTTAATAAATATCTAGAGTAAAACAAAATTAGTGGATTTAAGTCAAGGCTTCTACATGCTTCCACAAGCATCTTTAGCCATACTAATTTCCACCTAATTTTGATTTTTCCCTTAATAATTAAATACCAAAATTATCTTTAGTTAGGTATGAGTCTCATACACCCAAATCCAATATATCATCTAGCATGACACAAAAACAAATACATTAATATATATCATATATATATATATATTTATATGTATTTAGAGAAGAGAAATTCTTAAGTGAGCTAATATTAGAGAATATATATTAATATATCAAATATATAATTATATATTAAATTATTAAATCAACACTTGATTTAATAATCCGGCTATATCACATACAACCGACTAATATCATTTATATGTATATCAAATATACATATAACAAATTATTGAATCAATACTTGATTCAATAATCCGGTTATATCACATATAACCTTTATCGCGAGATTAGAATACTGTATCATATATACGTATTAATCCCGGTCCCGCACATATCACATATGTGCCCTACTTCATTTCGCTTGAGCCAGGAAATCTCTGTGTAGGACTCTAAAGACTCGTCAATACGCCAGCTGTAGGTAATGATCATATCAGTTACCCACAAGCCGTCAGCGGTACTAGATGGACGTAACGGCTACCCAGGCATTGAGCGATCAGAAGATCAACAAGCAAGCTTGTCCAAACTCTCGTGATCTAGTAAGTAACACTACAGTATAGTCTGGTCTCTTCGTCTGATATGTCGCATATCGAGTCTGGGGGCGGTAAACGTCAAACCCCAATAACTTGATAAGTCATACCGATGTGAAGCTCATAACGGGTCGATAAACTACTGATAACACTTACCAGTAAATCTCATCATCAGCCCTGGCCAGGGACTTCCTGTTATGGCCAATCGAGCATTGCGCAACATCAACCCCCAATACCGGGAGAGACGAAACCCCTCCTATCGCTCATTGCCTCCATGTGACTCTGGACTATACCCAAAATCCAACTGTTTGCATGCTCTCTTGAGCATGGTAGGGAGGAAATCAAAGCACAGTGGGAATCACACAAAACTCTATGATGATCTTGGGTCTACAGACTAACCTGTACCAGTGTCACCAGAGAACTGCTATCTGACGTTAGGTATAATACCATCTAGGAGTTCTCAGCGTATCCTGTTCGGTGTACCCATTCTCCAATGAGCACCTGTGTACAATCTTTGATGTCAAACACCAATGGCAGTGGGATCAACCATCGCCCCATACAGGGTCAAGAAACGTACACACTAGTATACTCTGGAATATCGATGCCCTGTCTCGATACTCTCTCGACTAGGAACAATTAAAGGATGAACTTGTGGACTACCCTGGCCCCACCAGTATGATCTGCATCATAGTCCTGGTAGTTAAGTACACATCCTTAGGGCTTTAACAACATGTGAGAGAAAGACAGTATCACAATACCGGTCTACATGTTAAGATAAAGAGCAACCAGATAGCATACTATCATGTTGAGAAAGAATGTCCTCTCTATATATGTCCAAGAATCCATTATAATATACAATTATGTATAATAATGGCCTCTAGGGCATACATACAACTAACAATCTCCCACTTGCATTAAGGCCAGTTGTTGTAGTATCTCATACCCAACATCCCAAAGAGTCTCTCAAATTGTATCTGCGGGATGGCCTTCGTGAGTGGATCCGCCGTGTTATTCTTCGTGTCAACTCTCCTGACCTCAATCTCCCGGCGATCATATATCTCACGGATCAAGTGATACCGCCTCAGAATATGCCTGAATCATTGATGGGGCCTGGGTTTCTTGGCTAAAGCCACAACTCCATTGTTATCACAACACAAAGGTATTGGATGCACAATGGATGGAACCACACCAAGTTCAGTTATGAACTTCTTCATCCAGAAATCCTATTTGGCGGCATCATTGGTAGCGATGTATTCAGCCTCCATCGTCAAGTCTGCCATGGTATCTTACTTGGAACTCTTCCAATATACCGCCCCTCTATTGAGGGTGAAGACAAAACCCGAGACCGACTTAGAGTCGTCCTTATCACTCTGGAAGCTCGAATCGGTAAAGGACTCCACTTGGAGTTCACCGTTACCATACACCAAGAACATTTCTTTAGTTTTCTCAAGTACTTAAGAATGTTCTTCACAGTTGTCCAGTGATTCTCCACAGGATCCGATTGATACCTGCTTACAACACTAAGTGCGTATGCTACATCCGGTCTGGTACTTAGCATCGTATACATGATAGACCCGACTGCCTAAGCATAGGGTATCCCTTGCATGCGAGCTCTCTCCAAATCAGTCTTGGAGGACATCTTTTTGGTGAGAGTAATTCCTGAGATCGTGGGTAAGTTTCCACGCTTGGAATCTTCCATACTAAACCTCTTTAGTATTGTGTCAATATACCTGGATTGGGATAATCCCAACATCTGTTTAGATCTATCTCTATAGATATTAATCTCCAGGATGTAGGAGGCATCACCCAGATCCTTTATGGAGAATCTTTGTGATAAGAAGAGCTTGACCGAGTGCAGCATAAGAACATCATTTCCTATCAAGAGTATGTCATCCACGTACAATACGAGGAAGACAACCTTACTCTCTGCAATCTTTTTGTATATATACGGCTCATCTACATTTTTGATGAAGTCAAACTCTTTGACTGCCATATCAAAACAGATGTTCCAACTCCGTGATGCCTGATTTAACCCGTAGATTTATTTAAGAATTTTGCACACCTTTCCGCTGCTCCCACTATCTATGAAGCCCTCCGGCTGTGTCATATACACGCTCTTTTTTAAATCACCATTTAGAAAAGCGGTCTTGACGTCCATCTGCCAGATTTCGTAGTCATGGTATGCAGCGATGGCAAGTAGGATCCAGATGGACTTAAGCATAACCACTGGAGAAAAGGTTTTTTCATAATCGACACCTGTTCGTTGACGAAAACCTTTTGCTACAAATCTGGCTTTGAAAGTCTCAACTTTTCGATCTACACCAAGTTTCTTCTTAATGATCCATTTGCTCCCAATGGGTTTTACTGCTTCAGGAGCAACTTCCAAAGTCCATACTTTGTTGGTGTACATGGATTCCATCTCAAATCGCATTGCATCCAGCCATTTCACAGAGTCCCCACTCGTGATGGCCTGCTCGAAGCTAGTTGGGTCATCATCTTCCATGATGCAATCCTCGCTCCCACCGTCAATGAGAAAACCGTAGTATCTCTCAAGTGGATGAGGAACCCTACTAGATCCGCGGAAAGCCTGAGGTTCGTCGGGGACTATTGAATCCTCCGGTTCCACCAAATCTTCCATTGTAGTTTGTGCAGTGCAGGGTTACCTAGCACGGCAGCAAGGTTTCGGGAGGTATCGTCCATGCCAAATTAAAATTTTGTCGTTCTAGCTAACCCTAAACATAGAATTGTTAACTAGAAATCGACGGAAAAGTAAATGCAAACACTTTGCAAGTCTAGTGAGCAAGGAATACAACCTTTGTAGACCGGTTCTTCACTAAAATAGCTCCATGTAGTAGTCCCTTCGCTGCGATCGTGAACTCCGGACTCTAGAGAGGCTCCCATGAAGAAACGAACATGCTTGCTTCGATGTTCTCGAGGCCGAAGATGATCTACGTCGAGGAGCCACTAACCCAAGCTATCTCTTCACTAATTACGGAATTAGTGAAGAAAACACCCTATACTAAATGGCAAGCAGTAGAGGATGATGAAGTAGGAATTTTCCTAACATTAGAAATCATTTCCTCACACTTTTCTCATACCTCTATTGAAGCGAGAAAGCTTTGAGGAAGAAGAAGAAGAAGAATTAACCCATCAAATGAATTATGTGTATGAGGTTATAAATGCAACCAAGGGTTAAGCATGTCATGTTTAACCCTTGTAAAGAGTTAACCATGGCCATGGGTTAAAGCGTTGGGTTAAACAAATATCCTAAGCTAGACAAAAGAGTGGACAAAGTCAAAGATGCTTACAAGCTTTTACAAGCTTTCAACAAATATCAACCATGATAAAATCCACAATTTTGAATAACTTAATGACAAATATAAAACCCTAATCATAACCCTAGCATGGTTTAACCCTTTATAACCCTAGTTGCATTTGTAACCTAGCTTGATACATTTAACATATATCACATATACATAAATGTATCCAAAGTGAGAAAAGAAATCATTAGTGAGCTAATACTAGTTAATGTAATGTAATATATCAAATATATATAATTATACATTAGATTATCAAATCAACTCTTGATTTAATAATCCGGCTATATCACCTATAACTGACTAATATCACATGAATCAACTTATCGAATCAACACTTGATCCGATAACCCGGCTATATCATATATAACCGACCGATATCTCTTATTGCGAAAATAGAATACGGTATCTCATATCGTATCAATCTCGGTCCCACACATATCACATATGTGCTCCTACTCCATTTTGCTTAAGCCAGGAAACCCCTGTGTATGACTCTAAAGACTCGTCAATACGCCGGCAGTAGGTGATGATCATATCAAACATCCACAAGCCGCAAGCGGTCTGCTAAACGTAACGGCCGCCCGGGTATTGAGCGATCAGAAGATCAACAAGCAAGCCTGCTCACACTCCTGTGAATCCAATCAGTAACACTACCGTAGAGTCCGGTCTCTTCGTCTGATATGTCACATATCTCGTCTAGGGGTGGTAAACGTCAGACCCCAATAACTCGATAAGTCGTGTCGATATGAGGCTCATAACGGGTCGAGAAACTACTGATAACACTTACCAGTATATCTCTAAAGCAGCCTTGGCCAAGGACTTCCTGTTATAGCCAATCGAGCACAGCGCAACATCAACTCCCAATACCGGGAGAGAAGAAACCCTCCTATCGCTCATTGCCTCCATGTGATTCGGGGCAGTAACCAAAAGCCACCGTTTTGCACATTCTCTTGAACGTGGTAAGGTGGAAATCAAAGCACAGTGAGAATCACAAAAGACTTTATGACGATCTCGGGTCTACAGACTAACCTATACCTGTCCTGACTCGAAAAGTACGGAACATGATTGGCATCTAAATTACGAAACGTCTCTAGGCGTACGTAATCTAAGTAAGACAAAACCCAGAAATCAAAACCAATGAAGCAGTAGAGTGAAAGGGAAAACCAATTTAAAGCAAGTAGTTTAACAACATAAGCCGAAGTATTGCATCTTTAAAAAAAACCTCAAGTCTTTTATAAAAATTTCGGCAGAGTTTCCTTTATAAATACTGACCCTAAACAGGTACAAAACCTGATAAAGCATATATAATGAATAAGGCATCCCCAAGCGGGAGCTAGCTCTTCGCCAAAAGGACGGACACAACCACGCAAGCAATATAATATACAACGCCGAAGGGCGAGGATCAAAACTCAAAAGAAAGCCCATATCCACCAGAAAACCATAATAATACAAGCGCGACTTTAAGGTCGAAAGAATAAACACTGGTCTTCTAGTTCTATCAAATATATAAGTCTGGTTGATGGAGTTTACTAGATATAACTGAAATAATAAATGTACAATGGTGGTCACGATGCAAGTGAACCCACCTACCAAAGCAATCACCCGAAATGAAAGCAATGAGCCAGCAAAGCCGTCAAGAAACCTGTACGGCAAAACCTGCAAGAAACTGTGGCACAAGGGGGGTGGGTTACCAACTCGTGAGTAGAAAATATCACAGAGCAGAAATCTCATGTATGACGCTATCCTAGGTCATATGAAGTAATATCCTCAAAAAAATATCCTGATCCATCTACACATAAGTGCAATATCACGTGCTCGTGTCAGTGCATCAGATAGCAACATATCAGATATATGATGTATGAATGCATTACTAATGGAAACAGAGTACATCATGAATGAGACAATTGTTTTCTTTATTTAATGAGATTTCTGTATATATATATAAATCGAGTATCATCAATGAAATCAACAGAGGAATCAGTGTCATGCATCGACACAAAACATAAATCTCAGTATCTCAATATCTCAGGCTCCGGCTATCCGGACTGGCCTGTACCATCAAATCTCAATATCTCAGTGTCTCGGCCTCCGTCAGTCCGGATCGGCCCATATCATCAAATCACACGACCACGGACGGTATCTTCCCGATATCCGCCGCGCCAGACATCACCGGTAGGCAGTCTGCCCCTGCCGGGCTCATCGTCTACAACTCGAGCTTCTTGCCCCGGGATACCATACCGGGTCCACCATGTACCCGCAGACGGTACATCCAACTCCTCGAATCGGGTCTCGAAAACCATCTCAGAACCGAGAAAATATTATGGTGGACAATACTCATCATATCAAGGAAAACCACATATATCTCTTTAAAACAGATCATCAGTTTATAAAACTTTCACATGCGATTTCCAAATCCAGAAATCTCAAGAAGGATCTGAAATCATCAAAATCATGATATCAATAAACAGTGAATACCGGCAAAAATCTCCATAATACTGCATGACCAATGAATATATGAATGCATCTGATATCATGCAATAAATGCAATAGTTAAACTAGCATATGAAAGCTATAACATATTGCAACTATCAACTAACAAGCTATGCCAATGAATAGTATTCTCTAAAGTGTACGTGACATGGCAATTACCGATGATGATGTGTGTGAGCCGGCAAGCAAGTGTACGTGGAACATACGCATCATCGGTAATGGTGCTGGTGTCCTGACAGCAGGGTTTCATAATAATTACAGATAACATATGTACAAGCATGCAAAACGATGAAACATCATGAATATACAGAAAGTGATGTAGTAACAGAAACACTGAAAAATATACCTACCCAATACGAGTCATACAGTTTGGTATTTAAATTACTCACAATTCTCCACTTTTGAAAACTAGTGTGACTCGAGCCCAGTCAAAAGGGTAAGGAAATCCACCTAAGACTGAGTCGATCTATATATATACCTAGTAGTCGGTGATCTCGCCTCAATGGTATCACGTACGATACAATATATATATATATATATATATATATATATATATATATATATATATATGACATCCTCGAGTCAAGAGTGCAGATCTAACATCATAACTATATCTCGTACGGTAAATTTATCGTACGGCATCCCAAATCTGGGTACGGGTCAAATATCATATTTATCTCATTACTCATCTGGTATCCTTATCATCATATGTCATGAACTGGGGTATAGATCTAAGTCTAGTACAAACTGATACCATCAACAAATATATGTTCGTGTGTCTGAAACACATCGCCTAAAGATCTGCTATACTATCATGTCGTATCTCCTAATACGAACCAAATCACATCATCGATCTCATGGCACCATGCCCAATCCTCATCGACTCATCTCCAAATACCATATACTATCCTCATCAACCGAATATAAGTGTATGTGTGTGTGTGTGCGCACACCCCCCCAACGCATCCATATATATATATATATATATACACACACACACACACATATAAACATATACACCCAAACCATATCCCATGGATGCACGTGTGTGTTTGTCAACCTTACTCTAGGGTTCACGACTAAGAACCCAACTAAATCCTTTTCTTCAAATCTCGCTAACACTATCCTATGATCTCCTAATGCTTTTCTTGCTAAGGTTCATATCTCGCAATAACCCATATATGTATATCTATACCACGTCACATCAAAATCTTATGAAATTGCGGGGGTGCTATACGCCATCCACCTGACTTCCCCCGTAGATATAAATCTACTCACCTTGATCCTCGCTAGCTGGAGTCGATGACGCCACGCTCATCCTCATCGTCTTGAAATCCACGTGGGTTACCTACAACCAATACACAATCGCAAATGCGTATTAAAATCAAGTCGGAAAACCAAAACGGCATGCGAATCGCTTATAGGTTAGAACCTATATTCTACGCCTGCAAAACCACCAAACAACCCCTGTTGCTGACGTACAAATATCAGATGACGGAACACAATATCAAATACCAAAAATCAAGTTAAAACGAAATCACAAAACAAAGCACCAGATTTTATTCTAGGCCAAATTGGTCAATTTTGCACATATGCAGAGTCTAATTTGCTGAAGATAATGCCCAAGACCAAGCACGAACCAATTTGGAAGTACCAAGACAACAATTTACGGCTCAAATGATTAAATCTGTGGCCAGGGGAGGGGGTTTGGGGCTCTTGTCTTTAGGGTAGCTTCTAGGTTGCCTGCATGACTCACAGTAATCGCTAAATAATTTTTAGGGTCCCCGGGTGTTAGTAGATTCCAAAATACCCTCACAATTCACACAATTATCCGATGTCGACGAATCTAAAGTTCGTATCTTGGGGTTTTGGTCACTGGTCCAGGTCAAGAATTGGTCTCTAGGGTCTTGTAAACAGCCACTAGGCATCACCCAATCCACACAACACTCAAACCCTTCTCTAGGAATTTCTAACTTCACTATTTCAAACTTAAACCACTTTTAAACTAAACTAGAATATAAAGAACTAAAAACTACACTAAATGGAAGAAGATATATCTCATGGATGCAACTCAAGAAAAACCCTAGTTTGCCAATGTTGTCAAAATCCCACTTTTCTTGGTCCAATGTGCAGAGGAGAAGGAGGAGAACAACTTTTGTGAAGGGAGTATAGGGTTTAGGTGAATGTTTGGAGATGGATCTTGGGGTAGAGGTGGAGGGAAGTGAGTTGAAGGAGGAGATGAAAACAAACGGGGGAGGATGAAGATGGATGCCCCCTCTCTCTCTTTCCTCTCTTATTCTCACCCTCACTCACTATTTACCCTTTTACCCTTTCTCTTTTTAACCTTTTATTATTTATTTAAAACCAAACCATATAATACCCCAAAACAACACATGAAACAACATGTAACCAGAATGCGACATGCCATGGTGCACTAGCCATGAAAAACTGTAAAAACACGGATTTGGCCTAATCGCGATTAGCAGTGCACTAATCGGGTTTTCATTTAAACTGCATATAATAAATCTTAAAAATGGAAAATCATTTAAATATATTTTTAAATGAATAAATCATTTTAATTCCCAATTATTTCAAAATTATTGGTATATATTTATACCCTTTTTCGAAAACCCCAATTTCGCAAATCGGGCAGTTTTTGGGAAATATATCATTTTGATATTAAATTCCAAAAATAATATTTTATATTTTCTGAAATGTTACAATCTTCCCACTTAAATAATTCGGTCCCCGAATTTAAATTTAAACCCCCAAATTCTAAAACATTTCAATAATCAAATTAAATCAACGGGGCTCCGAAATCACGGAAGGTATAGAAAGCCACAGCGCATCGCGTGCGACTGAAAATAAATACAAACCCAAATCGAACTCCATCAAGCGTCTCGCAAATTATCGGATTTGCACGCATATCATCAGAGTTACAATGGAGATACAGATCTCGAAATCCCCAACTGAAATCCAATATTCACAGTCAAATACTATAATACATATATAGCACGCATCCTTGGAAAAATCTTAAAACTGAATACAACATATGCAAAATCTTTTCTAAATTGCCGTTCGATGCGTAACTCACGGCACAAGTGACGGACGTTCATTTATAAAGTAATAAATATACCTTCATATATGTTTTGATAAATATGCGTTCCGTCGTTCCCAAAATATCCAAAAGATTTTCTTTTTGTAAACGTTCGTGTCGCTCACAGACACGTAAGAAATAGCGAGACTATAGCTCCTTTTTGAAAACCTCTTGGTAATCTTTTAATGCCTGCAAAGTGCTCATGTACCGTCCTCAGATCAGTCCTGTTCGGCTACTACATAATATAGTGCCCATCATGAAAACAAAGTGCTCAAAAGAAAAATCAGCCTCAAAAGGTGTATCCAACAATCTCGTGCATCCAGTGCGTACGGAAATCAAAATCCATGAGTGTGCCGTACATGGGCACAGAAACAAAATCTAGGTGCAACAGGTGTGCACGAAAACACCTGTCAAGGGCAATGGTGTGTGCCTGACAGCAATACCAGGTGCATCTAATATGCACGAAAATCTCGATTTAGTGCATTTGGTGTGCACCAAAATCGCATCAAGCGCCCAAACATGCGCAAGAATCCAAATCCAGTTCACAAGGTGCACGAAAACAAATATCGAATATCACAATCGAAATCGACGGTATACAACACATATCAATCCAAATCCAAATTGGTATACCGTGGTATATAATCTCACAACCATGTGCATCAGCGTGCACAAAATCGAATCAAAATACTAAAAGTGCATGAAAACTATGACGAAAGCATAAGTCAAATCACATGCCTACCATAGGTATGGAATCAAAATCACTATCTCAAATGACATCAAACCGAAGTCAAGTGCAATTGTAGTGCACAAAATCTCAATCATGCATATAAATCGTCCAAAATATCAGGCATGAAATCAAAATCAACGTCTCGAATGACATCAAATTGAAGTCAAGTGCAACTGTGGTGCACAAAATCTCAATCATGCAAATAAATCACTCAAAATACCGAAATCAAATATGGCAGAAACAGTCCCGCTTAGGCACATCCTCTAAAGATCTCTGGCCAACTGTCATGGTCAGTCATAACATGTCTCGTCGACGATGTCGAACTCTGGCCTACTTGGTGTGCGTACTATGACCGATCTTAGGTCCAAGTCTTCTCGTATTGTATTCTAGAAAGATCTTGTCGGGGTCTCTCCCGAATCTCGTTTCTGTTGAACTTCCCGAAAGTTATCATTCTTTACTAAATCTGTTTCCTATTCCGGAACGGCTGCAAACTCATTGCGAGTCCTTCTAGAAGATATATCCATGTACAACGCCTCTTCATGCGTATCACATCTCTGATGTCAGCGGAGTGGAACGTCATCTCATCAAGATCTCGTACGAACCTCTTACTCCTCTTTTCTCTAATATTGACTGATTCGGACTTGTCTCTTCGTGGCTGCATGGACTGCGCTCCAACGGCTATACTCATCTCTGGAGTCTCCCAAGCAATGTATCCCATCACATGATATCCGAATGACGTCGAATTTTTTCGATCAATACATCAAAGTCCCATAATTTCCCGAGAGCTCGTGAACAGTTTAATAAAATCCGGTATATGCCATAGTACCTATGGACCAACCGTAGAAGGGCAAACCTAAGCCTCACTAATGGCACCGCGGAACTGCTGTAAACCTTAAGGTTCAAAAACGTTGCCATGGTCATTATGTCAAGTTAGGGTTTCATTCTTCTAGAGGGTCCACAGAATTATTTGCATGTCTTTCCGAATACTTTAAACTTGGAAAAATGGGTTTCTGACATTCGATCGTTTTCTTTCGACTCTCATCGTATCTGTGTGAAGTCTTCTCTATCTGGAATCTATCAATCTGATGACCTCGCATCGGGGTAGGCAATGAATAACATGTTCTAGTCATTCCTCCTTGGGTGACTAACGATCTTCTATCATATCTCTAAGTAAAACTCGTGCGGAAATAGCTCCAAACATCTGGGGCGATATCTCATCATTCACAGCAGCAACTGGCTCATTCGTCCGCACGCTAAACAGTGCCTCAATTATCAAGATAATCGGTGCATTGACGGTCATCACATTCTGGCTGGCCTCTAGCAGTTGCCCGATCCTCTGGTGCTGATCTGCACGTCCGAGAAATCTTGTAAAAGCGATCCATTAAATGCTCATGGCATGAAAACACAATAGGACGATATATCTATGCAATCGTGTGTCCCTGAAATCACGCCCAAGTCAGTCCTCGTCTGTGACGAGCTCGTGCTGACGCAACTCTAGCCGTAGCTCTCTCTGCCCGTGTAATCATGGCAGCAAAACCATAAACCGATACTGAAGAGTATAGATCATAAGAATGAAGATAATACTATGCAAAGAAATGTACATCCTAAGGCTTCTTAAGCGGAGTATCGTATCATAAGTATGCCGCGGAACATACCCACGGTACGTCACTCTTCTTAAGTCACCTACTCCATCAACCAAGGGTCATCCTACACTCAGAACGTAAAACCTAATGCTCTGATACCAATTTTGTCACGACCCGAAAAGTACGGAACATGACAGGCACCTAAATTACGAAACGTCTCGAGGCGTACGTAATCTAAGTAAGCCAAAACCCAGAAATCAAAACCAATGAAGTAGTAGAGTGAAGGGAAAACTAATTTAAAGCAAGTAGTTTAACAACATAAGCCGAAGTATTGCATCTTTAAAAAACACCTCAAGTCTTTTATAAAAATTTCGGCAGAGTTTCCTTTGTAAATACTGACCCCAAACAAGTACAAAACCTGATAAAGCATATATAATGAATAAGGCATCCTCAAGCGGGAGCTAGCTCTTCGCCAAAATGGCGGAAAAAACCACGCAAGCAATATAATATACAACGCCGAAGGATGAGGATCAAAACTCAAAAGAAAGCCCATATCCACCAGAAAACCATAATAATACAAGCGCGACTCTAAAGTCGAAAGAATAAACACTGGTCTTCTATTTCTATCAAATATACAAATCTGGTTGATAGAGTTTACTAGATACAACTGAAATAATAAATTTACAATGGTGGTCACGATGCAAGTGAACCCACCTACCAAAGCAATCATCCAAAATGAAAGCAGTGAGCCAGCAAAGCCGTCAAGAAAGCTGTACGGCAAAACCTATAAGAAACTGTGGCACAACAGGGGTGAGTTGCCAACTCGTGAGTAGAAACTATCACAGAGCAAAAATCACATGTATGACGCTATCCTAGGTCATATCAAGTAATATCCTTAAATAAACATCATGATCCATCTACACATAAGTGCAATACCACGTGCTCGTGTCAATGCCTTAGATAGCAACATATCATATATATGATGTATGAATGTATTACTAATGGAAACAAAATACATCATGTATATAAATATAATCGAGTATCATCAATGAAATCAACAGAGGAATTAGTGTCAAGTATCGACACAAAACATAAATCTCAGTATCTCAATATCTCAGGCTCCGGCTATCCGGACTGGCCTGTACCATCAAATCTCAATATCTCAGTGTCTCGGGCTTCGTCAGTCCGGATCGGCCCATATCATCAAATCACACGACCATGGACGGTATCCTCCGGATATCTTCCGCGCTAGACATCACTGGTAGGCAGTCTGCCCCTATCGAGCTCATCGTCTACAACTCGAGCTTCTTGCCCCGGGGTACCATACCGGGTCCACCATGTACCCGCAGACGGTTCAACCAACTCCTCGAATCGAGTCTCGAAAACCATCTCAGAACCGAGAAAACATCATGGTGGACAATACTCATCATATCAAGAAATCCAGAAAACATCTATCTCTTTAAAACAAATCATCAGTTTATAAAACTTTCACATGCGGTTTCCAAATCCAGAAATCTCAAGAAGGATCCGAAATCATCAAAATTATGATATCAATAAACAGTGAATTTCGGCAAAAATCTCCATAATACTGCATAACCAATGAATATATGAATGCATCTGATATCATGCAATAAATGCAATAGTTAAACTAGCATATGAAAGCTATAACATATTACAACTATCAATTAGCAAGCTATGTCAATGAATAGTATTCTCTAAAGTGTACGTGATATGGCAATTACCGATGATGATGTGTGTGAGCCGGCAAGCAAGTGTACGTGGAACATACGCATCATCGGTAATGGTGCTGGCGTCCTGACAGCAGTGTTTCATAATAATTACAAATAACATATGTACAAGCATGTATTGCGATGAAACATCATGAATATACAGAAAGTGATGCAGTAACAGCAACACTGAAAAATATACCTACCCAATATACGAGTCATACAGTTTGGTATTTAAATTACTCACAATTCTCCACTTTTGAAAATTAGTGTGACTCGAGCCCAGTCAAAAGGGTAAGGAAATCCACCTAAGTCTGAGTCGATCTATATATATACCTAGTAGTCGGTGATCTCGCCTCAATAGTATCACGTACGATACAATATATATATATATATATATATATATATATATATATATATATATATATGACATCCTCGAGTCAAGAGTGCGGATCTAACATCATAACTATATCTCGTACGGTAAATCTATCGTACGGCATCCCAAATCTGGGTACGGGTCAAATAACATATTTATCTCATTACTTATCTGGTATCCTTATCATCATATGTCATGAACTGGGGTATAGATCTAAGTCTAGTACAAACTGATACAATCAAAAAATATATGTTCGTGTGTCTGAAACACATCGCCTAAAGATCAGCTATACTATCATGTCGTATCTCCTAATACGAACCAAATCACACCATCGATCTCATGGCACCATGCCCAATCCTCATCGACTTATCTCCAAATACCATATACTATCCTCATCAACCGAATATAAGTGTGTGTGTGTGTGTGTGTGTGTGTGTGTGTGTGTATATACACTAACGCATCCATATATATATATATATACATATAAACATATACACCCAAACCATATCCCGTGGATGCACGCGTGTGTTTGTCAACCTTATTCTAGGGTTCACGACTAAGAACCCAACTAAATCCTTTTCTTCAAATCTCACTAACACTATCCCATGATCTCCTAATGTTTTTCTTGCTAAGGTTCATATCTCACAATAACCCATATATTTATATCTATACCACGTCACATCAAAATCTTATGAAATTGCGGGGGTGCTATAGCCATCCACCCGACTTCCCCGTAGATATAAATTTACTCACCTTGATCCTCGCTTGCTGGAGTCGATGATGCCACGCTCATCCTCGTCGTATTGAAATCCATGTGGGGTACCTACAACCAATACACAATCGAAAATGCGTATTAAAATTAAGTCGGAAAACTAAAACGGCATGCGAATCGCTTATAGGTTAGAACCTATAGCCTACGCTTGCAAAACCACCAAACAACCCCCATCGCTGACGTACAAACATCAGACGACGGAACACAATATTAAATACCAAAAATCAAATTAAAACGAAATCGCAAAACAAAGCAGCAAATCAAGAAAATGGTCCCAGATTTTATCCTAGGCCAAATTGGTCAATTCTGTACATATGGAGGGTCTAATTTACTGAAGATAAAGCCCTAGACCAAGCACGAACCAATTTGGAAGTACCAAGGCCGCAATTTGTGGCCCAAATGATTAAATCTGTGGCCATGGTAAGGGGTTTGGGGCTCTGGTCTTCAGGGTAGCTTCTAGGTTGCCTGCATGACTCACAGTAATCGCTAAATAATTTTTAGGGTCTCCGGGTGTTAGCAGATTCCAAAATACCTTCACAATTCACACAATTATCCGATGTCGATTAATCTAAAGTTCGTATCTTGGGGATTTGGTCACCGGTCCAGGTCAAGAATTGGTCTCTAGGGTCTTGTAAACAGCCACTAGGCATCACCCAATCCACACAACACTCAAACCCTTCTTTAGGAATTTCTAACTTCACTATTTCACACTTAAACCACTTTTAAACTAAACTAGAATATAAAGAACTAAAAACTACACTAAATAGAAGAAGATATACCTCATGTATGCAACTCAAGAAAAACCCTAGTTTGCCAATGTTGTCAAAATCCCACTTTTCTTGGTCCAATGTGTAGAGGAGAAGGAAGATATCAACTTTTGTGAAGGGAGTATAGGGTTTAGGTGAATGTTTGGAGATGGATCTTGGGGTAGAGGTGGAGGAAAGTGAGTTGAAGGAGGAGATGAAAATAAATAGGGGAGGATGAAGATGGCTGCCCCCCTCTCTCTTTCCTCTCTTATTCTCACCCTCACTCACTATTTACCCTTTTACCCTTTCTCTTTTTAACCTTTTCTTATTTATTTAAAACCAAACCATACAATACCCCAAATCAACACATGAAACAACATGTAACCAGAATGCGACATGCCATGGTGCACTAGCCATGAAAAACTGTAAAAACACGGAATTGGCCTAATCGCGATTAGCAGTGCACTAATCGGGTTTTCATTTAAACTGCATATAATAAATCTTAAAAATGCCAAATCATTTAAATATATTTTTAAATGAATAAATCATTTTAATTCCCAATTATTTCACAATTATTGGTATTTACTTATACCCTTTTTCGAAAACCCCAATTTCGCAAATCGGGCAGTTTTCGGGAAATATATTATTTTAATATTAAATTCCAAAAAAAATATTTTATATTTTCTGAAATGTTACAGTACCAGTGTCACCAGAGAACTGCCATCTGACGTTAGGTATAATACCATCTGGGAGTTCTCGGCGAGTCCGTTCTGTGTACCCAGTCTCCACTGAGCACCCGTATACTATCTTTTGATGTCAAACACCAATGGATATGGGATCATCCATCGCCCATCTACTTGGGTCGAGAAGCTATACGCTAGTCTACTCTGATATATCGATACCTTGTCTCGATACACCCTCGACTAAGAACATTTGAAGGATGTATTTAACGACTACACTGTCCCCACTAGTATGATCTGCATCATAGTCCTGGCAGTCAAGTACTCATCCTAAGGGCTTTATCAACATATAACATAGAGACAATCAGTGTACACATTAAGATAAAGAGCAACCCGATAGCATACTATCATGTCAAGCAAGAAAGTCCTCCATATATATGTCCAAGCATCCACTACAATATACGTCGTATGTACAGTAATGGCCTCTAGGGCATACATATCACTAACAATCTCCCATTTGCACTAGGGCCATCTGTTGTAGTATCTCATACCCAACAATTAGCAGTGGTTGAAGTATCTCATGCTTAACCATCCCATAAAAGTCTCTACTGGGAAAGAGGCCTTTGTGAGTGGATCCGTGCTGTTGTCCTCTGTGTCTACTCTCCTAACCTCGATCTCCCTGGAGATCAACTATCTCCATGATCAGGTGATAGTGCCTAAGAATATGTCTGGATCACTGATGGGACGGGGGTTCCTAGGCCAAAGCCATAACTCCATTGTCACACAATGGTAGGAACGAAGTTCATCTCATGAACTATATACATCCAGACTATCTCTTTGGTATCATCCTTAGTAGCAATGTATCCAGCCTTTATCGTCTAGTATGCCACAGTATCTATCTTGGAACTCTTCCAACATACCGTCCCTCCACTGAGTGTAAAGATAATGCATGTGACTGACATTCAGTCGACCTTACCACCTTGTAAGCTATCCAGTGATTCTCCCCAGGATCGATTGATACCATCTCACTACACTTAGTAAGAATCCTAACGTCCACTTAGATCTATCTCATAGATCCAAAACCCTAGGATTTAGGAGGTATCACCTTGATCCTATATGGAGAATCCTTGTGATAAGAGGAGATTGACCGAGCGTAGCATAAGAAACTCCTTCCCTATCAAGAGTATGTCATCCACGTACAATACGAGGATCATCACCATACTCCCTACTACCTTTTTGTATATACAAGGTTCATCTACCATTTTGATGAAGTCAAACTCTTTGACTATCATATCAAAATAGATGTTCCAACTTCGCGATACCCGCTTTAACCCGTAAAGCAACTTGCACACGTTTCCGCTGCTCCCACTGTCTACGACGCCCTCTGGCTGTGTACTTATAGACGTTCTCTTCTAAATCACTATTTAGAAAAGCAGTCATGACACCCAACCGCCAGATATCGTAGTCATGGTATGTAGCAATGGAAAGTAGGATCCGGATGGGCTTAAGCATAGCCACCAGAAAAGGTTTCATCTTTATCCAAACCTAGTTGATGACGAGAACCTTTTACAACTAGTCTTAGCCTTGAAAGTCTCAACTTTTCCAGGTACACCAAGTAATCTTCTCAAGATATACTTGCTCCTGATAGGGATTTAACCCTTCGGATAAAGCAACCAAAGTCTATACTTTGTTGGTGTATATGGATTCTATCTCAGATCGCTTAGCATCCAGCCATTCTTACAGAGTCCCCACTCTTGATGGACTGCTCGAAACCATTTGGGTCATCATCTCATGATGCAATCCTCGATCCCACTGTCATAGAGAAAACCGAAGTATCTCTCAGGTGAATGAGGAATCCTACCAGATCGGCGGAGATGCTGAGGTTCGTTGGAAACTATTGAATCCTCCGGGTTTACTAAATCATCAGCTGCAGTTTGTATAGCTGTAACTCCTTCCAGTTCTACCTTATGACCACTAATTTCTTCACAAGAAATTCCCTTTCTAAAAGGTGGCATGCTGAGAAATAAAACACTTTTTGTTCCTCAGTGTGGTAGAAGATATTCCCTTGCGATTGCTTGGGATATCCAACAAACTTCCACAGAACTGACCTTGCCTCGAGCTTGTCCGGATTTTGCTTTTAGACATAGGCCGGACAACCCTAAATCTTAACATCCTTAAGAGATGAGCTCTTCCCATACCATATCACATATGGAGTGGTAGGCACCTAATTTGGTTGGAACCCTATTCAATAGGTATGCAGCTTCACAAGTGCATAACCCCCAAAAGGAAATAGGCAACTCAGTAGTACTCATCATAGAGTACACTATATCACATAGGGTGCGAGTGCTCCGCCCCGATACACCAACAAACCGTGGTGTATTCGGAGGAGTAATGCTGAGAGAGAATCTCATTCTACTTTAGAATAGTCCAGGAATTCCAAGCTCAAGTATTCTCCTCCCTGATCACATCATAGGACATGATACTTATACCCGTTTTGGTTCTCTACTTCTAACTTATATTCTTTGAATATCTCAAAAGTTTCAGACCCGTGTTTCAACAGGAACACATGTGCGAATCTTGAGAAATAATCAGTGAATATAATGAAGTACAAAGAAATCCTGACATGTGTAGATAGGGGACCTACATACATCATCATGTATCAATCCGTAGAGTTCACTAACTCTTTCTCTGTTTCCAATAAACGGAGCTATGGTCATCTTATCTTTGTGGCATGACTGGAAAGTTTCACAAGATGTAAATTCAAACTGATTTAAATGTTCATCTTTATGTAACATAGCTAGTCGGGTCGCATTGATATGACCTAGTCTACAATGCCTCAAGAAGGATTCGTTCATTTCTGAACTCCACCTCTTGTATGTGTTCTGTATGTTAAAGAACTGTGGTTTGATTTAGAACGTATATGCTTTTAGATAACGTGCCTGAACCGATCAACTCTTGATATAGGAAATGTTCAAAACATTATCCAATAATACAAAATTATATCCTTCTTTAACAATAAAGAGACTGATTTGATATTGTATATCAGGTTCGGTATCTAATAACATTCGTTCAGAATTAATGTATTTGGTAATACAGGGTGATAACTGCCAACATACTTGGCTACAACAATTGCACCGTTTCCAACTCTTGAAACTTATCACCCATTCTCAGTTCTCTACCTATCTGTAGCCCATGTAACAGATTACATATGTGGGATCCTGATCCGGTATCTCATATCTAGGACGTAAAGGATACTGAGAAATAGTTCTCGGTAATGAACACACCCGAAGAAGATGCATCAGCATGCACTTTCTTCGTTTGGGCAGCACGGGAATCCTGGTAATCCCCTATTTCTTGCTCGGTCTTATAACAGTTATAAGTTGGAGCGGGACCAACGTTCCCCAGATCAGTATAACAAGCGGGTTCGGTCAATACATCCGTATTATTATCTTGATTAAGGTGTGACATGGTCGCTACCTGGAGAGAGAGAGAGAGAGAAGAAAACACTCAGCGTATGCTCTTGCAAGATTAGATTGGTTATTAATATATCTAATCAGGATGGCTCCCACTGTTTCAGTCAAATCTTCCTTCAAACCCTAAAAGGAAAGACTAGTCGGGATTAATTACACCCTACAAGTTTGACAATCTTTCAGCCAGGACAGTATCGGTATTTTGAGGGAGGTTCCCCGTGCTTTCGCACGGACCTAATTAAAATAAAGCTCGTTTTCCCAAGGGCATAACCCTGTTAACACCTTTCTAGACATCTACTTGATTGGCTAATTGTGATGTGTAAAACTCTCCCAAGAGTAACTCTTACTCGCAGTGGGTATCGGGATCCAACAATCTCATAGAAGGTATGCAATCTCATTGCAAATTTCAACACTTGAAATTCCCGATAATATTTTGCCCCGAGCGATCTATGACCTTGACAAGGTCAACAAACCATAGACCGCAAGTCAAATTCAACCCGTCATTTCCCGATTGAATTAAACCCACCCGCACCACTCTTGACAAGTTCAACAAGGCCGCACGACTACCCTAATCCAATCGCATCATATGCTTTACAGATAAGCACTAATCAGCTACCGCACACTACGCATTGATAAGGTCAACAAACGCAGCACGAATACTAAATACTACTTATCTGAAATGACGGAGGGCTACGGCAGGTTTTTATGAAAACCTTTTGCGTAATGAACTTGATATCGTTGTAGAATCGAGTGATTTTGAAATGGAGTGTTTTTTTTAGGCTTTTACTAGTTTTGCTAAAGAGGTCACTCCCGGTGAAGGGATCTCAGCTCTTTCCTTAGAGAATAAGGTGCAGGATATTTCACAAATACCACTATGCAAAGGAAAAACTATAAAAGCAATCAAAAGACAAACCGAGTTTGTAGCATCTTCTAGTTTCGCTAAAGAGGTCACTCCCGGTAAAGTGATCTCGGCTCTTTCCTTATCGAATAAGGTGCTGGATATTCTACAAGGAATACCGCTATGCAAAGCAAGAACTAGAGCTACCAGTTTTTCGAGACAAGTTTCTACAACATCTTTAGGTTTTTTTTATTTCATTAATCTCATTAATGAAGTCCCATTTAATTATGCTTCCCAAGCATCACATATGAAATGAAAGCAACAATATATAATATATATCATATATATATATATATATAATATAATCATTCGTCTAAGAATATAATCAATGATCACATCACAGAATATCGCAGCAGAATAAAACATATGAAATATTGGATATACTAGGATTTCTGGGTTTTAAATTAAGTCTGTATAAAACACGGATTCCACGGTCGTGATGAATAGCCAATCCCACACCCCTAGACCCCTACAAGAGCGGCAAGCAACCCTACCAATTCTAGAGTTAGAAGACCCGGTCTCGACTCCTCGAGATGGTCTCCCACTGGACCCTAAAACCCGGTTACTTGTGCTCCCTGCCTTGGGTCTATCCTAATGCAGAAAAGTAAATAATATACAATGGTGATATCATCCTCAACCCGGAAGTGCCCCAATAAAAGAATATTACATACAATGAATTTTACATGAATGAAAATAAAAACCCTCATCTCACATAAAACCCCCGGCTATTCAAACACGATGATCCAATATAACATATCCCAGAAACACATAACATCGCATGTCATCAACGTAAGTAAATATGCGTATCCCAATTGTCGTTGACATATAGAACCGAAACCGGTGATACACCATATATTACACTTACGGTCGCAGAAAAGAAAGTGAAAAACTACAACAGTTAGAATCTGCGACCACCTTTGACGTCATAAACCCGAAATATCTCATATTCGGATTTCATGCCTAACCAAATGAATTCCTTAGACATCGCATGTCTAACAATTATAAACCCCGCATTTTAGTCTCGATCTCGAAAACACTTTTCAATATCTAGTCGGGCAATTCAACAAGATTCCCGACATCCTGATCGAATGCTCGTCGGAAACATTAGTAGACGGCCGCACCCCCCGGTACCGTCGACGAAGTGCACTAAGGCGGAACACCGCTGCCGTGAGCACCCGAACGGATGCTTTTGGCGACGGGGTTCTCCTACAGTCACTTGGTCGGGGCTATGGGGCGTGGCTATCTATTAGGTTTACCCGGCGAGTATCTGCGTACGCTACGTGATTGTGGCGGACTTTTGATCACATCAAAATCCCGTGGCAACCGATCAAATGAGATTAAATTGTTAGATTTATAATATTCAAATTAGTTATCTCATAACTACCTTTGTGGATTCCAAATATTGTATCCCATCACATAATATCCGGACGACGTTAAACTTTTCGATCGATTCATCAAAATCCCACAATTTCCCGACAGCTCAACACTTGAGCACAGTTCAATAATACCCAGAAGATGCCACAGTACCAATGAACCAGCCATATAAGAGTCAAACCAACGCCTCACATGTGACAACGCCGAACTACCACAAAGCCTAGGGTTTGGAGGCGGTTCTGACGGCCACATAATTGAGTTAAGGTTTCGTTCTTCTAGAGGGTCTATAGAATCACTTGCATATTTTTCCGAATACGTTAAACTTGGAAAAATGGGTTTTTGACATTCGATCGAACTTTCTAACTTCGTCTAGACAACAACCGAATAACCCGAAACAATGTTAAAACTATGAATACTAAACACTCCGAACTGTTTATAGTGTAAGATTACATCACATGCAAAATTAGCAAAAACAAACAACACCTGAAACATCAAAACCAAGTAACTTGAACACATAAAAAATTTCGGGAGGGGGGTGCTCGGTTTTGGGCGAGATCATCATGGTGGCGGCCGGCCCAATTTTCTTGAAACCCCCTGAAATTTTCACAGTATTCATGATATATCTCATACATCACTCTGTACTTGTTTAAATTTTTTTTGACAAATATTTAAAATCGACAGAAACATGATTTTCGCGTTTCAAGTTTCGGAGTATTTCGGTTTCCTAATCTTAACAAAATCCGTATTAATTCAAAATCCGTATTAATTCTAGTATGGCTCTGATACCACTGCAGGGTTACCTAGCACGGCAGCAAGGTTTCGGGAGGCATCGTCCATGCCAAATTAAAAAATTTCCGTTCTAACTAACCCTAAACATAGAATTGTTAACTAGAAATCGACGGAAATGTAAATGCAAACACTTTGCAAGTCTAGTGAGCAAGAAATACAACCTTTGTAGACCGGTCCTTCACTTCAATAGCTCCGTGTAGTAGTCCCTTCGCTGCGATCGTGAACTCTAGACTCTAGAGAGGCTCCCATGAAGAAACGAACATGCTTGTTTCGATGTCCTCGAGGCCGAAGATGATCTACGTCGAGGAGACACTAACCCAAGCTATCTCTTCACTAATTACGGAATTAGTGAAGGAAACACCCTATAATAAATGGCTAGTAGAGGATGATGAAGTAGGAATTTTGCTCATATTAGAAATCATTTTCTCACACTTTTTCTCATAGCTCTATTGAAGCTAGAAAACTTTGAGAAAGAAGAAGAAGAAGAATTAACTCATCAAATGAATTATGTGTGTGAGGTTAGAAATGCAACCAAGGGTTAGGCATGTCATGCTCAACCCTTGTAGAGAGTTAACCATGGCCATGGGTTAATGGGTTGGGTTAAACAAATATCCTAAGCTAGACAAAAGAGTGGATAAAGTCAAAGATGCTTACAAGCTTCTACAAGCTTTCAACAAATATCAACCATGATAAAATCCACAATTTTGAATAACATAATGACAAATATAAAACCCTAATCTTAACCCTAGCATGGTTTAACCCTTTATAACCCTAGTTGCATTTGTAACCTAGCTTGATACATTTAACATATATCACATATACATCAATGTATCCAAAGTGAGAAAAGAAATCATAAGTGAGCTAATACTAGTTAATATAATGTAATATATCAAATATATATAATTATACATTAGATTATCAAATCAACTCTTGATTTAATAATCCGGCTATATCACCTATAACCGACTAATATCATATGAATCAACTTATCGAATCAACACTTGATCCGATAACCCGGCTATATCATATATAACCGACCGATATCTCATATCATGAGAATAGAATACGCTATCTCATATCGTATCAATCTCGGTCCCGCACATATCACATATGTGCTCCTACTCCATTTCGCTTGAGCCAGGAAACCCCTGTGTAGGACTCTAAAGACTCGTCAATACGCCAGCAGTAGGTGATGATCATATCAAACATCCACAAGCTGCAAGCGGTCTGCTAAACGTAACGGCCACCCGGGTATTGAGCGATCAGAAAATCAACAAGTAAGCCTGCTCACACTCCAGCGAATCCAATCAGTAACACTACCGTACAGTCCGGTCTCTTCGTCTGATATGTCGCATATCTCGTTTAGGGGTGGTAAACGTCATACCCCAGTAACTCGATAAGTCGTGTCGATATGAGTCCCATAACGGGTTGAGAAACTACTGATAACACTTACCAGTATATCTCTGAAGCAGCCTTGGCCAAGGACTTTCTGTTGTAGCCAATCGAGCACAGCGCAACATCAACTCCCAATACCGGGAGAGACGAAACCCCGCCTATCGCTCATTGCCTCCATGTGACTTGGGACTGTACCCAAAAGCCACCATTTTGCACTTTCTCTTGAACGTGGTAAGGTGGAAATCAAAGCACAGTAGCAATCACACAAGACTCTATGACGATCTCGGGTCTACAGACAAACATGTACCAGTGTCACCAGAGAACTGCCATCTGACGTTAGGTATAATACCATCTGAGAGTTCTCGGTGAGTCCGTTCAGTATACCCAGTCTCCACTGAGCACCCGAATACTGTTTCTGATGTCAAACACCAATGGATATGGGATCATCCATCGCCCATCTACATGGGTCGAGAAGTTATACGCTAGTCTACTCTGGTATATCGATACCCTGTCTCGATACACCCTCGACTAGGAACATTTGAAGGATGTACTTAACGACTACACTGTCCTTACTAGTATGATCTGCATCATAGTCCTGGTAGTCAAGTACTTATCCTAAGAGCTTTATCAACTTGTAACATATAGACAATCAGTGTACATGTTAAGATAAAGAGCAACCAGATAGCATACTATCACGTCGAGCAAGAAAGTCCTCCATATATATGTCCAAGCATCCACTACAATATACATCGTATGTACAGTAATGGCATCTAGGGCATACATATCACTAACATGTAGCTGGAACATCTTCCAGTTCTACCTCTTTGCCACTAATTTCTTTTTCAAGAAATTCCTTTTCTAAAACGGTGGCATGCCGAGAAACAAACACCTTTTTCTCATCGGTGTGGTAGAAGATATACCCTTGCAAATGTTTGGGATATCCAATAAATTTACACAGAACCGACCTTGTCTCGAGCTTTTCCGAATTTTGTGTTTTCACATATGCCCGACAACCCCACATTTTAACATAATTAAGAAATGGTCTCATTCCTTTCCATATCTCATATGGAGTGGTTGGCACGGATTTGGAGGGAACCATATTCAATAGGTCTGCAGTTGTCTCCAGTGCATAACCCCAAAAGGAAATAGGTAACTCGGCGGTACTCATCATAGAGCGCATCATATCTAATAGGGTATGATTCCTCCGCTCCGATATACCGTTGTGATGTGGTGTATACGGAGGAGTAAGCTAAGAGAGAATCCCATTATCTTTTAGATAGTCACGGAATTCCGTGCTCAAGTATTCTCCTCCTCGATCAGATCGAAGGATTTTAATACTTTTACCCGTTTGGTTCTATACTTCGCACTTATATTCCTTGAATTTCTCAAAAGCTTCAGACTTGTGTTTCAACAGGAACACATGTCCGAATCTTGAGAGATCATCGGTGAATGTAATGAAGTACGAGGAACCATTCCTGGCATGTGTAGATATAGGACTGCATACATCACCATGTATTAGTCCTAAGAGTTCAGTATCTCTTTCTCCGTGTCCATTAAACAGATTTTTGGTCATTTTGCCTTTGAGACATGACTGGCAAGTTTCATAAGATATAAATTCAAACTGATTCAAATATCCATCCTTATGTAACTTAGCTAGTCGTGTCGTATTGATATGACCTAGTCTACAATGCCACAAGAAAGATTCATTCATTTCTGAACTTTTTCTCTTGTGTGTGTTCTGTATGTTAAGAACTGTATTTTGATTTAGAATATATAAACCATTACATAACGTACCAAGCCCAATCAACACTGGATTTAGGAAAATTTTCATAACATTTTTTTCTACTATAAAGTTATATTCTTCTTTATCTAATAAAGAAATCAATTTTAAATTGCATATCAAAGATGGTACATAATAACGGTTGTTCAAGATCAATGTATTCCCATTTGGTAATACAAGGTGATATTTACCAACTGCTTTGGCTGCAACATTTGCACCATTCCCTACTTTTAGATAATGATCATCTTTTCCCGGTTCCCTATCTTTCTTTAGCACATATAACATATTACAAATGTGGGATCCTTCTCCGGTATCTAATATCCAGGACGTAGAGTATACTGAAAAACAATTCTCGGTAATGAACACACCCAAAAAAGATGCATCAACATACTCATTCCTCATTCCGATCGCGTAGGAATCCGGATATTTCCTTATTTCCTGCTCAGACTTATAACAATTATAAGATAAAGCGGAACCAATGTTCCCCAGCTCAGTATAGCAAGCGGGTTCGGTCAATACATCAATATTACTATCTTGATTAAGGCGTGTCATGGTCGCTACCTGAAGAGAGAGAGAGAAGAAAACAGTTTATCGTATGCTCTTGCAAGATTAGATTGGTTATTATCTTATCTAATCAAGATGGCTCCCACTGTTTTTATCAAATCTTCCTTTAAAGCCTAAAAGGTAAGACTAGCCGGGATTAATTACACCTTACAAGTTCGCTAACCGGTCAGCCAGGCCAGTGTCGGTACTTTGAGGGAGGTTCCTCATGCTTTCGCACGGACCTAATTAAAATAAACCTCGTTTTTCCATAGGCATAACCCCGTTGACACTTTTCTAGACACATATTGGATTAGCTAAATGTAATGTGCAAAACTCCCCCAGGAGTAACTCTTACTCGCAGTCGGTATCGGGATCCAACTATCTCATAGAAGGTATGCAATCTCATTGCAAATTTCAACACTTGAAATTCCTTATAATGTTTTTTGCACCTAGCGTCCTATGACCTTGACGCGGGCCAACAAACCATAGTCCGCTAGTCAAGTTCAACCCGTACATTTCGTGATTGAATTAAACCCACCCGCACAACCCTTGACACAGGCCAACAAAGTCGCATGACTACCCTAATCCAATCGCATCACATGCTGCAGATAAGCACTAATTAGGTATCGCATACTACGCCTTGACACGGGCCAACAAACGTAGCAAGAATACTAAATAGTACTTATCTGAAATGACGGAGGGCTATGACAGATTTTTAAGAAAACCTTTTGCGTAATAAACTTGATATCGTTGTAGAATCGAGTGATTTAGAAAAGGAGCGGTTTAAGCCCCGCTTTTAAAATCGAGTTTTTCAAAATAAACTGAGTGGGTGTAGCATATACTAGATTCTGCTAAAGATGTCACTCCCGGTGAAGAGATCTAGGCTTTTTCCTCATCGAATGAGGTGTTGGATATTCATCAAGGAATACCACTATGCAAAGCAAGAACTAGAGCTACCTTTTTGAAAATTTGATTCCACAACATCATTAGGTTTCTTTCCTTTTCATTAATCTCATTAATTAAGTCCCATCATTTATGCAACCTAAGCATCACAGATAAAGAAATGAAAATACAACGTATGCTTATGCCATCCGCATTTGCCACGGGGTCCCGTCATGAATCGTTAGGTTAGTTAACTAACGGCAAAGCGGGGGCAGGACTAGCGCGGATCCAAAACATAAGCAATGTCTATTATATATCATATATATAATAGAAAGCATTCGTCTCATACAGTTATATGATCTCATCACAGAACATTGCAGCAGAAGTCAACATATGAAATGTTGGATATACTAGAAGGTCTGTGTTTTAAATCAAGCCAGTAAAAAATCATGGATTCCACGGTCGTGATGAATAGCCAAACCCACATCCCTAGACCCCTACGAGAGAGGCAAGCAACCCCGCCAATTCTAGAGTTAGGAAACCCGGTCTCGACTCCTCGAGATGGCCTCCCACTAGACTCTAGAACCCGGTTACTTGTGCTCCCCGCCTTGGGTCTATCCTAATGCGGAAAAGTAAATAATATACATCAATGGTGACATCATCCTCAACCCAGAAGCATCCCAATAAAAGAATATCACATACAAATTTTTACATGAATGAAAATGAAAAACTCTCATCTCACACAAAAACCCCCGGCTATTCAAACATGACAATCCAATATAACATATCACAGCAACACATAATAGCACATGTCATCAACGTAAGTAAATATGCGTATCCCAATTGTCGTTGACGTATAGCAACGAAACCGGCGATACACCACATATTACACTTACGTTCGCAAAAAAGAAATGAAAACTACAATAATTGGAATCCGAAACCACCTTAGACATTATAAAGCCGAAATATCACATACTTCAGATTTCATTCCTAACCATATAAATTCCTTAGATATCATAAATCCGGAATATCACATATTCAGAATTTCATGCCTAACGATATAAACCCGGCATTTTAGTCTCAAATTGAAACACTTTTCAATATCCAGTCAGGCAATTTAATAAGAATCCCAATGAATGATCGAATGCTCGTCAGAAACATTAGTAGACGGCCACACCCCCGATGCCGTCAACGAAGCGCACTTAGGTGGAACACCGCGGCACCCGAACAGATGCTTTTGACTACGGGGTTCTCCTACAGTCACTTGGTCGGGTGTAATATTTCAGAAAAATAAAATATTATTTTTGGGAATTTTTATAATTAAATAATAAATATATGAATATTTTAATAGTGCGGTATAATTAAATACCGATAAATTGGGAAAATATTTGGAATTTTTTTTGAAATTACTGAAATGAGAATATTTTATGTGATTTAAGCAAATTATAACTTTTTATAATTAATCATATTCATTTTTAAAGCTAATCGCGATTAAATATGTTAATCGTGCATTAAGCCGGTTTTGTGCACATAACATGCACCATATCACATTTTTATACTTATGAATTTTGTTAACAATGACATTTTGCTTTTGGATTTTCATTTGGGTTTACAAATAAAAGAAAATAAAAGAAAATAATAAAGAAAGAGAGATGGACAAGAGAGAGAGGTGAGGGGTCAACCCAAGCCCATGGCTCCTTGTCCTTTCATTGTTTCTTCTTCATTTCTCTCCCTTCTCTTCTCTCATGGCAGCACCCCATCTCCACCTCCTCTTCATCCTCTCAAAAAAACACCAAAACAACCTCAAAACCTCATCACCACTTCATTAAAAATGTGCACGGGCTCACAAGCTACACTTTGGACCAAGAAAGTTTGCATTTTGGGCACTTGGGCAATTCAAGAAAATTCTTGAGTTGCCAAATGAGGTAATTATTTCACATTAAGTGTAGTATTTCATTTTCTTTAGCCTCTTTTCAAGTTTAAAACCGATTTAGTGAAGTTTTGTGAACTTAGAAAATTCCTAGAAGAGGGTTGTTGGATTCTTAAGTTGTGATGTTGTTTATGAGTGTATTAGTGACTAGGAAATACCCCTAAGTGCTAAAAACCCAGACCAAACTTGAAGTAAAACCTGAAAACCCAAAACTGAAACTATTCATGTCGGTTTTGTGAGAATTTAGTGGGTGCAGGGAAATCTGGAGTGATCCGTGGCCATTACTAGATGAGCAAACAATACCAGACACTCTTTTCGACCAATATGAGACCACCATGATCAAACGACACCCCAACTCCCCACCATAACCGAGCTCGCCGGATTTTAAGGGCTTGGGGCTGGCCACATTGATGAGTTGGGTGCCCAGGTTGCTTCTGTAGGTCATATACCCTATATACTTCACCCCAGTATTGTTTGTGCACCTTGTTTTCACCTTAGACAAAATCTGGGACTAAATTCATGGGTTGCTATTTTGATTCGGAGTTATATTTTTCGTATTTTGGATTCTGCAATTTAGTATTTGTGTTTTACCTCGATCACTTGACGTTTGTACGTCGAAATTGAGTGTTATTTGGTTGATTTGCGAGAGCAGGCTATAGGTTTTGACCTATGTGAGATACGTATGTCGTTTTGGCTTTAAATTGGATTTTAATGCGGCACAATACGTTATGATGTGTAGGTACCCCACGAGGACTTCGTGACGACAAGCAAGCGAGTGGCAACGTCGGCATCGGCAAACAAAGATCAATGTGAGTAGATATATATCTACGGGGGAAGTCGGGTGGATGGCGTATAGCACCCCGCAGTTCGTAGTGTAGCTTATGTTATGTTATACATTTACATATGTGTTGTGAATTTGGATGATTAACAAGTAGGATCTTAGAAGATCATGGGGTAAATGTTGGTGTATTTGGAAGATAGTGTCATGGTTAATTTCTTAGTCGCGAACCATAGAATAGGTTTGCACACACGCACACACACACCCGTGCATGCATTATTATTATTACTTTGCGTATATGGGGATACGTATACACACACACACACACACATAGGTATGGGATTAGGCATATATATATATATATAATGAGGATAGTGGATGATATTTGGAGATGAGTCGATGAGATTGGGCATGATGCCACGAGATCGGTGATATATTTTGATTCGTATTATAAGATACGACTTGAGATTTTAGCGGACCTTAGGCATGTGTTTTCATACACGTATATATATGCAGATGGTATCAGTTTGTACTAGACTTAGATCAGTACCCTCAGTTCATGAGATATGATGATAAGGATACCAGATAATTGATGAGATAAATATGATGTTCGACCCGTATCCAGATTGGGATGTCGTACGATTGGTTTACCGTACGAGCTTTTTATTGATGATAGATCCGCACTCTTGACTCGAGGATGTCATGTTATATATTGTATCGTATGTGATACTATTGAGGCGGGATCACCGACTATTATATTTATATGGATCGACTCAGATTTAGGTTGTTTTCTTATCTTTTCGATTAGCCTATTAGTTTAGTCCTGTAGTTTATTTGTAGATGTTAGACTAGACTCGAGTCATACCTATTTCAAAAACTAACGAATCGTGAGTATTTTAAAGACAGGCCAAGGGATACTACGGATATTTTCAAAGGATGTACTTTTTCATAAAAACACCGTAGCCCTATTTTCTAAACACCACGATTCGTGCAACTTTCAAATACTAAAAACTGTATAACTCGTATATAGGAATGTATATTTCTTTATTGCTGCATTATTATTCATTTACCATTTATTCTGCTGCTTGCATTGCATTGCATGCTTATATGTTATTGTCACATTCCATTGTGCATATGACATATAGCATATCTGTATACCTACATGCTTACACATATGCATTGACATACTTACATGCTAATTACCCATATACCTATATGGTATTGTACCATTAGTGATAGGTATTTACACATATGAGATATAGCTACATGTTCACCTTTATATGATGTTGTATGGATTTGGAGAATTTAGGAACCACATGATATATTTTATAACTTGTTGCAGTTAAATAGCGATTTTTCCTTATATGCTCATATTACTGTTTCATGTTGCATATATATTATATCCATGGATTTCGCATTGAGATATGGTTTTCATCTGATATTTTCTGGATTGTTTTACTCCTGTGTATATATACCAGTGGTATGGGACGCTGATTTATATATGTATACCCATCGTGTGTGTGTGTATATATATATCAGTGGTATGGGACATTGATATATATATATACACCGACATCATATATCATCATAATGGTATATCCAAATATACTTATTCACTATATGAGAGGGGCCTGTGTGCTCGGGGCCTATGTGCTCGACATGAGAGAGGCCTATGTGCTCGGGGCCTATGTGCTTGATATGAGAGGGGTTTATATGCTCGGGGCCTATGTGCTCGATATGAGAGGGGCCTATGTGCTCGATATGAGAGGGGCCTATGTGCTCGATACTGGATATTGGATATATGAGATTTACTTGATATTGGGATATTGAGATATATATTTTGTGTCGATGCTTGACACTGATTTTCTGATGATTTCATTAATGATACTTAAATGTTTATACAGAAACCTCATTATATTAAGAAAACGGTTTTCACATTCATGATGTCTTCTGTTTTCATTTTACCGTATTCATACCTCATTTTACGATATTTTGCTACCTGAGGCACTGACACGAGCACATGGGATTACACTTATGTTTAGATGGTTACCCTTGCCTTTTTATTATGCTTCAGACTTTATCATATTGAGGATATTTATATATTACTGATCGTTTGACCTAGGATTGAGTCATATATTCGATTTCTGCTCTGTCATGTTTTCTACTCATGAGTTGGCAACTCACCCCCGTTGTGCCACAGTTCTTGCAGGTCTTGCCGTATAGGTTTCATTGCGGCTTTCTAGCACACTGCTTCCTTTCTGGGTGATTGCTTGTTAGGTGGGTGCACTTGCATCGTGACCACCATTGTACCATTTATTTATATTAAGTTGTATCTAGTAAAACTCCATCAACCAGACAGTATTATTTATTAGATTTAGAAGACCAGTTGTTTATTATTTCAACCATAGAGTCGCGCTTGTATTATTATGGGTTTTCTTGATGTTTTGAGTTTCCTTTTTAGTTTTTATCCTCGCCCTTCGGCGTTGTATATTATATTGCTTGCATGGTTGTGACCTTCAATTGACGAAGAACTAGCCCCCGCTTGGGGATGACTTTTATCGTTGTGCATATATTATTCATGTTGTACCCCGTTTGGGGCCAGTATGTACAAAGGAAACGCTGCCGAAATTTTCAGAAAAGACTTGGGATTTTAAAAATGCATACTTCGGCTTATGTTTTTAAAAACCACTTGTTTTATAACATGTTTTCTACACTTCTTCTTTAAAAATGGTTTAGACTTCTGGCCTTTTGACTTACTTGAATTAGATGGGGTCCTATAGACTTCATATGATTCAAGGGCCAGTCACGTACTATTTTGGGTCGTGACAAAGTTGGTATTAGAGCGCTAGGTTTAACCTTGGTTCGAGTCTATGTTTGATTATGCGGAGTCTAGGGCGTATATATATTCGGAACCTAGGCTTGACCTTACGGAACTTAGACTTGGTCGAGGGGGTATTAGACCCGAACTTTCGTCGCGTAAGTTGACCTTGGTTGATGGAGTAGGTGACTTAAGAAGAGTGACGCACCGTGTGTATGTTTCGCGGCATACTTACGATACGCTACTCCGCTTAGGGAGCCCTAGGATGTACATTTCATTGCACAGTATTATATTCATTCCTGATCTATCCTCATCATTATCGGTTTATGGTTGTTGCTGTCACGATTTCACAGGCAGAGAGAGCTACGGCTAGAGTTGCGTCAGCACGAGCTCATTACGGACGAGGACTGACCAGGGCATGATTTCAGGGACATACGATTGCATAGAGCCGTCGTGTTATTGTGTTTTCGCGCCATAAGCGTTTGATGGATCGCTTTTACGAGATTTCTCAGACGTGCAGATCAGCACCAGAGAGTTGGGCTACCGCTAGAGGCTAGCCAGAATGTGATGACCATCGAAGCACCGATTATACTTGATGATTGAGGCACTGTTCAGCGTGCGAATGAATGAGCCAGTTGCTGCTACGAATAACGAGATATCGCCCCAGATGTTGAAGCTAATGCCGCACGAGTAACACTTCGAGATATGATAGAAGATCGCTAGTCACCAAAGATGAAGGACTAGGACATGTGTTCGTTGCCTACCCTGATGCGAAGTCATCAGATTGATTGATTCCAGTTAGAGACGACTTCAAGCAGGTACGTTGAGAGTCGATGGAGACGATCGAATGTCAGAAACCCATTTTTCCAAGTTTAAAGTTTTCGAAAAAACATGCAAGTAATTCCGTGGACCCTCTAGAAGAATGAAACCGTAACTCGACATAATGACCATGGGAATGCTTTTAAACCTTAGGGTTGGCAGCAGTTCCGCAGTGCCATTAGTAAGGCTTGGGTTTGCCCTTCTACGGTTGGTCCACATGTATTGTGGCATGTATTGAAATATTATTAAACTGTACCCCAGATGTTGAGCTCTTGGGGGATTATTGAACTTTGAAAAATCGATCGAAGGGTTCGACGTCATTCGGATATTATGTGATGGGATACATTGCTTGGGAGACTCCAGATACGAGTATAGCCATTGGAGCACAGTCCATGCAGCCACGAGGAGACGAGTCCGAAGCAGTCGACAATAGAGAAAAGTGGAGTAAGAGGTTCGTACGAGATCTTGATGAGATGACGTTCCACTCCGCCGACATCAGATGTGTGATACGCATGCAGAGGTGTTGTATATGGATATATCTTCCAGATGGAGTCGCGATGAGTATGCAGCCGTTCCGGAATAAGAAACAGATATAGTAAAGGACGATGACTTCCGAGCAGCTCGGCAAAAACGAGATTTGGGAGAGACTTCGACAAAACCTTTTTGGAATATTATACAAGAAGACTTGGACCCAGGAGTGGTCATTTTACGCACACCCAGCAGGCCAGAGTTCGGCACCGTCGACGAGACATGTTATGAGTGACCATGATAGTTGGCCAGAGATCTTTAGAGGATGTGCCAGAGCGGACTGCTTCCATTATCATTTCCATATTGGACCGTTGAGCTAAGGAGCTATGCACTTAGCAATCTACAGTGAGAGACGAGATCCTAAGGGCACCAGACGACAGGCCACGAACAGTAGGCAAGTAGATATCTTGCTCTGCTAGTATTGGATGCACCGGCACCTTCTCAACTTTGAAGGAAGGAAATATCGACGACAGTGTTTACAATCTGGGATTTGGTGATTCGAATACCACGCATCCGTCATTTTTGGATTTCGGTATTTTGGACGATTTGTTTGCATGATTGAGATTTTTGTACACTACGGTTGCACTTGACTTCGATTTGATGTCAGTCGAGAGGTTGATTTTGATTTCATGCCTATGATATGCATATGATTTGACTTGTGCTTTCGGCATAGTTTTCATGCACTTTTAATGTTTTGATTTGATTTCGTGCACTCTGTGCGCTTGATTTGGATTCTTGCGCATACTTGGGCGCTTGATGCGATTTTGGTGCACGCCGGATGCACTAGATTGAGATTTTTCGTGCATATTAGATGCACCTGATATTGCTGTCAGGCATACCCGTTGCCCTTGACAGGTGTTTCATGCACACCCGTTGCACTTATGTTTTGTTTCTGTGCACATGAAGGGCACATTTGTTGATTTTGATTTCCATGCGCACCAGACACACGTGGCATTCATATATACATTTTGGATTGATTTCTTTTGGAGCAGTATGTTTTTATGATATTTACTATTTGGTGTAGTAGCCGAGTAGGACTAGTCAGAGACAGTAGCTAAATATACTTTTGCATGCATTGATAGTTATCGAAGGGATTTCCAAAAAAATGCTATAGCCTCAGTATTTACCTACGTGTCCGAGATGACACGAAACTTTTTACTAAGGAAACCCTTCTAAATTATTTTTTCAAACGGCGAGACGTGCATATTAAACAAAGGGTATATATGGATATAGTTATTTTCTTACAATAGACGTCCGCCACTGTGCAGTGATACGCACATCGCACATTGACTTAAAAAAAGAAAAAAGGGGTTTGGCATGCATTTCTTCAGATGTTTTGATGAGTTTACACCAACGCGTACTATGTACGTGTTATAGTTTTGATGTATATCATGTTGGTTTTTGTTTTGGGCTTTGACATTGGTGTCTTCACCATAACTCTGATGATTGCGGGACGGTTGACAGAGTTTTGATTTTGAGTTATCTGCTCATTGTCATGCGCATGCATTGCGCTACGATGTGTTTTATGTATTTGTGATTTCGGAGCCCCTACGACTTGAACTTTTTACTGAAATGTTTTAGTATTGAGGGGTTTAAATTTAAATTCGGGGACCGAGTTTCTTTAAGGGAGAAGACTGTAACATTTCAGAAAAATAAAATATTATTTTTGGGAATTTTTATAATTAAATAATAAATATATGAATATTTTAATAGTGCGGTATAATTAAATACCGATAAATTGGGGAAAAAATTGGAATTTTTTTTGAAATTACTGAAATGAGAATGTTTAATGTGATTTAAGAAAATTATAACTTTTTATAATTAATCATATTCATTTTTAAATCTAATCGCGATTAAATATCGCTAATCGCGTTTTAAGCCGGTTTTATGCACATAACATGCACCATATCACATTTTTATACTTATGCATTTTGTTAACCATGACATTTTGCTTTTGGATTTTCATTTGGGTTTACAAATAAAAGAAAAGAAAACAAAACAAAAGAAAATAATAAAGAAAGAGGGATGGGCAAGAGAGAGAGGGGTGAGGGGTCAACCCAAGACCATGGCTCCTTGTCCCTTCATTGTTTCTTCTTCATTTCTCTCCCCTCTCTTCTCTCATGGCAGCACCCCATCTCCACCTCCTCTTCATCCTCTCAAAACAACCTCAAAATCTCATCCCCACTTCATTAAAAATGTGCACAAGCTCACAAGCTACACTTTGGACCAAGAAATTTTGCATTTTTGGCACTTGGGCAACTCAAGAAAATTCTTGAGTTGCCAAATGAGATAATTCTTTCACATTAAGTGTAGTATTTCATTTTCTTTAGCCTCTTTTCAAGTTTAAAACCGATTTAGTGAAGTTTTGTGAACTTAGAAAATTCCTAGAAGAGGGTTGTGGGATTCTTAAGTTGTGATATTGTTTATGAGTGTATTCGTGACTAGGAAACACCCCTAAGTGCTAAAAACCGAGACCAAACTTGAAGTAAAACCTGAAAACCCAAAACTGAAACTATTCATGTCAGTTTTGTAAGAATTTAGTGGGTGCAGGGAAATCTGGAGTGATCCGGGGCCATTACTAGATGAGCAAACAATACCAGAGACTCTTTTAGATCAATATGAGACCACCAAGACCAGACGACACCCCAACTCCCCACCATAACCGAGCTCGCCAGATTTTAGGGGCTTGGGGCCGGCCACATTGATGAGTTGGGTGCCCAGGTTGCTTCTGTAGGTCATATACCCTATATACTTCACCCCAGTATTGTTTGTGCACCTTGTTTTCACCTTAGACAAAATTTAGGACTAAATTCATGAGTTGCTGTTTTGATTCAGAGTTATATTTTTCGTATTTTGGATTATGGATTTTAGTATTTGTGTTTTACTTCGATCACTTGACGTTTGTATGTCGAAATCGAGTGTTATTTGGTTGATTTGCGAGAGCAGGCCATAGGTTTTGGCCTATATGAGAAACGTGTGTCGTTTTGGTTTTAAATTGGATTTTAATGCGGCACGATACGTTATGGTGTGTAGATACCCAACGAGGACTTCGAGACGACAAGCAACCGAGTGGCGACGTCGGCATCGATAAACAAAGATCAATGTGATTAGATATATATCTACGGGGAAATCTGGTGGATGGCGTATATCACCCCCGCAGTTCGTAGTGTATCTTATGTTATATTATACATTTACATATGTGTTGTGAATTTGGATGATTAACAAGTAGGATCTTAGAAGATCATGGGGGTAAATGTTGGTGTATTTGGAAGATAGTGTCGTGGTTAATTTCTTAGTCGTGAACCATAGAATAGGTTTGCACACACGCACACACACACCCATGCATGCATTATTATTATTACTTTGCGTATATAGGGATACGTATATATATATATACACACACACATAGGTATGGGATTAGGCATATATATATATATATATATATATATATATATATACGTTCACCTATACATGGATAATGAGGATATTGGATGATATTTGGAGATGAGTCGATGAGATTGGGCATGATGCCACGAGATCGGTGATATGTTTTGATTCGTATTATGAGATACGACTTGAGATTTTAGCGGGCCTTAGGCGTGTGTTTTCATACACGTATATATAAGCAGATGGTATCAGTTTGTACTAGACTTAGATCAGTACCCCCAGTTCATGAGATATGATGATTAGGATACCAGATAATTGATGAGATAAATATGATGTTCGACCCGTACCCAGATTGGGATGCCGTATGATGGATTTACCGTACGAGCTTTTTATTGATGATAGATCCGCACTCCTGACTCGAGGATGTCATGTTATATATTGTATCGTATGTGATACTATTGAGACGGGATCACCGACTATTATATTTATATGGATCGACTCAGATTTAGGTGGTTTCCTTATCTTTTCGATTAGCCTGTTAGTTTAGTCCTGTAGTTTACTTGTAGATGTTAGACTAGACTCGAGTCATATCTATTTCAAAAACTAACGAATCGTGAGTATTTTAAAGACAGGCCAAGGGATACTACGGATATTTTCAAAGGATGTACTTTTTCATAAAAACACCGTAGCCCTATTTTCTAAACACCACGATTCGTGCAATTTTCAAATACCAAAAAACTATATGACTCGTATATAGGAATGTATATTTCTTTATTGCTGCAATATTATTCATTTACCATCTATTCTGCTGCTCGCATTGCATTGCATGCTTATATGTTATTGATTCATATTCCATTGTGCATATGATATATAGCATACATGTATACCTATATGCTTACACATATGCCTTGACATAATTACATGCTAGTTACCAATATACCTTTATGGTATTGTACCATTAGTGATAAGTATATACACATATGTGATATAGCTACATGTTCACCTTTATATGATATTGTATGGATTTGGAGAATTTAGGAACCGCATGATATATTTTATAACTTGTTGCGGTTAAATATCGATTTTTCCTTATATGCTCATATTACTATTTCATGTTGCATATATATTATATCCATGGATTTCGCATTGAGATATGGTTTTCATATGATGTTTTCTGGATTGTTTTACTCCTGCGTATATGTACTAGTGGTATGAGACGTTGATATATATGTATACCTATCGTATATATATATCAGTGGTATGGGACGCTGATATATATATACACCGACATCATATATCATCATAATGGTATATGCAAATATACTTATTCATTATATGGAGGGGCCTATGTGCTCGGGGCCTATGTGCTCGACATGAGAGCTCGGGGCCTATGTGCTCGATATGAGAGGGGCTTATGTGCTCGAGGCCTATGTGCTCGATATGAGAGGGGCCTATGTGCTCGATATTGGATATTGGATATATGAGTTTAACTTGATATTGGAATATTGAGATGTATAATTTGTGTCGATGCTTGACACTGATGTTTTGATGATTTCATTGATGATACTCAAATGTTTATACAGAAACCTCACTATATTAAGAAAAGAGTTTTCTCATTCATGATGTCTTCTGTTTTCATTTTACCGCATTCATACCTCATTTTACGATATTTTGCTACCTGAGGCACTGATACGAGCACATGGGATTACACTTATATTTAGATGATTACCCTTGCCTTTTTATTATGCTTCAGACTTTATCATATTGAGGATATTTATATATTACTGATCGTTTGACCTAGGATTGAGTCATACATTCGATTTCTGCTCTGTGATGTTTTCTACTCACGAGTTGGCAATTCACCCCCGTTGTGCCACAGTTCTTGCAGGTCTTACCGTACAGGTTTCATTGCGGCTTTCTGGCACACTGCTTCCTTTCCGGGTGATTGCTTGTTAGGTGGGTTCACTTGCATCATGACCACCATTGTACCATTTATTTATATTCAGTTGTATCTAGTAAAACTCCATCAACCAGACTGTATTATTTATTAGACTTAGAAGACCAGTTGTTTATTATTTCGACCGTAGAGTCGCGCTTGTATTATTATGGGTTTTCTTGATGTTTTGAGTTTCCTTTTGAGTTTTTATCCTCGCCCTTCGGCGTTGTGTATTAATTTGCTTGCGTGGTTGTGACCGTCAATTAACGAAGAGCTAGCTCCCGCTTGGGGATGCCTTTTATCATTGTGCATATATTATTCATGTTGTACCCCGTTTGGGGCCAGTATGTACAAAGGAAACTCTGCTGAAATTTTCAGAAAAGACTTGGGATTTTAAAAATGCATACTTCGGCTTATGTTTTTAAAAACCACTTGTTTTATAACATGTTTTCTACACTTCTTCTTTAAAAATGGTTTAGACTTCTGGGCTTTTGGCTTACTTGAATTAGATGGGGTCCTATAGACTTCATATGATTCAAGGGCCAGTTACGTACTATTTCGGGTCGTGACATCGGGGCTATGGGGCGTGTCTATCCAGTAGTGTTATCCGGCGAACATTCGCGTACTATACGAGATTCCGATGGAGTTTTGATCCGAATCAAAACCACGCGGCAACCGATAAAAAGAGACTAAATTGCTAGATTCACAAAATTCTAATTAGTTTTCACAAAACTAAATATTGTGGATTCCAAATATTGTATCACAAATCACAGATATCTAGACGATGTTAAACATTTCGATCGATTTATCAAACACCGAAAATTCCCAGAGACTTCAACACTTGAGTCACACTTAAAAATACACAGAATGTGCCACATGTACCTACGGATCATCACAATATGGCACGTTCCCTGCCTCACCAACGGCGCCGCGGAACCGCGGCTAAACCCATGGTTTAGTCACCGTTGCGCGGCTATTTGGTTGAGTTGGGCCATCGTTTTTCTTGAGGATCCATACAAAACCCTGCATAATTTTCTGGTAATTTTTAATCTGGAAAAATCCAAGATTTGAATTTTTTTTCCAGAGAATGGGAAAAGTTTGGGTTTCGATGTTCGATCGAACACTTTAACTTCGTATAGGCCACTCCTAATGCCCTAGCTTGGCTCTGATACCACTGCTGGGTTCGCTTAGCACCCTCGCTGTCACAACCCGAAATGGCACGTGACTGGCACTTGAATCATATGAAATCTATAGGACCCCATCTAATTCAAGTAAGCCAAAAATCCCAGAAATCTAAACCATTTTTAATGAAAGTGTTTTATTAAAATAAGCCGAATATACGTTTTTAAAACATCAAGTCTTTTCTGAAAATTTCGACAGAGTTTCCTTCGTAAATACTGGCCCTAAACGGGTACAACAAGCACAATATATATAAAAAGGCATCCCCAAGCGGGAGCTAGCTCTTCGTCAAAAGATGGTCACAACCACGCAAGCAATATAATATACAACACCGAAGGGCGATGATCAAACTCAAAAGGAAACTCAAATCAGCAAGAAACCCATAATAATATAACACGCGACTCTAAGGTCGAAATAATATACACTGGTCTCTATGTCGAATAAATAATACAATCTGGTTGATAGAGTTTACTAGATACAACTGAAATAAATAAAAGTACTATAGTGGTCACGATGCGAGTGAACCCACCTACCCAAGCAATCACCCGGAATGAAGTAGTGTGCCATCAAAGCCGCCAAGGGGAAAAACCTGTATGGCAAAACCTGCAAGAAAGTATGGCACAACGGGGGTGAGTTGCCAACTCGTGAGTAGAAAACATCACCGAGTAGAAATCGTATGTATGACTCAATCCTAAGTCAATACGATCAATATATATATCCTCAATATGATAAGGTCTGAAGCATGAAAAGGTGGCAAGGGTAAACATCTATACATAAGTGTAATACCAAGTGCTCATGTCAGTGCCTCAGGTAGCAACATATCATAAATATGAGGTATGAATGCATAAATGAAAACCGAATGCATCTAAATGTGGAAACCGTTTTCTTATTATATAGTGAGATTTCTGTATATAAAATTGAGATATCATCAATGAAATCAACATAAAACGGTATCTAGCATCGACACAAAAATATATATCTCGCTGTCTCAATATCTAGGGCTTCGGCTATCCGGACTGGCCCTGGGCTCCGGCTATCCGAACTGGCCCAAACTCCGATCGGTATCCTCTGGATATCCGACGAGTCACAATGAAGTCACCGGTCGGTAGTGTTCCCCTGCCAGGCTCAACGCTATCATCTACGACCTTCTCGTCCCAGGGTACCGCACCGGGTCCACCATGCACCCACAGACGGTTTCTTCTCCTCCTCGAATCGGGTGTATGATATCGCTCAAGAGCCGAGAAAACTCATGGTGGACACTTCTCAAATCGTATCATGAGAAAACCGCAACTTTCATTTTTAAAATGATAATAAGTTATAAAATCCTTGCGGTTTCTCCAAATCCATAAATCTCATGGAAATCCGAAATCCCAATCTCAAATATAAATAAACAATGAATTCTAAAATATTGGGCTCCGGCAATCCAGACTGGCCCTAATAATAATGCATGAAAATGAATGTATAATTATGCATGACAATCACAGAAATAAATGCAACGTCTAGGCTATCACAATAATACTATATCGAAACTATCAGCTAACAAGCGATATCAATGAGTTAATATTCTCTACAGTGTACGTGGCATGGCAATTACCGATGATGATGTGTGTGAGCCGGCAAGCAGGTGTACGTGGAACATACGCATCATCGGTAATGGTGCTGGTGTTCTGACAGCATGATTTCAATAATAGCATTTGAAAACATAATATAAGCATGCAATGCGTTGCGAACAGCAAGAATATGCGGGAGCTGAATAATAAACACAACAATAAATAATCTACATTAATATATATGGGTCATACAGTTTGCCGTTTGAAACAACATGAATCATGGTGTTTAGAAAATAAGGCTACGATGTTTTTAAGAAAAGGTACGTCCTTTGAAATATCCGTAGAATCCCTTGGCCTGTCTTTAAAATACTCACGATTCGTTAGTTTTGAAATAGGTATGACCCGAGTCTAGTCTAACATCTACAAGTAAACTACTGGACTAAACTAACAGACTGATCGAAAGGGTAAGGAAAACCACCTAAGTCTGAGTCGATATATATATATATATAAATATATATATATATATATATATATATATATAATAGTCACTGATCCCGCCTCAATAGTATCACATATGATACAATATATAACATGACATTCTTGAGTCAAGAGTGCGGATCTATCATCAATAAATAGCTCGTACGGTAAATCCATCGTACGGCTTCCCAAATCTGGGTACGGGTCAAATATCACATTTATTTCATTATTCATCTGCTATCCTTTTCATCATATTTCATGATCTGGGGTACTGATCTAAGTCTAGTACATACTGATACCATCTATATATATGTATGCGAGTGTATGAAAACACAACGCCCAAGGACCTGCTATAACATCATGTCGTATCTCATAATACGAACCATATCACATCATCGATCTCATGGTATCATGCCTAATCTCATCGACTCATCTCCAAATACCATGTACTATCGTTATCATCCAAGTATATGTATACGTATATATACACACACACACACACATAGTCCCATACCTATGCGCGCGCGCGCGCGTGTGTGTGTACACATATCTCCATATACGCACAAGAAAATAATATGTATGCAAGTGAGTATGTGTGGGTGTATATAAACCTTATTCTAGGGTTCGCGACTAAGAAAGTAACTAAAGGCACTATCATCCAAGTACACTAAACTAACCCAAAATCATCTAAAACATGTCTAACTACATATATACATCTCATAATACATATGTGTGTGTGTGTGTGTCTATATATATATATATATATATATATATATATATATATATATATATATATCATAACGCATACGCGTTTTATATTATGAAACTGCGGGGGTGCTATACGCCATCCACCCGACTTTCCCAGTAGATATATATCTACTCACCTGATCCTCGCTTGCTGGAGTCGATGATGCCACGCTCATCCTCGTCGTCTCAAAGTCCATGTGGCGGTACCTACATATACACATATAGCATCGTAAACGGAAATCACGCACGAAAACCAAAATGTCGCACGAATTACACATAGGTCAAAACCTATAGTTTACGCATGCGAGAATAATCAAACAACTCCTGATACTGACGTACAAACATCACGTGACCAGGATAAAACAAAAATACCAAAACCCAATTCAGTAAAAGCCGCAAAACGAATTCAAAAACTTCATAAAACACTTCCAGATTTTACCCTATGTGAAATTAGCCAATTTTGCATATGTAAAGGGTCTATTTTACTCGAGATAAAGCCACAGAACAAACACGAGACCAAATGATCCTACCCTGGCTGCAATTTGCGGCCAGATTGATTAAATCTGCGTCCTGGCAAGGGAATTGGGGTCATGGATTTTGGGTATATGTTCTAGGTTGCCTGCTTATTTCTCTGTATTTGCTAAATATTTTTCAGGTGTCCCGGGTGATAACAGATACCAATATATCCTTACAGAATCCAAAATTTCCCGATATCGGGGATTCTAAGTTTATGAATTGGGGGTTTACTCACAGGTTTAGTTCAATATACAATCATTACAAAGGTTGCATGGTCTCTACTAACCTCAATTACACCTTCTCAATTCAAATCAAACCTTAACCCTTTCTAGGAATTTTCAAGCATCTCTAAACTATACAATATGGATTCTAAACAAGTATGGATGCTAAGGTGAATGCAATACTACTCTAATGGTGCAAGAATTACCTCATTTGGCAACTCAAGAAAATTCTTGAGTTGCCCCAAATGCTCAAAATCCATCCTTTCTTGGTCCAAAGTGCTTGCAGGGTGCTTGTGCATGTTTTTTGTGAATTGAAGATGATGTTTTGAGTTGCTTTGGGGTGTGTTGTGAGGTGATAGAGTGGGGAGGGAGAAAGGGCAGCAGCCATGGGGTTGAAGGAGGGAAAGATGAAAGTGAAATAATGAAGAGAACAAGGAAATGACCATGGTCAATGACCCCTCACCTCTCTCTCTCTCTTGCCCATACTTCTTATTCTAATCCCTTTTCTTTTCATTTCTTTTCTTTTCTTTTCTTTTCTTTTCTTCTCATTTCATTTTAAAACCAAAACCAAGAAAAAGAAAAAGAAAAGCCATGGTAGAAAAATGTTAAAAGTGTAATTTGACATGGTGCATGTCATGTGCACAAAACAAGCTTAATGCACGATAAGCGATATTTAATCGCGATCAGCATTAAAATTGTATATATTTAATTATAAAAATTCATAATTTGCTCAAATCTAATAAAACACCCTCATTTTAGTAATTTCTATAATTTTCCAATTATTTCCCAATTTACCGGTATTTAATTATACCGAAATATTAAAATATTCACAATATTTATTAATTAATTATAAAAATTCCCAAAAAAAATATTTTATTTTTCTGAAATGCTACAGTCTTCCCCCCTTAAAGAAATTCGGTCCCCGAATTTAAATTTAAACCCCTCAAATACTAAAACATTTCAGTAAAGTGATCCAGTCATCGGGGCTCCGAAATCATAAATACATAAAACATATCGTAGTGCAATGCATGCGCAAGAAAAATGAGCATATAACTCAAAATCACAACTCCGTCAAGCATCCCGCATTCATCGGAGTTATGGCGAAGACACCAATGTCAAGCCCAATACGAAAACCAACATGATATACATCAAACTATACATGTAAATATCGTTAAAACATCTGAAAGAAATGCATGCTAAACCTTTTCAAGTCGCTGTACGATGCATGTATCACTGCACAGTGGCGAACGTTTATTGTAATAAAATAACTCTATATACATATATCTATCTTTTGTTTAACATACGTCCCGCCGTTTGAAAACAATTTAGAAGGGTTTTCTTTATAACATGTTTCGTGTCATCTCGGACACGTAGGTAAATACTGAGACTATAGCTCTTTCTTCGGAAATCCCTTCGATAACTATCAATGCATGCAAAAATATGTTCAGGTATTGTTCTCGGACTAGTCCTGCTTAGCTACTATACCAAATAGTATATATCATAAAACATACTGCTCCAAAAGAAATCAATCCCAAAAATGTGTATATGAATGCCACGTGCGTCTGGTGCACACGGAAATCGAAATCCATGAATGTTCCATACATGTGCACAGAAACAAAATCTAAGTGCAACGAGTGTGTACGAAACACCTGTCAAAGGCAACGGGTGTGCCTGACAGCAATACCAGGTGCATCTAATATGCACGAAGAATCTCGATTTGCTGCATCTGGTGTGCACCAAAATCACATCAAGCGCGTCAAGTCTGCGCAAAATCCAACTTAAGTGCACAAGGTGCACGAAAACAAATATCGAGTATCACATTCGAAAACAACGGTATACAACACATCTCAATCCAAATCCAAATCAGGTATACCATGGTATATAATCTTACAACCATGTGCATCAGCGTGCACAAAATCGAATTAAAATACTAAAAGTGCATGAAAACTATGCCGAAAGCATAAATCAAATCACATGCATACCATTGGTATGAAATCAAATCAACATCTCGAATGACATCAAACCGAAGTCAAGTGCAACTGTGGTGCACAAAATCTCAATCATGCAAATAAATCGCTCAAAATACCAAAATCAAAGATGGCGAAAACATTCCCGCTCTAGCACATCCTCTATAGATCACTGGCCAACTGTCATAGTCACTCATAATATGTCTCGTCGACGATGCCGAACTCTTGCCTACTGGGTGTGAGTAATATGACCGATCCTGGGTCCAAGTCTTCTCGTATTGTATTCCAGAAAGGTTATGTTGAGGTCTCTCCTAAATCTCGTTTCTACCGAACTGCCCGGAAGTCATCATCCTTTATTAAATCTGTTTCTTGTTCCGGAATGGCTGCATACTCATCGCGACGCCTTCTGGAAGATATATCCATATACAACGCCTCTGCATGTGTATCACATCTCTGATGTCAGCGGAGTGGAACGTCATCTCATCAAGATCTCGTACGAACCTCTTGCTCCACTTTTCTCAAATGCCGACTGATTCGGACTCGTCTCTTCATGGCTGTATGGACTGTGCTCCAACGGCTATACTCGTATCTGGAGTCTCCCAAGCAATGTATCTCATCACATGATATCCGAATGACGTCGAACCTTTCGATCGATTTGTCAAAGTTCCATAATCCCCCAAGAGCTCAACATCTTGAGTACAGATTAATAGTATTCTAGTACATGCCACAGTATCTGTGGACCAACCGTAGAAGGGAAAACCCAAGCCTCATCAATGGCACCGCGGAACTGCTGTAAACCCTAAGGTTTCAGAGCGTTCTCATGGTCATTATATCGAGTTAGGGTTTCATTCTTCTAGAGGATCCATAGAATTACTTGCTTGTTTCTCCGAATACTTTAAACTTGGAAAATGGGCTTTTGACATTCGATCGTTTTCCTTCGACTCCCAACGTACCTGCGTGAAGTCGTCTCTAGCTAGAATCAATCAATCTGATGACCTCGCATCGGGGTAGGCAACGAATCACATGTCCTAGTTATTCCTCCATGGGTGAATAACGATCTTCTATCATATCTCTAAGTACAACTCGTGCGGCGTTAGCTTCAACATCTGGGCGACAACTCGTCAGTCGCAGCAACAATTGGCTCATTTTTCCGCATGCTGAACAGTGCCTCAATCATCAAATTAATCGGTGCTTTGACGGTCATCACATTCTGGATGGACTCTAGCAGTTGTCCAATCCTATGGTGCTGATCTGCACGTCCGAGAAATCATGTAAAAGCGATACATCAAACGCTCATGGCGCGAAAACACAATAACGACGCATCTATGCAAATCGTAAGTCCATAGAATCATGCCCTGGTCAGTCCTCGTCTGTGACGAGCTCGTGCTGACGCAATTCTAGCCGTAGCTCTCTCTTCCCGTGTATTCGTGGCAGCAAAACCATAAACCAATATTGATGAGGATAGATCATGAATGAATATAATGCTGTGCAAGGAAATGTATATCCTAAGGCTTCTTAAGCGGAGTAGCGTATCATAAGTATGCCGCGGAACATACACACGGTACGTCACTCTCCTTAAGTCACCTACTCTATCAACCAAGGTCAACCTACGCGACGAAATTTCGAGTCTAATACTCCTTCGACCAAGTCTAAGTTTCGTAAGGTCAAGCCTAGATTCCGTATATATACAAACGCCCTAGGCTCCGCATAGTAAAATATAGACTCGAACCAAGGTTAACCTAGCGCTCTGATACCAACTTTGTCATGACCCGAAATGGCACGTGACTGGCACTTGAATCATATGAAATATATAGGACCCCATCTAATTCAAGTAAGCCAAAAATCCCAGAAATCTAAACCATTTTTAATGAAAGTGTTTTATTAAAATAAGCCGAATATACGTTTTTAAAACATCAAGTCTTTTCTGAAAATTTCGGCAGAGTTTCCTTCGTAAATACTGGCCCCAAACAGGTACAACATGCATAATATATATAAAAAGGCATCTCCAAGCGGGAGCTACCTCTTCGTCAAAAGATAGTCACAACCACGCAAGCAATATAATATACAATGCCGAAGGGCGAGAATCAAACTCAAAAGGAAACTCAAATCAGCAAGAAACCCATAATAATACAACGCGCGACTCTAAGGTCAAAATAATATACACTGGTCTCCAAGTCGAATAAATAATACAATCTTGTTGATGGAGTTTACTAGATACAACTGAAATAAATAAAAGTACTATGGTGGTCACGATGCGAGTGAACCCACCTACCCAAGCAATCACCCGGAATGAAGTAGTATGCCAGCAAATCCGCCAAGGGGAAAAACCTGTACGGCAAAACCTGCAATAAACTGTGGCACAATGGGGGTGGGTTGCAAACTCGTGAGTAAAAAACATCACCGAGCAGAAATCGTATGTGTGACTCAATCCTAGGTAAATACGATCAATATATATATATATATATATATATATATATATATATATATATCCTCAATATGATAAGGTCTGAAGCGTGAAAAGGTGGCAAGGGTAAACATCTATACATAAGTGTAATACCAAGTGCTCGTGTCAGTGCCTCAGGTAGCAACATATCATAAATATGACGTATGAATGCATAAATGAAAACCGAATGCATCTAAATGTGGAAACTGTTTTCTTATTATATAGTGAGATTTCTGTATATAAAATCGAGATATCATCAATGAAATCAACATAAAACAGTGTTTAGCATCGACACAAAAATATATATCTCGCTGTCTCAATATCTAGAGCTCCGGCTATCCGGATTGGCCCCTGGGCTCCGGCTATCCAGACCGGCCCAAACTGCGATCGGTATCCTTCGGATATCCGACGAGTCACAATGAAGTCACCGGTCGGTAGTGTTCCCCTGCCAGGCTCAACGCAATCATCTGCGACCTTCTCGCCCTGGGGTACCGCACCGGGTCCACCATGCACCCACAGACGGTTCTTCCTCCTCCTCAAATCGGGTATATGATATCGCTCAAGAGCCGAGAAAACTCATGGTGGACACTTCTCAAATCGTATCATGAGAAAACCGCAACTTTCATTTTTAAAATGATAATAAGTTATAAAATCCTTGCGGTTTCTCCAAATCCATAAATCTCATGGAAATCCGAAATCCCAATCTCAAATAAAAATAAACAATGAATTCTAAAATATTGGGCTCCGGCAGTCCGGACTGGCCCTAATAATAATGCATGAACATGAACGTATAATTATGCATGATAATTACAGAAATAAATGCAATGTCTAGGCTATCACAATAATACTATATCGGAACTACCAGCTAACAAGCGATATCAATGAGTTAATATTCTCTACAGTGTACGTGGCATGGTAATTACTGATGATGATGTGTGTGAGACGTCAAGCAGGTGTACGTGGAACATACGCATCATCGGTAATGGTGCTGGTGTCCTGACAGCATGATTTCAATAATAGCATATGAAAACACAATATAAGCATGCAATGTGATGCAAACAGCAAGAATATGTGGGAGCTGAATAATAAACACAACAATAAATAATCTACATTAATATATATGGGTCATACAGTTTTCCGTTTGAAATAACATAAATCGTGGTGTTCACAAAATAGGGCTACGGTGTTTTTAAGAAAAGGTACGTCCTTTGAAATATCCATAGAATCCCTTGGCATGTCTTTAAAATACTCACGATTCGTTAGTTTTGAAATAGGTATGACCCGAGTCTAGTCTAACATCTACAGGTAAACTAGTGGACTAAACTAACAGACTGATCGAAAGGGTAAGGAAAACCACCTAAGTCTGAGTCGATATATATATACATACATATACACACACACACACACACACACACACATATATATATATATATATATATATATATAATAGTCGGTGATCCCGCCTCAATAGTATCACATATGATACAATATATAACATGACATCCTCGAGTCAAGAGTGCGGATCTATCATCAATAAATAGCTCGTACGGTAAATCCATCGTACGACTTCCCAAATCTGGGTACGGGTCAAATATCATATTTATCTGATTATTCATCTGGTATCTTTTTCATCATATTTCATGATCTAGGGGTACTGATCTAAGTCTAGTACATACTGATACCATCTATATATATGTATGCGTGTGTATGAAAACACAACGCTCAAGGACCCGCTATAACATCATGTCTATCTCATAATACGAACCATATCACATCACCGATCTCGTGGCATCGTGCCTAATCTCATCGACTCATCTCTAAATACCATGTACTATCCTTATCATCCAAGTATATATATATATATATATATATATATATATATAGTCCCATGCGTGTGTGTGTGTGTGTGTGTATATATACATATCCCCATATACGCACAAGTAAATAATATGTATGCAAGTGAGTGTGTGTGCGTGTATGTATACCTTATTCTAACGTTCGCGACTAAGAAAGTAACTAACGACACTATCATCCAAGTACACTAAACTAACCCAAAATCATCTAAAACACGTCTAACTACATATATACATCTCATAATATATATATATATATATATATATATATATATCATAACGCATACGCGTTTGATATTACGAAACTGCGGGGGTGCTATACGCCATCCATCCGACTTCCCCCGTAGATATATATCTACTCGCCTGATCCTCGTTTGCTGGAGTCGATGACACCACGCTCATCCTCGTCCTCTCGAAGTCTACATGGGGGTACCTACATATATACATATAGCATCATAAACGGAAATCACTCACGAAAACCAAAATGTCGCACGAATTACACATAGCTCAAAACCTATAGTTTACGCATGCGAGAATAATCAAATAACTCCTGATACCGAAGTACAAACGTCACGTGACCGGTATAAAATACAAATACCAAAACCCAATTCAGTAAAAGCCGCAAAACGAATTCACAAACTTCGTAAAATACTTTCAGATTTTACCCTAGGTGAAATTAGCCAATTTTGCATATGTAAAGGGTCTATTTTACTGGAGATAAAGCCACAGAACAAACACGAGACCAAATGATCCTACCCTAGCCGCAATTTGTGGCCAGATTGATTAAATCTGTGGCCTTTCAAGGGAATTGGGGTCCTGAGTTTTGGGTATAGGTTCTAGGTTGCCTGCTTGTATATCTGTATTTGCTAAATATTTTTCAGGTGTCCCGAGTGATAGCAGATACCAATATATCCTCACAGAATCCAAAATTTCCCGATATTGAGGTTTCTAAGTTTATGAATTTGGGGTTTACTCAGAGGTTTAGTTCAATATACAATCATTACAGGGGTTGCATGGCCTCCACTAACCTCAATTACACCTTCTCAATTCAAATCAAACCCTAACCCTTTCTAGGAATTTTTAAGCATCTCTAAACTATACAATATGGATTCTAAACAAGTATGGATGCTAAGGTGAATGCAATACTACTCTAATGGTGCAAGAATTACCTCATTTGGCAACTCAAGAAAATTCTTGAGTTGCCCCAAATGCTCAAAATCCATCCTTTCTTGGTCCAAAGTGCTTGTAGGGTGCTTGTGCATGTTTTTTGTGAATTGAAGATGATGTTTTGAGTTGCTTTGGGGTGTGTTGTGAGGTGATAGAGTGGGGAGGGAGAGAGAGCAGCAGCCATGGGGTTGAAGGAGGGAAAGATGAAGGTGAAATAATGAAGAGAACAAGGAAATGACCATAGTCAATGACCCCTCACCTCTCTCTCTCTCTATTGCCCATACTTCTTATTCTAATCCCTATTCTTTTCTTTTCTTCTCATTTCATTTCAAAACCAAAACCAAGCAAAAGAAAAAGAAAAGCCATGGTAGAAAAATGTAAAAAGTGTAATTTGACACGGTGCATGTTATGTGCACAAAACAAGCTTAATGCACGATTAGCGATATTTAATCGCGATTAGCATTAAAATTGTATATAATTAATTATAAAATTTCATAATTTGCTCAAATTCAATAAAGCACCCTCATTTTAGTAATTTCTATAAATTTCTAATTATTTCCCAATTTACCGGTATTTAATTATACCGAAATATCAAAATATTCACAATATTTATTAATTAATTATAAAAATTCCCAAAAATAATATTTTATTTTTCTGAAATGTTACACTCGCTAGGTTTCGGCAAGTATCAGGTATGCAATTTCAAAAATCTAGAGTGCTAAGAAACCCTAACCATGGATCTAACTAGAGAATTAGGGTTTTATATGCATGTAAACAAACTTTACAATTAGTGAAATAGGAATACAACCTTTGTAGACCGGTCCTTCACTTCTAAAAATCTGTGTAGTAGTCCCTTTGCTCCAAGTAGTGACCCCCGAATTCTTCTTAGGCTCCACTAGGCGAAAGGAACGAGCTTGCTCAAAGATATTCGTAGCCGAAGATAATCTACGTCGAAGAATCTCTAACTCAAGCTAACTCTTCACTAATTGATGAATTAGTGAAGTAAACAATCTATATTAAATGGCTAGTTTCGTATAGATTAATGAAGTAGGAATTTTGCTCACTTTAGAATTATTTTTCTCTTTTTCTTTTTCACTTCTCTCAAAAGCTAGAAAGCAAAGAAGAAGATGGTAAATATCAAGTGATGAACCATGGTGTAAAAATATCTCATATATCATTTGTAGAGACTTAATCATGACTAAAGATAATGGTTGGGTTAATAAATATCTAGAGTAAAACAAAATTAATGGACTTAAGTCAAGGCTTCTACATGCTTCCACAAGCATCTTTAGCCATGCTAATTTCCACCGAATTTTGATTTTTCCCTTAATAATTAAACACCCAAATTATCTTTAGTTAGGTATGAGTCTCATACACCCAAGTCCAATGTATCATCTAGCATGACACAAAAACAAATACATTAATATATATATATATATATATATATATTTATATGTATTTAGAGAAGAGAAATTCTTAAGTGAGCTAATATTAGTTAATATATATTAATATATCAAATATATATTAATATATCAAATATATATTTATATATTAAATTATCAAATCAACACTTGATTTAATAATCCGGCTATATCACATACAACCGACTAATATCATTTATAAGTATGTCAAATATACATATAAGAAATTATTAAATCAACACTTGATTCAATAATCCGGTTATATCACATATAACCTTTATCGCGAGATTAGAATACTGTATCACATACACGTATTAATCTCGGTCCCGTAGATATCACATATGTTCCCTACTTCGTTTCGCTTGAGCCAGGAAATCTCTGTGTAGGACTCTAAAGACTCGTCAATACGCCAGCAGTAGGTAATGATCATATCAGTTACCCACAAGCCGTCAGCGGTACTAGCTGGACGTAACGGCTACCCAGGTATTGAGCGATCAGAAAATCAACAAGCAAGCTTTTCCAAACTCCCATGAATCCAGTAAGTAACACTACCGTACAGTCTGGTCTCTTCGTCTGATATGTTGCATATCGAGTCTGGGGGTGGTAAACGTCAGACCCCAATAACTTGATAAGTCATGCTGATGTGAGGCTCATAACGGATCGAGAAACTACTGATAACACTTACCAGTAAATCTCATTATCAGCCCTGGCCAGGGACTTCCTGTTATGGCCAATCGAGCATTGCGCAACATCAACCCCCAATACCGGGAAAGACGAAACCCCTCCTATCTCTTATTACCTCCATGTGACTCAGGACTGTACCCAAAATCCACCTGTTTGCACGCTCTCTTGAGCGTGGTAGGGAGGAAATCAAAACACAGTGGGAATCACACAAGACTCTATGACGACATCAGGTCTATAGACTAACCTGTACCAGTGTCACCGGAGAACTGCTATCTGACGTCAGGCATAATACCATCTAGGAGTTCTCGGCGAGTCCTGTTCGGTGTACCTATTCTCCAATGAGCACCTGTGTACAATCTTTGATGTCAAACACCAATAGCTGTGGGATCAACCATCGCCCCATACAGGGTCAAGAAATGTACACACTAGTCTACTCTGAAATATCGATGCCCTGTTTCGATACTCCTTCGACTAAGAACAATTAAAGGATGAACTTATGGACTACCCTGTCCCCATTAGTATGATCTACATCATAGTCCTGGTAGTCAAGTACACATCCTAAGGGCTTAATCAACATGTGAGAGAAAGACAGTATCACAATACCAGTCTACATATTAAGATAAAGAGCAACCAGATAGCATACTATCATGTCGAGAAAGAATGTCCTCTCTATATGTGTCCAAGCATCCATTATAATATATAATCATGTACAATAATGGCCTCTAGGGAATACATAGAACTAACACCACCAAACCCTGACATTATCGGTAAGTTGGAGTTTCGCAACTCAAACCCAAGACACTTCTAGAACTTGAGCCGATGTCAGGTCATCTTCGATACTCTGAGCCCATTCTTCAGCTTCAAGCGGGCTCTCCTTACCCAAGAAGTTCTTTGAGTGTAAGGCCCGGAACTGTTTTACTCCAGTTGCTTCACCCTCGGGGCGGTTCATAAGGATAGCAGTCTGCTGCTACTGACCCTCTAATAGGCTCTTGATAGCTTCGAGAAACACTGTCTATTCTGTGAGAGGAGTTGCAACAATAGGTAGTGGTGGTGTCTGACATTGATCGGTTCGGAGGAAGACATCACCTTGGATAGGAAAGATGGATTATGATAGATTCAAAGGAATTGAAAGGTAAAGAATGTAAAAGTTATCGGATTTTATCTTTCTTGTATCATATTGCTTAGGACTTCATGCAGAACAAACCTGCATGGGCCACCAATAAAACATGTCATGCCCCGCTTCCTAGTAGACGGAAACGGTGACGTGGTAAGCCCGCAACGTATTTACTATAAGAATACGTTAAACGTCTATAAGCAACATAAAAATAACACAAGAATAAAAAAGTGAAAATAAAATCCAAGCACTTTATATATTTACATTCTCAACTTTACAGAGTTTAACTGATACAAGAAGTCTAAATATAAAAAGAAAGTGTTTAAAAATGTAACTTACAGAAAAAGAAAAGATGGAAAGAAAACTAATGATCTGCTTCATGTGTGAACTGGTTGTAATTCTCTGTAATCACTTCCACCTCCTTTGATCTTAAGTCACCCGACGAACATTCCAAGAAACAAAAGATAGGTGGAATGCCCGTCAGCGAACTTATGCTCGGTAAGTCCCAATAGAAATGTGTAATATATAAATTGAGTGCAAGATGACATATAATATAGTATAAATGGAAATTGTAATATGTGAACACATATGGTAATGTATATGGAAACTATGTCAGCATGGCAAACAAGTAAAACATGGCCATGGAGTGTGGGTATAGTGAACATGAAGTGGATGTCCGTGTCCTAAGGGGTCTCTACAAGGTAATATATCCTGACGTTAGTTCGAGTGTAAATATCAACCAATCTCAAGAGTATTCTCGAACCCAAAACTATCGTCCAGGGGCAAGGAATCACGGGCCCAAAGTAGTAGGACTTCAATTGTTATTGAAGTATTCCGAACCCAACAGGCTATCATCCAGGGGCTTGGAAACACGGGCCCTCATTTATGAATTCGTGATGTGCCGTTTCTGCCCGGTACCACAACAACATTATTTGTACTGTTTCAGCCCGGTGCCACAGCAACGTTATTTTAGTAATGAGACTACCGAGATTCCGATGGATTCATACTCAAACTACGCCAACACCCCGCGTATATTAGTCTGTGATTAAAGTTACAAGTCTTTCCCAAATCCATGAATACATAAGAGAGTGCAATTCAAGTATCGAGTCGAGTTCAAGTATTCAAGTCAATTGTTCATGTATTCATGTCAAGTGTTCATGTCAGGTCGTTATGTATTCATGGTTCGGGTCAAGTCGAGTCAAGTGCACATATTGGGTTCAAGTATTCATGATTGAGTCGTGTCAAGATCAAATCAATTCTATCATGTAATGGTTTAATCACAAGTCATATAGATAAAAATAAATAAGAAATCTCAGAACATGATATAAGTATACAAGTAACGTCCAAAAATAATATTGTAAATAAGTGTTGTGTACGACTAACCAATCATGTCAATTGAAGTCGGAAATCTAAACAAAAACATGGCCTTAAGTATTATGCACACGTGAGTTCCAGTCTCTCATAAATACGACTACCGGTTTGGGAGATATACATGTTTTCGTATCGTCGCGCTGAACAAATCAGAATTTGTTTAGCACCGTCATACATTTTTAAAACGCAGTTTGAGTTAATTTCTATCTGGTTTCAGATTATAAAAATTATTAGAAAATTATAGGTCTTTTGGCGTAATTATCCAAAAAACTAAGATTCGTGCGATTTGGATTTCTGAAGTTCTAATTATGATCGTTTTAATATCAGCGTTTAAAACAGAAATTCAGATTTCTGGACAGCAACTATATGTTATATTGCAAAACCTATATCGAGTTGTTTCATGTATTTATAAGTAATATAATACAAAGGAAATTATAGCTCTATCAATTGTGCATCTACACATCTAAATTTTGTCATGAACGGACTTCGGGTGTTCGAGTTATGTCCTATTTAAAAACAGTGTGCGGATCATGACTGATTCTGTCCAGATTCGTTGCTTAATATTGTAATGCAGTTTTCTATATTTTACGTTGGTTTTCAGAAACATATTACAACTAAGAAAATCTATATCTTTTGATGTAGATGTCCAAAAAACCTGATTTTTCTCAATTTGGATATTGGTAGACCGCGTTATGTGTCTTACAAGTTGATCGATTAAAACCGTTTTCAGATTTCAGAAAAAAAACAGCGACAAAGTGTCATAAGTTCAAAACCGTTCTTCGGTTCAATATAAATTTTTTTTCATTGTAGACCTGAAATTCTATCTATTATCCATCCTAATTTTCCTACGATTTCCAGATGTGAAAATTAATTTTTAAAAATTATTTTAAGGACAAAAATTATCTAGGACCGTATTTAAAAATGACAAAACTACTGGATTTATTTGCAGCATCATTTTTCTCTTTTATATAAAAAATTTAAACAATTATAAAATAAACGGCACATGCAATATATATTTCAAATTGGATCCCCTAATGTCAATATATGGATCATGAATTTCGAGAAGGTCCTAATATAGGAAAGTCCTAATTTCAAGAAAGCTAATGTAAAGTTTTGTTATTGCGCATCGTTTATTTATATTCAGTCCATGATATTCCTAGTTAACGTAAAAGTAAATCTATGATATGGAGGCATTTTTATTCTATAAGAAATCAATGAATAAACATGAAGATTAAGTATAAACAAACAATATTTTAAAAATATATATGTAACTATATTCATACATATATATGTGTGTGTGAGTGTGTGTATTTAAAAAATTAGATAAAAACAATTGTTAATCCCAAGGTTCGATCATATGGCTTATGGAATAACAATGCAAGGACTTAACCAATAAGCTACAAGTTTGTTCATACACATATTTAACAAGAATTACATATATGTTGCTGTTTGAACAGAAAGCGGCCTAAGGAAAAAGAAAAGAAGAAATCAAATAGAACTATTTTGGCTTGGGTTTTGGGCTTTGAAAAATTATAGAATAGGCCAAATAGAAGGAGAGATAAACTAATATATTTAATAAAGAATAAAATATATGGGGATACCCAAAAACAAATAAATACAATATTTTAATAAAAAGAAGAATGATATGAAGGTATAGGAATTTTGTGGTCATTACAGAGATCGATCATGCCAAGCTTGGATAGAAGACGGGCGAAATCCGGTCGAGTAAGAGCTTTGGTAAGAATATCTGCTAGTTGAGTTGCAGAGGAAACATACTGGAGTGCAACCGCCTTACTGTCACTTTGTCATGAATGAAGTGACAATCTATCTCGATATGTTTAGTCCGCTCATGAAAAACTGGATTCTCAGCAATGTGAATTGCGGCCTTGTTATCACAGAAGAGTGTAGTCGGAAGAAAAGAGGGAACTCTAAGATCTGTCAAAAGGGAAGTAAGCCATACCAACTCAGCAACTGTATGTGACATAGATCTATACTCAGCCTCTCCAGAAGAACGAGCAACTATATTTTGCTTCTTACTTTTCCATGTAACCAAGTTTCCTCCCAAGAAAACACAATAGCCACTCATGGAACGCCGATCATCAATGGATCCAACAAAGTCAGCATTCGCAAAAGCTGTGAGCGACAAAATAAATGGCGGTTTGTAAAGAAGACCATGTCCTGGAGAATCTTTGATGTATCTAAGAATATGCTCAACTACTTTAAGGTGGGAGGTCAAAAGATTCTGCATATATTGACTCACTATGCTAATGACAAAGATAATGTCTGGCCAAGTGACAATGAGGTAAATAATCTTCCCAACTAAACGTCGATATCGTCCTGGGTTAGGTAGTGGTGGATCCGAGGGAGAGCTTAATCGAGATAGCTTGACTGAGGAATCCATAGGGGTGTTTGCTGGTTTACATCCCAGAAATCCTGTCTCAGATAGAAGATCAAGTTCATACTTGCGCTGAGAGCTGCAATCTACCAGAATTCCATGATACTTCAATTCCAAGAAAATATCTGTCACGCCCCGCTTCCCAGAGTACGCTAAATTGGGCACATGACATAGCCAACCATGCTACCTGTGGATAGGAAGTATCCATCCACAGTCACATTACGGCTGTAGAGATATCAAGAACAAAATAAAACTATCTAAAACATGTCCATAAGCCAAGATAACATGAGTCAAGAATAATAAAAGTGCGGAAGCAAAAGATCTAATACAAGTAACTGGAATGTACGTCCTATAATGCGGGCTCACATCAGGAATAAACTGCAGAAAAAAATATAAAAGAACTAGCTACTACTGAAACCTCACTGCTCAGCATGCTGACTGAAATCCTCCTGCCCAGACTGCAGCAAAGGTACGGAATCTGGGCCATGCAAAACCCAGACGTCAGCGCGTCATGTCATCAAGTAATAAAATATAAACAGGGTAACAGGCAATGCAAATATACACATGAATGAAATGTAGGTGTAACAGTAATATAAATCAGGGCGATGAAGGGTAGTGTGCAGTGAGTAAACTAAACTGTTCTATTGGGTTTTCTACTCTAAAGTCTTTAAAATCAATTTGATGAATCATCGATGTAACTCAATTGTATCCCGTGCATGCCCGGGACCACGGTCTACAGACTCTCGGGCTAAAACCGAGACGTGCCGCTAGGCACTAACAGGAAAGGAGTACAGACCAACGATGTCAGCTGCATCGTCACGAGGCGGGCCTAGCCTCTAAAACTGATCAGTATAAGCGAGCAACTGTCGAGTTACAAGTCAGGATTTCATCATTGATTTCCCATTCCCCCAAGTTATATGTGTCAAGTCAGGTATTCCGCAATCAAGAACTAATGCCAACACAGGATCAGGTAAGAGCAGGTTTGTCTGGATAGACAACAGGAACGGTTCTTGAGGACTACATGTCAGGTTGGTTGGCATTAGACACAAGATCAGGTAACGGGTCAAGCTATGGTACATCAGGTCAAGTCAAGTAGTGTACGGTACCATGTCGGGTCAATCAATATGTGTGTAGCAAGTCAGGCCAGGGTGTAAAAGATAACATGTGGGTACTCATAAATAGCTAGCATAATGATGGTTATAAATAATCAAGCATGGTTATCAACAACACAATCTAAGCAATAAGTTAAGCAATAAAGCATATTTAATTAATTAGCTGTACAGTTATCAGTTGTGATTAAACCGGTTAAAGTTGCACATGGATGTTCGATAGGTTAAAACTGGGTAAAAGGGGTATCATGGCTATAAACAAATGCGATCATGTGGTCTATCACTTACAGGTAATTGCTAGGTATAAATAATTAGATGCAAAATTAAGTTTCAAGTTCAGGACATTAAAATGTGTAACATAACTTTATACGGTTAACTTGAAATCCAATTCTATCGATTCTATTTAGAGATTTAACAGGAAATAAATAATTTTACCATACGAATAGTTTAAAATAGCGTGTAGCAAGTTTCACTTGTCTCGACGGGTCGCGAAACGGAAAACGGAACGTTACGCGTCGGCGGGGAAAAATCGTGACGCGCGCACGGCTCACAGAGAGAGCCCAAACGACGAACAGTGAGGTCATACAGGTCGTAGGTCCTCGCTGAGTCGTCGGGGAAACGTCGTCGGCACGGTCGGATTCCGGGAAACCAGAACAGTGAACATCAAAAATTCAAGAACTGCTTGAATGAGAAAAGAGGCAAGAGAAGAAGAATGAAGGGAAGGAAGCTTACAGTGGCCTGAAGAGGGATCGTGGGGGTCGACGGCGTTGATGGAGCTCCGACGAGGTACCTGCAGTGACCACCAGCAGTTAAAGAAAACCAACCGAGAATGGGAGAAGAAGAAAGAAAGAAAGGAGAAGAAGAAGAAGAAGAAGAAGAAGAAGAAGAAGACCATGCTCACCGATGGGGTGCACGAGGCCAGGGACACGGATCAAGATCACCGGCGGTGATACCACGGTGTGCAGCAGTGTGCAGGGGCGTGCGGTTGCCTGGTGCAGGGTGCTCGGGGAGAGGAGGAAGGATGAAGGAGAGAGGGTAGAGGCGGCTGCGACGAGGGTTGAAGGGCGGCGAGGCTTGTGCGGCGTCGTCGGCGCTAGGCAGAGGCGAGGGAGGAAGGCGGCTAGGTTTCTATTCTGGGGTGGGTTCTGCTAAATAATGAAGAAGGAGAAAGAAAATATAAAAGAGAGAAGAGACAGAGAGAGAGACGCGGGGAGAGAGAGAGAGAATCGCGAGAGGAGAGAGAAGAGGAGAGAGGAAGAGAGAGATCGAGAGGAGAGAGAAAGTGAAGAGGAGAAAGAAATTCATCGTTTTGCCGAGAGAGAGAAAGAGAGAAGAGGGAAAAAGAGAAGGAGAAAGGAGAGAGGGAGAGAGAATGTGAGAGGGCGTGTGGGACCGCTAGGAAAATGGAGGAAAGCGATTGGCTGAGACAAAAAAATGTGAAAGATTTATGGGGTGTAAACAAATATAGCGTTGGCTTAAAAGATTTTATTAGGTTGTAAAAATATTCTGGCAGGTAAAAGAAAATAGGTTTAGGTAAATTGAATTATTAAATAATCATAATCTGGCGGGATACAAAATATTTCAGAAATGCGCCCGGGTCGGATCCAAAAATTTGAATTTGAAATATGAAAATTTCAGGCGGGTTCCAAAAATTAAAATGAATGATTTTAAAATTAGAAAGCATACCCCCAAGAACGGACACACGTACATGCGCGTAGCCGTCCAAACACATCCGTTTCACTGAACGGGACGAGAACACAATGCAAGGACGCTACCACAGGGTTAGGGGTGTCAAGAAGGCCTTGTCAAATATTTTTAATTTAATTTAAAAGACTTAAATTGTTATATGCAGAAGATGACATGTCGGTGTAAATTATAACTAGTATCAGCCAAAGCATGATAAATGAAATAAATACCACACACTACGTATACGGTAACAGAAATTTGTAGAACTGGACCCGGTTGTTACATTAAACCCAACTACAAAAAGAATTTCGTCCCCAAAATTCCAAGAATACAAAAGATAGACAACAAACAACTACAAGAAAAGATGAGGGAACTTTTGCCGGATTTCATCTTCTCGTTCCCAAGTGGACTCTCCATGTGAGCGATTACCCCAAGAAACAAGTACAAGAGAGATAACCTTGTTCTTAAGAACCTTTTCCCTTTGATCCACAATTTCAACCGGTCGCTCCTCAAACGTCAAATCTTCTAGTACCGTCAGCTCCGAATGATCCAATACATGTGTTTCATCCCGAACATACTTACGGAGTTGAGATACGTAAAACACATCGTGCACATTTGCCAATGACTGCGGTAACACCAAACGGTACGCTACCTCACCAACACGCTCCAAGATCTCAAAGGGTCCAACGAATCGAGGACTGAGCTTTCCTCGACTTCCAAAACGAATCACCCCTCTAGTCGGTGATATCTTCAAGAATACCAAATCACCTACGGCGAATTCTAGAGGCCTTCTCGACATATCTTCCCAACTCTTCTGTCTGTCTTGAGCTGCTTTCATATGATTTCTGATAGTGTTAACCTTCTCTACTGTCCGCACAACCAAATCTGGTCCAAACAATCTTCGTTCACCGACATCGTCCCAACAAACAGGTGAACGACATTTGCGACCGTACAGAGCTTCAAATGGAGCCATCTGAATGGTTGCCTGGAAACTGTTGTTGTAAGAGAACTTTACCAAATGTAGATGATCCTCCCAAGAACCTTGAAGTCCAACATGTACGCTCTCAACATATCTTCAAGAGTTTGGATCGTTCTCTCCAACTGACCATCAGTTTAAGCTGTGCTAAACTTCAATCGAGTCCCCAAACTTTCCTGTAAGCTCCTCCAGAAGTGTGATAAAAACCGAGTGTCACGATCGGACACGATGCTCACCGGTACTCCATGCAATCTTACAATCTCCTGCATGTACCGCTCTGCCAAAGTTTCTGTTGATTGACCAATCCGAAAAGGAAGGAAATGAGCTGCTTTGGTAAAACGATCAACAATCACCAATACTGCATTGTTGCCCTTTGGACTCCGCGGTAAAGCTGTCACGAAATCCATGGTTATATGTTCCCACTTCCACCGAGGAATCGGAAGTGGTTACAATAAACCAGCAACCCTTTGATGTTCAGCCTTAACTTGCTGACACACTAAGCACTTTGCCACAAAGCGAGCAATCTCCCGTTTCATGCCTTCCCACCAGAAATGATGTCGTAAGTCTCGGTACATCTTCGTGCCACCTGGATGTACGGAATAAGCTGAACTGTGTGCCTCCTTCATAAGCTCTTCGCGAATATCTCCCTTTGGCACACATAAACGGCTACCATATCTCAACGAACCATCTTCATGTATCAGTAAATCTGTTCGTAGTCCGGCTTCAATCTGTTCTCGAAACTTTTGCAGCCTAGGGTCCTGCGATTGCGCTGCTTTAATATTCTCGATCAACGATGAATGTACTTGCAGCCGCATCAACTGTCCCGAAGAATGCGGTAGGACAACCTCCAAATCAAATCTTCGAAAATCTTCAACGAGTTCTTTCTGCGTAGTTAACATCTGAATTGTCGGTAATCGACTGAGCGCATCCGGCACAACATTAACCTTCCCCGGATGGTACTTAAGATCAAGATCATAATCAGCCATCAGTTCTAACCATCTACGCTGTCTCATATTAAGCTCCTTCTGCGTGAATACATACTTCAAACTCTTATGATCCATGAAAACTTCGACCCTTGCGCCCAAAAGGTAGTGTCTCCAAATCTTCAGAGCGAAAATCACAGCCGCAAGCTCCAAGTCGTGAGTTGGGTAATTATTCTCATGGGTCTTCAACTGTCTCGATGCGTACGCTACCACCTTCCCATGCTGCATCAAAACGCATCCCAATCCTTTCCCGGATGCGTCACTGTGAATCACCAATCCTCCGGAATTGTCTGGCACGGTCAGAATAGGAGCGGTTATCAATCTCTGCCTCAATGTCTCAAAAGCTGATGCACATCTATCCGTCCATACAAAAGGTACTTTCTTGCGCGTAAGCTTGGTCAACGGCTCCGCCAGACGAGCAAAGTTCTCCACAAATCTTCTGTAATACCCGGCGAGTCCAAGAAAACTTCTTATCTCCGCAACATCTTCGGAATCGGCCAATCACGAACTGTTGCAATCTTTTCAGGATCGACGGCGATTCCATCGCCAGACACAACATACCCCAAAAACTTTACTTCTTCCAGCCAAAACTCCCACTTGCTCATTTTCGCATATAACTTCTCCTGTCTCAACGTCTGCAGTGCGATCTTCAAATGCTCAGCATGCTCTTCAAAACTCTTCGAGTAAACAAGAATATCGTCAATGAATACCACAATAAACTGGTCCAAAAATGGTGAAAAGATTCAGTTCATCAAGTCCATGAATATCGCCGGTGCATTCGTTACTCCGAAGGGCATCACTAAGTACTCGTAATGTCCATACCGAGTTCAGAACGCCGTCTTGCAAATATCTTCTGCTTTTACTCAGACCTGATGATATCCGGATCGCAAATCCAGCTTCGAGAATACCCTTGCGCCACTAAGCTGCTCAAATAATTCGCCAATGCGAGGGATCGGGTACTTGTTCTTAATAGTCACCCGGTTTAATTCTCGATAGTCGATGCACATCCTTCTCGTGCCATCTTTCTTCTTAACTAGAAGAATTGGAGCTCCCCAAGGCGAGTTACTGCTTCGAATCCAACCCTTCTCAAGCAATTCAGCAACCTGTTTCTTGACTTCTTCGAACTCTACTGGTGCCATTGGATAATACGCTTTAGATACTGGTGCTGCACCAGGAATAAGGTCAATTGCGAACTCCACGTCCCACTTCGGCGGTAATCCCTATATATCTTCAAACACGTCCATAAAATCGCGAACAACAGCTGGCTCTTCACTTTTATCAACCTCCATTGCAATACTAGTTGTCGGCCTAGCCCTAAACTCGACTAGCCCAACAGAACTGCTTCCCCCAGTGAAGGTAAACTCGGGATGTCCGGGAATCTGGAAAATTACTTTCTTTGCCCTACAATCAATGTGAGCGTGGAAAGTGCCAAGAAAATCCATTTCCAAGACGACTTCGTAACTGCCCGTATCAATCACCAAGAAATCTGCAAAAAGCTCCCATCCGCAAACAACAACTGAACAATCTTTGCACTCCTTACTAGATATGATTTTCCCATTCCCAGTGTGTATGTCCCAGAAACTAGACAGGGTTGTGCAAGTAATCGAGTGTGTAGCTATAAACTTGGACGATATAAAACAATGGGATGCACCAGAATCAAATAATGCTAATGCGGGAAAACCATGAACGAGTAGAATACCTGAAACAACTTCCTCTGAAGCCTTAGCTTCCTCAGCCGTCAAGGTAAAAGCTCGAGCCTGATCATGTCCTTGAGTCAGCTGCTTCTGTCTCTGAAATGGTTTCTGTGGAGGCTTCTGAATATCATCCCTTGTGCCTAACTTCGACGGACAAGAACTAACAGTATGATCCGCCGATCCACAAACCAGACAAAGTCCCTGCATCCTGCGACACTCCTTTTGCAAATGTCTGGGTAAGTGGCAATAGCTACAAACCACGCGCTTCCTCTGATCAACGACAGCAGGCTTCTTCATCGGTGTTACACCACGACAGTCCACTGGAATACCTCTGCGTCCATGAGCTCGGTTTGGTACAAATGCCAGCTTCCTTACTGCAACTGCCGTCTGCTGTGAACTCCCAGTCTTCCCCGATAGGCTCTGCTGTTCTCGGGCTGCTGTAAGAACCTGTGAGAAAGTGGTCAAACCCAAGGAGACAATCTGCCTCTGTATGTCCACATCCAAGCTGCGCATGAACTTCCTTGCCCTGTCTGCATCGTTGGCAACTAAAGGTCCAGCGAATCTACTGAGCCGTGTCCATTCTGCTGCATGTACATCTACGGGTGCTCCATTCTGCTTCAGACCGATGAACTTCTCTTCCATTTTCTCTCGTGCAGTCCGCGGGAAGAACTTCTCCAGGAAACTCTTCGAAAAATCCGCCCACTTGATCGGCTTGGGCAAACGGGTCTCCTCCACAAGCCACCATTCACGGGCGTAGTCCACTAACTGAATGCGCACCACATCCACCCTTTTATCTTCTGGGATCTGCGCCGCAATAAGTAAGTTCTCCGTGTCAACTAGCCACTGCTCTGCTGGCAACGGCTCCTCCAAACCAGTAAAGACAGACGGTCCCAAGCGCCTAAAATCTGCTACGGTCCCTACACGATCAACTGGCTTAACTCCAACATTGTTCACGGACTGCTGAACGGTCCGCAAACCTTCCTGAAACGATTCAGCTTGCTGCTGGATCAGCTCGGTCTGCCTCTTTTGATTCTCCAGCATTCCCCGTATCACTCCAAGCATAGCGGCTTCGTCAACACGCCTTTGGTACGTCTTCAGATTCTTGTCTGCCATACTCCGGAAATCAAAACACCCAAGATTAGCATGATAACAGATTCAAATTATAGATCAAGGCTAGAACTCCAAGTTACTTAAATAGAGTACCGCATTGTAACTATGCCGCGGTATCATAGCTACAATTACATAACTCCACCCAAGTCGCCTAAGTCCTAGAGATAACAAGGAGTCAGGTTTCGAGTCGATATGCAAAGGAAGTTTGCACACCATAAAAGATATAACCAGGAAGGACTTGATTCAAGAACGGTAAAACGGCAAGGTGGCAGGACATGTTTCCTAAACACGGGTATTCTGATTCGTGTATTGGATACAATACCCAACTACAAAAAGAATCAACCCGACTAACCTATGGCTCTGATACCAAAAGAACCATGTCACGCCCCGCTTCCCAGAGTACGCTAAATTGGGCACGTGACATAGCCAACCATGCTACCTGTGGGTAGGAAGTATCCATCCACAGTCACATTACGGCTGTAGAGATATCAAGAACAAAATAAAACTATCTAAAACATGTCCATAAGCCAAGATAACATGAGTCAAGAATAATAAAAGTGCGGAAGCAAAAGATCCAATACAAGTAACTGGAATGTACGTCCCATAATGCGGGCTCACATCAGGAATAAACTGCAGAAAAAAATATAAAAGAACTAGCTACTACTGAAACCTCACTGCTCAGCCTGCTGACTGAAATCCTCCTGCCCGGACTGCAACAAAGGTACGGAATCTGGGCTATGCAAAACCTAGACGTCAGCGCGTCATGTCATCAAGTAATAAAATATAAACAGGGTAACAGGTAATGCAAATATACACATGAATGAAAAGTAGGTGTAACAGTAATATAAATCAGGGCAATGAAGGGTAGTGTGCAGTGAGTAAACTAAACTGTTCTATTGGGTTTTTTACTCTAAAGTCTTTGAAATCAATTTGATGAATTATCGATGTAACTCAATAGTATCCCGTGCATGCCCGGGACTACGGTCTACAGACTCTCGGGCTAAAACCGAGACGTGCCGCTCGGCACTAACAGGAAAGGAGTACAGACCAACGATGTCAGCAGCATCGTCACGAGGCGGGCCTAGCCTCTAAAACTGATCAGTATAAGCGAGCAACTGTCGAGTTACAAGTCAGGATTTCATCATTGATTTCCCCATGCTCCCAAGTTATATGTGTCAAGCCAGGTATTCCGCAATCAAGAACTAATGCCAACACAGGATCAGGTAAGAGCAGGTTTGTCTGGATAGACAACAGGAACTGTTCTTGAGGACTACATGTCAGGTTGGTTGGCATTAGACACAAGATCAGGTAACGGGTCAAGCTATGGTACATCAGGTCAAGTCAAGTAGTGTACGGTACTATGTCGGGTAAATCAATATGTGTGTAGCAAGTCAGGCCAGGGTGTAAAAGATAACATGTGAGTACTCATAAACAGCTAGCATAATCATGGTTATAAATAATCAAGCATGGTTATCAACAACACAATCTAAGCAATAAGTTAAGTAATAAAGCAGATTTAATTAATTAGCTGTACAGTTATCAGTTGTGATTAAACCGGTTAATGTTGCACATGGATGTCCGATAGGTTAAAACTGGGTAAAAGGGGTATCATGGCTATAAACAAATGCGATCATGTGGTCTATCACTTACAGGTAATTGCTAGGTATAAATAATTAGATGCAAAATTAAGTTTCAAGTTCGGGACAATAAAATGTGTAACGGAACTTTATACGGTTAACTTGAAATCTAATTCTATCGATTCTATTTAGAGATTTAACAGGAAATAAATAAGTTTAGCATACGAATAGTTTAAAATAACATGTAGCAAGTTTCACTTGCCTCGACGGGTCGCGAAACAAAAAACGGAACGTTATGCGTCGGCGGGGAAAAATCGTGACGCGCGCACGGCTCACGGAGAGAGCCCAAACGACGAACAGTGGGGTCACATGGGTCATAGCTCCTCGCTGGGTCGTCGGGGAAACGTCGTCGGCACGGTTGGATTCCGGCGAACCAGAATAGTGAACATCAAAAATTCAAGAACTGCTTGAATGAGAAAAGAGGCAAGAGAAGGAGAATGAAGGGAAGGAAGCTTACAGAGGTCTGGAGAGGGATCGTGGGGGTCGACGGCGTTGATGGAGCTCCGACGACGTACCTGCAGCGACCACCGGCAGTTAAAGAAAACCAACCGAGAATGGGAGAAGAAGAAAGAAAGAAAGGAGGAGAAGGAAGAAGAAGAAGAAGAAGAAGAAGAAGAAGAAGAAGACCATGCTCACTGAGGGGGTGCACGAGGCCAGGGATACGGATCAAGATCACCGGTGGTGATACCACGGTGTGCAGCAGTGTGCAGGGGCACGCGGTTGCCTGGTGCAGGGTGCTCGGGGAGAGGAGGAAGGAGGAAGGAGAGAGGGTAGAGGCGGCTGCGACGAGGGTTGAAGGGCGACGAGGCTTTTGCGGCGTCGTCGGCGCTAGGCAGAGGTGAGGGAGGAAGGTGGCTAGGTTTCTTTTCTGGGGTGGGTTCTGCTAAATAATGAAGAAGGAGAAAGAAAATATAAAGGAGAGAAGAAAGAGAGAGAGAGACGCGGGGGAGAGAGAGAGAATCGCGAGAGGAGAGAGAAGAGGAGAGAGGAAGAGAGAGATCGAGAGGAGAGAGAAAGTGAAGAGGAGAAAGAAATTCGTCGTTTTGCCGAGAGAGAGAGAGAAAGAGAGAAGGGAGAGAAAGAGAAGGAGAAAGGAAAGAGCGAAAGAGAATGTGAGAGGGCGTGTGGGACCACTAGGAAAATGGAGGAAAGTGATTGGCTGAGACAAAAAAATGTGAAAGATTTATGGGGTGTAAACAAATATAGCGTTGGCTTAAAAGATTTTATTAGGTTGTAAAAATATTCTGGCAGGTAAAAGAAAATAGGTTTAGGTAAACTGAATTATTAAATAATCATAATCTGGCGGGATACAAAATATTTCAGAAATGCGCCCGGGTCGGGTCCAAAAATTTGAATTTGAAATATGAAAATTTCAGGCGGGTTCCAAAAATTAAAATGAAGGATTTTAAAATTAAAAAACATACCCCTAAGAACGGACGCACTTACGTGCACGTAGCCGTCCAAACAAGTCCGTTTCACTGAACGGGACGAGAACACAATGCAAGGACGCTACCACAGGGTTAGGGGTGTCAAGCAGGCCATGTTAAATATTTTTTATTTAATTTAAAAGACTTAAATTGTTATATGCAGAAAATGACATGTCGGTGTAAATTATAACTAGTATCGGCCAGAGCATGATAAATGAAATAAATACCACACAGTACGCATACGGTAACAGAAATTTGTAGAACTGGACCCAGTTGTTACAATATCTAAGTGGTCCAAGATCTTTGATATGAATGTGTGAAGATAAATGTTCCACCGATCAAGAAGTCCACTGAAGAGGGCACTAAAATTCTGAATATCGTCTCCTGGATTAGCCGTAGTAAAGGTATGGAAAATATCATAGAGCTTCTGCAAGTTATCTTCAGACGAGTATACAGAACGACGATGTGTCCAAACTGTCTTTGCAGTTTTCAAAGACATAATACATGTATCGCTTCGAGCATCCATAGAGTTAGATAACCAAACAAGTACCTTGTTGTCGTTTTGGAACTAGGCATCATAATGGGGATTTTTAGAGTCAAGAGGAGCATCTGTCATGTGGCGGTGAAGGTCTTTACCGTTCAAGGTCCGTTCAACGGCACTGGACCATTGGAGGTAGTTCTTTGCGCCAAAGAGAGAGATCGTAGTCAAATGAAGATCCGTCTTGAAATCAACGGATGACAGAAAGGCCGAGTTAGTTTTATCATCAGTAGAATCCATGATGAAGGCCGAAAAATAGATCCCGAGAGAGAGACTAAATGTTATCCAACTCAAAAAAATACAAGGAGCAAGATGATCTTAATAGATCATGGAGATGGGTAGGATTTAAGAGTAGCTAGGGGTCTGGAGAAGAATCCAAGATTCTGTTAGGATGTTTTTAAGAGTAACTAGGTGGTGGAAGGGATTCGTTGGTTGCTGTTATGGTTGCAGGAATGGTTGCAGGATGGGATAGTTGCATGAGTTTGAGATTGCTGGATGTTCTGAAGAGTTCTATAGTTGTTGGATGATCTGATCTGATCTGATCTGCGATGGTTGGTTAGATCTATAATATGATTTGATATGTGATGATAAGATCTACAGGATGGGATGGTTGCTAGATGAAGGCGGGGGCTTGGTGATCTGATCTGCGATGAGGTTTGAGGTTGCTAGAGGGGCTTCGAAGAAAGCGAGGGCTTACTGATCTGATCTGCTATAGGGCTTTGAGGAAGGCGAGGGCTACGATAGGGCTGGAGGAAGGCGAGGGCTTGGTGATCTGCGATGGGATCTTTGATGTGTGCTGTCAAGGGCTTCGATGGAGGGTTGGAGGGCTTGAGGATGTGTCGAGGGCGATGGACGATGGTTGGAGCGGTATTAATTTTTAAAAAAAAAATGATTTTCTTCATTGCTCTGCTACTATGAAGAAATCATAAGAGAAATATTTTATTGGCTCAATTAGCATAAGAGTTCATACAATTTATATATAGAGAGTTATAAATCAGCTCTCCTATCTCAACTAATCAACTAACTAACTAACTAACATAATAACCCATTATACCCATAACTAATATATAATAAAAAATTATATATTTATAACAAGTCTTATTATTGGAACCAACTTATCATCAAAAAGCCCATATGTTAAAGCCCATCACTCCTCCAACTCTTCTCCATCTTTAAACTCTACACTACTTTAAAAAATAACTTTCACATGGTATCAGAGTCAATGGCTCGATCCAAACTCGACTCGACAACAGTACAAGTGTTGTACTTTCTATGTGACAACCATACCAAATAAAAAAGTGATGGTTGCATGTGAGGAGGAGTGTTGAAAGTAAAAAAACCAAATGATAGGACTTTAAAGATAATCTTGTTGGATATGCATGCCCTAGAGGCCATTATTGTATAGTACTAGTTTATATATTATATTTTGGAAGCTTGGGATATATACACGGATTGACGACAGTCTTGCTCGATATAGTAGTATGCTACTTGGTTTGTATCTATCTTAATATGTGTATATGTTTCTTTTAACATATCGCTAATACATATTGATGGAGCCCTTAGGATCTTTGCTTGACTACCAGCGTTGTGATGGCGGTCACACTAGTGGGGGCTGAGTAGTCTATAAGCACATCCTTATACAGGTCCCTAGTCGTAGGATTATCAAGACAGGGCATCGATACTCCAGAGTAGACTAGTGTATACGCTTCTCATCCCAGCAGGGGAGATGGTCTATCCCATAGCCATCAGTACGTCGTACTGGAGATAGTATGCAGGTGCTCATTAGGTTATGAGTTACACTGGACGGACTCGTAGGGTACTGCTGGTTGGTATAATACCTATCGTCAGGTAGCAGTTCCCAAGTGACATGAGTATAGTTTAGTCCGTTGACTTGACACTGCTACTTCGCCTCAAGTGTGTTCCCACTATTCTTAGATTGCTACCCTACCACGGCTCTATTGAGTGGTGCAAACATGTAGTAATTGGGTGCAGTCCCGAAGCACTTGGAAGCAGTGGCGGTTAGATAGGATTCGTCTCTCCCGGTATTGGGGGTTGATATCGCGCTGTGTTTAGAGAGCCATTACACAAACTTCCTGGCCAGGGCAAGTGAGATTTACTGACAGGTTTTCCAGTAGTTTCTCAGGGTGTTCTGGGCTACACTCCGACATGACTTATACCGCTACTAGGGGTCTGACGTTTACCACCCCCGTAGGCCCGATATGCGATACTCTTAGACGAACAGACCGGACTGTACGGAGATTGGCACAGATAGGCTCAGTAGGAGTTTGGATGAGTTTGCTCATCGACCAAATTATCGACAGATACCTGGGTAGCCGTTACGCACAGCTAGTGCCACTAACGTGCTGTGGTTAAACCCACTGCCAGAGTACTGTCGAGTCTTTAGAGTCCCATATAGAGGGTTTCCCAGCTTCGGGCGAAACGGGTAGAGGTCGTATGGTTCTACGACAGGGTTCGATCACATACATGTACTTGTGTGCGTGTAGTGTTCGAGCGGACAATACTAGTGGGTTTTGGTTTAAGCCGGATCCTAGTATTTGATTATTGGATTAGCTTCATCTCATAGTATTCGTGTTTCTCGGAACATGGATGTGGGTATGTATATACGGATGAGAGGGGGTATAGAAGGAGATACCTCATTAGGGTTTTGACCATTGATTTGGTCAAAACAAATATGAGGTAAAGAAAAGACTTTGTTATTTTTGATAAATGATAATTTTTGTGGCATGGCTACTTATGTTGACCTTTTGACTTGGCTTGACTTGTTGACCTTAGATATTTAGATGAGATATTTTTGACCTAGATATTTTGGTGAGATATTTTCCATGCCATGCTTGAGGTCATATATAAGTTAGCCATTCTATTTTTATAATTATTATCATAAATACTTTCTCTTTCCTCAAGCTTGCTCTCTCTTTCTTCCTCTCAAAACCCTAAGTGTATCATGTGTTGATAATCAAGGGTTAATGAGACTTAGCTACTCTAAATCATGCTCTACTCACTCTAGTCTACTTAGATTAGCAAGCTAAGTATTCTAGTTAGCTCAACTTGGAGGTTTAGCTCAAGGGTGGAACTCTCGGGTGGATCATCGTTGACATAAGGAGGCCGAAGTTCAAGCACGATTCATACTTCCATCAAGGAGCTTAAGGAGAGGATCGAAGACCTGAAGGACTTGGTTTCTTTAGGTATACTTTCTATCATAGTAGATAGAACCCTAATTTGCTAGTTAGGTTTATAATTAAAGATCCGGTTTAGGTTTATTCTAGCGCCAAGTTTATGATCATAGTAAAAATTTTGTTCCGCATTTGGCCACGGAAGTTGGCCGGGGCGCTAGCGTAACCCTTCAAATCCCACATTGGAAACAACAAAAGACACACATGGGTATAAAATATAAAATGGGAGTTTTATTGTTGGAACCCACTTATCATCAAAAAACCCACGTGTAAAAGCCCATCACTTCTCCAACTCTTTTCTAACTTTAAACTCTACTCTACTTTTTAAAAAACTTTCATACAAATGTTTCTGGTCCTCATATTCCCGAACCCAAAAGAGCTAGAACTTCTGAAATTTGGAAAAATTTTGTACAAGAAGAAGTTGCGGCCTACGGGCTGTTTGTAAGACTTGCAGAAAATATTTTACCTGTGCTGGAAAAGATAGAAGTAAGCATCTAAGAAAACATGCAAACTCCCATAAAAAACAGATTTTCGACAGACGACTCTAAGTATGGCATCTAATTCTTTGACTGGTTTTACTTATTCTCAAGAAACTAATAGAAGAGAACTTGCTAGATATGTTATACATACTGAACAACTATTTGGTTTTGCTGAAAATGAAAAATTTGATAGATTGGTAAAAACTGATTATAATCATGCATTTCAAACAGCACCAAGAAATACACTTAGAGGTAATATTTTTAATTTTTTTATGAAGCCAAGGCTAATTTATTTGGTATTTTTTCTAATCTTAAAGGTAAAATTGCATTAACTTCTGATCTTTGGACAACAAAATGGGGCATTAGTTAAATTTGTGTTACTGCACATTTTAGTGATAATAATTGGTGATTACAAAAAAGAATTATTGGTTTTTCAAAAATAGAGCATACACATACTGGAAATAATATAAGTAATTATATTATGACCACTGTACGCGACTATGATATTCAAAATGAAATATTTTTAATTAGTTTTGATAATACTACTAATAATATTGTTGCTATAACAATTCTAAAAAATAATTTAAATCCTATTTTAAATGGAGTATTATTTCATCAAAAATGTGCATGCCATATTTTAAATTTAATTGTACACGATGCTCTTAAAGTTATTGATACTCATTTATCAAAACTTAGAAATGACATGATATTTACTGAAAACTCGGGACCTAGAAAACAAGTTTTTAAGCAAACTTGTACCCAATTAAGTTTAAAATTTAGATCTTTCAAATTCAACACTCCAAATAGGTGGAATTCTACTTATGAAATGTTGAAATGTCTTTTTAAATATAGAATTCCTATTACTTTATTTTATCAGGAACAAATACCCATGAATGATTTAGATGATCTTGATTAGTTTATTTGTGAATATGTTATGAATTTTTTAAAAATATTTTATACTGCAACTAGTACCTTATCTGGTGTTTATTAGCCAACTACATGTTTAGCGGTAGAGTAATTATTTTATATTATTAAAGTTATTAATGATCATATACTTGACACTGAAGGTCCAATTTCTGAAATATTAGATAGCTGCTTTCTAAATTGAATAAATATTGGGGGGAAATTACTATATTGTTTTGTTTAGCTACAGTTTTTTATCATAGAATTAAACTAGATAGTTTATTTAATTTATTAAAGGAATACCATGAAAACCTGAATACTGAAATAGAAAATTATAAAAATATTTTAAATTCTTATTTGCAAAATATGTATACTGTTATGAATATAATTAGCTTTAGTAGCTTTAGTCCCATATTACCTGTATTAGAAGAAGTGGTCACACCTCTTATATATGTAGCAGGAACTCATATTTTATTATGCTAATAAATTATTTTTTCTCAGTTCTTTTCCTGGTACCAGAGCTCTGAAAAGAATTGAGAGGAAACCCTTATTTCCCAAAACCAAAACCTTAACCCTAATCCCCTTTTCCAAACCCTAGCCGCCACCCAAAAACCTAACCTTAATCTTCCTCCACTGCCTCTCCTCGCCACCGCAACCTCCAGCCACAGCCTCCTCCACCGCTCCCGTCTCCTCCAGCCGCATCCGCCTCCTCTACCACACCCGCCTTCTGGCATACCCCCTGCTGCCCTAGCCGCAGCCATGATCGCCTCCTGCCCTAGATCTGCGTCCACAATCTGATCGCCTCCTCGATGAAACTACAACTCTCTTGTCTCCGCTCTCGGTTATTGACGATGATCTATTAGATCGCTTTGTGACTCTTGTACTTACTTGTCTTAGAAAGCATTTATTCTCCCTCTCTTGTGATCTACTTCTACGCCGCTCATTATGGATTCTGGTGATAAAATTCATTCGGCCTCTCTGTCGTCCGTTCACTTCAAGAAAGATCTTCGCTTAACTATGATCTCCCTCTCCGGCGCAAAGAACTGCTTTCAATGGTCCAGTGTTGTTGAAAGAACCTTGAACAACAAAGTTCTTCACAGCTTCTTGACGGATGCTCCTCTTGACTTCACAGATCCTAACTATGATACCCGGTTCCAGAATAACAATAAGGTAATTGTTTATTTATCAACTCTATGAATTCTCGCTGCTATACTTTGATTATGTCTCTAAAAACAGCTAGGGAGGTTTGAAAACACCTTCGTCCTCTGTACTCGTCTGAAGATAATTTACAGAAGCTCTATGATATCTTCCACACTTTTACTACAGCCACTCTAGAAGAAAATATTCAGAATTTTGGTGCTTTATTCAGTGGGCTTCTTGATCAGTGGAACATTTATCAGCCCATCTCCACTGACCCTACTGTTACTTGACATCAAAGAGAGTCTCTTATTGGCGCTTTACTCTTGGCCCGTCTACCATCCAGTTTTGAGGGCGTCCGCTCCCTCATTCTTTCTCAGAGTGGTTCTCTTTCCTTGACGAGCATCCTGTCAAACATTTATCGTATGTCTGTTGTCTCTTCCCTATCTACTGAGCCTACTTCGACGGCACTTATTACTCGAGGCCATTAGAGGGAAACCAACACTCTGTCTGGACGTGGTTCTTCTAATTCTATCTCTGGTGGCCGTAGGGGATAGCGTGGTCGCCCCCTCTGCCTGCTGATAGTCGTAGTTCCTATAGACGCGATCGTGGTCGTGCCAGCCTTTATTGTGCTTATTGCGGCGGTACTAATCATCGCAAAGACTGGTGTTAGGAGAAGCATGGCTACCCTGATGATACACCTACAGCTCGCCAGACATCCACTCCAGTTGCTACTGACTAACCTTCTTCTTCAGCCGGCCAGGTACCTTTATGTAGTGATGAGTGGGTTCAGTTGCATCGTCTCCTCTCTTCTGTAACTCCTGCCAACATTTCCACTCCGTCAGGTATATCTTTACTTTCTCATTCTAATTTATGGGTTGCTGATTCCGGCGCCTCAAATCATATGTCTCGTGATGGACCATCTGATCTTGCTTTTAGTCGTCACAAGTTTATTTCCATAACTGATGGTAATACTACACATATTTCTGGCTCTGCTGATTTATCACTCACCTCATCTTTACACCTGAAAAATGCTTTAATTGTGTCATCTTTATAACAAAACTTTTTTTCTATTCATCAGCATACAAATGATTCTAACTGCCCAATAACATTTTATCTATCTCACTTAGTGATACAGGACCTTCTGACGAAACAACGGATTGGTGGGGAGTATGAGCAGAATGGACTGTATTACGTTGATCACCTACCCAGTATATCTGCAGTTGTTCCTACTATTCAGTGGTACCGGAGACTTGGTCACCCCCTCTTTCTTCTTTACGTACTATGTTGCATTCTTCTAATTTATCAGAATTTAGTTGTGAGTCATGTATTCTTGGAAAATATCATCGCTCCTCTTTTTCTCCAGTTCATAAGAGACATGATTTACCTTTTGCTTTAATTCACTCTGATATTTTGGGTCCTTTAAAATTCCTAGTGTGTTTGGTTATAAATATTTTATGACATTTATTGATGATCATTCACGGATGACTTGGTTGCATCTTTTGCATAATAGGACTGGATTTTTGTCTACGCTTAAAATCATTGTAGCTGAGATTACTAATCAATTTGGTATTTCGGTAAAACTTCTTCATTCAGATAATGTTAAGGAGTATATTAGTATAGAATTTAATGTGTTTTGTCAGACACATGGCATAATGCATCAAACTTCATGTTCCTATACTCCTCAACAAAATGGGATTGCTTAACGAAAGAATCGACATTTGCTTGAGGTAGCTCGTTCTCTTATTTTGCATATGCATGTCCATAAATGATTATGGAATTTTACAGTTTTAGCTGACATTTTTTATATTAATTACATGCCTTCTCCAGTCCTAGGCTATCAGTCTCCTTACTCTGTTTTGTTTCAACAAGGCAAGCCCTTTCCTGTTCCTCCTAAGGTGTTTGGTTTCCTATTCTATCCCCATATTCTTGGTCCTCACGTAGACAAGCATGATCCTTGAGATACTCGTATGGTGTTTGTAGGTAACTCACGATCCCAGAAAGGGTATGTTTGCTTTGACCCTGCCACATCTAAAGTTTATACTTCATGTGATGTGACATTCTTAGAAGATCAAGCATATTTTCCACCACCTATCAAAGACCCCACTTCTACTATCACTGTTCCTCACCTATCTTTCTTGGAACTTGATTCGTCTGTCCAACTTGTGCACCTTAGTTTTAAGCATATGTCCCATTATCCCCAGGTGTATCACCGTCGTGACCCAAAAGTTCCTCCCCCTCCCACCATTTCTTCTTCTACTCATAGTGATTAGGTATTCTGATACAGTCCACTGTTCCTACTTCTCTACCACCGTGCCTTCAGAAGAAGATCTCTCTATTTCTATTGCCTTACGGAAGGGTAAGCGTTCCTGTACTACAGCATATCCAATTTCTAACTTTATTTCCTATCATAAACTTACACCATCTGCTTGTCGGTTTGTTTCTTCTTTGTCTGCCACCACTCTTCCTTCCTCTGTTCAGGAAGGTATTCAGCATGCAGGTTGAGATGCAATTATGTTAGAGGAGATTGCCGTACTGCGCTCTAATCAGACTTGGAAATTGGTAGGTCCTCCTTCAGATAAGAAGGTTGTCGGATGTCGATGGGTCTTTGCTGTCAAGCAAAATCCAGATGGAAAGATTGAACGCCTCAAAGCTCAATTAGTGGCCAAAGGCTTTACTCAGCAGTATGGTTTGGATTATGTTGAGATTTTTTCGCCATCTGCCAAATTAACCTTGGTTCGTGTTTTTATATCCCTTGCTGTTTTTAAGTCATGGCCGCTTCATCAGCATGATGTGAAGAATGCCTTTCTTAAAGGAGATCTTTCGGAGACTATTTACTTGCAGCAGTTTCCTTGCTTTGAGCGACCGGGGAAGTCTATGGTTTGTCTCCTACATAAATTTTTATATGGATTGAAGCAATCATCGCGTGCCTGGTTTGAAAATTTTAGTACGGTCCTATGATAGATTGGTTTCAAACGCAATCGCGCCGACACATCTCTCTTTACACATAATCGTTCTTAGGGCATGGTGATTGTGCTGGTATATGTTGATATTATCATTACTAGAGATGATTCTGCTGGTATCTCCAAAATAAAAGAACATTTGGCTTCACACTTTCAGACCAAGGACCTTAGGCCACCTAGATACTTCCTTGGAATTGAAGTGTCACGGAATTCTGGTTGATTACAGCTTACTCAGTGCAAGTATGCACTCGATCTTCTATCTGAGATAGATTTCTGGGATGTAAACCAGCAGTCACTCCTATAGATTCCACAATAACGCTATCTCGATTGAGCTCTCACTCGGATCCTCCACTGCCTAACCCAAGACGATATCAACGTCTTGTTAGGAAACTTATTTACCTCACTGTCACTCGTCCTGACAATACCTTTGTCGTTAGCACAGTGAGTCAGTATATACAAAATCCTTTGATCTTTCACCTTAAGGCAGTTGAGCATATTCTTAGATACATCAAAGGTTATCCAGGAGAGGGTTTTCTCTACAAACCATCATCTACGTTGTCGCTCGCAGCCTTTGCAGATACTGATTTTGCTTGATCCATTGATGATCGTCATTCCACTAGTGTCTACTGTGTATTCTTAGGAGGAAACTTGGTTACGTGGAGGAGTAAGAAGTAGAATGTAATGGCTCGTTCTTCTGCCGAAGCCGAGTATAGATCCATGGTATATACAATTGCTGAGTTGGTATGCATTACCTTCCTCCTGACAGATCTTAGGGTTCACTCTTGTCACGACCCGGAAATAACACGTGACTAGCATTTGACTCACATGAAGTTTATAGGACCCCACCGTAACCTAAGTAAGCCAAAAACCGGGAATCTAAATCTTTTTAAGAAAATAATGGAAGTGAAGTTTTGAACAGGGGTATAAATGAAATCAAGTTCCTCTTTTAAAGTATAAGTAAAGTTTATAGAAATACAAGTAGATTGTATACTAAAGTTTAAAAACATTTTCGTCATTTGAAATTTGGGCAGCACCTCCTTTGTAAATTTTAATCAAAACCAGTACATACACAATAATAATATTGATATCCTTCGCCAATCAGCGGAAACACAACCATGTAAGATATATACGACGTCCAAGGCGAAGATCAACACAAGAAAAGAAAGTAAAAGAAATACCAAAACATCATCAACTCAAATAGTATACAAGTCACGACTCTAAGTCTGAAAGAATATACAAACTGGTCTCTAAGTTCACAAATATACATAGTCTGGTTGATGGAGTTTTTAACTAGATACAAATGAATATAAAAATATACAATGCTGGTTACGATCTGTAGTGTAACCCACCTACCAAGCAAATCACCCAAAAGAAGAATGTGCCAGCAAGCCACTACTGATCTGAGTGGTGGGTCCTGCAAGAAAACTATGGCACAACGAGGGTGAGTTGTCAACTCATGAGTAGAAGACATCATTAGGTAGAAATTGAATGTATAACAATCTACATAGGTCATACTGTAATAATAATATCGTACCGTATGGTATCGAAAGTGATCGTGTATACATATGTATATAAATATACAATATCATGTCTGTATCAATATGTGGTACCATGTCATCCATATCATGTGTGTGTGTGTATATATATATATATATCATATATGTCTATCATCCGATGAGTATCCATCAAAGACACTCGATCATCATAAAATCCTGAGTGTCCAGAATCAACACTCGAAATCATCATAAACCCTGTGTCCAGCATCGACACGTAAATCCTCATATCTCAGAGGTCGTCTCATCGGATCGGCCCTCATATCTCAGGCACCGTCTCATCAGATCGGTCCTCATATCCATCTGTCTCATATCATTCCGGTCAGCATCCTCCGGATATCCGCCGAGTCTAATACTGTCACCAGTAGGTAGTGTTCCCATGTTAGGTTCAACGCCTTTTTATATGATCTTCTTTCTCCGGAGTACCATACTGGGTTCACCATATATCCGCAATCGGTTTCTCCTCCTACCTCATTTCGAATAATTATCATAGCTCAGAACCGAGAAATCTCATAGTGGACGACGAAATATCATATCAAGAGAAAACAGCGTTTTTAAAACACACAAGTTTTTAAATAATATCTGCGGTTTTTCAAATCCAGAAATCTCATGAAAACAGAATCTCATAAGAATATGGCAATAATAAAAAGATATGTACAGGCACATAACAATACTGTAATGCATAGCAAGTGTGTTCATATAAGTGTGTCATATAACATTGTAAAGAAAGTACTATTATAATCTAACATACTAACAGGTATAGTGTGGTGCGATAGCATAGCGAGTTCTATCTGTGAATGCGGCATGGCAATTACCGATGATGTGTGCGTGAGCATGCGAGTATGTTCTCATGTAACATGTAAATCATCGGTAATGGTGCATGTGTCCTAGCACGAGATGAAGTAAAACTAAAGTATAAATACGATATACATCTTACAAGATCGAAACGCGAGCGTATGCAGAAATAAGAAATTGAAATGCGAGCGTAAATAGAATAAAGAAATCGTAATGTGAACAAATATAAAAATATGAAACTACGTATGAGCTATATAGTTATAGTTTAAAATAGTACGAAACGTTGTTTTAGAAAATATGGGGCTACAATGTTTTTGAAGAAAATACCATTTGAAAAGTTGTAGCGTCCTCTTGAATTATCATTTAAAATTTCGTAACGATTCGTTAGTTTTGAAAGTAGGTATGGCTCTAAACAAATTATAATATCTACTTTGTTCTTTTAAACAAGATTCATGAGTCGAAATAAATATCGGTGATCCATCCACATCATATCATGTACGGAATATCCATTGTACGATATCATTAAATCAATAGTACGGATCTATAGTCGCGTACATCATCTCATCTCATATCGAAACGTAAACTTGATCATGCCATGTGTTGGATATGTATTCCCTAGAGGCCATTATTTTATATGTATACATGTGGATGCTTGGACATATGTATATACAAGACAATCTTGCTTGATATGATAGTATGCTATCTGGTTTGTCTTTATCTTAACATGTGTGTATGTCTTACTTGTTATTACGTATCATCTATACATGTTGATAAAGCTCGTAGGATCATTACTTGACTACCTGTGTTGTGATGGCGATCATACTTGTGGGAGCAGGGTAGTCGATAAGCACATCCTTAAAAGGTCCCTAGTCGTGGGAGTATCGAGACTGAGCATCGATATTCCGGAGTAGACTGGTATATACGTTTCTAGACCCCGACATGGGGCGATGGTTGGTCCCGCAGCTATTGGTATTTTGCACCTAAGATCGTATACATGTACTCACTGGGGGTGAGTACACTGGACGGACTCACCGAGAACTTCTAGATGGTAATATTCCTATCGTCAGATAGCAGTTCTCAGGTGACATGAGTATAGGTTAGTCTTTTGACCCGAGATCGTCATTTGTCTCGTGTGAGTTTCCACTGCACTTTGATCGCTACCCTACCACGGCTTTACTAAGTCGTGCAAACAGGTTTTGGTTGGGTACAGTCCCGAGCCACATGGAGGCAGTGAGTGATTGTTGGGGATTCGTCTCTCCCGATATAGGGATTCGATATCGCACCGTGTTCGATTGGTCAGGACCATAAGACCTTAGCCAAGGTAGTTGGGATTTACTGATAGGTTGATCAGTAGTTTCCCGGATGGGTCCTGAGCCACATCGGCATGAATTATCGGGTTATTAGGGTCTGACGTTTACCACCCCTAGACCCAGTATGTGATACTCTCAGACGAAGAGACCGGACTGTACGGAGATTGTCACGGATAGACTCAGTAGAGATCCAGATGAGTTTGCTCGTCATCCTTCCTTTTCAACAGGTACCCGGATAGCCGTTACGTACAGCTAGTGCCGCTGACATGCTTGTGGTTATAGATTTATCCAGTAACTCACTGTCGGCGTACTGTCGAGTCTTTAGTGTCCCACACAGAGGGTTTCCCTGGTTCAGGCAAAATGATATAGTAGCCGTATTGGATACATGCAGGGTTCCGATTGATTGATGGTACTATATACCCGGACTTTCGTCAGACAGTTGATAATACTAGCCAGCTCGGGATTGAGCCAGATTATTAAATCAGGTATTGATATAATAATTTACATATATGTATTTCGATATGTATGTTCTAGTATTATGGTCTTTGTGTTATTCTATCTCTTTGGGAATTCGTGTTTTTATGCGAATGCAGGTATGTATATACAGTAGACTGTAATCCGTATTCATTACGGAAAACATTCTAGAAGGTGGACACATCATTATGGTTTTTTCCATTTATTCTTAAACGGAAATGAGGTGTAAAATAAATGAGAGGGGACTATGGTGAGAACCATGCCTCAATAGTTGATAAATTAATTCTTAATTCATTTGTGGAAACTATTGAAGCATGGTTGATACTTCTTTATTATAAAAATCATTTTACAAAACAAAAGTGAGTTTTTTCTTTCACTTGCATGCTTCATTTTATTTTGAGCTCACCATTTGCTTTACTTTCTTCTCTTCTCTTGAGCTCCTCCACCTTCATCATCTACCTCCTCTCTACACTCTCATGTATTGAGAATCAATAGAGAATGTGAGATAGAAATACACTTAGAACCCTAGACTACACTCTAGAGTTCTTAGATTAGCAATCCAAGTTCTCTAGTTGCTCCATTTGATATTTAGTTTGTAGCTAGAGCCATGGACTACATCCCTTGGGTGGATCATCTTCGATGGAGGGAGACGGATGATCAAGCTCGATCATGGAGGCCACTAAGAGCTTATGAAGAGGAACGAACACCGAAGGACACAGATGTTTTGGTGAGAATCTCTATCATAGTAGATAGCCACTCCTAATTAGCTAGTTTAGGGTATATGGTAGATTCTAGACGGGTTTCATTTAGCGCTAGTTTTAAACTCTATAAAAAAGTTTGTTCCGCAAATGGCCATGATAGATGGCTGGGACGCTAGTGTAACCCAACACCATGATGCTTAGAGCGGGATTCGGAACATTTTTAGTGAAGGCTAACAAGAATTTTGAGATGGTTTGGGAGTGTTTTATGGTGATAGAAGAGGTGGAGGAAGAGGAGGAAGGATGAAGAAGATAAAGGAGATGAAGAAAATGAGGATGAGAAATGCAATTTGTTGTGATCAAATCTCTCTCTCTCTCTCTCACTCTCTCTCTCTCCTAACCATATCTCTATGTCCCCTTTCTCCCTCATGTCTCATTCTTTTCTTTTCTTATTCTCTTTTCTTTTCTTTTTTTTTACATAAAAGCACAAAACCAAAATATAATTCATAAATAAATTGTTAACATGTCGTGATACTTAACATGGTTAACGAAAATAAAACTAGGTTTAATGTGCAATTAGTAAAAAACTAATTAAGTTAAATATCAACTAATATGGATATAATCATATATTAATTTATAAAATGCCCAAATCAAACAAATGCCTTCATAGTTAATAATTCATTTTAAATTTTAATTATTTTCTAAAATAGAGGTATATAATTATACCATTCTATGGAAACTCAAATCTATATTCGTATAATATCCGTGAAATTTATTATTTTATTATTTAAATTCAAAAATAGTATTTTCTATTTTCTGAAATTTTACAATCTTCCTCCCTTAAATAAATTCGGTCTCCGAATTTAAATTTAAACCTCCTAAGTCTTAAAACATTTCGGTAACGCAAATCAAATCAATGGGGCTCCGAAGTCACAGATAAGCTAAAAATATCATAGCGCAACACGTACGCATGAAAACAAGTGCAAAACTCAAGAATCGTAACTCTGTCAAGCGTCGTGCAAATCATACGAGTTATGATGAAAATGTGAGTTGCAAAATCTACTGTTTATATCAAGTACAATATAGTCGCGACTACAATACATATATAATATGCATCCTTGTAAAATCATTTAAATAACTAAAAATATATGAAAAAATCCTTTTCAAATCATCGTGTGATGCTTATATCACGGTACAAGCAGCGGACGTTCTTTTTGTAAAGACATACACACACGTTTCACTTAAGATATACGTCCCGCCTTTTTGAAAATAATTTATTTTTGAAAATAATTTAGAAGGGTTTTCCTTTTTGTAAGATCTTGTGTCGCTCACGGACTCGTAGGAAAATAGTGAGACTGTAGCTCTTTTTTTTTAAAACCTCTTCAGTAAATATCGATGCATGCAAAAACACTTAGGTACTGTTCTCAGACCAGTCCTTCTCTGCTACTATATAACATAGTATATATCATAAAATCACGATACTCGAAAATAGAAATTAATCTCAATAGATGTAAATGAAAACCAACCCATGTGTGTTAGGTGCACACGAAAATCGAAGTCAAATCCAACTGTAACGAATGTGCATGAAAACAAAAACTGAGTACAATGGGTGTGCACGAAAGTATCTGTCAAGTGTAACAAGTGTGCATGAAAGTATCTGTCAAGTGCATCGGGTGTGCACGATAAAAAGATCCAGTGCATTGGGTGTGCACGACAACAAGATCGAGTGCAACTGATGTGCATGAAAATTCTCAAGTGCATCAAATGTGCACAAAACCACATCAAGTGCGCCAAGTGTACACGAAAATCTAAATAAAGTGCATCAAGTCTGCACAAAAGCATCTAGTGCAATAAGGTGCACGAAAATCGATATCAAGTGCAATTAGGTGCATGAAAACAAAAATCCGGTGCAACTGGCATGCACGAAAACCATATCAATGCATCGAAAGCGTAGGTAATCAACATCGAGTGCATGAATCAAAATCAGGGGTATACAACATGCACGAAATCAAAACAAGTATATCGAAGTGCACGAAATCATCAATATGTGCAACGGTGTGCACAAAACAATATCGAGTGCAATGGATATGCACGAAAACGTAAACCAAGTGCAATGGATGTATGAAAACATAACTCAAGTGCAACTGCTGTGCATAAGGAAAATATCTATCAAGTGCAGCTGCGTTGCACTAAATATCAATCATGAAGCTCAATCATCAAAACACAAGAATCAAAACGATGAAAGCGTGATACTCGGATCACTAAAGTACAAATCACAAATAAATGACACTGAGGTACACCTCCTTCAATGTCGAAAGGTGCTGGTGCACCCGAAGCTGGCAGAGCAAGAATTCCTACTTGCCTTCTGCTCACGGTCCGGCATTCTCTGTCTCTAGATCCTTGTTTTCTCTATGAATCACCAATTCCACGACCTCCCGGCTCGACAGCCTGGTTAGGAGTAGTGACGGAACACTCCCGCTCTAACACTTCTCTGGACATCTCTTGCCAATTAACTTGGCCACTCGCAACGTAGCAAGTCAACAACGGCGGCTTCTGGCCCTCTGAATACGCGCCATACAAACGATCATGGGTCCAAATCACTATCTCTATAGTATCCTAGAAAGAACCCGTCTTCGCCTCTTCTGATCTCATTTCTTTCGAACTGCCCAAAAACTGGCACTCTTAAATTAATCCGTTTTTGTTCCGAGGCAGCTGCAATCTCATCGCTACTTTCCTTTGGAAATGTGGTCGTATCCAACGTCTCTGCATACATATCAAATCTCTGGCATCAACGAAAAGGAACGACTCATTGAGATCTCGCACGAATCTCCTAATCCATTTTTCTTCAATATCGACCAAATCGGAATCATATCTTGATAGCTGCATAGACTGCAATTCATCCTTGGTTACGGTCATATCCGGAGTCTCTCGCTAAGATGCGCAACTACGAACTCGGGCATCTCCAACACTCGGTGGAAGAAATATGGAGAAATTTGCCATCGAGAACTTGTCCATAGTCATCAGAGGAATACGCATTCTTCGTCCTATCTCAATCGACTTACTCCAGGTCTGAGCAAGACCCTTCAAACTGAAGCTAGCCAATTCAACTGATCTCGCATCGGGCCATACAAACGAACGAAATATCCTAGTCACATTATCCAAGAATGACTAGGGATCCTCTGTCACATTCCAGCCTGTAAACTCATGTGGCTTCAGCTTCGTGAACTCTGGAAGCGACATCTCGTCAATCTCAGCAACGATTGGTACCTTTTTCTGCACTATAGACAACACAACGATCTTCGGAGTAGGTAGTACATCAACAGTCCTTTCAATCTGGCTAGCCTCAAGCAATAGCCCGATCATCAGGTGCAGATCCAGAACGCTCCTCTCTAAACGAGAAATCCTATCATAAAAAGGATAACAATCTGTTCCCGTGTCACCGGGATAACACCCTGGTCAGTCCTCATCCCTGACGTGCTCGCTCTAACCATATCTCTAGCCACAGCCCTCTCAGCTCGCACAGCCATAGTGACAAGAACCGCAAACAAATATCGATGAGGATAGATAACAAGAATGAATATAATAACGGATCTCATGATATGTACATCAAAAGGTTACTTAAGCAGAGTATCGTATCGTAAGTATACCACAGAACATACACACAGTATGTTACTCTACTTGTTACCTACTCTATCAACCAAGGTCAACCTACGTAACGAAATTTTGAGTCTAATACTCTCTCAGTCAAGTCTAAGTTCTGTAAGGTCAAGCCTAGGTTCCAAAATATACGTCCTAGACTCCGCATAATAAAACCTACACTCGAACAAAAGTTAAGCCTAATGCTCTGATACCAATTTTGTCACGACCAGGAAATGGCACGTGACTGGCACTTGAATCACGTGAAGTCTATAGGACTCCACCGTAACCCAAGTAAGCCGAAAACCAGGAATCTAAACATTTTTAAGAAAATAGTGGAGGTGAAGTTTTGAAAAGGGGTATAAATGAAATCAAGTTCCTCTTTTAAAGTATAAGTAAAGTTTATAGAAATACAAGTAGATTGTATGCTAATGTTTAAAAATATTTTCGTCATTTGAAATTTGGGCAGCACCTCCTTTGTAAATTTTAATCAAAACCAGTACATACACAATGATAATATTGGTATCCCCAAACGGGGGCTAGCTCTTCGCCAATCGGCGGAAACATAACCACGCAAGATATATATGATGCCCAAGGCGAATATCATCACAAGAAAAGAAAGTAAAAGAAATACCAAAACATCATCAACTCAAATAGTATACAAGTCACGACTCTAAGTTTGAAAGAATATACAAATTGGTCTCTAAATCCATAAATATACATAGTCTGGTTGATGGAGATTTTAACTAGATACAAATGAATATAAAAATATACAATGGTGGTTACGATCTGCAATATAACCCACCTACCAAGTAAATCACCCAAAAGAAGAATGTGCCAGCAAACCGCTACTGATCTGAGCGGTCGGTCCTGCAAGAAAACTATGGCATAACGGGGGTGAGTTGCCAACTCGTGAGTAGAAGACGTCATCAGGTAGAAATTGAATGTATAACGATCTACCTAGGTCATAATGTAATAATAATATCGTATCGTATAGTATCGAAGGTGATCGTGTATACATATGTATATAAATATATAATATCGTGCCTGTATCAATATGTGGTACTATGTCATCCATATCATGTGTGTGTGTGTGAATAGCCTAATGGCAAGAAATAGAGATTTAGGGTATCACTTCTACTAAGTATCGGAATATACGCATTTAATATTCTAGGAAAACCTATGAGCTAAGTATACTATCTCTCTCTCTCTCTATATATATATATATATATATATATCATCCAAATATTACGGTTGCGGAGGTGCTATACGCCATCCACCTGACTTTCCCTGTAAATATACATCGACTTACCTCAGCACACCTCGCCCTAATCAATGTCGACAAACACCTTGCTCTTCTTCGTCGTCTTGGAAGTCCACACGAATGTACCTGCAATCAAATCCATAAACAAAATCCAATAAAAACCCGAATCGAATTTGAAATCACGAGCGAAGCGCACATAGGTTAGAACTTATGGTCAACGTGTGCTAAAATGACAAACGACTCTCCGGTGTCGACGTACGAATGCCAAACGACCGAGTCAAAATACAAATATAAAAAAAACCAAGTTTCAAATATCATAAAACATCGCCAGAAATCAACTAAAACAACTCCAGATTTTTTTTATGGTGGTTTGAGACTTTTTAGCATATAGAATAGTCTTAGTTATCTAACGAGTGAGCTAGAGAACAAACCCCATACCCTAATTCCAAAATTGACCCGCAAATTGCGGTCAAAACTAATTTATTTGCGGCCAAGGAAAAGAGATAGGGGCTCGGGCTTTTACGGTGGCTTTCTACTGGTCTATACATCCCTCTGTATCATCTATTTAATTTTCAGTGTTCCCAAGTAGTACCAGATTCCATTTGATCCTCAAAACTCAATGAAAAACCGATATCGGAAAATTCTAAACTCATATAATCCAAGAATTTCTCCACTAAAACACTCACTTATCACTAATGAGCTTATAATCGCTCTCTAACCCTTTACTACATCACCACTACAAGTTCTATCCTCAAAAGCTCACTTTAGAATAACTTAAGTTTACAAAACATGCACATATTAACTCTAAACCAACTCTAACTAGTTTGTGAGGTTAGGAAATCTAAATACTTAATAAAAGATGAGAGTTTTATCTCAAAAAAGCAACTCAAGAAAATTCCAAGATGGCCACAAGTGCTCAAAACGTAAACTTGACCATGCCATGATGCTTAGAGTGGGATTAGGAACATTTTAGTGAAGACTAACTAGAGTTTTGAGATGGTTTGGGGGTGTTTTATGGTGGTAGAGGAGGTGGAAGAAGAGGACGAAGGATGAAGAAGATAAAGGAGAAGAAGAAAATTAGGATGAGGAATGCAAATTGTTGTGACCATATCTCTTTCTCTCTCTCTCTCTCACGCTCTCCTAACCATATCTACATGTCCCCCTTTGTCTCCCTCATGTCTCATTCTTTTCTTTTTTTATTTTATTTTCTTTTTTTACATAAAAGCACAGAACCAATATATAATTCATAAATAAATTGTTAACATGTCATGACACTTAAACATGGTTAACAAAAAAAAAAAACTAGGTTTAGTGCGCAATTAGTAAATCACTAATTAAGTTAAATATCAACTAATATGGATATAATCATATACTAATTTATAAAAAGCCTAAACAAATAAATGCCTTCATTATTAATAATTCATTTTAAATTTCAATTATTTTCTAAAATAAAGGTATATAATTATACCATTCTACGGAAACTCAAATCTATATTCGTATAATATCCATGAAATTTATTATTTTATTATTTAAATTCAAAAATAGTATTTTCTATTTTTTGAAATTTTACAGCTCTTCTCTTCCGACTACACTTTTCTGTGATAACACGGCCGCAATCCACATTGCTGAGAATTCGGTTTTTCATGAGAGGGCCAAGCATATCAAAATAGATTGACACTTTATTCGTGACAAGGTGACTGATAAGATGGTTTCACTCCAACATATTTCCTCTTTCGGCTCAACTGGCAGATATTCTTACCAAATCTCTTTCTCAACCAGTTTTCACTCGTCTTCTATCCAAGCTCGGCATGATTGATATATATACTCCAGCTTGCGGGGAGTGTTATGAATATAATTAGCTTTAGTGGGTTTAGTTCCATATTGCCTGTATTAGGAGAGGTGGCCCATCACACCTCTTATATATATGTAGCAGGAACTCATATTCTATCATGACAATAAATTATTTCTTCTCGGTTCTTTTCATATACCATATATGACTCATAATACAGTAAAAACAAAACTTCTTCAACTTCCTCTTCACTTCAATCTTCTAAAATAGGAATTTTTGAATTTTTAGGTAAAAAGAAACAAAAAAGTATTGTTTCTACTTCTTATAATGAATTTACAATGTATTTACAAAATAATTTTAATAGTTTTCTCACTTCTGAACAAATAGAAAATTTTAATATTTTGAATTGGTGGAAAACACATGAACACATGCATCCTATGCTTTCTGCCATGGCTTGTGATTTGTTAACAATTCTGGTGACCACAGTAGCTTCAGAGTTTGTTTTTAATGCAGATAACAGAGTTCTGAGCAACAAGAGAGTGAGGCTATCGGATGAAGCAGTAGAGGTCGCAGTGTGCCAAAAATATTGGTTCGATGCTAAAGCTAGAAAACACCATAAAACTAATGAAGACTCCAACGCTGATGAAGAATAAAGACTGATAGGAGTTCATTAATTACATTTTTAATGAATTGTATTTTTTTGCTATTGTATGAGGGGTAAGGTTTGCCAACTTATGTCCCTCTTAAAAAAAATAATTCAATAAAATATCTAGGTCTGACCTGGGAGCTAAACGATGTTCGGGCTAAAAAAATCCAAAAAAACCAATTTGAAAAAAATTTAAAAAGGGCAGTCGGGCCGGCCTGGTCCAGACCCGGCTTGACCCATGTCGGGCCTAGGGTTAGGATGGGCTCTGTCATTGAGCACTCGGGCCGGCCCGATGGGCTTAAGGCCAGGTCGGCCCGACCCGGCCAGATTTCTACCCTGATATGGCCCGCGTTCATTAATCCGAACGGCATGACTTTGTAACAGTATATGCCAATTGGAGTTTGAAATACAGTATGTTTCTCATTCTTGGACGACATTCTGATTTGGTTATATCCGGACGATCCATCAATGAAGGAGAACAGCTCATAGCTTGAAGTGTCGTCGACCATCATTTCCATGATCGGCAGTGGAAATCGTGTTTATGACATGATTTGTTGAGGTTCCTAAAATCGACACAAACTAGGATCTGCCCATTTTTCTTCTTCACTGGGACGATTCACACGATCCAGTCTGCATATTTTTCTTCTCTGATGAAGCCAGTATCGATTAGTTTCTTTGTTTCCTCAATGATCTTTTCTTCCAGCTCCCTTCTAATTCTTCGAGGATCCTTCTTGATCAGTTTGGCGTCAGGAGATATAGCCATCTTATGCACAGCAACCTCCGGAGAGAGGCTGGGCATCTCTTTGTACGTCCACGCAAAACTGTTGACGAACTCATGCAATAGGAAAATTATTTGTTCTTTTACTTCTTCTGTCAAGAGCGAGCTGATGTAGGTCGGTCGCGGGTTATCGGGCGTCCCCAAGTCGACTTCAATTAGCTCGTCGAAGATTGCTTGTCCGCCATCTTCGAGCTCTTGAGGTGTTCTTTTGCCTCGGTTAGCTCATCATTATCCCCAGACCTTTCGCTAGTCTCACCAACATGGATCATGTAGCAGGACTTAACATCAGATTGAATGAAACCTATACCATGTTTGTCTGGGATTCATCCGTTGATGAGTGGACTGGCTTGAGAAAGATGCCATAGCCTTTAGTATTTCGCGTCAGAATCCATTTGTTATAACGGGCATCTGCACTTCTTGAAATATTCCCGCATCTCAGACGCGTAGCACCGAGGATTTAAGACCGCTCTTATGCCTCATTCATATAGAAGGCATATTAGGGATAAGTCATTATAGTGCGCGACAGAATCTGACCCATAGAATAAGATGCTTCTTTGCCCGTTCTTTCTTCCGTGGTTATAGAAGGTTTTCAATTGATCGACAGTTGAGACTGATAGAGCGTTGAGTTCTTTCTATAGCTGCTCCAGGACTCTTGTGATGGTCAACTACCCTTCTATGATTTCAGAAGCTTCCCTTAGCTTCGTTTTCTGGGTAGAAATCTTGTCTGCACATTTGTTGCAGGACAAATCATCAGCGTCTGATTCATCGGTGTCACTGCCGAAGTGTGGACGAACGATACTGAAGGATGGGCCTTCATCATCAGACTCGTCAGTGTCGCTGCCAAAATGTGGACGCACCCAAGGAGTTTTGATTTTTAAGATAACAGTCGGCTCTGACTTGCTTTTAGAGCTTAAGGTCGTTTTGTGACTTTCGTCTTCAGCAGGTAGTGGCGCAGCATCCCGAGGACTCATAAAATATCGAGAATCCTCGTATCGGACTTCATGGACACCAAATGGTTTTATGTCTCCATCGATGCACTTTTCTTTGCCATTTTTGATGTATTTCATGCATTGATGGAGTGTCGACGGAACCATGCCATAATCATGAAGCCACGGCCGCCCCAGGAGAATTTTGTATGATGTGTCAGTGTCGATGACATGTATCTTCGCCTCTGTTTGCAGATCTTCGAACTTAATTGGAAAAGCTATGGAACTCAGGACTTGTTGGCAGTTTTGATTGAAGCCCTAGATGATGATCATCTTCTTTGATAGGTGTCGAACATCTATTAATAAACTCTTTAGAGTCCGAAGGTTCATGATATTCACTGAGTATCCCAGATCAATCAATATGAGATTAATCATGACTCATTCGTTGTATCCTATTACATAGAGTGGTCTGTTATGCTCGGCCGCCCTAGTAACAGGTCATCATCTTTGAATGTGACAGAAGCTGTGTGCAGAGCGCAATGGCTTTCTTTCATGTTGATTTCTACAAAGCAAGCCTGGTACCATTCAGGGTTTCATAAAGAATAAATGAGAATATCTCTAATCTCCTTAGATAGAACAAGAGTATCGTAGACGCTCAGGAGAGACGAAAACGTTCGAAGATGAGCCAAGTCGTTGAAGTCTACTGAGGGAGAGCTTGAGTCTTTCTAGCCGGCTCTCCATCATCCCTTTCAAGTAGTCTATTTTTCTTTTTCCTTTGAGGGATTGCCATGTTTCAATAGTAACACCCAGCCGCTTCGGAGCTGGATCTAATTGTCCTTTATGATGAGTTCATCATCTTCTTTAGGGAAACAAAGATCTTCTTCAGAATCGCTGCCAAGATAGAAGGCATAGCAAGTCGCTACTGAGGTCTCATCATTAGCATTGTTTTCCAATTCTTCGAGGATTATTGCCGATTCTATTGGGAAGAATTCCTTCAATGTGACCAGGGCTCTTTCCTTTTGTGTATAGTTCTCAAGAGAATCGATATATTTCTGGATAGTTGATCTCCTCGCTGATGGCTTTCCGGGTTGGTTCGTGTTACGCCCCGCTTCCCAGTATACAGAGAAGTAGACGTGACAGGCTGCGATATATTTACTCAGAAGTAAACACGTTAAGCGTAAACAAGCAATATAAAATGAATACACAAGAATAACAAGAGATGTAAAAATAATAGCAACTTTTATTAACATTCTTTCTTTACATTACAACTGATTTGAAAAGGAAATATACAATGATAAAAGCGATGCCTAAACAGTGGCATACGAATGAAAAGGAAATAAGTATAAGTAGTCTAGAAGTCTGGCTTCTCTGTGAACTGATCTAAGTTCTCCTGGCTGGGCTCGGTCTCCTGAGAGTCGGGTCCTCTTGATGAACATTCCAAAGAAAGAAAGAAACAGGAATGTCGTCAGCGAACTAGCGCTCGGTAAGTCCCAAAAGAAAGAATAGAATAGAACAAGTAGATAGGTAAGAACTGATAATTTATGCATGTATATGTTTGTTAAACTAACGTAGTTGTTTGTAGCTTGGTACAGAATATGTCAGTGTATACGAGAGGAGTCCAACGGTTCCCATGGACTAAGGTAACCCGGTAGTACAAGGCCCCGTCAAAACCCACGGGACAACGACACGGATGTTCATGTAAGTTTCTTTTAGTGACCATCTCGTTCCACTTCTAATACATTCTGTATCAGTCTACCCCGTTAAACCCCGTAATGTATATTATATAGATTGTAGTTATCATACTTGTCGAGACCATGAATATAAGTTGTTCATGTAAACGGTTTTAGGATGTATCAAGTAGGCATGTAATCAAGTCAAGATATAGCTATGGTTTGGTTAAGTCAAGTCATGTTTGCATATTGATCTTGTTCTGGTATTCAGGTTCAGCTTCAAGTATACATGTTGGATATATTGGATTCATGTTGAATTGGATTCAGATTAGACTTAGACTCAGACTTGTGTCAGACACTTTAAACAGAATTTTGATCTTGAATTAGGTTTAGGAGTAATCGGTAACTGCTGCACATGGACGGCAGGATTTGTATCTTTTTCCAAGACAATTACCATTGATAACACCATTAAGTTTTTCTACCTTAAATAGGAAAGCACTCACTTTCTCCGGTTCCCTAAGGCTCAAGAGAATTGATCCCGCTTAAACATATATTTACTAAGGTCCTTAATGTAATTTTACATAAATCGAGGGGGTTTTATGAATTTTTTTATATACTTTCCAAATAAATCTCGAGTATTTATTTATGTTATTTAGGGTTTTCATGGATGTGAATTTTAAAGAGTGAGATATATTAGTGAATAGTTATATAGCTTGAATAATACAAGGCATTTTAGTGTAAGACTTGTCTTGTATTGATAATTGATGGTATTTTGGTGAAACTCGTCATTCTTTTATTTTTATGAAAAATGGAATTTTATTATAACTTGAAAATATGTGGTTTGATAATATTTATATAATTATAAAAAATTAATTTTTATTATTAAATAGAAAATCTCGTTTTTCTTAAAAATCGTATTAAAAATCTTTCGAGACCGAATGCTCTGTGAGGAGGTCTGCATCTCGCTCTGCTAGCCCGAGAATGTGCGATAACCCGCACTATCCAATACCGGTTTCCCCAAAATGGGTTGTAGAGGCATAACTGCAAAGAGTTTGACAATACAATTCAAAGAAAACGGTATTTTATAGTTCATGGTATTTAACTGAAATATTGTATTCGCCACGAAATTATGTTACAAAGAGTGTCATGCTATGTCAATATGTGTGTATGTGAGGGGTAGGTCATTACCCCGTGAGGTTTTCTAAAGGTGTGCTAAGAAAAATGTTTAAAAGATGACGTATATAAAGCTCATGGTATTTAAACGTAAAAGCTAGGTTAAAGTTATTTAATATTGAGTTTTAGAGTGAAAATTGTTTCTAATTATTAGTTTAATGATTAACAAGAATGGTGTAAGAAAAGAACATATAAGAAAAAGTGGATTTTATAATGTTTTAAAGGAGGTGTCAGTATTAACTCCACTTTCGACATGTTTTATGAAAAGAGACTTCTTAAGATGGAAGAGTAGAATAAGGAATGTGACTTACTAGCTAGAAGGATGAAGATAAGGTAGAAGAAGATTTGTGTAGTTATCGTGGTATCGCAGGGTCGCCAGAATTGCTTCGTTTCCTCGCCGGAAGTTGACATTGGGCTAACTCCACTTCTACTCCACTTATACTTAGATAGATTTGATAATTTTGGCTAAGGATTTCAGAATGAGGAGGGCTAGGGTATGGGGTTGTATTTATATTGTGAAATTAGAGCTTTGGAATTGAAAGAATGAATTAAAATGCATTAAAAATTGGATTAAAGGTGAAATTGAAGTCTCTGTTAATTTGTAGAGAAAACAAACAATATGGGGGTAATAGGGTAGGCCAAAGGGTTTTATGTGCAAGACACGGGGACTTTTCCACATGGTTCACCCGTCAGCGCCGGCCCCAAGCTTGATCTCGCCGGTCGTTTGTTTGAGTTTGGGACTTGGATTTTGGCCACGTGTCCCTCTCAGTTCGTACAACATTTTGCACATGTTAGATTTTTCGACTTTTCATTTTTTACGTGTATTGCACGTGTAAAATTTTGAGCTTCTAAGAATTTTAGAAGAAAAATCAGGAAATATAATATGTGGCTAATGAGATTCGAATACAAAGACTACGTCACAGCAGTGCAAGGCTTTACCAATGAGTTACATGCTATTACTTGTTGTTCTTAAGCAAGTATAACTTTTAAATTGTGTTCAGGCTTGCAAACTCTTTTCTACTTTAAGAATAAAAATTTTGTACAGAAAATTCAGGATCGTTACAGGTCGCATTCTTCTTTTTCTTCTTTCTTTGGAGCTCAGGGTTCTTGGATTTTGAACTTGGATGAGCCGAATCGATGACCGAGACAGTGGGCTCTACTTGGTTATCCTACTCAATCTCTAGCTCTTTCGGCATTAGCTTTAAAATTTTCCTCTTCTTTTTAGACAAGTACGTGTTAGGCGGTGTTGCTTACTCTACTGGGTTTTTAGAGAGACGGAATTTTCAAAAACAATTTTTAAAGAGGGCAACACCGACTAATCCCAAGATCTACCGTAAGCCCTAGATAACAAAACTTGCAAAGGTACTAATCTACTATGAAAGTGATTATACATATATAAACCAAGTCCTTCGGGGTTTTCTTTTCCTCTTCTTGAGCTCCTTGTCTGTTGGGATCAAGCTTGGTCGTCGGCCTCCTCGTATCGAAGATGATCCACCTGAAAGTTTATAGTTCAAGCTCCAACCTCAAATTTGGGGTAACTAAAGTACCTAGTTTGCTAATTTAGATAGCTTAGAAGATATAGAGTGTTAATTGGATTGGATTATCTCATAAACCCAAGGTTTCTCAACTCATCAGAGAGTTAGGGTTTGAGAAAGAAGAAGATAACAAAGGAGAAAAGAGAAAGCTAAGTGTAGAATGAAGCAACTTATAAAGAATGGCTAAGTCTTTCAAAAATATCAAGTACATATTATTTCCAATAGAAATAATGCAACCATACTTGAATAGTTAGAACAAATGAATAAATAAAATCAAGTAGCCATACTTCAACCATGCTTTAATACACCTCATACCTCCACCTCATTATCTATTTAAATAAATAGATTTTTAAAAAAATGAGGTGTCTTCTTCTAGAAGTATTTTAGTGAAATTACTAGAATACCCCCACCGTATATACATACCCGTATTCGTACTACAAAAAATACGAATACCAAGAGATAAAATAATCCAATAGTATAATACTAAAATGCTTCTTAATCTTAAGCCCGCTAGTATTATCCGTCCGAACAAAATCCGTGTAGCTAGTACACGTATATGATCGAAACCCTGCACGTAAAACCATAAAGCCTCTACACCGTTTCTCCTGAACCAGGGAAACCCACTTTGTGGGACTCTAAAGACTCGACGGTACGCTGGTAGTAGGTTTAAACACAAGCACATCAGCGGCACTAGCTGTATGTAATGGCTATCCAGATACCTGTCGAAAAGAAGGTCGGCGAGCAAACTCATCTGAACTCCTATTGAGCCTATCCGTGACAATCTCCATACAGTCCGGTCAGTTCTTCTGAGAGTATCGCATGCCGAGTCTAGGGTGTGGAAAACGTCAGACCCCTAATAACCTGACAAGTCATGCCGATGTGGCTCAAGACCATCTAAGAATCTACTGATCTACCTATCAGTAATTCTCAATCTGTCCTGGCAAGGGACTTATGGTGTTGGCCAATCGAACACAACGCGATATCGACTCTCTATACCGGGAGAGACGAATCCCCGATAATCACTCACTGCCTCCAAGTGGCTCGGGACTGTACCTAACTAAAACCTATTTGCATGACTCAGTAGAGTCATGGTAGGATAGTAATCAGAGCACATTGGGAACTCACACGAGACAAATAACGACCTCAAGTCGACAGAATATCTGTACTCATGTCACTAGAGAACTACTATCTGGTGATTGGTAAAATACCATCTAGCCGGTTCTCGGCGAGTCCGTCCAGTGTACTCACCCCCAGTGAGCACCAGTATACGATCATAGGTGCCAAAGACAAATGGCTGCGGGACCAACCAAAGCCCCTCGTCGGGGTATACACCAGTATACTCCGGAGTATCGATGCCTTGTCTTGATACTTTCACAACTAGGGGAATTTAAGAATGTGCTTATAGACTACCCAGTTCCCATAAGTATGATTGCCATCACAATGTTGGTAGTCAAGCAATGATCCTACGGGCTTTATTAACATGTATTAATGATACGTAATAACAAGTAAAACATATACACATGTTAAGATAAAGATAAACAAAATAGCATACTATCATATCGAGCAAGATTGTCCTGTACATACATATGTCCAAGTATCCACTTGTATACATATACAATAATGGCCTCTAGGGCATACATATCCAACAATCTCCCACTTGCACTAAGGCCATATATTAGCATATCGAGTACCCAACGTTTGCACTAAGGCCAGTTGTTGGCGTATCACATACCCAACATCTCAAATAGTCTCTCGAACTGTGCTTGAGGGAGGGCCTTCGTGGATAGATCCGCCGTGTTCACTTTTGTGTCTAATTTCTGCACCTCGATCTTCCTAATCAGATGATACCGCCTCAAGATGTGTTTGGATTTCTGATGGGACCGTGGTTTCTTCCCTAAAGCCATAGCCCCATTGTTGTCGCAATACAAAGGTATTGGATCAACAATGAACGGAACCACCTCAAGTTCAGTAATGAACTTCTTTATCCAGACAGCTTCTTTTACAGCATCATTTGCAGCAATGTATTCAGCCTCTATTATTGAGTCTGCGACGGTGTCCTGTTTGGAGCTCTTCCAACAGACCACCCCTCCGTTGAAGGTAAAAACAAAACCTGAGACAGACTTGCTGTCATCCTTGTCACTCTGGAAGCTCGAGTCGGTAAAGAAATCCAACTGAAGGTCCCCATAACCGTACAGTAAGAACAGTTTCTTAGTCCTTCTCAGGTACTTAAGAATGTTCTTCACTGCTGTCCAGTGGTTCTCTCCTGGGTTCGACTGATACCGGCTCACTACGCTAAGCGCGTAAGCTACATATGGTCCGGTATATAGCATCACATACATTATAGATCATACTGCTGAAACGTAGGGTATAATGCTCATGCGAACTCTCTCCTCATCAGTCTTGGGAGACATCTCTTTAGAGAAGGTGATTCCGTGCAATGCAGGTATATAATTGCGCTTGGAATCTTCATTACTAAATCTCTTTAGTACGAACTCTATGTACCGGACTATGGAAGTCCCAACAATCTCTTGGATCTATCTCTGTAGATCTTAATCCCCAGAATGTAGGAGGCATCACCCAAGTCTTTCATGGAGAACCTTTGTGACAAGAACAGTATTCATTACGAAAAACTACATTTCAATACCGCTCATTCATTATCAATTTTATGATATATCGGTACTATTAATCCGTGTCTGCTCAATAAGTACAGATTACATGTATTCATGAAAAAACACATTTAAATACACGGATACGACATTTGTGAATTGACACTGCAACCGGAACAGAAAGCCGATCAATATTCCAAGAGTTTGCAAAACAATTCAAGTGTACACATCTTTATTCAAGAATGGTCCAACATGATGCAATATGATACAAGTGTGAACACAACCCTTTTTGGATGCATGAACCATGGTGGGACAGCATAGCATAAGTGGGCACACAATTTGGCTATAAAAATCATGATTTGTGCAAGTGGGGTTATGTGTGATAAGTGAAAATAAAGGTGTGATATGATTTAAAGTTATATTTTCCCTCCAAATCTACAAATAAATATCCAAGTGTTTATAAAAGAATTAAACAATACCAGAGTGATCATGGAGAGGATATAAGATCACCATAAGAAAACGGGCCCCACCACTCAACAGTAAACCGCCAGAATTGGCTAAAAGCCCGCTACCGCCAGTCCCACCTTCTCATTTTGGCTCCATTTTTCTTTTGGTCATTCCAAGTTGTCATATCATCTCAATTATATTGTTTGTTTTTGTTGATGAAGTGCCTATATATACCAGAACAGAGTGCAAGCTCAAGGGGGATACTTTTGTCCAATTTTCAATCTTCACTTTATATTTTTGTTTTAGTTCTTGTACATAATAGATAGGTTTAATTTTGAGCTCTTTGCTTTTATCTCATCTTGCAATCTCTTAACTGAGTTTGAAAGGTTAGATTTTAGTATTTGAATTCATTATCTTATACTCTCATTTTGAACTTGAATGAAGCTTCTATTATTGCACTTTGGTTCTTAGTATTTTCTTTAACTTTACTTCTAGCAATTTCATTTCTTGCTATTTAGTTACTTGCATTGTTGTTTTCTTTGATCTCTTCTCTTTTGTATCTTCTTTTGATGTTTGTGATGGTCAGTGAAAAGTGGATCTTGTTAGGGAAAGAGAGTGGTTGTGTAAATTAAGGTTTTCTTTTGCACATTTCCTTTACCCGATACTTGCTAATTGAACTCCACCCAAAACTCAAGCAAATGCTCCGTTAGGCATCCTACCCTACCACAGTATCAGTGATCTCTAACCGTGACCGATTGCGTTTGGTTTGGCCAGAGACGAAAGTCAAAAGACAAGAACGGACGGATAAGGGTCAATAAGCCAGATTTCATAAATACCGTGCTTAAACACCCTAATCCACGTTGTTGCTGATTACTCTAGCTTCAATAGTTAAGTTAGGCATACAGGAATGAATACGGATTTTTCTAACTTAAACTAACCTATCTCTATCCCTAACAAGCTTATATTTTGCATATACAAACACATAGGTTAGAATCGAACCATTCGGAACTTTTTGCTTAACTCGTGAGAACAAGAACTTAAAATGCACCATCCCCCTGCGGACGACCCGTACTCATCACAACTAGCTACACGCGACGCCTGTTCATATCAGATTTTTGCATTTTCATACCGCCCAATTTTTATCACATTGCATATCGGTAGATACTCTTGAGCTGTGTTTGCTAGTCAATTGCAGGACACAGGTTCTCGGTTCTAAAACGGTGAAATTCATGGAAAACACGACAAAAATCCGGATTCCTGCCAACCACAGATAAAATACGGTCTCCGCCCTTCATCCGTATGTTGCCAGATACCAAAAGGAAGACAAAATGTCAAATCAATGTCATTCTCATGCACAAGGCTCAATGGTAGCACAAAATCCAAGAGATCTACGCGGAGCTCGAGGCAATCATGACAAAATCTTGACAAAAAGTCCACCTTTCCCTCAACAGAAATTCTGGAGAAATCGTGGAGCCAAATTGAGAAAGCACATGTACCAGAGAGAAGAGTACATCAAAACAGGGTGCCACCAAAAACACCAAGTTCCAATTCATCAAGAAGGCCGCGGATCCGCGGCCAAAGTGGGGTCCAGGCCGCGGATCCGCGGCCTTATAGTGGCGGCAAGCAAAAAGTTTCCAGGGGTATTTTGGTCATTGCATGTGTGGTCTGGTGGTTGCCCTAGGTTTCTATTCTCCAGCCTATAAATAGCCCAGAAGTTTGAGAAGGAAAGGGCCATTCTTGTATTTTCTTTTTGCTAGGATTTAGTTTACATGTTCTTCTTCTTCTCATCTCTTCTCCATTAAACTTGTAGTGAGCTTTGTGAGTGAGGAATGGTGAATAAAGAAGATCAATTTATTATCATGCTTGTCTTACTTTTGTTATAATTGTTGTAACTTTAAATTTGTTAAGTAGTTGTTGTTATTTCCTTGTTGTTTCTTTCTTCTCTTTTTTCTTTATCCTTACATACGACAATGATACTTGCGCTCGATCCTCGCCAAGGTGAGGTCGCAAATAGTTAGTCGTATTCTTCTAATCTCCCTCTTTCTATCTTCCTCTTTTGTTTGTTTTGTTTTTCCTTATCATGAAGTGTGAGTAGTTTTATACTTGTTAGGGTAGGATAAGGGAAGTTTGAGAGAAGGAAATCTCTCTCACTCTTTCCTTGCCCAACAACTTAAATCGACTCCCGTTAATTGAATCACAATCCGCTCCTTACGGCACCCTATCCTACATGATAGCGGTGATTCCGTAGTGAGACCGGTTGTGGTTGAATTAACCGGAGGTTATGGATAAGAGCCAAGAACGGACGGACAAGCACCAAAAGGAAGACTTATGCGTTGGAAAGCCTAGCTTATACTCGCAAAGTCCTTCCTAGTCGTGCTAATCCCCGTTGTTGCCGATTACCGTAACACCGATCTTAAGAGGGGCAACGAAAGATGTGGAGACTCCTAACTCAAACTAACCTAATCCTAACCCTAACAAGCTCTCTTTAAATATCAACTTAACACTTAGATAACCACAACAAAATCTGAAAACAGGACTTAACTCGTTAAAACACTTTGAAAAAGACTCCCATCTCCCTGCGGACGACCCGTACTCAACCGGCTAGCTACAAGCGAAACCGTCTTGATTGCGGTATTTAAACTAGAACTTGAACACGCACATATCCTAACAACCAAATGGCGCCATTGCCGGGGAGACGGTTGTTTATTTCCTTGTGTAATTTCGGGTTAATTTGTGAATATAAAAACAACCAAAAAAACCAAAAAAAAAAAATATACTTTGTAAAAAAATCATCTTGTTATTTTTGATTAGCTTTTGTGCGAGTGTGCAGGAAAATACAAGGTTCGAGTTCAGTGGCCAAGACGTTGAAAATACGGAGTTCAAGTACAGTGCCAAAGACGTGGGAAGAAAGACCCACAGTTTGCGGTTACACCGCGACGGACAAAAACGAAGCATCCGGGCTACTGTAAAAATCTGGAGCATATACAGTGAGCATATCAGAATTCCACACATCCAGACAGACAGAAGACACCAACAGGAGGTCACTACAGAAAAACGAAGCCCCAACTCTCTGTTCCTGCCGCGGATCCGCGGCAATAGAGGGCTTAGGCCGCGGATCCGCGGCCGTTTGGTGGCCTTGAGCTGCCATCTTTTCTCTGTAAGTCTCTCTGCCTCTCTCCTCTTCTCTGAACTCCACTGAACTGTGTTTTCTGCAGCCTTCTTTGCGCAAATTCTTCTCCCCCTTCCAATAAACTGTTCTTGTGCAGGATTCTTTGCGCCGCAAATAAAAATTGTTTGCAGTTGATTTGTTACTGTTTTGCATTCTTTAATACGGACTTAAGGGGCTTGAAACCAATCCAGATTGGGTGGGGATTTCATCACCCTTCCCAGGACCCCAAAAATCACTAAAGCATATGCATTGTCCATTGTAAATTAAAAAATACTAGACTTCAGCCCTAAGGACTTCGCGCTCATTAGGAGAAGATAAACCGTGTTTAGAACCTCGCTTAACCGTATATTGTTTACGGGGTGTCTAGGAAAGTGTTAAAGGCGCAACCGCCGAAAGAGAAAGGGTTATTTAATTAAGGAACTTCGCGAAAGCGTTGGACAACCTCCCCTTATCTCTGCACTTACCTGGCCTCGTGATCAGTGTATTTTTAAGCCCGTTTCTCGACACTGTTTAACTTCGACAATCAAGTTCAGGAGCAGGTCTAGTAGACCTAGGCGACCGTAGATCTAGGTGTGATTGTGCATATCTTGTTTGTGATTGCTTAAGCCGTATTTCCGTACATATTTCTGTAAATCTCTTTCTAAAAAAAAAAAAGAAAAAATCAAAAACTTTTATGAAAACTTGCCCTTTTTGTCGCCAAATCCATTTTCACCCACCATCCATCGCCTTTCTCCATTGACGTTTTCTTACCCTCACCTTCTCCGCTTTGACTATACTAAACTCGTTTAGTGTATGTCCGCTTGGACTCGGGACACTAGCGCCCGTCTAGTCCGCGTTACGTTAGTCGCGACCGACTTCGCGATCGACTCCGAAGTCGATACTCCGTCCACTCCTCTTTCACCCCTTCCTTTGCCGGCCAACTCCGACGTTGACCGGAATTCTGTTCATACATCTTCACCTTCACCTTCACCTTCACCTTCACCAACCTCTTCTTCCGCGATGTCGGGATTTAATCCGAACATCTCTTTGACCACCCCTGGATTGGCTCCACCTCCTACGGAGACCAATCTCCCACCACCTCCGCCTGTTGTAGCGCCGCAGCGAATCGCGCTCCAGGATCGTTTCTATCCCACCCGTTCTGCACTTCCCACCTGCCTTTCTCTTCCTCCGGCCAATGGGGACAACTTTGAAATAAAGCCCCATTTCATCAACATGCTTCCACGTTTTCATGGGCTTGAATCTGAAGATGCCTATATCTTCATCAATAAATTTCAAAATGTCTGTGCCATGATGAAAACCACCCAGCTGTCGGACGATGCTATACGTCTACGGGTCATTCCGTTCACTTTATGCGATCTCGCTGAAAAATGGCTGTATAGCACCGCTTCCCACTCAATCACCAGCTGGGACGAGTTTGTTAAAGCGTTTCTGAAAAAATTCTATCCAAATCATAAGACCGCAAGGATTCGAAATGAAATCAACCAATTCTCCCAGCTTCCTTCTGAACCCTTCTGGAAGTGCTTTGACCGGTACAAAGACCTTCTTGTTCAGTGTCCTCACCACGGTATAGAGAAATGGCAGCTCTGCCAAACCTTATACGAGGGACTGAACCCAGCAACGAAGCAGTTGCTGGAGACCATCTGTCAGGGCCACTTCCTATCGAAATCTGACGAGGAAGCGTGGCAGTTCTTTGACGATCTTGCGGAGCAAACGCTACAGTGGGAGAGCACCAGACCGACTTCTTCTTCTTCTACCTTCACTTCTACCGGTCAGTCTAGGGTAGGAATCCACCAACTTGACGTCTCTATTGCGATGAAAGCTGAAATGGCTGCTATAACAAGAAAGCTTGAAGCAATAGAGAGCAAATTTTCTGCTCCTGCTCCTGCCCCTGTTCTCCCCCTTCGTACCATCTGCGCTTGTTGTTCCGATCCTTCCCACTCGACCGAAGAGTGTCCTTACAATCCACCCTCGCAAGGACAGGATCAGGTTAATGCTGCCTTCCAGCAAAGACCAAGGAATGATCCATACTCTTCCACCTACAATCCCGGTTGGAGGAACCACCCCAATTTCGCCTGGAATCAAAATCAGAATCAGTTCCAGGGCAACAATTTCCAAAGGGCCCCTCCACCGCAACAACAAGCGCCACAACAAACTCAACATCAATACCAGCAGCCCTTCCAACCCCAACCTTTCCAAAATCAGACGAACAACTTTGCACCCAACAATTCTTTTCCACCAAACAACTTTGTTCCGTCAAACAACGATAAGGTTTCCTTGCTCGAGCGTAGTCTGGAGGCGTTTGTTAAACAATCGACTCAATCCACCGCCAACATCCAGTCTTCGATTCAATCCTTAGTGCAACACACTGCCGCACACGGGCAAAGCATCAAAACCATCGAGGCTCAGATTGCACAGCTGAACGTGGCCTTGAGCGAGCGAGAAAAGAGGAAGCTCCCGTCCCAGCCACTTCCAAATCCCGGTCACCCACATAATGCACATGTTGCTCTTGAACAACAAAACCATAATGTGAGTGCCGTGACCACACTGAGATCGGGAAGGATGCTGCAAAACAACATTGGCAAACGACTCAACAATGACGCCCCGGCCGCCGCTTCTTCTTCTTCTTTGTCTTCTGAGCCTATTCTCCGTTCTTCACAAGGCTCTCCTTCCTCTTCTTCTGCTCTGAACGGACCCACTTCTCACTCCACGAAAACACCTATTCTGGGATCCGTTCCAACTCCAAAATCTCCTCCTCCAGCATTAGACTCAACCAATTTTCAAAATGTTCCATTTCCAAACCGGTTGAGGTCTAACAAACAAAATCCACAAATGGAGAAGATTTTGGAGTTATTCAAGCAAGTTAACATTAACATTCCTCTTTTAGATGCTGTCCAACAAGTCCCATCTTACGCGAAAATCTTAAAGGACTTGTGCACGAAAAAGAGGAAGTCTCAGGTACCCAAGAAAGTTTTCTTGGCTAGTGTTGTGAGTGATGCCCTTACCCAATCTTTACCACAAAAACGGAAGGACCCTGGCTGTCCTACGATTTCAATTACTATTGGGGATAAGAACATCAACCGCGCACTATTAGATCTTGGTGCCAGTGTTAACTTGCTTCCGTATTCAGTATACGAGCAATTAGGCGTCGGAGAGCTGAAACCCACACACTGCACTCTCCAGATGGCTGACCGATCGATCACCCATCCTAGGGGTGAGCTAGAGGACGTGTTAATAAGAGTCGAGGACTTCATATTCCCCGTCGACTTCATTGTCTTAGATACACAGCCTGTAGCTAACCCCCGGAATCAAATTCCGGTGATACTCGGTCGACCATTTCTCGCAACCTCAAATGCTGTGATCAATTGTCGCAATGGTTCGATGAACCTCTCTTTTGGAAATATGACAATTGAACTCAACATTTTTAGGTTGGGGAATCAGCCCGCCGAACCTAATGCTCATATACTGGACGTCTGCTCGATCCAGGAGATCACACCAGAAGAGTGTGAATTCGAGGAGTTTCTGTTTGATCACGATAATCTTGACGCCACTAGTGCGTTTCTCTTCGAACCTGCTGCTGTTTCTGCGCCCGACAACGAATACGAGTGTTTCACATTCTCGAACGATCTTAGCCGCGCACAACCCGAGTTTGAATCTTTCGACTTTCCGGATGAGTTACCTGAACCATCCGACTCGGTTGCCTACACTCGTTTTGAACCTTTGCTGGAGTCCTTTGAGTTCGAGACCTTTGCACCAGTCTTGCCTTCCATCATTTCACCTCCAACGCTCGAACTCAAGCCGTTGCCGTCTCACCTTAAGTATGCTTACTTAGGTGAGAACGAGACCCTCCCTGTCATCATTTCGGCTTCTCTAGCTCCCGAGCACGAAAAAGGCCTTCTCGCGGTCTTGCACAGCAACAGGCAAGCTTTTGGCTGGTCCATGGCGGACATCAAGGGGATTAGTCCCCTGATCGTTGAGCATCACATTCATCTGATGGATGATGCCAAACCAGCCCGGGATCCACAAAGACGTCTTAATCCAGTCATGAAGGAGGCTGTGAAGAAGGAGATCGTCAAATGTCTAGATAGTGGTATCATTTACCCTATCTCTGATAGCCAGTGGGTTAGCCCCATTCATGTTGTCCCCAAGAAGTCGGGCATCACGGTCATAACCAACGAGGCGAATGAGTTAATCCCTACTCGCACCCAAACTGGGTGGCGAGTTTGCATTGATTACAGAAAACTCAACGCCGCAACGCGGAAAGACCACTTTCCGCTACCTTTCATTGACCAGATGCTGGAACGATTGGCCGGACATGAGTACTATTGTTTTCTTGATGGCTACTCTGGCTATAATCAAATTCCCATCGCCGAAAAAGACCAGGACAAGACCACTTTCACTTGTCCTTTTGGCACGTTTGCATATCGACGCATGCCCTTTGGGTTATGCAATGCGCCCGCTACCTTCCAGCGGTGTATGATGGGAATTTTCTCTGACATGGTGGAAAAATTTCTGGAGATTTTCATGGATGACTTCTCCATCTTCGGCGACTCCTTTGACGAGTGTTTGCTGCATCTTGACGCTGTCCTTACCCGATGCAAGGACAAGAATCTCACTTTGAACTGGGAGAAATGCTACTTCATGGTGCGCGAAGGTATTGTCTTAGGACATATCATCTCGCAAAATGGCATAGAGGTTGACAAAGCAAAGATTGAGGTCATTTCCAATCTGCCTCCTCCCCGATGCGTCAGAGATATCCGAGCCTTCCTTGGCCATGCCGGTTTTTATAGACGGTTTATCAAGAACTTTAGCAAGATTGCTAGGCCCTTGACTCTTTTGCTGGCCAAGGATACGCCTTTCGACTTCAACTCGAGCTGTGTGACTGCCTTCGAGTCAATGAAACGCTCACTCACTTCTGCTCCCGTTCTTTCTTCTCCTGACTGGACGCACCCATTCGAGATTATGTGCGATGCATCCGACTTTGCCATCGGTGCTGTCCTTGGACAGCACATCAACAAGATGCCGCACGTAATCTACTACGCAAGCCGAACCCTGAACGACGCCCAACTCAATTATACAACAACTGAGAAGGAATTCTTGGCTGTTGTATTTTCTTTAGAAAAGTTCAGGCCCTACCTCATCGGCTCTCCAGTCATTGTCTACACTGACCATTCTGCTCTGCGCCATCTTTTTGCGAAGAAAGATGCCAAATCTCGGTTAATATGTTGGATCCTCTTGCTTCAAGAATTTGACCTTGTCATTAAGGACAAACGAGGATGTGAAAACGTAGTTGCCGACCATCTCTCACGACTTCCATCTTCGCCTTCGCTTCCAATTCCGATCAACGACGTTTTCCCGGATGAACAACTCTTGACAGTATCGTGCGAACCCTGGTTCGCAGATATTGTGAACTATTTGGCCACGGGATTACTACCGACTGAATGGTCGAGTCAGGACAGACTTCGCTTCTTATCCCAAGTAAAACACTTTTACTGGGACGAACCCTACTTGTTCAAGTACTGTCCCGACCAGATTATTCGTCGGTGTGTCCCTAATGAGGAATTCAAGAGTGTGCTGTCATTTTGCCACGATCAAGCGTGTGGCGGGCATTTTGGGCCCAGAAAGACAGCTGAGAAGATCTTGCAATATGGTTTCTACTGGCCACAACTTTTCAAAGATGCTCACGATTATTGCAAGACTTGCTCCCGGTGCCAACACATGGGCCGGATATCCCGGAGGAACGAGATGCCGCTCCAACCGATCTTGGTTGTGGAGATTTTCGATGTTTGGGGGATAGACTTCATGGGGCCGTTTCCCAGCTCTTTTGGGAACTTGTACATTCTTCTAGCTGTTGATTACGTCTCTAAATGGGTCGAGGCTGTGCCCAGCCGGACTAATGACAACAAGGTTGTCGTTAGGTTCCTTAAAAAAAACATCTTCTCACGGTTTGGGCACCCCCGAGCGATCATTAGCGACAATGGAAGTCATTTCTGCAATAGGACTTTCGAGGCCTTGATGCGGAAATACTCCATTAATCATAAGCTTTCTACGCCATACCACCCCCAAACCTGCGGGCAGGCCGAAGTTTCAAATCGGCAAATCAAGCAGATACTGGAGAAGACGGTTTCCAAGAACCGTAAGGATTGGTCTCTGAAACTCACTGATGCCCTTTGGGCATTTAGAACCGCTTATAAGACCGACCTTGGCATGTCTCCCTATCGGCTTGTGTACGGAAAAGCCTGCCACCTTCCTGTCGAAATCGAGCATCGCGCATTTTGGGCGATAAAGGAGCTGAATCTGTCTCTTGATGATGCGGGCACCCATCGGAAGCTGCAGTTGAACGAACTGAACGAGCTTAGGGATGAGGCTTACGACAACGCGGTTGTCGTTAAGAATCGAACGAAGGTGTTTCACGATAAACACCTTTTGCGCAAAACCTTCGTACCTGGTCAGCAGGTATTGCTTTACGACACCCGACTTCACTTCCATCCTGGAAAGCTCAGATCTCGCTGGAAAGGGCCGTATTTTGTGCGGAATGTGTATCCGCAGGGCGCTGTGGATTTGGAGAATCCCAAGGACGGTTCCCTTTTTAAAGTGAACGGACACCGATGCAAACCGTACCTTAGCGCCGAACCAACAGAGGAGCTCCTGTTCTTACAGGAGCCGGTTTACCCTGAATGATCTTCCTCTGCCTACCTCCAAACTTCGGTTATCCAGCCAAGAACAGTGGACACTGTTCCAAATAAGTTTGGGGGTATGTACAAACCATTTTGTCTATATTTGTGTATATTCTTTTTCTTTAAAAACAAAAACACATAAAAATTTGTGTATCACTAACCGACAATTTTGAACCTTCCAACTGCTCTCTTCATGCTACGACAGTGAGGACACTGTCCAGTTTAAGTTTGGGGGTACGCTCGGTACGCATTTCTTACCTTCGCATTCATATGTATATTTTGCATCTGCATACTAAAATCCATAAAAATTTGAAAATTTTCTAAAAAATATAAAAACTTTTTGTCAAGTTAGCTTGTGGAAGAACTCTGATTCAACAGTCGACGGTTTTTGTTTGAAAAAAAATAGGAATAACTAAATCTTATGTTTGGATTTTTGAAAACCTGAATGATAACTCTCCTTTGAAATTAACTATAGCTGATATACGTCTTTACATCACACTACACGTGTCGTAAGATTTTGGGAATTAGATGACAAGTCTTTCATGTTTAAACTTTTAAACAGATAAATGATTTTCTGAGGATCAAATAGGTTTGTTCTGAAATAAGTAATGTCAAGAATAGTTTATGAAGTAAAGCGAATATGAAGGAATGTTATTGATGCCGTAATTGGAGCTAAGTCTGAAAAATAACCCATCTGAAACTTGATTGGAATGATTATCCACCAAACTCACTAAACACGTCTTTTATCCAAAAAAATATTTGAACTGCCGGTTATATCTCCGTTCGTATCAAATCATCTGATTTTTACGCCAAACTGTCTTTTGTTTTTTGACCTAGGTAACTTGAGTAATTAAGTCCGCTGGGGTGTTTCTACACCTAATGCCCTAAAACCAACTGGTTTGGGTGCATTGGCCCAAAGCTCGCTAAGAAGCCTAGAAAGTCCAGTTTTAAAACAAAGTCAAGCAAGTGTTCTCTCCGAGTTAAAATTCCTAACGGTTCTTTATGTGAGAATAATCTTGATAAAAGACAGGCTTTTATAAAAATTTTAGCGGAGATATGAAGGTTTTATTCTATGATAAAGACTATTGCACGTTCACAGAGGTGTGTATGAAATGAAAACAAGAAAAAGGTGGAGTGAAAAATACGACTTAGTTTCCTGTTATGGAAGATAGAAATTCTGAAGTTGAAACCTTACTGGAAAACGAAACTTGAAAAATGCTTAACTCTTTATAAAACTTATGTGATCCTTTTAAAATTGTTATCTGGGCTTTATTGAGCGACATGATGACTTTAATCGATCCTTCTGGAACTTAACGACCCTATTTGCACTGCACGTAAAGACATAAAATCTGTAGTTAAATAAGAAGCGAGGTGTGAAAAATAAAGGTTCGATAGTCTAGACTTATGATTATAGAATTGTTATTTTCTAAAACAAAACTTTAGGGTTTGAAACTTAGTCATTTTTACAAACCAACTTGACCGGATTTTGTGGGTAGTATCCGCTGAAAACCCTCAGGAGACAACACTCCTCCTACTAGGGACACCTAGAGGTTTAACGGCTTGTTGCACATGCTCAGTGCAATCGCGTTCCCTGCGAAAGTGAGGTCAGGAAATTTTTTGTGAATAAATGGACTTTGCTCGGGACGAGCAAATGATAAGTTTGGGGGTATTTGTTCATATCAGATTTTTGCATTTTCATACCGCCCAATTTTTATCACATTGCATATCGGTAGATACTCTTGAGCCGTGTTTGCTAGTCAATTGCAGGATACAGGTTCTCGGTTCTAAAACGATGAAATTCATGGAAAACACGACAAAAATCCGGGTTCCTGCCAACCACAGATAAAACACGGTCTCCGCCCTTCATCCGTATGTTGCCAGATGCCAAAAGGAAGAAAAAATGTCAAATCAATGCCATTCTCATGCACAAGGCTCAATGGTAGCACAAAATCCAAGAGATCTACGCGGAGCTCGAGGCAATCATGAAAAAATCTTGACAAAAAGTCCACCTTTCCCTCAACAGAAATTCTGGAGAAATCGTGGAGCCAAATTGAGAAAGCACATGTACCAGAGAGAAGAGTACATCAAAACAGGGTGCCACCAAAAACACCAAGTTCCAATTCATCAAGAAGGCCGCGGATCCGCGGCCAAAGTGGGGTCCAGGCCGCGGATCCGCGGCCTTATAGTGGCGGCAAGCAAAAAGTTTCCAGGGGTATTTTGGTCATTGCATGTGTGGTCTGGTGGTTGCCCTAGGTTTCCATTCTCCAGCCTATAAATAGCCCAGAAGTTTGAGAAGGAAAGGGCCATTCTTGTATTTTCTTTTTGCTAGGATTTAGTTTACATGTTCTTCTTCTTCTCATCTCTTCTCCATTAAACTTGTAGTGAGCTTTGTGAGTGAGGAATGGTGAATAAAGAAGATCAATTTATTATCATGCTTGTCTTACTTTTGTTATAATTGTTGTAACTTTAAATTTGTTAAGTAGTTGTTGTTATTTCCTTGTTGTTTCTTTCTTCTCTTTTTTCTTTATCCTTACATACGACAATGATACTTGCGCTCGATCCTCGTCAAGGTGAGGTCGCAAATAGTTAGTCGTATTCTTCTAATCTCCCTCTTTCTATCTTCCTCTTTTGTTTGTTTTGTTTTTCCTTATCATGAAGTGTGAGTAGTTTTATACTTGTTAGGGTAGGATAAGGGAAGTTTGAGAGAAGGAAATCTCTCTCACTCTTTCCTTGCCCAACAACTTAAATCGACTCCCGTTAATTGAACCACAATCCGCTCCTTACGGCACCCTATCCTACATGATAGCGGTGATTCCGTAGTGAGACCGGTTGTGGTTGAATTAACCGGAGGTTATGGATAAGAGCCAAGAACGGACGGACAAGCACCAAAAGGAAGACTTATGCGTTGGAAAGCCTAGCTTATACTCGCAAAGTCCTTCCTAGTCGTGCTAATCCCCGTTGTTGCCGATTACCGTAACACCGATCTTAAGAGGGGCAACGAAAGATGTGGAGACTCCTAACTCAAACTAACCTAATCCTAACCCTAACAAGCTCTCTTTAAATATCAACTTAACACTTAGATAACCACAACAAAATCTGAAAACAGAACTTAACTCGTTAAAACACTTTGAAAAAGACTCCCATCTCCCTGCGGACGATCCGTACTCAACCGGCTAGCTACAAGCGAAACCGTCTTGATTGCGGTATTTAAACTAGAACTTGAACACGCACATATCCTAACAACCAATGCCGTCTTGATTGTGGTTACTTTAAAACTTGAGATACGACACGCGAAATCTCATCCGGTCAAATGGTGTCGTTGCCATTGAGACGGTAATGTTTTTATTCTTGTGATCTCTGGTTAAGTTGTGTATATCTTGTGTATAAATCTAACACCATTCTGAAAAACAAACTAAAAATCAAAAAAAATTATAAAAACCAAAACAAAGATTTATCGTTTTTGACTTTTTGCTCTCTGTTATTGTGACCTGCTAACACTCTGTAATTAATTGGAAAAGTTAAACAATAACATTATGACACTGTTAGAACATAGAGAACACTGTAAAAACTTGGACCCTCAACTCTTTAACAAAACCATCGGTTTTCTCAAATTTCCCGCCACCAGCGGTCCAATCTTCATAAAATGCTCCAATCTTTTGTCGTGGGCTCCATTTTTCTATTATTATCTCATTTTTATTGTTTGATTTTCATAATTTTGTGTGTGCAGGAGTTTGGTCACTTATATCGTTTTTCGCACTAAATATCCGTTTTTCCGACATTTTCGGATTTTAAGGAATTGCGAACTGCGATCGTGCAGAGCAAAGTTTACATTCAAAGACAAGGTGATAACGAAATACAGTGTTAACGATCCGAGTAGTTTGACCCGCGCAAGCGAACTTTTCAAGATAATCGGATTCAATTCAACACGGATTTCTTAACCCAAAAACATATCGGTACGTATTTCATAGCTCCTTCTTCCTCAAATCCGACACGTCTATTATTCTATCTTTGCAGGATTTTTTGCAAGTCCGCCACCAAAAGCTAAATTGACTAACCTGTATTTGCAGCGCCGCGCTTAAACATAAAAAAACGATTGTTTGATGTTTTGAACAACTTTTTCATTGATTTGCGCATTGCATCCATTAATACAGACTTAAGGGCAAGCGAACCCCACAACATATGGTAAATGATTTTATCACCTTTTCCGTAGCCTACAGATCATGAAATTGAGCATAACGTTTACCCGCACAAATTTTAAAAGAAACTAGACTTTAAGCCTTTAAGAACTTCGTGCTTATTAGGTAAAGTTAACGGTGTTTAGAACAAAACTTAACGGTATATCGTTCACGGGGTGTCTAGAAAAAGTGTTCACGGTGCAACCACCGAAAGAGAAAGGGTTATTCTAATTAAGAAACTTCATGAAAACATTGGAAAACCTCCTATTATCTCTGCACTTACCTGGCCTCGTGATCAGTATATCTTGAGCCCGTTTCTCGACATGGTTTTACTTCAACAATCAAGTTCTTAAGCTGGTTTAGTTGACCTTGTTGACCCCTAAACCGATTAGGTGTGTGGTATTTGTGTCGTGATTGTTTTTCTATACCTTTTGTGTGTCTATTTCTTTCTTTTGTTGATAACCAACATAAAATAACAAAAAAAACTCACTGTCTTTTTCACCCCTTCTTCTTTTCATATCATGGGTACCCCACATTGACCAACTCTTGCCGAAATTTGGTACTCTCAACCAGATATTACTTCATACGGCTCTTGTTTTGGTAGAACGTCAAACGATCCATCCATACCAAAAATTTCTTTGAAAGATCGGATAGACACTTTTAGGACCACCACTTGGACACCACAATCCACGTCTTATCAGCCTTTTCAAACTTTCATCCCTTCATATGTTGATACCCCTTCTGAGAGTAACGTGGCGACTCTTAAACCGATATCCTTTGCTGAATGAATTGCACAATCCCATACCCGATCTTTCATGCCTTTCAACACTTTGAATTCTTTAAGACAACAATTCCAACTATCTTCCTATCAAGATGTTGATCCTAATCATACCCATTCTACATAACCATTCGATTCCTATCAATTCTACCCGACTTTCACACCCTCATTAGACATTGCCTCTGAACATCAATTTGGGAATTTCACGTATCCAAACGAATTTGAATCTTTTACTGAAACCCCTTCACAACCCATGTCTAGTCTGGAACAATCATTAGAAGAATTTCAGGTAGCTTCGTACAGACAAATGGAGGAATTGAATGCATCCATGGCCGCCCTCATACAACCTAACGAACCAGCAGCTAGTTCCTAACTAGCTAAAAATTTTACAATGTATAATATGGTGATTGAATATATCGATGAGTTGAGTAGTGAAAGTGTGAAATCAACCCTTCCAAATCAAGCCTACCCGTTCCCAATTGAAATCCACAACTCCAGTTCCGAAAGCCTATCAAATGATTCACCAATTGAAGATAGAACGCTTGATGAGTGGTACAACTACGTAGTATTTGATTTACCCGATTGTGAAGGGTCCCTTTCAAGTGAAACCGATGCCACTTCCTTTGATCTCTACATCCCCACCCTAGAAACCCGACAAATTGAAAACTATGCTTTTGTTGAAGTGTTTAAGAACTTTAAGTTTGACTTGATTGAGGATATCGATATTAGGGACAATTTTGATAATGAATCCACAAATTTGGGTGAATTTTCCTCACCAATTCAACACTTTCTTTCAGAACTGTGTGGACATCATCCCGATACATTAACTGTTTTTTTAACCCTATTTGCTTCTGGATATTATTAATAATGAATGCATGGATGAGCTTGATTTTAAGGTGAATTTAGAGGAATTTTTTTAGGATAAACACGTTTTATTGGATGAGTCGGATTTTTCGATTCATCATGTCCCCTCTATTGACTGTGAAAATCCTCCTGCGTTTCTGACCGATACCATTCCTCGGTTACTTCTCTACATCGTTTCCTTACCACAAGATGACGTGATACTCTGGTTCACCAAGTTCGAGCCCATGTTTTCTCGCGAATCTTGAGAGGTTTGACTACATTTCACAAAGTATTGATAAATTAGTACAGTTAGAAAACTCCAATTTCGAATCATTACATATTGTACTAATTCATTCAATCAATTTAAAACCTCAAGTTTGTACTCCATTTTCTTCTCCCTTCCGTTCATCTTCTCATCTGCTGAGGCCATATACCACTTTCATCCACACACGGTCTCACGTATTCTTCGTTTTCTTTCTCTCCACATTCTTCCACCAACCCTGGTCGCATCACGATAGAATCTTTGAATGGTTAGTGTTAACCTTTAGTCTGTGTAAGGCCTTGTATAGATTGATGATGTTCCCTCCCTCAACTTTGAACTTCAACGCTTAATGGTGGAAACACTGTTTCACTTAAGTTTGGGAGGACGTTTTTGTGTACATATTTTGTTTCTTTTTTCTTGTGTGTGTGTGTGTAAAATAGTGAACCGGCATATTTTGACCCCTCAACAATTTTGATCCTCTTTGTGTGGCATGACAGTGAGGCCATTGTCAAGTTTATGTTTGGGGGTGTGCTCAGTAAGCTTCTATCCTTTGCATTCATTTGTATATTCTACATTTGCATACATATTCGAAAACCCATAAAAATAAAAAAAAATTCCAAAAAACTTTGTCGTCAGGTTAGCTAATAGGAGAACTTAGATTCGAAATTCCAACGGTTTAGTTTGATAAGATAGGACCAACTAAATCCTATTTTTAGATTTTGAAAACCTGAAAGAGTTTAACCGTAGCTAATATACGTCTTTCATCACACTACATGTGTCGTGAGTTTTGAAAATTAGATGACAAGTTTGATATGTCTTAAAAATTTTAAATTGATAAACTATTTTTTAGGATCAAATAGTTTTGTTCTGAAATAAGTAATATCAAGAATGGTTTATAAAGCAAAGTGGATATGAAGGGATATTATTGAAACCTTAATAGGAAGTAAGTCTGAAAAATAACCCACCTAGAACTTGATTGGAGTGATTGCACATCTTATCTACACAAATACGTCTTTTATCTTAAAAAGGAATTGAACAACTGGCTATATCTCTGTTTGCATTGAATTATTATGATTTTCATGCCAAAATGAGTCCTTTTGTTTTAGGGCCTAGGTAATTTGGGCAATTAAGTCCGCCGGGGTGTCTCTACACCTGATACCCTAAAACAAACCGGTTTGGGTGCATTGGCCCAAAGCTCGCTAAAAAGCCTAGAAAGTCTATTTTAAAACAAAGTCAAGCAAGTGTTCTCTCATAGTTAAAATTCATAACGGTCTTTTGTGTGAGAATAATCTTGATACAAGACAAGCTTTTATAAAAATATTTTTAAACGGATATATGAAGGTTATACTTGATGATAAAGACTAATACACTTTCACGAAGGTGTGTATGAATAAAAACAAGTAAAAGGAAGAGTGAAGAATAAGACCTACTATTCTGTTAAGGATGATAGAAATTCTGAATTTGAAACCTAGCTGGAAAACAAAACTTGAGAAAAACATAACTCTTTGTAAACTTGTGTGATCCTTTTGAAGTTTTATCCGATTTTTATTTTGTGACATTACGACTTTAATCGACCTTTTTGTTACGTAACGACGCTATTTGCACCACACGTTAAGACATATAGGATCTTAAGTTAAATAAGAAGTGAGGTGTGAAAAATAAAGGTTCAATATTTCTAACTTAGAACAATAGAATTTCTATCTTTGATACTAAACCTTAGGGTTAGAATTAATAGTTATTTCGCAAAATTAGCTTGACGGGATTTTGTGGGTGTAATCCGCAGAAAACCTTCAGGAGACAACACTCCTCCTATTATGGACACCTAGAGATTTAACGGCTTGTTGCACAGGCTCAGTGCAATCGCGTTCCTTGCGAAAATAATGTTAGGATTTTGTTTTGCTCGAGACAAGCAAAAGATAAGTTTGGGGGTATTTGTTCATCACGAAAAACTGCATTTCAATACCGCTCATTCATTATCAATTTTGTGATATATCGGTACTATTAATCTTTATCTGCTCAATAAGTACAGATTACTGGTGTTCCCACCAAAATTTTCGGCCAAGATCTACTTGTTCTCTTACAAAAAGGGGGAGAATCCTCAAAAAACAGGCATTACGTGTAAAACACGTGGGCACACGTATGCAAAGCATATGAGCGCTGAACATAAATAACCAAGACTCAAAAAATAGGCATCACGTGTAAAACACGTGGGCACTCATATGCAAAGCATATGAGCGCCGAACATAAATAACCAAGGGCCAAACATGCCTCACGTGTTACACACGTGAGCGCTCTTAACATACACAGGCTAAAACCCATACCAAGAGTCACGTGTTAAACACGTGAGCGCTTTTGCCAATCACATGCAAAGCATGTTAGGACCCTAATTTAAATTTTTCCTATCAAATTCTAGAATTAAATTCTATTTGGAAAATATTTTCTGTTAAACAGAGGACCCTTGGATCAAAGATCCAGCAGTGATCATTTGATAGAATAAAAATCTATCATAGGAAAATATTTTCCTAATCTTATAACAAGAATAAAATTATATGTTAACAAGACATCCATATTAAGAAAATATATTTCTGATCTTGTTAAACTAAAAAGATATGATAGAATAAAATTCTAATCTTGTTAAAACTAACAAGATATTCATAAACAAGAAATTTGCTCTGTTAAACAGAGAGCTTTTGGATTAAAAATCCAACGGTGAATAAAATTCACCAATTGATCTAAAAGATCATGGAATCAATCATGATCTCTCAATGAGGGATTTTCTTACCAAATTGATTCTTTTTCTTCTTATATAAATAGGAGCAAGGAGAGGAGGAAAAGAGAGACGGAGGGAGGGGGGAAGAAAAATAGAGAGAGAATTTAATTCTCTAAAAAAGAGGATGTCAGTGATATGTATGCTCTAGAGGCCATTACTGTACATGCGATGTATATTGTAGTGGATGCTTAGACATATATATGGAGGACTTTCTTGCTCGACATGATAGTATGCTATTTGGTTGCTCTTTATCTTAACATGTACTCTGATAGTCTCTATGTTACATGTTGATAAAGCCCTTAGGATGAGTACTTGACTACCAGGACTATGATGCAGATCATACTAGTGGGGACAGTGTAGTCGCTAAGTACATCCTTCAAATGTTCCTAGTCGTAGGTGTATCGAGACAGGGCATCGATATACCAGAGTAGACTAGCGTATGCTTCTTGACCCATGTAGATGGGCGATAGATGATCCCATATCCATTGATGTTTGACATCAGAGATAATATACGGGTGCTCAGTAGAGACTGGGTATACTGGACGGACTCGCCGAGAACTCCCAGATGGTATTATACCTCACGTCAGATGGCAGTTCTCTGGTGACACTGGTACAGGTTAGTTTGTAGACCCGAGATCGTGATAGAGTCTTGTGTGATTCCCACTGTGCTTTGATTTCTATCATACCACGTCCAAAAGGGCGTGCAAAATGGTGGCTTTTGGGTACAGTCCCGAATCACATGGAGGCAATGAGCGATAGGAGGGGTTTCATCTCTCCCGGTATAGGGAGTTGATGTTGCGCTGTGTTCGATTTGCTATAACTGGAAATCCCTGGCCAGAGTTGCTGAGATTTACTGGTACGTGTTATCAGTAGTTTCTCGAACTATTATGGACCTCATATCGACACGACTTATCGGTTACTGCGGTGTGACGTTTACTACCCCTAGTCTGGATATGTGACATATCAAACGAAAAGACCGGACTGTACGGGAGTGTTATTGATTGGATTCGCAGGAGAATGTACAAGCTTACTTGTTGATCTTCTGATCGCTCAATACCTGGGTGGCTGTTACGTTTAGATGACCGCTTGCAGCTTGTGGGTGTTTGATATGATCATCACCTACTGTCGGCGTATTGACGATTCTTTAGAGTCCTACACAGAGGTTTCCTGGCTCAGGAAAAACGGAATAGGAGCATATATGTGATATGTGAGGGACCGAGAATAATGCGTGTATGCGATACCTTATTAGATTCTCGCGATATGTGATATCGGCCGGGTATATGTGATATAGCCGGGTCATCGGATCAAGTGTTGATTCGATGAACTGATATTTGTTATATTAGTCGGTTATATGCGATATAGCCGGATTATCGGATCAAGTGTTGATTCAATAATTTAATGTATAATTATATATGTGATATATTACATTACATTAACTAATATAAGCTCACTTAAAGATTCTTTTTCTCGCATGGATAATACATTGATATATATGCGATATATGTTAATTGTATTATTTTCTTTTATTACTATCTATATTATATATGTGATATATAATATTGTAACATGTTAGGGTTAAAATTGCAACTAAGGTTTTGAGAATAAAACATGTTAGGGTTTGGATTAGGGTTAATGTTATGGATGAGCTTTGTGGAAGCTTCTTGAAGCTTTGACTTTAGTCTTCATCTTTTGATATTTTGTGAAGATATTTGTTAACCCAACCCAAACCTCAACCCATGGTTTATTCTCTACAAGGGTTAAGGATGTGATCTTTAACCCATGGTTGCAATTCTAACCTCACATAATTAATTCATTATTCATCACAAATGAAATTCTTCTTCTTCTTCCTTTTGAAAAAGCTTTCTAGCTTTTTGTGATGTGATGAAATAAAATGGGAAATTGAAAACAAAAGAGAGCTAAATTCCTACTTCATCATCCTCATCTGTTCTAGCTACTTAGATTAGGGTGTTTCCTTTGCTAATACTTGATTAGTGAAGCAAGAGCTTGGGTTTGAGTTTCTTCAAGGTAGATCATCTTAGTTGTTGAAAATTGGAAGCAAGCTTGCATCTTTCTCTTCATGGAGCCTCTCTAGAGTCCGGGTACTTGATAATCGCAGCGAAGGGATCTCAACACGGAGCTTATGAAGTGAAGGAACGGACTAAAAAGGTTGTAATCCCTAACTCTTAAAAGTAAAGTTGTTTACTTGTAAAGTTTACCCTAATTCACTAGTTAAGATCTTGGTTAGGGTTACATAGCACCCCAAATTTTTATAAAATGGCATGTGTGATGCCTTGCTAAACCTTGTTGTTGTGCTATACAACCCTACAGTGGTATCAGAGTTAGGCTAGAGCATTAGGCGTTGTCTAGACGAAGTTTAAAGTCCGATCAAACTCCGAAACCCCGAAAAATCCCACTTTCTGGAAATTTTTTCAAAAGTTGAAATTTTCATATTAAAAATACTCAGAAAATCATGCAGGGAATTATAAGGATTACTGTGAAGTACGAAGCCATAACTCGCTCAAGTGACCGCGGAACCGCGGCCAAACCATGCGTTTGGCGGCGGTTCCGCGGCCAACTTTAGGAGTTAGGGGCTAATACTTCAGGGCTTTATTCTTGGGTACTTTTTCATGCTTCTGGGAATTTTTAATTTTACTCAAGTGTTGAGTTTTCTGGAGATCTTTAGTAATCGTTGATTCGATCGGAAAGTTTAACTTCGTTTAAGTTTTTCCGGGTAATTTAGAACGTGTTAAAAAGTTTGAACGGATATCAATAACTCACTTTTTCCTCTGTCGGAAAACTTTCAAGTGTTGGATTTTTCCTGAGTTTAAAACTTTCAGAAAATCATGCAAGCGAATTTGTGGACCCTCTAGAAGAACGTAATCTTAACTCGATTATGTAACCGTCAAAACCGCCACTGAACCATATGGTTTGTGGTAGTTTTGCGTTGCCACATGTGAGGCGTTGGTTTGACCCTTCTACGGCTGGTTCATAGAGGCTGTGACATGTTCTGGAACTTTTTGAACTCCGCTCAAGTGTTGAGCTATTTGGGAAATCTTTGGTGTTTGTTTATTCGATCGGAAAGTTTAACATTTTCTATTTATCTGAATGTGATATTATATGTGGAATTCATATAGTTAGGCATGAAATGCGAAGTATGTGATATTTCGGATTTAAGATGTCTAAAGTGATTGTGGATTCCAAATGTTGTAGTTTTTCACTTTCTTTTCTGCGACCGTAAGTATAATATGTGGTGTATCGCCGGTTTCGGTGCTATATGTCAATGACAACTGGGATACGCATATTTACTTACGTTGATGATATGTGATGTTATGTGTTGCTGTGATATGTTATATTGGATCGTCGTATTTTGAATAGCCGGGGGTTTTATGTGAGATGAGGGTTTTTCATTTTCATTCATATAAAATTCATTATATGTAATATTCTTTTATTGGGGCACTTCCGGGTCGAGGATGATGTCACCACTGTATATTATTTACTTTTCCACATTAGGATAGACCCAAGACGGGGAGCACAAGTAACTGGGTTCTAGGGTCCAGTGGGAGACCATCTCGAGTAGTCGAGATCGGGTCACCTAACTCTAGAATTGATAGGGTTGCTTACCGCTCTCGTATGAGTCTAGGGATGTGGGTTTGGCTATTCATCGCGACCGTGGAATCCGTGTTTTATACTGGCTTAACTTAAAACACGGAATTCCTAGAATATCCAATATTTCATATGTGTTTCTTCTGCTGTAATGTTCTGTGATGAGATCATATTACTGACTAAGATGTTTATGTTATATATATGTGATATATGTTATATTCCTGATTTCGTTTCAAATGTGATGCTTGCGAAGCATAAATAAATAAAATAAAATAAACCTAAAGATGTTGTAGAAACTTGTTTTAAAAACTGGCAGCTCTAGTTCTTGCTTTGCATAGCGGTATTCCTTGTAGAATATCCAGCACCTTATTCGATAAGGAGAGAGCCGAGATCCCTTCACCGGGAGTGACCACTTTAGCGAAACTAGCAGATAATACAAGCCACTCGGTTTGTCTTTTGATTGCTTCTATAGTTTTTGCTTTGCATAGTGGTATTTGTGAAATATCATGCACCTTATTCGATAAGGAAAGAGCCAAGATCCCTTCACCAGGAGTGACCTCTTTAGCAAAACTAGTAAAGGCCTAAAAAACACTCCTTTTCAAAATCACTCGATTCTACAACGAGATCAAGTTCATTACGCAAAGGGTTTTCTTAAAAACCTGTCGTAACCCTCCGTCATTTCAGATAAGTTCTACTTAGTATTCGTGCTGCGTTTGTTGGCCTTTGTCAAGGCGTAGTGTGCGGTAGCTGAATAGTGCTTATCTGCTAAAGCATATGATGTGATTGGATTAGGGTAGTCGTACGACCTTGTTGGCCTTTGTCAAGGGTCGTGCGGGTAGGTTTAATTCAATTAGGAAATGACGAGTTGAACTTAACTAGCATCCTATGGTTTGTTGGCCTTTGTCAAGGTCATAGGACGCTAGGGGTAAAATATTATCGGAAATTTCAAGTGTTGAAATTTGCAATGAGATTGCATACCTCCTATGAGATAGTTGGATCCCGATACCCGCTGCTAGTAAGAGTTACTCCTGGGAGAGTTTTACACATTACAATTAGCCGATCAAGTAGGTGTCTAGAAAGGTGTCAACGGGGTTAAGACTCTGGGAAAATGAGGTTTACTTTAATTAGGTCCGTGCGAAAGCACGGGGAACCTCCCTCAAAGTACCGGCACTGGCCTGGCTGAAAAATTGGCGAACTTGTAGGGTGTAATTAATCCCGGCTAGTCTTTCCTTTTAGGGTTTGAAGGAAGATTTGACAAAACAGTGGGAGACATCCTCATTAGATATATTAATAACCAATCTAATCTTGCAAGAGCATACGCTGAGTGTTTTCTTCTCTCTCTCTCTCTCCAGGTAGCGACCATGTCACGCCTTAATCAAGATAATAATACGGATGTATTGACCGAACCCGCTTGTTATACTGCGCTAGGGAACGTTAGTCCCGCTCCAACTTATAATTGTTATAAGACCGAGTAGGAAATAGGGGATTACCAGGATTCCCATGCCGCCCAAACGAAGAAAGTGCATGCTGATGCATCTTCTTCGGGCATGTTCATTACAGAGAACTGAGAACGGGTGATAAGTTTCAAGAGTTGGAAACGGTGCAATTGTTGCAAGCCAAGTTTGTTGGCAGTTATCACCCTGTATTAAAAAAAATACATTGATTCTGAACGAATGTTATTAGATACCGAACTTGATATACAACATCATATCAGTATCTTTATTTAATAAAGAAGGATATAATTTTGTATTGTTGGATAATGTTTTGAACATTTCTTATATCAAGAGTTGATCAGTTCAGGCACGTTATCTAAAAGCATAGACGTTCTAAATCAAACCACAGTTCTTAATGTACAGAACACACACAAGAGGAAGAGTTCAGAAATGAACGAATCCTTCTTGAGGTTTTGTAGACTATGTCATATCAATATGACCCAACTAGCTAAGTTACAATTAGATGCATATGTAAATTAGTTTGAATTTACATCTTTTGAAACTTGCCAGTCATATCACAAAGATAAGATGATCATAGCTCTGTTTATTGGAAACAGAGAAAGAGTTAGTGAACTCTTGGGATTGATACATGATGATGTATAAGATCCCCTGTCTACACATGCCAGGACTGGTTCTTTGTACTTCAGAAGTAGAGAACCAAAAACGGGTATAAGTATTATGTCCTTTGATGTGATCAGGGAGGAGAATACTTGAGCACGGGATTCCTGGACTATTCTAAAGGAGAATGAGATTCTCTCTCAGCATTACTCCTCCATATACACCACAATACGTTGGTATATTGGGGCGGAGCAATCGCACCCTATGTGATAAGGTGTGCTCTATGATGAGTACTACTGAGTTACCTATTTCCTTTTGGGGGTTATGCACTTAAGAAGCTGCATACCTATTGAATAGGGTTCAAATCAAATCAGGTGCTTACCACTTCATATATGATATGGTATAGGAAGAGCCCATCTCTTAATGATGTTAAGATTTGGGGTTGTCCGGCCTATGTCAAAAGCAAAATCCGGACAAACTCGAGGCAAGGTCAGTTCTGTGGAAGTTTGTTGGATATCCCAAGCATTCGCAAGGGAATATCTTCTACCGAACCGAGGAACAAAAGGTGTTTTGTTTCTCAGCATGCCACCTTTTGGAAAGGGAATTTCTTATGAAGGAATTAGTGGTCATGAGGTAGAACTGGAAGGAGTTCCAGCTATACAAACTGCAGCTGATGATTTGGTAGAACCAGAGGATTCAATAGATCCCAACGAACCTCAGCCTCTCCGCCGATCTAGTAGGGTTCCTCATCCGCCTGAGAGTTACTTCGGTTTCTCTATGACAGTGGGAGCGAGGATTGTATCATGAGATGATGACCCAACTAGTTTGGAGCAAGCCATCAAGAGTGGGGACTCTGTAAGAATGGCTGGATGCTTAGCGATCTGAGATAGAATCCATATACACCAACAAAGTATGGACTTTGGTTGCTTTATCTGAAGGGTTAAATCCCCATCAGGAGCAAGTATATCTTGAGAAGATTACTTGGTGTACATGGAAAAGTTGAGACTTTCAAAGCTATACTTAAGTCCATCCAGATCCTACTTGCCACTGCTACATACCATGACTACGATATCTGGCGGTTGGGTGTCATGACTATTTTTCTAAATGATGATTTAGAAGAGAGCGTCTATAAGTACACAGCCAGTGGGCTTCGTAGACAGTGGGAACAGCGAAAACATATGCAAGTTGTTTTATGGGATAAATCAGGTATCGCGGAGTTGGAACGTCTGTTTTGATGTGGTAGTCAAAGATTTTGACTTCATCAAAATGGTAGATGAACCTTGTATATACAAAAAGGTAGTAGAGAGTATGGTGGTGATCTTCGTATTGTATGTGGATGACATACTCTTGATAGGAAAGGAGTTTCCTATGCAACATTCGGTCAATCTCCTCTTATCACAAGGATTCTCTATATAGGATCAAGGTGATACCTCATAAATCCTGGTTTTAGATCTATGAGATAGATCTAATTGGATGTTAGGATTCTCTCTAGATGTAGTGAGATGGTATTGATTGTTTGAAGATTTATTGCTTACGCTTTTAAAAGATAAATCAAAGAATAGTTAACCGCAATCAAGAACGGTGTCGTTTGGTAGCTTGCCGGTTGAGTACGGGCCGGTCCACATGGATTTTGTGTATTTTCTAGTTGTTATAACGAGTTAATTCCAATTGGGGTTGGTTTGATTATCAATAAAAACTAAAGTTGATTTAGATTAGGATTAAAACCTTACTAGGGTTAGGTTTAGATTAAATTTGGAAAGTCAATACTCCTCACCGCTTTCTATGCCCTAATTAAGAACTATTTAGGTGTTAAGGTAATAATTAACAATGGGGATTAGCACGATCGGGAAGAAACTAGATTTCTTCCTCTAGGTCCTTGTCCGTCCTTTCTTAACTCTTACCCTAACCTCCATGGAAAACATACACATCCGGTCTTTAACTACGGTATCACTGCTACCTCATGGGATAGGGTGCCGTAGTGAGCGGTGTGTGTATGTATGCATAGAGTCCTATTTAAAATGTATAACGGGAAAGAAAGGGGTGAGAGATTTTCATCTCTCAAACCTTCCCCAAACCAAACCCTAACAAGTGAGGAACTACTCACTAATTAGGGAATTGATAAAAGATTTTATTTTTATGATTTGTTTTTAATAACCTAATTATCTAAACTACGGCAAATAAATAAAATTTATAACTAGGGCAGATAAATAAAATTTATACTAGGGCAGAAAAGAAATTAAACTAAGGCATTGAAAAGAAAAACTTACTTTATATTTGATGCACTCTTCAAACATTTACGGCGAATAAAAATTCTGAAATTAGGACTAAAAAAGAGGCATAAGAAGAGGCATAAGAAGAGGCATGCTCCAAAAAGAGCTGTAGGGTTCCTATTTATAGATTATAAAAACCCTAGGGTTTACATCTGATCCCTATCTACATTTACAAAACTACCCTGAGAAGCCTGGTCAACGCACCGCCACCCACCGACAATTTGCACCGACACGTGCACAGTATGGCCGCGGAACCGCGGCCATATGCCCTGTTTGGCCGCGGATCCGTGGCCATATGGAGGAGTCTTTGGCTCTGTTTCTCAGGTATATTTCATGTTGCTTTTTCCTTGACTTTTCTTCACTTGGTTCTTCAGAATGTCTTCTAGTTTCTTCCAGATTTCCACAGTGCATAATGTTGTGGACTTTTACCGTTTGCTACATGTTGAAGTCTTGAATCTTGTGCTGCCTTTGTGCAATCGAACTGTTTGCTGATTTTCGTTTGTTTCTCAAACTGTAGGCGGCATAATAAAGATTCTTCTGTTTGTTGGTCGTAGTCTCACTTTTGTAGCGTCTTTTCATCATTTTCACTGTTTTGTTCCGAGAACCTGTAACCTGCAACTTTGTAGCAGACATGGATCAAAAGCACCTGTTTATTTGTAAAATGAATAAGAATGAGGAATATAATAATGCAAAATTATGATATGAACAAATACCCCCAAACTTATCTTTTGCTCGTCCTCGAGCAAAACTAGTTTATTCTCGAAAAAACCTAACCTCGCTTTCGCAGGGAAGCGCGATTGCACTGAGCTCGTGCAACAAGCTGTTAAATCTCTAGGTGTCCCCAGTAGGAGGAGTGTTGTCTCCTGAGGATTTTCAGCGGATACTACCCACAAAATCCTATCAATTTAGCCTATTGACTTTTATTTTTCAATTCGGTTCTCTAGCAAGAAATTCTATTATTTTCAACTCAGAAATTATCAACCCGTATTTTTCACGCTTCCTTATTATTTAACTTAAGATTATATATGTTTTGTAAATTTACTTAGCTTTTAGCATGTTTTGAGTTTTCCTTCTAAGGTTCCATCTCAACTTAGGAATTTTTATCTTCTCTACTAAAGATATAAGTCCTATTTTTCATTCCTATCTCTTATCCAAACCCCAATCATATACCTCTACGTGTGTGTATGTATCATCCTTACACTTGGAAATTCAATTCAAGCTCTTATACTCTTGTCCATCGTCCAAAGTACTTTTAGTTGGTGAATTTTTGTATGAAATTGCTCACACATCTTTCATGCGACCGTTAATACTTCTTGAGGTACTAACGAACGATTATAAAATGTGTTTGCACATTAAAGCGTAATTCCTCGTCTTATAACACCTAAGACTTTAGCAGTGACTCCCAAACTAGTTGGTCTAAGGCACTAGGTGATGAAGCACCCTTGCTATATATTTTTTTATTTTACGCAGCCTTAAGTAATTACAAAACTAGTGTTTATTTTTTTATCTCTTTATTCACACTTGTATTTTTATTTTATTTTCTTTCATACTAAGGACTTTAGACAAGAGCATTTCAAGGTCTCCTCTACTATTCCAAATTTCAAGGTTCGTGTTTGTGCAAGTTGTAGGGTATATATTTTCAGAATTTAGACTTAAGCTTAGGGATTATTTTTCAAACTTACACTTTAATAAGAATTTCAATACTCTTTCTTTATTTTGACTTAGCCCAAGAAGTGAACTCAAAATTTGCCTATTTCTAAGCAAACTACAAAGACATAAATTTTCTACCGTTAAATTTTAAGAAAGGTTATTTTTAGGTTTTTTTAATTTACTAAGTTTAGGATCTAGTTTTCCCTAACTAGTTAACCGTCTTGTTAAACTTAAGTCAATCATGACCAAAATTGAATTTTTCAATTTTTATAATTTTTATAATTTTTCAGTTTTTATATGATTTTTTATTTTAATTTTTTTTTCAATTTTTTCAATTTTTATAATTTTTTAGAAAGATGCAATGCGGAATTAAACATGCAAAAGAAAAAGAAAAAATATATACAGAAATTTAAAAAAAATATGCAATGTAAATGATAACTATTTACAACCACCACCTCCCCCAAACTTACCACAAGCAGTGCCCTCACTGCTCGGCCCCACGCCGCGCCCTTGAGCGTGAACGGGAACGCTCCTCCCTAGCTAGCAGGGTTCGGATCCCCTGCTCTACTTCAGTCAAACGCCGATCATGTTCCCTCATCATCCCCCTCAACTCGTCAATCCCCCTAACAGCTCTTCTCATTAAACGTGCATTTTCTAAGGGGGTGAGCTCTTCCTCGCTCGCGGTCGAGCTGGAGCTAGGTGTTCTGGCGGGCACGTGTTCCGCCGGTTCTGTTCTTGACCAGACATCTGTCAAGCGTGCATAGGACGTAGATACACCCTCAATGAGAGGCCTGACGGGTATGCCTTCATGCATGTAAAATTCAAATTCCTCCATAGGGAGGAAATAGCGACACAGTTGTGTCACTAGCATGGAGCAAGAGTAGTCCGCGGCTCTTTTGCCCGCACCAATTGAGTTCAGTATAACCGTGCACATGTCGAATCGAGGGTTCCTTGTCATGAGTGTGTGCACGATATGCAGTGAGGGTGTGAAAATTGCGGTGTTGTGGGAACTCCCAAAAATATTGTTTTCTGCTCACCGGCACACAGTTAAAACATTGGCGAAAAGGGTTCTCGCTTGGATCCCCTTCCGCGGTTCCTTTGAGCAATCATTACCCATTATGGGCATGTAATCCTCAAACTGCAGTGGTTGATCATGAACGGATATCCTAGGGATTAAAGTGACTTCATGTATGAAGTCTCTATCAATTATAATCTCCCTATCACCCCACAGTAATTTTATAAAGCCAGATTGGGCGAGACAGCCATCTTCCATGCACTCATAAAAACGAGTGACTAATTCCGGAAGTGCGTAAGCATTTGGGTGATTATATATAAAAAATTCTATCCTCTACGTGCTATTTCATTAGCAAAGTAACTCCCATATACCGCGTGTGAAAAAATCTGTGAAAAATCATGCTCTAGTTGCATATTTGGTGCCATCAGATAAGCTACAGATCTAAAAAAAATTAAAAACAGAAAGGAGTTTCAGAGATAGAACCTCCCCTGAAAAAATTAGGGGTGAAGACACAGGCACGCGGCGGATCGGCGGCGGGAAGCAAGGTTTCGCGGCGGAAGGGCGGCGGGACGACAATCTTTCTCTGCAAAAACAGCAGCGGCGGCTAGGGTTTGAGGAGAGAAATTTTTTTTTAGGGCTTAGAAACAGAGAGGGTCGGGGTCTTATATATAGGGGAAAGTGTTGGCTATTTGTAAATAAACCCCTCTAAAAAGAGGAAATTATTTGCAAATAATTTTTTTTATTATTTTATTTTATTAATTCTGGAAATTTACAAAAATACCCAAAAGAAATTATTTTCAAATTTTTATTTTTTATGTTATTTTGTATTTATAAGATTACAAATGAAACATACCCCCAAACTTGTTTGAAGCAATGTTTTGGCTAGATGATCGAAAATTTTGGGGTAGATAGAGGAAGATCAGTCAGTATAAATCGGCTCCTGCAAAAACAGGAGCTCCTCCGATGGGTCCGCGGTGAGGAACGGCTTAAGTCGATGTCCGTTTACTTTAAATAATATACCGTCCTACGGGTTTTCTAGATCTACCGCACCGTGCGGATATACAGTGCGTACCAAAAACGGCCCTTTCCATCTAGATTTGAGCTTGCCGGAATGGAAATGTAACCGAGTATCATAAAGCAAAACCTGTTGACCAGGTTCGAAAGTCTTGCGCATAAGGTGTTTGTCGTGGAACACTTTCGTTCGGTTTTTAACAATTACCGCATTCTCATAGGCCTCATCCCGCAGCTCATCTAATCCATTCATCTGCAGCTTTCTATTGCTGCCCGCATCTCCCATGGATAGGTTCAACTCTTTAATCGTCCAAAATGCCTTATGCTCAATTTCAACAGGAAGGTGGCAAGCCTTCCCATAAACAAGCCGGTATGGAGACATGCCAAGATCGGTCTTGTAGGCAGTACGGAATGCCCATAGTGACTCAATCAGTTTTGTTGACCAATCTTTACGGTTTTTAGAAACCGTTTTCTCAAAAATTTGTTTAATCTGCCGATTCGAAATTTCGGCTTGCCCACAAGTTTGGGGGTGATAGGGTGTTGACAATTTGTGAGTAATGGAGTATTTGCGCATTAAAGACTCAAATGTCCTATTACAGAAGTGAGATCCATTATCACTTATAATCGCGCGAGGATGCCCAAACCGAGAAAAGATGTTTTCTTTAAGAAATCTAACGACAACCTTGTTGTCATTCGTTCGGCTGGGCACAGCCTCGACCCATTTTGAAACATAGTCAACAGCCAGTAGAATATACATATTCCCAAAGGAATTGGGAAATGGTCCCATGAAGTCTATTCCCCAAACATCAAAAATATCAATAACCAAAATTGGTTGGAGCGGCATTTCGTTTCTCCGAGATATCCGGCCCAAGTGTTGGCACCGGGAGCATGTCTTGCAGTATTCGTATGCATCTTTAAAAAGTCGTGGCCAGTAGAAGCCACACTGCAAGATTTTTTCTGCTGTCTTTTTGGGGCCAAAATGCCCGCCACACGCTTGATCGTGGCATAAAGACAGCACACTCTTAAACTCGTTTTCGGGGACACACCGACGAATGATTTGGTCGAAACAGTATTTAAAGAGATACGGTTCATCCCAGTAAAAATGTTTTACTTGGGACAGGAATCGGAGTTTATCTTGATTCGACCAATCGTTTGGTATCAGTCCGGTGGCCAAATAATTCACTATATCAGCGAACCAAGGTTCGCATGACACGGTTAAGAGCTGCTCATCGGGAAAAACGTCTTTAATAGGAACTTCAAGTGTAGGCAAAGAAGGAAGTCGTGAAAGGTGGTCGGCGACTACATTTTCACATCCTCTCTTATCTTTTATGACAAGATCAAACTTTTGTAGCAAGATGATCCAACGTATTAGCCGAGATTTAGTATCCTTCTTCGCGAAAAGATGGCGAAGAGCTGAATGGTCCGTATAAACAATCACTGGAGAGCCGATTAAATAGGGCCTGAATTTTTGTAGTGCAAACACAACGGCTAAGAATTCTTTTTCTGTTGTTGTGTAATTCAATTGGGTCTTATTTAATGTTCGGCCAGCGTAATAAATTACGTGCAGCATCTTATTTATGTGCTGTCCAAGGACAACACCAATGATGAAATCAGATGCATCGCACATAATTTCAAATGGATGCGTCCAGTCGGGAGATGAAAGAATGGGCGCAGAAATAAGTGAGTGTTTCAATGACTCGAACGCTTTCATGCAGGTTGAGTCAAAATCAAAAGTGGTGTCCTTGGCCAATAAAAGAGTCAAGGGTCTAGCTATCTTGCTAAAATCCTTGATGAACCGTCTATAAAAACCGGTATGGCCAAGGAAGGCTCGGATGTCTTTGACGCACTTGGGAGGAGGAAGATTGGAAATGACTTCAATCTTGGCTTTATCAACCTCAATGCCGTTTTGCAAGATGACATGTCCTAAGAAAATACCCTCTCGTACCATAAAGTGGCATTTCTCCCAATTCAAAGTGAGGTTCTTATCCCTACAGCGGGTAAGAACAGCATCTAAGTGTAGAAAACACTCATCGAAGGAGTCGCCGAAAATGGAGAAATCATCCATAAAAATCTCCAAAAATTTCTCCACCATGTCTGAAAAGATTCTCATCATACACCGCTGGAAAGTATCGGGTGCATTGCATAACCTAAAGGGCATGTGACGGTAAGCGAATGTACCAAAAGGACAAGTAAATGTGGTCTTGTCTTGGTCCTTTTCGACGATGGGAACTTGATTATAGCCGGAGTAACCATCCAAAAAGCAGTAAAATTCGTGCCCAGCCAATCGTTCTAGCATTTGGTCAATAAAAGGTAACGGAAAGTGGTCTTTCTGTGTAGCGGCGTTGAGTTTTCTATAGTCGATGCAAAATGCCACCCAGTTTGGGTGCGAGTAGGTATTAACTCATTCGCCTCATTGGTTATGACCGTTATGCCCGATTTCTTTGGGACAACGTGAATGGGGCTAACCCACTGGCTATCCGAGATAGGGTAAATGATACCACTATCAAGACATTTTACAATCTCCTTTTTGACAGTCTCTTTCATTATGGGGTTGAGGCGTCTCTGTGGATCCCTTACTGGCTTGGCATCATCCATCATATGTATATGATATTCAACTATGAGGGGACTAATCCCCTTGATGTCCACCATAGTCCAGCCAAAAGCTTGCCGGTTATTTTGTAAGACCATTAAAAGAGCTTTCTCTTGCTCGAGAGCTAGAGATGCCGATATGATAACAGGAAGGGTCTCATTCTGACCTAGGTAAGCATATTTAAGGTGAGACGTCAAAAGCTTGAGTTCGAGTTTCGGAGGTGAAACAATTGAAGGTAAAATTGGTGAAACTGTCTCGAACTCGAAGTATTCCAACAATGGTTCAAATCGAGTGTAAGCAACCGAGTCGGATGGCTTAACTAACTCATCCGAAAAATCAAAGGACTCAAACTCGGGTGGTGAGTCTTCAAAATCGTCCAAAAAAGTGAAACACTCGTAATCGTTATCGGGTGTGAAAGCTGTGTCAGATTCTAGGAGGAACGCACTAGTGGCGTCAAAACTGCTGTGATCGAACATAAATTTTTCGAGCTCACAGTCCTCCTGCGTGATCTCTTGGATCGAGCAAACATCAAGTATACTAGCATTAGGCTCGGAAGGCTGATTCCCCAACTTAAAAATATTGAGTTCAATTTTCATGTTTCCAAAAGATAGGTTCATCGAACCGTTTCGACAATTGATCACCGCATTAGAAGTCGCAAGGAATGGTCGACCGAGTATCACCGGAATTTGACTCCGGGCGTTAGCTATAGGCTGTGTGTCCATAACAATGAAATCAACAGGGAAAATGAAATCCCCTACTTTAATTAACACATCCTCTAACTCATACGTAGGATGGGTGATGGATCGGTCGGCCATTTGGAGAGTACAATGTGTGGGTTTAAGCTCTCCAACGCCTAATTATTCATATACTGAATAGGATAGCAAATTAACACTAGCACCAAGATCTAAAAGTGCGCGATTGATGTTCTTATCCCCAATTGTTATTGAAATTGTAGGACAGCCGGGGTCCTTATATTTTTGGGGTAAAGGTTGGATAAGAGCATCACTTACAGCACTAGCCATGAAAACTTTCTTCGGTACTTGTGACTTCCTCTTCTTGGTGCATAAGTCCTTTAAGATTTTAGCGTAAGAAGGAATTTGTTGGATTGCATCCAAGAGAGGTATGTTAATGCTAACCTGCTTGAATAATTCCACAATCTTCTCCATTTGGGGAGTAAGTTTATTGGATCTCAACCTGTTTGGAAATGGAATATTTTGAAAATTTGTTGAGTCCAATGTTTGTGGAGTAGATTGCGGAGTTGGAACGGATCCCAGTGTTGGTGTTTTCATGAAGTGAGATGTGGGTCCATTCGAATTAGAAGAAGTAGAGCCTTGTGAAGAATGAAGAACAGGCTCTGAAGAAGAAGATGAAGAAGGTGAAAAGGAAGAAGAAGAAGAAGATGAAGCACCGGCAGGGGTGTCATCACAATTACCCACATTATTGTGCAACACTCTTCCAGATCTCAACGTAGTCACATCATTTACATTATGATTTTGTTGTTCATAAGCAACATGTGCGTTGTGTGTGTGACCGGGATTTGGCAATGGTTGAGACGGAAGCTTTCCATTTTCTCGCTCACTTAACGCAGCATTTAGTTGTGCAATTTGGGCCTCAATTGATTTGATGCTCTGATCATGTGAAGCACTGTTTTGCACCAAAAATTGAATGGAAGTCTCCAACCTTGCTGTGGATTGTGTAGATTGTTTTAAAAATGCATCCAAACTTCGTTCTAGCGAGGAAACCTTATCGTTATTCGGCTGAACAAAATTGTTTTGAGGATAAGAGTTGTTGGATACAAAATTGTTCATTTGGTTTGGGTAAGGTTGGGGTTGTAAGGTTGCTGATATTGAGTTTATTGAGGAGCTTGTTGTTATGGAGGAGGCCTTTGAAAGTTGTTGTTGCCTTGGAATTGTTGTTGATTTTGATTCCAAGCAAAATTTGGGTGGCTCCTCCAACAAGGATTGTAAGTTGAAGAGTATGGATCATTTCTTTGTCTTTGCTGAAAGGCAGCATTGACTTGATCTTATCCTTGAACAGGTGGATTGTAAGGACACTCTTCAGTAAGATTGGACGGATCCGAACAACAAGCGCAAACTGTGCGTAGGGGTAAAGCAGGGGCAGGAGAAGGCGATGAGAATTTGCTCTCAATTGCTTCTAGTTTTTTCGTGAGTGCAGCCATTTCGGCCTTCATTGCAATCGACATATCAAGTTGATGTATGCCTGCCCTAGACTGACCTAATAAAGTAGATGAAGTGGTCTTAGTGCTTTCCCGCTGAAGTGTTTGTTCAGCAAGATCGTCGAGAAATTGCCAAGCTTCCTCGTTAGATTTTGTAAGAAAGTGACCTTGACAAATGGTTTTCAACAACTGCTTAGTTGTTGGGTTCAGTCCTTCGTATAAAGTTTGGCAAAGTTGCCAATTCTCGATACTGTGGTGAGGGCATTAAACCAGTAGGTCTTTAAATCTTTCAAAACACTTCCAAAAAGGTTCGGAAGGAAGCTGGGAAAATTGAATAATTTCATTTCGAATTCTCGCGGTCTTGTGGTGTGGGTAAAACTTTTTTAGTAAAGCCTTAATAAACTCTTCCCAATTTTTTATTGAGTGTGATGCTGTGCTATATAGCCATTTTTCAGCTAGGTCACATAAAGTGAATGGAATGACACGTGGCCTTATTGCATCATCAGAAAGTTGTGTTGTCTTCATCATTGCGCAAACATTCTGAAATTTGTTTATGAAGATGTAGGCATCTTCGGATTCCAGCCCGTGAAATTTGGGCAGCATGTTGATGAAGTGGGGTTTAATTTCAAAGTTATCCCCATTAGCTGGTGGAAGTGAAAGACAAGTGGGAAGTGCGGTGCGGATAGGGTAGAAAAGATCCTGGAGCGCGATTCGTTGGGGTGCTTCAACAGGTGGGTGGGATGGGTTATTCGCACCTAGTGGAGGTGGAATCAGTCCCCCAGGTAAGGGGTTGTTAGGATTGAATCCCGACATCTCCTTAGAAGATAATGAATATGAAGGTGAAGGTAAAGAAGTGGATGGAATTTCGACTTCGGAGTCGAAAGCATCGTCAGTCGGCACTAACGAGACACGGACTAAACGGGCGCTAGTGTCCCTAGTCCAACAGGACATACATTAAAGAGGTGTAGTGTAGTCAAAAAGAATAAAAACATAAGGTGGGGGTAAGAAAACGTCAATGGAAGGAAGTGGGTGCAAAGGATTTCTAGCGACAAATTTGGCAAGTCTTTTTGTAAAATTTTCTTTTTTGTGTCTTTTATAAGGATCTTTTGCAAAAAGATTTTTAATAAGAAACTTAGACACATGTTCAAGCAATCATAATATGCACACTCAAGCATAGATCTAGGGTCTCCTAGGTCAACTAGACTGCTGTTAACTGTTCCAAAGGGCAAGTTGTGAGATCCTCAAATCGTCTCTTCACCGCCAATTGTGGCCAGGTAAGCACAAGTAAAGAAAGGAGGGATCCGCTCACGAATCACCGTGAGACGGGCCTTTTAAAATTACCTTTCCCCACTTGTCTAGCCTAGGCACCACAAAGTCTGGTTTAGATAAACGATCGATGCCTACAACTATTCCTTTGTCCTAATGAGCACGACAGTCCTTATAGGCTGAGTCTAATCTTTTTTAATTAACTCGACGGTTTATGCAAAATGCTTTTTGTGATTTTTGGGGTCCTAGGAAGGGTAATGAAATCTCCACCCAATCTGGATTGATGTTAAAGCCCCTTAAAGTCAGTTTTAAAAATGCAAAGCAGTAAAACATACAAAACACTTGCCAAAATTTTTCTTTTTTATTGCGGCGCAAAGAATCCTGCACAAGATCAAGTTATTGGAGAAGGGAGAGAAGTTTTTACGCAAAGAACCCTGTAAGAAAATTTTTCAGAGGATATCAGGGGATTACAGAGAAGAAAAGAGAGCTTACAGAGGGTTTTCCACGTGCTGACGTCACCAAGGCGCCGCGGTTCCGCGGTCAAAGGGTGCTATCTGCAGTGGTTCCGCGGTCAACTAGTCGGTTCAGTTCCCAAAAATTCTTCTGTTTCTCTGTTGTGGTTCTCCTCTGTTTGTTTAGATCTGTTGTTTGCTGTATTGCTCACTGGATTTTTCCAGATCTGAATCTGTTCGTCTCTTCGATCCTGCACAATTCAAACAAAAACCCTTCAAAAAATAACAAGATGATAAATTTTTTATATTTTTAAATTTTTCAGTTTTTATGATTTTTTTAATTTTTAATCAACCCGAAATTACAAAAAGAAAATAACTGCGCCATCCCCGGCAACGGCGCCATTTGATTGTTTGAAGATTTATTGCTTACGCTTTTAAAAGATAAATCAAAGAATAGTTAACCGCAATCAAGAACGGTGTTGCTTGGTAGCTAGCCAGTTGAGTACGGGTCGGTCCACAGGGATTTTGTGTATTTTCTAGTTGTTCTAACGAGTTAATTCCAATTGGGGTTGGTTTGATTATCAATAAAAACTAAAGTTGATTTAGATTAGGATTAAAACCTTGTTAGGGTTAGGTTTATGTTAAGTTTGGAAAGTCAATATTCCTCACCGCTTTCTATGCCCTAATTAAGAAATATTTAGGTGTTAAGGTAATAATTAACAAAGGGGATTAGCACGATCGGAAAGAAACTAGGTTTCTTCCTCTAGGTCCTTGTCCGTCCTTTCTTAACTCTTACCCTAACCTCCATGGAAAACATATACAACCGGTCTTTAACTACGGTATCACCGCTACCTCGTGGGATAGGGTGCCGTAGTGAGCGGTATGTGTATGTATGCATAGAGTCCTATTTAAAATGTATAACGGGCAAGAAAGGAGTGAGAGATTTTCATCTCTCAAACCTTCCCCAAACCTAACCCTAACAAGTGAGGAACTACTCACTCATTAGGGAATTGATAAAAGATTTTATTTTTATGATTTGTTTTTAATAACCTAATTATCTAAACTACGACAAATAGATAAAATTTATAACTAGGACAGATAAATAAAATTTATACTAGGGCAGAAAAGAAATTAAACTAAGGCATAGAAAAGAAAAACTTACTTTTTATTTGATGCACTCTTCAAACATTTACAGCGAATAAAAATTCTGAAATTAGGAATTAAAAAGAGGCATAAGAAGAGGCATGCTCCAAAAAGAGCTGTAGGGTTCCTATTTATAGATTATAGAAACCCTAGGGTTACATCTGATCCCTATCTACATTTACAAAACTACCCTGAGAAGCCTGGTCAACGCACCGCCATCCACCGACAATTTGCACCGATACGTGCACAGTATGGCCGCGGAACCGCGGCCATATGTCCTGTTTGGCCGCGGATCCGCGGCCATATGGTGGAGTATTTGGCTCTGTTTCTCAGGTATATTTCATGTTTCTTTTTCCTTGATTTTTCTTCACTTGGATCTTCAGAATGTCTTCTAGTTTCTTCCAGATTTTCACAGTGCATAATGTTGTGGACTTTTACCGTTTGCTTCATGTTAAAGTCTTGAATCTTGTGCTGCCTTTGTGCAATCAAACTGTTTGCAGATCTTCGTTTGTTCTTCAAACTGTAGGCGGCAAAATAAAGATTCTTCTGTTTGTTGGTCGTAGTCTCACTTTTGTAGCGTCTTTTCATCATTTTCACTGTTTTGTTCCGAGAACCTATAACCTACAACTATGTACCAGACATGGATCAAAAACACATGTTTATTTGTAAAATGAATAAGAATGGGGAATATAATAATGCAAAATTTTGATATGAACAGGTATCAATCGATCCTGGGGAGAATCACTAGAAAGCTTCCAGGGTGGTAAGGTCGACTGAATGTCAGTCATAGGCATTGTCTTTACCCTCAGTGGAGGGACGGTATGTTGGAAGAGTTTCACGCTAGATACCGTGGCATACTAGACGATAAAGGCAGGATAAATCACTACCAAGGATGCTACCAAAGAAATAGTCTGGATGTACACTAGTTCATGAGATGAACTTCGTTCCTACCATTGTGTGACAATGGAGTTTTAGCTTTTGCCAAGGAACCCCCATACCTTTAGAGATCCAGACATATTCTTAGGCAGTCCCCATACCTTCAGAGATCCAGACATATTCTTAGGCAGTATCACCTGATCATGGAGATGTTGATCTCCAGGGAAATCGAGCTTAGGAGAGTAGACACAGAGGACAACAACGCGGATCCACTCACAAAGGCCTATTTCCCAGTAGAGACTTTTATGGGATAGTTGAGTATGAGATACTTCAACTACAGCTGATTGTTGGGTATGAGATACTACAACAGATGGCCCTAGTGCAAGTGGGAGATTGTTAGTGATATGTATGCTCTAGAGGCCATTACTGTACATGCGATGTATATTGTAGTGGATTCTTGGACATATATATGGAGGACTTTCTTGCTCGACATGATAGTATGCTATCTGGTTGCTCTTTATCTTAATATGTACTCTGATAGTCTCTATTTTACATGTTGATAAAGCCCTTAGGATGAGTACTTGACTACCAGGACTATGATGCAGATCATACTAGTGGGGACAGTGTAGTCGCTAAGTACATTCTTCAAATGTTCCTAGTCGTAGGTGTATCGAGACAGGGCATCGATATACCAGAGTAGACTAGCGTATGCTTCTTGACCCATGTAGATGGGCGATGGATGATCCCATATCCATTGATGTTTGATATCAGAGATAGTATACGGGTGCTCGGTGGAGACAGGGTACACTGGACGGACTCACCGAGAACTCCCAGATGGTATTATACCTCACGTCAGATGGCAGTTCTCTGGTGACACTGGTACAGGTTAGTTTGTAGACCCGGGATCGTCATAGAGTCTTGTGTGATTCCCACTGTTCTTTGATTTCCATCATACCACGTCCAAGAGGGCGTGCAAAATGGTGGCTTTTGGGTACAGTCCCGAATCACATGGAGGCAATGAGCGATATGAGGGGTTTCGTCTCTCCCGGTATAGGGAGTTGATGTTGCGCTGTGTTCGATTGGTTATAACTGGAAATCCCTGGCCAGGGTTGCTGAGATTTACTGGTAAGTGTTATCAGTAGTTTCTCGAACTGTTATGGACCTCATATCGACACGACTTATTGGTTACTGGGGTCCGACGTTTACCACCCCTAGACTGGATATGCGACATATCAGACGAAGAGACCGGACTGTACGGGAGTGTTACTGATTTGATTCGCAGGAGAATGTACAGGCTTGCTTGTTGATCTTCTGATCGCTCAATACCTGGGTGGCTGTTACGTTTAGCTGACCGCTTGCAGCTTGTGGGTGTTTGATATGATCATCACCTACTGCCGGCGTATTGACGATTCTTTAGAGTCCTGCACAGAGGTTTCCTGGCTCAGGCAAAACGGAGTAGGAGCACATATGTGATATGTGCGGGACCGAGAATAATGCATGTATGCGATACCGTATTAGATTCTCGCGATATGTGATATCGGCCGGGTATATGTGATATGGCCGGGTCATCGGATCAAGTGTTGATTCGATGAACTGATACTTGTTATATTAGTCGGTTATATGCGATATAGACGGATTATCGGATCAAGTGTTGATTTGATAATTTAATGTATAATTATATATGTGATATATTACATTACATTAACTAATATAAGCTCACTTAAAGGTTCTTTTTCTCGCATGGATAATACATTGATATATATGCGATATATGTTAATTGTATTATTTTCTTTTGTTACTATCTATATTATATATGTGATATATAATATTTTAACATGTTAGGATTAAAATTGCAACTAAGGTTTTGAGAATAAAACATGTTAGGGTTTGGATTAGGGTTAATGTTATGGATGAGCTTTGTGGAAGCTTCTTGAAGCTTTAAATTTAGTCTTCATCCTTTGATATTTTGTGAAGATATTTGTTAACCCAACCCAAACCTCAACCCACGGTTTATTCTCTACAAGGGTTAAGAATGTGATCTTTAACCCATGGTTGCAATTCTAACCTCACACAATTAATTCATTATTCATCACAAATGAAATTCTTCTTCTTCTTCTTCCTCTTGAAAAAAGCTTTCTAGCTTTTTGTGATGTGATGAAATAAAGTGAGAAATTGAAAACAAAAGAGAGCTAAATTTCTACTTCATCATCCTCATCTATTCTAGCTACTTAGATTAGGGTGTTTCCTTTGCTAATACTTGATTAGTGAAGCAAGAGCTTGGGTTTGAGTTTCTTCAAGGTAGATCATCTTAGTTGTTGAAGATTGGAAGCAAGCTTGCATCTTTCTCTTCATGGAGCCTTTCTAGAGTCCTGGTACTTTATAATCGCGGCGAAGGGACCTCAACACGGAGCTTATGAAGTGAAGGAACGGACTACAAAGGTTGTAATCTCTAACTCTTAGAAGTAAAGTTGTTTACTTGTAAAGTTTACCCTAATTCTCTAGTTAAGATCTTGGTTAGGATTACATAGCACCCCAAATTTTTATAAAATGGCATGTGCGATATCTTGCTAAACCTTGTTGTCGTGCTATACAACCCTACAGAGGAACCCCCCCCAAAAAAGCTCCCACAAAAAGAGAATTTAATTCTCAAACCAAGAGTTTAACTCTTCTAAAAGAACTTAGTTCTTCCTCTGGTCAAGATCTGCAGAAGCAGATCTCCCCACAAGTTGAGGATTTAATTCTCATCAGGGAGATTCTATCATACAGATTCAAAACCTAGGGGAAAGAACTAAATCCAAAAGAGTTTAACTCTTACAAAACATATAGGAATTTAATTCCTCTGAAACCAAGGTTTAACCCTTTAAAAATAATTTAATCCCTACAAAAAACAAAAGGAGAACTTGATCCCTCGGAACCATAGAAGAACAACCTGATGATTCATTAGCATTCAAACGCTACATAAAAGCTCACGCGATCCCACGTGAGCACCTTTGAGGAACAAAGAGGGAAAGAATGAGATCTAGTCACGTGACCCGACGTGACCCTTGAGAAGTGCTCAGCACTTATAAAAGAGAAAATAGAATAAACCCTATTTTTGGAGTGCCTCACGTGACCCCACGTGACCCTTGAGAAGTGCTCAGCATTTATAAAAGAGAAAAGAGAATAAACCCTATTTTTGGAGCGCCTCACGTAACCCTTGAGAAGCGCTCAGCAATTACAAAAGAAAAGGGAATAAACCCTGTTTTTGAGGCGCCTCATGTGATCCCACTAGACCCCCTAACAGTGCACTCAGAAAAAGAAAAGGAGAATAAAACAGAGGCAGATTTCAGTCATTGGGGGTACCTCACGTGACCCCACGTGAGCGCTTCATATCTTCAATGTTTAACACTACTTCAAACTCCTCACGTGACCCCACGTGAGCACTTCATATCTTCAGTGTTTAACACTACTTCAAACTCCTCACGTGACCCCACGTGAGCGCTTCATATCTTCAGTGTTTAACACTATTTCAAACACCTCACGTGTCCCCACGTGAGCGATTCATATTTTCAGTGTTTAACACTACTTCAAACACCTCACGTGAGCGATTCATATCTTCAGTGCTTAACACTATTTCAAATGTCTCACGTGACCCCACGTGAGCGCATCAAATTCTTAGTGTTTAACACTACTTCAAGCATCTCACGTGAGCGCATCAAATTCTTAGTGTTTAACACTACTTCAAGCGCACCACGTGATCCCAAGTGAGCGCCTCAAATTCTTAATGTTTAACACTATTTCAAGCGCCTCACGTGGGAGCACGTGAGCGCTGATCATACACTAGTGTTTAACACTGTGAGAGGCCAACATTAGCCCAAATTAACCAAGTCTTCCGAAGCCAAGACCCTTTTTTCACCAATCAACTGAGCCCCCATGTTCAGGTCTCCCCAAACTAATTCTAGTCCCAAAGATGACTAGTGTTCTCCTAACAGATGACATCTAAACTGATGTTCATCCCATTCCCTAAATCGGGATATTGGTTCATGGGTACATCTCTTCATACCTCTGATACATGTCGTTGTAATCCTTCAACGTCTTCAGAGAGATGGAGGGTCCCAATAACCAATAACTTTTGGTGCATCCCCAAACGGTTGAACCAAAACCACACAGACTATGACGTCTTTAAACTGGACTATGATGCCCTTAAACTTTACGGACTGTGGGGTCCTTAAACTCATGGACTATGATGTCCTTAAACTTTATGGACTGTGGGGTCCTTACACTCATGGACTATGATGTCCTTAAACTTTACAGACCACCATGTCTGTAAACTACCATGGACCATGAAGTCCTTAAACTCATAGACTATGATGTCTTTAAACTTTACAGACTATGATGTCTTTAAACTGGACCGCAATATCCCTGAACTAAAATAATAGAGCCCAAATGCTCTTTTGTTGGATCTAAATGATCATGTTAAGTAGATCTTAGTCTAAAATTAGACTAACGTATCCTTAAAAAATGGTTAAATTGATCTTAGTCTAAAATTAAACTAACGTATTCTTAACAAACGTTTAAGTTGACCTTAGTCTCAAATGAGATTAACGATCCTTAAACCCAAATCAAACCCAAATCTAAGAAAATACGGATTTGGACTAATCCACGGCCTGCGGGCGACAACATAAATTAGTCTCCGTATGCAATTCACGGGCAACCAATAACAAAACAAACACACACGACACGAAGTGACCATCTGGAGAAGGAGAAAGTGGTTACCGCGATGCGGTAGCGTAATTAACTGCAGAGGCTTGCTCCTGCAGGGAAGAGCGTCCCCACAATCAAAAACCCCTCAATGGGGGGAATCTAACGAAGTCTGCTACATCGGCCGCATCCGTTTAAACCTTCGATACATGGTGTCATAAATCAACTTGGCATCTTCGGAGAGGTGGACGGATAAAACCAAATAGCATATGCCGCTCCAAAATTCAGTCCGGATGTCCCAACGTCCCGGTCGCGTCTTTTCGGCGGAGAACAATAGGTATTCATGAAAAAACATTGGAAACACACTCAAATACACGGATACGACATTTGTGAGTCGACACTGCAACCGGAATAGAAAACCGATCAATATTCAAAGAGTTTGCAAAACAATTCAAGTGTACACATCTTTGTTCAAGAATGGTCCAACATGATGCAACATAATACAAGTGTGAACAAAACCCTTTTTGGATGCATGAACCATGGTGGGAAAGCCTAGTATAAGTAGGCATACAAGTTGGCGATAAAAATCTTGATTTTGTTAGTGTATATGCCCTAGGGGCCATTATTGTATCATACTTGTATGTATATTACTTAATGGAAGCTTGGGATATTCACAGTTGTATATACAGTCTTGCTAAAAATGGTAGTATGCTACTTGGTTTGTGTCTACTTTAATATGTGCATATGTTTCTTGTTACATATCACTTATACATATTAGTAGAGCACATAGGATCTTTGCTTGATTACCAGCGTTGTGATGGCAGTCACACTAGTGGGGGCTGGGTAGTCTGTAAGCAACATCCTATACAGGTCCCTGGTCGTTGGATTATCGAGATAGGGTATCGATATTCCGGAGTAGACTAAGTGTGTACGCTTCTCATCCCAGTTGGGGAGATGGTCTGTCCCACAGCCATCAGTACGTCGTACTGGAAATAGTATGCAGGTGCTCGTTAGGTTACGGGTACACCGGACAAGACTCGCAGAGGAACTGATTGGTTGATATTATACCCGTCATCAGTTAACAGTTCCCAGGTGACATGAGTACAGAATAATCCGCAGACTTGACACTGCTACTTCGCCTCGAGTGTGTCCCACTGTTCTTAGATTGCTACCCTACCACGGCTCAAAGGAGTCGTGTAAACAGGTAGCAGTTGGGTGCAGTCCCGAGCACTTGGAGGCAGTGGCAGTTAGACAGGATTCGTCTCTCCCGGTATTGGGAGTTGATATCGCGCTGTGTCAGAGAGCCATTACGCAAAGTCCCTGGCCAGGGCAAGCGAGATTTAACGGTAGGTTCCAGTAGTTTTCTCAGGGTGGAATGGGCTACGGTCTGACACGACTTTTACAGCTATTAGGGGACTGACGCTTGCCGCCCCCTAGGCTCGATATGCGATAGTCTTAGACGAACAGACATGACTGTACGGAGATTATCACATCAGGCTCGGTAGGAGTTCGGATGGTTTTCCTCATCGGCCTTCTTATCGACATCTACCTGGGGACCGTTACGTACAGCTAGTACCGCTTGCAGTCTGTAGTTAAACCCATTGCCAGCGTAGTGTCGAGTCTTTAGAGTCCCACACAAAGAGTTTCCCTGCTCCAGGCGAAACGATATAGAGGTCGTCTGGTTTTACGACAAGGGGTCGGACGCGTACGTGTGTTTACACACGTAAGACTTTTCGGACAGTTTTTACTAGCCGGCTTTGGTTTAAGCCAGATTCTAGTATCGGGTTATTGGATTTATACAGTCTAAAGTTTTTCCGTGTTTTCACGGATTGGAGGGGCGTTCTCGTAATTTTCCGGGAAGCTTCTAGAAACATGGTGAGTTGGAGGCTAAGGTGGCATTTGCATTAATTGGATTAGTGAGTCATGTAGTGATTCATGCAATGAGTTAATGATTCATTTAATGATTTATATGACTCATATGATGAATCACTTAGGGTATTAATGAGACATGATGATAAATATTTATTTATTATTTACTTAATAATATCATATGTTTCATATATACACAAATGATTTCATTCGTCCAAAGTAATTCATATTCTCACCTTCTCTCTCCTCAAGCTCTTCCTCTTCAAACCCTAACCCTAACCTCTCATGTGTTGAGATCAAGGGTTAGCTAGACTAATACTTCCATAACCTCACTCTATATCCCCTAGGTAGCTTAGATTAGCACTTTGAGCAACCTAGTTATCTCAAGTTAGAGATCAAGCTTGGCGTAGGAGCTCTCGGGTGGATCGTCTTTGACTCGAGGAGGCCGTTGAGGTGCCGATATTCCAAGGAGCCTACGAGAAGTGGAAGACCGCGAAGAAGACCCGAAGGACAAGTAAAGTGAGGTATAACTTTGTATCCGAGTAGTTAAACCTCTAGTAGATAGTTAGCAATGGTTTAGAAACGATTCATGCGCTCAAGTCCGTGTTACAAAGCTTTGATAATCGTTTTTCATATATTCCGCCTCCCCGTAAGTTCGTGGGGTGCGTGACATAGACTTACAGTGGTATAAGAGCCAACTAAACTATTACTAGCTTGTTAGCAACTAATTAGAAGTTCGATCGATGGAAAACACGAAAACAAAACTCTAACCCCTTAACAGTTTCTGTTAATTTTAAACATGTCACAAATTTTTTTTGACATACCTTAAAATTCACAACAGGGTATTTTAAGAATACTGGGAAAATACGAGCCAGTAACTCGGCAAAATGGCCATGGATCCACGGCAATAGAGTGCTTGTGCCGCTGATCCGCAGCCGAATCAATTCCGAGTTGACTCGGATTTTCTCTGTAATTCTTATTTTTTGGTGTTTTGGTTCTCTGTTTGTTCTGTTTATACCCAGGTTACTTCAGTGCTGCTTTGCTTTTGGGGTAGACACAGAACATGGTTATCGATCGATGTTCTATGATATTTTCTAATTGGGTTTTTATCTGTAATGTTTAATGTGTTCGTAAACCTCCCCTAACTGCTAGTATATCGGTTGGCAGGGGGTTGCACATTTCTGTAATGTTTACTGTTTGTGTATATGAACTGTGTTGGACTGTTGTGATGATTAGCCGGGGTTTGAGATGTGTTTAATATTCATTCATTCAATGTAAATGTAATATGATGTAATATTCTTTTGCGGGGCACATCCAGGTTGCGGTTGTAGCAACCGTTGTATTATTTCTTTTTACTGTTTTTGCTCCTAGGACAGACCCAAGGTGGGGTGCACAAACTACCGGGTACTTTGAAGTGTTTAGTGGCCTACTCACTTTGTTGAGGGAGACCGCTTCACTTCGGGTACTTGGCGGGTAGTTGTTAGTTATATGTATGCCCTAGAGGCCATTACTGTACATAGGATGTATATTGTAGTGGATGCTGGGACATATATAGGGAGGACTTTCTTGCTCGACATGATAGTATGCTATCTGGTTACCCTTTACCTTAACGTGTATGCTAATTGTCTCTCTGTTACATGTTGGTAAAGCCCTTAGGATCTGTACTTGACTACCTGGACTATGATGCGGATCATACTAGTGGGGACATGGTAGTCCATAAGTACATCCTTCAAAGTCCCTAGTCGTGGGTGTATCGAGACGGGGCATCGATATACCAGAGTAGACTAGCATATACCTTCTCGACCCATACAGATGGGCGATGGATGATCCCGTATCCATTGGTGTTTGACATCGGAGATGATATACGGGTGCTCAGTAGAGACTGGGTACACTGGACGGACTCGCCGAGAACTCCCAGATGGTATTATACCTCACGTCAGATGGCAGTTCTCTGGTGACACTGGTACAGAGTAGTCTGTTGACCCGAGATCGTCATAGAGTCTTGTGTGGTTCCCACTGTGCTTTGATTTCCATCTTACCACGTCCAAGAGGGCGTGCAAAACGGTGGTTTTTGGGTACAGTCCCGAGTCACATGGAGGCAATGAGCGATAGGAGGGGATTCGTCTCTCCCGGTATAGGGGGTTGATGTTGCGCTGTGTTCGATTGGCTATAACAGGAAATCCCTGGCCAGGGTTGCTGAGATTTACTGGTAAGTGTTACCAGTAGTTTCTCGAACAGTTATAGACCTCATATCGACACGACTTATCGATCTATTGGGGTCTGACGTTTACCACCCCTAGGCGAGATATGCGACATATCAGACGATCAGACCGGACTGTACGGTAGTGTTACTGGTTGGATTCACTGGAGTGTGAGTGGGCTTGCTCGTCGATCTTCAGATCGCTCAATACCCGGGTGGCCGTTACGTTTAGCAGACCGCTTGCGGCTTGTGGGTGATTGATATGATCATCACCTGCTGCCGGCGTATTGACGAGTCTTTAGAGTCCTACACAGAGGTTTCCTGGCTCAAGCGAAACGAAATAGGAGCGCATATGAGATATGTGCGGGACCGAGAATAATACTAGTATGTGATACTGTATTCGATTCTCGCGATGTGACATTGATCGGTTATATGCGGTATAGCCGGGTTATCGGATCAAGTGTTGATTCGATAAGTTGTTACTGATGATACCAGTCGGTTATGTGTGACATGACCGGATCATTGAATCAAGTGTGGATTTAATGATTTAATGCATAATTATATATTTGATATATTACTTTGCATTAACTAGTATCGGTTCACTTTAGATGGATTTTCTCACTCGGACGTGCGCATTGCATATGCGATATGATTTTGTGCACTTGTTTGTATCATGTTTGATGATGCAAGCATGCTAGGGTTTTGTGTAATGAGTTAAACCTAGGTTAAGTAAATGATTAGGGTTTTCTTTTATTAATTCATTTATCTTTTCATTTGGATATAAAAGATAAATGAGAAGAAGAAAACAAAAGGGTTTCTTTCATGAAGCTTAGTGAAGCTTCATGAAGCTTTGACCAATCTAACCCTTTTGTCTTCATCTATCAAACCCTAACCATTCATTTAACTATGGTCAACTCTCTACACATTACCATAGTTAAATTATGATAAGAAATGATTATTCATTTTCTATTCTATTATTCTTATCATAATTCTTTATCTTCTTCTTCATCTTCCTTCATGAAGAAACCTCCACTTCATCAATGGTGATTGATGAAGAAGAGTGAGAAATCCAATTCTAAATTGTACCCACTTCCTATTTCTTCATTCTCTACCTCTTGCCAAGTAGTAGAGTGTGTTCTCTTCACAAGTTTTTGGACTTGGTGAAGTCGGAGCTTGATTTAGCGATGCCTCGACGTAGATCATCTTCGGCATGGACATCGACGACCTAGCTTGCCCATTCTCCGACGAAGCCAACGCTAGAGCCCGGATTTGATTTGGACAGCGGAGAGGACTTCGTTGCGGAGCTATGGAGGTGGAGCACCGGATCTACAAAGGTTGTATTTCCGTATTCCCTTAGTTAAGTGTTAACTAGTTAGCTTTTTCGTCTAGAAATCTAGCAAACGATCCGTAGTCGGGTCTCTCTGCACCCGTTAAATTTTATAATGGCATGTTCGATGCCTTGTGAGACCTCATTAGGGTGCCTAGGAACCCTACAGTGGTATCAGAGCCTAGCTAGAGCCTTAGGCGAAGTCTTGACGGAATTTGAACTCCGATCGAATCAAAACCAAAACCCTAAAGTTGCTCTCTGGACGATTTTGAAAAACTGGGATTTTTCCAGATTAAAAATATTCAGAAAACTCAGTAAAATAATCTAAGAATTACTGTTTAAATTCGAGGGCTTGATTCATTAAAGGGGGCGTGGATCCGCGGCCTTACAGTAGGATGATGCGGCGGATCCGCGCTACTTTTGTCGTTTTGTGCATCCCTTTCTGCACAGTAATTCTTATATATTATTTCTGGTGTTTCTGGGAATTTTTAATATTTATTCAAGAGTTGAATTTTCTGGAGTTGTTTTGGGGATTCGGTGTTTCGATCGGAGTATCAGATTTTGTCTATGTGGCTTTCCGGATAATTTTTAGAATATGTTAAAAAGTTCGACCGGATATAAATACCCAATTTTTCCCCTGTCGGGAAATTTCCAAGTGTTGGATTTTTCCGTAGTTTAACGACGTTCTAAGTAGTGCAAGTAACGCGATGGACCCTCTAGAAGACAACAAACCTTAACTCGATTATGTGACCGTCTTGAACTGCCCTTTGAACCTTCGGGTTTGGGGCAGTACGGCGTGCCACATGTGAGGCGTTGGCTTGACCCTTCTACGGCTGGACCGTCGGTACTGAGGCACGAACTGAATGTTGTTAGACTTATTTCATGTGTTGATCTGTATCGGGAAAACTTGGGTGTTCGAATGTTCAATCGGAAAGTTTAACATTTTCTAATTATCTGGAATGGGATACAATAATTGGAATTCACAATAAGTTATGAGATAACTGAATGAATGTTGTAAATCTAGCAATTTAGTCTCACTTGATCGGTTGCCACGGAATTTTGATGTGATCAAAAGTCCGTCGCAATCACGTAGCGTACGCGGATACTCGCCGGGTAAACTTAATAGACAGCCTCACTCCATAGCCCCGACCAAGTGACTGTAGGAGAACCCCGTCGCCGAAAGCATCCGTTCGGGTGCTCGCGGCAGCGGTGTTCCGCCTTGGTGCACTTCGTCGACGGTATCGGGGGTGCGGCCGTCTACTGAAGTTTGCGACGAGCATTCGATCAAAATGTCGGAAATCCTGTTGAATTGCCCGACTTGGTATTGAAAAGTGTTTTCGATAAAGAGACTAAAATGGGGGGTTTATAATTGTTAGGCATGTGATGTCTAAGTAATTCATTTGGTCAGGCATGCGATGTCTGAGGTGGTTGCGGATTCCAACTGTTGTAGTTTTACACTTTCTTTTCTGTGACCGTAAGTGTAATATGTGATATCGCCGGTTTCGTTGCTATATGTCAACGACAATTGGGATGGACATATTTACTTACGTTGATGACATGTGATGTTATGTGTTGCTGGATATGTTATATTGGATCGTCGTGTTTGAATAGCCGGGGGTTTTTATGTGAGATGAGTGTTTTTCATTTTCATTCATGTAAAAACTTGTATGTAATATTCTTTTATTGGGGCACTTCCAGGTTGCGGAAGATGTCACCGTTTGTATATTATTTACTTTTCCGCACTAGGATAGACCCAAGGAGGGGAGCACAAGTAACCGGGTTCTGGAGTCCAGTGGGAGACCAACTCGAGGAGTCGAGTCCGGGTCTCCTAACTCTAGAATTGGTAGGGTTGCTTGCCGCTCTCGTAGGGGTCTAGGGGTGTGGGTTTGGCTATTCATCACGACCGTGGAATCCGTGTTTTATACTGGCTCGTATTGAAAACACGGACGTCCTAGTATATCCAATATTTCATATGTTTCTTCTGCTGCGATATCTGTGATGTGATCATGTGATGTTCTGTGATAGATACAGTATATAGTATATATGATATATTATATAGACGTTACTTATGTTTTACACCCGCGCTAGCCCTGCCCCGCTCTGCCGTTAGTTACCTAACCTAACGGTGCACGAGGGGACATCGAGGCGAATGCGGATGGCATAAGTGTACGTCGTATTTATCTGTGATGTTTAGGTAATTAAATGATGGGACTTCATTAATGTGATTAATGAAATAAAAGAAACCTAAGATGTTGTAGAATCGAATTTCAAAATAAAACAGGTAGCTACAGTTCTTGCTTTGCACAGAGGTATATATGATATATCCTGCACCTTATTCGATAAGGAAAGGACCGAGATCCCTTCACCGGGAGTGACTCCTTTAGCAATAACTGGCAGATGCTACACACTCGGTTTGTATTTTGATTGCTTTTAAGTGTTTTTGCTTTGCACAGCGATATATGTGATATATCCCGCACCTCATTCGACGAGGAAAGGACCGACGATCCCTTCACCGGGAGTGACTCCTTTAGCAAAACTAGAAAAGCCTCAAAAGCACTCCATTTTAAAATCATTTGATTTTACAACGATATCAAGTTCATTACGCAATAGGTTTTCAGAAAAACCTGTTGTAGCCCTCCGTCATTTCAGATAAATCCTGTTTAGTATTCGTGCTGCGTTTGTTGACCTTGTCAAGGCGCAGTGTGCGGTAGCTAACCAGTATTTATCTGTTTATGCATATGATGCAGATTGGGTTAGGGTAGTCGTGCGGCCTTGTTGACCTTGTCAAGGGTCGTGCGGGTGGGTTTGATTCAATCAAGAAATGATGGGTTGAACTTGACTTGCGGTCTATGGTTTGTTGACCTTGTCAAGGTCATAGATCGTTCGGGGCAAAATATTATCGGGAATTTCAAGTGTTGAAATTTGCAATGAGATTGCATACCTTCTATGAGATAGTTGGATCCCGATACCCGCTGCGAGTAAGAGTTACTCCTGGGAGAGTTTTATACATTACAATTAGCCGATCAAGTAGGTGTCTAGAAAGGTGTCAACGGGGTTACGCCTCTGGGAAAATGAGGTTTACATTAATTAGGTTCGTGCGAAAGCACGGGGGACCTCCCTCAAAGTACCGACACTGACCTGGCTGAAAGATTGGCGAACTTGTAGTGTGTAATTAATCCCGGCTAGTCTTTCCTTTTAGGGTTTGAAGGAAGATTTGATAAAAAGCAGTGGGAGCCATCCTGATTAGATAAAATAAAAACCAATCTATTCTTGCAAGAGCGCACGCTGAGTGTTTTCTTCTCTCTCTTTCCAGGTAGCGACCATATCACGCCTTAATCAAGATAATAATACGGATTATTGACCGAACCCGCTTGTTATACTGAGCTGGGGAACATTGGTCCCGCTCCAACTTATAATTGTTATAAGACAGAGCAGGAATTTGGGGAATACCAGACTTCCCGTGCCGCCCAAACGAAGAGAGTGCATGCTGATGCATCATCTTCGGGTGTGTTCATTACAAAGAACTATTTCTCTGTATCCTTTACGTCCTGGGTATGTGATACCAGATCAGGATCCCAGATATGTAATCTGTTACATAGGGCTACAGATAGGTAGAGAACTGAGAACGGGTGATTGTTAGTGTATATGCCCTAGAGGCCATTACTGTATCATACTAGTTTGTATATTACTTAATGGAAGCTTGGGATATTCACAGTTGTATATACAATCTTGCTCGAAATGGTAGTATGCTACTTGGTTTGTCTCTGCTTTAATATGTGCATGTGTTTCTTTTAGCATATTGCTGGTATACATATTAGTAGAGCCCTTAGGATCTTTGCTTGATTACCAGCGTTGTGATGGCGCTCGCACTCGTGGGAGCTGGGTAATCTAAAAGCACATCCTTATACAGGTCCCTGGTCGTTGGACTATCGAGACAGGGCATCGATACTCCGGAGTAGACTAGCGTATGCGCTTCTCATCCCAGTGTGGGAGACGGTCTGTCCTACAGCCGTTAGTACGTCGTACTTGGGATAGTATGCGGGTGCTCGTTAGGTTACGAGTACACTGGACAGGACTCGTCGGGAACTGTTGGTTGGTAATATACCTATCGTCAGTTATCAGTTCCCAGGTGACATGAGTACAGCTTAGTCCGCTGACTTGACACTGTCACTTCGCCTCGAGTGTGTTCCCACTGCACTTTGATTACTACCCTACCACGGCTCAAAGGAGCTGTGCAAACAGGTAGTTTTTGGGTGCAGTCCCAAAGCACTTGGAGGCAGTGACGGTTAGACAGGATTCGTCTCTCCCGGTATTGGGGGTTGACATCGCGCTGTGTCTAGGAGAGCCATTACACGAGTAGTCCCTGGCCAGGGCAAGCGAGATATACTGGTAGGTTTCCAGTGTTATCTCAGGGTGTTCTGGGCTACACTCCGACACGACTTGTACCGCTATTAGGGGACTGACGTTCACCGCCCCCCTAGGCCCGCCATGCGATGTATCAGACGAACAGACCGGACTGTACGGAGACTGTCACATACAGGCTCAGTAGGAGTGCAGATGGGGTTCACCTCGTCAGTCTTCTTATCGACATCTACCTGGGGACCGTTACGTACAGCTAGTGCCGCTTGCGGTCTGTGGTTAAACCCACTGCCAGCGTAGTGTCGAGTCTTTAGAGTCCCACACAGAGAGCTATTCGCCTTTAGGCAAAATGAGTAGAGGTCGCATGGTTTTGCGACAGGGTTCGTTCGCATCCGCGCACTTGTGCACGTTTGCTGTCCGGACAGTTTATACTAGCGGGCTTTGGTTTAAGCCGGATCCTAGTATATGATTTGAGATTGGTTTTTCTCAGGGTATTCGTGTTCCTCGGATCACGAATGCGGGTGCGTATGCACAGTTGCTTGAGATTGGGGGAGAGGACCTTGTTTAGGGTTAATGGCTTTTGTCATTTTATTAACCCTATTGATTTTGTGTGGATTATAGTTAATTGATAATTAGCTTAATAATTGTGCATGGTTGTTGTTGACAATTTGACTTCATTGACTTGTTGACCTTGTTGACAACTTGACCATAATCATTTCATTTGGAAGATGCTCTTTGATCTTTGCAAAATTGAAATGATAATGGTCATGTCATGATTTATCATGACAATTTTCAAGCTAATTATCCAATTAAAATTATCCACACATATTAGTGAGAATGGCTCACTAATAATTCATTCTCTCATATTATTTCTCTCTCTTGCTCATCCTCTCCCTCAAGCTCTCTCCCTCTCATGTGTTGAGAAACAAAAAGCTTGAGAAAAACCTTCACTTGATCCTCTCTACTCTCTTCTAGGGTTCAAGTCTTAGCATTTCTTGCACTCTAGTTACTCCTAGCTTGGAGTTGAAGCTAAAGGTGGTGGCTTTCAAGTGGATCCTTCTTTGACGGGAGAAGACAAGCAAGGTGAACTCTTTCAACCATTCCAAGGAGCAAGGAGAGAAGGACTTTGAGCTCAAGGTATAACCTTTCCATCACTTAGCTACTTTGTAGTTAGGGTTAGCAAGTTTATGTTTAGCAAAGATCCTTAAAGCATAGTCCATGTTGCCTATAGTTGATAAAAATCAAATTTTTATTATGTTTTCCGCCTCCCCGTAAGCACCGGGGTGGGCAACACGGACTTACAGTGGTATCAGAGCCTAACTAAACCTAAACTAGCTAAGTAGTTAAGTGTAACGAAGTTTCGAAACCGAAAAACCCAAAAACCAAACTTTTTCAAAATCCAAGTTTCTGTTAAAATTTTTTCTGGTCAAAATGAAAAACTTTATACTTGTAAATTCGTCTCAGGGTTTTGTATGAACACCCAAGAAAAACGATGCAGTGATTCGTTCAAACCGCCGCGCTTCCGCCGCACGAGGTAGGCATCTGCCGCGGAAGCGCCGCGGTTTGTCGTCTTCTGTGCATCATTTTTCGTGCAGTGTTTGTCTGTGTTGGTTTTGGGATTTTTGAAATATATTATATGTACCCAGATTTTCCAGAAAAGAAATTTCCTTTTGGGGTCCTATAATTCCGTATTTTTTTTTCGGAACTTCACTACACTTTAACTATATAGGTTATATCTGTGGATATGAATGGATTGGATTGTCGCGGGTGAATAGCCGGGTTGGATGTGAGATGAGCGTTTTTTTTCTTTCATTCATTTGTAACATGTAAATTGATGTAATAATATTATTTGTATGGCCGCACAACCGGGTCGGGGTTGTAGCCGTCATTGTATAATTCTTTTTACTGTTTTTGCTCCTAGGATAGACCCATGGAGGGGGTGCACAAACTACCGGGTATCTCGAAGTGCCGAGTGGCCTACTCACGGTGGTGAGGGAGGTTGCTTCGCTTCGAGTGCTTGGCGGGTAGTTTGCCGCACCCGTAGGGGTCTTGGGTGGGGTTTTGGCTATTCACCGCGACCGTGTAATCCGCTTTGCGTTGCAGGCTCGAACGCATTGCGGATTCCTAGTATATCCAATGTATTCATCTGTGATCTGTAATGTCTATCATTGCTATATATTTATATATAATAACTATTTAGGCGTTGCTTATGTTTTACAGCCGCGCTAGCCCAGCCCCCGCTCTGTCGTTAGTTAAGTAACCTAACGGGTGATGACGGGGCCCCGTGGCGAATGCGAATGGCATAAGCGTACGTCATATTTTGGTTGTTTTCTGCAATGGTAGGATTAACTGATGGGACGCATTAAAAGAACTAATGCAAGAAATAAACCAAGTAAAAGTCGATTGGAACACTTTGAAAACCACTCGGTTCTTTTCAAAACTAAACTTTTAAACGCGGAGCTTGAACCACTCCTTTTAAAAGCTATCTCGTTCCATCGATTATATCAAGTTCACTACGTTCACGGTTTCGCCAAAACCATTCGTAGCCCTCCGTCATTCCACATGAATGGTCAAAAGTATTCAAGCTATGTATTTTGGCCAAAGTCAAGGCATAGTGATTGGTAGCGTTTGGGTATTCATGTGCAGCATAGATAGATGCGTTGATTTGGGACAGTCGTGCTGCCATTTTGGCCAAAGTCAAGGGTAGGTACGGGTGGGTCCAAATTAACCAGGTGAATGACGGGTAGAACTTGACATGTGACTTATGATATTTTGGCCAAAGTCAAGGTCATAAGAGCATGGGGCAAAAATCCACATCGGGAGTTTCATAAGTACTGAAACTTGCTAGCGTTGCATACCATTTGGAGTGTGATAATTCTGGTAGGATTCCTTCGGTTTTATCACGCGATGATATTTGGATCCCGATCCTACTGTGAGTATATGCTACTCCTCGGGAAAACTCTCACTTAACGATCAATGCTATAAACCTAGTAGGTGCCTAGAAAGGTGTTAGCGGGGCTACGCCCACAGGGAAAAGAGGTTACTTAATTAAGGAACTTCGCGAAAGCGTTGGAAAACCTCCCTCGAAGTACCGACACTGGCCTGGCTGAACGGTTAAGCAAGTATTGTACGGTGAGAATGATCCCGGCTAATCCTTTTCTTTACGGTTTGAGAAGGGATTCGAGAGACAGTGGGAGCCATCCAGTTTAGACAAACTAAAAACCACTCTAAACTTGCAAGAGCATCATGCTAAAGTGTTTCTTTTCTCTCTCCTAATTGCAGCGACCATTCAAGATGACCGGACTTAAGTTACTATTAGATAAAAACATATTGACAGGGCCAAACTACAAAGATTGGCTCAGGAATGTCAAGATGGCTATCACTTATGACAAGCTGGGGTATATACTTACCACCAAAGCTCCCCCCGTCCCAGGTCCCACCTCCAGCGTCGCGGATGTAGAAATCCGTAAGACATGGGAGATAGATTGCGCGAGGGCCAGATGCCTCGTACTAGCCTCGATGGACAACGACCATCAGAGGAGGCACGAGAATATGGACCTAGAGTCCATATTTCTCCATACAAAAGAACTGTATGGAGAGCAGTCTCGTATCGCAAGATACGAAGTGTCGAAGAAGCTCTTTTCGGCAAGGTTGGCCGTCGGATCATCGGTAGCGGACCACGTGCTTAAGATGATCGGCTACATAGAGGAGCTCGCGGACCTTGGGACCACGTTGGAGAATGAACTCTATACCGATTTGATTCTCCAGTCCCTTCCTTCCACTTACGCCCAGTTCATTCTTAACTTCAACATGCAAGGAAAGGAGGTTGAACTTGCCGAACTTCTGAACATGTTGAGGACTGCTGAGGGCACCCTACAGAAGGGTAGGGAGACATCCACTTTGTTTGTAGGAGGATCTTCCTCTTCTAGGTCCAGGGTGAAAGCCAAGGGCAAGAAGAAGAAAGCCCCCGCCAAACCAAGAGGCGGTGTCGGTAAAGTGGATACGAAGGGAAAGGGTAAAGCAACAAAGGTAGCGGGGAAGCTGGTGGGGAAGGAAGAATGCTTCTATTGTCACAAAAGTGGCCACTGGAAACAAGATTGCAAGGCTTGGAAAGCCAGAACACAGGATTTGAAGCGAGTTGCAGCTTCAGCTTCAGGTGTGTATGTTATTGAGAACTGTCTATCAATAAACTCTACATCCTGGGTATTGGATACCGGATCAGGATCTCATATCTGTAATTCTTTGCAGGCGTTGAGAAAGCGTAGAGTTTTGAAGGCAGGTGACATGACCGTCAGAGTTGCGAACGGTGCTAGCATGGTTGCTGAGGCCGTGGGGGACTATCACCTGGGATTATCAGATGGACACTTTTTTGGTTTTGCGTAGTTGTTATTATGTACCAAATGCAACCTGTAATATCATTTCTGTATCTTTATTATCTAAAGAAGGTTATGAATTTGCATTTGTAAGTAATGTAGTGAACATTCACCTTAATCAAGTGTTGATTGGGTCAGGTACATTGAACAACGGTATATACGTTTTAAACCAACCACAGATTTTCAATATCCAGAATACACACAAAAGAAAGTCTCCAGAAATTAATAAAACTTTCTTATGGCATTGTAGACTGGGTCACATCAACGAGAGAAGATTGACTAAGTTACATACTGAAGGATATTTAGATTCGTTCGAATATCAATCGTATGCAACTTGTCAATCCTGTCTCAAAGGAAAGATGACAAAGGCTCCGTTTTCTGGACACGGAGAAAGAGCGAGCGAGCTCTTGGGACTCGTACACAGCGACGTGTGCGGTCCAATGTCTACACATGCGCGAAGCGGTTATTCTTACTTCATTACCTTTACGGATGATTTTTCAAGGTACGGTTATGTCTTCTTAATGAAACATAAATCCGAGGCTTTTGAAAAATTCCAGGAATATAAGAATGAAGTAGAAAAACAAACAGGCAAAAGTATCAAGATCCTAAGATCGGATCGAGGAGGAGAATACTTAAGTGCCGAATTCCTGAACTACTTAAAAGAGAATGGAATTCTCTCTCAGCTTACTCCTCCATACACTCCGCAACATAACGGTGTATCGGAGAGACGGAACCGAACCCTATTGGATATGGTACGGTCCATGATGAGTAACGCTGAGTTACCGCGATCATTCTGGGGATATGCACTAGAAACAGCTGCATATCTTTTGAACCGTGTTCCCACTAAGACTGTGTCTACCACACCATATGAGTTATGGAGTGGGAAGAAACCCTATCTTAATCACATTAAGACATGGGGATGTCCAGCTTTTGTAAAAAAGCAGCATGCGGACAAGCTCGAGGCACGCTCTGTACAGTGCAAGTTTGTGGGATATCCAAAGAACTCCAAGGGATATTACTTCTATTGCGAAGAGGAACAAAAAGTCCTTGTTTCTCGCCATGCCCACTTTCTAGAACATCAGTTCATAGAAAAAGAATTAAGTG